>JADMNL010000023.1:620827500-623525028 GCA_016271365.2 Neoceratodus forsteri | reverse complement strand
TCTGTAGTAGTAGTAAAAATGTTTATTTTTAGACAGGATATACAAACCTTTAGGTCCAAAGACCTATTTTCAAAGTTGTCCTGTACATACAAACATTCGGGTAATGGGGTAATAACACATATCATACATACAAGCATTACAATAATCCATCACATCTTGATACGTACAATAAAGTCCACAAAATGTATCATCAATCCTACCTAATATTAATAAATTCCAGAAATAAATAATGTATACCCTGTTTAAATATTAAACAAGTACATCATACCTCCCCTATATAGCTCACTACAACAAAAGTTGTTGAATTTCTCCAGTGAGGCTTAGTTTAACAAGCTGTCTGTACTGTTTACACTGAGTGTATCCATGGATAGCAATTTGAGCTGGTATGAATATGCTGCCTGTAGGAAGGGAACTCCCCCCCACTGTAGTGATTTCAGATAGTGGAGGGATCATAATTCAACTCCAAAATTGTGCTTTGGTGGGAGCCTGAAGTGTCCTTTGTTCCCAAGTGATAGCAAGACATCTTCAGGGCTCCGCCCCTACAGCCATAAAAATGGCTATGAATTAAACAGAACAAGTGTAGAGTTTTGGCATTCAGTTCACTACTAAGTATGTAACACACTCTGTTGCCTGGATAGAAGTTCTTTAATGTTCCGTCCTTTGGATGAGATGTTAAACCGAGGTCCATTCTGCCCATCCTGGTGTTGTCCTGGTGGGTATCCAGGTGGAAGTAAAAGAACACAGAGCACTCTTCACAAAGAGTAGGGAACATTCCCGGTGTCCTGGCCAACATTCCCCTTCCCATAAACCGGTTCATTCAATTATCCAGGCTGTGTGTGGGTGATGATGTGCGATATGGCCGCCACCACACATTCAGTCACTTCACTACCAGTCTAGCATTGCTTGTAAAGTGCTTTGGAATACACTGTGTATGACAAGCGCTATATAAATGCTGATTCTTCTTCTTCTTTTTCTTCTTTAAAAACCAGCAGTGCAAATAACTCATCAGGACACCCCTCCCAGTAGAACGTCAAATGTTTTTGTGCTTGCAAACAGCAGGGCCTTGAAAAAGCACTGTTTGCAAGTATGAAAATGTTTGCCATTCTACTAGAAGTGGTGTCCAGATGTACTATTTGCACTGCTGTTTTTTAAACATTAAAGAATTTTTATCCAGGCAACAGTGTGTGTTACGTACTCGGTGGTGAATGGGATGCTGAAACTCTACACTTGTTTTGTGAGTATCCACTTTTGTTTGGCTCCTTCCCTGCTGTATTTGTAGCTGCCTCCATGCATTTCCATGAATTAAACAGCTTAGAGGAGACTAAAATAGGCAGAAAAGAAAAAATGAAACTCTACATTCAGTGATTACAGTCCTGTTTCTCCTCTGCAGTATGTATTTAAATTGCAATCCATAAACATACATGACTCATTAAATAATTTATGCAGCCAGTCTGGAATGGAATTTTAGTCTTCTGCATTTCCACCAGAAGTTAATCACTCTGAAGAACATGTTAACTTTCCCCTTTTCCAAATAAAACTACATACTTTAAAGTCTTGAAAAAAACAGAGAAACGAAGTGGGGACAATAATTATGCGAGTACTGATAAACTTGGTCATCTTAACTGTATTATTGCATTCTGTTTATGCTCATGTTTATCATTATCCAAGGTATGGTACAGAGAGAAAGAGAGAGAGACAGAGAAACAATATTCTGCAGTAGAAGTTGAAACTTGCAATATCTGATAGTTTTTGGTTAGTGCATTTAGATGTTTTTCTTTAAATTATTAATAGCATTACAAACACTGCTGAAGCAATTTTACAAACATATGAAAACTGCCAGCAGAAAAAGCCCATTTGACCTATCAAGTCTGCTTGATTATGCAGCTAGCAACCCTATTCTGCAGCTACCCCTCTCTCCCTGAACCCCCTTCCTTGACTCTCCCTTTTGCCCTGTTCCAGCCCCTCTTGAAGCATCCTACTGTTTCACAGGCCACCACCTCTGCTGGTAGCATGTTCCACTCTGCTACCACTCTCTCTGTAAAAGAGTACCTTCTCAATTCCTTCCTAAATCTTCCACCCTCTAATCTCATATCATGACCTTGAGTGTCCCACTCCACCCTTCCCTTATGCGGTCCCTCTGTGCCTTTCCTGTTTGTTCCTCTCATGTACTTGAAGGTCTCAATCCTAACAACCTGTCACTCCTCTCCTCCAGTGAGTACATGTTCAAGTCTCTTAGTCTACTTTCATAAGGTAACTCCCCCAGACCCTTGATCATCTTTGTTGCTCTCCATTGCACCCCTTTCAGTAATCTAATGTCTCTCTTTAAGTACGGGCACCAGTACTGCATGCAGTACTCCAGGTGGGGTCTGATCAGTGAACTATACAATGGCAGATTCATCTCCCCCCTCCTTGAGGTTATACCCCATTGTGATATAGCCCAACATTTTGTTGCCCATTGCCACTGTCTTCCTACACCATACAGAGCTGTTCATTGATCCTGTAATGAGCACCCCCAGATCCTTTTCCTCAGTCTCAGCTAGCAGTACTCCCCCCAGATGGTAGGTTTTCCTTGGATTCATAGCCCCAAAATGCAGCACCTTACATTTCTTAGCATTGAATCCCAGTTGCCAGGTGTCAGACCATGTCTCCAGCCTTGCCAGATCTTCTTGCAAACCCTGCCACCCCCTAGATCATCCACCACGGCTTCCATCTTTGTGTCATCTGCAAAAAAACTGATCTTGCTCTTGATGTCCAGCGAAATGTCTGCAATAAATATCCCAAATAATACTGGCCTCAGCACTGACCCCTGCAGAACCCCGCTCATCACTGCCCTTGCAGATAAGCGTTCACCTCCCACCACCACCCTCTGCTGCCTTCCATGCAGCCTGTTCTCCACCCATCCCACCAATTTTGCCCCTACCCCTGTGCCCTTAACTTACTTCCAAGTCTCCCATGTGACACCAAATCCAATGCCTTACTGAAGTCCAGGTACAGGGCAGCCACTGCATGGCCCTTGTCCATTTGCCTAGTCACCCAGTCATAGTATTCTACTAGGTTGGTCTGGCAGGATCGGCCCTTGACAAAGTCATGCTGTCTATTGTCCTGTAACCCACTGATCTCCAACAGGGTCCCCAGCCTCTCCTTCAGGATTGTCTCCATTAGTTTTCCCACGATGGACATGAGACTCACTGATCATTAGTTCCCTGGTTCATCCTTGGGGCTGCTCTTACGGAGGGAAACCACATGAGCCATCCTCCAATCTTGAGGTACACACCGTGAGTTCAGTGAGGCATTAAATAGGTCTGCCAAGGGGCCTGCTAAGACCTCCACAAGCTCTTTTAGTACTCTGGGATGTACACCATCTGGCCCTGTTGCCTTTTCCCACCTCAATGCTCATAACTCCTCTAGAACTCTAACTTCTGGGATTTCCCTGTCCATCACACCCTTCCCTCTGTTCCTATCCTTCCCCCCACCTTGGGCATTTCCCCCCCTTCTCCTAAGTAAAACCTGAGCAGAAGTAGTCATTAAGTGCTTCTGCCTTTTTGCTTCCCACCCATCCCCTCCCTCTTAATCCTTACTATCTGGTCTTTACAACTCCTTTTCTCCCTGATGTACCTGAAGAAGTCTTTCTCCCCCTCTTTAATGACCTGTACCAGCCTGAATTCCTTGGACACCTTGGCTGCCCTTACCTCCCTGGTCACTTCCTTTGCTTCCTTCAGGTACTCCTCCCTGTCCTCCCCCTCCCAGTTTTCGTGTATCTCTTAAAGGAGTCTCTTTTCTTCCTAACCCTGTCTATGACTCCCTTGCTTATCCAACTAGGTTTCTTCACCCTAGCCATTTTACTCTGGGCCTTGCTGCAGGATTTAATTACCTCTACTATCCCTAGCTTTATGAACTCCCACCTCTGATTCATGTCCATATTAGGCTGAATTCTGGCCAGGAACCATTGTACTACTTCACCCATCCTTTTGAAGTCAGCCTTTCTAAAGTCCAGCACCTTTTTGACAGTTGCACCGCTTCTGCTTACCCATCTGCAGCTGGAACCACACTGTCCTGTGGTTGCTCCCCACCATTGGTTCTTCCACCCAAATATCCTTCACCTACTCCCTGTTAGTCAGCACAAGATCAAGGGTGTTCCCTTCCCTAGTTGGTTCACTGACCATTTGCATCAGGAAGTTATCCTGGAAAGCACCCAGCATTTCCTGTTTCCTTCTACACTTGGTGGCCAGTGTACCCCAATCCACTCCCAGCAGGTTGAAGTCCACTACTATGATCACCCTCCCTTCCTGCAGTTTCTCCAGATCTGTCCCACCAGTACCTTATGTATCTCTTCTGAGTGAGAGGGCGGCCTGTACACCACTCCCAATCTTAGTGTACTATTTTTGGGATTCTGGATTTGCATCCATAGTGACTCTGTATCTCCCTCCTCCCCCTCCTCCCTTACACACTTTAGTCCCTCTTTCATGTAGAGTGCCACCCCTCCCCCTTTCCCCTTAACTCTATCCTTGAGGGATAATCCGGATCCTGGAACCACCAGGTCCCAGTCATGGTATTGGGTGGGCCATATCTCGGTGATGGCCACCATGTCCACCCCTCCCTCCACCATGAGAGCCTGTAGTTCCGCTATTTTATTCCCAAGGCTTCTAGCATTTAATGAGGCCATCCTCCATCCCCTTCCTTTCTCCTCTCCCTCTCCTGCCCTCCCTTTATGGCACCTCTTGTAGTACTTACCCCAGTCTTATTTCACTATTATGGGGGTTAAGCCCATCTGGTTTCCCATCCCGAAGCCTCTGAGTACCTCTAACCCTCATGCTACCCTCCTCTCCTTGTTTAAATTCTCCTCGATGTACCCACCAATCATTTGATTCAGTACTTTCTTTCCCTCCTTATTTAAGTGCAGTCTTTCTTTAATGTACAGACTGCTGCCTTCCCAGATTACACCCCACCCTCCTACCAGCCCATACCCTTTTTCCTGACACCAGGTTCCCATCCATTCATTAAATTTAGCTCACACAGTGTTCATGCCTGGTGACCACAGTATAGCTGCTTACCTTTGTTCCCTTTCCTGGAGTTAATAAATCACCAACTTTCTAGAGCAGGGCAGAAATCAAGCCCAAAGCCAGCCTAAAGTCATTGCAAAAGGAAACCCATGGACAGTTTTATGAGTCCTTAACTTGAGCTACTAATAGAGGAAACCCACTAGAGATACAACATATGTGTGTATTCTGCTCTTTCTCAGGTGGTCTGCTCTAATTGCATATAACCTGTGGTGTGTCGCCAAAAAAAAAAAAATCACAGTTTGGGTTTCAAGAGTGTAATCAGCTACTTTGTGTGATTATACAAAAAAAAAACTGTTCCTAATGCCGCAATATTTCATTAAAACACATTTTATTAATACAACATGAGTTAAAGATAATTTTTACACATTTTCCTTTAACAATGCCTCCTGCTAGCTTTAAAAATGCATAACAAATATATGAATACTTATTCTAAAATGAAGCAGCATTTTAACACTGTTAGAAAATGGGTATGAATAAGTTAGAAATATGGAATTGGTGAAAAAAAAACATTTTGGTACACAGATCAAACACAATAAATTCCTGTGACACTAGGCTTTACTCCAGTGTTAACATCATTTTATGTTGTACTTACTAATCCAGTTTAGCAATGTGCAACAACATGGGGATTACTGAATCACATTAGTGAGGAAAAGAATACAAAAATTTTAAAAGTAGTGAAAGTACAGTTTTTATAGTAGCACTTTATAGTAGCACAATGATGCTAGCTGCTTCTGAACCACTTAGCAGCAAAACTAATACAAAAGGCTATGAAATAAACAACTTCCGAGGAGACTAAAATTCAAATAAGCAGAAAACAAATAAAACTTTCTATTCAATAATAATGGTCCTGTCAGATCTGGAATAGGTATTTTAAATTTTAATCTCTAGGTTTACATGTCTAATTAAATAATTAATGCAGTCAGCTTGGAATGGATTTGTAGTCTTCTGTATTTCCACCAGAAGTTAATCAATCTGAAGAGACTGTTAGCTTTCCTGTTTTCCAAATAAATTGTTGTACTTAAAAGTCTTAAAAATAAACCAGAAAAAGAGTGAGGACAACATTTTGTGAAAACTCAGAAACTTGGTCATCATAGTTGTATTCTGTTTATGTCTTTGGTATTTTTAATTTATTTTATTTATGTATTTGATAATCCAAAGTAATTATGATTTTCCAAGGCGTTATACATGTGATGGACATAGAGAGAGAGAAAGGGAATATTCTGCAGTGAAAGTTTAACACTTTCACTATCTGATAGAAATGTAGACAATGACTGCAGAAAAAGACCAATCAATGAACCATCCAGTCTGTCCGAGTTCTCCGTTATAATTTTAAGTCAGTTTATTTTGATATTAGTACAGATTAATTGCATCACAAATACTACTGAATCAGTTATAGTTCACAAAGTGTTCAAGCCTGGTGATCACAGAATAGGAGCCCTGCTTTATTCCATTTCCTGGAGTTAATAAATCACCAACTTTCCAGAGCAGGGCAGAAATCAAGCTGAAAGCCAGCCTCAAGTCACTGCCAAAGGAAGACCATGGACAAAGCTTTATATAGAAACATATAATTTGACTGCACAGTTTTCCCTACCTACATTATTACTGCAGACTGTACTTGATCTACAGCTATTTCTCCCCTTCCTTTGCATTATGATTCCCTTGTGCCTGTCCCATGCATTCATGAACCCCACCACTGTTTTCACTCCAACCACCTCCGTTGGATGGGTGTTCCAGGAAACAACCACTCTTTCTTAGAAGAAGTACTTCCTCACATTTCTCCTGACTCTAACCCCCTACAGCTTCATAGAATTTCCCCTTATTCTTGAGCACCTTTTCTTCTGAAAAATACTTCCTTCCTGTACCTTATTTACCTCCATGAGATAATTAAAGATCTATATCATATCCCCCTTCTTCCTCCTCTCTTCCAGGGTGTGCATATTGCGGTCCTTTAGTCTCTCCTCTTAGTGCTTTTGATCAAGACCTTGCAAGATTTTAGTTGCCCTCTTCTGGTCTGCTTCCACTCTATGTCCTTCTGGAGAAGTGATCTCTTTTGACACAAACTGATTTATGCTGGAAGTGTAAATACACATGTAACAACTGTTGCAAAGTGCAAAAGAAAAAATGGATTTATGCTGGAAATGTAACTACACATGTAACATCTGTTGCAAAGTGCGACATACATAGTTACATTTGCCAGAAAGAATAGATTTGAGGCAGAAGGGAGGCAACAGTAATTGCAGTAACTACCACTTCATGCAAATTGTGTAACTACAGCACAGTACTACCAATCTTCCCAGTGTCAATCTTCACCATTTATCACTGTCTGAGTGACAACTGGAGACACAGCACCTAGCATGAGTTTTTTTTATAGGGGGAGGAGCCTGCACCAGAGGCGGTACCGCCCTTGAGTCTGATGCATTATGTGGTGCTCTCGGTCAGCAACGGTCACCAACTCCTCCTCCTTCAGCCCAGTTCTGCTTATCCCGAAAGCAAGAGTGCAACACCACGTAGCTGCTCAAGAAATTTTATCTGTGACATTGCGGCTTAGTTAGTTGTTCTGACATTGTTGTTGGCACCATTTTTGCTCCATTCCAGTTCCACCATCTGATATTAACTTGGCTCTGTTTTCTGCAGGAATCCGGTAAGACCTTTCCTTTTCCTTTCTTGAAGCAGCTCCGAGATTGTTTCCTATTATTATTTTAGTTACTGCGAGTCATGCTGGGTTTGTCCAGGGACAAAAAGCGCTCTTCCAAGGCAGGCTGGCCTCCTTTGCACTGGTGTCCCTGCACTGGCAGATGTCCATCATGGACCAGCACTACCAATACCTCACCTGCCTGGGTCTGTCTCATGATATCGATAGTTGCAATGCTTGCTTCTACATGGACCACAGAACACTGGAGCACTCTGCATGGAAAGCCAACTGCAATCCATTGACTTTCAGAGGGCAGTGTTGTATGAGGGACTTCAAGCTCAGCTTTCTCCACCCTTCCTTCAGATCACCTCCAAATTTGATACAGACCTGTGAGGAGGGGGTTTCCTCTTCTTCTAGCCTTGCCAGGGAGGAGGTCTCTTCTGCAGTGCTGGAGAACTGGTCTGGGCATCTCGGGGGCTGGGCTGGAAGCAACGCACAGGCAGTCAGCACTGCAGAGGTGCAGGCTCCCACAGAGTCATGGCCCACGCCTGCAGGGCCCAGCATGGTTGGCTCCTCAGCACCCCCCACTGGTGCTGTTCTGTTTCCTGGGACCATTTGCAGCTCTGGGGATCAGCACCATGAGCGATACTGGGCCCACTTGCTGCACCACAAGTGGCACCATGGGTGGGAAAACCTCTGGGACTGTTCGTCTGGAGGGCTTCTGGATCTCCTTCTCTCCAGAACCAGATGCTTGGGAGTCTGATCTGGACTGGCTTCCCAACTCCTCAGAGTTGGAGGGCTCTCCAGTGCCCAGTAACTCTGTGCCCTCCCAGGCATCCCTTCCCTTGGCACCAGCAATTATGATCAGTGCTGGCTCAAATGCCAGTGGTGACATCAAGAGCATGCCTGCCAATAGTGACCCTCCATCTGAGGGGATGGTGGTTTGGGTCTCGGGTGCACAGAGAGCTGTCAGTCCCAGTGCTGTCCCCCCCAACCCCAAGCCAGAACAGGGATTCACTCTTCTGTGGCCTCCCTCAGGAGGCCTGTGGGATTGGAGCAGTCCCTAGCTTTGGGAGTGAGGAAGAGGTTGACCTCAAAATTGACGGGGTTGAGGGGGCAGGGCATGGGGCAACGACCTTCCCTGGGAACCCTTGGGGTTTCAGGGATGTGTCACAGTGCTGAGCCTTTGTTCTCTCCCTTGTCCCCTTCCAGGGAGGCCTTATTGGGTGAGGTTGGGGTCTGTCCTTCTGATTCTATGCAGCCCCGGTCTCCTCACAGGGGAGTTTCCCATTCAGGGCTCAGTCCTGACTACTTTGAACTGGTTTAGTGGCCAGTAACTGCACAGACCAGTAAATCCCCAGGAGGTTCAAGATCGCCAGCGAGGTCCCCAAGCCCTGGCAGAGATCACTCATATAAGGTAAAGTGCATCTCCCAATTGCCTCTGCAGCCTCCTACTCATTTCTCAGGGTACATGGGTCCTTCAGGGCTCTTTACCAGGGAGCAGTTCAAAGCCACTGCTGCCACCTTCCTCAGGCATGTCAGGGCTATGGATGAGCAGGTCTTTTGCCTGTCCCCCCACAGCAGCCGGACTTGGGCTCTTCAGATTCATCAGACTCCTTATCTTTCTCTTTCAAGGAAGAGGATACCTCTGTCCATCTGTCCTCAGATACTGATCAGATAGAGTATTAGCACTTCCTATTGAGGCTGGTCAGCGATCTGCACCTATCCGACATTTCAAGATGCAATACTGAGTGTATAATGCTTGTCTTCCTTAGCGAATTCAGTGCAGGCCACCTGGTCATCCTTTCCTGGCTGATTCTCTTCTAGGAAGCATTGTCCTGCACCTGACAGTACCCATCTGTCCCAACTCCAGCCCCTATGGACTGTCAGCACAGGTATTGTGCACACCAGGGATTCTCTAGGGGCCTTGCCTCATCCTACTTTGGGAGTGAGGGTATTGGATAACCCTTCTGGGAATAGACATCTGGTGTGCATCCGGCCCCCAGATGTAGACTCTGCAGAGTTTGACTGTTGGAGACTGACATTGTTCTCTTCGGCTCATATCATGCTCAGCTTTGCTGCTCATCAGGCAGACCACACTGCCTACAACAGGCATCTGTGGTCAATAATAGGTCAGGAGCTGTCATTGTTGCCTGATATGAAGACAACAAGACAGGCCATTGCTCTCTCTGAGCAGGGCCTGGAGCTCACAAGACACCAGGCAAGGGTGTCTTCTGATGCCAATGAGGTAGCTTCAAGGCTAACGGTGACAACGATCTGCATTAGGTGGACAATGTGGCTTTGTCTATCAAGGTTGTCACCCTTAGCACAGTGTAGGGTGCTGCCTCTGTGCTCCTCGGCACACAACATTTCTCCCACATGGCAAGGTGGGAACTACAGGGGCGACTTCCATCTCCCAGGCATTGGGAGACCCCCTTTGTCCTGACCAGTCATGGGCCTAACTGGCCTGTAATGGGTCTCCTCTTTTCATGGTCCTCCCCCACAAGAGACTGGGACTCACATCCCTCAGGGAAATGCTGGGCCCCCTTCGGGGGGCTTTGTACTCACCCAGACAGTGATGAATGGTGAAGATTGACACATGGAAGATATGAAAATTATGTACCTATCATAATTCTTGATCTTCTTGTATATATGTATCACCATTCATAACTGTAAGCTTCCCTTCTGAGCCTCAGTTCCTGGGCAATGGCCCCTCCCTGCTTGCCCTCCCCTTCCTTTAGGCCAATTGTGGGCTAGGTTCTAGTGGTACCTCTGGGTCCTCTGTTATCTTTCAAGGCAACAGAGGGCCCACCACTGAGTGGAGGGCAAGTAGGGCTTCTTGCACAGGCCTTAGGGGCTCCCTGTAGGTCCTTTCCTTATCAGCCGGGGAGGGTCCTCCTGGACGTGGTCTGGTCCTGTGGTGGAAGGTCTCCTCTAGGTGGGGTAGAGAGGAGAGGAGAGGAACCATGGAGACTCTCTTTCTCCCTACTTATATAATTTTTCCTCCTCTCCCCCCCCACTTTTTTGGGGGCTAGGACTTGTCCTGGACAGGACTGCACCCTGAACCTTGTGGAATCTCCCTCTCAGGACAACAGTAACTGCAGGAGCTCTTCTTTACCTGTGAATAAACTGTCCTGTTGTACAATGCTGAACAGTCATAAGACTGACTGATTGTACATCATGTATATTGCACATGCACTTTAGCTGCTACTGGATTGTATTTCAACTGTATTCTTGTACTTAGTTGTACCAGCTGTACTCAATATATTTAGTGTATTCTATTTCCTGTACCTTTCTTTGTTATTGTAAGTGTATTGTCTGTATTACCTGTGTACCATCTTTATGGCCCGGGTCATGCCTGAAAACAGTCCATTGGATCAGTTCACCTAGGAACATATGAACATAGGAAATTTGCCAGCAGAAACAAGCCACATGGTCTATCAAGTCTGCTCGAATGTGCAGCTAGCACACCTACCTTGCAGCTGCCCCTCCTCCTTCACAATAACCTCCCATCTCACCCTGTATCACCCCCTTTTGAAACCCCCACTGTCTTGAGGATATCGGTTCATCTGGCAGAGAGTTCGATTCTGCCATAACCCTCTCCATGAAAAAGTGTCTCCTCATTTCCCTCCTATATCTACCCACTCCAATCTAAGACTATGATCTCTTGTGTCCCTCCCTCTGCTTAACTTAAATATCCCTTCTGTTCCTGTCTTGCTAATCCCCTTTAAGTACTTGAAGGTTTCAATCATATCCCCCAGTTCTCTCCTCTCCTACAGAGAGTACATATTCAAGTCACACAGCCTGTCCTCATATGACCTTTCCCCCAGTCCCTGTATCATCTTAGTTGCTCTGTGCTGTACCCCTTCCACTAATCCAATATCCTTCTTTAGATATGGGCACCAGTACTGCACTCAGTACTCCAGGTGTGGTCTGATCAGTGACCTGTAGCGAGGCAGAATCACCTCCCTGTTCCTGGGGGAGATTCTTCTCCCAATGCACCCCAGCATCCAGTTGGCCTCTGCTGCCACATTCCTGAACTGCCCTGAGTTGTTCATTTTCCCATTTACAAACACCCCTAGATTCTTTTCCTCCTTGGTGGTACCTAGATGTACTCAGCCCAGCTGATAGTTCCTCCCTGGGTTCTTCACTCCAAAGTGCATTACCTTGCATTTTTTAGCATTGAACCCTAGCTACCATCTTCCAATCACTCCTCCAGTTTAATCAGATCATTCTGCAGTTCCTGCCATCCCTCTGTGTCACTCACCATCACTCCCAACTGGGTATAATCAATAAAGAGGCTGATCTTATTCCTGATGCCATGCGAGATGTCCACTATGAATATCCCAAACAAGACCAGCACCAGTACCAATCCTGCAGCACCCTTCTTGTAACTGCCCTTGGAGATGAGAGCTCACCCCAACCAGTACCTTCTGCTGTCTTCCCTGAAGTAAATTTTTGATCCAGTTAACCATCTTAGTCCCAACCCCCACATACCTCAAGTTCCCCTCCCAACCTCCCATGTGGCACTGAATCAAAGGCTTTGCTGATGTCCAAAAATATGACATCCACCACATGGCCTTTGTCCAATTCTCTCAGCACCCAGTCATAGCACTCAACTAGGTTAGTCTGAAAGGACCTTCCTGAGACAAACCCATGCTGATGATTGCCCTGGAGTCCATTATCATCCAGAAATGTCACCAGTCTCTCCTCAGGATTGTCTCCATCAACTTCCCCATGATGGATGTCAGTCTTACAGGTCTGTAATTTCCTGGTTTATCCTTAGGGTCACTTTTATGGAGGGGCACCACAATGGCCATCCTCCAGTCCTGTGGCCTGCACCTTGTATACAGGGAGGTATTGAATAGGTCCACCAGTGACTCTGGCAGAACCTCTGCCAGTTCCATCAGCACCCTGTGATGTATGCTGTCTGGTCCTGGTACCTTATTCACCCTCATAGCCTTTAATATGTGTCCTCAGTGATTACCCCATCTGTCACCCCTGCCCACCCTCCCACCATCTGTGAAGCTGCTTGCCTTCTCCCTCATGAATATGGAACAGAGATACTCATTTAGTGCTTCTGCCTGTTCTGCTCCTTTCTCTGCCCACCCCATCCTTCTTGATCCACACTATCTGATCCTCGCAGCTCCTTCTTTCCCTAATGTGTCAGAAGAAGTCATTTTCCCTGTCTTTGATTCTCTGACCCAGCCTCAGTTCCCTGGAGGCCTTGGTTGCTCTAACACCATTGGTAACGTCTCTGGATTTCCTCATGTACTCATCCCTACCGTCCCCCCTCCTGGAATTCTTGTATGTATGGAATGCTGCTTTTTTTTGCCCTCACCTTATTTAAAGCTTCCCTACTCATCCAACTTGACTTCTTAGATCTGCCCTTCTTGCTCTGCAGTTTGATACAGGTCCCAACAGCCTCCACAAGCCCCAATGTAGTTTTTTTCTCTTTTCTGGTTTGCATCCCAGTGAGGAAAAAAATTCTACCAGGGGCTCTCCTAAGCTTTCACCCATCCTACTGAAGTCAACCTTTCTGAAGTGAACCACCCTCATCCCTGTACTGACTGCCTCCCTGCCCATGTTGAGTATGAACCACACAGATTGGTGGTCACTCTCTGCCAGTGGGTCCACCACCCCTACGTCCCTTACAGCCTCCCTGGCAAACAAATATCTGCTGTGTGGCATAATGGTGGATGGTACCAGATACACATGCAGGGATTCTTCTTTAGTCATTACATGCACGTCTTCGCCACCATGCCCAAACCCTCATGGTATAGTCAGGGGCTATTGTAGCTTGGTGTGAATGATAGTGCCATGGCTGCCCACCTCATCCAGCTAGTGAGAAGGGCATGTAATGGCTAAGGAGGTATCCCGGCATGTGAATCTGACATCACCCACCATTACTCCACACAGCAAATCAGAGATTTCTATTTATTGTTTGTTTGCTTGTCTTTTTGTTTGTTTGTTTACCAGGTAGGTGCACTGATTCAGTGGACCATTTTTAGGCATGACACAGGCCATAAAGATGGTACATAAGTTATACAGACACTACACTTACATTAACAAAGAAATGTACAGGAAATAGAATACACTGAATATATTGAGTACAGCTAGGAACAATTAAGTGCAAGAATACAGCTGAAACACAATAGAGTAGCAACTAAAGTGTGGGTGCAGTATACATGATGTATAATCAGACTTATGATGACTGTTCAGCATTGTACAATGGGACAGTTTAGTCTTTGGTACAGTATAATTAAGACTGTCACCGAAGGGTAGTCCATGCCCCACTCCCTGACACCCACCTGGGCAGCAGCAGGACAGGGGTGTGAGTGAGGAAGAGGTGTGGATCAATCTTACAGAAGCAGCACATTTAAAGTTATGTAAGTGTACAATATGCATTGTGAAACTAGTTAACAACTACGCAGTGCAGTTACAGCATAGTTATACAGTAGTTACAGCGTAATTAGTGACACTTAAAATTATCCTTCAGAAATCACTCCCTCATGAAGCTACTGCAGTACAGCACAATGGTTAAAAGCACTGCCCTCAAACCTGGAGAACTGGGTTTGAATCCCAGAGCCACCACTTCTATACTATGCAACCAAGCAAAAAAAAGAACTAAATATAAACATGCAGTCTAACATTTTAAATTGCTATACAATAAAATATCATTGATTTGCATAATTATTTATTGACTTTTACCTGTACTGCAGTTGCTAAGAAACATGCTGGTTCTGTGGCATTATTTCCACAGTTAATGCCTAATTAACATGTACTTACAAAGTAAGTATGCAGAATCAGGCATTTAAAATAAAGTGTAAGAAGGTGTAACAGTGCTGCAGTTACTACAGAATGTGCTGCTTCTGTGGCATTGTTTCTACAGTTAATGACTAACTAACATACATTTGCAAAGTGAGTACGCAAACACTGACACAAAATAAAGTGTAAGAAGAAGGGTGTAACAGTGCTGTACTATAGTTACTATGGAATGTGATGCTTCTGTGCATTTTTCCCACAGTTAATGACTAACTAACATGTATTTACAAAGTAAGTACGTAGAAACAAACACTTAATATAAAGTGTAAGAAGAAGGGTGTAACAGTGCTGTAGTTATCAAGAAATGTGCTGCTTCTGTGGCAATGTTTCCACAATTAATGACTAACTAACATGTATTTGCAAAATAAGTACACAGAAACTGACACTTAAAATAAAGCATACGAAGAAGGGTGTAACTACTGTACACTTGCACTGAATGTCAATACTGTAGTTCTGATGTATGCTTTCCTTCAGAAGACAGTCCCTCATGCACTTTACTGCTTAATAAACATGCAATCTAATATTCTTAATTGCTATACAACTACATTGGCTACTTCTACAATAAAAATAATTTACATAATTACTTATTGGCTTGTAAAAATGCTGTAGTTACTAAGAAATGTGCTGCTTCTGTGGCATTGACCCACACCTCTTCTGTACCCACACCCCTGACCTGCTATGGCCCAGGTGGGTGGCTGGGGGTGGGGCATGGCTACATACCATGGGCTTTACCACCGGTCTGCTGTGAGGAGTGGTGGTGGGTGGTGAAGGATAAACAGGTATGGACCCTTCCTGGTGTGTAGTTATAAAAATGTCATGATGTGGTAGTTACACATGCAACCACAACTGTCTCTTTTTTTGGCACAAATTGATTTATGCTGGACGTGTAACTACACATGTAACAGCTGTTGCAGCAGTAATTGCAGTAACTACCTGTTCATGCAAATTGTGTAATTACACTAAACCACAAATGTGAACTAGTTAACTACTACATTGTAGTTACATGTAACTACACAAACATTACATTGTAGATATACAGTAGTTTCAGTGTAGTTAAGGACACTTACAACAAAGTGTAACCACTTCTCCTATCATTTTCTTAATATTTGGAACTCCTTTCCCTTAGATATCTGCTCTGCCCTGTCCACTTATTCGTTGTTCTATCTTCTTCGAAATTACATCCCTCCATCCTGCAATTGCTTCTGACACTCATCTCCATCACTTCTTTTCTCTTCGCTCACTTCTGTCCTATTTCCCATTCCTACTCTCACCCCTTATGTACATTCTAGGCATAAAGAAAGCCTACAGCACTGGCTGGGTATGCATCTAGCAGTGTTCATACCCTAGTGGGGTTGTGCACAGAAGGTTAATAGATTTACCTTCCCCCCACACACAATTTATCCCACAAGAATGTTTTGTATAATTATACCATTTTCAGATGTATTGTCATAATACTTGTTTTTATTATTATTGTAGAACTTGATTGATCTGCCCTTCATGTCACAAAATTGCATCTGGTTTGATTTTCTTCTTTTTAACTCTATGTATTAGATATTGTAGCAAATTGTATCCCCTCCTCCCCTTTCCCCCAGAATACATCTAGAAATGAGCTATTGTAGCTCAGTATGTCTTTCCTGGCAAAAAAATTTTCAAATAAATAAACATTACAAGCTGGTCCCAACACTGGTCCCTGAGGCACCCCACTGGCCACCCTGCCTTCCTCAGAGTGAACTCTTTTTTTCCACAATCCCCTAACAAATATCTTATCCAGTTGACTGCCTTTGGACCCACTCCTAAGCTACTCATCTTACTTACTAGTCTCCTATGTGGAACAATATTGAACGCCTTATTGCAATCTAAGTAAGCCACATTCATTGCTCTACCCTGATCTAAATTCTTTCTCACAAAACAAAACTATCAGATTAATTTGACATGATCTCCCCCCCCGTGAAAACTTTCTGCCTCAGGTCTTGTAATCCACTGGATTCAAGATATTCCACAATCCTGTCCTTCAGCAGTGATTCCATTAACTTTCCCACCACAGATGTCAGGCTGACTGACCTATAATTGCCAGCCATCTCCCTGCTATGGTTCCATTTCATAACTGCAGTCACCAAACTGAGATCGCCGTTAGAGCGACTGCACATCATCAAAAAAAAACAAAAAAAAAACAAGTGATGTAATTTTCAGCAAAGACTGGGTAAAAACTGTAAAGATTGTCAACTCTGGGGGGGCATTTCAGGGAGGGGGAGACAGTTGGAAAAAAAAATAAAGAATCTCTGCTGGCATAAAAAGCTTTGCCCTTCCCTCTCCTGAACCCTGCACCTAGCTCCCTATAGTGAGCCACCTTCACCAGCACACCATGGGGGCAGCTCGGCAACACTGCACTGCACTACCTCCCACATAATCCCTTCCTCATCCCTCCCCTTCTGCTAGCCATCCTATCTTCTAGCTGTTCTTCCCTTGCTAACCTGCATGTTCACTTTTCTTTCCTCACTACCCTTTCAGGGTAGCTCACATTACAGGTGCTGAGATTGAGTCACTTATATGTGAATCTCTCAATATCAGTCACCCATATAGTAGGTTACCCCCTGCTACCACATTTGTGTAGTGGGACTATATCCAACCTCATCCAGTCCTCCAGAACCACTCCTATTTCTAAAGATTTGTTAATCAGGACTGTCAGAAGTGTACCCAGTATTTCCCTGACCTCCCTTAATACCCTTGGATGCACTCCATCTGGCTCCATTGTTTTGTCCATTATCAGATTTGTGAGTCCCTTCAGGACACCCTCCTCCAAAAAGGACTAGTGTCTACCTCTGTCCCTTTCTCCAAAGCTTCTGTTCTTTTTTGTGGCCCATCCCCTTCTCCTTCCTCTGTGAACAATGAACAAAAGTATTTGTTCAGGATGTATGCCATTTTCTGGTCCCCCTCTGCACAGTGCCCTCCTTCACTTTTTAACCTTACGTTCTCACCCCCAGGTCTTTCTGTTTTCACTTACATACCTAAAAATGTCTTGTTCTCTTTCACTACTTCCTGGGCTATTCTTTTCTTCTTTTGTGCCTTTGTGCTCCTTACTGAATTACCTGCTTCCCTCTGTTTCTCCTAATACACCTCCATATCCTCCTCCCACTGTGTCCCCTTATACCTTCTGAATCCTACCCTTTTAGCTTTTACCTTTTTGGTCACCTCTCTTGAGAATCATGGTGCTCTCTTTTACTCCTTGCTTTTGCTAACTTGTTTGATGCAGAGATTTGCTGCCTTTAGCATGCTCACTTTTAACTTTTCCCACTGTTCTTCCACCCCACCCAGTCCACCCATCCCCTAACCAGGTCATCCCTGAAGCATTCAATCATCTTTATAATATCTGCCCACCTGAATTCCAGGACCTCATCCTTGTGTGGTTTGATTCCACAGCCATCATATTGAACCACACTGTATGGTGATTGCTGGTCCCAAGGTGGCCTCCCACTTTGACACCTGCAACATTAACCCTGTTAATCAAATCAAATCAAATCTTTATTTATTCAGGTGATCATCATTGAGCAAGGCTCATTTACAAGATGGACCTGATAAGGTCAAGGTTCGAGTTGGTGCACAGCAATTACATCACATACTTATGAGACAGTTATACATACAGAAACAAGAAAATGTTATTTATAACACAATAATATACAGAAATTCACATGTTAAAGCTTGGCAAGAGAAAGTTAAACTAACATCTACAATATGTACAATACATATATATCACAATGAGGGCTATGACAGTCACTCACATAATGAGTACAAGGATGGTGAAGGGAATATTAGTGCTATATACTGGCGGTGTCTGGCTGGAAGGAATATGCCATATGTGATTGGAATAAGGTTTTGTGGATGACTATTCTATCTCTAACGGTAGCAACTGCATTTCTCTGTGAAGAAGGCTGTACAGTGCTGCTTGAAGGATGTAACTGGAATGATAATGGACAGTTTTAGGGATTTTTGTAGGGTGTTCCATGCTATGGCTAGAGAGTAGCTGGTTGCTGCCCTCCCTATTTTGGTGTTGACTTTGGGCAATTTGAGCAGGATGATATTGTTGCTTCTTAGGGCATAGGAGCTGGGAGTGGCCAGGTTGAAGCAGTCCAGGATATAGCTTGGGAGTTTTTTTGATAGGGTCAAGTATTGCCCCATCACAAGTGGGTTCACTGAATAGTTGCCTGAGGAACAATCCCTGCAGAGAGTCCAGAAAGTCCCTGCTTCTAGCTGAAGCTACTGCTGGGATGCTACAATCCACATCTGCTAGGTGGAAGTCCTGAACTTGAGCTAATAATATTTGGAACCAACTATAGATGACATATATTGGTGTAATTCACTCATTTGCAGATAGCTACTTGTAGTTCAAAGTAAATTCTCCATGAGCTGTTGTTTTTAATGTTTTTCCACATACTTACTTATACTTATTAGGCAGTCATTCACAAACATATTGAATTAGCACATTTTCTTGTTGTAAACAAGTTTTCATGCATTCTGATAGTACTGTATTTGCAGAATTGATTGATTGATTTTTTTGCACTTTATGGTTCATGCTATAAAAATAACACACCAACAAACCTCCTGAAGAAACCCCAGAGCATGGCAATACATAGGGAGGTTGATTGTGGTTCACTGTTTCTAGTATCAATAAATTTAATAAGCCTTCTGTATCTGGTGTGTGTGCACCATTTATTTTTCACTCTGATGAAGATGACCAGCAGCCAGAAGGGTACCAGGAATTTCTTCTCCTCCTCCACCATCACTTTTGTGTCATTACGTCATGGTAGACCCAGGTGGTCTAGATGCAGGACTTGGGACAGGATTCATCCACTGACTGGACTTGTAGTGGGATGGCAGTGCACAGGAAATGTGATTTGGCCTTTTCATTTGTTTTCTCAAGGCCTTGATATCAATTTCAGTGATCCCAGAGGTCATTCTGCTTAACACTATATGGGGTAAGATGATGATATCTGAAGTTCTGTTGCCACCGGGCTGGGCACTAGGATTGTCACCCTGAACATCCAAACTGTTACTGACTCTGGTCCTCTTATGCTCAGTGAAGGCAATTTTGCACCAGGTCTCATTGTTGATATTCCACCCATAGACCCTCAGCTTGACACAGATCCTCTAGCTCCCTTGTAGAGCCCCACTGTTCATAAACAACATGTTATCTGTGTCCTCCAGGATCAATATAATAATGACAGTCCCCCATCCTCATTCTGAAGAAACAACCTCACTAAAGAGCTGCTAAACATCAGTAAAATCAACGGCCAAATGCTGCCATGCCTGAGGGCTACCATATTTGAAGTTGGCAGCTTGCAAAGCAGTCCGCCATCTTTAGTCAGGAATGGATATATAAATGCACAAATATCAATCAAAGAAGTGGCAAAAAAGGCATTTCACAAGGTATTGTATTTTATTTTGCTTCCCTTTAATGCCATTTGAACAGCATCTGCACCTGACATACAGAAAACCGGCACTCATTCTCTCTTATTTTTTTTAAAGAAAATGGTCCATCGATATATATATTCTGTTCCCACCGCTGCTTCTCTGCTGCCATCACCCACCCACCAATCTACACCTCCTACCTGTTACTAACCTACCAGGGGTCAGGCACCGCAATCCTCTGTGGGCTAGAGACACCTCTTCACTCTTTGATGCCAGAGGTATGCAGTCAATGTACATCAATGCTTTTTGAACTTGTGCTCATAACTTGGTCATTTTTTAATACGCTCCCTCAAATTTTCAACATGGCTATTTTGGAACCACACCCCGTGAACAAGGGTGATGAAATTGTTCAGATCTGTGCTAAAGGACGATTTCATAGTCACTCTGCAAAATCACCTTTTGGGCAGGATTTGAACATTTTCACCTACTGGGTTCATGAGGTGGGGGTCATAAGAAGGCTACATTGCAAATGTGAAATAAAAATACTAAAAAACAACAAAGTTATAAATGTATTGTAACATTTTTCAATGCTTGTTCATAGCTTTGGCAATTTTCAATATTTTTACTCCACATTTGCATCATAGCCCTTTTTTCACACCACCTCATGAATGTGACAGCTGCCATTTTTATAAATGACACCTATCATGTTCAGAAGGGTCATACAAAAACTATGTAGATATTTTAGGGTCAAAATTGTTACAATAAGAACCTGTAAAGTAATATTGTTTACAGGGATGTCCGTTGGCCCACCGGGGCCACCTTGTCTTTCTGTGCCAGTGACCTGAGTTTGAGTGCAAGCTTACTGAGATGGCTAAAAGTGCTGAGGATGGGGGAAATGCACTGCAGTGTGCAGCACTGGTCCTGGCTTGGGGAGGGACAGATCAGTGTTCTGGCGCACACAGGACACCTTGTGGCAGTTGTGCACACTGAGGTCTGATGGACCCATGCACTGTATCTGGACAAGTAGATAAGCCTTACAGTTTTAAATTACAGTGCAGGCACAGACCTACAATTAGAGGAAAATCAGGATCTACCACAAATTACTCATCTCACTATGCATGTCTGCCACACACACCATACAGGCAAACATTCAGCATTGACAAATGCTTGTTATTTATTTTTCAAGGCAGACATGAGTACACTCTGCAGCACATCAGTACAAGTGCAGCTACTGACAGGACTACAGGCTATCACAGTCTCTGTGTTTCAAACACAGACTCCAGAACTACAGTATCTTCTCTCAATGTCACTTCCCACAGAGTGTAAACTTACAACAGAGGCACACACTTCTCTGTTGAATTGAACTGTGCACCTTGTATGCACTGAGAAATGTCCAAATACAAACAGGTAAATGGAGAACTACAAACAAGTAACTGGAAAAAACAATCATAATAACTGGCACCCTTTTGAAAATAAACAAACCTGGGTCCAAACCTCTAGCCCTTTAGGTTAAAATAACATGTTAAATAATTTGACTTGCCCATGCTCTAAAAAATGAGTATTTTTAAAGCAACTAAAGATACACATAAATATTAAAGGAAGTAGCATATATTACTTACAGAACTGTGCATACATCCTCCCAAGTGCTGCCCCTCCCCAGCAAGGCATGGTAGTGGAGTTTTGTGTACAGTGCCAACACAAAGCAGCTGGGTCGGGGCCATCTGGGCTGCCAACACTAGAAGGCGGTTAGAAGCGATAATGTCACAGCATTCCATATGCTCTCTGTAAGGGCCCTGTGGCTACTGTGACTCCCAGGAAATGGGACTTGACTCACCAACAATTTATTGAGTTCCCAACTTTAATTCACACATGTGGTCCCTTCCTTCTTTTCACTCGCTTAGCTTGTCACTGATTAAAATCACTGGACACACAAAAATGACAATAAGATAAAGGTTATAAAGATAAAGGTAGTCTCAAGTGTATGTTGTGTAATGCCAGGAGCCTGAATAATAAGTTTAGTGAACTACAAGCACTCTTGAATTCAGACAAACATATTGATATTGCTCTCATCATTGAAACATGGTCTAATGAAAATGATACGTGGAATATGAATATTCCAGGTTACCAATTGCTAAGGGTAGATGGGAAAAACAGAAAAAAGAGGTGAAATAACTGTATACATTTTGAATA
Organism: Neoceratodus forsteri; assembly: GCA_016271365.2. NCBI lineage: Eukaryota > Metazoa > Chordata > Ceratodontiformes > Ceratodontidae > Neoceratodus > Neoceratodus forsteri. The sequence goes on along the minus strand of JADMNL010000023.1, from coordinate 623,502,918 downwards.
AAGTGAAAGCAACAGATATCTCAACCAGCATCAAAAAACAGTGTCTCCACTGAAATAGTATGGCTGCAAATTAATGCAAACACCTCAGATGCACTAATGGTAGACCTATGCTTTTGCCCACCTAATGCGGATGAAGATACATATCAAGCAATACCACAAGAAAAAATTAAGGTGTGTGATATGGGGAAACTGGTCTTGACAGGTGGTTTAAATTTAAAAGACATTGATAGGCGGAAAAAAAACAGCAACTACCAAACAAAGTGATATATTCTTAAAAACCTGTTTAGAACAAAACTTAGTTCAGTATATAAATGAACCAACAAGAGAAAAGAACATTTTAGATTTGGTACTGAGCACAGAGAATGTGAACATCAGTAACTGTGAGGTGACTTAGCCATTATGCAATAGTGATGACTTATGTACATACTTCATGATGCAATGCACACCTCACACAGTAAATGGTAGCACAGAATGTTATCTATCTAACACAGCAAGTGTGGAAATGATTAAGTCAGTGATGGCCAGTATCAACTGACATGCCCTCCTTCAAAATAAAACTACAGAGGAATGTTGGGAATTTATAAAACAGACTATCCTGGGAGTATGTGACAAATACATTAAATGTGTAAAGAAATACAATAATAAAGGGATAAAGCCAAAATTGTCAAACAAATAAATTATGAAACTGATAACATTTAAAAAAACAGGAGATATGCACTCCACACGCAGGCACAAGCAGAAGTAGAATGGAACAAATTTAAACAAGCTCAAAGAACTTGTACCTGTAAGAATACATTTAATAAAGCTAAAAGGCACATGGAATTGAAATTTGCAAGAACTGTAACATAAGGAAATAGCAGACAGTTATATGGGTGTATCAACTCCCTCAGGAAGGCAGACTCTAAATTAATGACAATTATAGATCAAAATTATCAGACCCTGATCATATAGCTGATACATTTAACAAATATTTTATTAAATTTATTCTAAACTGAGTTCAACCATTGTTGAAGATACATTAACTAATCCTGTTCACTTCTGTACCACAAAAGAAGAAATGAAGATAATGATCGATGGGCTCAAAAAGTCTGGGGCACCTGGTTTAGATAACATAACACTACAGATACTAAAAATATTTAGAGACAGTATGAGTGTTCCACTGGAAATATTGTTGAATAAATCAATAATCTCAGTGGAGGTACCAAAAGATTGGACAGCAGCTAGGACAACTCCCATTCACAGAAAGGGACAAAGCAGGATATACACAACTATAAACCAATTAGCTTGACATCAGTCCCTGGTAAGATCCTCGACTCTGTAATAAAGGAGAGACATTACCAGCATATGAAATCAAGGAATGCAGTCAACACAAACCAACATGACTTTACTGCAGGATACTCTTGTATTTCAAATCTTATTCATTTCTGTGAGAATATTAGTAAAATTCTGGATGAGAGGAGACCAGCAGACTTGATCCTGTTGGATCTGAGCAGGGCTTGTATAAGCGCACACTCATTCATTGACAGCTCAGTGGGTGGCCAGCCATGGAGGAGAGAGGAGGGCTGTGCTGGTCACCCTCTCAGGTTTGGGATGGAGAAGTGGGGTGGCAGGACACTGCTTGGTGGGGAGGGGGTGCATTATACCACCAAGGAATAAAATTCTAATTCACAAACTGGGGATCAGGGATGTGGGGGGTTACTAGGCCACCAGGGAGAAAGTATATTTTTTGGTACTATACAGGGGATTGGGATGGAGTGTTACACTGGATACTAGGGCATGATTTCCTGTTGGACATGCGATTGAGTGGGGGGAGGGACCACTAGCCACTAGGGATTTCTTATAAATATGGGGTGGGTGATCGGATGGGGATGGGACCACAAGCCACCAGGGAATTAATTTATTGTACATCAGACAGTGATTGACTACTAGCAGGGGAAGGGTCACTAGACACCAGGGAAGAGTAATTTACTGTAGGGTGCAGGGCAGGTGGAATTGCCACAAAAGTTTGGAAAAAGGATTTCCAAAGTTTCATGGAAGCAAAAATCTGACAAGATACAAGACAACATAAATTCCCAGCAGGGAGGTCATATCAAATGAATCTGACAGATTTGTTTGACTGGGTGACTAAGGAGGTAAATCAGGGGGAGCAGTTGATGTTGCCTACCTTGATTTCAGCAAGGCCCTAGACACTGTCCCACACAAAAGACTGGTAAACAAGATGGGTAGTCTGGACATGGGCCACAAGGTGGTAGTCTGGGTTAGGAACTGGTTAACAGACATGAGGCAGAGGGTGGTGGTAAATGGGATCCAAATCCAGGGGTAGGGAGTGACTAGTGGGGTACATCAGGAATTAGTCTTTAGGCCAATCTTGTTTAATGTCTTCATTGGGAACATAGTGGAAGGGATTCAGGGAAAGGTGTGCCTGTTTTCAGATGATGTCAAGTTCTGCAATGAGGGGATATTCCAGAAGGGATGGAGAAGATAAGGAGGGACCTGGGGAGGCATAAAAATGGTCCAAAGTGTGGCAGCTAAGGTTCAATTCAAAGTAGTACAAAATAATGCACCTGCGCTGGGGGAATCCTGTTGAGAGCTACTCAATGGGGGGGGGGAGTTGCTGATGATCACCGAGGAGGAAAGGGATCTGAAGGTTATCATTTCAGAAGACCTAAAGGTGTCTAAGTAGAGTGCAAATACTGAAGGGAAGGCCAGTGGCATGCTAGGGTGTATAGGCAGCAGTATCTCTAGCAGAAGGAGGGAGGTGGTGATGCCATTGTATAAGACTCTAGTGAAGCCTCACCTAAAATACTGTGTACAGTTCTGGAGGCCACATCTTCATAAAGACATAGACAGGGTGGAGGCAGTCCAGAGAAGGGCAACACAAATGGTACAGGACTTACACCAGAAAACATATGAGAAGATATTAAAGGACCGCAATATGTATTCATTAGAGGAGAGGAGGGATTGGGGTGACATGATAGAAATATGCAAGTACCTTAAAGGCATAAAAAAGATGCAGGGAGGGTGACATATTCCAATATAGGAGGAGTACAAAAATGAGGGAGCATGATATGAAATTGGTAGGGGGGCAGGTTGAGGGGAAATGTGAGAATGTTTTTCTTTGCAGAGAGGGTGGTGGATGCTTGGACTAGTCTGCCACAGGAGGTGGTGGGAGCAAGCACAGTGTCAGTGGAAGGATTCAGACATGCATGGGACAGAGATAAGGGAACACTAGAAGTGGGGAGAGAGAGGAGAAAGTCATTGATCTAGTAGAGTCAGAGGCATCAAACAAGAAGAGGGCTTACGGGCAGACTGGATGGGCCTAGCAGTCCTTATCTGCTGGCAATTTCTATGTTTCTATGTAATTCAGCTAGCAAAACCTTTTTTCACACACCTCTAGTCTTTTAATTGCAGTTCAAACTTTGAATTTTTATATAAGTTTCATTTCATGACTTTCACAAAATGTAACAGAACTTTGTTGATTTCTTTCCTAAAGTCAGCCTGAAGAGCACATCCAGTCCCGACAGGTTCAACAAATTAACGCATTTTGTCCAAGAGCTGGTTTTCTGTTGACAATTCTGTAAACAAGTTTGTGGAGGTCAAAATGCATCTCAGGGTCAGCTCCTCTGTATTCCTGATGGTTATTTCTAATGAACCCAAATAGCTTTCTGCAAATCATTTCAACAATATTATTATATACATTTGCAAACCAAGGCATCCCAGTTTTACGTAAAGATCCACATATACTTTTTAACCATAGAGAAGCAAGGGGAGAAAGAAGGACAAGAAACAGCAAGTGAAGAAAAGGAGATTAACAGGGGGGAAATTTTGGGACCATCAGTGTGGCCAATTCCTAGGTACCACAAGAAAAATATGGTTACATAATCATACAGGCATGAGACAGACTAGCAGCATAATATGTGAGGACAAAATAGATCCTTGCTTTTAACTCTCACTTCATAGCAAATGGGACAGCATCTAGCCCAACCCTGTAACACACACACACACACACACTTACCTTTTTAAGAGGGAATCTGTTTTTCCCATTAAAAAACAGGTTTCCAGAAACATAGAAACATAGAATTTGACGGCAGATAAGGACCGCTTGGCCCACCCAGTCTGCCCATTTCCCTACCTACTGGATAAGCTGCAGATCCTAGTTAACCAGCAGCCTACTTCTTCCTACCCCACCCCCCCAGAACTGCCTTATGACTATCCCATGCATGCTTGAATTCCACCACTGATTTTGACTGCACAACCTCCTCCGGAAGGCCATTCCATGCATCCACAACCCTCTCTGTGAAAAAATACTTCCTTAAATTACCTCTGAGCCACCCCATCTTCAAATTGTGCCCTCTTGTTCTTGCACACCTCTTTTTTTGAAAGATGCTACCCTCTTGGACTTTGTTGATTCCCTTGAAGTACTTGAACGTTTCTATCATGTCCACCCTCTCCCTCCTTTCCTCGAGGCTATACATATTAAGCTCCTTAAGTCTCTCTTCATATGTCTTCTGGTGCAGACCCTGCACCATTTTAGTTGCCCTCCTCTGGACAGCTTCCATCCTGTCTATGTCTTTGCGGAGATTTAGGTCTCCAGAACTGCACACAGTACTCCAGATGGGGTCTCACCAGCTGTCTGTACAGAGGGATAATAACTTCCTGTTTTCTACTGGTGATGCCTCTCCCTATGCATCCCAGTATCCCCCCAGCCCTCCTTGCTGCCCTCTCACATTGCTTGCCCATCTTTAGGTCATCTGATATGACTACCCCAGGTCCCTCTCCATTTTGTTGTTGTTAGTACTCTTCCCTGGGTTTTGTTTCCCAAGTGCATTACCTTGCACTTCTTAGCATTGAATATAAGCTGCCATACATTTGACCATTCCTCTAACCTTGCTAAGTCCCTTCTCATCCTTTCCACCCCACCCTGTGCATCAACTCTGTTGCAGATCTTAGTGTCAATCTGCAAGAGACATACTTTTCCTTCCAGTCCTTCTGCAATGTCGCTTATAAAGACATTGAAGAGGACTGGTCCTAATACTGAACCCTGCAGTACCCACTAGTAACCCTCCTTTCTTCTGAGTGGACTCCATTTACTTTTACTCTCTGTGTCCTATTCTCCAGCCAATTCTTTACCCAGGCTGTCATCTTGGGACCCACACCCAGGCTGGCTAACTTGTATATTAATCTTTTGTGTGGGACTGTGTCAAATGCCTTGCTAAAGTCTAGGTAGGCCATGTCCACAGCCCCTCCCTGATCTACTACTTTGGTCACCCAGTCAAAGAAATCTATCAGATTCATCTGGCATGACCTTCCCGCTGTGAATCCATGCTGCCTAGGGTCCTGTGCCCCTCTGGCCTCTAGATACTCGACAATTCTTTCCTTTAGAAGTGATTCCATCATTTTCCCTATCACTGAGGTTAAACTAACAGGTCTATAGTTTCCTGCTTCTGCCTTGCTCCCACTTTTGTGAAGGGAATCCATCTTCCCTCCTCCAGTCCTCCAGAGTACCACCCCATCCTCCATGATTTGTTAAAAGGGTAGTCAGTGGTGTCACTAGTTCTACCCTTAGTTCTTTTAGAATTCTGGGATGAGATCCCATCAGGCCCCATTGCTTTGTCCACCTTCAGTTTTAAGAGTTCTTTCAGAACCCTTTCTTCTGTAAATGGGCGTTATCAACTTCTGTATCCAGCGTTACTACTGTTTGTTTTATGTACCTCCCCTCTTCCTTTGTAAATACTGAGCAAAATATTTGTTTAGTATCTCTGCCTTTTCACAGTCTCCCTCTGCCACCCTCCCACCCCTTTATTAAGCCTCACTATCCCTTCCTTGGTCTTCCTTCGCTCCCTGATGTACCTATAAAAGTTTTATCCTTCTTAACTGAGTTGGCTATCTTTTCCTCGGTTTGGGCCTTTGCTGTTCTGACTGCCTCCCAGCTTCCCTTTGCTTTAACTGATACAGTTCTCCATCCTGCTCCTTCTGCAATTCCTTGTACTTCCTGAATGCTTTCTTCTTCTCTTGAACCTTCACTGCCACTTCCTTTGAGAACCATAGTGGTTTCTTACATCATCTTGTTTTGTTTATTTGCTTCACACAAAGGCTCGTTACCTCTGTGATGGCAGTTTTTATTATAACCCATTGTTCTTCCACCCCTCCTTCCTGCCCATTTGCTAGTGCATTCCTTAGGCACTCACCCATTTTGGTAAGGTTAGCCCTCCTAAAGTCCAGTACTTTTGTCTTTGTATGGCTTGACTCTATTGCTGTGTTTATTGTGAACCATACTGTTCGATGGTCACTAGTCCCAGATGGCTACCCACTTCTACATCTGTAATCCTCTCTCCATCTCCATTTGAGAGAATCAAGTCTAATATTGATCCCTCTCGAGTGGACCTTCTTTTCTTTCTCTTTTAACATTACCTTATACAATGACATTTACAGTTCTTTGCATATGCAGTATCCCTTTTTCATAACACCTTTTACAACAAATATTTCAGTCACACACACTCTTTTTTATCCTTCTGAATTCTCAGTTCCAGGATCATATCTTGATAGAAAATTAACATTTTCATTGATCAACCCCTTTTGTTCATCAGTCTTTTGTTGCCACTGCTTTTTTTTAGGCATCTTCTTTCTTCCCTGGACTTCCAGATTTTGGAGCTGGGTTCAAACAAGGCCAAATTAAATTAAACAAAAGGAACAGAGTCCCCAGTGTCTGACATGTTCTTTGCCTGTTCTGTTGTTAGCACAGCTACTGAAACACAGGGTCTACTCCCTTTGTAATTAACTTAGCAAATCCTGGAAAGTCATTTTCAATAATCACAGCAGGTACAGGTAATTTTGGTACTACCCCCCATTTAATTTAGTGTGTCACCCCATTAATGCTCAGAGTCACACTGATGGTGGGATACTATCAAATGTCTCTGTGGTTGCAGATTAGACAAGCAGCTGGTCATTTTGCACAGTCATTTCCCAGACATTTAACATGCACCCGGGTCTGTCTGTTTCCCAAATCTGTTAAGTCCATTCAGAGTCTTATCTCCCACCTTGACATCCGTTAAATACTTACCCCAATTTGCTGAGGCCACATTTTCTCCAGTGTTGCCTTCCTTACTTTTATGGCAGTTTCCTGCAATATGGCTTGGCTTATTACTGTTATAGTAAATAAAGTCATTGGGTGAAAATTTGTTACCTCAATCAGAGTTCTTATCTCATCTGGAGTTAAATCAAAAAAAGAGAGGGTCTTACTATTCCTTGTCTGTTACGTTGATGCTGTGATGTCTGTCTGGTCATATGATAGTACGCAGCCAAAGAAACAGCCTTTTCCCAACTTTCTGGTAAGTGTTTTTTTACCCAAAGCTGCATGTCTGTAGGAAAGATGTCGATTAATTGGTCCATTGCAAAGATGTTGATGATCTGTGGGACTGTTTTGCCTTCTGGTTGGAGCCATTTAGTGAGGAGTTCTTTCTGTCAAGTGAATGCTTCTTGAGGATTGTCAGCTGAGTGATACTTCGGGGACTTAGAATCTCTGCCTGTAGGTCTCTCCTGAGATGTCACATTTTTAAGGATTTCTCTCTTTTCACCAGGTCATAGTTTTCTGACTGTGTGGTTTCCATATTGCTGTAGGCAAGTTGGGCTTTACCTGTCAGGTAAGGTATCAGATTGATTGCCCATTGCTGTTTTGGCCATAGGTATGCTCCAGTGACCCTTGCAAAAGTTGTCGGGTATGCTTTTAAAATCAGCCAAGGGACACAGATTTGTAAGTTTAATGTCTTTTAATTTTGTGTTTTGTTATCTGCTGGACTTGAACCAGTTCCTCCAACTTTGATAGTTTGCAAAGCAACCAGCCATCACTGATCCTGTTGCGGCATCTCTTCTCTTTTTCTGAGTCTCTGTTTGTTGTATTGCCTACCATTTGAAGAAGGCAGACATGGTTTCCAATTCTGTCCCTGCCTGTTCTTCTTTTTTCATCACTTGTGCTGGCTGTACAATCTCAGTTTGGACTTTTGTTTCTGCTTTTAGTTTGGCTGCCATTCTTCTAGTAGTCACTCCTGAGTGGATTCTTACCATTCTTCTATGCTTCTGTGGTACCAGGTCTAGTAGACACACACAAAACTCCTGGTGCAGAGTATACATGATGCAAATTCCACTTTGTCTGATACCAACTGTCATAGAGGCATAAGACTGGCAACATAGGCAGACCAGGAGAAGTTATACCATTTGCAAGTTGTGTTTTATTATCAATACAAAACAAATTGTACGGGATAGTGCTTTCTAAAGGCAGTACAAACAAAAATCCTTCATCTGAGTCTCCCTCTCAATTTAAATATCAGTCTTTCCATCTATCCCTCTCTCACTCTCTCTCTCTCTTCCCCCTCTCTCTGTCTCTCTCTCTAAACAAAATATTGCTCTTTTTATAAGATGGTTTATCCTGGCAGTGTAAACTCTGCATCCTGATATTGTAAGTTTTCATCTCTAGCCCCAAGAGCACATCCAGTCCCAATAGATACAACAAAATGACACATTTTGTCCCAGACCAGGCTTCCTATGGACAATTCTGTAAACAAGCTTATGGAGGTCAAAATGCATCTCAAGATCAACCTCCTGTGTTCCAGAATGTTATTTCTAATAAAGCCAAATAGCTTTCTGCAAACAATTGAACAATACAATTATATAAATTTGCAACCAAGGCAATCACATTTTCACATAATGATTCACATATACTTTTTAACCACAGGGAAGCAAGGAAAGAAAGAAAGAAAGAAAGAAAGAAAGAAAGAAAGAAAGAAAGAAAGAAAAGAAAGAAGGAGAAAGAAAGAAAGGAAGGAAGGAAGGAAGGAAGGAAGGAAGGAAGGAAGGAACATAAGGAAATAACAGGTGGAAACTGTGGGATCATCAGAGTAGCCAATTTCTAGGTGCCACAAGAAAACTTTGATTGTGTGATTAGACAGGCAAGATGGACAAGTGACAGAACAGGAGAGGACAACATAGATCCTTGTTTTTAACTCTTTCTGCATTGCTAATGGAAAAGGGCCCTACCTAACCCTGTCATGGGGTACACCAGCTATCTATGCCTTCATCTATATCATTAACATGTATTTGCAATAATATTGGTCCAATGGCTGAGCCTTATGATACCCTACTTGTTACCCCTCGCTGCTTGACAGAAATCCATTAATGCTAACTGGCTGAGTTCTATCTCTCAACCATGCTGTTACCCAGTTCATCATAGAATTTGACATAGAATTTAATGGCAGATATGGACCGCTTGGCCCACCCAGTGTGCCCATTCCCTACATAATGGGTAAGCCGCTAACCAAGATCCTAGCTAACCAACAGCCTACTTCTTCCAACCTCCATCCCCTAGAATTGCCTTATGTCTGTCCCATGCATTCTTGAATTCCACCACTGTTTTTGACTCCACATCCTCCCCAGGAAGGCTGTTCCATGCATCCACAACCCTCTCTGTGAAAAAATACTTCCTTACATTACCTCTGAGCCATCTCCCCTCTAGCTTCAAATTGTGCCCGTTTGTTCTTGCACACCTCTTTTTCTGAAAGATGCCACCCTCTTGGACTTTGTTGATTCCCTTGAGGTATTTGAAAGTTTCAATCATGTCCCCCCTCTCCCTCCTCTGCTCGAGGCAATACATATTAAGATCCTTAAGTTTCTCTTGATATGTCTTCTGGTGCAGAGCACCATTTTAGTTACCCTCCTCTGGACTGCCTCCATCCTGTCTATGTCTTTGTGGAGATTGGGTCTCCAGAACTGGATGCAGTATTCCAGATGGGGTCTCACCAGCTGTCTGTACAGAAGGATAACAACTTCCTGTTTTCTACTGGTGATGCCTCTCCCTATGCATCCCAGTATCTCACCAGCCCTACTTACTGCCCTCTCACATTGCTTGCTCATATTTAGGTAATCTTATATGACTACCCCAGGTCCCTTTCCATTTTTGTTGTTGTTAGTATCTCACCCCCTGTTGTGTACTCACCCCTGGGTTTTTATTTCCCAGGTGCATTACTTTGCACTTCTTAGCATTGACTCTAAGCTGCCATACTTTTGTCCATTCCTCCAACCTTGCCAAGTTCCTTCTCATCCTTTCCACCCCAAGTTGTGTATCAATTCTGTTGCAGATCTTTGTGTCATCTGCAAAGTGACATACTTTTCCTTCCAGTCCCTCTGCAATGTCACTTATAAAGACATTAAAGATGACTGGTCCTAGTACTGAACCCTGTGGTACCCCACTAGTAGCCCCCTTTCTTCAGAGTGGACTCCGTTTACTATTACCCTCTGTGTCCTGTTCTCCAGCCAATTTTTCAGCCAGACTACCATCTTGGAACTCACTCCCAGGCTGGCCAACTTGTATATTAATCTTTTGTGTGGAACTGTGTCTAATGCCTTGCTAAAGTCTAGGTAGGCCATGTCTACAGCCCCTCTCTGATCTACTACTTTGGTCACCCAGTCAAAGAAATCTATTAGATTCATCTGACATGACCTTCCCACTGTGAATCCATGCTGCCTTGGGTCCTGCGCTTCTCTGGCCTCTAGGTACTCAACAATTATTTCCTTCAGAAATGATTCCGTCATTTTCCCAATCACTGAGGTTAAACTAACAGGTCTGTAGTTTCCTGCTTCTGCCCTGCTCCCACTTTTGTGAAGTGGAATAACATCTGCCCTGCTCCAGTCTTCAGGTACCACCCCATCCTCACATGATTTATTAAAGAGGGTAGCCAGCGGTGTCACTAGTTCTACCCTTAGTTATTTTAGAATTCTGGGATGAATCCCATCAGGCCCCATTGCTTTGTCCACCTTCAGTTTTAAGAGTTTCTTTAGAGGTCTTTCTTCTGTTAAAGGGCTGGTATCAACCCCCGTATCTAGCATGTTTCCATTGTTTGGTTTAGGTACATCCCCCTCTTCATTTGTGAATACTGAGTAAAAGTATTTGTTTACTATCTCTGCCTTTTCACAGTCACCCTCTGTCCATCCCCCCTCCACTTTATTAAGCCTCACTATCCCTCCCTTGGTCTTCCTTTGCTCCCTGGTGTACCTCTAAAAGGTTTTATCCCCTTTCTTAACTGAGCTGGATATCTTTTCCTCGGTTTGGGCCTTTGCTGTTCTGACTGCCTTTCCTTCTTCCTTTTGCTTTAACTGATACAATTCTCTGTCCTTCTCCTTCTATGATTCCTTGCATTTTCTGAATGCTCTCTTTTTCTCCCTAACCTTCCCTGCCACCTCCTTTGAGAACCATAGTGGTTTCTTACATCATTTTGTTTTGTTTATTTGCTTCACACAAAGGCTTGTTGCCTCTGTGATGGCAGTTTTGATTATTCCCCATTGTTCTTCCACCCCTCCTCCCTGCCCATTTGCTGGTGCATTCCTTAGGCACTCATCCATTTTGGCAAAGTCTGCCTTCCTGAAGTCCAGTACCTTTGCCTTTGTATGGCTTGACTCTAGTGCTGTGTTTATCATGAAGCATACTGTTCAATGGTCACTTGTTCTCAGATGGCTACCCAGTTCTAAATCTGTGATCCTCTCACCATCTCCATTTGAAAATACCAGGTCAAAGATTTCTCCCTCTTGAGAGGGTACCGATACTAGTTGTCTAAGGCATGCCCCCATAGGGCATCTAAAATGACCCCACTCTTAGAAGTGTCTGCTGCAAATGCTATCCAGTTAACATCTGGCATATTCAGATCCCCCATTAGCAATATCTCTCCTTTTTCTGTCATTATAAGGATATTTTCTATCATCTTCTTGTCCATTTCCTCCCCCTGAGATGGGGGTCTGTATAAAACCCCTGTGTGGATTGTGGTACCATTGCCTGTCTCCAAATTGACCCACAGTGCTTCCTTTCCTCCCTGTTTACCCTTGTGTTCTGTTGCTTTGATGCCGTCCCTTATGTAGAGAGCTACTCTACCTCCTCTTTTACCCTCCCTGTCCCTCCTGTAGATGGTGTATCCTGGTATGTTTACGCCTCAGTCATGGTTTTGTGTGTACCATGTTTCTGTGACTGCCACAATATTGAGATGTTCCTCCTCCATCAAGGCCATTAATTCAGGAAGCTTGTTATTCAGACTACAGGCATTGTTACTCATTGATTTATATTTTTTTATGGCTTTACCTCTTGTAGCACCATCCCTGTCCTCATTGACTTTGCTTTCTCCATTTACCCCTGTCCTGCTCCCTACTGACCTTTTTACCTTGGTCTTTACCTCATTTAGTACCCAGTTTTGTAGGTAGAGGCTGGGAATCCCCTGCTGCTTATCAGTACCTCCCCTCTTGCCTAGTTTAAAAGCTTGCCAATGAAGCATTTAAACCGATCACCCAGTAGACTTGTTCCCTTCCTGGACAGATGCAGACCATCCTGCCAGTATATACTGGTATCCTTCCAGGTGGAACCCCAGTTCACAATGAAGCCAAACCCCTGTGCTCTGCACCATTTTTTCAACCATTTGTTGAATTACATGGTGTGAAGTACCCTCACCTCACTGTTACCATAGACAGGCAGCACCTCTGAGAAGGATACTGTGTGTGCCACTTGCCTTAGGCCCCTCAAATTCCACAAACTCCTCTTGCACAGCTCTAATCTGATGTTGAGCCAAGTCATTTGTCCCTAGGTGGACAATGACGTCCAGCTCAGTCTCCTGTTCAGCTGTTCTCATGATCCTGAGGATGCACTTTCTGTCCCTCCACGCCATGGTGCCAGGCAGGCACCTCACATCAGTTTTCCCTGATCCCGCCAGTTCTATCCCCTAATAATTGAGTCCCCCACCAAGAGCTACTTCCTTTTCCTGTGGTGTCCTCTGTCTCCTTCCTGTGGGACTCCCTTGTGACAGTTGTTGCAACCTCCTTAGTCTCCTCTGTGGGTGCATCCATAGGGGAACTATGCTCTATCAGAATGGTGTATGGATTGTGGAGTGGCACAACTGACTGGTTGTGCTTCTGTTCCACCACCCTCACCCTCCCTGAGCCCACTGTGGTCCAACTGCTGCACTTTCTTGGCAGTCTATGAGGTAGTAGTGGTGGTGGCCATGGTGCTCCCTGGGTGGGTGAGGTTCCCTTACTACTATCCAGTGTGGCCTGAAGATGGGCAACCTCCTCCCTCAGGGCAGAGTGTTGCCTGCAAATAGGGCAGCATCTCAGCCTCCAGAAAGACTCCCGGAAGACTGCTGCCCCACAGCCAGTACATTGCACTACTCCCCACATGTCTGTACCTTCCTGTTTATCCTGTGTAATTTTTTAATTTGTTTTTGTTTTTGTCCCTTAGTTATTGTTTTGTATGTCTGTATGTATTTTATATAATGTGAACGCTTATATTGTCAGTGCAGTAAGCTGGAAAGGATATGGCAGCAGTATGCACCTTGCCTCTTGAGGAAATGATGTCAGAACCCCTGGTATAAATGAAATGGTATCAGGGGTGTGGGTGGGGTGAGGGTGGGGATTAGGGCACAAACTGTGCCCTCTCAAAACAATCAGCTAAAAGCTCTGACCCACCACTACAATGAGTGTTGACCTTCCCATCAGCAAGATGACCTACACAACATTTAACAGAGAAAATACCCTGCTAAACAAACAGAAAAACAAACAGTTGAGTTAAACATAAGTAAACCTCCCCAGCCCAATGATTTGTGCTCTGAAAGCAATCAGCCCACACAAAAGTCAGTTGTGCACAGGGAAAGACACAGTAAACTATTTAAAAATAATTTGATGCAAACTGTCAGAGAATACTAGTAGACAGTCCAGTTACCCACAAAGGAAAATCAAATATGCAGTTATTTCAATCCTTCTGAAGTTATTCACAAGATAAGCAGTTTTGCAAACCCCCTTCCTGATTTAAAAACTTAAATAATTAAACACAAAGCAATAACAATGCAAGAATGTAAAGTAAGGAACACCTCCCTCAGATATAAGCAAGAGTGAGATTTGTTGCAGATATCTAGTCCAATATAGTATCTCCCATGCAGCTCTCAGTTGTTTCAAAGCACACTCTGTTACAACTTCAAGAAGATGGGCTTCTGTCTGAAATTGGGTCACATCAGTAGTTTTGTAGTAATTTGATCAATTCTGGAAGGTTCCACCCAGAACAATTGGCTATGATGCAGGCCTCCCTGACTCAGTGCAACACTTTGTGAAGACAATTTCCCCCACCTGAGGCTCTGTCTGGATTCAAATAACAAAGTGCAGCCTTTGCTATTAGAAGTAAACAGCCATCACCACCAGTAACTTATTTAAAATATTTTGATGCGCACTGTCACAGAATACTAGTAGACAGTCCAGTTACCCACAAAGGAAAATCAAATATGCAGTTATTTCAACCCTTCTGAAGTTATTCACAAGATAAGCAGTTTTGCAAACACCCTTCCTAATTTAAAAACTTAAATAATTAAACACAAAGCAATATCAATGTAGGAATGTAAAGTAAGGAACACCTCCCTCAGATGTAAGCAAGAGTGAGATTTGTTGCAGATCTCTAGTCCAATATAGTATCTCCCATGCAGCTCTCAGTTGTTTCAAAGCATACCCTGTTACAACAACTTCAAGAAAATGGGCTTCTGTCTGAAACTGGATCGCACCAGTAGTTTATAGTAATTTGATCAATTCTGGAAGGTTCCACCTATCAACATGCTTTCCATTCCCAGAGATTGTAGTTTGTTTATAATGCCATCATGTGGAGCGATGTCAAATGTTTTACTTAAGTCCATACAAATTATGTTCCCATATGAATATTTTTGCTTATGTTTAAAAAAAAAATATTAGGAAGTTGATGATGCAAGATATTTAATTTTTAAATCCATGTTGTGTGTTGTCAGTTAACCCAGTTGATGCCATATGAGTTTCAAATGTCTCCCTTTCCAACTTCATGATTTTTCTACAAAATGAAGTCAGACTATTAGGTCCATAATTTGAAACATCTGCCTTGCTGCCTTTTTGTGCAGTAGTGTAATGTTGGCATTCTATGTCTATAAAAACAAAATACCCAAAGTAGACATACTGTAGAACCCTCCCTATTTTTCAGTATGTTTTCTCCCCACTCTTCCTCCCCTTGCTTTTCTTAATACTTTTAGAAAGCCTTTTTCTTTCCCTTTCAGCTTCCCTGACTCTTTCCAAGAACCATAATGGTCTCTTAAACCAGTTAATTTTGGTTGCCATTCTTATGCATAACTTGGATGCCTCATGAATGTCTCCCTTAATTGCCCCCATCTCTCTTCCACCCCAGTGTTGTCTACCCTGACTAACTTTTCACTGATGGGCTCCTTTAGCCTGTTGAAGTCCGCTCTTCCAAAATCAAGGACTTCAGCACTTGACTGGGGTTTTCTGGACCCAAGGGCCAGTTTGAATCAAATAAAATTAAGTTCACTGTTCCCCAGTGGCTTCTCTATCCTCACAGCTCCTACCATCTCCAAGTTGTTGAGTACCACATCAAGTATTGCAATCTGCCTGGTGGGTTCCTTAACTAGCTGTACAAGTAGATAGTCCTGGAAGGCATCAGACAAGGCCTGACTTCTGGTGCTCCTGACTACTGGAACATCCCTATCAATGTCTGGCAGGTTCAGATTACCCACCACATCTACTTTCCCCTTTGTGACTCCTCTTTCAAGTTCTTCCCTGTGTCCTCTGTTCCTTTCTTCCCCTTCCACTGGAGGTCTATAGATCACACCCAGGTGCAGGCTGCCATGGTACCCACAGCGACTCTGTGTGTTCATTACTACCCCTGATGCACCCATCTTCTGCCACCTAGATGCCATCCTTGACAAAAATGACTATTCCAACACTTTAAATACCCAGGGACCATCAAGTCCCAGTAATTATTTTTAGAAGCCGCCATTTCTGTGATGGCCACAAGTTCTACCTCAGTGCCCACCATCAATGCCTGAAGCTCACTGATTTTGTTCCCCAGGCTTCTGGCATTAAGACATATCTCCTTCCATCTGACCCATGATGCTGCTTTGCTTCTACCCATATGCATTGCTTGTCCTCTCATCCTCTTGTGTTTCTTGATGTTTGCACATTTTGAATTCCCCCTTTCTAATGTCCCTTCAGCTGGCCCAGTTAAGGCCACAGCTCTTTTTGTAACCTCTGTGCTGCTACAATCCTGCATGTATGGGGAAGTACTAGCTAGGATCCCCTTCCTCTCACCTGCCACCATGGTTCACCTAGTCCCAGTCTCCCCACAGTCAGTTTGAATGTCTGATATAGACACCAAACTTCTAGCACAGTATGCACTCCTCCTCTCTTGTCAGGTGTCCACTACATCCTTTCTGAACTCTGGGCACTTGCCTATCAGTGAAAGACAGACTTGTGTGAATGTGTGGGGGGGCATGGATTAGCCTGATTCAAAGGACTAGATGGTCCCAGGTACAAAGCAGATTATGGCAGAACTATTCATACCAAAATATCACATGGTGCTATTATCAAAATCATCAAGGTCATCACTAAGTTATTGTTATTATAAGACATACATATAAAGAATGACTATAAATATTTCTGTCTCTCTGTTCCCCATTAGAGATGTTGCAAAATTAAATTTCACCACGATAAATTTTTTGCAAAATGCCAAAATGTTGCTGCAATTTCACACCCTGCATATCCCATTCCCATTATGTAAAACTCTCCCTGGTGTCTAGTGGTCCTCCTACCCCCAGCTGCTCACTGGCCCAAATTATTCTCTCTGGTGTCTAGTGGTCCTCCCCGGCCAATCACTGGCCATAATTGAATAAAAAAAACCAGAGTTAACCTAGCCCCCTCATGTCCTTTAAAAAAAAAAATGAAACCCATACTCTCTGGTGTCTAGTGCTCCCCCCCAGCTACTCACCACCCCAAATTAGTCTCCCTGATGTCTAGCGGTCCCCTGACTGATCACTGGCTCTAACTGAATAAAGCCCCCACCCCTAGTTACCCTGGTCCTCATTTCATTTTACTAAAAAAAATCAAACCACACTTCCACTTGCCTAGTGGACCTCCACCCCCCACTCTGTCATCATGAGTTAATGCCCCCCCACTCTCCCCAATACCCCAGTCAGGCCACTGGCACAGCCCTTCACTCATCTCCACAGCCAGCAGCCTGACTGAGTGCTTGAAAGAATGAGCTCATGCTTGTGATGGTGAATGGTGGTCACTCAGGGCATGGGAGAGTGACCAGTGGAGTTCCACAGGGATCAGTACTGGGACCTATCCTTGTCAATGTCACCAAAAGTGACTTTGCTCTTGAACTAGAGGGGAAGGTGTGTCTCTTCACAAAAATCTGCAACAGGGTGGACATCCAGGAAGGGAAGGAGATAATGTAAAGGGATCTGGGCAAACTAGAGGAGTGGTCTAGGGTGTGGCAGCTGTGCTTCAATTCCAAAAAGTGCAAAGTCATGCACCTGGGTTAGGGAAACCTGAGAGCAGTGTATAGGGGGGAGGTGCTTACAGTCACCAAACAAGAGAGAGACCTGGGTTAATCATATCTAATGACCTCAATGCAGCAGAGAGTGAAAAAAGGCAGTAGGCAATGCTAGTGGGATGCTGGGGTGCATAGGCAGGGGGATTTCTTGCAGAAGAAGGGAGGTGACATTGCCAATGAATTACTCAGTAGTGAGACCCCACCTAGAGAACTGTATCCACTTCTAGAGGCCACACATCCACAATGTCATTGATAGGGTGGAACATACCTCTCAACCTCTTGTTTCATGAATCAGGGACAAGGCTTTAAAAAATCAGGGACAAAGACCCCAAATCAGGGACACATCTTAAAAACTGGTACTATTCACTCAGAAAGCTTATAGAATAAAGGGAATTGTGTTAAGATGCATTTTCTGAAAAAGGACAAGTCTGTAACTTTAATGTTTGACATTATTTTGTGCTTCTAATCCTCACTGTTCTGTTACAAAAACACAACTTTTATGAGGGACAGAGGAAAATTTTGAGGTGAAATCAGGGACGTCCCTGAAAATCAGGGACAGTTGAGTGGTATGGGGTGGAAGCAGGTATGAGGAGGGCTACCAAAATGGTGCAAGGGGTGCTCAAGAAGTCATTTATGGAGAGGCTGTGGTAGCTCAACATGCACTCCGTGGAGGAGAGGAGAGCATGAGGGGACATGATTGAGACATATAAGTACCTTACAGGGGTGAACAAGGTGCAGGAGGAGAGTCTCTTTCAAAGGAGAAGGAACCCCAAAATGTGAGGGCATGCAATGAAGCTTCAGGGGTGAGAATTTAAGAGGGATGTCAGGAAATACTTCCTCAGAGAGGGTGTAGTGGACACCTGGAACAGCCTGCCTGAAGAGCTGGTAGGAACAAAGACAGTGGGGAGCTTCAAACAAGCATGGGATAGGCACATAGGCCTAATTAATAGAGGAACGGGAGGAGGGAGGGATACCTGAGGCCATATAGGCAAGGAAAAATATAGCAGACTAAATGGGTCTATCACTCTTTCTCTACTGAGAAATTCTTTGTTTCTGTGTTTCTATTTATTTGAAAATTGGTAACCGGAAGATAACGAGGCTAATTTTCAGGTATGACCTAGGAGAAAGGGAAGAGGAGAAACATTAGCACACTTTACAGGAACAATCTTGGTACAAGAATAAAGTGCAGTCACAGTACACTATGGAACATCTATACAAGTGCAAGTAAAATAGCAGCAAGGCGCAGCATGCAGAATAAAAACAACACTCAATTAAATGGCAGACCTGCTAGGTGGAGGGTGCCTTCCCCTGCAGGAAGATGGAAGTGTAGAGGTAAACAGTAAATGGAACCAGGAACCAGGTGGCGGAGACCCAAATGGAGGCCAGACATGTGGATGGTAGGGCCTCCAAGTTGGGATGTTGTCAGGTGGATGGGTAACAGGTGCAGTTGGAGCAGTGGAGTTCAACTGCAAGTTGGGTTATTAAAAGAAACAAGTAGACTTATGTAAGCAGGTTTTGACCAATGAGGATGCCAAATAGTTCAACAGCCTTTGATAAAGAAGGGGGGGAGGGCAGACTCGATGGGCCAATGAGGTCCTTTTCTACCATCAGATTTCTGTGATTCTGTGATTCTATGAAAAGTTGAAAAGGCAAATACCTTCAAACACACAGGAGTATGTGATGGACATGTGATTTGAACCTCCAGATACTGTCCAACATTTTCACAAAGGCTCTGGATGCTGGGGTTTCCAGAAGGCTATAACAGTGCACTGATGGTACTAAAAAGCCATGGTAGATAAATCCTTTGAAGATTTGAACAACCTTACGGAGGACCTTAACACACTGGGTGTCAGACTTCTGGAGTATCAGAGTCAGTGTAGCCTTATGCAAGGTGCTTTACCAGGTGAGAAAAACAGAGCTAGGAATTACATACTGTGCAGAATCCTCCTAATGCAGGTAAGGAGGAAAAGGACCCGGAGCTGTAATAGTCAAGTGACTGAAGTATGCCAAGCAGTGTGCAGACACTATAAAGCTGTGTAACAGAATGCAGTGGTGCATCCAACTGAGTGTGACTAGTAGAGCAGGGGATGTTATCTTACCACTTTACAGCAGGATGCCAGGACATGCCTTGAAGCTGTGAATGAAGAAATTCATAGGAAATATTAGGACTTTTACTTTTCTCCCAGAGGGTTCTGTACCTATTGAGCAGCCTACCAGTGAAGACAAGGGCCATAAAGACAGTACAGGATTTCAGGGTAAGGCTGGTCAAAGTTCTGTTTATCAAGTAAAACACAGTGTACCCTGGATGATAGAGTGAGTGGGGGGGGTCCATATAAATCAGCTCATGTTTGTGCAGCATACTTACTGTATTAGACTCTGCTTGTGAAGTGGGTGATGGGCACATCAGTAGACCTACTGCCTACTATGCTGGTGACCTGGTTTTTAGACAGGACTTAGGTTGCTTAGGTGCTAGTCAGGGGAGGGAGGGGAGAGAGAGAGAGAGAGAGAGAGAGAGAGAGAGAACATTGAGTGTCCAATGGACAGCTCTGCTCCATTGGGAGGGGGAATGGCATCTCACCAGTCAGCAGCAACCTGAAGAAATCTGTGTGGCAGGGCAGCAGGACTGCAGGCACATTTAAAGGCAAACCTATGCCTGGACACAGGGGACATCTCCACTGAGGAAAGGCACACACATCATGTCATTGCACGCACATGGGCCCAGGGCAAAATGGATGAAAGAACCTCTAACTGAAGCTTGTGATGGCCCATCCCACTACAAGCTCTACATGGATGACTGGGCCTCACTGGAACAGGGGTTGTAGTAAGGACACACCACAGCAAGGTAAGTACTACAGTATGTAAGTCAGGTGATGGGGCTGAGGGAATCAGCCCACATGAGTCAGTTGCAGGAAGCAGGAGACAAATTTAGGATGAACTGGTGGATGGGTGATACTAGGGACCTAGAACCATGACCCATTTCACACTCTGCACACTAATGATGATGATAATAATAATAATACTTTTATTTATAAATAATAATAATAAATACGAGATAGTACTACCACGTGGCCAAAGGATCATTTACAGTGGCATTCTTACAGTCCAGTTATGGTAGCAATCATAGTTATATAGTGCATGGTACAAATTTAATAGCACACAAATATCCATTACATACTGTACAATAAATCACTAATCACGTAACATACATTAAAAATATTTAACAACAGATAGAGGATGTAAAACAAATCTATAAATCATCCCTTTATCTTTACAAACTGCACAAAAGGGCTTTCTTTTAACCTGAAGCTAATCTGGAGTAGATTCCAATTTTTTTAGTATGGCCTCTACAAGAGAACAATCTTTTTCCTTTTTCAGTTCTAAAAATTGTTACTTTGTAGCTTATAAAAACTATGGCCTAGATTTTCAAAGCCCTCAGAAATATCACAGCTATGGAAAAAAACTGGTGCAAGTGGATCTCCACTTATGGAGCCACAGTTTTTCCCACTGCTGCAGTGTTTTTAAAAGTGGAACCAGCTTGCAGACATTATTTCCATGCAGCTGTGGGAAAAGTTATGTCTGGTGGGACCAGGGGTAACATTCCCTGCAGCTACCCTGGCTGAAAATATGAAACTCCACAGAACTGTAGGGAGATTTCATCCTATGGCTGGGGCTATGGTATGGGACTTAGTTCACATCTCATTTGAAAATCTAGCCCTCTAACATGAACCACAGGCCAGTGAATCTCCCACTGTTGCAGCCCTGCTCAAAAGGCAGCTGCAAGGGATTCTGCGATTTATAGTTACAGGAAATGTCCACTTGGAATTCAACAGAACCCATCTGATAAAATCTAGAATACTGCAGTAAACAGTATGATAAAAAAATGTTTTTTCACACAAAGTGCAAATTGGGACCAGCCCAACTTGTTTGTGTGGGGTTCTTTGTGCTGACTGCTTCCCTTGAAAAGATCAGATCCTGGCAGATACCTTTCAACCATAGTAAAACCATGCTTTTAAGTTATACTGAACTTTTTTACAGTTTTGTTTCCATGGTAAAATTGTATCATTTGCATGTAAGTGGCATTGCAAACTACCAGGATACTCAGGCAAATTATTCAAGTATAGTGAGAATAAGAGGGGCTCTATGACTAAGTCCTGGGGTACTCCTTTAACAACTGGAAAGCAAACTTATTTTGCCCACTGTTCAGTAACCAAAGTTTACAAATCAGTAAATAATTAGGCAGCCATTTAACTGCTGTCCCCCTCCAAATCCCAGAGAAAGCAGCTGTTTTTTCCCACCTATGTGGTTGACAGTGTCAATAACCCTTGAGAAAATCATGCACAATGCTCCAGTCAGTAAGTCAATTCCATGGTCAGTTGTATTGTACTCTATATCACTAGTAACTTTTAGGACAGCAGCAAGGGTGCTACGTTTAGCTTAAAACCTGACAAATACTTATTAACACATTGATTTATACGTAAAAATGAATGTAATGGCTATATCACCAACTACACATGGATCTCGGGCACCACCACCAGTAAGACAGATAGTGGCCTATGTTTTCTAAATAACACTCTCTGACCATACTGGGGACTATTAATGCTGTTTCTGACTACATGGTGTTTACCTGAAGCCTATGACAAACTGAACAGAAGAGTAAGTGGTCAACAGATTATTGGAACAGCATATCTTAATAATGTATTACCTAATCCATTTATACCCCCAGCCTTATCAAACTGAAATACCCACAATTCATAAAATGCATCCTTTTTAATGCCTTCCACAATTCTGACACTCTGGGTGTTTGCTTATCATTAACAAAAAATAATAAATCTGTTTCAAACTCCTCAAAATCTGGGTCTTGCCTAATTTGACATGCTTCTGAAAAATATTAAACTAATTTGCCATGATTTTTGGGTCAGTTACACTATTGCCACCTAGCATGAAGTGTTCATATAGCTGAGTATGGGAACACTGCTCTACATTTCTCAATGTTTTAAAACACAAAAAAATGGAGAGATTCTTTACCGAAGTGAAATCCAATTTCTGTTTTAAATGTTAAACTTAACAGATCTTATTCATCCAAGATAGTTATTAGGTCTTGCTTTGTACTTATTCTATGCCTTCCTATCATTAAATGATTTATCATCTCTTCAGGCTGTATCCCTTTTTTTCTGTGATTTATAAAATTTTGAGGAATACCATGGTGTATTATATTTCCTAACTCTCCTGTAATGTAATGGAAAACGCTTATTGCAAACAGCAGGAAATTCCTCCCCAAAATAGACCCACACTTTTTGTACAGTTCAGATTAGGTTAATCTTTTCCTAAGTGATATTTTCCAGCTCTAACATAAATTAAAGAAAATCAAATCTCTTAAAAATTCAGTTAGGGTAAAATCTTTGATAATGTTTTTCAATCTACTTTGCATACACAAAGTCATCTGATGATCTGAAAAGGCGTTAGGGTGAACACATGGTAGTGAAATATGATTTGCATTTTTCACAAAAGTGACAATCAAAACAGTGGGAAGCCTCAAGATATTTAATATTTATTCAAGGAGGTTAACTGATAAGTTGAGTTAAGCCCATATTATCAGCAAAGTATCTAATTAGAGGATAATTGATGGTTCACTGTGCACAAGGCTGTGTTGGCATTAAAAGACAGTCACAATAGCCTTCAGATCTAAAGAGCAAAGGTTGAGAGGTATGTAGTTGTCATGACAAATTCAAGATAAGAACAAAGCCTTGTCTGTGCAGACTGACACATGGGGTGGGATATTCAAAAGGGTTGCGCCATGCGCAATAGGGTTGTGCCTGCGCAACTCCAGAAGTGCGCCATTCTGCGATATTCAGCAGGAGGCAGTTGCGCCACCGAAAACATGCTGAGCAACAGCGCAATGCAAATGACGGCATGCGCAACTGAAGGGGGTGGATCCATGCATAAAGAGCGCAATGCGATATCCAAAGAGTTGCGCAATGCACAACAGCGGAACAGCTGGAAGTTGCGCACCAGCGGAAATGAGCCAAAATAAAAAGGCTCAAGGAAGAGGCGCAAGAACGCCGCAGGGATGCCAAGTGGGGAAGAGAGAGAGAGAGAAAGACAGACAGTGACAGGCCAGGGCAGGCAAGGGAAGCAGTGTGGGCCATAGGCTGCAGAGGCCAGCGGGGGGGGTGCCCAGTGCGGTGGAAGCAGCAGTCAGGACAGTGGGGGTAACAGAGCAACATCAGCCGGGGGGCACAAGCCAGGGAGATGGACAGTGGCAGCTTCCACATGGAAGCTGTAATGAGGTGGGTGAGAATGCAAGGTGCAGGGGGACGTGGCCGTGGATGAGCCCATCAGCGGTACACCCCAACAGGCAGTACCATGCCTGCATCAGCTTTGAGTTGTACACAGATGTAGAGATCATGGGCTGGTACCGCCTGAACAGGGCAATACTGAGGCAGCTCTGTGAGCTGTGCAGTGATGTGATGCAGGCACCCTCACGACGGAGTCATGCTCTGTCAGTGGAGACCAAGGTGACAGCCTGCATGTGCCTGCTCACCACGGGCACCTTCCAGAGGCCAACAGGGGACACCACAGGCATTACACAGTCGGCCACGTCACGCATCCTCACCCAATTCCTCAGCGCACTGCTGCCACATGCCTGAACACATCCATTTTCAACACACCGTGGCAGAGCATACAGCAAACATGCAGGGCGTTCCACAGGGTAGCACGTATGCCTGGCATGAAGGAATATAGACTGCACCCATGTGGCCATTCGCACACCACCCGACCCCGATGGGGCCGCATATAGAATAGAAAGGCTTCCCCAGTGTCAACTGCCAGGTGGTGTGTGATGCCACTGGGCATATAATCAATGTCTGTGCCACACACCCTGGTGAGCACATGATGCCTTTATATGGCATCAGTCCACACTGTGCCATTGATTCGAGAGTGGGGACATCCCCACAGGCCATCTAGTGGGTGAGTATGCATGTGAAATGCACTCGGGGCAAGGGTGGAATACCACAGGTGCCATGGTAGTGGCACACAGGGATATGGGCAATATGGACCTGAACATGAGACTGATCTCCACTATCTCCACACAGGTGACAGCGGATACCCATTCCGGCCCCTGGCTGCTCACACTGCATCGGCGCTCCATGACCCCATCACAGCAACGCTATAATGAGGCACATGCCGCCAAATGCAACATCATTGAGCGGGTGTTTGGGATGCTCAAGGCACGCTTCCGATGCCTAGACACTTCCGGCGGTGCCCTACAGTACAGCCCCTCAAAGGCTTGTGGGATATTCCTGGCCTGTTGTATCCTGCACAACATGGCCAATGACTGTGGGATAGCCGTACAGGTTGAAGAGGGGGACAGCGATGGGGACACCAATGGTGCCAGTGTTGATGGTGATGAGCAGCCCCCCCCTTGGACGGCGGGACCCCCGACTGATCCAGCAGGCCCAGCTGCACCGGGACACCATCACGGAGGAGCATTATGCACAACACAGGTAAGTCAAGGGGCCATGTGCAAACAACACTGTCCTGGCACAACCCACAGCACACAGAGTAACACACCAGGGTGCATGACGGCAAGGGGTGGAAGGGACCAGGCACACAAACACACCATCAGGGAGGGAAAACAGTCATATGGACACACACACACACACACACAAACACATCAGGCACAGCGTACATGGGCAGGTGCACAGCAGAGCAGGAACAGATATGGCAAACACACAGATCCACAGACCACACCCACCACCTGTACTGTCCAAGCACGTGTATCAGATGCTGGGTACCCTTGCACCTTGGTGTACAGTACAATGCAGGCATCATCATGCACACGCACCTGTGGACAGCAGTCAGGATGGTGTGCAGGTGGTCTGTATGCACTGCCCACCATGACGCACAGTGCACACAGGGCAGCAGCAGACAGGGCCCGCACTGGGAGACAGGTCAGTCATGTTGCACCATTCCACAGCCACTGCGGATGCGTGGGTGGCCCCGCCATGACCCAACAGCACTGGCAGGCTGAGCAGGGGCCACATGGGGTGGCACCGATGGACCACCAGGGGTCCCACTGCGCGATTGCGACCGTGTCCACAGTGGGGTCTGTAGGATGCCAAACATACCTGCACCAGGGGTGCTTGGGATGCCCACAGCAGAACCCGGCGTCGATAGGCCTGGTGTCGCATGACGCCGGGAACGGGGAGTGGAGAGCATACTGTGTGGGGTGCGCAGTACAGGAGCACCTGCATGTGTGCCCAATGCAGCCATGACAGCGACCAATGCCTGGGTCTGCTTGTCAATGGCGGTGGTCACATCCATCCACATATGGACCATCTCTACACGGTCCAGAGCACAGTCCCTGCTGTGCCACTCCACAGCCGCACACAGTGCCTCCACAGATGTTGCAACCTGCCTTTGCTGCTGTACTGATTCCCGCAGCAGGTGGGTGTGCTCGTCAAATGGGTACTCTGCCGCAATGGCATCCTGTCCCCCAGGGTGTGGAAGGTCCTGATGCACAACACCCCTTGAGGGTGGGCGCTGTTCACCAGGACCAGGAATGGGCATATCAAAGGGTGGTGGGCATGTGCCACTGCTGGACATTGTGCCCCCAGACCTGGTGGGTGACTGCTGCTGCTGCTGCCCCTCCAACCGCTGTTCCCCAGGGACCACTCGTTCCACTGCTGTGGCTGCAACAGTGCCAGACACCTGCACAGCCACTGGTGCTGCCCCACCGGTGCTGACAGGCACAGCCTGGGACTGTGCCGACATGCTGGCACAATGTTGGAACCAGCAAGGCCCAGGGGCACATGCTGGCCTGCTGTAGTATGTCCGTCACAGGACACACATGTCACTGCCCATTGCAGTCCTTGCATCATCAATAGTGTAGGTACTGCTACAGCCACAGTCACAGCGGCTGGCATGCTTGCATGCCAGACTGCTGAGACAGGCTGTGCATCCCCACACCTGACTCCACCGACACCAGAGTTGGCAGCCCAGCGTGCATGCTGTGCAGTGCATGCTGGCTGGTGACGAGGTGGATGGACCTCCTCCATGTCCAGCAGGTCATCCTCACTGCCTGGACCCACCACCACTGTCCTCTGAAGACGAGCAGGATCTGTAACAGAGAGAGGACATGTGGTGCATGTGAACAACCTTCCTCCAACACCACCACCATGTCGTGCGTGCAGTGATGGGCTTCCACCTGTCTGAATCCACCTCCTGGTACGCCCTCACTAGCACTGCACTGCATTGATGCAGCCAGTCGGTCCTCAGCTGGGGTCAGCTCCACCACCGCTGGCTGGCCCTGCCAGTGCCAGCACGTGTCGCCTGAGGGCTGCCACCTTCTCCTTCACCCTCCTGTGGTCTGTCCCAATCTCTTTGCATTCCTGCATGGGCGCTGGTGGCTTCCGTGCAGGTTCACTGCCGGCTACCCCTCCCATGCAGCCGCACCGGGTCTGAGGGTGCCCTGCCATCCACTCAGTAGTGACTCCTCCTCCAGGTAGGCCTGGAAGAGGCCTAGTCTCTGCCGTGAGTGGAGCCTCCTCCTCCTTCGCCCACCATCCTCACCCTCAGCTTGGCTCTGCTCGGTCATGGCGATCTGTATGGGTGGAAATGGACACCCATCACTGTGCAGTCTACAGCGTTATCCCATGCCCATTGTCCAGAACATCCCACAGAATGCAACCCACCTCTCACCTGCAGTAACCGAATCTGGCCAGCGCAGCCCAATGTCGCACATTTATAGCGCAATGCATGCAAATTAGCAGTGGAGCAACTGTAATGAGATGCAAATCATGCCACTGTGCCGTTGAATGGCTGATCAGATGATTTGCATGTGTCAGCTGAATATCGCGCCATTGCACTTTTCGCAATACGGTTGAGCCGGCTGAGCCAATAGCGCAGATCTGTGACTGTGTGGTACACTGCATTGCACATGCCAGGTAGCTTACGCAGGCGTCTGCCGCGCTGATGACGTGCTGTGCGTGATCGGCAATTCAGGCCATGGCCACCATTGTGCCAATGGCGCTACAGCACTGGGCACTATATGGCGCTGTGGCACTACTGCACAATAGTCCACTGTGGCACTGGCACGCAGGTGGTCGGTCGCGCAGGATGCGTAGACATCAGATGGCGCTGTGCGTGGCCTTGCGTCATAGACCCCTGACCTGGTGTCCGACCTTTGCCCCCTGGCACTGTTCGGCTGCCATGTGTATGGTCCTATTGCGCTGTCTGGTGAGCTATGTGAACTGATGGCGCTGCCGCCGAACAGTGCGATTGGAACCTATGGTGGCTCATTGCGCAACATTTCCACGGGGTTGACGGCATGCGGCGCGCCATATTGCCTGCTGTAACACTCCAACCATGGCACGCAGGAGAGGGTGCCCCAATGGAACCCAGTGGAGGTGGCCAACCTGGTGGCCCTGGTGAGAAACCCCACTATGGGGCACTGTATGGGGAGGAGCCCTCACCATGGCTCGAACCAGGTCTGGCTGCAGGTGGCCAATGACCTGGTGGGGGTCCTGAGGTGGCAGCAGTCGATGAGCAGTGCCAGCACAGGTACAGTGACCTCCACAGGAGGGAGCCGGATTTGCTTGACAGACTACGGTCACATGCCAGGAGGGGCATTGTGCCTAGGCCAGGTGGGTGTACCATCTATGCACCTGTATTCTCTGTAGGGGTGTGAGGGTGTTTTGGTGGCTGTGCATGGGTGATGGCTCTGCCATGGTTGGCTGTGTCAGTGTGTGCAGGTGTGAGATGCATGGGTCTGGCTGTGTGGGCAGGCACACTCACTGGGGCAGGGGCAGTCTGCTTTGGAGTCACACTGATGTTTTTCTCAACATTTGTCTCCACAGGCGGGCAGAGAGGATGCAGGCACGGATGAGGTGGGCCGTGGCAGGGCCCCGGTGGCGGACGGTGGTGCTGCGAGGGGTGGGCCACAGCAGCAGCAGCAGCAGCAGCAGCAGCAGCCACAGCTGCTTGCAGAGTGTGAGTATCATTACATCATGGATGCTATTGCATGCTGGAGGGGGTGGGCATGACCACCAGCCATGGACAACACAACCATGCACGACACAGGCAACATTCATCACTGTCCAGTGTCACTGCACGTCTGTGTGTGCGTCACTGGTGGTCCATGCATGCACTGGGCACATGGCTATGGAACTGGCATCCCACCATATTGCCACATCACTTGACAGCCTGTTTGTGCTGTGATGGACATGGGCAGTGTGTGTGTGTGCAGTGGTGCACATAGCTGGTGCCGCCTGGTTGGGCTTGTCATGTGCATGGTCACTGCGGGTGGGTGCATACCATCACAGGTGCAGGACATTGGGCTATATGCATTGCAGGTTGGGTGGTGTTCAGGGTTGTGGTCAGTCACAGCCATTGACTGTGTTCCCTTTTCCTAGACCTCATCGTGCTCCACAGGATTGAGCAGGCACTGCTCCAGCTGACCAGGTGTCCCTGGAGGGACGGAACATCCTCCAGGATATCCAGCGCCATGGGCTCTGGAGGCACAGCCAAGCGAGATGGCACCAGGCAGCGGAGGACCAGCCTGCTAGGCCTAGGCCGGCTTCCTTCCCACTTCACCCATCCTCCCACCCTGCCTGTTGTTCATCCCTACCCTTGCCCACCCCTACCTTGTACCCCTACCCCCCTCTTGTAAATAGTTTTGTTGTTGTTCTTGTTGTACTTTCCATTTTTGTAATATATATATATTTTAATATGAATACTGTGGTGGTCTCTGATTTGCAGCTGGCTATGGTTGCTCAGTTGCAGTGGTGTGCATGCCATCTGGGGTGGTATGGTCCTGGGTATGTGTGTGTGTGTGTGTGTGTGTGTGCATGGGGAGGTGTCTCCAGTGTGGCAGTGACTTTCTGTTGGTCTTGCCATCTGCTGCCACCCACTGCTGGGTGCATCGGGTGGGTCTGGCTTGTATGGTTCTCTGCTACACGAGGTTGACGTGTGCTGGGGGGGATGCATGGTGTTTCCTGCAGTGCCAGTCACTGCACATGGGTGGTGTCTTGGGGTCACGGTGCAGGGTGTGCTGTGCATATGGGGGGCTGATGTGCACTGTGGTTGTCAATCTCCTGTGTGTGGCAGTCTCAGCCTGCCAGTGGTTGTGATGGGGCGTCATGGCCCTGCTGTGCTTTGTTGGCTTGTCCCCATGGGCCAGTGGATCATCCGTCCCACCCCCAGTGATGCTGTGCTTGGGGTGTGCAGGTGTCTTGTTGGTTCTGCAGTGTGTTCCTGTGCCCATGTGTGGCATGGCTGGCGGTGGGCCCCAGCCTGCCTCCCTGGTTGTGCAGTTCCATTGCTCTGCTGGGGTGGGGGGCTCTGCTTGCCCTATGGCACCTCTGGACTGCTCAGCTGGGCTAGCCTTGTTGCGCTATGGTGCAACCTTTCTGCTCAGCTTCCCCTTTCTGGTTGCGCTATGGCGCAGTTTGTGCAATATTCAGACGTTGGCTGCTTGCACAATTTGTTTTGCTCCATGTTTGAATATCGCGTCTGTTGCGCATATGCGCAATTGAATTGTGCTTGCTCCTGCTGTTGCGCACATTTTGGGAGCAGTTTGAATATCTGGGCCATTGTCTTTTAGAGTATATAGCCCACTGTGCATATGAAGCCCCCTCATCCCCCTCACACACTTTCTAAAAGCCAGGAATAAAACTCTTTTAGTAAAATGCAAGCATTTCATGATTAGTCTCTAGTTATTCACTGTTCTAATTGGTGCACTAGTCAGTGCTCATTGAGAAAAGTCAGTTTCTGAAACCAACAGTGTGAAGCCATTGGAATCATTTTTCAACATGCTAATATTTTAAAAACAAGCATTTGTCAATGCCGAATGTTTGCTTGCTGGCATTGGTATTGGTAGTGTAGAAGTTAGAGAGCTGCATAATAGGAATGGCAATGAAGTATTGAAGTGAAGCCAACCCCACCACCACCCTGCAGAGACTGACAGGCATTGGGATGTGCCTTTGGAGCATCAGGCATAATGGCCATGCCATTTCACCACACCCTACCCTGCAGACACCGACAAGTGTCACAGTGTGCCTTGGGGTCTTTGGGCCTTATGCTCACCCCATTCCATAAGGAAATATGGTGAGATGGGTGCAGTATAGGAGAATGGGGTGAACTTTGGGGCCAAAGAATCCAAGGCACACTTCGATGCCTGTCACTGGCTGCAGGGTGTGGTCAGGGTGGAATGGTATGAGCATTACAGGTGACAATCCCAAGTCATACTCCTGATGCCTGTCAGTCTTTACAGAGTGGGGCATTATGGTCGGAAACCCTAACGCCCCAGGCGTTCATTGGTATTTTCACTCCAATTTTTCAATATGGGTTTTTTGTGACCCCCTCCTCATGAACAGTGGCAATATCAGTTCATTACCCAAAAGCTGATTTTGCACAGCGACTATGCTATTTGGCACCACAGGTGCAAAAACACATTACGAACAGGATGTGAAAAATGACAGCTATATTGTTCATGAGGAGGTGTAAAAATGGCAATGTTGAAAATCTGGAGTGAAAATATAAAAAAACTGGTTAAGTCATGAGCATGCGTAGAAACTGTAATTAGTTTGGGGACTGTTTGCAGCAGATTGCCAACACAGGCATTTTGGGACCTCCGCTCATGAACAGTGTCACTGTGATTTTTGCAATCTCTCCCGAACACTGATTTCCCACAGTGACCACGCATTTCTGCTCCCGAAGTACAAAAGCACATTTCTGCCAGGGTGTGAAAAATGACAGCTGTACCTAAGGAGCTGTGGAAAAATGGCACTGTAGAAAATCTGCATTAAAAATATTACAAATTCATGAACTTACGAGGGTGCGTGGAAACTGCGAAATGCATGCTCGTATTACAGTCATTTTATGGACTTTTGTCACCAAATCTTCAACATAGCCATTTTAATATCTCTGCTCATGAACAGTGTCACTGTGATCTTCTTAGTAAGTCCCAAACATTGATTTCACACACCGACCGTGCCATTGTGCGTTACATGTGCAAAAACACATTTTGGATGAGATCTGAAAAATGACAGCTGTACTGATCATAAGGAGGTGTGGTAATATGACAATGTTGAAAATCTGGAGTGAAAATATAAAAAATTTGCAAAGTTATGAGGCGTGCAGGAAATGCACAATGCACTCTAAATAAAACAGTCATTTTAGGAATTCTTTCACCAAATTTTCAACATAAGGTTTTGAGGGCCTACCTCATGAACTGTGACACTGTCATTTCATTACTCAGTCCTGAAAGGTGGTTCCGCGCAGTGACCGCAAAATTACCTTTCGGGACCGAATAACAAAATGACAGTGACTGAGTTCTTGAGGTGCCATCCCAAGAACCCCATGTTGAAAATTTGGTGAACAAATTCCCCAAAATGGCTGAGATATGCATCGAAGTTGAAAAAAAACATTTATGCCATTATACAGCTTACCGTATTTCTTCAGTTTGCTGTTGGCTTTGAAGAGTGCAGACATGTTCCTGGTCCACCAAGATCATCGTGCTGGGCTCTGGAGGTAAGTATGGTGGAGGAGGGGGTGTGGGAGGTGGTGCGCAAGGGGGGCATGGATTGGGGGAAGGGGTGAGACAGTCAATAAGGGACCATTTCTTCTTACAGGTTTTTTTTTACCTTTTTCAGAAAGACGACGCTGGACTTTTGCCATGCTGGGGTGGGCTCCCAGTGTGGCATCTGGAAGGTTGTTTGGAGGGGGCCAGTAAGGCTGATGGGGGATTGGGCACCCCCATTGGCCATACGGATGGCGTACTGTTGCCAAGCTGGGGTGGGCTCCCATCGTGGCACCTGGAAGTCTATTTTGGGGGGGGCGTGGAGCCGACGTGGGATTGAGCACCCCTGTCGGCCATACAGTGTGCAGGTGGGGGGAGTGCATGAGCATGCTTGGGTGGGCTCCCAGCGTGCTAGTAGGTATTCGGGTCAGGGGAGGAAGAACTGTCTAGGACAGACAGTTCAGATGCACTGTGTCGTGCAGGTCATTTGCATACTGCCGACGACGGCAGTATGCAAATTGCCTACACGTTACCACCGCTGATTGCAGTGGTTTTTCACTTTCAGCAGTATGCCACTGCATTTGAACTGCTGTCATAAATAGCTCCTACATGTACTGTTGCGGTGAGACAGTGCCTGCAAAAGGGAGAAGGGCATTGGAAGCCGAGTGGCACACCTATGAAATTTCGTATGGTGGCACTACGTTTCTTGCACATGTGTACAAGCAAACATAATAAGTAGAAACTTCATCTCATTTTGCCACATTATTTGGGAACATAGGCAAAACAAAAAAGGCACTACAGCTTTGTGATACAGGAAAGGAGGGGACCGTGTCATGTGGTGGGAGCAAGGGGAATAATTAAATATAATAAACCTGTCCCCCTCTGCTGGCAGCATGACATTTTGTAAAAAAAAAAAAAGTGTTGAGCAGCTTGGGGAGGCAAGACGTGAGGTGGGCAAGACAGGTGAGGAGGCTTGGGTTTAGCAAGCTCTGTAGAGGCATGCCAGACTGAGAAGTGAACGCAATTGTGGATGAAATGTGGTAAGGCAGTGGGATGTGGGCATTTTAAATTGTACTATAGTTGTGACACATTCAGAAGTGCACAACAGCCTCTTGATGTCATTACTATGGAACAACAACATTGGAAATGTAGCTGAATTCTATCTGAAACAGCACCCTCCCATATACTAGTTAAGATATTAAGATAGAAGTTATGGAATCAGCTTATGCTGACATTTCATAAAAGAGACAGTAGAAGATTTTTCTTTACCCAAAGGATAGTTCCCATGTGGAATTCTCTCCTCAGGGATGTGGTGGAAGTAGATTTGTTTAATACCTTCACACTAAAATTAAACACCTACTAAATACTATGGGGACTAAATAACCCCCTTGTGGGAGATGTACCACCCAGGTGCAAGCTTTCAGGAGGGAGTTGTGTAGAAAAGGGGGATGGGGTGGCTATGTACATTACAGAGGGTATAAAGGCAACTAAGTACAGGGTAGACGGGGGAGGCTGAGGCACTGTGGGTCACCCTTGAGCCAGGCAATGGCAAAGCATTCCAAGCAGCGGTGATCTGCAGGCCTCCAACACAGGGGGAGGAGTTGGATATGGATCTAGGGGATCAAATTCATGCAATGGCAGCAAAAGGTGAGGTATTACTGATGGGTGATTTCAATATCCGAGACATGGACTGGACCATCCCAGCAGTTGCTTCAACCAGGAGCAGAGACATCCTGGATTCCCCATGGGGGGCAGGCCTAAGACAGCTAGTAATTGATCCCACCAGAGAATGAGAGATTCTGGACCTAGTACTGACCAATGGGGACAGAATCACAGACGTCCAGGTGGAGGGTCAACTGGGGTCCAGCGACCATCACATAGTGTGGTTTAGCATAGGGACTGAGACATTGTCTAGTCACACGAAGGCAAAAATCTTAGATTTTCTGAGGGCATATTTTGCTAAAATGGTAAGTTGCATCAAAGAGGAATTGACCAGAAGGGAAACAGGAGGAGGAGGAGGAGGAGTTGAGGAGCAGTGGGGACAACTAAAGGGAGTCATAGAGGCGGTGATGAGCCAATGCATCAGGTTTGTAAATAAGGGCAAGAGAAGAAGGAAGCAACTGTGGTTCTTGAGAGAGGTGGCAGACAAGGTAAGGGCCAAAAGGGCATGTTTCAGGAAATATAAGGAGACTCAAAGGGAGGAGGACAGGGAAGTGTACCTAGGGAACTTAAGGGATGCAGGGAAGGCTGTTAGGACAGCAAAGGTACAGACTGAAGAAAGATTAGTGCAGACAAAGAAGAAAGGGGACAAGGCATTCTGTAAGTACATTAGTGAAAGAAGGAAGACCGCAAAGGATTGTAAGGCTCAAAGGGGATACAGGGGACTGTAAGGAGGGAGACATGGAAAAGGTAGAAATACTGAACAAATACTTCTGTTCAGTATTCACTAAACAGGGGGCGGGTCAGGGAC
Source organism: Neoceratodus forsteri (assembly GCA_016271365.2). Classification (NCBI taxonomy): domain Eukaryota; kingdom Metazoa; phylum Chordata; order Ceratodontiformes; family Ceratodontidae; genus Neoceratodus; species Neoceratodus forsteri. The sequence continues at coordinate 623,468,553 of JADMNL010000023.1, read as the reverse complement.
CACAGCTGGCTAACAGACACGAAGGGGGGGGGGTGAGGTAAACATAAGTCCATTCACAGTGGAAGGAGTCCTGGAGGAGTTCACAAAACTGAAGGTGGACAAAGCAATAGGGCCAGATGGCATACACCTGAGGATATTAAGACAGCTGCAAAGAGAGCTAGCAGCATCTCTGGCAGCACTAATCACGAAGTCACTCAACACAGGAGTGGTTCCAGAGTACTAGAAGAGGGCACATGTAGTCCCTCTACACAAAAGTGGTAGTATGGAGGAGGCAGGGAACTATAGGCCAGTTAGTCTCACCTCAGTAGTGGGTAAGATCATGGAGGCACTGCTTGAAGAAAAAATAGTGGCACTTGGAATCCTGCGGTGCCCAGGATCTGAGGCAACATGGATTCACAGCAAGAAGGTCATGTCAGACAAATATAATACATTTTTTTGACTGGGTGACAAGGGAAGTAAATTGGGGGGGGGGCAAAGCCTTCAACACCGTCCCCCATAATAGGCTGGTCAACAAAATGAGTAGTCTCAATATGGGGCACAAGGTGGCAAACTGGGTTAGGAAATGGATAATGGACAGGAAGCAGATGGTGGTGTTAAATGGGATCCAATCAGGTGAGAGGGAGGTGATCAGCAGGGTACCTCAGGCATCAGTCCTTGGGCCAGTCCTGTTTAATGTCTTCATTAGTGATGATAGGACTAGAGGGAAAGGTCTGCCTGTTTGCAGATGACACCAAGATCTGCACAGGTTGTATACTCCAGACGGAGTGAAGAGAATGAGAAGGGATCAGGAGAAGCTTGAAAAATGGTCTGAAGTGTGACAATTAAGATTCATTTCCAAGAAATGCATAATAATGCACCTTGGAAGAGGGAACCCTGGGGAGAGCTAGAGGATGGGGGGGGGGAGTTGCTGGCTATCACCAAGGAAGAAAGGGACCTGGGGGTTATCAATTCTGATGACCTAAAGGTTTCTAAGCAGAGAACAAAGGTTGCAGGGAGGGCCAGTGGCATGCGGGGGTGCAGAGGTTGAGATATCACTAGCAGTAGGCAAGTACCATTGTACAAAATGCTAGTGAGGCCTCACCTAGAGCACTGTGTGCAATGCTGGAGGCCGCACTGGAGGGCCAGTGGCATGTGGGGATGCAGAGGCTGAGATATCACTAGCAGTAGGCAGGTGCCATTGTACAAAATGCTAGTGAGGCCTCACCTGGAGTACTGTGTGCAATGCTGGAGGCCGCACCTTTGTAAGGACATTGACAAGGTGGAGGCAGTCCAGAGAAGGGTGACTAAGATGGTACAAGGCTTGTACAAAAAAACATATGAGGAGAGACTAAAGGACCTCAATATGTACTCGCTGGTAGAGAGGAGGAATTGGGGGGGGGGGGGCATGATAGAAACATTCAAGTAACTTAGGGGCATTAACAAGGTGCAGGGGGAGACATCTTCCAATAGCAGAGATGTACAAGAATGAGGGGCATGATATGAAATTGGAAGGTGGCAGGCTGAGCAGGAATGTGAGGATGTTTTCTTCACAGAGAGCGTGGAATAGACTTCCACAAGAGGTGGTGAGGGCAAACACAGTGGAGGGTTTAAAACATGCATGGGACAGGCATAAGGGTACCTTAGAGGTAGAAAGGAGGGGTGAAAAGCCATTGACCAGGTAGGGTGAGAGGCCACAAACTAGTGTAAGGTTTTTGGGCAGACCGGATGGGTCTGGCGGTCCTTATCTGCTGACAATTTCTATGTTTCTGTGTTCTATGTTTCTATGTAAGATCTGGTGCAGGGTCCATGATACACAAGACTTTGATACAAGCTGCCATTTGCTGCAGCTTGCATTGTTCTCATGGGCCCTCTAAAAATTGAGCCCCAGATGTCTTGAGTAGTGGATTTTAACGCTCTTTTGTTCTGCACTCCCACTCCCCCATGAAACTGGATTTGTAATCTGCAGCACAGACTCTACTACTGCCAGACCCAATTTCAAATGTATAAGCAATGTACTAAAAACAACAAAAAAGAAAAAAAAATTGCCCTGTGACAGTAAAAAGTTTTCTTATGCTTACTTCTGATGCAGTGGGCCCCTGACAGTGTGGGCCCTACTTCAGAACTTAGAATACGAAGACAGATTGGACAGGCTGAGGCTTTACTCATTGGAATATAAAAGGATGATGGGGGATTTGTGTTTGTTGTACAGGGTTTTAAACAATCTTGATCTGTGGGATTGTTCGGGACTAGAAATGAAAATATTGTCATAAGGAACATGTTCCCATTCGCTACAAATAAACATGTATATAAATTGTACTAAAAAAAGAGGGATGTGGTTCTCCCAAAGGGTGGGGGTGGGGAAAATTTGGAATTGTCTACCTTTGAATGTGGCTGGTAGCTAAAACATGATGGAATTCAAGTCTAAATGGATATGTACTGCATAGGAAGTAGACTGTTTGGATAGAACCTTTCAGAAAAGGTGAGCTGCTGTATAAAAGGGCACATTCTCTACTTTGTTCAAATATGACCTATTAAATCTATGAAGCTATACAACAACCTTACATACACTAGGTTAATGTATGTCTAGTCTGTTCCATGTGTACACAGTTTGCGTAGCATACTTTGGCCCCCATGCCGATCTATCACCGTGGCATTATGAGCATGTTCATTTACATAGAACCCATAGTGTGTAGACCAACGTTACAGTGCATGTGTACCAGCAAAAGTGTACTACAATGTACGTCCCAAATTCTCACAACTTATGTTTTAAATCTTAATGACATCTACAGGAATGACTGATGGGATTGCAATCTGCTTTGAAATGGTTTTAATTGGGTTACATTATAAAAATACATTTTGAGGTGGATGTGCTATATTTCACCTGCTATGCTCATCTAAGCATTTTATGAAAATAAGATGGTTTAAAATTTGATGAAAAAATCTTGAAAAACAGCCGAGTCTTTAGTAACAGTTGATTTTGTGCACAAAGTCCAAATTTTTATGTCACGAACAAAGATTTCTTTGCACTTCTTATATTGCAAGCAAATAATTATTTGCAATTTTTTATGTTGTGAACAAAGAATTCTTTAATTTTAATTTTACATTTTGAGGTGGAAGTGACAGTTGTTATTGACTGAGTTCATGTGGGAGTATTTTGAAATAGAAACATAGACTTTGACGGTAGATAAGGACCACTTGGCCCACCTAGTATGCCCATTTCCCTACCTAATGGATAAGCTACAGATCCTAGTTAACCAACAGCCTACTTCCTCCTACCCCCCACTAGAATTGCCTTATGTCTGTCCATTGCATTCTTGAATTCCCCCACTGTTTTTGACTCTACGACCTCCTCAGTAAGGCTGTTCCATGTATTCACAACCCTCTCTGTGAAGAAATACTTCCTCACATTACCTCTGAGCCGTCCCCCCTCTATCTTCAAATTGTGCCCCCTTGTTTTCGCACATCTCTTTTTCTGAAAGATGCTACCCTCTTGGACTTTGTTGATTCCCTTGAGGTATTTGAAAGTTCCTATCATGTCCTCCCCTCCCTCCTTTCCTCAAGGCTATTCATCTTTAGTTCCTTTAGACTTTCTTCATATGTCTTCTGATGCAGACCCTGCATCATTTTGGTTGCCCTCCTCTGGACAGTCTCCACCCTGTCTATGTCTTTCCAGAGATGGGGTCTCCAGAACTGTACACAGTACTCCAGATGTGGTCTTACCAACTGTTTGTACAGAGGGCCAACAACTTCCTGTTTTCTACTGTTGATGCCTCTCTCTATGCATCCCAGTATCCCACCAGCCCTCCTTACTGCCTTCTCACATTGCTGGCCCACCTTTAGGTCATCTAATATGACTACCCCCAGATCCCTTTCCATTTTTGTTGTTGTCAGTATCTCACCCCCCCCATTGTGTACTCTTCCCCTGGGTTTTTGTTTCCCAGTTGCACTACTTTGCACTTCTTTGCATTGAATCTAAGCTGCCATACATTTGACCATTCCTCCAACCTTGCCAAATCCCTTTTCATCCTTTCCACCCCACCTTGTGTATCAACCCTATTGCAGATCTTTGTATCATCTGCAAAGAGACATACTTTCCCTTCCCTTCCTCTGCAATGGCACTTATAAAGACATTAAAAGTGACTGTAGAAACTCGATATCCTGCATTTCACTACTCGAGTTTGGCGGTCTGAAACACGGTTGCCCAACATGAAAATGTTTCCCGTGGCAGAGTTAGATATAAAAATATGAGTGGGGGGGTGAAGCACCATGAAACATGAAAAAAACTCTGTTGCAAGATGTCTGGCAACCATATTTTGATCTGCCAGACTCGGGGTAGTGAAACTTGGGATATCAGGTTTCCAGATTTCATTATATATCCATGCACGTAGGGGCCTTAAAAAATAAGACTGTCAAACATTTGCTGAAAAATGTTTAAAAACAGTTGAATTATGAGTATCAGTTAATTATGGGTACAATGTCCATATTTCTTTGCAACAAACAAAGAATTCTTAGTTCACACTTTTGTATACCAGTAACAAAGAAATATTTGCCTTTGAGATTCTTTATTTACACATTCTTGCAAACAAAGAATCCTTTTCTCGTGACAGAAGAATTTGTAACCCTTGCTAAGCTGGCAAGCTAAGGTTTTTGTGGTGCTCAGAAAATGTATTTCTGGGTCATTTTTCATCAAATAAACTGCAGAATCTATCTAAATGCTTCCCATTTTCCTTGCTTCATGTATTTATTTTTTGTAAAGGCATTATCTTCATGTTTGTAAAAAACAATTTGCCCAAAAGAAAAAACAAGATGGAGGTGCTCACGACCAAAAAAATAGGAACTTGACCATGCATACAATATGTCATCCAGGTTTGTCAAACAGTGGCAAAGATATTAAGGTGTTAAAATTTGGGTTTAACATTTCACAACTTACTCAGCCCTAACTGAGTAAGTTGTGAAATGACCTAGTCCTGTACCACAGTGACAAGTCCTTGGAATCCATCTCCTCTACCCTCACAGGCAACTATGGTGTGGCTGAAAGCTGGTTCACATCCAGAAAACTTCTAGTAAATGAGAAAAAAACAAAGGCCATGCTCTTCGGATCCAAGCCCTACTTAAATAAGACTGCCAAATCCAACACTGCCCTCACCGTATGTGCTCATGCTGGTCCCCCACTCAAGCAGGTCACCTCTTTCACCTACCTTGGTGTTACACTTGACTCCTCCCTCACGTTTAATGATCATATAGCCATGACCGTAAAAAAGATTAATCAGAAACTAGGTGTGCAATATCGCGCAATTCGCCTGCTTTCCCCTGAAGCTCGCCTCACCATTGCGCAAGGGAACCTTCTCCCTCTCTTTGACTACTGCTCCCCCATCTACTCCCCAACACCCATAAAGCAACACACCCGTCTATACACAGCATATAATGCTATCTGTCGCTTTGTCCTCAGAGCCCCCTCGTTAACCCATCACTGCAATCTCTGTTAGCCCCTAGGTTGGCTCTCCACCCAGGCACACCTGAACTATACTGCGGGCTGCCTGGTGGACAACGCTGTCAGAAATAACCAGCTATCCCCTACTCATACCTAGAGCAGCCATTAGACCCATTAGGACCTCTTCTTTTCCAATCCTCGAAGTTCCTTGAGTCTCTACGATGACCGGAAGCAAGGCTTTCTCCGTAACGGCCCCCTCCCTCTGGAATAGTCTTCCCATTTCCATTCGCACATCCCCATCCCATGCATCTTTCAAAGTCAACCTTAATGTCTGGCTTCTGAAGGAGTCCACCTGCAAATGCTTGCTGGGCAGAGCGGAAACCCATAAGCCACCCTAAACTACCATTACTGCTGGCTACTGCCCCTACTATCTGGAGCTCTACAAACAAACATGACTCGCTCGATGACTCGCACTGCCTACCTTGCATGCTACTGCTACCCAGCTGGCCCTGGCAAGCTGCCAGGTCAGGTGTCTCCACCTAGTTCAGATTAATAGTAGTCTGATGGGCTCTAACTGCTCCTTTTGCCTAGCTTGTGAAACTGTTTAGCTACTCTGTGCATATACTTAACAATTTCTTCCCTGTATCTCGGCCTGTATTCCTTGTCAAATGTTATGTTATCTCTATGCCTGTAAACATTATGTAAATGATGACTGTTCTTACTGTCCTAATGTTGTTGTAACCACCGTACACTACAATGTGAATTTGTATCTACTCCTGTAATCGTATTTCCCTGTACTGCCACCGTGTGGCCCAGGTCGTGACTGAAAATGGTCCACTGGATCAGTGCACTTACCTGGTTACCAAAAACATAAACAAACAAATAAATAAATAAATCAAAACTATACTTGCATGGTATGTTAAAAGCACTGTGGGTCCATATATTTCTTGCAATGACTCATACAAATATCATATTTGACATGTGATTGTCCCGGATTCCCCCCCTTTTCCCTCACAGAGAGACAGAGACCATTGTTTGTTGTTGTGCTCAGATTGGCAATTAATTTATTTAGATGTCATAATTCCATGTTCCATTTCATCATCTTTTATTATTATATCTCTCAGAATTTCATTTATTTTCGCCCATATATCAATCTCTGATCAACCCTCTTTCGTCCTCTTTTTCTCCCCCCAGGTGAAAACCTGGGTGCCTTCTTCTCCTTTTCTGTTAGGTAACAGTGAAAACCGAGACCGCTTTCTCCTTCATCTTCTTCCTCTTTTGGTGTTATTCCTTTTTCTTTCCCCCATACCCTCCTTCCTCCCCTTTTTCCCCACTAGCCAGTCTCCAGCTTGCATAGGATGACTGGCTTTCCCCTCACATAGGATATTATTCTCCCTTACCTCATGAAAGATCCTTCTTAATCCTTCTCTTTTTCCTTTTTTTTTTCATATTCTGTTTTTTGCGTGTCTCCTCCATGCCTCTATAAAACCCATAATTTCTGTGTTAAACATGTCTATGGCTAGATCCGACAGGTGCACCCCATCTAATCTGTAGAAATCTTCTACCTATTTTTCTACACCCTGCAGTATTACCTGTCCTCCCATATTCCTTACCAATGTCCCTACCCTTCTGTTCATCTTTTTCCTGGCCCTATCCACAGATCTATGGCTGTGCTTCTGCCTCCAAACCCTCCTTGGTATCATATCCGACCAGGCAAGGCTTACCTGAGGCCACCACTGCTGTATTGTTCCTAGGTCCCTTTTTATCTGCAAGTATGTGTCTACCCATGGCTTGCCCGCAAGGTCGTTGCCCCCTAAATGTATAATAATTAAGTCTGGACTGGGTTGCCGTTCCTTGAAGGTGGGGAGCAGTTGTGCCCATCTCATCTCCGGATGCCACGCCAAACCAACCTATACTGTTTCACATCTTGGTACAGCTGCTTTCCCCCAGCCTTTTTCTCTGCTCTCCTTTCTGCCAAATAAATATAGGAGTGGCCGCCGATCCAGACTTCCATGATCCTCCCTCTTTCTATGGGGTTTAAGCAAAAATAATTATCTTATACATGCTCTTAGTTTCATCACTGTAGTATCCCCCTCCCTGTCCTCCCCCCGTCCCCATTTGTCTTCACATCTGTTATGAAAACAAAGGCAATACGATAATTTTCTTACTTCAGTGCTTGAATATATCTCTTATAACTGGCAGACCGCCAGCGTCCATTTCCAAAACATTATTCACAGTTTTGCCTGCTGCTGCCCACTGTGAGGCAGCCCCAATCCGCAAGGAGTGGGACCAATAATTAGCCGGGTCCTACCCCAGGAATTGCATGCCTTTTTTAGGCAATGCTGTGACTTGATAACTGGTGACCCTTCTCCCATCACCATGAACAAATAATCTCCCTGTCCTGGTCCCATGCTCTGCAGCAAAAGCTCACAAAGCCTTCACTGGGCATACTGCGCCCTCTACCTGTCTCTTTAGTGTCACTATGCGACCCTGTCCCCTTTGATCCATTTTTGACCTCTTAATCTTGATCTGTATCTATTTCATCCCCCAGCTTATATCTTCCCATTCTAATCCCTCTTCCTTGTCTTTTTTTGCCATGGCCTACCACCTCACTCACTCTCATGGCTCCTGCAAACATTACAACATAAATCGTGTGAAATAGCTGGGCCTCGGTCTTTGATCTGCATGTTGCCGGGAGCACCTCCTTTAGTTTTGCTAGTCACTGCTCCCCTATTGGTCTTCTATTGTCTACTGGCCCTTGTTTCAACCTGCCCCATCCCTGCATCATTCTTCTAATGAACAATGATTTTGTCCGGTCCTTCCATCCCTTTAGACTGCAGATAACACTAATCCCTGCAAAGTAGACCCCCATTGTGGTGTGGGCTGTTCCTTTTTGCCACTGCTCCACAGTGAACTTTCCTAACTGTTCCTCTGTGAGCGGAACTACTTACCTCCATCTGGTGTGTTGCCCTGAATGTTTGAAACACTCACCAGGCCCCATCATAGGCCTACAGAGTCCAAGGAGCCCATGAGCTGTGAAACAACAGTTCTGCTCCTTCTTGCCAACATTCCAGATGTTCGTTGGTATGGGTGTTTTTTGCTCCTCCGCTGTTGGCACCAGCCTCTGAAAATGGTCCAGCTGCAGATGGGAAAAGCTGTCAGCCAGGGTATTGTGCACCCTTTCTATGTGTTTTGCTCTGAATGACATGTTCAGCTACAAGGCCCTTAACACTAAATGTTGCAATACTTGCATGGCCATTTCTGACCTGGCTCCCCTGTTGTTTAGTACCTCCACCACTGCTCTGTTGTCACACCAGAATGTCACTCTCTGATCCTGTAATTCTTCCTCCCAAACCAGGGTACATGTCCAGATGGGCATGATCTCTAACAATGTTATATCTCTTACCTTGCTGTCCCTTACCCAGTTAGCAGGCCATGGTTCTGCAAACCATCTGCCCCTCAGGTAGCCCCCCCCCATGCCTAGCCCCCCGGCAGCATCTGTGTAAAGATCGAGGTCTGTGTTATACACCCATTCCTCTTGCCAGAAAGAGCAGCCATTATACTCCCTGAGGAAATTCCTCCCATACTTTAAAATCCTCCCTGACACCTTTTGTCAGGTCTACCCAATGGTATGGTCTGGTGACCCTGGCTGTAGCCCTTGCTAACCTCTTTGTGAACGTCCTCCCTGGTCCAATAGCCCTGCAGGCGAAGTTCAGGTGCCCCAGTACCTGCTGTACTTGTTTTAGTTGTACCCTTCTCCTGCTGGTGTGTACTTGGATCAATTCTTTCAGTTTTTTTCACTTTTTTGGCCGGCAGCCTGAATATTTCCTTCTGGGCATCTATCTCAATAAACAGGAATTCAAGCATCCTGCTGGGCCCTTCTGTTTTCTCTGGTGCCAGCGGAACCCTTAATTCTTTGCACAGTTCTTGAGACTTGACCAGCATATGTTGTGTCTCCCTTCCCCCGCTACCAATGAAAAGAAAATCCTCCAAATAGTGGATAACCATTCTATAACCAGTTTTCTCTTGAAATATCCACTGCAAACAGGTGCTGAATGCTTCAAATGTTGCACATGCTATAGAACAATAGTTCTTAGACTTTGTCACAGTGAGCCTCCCCAAATCCATGGAAAAGATTTTGAGCCTCCCCCAAAAACTGAAATAATCTTGGGCCTCCCCAAAGAAAAATAATGTACTGTGCTTTGCGCAGTACACCATGAATATATTGAAACCCCTTTGAGTACTTGGCTCACATTCAGTTCTTTGTCATACTGATGTGGAACCTTTGAAAAAGAGCTCCTGTGCTCAAAGGTTCTGTCTGAATAACAAATAAATAAAATAAACAAACATTATTATTCAATTTATTGTAACTCCCTCCCCCACAGGACAGCCTACTTGCTCCGCTATTTTCATTGTGATTGGTTGGCATCTATGGCACTCCAGACATTACCTCATGGGTTATAGCCCACCTGATAGGCTAGTGATGCACTGACCCAGATCAAATTTCTAGCATATCCAGGTCCTGGAAACCCCTGCTCTCCAGTTTGAATCATGCATCTGATCAGGCAAGAAGCACACCAGGAATCCCTGTCTGCTCCTACAAGGTAAGACCTTGAACCACATCATAAAGAATTCTCTTTACTTGGCACAAAATACCCAATTTAACTGTTTGTACAGAAACTATAATGATAAAATCTGAAGAAAACTAGCATCTGCAATGTATAAGCTAACCTGGGCTCAGCCCTAGTTCATAGACAATCTCGCTGTGCAAAATAATATGTTCAGTTACTGTACCTCGGGAAGTTTCTCTAGTTTTCCAAAGTTTTTCAAGACTTTCAAAGTGTTTTTAATGGCTTGGGCAGCTAGAGCAATGTTTTTCAGCTCCACACCGCTTCTGGAGTTCCAGGGTCTTCCTCCAACACTGCATTGTGCGGTCTGCCCTCTCCTGCATGCTCCGTATCATGGGAGCTCTCCAGGGGGAGAGAGAGAGAGTCCCCCCCCAGCCTGAGGCCTTGTGCTGTAGCCCTCAACATGCCAGGAGTGGCCTGGTCATGCGTTTGTAGGCCGCCCCGTGGCCTACCCCAACCACGTGGCCTTCAGAGGCCTCAGTCCTTTCTTCCCCTCTCCCCTTCCGCCCGCCTACAAAATTTGTGGTCTGGCCACGGGGCAGAGCCCCTCCTGTGCTACGCAGCACTGGAACCGCTGTGGGCATCTTCTTCTCATGCTCGGCATGCTCCTAGGCCCTGTTTTGGGCCAACTCCTCGAAAGGAACTCTCTCGCGACTCCTCCCTCCTCCACTAGGCAAGCAGAACAGCCTCACGAGGTCGCGCTCCACCACCTTGCAGTCTGACCAGGCGGGGGGGTGTAGACAGAGAGAGACAGAGAGAGAGAGTCTCTCACGGGGGTGGAAGGTAAAAACAAGGCTCCCTCTGCAACAGGATGGACCTACAGGTCACCTCCTCTCCCATTACTGGGAGTCAAACATCGGCAGTCCCTAGGGACCTGAGCTGCACTCCAGGTCGGGCTGGCAGTATGGCCTAGAAGTTAGAAGAATCAGGGAGCAAGGCAGTATGGTACAGTGGTTTTAAGGCTCTGAGCTGTAAATCTGGAGACATGGGTTTGAATCCCACAACCCCCTCTTGCATACTGTGTGACACTGAGCAAGTCACTTTACTTCCCTGTGCTCCCAGTTTGCACCTGTAACAAACTTTCAGCTTAGTGTGTCTCATCTAGTTAAACAACTGAAAAAAAAAAAAATTTTAAGGGGGAGTTCCTATGGATGGCTGGTCAATGCTGGCTGGGCTCCACTCTGCCCGCAGGGTCCCTCAACCAGTGACCCTTCGGTGACTCCCTCCTCACCCTTTACCTCTCGGATCCCTCCCACAGAGACCCGTGCAGATAACCGCCCCACTGGTCTCCATGGCTCCATCCCATAGCGAGCCATGGCCCAGACCTCTATACACCATTTCTCTCCCCCCTTCATGGCCATTGTGGGGGTCCTCACACAGCACCATCACACCCGCGTACTATCTCGGCCTGGGGAAAGAAAACCCACCTCTGGGCTTTGGGGGGGTAAAGAGGGGATTGCCGCTGGGCAGCGCACAGTTTTTTGTTCTAAGGTATGCTTTCTCTCTTCCCCAGATGGTGAAAGCAAAGAAATGCTCCTCATGCAGTGCCACCCTCCTGCCCCAAACTCCGGGCCCCCTCTTCACGGCCTGCCTACTGAACGATGATGATTCCTCCTTGGAGCAAACTCCACCCATGGGCCCCGGCAATCTGGGCCCCAGCAACCCACGTGATGGACCCAAGCTCCCTCCTAATTCAAAATCAGCAGGCTGCGGTCGCCATGATGGAGAGCCAACAGAACTTCATGCTCAAGATCATGGAAAACTGGAATCCTCACCCAACACAGGGCAAAGCCACCCAACCCAGAAGCAGACAAGGCAGGAGGGCAACCAGAGGAACTCCCGATCCCGGAGGACACACCAGATGGCCCTCTCGACAATGCACATGAGGACGGGGAGAAGGACAACACGGGAGAGGAGAATGAGCCAGATTCGGACAAGGAGGACATAGATCTCCAAGCGACGCCCTCCCTGACATCGAGGCTATGCTCCTTCGACACAATCCCAGAGCTCATGAAGATTATCAAGGCCACCATGGGTTTCAACACCGAGGAAAGCAGGCCCGAGTCAAAGCTCGACCCCCTGATCCAACTGAGACAGTCAACCACTGAGACCTTCCCAGTGTGCCCCGCCATAGAAGATATCTTCAGTAATGAGTGGCAATCCCCCGAACTGGGCAGAATGTCAAACCGTAAGAATCTAGACAGGATGTATCCGGTCCAAGGGGAGAAATCGGATGCCTGGTGCAAGGCTCCCACCATTGACCCCCAGGTGGCAGCCCTTAGCAAAAAGACTGTGTTACCATGCGGTACAATAGCACTCAGAGACCCGACAGACAAAAAAGTCGAGGATATGCTTAAGAGGGCCTTCGAAATTGAGGGCACTGCCACCAAGGCAACCACCACAGCCATCTACACTGCCCGAGCGCAGATCCGCTGGCTCAAAGAACTCCAGGAGCAAGCCACTCCCAAATCCAGGGAGGCAGAACTTTTGGATTGTACCTTGGATGCAGCTAAATACCTGGCCGACATGGCAGTGGACACCCTGCGCCTTCATGCCAAGGCGACCGCCATCACCAACCGTGCTTGAAGGGCACTTTGGCTCAAACTATGGGATGCGGACAATGAGTCAAAAACTCTGCTCCAGAACTTACCTCTGAAGGGAAAACATGTTTTTGGGGAAGGGCTACAAGATTACTTGAAACAGAAGGAGGAGGGCAGAGATCTCCTCAAGAATAGGTCTAGGTTCTCCTATCTCCCCTCCTCGAGGCGAAGATCTTGGGGGGGCATAGGCCATTTCAACCACTCAAAGACACACAGCAATCTGGCCACCCCCTTCGAGGCAGAGGCACCTCCTCCAGCTTCCACAGCCCGTACCCTCAGAACTATCAGTCCTCCTCCTCCTCCAGAAACCTAGGCCAGAGATCTGTAGGATGAGGCAGAAGCTACAGGGGCAAGCAGCAGTGTCTACCCCACCCTGGCACCCCAAGGCCGAGACCCCTACCCGCCTGTGGGACAAAGGCTAACTCTATTCGCTCACCGCTGGCTCCACACAACAGCGGACAGGTGGGTCCAAGACGTGGTAACCAGGGGTTACTCTATAGAGTTATCCCACGCCCACATTCCCCACAGGTTCGTCTCCTTCCCCATAACCAAGAGAAGGGCATCTCCACACCAGGTCCAGCAAATCCTGTCAGAACTGGTTCGGAACAGGGCCATCCAGCCCGTACCGGTGCCGGAACAGAATCAAGGGGTGTAGTCAATCTTCTTCCTAGTACCCAAGAAATCGGGTGAGCTCCGGCCTATCCTGGACCTCAAACACCTAAACCACCATGTAGTCTCACACCATTTCAAGATGGAAACCATCCGGTCCACCCTCCGATGCATTCGGGGAGGTGACTTCCTGACGTCCATAGATCTCAAGGACGCCTACCTCCATATCCCCATCATTCGGAAGCACAGACAATTCCTTCGCTTCCACATCCTAGGCCACCACTTCCAGTACCAGGTCTTACCATTCAGCCTCTCCTCAGCCCCAAGAGTCTTCACCAAGGTCTCCATAACCTTGGTGGAAAGACTCAGGGAACGGGGACTGGATATCATCCCATACCTGGACGACTGGCTCACACAGGCCCGGTCTGAACGGCAGGCGCGGATGCACATGGAATCCGCCCTACAGGCACTCAAGGACCACGGCTGGGTGGTAAACCAAGAGAAAAGTCACCTCATCCCCACCCAGCAGATTGAGCATCTGGGAGCGCTCATCAACTCGGCCCAGGGGTGGGCAAAACCATCCACCTCGAGAATTCACAACCTGAGGGACCTAGCCCATCAGATGAAGGCCTGATGCAGCACAACGATGGGGAAGATAGCCCAGTTACTGGGCTGCATGGCCTCATGCATAGACCTTGTGCCCTGGGCCAGGTGGCACATGCGCCCACTCCAAACCTATGCACTGACTCGGGGGGCACCAAGCGAACTCAACCTCCAGGTGGTGGTTCCACTCCCCAAGGCGGTGAGACTGTCCTTGGTTTGGTGGATGGTGGAGGAGAACTTGTCCAAGGGAGTTCCCCTAGAGGCACCTCACTTTATCGCCATAGAAACAGACGTGAGTCTCTCCGGCTGGGGAGCCTGCATGGGAGACACAACAGCACAGGGCCTGTGGTCACCTGCAGAGTCACAGCTCTCTATCAACATACTGGAGATGAGAGCCGTGTTTCATGCCCTAAAAGCATTCAAACATCTGGTACATAGGCAATCGGTCCTAATCCGATCCGACAATCGGGTCACGGTGGCCTACATAGCGAAGCAAGGCGGGACCAGGAGCAGAGCTATGCTGAGGGAGGCAACGGCAGTCCTCGACTGGGCCCAAGCCAACCTCAGACACCTGACCGCAGTTCACCTAGCAGGACGGCTGAACATTCGTGCGGATTGGCTCAGCAGGCAACAGGTACATCCGGGGGAATGGCGGTTACACCCGGACCTGTTCCAGGTGATCCAAGCGACATGGGGAACCATGACCATAGACCTTATGGCAACACGGGAGAATGCTCAGGTCAGAGATTACTATTCACGGTTCAGGGACAATTTATCCCAGGGAAATGGACGCCCTATCACAACCTTGGAGACGGAGCCATGCCTATGTCTTCCCACCACTCCCCCTGATCCCTCAGGTTCTGACCAAGATACGGGAATCACAACACACGATTATTCTGGTGGCCCCCTACTGGCCACACAGGTCATGGTTCACAGCGGTCTGAGAGATGTCACTTGCCAGCTTCAGGAAACCTTACCAAACAGATATGCTCTCACAAGGGCCAGTGCTCCACCCGACCCCGCGGACCCTCAAGCTCACGGTCTGGCTCCTGAAAGGAAGAGACTGAGGGCGGTGGGGTACCATGATTCTGTCATCAACACCCTACTCCAGTCCAGACAGTCTTCTACCACCTCCACGTATGGGAGACAATGGTCCATTTTCTCCCGGTGGTGCAGGGAGCAGTGCAGAGTTCCCGAGCAGACCGACATGGCCAACATCCTACTGTTCCTCCAACAGGGAGTAGACAAGGGATTAGCAATGTCCTCCCTCAGGGTGCAATTATCAGCCATGGGGCAGCCACAGGTCTCATCGTGGGATACACCTCGGGAGCTCACCCCAATGCCACCCGCTTTCTAAGGGCAGTGGAGATCCTCCACCCAAGGACTCAGCTGACCGTCATCCCATGGGACCTACCGCTAGTCCTAGAGTCCCTCAAATTCACCCCTTATGAACCCCTCCTCCAGGTGGACCTGTTCTGGATCGGCCTCAAGACATGCTTCTTAGTGGCAATCTGTTCGGCTAGGAGGATCGGAGACCTTAGGGCCTTATCCTGCGTGGAACCTTATACGGTCTTCACCCCATTAGGGGTCCGCCTGAGAACGGTCCCAGCCTTCCAGCCAAAGGTATCCACTGGCTTTCACAGAGAACAACCCATCGAACTCCCCACCTTCCCAGAGGGGTCCCAGCAAGGCCCCAGCGCTGTCCCACATTATCTTGACATCGGATCCACCCTCTCTGTGTACTTGGCCAGAACCCGTCCCATCCGCAAGACCGAGAGACTATTTGTCATCTTGAAGGGACAGAGGCTGGGAAGAGCTGCCTCCAAGACCACCACTGCACGGTGGTTAAGGACAGTCATCCAGAATGCCTACATAGCTAACCAAATGACCCCCCCCAGGGGATCAAGGCTCACTCCACCAGAGCAATCGCCACCTCCTGGGTGGAAAGAGCTAGTGTATTCTTCGATGACATTTATAGGGCAGCCACATGGAGCTCCCTCCACACTTTCACCAGGCACTACAGGCTAGAACAGCTGCAGGCCATTTGGCCCACTTTCACCACTCAGGTCCTGACGGCAGCTTCCTCTACCACTCACTCTTAGCTCACTCTGTTCCCCCCCTTGGGTACTTCACTGCTTCTTATCTACCCATGAGGTAATGTCTGGAGTGCCATGGATGCCAACCAATCACAATGGGTGTTTACTCACCTGGTAAAGGTGATTGTGTTGGTTGGCATCCATGGCACTCCAAGGCCCTCCCTTCAGAGTGCCCAGAGTGACCGGAACTGGAATAGGGGATCTCATCCATGGCAGGTCCTACAGGGACGAACAGCTAATTCTGCTCTCAAAAGTTATTCTACCAGTCGGACCTTTGGGACTGAGTTTAGACTGTAAATAATAGGAAGAAATAAAAACTGGCCCACGGGCCTCTTATACTACATCATGGTCCGCATTCTTCTTTGGCTTCAACCATCTCCTTCTTATTGTTCATAAATTGCCTGTGCCTAGATTGTGTTTTTCTTTCTCTTGTACTAACCGACCTTAATTTCAGCTATGGAAGA
Source organism: Neoceratodus forsteri (assembly GCA_016271365.2). Taxonomy (NCBI): domain Eukaryota; kingdom Metazoa; phylum Chordata; order Ceratodontiformes; family Ceratodontidae; genus Neoceratodus; species Neoceratodus forsteri. Next base: position 623,452,143 of record JADMNL010000023.1, on the reverse strand, counting down.
TTCGAACTGGAGAGCAGGGGTTTCTGGAACCTGGATATGCTAGAAATTTGATCTGGGTCAGTGCATCACTAGCCAATCAGGTGGGCTATAACCCATGAGGTAATGTCTGGAGTGCCATGGATGCCAACCAACACAATCACCTTTATCAGGTGAGTAAACACCCATTCTTGAACCATTGTTACCCCTAGTTGCCTTACTTTCATGAGTCAGACTACTTTCTCTGTTTCCTCTCTATATGAAATAACCTTCCTACATACTTTGCCTCTCCCCCTCCACCCCTGCTCCTAAACAACTTCTCTGGGATTACTTTGCTCCTTCCTGATATTGCTCTTAGCACTTCCATGCTCAACCCTTGTATTTGGGCTGTTCTGCCATCAGTCTACAAATTGGTCAATTACCACCACTCATTATTAGTTTATTGTTCATATTTGTTTGCACTATTGTTCATTGTGTATTTCTTGTTTGTTTTGCAGTTACCTTTGAAATGTATTCACTACCTACCCTTCCCCGGGTACACCTGAAATGAGCCTTGGCTCATTCATCTTCCCTTGTCACCTATTAGTAAATAAATAGATTATATAAAAGTCACCTACTATTATCCTCTTTGTTTGCTTCATCTCTTCACACAAAATACATAAAACTCAAAATTTAAATACAGTACTTTTTCAGACTTGCTTGAGCCTCCCCTTGAACAGGTTGGGGCCTCCCCAAGGAGGTTGGCCTCACCATTTGAGAACCCCTGCTATAGAACATCCCATAGGCATGGCTTTGTCAAAATAGTACTGACCCCCAATTTTAAAACCCAATAGGTCCCAGTCTTCTCTCCTAACTGGCAACAGTCTGAACGTGAATTCGATATCCATTTTTGCCATCCATGCATCCTTCGTAGCCCGGATTATCCGGACTGCATCCTCTAATGTCACATATGTCACCTTACTATACTCCTACCCGATAAAATCATTCCCCAAATCCCCTTCTGGATAGGATAGGTGGTGAATCACCCTGTACTCCCCTTCTTGTTTCTTGGGTACCAAGCCCAATGGTGAAATCTGCATGTTCTGCAATGGGGGGAGGGTATCAAATGGGCCTTCTACTCTCCATGCTGCCTTTTCCTTCTCTATCTTTTGTCTTAACATCTCTTCCCTCCCTTTGACCGACCCCATGTTTTTCGCCTCTCTCACTTGTCTGGGACCCTCACACTGCAGTGAAAAACCTGTGCAAAAACCTTCTATGATCATATCCGCCACTCTTTTGTTCAGATATCTGTCCAACCAAACTGTCCATGCCTCTAACCTGATGGGGGTTCTGGCCACCCCAAACTGCTCTCTGTCTTTCCTCCCATTTACCCTCCCTGGTCCCTCCCTCTCAATCAGTGCTTGGTTTTCCCGGTCAGTGATTCTGACCTCCTCTACTCATGTTCCCCCTACCCCTCCCTCCCCTGTTCCATGCCTGCCCTTTAAACCCCTGCCTCTCTCACAAAAACTGTTGACCTGAACTATGACACCCGGGTCCCTGTACCCCTTGGGCCCATGTCATTCTGCATCTGCTTGCCAGGTGCGTTCCCCCGCATTTTGAACATGTGTGCTGAAAATGACATTGAGGCCATGAACAAAAGGCCCTGTTGTAAGCCCAGCAGCATCTCTGGGGCATAAGTCCTTTCCTTCCCCACTCCCCTTCAGGTGTGGACTGATCCATTACATAATCTGTCCATAAGTCTAGTTGCTTCATATCCCATTTTATATCCCCGTATGTTGCCATTCTCTGCCGAAAAAATTCATCATAGTATATCCACCCCAACCCCCCTTTGCTTTTTCCCGCCTTATCATTAGGGAGTATGTGATGAGCGGGATGCCCAGCTCCGGCTTCTTCTCCAGGACAATGGCTGAGAAGGTGACAAAACCCACGAACCACCCATCCCAAGTCTTCCCTTTTGTGAATTTGTCCTTCTCCTTCTTTCCTAACAACACTAGCGCTGCTGCCATTTCACTTTTTCCTATGTTCTCTGCTTCCTCATACTTTGCTGCCACTTTCCAGCTCACCACAGTGAATATATCCACATACTCTTCTTTCCATATTTTTTCCTTTGTGGCCAGTGGAACATGCTCGCCTACCCTCATCTCGGGGGTACCTATCTCCCTTGTACCTTTTCCTTCTTTCTCTGTACCGCCTTTATTTCTTTTTGGCACCTCTTTCTCCATCCTAATCTCTGCCAGAGCTGATTCCATTTGCCCTAAACCTCCTGTCCACAGTGCCGACACAATCTGACTTATATATTCTTTTATACTGTCACCCACTGCGCTGGGTGTGTTACCTGTGTCCTTGTCCAAGCCTTGTTGCCTGGCATCTTCCTGGTGCCCCAGTATAGCACCCTGTGGTTGAGTGGGTGAGTGAAATACTAGGGGTTGTGGAGGAATCACTGTATTCTGGGGATCCGGTCTGGGTTCCCCAAGGGGGATCCTGACTTGTTCTTGAGGAGGTACTGGTGCCTAGGGACAAATGACCTGGCTAAGAAAGGGATTAGAGAAGTGCAGGAAGAGTTTGTGGAATTGGGGAAGGGCCTTAGTCAAGTAGCACGCACGGTAACCTTCTCGGAGGTGCTACCCATCTATGGCATAGGAGAGGCTAGGGTGTTCCGCACCATGGGATTCAATCAGTGGTTTAAAAACTGGTGTGGAGCTCAGGGATTTGGCTTCATTGGGGACTGGGGTCCACCTGGGAGGATGCAAGCCTATACTGGCATGATGGGCTGCATCTGTCCGGGAGGGAACCAGGATCCTAGGTGATAGGTTTAAGTGCTTCATTGGCAAGCATTTAAACTAGTTAAGGGGAGGCACTGGAAAGGAGCAGGAAAATCCTAGCCCCCAAATAATCACGGTAGTAAGTGTGGCAAACACCAACATAGAGGTGTTGATAGGGAGAAGGGCAGGGGTAAATGGAGAAAGTGACAAAGGCAAGAAGGATAGGGATGGGGGTAAGGAGTAAGGCCATCAGGAAATGGAAGGTATGAGTACCAATGCTCAGTAGTCTGGGCAACAAGCTCCTGAGCTGGTGGCCTTAATGGAAGAGGGATGCCTGGATATCGTAGCAGTCACAGAAACATGGTACACAGAGAACCATGACTAGGATGTTAACATACCAGGGTACATAACCTACAGGAGAGACAGGCAGGGGAGAAGAGGGGGAGGAGTAGCTCTCTAAGTAAAGGAAGGGATAAAAGCAATTGAACAAAAGAGTAAACAGGGAGCAGAGGAGGCACTGTGGGTCACCTTGGAGACTGGAAAGGGCACCACAATCCGCACAGGGGTTGTGTACAGACCCCCACTTCAGGGGGAAGGAATGGACAAGGATATGATAGAAGGCATTCTTAGAATGGCAGAGAAAGGGGAGATACTGTTGATTGGAGACCTGAATATGCCAGATGTTAACTGGAGCACATTTGCTGCAGCCATATCTAAGAGCAGGGCAATTCTTGATGCCCTACAGGTGGCAGGCATTAGAGAGCTAGTTTCGGAACCCACTCGTGAGGGAGCAATCTTAGACCTTGTACTCTCAAACGGAGGCAGTGAGAGGATCTCAGATCTAGAAGTGGGTTGCCATCTGGGGACAAGTGACCATCAAACAGTGTGGTTCACGTTAAACTCAGCTACAGAGCCAGCCACAAAAGTGAGGGTACTGGACTTTAGGAGGGCTGACTTTGGCAAGATGGGAGAGTGCCTCAGAAAAGCACTAGCAAACAGACTAGAAGGAGGTGTGGAGCAACAATGGGGAATTATCAAACTGCCATCACAGAGGCAACAAGCCTTTGTGTGAAGCAAATAAACAAATCAAAACAAAAGAAAAGCCACTATGGTTCTCAAAAGAGGTGGCTGTGAAAGTCAGGAAGAAAAGATAGCATTCCGGAGTATAAGGAAACACAGAAGGAGCAGGACAGACAGCTGTACCAGTTAAGGCAGAAGGAAGCAGGAGGGAAGTCAGAATAGCAAAGGCCCAAACTGAGGAAAAGATAGCCAACTCAGTTAAGAAGGGGATAAAACCTTTATAGGTACATCAGCAGCGAGAAAGACAAAGGAGGGATAGTGAGGCTGAATAGAATGAATGGTGGGTGGACAGAGGGGACAGTGAAAAGCAGGAATACTGAATGAATATTTCTGCTCAGTATTCACAAAAGAGGAGGGGAAGTGCCTAATCCAATTAACAGAAGCACTCTTGATGGGGTTGATCCCAGTCCTTTCACAGAAGAAAGGGTTCTGCAAGAACTCCTAAAACTGAAGGTGGACAAAGCAATGGGTCCTGATGGAATTCCCCAGAATTCTAAAAGAATTAAGGGAGGAACTAGTGAAACCACTGGCTACTCTTTTAATAAATCATGGGAGGATGGTGTGGTACCCGAGGACTGGAGGAAGGTGGATGTGATTCCCCTTCACAAAAGTGGGACCAAGACAGAGGCAGGAAACTACAGACCTGTCAGTCTGACCTCTGTGGTAGGGAAAGTGATGGAGTCACTTCTGAAGGAAAGAATAGTTGAGTACCTAGAGGCCAGTGGAGCACAGGACCCAAGGCAGCATGGGTTCACAGCTGGAAGGTCATGTCAGATGAATCTAATAGATTTCTTTGACTGGGTGACCAAAGTAGTAGACCAGGGAGGGGCTGTGGACATGGCCTACCTAGACTTTAGCAAGGCATTTGACACAGTCCCACACAAAAGATTAATAATCAAATTAACCAGCCTGGGAGTGGGTCCCAGGGTGGTAGCCTGGGTAAAACATTGGCTGGACAACAGGACACAGAAGGTAATTGTAAATGGAGTCCACTCTGAAGAAAGGGGGTTACTAGTGGGGTACCGCAGGGTTCAGTATTGGGTCGAGTCCTTTTTAATGTCTTTATCAGTGACATTGCAGAGGGACTGGAAGGAAAAGTATGCCTTTTTGCAGATGGCACAAAGATCTGCAACAGGGTTGATACACAAGGAGGTGTGGAAAGGATGAAAAGGGATTTGGCAAGGTTGGAGAAATGGTCAGAAGTATGGCAGCTAGGATTCAATGCAAAGAAGTGCAAAATAATGCACCTGGGAAACAAGAACCCAGGGAAGAATACACAATGGTGGGGAGGTAGTAACAACAAACAAAAGGAAAGGGACCTGGGGTAATCATATCAGATGACCTTAAGGTTAGCAAGCAATGCGAGAAGGCAGTAGGGAGGGCTGGGGTATACTGGGATGGAGAGGCATCATCAGCAGAAAACAGGAAGTTGTTATCCTCTGTACAGACAGTTGGTGAGACCCCATCTAGAGTACTGTGTCCAGTTCTGGAGACCCCATCTCCGCAAGGACATAGACAGGATAGAGGCAGTCCAGAGGAGGGCAACTAAAATGGTGCAGGGTCTGCAAGAGAAACCGTATGAGGAGAGACTAAAGAGCTTAATATGTATACCCTTGAGGAAAGAAGGGAGAGGGGGGACATGATAGAAACTTTTAAGTACCTCAGTGGAATCAACAAAGTCCAAGAGGGTAGCATCTTTCAGAAAAAGAGACGTGCAAGAACAAGGGGACACAATTTAAGGATAGAAGGAGGGCAGTTCAGGGGCAATGTGAGGAAGTATTATTTCACAGAGAGGGTAGTGGATGCATGGAACAGCCTTCCTGAGGAGGTTGTGGGGTCTAAAACTGTGGGAGAATTCAAGAATGCATGGGACAGACATAAGGCAATTCTTGTGGGGGGTAGGAAGAAATAGGTTGTTGGTTAACTAGGATCTGCGGCCTATCCTGTAGGTAGGGAAATGGGCAGATTAGATGGGCCTAGCAGTCCTTATCTGCTGTCAAAGTCTATGGTGGTACCCGGTCTATGGGCTGCAGAGGTACTGGATCAGCCACTTTGGTGGGTCCTGCTGCTAGTGGTTGTACCGTAGTGGGACTGTGTGGCCTTTCAGTTGGTCGTTTCCCTCTGCCCCATTTCTTGGTCCCACTTTCCTTTTCTCCCCGGGTCTCCCCGGTTCCTCCCCTTCCACCAGTTCCCACATTCTGTTGGCTTTTTCTGCCAACTCGATTATAGCCCTGTAAGCATCTTCCTTTGATGGCCTGCTCTTCTTTGGTGCCATGTCCTTTGCTCCTTTTAACTGTGAAGACAACTGACAGGAAGAAAACAAGATTCCATTGTTAATTTATGTTTACAGCATGCCTTCATGTGGCAGGGCTCCCCCCATAGACCCGAAACGAAAATTCCATTAAACAACTTGTCCCATAAACCTCTCCTATGTCCTGGACCCATTTTTCGAGAGAAACAGTCATCCAGTGTCGCCTTGAAAATGCTTAAAAAACCTTGCCTCCTGTGGCTGTCCAGGCCTAGCTCTACCCTCCTTGCATGCCTCGCCATGCTATGGCTGCTAAGCCTTCCCCGGCTTCTCCACCCCCCCTTCCCATGCACTGCCCCCCCAGCCCTCTCACTGGTTGCTGGGTGCTGCTTGTCCCCCAAATGGTACCCCTCCCACTCTAGGCCACGGTCCCCTTCCGTGGCAGATCCCTTCCTCCCAATATTGAACCCTGTCCCTGAATAACAATCCTTTTCTTGGGCCTCCTTCCTCGTTTGGCCCTCCTGGCATGTGACGTCATGCCACCTGGCCAGGCCCCTCCGTACCAGGGCCCCCTCTGTGCCCCCCCAGGCCTCAAAAAGCTCATGGCCATCAAAACGTCTTAAGCGTGCCTCTTGTGGCCTTCCATACCTAAACCTTTTTCCCCCTGCATGCCCTCGCTATGGCTGCTGACCCTCCAAGGTTTATCCATTCCCCTTCCCCTTTGTTCCGTTTGTCTCTGGCCTTACCACGTGGCCTGTTCAACTTAAAAAACCCTCGCCCTCTCTGAGGGCCCTGTTTTGCTCCTACTCCCCCGGCTTCTGCCACCATTCTCTTGCCCTGTTGGGCCCACTTTTCATTTTTATGCCCCCACAGCCGGCATCTGACCACCTGTGGTCATTCTGCATCCATAGCAATGCCTTTTGTGGCCTTTATATGGCCCATACATCCCCCCATTTTGCATGCCCTCATATGCCTCTGGCTGCATTCCCCCTTTTGTCTGCTGCTACCCTGCCAGCTTGGGTTGCTTCTCCACATTGCACCCTGTATACCCTGCCTGCCATCCCTAGGCTCTTTTCCCAGCTTGTCAAACCCTTTTCTTTAGCTCCGCATGGTTCTCCGGGCGTGTGACGTCATGCCATGCATTTCACGGTGCTATCCATGTGCCCAGACCTCTAATCACCTGCCTCTTCCCTTTGTCACCAATGCCTTCCCCGTCTCCTGCATTCCCACAGGGTTCACCCCCCCATAGCCCTTTCCTGGCCATCATTATTCTTTTTAGACTCTCTGCTTACCTCAAGGTTGCTGGGCGTGGTCACAGTGGCGTCACGCCAAGGGCCGCCCGTGTCAGGCTCATGCTACCCTCATGTTTTGGGCCTCTCACACAAACTAAACTCTTCAGAGGTGATAAAACTGCCCAAAGTCCCAGGCTTTTCAGTCCAACCTCAACGCTGCAACTTTTTGCCCACTACTCCGATCTCTTGATCCACAAAAACTGTCCCAATGCCTCTTCTCTTGCTAGGCCCCCCCCCCCATGGGGAAAACACTGTTGCATTCTGCACAAAACTTTTTAACTGGCGCTGTACAAAAGTGCTTTTCCAACAAAACTTCTCTTATCTGTGCCTAATCGCCTCGTGATTTTAAAAATAGTATACATCTTAGTACAGCTGCAAAATTCCTACAGCCACTAAAACGCATGTCCTTGAACCAGCAATACTATAATTTTTTCTCAAACCGAAGCCTAATGAACCAATCACCTACGAACCAAGGCATACCACCTCAGTATTCCCTAAACCACTAGAAACACATTCATCCTGGCCAGCAATGCTAAAAACTTCCTTCAAACAGAAGATTATTGTAAAGCAGTCACAAACAATGTATCTTAAAAAGATTATTTTTTTGAGTAAAGTAATACAGCTATCAGTATATCTCAGTTAACTTTTTTTTTAAAAAAAACTTCATTCATTGGAAGCTATCTTACCTGCTGTACCTGGTGCACAAACCTCTCCAATTGTTCATCCAATCTGATGTGCTGCAGTTTCAATTAAATCAAAACTCCAGCAAAAGTGGCTGAAACCCCTTTGTGCTGTCTATTATGTATCTCCACTTGCCCCTTCCCTTCCTGTTGCCTGGCCATTGTTCTATCCCCTGTCCACTCCCCTTCCTTCCCCCCTTCCCTTCTGAGCACAACCATCCTAATGAAAGGAAAAGTGGTGCACCAGGACAACCTGGTCTGCCCCTTAAAGGGCAAACTCCATTGGCACACATATCAGCAAGTAATCATGCCAGATTTAGATTTCTAGCACAATATATGGCTGGGATATGACCAAATAAAGAATTTTTTAAATTCTGTGACATTATGCAGAATTCTACTGAATTCATAATTTTCCAATTCCATACAGCTCTACCCCAGGCAACATGGTTTTAAAATCTGACCTAGTACTATGACAGTCTTGGTGAGGATCATACAGTATGCACACCAGGCCTATGATGCTGGACACTTTGTGGCAGCTTTTGTTTTGTGGGCCTCAACGAGGCTTTAACTTAGTCAATCATAGATTTCTTTTGATCTCATTGAGGAATCTTGGTCTGTCCATGGATGCACTGGGATGGTTTATTAACTGCTTACTGAAAGTTCTTAATCTACAAGGATTAATACCATTTTTTTCTTCTTTAGTTTAAGTGGGTGTATGTGTCCCACAAGGCTCAATACTAGGTTGCTAGTTTTTTAACCATTTTTTTTAATCTTTATCTCTGGCATGTCTGCACATGGACTTATTACTGTATGCAGATGATGTGATAATATTTGTAAGTGGTCACATTGTTTCTTCATTGCAAAACGTTCTACGTAAGGGCTTTATATCTATTCACTTATGGTTTCTGTGACATACTGTAAATTGTTTTTTAATGCCACAAAGTCCAAAAACCTTTGTGATAATGTGAAGAAACATTCTGTCCCTTAAGTCTTACAATCAAAACCACTGCAGAGGCTACAAATGAACAAGTTTTTGCCCTTCAGTAAATAGGCCTCACTCTTGAAAGTACATTATCCTATGAGCAGCACATTTCTTCCTAAATCAAGGTTTCCATCAGAGTTTGGGGGGATGGGTCTTTACCATTTTAATGGTTTGATCCTTGCCACTGAAACTCAAAAGCTCAACATGTTTTACCTGTTCTTGATTCTAGAATAACTATTTTATTTTACTGCCTTAGATAGTGCACTATAGAGAGAGAGTGAGGGTACACAGATTGCTTGTTTTGTTTTACAGTCTTCTATACCATATCATTGTGTATTTCTGTTTTTTTTCCATATATATATTGTATTTTCCTCTTTTCGCCCCATCCCCCCGGCCATGGCATACACAAGCATGTACATGCATGGAGGTGCACGCACACATCAGGATCTGGTGGTCCCCTCTACTTCACCCCAGACTTATGTCACCACTCCTTACCACCTACACTACCCACTGGACCTCCACCTGGTTGCAGCGGGACTATGGCAGAGCAGGTGTCCATTCCATGGAAGGGAGAGCCAAGGCTTGATCCCATTCTGACTCTCCCACCATGCAAGCCAGCACCCCAGTGGCCCAAGGTCATTCCTGAATCTGGGTCACCAGCATGGTGCAAGGGAAGGCACCAGTGCCTCAGCCCTCTGTGCCACTGGGCTGCCCACTACTGTGTATTTTTAAATTCATTACAATGGTTGTCACTTGATTGAAGATATTACTTTGCTGGTATATTCCTCAAAAATGTTTCTCTGGGTCTAGCTGCCATGTCTGAATCTGATGTTGTTATCAATGGTTAGCTTTGAGTTAAATACCAGGTCAGCATCTAACAATCATTTATTGGTTGCCAGCATGAAGTCTTCTTTTGGTCAGAGAAGTTTCATTTACAGGTCAGATAAGTTAATATTGACTCTTACTACATCTTCATCTGTTGGGAATTTTAAAGTGTTGTTGAAATGTCATTTGCCATCCTATAATATGTGTAACTGTTTTTTGATTGTATAGTTTTCTTTTTGTGTATATGTGTTTTGTCTCTTTCTTGTCATCAGTGGCAACAGGCTTTAGTGGTCATGGATTTATCAGGTTACCAAATAATTCAAATGAAATCAAATTAAATGTTCTAATCAATAAAAGAATAATAAATACATGGATCCATATTTTCAGACATCTTGATGCAACATGTGCGCAGTTGTACTGCCACAGCCACATCCATGTAAATGGTCCAGGATGTTCACAGCTGATTTTCAAACATTTGTATGCGTACAACACTTTGCTCAACATTCAGCTGAAAAGTATTGCAGGCATCAAAAATGTAATGCATGTGTCATTTTTGATGTGCAACTTGCAATACTTCTGCCAAGAAGTATGTTCGTGTTTTCTGTAGTCTAACAGTCTTGGTTGAAGAACCACAAGTGTAACAAAATTATGCCACACCTGGCTGAAAATCCACCCCCTAATATACTGAAGAAAAACGTAAGATATATGGGTTAATGGAGTAAACTGTGTGCTGGTCTTACTATGAGTCTGACTGGGCATAGCCTGTTGACATTTGCTATGAAAAACATGACAATTTTTATTGCTGATTTAAATGACACAGTCAACTGCATCTGTGTAAGAGTAGCAGGAAGATAATTCCAGATGGTGGCAGCCCTGGCAAAAAAAGTCCCTTCCTCCTGCTATTATAAGGGGAAATTCTGGAACTGATAATAACCCTATATTTGCTAATGTAAAGGTTTTGAATGTGTATACTTTACCAGAAGGTTGGAGAGGTAGCTGGCACCCTGCCAATATAATCTTTAGAAAGTTAGAAGAACTTTAAAATCAACCCCACATTTAGTGGATAACCAGTTAACATCCTGTAGGATAGGAGTAATATGATCACATGGTGAAGAACTTGAAGTTAGCCTGGCAGTCACATTAAAGACCAGCTGCAATTTGATAAGAGTCGAACTTGGGAAGCCTGAAAGCAAGACTTTAAATAAGTTAATCTTGGACAAAGTGGAGGTATTTATTAACATTCTCAGCTGGTTTACATAAAAAAAATAATCCAGCAATCGTTCTGAGATGAAAAAAAAACAATTTTCTGGATCAATTTGACATGAACATAATCTAAAAGTCTAGGGTTCCAAGATTACTCCCAAATTCCTAAAGAAGGGGCTACCTACAAACCACTTTTAAGATTAGATAATGATACTAAGTAGGATTTTTAAAATCCTTGACACAGGCACATTTCCCAGTGTTGGGCTGTGCCTGCAATAAAAGAAATGCACTAACATGTTTGATGCTTATTTTAAAACATATTAATGCATTTGAAATGGTTTATCTACTTTATGGCAACAAAATGATAAGTGTATAATTTATTTGATACTTTCATTATTTTTATGTGCAATGTGTGACACTTGTGACAGAACATTGGGCTAGAGATGCTGAAAAGTTTAACTATTCCCATTTAGTTTGTATGGTTTCAGTAATCTCATGCCATGTATTGCAGGACAATGTTTTCCAGCTTTCACTCCATCTTCACACAATTAAGTTTTTTTTTGGCAAAAAAAGTTTCAAAATATTGAACCTATCCACACTCAGCGTCATACTGTGCCTGCCCACTCCCACCACCCAAACCCTTTACTGTTCCACAATCCCAAATCTCCACCATCTACCATCCCATCACCTTCCTCCAACAGTCCTGATGAAGTTTGCATTGCAATTGTAATATGTAAAGTATCCCTTTCTTCCACCTGCACCACATCAGAAACACACCACCCACCTCCCCCACCCTATCCTTGCCCCCATAGTCATACAAATATTGAATTCCCCACCCTACCACCCACTAGTCTCCAACTTCCCTCCTTGCCCCATAAGACCCAAAGTAGTCAGATAAATGATAATAAAGTACTTCACAAAACCTGTTAAACAAAGGCAACTGTCCCATGCTGAAGCTAGATGTGCTTACTCTTTAGTGTCTTGTAGAATGACTAAAAGGTGACATCATCTGCTACAGTAGCACATGACTGGTCACTTGCCAGTGAATACCTTTGTTTTTTTTTACCAGGTAAGACACACTAAGCTGAAAGCTTGTTTACAGGTACAACTTGGGAGCAGAGGGAAGTTAAGTGACTTGCTCAGGGTCACATAGTATGCAAGTCTGGGCTGTAAGATTCAAACCCAGGTCTCCAGGTTTGTAGCTCAAAGCCTTAAACCACTGCGTTATACTGCCTCCCCAAAATGTACTCCCCAGTAAAATGTCACTATTGGTGATTCTTTCATTCTGTGGCAGGACCCTGAAGAGTAACTACATTTCAGTAGAAGTGTAGGAGCGGGAGTCAAAATAGGAAGCAAAACTGACATTGTGATACCTAGTCCTGATGTTTATATATGTTTTTATTGTTTGACTTACTAAATTGATTGTTTTTATGATCTGTGATTCTTGTAAAATGCTATGATCTATTTGAATAGCATTTCATAAATAAAATGGTGCTTGCTTGCTTGCTTGATTCATTCTTCAGACCCCAATAAACTTAGCTAACATTACACTGTGAGCAACAGTATCAAATGTAATGGTGATTTCCAAAAGAAACAAAACAGTACATAGTCCATGACCACTAACCTACAAGAGATCATTTGTGAACCTAATCAGGGCTGTTTTGGTAAAATGGATTTAACCTGAATCAAGACTGATGGCTCTCAAACAGATTCTGTCAGTGAAGAAGGACCAATTGGTTGACAACTACTTTTTCAAAATGTTTGACAGTACTGGAAGATTCTAAGACTAGGCTACAAATGTGAATTGTTTTAATCATCAAAATCCAGCTTCTTGAGAATGAGCTTTACATTTATAACATCACAATGAATCTCACTAGAGCAGGGTTTCTCAAATGGTGAGGCCAGCATCCCAGGGGAAGCCCCAATCTGTTTCAGGGGAGGTTCAAGCAAGGTTTAAAATGTACTATATTTTAATGTCAAGTTTTGGATGCTTCGTGTGAAAGGATGCAGCAAAGTGAAAGAGAATAATGGCATGTGAATTTATGTACAAAATGGTTACCAGGAAAGACACGCTCAACAAACACTTGTTTCCTGGTATGACATGGGGATAATACAATTCTTGGAAACTGTGCAGAATAAAATTCAAAATGATGCAAATCAATAGGAACAAGGTAACAACTGACCCATTATACTGGCTGCAGAAAAGCACAAGTACAAAGGCTAAGCAGAGAGATACTAGGAGCAAGAGCAGGAGGGAGCAAAATGGTCCCTGAGAAGGTGTTTCAGAGCAGGGTAAAACTGACAAAGAAAGTAATGTGACTCATGGAGGTATTGCAACGAGGGGTAAATAGAGTCCAAAAGTCAGAAGTATGGAGCAAGTAGGCTGACCTGGGGAGGGGGTTATAGAGATGGAGAATAGTAAGTTCAATAAAATGACAATAAACTCAACTACTCACATGCACTTCATTGTATTCTTCCTGTAATGTGCAAAGTATGACAGTTGTTCTAACTATGGGGAGGCCCAAAATTATTTCTATATTAGGGGGAGGCTCAAGATCTTTTCCAAGGCTTGGGGAGGCTCACTATGACAAAGTGTGAGAACTCCTGCTCTAGAGGAAATAGAGTATTCACCAGCTTAGTAATGGGCCCAACAAGTATAGGCACACAACTGAAAAATAAATGAGCAGACCCCACCTTTCCAAGTATCTCTGGTATCTAATGGCAACCCTCTCCCACACCATGGCACAGTCCTAGCTTCCCTATTGTCCAGTAGCACATGTATCCACACCCTGTCCCAATACAAGAACCCTTGACATTCAGTGGAGCTTCCTCCCACATCTTCCTCAATCCAACAATCCCTGGTGTCCAGTGACAGCCACTCCCACATCTTGTTCCAAGATAGCAGCCAGCAATAGCCCTCCTCTCATCTCCACTGCCCAGTGCTATCTAGAAAATGTAATCTCAACTGTGTGAATTAATAAGAGTAGTTTTAACAAAAAAGCTGCAAGCTGTCTCAAAGAAAAACATGCAAATTGTTGTATTTATATAAAAGTGTGCTCCCAGTGGTCAAATCATTATTATCATTATTTTTTTTTTCTAAACTCAAAAAACTGGGGTGGAACAAAACATAGCTTTTCACTTCCTAAAAGGATGTGTTACCACAGTTTTAACTGCAGCATAAGGAGTGTGACAACAGATTGCATTGTTATAGGTGCCTTATGAATATAGTTTTCATAAGTGATTTTTGTTTTGCATGGCCACCATATTTTCTTTTGTTTATAACTTTAAATCTTATTTTCTTTTTCATTTTAAAATCACATATTGTGACACCCTTGTGACTGTGACTAATGAGCCTGACAGGCTATGGTTTCAAACCCCAGAGCTTTTTTAGTTATGCTTGAGCCAAAAAGTTACCAGCCAAACCATATTGTTCATATTGTTGATAGCTTATAACTTGTAAACCATTTGATCAATTATTTGTACAGTCAGGAAATTTGGTGATTCTGCCCCCAAATGATGTACATGCCAAATTCCAATTTCCTAGGTTGAAGAATGATTGAAATATGAACTGATAAAAAAATATGGGTTGAAAAACAAGTGCCTACTCAACCCTAACAATTATGGGAGTAATGCACCACTACTGTATAGTAACACACACCATAAAACAGAAGCATATAAAGTATACAAAAGTTGCCTTCACTCTACAATAAAACTATTTGACAGTAGTGCATATTATGGTGAAAATTTTGACATAAATTGTTTATTGTATTTTAGAATGCACTGTTTATTTTGACTTGTATGATGCCCTGTTTTCCCACTTTGAGTCTGCTTTTGAAAGTTTTTTAATATTTGAAATTACAAATAAGGATGGAGAGAGGAACTTGGATTTAGAAGTGGGTAGCCATCTGGGAACAAGCGGCCACCAAACAGTGTGGTTCATGATAAACACAGCTGTAGAGTCAAGCCATACAAAAGCAAGGGTACTGAATTTTAGGAGGGCTGACTTTGGCAAAAGGAGAGAGTGCCTAAGGAATGCACTAGCAAATGGGCAGGAAGGAGGGGTGGAAGAACCATGGGGAAAAATCAAAACTGCCATCACAGAGGCAACACGCCTTTGTGTGAAGCAAATAAACCAATCAAAAAGAAGGAAAAAGCACTATGATTATCAAAAGAGGTGGCAGGGAAGGTTAGGGAGAGAACAACAGCATTCAGGAAGTATAAGGAATCACAGAAGAAGCAGGACAGAGAACTGTATCAGTCAAAGCAGATGGAAGTGGGGAAGGCAGTCAGAATAGCAAAGGCCCAAACCAAGGAAAACACAGCCAACTCAGTTAAGAAGGGGGATAAAACCTTTTATAGGTATATTAGGGAGCAAAGAAAAACCAAGGGAGGGATAGTGAAGCTAAATAAAGGGGAGGTGGGCAGAAGGTGACAGTGAAAAGGCAGAGATACTGAATGAATACTTTTGCTCAGTATTCACAAAAGAAGAGGAGGGGGAGGTACCTAAGCCAAACAATAGAAACACTCTGGATGGGGGCGGGGTCATACTAGTCCATTCATGTAAGAGAGGGTCCTAAAAGAACTCCTGAAACTAAAGGTGGACAAAGCAATGGGGCCTGATGGGATTCACCCTAGAATTCTAAAATAACTAAGGGGAGAACTAGTGACACCACTGACTACCATTTTTAACAA
Organism: Neoceratodus forsteri; assembly: GCA_016271365.2. Taxonomy (NCBI): domain Eukaryota; kingdom Metazoa; phylum Chordata; order Ceratodontiformes; family Ceratodontidae; genus Neoceratodus; species Neoceratodus forsteri. Next base: position 623,436,403 of record JADMNL010000023.1, on the reverse strand, counting down.
ATCATGGGAGGATGGTGTGGTACCTGAGGACTGGAGGAGGGTGATGTGATTCCCTTTCACAAAAGTGGGAGCAAAGCAGAAGCAGGAAACTACAGACCTGTTAGTTTGACCTCAGTGGTAGGAAAAATAATGAAATCCTTCTGAAAGAAAGAACTGTTGAGTATCTAGAGGCCAGCAGGGCACAGGATCCAAGGCAGCATGGATTCACAGTTGGGAAAGTTATATCAGATGACTCTAATAGATTTCTTTGACTGGGTGACCAAAGTAGTAGACCAGGGAAGGGCTATGAATATGGTCTACCTAGACTTTAGCAAGGAATTTGACACAGTCCCACACAAAAGATTAATAAACAAGTTAGCCAGCCTGGGAGTGGTTCCCAGGGTGGTGGCCTGGGGAAAACATTTGCTGGACAACAGGACACAGAGGGTAATAGTAAATGGAGTCTACTCTGAAGAAAGGGGGGTTACTAGCGAGATACCACAGGGTTCAGTACTGGGACTGGTCCTCTTTAATGTCTTTATAGATGACATTGCAGAGGGGTTGGAAGGAAAAGTATATATCTTTGCAGATAACACAAAGATCTGCAACAGGGCTGATACACAAGGGTAGTGGAAAGGATGAGAAGAGACTTGGCAAGGTTGGAGGAATGGTCAAAAGTATGACAGCTTAGATTTAATGCAAAGAAGTGCAAAGTAATGCACCTGGAATACAAACCCCCCAAGGGGAAGAATACATAATGGGGGGGAAGGACTAACAACAACAAAAATGGAAAGGGACCTGGGATAGTCATATCAGATGACCTAAGAGTAGGCAAGCAACTTGAGAAGGCAGTAAAGAGGGTTGGGGGGATACTGGGATGCATAGGGAGAGGCATCACAGAAGAAAACAGGGATTTGTCATCCCTCTGTACAAACAGTTGGTGAGACCCCATCTGGAATACAGTGTGCAGTTCTGGAGACCCCACCTCTCCAAGGACATTGACAGGATGGAGGCAGTCCAGAGGAGGACAACTAAAATGGTGCTGAGTCTGCACCAGAAGCCATACAAAGAGAGACTAAAGGAGCTTAATAAGTATACCACAGAGAAAAGGGGGGGGGTATGATATAAAATTTCAAGTACCTCAAGGAAATCAACACAGTCCAAGAGGGTAGCATCAATCAGAAAAACAGATGTGCAAAAACAAGGGAGCACAATTTGAAGATAGAGGGTGGACGGTTTAGGGGCAACACGACAAAGTATTTTTTCACAGAAAGGGTGGTGGGTGCATGGAACGGCCCTCCTGAGGAGGTACTGAGGTCAAAAACAGTGAGGGAATTCAAGAATGCATGATACAGACAAAACGAAATTCTAGTGGGTGGGGTAGGAGTAAGTAGGCTGTTGGATAATAGAGGATCTGCAGCTTATTCAATAGGTAGGGAAATGGGCAGACTGGGTAGGCCAAACAATCCTTATCTGCCATCAAAGTCTATGTTTCTAAAGAGTTCTCCTTTTTATATGCCTGTCCCCACGTTTTCAGCATTGTTCTCAGCTGGGTTTGAAAACTCATTGTCCCATAAGGTCATGGAAGAGTTTCAATTGCATACTTGTTTATTTTAGTCACCATAAATGTGACTAAATGGGTCTTCTAAAACAGCAGAGAAGACTGTAAAAACCTGTAGAAAGTTATATTAAAGGAAGTGCTCATTTTATTATTTCAAATGTATAAAAGTGGTAAAGCAGATTCACAATGAAAAAAGTAGGATAGTGTATAAAACAGCAGATAAGGTGCAACCAAAAATAGACTAGAAATGTATAAATTAAACATGTTGCCATTATCATAAACTGCTGCTTTTAGGCCATTGTTGATTTCTCATATTTTTTAAATAACAACTGTGGTTTCCTACCTAGCTTGAGAGTGGTGTCCTGGCCAAATTTCCCTCATTCACTAAAAATACCACCAACAGCTTCATCTGGTTCAAGGTCAGTTGGCATTCATCTGTATCCCCCTCCCCCAGGTTGTGCCTGAAAATAGGCAGGATTTGTCTAGTGCACTTACCCGGTCAACAAAAACAAAATAAATAAATACATTTTATTTTTCTCATAGATAATGTTTAGTGTACTCGGATACTATATTAAATAGTGTTTGTTTTTTGAACGGTGTAATAAACAGCAGGATAACAATTACACGTTTGCAATATAACTACTATTTTGCGACAAAACAAGCAGTGCATATTTTACTAATGCAAATGCAAATATCACTCAACTATTTTTGCACTAGACCGTGTAAAGTATTACTAGATCTTGGCAGTGGCTGGTGTGACACACACATATCAACTGTACTACAGCTCACAACATGAATGCATATTTTCTTGATAAGTCTTCAAACCTTGGTCATGTGTCATCATTATCAACAGAAAAAAAAACTGAAATGTAATAAACCTGAATATGTATAAATACAGATACAAATATCACTATCAGAGACATACATACAAATAAAATATCAAAAAATCAGCCCCATGGGGGTGCTGTTGAGCACTTCTACTGAACAGATGTGGCTTCCATCTGCTCTGCATCAGACACAAGTTTATTCAATTTTTCAAGAGCTGCTGTGTGATTTGAAGCAAAAGGCTCAGCAATTTTAGATTCCTGGTATCATCCTGCAGATTTTGATACCAGAAGTGAGTATGCGGCGAACAAATAAAAGAGATCCCAGCAGAGCAAAAACTCAGGTTCCAACAGAGCAACAGGCCGCATCTAGCACACCATCTAGCAGCACTGGAGAACTGCCCTGGGAGGCTTGCAGGCCACAGTGCAAACTATTGATGGGAAAGTGGAATCAGTGCTGCACTGCTTGGGTGAACAAGATGTGAAAATTGAAGTGGCCACAAACACTACCACCTCTGCAGAGAACCAGGCTGTTAAAGCCTTGTCGACCACTGTGAAGCTGGTGCAGGAAAACGGACAGCTTCACTATCATCTGGAGGCACTTGAAAATGCCAGTCAGGTGCCGAATATAAGACTGGTTGGGCTACCGGAGTAGTCAGAGGACCCAAATCTCCTTACTTTTTTGAAGACCTGGCTACCTGCAGCCCTAACTCTAGCTCTGGATCTGGGTACACAATTTGTTAAGGTATATCACATTTCCTCATGATCTGCCAAGGCACAAAGAGACTTCCCTTGAACTGTTCTTCTGGTGACTACAAGGGCAGCTATTAAAGAGCAAATTCTTCAGGCGGCTCGAAATGTGGACCAGCTTAATTATGAGGGATACACTCTGTATTGCTTCCCTGATTTCTCATATGCCATGACAGTTCGCTGCAAAAGATTTGATGGAGTTCATCACACTCTGAAAAGTCTGGGAGTGGCCCATTCATTACTGATGTTTGCACAACTGTGGATCTTTCATGGGGATTATACATTTCAATTCACTGATCCAGGTGAAGCAGTCAAATGGGTACAGCAGATCCAATGGGAGTTTGAGGCATCATGCTCTGAGACTGGTCAAGAGCAGGAATCCGATGAGAAGGGCACTTGAAGGGGGTAAGGTTCAGAGACTTTACCATAATTCCAAGCAGGAATGCTTTAGTTTGGCTAGTAACTTTACAAGATAGACGGCTGTTAGACTGTCAAGTCATTCATGGTTTGAACTTTATTCTTGGCAATTTAGTTTCTCAAGGGGACTTTTTCAGTTTTAAACAATTACCTTAAACTGTAAACAAAGGGAGGGCATCTTCTTTTTTAGCTATGTTGGTTTGTTCCCTAAAGCTGTTTTGTTGCTTATTATAATCTAATGTTACTCCATTTCATTGTATTTGTCTCCAGTTCCACAGCATGGAGTTGTTAATACAGTGTGTTGGTTATACTTGATGCTAGAGTGCTGGGGGGCACACTAACATTATAGATTTTCATCATGTTTGGTATACGGGTCTAATCAACACTGGCTGTTGAATTTTACCATATTTTCAGATCAACTTTGACTTGGACTGACCACCTTTCATGTAGAAGTGCAGATAGCCGTACTTTTATTAAGGTGTTCATAACTGTAATATTGGAATACCCTCATCTCTGTAACCAGTATGCTTTGATTAGCTCATTCTACACCATGGCTCCTGTATCTGTATCTGATGTCTGGCATTTGTGACATGTAACTATGTGTTTATGTGAGAATTCAATAAACAAAGTTAAAAAAAAAAATCAGCCCCATGCATTGCAGCCCTACTAAAAATGTCTGGTCTGATTTGTCAGCTACTGTGCATGGGTGGTCAGCTATTGAATTATGGACAAATGTCTTGTCACCAGTCACTCTTTGACTATTACTGACACCAAAGCAGGTCCAATGGGCATCCACAGTCACAAACCATACACCATAACCCTACTCACCATGCACTTTGAAAATGAATAGTTTTAGGGGATAGCAGCAACACAGTAGGTTACTTTTCAACTAATTTTATAATCTATAAAATTACAGTTTTTACACTTAGTGAAATACAGTTTACCTTAAAATCACAACAGCAGACTCTGACTTGTATAGTTGTTAAAATAGCAGCATACTGTAACTCCAACAACTGAAGGTAGATCATAGCTGTACTAAATTCTCATGGTTACCAGATCATGTGTTATGTATGGTATAAAAACACAGGGGTGTGTGATTATGGGGAATAATTGCACAGCTCAAGGGTGTTGTTAGGCATGAGACACTTGCTCCGATACCTTTAAACACCTGAGAGCAAAGTGCAATTATTCACCATAATTACACATCCCAGAAGTGTCTTATCATAATTAAAACAAGCTTCTTCCCTAAAAATGTTAAAACAAAAAAGTAGTTCATGGTTTTAATTTGGAAAATGCTATTTAAATGTTTTCCAATGGGGAAGAAAAAAAGTTCCTTTAGAAGTTCCTGTAGAACACTACTATCTCTCTAAGCAGCCATGCTTCACTCATTCTCCTCATGAATCACCAGGACAGATGCAAAACACCAGCACTTTCTTGACTCTAATTATCGCAGATGGTAGTGTACTGCTGGCAAGACTATCATGGCATTGTGGTTTTGTGCTCATTCCAATCCCAGACTCTGCTCAATAATGCTTCCAGTGTTGTTGGGTACTACCACTTACATCTGGTCTACATCACTACTGTGTGTGCCAGCCCTACAGCTAAGATGCCATCTCTGTACAGTGTGAGATGTGCATTGAAACTGTAGTTGAACTGATTCATTGGCTAAAGAAGTATAGGAATGTAAATATGGTCTCATAATTATACTCCTGTACTGGTCTTCCAGCCAATCCAATGACTCACATTTTTCTCACCATGTTGTAAGGTAATTAATGCATTCAATATGGTATTTTGATCTGTTTATTCATTATCTCCGACTATTATTCTCAACTGTGAAAAGGATTTCACAGTCTTAATCATGTTTTGTATAAAGTTTTAAGTATGGTCTACATAGAAACAAAAACAAGAAGTTATTATTATGTTGTAAATGTGTCAATAAACAGTTTCAAAGGAGTGTATGGGGGTGCTGCCCATATGACAGAAAACTGGAGTAGAAAAGATGATAAAACTAAATTAACACGCTGCTCTAAATTTTTAAAATGCAAAGAAAAAATCACTTCATGAAAACAGTCCACAAGTGCTAATTGTTAATACACTAGGTTCTGTATCATGTCTAATAATCTTTGAAAAAACTGACAAATTGTTATAGGCATCTTTTAAAACTGCTAACAATGTCTATTAGCTCAACATAACACAAACATTTGTTTAATTACCAATAGTGATAACTAGAAAAAGCTAAAATCATCAGCAATTAAGTCTTGTTAAGTAACTAGTAGATGATATGTCATGAAGCTCTCTGTACGAAACTAAGAAGTTCTTCATTTTTGATGTGACATGTTGTGGATCTGAGTAGCACAATTCTAACCTTACTCTGTTATTGTATTTTTTTTTAAAAAATACTGTACTGAAATATAAAGACCTTGCAGTTTTTTTAAAGGCAATTCATAATAACATATAGTGCAACATATATAAACTATTTCATACATAGTGTATGGGTAAGAACTTGGCAGACTGGTGAGATAAATATTTTTGTAAAATGTTGCCTCCTGATTAGGGAAAATGATTGTGAAGGAATGCACAGTATTTACTCATTGCTAACTAATGGTTTTGGATCTTGTTTCACAACCAGGATACATCTCACCAACGTAATCAATACCTCCAAGAATAATTTTTCACTCATCCCTGATTTCCATCACAAATTCTTTCTCCTCCTTTTCTTTTTATAAAAACTAAGCCTTAAAAGGTAAAAACAAAATTCAAATAAATGTATTAATTACATTTTATTGCATATATATATATATATATATATATATATATATATATATGTATGTATATATAGGATACATGATGGGCAGGTGTGTGATATGGATAATATTCTCACTCCTGCAGAGCAAGCTCTAGATATTTCATGAGTGCTAAAGGCACTAGTAAGATCATCCAAAGCTCATGATGCAGGAGTGAGAATATTTTCCACAGCACACAATCTGCCCACCATGTGTGCTGTTTATACAATGGGTGTAAAAGCTTCAGAAATATAGTTATATATTTTTGTTTGCTCTTTTATTTTAGTGCGGACTTGACGGCACTGGGCAGTTAAGTGACTTGTTCAGAATCACACAGTGTGGAAGTGGAAGTTGTGAGAGTCAAACCTGGGTCTAGTGGGCTGAATATATCAAGGTTGTTCAAAGTTCTTTACTCTAACCTCTAGGCTATTACGTGAGCACTCTTTGTGGTTGTTCTCAGTGTAAGTGTTTCTGAATGGGCTGGGAGTGTGAGACACACTATGGGAAACAGGTGAATGTGTTTGGCAATGCTAATTGAGTTAGTTTCAGCTTGCAGTGAGAAACATAAACTGTGTGGTGCAGCACTGTGATTTAGAGTCGGTTTGCAGTAAGAAACAGAAACGGTGTGTTGTAGCACTGTGATTTAGAATGCAGTCTTTCTTGAATTTATGAGTAGAATAGTAATGGGCTGTGAGTTGTTGAAACACTATGGGAAACAGGTAAGTGTCCTTTGCAATGTTAATAGGTACTTGCAAGTAGCAGTAAGGAACAGATTTGTGAAAGAGTTCAGTTTAGAATGCAGGCTGTGGTTAGTGAGTGAGTGATGACATCAGCACATTTTGTATAAATGTCATTTATCACACTCTAGTGATGTCATCAGCATTTATCACACTCTGGTGGAAATAGCTACATTTATCACACTCATTTATCACTCACACCTATTGTATAAATATATATATATTATAACAGCATGGTAGTGCAGCTATAGTTAGGGTTGGCAGGCCACTTCTACGTTAAATCCCAAAGTTTGCACTTTAATAACTTTGCAACCATTTGTCTGATTTGTCAGACAGTTTGCAAGCATGGTGTCCAATCATAGATCTCTGATTCTGAAAAGTTTCTTTCCGATCAGATGTACGATTGCGGAGCTACAAAGTGTCACACATTTAGAAAGTCCTCGACTTTTGTGCAATTCTTTGTCAGGCTCCAGACAGTGAACAGTGTGTGTGTGTGTGTGTGTGTGTGTGTGTGTCTGGCTTCAAATGTGCATTTGCATATGTGGTTTGGGTCAGGGTGGTGCCTTTTGAAGACCTGGTGAAAAAATATTAATCCGTTCAAAAGTTATGGAACTTTTTCATGACCCATTTTAGCCTATGGGAAAATTTATATTGAGGAAGACATGAAAACTTTCAGGAAAACATTTTTGTTTTTTGTGCTCTGGATTTTGTTTTTGTGCTGCTGCCATCTTGTTTTCAGTTAGTGAGAGACAAAAAAAAGTTGTACATTGAAAAATAGTGCCTCTTGCTAAATACCAACACTTGTGTTTACCTATTCGGGCCTTGAGGAACTTACCCCTGGCATCAGTTTTTGTGCAGGTAGTCTGGAAATACGTTTATCAAAATGTTTCCACCATTTTGCCATTTTGTTTTTGCAAAAACATTTTTTGTGTCCGTGATAATAGCCAAGCACAAAATAAAAGGTGGCTTGACAACTTATTTTAGTGCATGAAAAGATTGCATTATAAGGTATAGGGGTGTCGCTAAAACATTTTTGTTTTCATGTAAAACAATGCCTGAAAACATTGTCCCATGTGTTGTTTTCTTTGTCACTTCATTGTGCCAAGATGGACTGTGCTTTTGGGCTGAAATTTGTAGGGTGGCAAGCCCTCTTCCCACAGATGTACTTTTTGGTAGTTTGGTCCCAAAACACTCAATGGACCCATAGTTACAGCATTACAAAGTTGAGAAATGTCCCATAGGATAACATTGTGGTGCCTGCAGTGCCTTTTTGTGCCTGTATCTCAAAAACGATTTGAGATACAGATTTTTTTATACCTGCAGCTAAACATGTATGGAGGTTTTGAAGTCATGATTACAAATGCAGTGAAATTTTTGCCATAGTTGCTACGGTTACTAAGTTATTGCCAAATAAGTGTTATGAGGGTTCCTTTTCAGTACTATGGGGCTGCTGTATGACTCCGTACCTATGTATAAGTGGTAGCGCAGGGCCCAGAGGACCCACACTCCCACAAACACATACCGTTACACAAAAAACGGGCCATGTGAAGGGAACGCAGGGTATGGAGGGCCCACGCTCCCACAAACACATGCCAGTTACCAGTTATATTATACTTTCCCAAAAAGAAGGGAAATTCGTTGCAAAAAAATTTTGTTAATGCATCAGTTAGGGTTGATAACACAGTGACAAAAGTATGGCAATGTGAGGTTAGGGTTACTCCCTACCATCTCCCCACCACCCCCCTCCACATACCAACAGATGTTAGGGTGTGCCAGGAGGTCGTCAGACCTAAATCTCACCCCGTTCTCCTGTACTGTAACATGTCAGCTTGCTTACATATGGAATGGGTTGAGAGTTGGGCTTGATTACCCCATGACACGCCCCGATGTCTGTTGGTGTGTGGAGGGCAGGGTGCTGGTGGGATAACCCTAACATTACATTTCCATACTTTTGTCACTGTGCTAGCAACCCTATCTGATTCATTAATGACATTTTTTGCAATGAAGATACAGTATTTACAGTATATATACTGTATATATATATATATATATATATATATATATATATATATATATATATATATATAGGATTGAATGCAAACTTCTATGTTAAACCCAAAATATTGTACCTTAATAAGTTTAACTGTTCAACTGATTTGCATGACATTTGGCATGCATAAATTCCAGGAGTAGGTCCCCTGGCGTGCATACGTTCATTAAAATCTGTCATGTGGTTTTTGAGATAGAACGTGTCAAATAATTCTAAATGTATCAGTTTTTTTCACATTTCTTTGTCCACCTGTGTCTCAGAAATGCCTTTATGTTGTGGTCTGAAACGTTCTGGGTAGAAAGCCTTTGGGTCACAGATGTGTCTTTTGAAGGTTTGGTGAAAAAACATTATTCTGTTCCAAGGTTAGTCAATTTTTAATTTCCCATTATTTCCTATGGGGAAAAATATGTTCTGAAAGTGAAAGTACTTTTCACACACTGTCATCCAGTTTTTCATACTTTGCACCTTAATAACTTTGCAACTTTTTGATCGATCTGCATGACATTTGGCTTGCATAAGCTCTGGAAATCGATCCCTTGATGTGGTAAATTTCATGCAAATCTGTTTTGTGTTTTCTGAGATATACTGTGTCTCAAACATCCTTAAACTTACATGTTTTCTTCCCATTTCACAGTCTTGTGGTTTTACATATTTGCACCTTAATAACTTTAGAACTCTTAAATAGATGTGCGTGAACGTTTGCATCCATAATCTCAGGTGGTATGTCTTTAAAGGTGATAGGAAATGATTTTCACATCTGTTGATGCCCTGCAGTTGATGTTTTATTGAGTACCAAGTATTCTAATATGCTTTTTGCCTGTTTTGTTAAAATACTAATTTTGTTGTTTTTATAACTGCCCTGAATCCCTCTATGCTCAGCAGTTTCTACTGTCTCTTTTCATACTGTCTGAACATTCTATGACATCACAAACTCCTTTCCATCCCATTCCGATGAATAGCATGGAATGAGAGTTTCTGATATCATAGAATGTCTTAGGAATATGAAAATCAAGAGCAGTAGCTGGTGAAGAGAGTGGAACTCAATGTAGGTCTGAGAGCACCCCACAGATTATTTATTCATCAAAAAATCATCAAAGCATGTCAGAATACATAGCTTGCATGGAAAGGAAGATGGAAGGGTAGTTAACTATGTAAAAGTCATTTCCTATCTCCTTTGAATGTGATAAATTTCATTTGATCCTCTTGCGTGATTTGTGAGATACTGTGTCACAAACGTCATTAAACTTACAGTCTTCCAGTTTTGCTCAATTTGTACTCTAATAACTCTGGAGTCCTACAACATATGTGCATAAAACTGTGCATGCATATTTTTCTAGGGTTGGTCTGTTAATACATTTAATTCCATTTGAATCACTTGTGTGGTTTAGAAGATACTGTGTCTCAAATATACTTATATGCACATGTTTTTCCCATTTTGCAGTCATCCAGTTTTGCATATTTGCACTTCAATAACTTTGCAGCTGTTCAACGGATATGCAAGAATGTTTGCATTCATAATTTTGTTGGGTGCATCTGCTGATGTGATTAATTTCATTTGAATAGCTTTTGTGGTTTCTGAGAAATTGTGTCTTAAACATCCTTAAATTTACGTGTTTTTTCCATTTTCCAAGTCTTCCAGTTTTGCATACTTTGCACCTTAATAACTTAGCAACCCTTCAATGGATGTACATGAAATTTTGCATGCATAATCTCATGGGGTAGTTCTGTGGATGTGGCCAACTAAGTTTGAACTGTTTAATTGCACCATTGTTTGCCAAAAGGACTAGGGTACTGCCACCGTTTGCGACACTACTTTTCCAGATATGTCTGTTTCTTTGTCACTTCATAACTAAAAAACAGTTTGGGCATTTGGGATGACATTTTCAGGGCACAATGGACTTGCCCCCAAAGATGTGCCTTTATCTGGCTTGTTGGAAAAATGTTACTGCATGGCAGAGTTATAATACTTTGAAGTTTCTGAATTGTCCTTAAGGTAACATTGTGATGGTTGGTGTACTGTACAGATGCTATATCTCAAAAATGCTTCAAGATACTGCTTTGGTGCTAAGGGTAGTTTAATACACCTTTGGGCATACTAAGTTGTTTTTCATGTTACCAGGCCCTCTTGCAAACTGTTGGTGACCTGTAATGAAAGGGGCATATATGAGCTATACAGTGGCATGCATTATCAACATGGCAGCAGTACTGTTTTGCAGGGCACAGTGGTACTACAACACACTATGCAATGATGGGAGTCCCACATGCACATGTGTGACAATTACTATAGGTGTGGATTAGAGTACAGGGCCTGGAGGGCCCTGTGCCCCCAACTGCTCACTATGGATTGATAGGAGTACAGGGCTTGGAGGGCACTACAGTCTCACATGGAAGTGAGGGACACATACAATAAGCATGTATGAGAGCACAGGGCCCCTACCACTTACTATGGACTGATAGGAGCACAGGGCATGGAGGTCCCTGGGCTTGCACATGGAAATGAAGGAAAATTACAACAGGCATGGAAGGGCCCTGTGCTCCTACCACTTCCATAATCAAAAAAGGCTATGATTATTCTTTATCAAAAAGTAAGAAAATTCATTGCAAAAACCTTTGTTAATGAACCACTAGGGTTGAAGCTTCAAAATTAGGGAAATACAACCTTAGGACTCCCAAGTCTAAGACCCCATCCCCACTGTGCATGCAGGAACAGGCATGAGGGGTGTGTTTTGAGGTTGTGAACCATTATGCTCTCCCCATTCTCCTATGCTGTATCCATCTTACCTTACTTACAGTAGTCATGGAATGGGGTAAGCATTAGAGTTCACAACCCCAAAACACACCCCTCATGCCTGTTCCTGCATGCACAGTGGGGGTGGAGTCTTAGGCTTGGGAGCCCTAAGGTTGTATTTCCCTGCTATATATATATAACAATTTTATAACTTCATCAACTACAACTCTACCTTCTAAAGATGAATTTCATTTGGGGATACACCACGGAAATGAAAATTTGCTACTTCAGCCAGATCACGTTTTGCCTCCCTCCCCTTCCCTCAGATTTCCCTCTGTTTTCCCTCTTCATCCACTCACTACCAACTGCAGTTTCTGCTTCAATTACAGGTAATGTACTCATACTGTCTACCGCAAAATGTACTTCTGTAATAATTAATTAAATATTGTAAATAACTGACTTATGTTATCCAATTCTTGTTTAATTTTGACTTATGCATCCTATCTTGTGTTTTTGTAACCTGTATCACAGTTTATTTTCTGTTTTGCCTTTCATGTTTTTTTTCTGTACTATGTTATGTTATCTGTGCCATTCTGTAAATGGCCCGGGTCATGTCTGAAAACGGTCCCTGGGATCAGCGCACCTACCCAGTTATCAAAGTCATAAATAAAAATAAATAAAATGGACAACTCTGGGCAGCAATTAATGGATATATCTATAGCATCATGCAATCCAGCGGCTTGCACTCTAAGAGACAGAAACAGGAATCCTATTGAATCACCGCCTGCCACAGCAGTCTCAGATTTGCTAACTGAAAAGCTGGATCTCTTTTTGTTGAACTAGCTGCCATGAAACTATCAATGACCAACATAACCACCAAGTTTCATACATTTAAACCAGCCATGGAAGAACTTAAAAAAATCTCAGATGCGGAGACCAATAAGCTCGGTGGAAGACCATCAGCAGAGGAATAGTAAAGAGCGCAGAGTCAAAAACAAAACTAGAGGACCGTATGGAGGAGCAGGAAAGTTGGCTGAGATGGAACAACATTGGTGATAGTTGGGGTATCAGAAAGCAAAGGGCTCAAACCTTATTGCCTTCACTCAGAAACTGCTCCTGGAAATGGCCGGACCCCTGGAGTCTGGACCTCAATTCTTGTTAGACTTCGCCCATAGATCACTCTGTTCACCCACACAAAAAGGGAAAAAGCCTAGGGTAATCATTGTAAGATGCCAGAGCCTACAGGACAAAATCCTAATCCAGGCACAAGCCAGACAAAGGGGAGCTCTACATTGGCATGGCAACAGGATCCACATCTACAGGGACGTGACCCCCGCAGTCCGGGACAGGCAAAAAGGATATAAAAAAATCAAGAGAGCTCTACACCAGGCCCAAATACCTTGTAGGATGATGTGCCCCACATGTCTGATTGTAACGTTAGCAGCTGGAGACAAGGAATTCCCTAACATGGGTATAGCCCGAAAAGAGCTGGCAAAACTACTTCCCAATGTTTTTCTCCCAATGAGACAGCAGTTGGGGGGCAAGACAAATGGACCATAGGGGAAGGAGAGGGTCTTCCAGCGTGGGGTGACTACCAAACATAAACATTGTCTACTAACACCTCAGGAATACTTTCCCCCAAGGCTGGTAGTCGTAACAGCCCACCCACTTAGTATCATGTATTTTTTTCTTTCTGTCTCACCACTCACTGCACTCCAGTGACCTAAAGCCTGACAGTCACTGAAGTAAGTGTGGCCCCCTCAGACCTTTGCAATGGTTGTCTCTCAGTACACTAACATCAGTTGAATCCACTGCACTGGATGGTATCTCACTGCAGGGAGCAGTTCCAAAAGCAGACTAATGTGAGGTGCTAAGGAGAATTCCTCAGGGAACAAGCCGAGTTTGCCATCTTCAGGGCCTGTACTAGGCGTGTGTGTGGACCAGGGCAAGAAGGCAGTGAGAATCCTCTCCCTCTGCCTTAAACAACAGGAATTGAGCAAGGCAATCCCACTAATCCAGGCCATATCATGGCAACTAATCTCGAGCCCCAAGGACATTGCGGCCTTTCAGGAATTCTTTGCCAAGCTGTACTCCAAGAATCCTCAGGTGGCACATGAACATATCTCATGATTCCTACAGAAGGCTGGCCTACCCAAGGTGGACCAGGGATTTCTCAGCAGCCTAGAGGTGCCCATAGTGGAGAAGGAAGTGAAGAGGGCTATCTCCTCGCTGGCAGCCGACTAGGTCCCAGGTCCGGATGGCTTCTCCACCAACTTTTACAAAAGCCTAACATCACACTGACCCTCCTCTTCAATGAAGCCCATGAGAATGCAGACCTAGACCACACAATGCAGGAAGCCCTGATTACCCTAATACTGAAACCACACAAAGAGGAAACCCTATTGGAAAGGTACAGGCCGATATCCCTCCTAAATATAGATGTCAAAATCCTTGCCAAAATCCTAGCTTCCAGGCTTAGCCAAGCCTGTGACACCCTTATAGGGCCCCAACAAGTGGGCTTCATGCAAGGGAGGTTAGCCACTGACCACAGGCGCAAGCTCGCCCACACACTAGCAGCATCCAAGGATGCCCCCACCCTGGCGGCCCTCCTCTCCATTGATGTGGAGAAAGCATTCAACAGAGTGGCCTGGCCATACCTGTTCAAAACACTCAAACATTTTGGCTTCCCACACCCCTTCATCAGCTGGGTCAACCTACTATACTCCCACCCTATAGCTAAGATACTCTGCAATGAAGTTCTGTCACCCCCTCACACTACATAAAGACACGAGACAAGGCTGCCCCCTCTCACCCCTACTTTTTAACCTGTACGTGGAGCCATTGACCAGAAGGATCTTAGAAGAACCCCGCATACTAGGAATTAGCGTAGGCAGGACTAGATACAAGATCTCCACCTATGCAGATGATATACTCCTACAACTCGATAATCCAGCCCAATTCATACCACCTAACCTTGACATACCAAGAGAATTCGAACAAATTGCGGGCTACAAATTGAACATCAGGAAAACAAACATTATGCCCCTAAACCATCACATCTACAAATCCCAAACAACCCAATGGGGAGGCACATGGTGCCCAGATTCCATTAAATACCTGGGCAGTCACATCTTCTAATCTAAAACCACCATGATTGCAAAAGACCTACACACCCTCCAGGCACACATTCAACAAGACCTTACCTGCTGGACCCTACTACCCCTATCCCTGTGGGCACACATCAGTACCATCAAAATGAATATACTACTCAGACTGCTGTATGCCATCAGCATGACCAAAGGCCTGGTCCCTTCCCCCTGGTTCACGAAGCTGGGTGTCACCCTCTCGGCCTTCCTTTGGGAAAGCAAACACCCACAAAGGGCATACCATAAGCTCACTGCCCACAGAGACCAGGGCAGCCTGCAGCTACCAGACTTCAAACTGTATTACCAGGTGGCACACACCACCTGCTTCCCATGGTGGAGATGGGAAGTGGCCCTCTCACTACCGCCAACCTATTTTCCACAGTGGAAAAACATGGAACTTGACTTGTGCAAAGGAACCAGAGTCTGTATACAGGCCCTAACTTCGCTCCCAGACCAAACACTTCCAACCCCCCTGAAGAACACCCCCATAGGTACAGCCATAAAGGCCAGCAAACAACTGCATAACGTACTTGGCACACAGCCAAAACATGACTCAGCGCAGCCTCTGGCTAGGAACCCCAATTTCAAGATACAGCATAAATCACTCCCTCACCAGTGGTGATTAACATGGGTCTGGACTCACTGGGTTCCCTGCTGGACAACTGTACCCTGGCCTCTCTCCAGTTGCTAAAGCAGAGGGTGGCTCCAGCCTGCATACTTGCTTTCCCCTTCTTCCAGCTGCAACATCTTGTAATGACCATTTTAGGCCCCAAACCCTGGAAAACAACTGACTTTGAACCCTGGGATGAACTCCAGGAACTGGCATCCCAACGGCATGCCATCTCCAAACTGTACAAAAACTAACTGCCATACACACACACCAGCTACAAACGCAACCTGCTCTTACTGGATCTCAGAGTCCCCTGAACTGGATCCATGCATGGCAACCCCAACCATTTGGAAGGACATCCACAAATACCTGAAGTTCGATGGGTTAAAGCTTATGCAATTTAAAATCAGCTACAACCTTTATTACACCCCGGTCAAATTGCACAGAATGGGGAGGCTTGACCTGTGTTCAAGATGCAAGTTCCACAGGGGCACTCTCAAACACATCCTCTGAGAATGCCCCAAAGCCAACCCACTCTGGAAAGAGGTGGAGGTGCACATAGATCCACTTCAGGGATTGGAGAATTCCTTCACACAAAAAATCTGTCTCATGAGGCAGACCTTGACACAATACTAAAGCTGAGGAGATTCCATATATCACTCATCTCTGCCGTGGATAAGAAACTGATCCTCAAATACTGGATGGACAATCAGACCCCAACCTATGTGGAATGGCATAACTGAATACTGAAGGCCCTGCACATGGAAAAATCCATTTGCTGCATGCGCCGGATCCCCACACTATACCACAGCAGGTGGGATACTCTGAAAGCCCTTTTGATAAACTCATAAGCCACCCTGACCCCTGGAACACCATAGTACGGTAGTGGGCCTGCCCCTACAGACACCCTCCACCCCATTTTTGGGGCACCAACACTCAACTACACATATAGACAGCACCTTCACCACCTCAAAAATGCCTCTCGGGGGGGCAGAAACAATGCATTATTTAGTAACTATGTACTCTTGCTTGTTTAGGTCAGTATCTGATGTTAACTTAGAAGTAGCGTCTTGTCTCCTGTCTGGTGTTTTATTGTATTGTGCATTTAATCAATAAAGGTTACTTTAAAAAAAAAGGATGGCTTTGGGGGGAAGGGGCATCATCTGACACAGGGTGGGCATCCAGGTGTCGGAGAACTATAGTGCTGACATGGGGATTGGGCACCCCATGTCAGCAAAATGTGTTTTTTTTTATCATTTATCATATTTTCGGCTCATGACCTAGGCTCCTAGGTTGTATCTCATGCATACAAACTAGGATCCTAGGTCTTATTACACTAATATGAAGTAGGACTTAAATGATTAAATAAACACATGTTAGTGGCATATTTCATTGGGTAAACTGCATAATACACCGAAGGGGGCCCCAAAAAGCAAGCTATATGTGAGCAGTACTCCCCATACTGGGGAGGGGTTGTAGTGCTGACATGGGGATTAGGCACCCCATGTCGGCAAAATATGTTTTTTTATCATGTATCTTAGTTTCTGCTCATGACCTAGGATCCTAGGTCGTATCTCATGCATATGAACTAGGATCCTAGGTTGTATTACGTGAATACAAAGTAGGATTTAAATGATTAAATAAACACATTTTAGAGGCATATTTCATCTGGTAAAATGCACAATGCACCAAAGGGGTCCCAATAAGCAAGCTACATATGTTGGTTACTCCCCAGAATATCATTTTGCGAGATTTCCAAATTTGAATTTCAGGCAAACTAGAAACAAAATAGTGGTGATACAAAAGGGGAAGTTTCTCATACAATGCAGGATTCCTCTTTCATAACAACCAGCTATCTTGAAGTGCCTACTGATCATGCTCAGAAATTATTTTTTTTTCACATTTTTAAATTGAAATAACTTAAGAACTACTTATTCTTTTTACACCAGACTAGTAAAAGGCACAACTGTTGGTTAGTCCCTTTCTGCCTTGCAAATTTGATGCCAAACAACCAAACACTTTGGGCTGTAGGCAAGTTCAAGGAAAAATCCCAGCACAGTCAATGCATAAAAACATGTTTTGTCACCTCTCCATAACTTGGAGACTGCACATCTGACCAGAACCACACTTGCCAGATCAAGAGATCTACCCCACAGGAAGGTACATACCAAATTTTGTGCAAATTCATTCAATGGTTCTGAAGTCATTAAAGTGCAAAATTTTGAGTTTAACATTGAAATGTCTACTCAACCCTAACAACAAGGGCATGAACACACACATATATATATGCCTGGATTAGGATTTTGTCCTGTAGGCTCTGGCATCTTACAATGATTACCCTAGGCTTTTTCCCTTTTTGTGTGGGTGAACAGAGTGATCTATGGGCGAAGTCTAACAAGAATTGAGGTCCAGACTCCAGGGGTCCGGCCATTTCCAGGAGCAGTTTCTGAGTGAAGGCAATAAGGTTTGAGCCCTTTGCTTTTTCTGATACCCCAACTATCACAATGTTGTTCCATCTCAGCCAACTTTCCTGCTCCTCCATACGGTCCTCTAGTTTTGTTTTTTTTGACTCTGCCAGCTCTTTACTATTCCTCTGCTGATGGTCTTCCACCGAGCTTATGCGGGTCTCCGCATCTGAGATTTTTTTGTTAAGTTCTTCCATGGCTGGTTTAAATGTATGAAACTTGGTGGTTATGTTGGTCATTGATAGTTTCATGGCAGCTAGTTCAACAAAAAAGAGATCCAGCTTTTCAGTTAGCAAATCTGAGACTGCTGTGGCAGGCGGTGATTCAATAGAGGATTCCTGTTTCTGTCTCTTAGAGTGCAAGCCGCTGGATTGCATGGCGTGTGCTGTAGATATATCCATTAATTGCTGCCCAGAGTTGTCCATTTTTATTTATTTTTATTTATGACTTTGATAACTGGGTAGGTGCGCTGATCCCAGGGACCGTTTTCAGACATGACCCGGGCCATTTACAGAATGGCACAGATAACATAACATAGTACAGAAAAAAAACATGAAAGGCAAAACAGAAAATAAACTGTGATACAGGTTACAAAAACACAAGATAGGATGCATAAGTCAAAATTAAACAAGAATTGGATAACATAAGTCAGTTATTTACAATATTTAATTAATTATTACAGAAGTACATTTTGAGGTAGACAGTATGAGTACATTACCTGTAATTGAAGCAGAAACTGCAGTTGGTAGTGAGTGGATGAAGAGGGAAAACAGAGGGAAATCTGAGGGGAAGGGAGGGAGGCAAAACGTGATCTGGCTGAAGTAGCAAATTTTCATTTCCGTGGTGTATCCCCAAATGAAATTCATCTTTAGAAGGTAGAGTTGTAGTTGATGAAGTTATAAAAGCCACGTTTTTAAGCTGGGGCCACGGAGCTCCGAGGAATGCTGCTGTTCAGGCAGAGTGCATCAAGTAACTCCTCCGCTAAAGCAGTCCTTAATAATTGCTGACACGGGGTGTCCCAATTCCTATGTAAGCATGTATGCACCCTCCTCCACACACACACACACACACACTGATATGGCACACTGGGACCCCATGCCAGTATGCCCAAATATATATAATAGTTAAAGATACATGTGAATACAGAAAACCGTCCCCCGAAGATACATGTGAATACAGAAAACCGTCCCCCGATGTCTTTAATTGGAAGGCACATACCTGTGGTTATTTGGGGGAAGAGCTCCTCCCCCACATACTACTTAAGCCACCAGGCTCTGACCTGCTTAGAGTGAGTCGCACTCACTGCGTTCGCTTCATGTTGCTTGCTGGGGTTGGCTTCCTTCTCTGTTCTGCCCCCCCCATTCCCTGTGCTCCCATGCCTTCTGCTTGTTTCTTCCCATCCTCACCTTTTGTTTCTCGTTCTCCCGCCCTTCCTCTCTGTTTGATGCTACCTTTTTTGGGAGTTCTTCTTTTTGCCTGCTCCAGCACTGCAGCTTCACCCTGTTTGGCCATCACTTCATTTCTGCTCCCTTCAGGTTCTCCTTCATAAGTTATGGCTTCCAGCACTACTCACCTGTGTGGCCATGCGCTTCTCCTGCTCACTCAGTCCTCTCTTCAAGGCTCCCCTTGGACCAACTTGTTTGGGCTCCAGAGCCCCTAAACATTGCAGCCTAACGCTGCTTCCATGCATACTGCCTGCTCTCCTCTTCCTTTTTGGGATGGCCATTGCCTGCTTCTCTGCATTTCTGCCACTGTCTGCACTCGCTGTACTGCCTCCACCAAGCATGGGCTTCTCTATGCCGCCATTGGGACAGTGCCCCCACTACACCTTTATTTATTGGTTTTGCTTGATTCCACAAGGCTTCATAGGACCCTAAACTGCATGAGACATTGGCATTCGGGATACAGCAAACGGCCATGTTACCTTGTCACATAATGAATATTACAGGCCAGGTTTGCTCCTACTGCAGCTTGTTAACTGCTTTTTTGTGACGTCTGTGAGTTACAGTTCTTTTTCCATCACCACATAACTGTTGCTATTAAATGCTGTGCCTTACTGGAGCATAACTAAGGGAATGAATTCCTGGGGAAGGAATGAATGATATGTTGCACTGAACTGTGAAGTCATGTTTACTGGTTTTCGACACCATAGTTGGCCACATGCTTATGTATTTTTGCCACAAGAATTTCCCTTGGCCTGGCTACACCTTTTCCATTATGGACCTGATTGGATCCAGCCTCTGCTTCCCTTCTTCAGCCTGGATGGTCTGTCAGCATGGTTACTGCTGCCCTCTATAGGACTCCTTTGCAACAGCCATAGCCTTCCCCTTCATATTGTTCACTCAGGCTTCGATAGCTGCTTGGACTTGGCAATCCTTCTTGATCCTACAGTGCTACTATGATTGCAGACTGCATGCAGGTCTGGCTGTCCTGCATTGTTTACTGACCTACATACAGATCCCTTCTTGCTTACTCAGTCTTTGCTTGCCTACCATCATTCCCTCGGCTTCAGCCTGGGATGTCTGCTGCACTGGGTGGCCCTCCATGGTGGCGTTCCCCAGTCCTGCTAGCTTTCATAGAGGCAGGCTTGGCCACTTCCTATCCTTCCGCCTGGCCTACATGGGGCCCGGTTTGTTTCTGCTGGCCACGAGCAGGTCCTAGCCTGTACCTAAGCCTGCCTCGTCCAGCTTCGGGGTCTGAAGGTTTGAATTCTACTCTGCAAATGCCTCACCCAGCATCGGGGCCTGGATGTTTGATTATTTCTACTCTAAATCTGCCTCACCCAGTATCGGGGCCTGGAGGTTAGAATTTTACTATACTCCTCCGTCGCCCAGCTTGGGGCAGGGAGGTCCTGTCCCTTGATGGACTTGCTTTGCCGCATGAGTTGGAGGTTTTCTGGGCTTTTGTTCTTATATCTGTTTACTGTTTGCTCACTCAGGACCAGGGGCTCAGTTGCTCCACCTTCTTCAGCTTCCCATCTATCTCTAGCTTACTTGCCTTGCCTTCCCAGACACTCTGCTTTCATGACCTCATATAATGGAACTCAGACCTCTACTTCAAATTGACTGTGCTTTCACCAAGATTCTGGATGACCTTCTATTGATAGTTTACCCTTGACATTGACAGCTTGGCCTAGGAATTGCTCCAGATATGCTACCATCTTCACTGTCCATTCATCATCAGTACTGGATTCCTTTGCTCTTCTCGACCTTTGGATTTTCCCCTCTAGGGGTTTCAGACTAGCCAATATATGTATATTGCTCATTTAGGATTACTCTCCCTTAGTATGCCCAGAAGGACGGGCAGGTCAGTAGACATGATTCCTCAGAGGTTCCCCCAGGGTGGGGTTTCCTCTCCTGCATGCTACTGGCCACACTCTCTGGAGCTGGAGGAGGTAATCATACCTGCAATCATTATTTCTTTTTAAGGGTCTCATCCTACTCGACTAAGCAGCCTTCCTAAGGTGAGATACAGAGAAAGGCCAAAACATCAAGTCATAACAAGTTACTCATCCGTTCAAGCATCTAAGCACCATGCATATGCTATCTAGTTCACATGTACTACAATCACTGACTTGCTCATGCCATGCTGAAGTATCTAAGCACTAATCATTTCATACAACTAATACTCTGTAGGCATTATCCTAATAACTGCTCTGGCCTCTGTATCCAAGCACAACCTACATCTTAGCTACAATACGTAGCACAAGCCTGAGCTCTGAACCACACATAATTGTTTTTTAAACCTGCAAAAAAAAAAAAAAAGTTCCCTTGTCATCTCACGACTCCCCCTTCCCATCCTCACCCACCCACTGAGCACCCACTCCCCTTACCCCCTTACCCATACTTACCTCCAGAGGTCAGGAGCAGTGATCTTCTCTGGACCGGAACACGTCTGCAACCTTCAAAGCCGAACCGCAAACTGAAGAATCAAAGGTAAGCCATTTCAACTTATGTTGATATCTTGGTCATTTTTTGAGATTTTTGCACCAAATTTTCATGGTGGGTTTTTGGGACCCTACCTCATGAACAATTTCGCTGTCATATCGTTACTCAGTCCCGAAAGGTGATTTTACGGTCACTGCATGGAATCACCTTTCGGGACCAATTAATGAAATGACAGTACCAGTGTTCATGAGGGGAGGTTCCAAAAGGCCCATATTGAAAATTTGGTGTGAAAAAAAAACCCCAAAATGTCAGTTTTACAAGTTTCAGTTGCGCAGTTTCTACACATGCTCTTAACTTCACCAGTTTTTGATATTTTCACTCCAGGTTTTCAACATTACCATTTTGTCACACCTCCTCATGAACTGTACAGCTATCATTTCTCACATCCTGTCTGAAATGTGTTTATTTGCACCCATGGCACAGAATAGCATGGTCGCTGTGCAAAAACATCTTTTGAGGTGGATTAATAAAATCACAGTGCTAGTGTTTATGAGGAGATTTCCCAAAAAGCCCATGTTAAAAATTGGATTAAAAAAATCCCATAAATGTCCACGTTATGTGCTTGTGATGTGCAGTTTCTACACATGTTCAGTTTTTCATATTATCATTCTTGATTTTCAAAATTACCATTTTTCACACCTCCTCATGAACAGTATACAGCTGTCATTTTTCACATCCTGCCCAAAACATGATTTTGCACCTGTGGCACAGACTGACAAGTTTGCTGTGCAAACTCAACTTCAGGGACAGAGTAACAAAATGACAGTGACATTGTTCATGAGGTGGGGTCCCCAAAATATTGTGTTGAAAACTGATTGACCAAAATGCTGAAAATACCACGGTTATGTGCGTCCATTGAATTGTGGCACCCGAGGCACCTTTCAGAGCACGTATCACGAAAACATCCACATGAAAGTTACATTACACTTTCTCAAAAAGAAGGGAAATTCATTGCAAAAAACTACTTTAATGCATCAGTTAGAGTTTTTATTAAACTGTAAAAAGCTGGGAAATTTAATGTTAGGGTTACCAACCCCCAAACCCCATTCTCCACACACCAACAGGCATTGTGGTGTGCCTTGGAGTTGTTTGACCTAACTCTCATGTGTTGCATGGTAAGTTGCAAAATACACCAGTGTGGTATACTTGAATCATACATGGGAGGACTGCAAAATGGCTTGGGAGCAGTAAGCCGTTGGTGATGGGTACTACCGTGAAAGGATAGGTATTTGCAGCAGCTTTCATCAGGGATGCATGCTGGGGCCACCACCCTTCAACATTTTCATCAACCATCTTTAAGTTAGAGTCTGTAGCAGGATGCTTAAGTTTGTTGATGGCACTAAATTGGACAAGGTTTAGATTCTGTTGCTGGTGGGAACAAACATCAGGAGGACCTGGACAGTCTCCTAGAGTCATACATACAATTAAGTCAAATGTAAGGTTCTGTTTGGTAAGGGAACACCAATATAGCACCTTCCTCAAAAAGGATCAAGACAGACGAGGGACTAAAGCATGAGAAAAGGTGTACAGCTGATGTTAAGAGGGCTGAAAGAGTGATGTGGTGCATCAAAAGAGGGTGAGCAACACAGCAGGGGAAGTAATCTTACCACTTTGCAGGGTCCTTCCAACCCCACTTGGAATACTGTGTGCAGTTCTGTGCTCCTCAAAACAAAAAGGATATTGATGTGGTTGAGAGGGTGCAGTGCAATGCCTCCTAAATGACTAGTGGTGTGGGGGATAAAAGCAGTGAGGAAAGAGGGAAGGTCCTTATCATGTTCATCTTGGAGAAAAATGAGGTTGAGAGGCGGGCATGATCTCAGTCTTCTGAAAACAAAAAGGAGTCAGCAAGGTTGAACAGATGGAGATGTTTGATCTGGTGTGCTCCAGCAAAAATCAGAATGTGATGGCAGAGTAAGGCTTAGCCCATCTCTCTGCCCACCCTGCCTGTCTACACTACATAGGTCCTAGTGACCATTCCTTCTCCTTGCATATGCACCACTCTCTTTTACGAGGGTCATGTGCCCGCCCCATCTCATATTAAAGTTGTCCACTGATTTGGCCTTAACAACTTCCTCAGACAGTTTACTCCATTTGATCACCACTCTTACATTGAAAATGTTCTTGCGGATATCCTTCCTGAATCTGTCCTAGCCAGTTTTATTAAATTTCCCCTCATGCCCGTGTTCATGTTCAAGGAGAATACATCCTTTTAATCCACTGCAATTACTTCATGCAAGTACTTGTTAGTGTCTATGATGCCCTTCTCCCTCCTAGTCTCAGAAATTTACATGTTGAGATCTTGCAACCCTCACCATATGCCTTTCCCCATTGCTCTGGATAATTTTAGTTATCCTTCACCATACTGCTGTCACCTCCTTGTAGTTCTTCCACAGGTATGAACTCCAGAACCATGCATAGTACTCCTGTTGCAGTCTTGCCAATGGTCTGTACAGTGGGATGATCACTTCCTGACTGCTACTGCTAATTCCCTGGCCTTGGCACCTTAGTATCCTGTTGGTCTTCCCCATGACCTTATTACTGTGTGCTATAGATTTCAGGTTTTCTGATATTATAACCCCAAGATCTTTCTCCTCTGCGGTGCTTCCCATCACCATCACCCATTGAGTATTATGTCACTGTTACACCTTCCTGATGTGCATTACTTTACATTTTTGCATTAAGCTTCAGCTGTCAGATTGTAGACTCTATTACCAATCTACTCAAGGCCACCTTTAGTTCCCTAATTCCTCCCTTAGTGTCCACCCATGCACAAATCTCAGTGACATCTGTGAAGAGGCAGATTGTCTTTTTTTGTCTTTCCCTATTTCATATATGAACATGTTAAAGAGGACAGACACAGGACTGATCCCCTTGCTACCCTGCTACTGACCTCTTTAAAATCCAAGTACTTGCCATATACCACAACTATCTGAGTCCCTCTTGTCTTCTCTCCATCCAGGCTGCTACATTTCTTTCATTGCCAGATCCCTCCATTTTTTGATCATTTTTCTGTTGGGGGAAACTGATTCAAAGGGCTTCCTGATGTCCAGGTACAATATATCAACCACCTGTCATTTGTCAGTCATCATTGGTCACCTAGTCAAGAAATCAATGTAGTTGATTTGGCATCACCTCCCCCGGTGAACCTGTGCTGCCTGTTTTCCTGCAACCAGTGCATTTGAGGAAGTCCACCAGTCCTTTTCTCAGTATGACCTCAAGTAACTTTCCTACTGTAGACTTCAGGATCACTGGTCTGTAGTTACCTGGCATGCCCTTCCTTCCATTTTTATGCAGAGGAGCCACACTAGCAATCTTCCAGTCCCTTGGGACCACTCATGTGTCCAAAAGCAGTTAAGAATATCAATACATGGAACATACGGATCACCCTACCATTAGAAGCAGTGGGAATGTTGACAGTGCCTCAAGCCCTCAAGGTAAAGCTGGATGAATAACTGCTTACCAAGGGAATTACAGGATACCATGGGTAGCACTTCATGGTGGGTAGGAAATCTTTATAAATTAGCACATATTTGAACAGCATACTTGTTGCTGTGTAGACTGAACACATTAGACTAGAAACATAGAAATGGAATCTGACATCAGCTAAGGACCGTTAGGTCCATTCAGTCTGCCCTATTCTCCCTACCTAGTTTATTGCCTCAGACCATGCCCAATCTATTATTCTTTCTCCCTCCCCCTTCCTTTCCACTATGATTCCCTTGTGCTCACCCATGTAGTCTTGAACTCCACCACTGTTTTCTCCCCCACCACCTCCTCTGCTGGAAGGATGTTCCAAAAACTGACCACTCTTTCTGCGAAGGAGTACTTCCTCACATCTCTTCTGAATCTACCCACCTCCAGCTTCATAGCATGTCCCCTTGTTCTTGAACATTTTTTCTTCTGAAAAATACTTCCTTCCTGTACCTCATTTATCCCCGTGAGGTATTTAAAGGTCTCTATCATATCCCCCCCCTCTCTCTCCTCTGTTCCAGGGTGTAAATATTGAGGTCTTTTAGTCTCTCCTTATAGGGTTTTTGATGCAGACCCTGCACCTTTTTAGTTGCCCCTCTTTGGGCAGCATCCACTTTGTATCTGTCCTTCTGGAGATGTGGTGTCAAGAACTGAACACAATACTCTAAGTGGAGTCTTACCAATGATTTATACAGAAGCAACACCACCTCCCTCTTTTGGCCGGTGATACACCTCCCTATCCACCCCAGCCTCCCACTTGCTCTCCCTACTGCCTTGTCGCACTGCCTGGCCACATTTAGGACATGTGATATGATTACCCCCAAGTCTCTTTTCTGCTTGGTAGTCATCAGTACCACTCCACCCATTCTGTATTCCACCCATGGGTTTCTGTGCCCTACGTGCATTATTTTGCACTTTTGCATGTTTTCACATTGAAACACGGGTCCCATACCCTAGACCACTCCTCTAGTTTTCTCAGGCCTCTGCTCAACCTTTCCACTTCCTCTTCCCCTAGAATAGAGCACTCTGTGATAAAGATATCACAGTTTCCAGTGTGGCAAATTGAAGTAACTGCTGTTTGCATTGTGTTCGTTCAGGATCCTGCATTATACCATGGGCAGGAAATGTGATGAGTGTGCTTCACCCTGGCATGTGGCACTGTAAGTACTACTCACTGTTTTTATTTCTGGTGTTCTTTTGTTTACTGTGAAACCCCCCCCCCTTCTTTATTTGTGTGCTTACCAGGGAAATCTCAGTAGCTTTTTCTGCAACAGATAAAATTGAAACCCAGCTTGCATAAAATATCTTGTGTATTATGTGTGTGCTGTATTTGTGTGGGGTGGGGTGGGGGTAAAGATTCAAGAATTGTAGGAGAAAGGAATATGGGAAGGGAGAAAGTGTTGGAGATCAAGTAGGGTCTGTCATGATACAGTAGAGAGGGAAAAATGGACAGACTGGGTGGGCAAAGTGGTCCTTTGCTGCCAACAAATTCTATGTTCTATGTTTTTGTTCTGCCAGTGGAATTCTACAGAATTTAGAATTTGTGTATTCCATGGTAAACAAACATTACATTTACTTAAGTTTTGGAAATACTGATAACTGACTTGCTGGGACTGGGAGGGGCTATTTTATTTTATTTATATTTAACAACAGAAAGACTGCTACTGAGACATCTCATGGGTGATCTGCAATGATCTATGAAGCAGAGGGTTCTGAAGATCAGGCTCTGAAGGATTAGATTTGTTAGGTGTGGTTGCTGAGGTGGGTCATCTCATGCATATAAACCTAAAGACTCTATAGGTTAAAGGGCAGGGAATCTCAAATGAATGGACTTTTTTTCGAGTCTCTCCCACCTATTATTTGGTGTAGCACTAGTCTCAGTCCTTTCTTCTGATCCTCACAGAGTGTACAAAGTTTTGAAAGGTTGCAGTGAATAATTTTGGGTGCTTTTCCATATTTGTATTTAGTAGGCCAGAAGGGCAGGGTATAGGTTTCCTATATAAGTGTCTTGGACTCACTTTGAAGAAAGCATATGGCATCAGTGCATTCTTTTCAGTAAGAGTCAGACCTACTCTCCTACAAGCAACAGTGTTGCTCGAGTTCTTATGTCATAAGCTACTTTCTGTCAGGACTGATGGGGACTCACTTTCAAGGAGGGTCACTTGATGGCTTCCAAAAATAGTTTCCTGGGTTCCTGTAAAGAGTGTGGAAGAAAATTTGGCCTGCCTGCACAGCGTCAGGGGTCCGTCTGTCATGCTGATGACCCGGGTTTGGAAACGGACCCGGGACATTGGAGAGCCGGCCTGGGGAGAAGAATGAATGTCCTAGAGACTGCTCTCCTTCTCGGGGGGGGGTAGAGTGTCCAGCACATCATAGACCTCCAACAGAGGTTGGGGGAATCCTTTGTGCCAGTGCCATCACCTGAGGGGGGTGGGGTGGACACTGGTTGTCACTGCACATCCCTGCCCCCAGGTACTACCACAAGTCACACAAATTCCTGCCCCCAAGCACAATGCCCTGTTCCACCACCACCATCCCCACTGCCAACAGTGTCCGCCGGGGTGGTTCTGCTCCCATGGTCCCATCCTGAGAGGTAAGCCAGGGCATGTTACAAAGGACCATGGGGGGGCACCCATCCTGTGGCCCTGCCCAGGGTGGTAAACCTGGGCATGGAGGGGCAACGCACGGGCAGGTCTGAGCTCCCTTCGGGGAGGGGAGTCTGGACCAAAAAAAATTATAATAAAAAAACAAAAGCAGTGTGGGAGAAACAGACATAAACCTGAGATGGTGGTTTACTTAAGGGGGCTGTGAGCACAGTAGAAGACCACAGCAGCTGGTGCTAAGGCTCTGAACCCCAGGTAGATGGGATGGACCTGGTCATTCATAAGCCACTGTCACTGTAGTCATGTTTAGGTGCAAACTCCATCACCTATGAAGTCACAAGGCTTAGACCAGACCACTGAGGTAGCTTATACCTCAAGGTGCTCGTGTGTGTGAATTTGGGAGGCTATAATCCTTTAAATTGCCATCCATCAGAGATTCCATTTGCTGTTTCTTTTTTTAACCTTTATTTTCATTTGTAGAGACCAAAAAAAAATACAAATAGAGATATTGCAGGAAAAAACATTCTTGATACACTAAATAAGGCACAAAAAGAGTTTTATATTTTTTAAGGGGATGTCAAGCATCTTTGAAATATTTTTTTTATTTTTTATTTTTTTTTACAGTTTTTGGCCAGGAAAGACGCACTGAGTGCTAAGCTGAGGTTTGTTTCCAGATGCATCCTAGGAGCATAAGGAAGTTAAGTGACTTGCTCATGATCATACAGTAAGCAAGTGGTGACTGTGGATTCAAATACATTTCTTTAGGCTTGAGCTCAATGCTCTTAGCCACTATGCTATGCTGCCTTGCACCAATATTAATACTTGAACATCTGAGAGTAAATATAAAAAGCAAACATTTACTTTATCTGTACTCCAAACATTTTCCTTCCCTACATGTAGTCCTAAAGTTGCAAATAAAAACCACAGATTAAACTGTGCAAATAACTATGATCACGTCTTAGCACGGCAGAATAAGAGAAAAAGAAAAATTATTTCAAAAATAATAATAAAGCCAAAAGTTAATACATTCTTGAAGTCCCATTTTGAGGTGGATCAGGTAGCAATGGGTTGGAGTTGGCAATATTCAATAACCTCTGCATCCTCTATCTTTGAGTCATAGCTCAGGTCCTCAGGTAACTGGACATTTGTTTCAAAGAATCTCCTTGCAGCATCTGGATCTTCAAATATGTTTGCCTTTCCTTTAAAAATTTTTTTTAAACAAGCTGGTGTGAGCTAAGAGGTTAGCACACCAGCTGCTCTTTAAATTCAGAATGAATGGGAAGAAAATGCCTTCTTCTTCTTCTTCAAGTAATAATACAAAAGTCTGGCTAGAGGTGCAGTGTTGAACCAGCACATGTAAACTGCTTCCTCTGCCTTGCCAACTGCAACATGTTGTTCCTTTCTGCCAGAGTATAAAAAGTTATTACATATCTTCTTCCTTTTGATTGCATGGCTATAGGATCAGTCTGACTCCCATTTGCACCTGCTTGTGTAGACTTAGAGCAAATAGCAGGATGAAATACAGATTGTAGCTCGGCGGGGTGGGGGGACAATAGTAAAGACAGCATTTAACACCTGCTGCACCTCATCCTTTAACTCATTTAAGGGAACTGTAGCAGGGAAGTCAATAAGATGGAGATTCTTTAGCAACATGCTGTTTTCCAAATGCTCCATCCTGGAAGACTGTGAGATCTGCTTGTATAATTCAGCATTAACTGCTCCTTCCACTGAGAGTGTTCTGTCTGATAGAGATTTTACATGTTTTCATTCAGTTCCATTGCTTTTATGTCCTCTCTACTTGGGTTTCAATTGCATTACACCATGTTGAAATCTCAGCCAACACCTATTCTGTCCTCTGAGCTGATTGCCGTGTTCAAACTGGAATTCTGAAAGAATTTGCAGTGCTGAACAAAGTGTCAGCTATGTAGTGGTTTTGGGCTTTATCCCCATCTCTGGACATTGTGTTGCAGGAGAGGTCCCTGCTCTGACCACTCTGAAGGAACCGGCTGACCCTGGATTGGGGCTCCTCTCCCTGCTGACTTTGGGGAAATAAATCTTTCCATTTCTCAATTATTGTCATTCTTCAAACACGGTAATAGTGGCATCAGATACAATGTTCAGAGTATGAGAAAAAAAATAGTACCTTGTTTTTAACTTGAAATGGTGTTCTCAGTTGCGGAGTTTGAACAGACACACATTACACATCTCATCCTTACCAGTGCCCTCACACACTTATGCATATTTCTGTGCCATTCAGTGTTGGGTGCAGCCTGATCCCTAATCCCACTTGCAGCCATGAAGGGCACTGAAAAGTAACTGCGGTATTCATAAAGTGATGTGTTAGAGGGAGAGTGCTTATGTGTAAATATGTTGAGCACAGTTCTGCTGCTAATGAGAACTGAACCCACTGCCTACCAGTCTGTGGAGAGTGTACAGTAGCAGTAATTAGGCCAAAAGTGGTTATTGCTGAATTATGAGTGTGATTTATTGCTGCTCTGAACTGTGCCCAAATGTGGAGCTGTGGCTGTAGACTGCCTGTACCTCAATCTGTGTATACCTTCTTCTGTAAATAAATTGCTTGCAATTTGTATGATGTTTCAGTCTACAGTAAGTGTTATGCCCTGTGTCTGAGTGAATTCCTGCAAGGGTGCAGTGTTTAACCTGTGAATGCAACTACTAATGCAACTGAATAAAGACATGGGCTTACAGCTTAAATAAGCTAAGGCCTGCCCCTTGCTGCCATACAGGGACAGCAATGTGTATCATGTGAAGTGAAAGAAAATGTTATATTACACCAACAA
The DNA here is from genome assembly GCA_016271365.2 of Neoceratodus forsteri. Lineage (NCBI taxonomy): Eukaryota > Metazoa > Chordata > Ceratodontiformes > Ceratodontidae > Neoceratodus > Neoceratodus forsteri. The sequence goes on along the minus strand of JADMNL010000023.1, from coordinate 623,405,531 downwards.
GGTCACTCCATTTACACTCAGAGCCAAGGAGATGACAAGGTGCATGACGAAGAAGAGAGGACTACTACCATGAAGGTGGAGCCTAAGCAATAATACTTGACAGGGTGAGCAGTATTGGGATATCCTGGACTGCCCAGGGGCATAATGAGGGCCAACACCACAAGCTGTGGGCCTTATAGCCCCTGGAAGGTCCAGTATTTCCCAATACCATCCACCTTGGAGGGTATTATTGCGCTTAGAAAATGGTCCATAGGTAAGTTTTATCTAATATTTAAAAAAAAAAACATAGTTAAAAAGGACTTAAAAGTCAGTTTTTTTGTAAAGTACTTCCTTTGGCATAGTTGCAGGTTGACGACACTGCTGCTGTTGTTAGTCAGGTGCCTGTCTCTCCCAGCCCTTCCCCCCCCCGTACTGTTGATTGGGAATGTGATACCGTTTAATTTGTGTTCTCTTCTGTGGTGCTGGTCAGGAATCCTCTTTCAGCCTGTTATGTCTTATAGGCTGTTAGTTTTGTGGCTCCATTACAGAAGGAGCAATGCTCCTTTGGAAGTCGAAATTGTGGAGAGCAACAGTTCGTGACGTCTCTCTCTCTCTCTCTCTCTCAACAGGTTCAGTGCATTTTCGTGTTTTTTCAATGTTTAGAACTGGGTCAGGTACCCTCAGGGAAAGTTTTGTCACTGGGGATGGGAGCCGAGGCCAGTCCAGGTCAAGCTTTACTGAAGTGGTCCGTTGGAGTTACACAGAGCACGCGAGGTGCTGTGGCAGTGCTGTATTACAAAACAAAAAAAAAGGAATGGAATGGAACAGAACAGAGCAGAGTAGGAAAGGGTATGGAGCACAGGGTGTGAAAAACAGTGTGATCTTAGGATTGAGTGTATGTTTATAGGGGGGGACTCGCCCTCTCTCACTAAGAGAGAGAAGAGAAATGGCAGCAGATCAATTGCATAAATTAAGGGTCCAATGATACTCTAAGTAATGGGACACCCTGGACTGGCACTTGTTTTTACTGGGCATTATGAAAAAATAAATGCATGCCTGGCCATGGCTTTCAGCCAATCAGCATGCTTTATTTTTAAAGCCCATTTTCTAAAGGAAAATAATGCATGACACTGAGATTATGCTGATTTGAGTTCAGGGAGCAGGGTAGCCACAGGGACTCCAGCCACAGAGCACAGAACCACAGAATGGAAGAAGGTAAGGGGTCTCCACTGAGGGGCATAAGGAATCAGGATCCCTCAACAAAATCCAAAATGGTATGCAGAGACATTTATAATAGCGTCACAGCCATCCACACCTGCTGGGTGGGAAGAAACAGTCTGAGTCTGTGCAATAAATACCCAGGTGGTGGCTTCCAGTAAGGATGTTCAGCCAAAATACAGCTAGACATGGGAGTCATCCCTATTGTTATTGCCTCCCCTCACCAGAGTGACAGTGTATAGGAAAGACCCAAAGTGGGGATTGTGTTGCACATGGGGCTTCTTGCCTGGGATTTGGAAATACAGTACAAGTCACATTAAACTGTTCCCTCAACTCACTGGTGTAGCATTATCTGTGCAGTGTTTAATTCAATGAATTAGTAAAAGGTTAGTATTGGTTTGCATATAGCTGTTATGTACTTCAGCTGAGTGCTTGTGAGTTTTATTTCAGAAGGCAGACTAAACAAATTTTATAGAATGCTGTGATATTTATAAACAATGCTCTTATGGAATGCAGTGATATTTATAAACAATGCCATGAAAATGCAGCTACTGCTATTTCACTAAACAGTTACAAGTGAGTTGAATAGGCAGTGAAGGATGGTTGGAAAATAGTTGAAAGCTTCAACAGTTCGAGTTGCCGCTGCAGTAGCATCACAAATAAAAATGCTACACCAGTGTGTTGGTGGAACAGTTTAATGTGACTATTGCTGTAGATTGTCTTTTGTACTGCCCTGTGCATATGTGTACTACATTTGTACTTGCAAGTGATGTGGAGTGCAGCACCCAGTCAAGTTGGTGTTGGTGCTGTCCAGGGACTTCAGGTCTGTTTTGGGTGCAGTTGTGCCTATGGTGTCACCTCAGGAATTGATGGATCTCAGTTTATCCACTACCAGTTGTAATTTTTTTTTTAAGACTTGGCAGGGTCCAAACATCATGCCAGCACTTCAGAATACTTCTACAAGGGGACTGTGCTGTTGAATACTTCTATAAGGGGACTGTGCTGTTTTGTCTGGCCCATCTCAGTTAAAGACTGTGGGCTGAATTCCTGAAGGTAAAAATAGCACACAGTAAATAAAAAAGATTACTACCATTTCTGCAGTACTACAAGATTCAAGAAGCAACAGCAGCACTGTTAACAGGCACAGTAGTTGTGTTCATGAAACATGCGGTGCAGTTTTGCAAATGGAACATTAATATTAATGAGGTCTTTAACTTGTTATCTGGGCTGCAGAAAATGACATCAGAGGCACCACTACATAGAAGTCAACAGCAGTGCAAACACCATGCGATTCAGAATGGGCAAAGAGCACCTTCTAGCTGCCATTAAAAGTGCAGTCATCCAGTATTCGGTAATCAGTCTAATTCCTGGACACCCAGGGCTGCAGTATCTTGTGTGGTCACTTGACTTCTTGACCTGGCAACCAGAAGAAAACAGGTTCAACCCCTGTGACAGCAAAATACTCGCTGTGTGATCTTGAGCATGTCATTTTCCCCACTGGTTCTCTAGAAAACCCAGCTGTGGAAATGTACAGAGGCAGGACCCGCTGTAAGCAAGATGTTGCACTTCAGTTGAGCTATTCTGGGTAAATAATTTCTAAATAAAAGTAGTTAAAATAAACCTTTGCATCCCCTTCTTCCTCCTCATGGACTGCTGCCAGTATGTAGACAACCTATACAATTGCAATTTTGTGACACTATTGCACCCTGGTGCAATTCTGTACTATTTAAAGGGTGCATGAGAACCCACGTGTTTAGCACAACAGGAACAGTGAGCTATTTACTGTATTTCCAGAATGCTGTGCTTCAGTGTCCCGTGGGCGTGGCAGGTATGCTAATCATGGCTGATGAAGATCAGCTCCATTTGCGCAGTTTTGTGTGCTGCAGTGCCTACATCATGCATACATTGCTACACATGTGCATGTTTTGTTACTGTGCCAGCATTGTTGTTGTGTTTTTGTTCTCAGTGGTAGTGGTGTCCTGCCTTGCTGTCCTTCAGCTGATGGACCCCTGCAGTTAGCATGAGTTACTCCACAGTGAGTTCTCTTGAGCATTGTTGTATCCTTGATAATTGCTGCTGTTTTCTCCTGGGGATGTTTCTTGAATCAGAAGGTATGAAATAGCACACACTACAGGAAGTAGAATGCATTTACCGTGTGGTATTTCTTGCATGAATCTAGCCCTATGTGTGCTTGGATTCTGCCTCAATGCTAGTGCAAAATCTTGGAATTGGTCCATAAGGCAATAGTGGACTGGCAAAGCTACATTTATCCAGTTTATCTTTCTGTTCTGGAGCAATTGAAGTAGCTCCACTTATTCTGTCTATTGGAACCAAGGATCCTAACTCTGCTATGCATGCGATGCATGATATGGAACTGTTTTTTGCATTCCTCGGATATCTCAGATCTGCAACAGGGGCAGCTCAAATGCTGTGCTGCTTGTTCTCAGACATACTGTACACCCAGCCACCTGGGGATGTGCTTGGTGGTAGGGACATTTTTACTTTCTTTGCAAGTTCTGTTGAGGGCTGGACTGGAGCTCCTCCAGCCTGCCATGTACTTTTGGATTTACCCCTGGAACACTTTGCTGCCATATTAATAATGAACTCATTTGTCATCATGGGAGCATCCATAGTGACCCATGAAGTCATTGCTGACCCAGAAGGAGGATTTGTTGTACCTGCCTGACCTCCACCTGGGCTACAGTAGCATTCAGACCTCACAAGCATCAGTGACTAGTGGCCCACATGGGGAGCACCAATGCAGGATGTGCTGGTTGAATTTGAAAGAAATGGATTCTAATAAATGTTAGTATACCGGTTACGCAGTTTTTCCTTTACAGTTGTTACACTGAGGCTGGTATGGACTGTTTGTAACGGGACTGTCTCCAAGTGGCCGTAGGATATAGTTTTCTAAAATGCACAATTTGACCGTAACCAGTACTGTCCCCTTATTAGCTGGGTTCCATGGGGCCTAGAATAAAAGTAACTGTGTTCTGGGCTAAAGTGACTTCATGGACAATCAGGTTCCAAATTAAGGGTAAAAGGACTGCATTATGTGCAAACTGCAACATTTTCTGAATGGTGTCCAGTATTGAAAGTGTTCAATATAAACCATGTCTCTCAAGTGTTTCAAAGCATATCTTAGGTATATCAATACAGTTTATCAATTTGACCAATTCCCTTCAAAACATTTGGCCATCATATATAAGGAATCCAAAAACAGAGTACCTTTTTGACTGTGGTGTTAAAGAACTTGAAGACATTAAGCATTTCTAACTCTACCATATGGGGTACAATGTATTTAGATCAAAACTTATCTCAGGTCGTATTATTGTGGATGGTATATGATGATGAACTGGTCAAGTTTTGTGTCAATTTATGGCCCTTCTGTAAATGAGAAAGCTGTTTGTTTACTAAACACATTATATCGTAACAAAACTAAAATGCAAGCACTGCAGTTAGTATTCTTAACAGCTGTACTTATCATGTACTACTATTGATCTTTAAATATTGTGAATTAGTCACTGCCATTTCTCTTTCTAATAATTTTGGTTATCTTGCTTTGTAAACCCAGAATATTACTTGTGTACTTGTGTATGTTGTTTTCTATTTTGGTAAATGTATGTAAAAAATTGTAACAATTATACTTATGCAGTCAATAAACAACTGAATTGAGCTGAACTGACTGCAACATGAACTTTATGGTGAATTATGCTGTTAACAATGCATTCTTTTTTTTTTTGCAGTGACTTCAGTTACTATATAGTACTTAATTTGGGGTACAGTGTTCCCTTGAATAATAATTTTTTTTTGAATTCTGTTTCTGCATCACTCCTGAGGAACTCTCTCTGGCATCCTCCAATCCCCGAATTCTACCTCCCACCTGAGACTCTTACTCCTCTCCCTCGCTCCAACCGACTTAGCCCCCAGATGTGAACCCCCAGGGGAAGGGCCGCCCTATCTGCCCAGGGTGCCCTATCTATAGTGTAAAGTGTCAGTCTTTGCCAATGAGCCAGAGAGGAGATGCCCGGTGTTGGGAGTGTGATCTAGTGACAGAGGTGCATTCGTCTATCCTCAGAAATGGGGATTTTTCTTTGTTACCCTGGGAGCGTGGATGTGCAATGATGTCCAGTGCAACACGGGCATGCTCTCGCACCCGATTGCAGGACGTCTGGCATCACTCCCATGCCCCAGATGTAAGCTTCTCATCATGCTGCAAACTCCTGGCCTCCACAAGGAGCCACCAAAGCAACGAGTGGCACCAACCACCCACCCCACGAGAGGAGAGCAGTCCTCCGGATGCTTGATCCTCTCCTTCCCCTGTCAACCCCTGGTGCCTGAGTCCATTTTTGAAACCTGGTCACCAATGTGGTGTGAAGTGTAGCATACAGCGCCTCAACCCTCAGCGCCACCAGGCCAATGCCCTTGAATAATAACGTGAGTGATATTACAATGTGTTTTACTGTTTACAATGTTTAACATGGTACATCTCCAATGAGGGCATCAGATTCACTTGGAACAAGTCAGTGTAATCAAACTTTCAAAATTGGAGTTACTGGGACCCAGGTAATAGTTAATATTATATATAATGAAGTTTTACTTTAGGCCTATGAGGTATAGCCTGCATGGGATTCAAAAAATGTGCCAGTGTATTAAAGTGCACTTATAGGGTTTAGTTAGCCCATCCAAGGTTCTGAAATGCATTCTGAAGTGTTAAAGAGGTATATCCTGTTTTGCAATATGTCATACTTAATGACAATAAATCTAGGTGCTGCTGCCATTGCCCATTGATTGTGAGGGTTCCCAGGAAATGTTTCCTGTCCACTAGGGGCATAAACATATGGACTGTGGCCTGCCAAAAGATTGCATTTTCCAGTTTTGATATGGTTTTCCAGTCAGGAGTGCCTGTGGGCATCAGTCCCAGTAATAGCACCTCTGGGTAAGCTTCTTTAGCTGTGACCATCAGGAGGGGGCCGGTGCACCCAGGAGAAGCTGCAGGGTTCCTGGTTGTGGTTGGTATTGGCATGCTCTGCTGCAGGTCTCTGGAGGCTTGGGTCCTGACTGGGTACTGACATTATGGACAGCAGGGGTCTGATGAGGACATACTCTTAAAGAGGGTATCCTGATGGCTACGCACAGTGTCCTAGGTTCCTGTAAATGGTGGTGAAGAAATGGATGTAAACCTGAGCTGATAGGGGATTGTGGCCAATAAGGGCCTGTGAGAGTGGTGGAAGCCCAGGGCAGCTGGCAGTGAAGATATAAACCCCAGAGAGAAGTGATGTACCTGGTCAGTTGCTAAGTCAATGTTGCTGTAGCTGGGTTTAGGTACTGACTATGACCACCATGGCATATGACAGACCATTGAGGTATCCTATGCCTCATTTTGATAATGTTTGTATGTTTTTGGAAGAGTATACAGTATCTCTTCAAATGGCCATACAGCACAGATGCCATTTGCTATTTCTGCGCTATACGTAACCAGGTACATCCCAATCCCAAAATCTGACTTGCAGCTGTGAGGGGCATTGAAAAGTAACTGCAGTAATCATAAAGTAATATCCTGAACTGAGAGTGATTAACTGTAAATATGTTGAAAATATATCTGTTGCTAATGAGAATCAAACCTGAAAAATGACAAGGACAGTGTATAGCAACAGTAACAAGGCCATAAGCAAGTATTGCTGAATTATGACTGTGATTTACTACATACATTTCCATTTTTATGTTTGCTTGCATGCATGTGCAAGAAACATAGTGCCATCATCGGAGATTTCGGAGGTGTGTCACCTCCTCCTCCAATTCAGTCAGTGTGCTGGCAGGCGTGGCCCCTGTAAGCCAATGCATTTTGGAGCTGTCTATGACAAGCTCCAAAATGCAGTGGCATACAGTTGAAAGGGGGAGCTACGCTTGAGTGAGCAGCGATAAGATAAGGCTGCTCACGTGCAGCTCCCCCCACAGACGCCCACAGGTGTGCGCGCGCTCGCGACGCACGCACTGTATAGTCGACCGGGTGCCCAACCTTCACGGGCTGCCATGCTCCCCACCTTCCCCCTTAAAGGCTTCCAAATGCCACGCTGGGTGCCTACCCCAGCATGGCAACTAATCATATAGCCGACGGGGTGCCCAATCCCCGTCGGCTGCACTGTCCTCCCACGTACTGAGGCCACTTGGGCCCCCCAGCGTGGCAAGCAATTCGTGAGCCGGCGGGGTGCCTAATCCCGTCGGCTGAAGGCCCCCCAACATCCTTGTGCCACACTGGGAGCCCACCCCAGTGTAGCAATGGTCCCACGTTTTTTTTTAAATTTTACCTGAAAACGAAAACTGTCCCGCAGCGCTCTCCCAACTCCTCTCCTACAACCCCCACCCACTGGCACCCAGCCTCCCCACACCCCCTCACCCCATACTTACCTCCGGAGCTGGAGGACGATCTTCGTGGACCGGAACACGTCTGCACTCTTCAAAGGCGACCACGAACTGAGGAAATGCCGGTAAGCTGTATAATGGGATAAATAGGAGGGGTTCAACTTTATTGCATATCTCAGGCATTTTTGGGAATTTTGGCACCAGAGTTTCAACATGGGGTTTTTGGGATGCCTTCTCATGAATGATGTCACTGTCATGGCGTTATTCGGGCCCAAAGGGTGATTTCGCGCAGTGACTGCGTGGTGACTGTGAAATCACCCTTTGGGCCTGAATAACACCATGACAGTGACATCAATCATGAGAAGGGGTCTCAAAAACCCCACATTGAAAATTTGGTGCCAAAATTCCCAAAAATGACTGTTTTACAAGTGTGCATTGCACAGTTCCTACGCAGGCTCGTAAGTTCGTGAATTTTCAATATTTTCACTCCAGATTTTCAAAATTGCCATTTTACCACACCTTCTTATGAGTAGTATAGCTGTCATTTTTCACATCTCACCCAAAATGTGTTTCCGCCCATGTAGCGCACAATGGCGCAGTCGGTGTGCAAAATCAATGTATGGGACAAATTAAGAAAATCACAGTGACACAGTTCATGAGCAGGCATCTTAAAATGGCTATGTTGAAAATCTGGTGAAAAAGTCCTAAAAATGACTGTTTTACGAGCGTGCATTGCGCAGTTCCTATGCACGCTCGTAAGGTTGTGCATTTTCAATATTTTCACTCCAGATTTTCAACATTGCCATTTTACCACACCTTCTTATGAGTAGTACAGCTGCCATTTTTCACATCTCACCCAAAACATGTTTCCGCCCATGTAGCGCACAATGGCGCAGTTGGTGTGCGAGATCAATGTATGGGACAAATTAAGAAAATCACAGTAACACTGTTCATGAGGTGAGGTGTTAAAATGGCTATGTTGAAAATTTGGTGAAAAAATTCCAAAAAATTACTGTTTTACGAGCATGCGTTGTACAGTTCCTACGCACGCTCATTAGTTTGCAAATTTTCAATATTTTCACTCCAGATTTTCAACATTGCCATTGTACCACACCTTCTTATGAGTAGTACAGCTGTCATTTTTCACATCTCACCCAAAACGTGTTTCCGCCCATGTAGTGCACAATGGCGCAGTCGGTGTGCAAAATCAATGTATGGGACAAATTAAGAAAATCACAGTGACACTGTTCATGAGCAGACGTCTTAAAATGGCTATGTTGAAAATTTGGTGAAAAAATTCCTAAAAATGACTTTTACGAGCTTGCGTTGCACAGTTACTATGCATGCTCATAAGTTTGCAAATTTAATATTTTCACTTCAGATTTTCAACATGTCCATTTTATTAAACTTCCTTATGAACAGTACAGCTGCAATTTTTCATATGTCGCCTAAAATGTGTTTCGACATGTAGCGCACAATGGTGCTGTTGGTGTGCAAAAGCAATGTTTAGGACAGATTAAGAAAATCACAGTTACACTGTTCGTGAGCAGAGGTCTTAAAATGGCTATGCTGAAAATTTGGTGACAAAAGTCCATGAAATGACTGTGTTACGAGTGAGCATTGCACAGTTTGCACGCACCCTCGTTAGTTCATGACTTTGTAATATTTTTAGTCCAGATTTTCACCGGTGGCATTTTTCCACACTTCCTTATGAACAGTACAGCTGCCATTTTTCACAACATGGCCGAAGTGTGTTTTCACACTTTCAGTGCAGAGATCCGTGGTCACTGTGGGAAATCATTGTTCGGCACAGATAAAGAAAATGACAGTGACACTGTTCATGATTGGAGACACCAAAATGCCTGAGTTGACAATCTGCTGTAAGAAATCCCCAACCTAATTATATTACGGTTGTGCGTTGCACAGTTTCTATGTACGCTCGTGACTTCACCATTTTTTTAATATTTTTACTACACATTTGCAACATAGCCATTTTTTACACCTCCCCATGATAGTGTACAGCTGTAATTTTTACATCCTGTTTGGAATATTTTTGCACCTGTGGTGCTAAATGCCATAGTCACTGTGCATAAGCAGCTTTCCGCTAACAAACTGATATTCCCCCTATTCATGAGGTGGGGTCACAAAACAAACATGTTGAAAATTTGGAGAAAATACCAACGAATGCGTATTAGGGTTTTCAACTATAACGTCCAACCCTATAGAGAATGACAGGAATCAGGGGTGCCTTGGATTCTTGCCTGTGATGCTCATACCATTCCACACCCTGCAGTCACTGAGAGGCATCGAGGTATGCCTTGGACTCTTCGCCCCAAAGTTCACCCCATTCTCCTCTATCGCACCCATCTCACCATATTTCCTAATGAAATGGGTTGCGCATAAGGGCCAAAGACCACAAGGAACACCGTGGCACTTGTCAGTGTCTGTAGGGTGGGGTGTGGTGAAATGGCGTGGCCGTTATGCCTGATGACCCAAATGCACACCCCAATGCCTGTCACTCTCTGCAGGGTGGTGGTGGGGTTGGCTTCAGTTCAATACTTCACTGCCATTCCTATTACGCAGCTCCGTAACTTCTACACTACCACTGCCAATGCCAGCAAGCAAACATTCGGCATTGACAAATGCTTGTTATTCTTATTATAATTCTTACATTACTGATGTAACTTATAAAAGAAAGAAAGAAAGAAAGAAAGAAAGAAAGAAAGAAAGAAAGAAAGAAAGAAAGAAAGAAAGAAACTTACTGCTGGTTTGAACTGGGTCCAAACTGGGATTTGCAGCTGCAGACTATCCACTACCTCAGTCTGTTTGCACCTGCTTCTGTAAATAATTTGTTGGCTTTTTACATGAAGTTTAAGTCTAAGTGTCAGAAAGAAATACTGTATATTTGTATATTATGGTAGTGCAGTAGCACCACTATAGTTAAGGCTGAGTAGGCTGTTTAATGTTAAACCCCTAATTTTGCACATTAATACAGGTAGCTTTCCACCCATTCCGTGGATTTATAAGAAAGTTTGCATGTGCAGTTTGGGGGCAATGTCTCTTGATGTGCCAAGTTTTGTTCCAGTCTCATGTGCAGATTCTGAGATCCATATAGTGCGTTTTTAGGAAAAATGTTTTTTTCTGCTGTTTTTTGGTATCACTACTAATGGCTGAAACTCAAAATCCCAACATTCAGGATCCCTAGTTCAGCTGCCCAACACACCTGCCCAACAGACAGAAGCTGATGCCGACAGGGAAAAGGTAGCAGATGTGATGAACCACTACCCTACCCCTAGCCATGCACCAAAAGAGAGGGAAAACCCTGAAGTTGGCTGAACTACTCCTGTGGCATGGAGGGCTAAGCCACTAGCAGCTCAGCCAGCACGGTGCTCAGACCCAGGTTCTGTTCCGGGACAGCAACTTTTGTGCGATTCTCTCCACCCCCATAAATTATTTTAACCTACTCCGAGGTCCACTCCCCCTTGGAGTTGGTTATTTTAGTTACGGGGTGTGGGGGGCAGAGCCCCCCATGTGGGAGGTGAAGAGGGCTTGCACCCCACATTGCACTGAGACCTTGTCGGTCTTCCGACAGTCGGTCTCCTGAACTTGGGCTTATGGAGTTCGGGAGACTGATTGTCAGGATTTCATAGTAGATCCGTTTTATTTCTGTCATTACTTAGCACCCAGATGCTTTGGAATTTTGATCTGAAGTTTTCAGGGTAGAACGAGGTTCCTCCAGAATAGTGTCTTGCATTAGTTTGGTGAAAACATATTAAACCATTCCCAAGTTATAAGGATTTGAAATGTTAGTTCTGAGAATACTCAGTAGGGTATTTTGGGTAGATGTTTGATACCTTACTGTGCATTCTCAGAACCAAAATTAAAAATAACTTAGAAGTGGAATAATATTTCTTCACCAGCCAAAGGCACCATTCTGTGGTAAGCCTTTCTACCCTGAAAATTTCCAACCAAAATTCCAAACCATCTGGGCTGTATAGTTCATGAGGTGTGGTAGTAAGAAGGCTATGCTGAAAATGTGGTGTACAAATACAGTAAAATGCCTAGGCTATGACTGAACATTGCAGTATTTCAACTCAAAACTTCGTTACTTTTCAATATTTTGATCCCAAACTTTCAACATAGTATTTATTTTCCACACCACCTCATAAATGTGACAGGTATCATTTTTGAAATCCTGGACAAGATGTCTTTTTGTACTTCTGATGGTGTTAAACAAAAGAGCCAAGGTAATACAGGGACAAAGTGGAGGGTGGTGTTGCTGAATGCCCACAGTCTCAGGAAAAAGATGGCAGAAATGCATGCTCTCTTAGCAGAAGGTAAGGTGGATATAGCAGCAGTTACCGAGACCTGGGTGACAGCACACCATGACTGGAATCTCTCAATCACAGGGTACATTCTATACAGAAAGGGATAGAAAGATAAGCAAGGGGGGTGGTAGCATACATGAGGGAGGGAAGGAATAATTTGCATGAGGGAGGAGGAAAACTAAAAGGGGAACATAGACACATTGTGGCTCCAGTTACAGACTAGCAGAGAAAGGAAGATCAGGATGGGGGTGGTATAAAGACCACCCAACCAGGTTGAGAACAAGGACAGAGAGCTGTGTTCCCAGTTAAGGATCACAGTAGGAAAAGGGGAGGTTGTAGTGGTGAGGGATTTTAACCTGCCTAAAGTGGACTGGGCTACTCCCACCATATCCTGTGCCTGAAGTCAGGAAATCCTAGATACAATCCAAGATGGCTTCATGACTCAGTGTGTGACTGATGCTACTGGGAGGGGGCAATCCTTGACCCTATGCTGACCAATGGAGAGCACATACAGGATAGAAGTAGGGAACCCCTGGGTGGAAGCAACCACAGTGCAGTGTGGTTTAGGTTGGACATGGGCAGGGATGCGATTCCCACCAAGACCAGAATGTTGTATTTCAAGAAGGCAAATTTTAGAAAGATGAGAGATGTGCTAAGGGAAAACCTGGAGAGCATGGAAGAGGGCATGAGGGTGGACCGATTATGTGTCATCATTGGGAGGGTGCAATTCAGAAGGCCACAAACAGTTGCATCAAATTGAGGGGGAAGAAATCAAAAGCCAGACCACCAAGCTGGTTTAACAGTGAGGTTGTCTGAGAGGTAAGGGAAAAGAGGGCAACCTACAGAAAATTCAAAAGAACAACAAATGAAAAGGATGATGAAGAATACCAGAGGCTATCTAAGTTTGCAAGAAGGGAGCAGGAAGGTGCAGCAGGCAAAGGCACAGAAAGTGCTCCAAATAGCTGAAGGAATAAAAACTAAGGAAAATACCTTATTTTGCTACATACATGAAAGGAGGGACAAGAAGGATGGCATTGTTAGGCTGAGGAAAGGGGATGGCTGGGTTGATAAAGGTGCGAGCAAAGCAGAGGTATTAAGTAAATACATCTGCTCCATCTTTACAATAGAAAAGAATGGATTGGTGCCACATGCAGGGAGAAGGACAGATAGAATGGGGGGGGGCATAGGGGTAATCGAGATTGAAAGAGTGAAGGAGAAGCTGATGTCTCTGAGGGTGGAAAATCCCCTGGACCAGATGAAATACACCCTAGGGTGCTGAAAGAGTTAGTGGAGGATGTGGAGAGGCTGCTGGTTGTTCTCTTCAATTGATCTCTTGAGTCAGGAGTGGTGGTGTGGAGTGGAGAATGACACATGTGGTGCCACTCCACAATAGTGGACCAAAGGATGACCCAGGTAACTATAGGCCAGTCAGCCTGACCATGATAGTATGAAAATTCATGGAAACCATACTAAAGGATGGGCTGGTAGATAAATTGAGGAGAATGGTCTACAGAACAAAAGACAGCATGGATTTGTGGCAGGTAGATCATGTCAAATGAACCTGATCAAGTTCTTCAATTGGGTCACAAGGGCAGTGGACAGAGGCCAGGCAATGGACATTATATACCTGGACTTTAGCAAGGCCTACGGTTCTGTACCGCACAAGAGGCTGATAATGAAACTGAGGGACATGGGTAGGGGAGAGTATGGTACAATGGGTTGAAAACTGATTGAGTGGCTGAACATAGAGAGCAGTGGTTGGAGGAGAGTTTTCCAGCACCAGGGAGGTCACCAGCAGGATCCCGCAGGGATCAGTGTTGGAGCCAGCATTGTTCAATGTCTTCATAAGTGACATCAGGGAAGGCATTAAAGGCAAAATGTGCCTATTTGTAGATGACACTAAACTCAGTGGGAGGTTGGACACCAAGGAGGGATACAGAACCTAAAGGAGGACCACAGCAGACTAGAAGATGGTCAGGAAACTGGCAACTTGGATTCAATGCCAAAAAGTTCAAAGTAATGCACATGGGGCCAGGAACCCTAGGACAGAGTATTACCTAGGAGAGATTCAAATACAGTAACTGCATCCAGAGAGGAAAAGGATCTGGAATGGTGATTACTAGAGACCTAAAACACACCTCTCATTGTGAGAAGGCAGCAGTGAAAGCTAACAGGATGCTGGGGTATATTGCAAGGGGACTCAGTAGTAGGCAGAGAGAGGTCATTTTACCACTATACAGGTAATTGGTAAGACCACGTTTAGAATATGGGGTGAACTACTGCCATCCATACCTTATGAAGGACATCAGCATGCTGGAAGGGGTCCAGAAGAGAGCAACCAAGATTGCTGAGGGGCAACAAGATAGGTCCTATGAGGAGAGACTGGAAGCCTTAAGGAGGCACTCCCTGGAAGAGTGGAGACAGAGGGGAGATATGATAGTGACCTTCAAGTGCATGAAGGGAATTAACAGAGTGAAAAAGGAGGGTCTCTTTAAAATGAGTGAAAAAAAAGCACCACAACGGGGCACAGCCTAAACTTGATGGTGGGAGGAGATTCAGAAGGGATGTAAGGTAGCATTTCTATATGGTGAGGGTGGTCACAGCCTTAAATAAGCTACCAGAGGAAGTGATAACATCAAAAACAGTGGCAGCCTTTAAGAGGGCTTGAGACAAACACAAAGGGAACCATTGGAAACAATGAAGGGGAGGGGGGAGAGGGGAGATGCTTGGGAGCAGAGTAATTGGTGTAAGTTGTAAAACCAGGACCCTGAATCATTTACCAAGAAGATGCAATACACTATGTGATCTTCTTCTGCTGGATCTTTTTGTATGTCTGTATGTTCATAAATGACATTTTGGCCAATGTACGGAACTATAAATGTTGCATGTCATGTTTATAAGGGCAGTCATAAAATGTCTATCTTGAAAACTTGGAGACAAACATAAACAAAAAAATGAATTTGTGAAGACTGCATGTGTGAAGAGTGAATGTGTGAAGAGTAAATATGTAAAAGACTGACTGTGTAATAAGTGAATGTGTAAAGAGCGAAGGTGTGAAGACTGAATGTTTGAAGAGTAAATGTGTGAAAAGTGAACGTGTAAAAAGCAAATGTATAGAGTGAATGTGTAAAGAGTGAATGTGCCAGGCTCTGCACTTCTGTAGTCAGACAGAGTCTTCCCATGGTGCATGGCCCAAAGGGAACTGCACATCTGCACCTGTTCTCACAGGTCACAAAGAGACCTGTGAGAATGAGGATACAATTCCACTATTTAAAAAAAAAAGGAAATGCTTTGCAAAAAACTTTGTTAATGCACCAGTTAGGGTAATTTAATACCACAAAAGTAGGGAAATGTGGTGTTAGGGTTTCCAACCCTAGTTCCCCACCCCCACTTCCAAACAGCAAAAGGGAAAAAATATTACTTTTTGGATCTCTGGAGTCTTGGCTAATCAGTGGTGGAATAGTACTTGGGGTTGTCATCCCTAATGCCAACCCCCTTCCCAGAGCAAACAACATCACACATAATCAAATTTTTTTATGCAGGGCCCTATACAACAACTTGTGTTGGCAACATGTGGCGAGACATAATTCTCCACCTATGAGGAGTGTATCACTATGATGCACTAGCTTGTAGCTGCACCTCGTGGTTTGGACTGGAGGCTATGGGCTGGGGGAGGGGTGAGTATTAGGGTTGACAACCCAAAAGAAGACCCCATGACTGATTCAAGACTCTGGAGACTCAAAACTCTAATGTTTTTTTCCTTTTACTGTGTGGGTAGTGGGGGTGGGGAGTTAGGGTTGGAAACCTTAATGTCACAGTTCCGTATTTTTGTGGTATTAAGTTACTCTAACTGGCACATTAACAAAGTTTTATGCAAAGTATATTATATATATATATATATATATATATATATATATGTACATACTGTGGCCTCAGATAGAAGCAGAGACATCCTAGACTTCCTGCAAAGGGGGGGGGGGTTGCTGCCAACTAGTCAGGGAGCCCACTCATGATGGGACAATACTGGGCAGTGCTCACAAACAGGGAATGTATTGCAGACATGATGGTGGGAGGCCAGCTGGGGACCAGTGATCACTGTACAGTGTAACATAAGGACAACAGTGGAAGAAAGCCACAGAAAAATTGGGTCCTGCACTTCAGGATGGCAGATTTAAAAGAAAACACGGGTTACTGTTGCAGGGATGACCTAGCAAGGGGGATGGCCTGGGTATGTGGAGGAATAGTGGGCTAAGGTAAGGGATGGCATAGAGGAGGCAACAAACATCTGCTCAAAAAAAGTGAGCAATAGCTGGAGAGAAAAAAAGAATCCACTATGATTCTCAAGCGAAGTGGCTAAAAAGGTGAAGACTAAAAGGATAGCATTCAGGAGATACATAAAGACATAGACTGAAGAGCATAGGGAGGGATGCCAGGAGAAGCAGAGGGAAGCAGGGACAGTAGTAAGGAGCACAAAAGCACAAACTGAGGAAAGGATGGCCCAAGGGGTAACAAATGGGAACAAGTCATTTTTTAGGTACATAAGTGAAAAGAGGAAGACTAGGGGAGGAATTATGAGGTTAAAAGAAGTGGAGGGACTGTACAGAGGAGGATCAGTACAAATGAGATATCCTGAACATATAGTTTTATTCAGTCTTTACAGAGGATGGGGATATCCCACATAAAAGCTGCAGGAACACTGAAGGCGGGGGAGGAAGGTAGACATAAGTTTATTTACAGAGGAAAGAGTCCTGAAAGGACTAGCAAATCTGAAAGTGGACAAAGCTATAGGGTCAGACGGGGTACACCCAAGGGTGTTGAGTGAGTTCAGAGAGATACTGGCTGCACCTTTGACAGCCCTGTTCAACAACTCACTGGAAACAGGAGTGGTTCCAGAAGAGTGGAGGTGGGCAGATGTAGTCCCACTTCTTAAAAGTAGTAGTAGTAGGGAGGTGGCTGGCACCTATAGTCTGGTCAGTCTGACATCAGTGGTGGGGAGGTTAATGAAGCTATTGGTAATGGAAAGGATTGTGGACTCACTTGAATCCTGTGGGTTACAAGACACAAGGCAGCACAGCTTCATGGAGGGAGGTCATTTCAGACACACATGATTGATTTGCTTGAAATGGTGACCAGGGAAATAGATCCTGCTTGTGTGGTGCAAGTGACCTACTTAGAATTTAGCAAGGCCTTTTACACCATACCACATTGGGGGCTCATAAGAAACTGATCAGATTAGGAGTGGGTCAAAAGGTGGTTAACTGGGAAGAACATGGTTTATGGATAGGCAGCAGAGGGTTGTGGTAACTGGAACCCACTTGAGGAAAAGTAGGATGACCTGTGTGGTACCTCAGGGCTCAGAACTAGGACCAGTGCTCTTTCATGTCTTTATAAGCAACATTGCAGATGAACTGGAAGGGAAGGTATGCCTCTTTGCAGATGGCACCAAACTCTGCAACAAGGAGACACTCCAGAGAGTGTGACGAGAACATACAGACACCTGAGAAAATTTGAGGAGTGGGAAAGGTTATGACAGATGGGTTTCAATTTGAAAAAGAGCAAAAGGACACAGAAACCCACAGGCAAATTATGAAATGAAGTATGAGAACTGGCACACTGGCACAGCAGTTGGATTTCCACTTGTGACGCTGATGACCCAGATTTGGGAACAGACCTGTGAGTCAGAGGGACAGCCAGGGGAGAAGGATCAAGCATCCTAAGGACTGCTCTCCTTCTGCGGAGGGAGGGAAGGGAAGGGAAGAGTGTCCGGCACATCACAGACCCCTAGTGGAGGCTGGGGTACTGCCATGCCCAGCACCATTACATTTTGTGTGGTGGACACTGGACATCATTGCATGTCCCCTCACTCAGGGATAAAGCATTGGGAAAAGCCAGCCTCCCAACATGATGACCCACTCAGCTCTGCCATCCACTGCCTCCGACATTTGCCAGGGGGATCCCACTCCTGTGGCCCTGACCGGGGGGGGATAAGTTGGGGCTTTGCCGACAGTGTCAGTTGGGGGGGGCCACACCCAGCAGCCCTGACCAGGGGAAGGTCTGAGCTCAAAATGGGGCAACCAGAGCAAGAAAATGAAAAAAAAATGGATTATGAGGTATTGACAGTCTCCAAACAGGAAAGGGACCTTGAAGTAATCAGATCTGATGACCTCAAGGTGATGAGGCAGTGCAGCAAGGCAGTGCTTAGGGATAGTAGGATTCTGGGGTGCATAGGAAGAGGCATCGCCTGCAGAAGAAGGGAGGAAGTGTTGCCATTCTATAGCTCGTTGGTAAAACCCCACCTGAAGTATTGTGTCCTGTTCTGGAGATCACATCTCAGGAAGGACAAAGACAGTGTTGAGGCTGTCCAGTGAAGGGCAATTAAAATGGTGCAGTGGCTGCATCAGAAGCCCTATGAATAGAGACTGAGGGATCTCAATATGTGCACCCTGGAAGATAGCATGGAGAGGGGGACATGACAGAAACCTATTAGTACCTGATGGTTGAACAAGGTACAGGATGAGAGTATTTTTCAGCAGAAAAGATGCAGAAGGGCAAGGGCACATGGAATGAAGCTGGGAGGGGGAACATTTTGGAGAGTTGTGGGGAAGTATTTCTTCACTGAAAGAGTGGTGGATGCCTCAAACAGTCTTCCAGTGGAGTTAGTGAAGACAAAAACAGTAGGTACATTTCAACCATGCAGGGGACAGGCAAAGAAGAATCTTAACTGGGAATTGTAGGGAAGGAAGTCATAGATTGAGTTGGACCTACGGTGACAGTATAGCAGATACAAATGCGCAGACTAGCTAGGCCAAGCAGTCCTTATCTGCCATCAAATTCTGTTTCTGTGTTCCTATTTAGCATTCATTGTCCAGCTAGCAAGTTCACAAAATGTGGGAAGTTTCATGATGGGTGCTGCTTATCCAATTTCTGAAACCTGTATGTGCAAATTTATGTAAAAATCTTAACTTTTTTGACATGTTTTGCCTCCCCTTCCCTTTTTGTGCTCTCTCCTATAGCCTAGATGACACAGGATTTTATTCTTAAACCTTCAGGATTGAAGGGGCCTGTATAATGAGGGTGTGCCTTCAAAGGTTTTGTGAAGACATATTAATTCCAGAGTGATAAGGATTTGAAATTTTTCCTTCTGAGCATGCTTAGTAGCATTTCAGGATAACCCTATAATATGACACTCAAATGTTGCTTTTACAAACATTTTCCTTTTGCAAAATTAACATTTTTCCTATATGAGAAACAATTTGGGGGTTGTGACTTCCACCATCTTTGCTGTTTTATTCAAAACAATAAAGATGGAAAATACATAAATATAATGTATTTTCAAAAACAAACACCTGAACCTAAGTAAACAGAACCCACTTGTTTCTTTCATTATTTGTTTTTTTATTTGCCAGGTATAGTAGGTGCACAAGACAAAACATTTTCCTATTTTTAGGCATGACTCAGGAGATTGCAACACAAGAGGTCATCACAACAATATACAAATAACGAGAAAATAGGGTGCAATACATATAGTTGAGCAGTAGCACAGGGAAATACATATAGCAAGGGAAATAGTACACAAGATACAATATATTAAGGACATTGTGCAAGATACACTACTATACACAACAGTAAACATAAAAACAGGGACAGGTAACATTCACTGATATGGTGTTCAGCCAAAATACGCAATGTGACACAGTTCCTAGTAACCTAACGACAGGTACATACGGAAGCCTGGTTAAGAAGAGTGCAGTACTCTCTACTGAAGGCTAGGCTGGTGGGATACTGACGAACCTTGATCAGGATGGAGTTCCAAAGTGTGGGACTAGAGCCGAGTAGGAGAATGACATTTCTCTTAGTTTCATCTTGGTTTTGGGTATGTTTAAGGAACCAGGGACATTAGACCTTAATGGTTAGGGCTGGCTATCAGACGTGAGTAGTGCTGAAAGGACATGCAGGATCACTTAGTCATAAAAGTATGTATCATATCTCCCATGATAAATTTGCACAAGGTTGGTGGAGTAAGCCATTTTAGTTTGGGCTTAAGGTTGCAATGGTATGTGTATCTGTTTGTGGTCAAGGCAGTCCTGCAAATGTTGTAATAGGCCATGCCCTATTTTTGTAGAACAGTTTTGGAAGCAGAGTAGTAGATTGCCATCCCTTAGGACAGTTTGGGAAGCAAGGTGCCCCAAGTAATTCAATATGGGCTTTGGGTGTAAGGTTGTCTCTAGTCTTTAGTTAGATTCTGCTGTTGGATTTTTGAAATTAAGCCCACAATACCATTTCTCAGGACCCCAAAAATCCTGGGAAACCATCTTAGAACGGGGAGTCATTTTCCTGGTTTCCACACATTTTCACTCCCACCTTGTTTAAAAAAAAAAAAAACTTTTTTCTGGGAAAAAAAAACATATCAGAATACAAATAATCAAATGATTCAATCGCAGTTCAAAGACTCATTGTCTCATTACTGTTAACAGTTTCCAACTGTGCAATCTGTTTTTTCCCTTTTTTCTTATTTTCAATTTAAACAATCACAGAACGAGTAAAACGGATTCACTGAGGGGATTATACTATAACTGATAATATAGAACTTAAAGGGAATCCGTACGTTTCCTTATGACATTATTGTAAAGGTTACTATGAGGATCCAGTTTGTAAACTGCTGGGTTATATTTGGAAAATGTTTTCAGTAAGACAGAAGGATGCTTTTTAAATAGGGACGTGGAGGCATCCATTTTGTGGACAGGATGGGTGTTGTGATGATGTCACTGCCTCACCAGTGTTAGTGTGCAGTGCAGCAGGTGAAAACAGTTTGACTGAGCTGTATGGGATTCTATTATATTCTGAGGAAAATCTAGGATTTTATGTTTGGCAGAGTGCAAGAAAAAAAATCCAGTGCTTCTTTTCATGATAGAATAGATGCCTCTTTAATCCACTCTTCTAAGACTACACTCCTGAACAAACTCAAAATGGCCTATCACAGAATTGCCCGATTTGCTATTAAGGTCCTAGCTTGCACCCATAACTGTAATGCACTGAACAATTTGGGTTGGCCATCTTTCATGGCCAGACTTAACCTACCAGTATATTGCACCACCTTCAAGCTAATACACCTCTCACCTCCTCCAAGTATATCTAACCTGCTAACCTTGAAACCCTTCCCACGAACATCCAGGTCCTCACGCCTCCAAATGCTGGGTCTGCCCAAGACTCGCCTAGCTGTTGGAAAAAGATCCTTCTCCTTCGCAGCACCACAAAAGTTGAATGATCTCCCACACTCACTACTCTCATGCAAGACCATTACTCTCATCAAAAGACAATATAGAGAAATATTTTAAAAACTTCCTGTCTGTAATGGGAACTGCACCTAATCTTCTCCACCTGCTGCCTATACTCTCCTGGTGTGTATGATCAACGTCTAGGGCTGTGAGTCTGTACACAGCCAATTGTCTGTACTCTGCACTTATGAACTAGTTAACTCTACTATGATTATATTGTATGCTCATATCAACCTTACTGTTTGTTCACCTATGTTGCAATTGACATCTGTAATTTGTACTGTCTCCCAATGAATGGGATGGCTAGTTTAGTCTATAAATGTATGTCATTGTCCAATGGTATTGGTACATAATTATCTGTATCTGTACAGTTTTCTTATGCTTCGAACATTTGGTTTCCTGGGTCGCCCCTGAAAAAGGGACTTGACTGTCTCAGAGGGCCCACTGGTCATCAAAATTTAAATAAATAAATAAAATAAAGAACAGGATCCCTGTTTGTAGGAGCAGCTTGTTTTAACTTGCTTAATTGCATCCTGATAGAGCTGGTGAGGCAATCACATCATCACAGCACTATTCCTGTCCATAAAATGGATGACTCCACATCACAGTTTTAAATGTATTTTTCTGTCTTACTGAAAACATTTTCTAAATATAACCTAGCAATTTACATACTGGATCCTCATAGTAACCTTAACAATAATGTCATAAGAAAACATACCGATTCACTTTAAATATTCGCCAAGAAAACAGTTAGAAGGAACATAGATGCATTTGCTAAGCATAGTCAGTAACTTGGATCTTCTGAACCAACTGCACTTCTTTATTCCAACATAACATTGGACCCTATGCATGATGCCAATGAGCTGCATAAACTGGGTGTACTGGCAATGATACGCCCTAATGCCATGGAGCGGGGTCCCACAGAGCCCACGTGACATTCACAAACAGGGAGCAAGGCAGGTATGCTGCCGCTCCCCCTGCCGCGTGGACTGCAATGCACTGGAAGTGTTCTGGGGGCATGCCACTACTATGCGGTATACACAAAACATTGTAGTGCTGGCTGCGTGGGTGTGAAAATGGGTGCAGGTTACAGCAGCCAGGACCCTGTTGTTACCCACTGAGCACCCCCTCGGGCACCACCTGCAATGTGCAGCTGGACCTGGAATTGACCCCCCCATGCTGCCCAAACCCATTAGGCAGAACTGGAGTACTGGGGCAGCCGATTGGGCAGGTGCCTGCAGTGCCATGCCCCCCAACCCAGGTCAGCCTTGTCCATGGGGTAGCAGGGTACCACTGCCCCCAACACCACACCGCCTCATCCTGGACTGCCAGAGGACTCAAGATGGCCTGACCCTGTTGTTGCTCAGGACCACCCCATGCTGCCGCTGGACTGGACAGCCAGTGGCACAACCCTCACCAAACTGCCTCAGCCACTGGTCATCAAACTGCTGCTTGGAGCATGCTGCCTATTCATAGCGGTGCACTCCCAGCAGCAGTAAGATGGCTGGTGGCCGAGGAGGTGTGGTGAAGGTTGTGCTGCTGGCCATCCAGTCCCGTGGCACCACCGGGAAGGTATGTTGCCATGGGGACGTTCAGTGCCATGGGTGGGTAGACTGCCAGACACTACAGATTCGGCAAGGTTCCAGGTGGGGGTCATGTTTGCATTGTGGGACATCTGTGTGTGTGGGGGAAGGGGACTCCACTCCAACTGCTGGCTGGTCACTGGAGCATGGGCACGTGGGTCCAGGCACCTGCAGTAGGCATTCACTACTCCGGACCCACACCACGCTATGCAAGGGATCCACTTTGAGACCCAGGATGGGTATCCTATTGGATGCCCACCTGGAAGTGTGACTCCGCCCCCAGCCAGCCTGCAGAGTTCTGCTTGCTGGGGGGGCCGCAGACAGGTGGTGTCCGATAGCGATTACCAGCCAGTGCGCACCTGTCTACAGGTACGGAGCTGCACGTGCAGATTACGGGGTTTTGGTGCATAACCTACACAAAGTAGTGCATAGGACCCATTGAGAAAGGGGGACTAAATGGTGTGAAACCTGTCTGACCTGTTGTTTGCCAGGTGAGATATCCTTTTATATTCCTCAAGCTTGGTCATCGCTGTGAGCCATTCAGAAAGGTCAGGAGAGGACTCAAATCTCCACCTGAGCAGAATTTGCCTCTTGGCTTCAAGGGCAGCCTGGATGAGCTAAAGTTCGGAGCCATGTGGGGGATACTGGAGAGGAAGGGAACCTCCTAAAATCCATAGGGTGGGATCCATGGGCACTGGGTGGCCCAGAACTGCTGCTCAAAATCTATGGATTTGTGTCCAGTAATTCTGAAATGAAGGACAGGATCAGAGAATAAGGGTAAGTGTACCCACCTCTTTGTGCCCTCTCAAACACTCACCTGTTTGGAACAGTGCCATCCTTTTGAGTATCGCTAGGGTGTGGTACCACCTATGAGATATCTTCTTTTGTATGAACTGGTACCTCACACCCTAAAAGTCCGGGTGAGCCCTGTGAATCATGTCAGCCCATTCTTTGTCTGATATGCTGGTCTGTGCTTTAGCTCCAAGGCTGCTTTTTGTTTATGAAGGTTAGGGCAGTGGAGGTCCAGAAGAAAATTCCACAGACATGAGTCAATGCGATTGCCTAGGGAACCACTGGTTTGCAATTTCTGAAGGTGCACCAATCCCACAAGAATATTTATTCTCTGAAGGTACCAATAGTAGTCGGGGTGGTGTAGACCCCATCATTTGGCCAGATGTTGAAGAGTCAAGGTGGTTGGACACTGAATCTATCAAATGGCCAACTGAAATTATACCCTTCTGCCTCCATGATTTCCAACAGACTGGCTTGCCTGCCAGTGTCAATCTCAGGTTATGTCACAAAGGTTCCCATTTACTCAGTGTTTTTAGATCCTGATCATGGTATTTCAACATTGCAGACTATACCTCCTGGCAAATGGTTTATATTGGACATGGGGAGGGTGGTTGAGTTGTTCTGGGTGCTCAGGGGTTTGCCAGCCCATGGAGGACCCATTTCTAGGGGAACTACAATGGTGCTTGGTCAGACTGAGGGTATAGAAACATAGAACTTGTTGTCAGAAAAGGACCACCAGGCCCACCCAGTCTGACCAGTATGCCTAGCAAACCACTAGGACTTCCCTTCCGCCTGCCCCCCAAACTACCAGTCCCTTGTGTCTGTCCCACAGTTCCTGCCTCCACCACCTCTCCTGGGAGTCTGTTCCAGCTGTCCACCTCCCTCTCTGTAAAGTAGAATTTTCTGATGTTCCCCCTGAATCTTCCCCCACTATCTGCATATTGTGTCCCCTTGTTTCTGATTTTTCCTTTAGCTGGAAGATATCCCCTGCTGGTACTGTGTTGAAACCCTTGATATACTTGAAGGTCTCATTCATGTCCACCTCCTTTCCCTCCCCTGTTTGAGGGAGTTCATATTGAGGTCCTTCAGCCATTCATTGAATGACAGATGCCCAAGTCCCCCTACTATTTTTGTTGCCTGTCTCTGAACACGGTCTACCCTCTCCACATCCTTCCTAAGGTATGGCCTCCAGAACTGGACTCCATACTCAAGGTAAGGCCTGACAAGCTGCCTGTGCAAGGGCATTATAACCGCCCTCCCTCCTCCTGCTAGTTATTCTCCTGCTGATACAAACCAGCATTCTACTGGCCCTTGCCTCTGCCTTCTCACATTGCTTTATCACTTTAAGGTCCCGTGAAATGTATATGCCAAGATCTCTTTCCAGCTCGGCAACCTCTAGGGCTTGCCCTCCCATACTGTATTTCATGGGCTGATTATTTTTGCCTAAATGCATAAGTTTGCATTTTTTGGTGTTAAAGGTCAATTGCCATTCCCTGGACCATTCCTCCAGCTTCTCCAGATCCCTGCACATACTCTCAACCCTCTCAGGCATATCCACTCTATTGCAGACCTTCGTGTTGTCCATGAAAAGACACACTTTTCCCTCTAGCCCCTTTGCTATGTCTCTTATAAATATATTGAAAAGGAGTGGCCCCAGTACTGACCCCTGTGGTACCCCACTGATGACCATATCATCCTTTGACTGTACCCCATTAACAATTACTCTCTGTCTTCTGCCTCCCAGCCAGTTTTGCAACCACCTAATCACTAACGGCCCCAGCCCAAGGCATCTCATTTTGTGCAGTAGTCTCCTGTGCAGCACAAAATCAAACGCATTATTGAAGTTGAGATACGCAATGTCTGTAGATCCCCCGATCCAGTACCCTGGTGACCCAGTCAAAGAACTCTATCAAGTTCATTTCACACGACCTTCCCTCAGTGAAACCATGTTACTGCCGGTCCAGAAGACCACTGATCTCCTGGTAGCTTGAGATTCTCTTCTTGAGCAGTTTCTCCATGAACTTACCTACCACCAGTGTTAAGCTCACCTGCCTATAGTTGCCTGGCTCCTCCTTGTCCCACCCCCTTATGAAGGGGGAACCACATCTGCCTTTCTCCAGTCATCAGGGATCTCCCCTGTCTCCAAGGGTCTGTTAAAGAGGCTGGTCCAAGGTTCCACTAGCACTTTGCTGAGCTCCCTCAGTACCCTGGGGTGCACCCATCTGACCCCATCACCTTATCCACTTTCAAACCCTCAAGCTCCCTCAGGACCTCCTTAACCTGGAACGGACAAGACTCAATCCCCCTCATTTTCAACCGTGAACACAGCAAAAGTAGCTATTGAGTATTTCCGCCTTCCCACAGTCCCCTCCACCAACTTCTCTTCCCAGTTTTTCAGCCTGATTATCCCTGCCCGTGACCTTCTCCTTTCACTCACATACTGGAAGAAGGTTTTATCCCCCACCTTGACTGTGTCAGCTACTTTCTCTTCTGTTCTTGCCTTTGTCCTCCTGACCTCCCTACCTGCTTCCCTCTGCTTCTCCTGGTATAAAGCCCTCTCCTCCTCCCTCTGTGTCCCCTTATACAGCCAAAATGCCTTTTTCTTTTCCCTGACCTTCTCTGCCACCTCTTTATTGAACCAAAGGGGCTTCCTCCTTTTCCTATTTTTAGTTACCCTCCTGACACAGAGGATAGTAACCTCCACTATTTCCTCCTTTATCCAACATTTCCTCCACCCCCCTTAGTTTTTCTACCCCAGCCTGTGCTTGATGAACACTTTCCCCCATTTTCTGAAAGTATGCATGCCTGAAGTCTAGCACCTTCACTCTTGGCCATTGTACCTCAGCATCAGACTTTTTAACTGAACCAGACAGTGCTATGGTCACTTGTGCCTAGGTTCTCTCCTGTGGATATCTCACCCATCTGTTCCCCATTCCTAAGTAGTAAATCAAGGATTGTCCCCTTCCTGGTCAGTTCTCTTATGAGCTGTTTCATGAGTGCCCCCTTTAGGGAGTCCATGATCTCCCTGATGCTGGCAGATGATGTTGATGGGGCACCCCAATCTACGTCCGGCAAGTTGAAGTCCCCCATCAGCAGCACCTCCCCTCTGTCCTCCATCCTCTAGATCTCCTCCATTATTTCTCTATCCACCCCCTGCTGCACTGGTGGTCTGTAAATCACTCTGGTACGTATTACCTTTCCCTTTCTGTGTCCAGTGATACCCATAAAGCCTCTACCCCCCCACTTACCCCTTACTTCCATAGCCTTAATGTTTTCTTTCACATGTAGGGCAACCCCTCCCCCCTCTCCTATCCACCCTGTCCTTTCTAAAAAGTACATACCCCAGTATTGCCATGTGCCAGTCCTGGCCCTCATAACCCCATGTCTCCATGATTCCCATGATATCCAGGTATGCCTCAGCCATGATAGCCGCCAAGTCTGGGATTTTGTTTCCCAGACTTCTGGTGTTGGTGCATATGGCTCTCCATACTCTTGACCCATTTAGCTGTCCCCCATTTGTTGTTGCCTTCCCTACTCCTCTAATCTTGTCTTTTCCATCCTAGGGGAAGGGATGGTAGCCCCCCATTTCTGTTCTATGAAATCTCCCAATTTTTACCATAGCACTGCTCTGCCTTCCCTGTTCAGGTACAGCCTATCCAGGGCAAATAGGCTGTCATCCTTCCACATTTTCCCCAGTCCACTACTAACCAGTACCCCATCTGTACACACCATCCCACCAGCCACCTATTCAATTTCTCAATCCTCAGCCCCCTCTCTGTGTTTGCTCTCAGTACGGGCAACACTTCTAAAAAAGCCAAAGATTTGAACCCCAGGTTGCAACAGAACCTCGCAAGTGCCCTAAACCTTGCCTGCACTTCCAACAGGCTGTGCTCTGCCAGGTCATTTGTTCCAAGGTGGAACACTAGGTGAGTCCTTCCATCCTGCTGTCTCCCCCAAGGGGATATAATGGATAACTTCAGCTGCTGTCATACCTGGTAGGCACTCAACCCATATTGTACTTTTTTTGTCCCCCTGCCCCTTCAACAAATTCATTTTATTTTCGAGTCCCCAACAATTAAGACCCTTCCCTCCACTGCCTTCTGCTTGAATTCTTCCTCCTTCTTTTTCCCAGCCCCTTGCATTTTCTTATCTTCGCCCTTCCCACTTCCCTTATCTCCCCCCCTCTTTTCCCCTGAGCACTTATCTCCTCTTTCTCCCTACACACTCCCAGTCCACCACAGGCATTGTTCCCTGAATCACCTCCCCTTTTTTCACCAGCCATTGGCTCTATCTCCCACCCTTGTCTCTTCCTTTCCCTTGCCCTGACTGAAGTTTCTGGTGCCTAGGTAGCTTCCCCATTACCATCCTGTTTAGGACCCCCAAGGCCTTCTCTCACTGCTCCCTTCCTCTCATGGGTTTTCCCTATTTGGGGTGTGATAACCTCAGCTGCCTTATCCTTTTTTGTCCCCTGCTCTGTGTTCTTTCCTGAGGGAACAACTCCCCTCTTCCTGTCTCCTGAGTTTTACATTATGTCTAACACTTCTGTCCCCCCATAGTGCTCCAGTGCCCCAAGTTCTTCGGTCTCATACCCATTCAGTGTGACTGGTGGTGCAAATCTGTTTTGTGTTCAATGCCTGCTGCCCTAGTTGCTTCTGCTGGTGCCCCCCATTCTTTTTCCTTATGTGCAGGCTTGGGATGCTTGTGCCTTACCTCCTTCCAGTACCCTCTGCCCTTCTCGCTGTCTCTACCCCAGTCCCCAAGAGCAACCCCATTGCCCACCATACTCCCTTTCCTGTTAGCTTCTTGACTCCTGCCCATTTCTGCTTCCATTCCTAGACCCCCTACAACTCCTCCATTCCCTCTTCTACTGCCCCTGCCCCATCTTACTCCCTCTGCGGAACTCCTATCATCCCCCCACCCATCCCATCATCCACCTCAACCACCTGACCTCCTCCCTTATTTGTACTAGCTGCCTACACACCTTGCAGACCCCCATCTTCCAAGCCATATCCAGCACTATGGCCGAGTCACACCCAGTATACCCAACCACCCATCCAAATATACCTCCTGCCCTTGCAGTCTGGGTTGCTTGTCCTAGCCCTGTCCCCAGTCCTCCCCATTTTCCTGGTCAAATTGGTTTCCCCTCCATTTTCCACAGCCCTACTATAAGTACAGCAACCGTTCTACATACTACCGCTTTAATCCAGAATCGGATACCAAACTTTCCTGCTAGGGAGAAAGGCCATGCTCTCCCTAACCCCCTACCTGCATTGCAGACCTGGTAAATGAAGCAAGCTCCAAATACAACACACGAAGAACAGTGCCAACACAGCTTGATGTCCCATTTCGTAGAACTTCCCTAGGTCAAAGATCCTTCATAAACCGAGCTCCACTATGGCCAAATGAGATCCCTGCTGCAGCTTTTAATAAAACAAATGTTTGGTCCTTTAAAAGAGAACTGAAGCAAAACCTGCTAAACTCAAATGCCTGTGACTGCCTTACCTGAATCCATATCTTCAACCTGGATACTCCTTCTTAAACACCTCTGACTCCCTTACCTGTGTCCATATCCTCAACCCGGATACCACCCCTCATCTGTCTGAGCTTTCCTCCTGTTTTACCTACCCTGGACTCCCTCCTGCCATCCCTTGCCACCTCCCCGTCTACCTCCCTCCAACTCCCTCCCCCCATACTCCTCCAACACCTCCCCTTTCCACCCACTCTCCCCTAAATATTCTCCTTCTCCCAATCCCTTTCTCTCTCTGTCTCTCTCTCTCTCTCTCTCTCTCTCTCTCTCCTCTCTCTTTCTCTCTCCCTCTCTCTCTCTCTCTCTCTCTCTAATCTACCTCTTGTTTGCACTATCCCCCCTTTCTTTCTCCTACCCTTTCCGATACTCTACCTTGACAGGCCCCCCTGGGGCAGCTATGCTGTACGTTGCTAATTGGGATTCTCCTCCTGCTGTTTAATTTCAGTTGTCTAGGTTACTCAAATGTATTATTTATCTATTTTCTGTATTACATAGCAATCTTATGTTTTGAGTTAACTGTCAAGTTTTTGTTATGTCTGGTGTTTTACATCCTGACGTGGAACCTTTGTAAAAGAGTGTGTACTCAAAGGTTGTATCTGAATTATCAAATAAATAAATAAAGTAAAATATGTTTGTACTCTTAAACTGACACCTTGGATGCCTATTACCCAATTACCTATCAAAGATGCACAAGGCTCCTAATCTTACTCCTGCTAAAGTTAAGCAAAACAAACAACAACAAAAAAATTAACAGATTCCCCTACCTCTTAACAGATTCTCAGTACAGATCACACAGTTTTAAAGGCCCCTACTAGTCCCTCTCGGGACTTTTACCCCTCACTATTCGATAGCTCTCAATACAGATCATACAGCAGTAATGCCCTCTTCAATCCCTCTCAGGACTTTACCCCTCCCACTATTTAACAGTTTCCAGTACAGGTCACACAGCAGTTATGCCCCCCTGGAAGTCCCGTTCAGTTCTTTCTCCCAACATTATTTAACCCTTTCACAATTTAACAGTTCCTCCGTACAGATCACACTGCTTTAACAGCTCTTAGTACAGATTGCACTGCATTAGTGCCCCCTCCAAATCCATCCCTGTAGTTTGTCCCCTTACCCTAAAACAGTTTCCAGCCTAAATGCTACTAGCAGCACCGTAGTTATAACAAAGGAAGTTTGAGAGGCACCAATGAACTTTAGGACATTAGGTTGTTGTTATGGTGTAGTGGTTAGGGTATCTGCCTCTGGTGTAGAAGGTAGGAGGTTCAATACTGACCAAGGACAGGGAATAGAGGTGCAGTTAGCAGTAGAGGAAGAGAGGGGAGGGGGGAGTAGAGATAGGCATATATGACGAGAGGTAGGGTGAGAGAAGGAAGTAGGGTGGAGGCAACTTGCTATTGGGAAACTTGAGTGTTAGAAGACAATGTGAACGAGGTCACATAACCAATGTGACCTAAGCC
The DNA here is from genome assembly GCA_016271365.2 of Neoceratodus forsteri. Taxonomy (NCBI): domain Eukaryota; kingdom Metazoa; phylum Chordata; order Ceratodontiformes; family Ceratodontidae; genus Neoceratodus; species Neoceratodus forsteri. Next base: position 623,375,006 of record JADMNL010000023.1, on the reverse strand, counting down.
TGGGGTGGGTGGTCGATGCAAAGCGTTGAGGGGCTTGCACAGTCCAGATGCACATCCCAGTTCTCAGAAGAGTTTTCAAATGATCCTATTCAGCTATCTGTTGCACTGTGAGGCTTTGCCAGTGTTTCTGTTTCAGTGTGTGTGTGTGTTGAGATTTCAGGTAAGCTTTGCAAAATAGAGCCAGTGAAAGGAGAGATATAAAATCATTAACAACTGGAAATGCAGGAAGGACCCTAAGAACAATGGGAGGGGGCTAAAGAAATGTAAGGAACATGAGAAACTAAATAACACTATAATGCTAGCTGCATAAACCCCATAGCTGAAATACAGCATCTTAAAGCTCAAACAAAATCACTAATGAATGCAGTAGACAACCCTCAGTCAGCAGGAGATAAAAAAAACAATCTATAACAGTGCAGGGATTAAAAACACAAACAAATACCCCCAGTATAATAAACTACAGAAGCTCTACAATTATTTTAGCACAGTCCAAATGCACAGCCCAACTTCCAGTTCCCAGAAGAGTTTTCAAATGGCCCTGTTCAGCTACCTGTAGCACTGTGAGGCTCTGCCAGTGTTTCTGTTTCTGTTTCAGTGTGTGTGTGTGTGTATGTGTGTTGAGTCAGTGGAGATTATACCAAAAGCCCAAAGCTTGGTGATACACACAAAGCCAGGGCAGTGTCCACCACCTCTGTGGCCTGGGGCCCTCATTCATCACAAACTGAAGTGCAGCCATGCTCCCTTCCATAAAAGTGAGCCAAAACATTTCTGCAGTCATTGAAACTATACATCGGGGATGGGGGCTGTCAGGCTATTGAGGAAGAACAGAATCTTCACGAAGCTCATCATCTTGTATGCCGTAAGTTTCCCCCAAATGACAGTCTTAGCTTTTTTCCACATTCTGAAATCCACTGTGAGAGAGGGGTACAGTGGCTGCAAATTTTACTCCATAATTTTACAAAGATCAGCACAGAGAGTGAGACTCAAATAGGAGAGCTGGGAGGGGGATCATCTGAGACCTCAGTGCTTGACAGATGCTTCCTGAGTCTATTTGTTAAATGATAAGACCTCTGTTTTACTCCAGTTCACTTTGAGCCCAGAGAGGCAGTTTAATTTGTTGAGCATTTCCAGCAAGGCTGGCAGTGAGGACTCTGGGTTAGTTAATGCCACAAGGAGATTGTCAGTGTATGCTAGCACTGTGAGATGCGAGGATCCAGAAGGAATGCCAGCGATAGCCACTGATTATCAGAGCTTCCTGAGTAATGACTTCATAGTGATAAGAAAAAGGAGGGACAGGACACCCTTGCCTAGTGCCATTGTGAGAGAAATGGGTGGGGTGGGGTGGGTGATACCATAGATCCAGTTTGTATGCAAGCTGAAGTACTTGTGTAAAGCATTTGCACTCACCGTGTGAAGTTAGGCCCAATGCCCATAGTATGCATTACTTGATATATGTACTCCCATTCCACCAAATCAAAAGCTTTTGTGGTGTCCACACTCACTAAAAGTGATGGGGTTTTTGACTGGGAGGCTGTCTATATAACATTTATGACCACTCACAGATTGTCCATTGCTAGATGTGGGATCACCTTTTGTAGCCTTAGCACTAATACCTTGGACAGGATTTTAATATCGGCATTGTAGAGGGAAATTTTCTGGTAGTTCATGACAAGCTGGGAGTCCTTTCCCTGCTTAGGTATCAGGGTAATTAGTGCTTCTGATACAGACTGTGGGAGCCCCCTTGTTTGATAGCCATCCAAGATACCAAGGTGAGGTGTTGCCCATCTTCAGGAAGGAAGGCCTTATAAAACTCATCCAGGAACCCATAGGGTCACAGAGTCTTCCTAATGGGGAGCATCGTGACCATCCATTTAAGTTTCTGTGTTGTGATAGGTGCCTCTAAGTCTCTTATTTGCACCTCAATAGTGTTGATAGATGCACCCCTTGCAGCAATTCCTCCATGTTGGGAGCAGCCACAATTCATTTAGAGCTATAGAGGTCCATGTAGAATGTTTGGAAGGCCCTGTTAATTTCTTTTGGGTCTGCAGTAGATGCTCTAGAGGGGAGCCTGATAGTTCCAATATGTCTCACAGCTTGTTGTGTTCTTGTACAGTATGATAACTGATGTCCGGCTTTCTCACCAGGCCCCAGTATTTATGGGATGTTCAATGGAGAGCTCTAGATGCTGTGGCAGAAGTGATGATATTTATGCAGTATTTGAGCTGTAGTGCTGTATGTCCCAGTGGATCTGGGTTGAGTGGTGGTCCTGGGCATCATAGTTCTATTAGTTGTCCCTAAGGTGTTTTTTGCAACTCAGTTAGCTGTTGAGCTCTCATCTTTTTTTCATTGGCAGAGAAGCTGAGGATTTTATTTCTCAAATACACCTTGAGAGAATCCCAAACCACAGCTCTGGATACATCTGGCATTTCATTAATCTCTAAAAAGGTTGCTAGCTCCTGAGCAAGCCATGGTTTAAACTCTGGTAGGGAGAGCAGGTATGGGTCGAACCACCACTGAGGTGGGTCCTGTTGTGGATGCCCAGTGGTGAACATAAGTATTGTTCAAAATCATGATTGGCCTATGGAGGCATGAATTACCTCTTATATCTGATTCTTAGGCAGTAGAAAGAAATCAAGTCTGCTGCTGGTTTGATGGGACACCAAGTCAAAGTAAAATCTTGCCTGACAGGGTGACATTCTCTACATGGGCAAAGCAGTGACCTTCAAGGCTAAACAGGCTTTAATTGTAGCCAGTACCAGATTCCTCAGCTTGTCTACCATTGGGTCTTAGATTTCATTGAAGTACCCCCAACAGCAGCAAAAAATCTCCAGGTTGCATCAAAATGGAAATTTCCTGCATGATTTCTTGGAGGAAATCATTAGAGTTCACAATGGGGCCATAGACATTGATGAGTAGAACTGGTTGTGAAGTGAGGATAGCCCTGACTAAAACCCATCTCCCCTGCTTGGTATGGACAGTGTTGAGGATCTTGGCTTGAAAGTTTTCATGGAGCAGACTGGCCACTCCACTAGCTTTGGTGGACTATGAACTGTCAGCAGCGATGTTCATCAACTGCTTGGGTGTCTTACGAGTCTCTACAGGAAGCAGGGCCATGTCTTGCAGAAAGGCAATGTCACAATCCTCTTTGTTTTTAATGTGTGAGAGCCCCTGCTTCCATTTAATCAGGGAGTTCAGCCCTTGGACATTCCAGGTGATGCTATGATAGGCTTTAAATGAATTGCCCTTGGAACTCTGAATGTTGCTGTGCATGACAGAGTGAGTGAATCATAGTATTCTCAGGAAAGGCCCCACTTATCTCCCAGTCCCTACAAACCTGGTAAGACCATGGAAGTGTATCAGAGTTAATAAAGTGTTTCCCAAGGAATAAATGCCCTGATAGTGAGGTAACCATGAAAGCATACACATCCTGTCAGGACAGTTGAGCAGAACAAGGTAACAGGTACTATTCTTCACATAGGCCATAAAAGCCAGATTAACACTGTTCCAGCAATAAGAAAAAGATTGTCACTACAGTCCTCTGACAAACATACTAGACATGTGCAAACCATAGGTGAAAAGGACACCTGCATATAAGTATGGATGTAATAAAGTAACCTACAAAACATAAGCAATTTGATAATGAAGTAGTAAACATTAACCTTACACTTAAGAAGAAGGGACTGAAGAAGAAATTCCATGGAGATTGGAAGAACAACCAAACTCCAGTTGATTCCTTTGGGGTCTAAGCTCGCCAGCATATCTAGTATGAGTGATGAGCAGGGCTTGGTCCCCTCAGGCTAGGGAAGGGTTTGGAGAGGCTGTTATCTTCCAGCATAATAGCAGGCTAGATATCTTTTGCAAGGTGGTTAATACCACCAGCTTCTGAGTGGGATATGTTGGGGGGGCATTTAGCTGGGCACCTCTAAAGAGCTGGCTAAGTAAGAGGGTGACAAAGGTGTTATTAGACTACTTGGCCTACTGATTTCCATCTATCTTAGTAATGGGAGACTCCAGCTTGTCTAAACTTCAGTGACAATTGGTGCAAAGTACAGTAGCAGGAGGAATAGCATCTGAGAAGTAGAGTAGGAGGTGGGGGGGGAAGCACTCCCTCACTGCTCTGGGTGTGATAAGCAGTACAGGTCAAGTCTGTATCTGTTAATGTCTGCCATGATCAGTTTGATGGCCATTAAGTATGCTGACAAGGGATATGGGCTGGGCAGAAATTGAGTACTGTCTGCTCCAGAAGTGAAATTTTCTGTGCACATAAGAGCTCAGCAAATCTGCCAGCATTACTGGGCTCACTTAGTAAATTGGCCACTGCTGGTTGCCCCTGTCCCATAACTTGTTCAAAGCATGACCACGGTTTTTGTCATTTGCTAGGTGTTCTTTAGTGCAATTATGGTGTGACCCTAGTGGTCTTCCTGATACAAGGATCCAGCACAGGCTCCAGGGTAGTAACTGTTGTTGATGTAGTGGGCCACTGGGGGGAAGGAAATCTCTGTACACATCTGTGTTTACCTTGATTAATCTCCCCTAGACCACTGGTTTACCCTGGCCATGCAATTCATGCAGATACCAGACATTAAGATATACAGGATTACACCCTAGTGCAGCCTCGAGGAGTGGGCAGATACAATCTAGATGGGTGAACACTCCCCTTGTGCATAGGTATAGTTTGAGTAGAAAACAGTTATAGTGCAGTTAGATATAGAGTAGTCACAATCACAGGAGAAGGCAGAAGATATGCACCAAGTGTAGACAAGGCATGCTGCTGTAAAGCAGGAGTCAGGGAGCATAGCATGTCTTAGTCCTGTAAGATCAGGCACGGTAGGTGGCCAAGTGTTGCTTTCAAGTTAATTACTCCTGCACCTCACATTGCAGTCATTTCACCTGCCTGACCTCTTATGTCAAGAAGTCACTCAAAAGGTGAGGGTAAGGAGAGCAAGAGGAAAGCATGCGCTGCTGCTGGAGGAGTCATAGTGGAGAAGGGCAATGTCTGAGCTCCATCCTGCAGGCATTCCTGATAGTGCCAAAACCATTTTAAAATGGAGCTCCTCAGGCCACCTCAGTGACATTGAGAGGAGTGCAAGTGTGTCAGTTTAAAACAAACCACTGATCAACTCTCAAGAAGGCTTACTTCTGGGGGGGAGAAGCATCCCGAGGTAATGACTGAAGAACTGCATATAGGCATGTCTCAACCAGTAGGCATACAGATAAAATGCTACTGTCTGTGTATTGTACATTTGCGGCTAACATTTTCATTGCTAAGGATGAGAGAGAGGGAGGGGTAGCCTCTTCGGTACAACAGTGGCTGGGGTAAGCTAGCTAACCCTCAAGTTGTCAGTTATGAGCTTTTATTACTGTTGGGTAATACAAAAAGGTAAGCCACCATACCCAACCCCTGTCCCACCCACATCAGGTAACATTTAACTGCAGTATAGTAGCAATACGTTTTATCATTAGACAGTCGGCTGCATTAGCCTAAGTATAAGGAAAGTTCCTTAAGCATGAATAAAGATATAATGATCCATTCTGAGTGAGAATAAGTTCAGGTATTTTTTATTTGTGGCATCAGGTTGCATCTGCTTTGGTGGGACAGTTCATGCTGGAGTACTTGAAGCGTTAAGTGGTGGCTGTACTATGTTTTCCCAGGATGAGACGGTGGACTGATGATTGTCAGAAGGAGTGAGGGACAGTCACTTGGTCAGTGGGGCTGCATGAAGCTCATCTGCTAGCAGTTGTGGCAGTGATGTACAGTATGCTACTGTGTGGAGTCTGATGATGAGAAATCATGTTGTTAGGCCCTGGATTCTCTGCTGCAGCTTCAGTGGGGGTTATCAGTGCGATTCTGAGGAGTGGGTTGATCCATGATGCTTTTCTTGCAGTTCCTTCTACATCTTTGCCTCTTGTCTGGTGGGGCAGTGCTGGTGGTCACGGCCAGTGAGTGGCAAGAGACATCCATCTCCTGAGCTTTTGGCTCTGTTGCTCCATCTGATCAAGCATCTTAAGGATTTGAGAGGAGATGAGTGGAAGTGAGCAGCACACCCCAACTTTGTTTGATAAAGGCAGCTGCTTCCTGAGGGTCAGAAAAGTCACAACACTCTGTTCCTCTCAGTCTTGAAAGTGGCATGGTAAATCACCATTTCACTCCCAATCGTTGCAGGGCTCTGCAACTATCTGTGAAGGCTGCCCTCTTTATACTGAGTTTTACTGAGTTGACACCTCTCTTAGGAGCTTACAGAGGTCCCCTTTCTCCCGATTCTCACTGCCAGGGCGGTTACTCGTTCTCTCGGGGATTCTTCCATACCCCTCCTAGTAGTCCCTTGTGTATCTACTGTCATGGGGAGCAAGTCCTTCTCTGTCTCTGCCCCTTCCCTCTGGAACAGACTACTACCTGTCATCAGAATGTCACCCTCTCATCAGTCCTTCAAATTTGCAGCTGAGAGATTGTCTTAAGTCCCAGACCACCTGTACATGCTCCCTAGGCAACACCCTCACCAAACAGCCTCCTTAGAGGCAAAACTATATCCCACAACTTACTCCAGTGCACTGTTTCCACTAAATATTCTACCTGGCACTTATTGGTTTACTTTGTGTAAACACTGATTGTTGTAATGTATTCCACCATGCACTATTGCATATCCTGACTATTTAAATGATGTCCATGACTGCTTTACGTGTAAATACCAAGTATCTGAGATCAGGCATGCACTGTTGTATTTGTTAAAAAACTTGTTCTTTTCCTTTTTCAGATTTTGTTGTGTTTATTTCACTGTTCTTGATTTCCATTTTACCCAGTGCATTATGTGCTCCTACCTAATTGTAACTATTGTATGACCCTGTATTGTTTGCCACTGTATGGCCAGGATCACAACTGAAAATGATCCTTTGGATCAGTTTGCCTACCAGGTTACCAAAAACATAAATAAATAAAATAAAATAAAATCTTGGTAAATAGAGATTCTATGTACATGCCAGACCAGTGTACCTTTCTGTCTGGCCATAGCTAGAATTTTTTCCTTGATTATCAGAGAAAAAATGCCAGTATGGGGCAATGTTTTTCTTAGGTCTTAGGGTGAGGTTCCAGGGTTTGTTGAACCCACTGTATATTTAGGGAGAGGATTCTGAGACCCAGGACTTCAGTGAGGAGGTGCTGCACTGTCATAGGGTGTGAGATTTCCAAAATATTAGACACAGGCAGTCAACTCTACGGTGCATAAAAAATGCCGGATGGCATTCATCATGTAATTGTTCATATAAAACTTGCCAAGAAAAACATTTACAGAAACAATATAAATTCAAATTAATGGTTAGTTACTGGCTTCTTCAGATCTACCAAGCCACTGCTTTGCCCAGCAGTGCTAAGGCTTCTCTCAGGCTGGAGAAAGACTAGTGTGTAGACCCACACTCTCGAGGTCCTGCACCTCTCACCGTCAGTTCTCCACTGACTCCCTCTATCTCCTCTTCTAGCTCCTAGTGGCAGGCTTATAAATATTTCTGAAGGTGATACCACCTGTCATGTGATCTGCCTACGTTATACCCCTTAACCAAAAGTTATCCATCTGGGCTCATAACCTGACCTATACAAAAAAAAAAATGATTATTTCTAAGACTTTTGGTTAAGCTATGTTTCCTGTGTATCAATATTTCAAAATATGCCTTTTGCTATGCTTTTATTCTGGGACGAACATTAATTGTTTCTGTTAAAAAAAACTCCTTCTCTTTTTACAATATGAGATTTTAAACAGCCTTGTATAAATACAGCCCTCTAGGGGCCACAGTCCTCCTATAGGAATTACCCAGACCTGAGGGGCTTGCCAGCAGGTCAGTCACTATTCATGGTATAGGCTCTTGTTATAACCTAACATTTAGTCAGTTATTTTGGTGAAATGGGGTGGGTATTGGGAGGAGTATAGCCATCAAAACCATATATCAGGGCTCTGAACATTGTAGTACAGTGTGAGGCACCTGAGACACCTATAGTGTCTCTTTCTCTTATTTCCTTAGATTTCTTTTGCAGCCTTCTTTTTATTCAGAGGGATGCCACAACATTGCCTTTTAAATAGGGACGTTCCTGTCCTTTTAATTCTTCCCTGTAGCAGAGCAGCGTTTTATTACTAAAAGAAGAAATTTAGCCACTCTGCTTTGGACAGTTTTTTGCTTTTTATTTATTCGATTCCTTCTCTATTTCAAGGGCAGCAGTCCTTTATTCAATGGAGTGCTCACTCGCAGGAATTTATTTAATGAAGATTGGGTGGCTGAAAGTAAAAGTTATTGCCACCCCATTTAGAACTGCAACACAGCAGTTCTCGCAGACAAAGAAAGAGAGAGAGAGAGAAAGAGAACAAGGAGCGAACAATCTCCCCTTTTAGCTCCTTTCATACGTATGGGTTCTCTCTTCTCTCTAGAGTCCAGAGGGTTGTAAATGCAGCCTCTCAGTTTTAGAAAGGCAGAGCACCTTTCTATCCAATGCTCAGTTCACTTACTATGCGAACTTGAGCGAACTGTAAAGCTCAGCACTTTCTCTTTTTTTCCTCCTCAGGCAGGCGGCTGACACTTCTAAGTGCTGCCTCGCCCCAAGATGTACTGCAGCAGTCTTTCCCTTCTAATGTTAGGTTCACTTGCAGCATGAACCAAGCAAACTGTAAAGGAAATCAACTTCACTTTTGTCTAGTGCGGGCGGCTGAAACTTCCAAGCTCTGCCTCGCCATGAGACTTTCTATTGCAGTCTAACTTCTTTACTGTTGAGCTGTTTCAAGCCCTACATCTTTTACTTATCAGGCACAAACAAAAGAAGGAAAGATTTTTTTATAATCCCAAGTTCACTCCTCATGTGGACTTTATATAGGGAACGATTTCTGCCATTAATCGACTACAGCGCCGGAGGGATACATACAGCTTAAAGCTAAGCATTTATTTGCATTTATTTTGAAATAATAAAGCAAGCAAAAAAGTAATACTTATACTAATGGTACCACAATACAAGGCACAGTATCTATATCTTCAATAAATACAAGGTACAGAAATAAAATAGCAATCAGCTTTTCTGGGGGGGGGGTTAAGGGACCCTAATCTTTCCACCACTAGGGCACCCATCCTTGATAGGGCTCACCATGTCACATGCACAGAGTCATCAACATTTTTGCCTTCTGCCCCTTCAAGCACCAACTGTTTTCACGTTATTTCTATAGCCTCTGCACTCCAAGTGTTCAATTTTATCTCACAGGAGCACAATTTCAGTCTTTAAGAGGTATACCTCTGTGTCCGTTTGGTTCCCTTTCATGTCCTGATGCTGTATGGTAGTCTGAGAGTCAAAGACTCTAGTGGTAACATTTTCCTGTTTTGATTCCAAAACTGAGATCGAGTTTATAATGCCATAGACCTCATTAAGAATTTGTTCAAACATCTGCTGAATCGCAGGGTCAGCTGTGCCAGTTGCTCCCACACTGCCACCGCTCACCATCTTGGCCCTTCTGAACAAGCTTTTAGTCAACAAAACTGACTGAAAAAACCTTGGCAGATCCCGTAGTCAAACATAAAATTTGTTTCAACGAAAAATCCCCTGAGAAATTCTGGTATTTTTTCCTGATAAATGTGACTTTTAAAAAATGACTGTCTTAAAAGTGTAAGTTTGAGATAGTGAGAGAGAGACTCTGGTGCTTATCTTGTTCATGGCCAAACCAGAAGTTACCACACTCACTCACACCTGCTCACAGAAGAATCTTTAAATATAATAAATGGGGAACAATAAACAACAAACTTCTGCAAGTTGGAAATAAGTTTGCAAGAAAAACACATCTGAAACACTAATGTAATCTTCAGTACACCACTGAACCTGCACATTTGAGACACCCTGCTTTGCAGTGACCACTGTTACCTTTATGGATAGGACTACTGCAGATGGTAGCATGCTGCCAGCAAAACAGTCACAAAATTGCAGCCTTGTTATGGCCTTTCATGTTGCACACTCACTCCCCTTCCCGGCTCAGCCAGTTCTCCTTCAAAGTATCAGATGCCTGATTTAAAATAACAGCTAATACTCCTCCCCTCCAGATCACTCACCTCTCCCTTCACAGGTAGGTGGCAACACCACAGTGCCCACTCCAGTGCTGCTGAAGAGTATGTTGGCACAGGGCTGTCCAATTCTTAGTGTTGGTCTTGTCCCCCTGCAACAAGGGAAACTGTTTCTTGTGTACCTTTTGTTATTAAGACCTAAAAGGTAGAAAACAGTCCTTTGTGAATCTCTCACCTCCTATCTAAGCCAACCCAACCCCCACTCAGCACCCACTGCCCCACATCCCCCAATATACCCTCACTCACCTAAATGAATTCCCCATCATAGAACCAGTCTCTGAGCTGAAGAACATCCTCCAGGAACCACACCTGTGAAATGCAGAAATAAGGTAAGTGTGGTTAATGTATTTCAATGCATTTTGTACTCTTAGTCATAACTTTCTCATTTTTAAATAATTTTTCCAACAAATTTTTAGCATGGCCTTATTGGGACCCCAAATCATGAAAATGTAGGTGACATTTTTCCATTGGGCCTGACAGGAGATTTGGCAATCATTCCTTGAAATCACCTTTCCAGGGGAATTTGAAAAGTTTTCACCAGCTGGAATCATGAGGTTGGTTCATAAGAACACTATGTTAAAACTTTGGTAAAAAAAAGGCACGGGGTCCTAATGTCATGGAGAAAACTGTGCGTACATAGGTGAGCGCAGACACAATGGCTTGTGCTCTAACAGCGTTGGTACAAAATCCCAACCCAAACAACAAGACTACATGCTGTTGGACTACCTTTCTTCGCCCTCACACCCCTGGACAAATTATAATCAACTCCAGGGGGTTGTGGACTTCAGGGAAAGGGCAAATGTCGGAGCAGGAAAAATCTTGTTATTTAAAAAAAGAACATTACAGTGGGACCTGGGGAGAACTGAACTGCAGCCCCAGGACCCTGACGCTGCCATACGCAGGTGCTCTAGCCACTCCATCATGGGAGCAGCTCAGCCAAGCACTGCCTTTGCAGCATCCTTCAGGTTTCATCAGACTAGCCTACAGAGACGGGGTAGTGGTTCTTAATGCCTACTGTAAGAAGCCCTGTCACTGTACAGCCATTCGCGCTTCTTACAGCGTGTTATTGCATGTGTAGTCTTGTCCGTGCTATAGTGACCCAGTACCATGACAAAATATGGTAAAATGACCTAGTTAAGAGTGAACATTGAAATATTTCCATGTTCACTCATAACTTCACTAATTTTTAGTATTTCTCTAATAAACTTTCAATGTGTCCTTTTTGGGACACCACCTCCTTAACAACATGTGACATTTTTCAAATCCAGGCCGAAAGGTGAGTTCACAGTCACTCTACAAAGTCATTTTTCAGGCAAGATTTGAAAATTTTCAACTACCAGGTTCATAAGATGCGATCATAGGAAGATGTTTTTAAAATTTGTGGTCAAAATGTTAAAAAACAATGGAGTAATGAATGTACATTTAAATTTGTCCATGCTTGCTCATTAAGTAACTTAAGTAGTTTCCAATATTTTGACTTTAAACTTTGAACATAGCCATTACTTCACACCACCTTATGAGTGTGACGTGTGTAATTTTTCAAATACGGGAAAAGATGTGTTACTGCAGTTGTGATGCTCATGATGTTTTGGATAGTATTCTATAAAAGCACATATCACGTTGATAAGGGGAAGTGTCAGAAAATAACTATGTTACACATTTTGTGGCAACATTTTAAAACAAATTATTGAGAAACATTGTGTGCATGGCCCTTTGGCCCAGCAGGTAGTGTTTTCTGATCCAATGCTGGTGAGCTGTGATCAGGGGTGAGCTCTGTGAGCCAGCTGGATGGGCCAAGGATGATGGGAAGGCATGACCATGCAGCTCCACCCCCAGCCTGGGAAAGCAAGATGCAGGTTTGACCGCAAGGGCCCAAGTACCATATAATAATGAAAACTATTCTCTTGGCATAGGGCCCTGTACTTCTGCACCTGTAGCTGTCAGAGAGCCCTGTGCTTCTGATGACAGATGGATTCTTGGCTGTCTGTATCTGTATCTGTAGCCACATGTTAGTATAGGGGCCAGAGGGCCTTGCACTTCTGCAGCCCGCGAGACAGACCCACAAATTCTGTGCACCCATTGCCACACAGAAGTGTAGAGCACAGAGGCCAGATGTTCTTTTCCCTTGGTGCAGGGCCTAGAGGGACCTGAGCATCTGCATCTGTTCATGCATGTCCCGAAGATAAATGTAGACAGAATTAGCTATCTGAAATAATAATGCACAATTATCTAACCATGAATATTTTCCAATTAAATGTCACTCTTTCTCACATAAAAGGAGCTCCTTTAGTATCTGGGTCCTTACCTTGGGAGAGAGACCTGTAAAAGGCACTGAGATATGCCTAGTGCAAGGAGTTCTTGACCTTCAGCTTCATTGATTGGCTGATGCAGTATTAAGCAGGTCATATTTTGCCAACTGCGTGGGCATGCTCACTGCATGCTGTCTGTAAAACCTGGTGTATCATAATGTTGAAATGCTGAAATGTCAAAGGGAAAACAAGTTCATTTGGGCCTGTTTTTCCTGTTTCACCAGTGTCCAAAACACTAGATGCTGAATCTGTACATTCAACAAGTGCAGATTCAGTATCTACTTATTTTAGTCAAAATGCTGATTTTAACTCATTTGCTATTCAGCATGCATTTAATCTAGCCATTTGGTAATAACACCAGCTTTGTACCTAAGAGATCATCAGTTCAAATACCACAAGAGCCAAATACTCACTACGTGACCTTCAGCAAGTCACTTAACTTCTTAGTGCTGCAGTCCACCCAGGTGTAGAAAAGGGTGGCAGCAGGACCCCACTGAAAACAAGATAATTGAATCTCTGCTGGGAGCTCCTTGGAAAACAAAAAGTAATGTAAACTAAAAGTAATTCTCATGCCTGTGACCCATTACCACCTGTCGTCAGCAGGAAGTAACTTACAGCATGCATAGTGTGAGCTGGTCTAAGTAGGCTGCTATACACAGTGTTCTATGCCTAGTGAGCTCTGCTTCCTTTCCTGTGCAGTGGCTGCAATATTTAGTATAGACAGTAACATAGCAACATAATAATTTAAGTTTGGAAGGGTCTCTAGATCCATCATGTTTACTCTAACTGCATAAGGTGCAGTGATGAAATATGTATCTGCAAAAACATGTACCAATATTAGTCATTAGTTATACTGCACCTGGAGTACTTCGTGCAGTACTGGTGCCCGTATCTGAATAGGGACATTAAGTTACTGGAGGGGGTGCAGCGCAGGGAGACAAAGATGATCAAGGGGCTGAGGTACTTATCATACGAGAGGAGGTTGAGGGAGTTGAACATGTATCCCCTGGAGGAGAGGAGGGACAGGGGGACATGATTGAAACCTTTAAATACATGAAAGGAATAAACAAGACAGGTACAGAGGGGCTGTTCAAAGAAAGGGAGGGGAGGGACACCAGGGGCCATGATATGAGACTGGAGGGAGGAAGGTTCAGGAGGGAGATGAGGAGACACTTTTTTACAGAGAGGGTGGTGGCTTGGTGGAATGCGTTACCTGCAGAAGTGGTATTCCGTAGAACAGTGGACTGCTTCAAAAGGGGATGGGCAGGACAAGGGGGAGGGTTAATGAAGGGGAAGGGTCGAAGGGAAGGGCAGCTGCAGAATAAGGGGTGCTAGCTGCACATTCAAGCAGACTTGATAGACCTCTAGGCCTTTATCTGCTTGCAAATTTCATATGTTCGTATTATATAGTGATTCCCTGCCCACTCTACTACCTGGGGTACCTTGTGATTCCCTTGGTAAGGAGACAGTTGTACCTTACCTTAATGCCCTGTATTGTCTCTACTAATAGGCTGTTCAATAAGTTCAACACCCTCTTTGAGAAAAAGTGTCTCCTAATGTTACCAAAACAAAAGGAGGGCTGCTGCAGTACAATTGCTGTGCTCGGAGCAAGCGACATGCAGACTCAAACTAAACAGCATGGCACCAGAAAGCCACAAACAAAAACAGAAGATAGAGATAAACTGCTGCAATGTATATTTTTATTGTGCTTCCCAACAGGTAAAGATATTACAGACAAGCCCTATTAATCAGGGACCCCAACACTGGATTCATGCTGTAGCATTTCCATAGAGGACACACCTACTTGAGATGACATATTTCTATACATAAGGGTTATAGTGACTGTGCAAAAATGATTTACACAAGTAAAAACCAAAAATAATTCATAACAGGATGCGAGCTTCTGAAATCCATATTAGCACACCAAAAATGCAGAAATATATTTAAAAATATTTGTCAGTTTAAAAATAAAGTGCATGTTGTTTGAATCCCATTGCTGTGCCTTATGATATTACAAGATGTACAAGTATGACATTTCTTGGCTAAGAACCTCATTCTTCCTAGGGTGTTCCTGCTCAGTGTAGCTTGTCTGTATTACTGTATATTTAAGTGTTGGTACTGTAAGTGCAAGAAATAAATATTTGCTGCACATTATGCTTTTTTCACTAGTAGACTTGCTGGTGATGTGCTTTTTGATATATTTCTCAAAATGTTACCCCAAATTTAGCATCACTGAGCTTCAGGTTGTATCCCAGCATTGTGCTGGCAGACATCAGATTAAACACCTCCAATTGTTTAATATTGTTGATACTCTTGAGTATGCAAAATACTGTAGTCATGTCCCCGCTATCCTCCTTGTTCCTAGCATGAACATTTTAGGGCTCTCCTTCCTCTGCTTACCTTGCCTCTCTGAACTCTGGAGACCACATCTCAGAAAGGACATAAAAAGCATACAGGCTGTCTAGAGGAGGGCAACTAAAATGGTGCAGTAGTTGCATCAAAAGTCATATGAGGTGAGACTGAGGGATCTCAATATGTACACCCTGGAACAAAGGAGGGAGAGGGAGAGGGAGAGGGAGAGGAGGGACATGATAGAGATCTACACTATGAGTACCTCACAGGGGTAAACAAGGCACAAGAGAGGAGTACTGTGTTTTTCAGAGGAGAAGGTTCTCCAGGGCAAGAGGGTATGCAATGAAGTTGGAATGGGGACATTTTACAGGGATATGAGGAAGTACTTCTTTACAGAAAGAGTGGTGGATACCTGGGATGGTCTAACAGCGGAGATGGTGGGAGCGAACAGTGGTGGGCTTCAATCTTGCATAGGACAGGAACAAAGGAATCTTAGTAGAAAATTGTTGAGGGGGGTAGCCCAAAATCAGGTAGGTTCTGTGGAGACAGTATAGCAGGGACAAACTGGGCAGACTAGGTTGGCCAGGCAGGCCTTACCTGCCTACAAATTCTATGTTTCTGTGCTATGCAGTTTTTCTCCATACCACACTGATCATTATGGTGGGGCTGTATTTTGTGCTCCTGACTGCCTCAACAACCTTATTGTAATGAGGAGACCGGCGTTTATTTATTTACTGAAAATTGGCAATCAGGACAGGTACACTGAGCCAAGACTTCTTCCCAGATGTGACCCACTGGAAGGGAAATAGAGAGAGACAAAACATACAATGAATAGGCAACATTTTCAAAATATACGTGGCAGAAAAATACAAGGTGCAGCAAAAATACAACAATTAAGCAATTAATACTATGCAGTAAACTGTGTACAGGTTAGTACAGCAGAACTAAAGCACTGGTACAACACAGAATTTGACAGCAGATAAGGACCACTTCATCATCATCATCATCATCAAATCTTTATTTATTCAGGCGAACATCATTGAGCAAGGTTTATTTACAAGATGGGCCTGATAAGGTCAAGGTTCAATAGTTGATACACAACAGATACATCATACACTTATATAAGACAGTTATACATACAGGGGAAAATAACGTTTATAAACACAGTGATGTACAGTAAATTCACATGATAAAAAACGGTTACAGGAAAGTTAAGCTAATATTTACAGTATGTACAGTATATACATATCCCAGTGGGGGCATGGCAGACCTCAACACAATGTAATACTAGGATGGTGAAGGTATTACTGGGTGCCATAAGATGGGGTGTCTGTCTGGAAGGAATATGCCATATATGGTTTGGAAGGGAGATTTGTGAGATGACAATGCTAGCTCTAGTGGTAGCAATTGCATTTCTCTTTGAAGACGACTGTACAACACTGTTTAAAGGATGCAAATGGAATGATATTGGACAGTTTTAGGGATTTTTGTAGGGTGTTCCATGCTATAGCTAGAGAATAGCTGATTGCTGCCCTCCCTAGCCTGGTGTTGAATTTGGGCAATTTGAGCAGAATTTTGAGCACTTGGCCCACCCAGTCTGCCCATTTCCCTACCTACTGGATAAGCTGCAGATCCTAGTTAACCAGCAGTCTACTTCTTCCTACCCCCACCCCCTAGAATGGCCTTATGACTGTCACATGCATGCTTGAATTCCACCACTGTTTTTGACTCCACAACAAGCACTATGAATTGTAGTAGCATAGCAAAATTATGACCTGGGCAGGAGCCGGATGGGGCAGCAAGAGATTTGAGGTGGCATTTGAGGTAAAAAAGGGAAGGTGAGAGGTGGAAGGTAGGAGGAAGATTGTTCCAGATGAAGGGAAGACATGAGGAGAAAGAAAATTTCCCAGCAGCAGAGATGAAGTTTGAAATGGTGAACGTACGAGAGTCACAAGAGGGAAGAGAATAAGGCACAGAGGGAACAGGGGAGAGGAGGGAAAAAAGACAGATGAGCAGAGAGTTAAACCAGTACTTAAAAACTAGGGACGCACAGTGGCTGAGGTAACAGTAGTGAAGGAAGGGATAGAAAGGAAAGTGTAAAGGGTGCAGTGATGAGTACATGAAGGATCATCAGCAAAAGAATGGCAAAAGGCATTGCAGAGGGTGTCCAGTCTGGCAAAGGAGTGGGATGGAATGGTTTCCTAAACCACGTCCATGTAGTCAAACATTCTGAGCACCATCTTAGTGAGCTTCAAATGGTGTACTAAGGATGAGAGACAGCCTTTGTTGTGGTAGAGGGCACACATGTTGAGGAGGATCTTGCAGTTGATGGCACCTACAGTACAAGTCACATTAAACTGTTCCATCAACTCACTGGCGTAGCATTACTACTGCAGTGGCAACTCAAACTGTTGAAGCTTTCAACTATTTTCCAACCATCCTTTACTGCCTATTCAACTCACTTGTAACTGTTTAGTGAAATGGCAGTAGCTGCATTTTCATGGCATTGTTTATAAATATCACAGCATTCATTAAAAGCATTGTGCTGGCACACACAATACTACAATATTGTAAACACAGTCCTCCAGGTGTTATCTGACTAGGGCTTTGTCAAGTGGCAGAGGTTACTTTCTCTGCTTGTTTTACTGGTCTTTTAAACAATGGGGCATGACAGGGCGTTAGTTGTAGTAGGTGCACCCCACAGTCAATGGTGTTGTAAGACATAAGGCAAAGCTCTCCTCCTCCAAGGGGTGGGAGTAGGCTCCCAGCAATATCCTGCCTCATGGCGGTGGCCGTGAGCAAGTGCACCAGTTAATGGCCTCAGGGTTGTTATTGGCACTAGGGCAGACGTTGGCACACAGCATGTGGGAGTATGCACTGTGGGTCACTGATGTCATTACACATCCCCAGGATCTGGTAAAAACATGCAGGAAAAACTCTTCTCTGCTAAGCATAATGACACCCAGTTCCTCGGCTACGCTCTCCCACCCCATTGCTGGATAAGCATATTTCTGTTCTCTTTCCTCCCTCTCGTGCTCCCCAGAAGGAAAAGGAGGGGGTGCTCACTGCATGTGCTTCTGTAGTCTCCCAGTGAGTATTACGGGCAGGGAGCCCACATGCCTGGGGATGATGGGACAGAGTCTTGCCAGCTAGGGAGAATAAATAGAATTAAAACATTTAACCAATTTACCCATCAATTAACACACTTACCAAACTAATAACACCAATTCCTCTACCAAATAAAACACTAACCACAAACACACTGAAAAGACTCCCATACAGTACAAACAAAAACCCTATCCATATAAAACAACCAGCACTAAATACAGCCTAACAGTAACCCACCAGTTCCCCCATTTCACACCAAACCAGCCATGTCCATTGATGCTGCAGCTCTATCCTCAAACACCAGGTCCTGCATGCTGCTGCTGCTGCTGCTGCTGTTGACTCTGACATTCTTTAGCTGCCTCCATGTCCTTCATTCTGCTGCCAACAACACCAAGCTTCTTCAGCTGCCATTCCTGAACACACAGCAGTATTGATTGCAGACACACACCTCACCCATTGCATTAACACATTGGCATCCAACTGCAGAAACTCATCCCTCCTGACCTAAGACACTACACCAAAGTAGGGGCGGCTCAGAGGTAATTTAAGGAAGTATTTTTTCACAGAGAGGGTTGTGGATGCATGGAACGGCCTTACAGAGGAGGTTGTGGAGTCAAAAACAGTGGTGGAATTCAAGCATGCATGGGACAGTCATAAGGCAATTCTAGGGGGTGGGGGTAGGAAGAAGTAGGCTGCTGGTTAACTAGGATCTGCAGCTTATCCATTAGGTAGGAAAATGGGCAGACTGGGTGGGCCAAGAGGTCCTTATCTGCCGTCAAATTCTATGTTTCTATATTTCTATGACCAGCTCTGCAAAACCTGATTATAAAGATGGGCCCTACACTTTGGAAAACACACAGGGACAAAACACCATTAATCTATGGAAAAACTTTAAGACCAACAAAAAAAAAGGCCAAGCATAAAATGATCACTAATGCAATCTAAGGGTAAAAATACTCCATCTGAATGTATTATAAAAATAAATGCTAGCTTTGTATAGTGTATGGGGTGATCTACTATTTTAGGATGCCCTGTACCTCATAAACCCACACAACCTTCATCCGCATGGGGTATTGAACTAATAGGTCCCTCTCAATAATATATTTTCCCTACTAACCAATCGGAATGCATTGTTTTCCTTATCCATTTTATAATTACCATACACCGCAATGACCTAGCATTTATTTTACAGTATAAGTATTGACTACATCAAGTATACCGTTGTACTGAAACCAAATGTAATGGTAGAAGCTGCTTGTCTGAACCTCTCTTCAGGAGCCTCCTGTAATATAGATTTTAAGAAATAAATAACACACCATCTGGGTGCCTGGTTGTGCTGAGATACATGGAAAATTCCTGTATTCTGTGATGCATGACCCACAGCCAAGAGCGTTTAACCACTGGCTATTTCTGTACACATAGCACAATATGACACCCCAAGGCATGTTATTCATCTAAGCTAATAGTTGTAAAGTTTAAAAAAAAGCTAATATATTAAATGAAAAATCCACCATGAGATCAGCGATGTCCAGCTGTGATGTGATGAGAAAGTCACGTGATGCTCTTGGCCAACCAGAGTGCTAGGATTTCTTTAACTAGTAGATCATTTTCCCTGATGCATGTTATTCATCTAATGAAATAGTCATAAAGTTAAAAAAAAACTGATATATTAAATGAAAAATCCACCATGAGATCAGAGGTGTCCAGTTGTGATGTAATAAGAAAGTCACGTGGACGCTCTTGGCCAACCCGAGTCCTAGGATTTCTACAGCTATTAGGTCATTTTAAATGAGGCAGTCTTGGTGTGTAAACCAAATAAACACTTTGCCATCAGCCGCTTATTTTAATGAGTATCTTGTGTTAATTTTACCAGGTTGTTATCAAAGTTTAACTCAAATATTTGTTTGCACTTGGTTACAGTTTTAATAATTCAGCTACATTAATGTTGTCTGATAGACATAATTGTGATGTACATGAGCACAACAGCCAAATATTCCCTCCAAGATAAATGAAATATTAGCAAGTCTTCAAATTATCCCTGTGCTGAACAGAAGGATACATTTAAGAAAAGGCAGAATCGTAGCAGAAAATGTCATAACACTGAACTAAGTGTCAACAGCTTTGACATTTGTTAAATGGCATATAATTGTTTACAACTTGAACAGATGACTGATGATAACTCTTGTTATTTATTTCTGACACATGCTGTTTCAGCAATGCAGACAAATGTCATTTGCCATTAAACTGGTGTGTTAGATAGAAAAAAAACGATAAAAGGAAATGTTTCTCTCCCACTTTGAGCCGAGCTGTGATAGAATAGGGCAGAGAGCCGATATTTTCAGCAATTGCTAATCATTTTGTGCTAACCTTTTTTCACACATTTATGCACTAGGATTTGCTGAAAATAATAGTTATAGAAGTTGTCTGAATAAAAGGTTGACCTCTTACTTGTCTTAAATGTCAAGGCTCAAAATTTGTGGTAGTCCAATTTCTTAATGGTATTGGAGTAAAAAAAAAAAAAGTATTACTGTCTTCACATATAAACTTTTGTATTCTGTTATTGTTAAGGAGAACTTCTGAAAAAAAGAATCCTGACATGCTTTATAATATAAGAATGGTAGGATAACAGTTTTTATCTCACCATCAGGTATCCCTGGTTGAGCATAGCATAGGATTTTACAAATTAAGGGCCCGATACTACTAGTCCTAAACAGAACATTTGAGTGTGTAGGACAGCTCTTGTACTGTGGATGCCACCATGGCATTCAGAAACCCTCCCTCCCCCAACAGATTGAGGACTCTGACCATATCTTGTACTGCTTCTGCCTGTAGAGCAAATGATGGTGGTTCAGACATGGGCCCAGCAAGGCATACTCCATGGCATTCCAAAAGCTAGGTTATTTGTATGACAGGCTATGGACTCCAGGAGTGTGAAGAATCTATGCAGCAAATCCCTGATTTAAGTTCTTTTCTTCCACCTGCTGCAACAAAGAGAAGGATTCTATGTCCATTCTTTGATTCTCACCAGTACACCCAAGCCATTTGCAATGGATAGCTAGGGTTGTCAACAGGTCAATAGATTTTCGTATTGTATGCATTAACAAAAACCTAAGAGCTAAACATTGCAGACTGTAGTAGCTCATGAGTTTGAAGTTGTTTTGTATGATGACATTGTTATTCCAGTTAATAAACTATAATTCGATAGTGACAGAAAACAAGGATGCTGGCATTTCTGTCTTGATTTGAGACAAGTACCTTAGAGTTGGCCTTGGCACAACACAATACTGCAGCATACTGCAGTAGAGTTACTACTATAAAGGCATTTAATCCCTTTTGTCATGTAGTAACTGAAGAAACAATGTTGCATCCTGCTGGGCTACACTGCAAATGGTACTACTGTAAATGGTGGTATTGTCTTTCCTGTATGCACTGCAAATCATGATGGTGCTCGTGTCAGACTTTACAGTTTCTGTAATGTTCACTTATGCTAGACTTGTGGAAAGGATATTATGTATGTTATTTGTCTTGACATCTTACTCTAGTTGTTTTCAGAGAGTGAGGACACTACTGCTGGCAGAAATAGCCCAGATTATAGTGTATCATGATAAAATTGTAGTACTAGAGAGGTTCCAAATGCATAACCTGGTGGTTCCAAGTGGATGATCTGATGGTGTAAGAACGCGTCAACTATGTCTGTCTCACCTTAAATCTAGACACAATTGATTGTTTTCACCCTCCATATTGCTTTCTAGAGACATGTAATTTCAGTGAAGCACTATCTGTTGTCTTTCAATGTATACACCATCCTGGACCAAGAAGACCCTTAACAGTTAGCCTTGTTGCTTAGGACGGTCACACATTATTTAATGTTCCTGTTAGATAATGCAGTATTTTGGAACCCTCACTAGTAGGGAAGAGCTCCCATTAGGTGTGAGCCCTTCCTCTCCCCCCTTCTCTAAAAGCCTTGTTCCATGAATTTACCTCCCATGTGTGCACCTGTATCATATATATACAGGTGGGTGGAATGGGTGCTTTCAGAGGGAGGAGGGTGGAATAGTGAGGAGAAAAGTGGCAGACTAGATGGGCCAAGAGGTCCTTTTCTGCCATCAAGTTCTATGATTCTATGATTCTAGGATATATACTTTCCGGTATCCTTCGTCTTCCATGCTTCTCCCCTCCTCTCCTTCTTGTCACCCTCTCTTTCCCTCCCTTTATTCCTCCCTCTTAAGAGCCCATTAGCCCTGATACCTCTTTATCCCTTTTCAGTGGTCTGCTGGCAACTGTGTATAAGGGTTAACTCACACATAAAAAAAGTCCATTCAAAAGATGGTCTGGTGCCGGATGAGAGTGTCTAGTTCTAGAAACCCCAGGCATACAAAACAAATCCTCACACTCAAAGGGGAAAAACAGAATCCTGTTACAAAACTGTTCCTGAGCAAAAAGTTAATTTTTTTTTCTTTCAGAAGGCTTTACCTGGAAATCTACTACTGAGACTGCCCACTCTCAATTATCAATCTAATAGGCCTTATTGGTTTATTTCTGGAACTCCCATGTCATCTCTACCCTGTAGTAACCCAAATTATACCCTTATCATCCTTGTATTACAGCTTCAGTCTGCTGCCTTACTGCCCTTGAAGTAGCTTTTCTGGTGTAACAATGTATTTTGCTGCTAGTACTTTGTAATGGGCTCTACGGTGCCAGTTTGACAACAATTTTGTTGACTGGCATCACAGAGACAGAATTTACATTGACCGCAAGTTGCAGTTGGCATAAATACCAATTGACTCCCAGTCCATATTTCTACTGGGGGGCTTCACACTCCGAACCCTTTATTCCCCTATTCTAAATATATAATCGAGTCGGAGTTGATTCGGGGAAGGGTACAGGACTGGGAGATAGTGTGCCCCTGTCTCAGGTGCACCAGTACAGTGACCTGTTGATTTCATCAGCAGAGATGTAGGTTGCTGTATTGGTGTCACTGTTGGGGAGGTATACCCCTTAGAATGTACCCCATGTAAGTTTATTATTATGATGTACTCCCTCTCCATTCCCCAGGACATACATGGAAACATGCAGATGTTGATGTTAGTGAGCCTTCCTAGGCAGTTTGTAACCTAAATAAATTAATGAGGGTAAGTAATTTTGATGCAGAACATAACGCCAGCTCTTAAGCAGGGACGTTGTCCCTATGTAGAGTATGTTGTGCTGTCTGTCTTTGAACATGTCAAAGTTAATTTTATACAAGAACTTTACAGAAGAATATTCATTTGTTATGTTCAGGCTGTGTGTTGAAAGTTATTTCATGTTATTACATGTGTCATTTCTCAGATCTGCTGCTGTTACAAATTCAGTTATTTTCACCAAAAAATATTAATATTATACAAACAAGAATGCAGCATTTACCACTGAACTTTTTCTTATAACATATTTAAAATGAATGAATAAATAGAAATAAATACATTAATTAATTAATTAATTGATACAATTCTGGAGAACGAGCCAATGCAGGCACCATTTTGACAGCAATTCCTTCAAACAATATAATCTATTTGCTTTCATTGCCCTGTAACTGTCTCTTGCTTGGTATGTCTGTTGATACCATAGTTATTTGCACTACTTGATTTGTAGCTGATTCCGTGAGGCCTGTATTCTAAATAGAAACTGTTTTATTTTATTTATTTCATCTTGCCTTGTTCAAACTTGTAATTCCTTATTAAATGTTTATCTTGCATTGTTTAACTTGTATTACCAAATTGTTGTTAAGTGTGGTATCTCTATTCTAAATCCGTGTGGCATCTCATAACATCATATTTGTAATGTTTTATCACTGTGTTATAGTTCTGTAACTCTTCTAGGTCCTGCTTGAAAACAGGTACCTGTTTGCTGAGTGAATTACATGGTAAAATAAATAAATAAATAAATAAATACAAATGCTTTTGTATGGGGTTATTATGTGGCCACCTTGAGCACCTAGGCAGCATTGCTAAAATCCTCTGCATGGTTTTCCAGTTCCACAACAAATGTTTTATAAATGTTATAACTACAGACAGTAGCACAATGTGGAATAATTGTCCAGTGTCCAAGATGGCATGGGGACAGGGGCCTTGTTGAAATGGATCTCTTTAAACAGAGCTTTAAAACTTTACTAGAATGTGGCAATCTTCAAAATCTCACAAACAGCAAATGAAAACAAAGCTGAGAGATAGCTCATCAACTGAGAGGGACACTATTGAAGAAAGGTCCCGTAAGTCATTTTTCATTTACCATTACTTTGAGATAGATGCTGCAGCTATGACAGCTCCAGACATAAGTATACCATTCGTAGCTCCAGAGGACAATGGCTACCGGGGATAAGAAAGATCTGCATGTAGCCTCCAGATACTGTTGTTCTAGCTTGTAACAGCATGCAAGCAAACATGTTTGTAACTGACAAATGCTTGTTTTTAAACAAGCTCTATGTTTTGCATCCAACTGCTATACCATCCAGTAGATGTCAAAGTGCAGACTGAAGTCTGAGCTGAAAACACTGGTTGACTGATCAGCATAGGTGCCGGAACCGTGGGGGCGGAAGGGGCGGTAGCCCCTCCACTTTTTATTTCTGTATGGCAAAAACTCGTATAGAAACAGTGCCCTTTGTTCCCTTACAAGTGCCCTTTTGATTCTCAACCCCCTCAGCTTTTACCATCTTCCGGCACCCTTGCTGATCAGGCTTGAAATTCTGCCTCTGGTTTCTACATTGTTCAATGTTTTGGTGAATAGAGTAGTATTTGTATATTCCCAACCTTGGTAGATAAGCCAGGTACTGAGGGAATAGAAGGCCCAGCACCAAAGCTGAGTAGAATGCCGGAGGAGGAAGAGGAGGACGAGGCAGGGGAGAATGGTGGGTTGTTCACAGCACACTAAGCAGAGAACTGCTGAGGGAGGCTGATCTTTATAGGGGATGTAGGAGGAGCTATTCCCCCACATTGAACCTCAGGCTTTAGCCCTCCCATTCAATGTGTTAGTGAATACAGCAGTGCTTGTGTATACTTAAAAAGGCTGAAATGCAGCCTTTCTCTATTCCCACTCTTGGTAGGTAAGCTGGGTAGCAAGTATGGAATAGAAGACCTGAAAAGAAAACCTCATGCATCTCATGGAGAATATGACCAGTAGCATGCAGGAGAGGAACCCCCCCCCAAGGAGAGGAAACCTCTGAGGACCCATGGAAACTGACCCACCTATCCTCAGGACAAACTAAGAGAATATGATCCTAATTGCTTGGAACTATGTTCTAATTTTGTGTAGGGTTATTTTTTTATTTTAGACTTTGGTAACCAGGTAAGGCCCACTAGGCACAAGTGCTTGTTCTCAGGGGCGACCTGGGAGCACTGGGCGGTTCGGTGACTTGCTCAGAGTCACACAGTATGCAAGTAGAGGTTGTGAGACTCAAACTCGGGTCTAGTTTGCTGGATGTACCAAGCTCGTTCACACCTCATTCCTCTAACCTCTAGGCTATACTGCCAGCCCAAAGTTCATAGAGATGAAGTTCTGTCTTCAGAGTTTGATGAATGATGCGTTCAGTAGGGTTGATTCTTGAGGTTGAAGAGGCAGGTCTAGTCCAAAGGATGTCCATTTTCCAAAGATGGATCATGTTCAGTTGGTAAAAGGGGGCTGAACAAAATCTAGGATTCATATATGATATTTGATGGAGATACAGATGGATGTGAGCATGAGGAGCATGACTTTGTTTAAATACGCTGCCCAACTACAAACTATGGGTTGTACAGTATGATGGTTTATGAAATCCTGTAAGTAATCTGTCAGATGTTCAAAGGAGGTAAGGGAAAGATACAATGTTTAATTCCTTTGTACAGTCGTGAATGGTTCAGATATTTGCAACATTCTGGACAAGATTCTTCTCATACTGTTTAGAAAGAAATGCAGGAATTGAACAAAAGCTAGAAGACGGGGTAGTAGAAGCTCTGACATTCGAATTAGGATCTAATGACTTGAGGTCAGGAAATTCACAATGTTTCGCTATGAAGGCATCTATAGGAAGACGATTGAAGGTATGGAGATCTGCTTTAGGTACGTGGTAGGAGCGGGTAATGAAAGATTTCAGACCAATGAGGGAAGGATGACATATGCTGTAAACATACAGATGTAGTGTTTACTGTATTGGTCCTTGTAAGAACAGATCCAGAAGCAAATGATTTGACACCATTTATTGGACCAACATAGATGTAGCAAAAAGAACAAAGTGCTTTATCTTTCAGACCAACAAGTCCTTCCTCAAAAAAGGGGGATTACGCTTCTGAGGAAGGACTTGTTGGTCTGAAAGCTAAAGCTCTTTGGTTTTTTTGTTACATCTACGTTGGTCCAATAAAAGTTATCAAATCATTTGCTTCTGGATATGCTGTAAAAGCAGTATTTGGATACCGAAAGATATAATGGAAATTTACAATACAATCATTTTAAGGTTTGAAGGTGAGTTAGTTGCTATGATGAGGTTTGCATAGATTCATATTCAGGAAGGACTGCTGTGCAAGATGATGGATATGGTGTTGCTGTAGCTTAATCACACATGGCAGGAGCTTAACATAGAGGCTGTGCCTTGCTGGTGGATCCACTATCTGCGTGCTGTTGGGAGCCCAAAAAAGAGATGTCTTTGACTGAGTCTACTGACTGATGAGGCAAAGTGGTATATAGCAAAAATAATGTGGTGGGTACATTGACTGCTTAGTCAGATGTAAAACAATTGTGGAGCATAACTGTGATAGGAATCTAGCCAGGTCAGTAGGGGATGTGCAGGATGATAAATCAAATGGAGGCCTGCTCATGGTGGTGGTATTCACTGGAGGGAGTATGGAGGGTATAGATCCAGTCAGATGGGTTAGAAAGGACCACTGGATGGGTAGCTGGCATAATGAGAGCATTGTGATAAAGAGATATAGACAACTTTGTGAAGTATGGTAATGTCCAGAGGCTAGGGAGCAGTGACATGGGGTACTGCTCATTTAGCAAGCCAGCTATGCATTGGAGATCCAATGATACATAATCTGAGATAATGGATCCAAGAAGAGTCTTGGGAGCATTCAATGGCTAATCAGGGAAATACAAGGTGGATACCATGGTTGAAGTGAGTCAGTGCTTTAGGGAGTAGGCTATACATGGAAAGTACAACAGATGATGCCAGTTCTGCTGTGTAGTATCCTGCAATCCCAGTTATCCTTGAGGGGTATAGTTTATTATGGAGTTGGTATGTCCCAGGAGGGAATTAGGTTCATGATTCCAAGGTAAGATGAAGGGCATGAAGAAGACTCAACTAAGCTTAGATCCTATGGAGATATCAGGAAGTAGTAACGTCAATGCTGTTTGTATTAAATGGAATATGGAAAGAAGGATCCTGCAAAGTTGATTAAGAGGTAAGATCTTCTGTAGTCCAGATGAGTGGAATCCAGAAATTGATACTGGGGAGAGTATCGGGAAGTACCAATATTTTGTATAGTGACATAGACTCTATATAGTATGCTGTTCGAGGGATGTCGCTGGACAAAGATTTGAACAGGAACTCTTTAGCATGTTGGACAGGAGCAGTAGTGTCAGTTGAGATAGGAATATAAGTCAGATGAATGGGTAGGAGTAACTGAATGGGTGTGGATGCTGGACGTCTGTACTTGTGAAGAATGCCCAAAAGAGATACAGAAGCAAATGTTCAGAAGTCTTGAGCCACTAGGGTGGTGACAGCAGGACCAGCATCAATAGGTGCAGCCAGGGTACAGGACTGTGTGTAGATGCCACAGCATAATGGAATAGATTGTGGAAAAGCCAAAATAGGCATCACTTGGAAGATCCAGCAACTGAGAGGAGAAACCAGGTACAGATTGCTGTTAATTTGGGGCATGAGGTTCCCACTTCTGAAGGAGATGGCAAATATGAAGCTCTGACAGCCCAAAAGGAGCTGTAGAGATGGGGCATAAGGGTCCTACCTCCAAAGGAGATATCAAACAGGAATTGCTGGCAGGAGAAGGACAGGTACAGTGGTGATGGGGATGAGGTTCCTGCCTCAGAAGGAAATGGTAAACTACAATCACTGATGGTAGACCCATGGCTTGGAAGAAGAGCAGCAGCAGGGGAGAACAGGAGGAAGCCATGGATGCCCATCCCTGGAAGATGGAGGAATCTTCATACATCGAGCAGGAAGCAAGGGCAAATGTGGGCAGAGACAAGTCAGGGAGGAGGCTTCAGGAAAACAGGAACATCTGGGATAGCAATAGTGGAGTAGACAGCAGCAAGAAGCTGAAAGTCTGGAGACCAAGGGAGGCAGATCTGGAAGGCAAGCCACAGGCAACAATGCACATCAAAGTGGTCTGGAAATGTAATGGACAAGACGGAGATTGACAAGAAACAGGCCAGTAGGTCCAAATCCACAACATGAGGAGGTCAGGCGAGGACAGGGAGGAAAATCCCAGGCACAAGCACAGAAGCTTGAAGGCTGGCAGGGCACAGAGGTCCAGTCCAAAGGAAGGCAGCAGGCTTAGGTCACTGACTGAAAATTCAGGTAGTAGAGGCAGGAGACTGGAGAATGTAGGAGCAGAGGGGTCCCATTGGTGAACCCATGTTGATGGTATAGGGTGCAGGTAGTTGATATGATAAAGCAGTCTGAGATGATGGAGAATAGAGATCCCATTCCTGAAAGGAAGTGGCAAACTCAGATTGCTGGCTTAGGATGCAGGTAGTAATGAGTTAGAGATTGGGGGTAGATGGGGTTCAGTGGTTCTGTTTTCGCAGGGATTGTGGCAACCAGATAGTAGGTATTCAATACAGTTGCATAAGACAGCAGTTGGAGGCCACAGGCTCCCATCCCTGGTAGTCGAGGCAAGCTAACCATTACTCAATCCCACACCAGGCAGAGTTTGAGATGCAGGCTGTGGGTACTTGGCAAGGTATAGCACTGGGTGAGATTGAGGTAGAGGAAACTTGCCCCCATCCCCGGTAGACAGGGCAAGCCAGCCTTCACTCCATACCTTAGAAGGCAGCGTTAGGGATGGAGGATATTGGGGTGCTGGTATAACTGGTAGTTGGTGGTAGAGAATCCAGCAGGGTAAAATGGCAGATGGATTGAAACAAATTCCCATGTGGCAGACAACGCTGCTAGGGAGGCTGTTTGCAATATTTATCTGAGTGTAGTGCATACCGGGGAATTTCTGGTGCCCGAAGAGTTGAAATTACTCAGGGCTGTTGGAATAGGAAGGAACAGCAATGGAAATGGCATGCCAGCTAGAAGAGTGAGAAAACCCAAAAGAAATTATGGGGGAGGAGGTAGGGAACTGGCAAATAAAGGACAGAGGCAGGAACTGACGGGGAGGAGATGGGGAAGCAAGAAAAGCAAAACGGGTTAAGACAAGGGACAGAGTAAAGGGGGGAAACAGCAGGGAAAAGACAGGCAGGGGAGAGATGGGGGGGACAACAGGAAGAAACCAAGTGGGGGGGCAAATGTTGGCAGCAAAGAAAGGAAATCCAAGAGGGCTCTGCTACACGAGTCACACAGGAGCCCAGCGCTCATGAAGGTGAGTGTTCACAACGTGCTAAGCAGGGAACTGCTGAGGGAGGCAGGCCTTTATAGGGGATGTGGGTGGAGCAATTCCACCATACTGAACCTCAGGCTTTACCCCTCCCAAAAAAACAGAGACATTTGAAAATGCAATTAATTACCTTAACGTGCAAGTTGTAGGGTTACCAAACTCTTTCTGTTTGGAATATAGTTCCACAAGGGAGCTAGTGAGGAATGTCTGTATTGAATCTGTTGGTCCTCCAACAGACAAATTGAGTTTGTTTTTTTTTACTACCCCTCTCCATGCAGCTATCCCCTTCTTCGGGAGACACACATATGGCCTTTTCAGCCCTTGCTCACCTACCGGGAGGCTGGTGCAGTCCGTTCCCCATGGAGCTATGGTTGTACCCCCCCAGGCGGGTACGGGGAGGGGGCCTTACACCCCGATACATCTGCATTTTGTCGGAACGCTGTCTCTGGGCCGGTACGGGCACTGAAGGTTGGGGCCCAGGTGCTCCATCTACTGGGAGGCTACGCAGTTTTTCCATTTTTTCTCTTGGCATGCCATGTCCCCGGACGTCAAGCGCTGAGCGCGGCGTCTAACCGCATCGCCCTCTGTTGTGCGTCCGGACTTGCTGTACCTCTGGTCTCCACCTGGGCCAGACAAGAGCGAGCTCTGGCACCCTCCCCAGAGAGGACGAGCAGTCCCTGGACGCCAAGACCTCTCGCCCGGTTCTCCAGCTCCCGGCTCGCTCCCGAACCAGGGTCGCTGGTGTCGCAGCGGAAATCCAACCACTGCGCCGGCGGGCCGGCATGACAAATTGAGTTTTATATCAAAGGCATATTATATTCTAACATGAGATAAAAAATTAAATGTGACCCCACAGACTCAAATGACTGAAATTGACAATCTCCTGCAAGCCCCCCCCCCCTTAACAAAAGGAGGCCAACAACAGACAAAGGTTTAGCAGCTATTCAAAGTCATTACTGCATTCAAAATGGATGGGGTTATTATTTAATCTACACACATACAAGGTACCTTTTTTTCATTCAAATTCCATAGCTTCCTGATGTCTCTGAAAGTACACAGGAGTGGAGAAAACAACTGGGGGCGTATACTGAGGAAGTGTTGGAGTTAGGAGGTGCTTCATCATTCTGTGCCCTGCAAAGTTTTTTTATTTATTTTGGGACAATTAAATACCTTTCTTATGAAAAGATCAACTTCAGAAAAATGTTTACTGCAAAAGCTTAAAGGGACTCTGTCAACCCCCTTAGGCCTCAAAGTGTCTCTAATTTAAAAATCGCTTGTTATGATTTGTTACAATCTGGGGAGATTGCTGATGTAGCTGGTAGTTTGATTTTGATAAAAGTTTTAACTGAAAAACAGACTATCAACCATACTGATGTTATCACACAGATCTTTTTTACAATCCTTGATCAGTTCCTACTGTGTTTTTCCTGAACTTGGCAACACAACCAACACAATCTAGCCACTCATTGTGCAGTGGGAGGAGAGTAGACTATTGCTTTATGAGTGGTTGCACTGTTTGGGGCTGATTCTAATGTTCAGAAAGTATGCAATAACAGTAAATCAAGGATTTGAAACAAAACAAAGTTGACTGTAATTGCACATTTGGATTGGATTTCGGTACTTCTAAGAAAGGAAGTACATAAAACAACCAGCAATACTAATGTATTTTAGAGAAAGTAAGCAACTGTAAAATGCGGGTGTTCAACTAGAAATAATATGATTAGAAAAAAGATTGACAGTGTCCATTTAAAAGGTTTACATTACAAGGGAAGATTAGCAAATTGAAATTCGTAAGACCTTCCTCCTTCAGAATAAAAATCTGAATGCACCAGGAATGGACTTAAATCAGCAGTATTTGTTAGAAAAAAAAACCCTCATGGGCTCAATTCACAAAACTGGCCTTAGAGCGGTACAAGCTGTGGCAAACAGCAGCTTGCATTCAATGTTGGTGCGCCAGGGACCCTGCATCTGATTCAGGACTAGGATGGGTCCCACACCAACTCCTGCAGTTTGCTACACCTGCTCCCTTGCATCAAACAAAGGGCACTAGGGAGGGGATTGCCACAAGCTGTAGGAGGGTACATGCCGGCCAGTGTGTGCAGTCCCACTGGAATATAGGAAAACCTTTGGAAACATTGCTGCAAAGCCAAGGCCACATTCCAGCAGCACCAAAATAGTGCAAGGTCAGCGATGACTGTACATCCTGGTATGTGGTGCCCTGCTTCATACAATGCCACTATAGTCATCTATAACTCAGACAAAAGAGCACCAATAACTGTGTAACCAGAGTTCATACAATTTGGATACCTGTATCAGGCTTCCATGTGAACTGCCGCAGAGTTAGATTGTGATGTCCTCAAGGAGTCTGACAATGCCAATGTTATTGGCAGTGCCTACTCTACAATACAAATGAGTGGAGTGTGCAGTCAGAAGGGATGATAATACACAGTTCCAAATATTGTTCGCTGGTCACATCGCTCACATCACATCACTCACTTCAAACCACATTGTGGAAGTTTATAGGATTAAACTTGATGCCCTCTGTGGTCTCCCAAAGTTAAACAATAGGGAGGATAGTGATGCCCAATGAGGTAATAGAGGGAGGCTTGACTAAAGTAGAGTAGGTGATCAGCCCGGGGGCGTAGGCGCAGGAGTGCTGTCGCACCATGGTGAAGCGACCCTCTTACACTGCACAGTACCAGGCCTTTTCCTTGGGTTTATGGAGAGAGTTTCCTCTGACGTCATATACTGGGAACCTAGCCTGTGCATCCCGGTGCAGCATTAGTGGGTAGCAAGTTCCACCCACTGTAGACGCCATCCTGGGCACCTATAAGTAAAATTGTAACATTAGGGAGAGAGAAGAGCAAAAATAAAATGAGAACTGCAGCGTGCACTCAGGGATCAGTCCAGTGGAGCAGGCTCTCCAGTGGTAACGAGACAGGTTGTTGAGCGTGATGGGTCTTTGGAAAGCGTCTCAGCAAAAGTCAGCAGCCCAGGTTTGATCAGCAGAGTCGTAGGGCCTTGACAATCATCCAAGTCTGAGGGAAAATCTGCCCAGGAGTTTACATCCGCAACTTCCATGATGAGATCATCCGGTATATCAGCAATTGAGAGCTGGTTTTCTGTGAGGAGTTCATTTTTGGTTTGTTTGGCAGGTGCAGCTGTTTCTGGACCCTCAGAGGCTGGATCTTAGTCACTAGATGAACGTTGGTGTACCCGGGTCACTTGGCCTGAACCCTGCTGTGGCAGAAGAGGGGAGGAGGTGCAGACTGGTTGAGACTGTGCATTTAAAATGTTATTTGCAGGTCCTGCTGAGGTCATGGGGTAAGGAGGTCTGGGGGATGCAGTTAGTCACAGAACCATCCGGTCACTATTATGATCCTCTTGAAAGCTGCTGCCAGAAGGATGGTTCCCCCTCCAATGCACCCATTAGAAACATAGAAACATAGAAACATAGACTTTGACGGCAGATAAGGACCGCTAGGCCCATCTAGTCTGCCCATTTCCCTACCTACAGGATAGGCCGCAGATCCTAGTTAACCAACAGCCTTTATCTTCCTGCCCCCACAAGAATTGTCTTATGTCTGTCCCATGCATTCTTGAATTCTCCCACAGTTTTAGACCCCACAACTCCTCAGGAAGGCTGTTCCATGCATCCACTACCCTCTCTGTAGATAATACTTCCTCACATTGCCCTGAACCGCCCTCCTTCTATCTTTAAATTGTGTCCCTTGTTCTTGCAAGACTCTTTTCTGAAAGATGCTACCTCTTGGACTTTGTTGATTCCTTGAGGTACTTGAAAGTTTCTATCATGTCCCCTCTCCTTCTTTCCTCAAGGGTATATATTAAGCTCCTTTAGTCTCTCCTCATATGGCTTCTCTTGCAGACCCTGCACCATTTTAGTTGCCCTCCTCTGGACTGCCTCTATCCTGTCTATGTCCTTGCGGAGATGGGGTCTCCAGAACTGGACACAGTATTCCAGATGGGGTCTCACCAACTGTCTGTACAGAGGGATAACAACTTCCTGTTTTCTGCTGCTGATGCCTCTCCCTATACATCCCAGTATACGCCCGGCCCTTCCTACTGCCTTCTCACATTGCTTGCTAACCTTAAGGTCATCTGATATGATTACCCCAGGTCCCTTTCCTGTTTTGTTGTTGTTACTACCTCCCCACCCATTGTGTATTCTTCCCCTTGGTTCTTGTTTCCCAGGTGCATTATTTTGCACTTTTTGTATTGAATCCTAGCTGCCATATGTCTGACCATTCCTCCAACCTTGCTAAGTCCCTTTTCATCCTTTCCACCTCCTTGTGTATCAACTCTGTTGCAGATCTTTGTGTCATCTGCAAAAGGCATACTTTTCCTTCCAGTCCCTCTGCAATGTTACTGATGAAGACATTAAAAGGACTGGACCCATACTGAACCTCATCGTGCACCTACTAGCAACCGCCCTTTCTTCAGAGTGGACTCCATTTACAATTACCTTCTGTGTCCTGTTGTCCAGCCAATTTTTTTACCCAGGCTACCACCCTGGGACCCACTCCCAGGCTGGTTAATTTGACTATTAATCTTTTGTGTGGGACTGTGTCAAATGCCTTGCTAAAGTCTAGGTAGGCCATGTCCACAGCCGCCCTGGTCTACTACTTTGGTCACCCAGTCAAAGAAATCTATTAGATTCTGTCTGACATGACCTTCCCACTGTGAACCCATGCTGCCTTGGATCCTGTGCTCCACTGACCTCTAGGTACTCAACTATTCTTTCCTTCAAAAGTGACTCCATCACTTTCCCTGACACAGAGGTCAGACTGACAGGTCTGTAGTTTCCTGCCTCTGTCTTGGTCCCACTTTTGTGAAGGGGAATCACATCCGCCTTCCTCCAGTCCTCGGTACCACACCATCCTCCCATGATTTATTAAAAGAGTAGCCAGTGGTTTCACTAGTTCCTTCCTTAATTCTTTTAGAATTCTGTGGTGAATTCCATCAGGACCCATTGCTTTGTCCACCTTCAGTTTTAGGAGTTCTTGCAGAACCCTTTCTTCTGTAAAGGACTGGGATAGACCCCCTATCAAGAGTACTTCTGTTAATTGGATTAGGCACTTCCTCCTCTTTGTGAATACTGAGCAGAAATATTCATTCAGTATTCCTGCTTTTTCACTGTCCCCTGCCCACCCACCGTTCATTCTATTCAGCCTCACTATCCCTCCTTTGTCTTTCTCATGCTGCTGATGTACCTATAAAGGTTTTATCCCCTTCTTAACTGAGTTGGCTATCTTTTCCTCAGTTTGGGCCTTTGCTATTCTGACTTCCCTCCTGCTTCTTTCTGCCTTAACTGGTACAGCTCTGTCCTGCTCCTTCTGTGTTTCTTATACTTCGGAATGCTATCTTTTCTTCCTGACTTTCACAGCCACCTCTCTTGAGAACCATAGTGGCTTTTCTTCGTTTGATTTGTTTATTTGCTTCACAAAGGCTTGTTGCGTCTGTGATGGCAGTTTTGATAATTCCCCATTGTTGCTCCACACCCTCCTTCTAGCCTGTTTGCTAGTGCTTTCTGAGGCACTTCCCATCTTGCCAAAGTCAGCCCTCCTAAAGTCCAGTACCCTCACTTTTGTATGGCTTGACTCTGTAGCTGAGTTAACGTGAACCACACTGTTTGATGGTCACTTGTCCCCAGATGGCAACCTACTTCTAGATCTGAGATCCTCTCACTGCCCCAGTTTGAGAGTACGAGGTCTAAGATTGCTCCCTCACTAGTGGGTTCCAACTAGCTGTCTAATGCCTGCCACCTGTAGGGCATCAAGAATGGCCCTGCTCTTGGATGTGGCTGCAAAAATGTGCTCCAGTTAACATCTGGCATATTCAGATCTCCCATCAAAGTATCTCCCTTTCTCTGCCATTCTAAGAATGCCTTCCATCATATCCTTGTCCATTCCTTCCCCTGACATGGGGTCTGTACACAACCCCTGTGCGGATTGTGGTGCCCTTTCCAGTCTCCAAGGTGACCCACAGTGCCTCCTCTCCTCCATGTTTACTCTTTTGTTCAGTTGCTTTTATCTCTTCCTTTACATAGAGAGCTACTCCTCCCCCTCTTCTCCCTTGCCTGTCTCTCCTGTAGGTTATGTACCCTGGTATGTTAACATCCCAGTCATGGTTCTCTGTGTACCATGTTTCTGTGACTGCTACGATATCCAGGCATCCCTCTTCCATTAAGGCCACCAGCTCAGGGAGCTTGTTGCTCAGACTACGGGCATTGGTACTCATTACCCTCCATTTCCTGATGGCCTTACCCCCTTTTGCCCCATCTCTGTCCTTCTTGCCTTTGTCACTTTCTCCATTTACCCCTGCCCTTCTCCCTATCGACACCTCCATGTTGGTGTTTGCCACACTTACTACCGTGATTGTTTGGGGGCTAGGATTTTCCTGCTCCTTTCCAGTGCCTCCCCCCTTGGCTAGTTTAAAAGCATGCCAATGAAGCATTTAAACCTATCACCTAGGATCCTGGTTCCCCTCCCGGACAGATGCAGCCCATCATGCCAGTATAGGCTTGCATCACTCCAAGTGGACCCCAGTCCCAATGAAGCCAAATCCCTGAGCTCCACACCAGTTTTCAACCACTGTTGAATCCTATGGTACGGAACATCCTAGCCTCTCCTTTGCCATAGATGGGTAGCACCGAGAAGGTTACCGTGTGCTACTTGACTAAGGCCCTCCCAATTCCACAAACTCTTCCTGCACTTTCTAATCCCTTCTTAGCCAGGTCATTTGTCCCTAGGTGGACAATGACATCCAGCTCCTCCCTGTGCAGCTGCTCTGGCAATCCTTGAGGATTCGCCCCTGTCCCTCCAAGCCATGGTGCCAGGCAGGCACCTTACCTCCCTCTCCTTCCTTGCCCAGTTCTACCTTCCTAACAATGGAGTCCCCACCAGGAGTTGTTTCCTTCCCTGCAGGGTCCCCTGCCACCCTCCTGTGGGTCTCCTTGTGGAGGTTCCCAGCATCCTCCTTGGTCTCCACTGTAGGTGCCTCCATAGAGGAACCACACTTTGCCAGAATGGCATAGGAATTGTGGAGAGGTACAACTGGAGGGATGTGCCTCTGTTCCACCACCCTCACCCTCCCTAAGCCCACTGTGGTCCAACCGCTCCTCTTTCTTGGCAACCTCTGAGGCAACGGCAATGGCACTGGTGGTCCCTGGTTGGAAGAGGAGATCCCACAAATCCTGGCCAACTCAGCCTGGAGATGAGCAACCTCCTCCCTCAGCCCAGAGAGGTGCCTGCAGATGGGACAACACTGCATCCTCCAGAACATCTCCCGGAAGACTGCTGCTCCACAGCCACTGCACTGCACCACTCCAATCATGTCTTATTTCTGACCCCTTAACTGTTTGCAATCCTTACTCTTTCGTCTGTTTTTTTCTCTCTCTCTCCTTACTTTCTGCCTGTGTGCCCTTTAAACTCCTGATTGTCCTGTTCTGAGACAAGAATATCCTATATTTCTCAGTAGACCACTTACTTGTTCAGAGGCAGACCTCCAGCAGCTAGAGGGGGCCGGAGACCTACTCTTGCCCTTCTAGGATGGTGGGTCCTTGGTGGTTCTGTGATAACTCACTTCCTGCCCCTAAACAGGAAGTTCCTGTTGTCAGTCAAATCCTGTGCCTATAAAAATAGAACTAACTTTGGGTGGGGAGGGAAGGAGGGCAATATAGTCCCGGCAGAGAAGTTCAGTCACACAGCAGTCCTTTCTCTTGGTGTCTTCTGCCAAGCTATTAGCAGAATCTTTCTAAGGCAGTCTTTAAATGTAGCTTCCTTCTA
Organism: Neoceratodus forsteri; assembly: GCA_016271365.2. Lineage (NCBI taxonomy): Eukaryota > Metazoa > Chordata > Ceratodontiformes > Ceratodontidae > Neoceratodus > Neoceratodus forsteri. The sequence continues at coordinate 623,337,794 of JADMNL010000023.1, read as the reverse complement.
GCTAAGCCACTCCCCCTACTTACCAGATCTTTCTACAAGTAATTTAAACCTCACAGCAGTTAAGTCATTTCAGTCACCTGAGATTTACACCTAGATGACTTTTCAGTTACCCATTCAGTTCAGTTAACCCAAACACACACTTTTTTTTATTTTTGTTTTGTATGTTAGTTTTTACCCTAAATTAAAGGTCCAAATACAAAAGTTCTTCTACTTTAGTCCCAGCAGAGAAGTTCAGTCACACAGCAGTCCTTTCTCTTGGTGTCTTCTGCCAAGCTATTAGCAGAATCTTTCTAAGGCAGTCTTTAAATGTAGCTTCCTTCTAGCTAAGCCACTCCCCCTACTTACCAGATCTTTCTACAAGTAATTTAAACCTCACAGCAGTTAAGTCATTTCAGTCACCTGAGATTTACACCTAGATGACTTTTCAGTTACCCATTCAGTTCAGTTAACACAAACACACACTTTTTTTTGTTTTTGTTTTGTATGTTAGTTTTTTACCCTAAATTAAAGGTCCAAATGCAAAAGTTCTTCTACTTTAGTCCCAGCAGAGAAGTTCAGTCACACAGCAGTCCTTTCTCTTGGTGTCTTCTGCCAAGCTATTAGCCCTGGGACCCATAGCCATTGCCCTGGGACCCATAGCTTCTTGGGAAAGGTAGTTTTTAAAGGCATCCGAGGCCAGTGTTTGGAGACCCATACTTTTATCTCCCGAGGTGTCTCAGTGATTATGTCCCTTCCTTCACGGGATACATACAGGTAGGCCAAGTTGCAAAAACCATATTTATATCCTTGTTCTGCCAGAAGTTTTTTAATGGGAATAAATGCTTTCCTGTGAGCCACCACTTCGGCGAAGTTTCTGAAGAAAGACACCTTGGCCCCATGCAACAAAATTTCTCCTCTGTCCCGAGCTGTCCTTAAAACTTTTTCCTTTGTGGAGTACTTGAGTATATAGGCTGTAATGGGTTATGGTGATGAATTAGTAGAGCAAGATCCACTGGGAATTCTATGTGCCCTTTCCACTTCTATCAGACCATGCCACCTGTCCCCTAACATTTTAGGGATTTCCTCATTTAAGAAGCATTCATTGTTTTGGCCCTCCGATCCCTCGGGGATACCGAGGATTCTGATGTTATTGCGTCACCCACGGTTCTCTTGATTTTCAGCCCTTCACCAGAGTGTGGCCAGCATATCGTCGTGTTCTTGGAGTCACTGTAAGATTCTGGCCTGGCTTGATTCCAGGTCCTCTGTTTTTTGTTCCGCTACATTCGTTCTGTCATTTAGCACATGCACCTCAGCAGCTGTGCCTTCTAGAGTCGTTGATATGGAGTCCACCCTCATGAGCAGCGTCTCTAGCAGGGCTGTGATATGTTGAAGAAAGCTGCCCATGTCTACCAGTTGAGAGGGAGGCTCCATGGAGGTTGTAGCCGAGCCATCCGGAGGGTGGTTAGAAGAGGCCATATGGTGGCTAGGGTGAGTCTGTATTCCAGTTTCTGCAGTGAGGTAGATAATTTAGCACCATGGCCACTGAGAGGGCTACAGTTAAAAATGAGGAGTCCACCGCTACACTGACACAACAAAAGGCCCTCCAGGCAGGGTTGGAGTTATGAGGCCTATTCAGGTCCAGTACGGGTTGCGTAAGGACCAGTGCCACAAGACGATTTACCGGATCCTTATTGCCCGCTTCCCCCTATTATTCTTGGTGGCACTAAATCCCCTCACCTGGAAACTACAGGCCACCAAGGCTATTAAAGGCATACAGGTGGGAGAACAATCATATCTGACTGCCTCTTACATGGACGACTTACTCCTTATGCTAACCCATCCCCAGGAATCCCTCCATACAGTTTTGGAGCTCCTGCAAGCATTTGCCCAAATGTCCGGGCTACAAATTCATAAAAAAAGAAAAGTGTCACCCCCCCCCTCAAATGCTGCTTGCACCAAAGTTTGTCTACAAGGCTTAGGGCTATCTTGAGCCTCCAACAGTCTATCCTATCTGAGCATACTTATACCCTTCGATTGGAAGCAGCTAGAATCCAGTAACTTCTCTCCCCTTATATCCCAACTTTCAGTCGAAATATCTCATTGGCGCTGACTTAATCTCTCCCTTCTGGGCAAAGTTGCAGCGATCCGAATGCTCCTCCTACCTAGAGTAGCATATCTTCTCAACAACCTCCCAATCTCCCTGTCACATAGGGTTTTTCGCCCCTAGACAAGGTAATCTCCTATTTTCTCTGGGAGGGCAAAAAGCCACATTGGAGCATCCACAAACTATGGGCCCATTGGTCCAAGGTGGGTTTTGGACTCCCCTGGCTACAAGACTACCATTGGTCCTTCCTGTTGGCTCAGGCCACCAAATGGTTTGTTCCTTCTTCCTCCCCACCTACATTATGGGTACCTTAACCTCTGGCAGAATCAGCTCCTAGCGATGGATAATCAACCCTTTAATTGGACGTCAAGGGACAAAAAAGGGATTCGAACTGTCCAGGATTTGTTTATACCCAACTTCACTACACTCATGTCATACGAGCAGCTTAAAACCCGCTACTTTCTCCAGTCCAAAGACTTTAGGAAAAATTTGCAGCTTCGAAGCGTGGTGCATTCCCTCAGCTGGTCTCATGTATCGGACCCTAAATGGCACTGGTTGTCCACCATACACCTAAAATCCTCATCCTGGGGTTTGGCTGGACAGTTCTACAGTACCTGGCGAGAGGCACAACCTGACCACATGGAACCTTGCAGAGCTGCATGGAGTCAAGACCTAAATCACCTTATTACACCAGAAGTGTGGTCTTATTGCTTGCACCAGGCTCACTCTACCTATAAAGATGTCAAGAGCCAACTAATTCAATTCAAGATTTTTCTCCGTTGGTATCGCATCCCAGCGGTGCTTCACAAATGTGGTATCCTCCCACTTGCAGAGTGCTGGAGGAGCCAGCAAAGCCAGGATAATATATTGCATCTCCTGTGGCAATACCCTGCTCCGGTCTCCTTCCGATCTACGGTAGCAATGGACTGCTCCGGGGTGCTGGGGCAACCTATTGACCTCTCCAACCCTATGCTCCTATTGGGAGACACTACTCCCTTGGATCAACTTGCACCGCAACACTAGTAGCCCTCTTGGAAGTCAAACGGCTTTTGCTAATGACCTGGAGGCAACCCTCTTCTCCTGCCATCTCTTTATGGAACTCTGTCCTAGCCAGGCTTGCTACCTTCGAAAGGCTCACTTTCGCTAGCAGAGGACAGCTCTCACTGTACTACCGCAAATGGGAAGCATATCTTAACTCCTCTCTCTGTCGAGCACCACTCCCCCCCAGTAACTCTCCCACCTAAAAAATCTTACAATGTAGGGCCTCCTTACGGTTAGCATTACTCTTAGGATATTGATAAATACTACAATGGACTCATCCTGCATGTTGGAACTCAACCATGCCACCTCCTATATCCACTTTCCTCTTTTCCTTCTACAGCCTACTGGCATTTATAAGTCATGCTATATGCTGCCAGTCAAGAGATCTGGTTACTTAACCATAATGACTGTTAAGCCTCATAGCTTTTATTCTGTCTTCCTTACATGGACTCCTAAAGCAGTGCGTAGTTGACCATAGCTTTGTTATCACAACAGTTTAGGAGGCTATGGGATTATAACATCAACTTTCACAAATGGAAATGTACCATTCTGCTCAATTTTTTTTCTAAGACCTATGAAGGTGTACATGTTTGTCTTGGAATTACTATTCTGTGTCACAAAAATATGTATATTCTTATGTTCATGGAATACACTTAATGAACAGTAAAACTTATTCTATGATAGAAAAAAGAAAAAGAAAGCAATGCACAGCATAGTTTTGGTGCAGATAAAAGTGATAGGTACAGTGAGGTGCACAGCACCCGTGTGCATGGTCAAACATGGGGAAGTAGGGACATGAGCACTGGCAGCACACAAGCACACTGACCCACAGCCATGCCTCTCAACTGTGCCACATTAAGAGGGATGTCCCTCATTTCACTCCTCAGAAGTGCTCTGTTTCACATCAATCCAACATTGAAAAGGTTCTGCTCACATAGGGGAGGTGCTGTAAACTCAGACTTCAGCGCAGAAATTCTTAACACTCATAGAAATGTAGAAACATAGACAATGATGGCAGAAAAAGACCATTGGTCCATCCAGTCTACCCATAAAGCCCTAACAAACCAAGGATATATTGTCCATACAAGATTCTGACCCACACTATCCATCTACCTTCTCTCCACCGTACTGCTACCACCCTGAGCAACCACTTAGCCCGTCACTCTGTCTCAGCCATGTTTGAAACCATTGTAGATCTGGTGCCCACCACACCAGTTGGCAGATTGTTCAATGGCTTTACCACTCTTTCTCAAAAATAAAAGTTGCTCACTTCCCTCTTTAACCTCCTCCTGTCAGTTTCCGCTCATGCCTCCATGTTTTTGATCCACTACTTATGCTAAATAGTTCCTCACAATTTACCTTGTTCATTCCTTTCAGGAACTTGAAGGTCTCTATTATATCTCCCCTCTCTCATCTGGCTTTCATTGAGTACATGTTTAGTGCCTTGAAACAATCCTTTTAAGATCTGCCCTCCTGGCCCTGAATCATTTCAGTCATACTATACTACATTGCACTGTCTCCAGCCTATTCTTATCTTTCCTTAGGTGTGGACTCCAGAACTGGGCATAATACTCCAGATGGAGTCTCACCAGTGATCTATAGAGAGGTAGTAATGCATCCATCTTGTGTCAGCACCCCTTCCTATACACCCGGCATCCTGTTTGCTTTACAGTAGGCCTTGTTACATGGTCTTGATTGTTTTTGTGGGACATGGATGATAGCTTCGGGTCTCTTTCCTCAGAGGTCATGTCCAGTCCCCCCCCCCATATGGTACTGTGCTCTGGGGTTCTTGTTCCAATGTGCATCACCTTGCAGTTTGTGGCATTGAATTTCAGCTGTCAAACCTTTGACCATTTCTCTAGCCTCTTAAAATCTATTTGCATCTCTGTAACCCCACCTCACTGTCTACCCTGCCACAGAGCTTAGTGTTGTCTGTGAAGAGACACATCTTGTAATGGATTTCTTCTTCTGTGTCAGAGATGAACATAGTAAAAAGGACTGGACCCATGACTGATACTTGTGGCACCACACTGGAGACCTCCTTCTCTTCTGATTTAACTCTGTTAACCACAACCTTCTGCTCTCTCCCTTCCAAGCAGTTTCTCACTCATCTGTTTCCTTCACTGCACCCTGATTATCTAGCTTCTTCAGCAACCTTCTGTGAAGTACCGAGTCGAAAGCCTTTCTAAAATCAAAGTAAATTCACAGCATGGCCCTTAATCACTACCTTGTGACAAGATTTCCTTGACACAAACCTGTGTTGTTTACTGCACTGGAGTCCATTGTTTTGCAGGTAGTCTATGAAGTCCTCTTTGACTAGTGTCTCCATTAGTTTACCCACAAGTGGTACAACTGACAGGTCTGTAGTTAGCTGGGTGCTCCTTGTCCATCTTTTATGGAGCAGTACCATGTCAGCTACCCACTAGTCTTTTGGAACCTCCCCTTTTTCAATTGAACTATTTAAACAGACCTGCCAGAAGTTCCATTAGTTCTATTGCCAATTCCTTAAGCACCATTGGATGCATCTCATCTGGCCCTGGGGCCTTATCTATCTTAAACATAGAAACATGAAATTTACAGCAGATAAGGACCACTAGACCCATCTAGTCTGCCCATTTTCCCTGCCTACTGTAAAAGCCACAGACCCTACTTGATATTGGACTTTACCTCCTCATTCCTATTGCTAGTGTTTGCCTATGCCTGTCCCATGCATGCTTGAATCTCCCCAAGATGTTTGCCTCCACCACCTCTACTGGGAGCCTGTTTCATGCATTCACCATCCTTTCTGTGAAGAAATACTTCCTCATGCTACCCCTTAGTATACCCCTTCCAACCTCATGTCATGCCCCTCGTTCCTGGACAGCTTTTCTGAAAGATGCTACCCGCTGGTACCCTATTTATGCCTTTTAGATATTTGTAGGTTTCTATCATATCTCCCGTCTCTCCTCTCCTCTCCTCCAGGGTATGCATATTGAGGTCTCCCAGTTTCTACTCATATGACTTTTGGTGCAGGCCCTGCACAGACTTTGTTGCCCTTCTCTGAACTTCTATCCTGTCTACATCTTTTCGGAGATGCGGCCTCCAGAACCGAAAACCATATTCCAAATGAGGCCTCACCAATGACCTGTAGACTGGCATCACCACCTCCTTCCTTCTGCTGGTGACACCTCTCCCTGTGACCCTAGCATCCCACTGGCTCTCCCCACAGCCTTGGCATATTATTTGACCACCTTTAGGTAATCAGATATGATTATCCCTAAATCCCATTCCTGTTTTGGTGACATCAGCCCCCCCCAAGCATGCAATCCTCCCCTTGGTTCTTGCGCCCCAAGTAAATGATGTTGCACTTTTTCTCATTAAATCCCAGCTGCTACGCTTTGGACCATTCTTTCAGTTTACCTAGTGGCACACCTTCTCATCCAATCCTTTCACAATGTCACTTATGAAGACATTAAACAGGACTGAGCCCTGGACTGATCCCTGTGGCACCCCGCTGGTCACTGTCCTTTCCTTAGGTTGAGCACCATTTACCATGACCCTCTGTCTTCTATCATGCAACCATTTCCTAACCCAGTTTACAAGCTTGTGACCCACTCCCAGGCTGCCCAGCTTGTTCACAACTCTTCTATGTGGAATGGTATCGAAGGTTTTACTGAAATCCAGGTAGGCCACATCCACCGCCATCCCTGATCCACTATCTTAGTCACCCAGTCAAAGAAATCAACTAGATTTGTTTGACATAACCATCCCACTGTGGAGCCATGCTGTCTCAGATCCTGTACTTCACTGGATTCAAGGTATTCCACTATCCTTTCTTTAAGTACTGCAGTGATTCTATAATCTTCCCCACTATTGAGGTGAGGCTGACTGGTCTGTAGATTTCAACCTCCTCCCTACTCCCACTTTTGTGAAGAGGGACTACATCTGACCTTCCCCAGTCCTCCAGAACCACTCCTGTATTGAGTGACTCATTGAACAGGGCTGCCAGTGGTGCTGCCAGCATCTCCCATAGTTCCCTTGATATTCTAGTATATATCCCATCTGGTCCCATTGCTTTGTCCAGTTTCAGTTTTGTGAGTTCTTTTAGGACTCTCTCTTCCATAAATGGACTGGTGTCTATCTCCCTCCCATATTTGTTTATGTTGCCTAACTGAGGTCCCTAAACTTCTTCTTCTGTGAATACAGAACAAAAATATCTGTTCAGTATTGATGCTTTTTCCAGGTCACTTTCCACACACTCTCCTTCTTCCCCTTTAAGCCTTACTATCCCACCTCTGGTTTTTCTCCTTTCACTAATGTACCTATAGCAAATTGTCTCCTTTTTTTTACTTTCTGTGCTAATTTTTCCTCCATTTGTGCCTTTGCACACCTGACTGCTTTCCCTGTCTCTCTCTGTTTATCCAGATACACTACCCTGTCCTCCTCCTGCTGTGTTCCACTGTATTTCCTGAAAGCCATCTTTTTTGCCCTTACCTTCCTGGCCACTGCCTTTGAGAACCATAGTGACTTTCTCTTTTGCTTATTTACTTGTCTAATGCAAAGGTTGTCACCTCCATTATGGCACCATTCAGATGGGCTCACTGCTACTCTACTCCCTCCCTTTTGTCCCTCCCTGCCAAGGTATGCTTGAGACATATCCCCATCTTAGTAAAGTCTGCCCCCCTGAAATCCAGGACCCTTGCCTTTGTGTGGCTTGACTCTGCCACTGTACTCATGCTGAAGCACACTGTGAGATGAGGGCCATTGGAAGACTGTGGAAAAGGTTACCCAAAATTGTAGAGCATTTTGCAAAAATTGTGGGAAATTGCGGGGGTTCCACTATAGACCTAGTGCTTCACAATAAATATTTTAATGTTTTCTGCAGCATATATTAGTCAGTATGAATTGCTAAATGAATACACTGACACCTGAATATGTTTAAAACATAAAGAAACATTTATGTTCCTAACAGGAATACTAAACTGATAAGCTATCATAAGCGTTACCCATCTTCCAAAATTTAAAAGCATCTGCCTCATACAGTGCTAAATATGTTCTATAAAGTGAGCAACAGCAAATAAATATTAAATAAAGCCAGAAGAAACATTTTTTTTTCTGACTGTAGAATAATGAAGCCTAATCAACAGCTGTTTACAGTGCTTTGTCAACTATTCACCCACTTTGGTACAAAAAAAACAAGCATTTGTCAATGCCGAATGTTGTCTTGCTGGCATTGGCATTAGTAGTGCAGAAGTTAGAGAGATGCATAATAGGAATGGCAGTGAAGTATTGAACTAATGCCAACCCCCCCCAACCTGCAGAGACTGACAAGCACTGGGATGCGTCTTTGGATCGTCGGCCATAGAGCTCATGCCATTTTACCTCACCCTACCCTGCAGACATCAAGTGTTGTGGTGTACCTTGGGGTCTTCTGGCCTTACTGTGCAGGACCAGTGGGTGACACCAGGGGTTGGGGTCCACAGGATATGGCAGCCCATGCCAGTCCACCAGAGGCTGCCATTCCCCCTTCAAAACAAGCCAGAAATGTGCCATAATATTAGACCAGTGCCAGTGACACCCCCAGCCCATACCTCTTCACCCAGGGCTGGGGGCCAGTGGAGAATGGGCTGTACTTGCCATGGCATGAACTGGACAACCAGTCAGAGAGGGGCACATAGGTGGTACGACAGCCCCAAAGTAGATGCCCTCTGTGCCAGCTGCACGTGCTTCCCTGGCAATATGCAGGATCAGGCAATTGTCTGTCCCCTTGCCTGCCCCCAGCCCGCCACAGAGATGGGTCCTGTGACAATGATTTGGGCATGGAGTAAGCATACAACAATGGCTCTGGATGCTGCGGGGTGCCCCAAAGGTGCACATCCTGTGCATGGGGGGCCTCTGCAGCTGTCCACCCCCTTTGCAAGAGTGGAGCAGCTGCAAGCATTGTGTGGATCATGCCCTTATTTCAAAGCATATTACATATAGAATAATGCATGGGGTGACATGTGTAATGAAACTTTCACACACACCTGAGGTGTAGGATGCTACATAAACCCCGAAGGGCAAAGGCCTAGGGGTTTAGTAAAGCATCCCACACTGATTATTGCGAATGCGTTGTTACGAGCATGCGTTGCGCGGTTGCTATGCACCTCGTAAAACAGTCATTTTATGGAGCATTGTCACCAAATGTTCAACACAGGCATTTTAGGACCTCTGTTCATGAACAGTATCACTGTCATTTTTGTAATGTGCCCCGAACACTGATTTCGGACAGCAACTGCACTATTCTGCGCCAGAAGAGCGAAAACACATTTCAGCCAGGATGTGAAAAATGACAGCTGCACAGTTCACAAGAAGGTGTGGTAAAATGCCAATGTTGAGAATCTGGCATACAAGTAGTGCAGATGCACCAACGCATGAGCGTGCGTTGCACAGTTGCTGCGCAAGCTCGTAAAACAGTCACTTTATGGAGTATTGTCACCAAATTGTCAACACAGGCATTTTAGGATCTCTGCTCATGAAAAGTGTCACTGCCATTTTCTTAATGTGTCCCGAACACTGATTTCGCACCATGACCGCACTATTCTGTGCTGGAAGTGCAAAAACACATTTCGTCCAGGATGTGAAAAATGACAGCTGCACGGTTCACAAGAAGGTGTGGTAAAATGCCAATGCTGAGAATCTGGCAAGAAAATATTGTGAATTCACTAACTTACGAGCGCGCATTGCGCAGTTGCTACGCACGCTTGTAAAACAGTCATGTGTAGGATTTTCCCACCAAATTTGCAACGTAGGGGTTTTTGAGAGTCCCCCTCAAGAACAGCAGCACTGTCATCTCCTTACGCGGTCCTGAAAGGTGATTCCATGCAGTGACTGCGAAATCACCTTTCGCGACAGAATTATGCCATGACAGTGCAAGAATTCATGAGAAGGGGTCCCAAAAACCCCATGTTGAAAATCTGGGGCAAAAAATTTGCAAAAATGCCTGAGATATGTACTAAAGTTGAAAAAACCCTATCTATTCCATTATACAGCTTACCGACATTTCCTCAGTTCGCAATTGGCTTTAAAGAGTGCAGCTGTGTTCCGGGTCCACCGATGATCATCGTGCCATGCTCTGGAGGTAAGTATGGGGTTTGGGGTGTGGGTGGCAGAGTGCACAGTGGGTGGGTGGTGGGGGTAGGGGCACGGAGACTATGAGGGACTGTTTTCCTTTTACAGGTACTAAAAGGAAAAGAAAACATTGCTGGGCAGTTTTTTTTTCCCAGGGGATTTGGCACACTGGGGTGGGCTCCCAGCATGCCACCTAACTGTTTTGGGGGGTCTGTAGCTAACGGGACATCTGGCACCCTCGTCAGCAAACAACACGGGGGGGCAAAATTATGCCGATGGGAACTGGACACCCCCGTCAGCACACAAAGAAGGGAGGAGGGGACGCAGAGCTGAGGGGGGGATCGGGCACCCCACTTGGCATTAAGCAATTGGGGGGTTATTTCAGCGGACAGGAGTGGGCCCCCGCTGCCTGCACACAAGGAAAAAGGGGCTGGGCAACAGCCGAGGGGATTGTCACCCTCAGCATTACACAATTGGGGCGCTTTTATGCCGACAGGAGTGGTCCTCCATCGGCACATTGACGGGGGCAGGGGCAGCCAACAGGGGGATTGGGCACCCCCAAAGTCGGCAGTTCTAAGGCCGTGTCCCACCATACACATAATGGCAGTGAGCACGGCAAGAAAAGGACCGCTGCATCTGATGAGCTTTGCTTGGATTGCAGCGGACCTTTCCTTTGATGTGCTCGCCACATTTTGCAGGCATGGTGTGGTGCCAGCATGCAGGCTGATTGGGGAATGAGGGACGCAACTACTGATGCGTGCCCTGCATTCACCCAACAGTGACCGTGCCTCCAAATCTGCACATCAGCAAGAAGATGTCTTGCGCTTGCACAGCAGGCCAACATAAAAAAGCAGACAGAGTGGTGAATAATTAGTTTTAGTAAAATGTTGTTGAAGTGTTTAATGGTCATAATTTGTACTGTAGGTACATATTTAAACATTAACTCTGGGGGTTATTGGGGCTGGCAGTATAATCTAGAGGTAAGAGTAACAAACTGTGAATGAGCTGATGACATCTAGCAGACGTGGGTTGATTCCCACAACCTCCCCTTTCATACCGCGTGATTCTGAGCAAGTCACTTTACCTCCTCAGTGCTCCTGGGTCATAACATAGAAACATAGTCTTTGAAGGCAGATAAGGACCGCTTGGCCCATCTAGTCTGCCCACTTCCCTACCTAGAGGATGAGCTGCAGATCCTATTTAACCAACAGTTTATTTCTTCCTACCCCCCACAAAAATTGCCTTGTCTGTCCCATGCATTCTTGAATTCTCCCACAGATTTAGACCCCACAATCTCCTCAGAAAGGCTGTTCCATGTGTCCACCATCCTCTCTGTGAAAAAATACTTTCTCACATTGCCCCTGAGCCGTCACCCTCTATCTTCAAAATGTGTCTCCTTGTTCTTGCACATCTCTTTTTTCTGAAAGATGCTATCCTCTTGGACTTTGTTGATTCCACTGAGGTACTTAAACATTTCTATCATGTCCCCCCTCTCCCTCCATTCCTCAAGGGTATACATATTAAGCTCCTTTAGTCTCTCCTCATATGGCTTCTCTTGCAGACCCTGCATCATTTTAGTTGCCCTCCACTGAACTTCCTCTTTCCTGTCTATGTACTTGCAGAGATGGGGTCTCCAGAACTGGACGCAGTACTCCAGATGGAGTCTCACCAACTGTCTGTACAGGGGAATAACAACTTCCTGTTTTCTGCTGGTGCTGCCTCTCCCTATACATCCCAGTATCCCCCCAGCCCTCCCTACTGCCTTCTCACATTGCTTGCCAATCTTAAGGTAATCTGATATGATTGCCCCCAGATCCCTTTCCATTATTGTTGTTGTTACTACCTCCCCCTCCCATTGTGTAATCTTCCCCATGATTTTTGTTTCCCAGGTGCATTATTTTGCATTTCTTTGCATTGAATCCAAGCTGCCATATTTCTGACCATTCCTCCAACCTTGCCAAGTCCCTTCTCATCCTTTCCATCCCTCCTTGTGTATCAACCCTGTTGCAGATCTTTGTGTCATCTGCAAAGAGGCATACTTTTCCTTCCAGTTCCTCTGCAATGTCACTTATAAAGACATTAAAAAAGCACTGGACTCAGTACTGAACCCTGCAGTACCCCACTAGTAACCCCTCTTTCTTCAGAGTGGACTCCATTTACAATTACCTTCTGTGTCCAGTTGTCCAGCCAATGTTTTATCCAGGCTACCACCCTGGGACCCACTCCCAGGCTGGTTAATTTGACTATTAATCTTTTGTGTGGAACTGTGTCAAATGCCTTGCTAAAGTCTAGGTAGGCCATGTCCACAGCCGCTCCCTGATCTACTACTTTGGTCACTCAGTCAAAAAAATCAATTAGATTCGTCTGACATGACCTTCCCTCTGTGAACTCATGCTGCCTTGGGTCCTATGCCCCACTGGCCTCTAGGTACTCAACAATTCTTTCCTTCAGAAGTGATTCCATCACTTTCCCTACCACAGAGGTCAAACTGACAGGTCTTTAGTTTCCTGCCTCTGTCTTGGTCGCACTTTTGTGAAGGGAATCACATCTGCTTTCCACCAGTACTCGGGTACCACACCATCCTCCCATGATTTGTTAAAAAGTGTAGTCAGTGGTGTCACTATTTCTCTGCTTAATTTTTTTAGAATTCTGTGGTGAATTCCATCTGGCCCCATTGCTTTGTCCACCTTCAGTTTTAGGAGTTCTTTCAGAACACTTTCTTCTGTGAAAGGACTGGGATCGACCCCCCTATCCAGAGTGCTTCTGTTAATTGGATTAGGCACCTCCCCCATCTCCTCTTTTGTGAATACTGAACAGAAGTATTTATTCAGTATCCCTGCTTTTTCACTGTCCCTCTCTACCCACCCACCGTCCATTCTATTCAGCCTCACTGTCCCTCCCTATGTCTTTCTATGCTCCCTGATATACCAATAAAATGTTTTATCCCCCTTCTTAACTAAGTTGGCTATATTTTCCTCAGTTTGGGCCTTTGCTATTCTGACTACCCTCCCTGCTTTCTTCTTCCTTAACTGGTACAGTTCTCTGTCCTGCTCTTTCTGTGCTTCCTTATACTTCCTAAATGCTATATTTTTCTCCCTAATCTTCACCGCCACCTCTTTTGAGAACCATAGTGGCTTTTTCTTTCATTTTGATTTGTTTATTTGCTTCACACAAAGGCTTTTTGCCTCTGTGATGGCAGTTTTGATATTCCCCACTGTTGCTCTAGCCCTCCTTCTAGCCTGTTTGCTAGTGCTTTTCTAAGGCACTGCCCCATCTTGCCAAAGTCAGCCCTCCTGATGTCCAGAACACTCACTTTTGTATGGCTTGACTCTGTAGCTGAGTTTATCATGAACCACACTGTTTGGCAGTCACTTGTTCCCAAATGGCTACCCATTTCTAGATCTGAGATCCTCTCACTGTCCCCATTTGAGAGTACGAGGTCTAAGATTGCTTCCTCATGAATAGGTTCCAAAACTAGCTGTCTGAGGCACGCCACCTGAAGGGCTTCAAGAATAGCCCTGCTTTTGGATGTGGCTGCAGCAAAGGTGCTCCAGTTAACATCTGGCATATTAAGGTCGTCCATAAAGAGAATCTACCATTTCTCTGCCATCCTAAGTATGCCTTCTATCATATCCTTGTCCATTCCCTCCCCCTGGCATGGGGGTCTGTATACAATCCCTGTGCGGATTGTAATTGTACCTGAAAACAGGCACTTGTGCCTAGTGGACCTTACGTGGTTATCAAAAAATGTAAAAAAAAAAAAAATACTAATATATTTTTACTGCATCATACAGTAATCATGGTACCCTGTAATTTACCTTTGTTTTACTCTGGTTGCAATGATTTTGTTTAGTTAACAATACGTGTTTAGATACAATATGGCTAAGGTTGTAAGAAATTAATGTGAAAAATTACCATTTTTCACTGCATCCGCACTGTAAAATATGCCACTTTTCATGGTCAGCACGCATGTACAAAACTCTGGTGGCTGCAAAAGTTTAAAGAGAGAGAAAGGGGGAATAGTTTTAATACAAGAGTGCGCTCGCTCCTTGAGTGCTGTCTCTGTCCCTCGCTGCATCACCATCTGAGTGGCGTGGGCTGCTGGCAGAACATGTCAGCTGCCCAAGGAAAAAGAAAATGATGCTCCTGTTTGGTGAGCTTTGCACTGATTGCGGCATCTATGCTTTGAATGGAACAGGACTAGCTCCAGGTTTGCTTCAGAGCATAATCATGCTCCAAAGCTTAAACAAATACCACAAGTGAGTGGAGAAAGAAAAAGGAGATGGACAGTGGTTTTGTGTCTCAGCGTGGGGTGGCATTTGTAAATTACAGCCACCTACCCGAGAAGATAAAAAAATGAGTTTCTTTTGCAGACTGCTTGGTTCACACAGAAGGTGAACTGAGCAGAAGTATAGAAAGGTGCTCTGCCTTTTTGTGCAGTTTTTTTTTAAATAAGGTAGCAGAAGAGAGGACAGACTGTTTGCAGAGGTGGAGTAGGATCATTCACTCCTTGCTTGCACTCGGTCAGTCTCTCTCTCTCTCTCTCTCTGCCTATTAATTACTGTCTGGAAGTAACATAAAAAACTTTTTTCCCCACACATTTGTAAAACCGCGCTGATGCACAGCAAAACAAAGACATGTGTCAATTTCATGCTACCACCTGTAATTCACGGCAATCATGAAATCTGTGCATGGCATAAATTTCTTAGAGCCTTAATTATGGCCCAGATATTCAGACTGCACCGGGCAGTGGTGCAAGCTTGGGCACAGCACAACTGGGCTGTGCTGGAACCAGGATCATGTGATATTCAATGGTGATGCACCATGGCTCAGCACCATTGAATGTGGCAAGGTCAGCGTACATACTGCACATGGTGCAGTGGCACTGCACCAGTGAAAGTCACAGATAAGGAGCACGGGGGTGCACCAGCGCAAATGCAGTTATGTTGGGTGCATCACCTATGATATTAATCAGAGGGCATGCAAATGAGGCCATAATATATGCAACACACAACTGGCGCCATTTGCATGTCATTCTGGCCCCATTTGCATGCCTTGCACTGGGCAGCCTGGCAAAGTGCACCTGGTGCCCTGCACAAAATGACCTGTGCACAGTGGGGGTCCCAGGGCATTCCCCTGCCTTGTAGCAGCGATTGAAGTAAAACCACCGTACAGGTACAACAATTCCCTGGTAGTCTACTGGACCCCCCTCCATCCCGTGTCCTTGATCGGCAGTAAAAGAAGATTTATTTAAGCCCTGGTAGTCTAGTGGTACCCCCACCCTCCTATTGCCACGATCATGGTATGGCTCTGTAAAACACTTCCCTGGTGATCCAGTGTCACTGCCCGGCCCTCACACCCTCACAGAACCCCATGCCACCTCGCTTCCCCCCGGTCATTGGCGGGCAGCTGCAAACCGCTCGCATACCGCCCAGCCACCCGCCGAATGACAGGTACAGTATGGGCTTACAGCGCATTGGTCCACGGTGTGGATCAATGGGCTTGCAGGGCATACTGTACTAGACAGTCCCATATATGTGAATGAAGTCATTCACATATTTGGGTCTGTCTAGTACACTGTGCCCTGCAAGCCCATTGGTTCACATTGTGCACCAATGGGCTTACAGTTCATACTATACCTGTCATTCAGCGGGTGGCCGGGCAGTATGCGGGCGGGTTGCAGATGCCTGCCAATGACGGGGGGATTGGGGTGGGCATGGGGTTCTTTGTGGATGGAGAAGTGGAGGGTGCCACTGGATCACCAGGAAGTGTTTCAAGGAGCCATACTGTGATTGTGGCAATGGGAGGGCGGGGGGGTACCACTAGACTACCAGGCTTAAATAAATCTTTTTTACCACTGATCAGGGACATGGGAGGAGGGAGGTACCACTAGAGTACTAGGGTTATGTGAGTGCTTCATGACGGTGTTCTGGGTGGGCAGGCGGCCACCCACAGCTGGTAGCTGCTGTGTTGCACCCTGCAATACAGCAATCTGCCTGTGGGTGGCCAGGAGTTGTTCCATTGTTTCACAGGCTCAACTTTGAGCTTCCCTAAGTGGTGCAATGCAGCAGTGTGCTGGCATATTCGCCGCACATCCCGAGCTGAATATGGGATGTGCCATATGGGCACGCCCTGCATCTGTGTTGCTTACACTACATTGCGCCCAGTGCATCAAGATTTGGCTGCACCAGACAGCCTTCTCAATATCCCACTGGTGCAATACGGTTGTGCCAGCGACTTCTGTTGTGCCAGGCGAATCTCTTTCAATATACCGCCTTGTGTTTTATACACTTGTTTTTAGACTTTAGTCAGTTTTTTATTGTAGTCTTTGCATGTGAGCATTTAGGGGGTAGTTGCTAAGCATGAGATCACTATTAACAACTAGCTCATTCAAGTTTAAAATAGGCAGGGCCATCCAAAATTCCTCAGCTGTTTAAATCAAAACTAGTCTGAATGAAAGTATGCTCACAAGGAATAACTTGCCCTGCCACTTACAAAAAGGTGTCATAGTTAGCACCCGATTTAAGTGAATGAGATAATTTGCACCTTTTCTCCCATGTTTTGTTTCAGTTTGTGTGTCAACAAAAAGTTTTCTGATAGACTGCTTCAACACAAAACAAATGTTGAGTGTTTAAGTGTACTTATGCTTGGCCAGTGGTATTTGAAACCAAACAAGACAAAGGTTCAAAAGAAATAAGTGTCACATGAAACCCTTGCTCTACCTTGCACTGCATTGTTTTGGCCAAACCCAAGTCTGCATGCAAAATTGTCAATATGTTGAAATTATTTCATTAAAAATGTTAATGCTTTTTACACAGTTCAATATAAAAACTCTAAAATTGAAAGAAATTCCGGAACATGTCAGTTTTTGCAAAGACTGGTTAAACTTGCGTATTCCGCAAAAAAATTATGGGCACAATTTTTCAGTGGCCCTGGTGATGATCACTGGATACCAGGTGATCGCCCACCCTGACTTCCTCACTTCTGTCTATGTTGGTGAGTAACAGGTCCAGAACTGTACCCTCCCTGGTGGGTTCTAGTACTAGCTGCCTGAGGCTTGCTCCTTGTACAGAGTACAGGATGTCCCTACTCCTGGCTGAGGCAGCAGCTGGGTTGCTCCAATCCACATCTGGCAGATTGAAATCACCTGCCAGCAGCACCTCCCCTTTAGCTGCCATCATGTTGATGGATTCCACTATAACCCTGCCAACCTCCTCCCCCTGTGCTTGAGGTCTGTACTGTATATCACACCTGTGTGAATAGCAGTGCCATTGTCCATCTCAAGGGTGACCTGCTAGTTCTTTCTGAATCTTTTCTGAACCTTTTCACTGGTAAATACATGTTGCAGAATCTCAGGAATCCCCTTACAGCTGCCTTAATGCCACTATAAGGCAGAGGTCCTCTATCTTCCCTTTTGAATACAGAGCAGAAGTAGTCATCAAGCATGGCTGCTTTCTGCCTGTCCTCCTCAATTACCTTACCTCCCTCTGTTGACATAACATTTCTTCCTCTCTTCTTTCTTTTGTTCTGCAATGTGTCTGAAATCTGTTTTTCTCCACCCTTTGCCCCTTCTGCAATATGGAGCTCTGTGTCCGCCTTTGCTTCTCTGATCACCCTTTTGGTTCCCCTCATTCTCATTTGGTACTCGCCTAATTTTTCCTTCTCTTGTTTTTCCTTCTACCTGGTGAAGGCCTTTTTACTCTCATTACTTCCCTGACTATTCCAGCAAACCATAATGCTCTACTATACATAGTCCTTTTTATTACCATTCTCGTGCAAGACTTTGTTGCCTTGAGAATGGCCCCCTTGATTGCTCCCCATCATCCATCCACATCCCTGCTGCTGTCCAGTCTAATTTGTCCCAGACCAGTTCCCTCATCCAGTTGATGTCTGCCTTCTGAAATCTTCAACTTCAGCCTTAGATGACAGCTTACTTGTCCCAAGGGTCAAGTCAAACATATAGGCTGGGATATTCAGAGCAGTTGTGCACTACAAAACAGGGATGCACCGGCACAACCATACCAATACACTGGAAAGTGATATTCAGTGGCAGCAGATGCACAGCACAAGTTCCAATATGCCAATGCACAATGACAATGAATGCATGCGCAAGTACAGGGGGCATAGCCATGCATTAATGGCACAGTGCAATATTCAATGGCAGGTGAATGGCTCAAGCGTGGAGCAAATGGGACTAGTGCACAGCAGACTTGTGCACATAAAAAGAGGGAGCAAGCGAGGAAAGGAGGCTTGCGCCAGAGGGCAGCCACAAAGAGGGAGACCAAGAAGGAAGGCTGAACAGCTGAAGGGGAGTCACAGGGAATGAGGCAGGCTGGGAGAGGCACATAGTGTGGACCAGGGAGTCTGACACTACCAGAGTCTGGGAGTGTGAGCATGTGTGTGTGTGTGACTGTGTGTGGGTGTGAGACAGGGTCTGAGGCAACACGCAGTGAGTGCCAGTGACACCCAGCACAGGAGAGACTGCGCAGGGGCCCACAGAGGTGGGAGACAGAGGCCACAGACCACAGGTCAGGCAGCCATGACACAGGGGTGTGCCCAGTGCAGGGGCACAGACGCCAGAACACAGCTGGGGGGCCTGGGGAGAGAGCTGCCCGGGGGGGGGGTGGACATGCAACCCAGGACATGGCCAGTGCCATATTCCAGATGGAAGCAGTAATGAGGGGTGTGAGGAGGCAGCTTGCAGACCAGCACGGTCCTGGAAGGGCCAGTCGGTGGTATGCCCAGAACAGCTGGTACCGTGCCCCTCACACCTTCAAACAGTACAGTGATGCAGAGATTGTGGGTCAGTACCACTTGAACCAGGCTTTTCTGAGACAGGTCTGTGAGCTGTGCAGTGAGGAGATGCAGGCACCTACAAGACGGAGCCACGCCCTGTCGGTGGAGACAAAGGTAATGGCCGTCATGTGCCTGCTTGCCACAGGGACCTTCCAGAGACTAACAGGGGACACCAAAGGCATAACCCAGCTGACCGTGTCATGGCTCCTTGCACAATTCCTCAATGCACTGCTGCCACATGCTGTGGAGTACATCCATTTCCCCAGCACACAGCAAGCATGCAGGAGTTCCATAGGGTGGCACATTTGCCTGGCATACTAGGGACCATCGACTGCACCCATGTCAGCATCCGTGCACCACCAGATCCAGAGGGGGTAGCTTACATAAACAGGAAGGGCTACCCCAGTGTCAACTGTCAGGCGGTGTATGATGCCAAGGGGCACATAATCAATGTCTGTGCCACACACCCTGGAGGAGCACATAATGCCTTCATGTGGCACCAGTAAGCACTGTGCCACAGGTTCAAGAGTGGGGACATCCCCACTGGCCACCTAGTCAGTGAGTATGCTGTGGATGTGGTATGCTGGGAACAGCAGAGCAGGGTGTGGGGGCTGCTAGGGCATGGGTGCCAGGGGGTGTAGCTGGGACAGCCGTGGGGTGCATTGACACAGTCCACCACGCTAAGCAGACATCTCTACACACATGTTTCAGTGGCAACCTACTGTGGCCATGGCTGCTCACCCCATATCGGTGCCCATCAACCCCAGCGCAGGAGGAATACAATGAGGCACATGCCAGCACATGGAACATCATCGAGTGGGTGTTTGGGCTGCTGAAGGTTCAGATCCATTGCCTGGACAGGTCTGGTGGTGCCCTACAGTACAGCCCCTCAAAGGTCTGTGGCCTATTCCTGGCCTGCTGCATACTACACAACATGGCCACCGACTGTGGGATAGCTGTCAAGGTCAAAGAGGGGGACAGCAGTGGGGACGACATGGATGCCGGGCCTGGAGGTGGTGGGAAGCCACCTCTGGGTGAAGGGATCTCTGGCTGACCAGAATGGCCCAGCAGCACAGGGACACACTCACAGAGGAGCACTATGGAGCATGCAGGTAGGTGACAATGGCTACATGCAAGGACCAGAGCCTACGGCATAGTGGACAGGCATACATGGGCATGCCCCATGCCCCATGCCAGGGACAGCCAGAGGGGAGTATGGACAGGCATTGGACCAGACACCGTGGCAGCATACAGCACAGCCCCACACACCCTGCCCACACACCCACACACACACCCGCACACACACATGCACACAGGACCCGCCATGACCCCACCCAGAGGCGGGCACCGGGTGTGTGTCAAACGCTGAGCACCGGTGCACAGTGACAGTCAGTGTTGTGCTGGCATCATCATGCACACACCACACTGGTCAGCAGCCGGGCAGGTGGGCACATGGCCCATGTGCATTCCCAAACACAGATGCCATGGCCACGGGATGCACATGCACATGCCACACCAATGTGCACACAGCACAGCAGCAAACGGGGGTCGCAGAGGTGGGCAGTTCAGGAACACTGCATGGTGGCATGGCTACCGCGAACACATGGATGGCCCAGCCGAAAATGCACAGCAGACACAGGCTGAGCGTCGGCCTCAGGGGGTGTCACAGATGGTCCCTCAGGGGTGACACTGCGGGAATGTGACCAGGTCCTCGCCGGTGTCTGCAGGCCCCCTAAAATGCCCACTCCAAGTGTGTTCAGAATGCCCACAGCAGACCCCAGCATTGACAGAGCGGGGGTCACACGACGCTGGGCCCAAGGGGTGGAGAATGCACTCCACAGAGTCTGTGGTGGACAGCCACACACCAGAGAGGCCAGCAGTGCCAGTCCGGCCATGATCGCAGTGGTGAGCCAATCCATGGCTGCGGCCGTGCTCACCCACATACATGTGTTCTCGGCCAGAAGCAGGGCAATGTCCCTGTCCCACTGCTCTGCTGCCTGGCACATCTCCACAGGGAGCACATGCACCCCTGCCATGACCAGAACTTGCTGCTCAATGGAGGCCTGGAGCAGACGGGTGTGCTCGTCCAAGGGGTCATTACCCTGGGGAGCATGGGCACTCTGCTGACCCACAGGTGTAGCCTGACCCTGCAGCACAGCCCCCCATGAAGGTGGGTGCTGCACAGTGGGTCCCTCCTGGAGCTGGATGTCATGCGATTCTCCATCAGCGGGTGCTGCACCAGGCACCCCCTCAACACCTTCCGGATGCTACCGCTGCCTCTCCGGCTGCTGTGTGCAGGGTATCACTGGTGCGGCTGCACCACCACTACCACTGCCACCACCATCAGCCATTGCCGCACCAGTGGCAGCCTCAGCGACACCAGCCACAGTGGCAGGTGGGCAGGCAACCACCACCGAGACACCATCTGCGCTGCCGTGGTGGGTGTGTGGTATGGGCACCTCCCCTGCATCCACAACATCGCTGTCCAAGATGAAGGTCTCGTCATCATCAGATCCAGACCCTGCCCTGATCTGTGTCTCTGCACACAGGACACCATGCCAGGTGTCATGCTGGAACACAACCAGGGCCTCGTCCGCACCAGCACCACAGGCATCCAGAAGGACAGCGGTGCTGACCTGCAGTCAATCCAGCCCCTGGAGTCCAGTGGAGGTGGATGGATGGTCCTCCGGGTCCAGGACTGCCACCATGGCAGACACCCCCCACCCTTGCTGCTACATGCTGGTGCTCAGGAGCAGAATGGGAACACAACTGCATTAGTGTTGCTGTCACCAACCCCTGTCCCCAGTCCCTCTGCTCCTGTGTCCCCCTCACAGTCATACCAACCATGCAGTGATGGGCTGCCACTTGTCTGGAAGCCTCCACCGGGCACGCCTTCAAGGGCACTGTGCCACATGGTGGCCACCACCATCTACTCCTGCAGCATCTGTTGGGGCATGGTAGGCTAACCCCCGCCTGTGGCAGCACACACTGCCCAGATGGCTGCCACCTTCTCCTTGATCCACCTCCGATCTCTGACGACCTTCTTTTTGCACTCCTGCACAAACCGTTAGTGGCTGACCTGCTGGTTCACAGCATGGGCCACACCCTCCCATGTTGTTGCCTGGAACTGTGGGGTGCCTGTGGAGCCACTCAGGAGTGGCTCCTCATCCAGAAATGCCTAGATTAGGGCATCCGACTCCACCCTGGTGAAGTTTGACCTGCTCTTGCGTGCAGGCCCATGGTCCTCATTCTCCTATCTATCAGTCATGCTTTCTCCTGTGGC
Source organism: Neoceratodus forsteri (assembly GCA_016271365.2). Classification (NCBI taxonomy): domain Eukaryota; kingdom Metazoa; phylum Chordata; order Ceratodontiformes; family Ceratodontidae; genus Neoceratodus; species Neoceratodus forsteri. Next base: position 623,315,502 of record JADMNL010000023.1, on the reverse strand, counting down.
GAATGACATGTGTTAGTACAGCCTGGTAAATCACCCTCCACACTCCCATTCCACTGTCCCAGCAACCCTGCAGCATTCCTCATACCTCTAAGGGATGCAATACCGGTCCATACCCTGTGCATTCCCGTGGTGCCTTTTTAGTGCAAGGCATGCAAATGAGGGGTTGTGCAACTATAATGAGATGCAAATGCAGCGGATGCACTGTGGATAGGCTAATAAGCTATTTTGCATATTGTGGCTGAATATCATGAAGCTGCACATCGTGCAATGAAATTGTCCATGCACAAGTCAAGGCGCAACATTGTGACATGTGCAACAGGCCATGCTGCGTGCATGCACATGCCTCTGTCATGCACACCAGTGGCGCAGCTGATTGACACTGCGCGATAGGCCTTCAGCACCTGTATGCTATTGCATATGTGGTGCTCATGTGCTGTATGGCCTGGCACCATGACGCCGATGGTGCCCCTATGCTATGGGTGCCATGGCGCCTCTCCGCTATGGGTGCCATGGCTCCCCTGCACTATGGGTGCCATAGCACCCCTGTGCTATGGGGCAGTGAACCGTGGATCCCACATGCCCCTACCATGCACCATGCATGCCATACCCAATGGCACTGTGGCACAGGGTGCACAGGCCAACCCATGACCCCACAGTTGTCCTTTGCCCTTCTGGGTGCCCTGCAGCACATGGCAGCACTGCGTTGCTGAGTTGTGCATCTCAACACCTGCATGATAGTCGGTGGCAGAGCATCTCAGTACTGGCACCATTTTGCATTGCTGAGTGAGCTGCAGACATGTCACACTGTACAGGTCCCAGGGCTCCTAACTGGACCCAGGTGGAGCTAGTAAACCTTGTTGCACTCATGGAGCCACATGCTGGCACCTTGTTTGGCCAGGTACCCCTCAACAGGCCTCAGATTGAGGTGTGGCAGGAGGTGGCCGATGGTTTGGAGGAGGCCGCAGTTGCTCAGCACACTGGGGAGCAGTGCAGGCACCACTACGGGGACCTGCAGTGGAGGGACCCTGAGCGGCAATGGACACTGCAGGCACGTGTCTGGAGTGGTGCCATGCTATTGCCTGGTAAGTGAACATCACCTGTGCCCATTCCCATCCAGTGGTCCATGGGGCGGTGCTGTTGGCATGCCATGCTGCAGGGGGGGATGGGGCTGTACATCCTGTTGGCTGTGGTGGTACACCATGGATGCCCTGTGTCACTTCACCACTGACACACTGGGCAGGGTGTCACACTGTGCCGGGGGGGGCCTGTGGTGTTGCCTGGCACTGATGTGTCTTTCTCTATATTATCCTCCTAGGCCCTGAAGATCAGAGATGTGCTCGTCTCCCAGGTGCTGCAGTCGGGCCAGGACAGGCCACTGCAAGGAGCAGTGCACCAGTTGCAGGCCATATGGGTAGTGCTGCTGGACAGTCACAATGTGCACCACATCATGCAGGTAGGCACTATTCCATGCTACTTTGTTGTGCAGGATGGGCAGTGGGGGTGGGGATGGGTCATGGCCCTCTGTGCTCATGGCCCCTCCAGCTGTGCACTGTCTACAGTATCCATTGCACCATGCTGTGGCTATCGCACATGTGGGTGGCTGCTGCAGGTGGGCTATGGGTGCACCTGGGTCCTGGCTGTGCTACTGCCATCCTCCTGCATAGCCATGTTGTCTGCCTGCCATGGTGGTGGTGTGATGCTCATGGGCAGAGTTGGCATGCAATGCTCTGCATGGCTATGTGTCCCAGGTATGCCACTCATGTGGGCGCACTCACTGGGGGTGACTGCTTGCTGGCCCAGGGGCGCATGTCACTGATGCCCGCTGCGTACAATGGGTGGACTGCAGAGTTCTGGACATGCACTCATACCATGTTCACTCCTTTGTCCTAGGTGTTGGTCCCTACTGAGGCAGATCCTGCGTGTGTCAACTGCCACCCTCCAGGTGGTACGGCTGCTGGGGATGTTGCAGCGTAGATGGTGGCACCAACGACAGCGTCGGCCTACTTTGGCCCTACCTTGGGGCATGGATGATCATAGGGCCCATTAGCCCACTTTATTTCCCCTTCCCTGAGGCCCCTCCCTTGCCCTCCCTTGTCTCCTTCTGTTACCTTTACCCCTGACCCCTGCCTCCCTTCCTTGATGTCCCTGTTTGTGGGTGGTCCCACCTTTCCCTGTTCCTTGTATATATGTGTATCATTTTTAAATGCCTGTTACAATACATTATTTTATGGTCAACCATCTGTGTCTGTGTCTGCTTTGCAGCTGGCATGTGGAGCCATGCTGCAGTAGTGGGCATGGCTGCTGTGTGGTATGACTGGGGTGGACTGGGAGTTGTACCTAGCGGTGCTCCACCATGGGATGGGTGGGGTGGCTGTGGCCTGTCTTTTCAGGTCATGTGGTTTTTGCCTGGTGTGCTGTTCACCTGTGTGTTGCTGGCTGTGGTCCAGGTGGCATGTCCCATGTCTCCCTGTAGGGGTTGCCAGCATCTGTGTGGCAGGGGCTGTTGTTGCCACCCTGCTACCATGCCCCACTGTGGTGCACGTGGGCAGGGGTCTACTGCCGCCTCATGCTCCCTGGTCGGTGTGGCCTCATGTGCCTACCTTGCCTCTTACCTGGTGCACTCTGCACCCTGGTGATGGGCCCGCCATCCCCTGTAGCTTTCCACCTGCTGTGCCTATTACTTTTCCATGTGTGTCCTGTAGCATGCTTCTCTGCACCTTGCACATTACTGGCTGCTGCTATTATGTTTCTTGGCTTGCTCCCCTGCATATCCCTAGTTGTGCTATTGCACTTCATGACATGCTCCTTGGCTCATCCCTGGTTGCGCTATGGCACATCCATGCAATATTCAGCCACATTGTGCAGGCACATCCTGTCATGCGCAGCTTTTGAATATTGTGCCCATTGCACCATGGCACAGTGAAATTGCGCTGTGCCCCTCTTGTGCCTGCCTCTGGCGCATTTCTGAATATCTGTTCCATAGTGTTTTGGTCACTGGACTCTATTTGCTAACCTGCTCCCACTCCTCCTTCCACTTCCAAGTTGGTGAGCACCATATTGAGAATGGTAGCCTGCCAAGATGGTTCATTAACCAGTTGTTCCAGCAGGTAGTCCTGCAATGTATCCAGCAGGGTCTGACTTCAGGAGCTCCTGGCCACTGGAATGACCAAATCAGCATTTGGCAGGTTTAGATCTCATACCACCACCATGACCTACCCTTTTGCCACTCCCATTTCTAGTTATGCCCCTTGCTTCTTAATGCTCTCTTCCCCTGTCCTGGAGGTCTGTACTATACATCATCTATATCCATAGTTTCTTGCCTCAGGATGCTGTTAGCTGAGCCCACAGCAATTTTGTTTCTCTGTTACTGCCCTGATCTTTCCATTCTCGACTGCCTCTATGCCTTCCCTGACATAGAAGGATACGGGTTAGGTACTAAGTCCCGACACCCATGTTGCCGACAGTGAAAATCCAGTCACCTAAATCCCAACCCATTAAGTGCCCGACAATTTCTGCTGCCCCTACACAACACACTTAGCAGACAGGAACATTGCAGTTGACTTACCAGCAGTATTTAACATCACAACACCTGCTTTTGATGGATGTTGGGATGTTAAATACTGTTCTTCCACTGTTCTCTCTACTTGTCTTGCCCTGTCACTCTCCTCTCCCTTCCTGCCCTCCCATTTCCCCCTCTTTTTCTACCTCCCACTGTCTTCCTTGCCTTTCGTCCCTTTCTATCCTAGCTGCTACATGACAATGCCACCTGGTTGCTATCCCCTTCCTTGATCTGGCTCCCCTCCTAATTCCCTCCTCTTCTCACTCCCTGCCTTGAATCACATGCTAAACTAATGTGTATTTATTTGCTGTTCTCTCATTCTGTATTTTGTAATACAAATTGCTTAATTGTTTGTGAAACCAGTTTGTTTTCCATTATGGATCTGTACCCCCCAACCCCCATTGACTTGGAACCTTTGTAAATGAGCTGCTTGGCGCTCAAAAGTACTTTAATCCTAGATTGAATAAATAAATAAAAAAACCTAAAACGTACTTCTAGTAAGCCAATTGTAATGTTCTTCCGTGCTCAGTGTGTTGTGTAGTGTCATCAGAAATTAAAATTGTTCAACACACTGTTTGCACAATTTACTGTTCAGTTTTACCACAAACTCAATTAAGGCATAATCAACAGCTGATCTTCTCCTTCACCTTAATGTGCTGCTTAGTGTAGGCATCTTTTGTACTGTGTGCTTGCTGGAGCCTTCAGAATGCTATTTCAATGCTTGCTCTGATGCTGGTACAGTTTCTTTTACTCAGGGACAAGCCGCTGCACACCTTACAGTAGAAATGGAGCAACGGGCTCCTTAACAGTTTCCCAGATAGATCAGGGAATCAGTGGTTAATAAAATGACTCCTCAAACTCTGCAAATAAGGACAGTCCCAGCAGCTTATTCTGGTAATGACTGATTCCTGAGTCGAGGTCACTGAGACACCAATCCTGGCGGTAAAGCTGGACCTCTTAGCTCATACACTTATAAACAGAAGTTTGTGACCAAATACACAAAACAAATTGCAGTGCTGCAGGATTCACAAACAAACAAGCTATGGTTTGGTTCAAATGTTTGGGGGGGGCAGACAGATGACTGAATGGCTGTCTGCTAGGCTCCAGTATTAGGATCGCAGTTATCTTACTTTCAGTTCAGACTGTTGGGATCTCATAATTCGGTCAATCGACATGTTGGGCACTTAACTAGTTAGGATTTAGGTAAGGGATTTTCAATGTCGGGAACATGGGTAACAGGATTTAGTATGGATCCCAAAGGATACACCTCCTGCTTTACATTTTCCTCTGTCATGTCTGAATATGGTGTAGCTTCGGACTGTCAGGTCCCTATCATTATGCTCTGTGGTTCAAGTTTATTTGATCACTACTAGTTTCATTGCAGAATCTAATACTATTACCTGGTGCTCACTAATTTTATTTCACAGACTCCTGGCATTAAGGCACACCACTTTCCATCTTGCTCCTGATCCTCTCTTGCATTTCCCTATTCCTTCTCTATTATTCTTCCCTAGTCATTTCCCTATTCCTTCTCCATTATTCTTCCATAGTCTCCTTATTTTTTTATTTTTCATTCTGAATGTAGGATTTGTCAGTTTTCCATCATTGGCCTTTTCCCCTTACCTAATTCATTCTTCAACCTTACTGTTACCCACCTTGCTGCTACTAGTCCCCTGTTCAGAAGAAGCCCTAGGTAGGTTCCCCGCCTGCTCTCCTTTCTAAGTGGTCTCCTAGACTGTGTTTCCCCCTGTCAGTTTACCTGTCCAATGTAGATGTCAAGCTTCTAACCCACAACACTGGCCCCCTCTCTCTCTTCAGTTGAAAGCCATCAACCATGAAGAGCCTCTTGTCCCATAAGCCCCCCATTGCCCTATACTGTGGTATCCCACCTCCTGACACCATACTTTCAACCACCTTCCCTGATCTCTACCTTCCTTACTCTATGGTTCCCATTTAGTGTTGCTCAGATAGTATCCGAGAATTTAGGATACCAACAGGCACCTTCCATTTGGCCAGATAGTTGGTGTGGTAGGATAGCAGTGCTATCTGACCGTGGATCCTACCCTCTAGAATCAGGTGCATGGATGCTACAAACATTGTGGATCCTAGCAACAGATCCAGCTCTGATCCTAACTATCTGAATTAGGATCCCTGGATCCGACCTAGGATCCATCACTGTCTGACCCCAGATCCTATCTGTGTGACCTAGGATCCCTGAATCTGACCTATGATCTCTGGGTCCTAGCTAGGCTATATCGCTATCTGACGCTGGATCTATCTGACCTAGGATTCCTGGATCCGACGTAGGGTCCCTGTATCCTAACTAGTATCCATCGCTATCTGACCCTGGATCCTACATTTGTCTTTGGTAGGATTTCTGGTAGGATCCTAGCTAGAATACCAGCACTATCTGACAGACAGCGATAGGATCCACAAAAGCACTATCTGAGCAACACTATTCCCATTCCTTCTACTCCACACAGAGAGGACACCAGAAAAAGTCAGGGAAGATGAGTGCACCTTCAGTCTGTCCCCACCCTCTTAAAGTTATTCTTCATTTCCTCCATAAGCTACTTCACCAGATCATTGGTACCCAAGTGTACCAGCACCCTCAGCTCCACTCCCCCTTCTCCATTATCCTCCCTATCCTATATATGTTGTAGATGGCTGATGCACCAGGAAGGCATTTGACCATTTCACTCTCCTTCTCTCTACCATGTACCACCCTCTGAACTCCCTTAATCAATGAGTCCCCAGTCACAAAGACTCCTTGTTGACTTCTTCCTGCTCACCCCCAGTAACCCCCAAGTTATGCTGCCCATTTCCCATGAATAATTCCTCAGTTCGGTTCATTTTATTAGTTCATTTTAAAAGTCATTACACTAATATAAAACCATAGAAAACAGACAAAAACATCTTTAAGCATACATCATATTTTGTATATAATACATCATTCATGTAGCTTAGAATTACAGATATTTGCTATCATACAACACAATATAAATCAATCAAAATCAGTATTCAGAGAAATAGTTCTATATAGCAAGTCAGAGACATCCAGGGGCATCACTTTTATTAAATTTACTATTACGTGCATTTAAACAAGGTTCCCATTGGCTCAGGTCTACTGTAGTTACCTACACCCCCAAGGATAATATTTCAACCTGTGGTCTCTAATCCAACTATGGAAAGGGGTCCAAAGGGCCATAAAAAGGGTAGACCATGGATTTCTCTGGATAGTGAGTGATATTATTGGAAATTTTTCATGATACATGAATTCCTACAATAGAAACAATATCAAATTTAAGGCAGCATGAAAAGAAAAAAAGGGCTTTCCTGTTCACAAATATATAAGCCTCATATTTAAAGAACTTGTTTTTAATTTCCTCAAATAGCATGACAGTCGGTACAAGGTATTTGGATCATGTGAGTTGTATGTCACAAACCCACTCAGTAGGTCAGGCCCTCTACTCCCAAAGTGCCAACCTCTGAGCGCAGTCTTGTGAACAGTGTAACAGACAAGGTGACCCTCTTGTCTGTTTTTTGTGAGTTCGGATCAACCTTTGGTCTCAGGTTCTGGAGGGATTCAAACTGTTAACCTCTTGTTAGCATACCCAATGCACAGGCTCAGCTATATCTGTCTTTGTGGGGGCCAGTTATCTTTGCCTATGGGCACCTAACCAGGTGCACAGAGATGAACCCTCTAAAACTTTAATAAAGACCTCAGATTTAAAACACTTCTCTTTCCAGTTTGGTACCACCATTCAAGCTTATGTCTATTGTCTGCTATAACCATAAATACTTTTCTTATAACTAAAAGAAATTCAAAACAGACCAAGTAAGTTCTAAAAAGAATTTTACTAAAATAGTTAAAAATATGTAAAACGCAAAATACAAAACTCATATCAAAAGATATACAAATCTTTTAAAAAGAAACAAGGCTTAAACAGTGCAAATTCCTATTACAGTACTTAGTCTCTAAATACTTGCTCAAGTGCTCACTGATCTTGCTTGGTCAGAGTCTAGGTAAAAATGTGTCTCTGTAAAACAGAATTATTCCTTATACAACTGTATTAGCGAACCCATTTTTGGTGAGGTCAGCTAGCTCCTCCTCTGTCAGATTATATTTAAAAATATACAGGTATCTAATAAAAAAAACAGTAGTCTTTTCAAAGTATCAATTTTGCAATCTTCAGCATGACTCATGTTTCAAATGGCATCTCTTGATCCATGCTGCATCCTCCTCACACAGGCTTCATATGAGCATTTACTACCTCACACCCCTGTGTAATAACCTGAGTTTTCTCTTCAACTCATAAACCTTTTTTTTATGATCTCCCTCTGAACAAAGTTAACTTAAACAACTTTATAATTAGTTCCTGGTCTGCCAGGTAACACATTGTCTTCAAAAACTGAGTGTGTGTGATACATATGCTGTCAGCATTTCTCTTAGCTTGCATCTGTCAGCTGAAAATGGTGGGGGGAGGGTTGAGGTCACTCCTAGAGCATTAGATTTTTCAGCAGAGATAGTCATTAATACATTTTATATTAAAAAAATACTATACAGCACTCAGAACTGGCTGTCTACGTCACTGTATAGTCCAATGTAGTATAATCAGATCATAATTCCATACAGTAGTCACAGGAAGAGGGCCAAGCCAATAACTACAGAGCTATGAGTAAACAGGACATATGAGTGTCACATGTTTAAGGTCATCTTCAGAACCATTTCCACATTTACAGTAAGAAGTAATATAACCATGTCTATGTTGTTTATAATATAGACTATTTTCCTCATAGAGTTCCATTCTATATATTGTAAGTATTCTGCATTCAGTAGGATTAGATAACTGTTTTAAATAAGGTTCCATACCGGGCTGAGTTTTAATTATTTTGTAAAAAGGAAAACATTTGAAAGTTGTAATCCATGCAAAATCTTGAGCTCTTGCTATGCCTCATAGCCCAGTCTTTAGCATGAGAGATATCTCTTCCTTAGAATGCAGATATGTTTCATACAAAAGGTGTGTCAAACCCACAGGGAAAAGTTGCTCTTTTTGAAAGTTTTTATAATAGGACTAATAAACCCATTTGTGAATAATTAATCTGTTCTTCCAAACTTAATCTTGGAAGGTGAGTTTCAGGCAAAAGGAAAAGACCTAGGGCAAAATTCAAACTTCTCTAGCTAATCAACGTGTGCAGGGAAAGATGTCACAGCTCCACTTTAATTACTGCCATGGGGACAGAGTTGGAAATCCCAAGTATATACAATCTTAATATTTAATTATGAGCAGTCAGCCAGCCCCCAGATCTCAGCTGCATATAAAACGTTGACATGAATTTTGGCATTTAAAACTTTGACGATGCCACTAATGGAACCCCTACCCAGTTTGACTTTAAAAAACATAAATGCATCAGAAGTCATATTCAGTAGTTCCAATGTTAGTTTAATGTGATTATTCCTGGAGCAATTACTTTGGAATCTAACCTCCAAATAATCATAACATGTATATGTAATCAGGGGACTACTGTCCAAATATATTTTGTAATTATACTTTTATTTTGATCTGAAAACTACTGATTTGGTCTTATCTGTATTAAATATAAGTTTGTTTTCATAACACCTAGTAGTGAGAGCTTTAAATTTCCTCTGAAGACCAAATAAAGAAGATGAAATTAGTACAATGTCATCAGCATACACCAGATAACTAACTGATTTATTAGCATCTTAGGGAGAAGAAACTCAGTGTTGTATAGCATAATCAGGATAGTATTAATATAAAGAAGAAGAAGAATCAGCATTTATATAGTGCATTTCATACACAATGTATCCCAAGGTGATTTACAAGCAATGCTAAACTGGTAGTGAAGTGACTGACTATGTAGTGGTAGCCATATCTCACATCAACACCCAGACACAGCCTGGACAATTGCAGGCACTAGTTTTATGGGAAGGGGAATACTGGCCAAGACACTGGGAATGTCGCCTTACTCTTTGCGAAGAGTACCTTGGGTTCTTTTGCTTCCACCTAGACACCCACCAGGACAGCACCAGTATGGAACCTCAGTTTAATGTCTCATCTGAAGGATGGCACACCCCAGCAGTACAACACCCCCCTAATACTGCACTCAGGTCCCAGCGTTTTAGGTATGAGTCCAATCCCAGTGTGGGATGAGAACCCACAACAGTCTGGTCCAAAGGCAGATGTGCTACCAACTGAGCCACACTGACATTTTAATAAAGATTAAACAGAAGTGGGCCCAGGACACAACCCTGTCTTAGGCCTTTGTTTTTATTTTAGGCAAGAGATTACCTGCTTGGTCATAATTCACCTGGGCCCATGTAGTCTTGTGTAATTTATTAATATGTCTAATAAAGATTGATTTCTAAGTTTGGTAAAGTTTGCCATAACAGCCCATGGCTTATGCTGTGAAATGCTGAGTGAAAGTCAACAAAGCAACAGTACAATTTGTTTTTTTTAATCATAACATTTTATTTATTTATTTTTATTTAGTTTTTGTTAACCGGGTAAGTGCGCTAGTCAGCAAGTGACTGTTTTCAGGCACGACCCGGGAAGTACAATTACAATACACAAAGAGTACAGCCAGATAATTAAGACAACGAGTACAAAAAATGCAGAGAGAAATACATATGGCAATGTAACATACATTAGTAAACAAAAATATACTTTAGCACTTCATCATGGAACATACTCAAAAATGTGAATAGTAGAAGGCAGAAAATAAGAGAGGATAGGCATCAGTAGAAAAGACACAAGGAAGGGAAAACTGGCAAAAGGATGGGAGGGAGAGATTAAGTGGAAAGGAGGTGCCGTCAGATACGGCAACAGCGGGGTGAGGTACCAACCTGCGGCCGGGCCTATGGAGCCGAAAGACGGCAGGCGAAGAGAGGGTGGTGGGGGGAGCGGCAGTAGATGGCAACAGCAGTAGGAGGTAAGAAAATACAGCCGGTCTGGTGGAACCGATAGACGGCAAGGCGAGAGTGAGGATGCCGGTGAGAGGGGGATAGAGGTGGAGGAGTTACGGCAATAGCGGCAAAAGTGTCAAAGTCAAGCCGAGCCAGTGGAACCAAGAGACGGCAGGGCAGGTGGAAGGGGGCCAGTAGAGGGTGGGAGGCAGTAGGTGGAGAGAGGTGACTAAGCACAGCCAGGAGGGTGGGGACCAAGAAGGCATGGATGAGGTAGGAACAGGTAAAGGTGAGTTTGGTGGGGAGTGGCAAAAAGGGGGGAAGAGGATATAACAGAAGAAGGGGGGGAAGAGAGCAGCAGTGGGTTAAGTGAAGAGAGGCTGTGAAGTGAAGATAAGAATGTCATGGAGTAGAATAGCGACTTACAATTGTCAACAGCTAACATTAGGCTTATAAAGAAACAGGTTAAGGCAACATTAATTACAAGGCACAAAATAAAACAATAATTACAAGGCACAGTATAGAACACCCATTTGGACAGGCAAAAGTGCTAGCAATGAGGAAACAGTACAAATGCAGCGGATCAGGTAGGGTCAAAGCAAACACATTTGTCCATAGTAGTGAAGAAAGTCCTGAGTTTGCTCTTAAAAGTCACATGAGTGGAGACATCTCTTAGATCCTGAGGTAGTAGGTTCCATAGGTGGGGGGCAGCATGATGGAAGGAGCCCATGCCCTTTTTAGTCCGACAAAAGGGGATGGATAGTAAGGTCTGATCAGCCGATCTAAGATTCCTTGTGGGAATGGCTGGCCTGAGGAGATCAGACAGGATAGCAGGCTTGGACGTCCTTAGGATGGAATCAACTAAATTGTACAAGTAGTACTGCCTGGTAGAGGAAGGAGAGAGCCAACCAAGGTCCTGATATAAGAGACAATGATGCTGCAGCTGAGGTGCTTTGGTTGCATACCTGCACACATTATTGAAGGTAGTATCCCATAGTTGCAGTGAAGATTTGGTGGCCAGACAGGATGGGACACCCATATGTAAGGATTGGCAATAGAATGCCTCTGGCTATCGCCAATTTAGCAGCAGGGGTGAGCAGGTATTTGGTTCTATAGGCAGCCCCAATTTGCAGTTAATTGACTTGCAGGTTTCTGTATATGTGCTTTCAGGTCCAAGGTTTGATCCAGGTGATGCCAAGGTAACGAAAGGAAGTGACAGTTTCTATAGGGTCCCCATCGATATCAGAGACAGAGATGGTCAGAGGACAGGATCTAAGCTTGTGATTGGAGCCAAACATCATAACTTTTGTTTTATTTGTATTTAAAACCAGGCGTTGAGAGTTCAACCAGTGTTGTACAGCATGAAAATCTGCAGTGAGGGCAGCATTTATATCCAGAACCTTATCAGAGTGATAATAAATTACCAGGTCAACCGCATAAAGAAGTGAGTGACCTGTGGTGACCAGCTCAGGAAGTTTATTGACGAATAATGAGAATAGAAGAGGGCCAAGTATAGACCCCTGAGGGACCCCAATGTTGATAACAGCACTGTCTGACATGGATGAATTAAACTTAACAGCTTGTGTTCTGTTGGAGAGGTAGCTTTTGAACCAGGTAGTGACTGGGGAGAGAAGCCCAAGGTACTGAGGCGGATAGTAGCAGAGAATGGTCAACCAGATCGAAAGCTTTGGTTAGTCAATGAAGACTGCCCCGTTAACTTTCTCTATCCATATTGGTAAGTATATCTGAAGTGAATTTTGCAAGTGCTATCATGGTGCTGTGATGCTTTCTAAAACCATGTTGTGCTGAGCTTAGTAAACTGAATTCTCAAGGTATTCAGTGGTTTGCATGGATACTACTTTTCCAGGATTTTATTCAGAACAGACAAAATAGCAATAGGCCGGTAATTTGATATGTCATTTTACTGACTTTCTTAAATACAGGAGTGACTCTGGCTGCCTTCAGACTTCAGGGACAATGCCATTGGAGAGAGAGGGTGAAGATGTGTGCCAGGGGCCAGAGATGTAGTAGAAGCCATTTTTAGTAGTCTTGGTTCTAGGCCATCTGAGCCAGTACTGGTGTTTTCAGAGAGTGACCTGAGCAGCTTTAGGACCTGATGCCTAGACACTTCCCTGAAATAGAACGGGTTGGTTAAGTTTGGGGTCCTTCAGATGCTGTGGGTTAAACTGTGAAGCAGAGGATTGTGATGGGAGGAAGCTGTGTAGGCAGATAAGTCAGAAAATTGTTGGTTAAAAGCATTTGCAATGGTAGTAGAATCATTACAGTGTACACCATGTAGGGACCATATCTGAGGGGTGACATCTTTAGCAGAACCCAAGAAGGACTTAATGTGACCCCAAAACTTACGAGGTCATTGGAAGAATTAATTTGCAGGTTTTGGCAGTATTTACTTTTGGCCTGCCTGATGCATCTTTACAGTCATTTCTGTATTGTTTATACAGAATGAGATCTGACTGCAGTCCAGTTTGTTTGCACTTTTTCCATTGATTGTCTCTAACTTTTAACTTTGAAGCAGATCTTTTTCAGCCACCTCAATGCTGGCCCCTTACCCTCCTTTTGACTGTAGGGAGGTGCTTCTTTTGGATGTTGCCAAATTCAGTCAGAAATGAATTGAGGGCAGTATCAACATTGGTTGCTGTATAAATGTTAGACCAGTCAACACAAGAGAGGTCAAATAGGAAGGCTTGTTTGTCCAGGGCAGCATAGTTTGAACATATTTATGAATCAAGTGCGACATACAAAACAATGCTGTGTTGTTGACTTGTTTTGTCAGAATTCATTTTGAGCTTCATCTAGAAGCTTACCATGTTCTGCCCAAAGTTCCTGTCTTTTTAAAAGAATCTTACAAAATAGTTTCTGGGAGGCATCTAAAAGGCTTATAGGCCTATACATAACTGGATTTGTAGGGTCTCCCTTCTTATAAATTGATAATATAATGCTACCGTTCCAGGAGTCATGAAAATTGACACCCTGTAGGAAGGTATTCAAAAGATTATAAAAGACAGGGAGCTACCAATCTATAAAAGTTAGATAAATGTCTACAAGAATCTGATCAGGGCTAGCAGCCTCATCAGTTTAATAGAAAATATGGCTTGTTAAATTTCATCAGTGTAAAAAGATTATTGGTCTAGGAAAAAAGTGAAGTTGAGATAAATTGTATAGTTACATGCAGACAGTCTGCTTTTGATTCTCATTTACTAAATAGTATAGACCACCAAAGTGTGATACTTAGGGGTCTACTGAAATTGTTGCATCTTTATGGGTGGAATAACAGTTATATCCAAAACTTACTAAAGACCAAAAGGTAGAAATATTATGTCCGATAACAGCTTTCCTAAATTTACCCCACATTTTGGAGGGATAATTTTTTTGTTGTATCTCTAATGTTTTTTTTTATATTCCTTCCTGTAATTATTTTAATTTCTAATATTCACTCTAGACTTGTGTCTTTTTGTAAATCCTTCCATCCTATTCATTTGCTATTAAGCATTCTGATGTTCTCTATTGAATCAAGTAGGAGGTTTTGGTTTTGTTACTCTTTTTGGTCCTAAATAGTGGCTAAAGATATTGATTAATCAGGTACCTGCTAGAGATCAGTCCCTGGGGTCAGTTCCTGTGTAACTGCAAGTCTCTGTTTTTTTTTTTGTGTCAGAATAGGCTCAGAGGTAATAATTAGAAAAAACATTTCTATGGAATCATACTGCCACTTAATTCTCCTAGTGTTGAGGATCTCCATAGGATTTTCAAATATCTGAGGGTCTGTAATTTGAGAAATGGGAAATGATAAGTTGAACCTAATATTTATCAGAAAATGCAGAGATTCTAACCTTTCTGTTACATGAAAATCTAAAATGTCTTTGAATCTTCCTAGTTTGTCCATGCCAAATCAATTGTTGAAGCTCCCTTATGGTCCAGAATGTAAAATCACCCTCTGGATCTCCAAGGAAGTGACCATTTATTGAGATAAAATCCACTTTTAATATCAGTTCATGTAGCATGTATCTGCAAACAGACAGTAATATTGATTATCTATTTGATGCAAGTACCTAATAACCTTTATGAAATACAAAGATGCTTGGGCTGGGTGGAGGCAAGAAGGGAAGGGGAGTGAAGATAGTATGTAGTACGAGGGCAGGGAATAACTAAGTTACATTTGGAATAAAGGTCAGGGATATGAGACAAATACTTTAATAAAGGGCATGTGGGGGAAAGTGGGGGGACAACTAGTGGGGGATCAAGGGTGGAAGGCAAGAGAACTATTGAGTGCTCTGGTTAAATGGTCACAAGGCTGGAAAGGACAATCGAGGGAAGACATGAGGGAGATGGGTGCAAAGAGTAGAGGGGAAGCAGGTACCTGGGGCATACTGCAACTGAATAGCTGTGGGGGGGAGGTGATCACCATACCCCTGTGTAGATGGAGGAAGGGTAGGAAACAATATTGGGGATAACTACATTTTCTCTAAATATAACAAGTAGCTGTGTAACATTAGTAATAATCCAGAGGTTGGGAACACCATGGGCTTACAGTTTGGCCCTAGAACTGGACCCCTGATCCTTGGACTTAGGAGTCTTTAACCCCAATGTTATGAGAAGAGGAGGAGGCAAAGACAACTATATGTCAGGAACATCATATATCTTGCCAAACATTAATATGGTGTGCAGCTGCCCCCCCCCAACCTCAGCTGGGGGGGTTAGTAGTTTACAATAGAATCTTTTGATGCCAATAGGTAGTACTATGACCTACAACTATTGGGATGTTTGGCTGCAAAGGCAGTAGCAAGCAGGCAAACGGGGAGGGGTTGCAAAGCAATAGGGAAGGAAACACTGTATTGATCATCTTGTTGGGAGATGTGGGGGAACATGGTGATAATGTTGTTAATGTTGTTTGTTTTGTTAATTTCTGGGATTCTAAATGTTGCAAATACCCACAGTTAGACAACCTGGCTAGGATAACAAACTTAGAAAACAGGCAATGGTTTATGCAGTACAGTCCTAAATTTTTGTGTGTTTTACAAACAAGGAAGGGCAACATAAAAGAGTTCAAAGGTGATGGATAATAAAATTAACTAATTTGCTCCTGGTGGCCATTTTGGGTCGGATCTAGCAAATGATGGTTACGATGCCATAAGGCATCTATGGGAGCAAACATGATTTATAAGATAAGTTCATGGAATGTAAATGGAATGAAATCCCCTGTCAAAAGAAAGAGGTTTCAAAATGAGATAAAGGCACTTGGATCGGATCTAGTATGCCTCCAACAGACTCACATGTCCAACAGTGAGGGCACACATATGTCTAAAAATTGAGGGGGGGATGGTATGGGTCATACTTCACCTCCAAAGCACGAGGGGTTGTGGTATGACTATGGCTCAGATTTCCTGGAGTTGTTACCAAAGTTAAAAATGACAATGGAGGTACATACCCCCTAATCCAGCTCCAGCTTAACTCAGGCCAAACAATGGCCATTGGCTTAATATATGCACCAAATGTAGACAACTCCACTTTCTTTAATAATCTATCAGTCAAAATGGCAGACTTTACTGGGCCTTGGGTCTTGAATAGTGATTTTAACTATGTGTTAGATATGGTAATGGATAGATCATCAAGGACTGGGGGGCTACCGAGAAGAAGTGTGAAAGCACTATTAAACCTCATGAAAGCTCATAGACTCATAGAATCCCAGAGGCATTTAAACCCCAAAGGCAGGTATTACTCTTGTTATTACCACTCTGCAAAAAATGGTGCTAGACTAGACCTTGACCTAGTGTCGTAGGAGCCTGACGGATATCCCATAGATTTTTTAAGTTATTCTGTAATGAGCTGAAAGCTCCCCAGATGAACATGACTAAGGAGGCCTTTGACTCAGGTACATTACCACCTTCCATGAGATCAGTGACTATCACCATCCTACCTACACCCAGGAAAAACCCAGCTCAATGCATCTCTTATAGGCCTATCTCCCTGCTCACATACGATTATAAAATCATGGCTAGAATCCTCACCAGTAGACTTCAGAAGCTACTTCCTGCCATTATACGCAATGACTTGTCAGGTTTTGTCAAGGGAAGAGAAGGAAAAATAAATGCCAGGTGTACTCTGAATATAATCTGGAGGTTGGGGCAGACAGGGGGCAGGAGCACCCCAGGAATACTGGCTCTTGATACTGAAAAGGCATTTGATGAGGTGGAATAGATATACTTATTTAGCAGTCCGTAGAGTTTTGACTTGGGAGACAACACTATCAAGTGGATTTCCACCCTGTATAATGCTCCCAGTGCCCAGGTACTGGTGAATGGAGCCCTAACTGTGCCCCTCCATCTGACAAGGGGAACAAGACAGGGCTGCCCTCTATCCCTGCTGTTATATGTTTTGTCCCTAGAATCCTTGGCTGCAATAATCAGAAATAATCCAGAAATTCAAGGCCTTGTTGCAGGGGGAGTTCATCACAAGCTGGCTCTGTTCACAGATGATCTGCTACTATATCTACAGGACGCACAAAAGGAAATTACTAAACTACATGCCTTACTTACAGAATGTTGAGGATTATCAGGGCACAAGATTAATTGGACCAAGAGTGAGAAATTGCTCCAGGGAGATCAGGGAAAAGACCATTTACCTACAATGCAACTTATGAGTTGTTACATCTCTAAAATATCTATGTATTATGATACCAAAAAAAAAACCCTCAGAACTGTATAAAGAAAACTATGTGAGTCTCTTGGCTGGTATCAAACTGGATTGTGACTGATGGGAAGGGTTACCTATTAGTCTTATTGGATGCATTAACTCAATAAAAATTAACATACTCTCCAAATGTCTATCTTTTTCAAAATCTGCCTATTAGGGTGCCCGAATTATTCTTTAGACAGTTAGACACAATTATAAAGAAATTTATTTGGAATAGGAAGACTGCAAGAATTAAGACGATACTGCAACTACCTGTGAAAAAAGACCAGACTTCAAGATTTACTACTGGGCCACACAGCTTGCCTTTCTAAATAAACCCAATAATGCAATAAAGATGGCTTGCCTAAGCCTAGAAGAGGAGTATGTCATAGGAGGGTTGGCACTGGGACTGCTATCCCCAACGTTAATGTCTTTGGTCACACCCAAAAACGAGAAGCCTTACACCCAGGGTCTCTCTCGGATATGGGTGGGAGTACATAAATTCATAAATCATAGACCTGCTATGTCCTCAAATTCTTGTCTCTGTAAATCCTGGCTTGGGTATTGGGGATGCAATGTCTTTTTGCATCAGGCCTTGCTTTGATGGCAGAAGTTGGGTGCAAATACATTGGGGGACCTCTTTTATGGGGGCATTTTAGAGTTTTCAGCAACTATGTACTCAATATGGGATTCCTAGTTCTGATTATTTATACTATGTTAACTTGCAACCTTTCATTGTAGATATTAATCTGGTACTTTCTCCTATAGAGGTAATAATCTACAGACCCCAGCCAGGCTCATCAATCATTTCCTCACTTTACCTGCTGTTCCTCGAGGCTAGGCCTGAACCAGCTGAAAAGACAAGAATGAAGTGGGGAAGGGACCTTGGGTTGGAAGTTAAGTGACTATATGTGATCTGGAGCAGTGAAAAATATTCATGAGTGTTCAGTCTGTAACAAACGTAGGAGGATCCAATCAAATTTTGTATATCAGACCTACTATACACCGTATAGGCTGTAAAAATGTACCCCATCAAGGTCCGACAAATGTCCTAAATGCCACATGCATACTGATGACTGCCTACATATGGCACTTATGTGCCCCAAGGTAGCCCCATTTTGGTTGGAGGTAAACATCATAATGCAAAGAGTGCTGAGCACCCCACTGCCCAAATCTCCAGTCGTGTTTATGCTGGGAATCGAGGAGAATGAGGTGAACCCTAGCAAACTCAGTGGAACTAGATGTGGCCATAGATTATGGGATGTAGCACTGATCAATGCTAGGAAAATGGTTGCCCAACATTGGATAAATACAACACCACCAAGTATAGCCCACTGGCTAAACAACCTCCTTATGTGCATGAGCTTGGAAAGGTGCCAGCTCTCAGCTAATAGGCTACTGCATATATTTAAAAACACATGGGACCCACAGGTCATTGCAATAGAGAAAGGTCTGTTGCCTGGATAAATCAATCATTCCAAGGACAGCGAGGTGAGCAGGGTCTACTATGAGGTCTCAAGCAATAAAGAGATCTTACATCTCCCTCTTCTTATGAGTTTCTCACAGATTCCCCTATTCAGGTAGTGATCCCTGGATATAGTATGGGTTATACCCACACCTAGTGCACCATGCATACCCTAAAAGTTGCATAACTTACTGAATTTCACCTGCTATGCATGAATGAGCTCCTCTGTCAATCCTCAAGTAGTATAGAATTAAGCAAATACTTGTATGTATATGTATCCACAAAAAGAACTGTATGCATTTAATGGTGTAAACTGTATGTATTACTTGCCTGTCAAGAAACACTGTTTAACAAATATCTACATTTTTGCTGCAAGAGAAGAATTCTTAAATATGAGATCTATTTGTGGAGTTTCAGAGATCAAGTTATGTATTTTGATCCATTCCAGTCCATTACTGCCCAAATTTATTCCAAGTGTGTTAGACAAAAGCATTGTAATTTCTTTTTTAACCCTACTTATGGATTCTCTAGAATACAGCCTCCATCCAAATAATGAAAGTGTTCTGGTCTCCCAAGGAGGCTCTGCTGCCACCTTGTTATTAGACTGGCATTCCTCCATATTCATCTTTCCCCTGTCTTTGCCATTATTTACAAAGGTGGAATGAGAATGGCTTTGTACTTTTGGGACTCTTTTAAGTGGAAGCACAATAATTTGTTAGCTCAAGCTGTTACTGAGATATTCAGTCCTCTCACCCAACCCCGTCCCCACCATTCTTTAAATCCGCTTCCCCCAGCTTAGACTCTGCCTCACAATGACCATCTGTGAGCTGGAAAGATCACTTAAAGCTGTACCACACCACCTAAGCATATCCCTGGCTAGGTCATTACTGGCTCAAAATTTGCATCACCTCCTACTGTCCAGTGCTCTCCAGGGCAAACTAACCATGCTGCCACATGCTAACTGTTTTTCTATACTCATGCTTGCTTCTCTACTACTTACTAATGAGTTCTACTACTTACTAATGCTCTGCTGAATGACAACAACAGCACAGACTTCTTTCAAGGCTCGTCTACAGTATCCCCTGCTCTGCCATGCATACAAATTGCAGAGCCCGGTGGCCCCACTAAGCCTAACAGGAATAATCATGGCTAAGCCTAACCCTCGAATGCTCAGGACCTTGGGTCAGTCCCTACTGGCAATCCCCAGAATCAAGACTCACAAGGGAGGCAATTCCTTCACTCTCACAGCCCCTAAACTGTGGAACACTCTCCCACTTCTAGTATAGAAAGCCCCCTCACTACCAATCTTTTGCACTAGACTTAAGTCCCATTTGCACGGGACAAGCTCATGCCACTGTGAGGATATAGGATAATCACCCCCCGATCCTAATCACAATACCCATCCCCCCTCTCTTCTCACCTTAACCTACATTAAATCATGCCTTAAATCCTTAAATCTTTCAAGTGTTGCACATATGGTCTATGATTTGAATAATTGCCTGTACTGTTACCCTCATTATTTTGTCTACTTCTCGTCACCCTGTATCACCTGACTGTATGTAGTGTATTGCTTCTGGATCACCTGATTGTTTGTATTGTATTGCTTCTGTTCCCTGGGTCATCCCTGAAAAAGGACCTTCAGGGCACAGTAGGCCAACCCAGTCATGAAAATTAAATAAATAAATAAATAAATAAATCCAACCTATAGGGATGGGACCCTAAACTCCACATCAGCAACAGGTCTCCCAATGCCTGCTGTATTCCAGCCTGCAGGGTCTCTGTGCCTGTCTTCCTTATGCAGCTACTACCCAATCCCAACACTAACTATAACCACAATCCCTGTTGCTTGCAGTTCTAGAACACAATTCCTCTCCCATCGTCATACACCTTGCTCCGTTAAGCAACTCAAGCTCCTAGCTATCAGGGTTGCCTGGTTACTATTGCTCCAATCAGGCAATATTCATCCTAACCTTGGCCCCAGGAATAGTGATGCTGGGCAATCTGGGAATAACCGCATGATTTCCATTGCCTCTATCAACATCTGCAGCCTTCTGCCAAAACTGGACCTTCTGCAAGGCTGAGTAGCTCAGCATAACTCTGATGTTCTGTCCATGACTGAATCATGGCTTACACCCAGGATTACAGACAATGAAGTCCAACTCCAAGGGTACGCCCTGTTCCATCTCGATAGGTTAGGCAAAAGGTGTAGCAACTGCATAATCTATATAAAAAAAAATCACCTTCAGGGTATTGCTCTTCCTTAATTAAAAATGGGGGAAAAATGTGCAGATACTCTCTGTGAGACTAACCATAGGTTCCCAGGACAAGGGCCTTACACTTATTTCAGTCTACATTTCTCCCAGGGAGCAAACTGAGGGCTTTAAAGTACTACAAGAACACCTTTCTGATCTTAAATCCAATAGTGAAGTGAAGTGATTGTTCTGGATGATTTCAACATAAATTGGTTGTCACTTGACTCTGTCACCTTTAAGGAAGCGGTCTACTCAATCAACATCCATCAAGTAGTGGACCATCCCACTCAAACAAACTAGAGAACAGGACCTAGCACCTTACTAGACTGGGTATTAACAAACCACCCTGAGTGGATCTCAGGCATAAAAGTGCTCCCGGACTCCCTAAGTGACCATTCGTCCATTATCTTCAACTGGTCGAACAAGGCTCATAACCCACCAGCGAAGGTAATAATATCCCAGATGCTAAATAAGGGCCAGCTAGGGCTATTTAAGCAGCACCTGCAGCAACAGAACTGGGCCCCCATCCTAACTACTAATGATGTTGATACTGCACTGGATAAAATTCATTGAAATTTTTAATGCTGCTTGTGACATCTTTGCCCCTATATCTAAAAGAAAGGCCCGAGGATCTCATAAATCATGGGTAACCCCACACCTCCTTGTTCTGATGAGCACCAGAGACCTTCTATGGTATAAGTACCTTTGACCCAAAGAATCTCAGGGCCTCCACATTCTACTACCCATGGGCCCATTCATTTTACTGCTTCCTCTATCCCACATGCCCCCCCACCTTCTTCTCCCCTACCCCCCACCCCACTCATCTCTGCCTCCCTCTTCTCCACTTCCTTTCCCTCCCAAGTCTCTTTGCTGGAAGACTCACCAGGTTACTACTCTAGTGGGTGACTAGGACTGAGTTATCCTAATCTAGGATTTATTGTGCTCTGTTTGCTTATTGTATTGTTTCTATTGGTATCTGTGCTAATCCCTCCCTGTATAGGCCACTATAGTACCTTGTATGTACTTATTTACCCTGTATGTACTTATTTACCTGTATCTACTTCTCCTTCGTGTTTTGTTTTCTTTATGTCCAGGACCATCTTGAAAATGAGCTCGCTTAACGGTGTTACGCCTGGTTAAATAAAGTTTGATTGATTGATTGAAGTACAAAAGTACTCTTATATCTAATGATATGCAAAACTACAAGGCGGCACGGAATAAATGCATCCATGCTATTCGCCAGGCTAAAGCCAATTGCTTCAGGTCTGAGTTACACTCCTCCTGGGGTGATGGCTGTAAATTCTAGGAAAACATCAATGTGATTACTGGGAAACAGGATACTTCAGTACCCTCTTTGTTGAGTTATGAAGGATCCATTACACAGGACCTCAAAACTATTGCAGACATCTTTAATAAAGCTTTTATAGGCCTTAGTGCTGTGTTCCCACCCAACTTCCTAAACCCTGCAAAATAGAACATACAAAATCCACCACATACCCAACCAACAAATCATGCTCCCCCATTCTACCTCAGAGTAATATCTAAAGTTTAGGCAAAAAAATACCTCTCTAAAGTACTGAGAAGTCCAGGCATAGTGCCAAGGGCTTGGACTTTAAACTAATCTCCTTTACACTGGATGAACTGCTGGCACTGCTAACAAGAATCATCAACCTGTCCCTCACCTCAGGTACATTCCCAAAGCTGTGGAAAGCTGCACTTGTAACCCCTGTCATCAAAGCTGGTAGTAAGATAAATCATACTAACTACTGTCCTATTTCTATTCTCCACCCGATCTCAAAAGTCCCAGAGTGGATAGTTTATGATCAGCTAGTGGAACACCTAGATAAGTATCAGCTGCAATGCCAACATCAACATGGCTTCCAAAAATGCCACAGCACTGCTACAGTGCTGCAGGAGTTCACAAAGTGCATTCAAGATGCCTTTGATCATGGGCACTTGACGGGGGCAACCTTTATTGACCTCACCAAGGCCTTTGATGCAGTTAACCATGACCTCCTCCTGGCCCAATTAGATGCAACGGGACTATCCTCTGACTCATCGTGCTGGTTCTGGAGCTACCTCACAGAACAAATACAATGACTAAAATATCTAACATCCTCTCTGATCCCCAGCATGTGTCTACCAGTGTTCCCCAAGGATCCATTCTGGACCCCCTATTATTTAGCCTTTTCCTAAATAACCTTTCCCTAGCCTGTCAGCACAAAATCCTTCTCTATGCAGATGATGCGGTTATTTACTCTAGCCACCCCAACTCTGCCACCCTTGATCAACGGCTTCAGTAGGACTTTAACAATGTGGAGGACAGGTTTGGTAATGCTAAGCTGCTTGCAAACCATAAAAAAATGAAGACAATTCCTTTTGGTCCTGCCCATAACAGCCACAAGACATCCACGCTTAATATTCTAAACAAACAAAACTAAGCCATTGAAATGATCCACAACTTCAAATACCTGGGCCTCACCTTAGATAGCTCCCTCTCCTTCTCATCCCCCATAGACCACGTCGCCATATCAGCTAACCAGAAGCTTGGTCTGCTATATAAATATCATAACTGCCTCACTGTAAATGCCCTCCAGGTCACCATCACCAGCTCAGTCTTCTCAGCTATTGATTATGGTCTTGCCATTTACTGTGCGGCCCCTGACAACACCCTCAATCAGGTCACCATTACACTGAATAAAGCCTGCAGATTAGCTCTAGGAGCACTGTGCCTGACCCATACTGTACCTGTAATCTCAATTTGCAAATGGGATGGCCAAATCTGGCAAGAGGATCCAGTACCGCATCTGTCTTCTAGCCAAAAAAGGAGCCCTGGGCCTGCTGCATCCAGGAACATGTTCCCTGCTACATCAGACTGAACCTACAAGGCCTACCAGGGCTTCTAACAATCTGTCCTTCAAGGTCCCCTTCCGGCGCACCTCTCAAGGACAGAGATCTTTTGACTACCGAGCCTCACTCTGGCTCAGTTTTCTCCCACCTGATCTAATCTCTATCAAGAAAATCGGCCTTTTCAAATCTGCACTCAGATCTCACCTGTCTAGCCAAGTGAAGTATTCCTGCTTCCCATGACCTCCTCTCCTTGTAACTGATATTGTCAACCCCCCAACTCAAGCACTTCTCTACTGCCCAATCAGCAATTTAATTACCCACTTCCCATCCTCCTGCTCCCCCCCATCTGCTCCCCTCCCCACTCTGTTCACTGTGTCTACAGCCCACCCTACTACCTATTCCCAACCTAACGTCTCATCCTCCTTATCCTCCACTACTCCCTCCTGACAAGGTGACCTGAGCCTGAGGTTACAGCAATTTCTCACCATAACTTCTTCCCCTATCCTTCCTCTTTCCCTATCCAGTGTTTCTTGCTCTTTATTTTCCTCAATAAGTCTGAGTTAATTCTGGTGTAAGTTCAAGATCTGCAACACTGCCAATTCTATGTAATCTTTCCATACTATTTTCTCCTTGTTGTATCAGTTGTTGTTTGTGATTATGTTTTTTTCATTCCTGACATGGAATCTTTGTAAATGAGCTTGTAGCTCAAAGGTTGTAATCTGAGACTACAATAAATAAAATTAAAAAAAAATCTATATTATTTAAGAAAGGTAATGGAGCCATTGTCCAAATCTGAGTCACTAATTCATAGAAAGATAAGTACAAAAGTATACAATCAGGATAGATGTGATTGGTGGGTCTCATTGCATGCAGTTTGTCAGGTTTGCAGTAAATTTGTAATAAATGGCATACCCACTGTGCTAATTTTGCTGGAGTCTCCTGCTTAATTCTTTCTACACTATATACCTCAATCAAGATCTCAAGCAGTCGTTCAAGCTCTCAGGTAAATGTAGGGTAGAACGAGAATTTCCATGACTGAGTCAGAGTTCCCCATGACAGAGTCAGGTACCTAAGCCTCCTCCTGGGGACAAAGCAATTAGCTGTCTGAATGGTGCAAAATTGGCTGAACTCCTTGTGATTGCCCTGACACCCTTTCCCCCTCCCCATTTCCAGCATCTTCCAGTCTCTGGGGCCAGTGGGCCTCTGGGAGAGTGTGAGCCTGAAGGGTGGACTCAGATGAACCGGTGCCACAGTTGAGATATCTCATCTCTTGCTGCTTCTAGCAGAACATGTAGCTCCACAAAGGTCCTGCAGATGTGGCAGTGCCTGCTCCTTCAGAGTGTAACCCTGGAGAAGAGTACCTCATTGTCTCCACTATTACCTCCCCCTGTACCTCATCCCTATACTGATCCTATGATAACCCTAGACCATTGTTAATAACTTTCTTTCTTTCTTCTATCTGCCTAGAACACTTATATGTTTCTTGGGTTAGATAAGAACGAAAAGGGTGACATGCCCGTGAAGCTCGTTGTTTCTCAGGAAAAGTACCTTTTATTTCATTTTCAGTACAAAATTTATCCAGCTTTTCCTTAAAGTCAGCCATGCTTTTGCTACCCACAATCTCCAGTCGGAGTGAATTCCATAAGACAACAACTCTCTGATTATACCATGATGTCTTCCTCTTTGATTGGCTCACATCTCCTTTCAGTTATAAAAGATATGGGGCTAGATTCATGAATGTCTGCCCCAGAGCAAACCCCCTTTGCCTGGTGCAAACTGGGTTTTGTGCTAAGGTGGTATTCACAAAAGCCCAGTTTGCACCATGAAAATGGGTTTACACCAGGGCAATGCTTTGAGGGAGCCACAATTAAAATGAGGGTATGTATATTGGCGCAGTCCCATTCACAAAGTATGTTCTCCGTGCAAGGGCCATTTGTTGGATTCTCTTGCATGAATAAAATATTGCCGACTGAGACCTAGCAGTATCCCACACAACCCTAGCGGCTGCCAGAGGTACTGCTGATTGCCGTCCTGCTGAGCCAAAAAAAAACACAGCATGTTCCTGGTGGCACTTGAACTGTCCCCCTGCCAATTGCCATCCCAGTGATATGAGCAAATATGAGCAAAGAATATCCTGTGGTCTAGTGATCCGCCTATCCCCGATTGCTGACCACTCTCCGTTATTGATAACAAATTTCCCTGGTGATCTAGCTGATCGCTGTCTCATTATTCTATTACTCCATTACTGGACACTGAGGGTGATATTTTCTACATATCAGGCAGGTGATATAATTATACCCAAAGGTATAACATAAACCTCTAAGGTCTTTAATCTTCCTAGTAGCTCTTCCCTGGACCCCCTCCATTATTCTGATTTCTGCTTTCCTACAGGGAGACCAGTGAGGGGAGGGACCATTGGACACCAGGGAATGTTTCTTAATGTATTGGGTGGGTGATAGGGCATGAGGTTTGACCACTTGCCACCATGGAAACTATGAAATGGATACCTGCCAATGATCAGAGATCACGGGGGGGGGGCACCACTTGCACCAGTGCATTTCTATATCTTGATATGTTCACTCCTTTTAGCATGAATTGGGGGGGAACAACAGTAGCAAGAGGTGATATGTGTACTTTTGGAATGCTCAGGCTGGTGATTGGTGAAGAGGTGGACAACTAGCCACCAGGGATTGTATTTATTTTACATGGGGCCAGTGATCTTCGCGGAAGAGTACCACTAGACCACCAGGGCATGTATTTCTGTAGATCTGGGTGGTGATCAGCAGGAGAGAGATACCACTGGACCACCCAGGAGGCTGTTTTCTATTACTCGGATCAGTGATTGCGGCAGGGGTTGGGCAACCAGATCACCAGGGTGATGTTTGTTTCTTTCTCATGGGGCAACCAATTGGTAATGGGGGGTGCGCTACACTCACTGCAGCAAATACAAATGGGCCCACAATGGGCATGCAAATGGCCACCTAGTGCCTTGCATGCCCAATTGGCTCATTTGCATGGCTTCTTTCATGAATAGGAAGTTGAGTATCTGTGCTATTTGTTGCAGGGCCATGCTCCTTGTTGGATGCTGGAGCAGCACTAATGAGGATAGCAGTGGTTTTCCTGGGTTAGAGCTACCCCGTCCTGACCCTATTCACAGTTGGACAGTGCAGTGCACTATCCAACTGTGAACAGCAAAATCTCATACTGATGCAAATGCAAAATACAGCACCAACTTTTGCGCTGTGCTTTGTGGCTTTTTCTGAACCCTGCCCATGGTCTCATGTTATATTTCTGAGTTTTAAATTCCAAGCTCAGACATGTCTCAAGTATCATAATTAGTAAGGATCCTGTATAATAAACATAAGTCCCTCCTCAACCTTCTGTACTCCAGAGAATGCATTTCCCAAATTATCCACTCTCTCCTCATAACATAAACCTCTAAGGTCTTTAATCATCCTAGTAGCTCTCCTCTGGACCCCCTCCAGTATTCTGATTTCTGCTTTCCTACAGGGTGACCAGAACTAGGCGTAATACTCCCGGTGCAACCCGACCAAAGAGAGAGATATAAGGGGATCACCACCTCCCTGTCCCTGCTCGTGATGTGCCTACTAATACTGCTTAAAATCCTATCTGCCTGATTTGATATCATATGACAGTGTTTTTCAAAGGAGAAATCTTTCGATATAATTATACCCAAATCCTTCTCTTATTCTACTTCCTTCAGTGTATGACAATTCAACAGACAACTAGCTCTAATATGTTTCCTCCCTAGATACGTCAGTCATCATCTTCTATACTGAAATCAAGCCTATATTTTTGAGTCCAATTCTCCAGGTTTGTCAGTGCTTTCTGTAGATTGACAGCATCTAGATCATTATTCACTATGGTACCTATTCTGGTGTTGTCAGTAAATTTTGAGAGCCATATGCCCTCATCACCTTTCATTGAGGCAATATAGATGTTAAAAAGACACATCCCAATGACTGATCCCTGTGCCTTCCACTAGTCACTGAAGCCCACTGAGAGGTGGTACCTCTCAAACTTACTTGCTGTATTCTACTATAGTGTACTAACTCGTTTTTATCTGTGCTGAAAAGCTGTTCAGCACAGATAAAAAAGTAAATAGAATGCTGTTGAGCTCGTATGTGCAGAACACCATTCTACTCATTCAAAATCTGAACGTTTACGCACTACACTAATTGCAGACTACAGGATCAACCAGATAAACTGTCCTATTGTTGATGGCAGCTCGGGTAACTCAGACAAATGTGTAATGGGCAGGATCAACCAGACAAGTATCTGGAATATACTATAATATTTTTTTTTTATGTAGGTGTTTATTAACTGTCTCTGCCCCCAGCTGTCCCTTCTAACTGACCCCCCCCCAGCCTCATCACCCCGGTATCACTGGAACTTACCCAGAGCCTGCCCAGTTGCTGGGTGCAGCACATGCAAAGGGTCAGTCGTCATCTGCAGATGGGGGTGTTTTTCCTCCATTTTCTCCCTTCCCGTTGCTGGGGTGCACAAGCAGGACATGTGTATGTGGAGGCACATGCGCGTCCACAAAAGTCCTGCAGCACCCTCACTTCCATGGTACCCACAGTCCTGCACTGTGCTCAGGCCTCCACCTGGGTCAGTCGTTCAGCAGGAGCACCAGTCCTTCCTCCCCAGGAGAGGAGAGCTGTACTCTGGATGCTCAATCCTCTCCCTCCCCTGCCAACCCCCGGCAGCCCATGCCCATTCCCAAACACAGGTTGCTGGCATGGTGCAAGGTGTGGCATCCAGCACCTCAACCTTCAGTGCCACCAGAAATGCCCGAATGTACTATAATATTTAATAGGCAAAAAACAGCGCAGGATCAACCAGATAGTATATTTTACTTAGACAAAGTCTTCCTTAACGAGAATACAGCTGCCATTTTTTTTAAAGTGCCTCCCACAATATACCCACAGCTAATTGAAAGATGAGCTAGTGATGTACATTGGTTTAGGTTCCCTAGCAATGACTAGGGAACCTAGCAACTAGCTAGTAACTCAGACAAAAACAAAGTAGCAAAACATTATTTCTGAATAAAAATGAAGCCTGAAAACTGTTTTTTTTCAGGCACCACAATGCTCATCCATGTGTAGTGCTGTGTCTGTTTCATCATACACTATATTAAATACTAGATTTGTGACCTTGCTGAACCAGGGTGAGTACAGCCACCTCAGGGTTTCTGATGCCATGCGACCTCTTGAGCTTCGCTCTCGAGGTCGCATGGAACCAGAAACCCCTCTGTGGCTGAACACACTGGTTCAGCATGATCGCTCATTCAGTATTCTCTATATTTAGCCAGGAGTCTATCAAGGTTACTATAGTCCTGTTTAAACCTTAGTTCCAAAGTGCTTCAACCAATTATTTGTGAAGCACTTTATCAAAGGCTTTTGTAAAATTCAAAATTACCACATCCACTGGGCAACCACGATCTAAAGCATCATTGACTTTGGTATAAATCTCCAACCGATTAGTTTGACATTAATGCCCTTTTGTGAATTCATGTTGGAAGTTATTCAACGTGCCGGTCTCATTAAAAAATTATTCCATATACTCTTTTATAATGCCTTCCAAGATCTTCCCCAGGACCGATGTCAGGCTAACAGGTTGGTAATTTTTGCACTCCTTTTTACTACTTTTCTTATGAATTGGTACTTCTGTAGCCTTCCACCTAGAGATGTGCAAAATTAATGAATTACGTTCCATGAAATATTTTGTGAAATTGGCGCATTTCACGAGATATTTTGCAGGTGCGAAATTCTGCCAGCAAAATTGCAAATTTTACCTACAAAATCACACATTTCTCCCATGAAATGCAGAATTTCACCTGCAACTAGCAGAATTTCACCACTCTCTGATGAAATTCCACCACTCGTGAGTGAAATTCTGCATTTCACCAGCAAAATTTGCTATTTCGCTCCCACAAAATTCGCAGGCAAAATGTGAAAATTTTGTGAAATGTTCCACGTGGTGAAATTTGCAATTTCACCAGAAATTTGCCAGCAAAATTAAATTTCACTGCAACACTACTTCCACCACATTCCCATTATCCAATGAAGTTTGAAATATTTTAGTTAGTTGTTCAGCCATTTCTTCACCTAATTCCCTAACTACCCTGGGATGCACCCCATCTGGGCCAGGGGCCTTATATGGATTTAACTGTAACAATCTAAATTGTATATCTTCCACCTTTAACTTTAACAGGCTTACTGCCTTTTCCATACAGTCCAACATTAAATTTTCTGACATTTCATTGAACACTGAGCAGAAGTACTCATTAACCATCTGTGCCATGCGCGTGTCTTCAGTTACAAGGTTCCCATTGTTGTCCATCAGTGGTCCTACCCGAGCATTCCCCCTTCCCCCCACTTATAGTTTACATAATTATAAGCTGATTTATAATTATCTTTGACTCTGGCAGCTAGTCCGAGTTCATAAATATGCCTAACTTTTCTAATACTCATCTTGCACTCCCTTA
Source organism: Neoceratodus forsteri (assembly GCA_016271365.2). Classification (NCBI taxonomy): domain Eukaryota; kingdom Metazoa; phylum Chordata; order Ceratodontiformes; family Ceratodontidae; genus Neoceratodus; species Neoceratodus forsteri. The sequence goes on along the minus strand of JADMNL010000023.1, from coordinate 623,285,253 downwards.
ATATCAACTTGTATATTTTCCCTTAGACAAACCAAAAAGACTTACCATATATATGGAGTTCTGTTATATGTGGGGCATTTCCTTCATCTCCTTTACTTACTCCCTTAGCCTTGCTTGCATCCTTAACATATGCATAAATAGAAATGTACAAAATGTATGTTATAGAGATCTATTTTGCTAGTATCAAATCTTGCTATAATCGAAATGTTATGAACAAATCTCAGGTTTCAAGAACTCAGTGGCCTGCTGCTTAAGATGTTTTATTAGAACCAGGACACCATGTCAGGAAAGTTGTTTCTTAACAACAGCCAGATTCTGAGTAAAAATGACTTAAAAATGCTATTTTTAAAACAACAAATAATCAGCCATCCAGAAATCCACCAAACAGTGAAAAACAAAATCACAATACCTAAAAATTAATAGGCCTCCACAGCAACAAGCCAACAAATCCTGAGCACAACAGCCCCACGAAAGGTCATGCACAAACTGCCCAACTATGAACACTAAATTTACACTAGATGTGGTTCACCACAGAACAAATATAGAAACATAGATACATAGATTTTGATACCAGATAAGGACAGCTTGGCCCACCTAGTCTGCCCATGTCCTTACCTACAGGATAAGCTGCAGATCCTAGTTAACTAACAGCCTATTTTTTCCTACCCCCCACAAGAATTTCCTTATGTCTGTCCCATGCACTCTTGAATTCTTCCACAGTTTTAGACCCCACAACCTCCTCAGGAAGGCGGTTCCATGCATCCACCACCCTTTCTTTAAAAACATACAGTGATTGACCTGCTCCCAACCAACATCAAACACACAAATCCCACACCTTCATGTAGGCAAAAATTCCCTCTTTCTCAATCCACCAACTGCACAGAAGAAAATATATTTTAAATTAGAAACAATATGGAAAGTTTTTACTTAGCTATGGAAGCACCACACAGCCACAGCCACTCTGCTGCTCAACATTCTCATCATTCTATGGTGCTTAAGCAAAATTAAACTTTGAAAAATTAAAAGCACTTGTTTCCACTATGTTTTAAGCTTGCGTATTCATGTTTGATGATCTGTCCCTCATTCTGATGGTCAGTGGCTTTCTTAGTCCCTCATTTTGAGTGCCTGTGTCCTTCATTTCAGTGACAAGAGGTTGAGATGCATGCCCACAACACCATTTAAGTGAGAAAATGGGCGTAAGTCATGACTCACAGTATGCCCACCAAGGGCCGGCAGTAGTGATGCACCATTCCTGGAACACCCCATAGCAATGTAATCACAGAGCACTGTGGAAACCACACCCAGTGTTCACCCATGCTGTTCCCTTGACCACAGTGTGCCTTCCAGCACCCTTGCCACATGTGGCCAACACATGTACATTTGCATTACAATACATGACTCATACTCATGCCATGTCTGAAACAGCCTCACACAGACTTATATTCACAGTGACACTGACACCTGAAATGAAATGCCTCACCGGCAAGTGCTGCAGAAGGCAGATATATCTGTAATTTAGAAAATGGCAATGCAAATCACAATCTTTTGATTGGCTGGCAACATTCCATTGCCATGCATATATTCCTCAATACAGCCCTGTAAAAAAACAAGTACCAGCTGCATGTCCCAAAGCCAAACTGGTATCCTCATACCATTTTGAAATTCAAATTTCAGTAGATGCCATTTTTTTCTATTTGATATGTGGATGACTGAGCAAACCAGCCCCCCATCGCATCTCAAGTACAGTGTAATTAAAGAAAACAGAGCCTGCAGCACAAACCATACATATTTTATTTTTCTCAACAGAAATGCAATCCATCAGTGAAACACATTCCACATTATTTCAACTAAACAGCTAGCATACAGAAAATAACCATTTCTCAACCTGGTAGGTCTGAATTTACCACAGTGCTCACCAACAGCTCCCCACTGACAGTCTACAACAGAAACTTGTTTTAGATTCAAACAAAATAAAACAAAACAAAAAAAATCTCCTTAGCAGTAAGATCCCTTTCCCAGTCTGGTACCATCCCTGTGGGACACTGACAGCTTGCCCACTCTCTGTCCTGCCATTATCCACATTGCATCAGCAATACTGCCGTCCTTTGCCCACCTCACAAACTACAACTACCATGTACCCACCTGCCCACTTTCTCTCCTGTAAAAATTACAACTTCCATAAAACCATGACACTAGCCACCCACCCACTTTCTCTCCCGCCATTACTGCCAGCACCTCAGCTCTCACCACTATGCAACTCAAATAAAGTACAACTCAATTGAACTGTGGACAGCTAAACTTCACAAACTCCCTATGTGGGAACAAGGACAGATATTAACTCACACACTGGAACGTGGCAGGCACACTCCACAGGAACAGAGACAAGCATTTAATGAATGTGACTCAAATAGGGAATCCTAAACAGCAGTGCCCTCTACTGGCAAATATAGCCGTACAGGGACTACTTTACAACAACATTTATTTGTATTCTGTTTTTAACATTTATTACATATATTTTTAATTGTTTATTTAATTTTATTAAAATTGTTACTAACAAGCCATTTGCTAAGTGCAATATTACTCTCCAGGGTGGGTGGTATTGGGCAATACTCAGCCTTAGGAGTTGGACCACATTACACCCCTGGGTAGTGTGGTATTGCTCAATACTGCCCACCATGGAGAATATTATTGTTTACATAATACACAAGTGCAATGTGCTGTTAGTGGTGAAGTTCACCATTAACAACATAGTGCATGGCAACCAACAGGGCTCCCTTATTCCACACAGCTGTGAAGTGCCAATGCACATTAACATCCGCCTATGCTTTGCATGTCTTTACAGTCCTTGCAGACCTTTCTGGGATAGAGAACCATCTGTCCCACTGTAATAGTTTTGTACACAGGAGCACCAGTGCTGTGATAAACTGCCCTCTGACCTTGGTTCCCTGCTTGCTCGGTCTTTGCTGTGCCTTCCTGGTCATTTTACGGAGCACCCAATGTTACAGGTTCACCCACCCCCATATAGCCAACATGTGCAACAGCAAGCCAGAGGGTAATTGCACACATATATCCTCACACACCCTGAAGTGACAAAGGGGAAGTGCACACCAATCACCTTTATACAGAACATGACACCATACAGTAATGAAAACTGACTGTACCAATGCTCCTCACATGCCATGGTGGCAAGTAATAGTTCATGCAGTGAGACCAGAACTGGTTTTAGATTACATCTTTTTGTGTGTGCCATGGGCAGAACAAAGGCCAGCAGATGTGCCAAACCATTCAGGTTTCATAAGGCTCACTGTCCCGAAATGAACAAAGCTGGACAAACCCACAAACACCCTTACAGGGCAATGCAAATAGTGCACTACTTTTGTCACAGTGAGTGTGTCTGCATACCTGGCATTGAATCACTGAAAGTGCCCACTGTGCACATAGTATACAGATCACCAGGAATGCAAGAGGTGTACACCCAGGAGCAGCATCATGCCACCCTGCCCTCTGATATAAACCCTGCTGTATGAAAATGACCTGCAGAGGGAGAGAGGTACATGGCTAAATATATACAGGTGTCAATTCAACCATGGGACTCTCAGTGCCATGCAATGCCTGGGCAGATTAATTTTGACCATGCCACCATAATGGAACTCTGTAACCCACAGTACTGATGCCACAGTTGAGGACCTGGACATAGAGGATTCATGCTCTGGATGTGAGAAACAGTGTACTCACAGCATTAGCTTACTATGCCACCAGATCCTTCCATCAGATCTCTTGCAATATCACAGGTGTGAGACACTTCTTAGTGTCTAGGTGTGTTACCCAGGTTACAGAGGCACTGCTGCAACACATGAAGGACTTTATACACCTACAAACCACTGACGAACTGCACAGCATATGAGATACATTCTATGATGTGTCAGGACTTCCTAATGTTATAGGTGCCATAGTCTGCACACATGTGGCAGTTATGGCTTGTCCCACATAGAGGAGACATACAGTAATAGAAAAACACATCACTGTATGAATATGCTGGTCATCTGTGATGCTCGTTGGAGGATATGACACAAGTGTGCCAAATTCCCTGACTTAACATGTGGGTCCTGGTTCTCAAAGGGTGGTGCAAGCTGCGCCAATGGCAGCTTGTGACAATTGCAGGTGTGCCAGGGGCCCTGCACCCAATTCTTTATCAGTTAGAGTCCCTGCAGAAAAGTCCCACAGCTTGTGGCAAAGGTGCCAGTGTGCTTAATAGATGAGGCACCTGAGAGGTTTGCTACAAGCTGTGGACAATGTTGGGCAGCACTTAGACATGAAAAATATACAGCAGTCCTTTCTTGGCTAGCACCCCTCCCCCAGCCCCAATCTCTGTTTTATTACAAGTAATAAGGTCCCTGGTCATGTAACAGAACCCCTTCCTATCTCTGATCTCCCCCATAAATAATTATATATCTTTACGTGGTGATATAGTTGATCCCCCACCCAGGCAGGCAGTGCCCGACTACCCTGCTCCCCCCTTCCCATCCCCAAGCTGGCGACCAGTGCAGCCCTCCACTCTCCAACACTGCCAGCCACTGACTGAGCTGTCATTGAGTGTGTACTGTACAATCAACTGTTACAGTAAACCCTCACTAACAGCTCAGTCAGTGGCCAGCCGTGGTGGAGAGCATAGGGCTGTGCCCGTCACTGGCTCGGAGATGGGATGAGGGGAGCAGGGTGGTGGTACACTGCCTGCCTGGGTGGGGGGTCCATTTGACCACCAAGGAAATATATATATATATATATATATATTGTATGGGGGAGATCAGGGATAGGGAGGGGTATCCACTTGATCACCAGGAAATGATATATAATTATTTATGGGGGATATTGGGGGTAGGCAGTGGGGATCCGCTAGATTACCAGGGACCTGATTACTTGTAATATAATGGGGATCAGGTATGGGGGGTGCTAACCACCAGGGACTGCTGAATATTTAATTATGTATAAGTGCTGGGAGGCACAAGTTCTTTAAATCCCCCCAGAGGACACATGTCTAAGTAATGTTAGACCAGCCCTGGCTGGTTATAGTGTACTTAGTCATGTGGACTCTGGGAGATTTTTGAGAACCTCAAATTAAGGCAGTATAGCACAGCGGTTTAAGTCTCTGAGCTGCAAACCTGGAGACCTGGGTTTGAATTCCACAGCCCCCACTTGCATACTGTGTGACCCTGAGCAAGTCACTTAACTTCCTTGTGCTCCCAGGTCACACCTGTAAACAAGCTTTCAGCTTAGTGTGTCTCTCCTGGTAAACAAAAAAAAATTAGAGAATATGGCAGCTTGCATCTGCCAATAGCCCTCTAGTGCAATTCTGCAGCCCATTTTGTGGCACAAGTATGGCACAAGCCCCCTTTGGCACATGCAGCCTGTGTTTAACACAGGTTGCATTTGAGAATTGCTTTTGGAGCATCTTTTGGTACAAGCCGCACCTTGCACCATCCCTTGTGGTGCGAACCCCTTGTGCTATTCATGGAGGCTTTGAGAATCAGACCCAAGATGTGCACATCCTGAAATGATAACAGGTCGTGTCCCACACACATGCCATTGTTGGTGCATAGGGATGGCTGATAGGTGAGTACTTATCTACTGTACATGTCATCTACACATGCACTAAAACTGATGTACAGCAGAGTCAGCCAGGCTGCAGAATATTACATTTCACAATTTGCACCATCTCTAAAGGGCTTAATTGCTATTGAATTGCTCTCTTCCCTGCAGCAAGCTGCAACACTCTACAGAACACTGCAAAGTACAGTACAGTGAAGCCCACAAGGATGCAACACAATACTGCAGAATTCTGCAGCAGTTACTTCAGGAAACAAGACAATTTCAATGGCAGTTAATCCCTTATGTCATGAAGGAAGCTGTGGTACTGCATTGCATCAAGGTGGACCCCACTGTACTGCACTGCATCCTGGCTGCCTTCACTGTATTGCATGTACACCAATCACACAGGTGACAGTGGATACCCAAGGAGGACCTGTAAAATGAAACCCTTCATTAAGCCAGTGACCTCAGCTGGTGTGCATTCTGGGGCTTGGCTGTATGGTGGTTTGTCCCTTGGTGTTGGTGCTGTAGCTGGGACATCATTGTTGCTTGTAACTTCTCCTTTCTCAGTGGTATGTTGTGGTGGAATTACATCTGTGTTCAGGGGCACAACAGTGCAGTTACTGTAGCATGTGTTCTGCTTCCTTGTGCACATGTGTGCACAGGTGCCGCATTACTCACCATCAGCCATGATAATACCATTGTCTTTGCTATCTGTTGACTGTTGGGTGTATGCATCAGTTGCAAAGTCCTTGACCGGTGTCAGTTCAGCTACATCTCCAGGTCCATAATCACCTGGGGTCAGCTGTGTCTGTCTCCACTTTGCCAGCTTATGTTTAAGAGTAGCAGGTAGGTCATGCCACTTATGTTGATGGCTGATACTGTGTGTGGGGTACTACTGACTGTATTTATAGCATGCTGGATGTGCTCCCACAACTGTTGCTTTTATGGTAGCTGCTCTTTAAGGGCACAGACCCCATGCAGTGTATAGTAACAGCAGCACACTTCTTTTGCTACTATTGATGTCTCCTCTGCCATTTGTGCATGTCACTGGGCACACTTGCCACCTTTGTTACCAGTTGTTTTTGCCAGTGGTGACTCAAATGAGGTTCTCCTATTCAGTCCCCCCCCCCCAGTAGGTGTACTGCTTCACTTGCACGCTGCAGTGTAGCTCTATTCACATCTGACGTTTCTACATTTAAGGGGGAAAGGGTCATCCTCACCTGCCCTTATATGGTGACTTCAGCAGCCAAGGCATAGGCAATACAAGGGCATCACTGCTCATCCTCCTTACCCATGAGCATCCCTAAATGGACACATCCACTGCTTGATGTAGTACAGACTGTAGATTTCCTCATCTGTGCAGTGTCCAGTCTGCATACTGCTCCTCAGTCCACATCCACACATTTTTTTACACATTTGGCATTCTTTTGTGAATTGGGCCCTTAATGTGAAAAAGGACAGATTTATTTAAATGTTGATATAAGGTTTATGGGGAAACATCACTAAAGAATCTCTATTGCTGATTATATAATTTAAAACATTTTTATTCTTTTTTTCACTTATGATTTTAGTACTCCTCTCAGTATTCCTATTACTTGTGATTCACATCTGACAATAATTGCTCCATAGCAATATTTTCTGCTGAACTGCATATGCAGTTAAAATTTAGAAATGTGAACATGTTATGATACCTGGTGCTTATGTCACTTTTCGTCTTCAGTGGAAATAATGCAAAAATATATGAGTCTTACTTAATTTACATATTTTTTTGCATGGATTCTTAATTTACATATTTTCTGCTTGGATCCTTCTCTAACTTGAAGACTTTACTCAATTAATTAATTTGATTTATCAACTATTTTGATTTTGCAGTGAGATTACTAAAATTAATGTCTTTTTGTTCTGTAGTTTGAGTGAATGAAAAACCAGTCAGACAAAGACACAGACGATTGTTTCCAATGTGATTGCAAAGTATAATTTTTCCACAGAAGTGGCTAACTTTAGTAGATTTGGTACTTGTCTGTCTTCACTTCACAGAAGAGCCTGAGAGACGGTTCTTACTGCCAACGTTTTATTTTTTATCAGTCAAAAGAACAGTTATACAGATACATGTCTGCCTAAATTGCTTCCCACTGCTCTTTACACTGGCTTCTAATAACCAAGCTCATAGAATAGTTCCCTGAAGGCTCAGAACTGTCCAATATCCTGCACAAAGGCATACTGTATAAAACATTTTGTACCTTTAACAGGTTGTTTCTAACAGAGTAAACTTTGTTGTCCCTAAAAGCACACAGAAAAAGTCCAGCCTAATTTTCTTACTTACTACAGCTGAAAGGTCTTTTACTATCTACTATTGGAAAAGTGCTGCAGCTACAGTTAACATATGCCACAACTGTGGCCCTTTTTAAACATCCTTCTCCCCTTATTCCCCCTGTTCACCCACCCTGATAATAGGTGTTGGTTTTGGCACAACTGCACCCTTCCTCCATCTGCGAGGGTGGGCGAGCAGTATCCTTTCCAGTCAATTTCAAGGCCAAGTCTTGTTCATTCAGCTGGAAGTGCACAAAGGCCAAGTGGCCCACACGCTCCCAACCTCTGTGGAGCTGTATGCCTCATGTCTGCAGTACACCTGTCTCCAAAACAGCGTCAGTGGGATTCGAAGGCCCACTCATGAAACTGAGTTTTCTAGGTGGCATTGCTGATAAGGCACTGCGCTAACATTTGGGGGCACTTCAGTTCCAAATCTGAATGTGCTGCAAACTATACCCAATAATGGCAGTGACATCATTTTCTCAGTAAACAAGAAAACACTGAATATTTCTGAGCAAATACCTGCCAAATAAAAGTACAAAAGGGTATTAAATCAGATGTTTGTAAATCCAAACTTTACTCCATTTCTCAAAAGTAAATGAATAAAAAATGTTTGCAGAGCGTCTCAGACAAAATCTGTAGAAACATGTATTTTTGTTATCACTCTTCTGATCATGCACATACAGTACCTAAGTGATAATATGATAGGGACTGGCTATACAATGCCATTTATTAATGATTCATTGACTGGGTAGACTCATTGAAGTATACAGTCCTCTGTAACAGGGGTGAACTTGGTACGTTAAATACAGGTTGCATAAATACAGCCAATATGTACAATATATGAAATGCATATATCAGAGACAGCAGCTCAGTAATCAAATTAATCTGTGGAATAATCTGATTGTGCAGTTAGCAAAGTATGAGGCGAAGGGCTGTGTACTCCTTTTCCAGAAGATAATCAGACTATTGCAAAGTATAGTGAATCCTGTATCATGTTATTGCTATCATTCTGTACGTTAAAAAAAAAAAATGTTTTTGTATTTCTTTTTGCATCCCCTCCCAGATGAGAATGCAAGATAAGAAGATGGTGATGTCTCTACTGTAATTGGGATTATCAAAAGAACTGCAGCTGTGATGTCACTACTGCCATCGTACTGAGAATGAGATGACTGTTGTGAATTTTATGAACAACAAACTGTGGCATTGCCTTCTGACTGAAACGGAGGGCCCACATGTAATATATATGATACATGATATAAAAATAAATGCAAACAACTTCTTACTCAGGCCACAGACCACTGGATAAAAAAATTACCAAAATACAGTGTTCCTAGAGACAAGATAGGTTAGATAAGATTCCCTTTCTCCCATTAAAGCACCATCTTTACAACTAAGCGCAATCCCTCTGATTCATTGACATTAGAAACTTGAACCCAAACTCTACCTCTCATGGCATCGATTACATTTGGGCCATGCATTCTCGCTTCTGCTTGGTCAAACATAGAAAATCAGAACAGTACTATTAGATTGGGTGCCTTTAAAAGGCATATAAAGGGTGTTACTAGGGTAGTTTGTTAAATAAATGGTAAAGGACTACTGCTACAATGGAGGCAACCAATCTTTTCCTTTTTTGTCTTACTCCCTTGGCAAAGTATGGTGGAATTATCAAGAAGAGGATTTAAAGAGCACCTTTCATGATTGTCCAAAAAGTTACAGCTTGTAGTCATTAAATGCAGTACTGTACCTGAAAGGGTGTGTGCATTTGATATTTTTGATCAATATTTTCTCTGCTTTCCATAATTTAGATTTGTTTTTGAGCCCTGCTGCACTTACCTTGCTGCTCTGCTGCTGGGCTTCTGGCTCCTGATGGCATCACTATAGGGCAGAGGAGTGACTCACACTGTGCAGTACAGTGGAGTCACAGGAATTTTGCAAGGGAAAACTACCAGTACTCAATGTACATACTGTGTCCCCCCTTCCCCAAGACACCCTGATAGCAATGCATTATGCCAAAATCCAAATGCATTGTCAGTATGTAATTTTTTTTTTGTAAATTTGACTTACTTCTGTCTCCATAACAAAGCATGGGGATTGAGAGAAGATACTTTCTGTCAGCATGTTTCCCAGTCCTTTTGATTTCCATGCATAAATTACCCCATTTTGTGAAAGACAGACCATGCAACTTACAAGAACAGGAGGCGGATTTTCAATTGCAAGGAAAATGCAACTTATAAAAGAGAGCAATATTTTGTTGAATGATAGAGATTGAGATTTAAAGATCAATTTTCCCAGTCCTTTTGACTTCCATACATAAATTACCCCTTCTTGCATTGATTCTGTAGTTGCATTTCATCACTGTCCTCTGCAGTTAGTTTTTGTATTCTGAGCTGCTAAAACTGCAGGGTGTACCAGAGCTTCTGTAGCAAGCCTAGTGTTTATGTGGACCATGGCTGTACTACTCACATTACTATATGGCAGAGAAGTGACTAACACACAAGTAAATTTTACAAAAAAAAACATACTGACAAGGCATTCAGATTTTGACATAATGCATTGCTAATAGAGTGTCATGTGAAAGGGGGAAAACGCAGTACGTACATTAAGTACTAGCAGTTTTCCCTTAAAACTGCTGACTGCACTATACTGCACTGCACAGTGTGAGTCACTCCTCTGTCCTGTAGTGATATCAGCAGTACAGTCCTGGGTCCACAGCAACACAAGGCTTGCTATAGAAGCTTTGGTACACCCTGTAGTTTTTAGCAGCTCAGTATGCAAAAACTAACTACAGGGGACAATAATAAAATGCAATTCCAGAATCAATGCAAGAAGATGTAATGTATGCATGAAAGTCAAAAGGACTGGAAAAGGTGCTGTTTAAGACAGGGTTGGTCTGGAGAAAGAGATAAAGCAACCACAAAAAGGGAAAGTAAGTGAGGAACATAATGTTTTAAAATATAGAGAAAATTATCATTAACTTTACTGTGCCATATATTGGATTTCTGAGAAGTAAAGGGTCTTGCATACATGTAGATATTCCAGAAGCAGCTCAAATTACATAACAATGAAACATTTCCTGTAGAAGGAAGGAGGTGTCAAACATCAGCATCTCTGCATCTTTAGAAAGACCAAAAAAATGAAGAGTCTGTCACAGGAGTCTGCATTTCTTCAACATCGCCAGCGAAGGTGACAGCAAGAAGCTATGATGTTTTCTATGGCAGTAATTTAATGAAAATAGAATAAATGAACTTACTGTATTGCTCTGGCAGAATCATAGTTACTAACCAAATTGTGATTATAGAATTTATATTGAGATACCAGTTTTAAAATACCATGTACAGCATCTCAGAGTATTTTGGAGAACAGTGAGTGTGAGTATTGTCATGATCCAAGAGGGGCACAAAACCAAGCAAGTAGTGACACAGAACAAGGTGTTCATTAATGTATTATTTCTGCAAAACTCAGTTGAGTTTTGAGTTATGAGGCAGAGCCAAGGTCCTTTGACTAATTGAGCAGTACATTTAGTTATAGCATAACTACACTCTGGAGTATATTATTGTGCTTGTAATTAATTGGCCTCCCCTTTTTCCCATTGAAAAACAATGCCATAATTTGCTGTTATAAAGAAGTTTTTATAATGGCAAACATGTGCATGTTTTCCATCACTCTGCACATGGGCCCACTGCAGTGTGTCCCTTCTTGCCACTTGCCACTTCCTTTTTGCCCACAACTCAACCACCAGAGGATCTCGATGGTAAGTTATAAAAAAAAAAAAAAAGTCCAGTTTTCCACATAAAGGGGAATAATAAAATATTTTAAATCATTTCAAAATCTCAGACAATGAACATGTGACGATCGACTGAGAACAGAACTGGAGCGTCTAGTATTTTATATAATTGCTGTGGTGAAAAAGGGGAGATCCAGCAATTATGTAAAATAAAAGATGAGGTGGTGTGTGTAAACTTGAAGTTTACACACACCCACAGTGTTAGATGCTATTCATAAACCCCTCAAGTTTCACTGTCGGGGTTTATATAGCATCTAACACCTCAGGAGTGTATAAGCATCTCATTACACACACCACCCCGTACTTTATTCTATTTGTAAAATTGTCTAACATACTGTAGATACATAGGTGCATAGACACTGATGGCAGAAAAAGGCTCTTGGTCCATCCAGTGTGCCTACCCTATCTAGCTATTCTCCTTTGCCCTAGTAGCAATCTTCCACATTTTACTGTCCCCCTTTTTCTAACTAAACCCACCTGTCTGTCCAATCCCTGCCTAAAGTTACTGATTGACTTGGCCTGTACAACCTCTTCAGGTAGTTCATTCCACTTATCCACCACCCTTTCCTTGAAGAAGTGCTTCTGGATGTCATTTCTGAATCTCCCTCTGCTAGCATTAGTGAATTCCCTTTCACCTCTGTGTTTGAACTCAAGAATAGTTCACTGGCTTCTAATCTATTTATTCAATGTAGGTACTTGTATGTCTCAGCCATGTCACCCCTTTCCCTCCTTTTCTCCAAGGTGTACATATTTAAATCCTGCAGCCTCTTTTCATATATAAAATCCCAAGGCCACGAGCATCTTAATTGTCTGCATGTTACTGCCTTCACCTTGTTGCAGTCTTTCCTTTGGTGTGGGCTCTGTTACCTTGTGTAGTATTCCCGGTGAGACTGCACTACTGACCTTTACAGAGGAGGATTACCTCCTGCCTCGTATTGATTATCACCTCCCTACACAACCCAACATTTTGTTTTCCTCACTGCCTTGCTGCAGTGTGCAGATGTTTGTAGGGTGTCTGATATCATCACTCCTAAATCCTTTTCTTCCAGATTGCTATCCAGAACCACCACTCCCATTTCATATTATACCCTTGAGTTCCTGTTCCCAATGTGCATTTCTTTAACCTATTTTAGCATTAATGATCATCTTCCAAATCTCGAACCAGCTCTCCAACCTGTCCAGATCCTTCTTTAGTTCTCCTGTCCCTTCCCCCATGTCTGCAGTTGTGTAGATCTTTGCTTCAGCTGCAAACAGGTAGATCTTACCCTTGATACCTTCACCTATGTCTCAAATGAAAATATTGAAGAGGACTGTTCTTACATCCAACCTCTAAAGTATGCCGCTCCACCCAATTCACCATATTTTCTTCTACCCCAAGGTTGCTAATCATTTTGACCAGCCTATAGCGGGGACTGAGTCAAAGGCCTTGCTGAAGTCAAGATATACTATATCAATTGCCTGCCCTTTGTCTACTGCTGTGTTAATCCAGTTAAAAAACTTGACCAGATTCATCTGGCAAGACCTTCCCCTCATGAACCTATGCAGTTTGGTGTGCTGCAGACCATTGCTTTCTAGGAAGGTCACAATGTCCTCCCTGAGTAGTGACTTCATGATCTTCCCCACTATAGAAGTCAAGCTCACTGGCCTGTAGTTCCCTAGCTCATCTCTCTTCCCACTCTTGTGAAGCAGAACCCCATACACAGTCTTGCAGTCCCTAGGGACAACCCCTGTGGGTAGCGGGCTATTAAACCTGTCTGGTAGTGTCCCTGCTATAATCTCTGCTATCTCCCTTAACATCCTCAGGTGTAAGTCATCAGGTCCCATACATTTATCTAATTTCAACCCTGCAAGCTTTTTCAACATCCTTTTCTTCTTTGTCTAGACCTTTTCCCCAGCATCTTTGCTCCATCCATTTCTTCCCTACAGACTGGTAGCTACCCATCCTTCTCTAGTGAATCTGGATCAAAAAATAAGAATTCAGTATCTCTGCCTTCCCCGTATCTCTTTCTTGCCATGCCTCATTGCTCTTAAGTCTCATTATACCCACATTGACCTTGTGTTTCTCATGGGTGTACCCTAAGAATGCCTTATCTCCTTTCTTCAACCCGTTGTCAACTGGAGCTCTGTCTGAGTTTGGATCTCCCTCATCTAAATTAAAACACAAGAAAAATAGAAGACAAAGCTGAACAGTACAGAAATGTGAAATTAATGACTGTTATAGTGGCCAGTTGTAACCAAGTTTATGGTCAATTGCTTTTTTTTCAAAACATTTTATAAATATAGCTATTGTCGTCCATATTGTGGTACAGTAGATGGGTGGGTGCTGGTTAGCCAAGGCAGAAAGGATTCAGCAACTACAACCAGAGTAAGCATTAGAGTATGTGGTGCCCCGTGGCTAATGTACAAATGGCACCCCTTGTAAAAAACAAATTAAATCTTCATCCGCCCACAAAATGAAAAAAAAAGGCATTCATAATGGCAGTTAACAATTTCCTAAATATGTTAATAGTGTTTTGCCCCAACATGTGTAGTGGTACTAAACAGGGATGCTGTGTGCCACTGCCTGCTAGAAAGAGATGGGGTACTTAGACTAAAAGACTGGAGATGGAGAGGGAATGAATGCTCTGGCTGCACTGGCCTGTTTAGAATTGCATTTTAGTTTCTTTGTATCACAGTACTGTATCATACAGCACTGTTGTACAAAGTAGGGATCGGCAAACCAGCTCTGCTGCACATCTGAATGTCTCCAGACTGGGCCATCTTGACTCTTAACTGGGAAAACCAATCTTTTCATGGCTTGACCTATATCACTAAGTTGTCCCAGTTTGGAAGCACGGTCTGGTCCAGGAATAACACTCTCACCACCATGAAAAAGGCAAGGCAGGGTGCAGAAATAAAAAAAAGTATTTTTTCCCCCAGTTTCTGACAAATACTCCCAAGTCTCTCAACTGTTACATGACCAACAAAAGCAAACACTTATGTTCCTGAACCACTGAAGGGAACCAACCAATGAGCGTCTCTGTTCTGTGATTGATTTTATGTTCTAGACACTTCTGTGTGTGTCAGCCACCACAGGACATCCCTAGGAGTCAGTGTATCAAACACATTTGGGGTTTGCATTCAAATGAGAAAGTCATGCTTGTGTGTGTGTGTGTGTGTGTGTATGTGTGTGAGTGCAGAGAAAAAATGAAAATGGGAAAATGAAACAAAAGTTCATTTTTATGGCTGCAGTAGGCAGAGCCCTGCAGATGTCTTGCTATTGCCATAGAAAAGGGAGCTCTGTAGATTCCAAATGGACTAGATAAAATTTGAGGTTTGTGTAAACATCCCGCTAATTGAAAGATTGTCTGTGTTCATTCAGCTGAGCAGTGTTGCACCAGACTATTTTGTGGTTACTAGCTTGAATCTGGGCACTATTCTCTTTAAATGAAAGATTTTCATAGCTCAAAAACATGTCAACTTAGCCTTTCCCAACCATAAACTAGGTGATTTGATACATTTTATTGAACCTGCAAAGATTTACAGAATATTCTAAACTTTCAAACTAACACATAGTTTTTCTTCAGTGGAATGACAGCTTGCTTACAAGAGCTATCGTTTAGGAACCCAGAGCAATGTTAGAAAGAAAAAAAAAACTTTCACACAACAGTGTGACAGATTAGAGGGGCAATTAAATAAGAAATATACCTAAAGAGATAAGGAATCATCCCTGAAAAACATAGGAGGGAGTGGGTCAAATGTCACAGAATGGAATGTTTATGTAGTAAATTATCTGATTTTAAATGTCTTACTGAAACTAAGTTGGGGTGTGTGTGTGTGTGTGTGTGTGTGTGTGCTTACTAGAAACAGAAAGTCTGCTGTATGAAAAAAGTCTATTAACTATCACCCACCAGTTAAAATCAAACTTCTAACGCATATAGTTTAATAAATTAGATAGAACATTCTTATGTATAAGTATATTAAAAATGTGTTACACCAATATCTGTCAATATGTTGTTCATGAAACAAGAAGAAAACATGAGCACAGACGTAATATTAAAATAAAGGAGACTGAAAAAACAGTGGGACAGCATTTATCTCAGGCTGATCACTCCCACTTTGACCTCTCAGTCCTGGTTCTCAAAGGACATTTTGAAAATACACAACTGAGACGGGCGCTTAAAGTAAAACTTATCTTTCCTTTGAATAGTGCTGAAACTTCTGACACTTGTGATGTATGGAGAGCAAAGGGCCAAAGCTCATGATTGTCTCTTGTCTAGGAAAATTTATAATATACCATATCTCTAATACATGCAATATAATAATTCAATCTTCTCTTGAACATATTTTTGTTTTCACTGATTATAATTTTCCCTGGTAATCTATTCCACAGATTAGCAGCTCTTTGGGTATAAAAAAATTGTATGTTTTTGGTTCTGAACTTATTGGTTTTGAGTTGAAATGGGTGACCACGCGTCACTGAATCGATATTCTTATATTCAATATTCAACTCAGTTATCAGGATTGGATCAATCATAATACTGTAGTAAAACAGCATGTCTCCCCTTCTTTTTCTTAACTCTAAACTGTGAAGCTGCAATTTTTCTAATCTTGATGTATAAGGAAGATGTTTTAAATTCTTAATTGATTTTGTAAATCTACGCTACACTCTCTTTATCCTACCAATGTCTCCCTTATTATAAGGGCTCCATGACTGAGATCCATAATCAAGTATGTCTTACATATGACAGGTACAGAAGCATCATTATCTCACTACTTCTGCTTTTTATATTTCTCTTCATGGCTCCTACTGCTCTGTTAGCTCTGGCTACCACAGTTGTGCATTGATCTTTAAAGCATAGTTTATTATCTATCAGTATACCCAAGTCTCTCTCCATTGTTCTTGACTGTAATATCATGCCATTTATGGAATATTTTGTTTGTGGGTTATGGAGACCCATATGTAGTACACATCACTTATCAATATTTAATGCCATTCCCCAGTTACATGCACCATCGGCAATAGCATCCAAGTCTGCTTGTATGGTTTGATTTGGTCAGGTGTTTTGCAAGGGCCACTCAATTTTGAATCATCTGCATATTTTGTGATATGACTCTTGATCTGGTCATCAAGGTCCACCATGAACAGCTGGAAAATAACAGGATCCAGCACTGATCCCTGTGGGACCCCACTAGACACATCTTCAACAGACAAGAGATGTCCTCTTATTGTTACCCTCCGTGTTCTAAAGCGGAGCTACTTGTTTACCCAAGCAACAATGTCCTAGTCCATTCCATACTAGTTTAATTTAATAGTAACTGCCCAGTGTGGCACACAATCAAAGGCTCTCCTAAAATCCAGCAGCAGTACATCCACAGGATCCCCACTATTTAGGTGTTTGCTTACACATTCGTAAAAACACAGTAGATTGCTGGTGCATGACTTTCCCTGCTTGAAACCATGTTGGTTTGTATCAAATAATGGAATTTTTCCTAAATGAGATATGATTTTATCTTTTTTAATCTGTTCCAAAATGTTACATGGCACTGAAGTCAGGCTTATAGGCCTGCTAGGTTGTAATGTTGTTGATGATGATGGCATGAATATGGGCATTGAGTTCAGGTCCCATTATATACAACAAGGATGGGTGCCATGACCCCCCATTGTGTTCATGCAGTGCTTCTGGGCATCACTCCTCAGTGCAGGCAGTCCCTTACCTTTCACCAGCACATAGTACACAAGCATGCTGGGTGCCATGTTGCACAACTGTGTCCATGCAGTGCTTCTGAGCATCGCTGCCCAGTGCAGGCAGTCCCTCATCTTTCACAAGCATGCAGCATACCATCAAGATTGGTGCCATGTTGCCCCACTGTGTTCAAGCTGTACTTCTAAGCATCACTCCCCCGTGCAAGCAGTCCCTCACCTTTCACCAGCACATAGTACACCACCATGATGGATGCCATGTCACCCCATGTCATCCCTCACCTTTCACCAGCATGAAGTATGCAGCTCTTATGGGTACCATGCTGCCCCTCTGTGTTCATGCATTGCTTCTGAGCATTGCTCCCCCATGCAGGCAGTTCCTTACTTTTCACCAGCAGACAGTTCACAACAGGGATAGGTGCTGTGATGCCCCGCTGGGTTCATGCAGTGCTTCTGATCATTACTCCTCAGTGCAGGCAATCCATACCCATTCACCTGCCTGCATTACACCACCATGATGGGTTCCATATTGCTTCACTGTGTTCATGCAGTGCTTCTGAGAATCACTACACAGAGCAGGTAGTCCCTCTCCTTTCACCAGCACGCAGTACACTACCATGATTTGTGCAATGTCACCACACTGTGTTCAAGCTGTGCTTCTGAGCATAACTCCACAGTGCAGGCAGCCCCTTACCTATCACCAGCACGCAGTACACTGCCTGGGTCCAGATATTCAAAACTTTGCACTGGTTACAAACTGTTTGTGCTTGGTTTACATTGGGTTTGTCCGGGTCTGCTATATTCAAAAGGCCAAACAGAGCAGGTAAACTGCATTAGCACCGGACAAAAATATAATGTATGCAAGGGGTTAAAAGAGAGGGTGTGTATTTTCAGTGCATTAATGCAGCGCAAAGTGTTTTTGCATGACTTAGCATGACACTTTGTGTGGTGGAAATTACCGCCCAGGAAAAAGTAGTTTTAACTCTGGACAAACCAGCCATGCATGACTTTGACCCTTTGCGCAGCTTTGCGCGACTTTTGTGCATCTTTGCATGACCCTAATCAGTAAATATTAAACACAGAAGGAAACCAGACATGGAATAAACATGCTGCACATGAATGGCACCTCCTTTGTTGCCATCATCTGCCACCAGTCCCAACCATGCCAGGTAATAATTGGTGACCTGGCACCCAGTGAACACCATGGCAGTGTGTCTATAAAGCACACACCTGCAGACCACCCTTCAGTGGACACCAACAGAATCCAGCACACACATGCAGCACTGGGAGCATGGAGGGTGTTGAGGGGAGGGTGTACAGGTGACCAGTCTGCATCACATACTGGGTACTGCCACAAGGCTGGGACAATCCACACAGTGCAAATGGTCCAGTGTAGGGAATACCCCAACACCAGTGTGCCTGTCTGATGATATGTGCCCCCTCAGCAACATACCACACATCTGTACAGACACCACA
Organism: Neoceratodus forsteri; assembly: GCA_016271365.2. NCBI lineage: Eukaryota > Metazoa > Chordata > Ceratodontiformes > Ceratodontidae > Neoceratodus > Neoceratodus forsteri. Next base: position 623,266,408 of record JADMNL010000023.1, on the reverse strand, counting down.
GCACACACAGCCAGCCACGTATATGTCACTGTGAGTATTCCATGCCAGTGGTGCAGCATCTGTGGGTCACACAACAGCATAACAGTAATGTCCACTGTCAGTACACACCTGCAAGATTGGTTTGTCACTGTGTGTAAAGTGCAGCAGTCATTGATGCCCTACACTCCAGAGGCATTGTTGTATCCCTCACACTACTGGCCCCTCTTGTTACTGTAGTGTCTGCTGTGCACTATAGCAGGACCTACAGTTTAATTATTGCATGCAGCACCACCACCTGTGCCTGTGCTGCGTAGTCCCCTGGGGCACAATATTCTATGCGGTTCTGTACAAATGTAGCTTGCAGCTACCACCATGCACTTTCAGACTGACCTACAGGTGGAGCTGTGGGACCCAGCAATAGCGCTGGGTAAACTGCATGCAAATCAGGACATAATGAGCTGCTACTCTGGATGTTTGCCCACAGACTGCCTAAGTAGGTTCATTTGCATGTCACTTTTGAATATAGCAAATTTTTGCCCTGGGCAAACATGATAGCACCAGTCAAATGGCTTAGTTCCATGCAAAACCTGTGTAAATGTGTTTACACCATGTAAACATTTCAGAAACATGGTACATTTCTGCAGAATTTCACATGCGCTGGTGCTTGCAGCTTTAATGAAGCCACTCCTTTGCTAGCACACACATTGGCAACATTGTTCACCTCTACTTTCCTTCATGTCACTGTGCACTGGGCTGCTGTTGTGGTTTGCCTTCCTGGTTGCTATATTCAGAGCTCTTATTTCCTGGGCTATTTTTGCACTGCACTACCAGCCCAGTTTGCCTGGCTTCCTTAGCATGCAATATTCAGCAGGTTTAGCCCCGTGGCTATTCCTTTTCAATATAGTGGGTTATTGGTTCTGGGCTAATTTAGCATGCCAGGCAGTGCTAATTTAGCCCTGGGGCAAAGTTTTGAATAGCTGACCCCTGAATGGGCACCATGTCACCCCACTGTGTTTATGCAGTGCTTCTGGCATTACTCTTTTGTGCAGGCATTCCCTCGTCTTTCACCAGCAAGCAGTACACCACTGTGATGTGTGCCTTGTCAAATCAGAGTGTTCACACAGTGCTTCTGAGCATCATTACACAGTGCAGGCAATCCTTAACTATTCACCAGCATTCAGGATGCAACCATAATTGGTGCCATGCCACTCCGCTGTGTTCATGCAGTGCATCTGAGCATAATTCCATTGTGCAGGGAGACCCTACTCCTTCACCAGGATGCATGACACCACCGTGATGGGTGCCATGTTACCCCACTGTGTTCTGTGTTACCCAACTGTGTGTTGCTTCTCAGCATCGCTCCTCCATGCAAGCAGTCCCTTACTGTGTTCATACAGTGCTTCTGAGCATCAATCCACAGTGCAGGCAATACCTCATATTTCACTAGCACACAGTACACCACCTTGATGGGTACCATGTAATGGATGCCATGTCACCACATTATTCTCATGCAGTGCTTCTGAGCATAATTCCACTACAGCTGTAGCTAAATTAAATTTTGCAGGTAAAATTCTGACAAAATCACAAATTTTGCCATGCAAAACATTTCATGATATTTGCGGATTTCGCTGATGAATTTTGCAGGTGCAAAAATGCAAAATTCTGCTGGCAAAATCACATAATTTGCCCGCAAAATGCAGAATGTCACCTGTGAACAGCAGAATTTCACCCAAGAGTGGCAAAATTCCACCAGTCGTGGGTGAAACTCATGATTTCTTCAGCGGAATTTCACACCTGTGAAATATTTCACGAAATTCAAATTTTCGTGAAATATTTTGTGGAATGAAATTCAACAGATTTCGCACATCTCTACAATCCACCATGTCCATGAAAGCAATACCTTACATTTGACCAGCACACTGTATACCACCGTAATGGGTGCCATGTTGCTCCACTGTGTTCATACAGTGCTTTCTGAGTATCACTCCACAGTGCAGGCAGTACCTCACATTTCACCAGCAAACAATACAACACTGTAATGAGTGCCATGTCACCTCACTCTGTCCATGGGACAAAGCTATTTATCTTCTTCAGCACCCTGACTTGCCCCCATCTGGGCCAGTCTTCCCAGCCCTGTCACCCACATTTTCTAGGACTTACCTTTTCTGGTGGTTCTGTCACAGGACCTTAGATCAGAGGTACCTAGTCATTGGTGTGAGGCATGCTAGAGGGCAGTCCTTCACTGTTCTATCATCTGAAGTCTTTTCCTCCTATTTTCTAGCATAATGGGCCTAGACATGTGTGTACTCAGCCTCTAAGGAGACACCTCAGACATCCAGGTGTGGGGTCCCTTCCCATAGTGTCCCATGGTGCTGCCACCTAGATTCCTCTCTCTGTCCTACATATGTGTAGTCTCCCTCTTGAGTCAGTGCCCAAGTGACCCATTTCTGTTCTTGAACTGGGGTTGCTGGCATGGCAGTCAATTGCTAAAAGCTTGAAACAGAAATAGTTAGACAAACCTAGAACTAGAAACCAGAACTACACATAGTAATGGCCCAATATTAAAAGGTATCAGGCTGCCCCTTGCAAAGTCCATTCCTTAGTACAAATTAACACAGTTTAATAAATTTGCCATATTTAAACATGTCTGGAGCAAAGTGTGAGTGCCCCAAGCATGTTTGAATATAGCCCCTCAAAGCAAAAATGAGGCACTAAAATGTACACTCAGCACAATTCACATACCCCTGCTGGCCAATTAGTGCAAATTAGCACAGTTCACTAAATGTCCTATGCTCAAACATGTTTGGAGTAAAATGCAAGTGCCCCAAGCATGTTGGAATATAGCCCCCCCAAAACAAAAAAGGAGGCACTAAAACATGCACTCAACACAATTTACATACCGCTGCTGGTCGAAGACAAATACAGTACCTGATCACTGAAAACATAAAGGATGTGATGGAACCAACTCATTTAGGGCATCCTAGACCTGTTAGTGTTACAATAGGTACAATCTGAACCTCACTGAAAATGAGGTACTGTATGTTAACTGACCTATCATGGGTAACTATATTGAACAAATGTATAAAAGCAGGACCCCAGTAAAAATTAGATTCTGCATGTTACCTGTGCTATCTCTACTAAATATACTGGAAAATGTGTAAAAGCAGGACCCCACCGAAAATGAAATAGTGAAGCTGCTCTCTCCTACTTATGACACTCACACACTATGTGTGTATGCACAACTGTTGTAACAGCTACATGTGTACGTGTGTGTGTGTGTTGTGCACATTTTCAAGGGGGTGTGTATGTCCAGAACCAAAACCACTTTTTACTGCATTACCTTAATGTTTATGGTTTTGTTTTTTTCTACTATTGTGGTGTAAATGTGGACCTTTTACATTATGTATGTATGTATATATTTATTTATTTCTAAAGTTTCACCAAGAAAGATATACTGAGAAGAAAAATAGCTCTTTTCAAGATGCATCCTGAAGGGAAGGGGAAGAGAGGTACAAGAACAGCATAGCACAATAACTTATAAAATAAAACATCATAAACAGATAAATAAACATGAACACGGCTCATCAGACAGGTAAAATTATAAGCAAACATTTTACAAGGACAAAGCAGGGAATCCGTCCCATGGGTACACCTAATAGTATTTTTTAATGGCGAGGGCACAAGGGGATAGGGCGCTAAAGGAAGGAACACTGATGGGGAGAAAGAAGGGAAAGAGCAGACAAGTGAGAGAGCAAGAAGAGAGGGAGAAAGGTGGGTGAGGGGGCGGAGGGGCAAGGAGGAGAAGAAGGAGGGGAAGATGGTAAATTGTGGAGTGGGGAAGGGCTATGACTCAAGGGCAGCCACAGGAGGAAGTGGTATGGTCATGGAGAAGGAGGGAAGAGGATAAACTGAGAAGTGGGGAAGGGCTATGACTCAAGGGCAGCCACAGGAGGAAGTGGTATGGTCATGGAGAAGGAGGGAAGAGGATAAACTGAGAAGTGGGGAAGGGCTATGACTCAAGGGCAGCCACAGGAGGAAGTGGTATGGTCATGGAGAAGGAGGGAAGAGGATAAACTGAGAAGTGGGGAAGGGCTATGACTCAAGGGCAGCCACAGAGGAAGTGGTATGGTCATGGGAGAAGGAGGGAAGAGGATAAACTGAGAAGTGGGAAGGGCTATGACTCAAGGGCAGCCACAGGAGGAAGTGGTATGGTCATGGAGAAGGAGGGAAGAGGATAAACTGAGAAGTGGGAAGGGCTGTGACTCAAGGGCAGCCACAGGAGGAAGTGGTATGGTCATGGAGAAGGAGGAAGAGGATAAACTGAGAAGTGGGGAAGGGCTATGACTCAGGGCAGCCACAGGAGGAAGTGGTATGGTCATGGAGAAGGAGGAAGAGGATAAACTGAGAAGTGGGAAGGGCTATGACTCAAGGGCAGCCACAGGAGGAAGTGGTATGGTCATGGAGAAGGAGGAAGAGGATAAACTGAGAAGTGGGAAGGGCTATGACTCAAGGGCAGCCACAGGAGGAAGTGGTATGGTCATGGAGAAGGAGGAAGAGGATAAACTGAGAAGTGGGAAGGGCATGACTCAAGGGCAGCCACAGGAGGAAGTGGTATGGTCATGGAGAAGGAGGAAGAGGATAAACTGAGAAGTGGGGAAGGGCTATGACTCAAGGGCAGCCACAGGAGGAAGTGGTATGGTCATGGAGAAGGAGGGAAGAGGATAAACTGAGAAGTGGGGAAGGGCTATGACTCAAGGGCATCCACAGGAGGAAGTGGTATGGTCATGGAGAAGGAGGGAAGAGGATAAACTGAGAAGTGGGGAAGGGCTATGACTCAAGGGCAGCCACAGGAGGAAGTGGTATGGTCATGGAGAAGGAGGGAAGAGGATAAACTGAGAAGTGGGGAAGGGCTATGACTCAAGGGCATCCACAGGAGGAAGTGGTATGGTCATGGAGAAGGAGGGAAGAGGATAAACTGAGAAGTGGGGAAGGGCTATGACTCAAGGGCAGCCACAGGAGGAAGTGGTATGGCCATGGAGAAGGAGGAAAGAGGATAAACTGAGAAGTGGGGAAGGGCTATGACTCAAGGGCAGCCACAGGAGGAAGTGGTATGGTCATGGAGAAGGAGGGAAGAGGATAAACTGAGAAGTGGGGAAGGGCTATGACTCAAGGGCAGCCACAGGAGGAAGTGGTATGGTCATGGAGAAGGAGGGAAGAGGATAAACTGAGAAGTGGGGAAGGGCTATGACTCAAGGGCAGCCACAGGAGGAAGTGGTATGGTCATGGAGAAGGAGGGAAGAAGATAAACTGAGAAGGGGGGAAGGGCTATGACTCAAGGCCAGCCACAGGAGGAAGTGGTATGGTCATGGAGAAGGAGGGAAGAGGATAAACTGAGAAGTGGGGAAGGGCTATGACTCAAGGGCAGCCACAGGAGGAAGTGGTATGGTCATGGAGAAGGAGGGAAGAGGATAAACTGAGAAGTGGGGAAGGGCTATGACTCAAGGACAGGCACAGGAGGTAGATGTGTGGTCATAGAGCACAGAGGAGAGAGAATGTTTGAAAGAGGCGGAGCGAATGGTTAGGGGGAGAGAGTTCTTAAGTTTAGGAAAGCAGAAAGAGAAGGCAGCCAGACCAGCAAAAGATTTTACATCACAGTAATACAACTAAGTTACACATTAATTATATATCTCTTCTCCCACATCAGTCATTCACCTAGTTTTTATTTTGATAAGTTGTTATTTTTGTTCTTTGCTCAGTTCCACAACTTATTGCTTGGTGGCCTATTTTTGTCAATTTATTCTTAGACATAGTTGTCCTCTTTATCATTGTCACATATATTCCATTTCTATTAACTTTATATGTTGTATTTTTGTATCTGTTATCTTTTCCCCTCTTCCTTCCCCCAGGACACATCTGAAAATGAGTTGTTATTACCTCAGTATGTCTTTCCTCATAAACCTTTGAAATAAATAAATCTCTTATCACATTTATCAAATTAATGCATTAGTAGCCATTGTGGCCCTGACCAGACAGTGTTCATTTTGTTAGAGAGGGAGATGGAGCATGGGAGAGTAGAGATACCAACAAATTCAACAGCAGACAACAGCAAAGTGCAGACACTGCAAAAGAGGACTCTGTAAAAAAAAATATTTTCACTAGAAAAGGAGCAGAGAGAGAGAGAGCACAACAAATTCAACAACAGACAACAGCAGAGTGCAGAAAAAAATAAAACAAAATATTAAGGGAAACAGCACAATCAGACAGGATAGGAGGACTCTGCCTGAAGGTCATAGAGTCTCAGTATTTATTTTTTGGGGCTTAGAACCATTCAGATTTTGAAGGAGGATCTCACCCACATCTCATACTCTGTGTTGTCCATTTCTGTGTAGCCCTGAAAGGTCATACTGCTCTAGACTCTGAGTTGCCCATGGCAATTGTATAAGGAATTCATGACCCCTGTGTAACTTCCAGGTCAGTTTTTCCCATAAAACCAAGCCCTGCCATGAGCAGGGCAAGCATGGCACCACAAGTGGAGACAAATGGGAGTGGACCAGGAGACCAATACTACTTATAGAAGGTAGACCCCTTCTAATTGAGTTTGGTCTATATTAACATTGATTCCCTTTCTGTTGCTGTCCAGCTGTTGGCTGTCCCAGTCTCTGGGACAAAATTTGACTCATAAGAGAACTATTGCTAGTAGTGATTAGTTACAGTAAAACATTGTTGAGGCCACTGGTAGTTCCAGCAGGTGAAGCCTGTTATACTAGGGACACCACTGTTTGGGCTTGATTACTCCAGAGCTCATTTCGATTGTATACTAACTACACGTTTGCAATAAAACATCTCCGAAAGCATTATGACCACAGAAAGTAAAGAGGGGATTAAATGTTATGGTTGTGAAATGTATCTTTTAACAGAGGCCCCCGTTTCAGACCAGCCATTTATATGCCTAAAATGCAAACAGAATGCTGACATGCTTACAGAAATCTCCCTTTTTAGCACCAGACTTGCAGCCCTAGGAAAAGTCAACAAGATATGGCTGGCAGGCTGAAGGCTGGAGAAAATGTGCCACTGGGTAAAGCACAACCCCATACTCAACCCCAGGATCCTTTAACAGAAGGTCCTGTAATATCGAAAAATCCTGTTCTGGGGCTCTATATCCCTCCCCAGATAGCTGCAATACTGGCCACAAATATGGAGCAGAATGCTTCACTTAGTGATTCAACAAATGAAAAGTGAGTAATGGAGGAAGAAATCATTGAAAATTCAGATGATGAGTGGTGCCATATAAAGAGTACAACAGCAGCTAAAAAAGGGAGGAAGGTGGAACATTTCATACTCCCAATTTATAATAACTTTGACCCAATAAACTCAGTGGTTACTGATGAACTAGTCGATATCCCTGACGACCCTATCCCCAGTCCCTCGAATATGAATTGGAACGTTAGTACAGATAACTCTTGTCAGAGCACCATAATGGCCTTGATACCTGTAGTGCAAAGGATGTAATCTCTGAGCAAATATTCATATTAGGAGACTCCATCATTAAAGATAGATTTTCACCCAGTGGGAACAAGGAGAATATAGCTAGCTGCAGTTACAGTGCAGCAACTATAAACAATGTTACCGAGTTGCTGCCCGGTATCCTATGATACATTAAACCCCCCAAAACAGTAAACTTTCAGGCAGGTACAAATGATTTTAGCAAACAGGAGGTTGAAGAAATCATTAAAGACATGCAGTAGGCAGTCAAAACTCTGAAGGAACTCAATTTAAAGCCCATCTTATCAGAGGTGCTACTGGTACTGGTGGCTAGTAGGAGGAAAACAAATAACATTAAAGCCTACAATAATTGGATACATAAGTGGTGCCTCACCAACAACATCACCTGCATCAGAACTTGGGAGCAATTTGTTGATGACAATGCCCTGTTCTGCCAGGATGGGTTATATGTAAGTAAAAGAGGCATGAGACTGTTAGGCAGTATGTTTAACCATGCCCTAAAGGGGAACACACAAGATAAAAAAAAATAGATGATAAGGGATATAGGGACAGGAGTATATACAAAAATGGTACAGAAGTTCATAAAGGGAGGGTAAAGTTGGGCAATAAAAAATACCTAACTTTTCTATTAACTAATGCAAGAAGTTTAAACTCTACAAAAAAGGATGAACTAGAACTACTCCTAAACCAGCAAAATATTGAAGTCACCGCAGTAATGGAAACTTGGTGGTGGGAAACTGCGGGATGGAATTACAGAATTCCAGGGTACAATGTCAATCATAAGGACAGAAAAGGAAAAAAGGGCAGAGGTGTTGCCTTTTATATAAGAAATTACCTTAAATACAGGGAGTTTAATGACACACATGTTGATGATCCGAATGAGTTACTATGGATAGAATTATTCAGGGAAAAACAAATTAAATGACTGTTGGGTTTGTGTTACAGACATCAATATGCATGAGCATCAGTGCCTTGTTGACAGTATTGAAAATAAATTTAACAATGAGGAAATTATACTCCTTGGTGATTTCAACACACCTGGGATTGACAGAGATGTGGGAACAGCCACTACCAATCAGGAGCAGATGTTACTTGACACATGTTTTACAAACAGGTTGCAACAAATGGTCAAGGAGCCTACAAGAAGTAACAACATACTAGATCTTGTGCTAACAGACATACCTGACAAAATACATAACTTTGAGATACATGAGCCCCTAATGAATGGAGATCAGAATATTATAACGCTCCATAAACACAAATATTAGTAAGGTTGTAGGTAAAACAATTATTAAGAATTACAGTAGGGCTAATCTAAACCAAATAAAGCACAAACTTAGCTTGTGGCAATGGGACAATGCATCAACATCTCCTGAACAGCTATGGTCTAGTGTTAAAAATAAAATACTGGACTTGGAAAGCAAATATGTTCCAAATAAAACACTGTATCTAGGTTTACTTTTGTTTGTTACAATTCTTAAGATTTTCAGTGCAGGAAGAGTTTAAAGCACAGCTGACTTATTTTGGGGCTGACAGCTTTCAGAGCACGAACCACCAGGCCTGTTTTGGGGCTGGGAAGGTTTACCTGTGTCTGACTTTGATGTGTGGATTTTTCTCTGTTTGATTAGTAGGTTATTTTCTCTGTCAAATTGTTGTGTAGGGCATCTTGCTGACAGGAAGGCACTCATCACAGCGGTGGGTCAGAGCTTTTAGCTGATTGTTTTGTGAGGGCACAGTTTAGGCCCAACCCCTTCCCACCCTCATCCCACCCACCCTGGAAATAGTTCCTTTATACCTGGGGTTCTGACATAATTTCAAGAGTGCAAGGTATATCACTGTCATATCTCTCTAGCACACTGCACTGACAATATAAGCATACACATTGTATAATATATATATATATATATATATTTCTATATAACAAACCAATCACACACAGACAGACACACACACACAAAAAATGTGGAAGTAGTGCAATGTAATGGCTGTGGAGCAGCAGACTCTGGGAGTCTTTCTGGAGGCTGAGAGGCTGCCCTATTTGCAGACAGCTCTCTGCCCTGAGGGAGTAAGTTGCCCGTCTTCAGGCCACACTGGACAGTAGTAAGGGAACCTTCCCCCAGGCCACACTGAACGGTAGGAAGGGAACCTCCTCCATCCAGGGAGCACCAGAACCACCACCACTACCTCAGAGGTTGTGAAGAAAGCACAGCAGTTGGACCACAGTGGGGTCAGGAAGGGTGAGAATGGTGGAACAGAGGCACACCCAGTCAGTTGTTCCACACCACAATCCATACACCATTCTGGGGGAGCATAGCTCCCCTATGGATGCATCCACAGTGGAGACTAAGGAGGCTGAGGACAACTGTCACAAGGGAGGCCCACAGGAAGGAGGCAGAGTACACCACAAAGAAAGGAAGCAGCTCCTGGTGGGGGACTCAATTATTAGGGGGATAGAACTGGGGGGAGCAGGGAAAACTGAAGTAAGGTGCCTGCCTGGTGCCATGGCTTGGACAGAGAGGAAGCACATCCTCAGGATCATGAGAACAGCTGCACAGAAGTCTGAGCTGGATGTCATTGTCCACCTAGGGACAAATGACTTGGCTAATCATGAGATTAGAGCAGTGCTAAAGGACTTTGTAGAATTGGGGAAGGGCCTAAGACAAGTAGCACACACAATATCCTTCTCTGAGGTGCTGCCTGTCAATGGCATGAGTGAGGCGAGGGTACTTTGCACCATGCAGTTTAATGAATGGTTGAAAAAATGGTATGGAGCACAGGGGTTTGGCTTCACTGGGGACTGGGGTTCCACCTGGAAGGACACCAGCCTATACTGGCAGGATGGTCAATATCTGTCCAGGAAGGGAACAAGTCTTTTGAGCAATCGGTTTAAATGCTTCATTGGCAAGCTTTTAAACTAGTCAAGGGGGGAGGCACTGATAAGCAGCAGGAAAATCCCAGCCTCTCCCTACAAAACAGGGTACTAAATGAGAAAAGACCGAGGTAGAAGGTCAGTGGGGATGCTGCAAAAGAAGGTAAAGCCATCTAAAATGGAGAGCAATGAGTACCAATGCACGAGTCTGAGTAACAAGCTTCCTGAATTAGTGGCCTTGATGGAGGAGGAACATCTGAATATCGTGGCAGTCACAGAAATGTGGTACACACAAAACCATGACTGGGACATAAACATACCAGGATACACTATCTACAGGAGGGACAGGGAGGGTAAAAGAGGAGGATGAGTAGCTCTTTACATAAGGGAAGGAATCAAAGCAACAGAACAAAAGGGAAAACAGGGAGGAGGAGAAGAAGCACTGTGGGTAAATTTGGAGACCGGCAATGGCACCACAATCCACACAGGAGTTGTATACAGACCCCCTTCTAAGGGGGAGGAAATGGACAAGGAAATGATAGAAAGAATACTTAGAATGGCAGAAAAAGGGGAGATATTGCTGATGGGTGATCTGAATATGCCAGATGTTAACTGGAGTGCAGTTGCAGCAGCCACTTCAAAGAGTTGGGTTATTCTAGATGACCTACGGGGGCATGTCTTAGACAACTAGTATTGGAGCCCACTCGAGAGGGAGCAATCTTAGACCTGGTTCTCTCAAATGGAGATGAAGAGAGGATCACAGATGTAGAAGTGGGTAGCCATCTGGGAACTAGCGACCATTGAACAGTATGGTTCACAATAAACACAGCAATAGAGTCAAGCCATACAAAGGCAAAAGTACTGGACTTTAGTAGGTCTGACTTTGCCAAAATGGGCGAGTGCCTAAGGAATGCACTAGCAAATGGGCAGGAAGGAGGGGTTGAAGAACAATGGGGAATAATAAAAACTGCCATTACAGAGGTAACAAGCCTTTGTGTGAAGCAAATAAACAAAACAAAACGATATAAGAAACCACTATAGTTCTCAAAGGAAGTGGCAGTGAAGGTTCAAGAGAAAAAGAAAGCATTCAGGAAGTACAAGAAATCACAGAAGGAAGCAGGACAGAGAACTGTATCAGTTAAAGCAAAAGGAAGCTGGGAAGGCAGTCAGAACAGCAAAGGCCCAACCCGAGGAAAAGATAGCCAACTCAGTTAAGAAGGGGGATAAAACCTTTTATAGGTACGTCAGGGAGCGAAGGAAGACCAAGGGAGGGTTAGTGAGGCTAAATAAAGAGGAGGGAGGGTGGGCAGAGGGTGAGTGAAAAGGCAGAGATACTAAACAAATATTTTTGCTCAGTATTTACAAAGGAAGTGGGGAGGCACCTAAAACAAACAGTAGAAAAACTCTGGATACAGAAGTGATACCAGCCCATTTACAGAAGAAAGGGTTCTGAAAGAACTCTTAAAACTGAAGGTGGACAAAACAATGGGGCCTGATGGGATTCATCCCAGAATTTAAAAGAACTAAGGGTAGAACTAGTGACATCACTGACTACCCTCTTTAACAAATCATGGGAGGATGGGGTGGTACCCAAGGACTGGAGGAGGCAGATGTGATTCCCTTCACAAAAGTGGGAGCAAGGCAGAAGCAGGAAACTACAGACCGTTAGTTTAACCTCAGTGGTAGGGAAATGATGGAATCACCTCTGAAGGAAAGAATTGTTGAGTATCTGGAGGCCAGAGGGCTCAGGACCCAAGGCAGCATGGATTCACAGCAGGAAGGTCATGCTAGACAAATCTGATAGATTTCTTTGACTGGGTGACCAAAGTAGTAGATCAGGGAGGGGCTGTGGACATGGTCTACCTAGACTTTAGCAAGGCATTTGACACAGTCCCACACAAAAGATTATTATACAAGTTAGCCAGCCTGGGAGTGGGTCCCAAGATGACAGCCTGGGTAAAGAATTGGCTGGAGAATAGGTCACAGAGAGTAACAGTAAATGGAGTCCACTCTGAAGAAAGGGGGGTTACTAGTGGGGTACCGCAGGGTTCAGTATTAGGACTGGTCCTCTTCAATGTCTTTATAAGTGACATTGCAGAGGGACTGGAAGGAAAGTATGTCTCTTTGCAGATGACACAAAGATCTGCAACAGAGTTGATGCACAAGGTGGGTGGAAAGGATGAGAAGGGACTTGCAAGGTTAGAGGAATGGTCAAATGTATGGCAGCTTAGAGTCAATGCTAAGAAGTGCAAGGTAATGCACCTGGGTAACAAAACCCAGGGAAGTGTACACAATGGGGGTGAGATACTAACAACAACAAAATGGAAAGGGACCTGGGGTAGTCATATCATATGACCTCAAAGGTGGGCAAGCAATGTGAGAGGGCAGCAAGGAGGACTGGGGATACTGGGATGCATAGGAGAGGCATCACCAGTAGAAAACAGGAAGTTATTATCCCTCTGTACAGACAGTTGGTGAGACCCCATCTGGAGTACTGTGTGCAGTTCTGGAGACCCAATCTCCACAAAGACATAGACAGGATGGAGGCTGTCCAGAGGAGGACAACTAAAATGGTGCAGGGTCTGAACTGGAAGACATATGAAGTGAGACTTAAGGAACTGAATATGTATAGCCTCGAGGAAAGGAGGGAGAGGGGGGACATGATAGAAACTTTCAGGTACCTCAAGGGAATCAACAAAGTCCAAGAAGATCGCATCTTTCAAAAAAAGAGGTGTGCAAGAACAAGGGGGCACAACTTGAAGATAGAAGGGGAGTGGCTCAGAGGTAATTTAAGGAAGTATTTTTCACAGAGAGGGTTGTGGATGCATGGAATGGCCTTCCGGAGGAGGTTGTGGAGTCAAAAACAGTGGTGGAATTCAAGCATGCATGGGACAGTCATAAGGCAATTCTAGGGGGTTGGGGTAGGAAGAAGTAGGCTCCTGGTTAACTAGGATCTGCAGCTTATCCATTAGGTAGGGAAATGGGCATAATGGGTGGGCCAAGCGGTCCTTATCTGCCATCAAAATCTATGTTTCTATGTTTCTATGTATACTAAAAAAGGAAATGTGCCCATGTGGTTGACCACCAAAATTCAAAAACTCCTAGCCACCAAAAGAAGGGCATACTGTATAGATCATTAAAAAGGGAAAATAATGATTATAACAGATACAAATATAAGACAGTCCTGAAAAAGTGTAAAATGAATATTAGAACAGAAAAGAAAAAAATTGAATTCAGGTTGTCCCATATTAAAGGATGGCGGAAAGAGTTTTTATGCTTATGTTAATAGCAAAAAAAGGTCAATAGATCCATTGGACCATTGAAAGTTAATAATACCGAGATATCAGATCCCCAGGAGATGGCTCATGAATTCAATGGGTACTTCTGTTCTGTGTTCGGTACAGGGCACCCCAAAACAATTTCATCTGATAGGGTTAGCCAAACTGAGACATTACCAGAAATTTCAAAAAAATGAAATAAGGGACAGATTAATCAAAATAAAAAAAAATCACTAGAGCCTAATAAACTACACCCAAGAATACTAAAAGAACTGGCCACCAGATTAATAGACCCCCTGCCCAGAATTTTTAATATGTCATATACCTTAGGGGAAGTCCCACTTGATTGGAAAACCACAACAGTGACACCCATTTTAAAAAGGGTGATTGAGGGAATATGACTAATTATAGACCTATTAGTCTAACAAGTATCCTGGGAAAATTTTTTGAATCCCTCATTAAGGATAGACTCAAACAGGAAATCAGTAAAAAAAAAACCTGGGAGATAACAACCAACATGGGTTTAAAAATCATACATCCTGTCTTACTAGCAATCTATTTTTTTAAGAGTGAGTAAGTGCTCAACTGGAAACAAAATCACTTGTGGATATTGTTTACTTGGATCTGTGTAAGGTCTTCAACAAAATCCTGCACTCCATCATTAAAGAAGAAATGCACTGTATGGGAGTAAATAACACAATTGTGAGATGGGTCGAGGCATGGCTAAGTAATAGAACCCAGAGTGTACGTAATAAAGGATGGTTAATGTTATTGCACCATACTGTTGTCATTACTGTATTCTCAATTGTGTACTCTCCTGGGTCATTCCTGAAAATACGCATGTTTGTTGCCTAGTGCACTTACCTGGTTACCAAAAGCTAATAAATAAATAAATAAAGGTTATCAGTCTGGATTGGGAACAGTTATCAGTCGATTACCACAGGGCTCTGTATTGGGACCAGTGTTATTTTCCATCTTTATCTCAGATATGACTGACAAACTCACTCAATTTTCAACCAAGTTTGCTGATGACACAAAAATAGCTGCAAAAGTTAGCTGTGACCAGGAAGTACAATCGCTAAAAAAAGATTTACTACTCTTAGAAGACTGGGCAAAGTCTAACAGCATGGCTATTAACATGGACAAATGTGTTGTCCTGGATTTAGGAGAATCCAACACTAATAATAATTACTCTGTGAATGGTAGGCTCTTCAATCAGTTGACACTGAAAAGGACTTAGGGATCATTATTTCAAGTGACTTTAAAATTAGTAAACAGTTCAGTGAGGTGATCAGTAAATCTAATAAAATCATTGGGTTCATAAAAAGGGCATTCTCATCTAGAAACAGGTCATGCATTCTGCCACTGTATAGGGCATTTGTAAGACCACATTTGGATTACTGCTCACCCCTCTGGAGCCCTTACCTTTGAGGAGACATTATAAGATTAGAGGGTGTCCAGAGAAGAGTCACCAGACTTATAGATGGCATGCACAACATGAATTATGAGCAAAGGTTTACTGAATTAAATGTATATTCACTGATACTTAAGAGAACTTGGGGGGGACCTGTTACAAATGTTCCACATATCTCGAGATTAACAATTTATGACCGATCTTGGTCTGGTAAAGAACATAAGGGACTTTTGCTTAAGGAGTCACAGCCATCAACTAGTGCTAGCATATCCTAAAAGTAACAGCAGAAGATTCTTTTACACACAAAGAATAATACCTATACGGAACTCCCTCCCAAGAGACGTGGTTGATGTGAATTCATTTAATATTTTAAAATCTAAACTTGATCAATATTTGCTATAGGATTCAAGCAAATAGTACCCAGCCTAGCTGGAGATGCATGACTATGGGCATCTAATAAACTCCTAGTATAACTCCTAGTAACTACTACTAGGTCATATTGCCATACAGATTGTGAAGGGGGGGGGGTTCATATCTTAGACTCTGTGTTGCCCATCTCTGTGACTGAACTGCTACTACTACCATAGTGTAGACTCTGTATTACCCATGCCTTTGCCTGAACTGCTACTAGGTCATAGTGCCCACTGTTTCCTATTTTATTTATTTATTTAAATAGTTTGGAAAACACCTTTGAGCAAATGCTCTTTTACAAAGGTTCCACATCTGTACAACAATATACAATCAAGTTACAGGAAGAGACAGAAAATAGAACAAATGCTATACGATCAGTACAAAGACAAATTGCATGACTCCTATATATATTTCAACAATGCCTGGTGATTACAATATCAACTTAAGTAAAGGTGAAATTACATTCTGCAAGTAGAAGAGAAAAACCAAAAACAACCAGTTACTGACATCTATCAGAAGATGAGTGTTAAGGGAGCACAGTGCAGAAAAAGGGGTAGCAACCTGGAGGACAGGCTTAGTCAAAAGTCCTAGAAGGGGAAATGAGGTCATGACCATGCTAGTGGAGAGTAGGGCATGGGTAAAGGGAACTGATGCCTGGGTGGGGGAATGAATGCTTGATATGAGTGGGACCACGAGATAATAGACTAAAATAGATCTACAGTGGATATTGCCTACCTTGATTTCAGCAAGGCTTTCGACACTGTACCCCACAGAAGACTGGTGAACAAGCTAGGCAGCATGGGGTGGGCTACAAAATGGAAAACTGAGTTAGAAACTGGTTGAGGGATAGAAAGCAGTGGGTGGTAGTAAATGGGATCAAGTGAGAGGCAAGAAGGGTAACCAGTGAGATCTGGGATCTATCTTGTGGCCAGTTCTTTTCAATGTCTTTTTCATTGACATGGCTGACAAGCTGGAAGGAAGATTTGCCTATTTGCAGATGATACCAAGACCTGAAACATAGTAGACATTCCAGTGGGGGTCTAAAAAATATGGAGGGAACTGGATAAGCTGAAGACGAGATCACAAGAGTGGCAATTAAAATTCAATGCAAAGAAGTGCAAAATCATGCACCTGGGGTAAAGAAACCCAGCAGAAAACTACAGTATTTGGGGGGATTGCTGACAGTCACCAGGGAAGAAAGGTATTTAGGGGTAATCCTCTCAGATGACCTGAAGGTGTCCAAACAGTGTAACAAGGCTGTTGGGAGGGCCAGTGGGGTGTTGGGGTGCATAGGAAAGGGTATCACCAGCAGAAGAAAAGAAGTGGCGATGCCACTGTACAAAATGCTAGTCAAGCCAGTTTTGTAGGTCACACTTTTGCAAGAACATAAACAGGGTGGAGGCAGTCCAGAGAAGGGTGATCAAGATGGTGCAGGACCTACATTACAAAACATGAAGACAGATTAAAGGACCTCAATATATATACACTTGAAGAAAGGAGGAAACAGGGGGATAGGACAGAAACCTTCAAGTATTTTAAAGGCTTAAACAATGTGCAAGTGGGTGGCATCTTCCAGTACAAGAGTTGTACAAGGATGAGGGGGCACGATATAAGACTGAAGGGGACAGGATAAGGGGAAATGTGAGGATATTTTTCTTCATGGAAAGGATGGCTGATGCTTGGAATAGCCTTCCCCGGAAATTGGTGCATGTCAACACAATGGGGGGATTCAAATATGCATGGGATAGGCATAAGGAAACCTTAGATGTGGGGAAAAGAGGCAAAAGCCAATGACCAAGTAGGGTCAGCAGCTGCTGATGCAGGCAGGGAATACGAGTAGACTAGGTGGGCCTAGTGGTCCTTATCTGCCGTCAACTACTATGTTACTATGTTACAATTCATCAGAGTAAATCAGAACTTTTTGGAAAAAAATCTGAGTTGGAATCAGAACCTGGTCAGAGTTAACCTACCTAGCCCTGGTGCAAAGAAACCAAAATGTAATTCATGGCTGGTGCAGAATGCCACAGCCAGGTTGGCAGCAAGTGTGCTCTTTAGAGATCAACTCCAAATAGGTGGTGCACCACATTCAAAAGTACTTTGCAAACATACTAATCCATCCCAAACGTCCCTCTTACTACAGTACTTCATTAGCTTAAGCATTACCATACTGTGTTTAGAGATGCAGATGCAGGTTTCTAATTGTCTGTAAAAGGAGTAGTAATGAGATGTGGATACTGTTTTGCAGTACTTTAATGTGGTGCCATTAATTCTGAGGTAAAAGGGAAGTTTTGGATGGCTATAACTGTACAAAGCTGTGCATGGGTCAGCCCGGTCTATCTGAAATAACCAAGGCCATGGGTTTTCAGCTTTTACTGTATAACCTGGTAAAATTCTGGAATCTGGAATGCCTACACAACAATAAAAATAAAGAATTTCATGAAATTTGCCATTTGTAGCATAGATACATAGATACATAGACAGTGTCGGCAGATAAGGGCCTAAGGCCCACCAAGTCTGCCCATTTGAGCTTGTAAGTTCAGTTTATGTTTTCCTAGAAGTCTGTTGCCCCTTATTCCTGACCTCTAGAATTCCTTTGTGTCTATCCCATGCATTCTTAAATCCTGAGATTGTTTCAGCCCCCACCACTTCCTCTGGCAGGGTGTTCCACTTCTCCACCACCCGTTCTGTGAAAAAAATTGTTCCTCACGATTCCTCTGAATCGTCCTCCCTCCAACTTCATCCCATGCCATCTAGTCCTGGAACATCTTTTTTGCTCAAAAATAGTGTATTCCTGCACCCTGTTCCTCCCTGTAAGATACTTGTATGTCTCTATCATATCCCCTTTCTCCCTCCTCTCTTCCAGGGAGTACATGTTCAGTTCCTTCGACCTGTCCTGATAGGACTTGTGATGCAATCCATGCACCATCTTTGTTGCCCTCCTCTGAACCTTCTCTACCCTGTCTATGTCCCTTCATAGGTAAGGTCTACAGAACTGTACACTGTACTCCAGGTAGGGCTTCACTAGTGTCTTGTATAGTGGAATTATGACCTCCCTTTTCCTGCTGGTGATGCCCCTGCCTATGCATCCCAGTATCCTATTTGCTTTACCTGCTGCCTTGTCACACTGTTTCCCTACCTTGAGGTCATCAGAGATGATAACCCCAAGATCCCTTTCCAGCTTGGTGCATGCTATATCCTCATCCCCCCAACTGATATACTGTGCCAGTGTTTTTGTGCCCCATATGCATTATCTTGCATTTCTTTGCATTGAATTTCAACTTCCAAACCCCTGACCATTCTTCAAGTTTCTGCAGGTCCCTTCTAATTCTGTCTACACCCTCTGGTGTGTCTGCTGTTACAGAGCTTTGTGTCATCAGCAAACAGTGAAATTCTCCCTTCTAGGTCCTGCGCAATGTCACTGATGAAGATGTTGAATAGGACCAGTCCCAGCACTGATAACTGTGGTAATCCACAGGTCACTCTTCCCCTCTGTGGAGTGACAGCCATTTACCACCACCCTCTGTGTCCTGCTGCCCAGCCAGTTACCTACCCACCACACTACTGTCCTGCCCACATCCATATTCCCCAGTTTGTGTAATAGTTAACACATCCACTGAGGATGAACTCCTTAAATGGTATGGTAAGAAGTTCAAGATGGAAGGTGCTACTAACGAAAATGCCCTGGCCATGGATTGCTTCAGATGGGATGTCGGGCAGAACTTGTATTTTTCATATAATTACTTCCTGTACTATTTTCAGTTTGCTTTATTTAATGCTCAGCATATTAAACCTTCTTTTATTCTGATTATTTATACACACTGAAAGAATGACAGTACAATCCAGTTAAAATCCAGAAATTAGACTAACAATCACCGATGCAATTCCCAGAATGTTAAGACTTAAAACTGGAATTTCATAAATCACTGTAAATCCGTGACTTTGGAAATAGCTCTTGACTTGGTATGCGTCCAGTCACTCTCTCTCCGCTCCACTGAAAATGTATTGTTACCTGTCCTGACATCCCATCTGAAGCAATCCATGGCCAGGGCATTCTCGTTAGTAGCACCTTCCATCTGGAACTCCTCGCCATACCATTTAAGGAGTTCCCCCTCAGTGGATGTGTTTAAATAATGCATAAAAAGTCATTTTTTTGAATTAGCATATGGATTTGATAATTAACATCTGTGACCAGTATCTCTGTTTATTTTTTTAAGTTTCTGAATTTTATGCTGTTATTTTGTTGTATTATTATTTTTTTTCATCTCTATTTGTTTCCCAGACCATGGGTGGGTGATATAGCCTACTCAGCACTGGATCGCCATCCTGGCATTCCCCACCAGGCCACCCATCTAGGTGGTCCATAGCTTGCACCTGTGACAGGGCTTCCCTTGGGGACTGAGGCAGTGCCTGGAATCCACCAGAGGCCCCAACCAAGGCTTACATCAAGCGTGTCATTCGGTAGGTGATCCAGGGGTATCATGTAGCTCCGTGACCAGGTGGTTTCTAGCTTGGTTTACCAGGAGATGCGGACGGGCAATGATGTCAGCATGGAACTGGCATGCTCCTGCACCAATCTTGCAGATGTCTGTCAATGTCTCTGCTGTGCTAGGTGGTTCTGGCTGCTGGACACCTGGTCTCTACTGAGTGTCACTAGCATGCCAGGAAACCACAACCCCCCCCCCAGAAGTGGACAACAGTCAATGGGATGCTCATCCAAACTCCCTCTGGCTGACCCTCTGACACCTCATGCTCACTTCCAAACATGATTTGTCAGTGCTGAAGGCGGTACCATTATCACTGTGCTGGCGGGTCAGCTCTTGTTTTATTATTGCTATGTTAAGCGCCCTGAGCCCCTGGAATAGGGGCACTATATAGATAAAATTGCCTTGCCTAATCATATCAAATAAATTGCTATATATAGATATGGGACGTGGAGCTTGACCAGAAGAAAAACAAGCAAACTCAGGCAGCAGACTAAAAGGATGCCAGCTAATGCTACCAGCTTCATCTGGTTCAAGATCAGTTGGCATTCATCTGTATCCCCTCTCCCAGGTTGTGCTTGAAAATAGGCAGGATTTGTCTATTGCACTTAACCCAGTCAACCCAAACTAAATAAATAAATAAATAAATAAATAAAATGCTGCTGTGTGGAATGCAGAATTCTGCTGACAAAGTTCTGATGCAGTTACGTGTCTACTTGACTTCTGTTGAATTTCACCAAGTGATTCATAATATAAAAAAAAACCTGTACATTTCTAAATTAAACCATGTTTTTTATATCACAGAAACATTTTCTGAGAAAAAGATGTAGACATTGGACTTTTGCAATGTTCCATGGAATTCTACATCAGTTGGTGAAATTCTGCATTTTTCATGATTTTTTATGCCAAAAGGCCTCTTCTGCTTCATGTAGCATTCTGCAAAATTTTGAGAAAATGGGCAGAATTTGGTTACAGCAAAATTCTCAACTTTGCAAATCTGCCCAGCACTAGTGACAACACAATGCACTGACGTTGCACTTAAAGCAAGCACTTAGAAGTCAACACACGTCATGGATAGTGACTATGGCTGACCAGTCACTTGTACCTACACATGTGTAAACCCAGGGATTTTTTCAGGGCTTAGTGTGGGTAGACATAGAACAGCATGCAGCCTGTTTGAAAAAAAAATTCCTTGATGCAACATTCTGAGTGAACCTCATTCCATGTCTCATGGGTTTACCACCACTGACTTAGGTAAGCAATAAGACATGATGGGGCATTAGATATGCTGGTTTTACAACATGCCCAGGGGCATAGTAAGGCACAAGGCTGCACAATGAGTGTCTTCAACCCTTGGAAATGTGGTAAAATCAGGAAAACCAACGCCTCAAAGTGTCTTACTGTATTATAAAATGGGTCCATGGGCAACCTTTCTTTCAAGGAGCTTTTTCTCCTTGTAGGATCCGTGGTCACTTCTTACTGCTGTCCCTGCTCCATGAACTGGTGGCTGCCTCCTCAGGAGCTGCTGTGACATGGCATCCCCATGGATTCTCCCCATGGTGGGGTCAGAGGAGAGAGGGTTGACCCCATCCTCCTAAGTATACAACCCAGTTTGGATCCCAGTCTCCAGGTGGCAGCACAGGCTTGTTGATGGGCAGGTAGGGCTTCATGTGTGAGCATGTATGTGGAGGCATGCACAACTCACAAGACTACAGACCTCCCATTCCATGCTGCCCTAGATTTCACTATTAGCAAGCCTCCAGCAGGTGGCAGTCAGAGGCCGGGCAGACAAAACTTTTCCCCAGTAGAGGACAGCAGTTCTTCAGATGCTTGATCCTCTCCCTCCACTGCTGACCCCAAGGAACTGGAATCTATTCCCAATCCTGGGTAATCGATGTGGCATGAGGTGTGGTATCCATTGACTGAACCCTCAGCACCACAGGGCCAGTTACTGTACATAGGCAAGTTTAAAAAACGAAAAACACTTTAAAAGGCACAAAAAAAAGTAAAATATTTCTAAAAAATGTAAAATAGTTCCTCTGCAGATGGGTTCTACCTGTCAGTCATCTGTCTTTGTACACATTCAATACATGGTGTGTTTCTTTTCCATGGAATACACTAACTAAGAATTCTGCAGTATTGCACTAGTAGATTGCCCCCCACATACAGATGGAATGGTTACATGGAATACATGAATTCAAAATTATGCATAATTCCACTCGCATACACACATAGACACACAGGCCTTAATTGGAATGAGAACTCAAGTTCAACTATTGCAGGGCAAGGAGCAGAGAGGTCTTTGGCAAACTTAAGGATAGGAGGATTTTTTTCATGGTTATTAAAGAAATACAAGAAACAAAAACTGTGAACAGTACCATACATCCCATATGTCCCTGATTTCAGGGATGTCCCTAATTTTGCCTCAAAATGTTCCTCTGTCCCTCCTGAAATTGGATTTCCATGACTAAAAAGTAGGAACTGTAAATACAAATTGATCAAACATTAAAGATGCAGTCTTGTTTTTTTTTTTTTTTTTGCTCCTGTGAGTCATAATGGAAGTAAAAATGTCCACAACAGTTGTATTTTTTTTTTGCAATTCTTACATGAGCGGTGGTGGCATCTGTTAATTTAACAGAGAAATCAGGTTAAAAAATGAACTAAATGAAAAGCAATGTAGGCTTGATGGTTTGTGATGGTTGCTCCCTGACCACAGCCAAAAGATATTTGAATTCAGACCATTTGTTTTTAACTCCCTAATCCACCAACAAATAAATCTGACTCTTCTGCCTTTGCACTTTTACCTATATGCCCCCACTCCAGCTGATAATGCCACTCCACCTGATTCCAGCACTTCACTCCCTGACTCCATAATGAAGACCTGCACTGGGATTGGGTGATCAGGGTGCCCAATATATGACAGGCAGTCAACATACTGTACCAGGACTACTGTAAGGTTTTTGACACAGGTCCCCCAAAAGACTGGTCAAGAAACTGATGGACCTATGAGTGGAGAAATGAATAATGGCATGGGTGGCGAGTTGGCTAAGGTGGAGAACACAGAAGGTAGTGGTAAATGATGAATTCTCAGATGTTAAAGAGGTTACCAGGATGGTTCAACAGTGCTCAGTCACAGGCCTTGTCTTCTTTAACACACTCATATGTGACATAGGTGTGGATATACAGAGCAAGATCTCTGTGAGGGTGGACATTGAGATGGAGATTAGCACACTATGGGAGGACCTGGATAGACTGGTACAATGGTGTGGCACAGCAATGGGGCGGTGATGACCCCCAGTTATGCAAACCTATTTTTAGGTTTCTGGGAAAACATCATTGTCCTTAATGATATTAACAACCCATATGGAGTTCACATCAAACATTGGTATAATTTTATTGATTATGTGATCTGTATATGAGAAGGAGACATATCAATGGTGCAGGATTTTGTATGTTGGATAAATGAGAATACTTTGAATCTAAAATTTACATATGAAATGAATAAGCAAAGTCTGAATTTCCTAGATTTGAACCTCGCTGTAAATGAAAATCAGGACATGATAGACACACAGTGTTACTGCAAACCGACTGCTACAAATTCAGTTCTGTATGCAACAAGTGCACACTCTAAACACCTGAATGATTCCATTCCATATAGTCAAATGATCAGAATATGTAGGAACTGCAGTACAGATGCTCTGTTTAACAAACAGATGAACTGAGCAAATGTTTTTCTGAACGAGGTTATGCTCCCAGTCTCTTACAAGAACAAAAAGAAAAGGCAAAAGGTTTGGACAGAAAAACATTGCTTAATACACCGAGGCAAACATCCAGCACACAGCCCTGTACTTTTGTAACGCAGTTTAATCATAAGGCGGGTAAAATTGGCAATATAGTTTATAGCAATTGGCCTATTCTTCTGAGTGACCAAGTAGTGACAAATGCAGTTGGGTGTCAGCCTAGGGTGTCTTTCAGTAGAGCTAAGAATTTCAAAGACATCCTAATACATAGTAGATTTAAAACCCAAAAAATTTCTAGAAACACTTGGCTAC
The DNA here is from genome assembly GCA_016271365.2 of Neoceratodus forsteri. NCBI lineage: Eukaryota > Metazoa > Chordata > Ceratodontiformes > Ceratodontidae > Neoceratodus > Neoceratodus forsteri. The sequence goes on along the minus strand of JADMNL010000023.1, from coordinate 623,242,421 downwards.
CCAAAAGAGCCAATGGGTGTTTTAAATGTGCTAGATGCAATATTTTCAAATATTGTACAACAGGCAAAAAATTTCAGCATCCTCAACATCAAAATATTCAGACTGAGATCAGGGAACTCATTACGTGTAATACTAGTTATGTGGCTTATGCACTGTGATGCAGTTGCAATTTATCATATGTTGGGAAATACCATATGACCTTTGAAACAAAGGATACAAAAGCATGTGCATTCTGTCCTTAACAAGAGACAAAATACACCAGTAGGGATTCATTTTAGCCAGATACATGATTCCAAAACACACTGATTGAAATTTATGGGAACTGAATGGGTACCACCACTTGAATTTGGTGGGAACAGACCCAACTTATTATTGGAAAAAGAGAGCCAATGGATTTATAGACTGAAGAGTGTTAAACCTGGAGGTTTGAATGAGAGGTGGGGTATTAAACCCTTTCTCAAAAAAACAAAAATTAAAGATAAAAAATAAAACATAAATAATTATTAGCAGTTATGAATTTAATAACTGCTTTTAAAGCAAAGATTCATGTTAATATATTTGGGTCTAGCAAATTTTTTGGTCTAACTTAACCATTATAACCAAACTTTGTCAAACGTTGTCCGTATAGTCTACTTCATATTTTTTTTCCTTTCTTCTGTAGGTCATTCCATCTGGGACACTCCGTTCTCTGGATCCAGGCTGAAAGGCTGGAATTGAAATATGGTTTGGAGCCAAACTTGGAACCACCATCATTTTGAGTAGGGAACACTTCCCCTTCCAGAGACGGAATCCCTTTCCATTAGAAGCTTGAGAGACTTTAACATGTTTTAGAAATAATCTGAAAAAGTTCTCAATTAATAGCTTTTGCAGCCTGGTTACATTAATTTGAATAGATTTGAATAGCGAGCACTTTAAGTTGCACCTGCTACTTGTAAAATAAATCCAGGCTGATTTAAAGTACCTCTAGCTTCCCTTTAATATTTGTTTTTGTGATTAAATGGATTTTCATAAAAAAAATTTGATTTGTACAATGTCAATAAGTGTATTTACCTTTAAAAACTGAAAGAGTGTTGTCACCTTGTAAATGAGCTATGACATGTACTTAAAGATGTTTTCCATCCTCTGACCACACCCTGAGGAAGACTCATGAGGAGTTGAAGCTCTGGGTGGTCAGTCAGCATGCAACTGAGTGTGTCTTGGAGTCAGAATTAAAGATTTCCTTTTGGATTATTTGCTCAATTTTGTGCATTTTGTGTATTTTGTCTGGTGAGAGTGCCACAAATCTTTGTTCAGTTTTAAAATGGTCAATGATCTGGCTATCAAGCTTTATTGCAAAGAAATGTAAAGCAATGCACATTGGAAAAAAGAACTTGAGAACACAGTACACAACGGGATGTGTGGTACTAAACAGTACAGTGGAAAAAAACAACAACTCAGGGTCAAAGTATAGGAAAATGATAAATACACGTCACATTGCAACAAAGCTGTAGAAAATGCATATAAGATGCTGGGGGACACAGAGAGGGGAATTAGTGACAGATGGCAGGAGGTTATTCTTCCACAGTACAGAACATTGGTGTGACTGCACTCAGAGTACTGCCTAATGTTCTGGAGTCCATACATGCATAAGGACTGTAAAAAAGTAGAACATATGCAGCAAAAGTGCCATAAATGATCTAGCGCATAAGGTAAGGAAAGCATAAGCAAAAGTGCAAGGCTTCGACATACACCCTTTGAGAAGAGGAGGGAGGGAGTCGATAGAACAGAAACATATAAGTACTTATATGGAATATGGAATAAATGGATACATAGGGTGGATTGTGCAAGCATATTTGTCTCGAGCATGGGCACAAGTACATGGGGGAATTTGCTGAAACTGGCAGGCGGAAGATTCATGTGGGATGTTCTGAAAGCACTTTTTCAAAGAAAACATGTTGGACAACTGAAACAAGCTGCCTGAGGAGGTGGTGAACCCAAGTTGTTGGGGAGTATAAAGGTTGGGTGGGACAGGCACATGGGAAGGGGGTACAGGTAATGGAGGGATGACCATTAGGGCCTGTGTAGTGTACAGCAGCTGGGCAGGGGGGGAATGCTGGAGCCTTTGCTTGCTGTTATATTCTCTGTTTCTAAGTTTCTACATTGGAAGTATAGCTGCCATTAACATTCTTAGCCTAGAAAAATATGGCGTTTACAAATCTTATGACCAGGTCTTCTGTTTTAGTGGGTCAAAAGATCTGAAGTAATTTATTTTGCCACAGTTGGAGAAAACAAATGGCTGTGCCCAGAGCGCATTCTGAAAACTACAAGCACAGCGCTTTCTTGACTATGCACCAACTTGTAGCATTACACTAGGTGGCTGATAATTGAGTTATGTTAAAGCAATAGACCCATTTATTTAAAGTGCCTCAGTTACTGTATTTGAGACTCAAAGATCAGTAATCAGTAAAATCTTCCAAATCGCATTTTAGTGTGACTTTTGTATCATAATCACTTATAACAGCATTCTGTGATTGCAAGAAGTGGACATTTTCTCAGAAAAAATATGCAGGATTTCTATCACTTTGACAGAATGAAGCAGAATATTGAGTTTCTTTTCAGAATCCCCACAGAGGCTGTCTGTATTATTAGCTGAGGATACTCTATCTGTCTCTGTCTTAGGGGTGAACATACAAAGAAGATGCCCACAGGAGTGTAGCAAATCAGCAAACTAATTTACCTGTTGTAGAATGAATGACCATCTCATATGCCATGTTAAAAAATCATGACTTCACACAGACACGTGAGACTTCTCAGATGATGCCCAATAACTGCTACCTGCAGATAATTCAAATGCAATCTTTAAACCTCACATGCTCAAATAAACCTTGAACTCTTGGATTTTTGTTGCACCTCTGTGGCTGCTTCCTATCCACCCTGCCTGTGGCTTGCGTCTGCTCAGCTGCTCCCATAGCATCATGGCTCCTTCTCTCTGGTGGCTTACTAGTTCAGCTGTTTGTGCTCCTTGCCTCCATCTTTCTTTGCGGTTAGCCTCTGGCTTCCCCCATTCTGTCTCCCATACCTGTTTATTCTGTATCACTCTCTTGTGTTGTGGTGCAACCATCCACCACTGTTGTCCACTCTGTTTGATCTTTTGGGCTTGCTTGTTTCTCCAGTGGTTGTATGCAGCTGTCTGCCATTCTGTTTTTCTTTTATTTGTATTGCACTATTTTATTTTCTGCTACTGCTGCTGTCTAGTTCCAGACGTTTTGTCTGCTTTTTCTTCATGGCCAACCTTTCTCTGTCCCTGTGTTTCTATGTGTGTGGACTTCCCTTATACTCTGTGCTTTCTTCCTAATTCAGAGTTTCTCCAAATCTGATTGATTCAGACCTATCCAGTTATTATTTACCCTGGGTGGCTGCCTTTCTATATTGCTAGCATGGTGCTTTTACTGACACCACACAATACAGCATTGTTTCAAAAAGTTGTTTTCAGCCTACCTGGAAATTTATTTCACATGCTGCATGAGCTGCATGACTATGATCCTAGTATGTGGGCTCAATCTTCAAAGAGTCTTTAGATCACCACAATTTATGGTGATCTAGAGCTGCAGCAAACTCAGGGTGTGTCAGAGACCCTGCATCCAGTTCTGTAAAAACAGAGGACCCTGCACCAAAAACAGGGGAGTTGATGCACCTGCAGTCTAGTTCTAAACAACTGATGTACCTGCAGGAATTGCTGCAGGGATTTGTCTCCCCCAACCCAGCACAACACTAGAGGAGCAGGGATGGTGGAGGGGTGAAACATATTTGCCAGGAGGAGTCCAGGAGCAAAAGGGGCATGGGGGTGCCATAAGGGGAGTTGAGCAGATGGTGTACATAGGAAGGGGTGATGTGGCACCCAGAGGGGGTGCAATTATATAACAAGTAAGTTAATGGCATGGTACTGTGGGAGGGGCAGAGCCAAACAGTGCCCAAGGCTGGGGCTGCTGCCAGGGCTGTGCCCAACTGATGCCATGGAACTGTTTGTTCTTGGAATCCCTGCCACAATACCATGCCATTAGGTTAAAAGTTATATAAACAGCACCCCCACCGGGTGGCACATCACACCCTTGCATTCCCACTGTCTCCCCAACACCCCCATGGCAACCCCATCCTCTTTCTGCCCATGACCTCACTTTCAGAGCCCCACCAGTTCACTACATTGGAGAAATACTTAGACCACCTCTTGGGTAGTCTAGGTCAAGCCCCTTGCTGCATCCACAGTGGGGCTTACAGAATACAACAAAAGGGGATGGTGCACCCCCACTGTGGCACAAGCCCCCTTGTGACCTGTCAGATAGGCATTTTTACTTCCAGACTGGCATAGGGAACTTTGCTACACAGCATCCAGATGTTGAAACAACCAGAATCAGGATCACCGCAAACTATGATGCGACGTGCCACTTGTGTCTGCTCCGTTTGGCACAGGCACCTTTTGTTATAGTTTTGATTTTAAAAATTTGACCCTGTCTGTTCACATAGGGTATTGCTACATTGCTGCAAACTGATCTTCACCTAACCAGCAGCCAGAGATGGGCACAAGGGACCAAAGTTTCACATCAAATAGGCACCTTCAGTAGTTCACCATTTTTACAGCTGCATGGGCTGAGCCCTGCAGTCATTTTGGGATCACATTTCTGTAGGGCAAAAATAGAACTGATCTCACTGTTTTACTACAGCGATGCAGTTTCCTGTCCACAGTGCCAAAGTTGCTGGTGGTCTCTGATGTCTCCTCTTCCCCTCCCTTCCATGGGCGAAGCTCCTCCATGGCTTTCGGCCCCCCTTCCCGGTGCACTACTTTCTGCAACTGTGGAAGTGATGACCACTTTGCCAATCATGGCAGATCCGATGTGAACTGAGCATGTGTGAGTATTGTGTGTCTGGAGATCTGTCAGAGCCACCATCTTGCGCACAGCAGGCTTCAGTGTGGCGAGAGCTCAGAGTATGCTTTTTCTCACTCTTGATGCACAAAATCACCACTCATTGCTTTTGACAGCCATATCGACTCTGACCAGGGTTTATTCTAAAACTGCACTGTGGATAGAGATGTATCAGACTTTTTCTGTCCTGGCAAAATCAGGAACTTTATGCTATGTATATTCGGATGAAGTTTCCTGACTCTCTCCAACGTCATGCTGCAGAGCTTTTTATAAAATACGTTTCTAAATCTTTAATCGACTCCTTACCCACAGTGCAAAAAAGTTTCCCTCCCCCTCCCACCACCCAGACAATTTTAAAGATAGTACTCCCACCCTGCCATCCTATAGCACCCATCCCATGCAGTTCCAGTTAAGTTTGTTAAAAACATATATACCGTAACTTAAGCCTTAATCGGCTTCTCTTCCATAGAAATAGATACATAAAATTTGACAGTAAGTAAGAACCACTTTGCCCATCCAGTCTACCCATTTACTTCCTTCCATCCACTCTATGTTCATAAAACACACCAATACCACTCACCCTTATACACTCTACGGCTTTTCCCCCTGTGTCATGCATTCAGAACCCTCACTCTAGGCACCCTATAGCACCACCCTATAGCAACACACACCCTACCTGTTCATATTCTTGATCCCCGGACTACTACTCATCTGTTTCATGTTTTCTCTTAGACACATTCCTCCCCATCCAGTCTTGCCTTTAATTGCAATATTCCCTTCCCCTGTCATTATGTACAATACCTCCTCAACTATGACTGGATCTCACCCTTATTCCCCCTCCCACTTCGTCCTCACATATCTTCATATGCCCTCTCCGGAATTCCCCCACATGCTGGCAATCTTTACACCATACTGCCTCCTATCTGTGACCCCTCCAGGTTTCTCTGATCTTCTTCACTTTATACCCTTCCTTCCATGGCATCACCTGTATACACACGTCTCAAGCATACCCCTCACGGAGACGTTCAAACTCCACCAAAATGAACCTACTCTGCAGACTCAGGCACATAATCTTCCTGCTGCTAATCTGCGCTGGTAACATTGAACTACATCCTGGCCCACCACAGTCACTAGCTTCACCAACTGTCTTCACAGCCACAAAAGGCCTAAAGTGCTTACACATTAATGTATGTAGTCTACAGAAAAAAACGGACCTCGTTCAAGCTTGTAACTCCAACATGAGTACAGATATCCTTGTAGTATCTGAAACTTGGCTGAAAAGACACCACACCTGACTCTGCGATATCCTTCCCTTCCCTTCCTTTAACATCTTCAGGAGTGACAAACCTTCCAGAGGAGGTGGCTTAGTTATATACATCACGGACAAATTCACTGTATCTGACATCACCCCATCAGCTCACCAAAGGAATTTGAATCCCTAATGCTGAACATATCATTATCCCCTATATAAACTGTAACAGTGGCACTTTGCTACAGGCCACCCTCTGGAGGCTTAGCGTTCCTAAACTATTTGCGTAATATTTCTGATACAAGGCAAAACAAAATCATCATACTTGGGGATCTAAATATCGATGGGCAAAAATCCTGTAACAAGAGCTCTCAGCTCAAAGAATTCTGTGATAAAGCTGTTTTTTCCCAACTAGAAACTGAGATCACTCACCCGCACCCTAAGCCTCCCATGGATAGGTCCTTGATCGACCTAATCCTCACAAATAGACCGCACAAGATCACCCATACAGCAGTATTTTTCAACTACATCTGTGACCATTTTGCCATGGCCTGCATTAGAGGACAGACTCCCATTAAACCAACAAATAGGTTTACATGGAAATAAAGTTTCGACAAATTCCATGTTTCACATTATGTAACAGACCTCAGGAACATAAACTGGACAGATTTCTACCTGACCAAGCACATCAATGAGGCAGCTTCCCCTCTTTAATAACATACTAAGCAACATGATCAACAGACATGTCCCTGTACTAAAGTGCAGAACCCGGAAGCTCTCCTGCCCGTGGTTCACATTGGAACTAAAGGCTGCACTAAAAGAGAGGGACTGCCTGTGGGCTATAGCCAGGCAGTCCAAGCTTCCCTCAGACTGGTCAGCCTTTGGAGCCCACCGCAATGATTGCACCAAGAAGATAAGAGCCTCTAAATCAAATTACGATCTTTCTGCCTTTGACTCCATGAAGGGTAACTCTAGCAAATTCTGGTGAATCATCAAACAGACAGAAGGTAACAAACTGCCCTCTTCATTACCCAGCAAGATCTCCTTTAAAGGTGTGGCCTTATCCAATAAATCAGACATTCTACTTAGTTCTAATGACCACTGCTCCACAGCAGGTCTCACATTTGATTCCCCCCAAAACTGCCGCCCTTACTTCCTGCTCACCTAAGCATTCCCCAGATTCACCTAAGCACAGTTTCTGCTTAACCCCATTCCAGTTCAAAGAAGTTGAAGACCTCCTGATCCACCTAGATGTTAAGAAAGGCGCTGGTAATGATGGCATAGACCCCTACCTTCTGAAAGTCGGTTGCAGGTTTCTAAAAGCCCCTATATTACACCTATTTAACCTGTCCATCAGCTCCAATACCATACCTGATGCATGGAAAATAGCCCAGGTGCTCCCATTATTCAAATCAGGTGACCCTATGGACTTACTGTAAATAAGCACTGCTCCATATCCATCGTATCCCTTCTCTCTAAACTTCTTGAGAAACAGGCAAATGCACAATTAAGAGACTACCTCTGCAACACCAATCTAATAAATCCTGTCTAATCTGGCTTTAGACCAGCACACAGCATCACCTCTGCATTAGCCTCTGTTAATAATGACTGGCTTCTCGCCATGGATAAGAGACAAGTTGCAGGAGCCATCTTCTTGGACCTAAGCAAAGCCTTCAACACAGTTGACCATGCTTTGCTCTTCAACACACTTGATTGGCATGGCATTTTTGGATCTAAGCTATCTTGGTGTAATAGCTACTTATCAAATAGATTGCAACAGGTGAAAATCGATGGCTCCCTCTCCTCACAATCTGGAGTGCTACACAAGAAATAGTCAGTTCTTGAATAGACATTATTAGGTGACGAATAAAAAGAGTAGTCTCTAATCGACTTATTCAGGTCCCTCCATACATCCACTAAGGCCAGCTCCTTCATTCCTGCCTTTAGTGCCCTGGTCATCCCTTTATTTGTCACCATATTCTTAGATGATCCATAGGTTGTGTACACAATTAAAATCTCCACCCATCAAAATCAATCCTTCCCCAAGTTCTGCTATTTTCTCAAAAATCCTAACAAAAAACAGATGGTTGTCCTTATTAGGGGCATATAAATTTGCTATGTGTATTACCAGCATGAATATCTTTTCTGTAATTATTAAATCTCTTCCCTGCTCTAAAATCACCTGCAATGTGATTTCAAATGGTAGGTTACTTCGACACAGAATAGCAACTCCAGTTCGCTTCCCTGAAGGGTGTGATGAAAATAATACCTGACCCACCTAACCTGGCTTCAACTTCTCATGTTCCGTATCCGATAACCTGCTTTCTTGAATGAGACCAATATCTGTCTTCATCTTTTGCAAATAATGGGGTATCCTTGTCCTTTTAATTGGGGAGTTGAAGCCCTAAACATTTTAAGAAGTTACTTAAAGGGTACCCATTCCTAAAAAAAAAGGGGGGGGGTGATTGATCTCCATACTAAGACAATGGACACATCTTGACTAAAACAATTCCTTCTTTATGCTCAAAGCTACATCTAGTAAATATTTTTCCTGTAAAGGGTTCCAAATATATTACCTTCAATTCAGCCACATTTGTAAGTAAAGAATAAATTTAGTTAAATATGCACCATAACTAACACATGTGCATATATATCTAAAAACCAACATTTAAACCCACTAGTTGAAACAGCCAACTAGAAACAATTTAAACTGTTTAAACCAACTTCCTAGGTGTTATACAGAAGATGATGTAACCCTACTACTGCAAAGAGGATTGAGCCTAGGCTCTGTCTTCTATGAAGCATAGGCCTCATTCCGTGGAATCAGTGTATGTGAATGTCACTGCCCGATGAATCAGGAGAGGCAGTCAGCAATCATGTTGTCCACACCATCAATATGACTGGCCCTGAACAACATGTTCAAGGTCAGGCCCAGACACACCATTTTGCTAAGCACCCTCTGGATCCTCTCGGACTTGGTTCTCTGCCTGTTCAAAACCTCCACCACCGCCTTGTTATTGCTCCAAAAGGTTACCTTCCTATTCCTCAATTGCATCCCCCACACCACCATAGCCACCCATATCATAAAAAGTTCCAAGAAGGTGATGTCTTTTGTCACCCCCTCCTGCACCCAAAGCTCCGGCCACTGGGCCGCAAACCATTTTCCTTGGAAATATCCCCCATCCCTTCACCACCTGCTGCATCCATATAGAGCTGCAGATCAGTATTGTACAACCACTCGTTCTGCCAGAAAGCCTCCCCATTGTATTCTTGCAGGAAGTGTTCCCATACCACCATATCCTCTCTAGTCTCTTTACTCAAATCCACCCAATGGTGGGGCTGTGTCACCCTGCACGTTGCCCACACCAGGCATCGTGTAAATGTGCACCACGGGACGATGGCCCTGCATGTGAAATTTAGGTGCCCCAACACCTGCTGTGCCTGTTACAACTGCACCCTTTCTACAGCCCCCCAGCTTCCTCAACAATTCCCATAACCTCTTCACCTTTTTCTCTGGTAGCCAGTATAGCTCCTTTGCCATATCCAGCTCCAGCCTCAGAAACTCCAAGGTTCAGCTGGGACCCTCCGTTTTGTCCTCCACTAAAGGTACCCCAAATTCTTGGCATAACTCTTTAAAATCCCACAACATATCTCTCGTCTCTTCTTCCCCAACCCCTATAAACAAAAAATTATCCAAATAGCGTACCACTACCTGGTATCCATACCACTTCTGAAATACCCATTGTAGCCATGTACTGAAAGTTTCAAATGTGGCACATGCTACAGAACACCTCTTCGGCATGGCCTTGTCAAAATAGTATTGCCCTCCTACCTGAAAGCCCAGCAGGTCCCAATCCACTGCCCGCACTGGCAGCAAATGAAAAGTAGATTCTATGTCCATCTTCACTAACCATGCCATCTCTTTGGCCCTGATGAGTCTCACCGCATCCTCCAGTGTAGCATATGTGACCTCGCTGTCAGCTTCTCCTATCGAATCTTTGACTGACTTCTCCTCGGGGTAGGACAGGTGATGTATCACCCGATAATCCTCTTCCTGTTTCTTAGGCACTAATCCCAGTGGTGAAATCCTCAGTGTTGGCAAAGGAGGAGCTGGGAATGGCCCTTCCACCCTCCCTGCTGCAAGCTCCTTTTGGATTTTTTGCTCCAGTAGTGACTCCCTCCCCCATGTGGATTGGAGGTTCTTTGCCCTCATTGCCTCCTTTTTCCCCTGGAACTGTAAATTAAAACCCAAACTGAAACCCAACCTCAGCTTCCTAGCCGCCTCCCTATCTGGGTATTCCTGTAACCATCTTTCCATTGCCTCTAGTGTTATAGATGTACAAGTCATTCTAAACCTTCCATGTCTTGCTTCCTCACCCGGCCTGGTGCCGGGTTTGATAACCGTGTCCCCTCCCCTCCAGAGTCCACCCTCTGATGTCCTTCCCCCAATTTTGACCCCTAAATGAGCCTGCATTGGCCTGAAAGGGCTGCTGATAGGAGCTTTCCTGGTTGTTGCTTCCCTTGTCCCAACTGCACCTGCACTTGGATGCCAGACACTGCCCTCCACTCTTAGAACAGACTTGCCAGAACCGGCAGTTGGGCCATGAGCAAAAGGCCCTGTTGTATCCCCAACAGGCCTTCATCCCAGTAAATCCCCACCTATCTACCTTAGTCTCCTTCTCCGTTGGCCCCGTGTAGATTTCTAACCATAAATCTGTTTGCCTAGCTTCCCATTTTACATTCCAAAAATTCACCATCCACTTCCTAAACTTCTCATCATACTTCAACCAGCTGTTCCCACCCTTTTTGTATGCATTCTTGATAATGAAGGAATAGGTGAGGAGTGGAGTCGCTAGCTCTTGGTGCTTTTCTATGGCTATTGCTGTAAAATAAGTAAACCCCGTAGACCAATTGTCCCAGGTTTTTCCCTTTCCTGCCTTATCTTCCTCACCCTTCCCTAAGAGCACTACTGCTACTGCCCATGTCCTTCTTTTTGAAGCTATCCTTCTCTTCATGTTTATCCATGGCATCAACATTTGCCAGGGCAAATACAGTATGTCCACATATTCCCCCTTCCAAATTTTTTCTTTCACTGCCATAGGAACATGATCTGCTAGTCATACCCCCAGGGCCCCAAACCCTTGGCCTTCACCTAGGCCCCCGGTTTTCCCCACAGCCCCTGCTGTGGTTCCTGCACCCCTTATTTCCCTTAACGCCTTTTCCAGCTGGCCTAAACCATTCTCTCCTACATTCTTAAGCATTTGCTCCACATACTTCTTTATGCTACTTTCTATAATCACTTCCTGATTACCTGTTTTTTCCGATGGGTGGCTTCCTGACTGGGGTGTTACCGGAGAGACAGATAAACTCACTGGCAGCTGCATTGACCGTACCAGCTCTGCTGGGGGCAGGCAGCAGCCACATGGGCTCAGCAGTCTCAGGCACTGGTACTGACCCTAGGCGTGGTTCAGGGAGTGGTTCGGGAGGTAGTGGAGTCTGTAGGGCCAGCTCTGACATCTCTTTCTGGGGTTCCAAACCCCCTTGATGTCTGGGTCCACATTTGCTCCTTTCTTGCTCCCTCTCCTGCTTTCCCTTCTGCTTCGAGCCTCTTCCCCCCTTGTCTGGTTCTGCCACCTCCAGCAGCCGATTCGCTTTTTCCACCAGGTCCATCACCACCCTGTAGCACTCCTCCTTGTTGGGCTTGACTTTCTTGGGCACCACCCTATTTCTTTTCTGGTACCTGATGCATAAGAGAAAGTTAGAAATGTTATTGCATGCCATCCCAGCCCCTGCTGGCTCATAGCCCAGCCACCGTCACTGGGAAATCCCCCCCACTGTCTCCTGCCACCCGGGCCTTCTCCCCCCGGTACTCAGTGTTGTTATCACCGTTCTCATCTGCCCAAGCCAGCATGAGGTCCCCATAATGGTCCTGATCCTAACGCCCTAGTCCCTCATGCATGCCTGACCCTCCCACTCCCCGACTCCTCCAGGACCACAGTCACCCCCATCAAGATCCTGGAGGTAAAGGGGGGGAGGGAAGGCCTTTTTGGTTGCCATGGTGATCTCTGGAAAAACCACAAGTGAGCCTCGGCCCTCCCCCCCTGTGTCCAGAACCCATGACCTTTTGGCCCCGCGGGGGATATGATAGCCACCAAGCCATGCTGACCCCCCAAATGCCCCCTGAGTCCTCCCCACCATTATATGCACCATGCTGGCCCATAACTGCCCCCCATGAGGCCTATAACATGTTGGAATGTTGTGTGGCAGTCCCTCCCCTCCATTTCCCCCCATCTGCTCTGGCTCTTCCCCTGCTCCACTTCCCATCTTCCCCCTTAACAACATTAAGTGACTTACTTGGGAGCCCCCTAAACCAATGAGGGCTAATGGAATTCAAAACTTTGGTCTTCTCACCTCTAAGTTCTCCCAGCTTGCAGTTCAGTACCTTTTAACCCTTAGGCCATCCTACGCATTAAAATTTTCACACCATTCAGGATTCAAACCCACAACCACTGACTAAGGTCCCCCCAATGGCAGATCAGTACTGTTTTGTTAGGCCATCCCCTGATGGTCCTGCATCCTCTAACTCCTTCTGTATACCTGAAATCACAAACTCCAAATAAAAAGGCAGCAAACACCCCCAAACTGTTCTGCCACCATTTGCTATCCTCCAGCCAACACCATCAGGACTAACCCTCATCCCATATGCCCCTTTTCCACAATGTGCCCCTTGCTGCTGGCCAACTGGAGGCAAAGGTCAGCCCTTCCCATGTGCTTCGTGACACAAACAGAAACTCTTTCTTTTATAACTTTTTTTTATTTTGCATTCGTTCTCAAAAAACACCTTCCCTCCAATTCCCCTTCAGCTTGTACTCGCTGTTTCCCATGTGCTGAATCCTTCCTCAAATCCTGCTGCAGTCTTCTCCACTTTCTCACCCCCCCAGCCGACTGCATGGTGATGACATCTCATGCCATCCCACCCGGTCGGCCCTGCTTTGGGATCCTCGTCGAAATGCCTTGCCTTATCCCGACAAGCTCAACGCCGCTGCTCCCTGCCTTTTCTCCTGGCTAGCATGCAGAAAAAAACTCCAGTTTGCTCTCCTGCCACTCCACAAACTCCCAAATCGCGCTATCTCATCCTTCTGCTCTCTCGCTTTTCAAACTCTGCCCATCACTCAGGCTGCAGTTCCTTTCAGATCTCCCTTGCTGGTTCCAACGAACAGCAAAAAAGGCCCCCAGCTCTGTCCCTCTCACCCAGATCAGCTGCTCACTTGTCTCCTACCTCAGCTAGCCTGGATTCAAAATGCGATCACTCCCCCTGACCGCTCCTTGCCTCCCCCAATTCACAGGCCTCTTAGTGGTCAGGGCTCCCTGGATTTTCATCGCTCCCAGTCCTGTTTGAAACTGCTCAACTTTTTTTTTTTAAACAACTGCAAATGCAAGCTGCTCACCTCCTAGCACTTTCTTTACCTCCTTTGGATTTAAAGCCTTCTTATCCTTCCCAAATCAATTTTGTGGCTCTCCCCCTTTCCATTGTAAGTGCCCTATCACCTTTCCCCACTAAACCTGCAGGTTTTTACCACAAGTGCCTCAAGTCAGTTATCATTCGCAATCCTTGGTAATCATAGCTATGAGCTTACCTTTCTCATGCACTCTCTGCTTACTCACTTGCCCCCTGCTCAATATCCATGTCCTTTGTTATATTGCTTTACCTTTAGCTGCCCTTTTAAACTCAAAATACTATTTTTTAAGATCCCACTGGCTCAAGATTGCCTAGCCAAACTGATGTGCTTCAGAGAGATCTTTTAAGAAACTTTCTCTCAGCAAATTGTGAGCTCCCTACTGCTGTGCAGCTGCTTAAAAGGGGTCCTCCTTAGGCCCTCCCCTTGGACCTGTGTGCAGTCCTTGTCTCCCACCTTGCCATTTCCACCTCTCCCATTCTCCTCCCCTTCTGTGACCTTATACCCCCTCCCCTACTGGGACCAGCTGATCTCTTGTTCCCTCCCCCTCACATTTCCCTCCCCCCTGCTTTCTGCCTAAATGAGCTTCCATACTTATTGGTAGTGGCCTTGGACAATGAGGTTTACCCCTTTTACAGGGGCAACCCTCTTTAAACAAAAGGCTAAATGTCAGTGCAATCTTTGTAGATTTGACTAAAGCATTCAATACCCTAAGCCACAATTTCCTAGTTGGAAAACTTAAAGAACTAGTTCTGGATGGAAGGGCATTAATTTGGTCCAGGAGTTGTCTCAGTGACAGACTCCAGCAGATCACATTGAACAAATACAGTTCGAGCTTGTCACCATCAGTACTAGGAGTCCCCCAAAGCACTATTTTAGGAACATTACTATTCAATATTAATATGAATTCTTTGATATTTTCTGACCCTCAACTATATTTCCACCTCTCACAGATCATACTGTTATATATACATCAGGAAATTCTCTGGGCTAAATCCTGGTGGCTCTGCAAGAGGCTTTTAACCTGCTGCAGAGCTTCTTATATAACCAAAAATTGGTACTTAATTCAACAAAATCAAACATTATGCTCTTTAAACTGCACTACAAATCAGCAGGGACTCTGTAAGGGTTGTATTTTGTAACATATGCAGGAAATAAGTTAGAAGAGGTCAATGCCTATAAGTACCTGGGTTTTTGGATGGACGAAAATTGCAAATGGAACGTCCATATCAAACAAATGACTAAAAGTTTAAATAAAAAAGTTGGGGCATTTGATCAAGTTCGAAATGAAATACTAAGACAAGCCAGAATTACCATGGTAGAGACAATGGTACTGCCTGTTATGGATTAAGGTGACATCTTGTACAGAGGTACATCCAGTACTGAAATGAATAAAATTGCTATACTTTATAATAAGTTTGCGACATACATATTGGGGTCACCACAAACAAGACACTACTGTTTATTAAACAAGGAATTTTATTTATTTATTTTTTTATTTGAAAAATGCTTCATCAGGAAAGACAACATTAGCTGTAAACAGCCCATATCCAGAAGCATCCTGGGGGTGGGGTTACAAGGTTGGGAGAACAGACAATCACATAACAATATGGGAGCAATACAAGCAGCATTTTGAAAACATAATAGTATGGTAACAGTACAGAGCAGAATGACCCAGATGAACTGGCAAGGGAAAAAACATGTTTGGATATAACAGACATTGTAGCAGCTGAAATATAAGAGAAACCCGTAGGGTATACAGTAGTAGCCACAGACATTATCAGATATTTCCAGATATTTCACAACATTTCTAAAGTTTCTTTCTGCTGCCCCTACTGTGGAAATGCAGAAAGCAGGAGATTTCTCTAGAAATATCACAGAAATTTTAAGAAATATCTGATCACGTGTTTAGCTGTGACTGTAGGTTAGAGGAGGCAGACATAGTTGAAGTGCTATGGAATTAGGCTGAGCATATGATGGGAAGTGCTTAAGTAGGTCTTTAGGAGTGCAGGTTTTAGGCAAAATCAGGGAAAAATAGGGAGGGCAATGGTTAGAGGGTGGGGAGGGAAGAGGTAGGTAAGGGGGGGAGAATGGGAGAATACTCATCCAACTGGAAAATAACAAAAGTTATTCCAGTCTTTAAATCAGAGGAGAAATCTGATATAGGAAACTACAGACTGATTTTTTTCGCTATCAATTGTCTCTAAACTGTTTGAAAGATTGGTTAGTAAACAACTAACAGCATATATGGAACAGAACAATCTTTAGAACCTGTATCAATCTGGCTTCATGGCAAACCACAGTACAACATCAGTTTTGCTAAAGTTAGTTACCCATGTGCAAGAAGCATTAGACAAATGGTTAAATGTGGGTGCAATCTTTGTAGATTTGACTAAAGCTTTCAATACCATGTGTATCATGGATAAGCTTGGAGGTTAGGAGAAAATTATACACTTTGAACCTCATGATTAAGGTGTGTAAAAATATCTTCCAGGGTACATTCTGGACAAACTGGAGTTAACAAATAATAACAGATCTTCTCTGAGATCTGCAGACAATGTGGAATACAAAACATGGCAGATGATGACAAAAAGTGGCAGGACATACTTTTTTGTTCAGGGGTTCTACAGTTTGGAATTCCTTGCCTATGCAACTCAGCCTGTAGAAAAAAACAGTAAGACCTGACCCTATCAAAAACTGGATAATGCTGTAAGCCATGAAACCATTAATTTGTTGCCCAGACTATGAAAAAGGGTAATTAAACTCAGAGTATGCCAATCTCTTGCTATAGTATCATGAGATCCTACGGGATCTCTCAAATTTTGTACTTGTATATTTAGAGTTTATCTTAAGCTGTACTATTTGTTATAATATTGTATAATTTAATATACAACTGCTAAAGTTGATCCTATTGTATGGTAGATATGCTTTTGTATTAGTAACTTAGTACAGTAGATATGGTACCCACTGAAAATGAACCCTGGTTCAGTTGGGGTCTGATCATGTTCATATCATGTGACAATGATTATGAATAACATATTACTTATGTACTACATATTTTTAGATTTTATTTACCCAGGATAGGCCAACTGAGAGGCAATATTTAATTTTCAGTGGGCTCCCACATTTTGACCCCAGATTTCCAACACAGTCTTTTTATGACGTGATATATGATCAGCACAGGTGGATTTTTTAAAATCCCATCTGAAAGGTAATTTTGCAGTGTGATTGCAAAAACATGTTTCCATGGGGATTTGAAAAATGACACTTGTTATTTTCATTAGGTGGGGTAATACAAGGGATTAGTTGAACATTAGGGGCCAAAACCTGAAAAAATAAAGTTATAAGTAAACATTGGAAACATAAAATGTTTCTGCATAATTGTTGACCCTGAATTTTCAACATTGTCTTTTTATGACAACATGTTATGATTAAGAAAGGTGGATTGTTTTATGTCACAGTATGGTGTGATATCTAAGCTTTGTCTCCTCAGCTTTGGTGTTCCTCAACAATCCATTCAAGGTCCCTTACTATTTGGCCTATTTGTGAATGAACTTCCTCTCATCTGTTTCAACACTAACGCCCACATACACCTATTCACTGATGATACAATCATTGGCCCAAAGCCAAAACCAATAGTGACCTTAGTAGCACCCTTCAGTCTGTGTTCAACAGTATACAGCAACAGATCTATTTATTAATTCATTTATTTAGTTTTTGTGGACTGGGTAGGTGTGCTAGACAACAAAGCTGCCTATTTTCAGGCACAACCCAGAAGGTTACATACAATGGGGTGGGGAAAACAACAGTGAACTACAAAGAATAGATCAGCTGAGAACAAGCACGTTGAAAGATGTGGCCAGAAATTGCCTTTTTCTCTATAGCTCCATCCCACAAATAAACTGCACATCTCTATCTCAAATGGTACACCTCTTCAAAATGTCAAACAATTCAAGTATAGTACCTTGACCACTGGCTTGATCCACAGCTCTTCTATAACAAGCACATCACCAGAACAGTTAGACACTCCCATCTAAAAACTTGAGCTGCTTTATTGAATCAGAAGTTGCTCAAAGAGTAGGCATTTACTTCTAATAAACAACTGAATATTTTTTTTGATGCATTAGTAATTACTTTCTACTTTTTAATAAAATATTGTTTTGTGCTGTGAAACAAGACTGTTTTAGCCTATGATTTTCACCCTGCTAGTAGTAAGAATTCAATAGAATTCTTGCATTTTGATATCAGATAGTGTCAGCTACTTGAGAACCCAATGTATTTCAATGAAAAACTAAATATAATTTTTCTAACCTTTTCAAAAGAAATAGATACTTCTTTCAGTAACACACGTTGCCTTTCATATGTTCACACTATTGTAGTTCATCTACATGATTTTACAATTTTTAAAATAGCAGTTGACTTCTCTTTTCTTCTTCCTATGTAAAATCTGCTTATGAAGAAAATGTCACCTGGTAAATTATAACAAAATATCAAAGGCTTTAAAGAAATCACATATTTCTGCTATGTATATAACATTTTGGTAATAGAAAGTGTTATTTCTCTAAAAAAAGTGGAAACAGTTTTGCAATTTCCCATTGAAATGCGCTGCCATCCTTGCCAGTAAAACATTTCTGATATCATAATACAAGAATCCCGCTAGATTCTTTTTTTTACTAGCAGTTGGCAAAATACACATAGATGATGATAAGGTAATTAGGTAAAAGCAAACAAAATGATTACAGAGGCATCTAAAGGCCCCAACCTTTATTCTTTGACATATTCATCCTTACTAAGCTCTTGCTTTTTAACCATAACACCCACCAGTTATTTCTTAAGCAAACTCTCCTGACAGCCCTCAAATATGCATGTGAGTTGTGCAGTTCAGTTAACACCATGGCTGTTAATAAAATCACAACTACCTTCAATGGTATATGTAGATTTGTGCGTTGGTGCAGTAGGCTCCCCATCACTGCACACTATATATGCAGCTAGAATTCCTCTCACTAGATCAGATGAGAAAACTCAAATGGGCAGCTGTCCTCTATAAAATATGTATGGGTTGTATACAATCTATGTGACCTATTGACTAGAACTACCCTAGACAACCAGATGAGTTCTGAAATGAAGGATACATACACCCAGAGTTAATGAAAAAAAATCTCACTTGCAGCCCCAAATAGCTGGCACCAGAACTCTGACACTATCAATAACTTAAAGAACATTGTTCAATTTAAAGGGACACTGTCAGCTTTTTAAGCATTTTTATGACCCCCTCTATTGTTTATGCTTGTAAACAGTACTCTCAGAGCAATGTTATTCATGACCTAACAAATGTACTCATTTTTCATGATAACATTATTTTGTTACAAGAAATGCCTTTCAGTCTCCCCAACCCTTTTTTTTTGCCATGCACTCCTTCCTGCATATCCCCAATGGAGATAAGTGTTGAATCCTTTCAAACTCCTGCATGAATGAGTTTGGTAATTTTTATGGTAATTAAAGAAAATAGCTAACATTATGACTGGTTCTACACTGATTTTGGTAGTACCCATAGTTGGTCAAACCAAGGGGTATTTCATAAACAAATCTCTGCTTGAAAAATAAAGCTGGGATGTCATCCCACCTGCTTACTGCCCTCTGTCAGTGGCCGGATGGCAGTATGGGTTGAGAGGACATGTGCTGGATTTCTTATGTCTTTGGGGGGATGGGTGAAAAAGGAGAAGGAGCCAGCAGGCTCCATAATGGCCACACCAGTGCCCTGGCCAGTCCCCAACATCTGGATTTGGTTCCAGGGTGGGGGTGAAGCTGGTTCTCCTTTATCCCAGCCCTGCAAAGGGGGGAAACCCATGGGTGAATTCGGGGTGTTGGGTCAGGGAATGGTGTGGCCAGAGATTGAGTCCCTCCAAGGGAGGGACTGTAGCCACTGACCGGGCTCGAGGGTTGTAAAAACCTATATGGGAAAAATAAATAAATAAAACTGGGATTGAGCACATGAGCACTAGCACTAGCACCAGCACTGGTGTGCAAGCCAGGTGTGGAGCATGCCTTGGGGTACTCCAGTCCAACGCTCACTACTTTCATCAATAAAGAAGCTCAGCTGCATACTGTGTGTGAGAATGGAGTGGAGAACCCCAAGGCACACGCCAAGCCTGGCTTGCTGCCTGCAGGGTGGAGGGGGTTAAGGGTTGGGTTGGGAACCCAAACACCACATTTCTCTTCACCCTAACTGATGTTTTAATAGAGTTTTTGTAAAAAAAAAATAAAAAATATATATATATATATATATATATATAATTTATTTATTTATTTATTAGATCATTGGTTTACAAACCTTAGAGTCAAAGACTCATTTACAAAGGTACCTCATCAAGAGAGCAATACATCACAGCAACAATACAGTACAAAAATACAGTACATAGAAATGAGTTTACAAGAGCAACCAGTGTTACAGAAATTCACTGGTGGTACAAATTTGATATTAGATAGGCCACTGTAGACAAAATATAGGTACATGAGTACCACGTCAGATAGTATATATATGTGTGTGCGTATGTATATATATATATATATATTATGGTAGCACGGTACTGCTACCATAGTTAGGGTTGAGGAGCCATTTACATGTTAAACCTAAAATTTTGCACCTTAATAACTTTACAACCATTCTACAGATTTGCCAGAAATTTGGAATACATGATCAAAGACCATACATCTTGGGATCTGCCAACTTTCGTACTGTTTGGATATACGGCTGTGGAGTTATTAAGCGTGATCTGCATGCGAGTTTACGTTTGTTTTGAATTCTTTGCTCATCTCTACAGGTTGCATGGTTTGTGTGACTGCTCTGAAATCTTCAGGAGATGTGCGGCCGGGGTCCCTGATGTGCCTTTTGAAGATTTCATGAAATAATATTAAACGGTTCAAAAGTTATTCAAAAAAACAATTCCCCATTATAAGTCAACAGGAAAAGTTAACAAAAAGTTCAACAGTGTCACAAATGTGCTTTTACTTTCGCAAATGGCCCTTTTACTGTCACAAATCTGCCATTTTGTTTTCAGTTGGTAATCAGAAAAATGCTTGGCATTTAAATTTGGGACCCTCTAGCAGCCTAATTCTTTTTGTATTCACCTAGTCGGACCCTGAGGATGCTAGGTGTGTCTTTATTTTGGGGTAAAACACCCCAGAAATATGATTTTCACATTTCTGGAAAAAGTACTTTCGTAAAGTACTTTTGCACTTGCGACACTGTCTAATGAATTTGCGAAAGCTTTCGCAAAGTTCGACAATACTTTTCCAGGCTGTGGGAAAATTACAGCAATTCTTTGCCACCCTGCTGCAAAAGAACAGTTTGGTCTTTTGGGCTGAAATTTGGCAGGAACGCAGCTAACATCTCACAGAGGTGCCTTTCAGTATTTCAGAGAAAAAATATTACAGGGCGGCAAAGTTATGGCACTCCAAAGTTGACACTTTTTCCCATAGGATAACATTACGGCGTCCGCCGCATTATAGGAATCCTTTGCCGCCCTGCTGCAAAATAACGGTTTGGTCTTTTGGGCTGAAATTTGGAGAGAAGAAAGCCAACATCCCACAAATGTGCCTTTTAGTGGTTTGGTGAAAAAATATTACAGGGAGCCAAAGTTATGGCACTCCAAACGTCTCTTTTTTTGAATAGGATAACATTACGGCATTCGCTGTGCCTTTCAGGGCCCATATCTCAGAAATGGTGCGAGACACAGACTATTTATCAGAAAAATGCTTAGCCCCATAACAGGGGCTAAGTTAAAAACTAGACAGGAAAGTCATAAATCATATGACTTTTAAATTTTTTTTCTATGTCGTACGGTTCCTGAGATATAAGCAATTTAGTATTCCAACTCCTCATTTTCTGCTCCGAGACCCATTATTATGCATACATTCTTTGTACTCACTGTCTTTCTCTATGCAACTTTGGGGGAAAACCAGCATGTGCACTTACATTACTGTTACCCTTACTGCTTCTGCTTGTGGTTCCATAACCGTTTCACTTACTGTTCCTGTCTATGGCACCATGTGCATTACCCTTCGTGTTTCATTTGCACTTGCATTTGCATTATTTTAACTATTTGTGTCTACAGTACTGTTTATCTTTCTGTTTCGCTTTGCATCACCATGTGCATTACCATTTGCGTTTGTGGACACCGTGTTACTATGTGACAAGACATCACATAGCGGGAGCTCGGGGCCTTCAGGCCCCCCGCAGCTCCTACCGCTGCATTACATTCACTATTTCTGTTATCCTTCTCAAAAGATGGAATTAGAGGCAAAACTATTTAATGTTATTGTTAACGTTATTTCATTGCGACAAAGCAAGGAAATTGCAGTTAGGGTTGAAAGCCCTGCTATTTTCTCGCTACAACCCTAACTGACAGGTGCGCATTGGGGTCTTCGGTCCTAACTATCACCCACCCTCCTATACCTCTGCTTCTTTACACATGTGATGGGGTGAGAGTTAGGGCCGATGACCCCAATGTGCACCCTAATGCCGGTTGGGGTGTGGGCGGGGGTCCAAGGGGCTTTCAAACCTAACACCAAATTTCCTTGCTTTTGTCACTGTGAAACAACTCTAACTAATGTATTAAACAGAGTTTTTTGCCTCTAATATATATATATATATATATATATATATATATATATATATATATATAGTAGCATGGTAGTGCTACCATAGTTAGGTTGAGGAGCCATTTCTATGTTAAACCCCAAAACTTTGCACCTTAATAACTTTGTAACTGTTTGATGGATTTGCCTGAAATTTGGAATTTATGATCAAGAACCATAGGCCTTGGGATCTGCCAAGTTTTGCACTGGTCGGATATACGGCTGGGGAGTTATTAAGTGTTATCTGTGCGCGTGTTTACGCTTTTCTGGAATTCTGTGGTCGCGCCTACAGGTCGTACGGTTTGCGTGACCAGCCCAAAATCTTCAGGGAACGTGCAGCCAGGGTCTCTGATGTGCCTTTTGAAGATTTTGTGAAAAAATATTAAACGGTTCAAAAGTTATTCAAAAAACAGTTTCCCATTATAAGTCAATGGGAAAAGTTAACAAAAAGTTCAACACTTTCGCAAATGCATTTTTACTTTTGCAAATGGGCCTGTTACTTTCACAAATCGGCCATTTTGTTTTCGGTTGGTGATCAGAAAATGGTTGGCATTTAAATTTGGGACCTCTAGCAACCTAATTTTTTTTGTATTCACCTAGTCGGGCCCTGAGGATGCTTGCCATGTCTTTATTTTGTGTAAAACACCCAGAAATATGTTTTTCAAATTTCTGAAAAGTATTTTCGAGAAATTACTCGTGATCATTTAAAATGTAAATTTTTGCGAAAGCTTTTAAATTGCGCACAGTAATTTTGTATGTGGAAAATGACAGCAATTCTTTTACTGCACTGCAAAATAACCGCTGGGAGTTTTGGGCTGAAATTTGAGGAACGCAGCTGACATCTCACAGATGTGCCTTTCAGTGTTGTATTGAAAAAATATTACACGGTGGCAAAGTTATGGCACTCAAAGTTGACAGTTTTTCCCATAGGATAACATTACGGCGCCTGAAGCATTACAGGATCCTTTGGCACCCTGCTGCAAAATAAC
Source organism: Neoceratodus forsteri (assembly GCA_016271365.2). Lineage (NCBI taxonomy): Eukaryota > Metazoa > Chordata > Ceratodontiformes > Ceratodontidae > Neoceratodus > Neoceratodus forsteri. Next base: position 623,219,191 of record JADMNL010000023.1, on the reverse strand, counting down.
GGTTTGGTCTTTTTTCCTGAAATTTGAGGAAGATAGCCAACAGCACACAGATGTGCCTTTCAGTAGTTTGGTGAAAAATATCACATGGCGGCAGTTACTGCACTCCAAAATTGACGGTTTTTCCTCAGGATAACATTACGGCGCCCAACGCTTAACAGAAATCATTTGAGCCCTGCTGCAAAATAACGGTTTGGTCTTTTTTCCTGAAATTTGAGGAAGACAGCCAACAGCCCACAGATGTGCTTTCAGTAGTTAGGTGAAAAACATTACATGGAGGCAAAGTTATGGTGTTCGAACTTTTTTTTCCCATAGGATAACATTACGGCATGTCGCCAAGGCTTTCAGGCCCGTGATCTCGAAACAAAAGTGGATACGGACTTTTCGTCGAAATTTCTTAGCCCCACAATGGGGCTAAGATTCACATTAGCCAAGACAGTTGTAAATAATATGACTTTTAAATTTTTTTCACGCTTGACGGTTCCTGAGATATAATATATTTAGTATTCCAAGATCTCATTTTCTGCACCGATACTCATTATTTTGCATACATTATTTGTACTCACTGTCTTTCTCAATGCAGGTTTTGGGGAAACCAGCCTGTGCGCTATATTACTGTTACTGCTGCTCTTTCCGCTATGGATCCGCATCTCGCTTTCACTTACCATTGACGCTCGCGCCACCATGTGCGTTATCCTTTATGCTTTCATTTGCGCTATGCTTTCTGTAATTTTTTGCCATTTCTGTCTACAGTACTGTTTATCTTACTGTTTCACCTTTACATCACCATGCCCATTGACATTTCTGTTTGCAGGCACCATGTTACTATGTGACAACACATCATGTGGCAGACCATTCCTGACTCACGCCACCATGTGCATTACCCTTCTGTTCTCATTCATGCTTGTGTTACCATGTGCGCCACTGTTAGCATTTCTGTTTTATGCTGTTGTCCCTGTTAGTATGCCACACGGCCCAAGGCCCGCTGCTGCATTACATTCACTATTTCTCATTATCATTCTCAAAAGAAGGAATAGAGGCAAAATCTGTTTATCGATTGTTAGGTTAGCCGATATAGTGAAGTCTTGTTGTTGTTGACCCCTTGGACCCCACGCCTACCACCCTCAACTGGCATTGGGATCGGGTCCCAACTCTCACCCCATTCTCCCATACTTGCTGCTTTACATGTCATGGGGTGAGAGTTAGGCTGATGATCCCAATGCGCACCCCAATGCCGGGTTGGGGGTGGGCGGGGTCCAAGGGGGTTTTCAACCCTAACAGCGAATTTCCTCACTTTTGTCGCTGTGGAACAACCCTAACTAATGCATTAAACGGAGTTTTTTGCCTCTAATATATATATATTATAGTTAGGGTTGAGGATCCATTTACATGTTAAACCTAAAGTTTTGCACCTTAATAACTTTGCAACTGTTTGTCGGATTTGCCTGAAATGTGGAATACGTAATCAAGACCCATACGCCTTGGGATCTTCCAAGTTTTGTACCGTTCAGATATATGATTGCAGAATTATTAAGTGTGATCTGCGTGTGCTTTTATGCTTTTTTTGGAATTCTATGGTCGCGTCTACAGGTCGCACGGTTTGTGCGACCAGTCCAAAATCTTCAGGGAACATGTGGCTGGGGTCCCCAATGTGCCTTTTGAAGATTTCGTGAACAAATATTAAACGGTTCAAAAGTTATTCAAAAAACAAGTTCCCATTATAAGTCAATAGGAAAAGTTAACAAAAAGTTCGACAGTGTCGCAAATGCAGTTTTTACTTTCGAAAATGGCCCTTTTACTGTCGCAAATCCACCATTTTGTTTTCAGTTGGCGATCAGAAAATGCTTGGCATTTAAATTTGGGACCCTCTAGCAACCTAATTCTTTTTGTATTCACCTAGTTGGACCCTGAGGATGCTAGCCATGTCTTTATTTTTGGGTAAAACACCCCAGAAATATGTTTTTCACATTTCTGGAAAAAGTACTTTTGCAAAGTACTTTTGCACTTGTGACACTGTCGAATGAATTTGCGAAAGGTTTCGCAAATTGCGGCAGTACTTTTCTAGGCTATGGGAAAATAACAGCAATTCTTTGGAACACCGCTGCAAAAGAACAGTTTGGTGTTTTGGGCTGAAATTTGGAAGGAACGCTGCCGACATCTCACAGATGTGCCTTTCAGTGTTTTGTTTAAAAAATATTACATGGCAGCGAAGTTATGGCACTCCACAGTTGACGCTTTTTCCCATAGGATAACATTACGGTGTTCGCCACACCTTTCAGGGCCCGTATCTCAGAAACGGTGCGAAACAGACTTTTCATTATTGAAAATGTCGCTTCTCACTGGGGCTAAGCACAAAATTAGCAGGAAAGTCATAAATCATATGACTTTTAAATTTTTTTCATCGCCATACGTTCCTGACATATAAGCAATTTAGTATTCCAACTCCTTATTTTCTGCTCCGAGACCCATTATTATGCATACATTCTTTGTAGTCACTGTCTTTCTCTATTAAGCTTTTGGGGAAAACCAGCCTGTGTGCTTACATTACTGTTACCATTGCCCTTTCCGCTTGCGGTTCTGTACCCGTTTCCCTTACCATTCACATCTATGCCACCATGTGCGTTATACTTTGCGTTTTCATTTGCGCTTGTGTTTCTGTTATTTTTTACCATTTGTGTCTACAGTACCTGTTTCTCTTTCTGTTTCACTTTGCGTCACCATGCCCATTACCATTTGCTTTTGCTGGCACCATGTTATTATGTGACAAGACATCACGTGGCGGACCATTCCCGTCTACGCCACCGTGTTCATTACCCTTTCTGTTCTCATTCGCACTTGCATTACCATGTGCACCACTGTTAGTGCTTCTGTTTGCATTGCTGTTCCTGTTACTATGTCACAAGACATCACGTGGCGGGAGCGTAGGGCCCGAAGTGCCCGCGCCTCCTGTCGCCACATTATATTCACTATTTCCTCGTTATCATTCTCAAAAGAAGGAAATTAGAGGCTAAACCTCATTTAATGAGGCATTGGTGACAGTGATGGATAGTGAGGAAGTAGTTGAAACCCCTGATTCCAGCCCACCCCTGACCGACAGTGCGTGATTGCCTTCGGTCCCAACTCTCACCCCATTCTCCCATACCTCTGCTTCTTTACACATGTGATGGGGTGAGAGTTAATGATGACCCCAATGCACACCCTAATACTGGTTGGGGGGTTGGCTTGGGGGTCCAAGGGGGGTTTTCAACCCTAACATCAAATTTCCTCACTTTTGTCACTGTGGAACAACCCTAACTGATGCATTAAATGGAGTTTTTTGCCTCTAATACATATATATATATGTAATATATGTATATGTTATATATATATATATATATATATTATGGTAGAGGAGCCATTTCCATGTTAAACCCAAAATTTTGCACCTTAATAACTTTGCAACCATTTGATGGATTTGCCTGAAATTCAGAATGTATGATCAAGACCCATAGGCCTTGGGATCTGCCAAGTTTCGTACTGATCAGATATACGGTTGCGGAGTTATTAAGCATGATCTGTGCACGCATTTACGCTTTTCTGCAATTCTGTGGTCGGGCCTACAGGTCGTACGGTTTGCGTGACCGGCCTGAAATCTTCAGGGAACGTGCAGCCAGGGTCCCCGATGTGCCTTTCAAAGTAAAACACCCCAGAAATATGTTTGGTCTTTTTTCCTGAAATCTGGAGGGAAGACAGCCAACAGCCCACAGATGTGCCTTTCAGTAGTTTGGTGAAAAAATATTACAGGGAGACAAAGTTATGGTGCTCCAAACTTTTCTTTTTTTCCCATAGGATAACATTACGGCGTTCGCCGCGCCTTTCAGGGCCCGTATCTCAGAAACGGTGCGAGATACAGACTTTTCGTTGGAAAAATTCTTAGCCCCATGATGGGGCTAAGATTCAAATTAGCCAGGACAGTGTAAATAATATGACTTTTAAATTTTTTTTCTACATCGTACTGTTCCTGAGATATAATGTATTTAGTATTCCAAGATCTCATTTTCTGCGCTGATACTCATTATTTTGCATACATTATTTGTACTCACTGTCTTTCTCAATGCAGGTTTTGGGGAAAACCAGCCTGTGCGCTTACATTACTGTTACTGTTGCCCTTTCCGCTTGCGGATCCGTACTCGTTTCACTTACCATTGACGTCTGCGCCACCATGTGCGTTATCCTTTGCGTTTTCATTTGCGCTTGCGTTTCTGTTATTTTTTGCCATTTCTGTCTACAGTACTGTTTATCTTACTGTTTCACTTTACATCACCATGCCCATTGACATTTCTGTTTGCAGGCACCATGTTACTATGTGACAACACATCACGTGGCAGACCATTCCCGTCTACGCCACCATGTGCGTTACCCTTTCTGTTCTCATTCGTGCTTGTGTTACCATGTGCGCCATGTTAGCATTTCTGTTTGCATTGCTGTCCCTGTTACTATGCCACAACACATCATGTGGCGGGCCTTGGGCCCTAAGGGCCTGCGCTCGGGTCCAGCGCCCCGCCGCTGCATTACATTCACTATTTCTCGTTATCATTCTCAAAAGAAGGGAAATTAGAGGCAAAACTCCTTAATGCATGCATTTAATTAGATCAGGTCCCAACTCACCATTCTCCTATACTTCTGTTGATTTACACATGTCATGGGGTGAGAGTTAGGCTGACGATCCCAATGCACACCTCAATGCCGGTTGGGGGTGGGCGGGGTCCAAGGGTTTTCAACCCCAACAGCTAATTTCCTCACTTTTGTCGCTGTGGGAACAACCCTAACTAATGCATTAAACAGAGTTTTTGCCTCATATATATATATATATATATATATATATATATATATAGGACACATGATAGATGAATGTGATATGGAAAATATTTTCACTCCTCTAGAGTGACCTCTGAATACTCATCAGTGGTGAAGCCACGAGTGAGGTTTTAGAGGTCACTGTACAGGACTGAACATATTTCCCATATCACACGAGTGCACATCATGTATCCTACTTACACAATGGGGGCCTCATTGTTGCAAAATGTACAATTTGTGCAGCCTTGCATGATTGAGCAGCTTTGCATTGGTTTAGCACGGGTTTTGAGGGTGTAGTAAATGGCTTTTATTTTAACTCTGCCGATGTCATCAGGATTTATTTAACTGCAGTGAAAATAACTTGCTTTATCTCACTGGAATATGTCTCACCCCCATTATATATATATATCTATTCATGGCAAAAAAATCCATTTAATGCATCAGTTAGGGTAGTTCCACAGCGACAAAAGCAAGAAAATTCGGTGTTAGGGTTGAAAACCCTAGCTCTAAATTCACCATGAATATCCAGTCTTTTTGAGAGTTATAAGTACCAATACTACTTGAAAATGTTGTTGTGGCAGCACCACACATACATAGACAAATGCACACAAGTGAAGAACACAGTAAGTCATCTAGCAGAATTTTCTGTTATGAAGAGTAAGACAACATCCATCTCAAGCATATGTCTCTCAATATTTATCTATTTCCTTTTGCTTACCACTGTTATGTCAATACTAATTTATGGTGTTGCATTGTTTCACTCACTATCTTTTTTCAGCCAATGAGACTACTCTTTTGGGACATAAACAATGTGGCAATCTATTTCTCAGCACCACTGTTAAATATTTAGATATCTTACATGGTCCTCTTCTGAACCTTTACTAAACACAAATTCTGAACATAACTCATACTTATTAATGTACCTACAAAAATGTTGTCCTAACACTGTAAGATATGTAACACAACAAGAATTTAAATGTGCAATCTGTTTAAACCTGAAACTTTGTGCACAATACCCTTCTTTATCAAACTAAGGACAACAAATGCTTTCTTATAGAATATTTAGCCAATAAGGCATGACCAACAGTTCTGTTAATGGTCTGTTAATCATACTGTACTGTGGCACAAGATGTGACCAACTGCCACATGCACCTAAAGGGTGATTAACTGACCATTAACATAATCCCTGGGAGTGCCTTATTGCTATAATAATGAAACATGGTCTTAAACAGCGTTAAACCTTGTTCAGTATGTGGTTAAGCTGTACATGTGTGTTAATAAAACATTAGCATAAGGCTGGCAGAATGTTTACAGCCAATCAGAAAGCTGCATTTTTCAGACCCTTTTTTATAAATATTGATGACAAAGATCCCCACAACTTAGTAATACCACAAGAAAAAAATTTATATTCAAAAAATATTTATTGTCTATATATAAAAGTAAAAAAATATTATTTTTTAATGTTTAAATCAGACCAGTTATTCGTCATAGAAAAATTTTGCAATAAATTTAATCACAATGAATACAAAATAAAAAAAAATAACATGTATTGATTTTTTATCTCCAAAAATAAATGCTACATAAAAAATAGATATATTCATTTTTAAAACTTATAAAAATGATTTTGTAAAAAATATATAGAAAAATATATAAACAATTATTTACAATATCAATAGCAAGACTTATGGAGAGGTGTGCTGCTGCTTGAGGCAGCCCAACCCATAAGTTGAACTCAATGTGGAGGCCCAATGGAAGTGAAAGCTGTTGCGCCCTCCAGAGGAGATACCGGAGCAGCTGTGGAGGCTGGTCACTGTGTCCCAGGAAAGCTGAATGCTACTGGTGGAGGTGACGAGCTGGAGCTTGCCATGGTGTCACTAGCCGCTGTCACCACAGGCTCAAGCACAAGGTTGACAGTCTTCTGTTGTGCTTCCATGAAGGACAGCAATTTCTCCTGTCCTTCACAGAGTGCAACATTGTCTCTTATCAGACTGTCAACCTTGCACACGAGTCTGCGGTAACAGCGGCAGTGGCCAGCACACCGCTTTAAGCAAGGGCGTTCTGCAAAGTGACAAAAAAATGAATCAATACATGAACCTCAAAATGGTGATTACCTACCTCTCTTTCACTTACAATATTGATATCTAATTCAATAATTGTAATACATTTTGCTGAGCACTCTCAAGACTATTTACGAGTGTGACGTAAATCAGAACTCCTGTCTTCTCAGTTGTGTTATAATAGTTCTTTGTACCATATTATGTTCTTCGTGGACAACTTGAAAAGATCTATAAGAACAGCATACTATCCACACTGTTGTTCTGTATCACTTAGTATTTGGTAACACTCAGTACCTAAATGTTTTGGCATAATAAACAACACACTCTGATATACAGTGATACTAGCTCTTCAATTGTGTATGAACAAGTAAACTTGAACATCTGAACCTATGTTATTTCTTCATACCTGCATGATAATAATAGCATGACCTGTACACCAACAGTACTATCTCCATTATCTAATGTTCATATAATCATCTGTTTAATAACTACAACAAAAGAGACACACATATCATACAATTATTTATTCTGTGTACATATTTTCATTGAAACAAATCATATTTTACTGCTGAAACAGTAAGGCATGACCAAGAATTATGTTAATGTTCTGTTGATCACCTGTACCGTTGCAGTGTGGCAAAAAGTTTAACCGAATACCATATGCACCTAGACCATGATTAACTGACCACTAACATAATTTCTGGGAGTGCCTTATTCATATTTTAATGAAATATGTTCTTTAACACTCTTAAACCTTGTTGACCATATGACCAATTTGTACATGTATGTTAATTAAAGATTTACATAAGGTTGTTAGAATGTTTGCAGACAATCAGAAAGCTCTATTTCTCATACTCTTTTTATAATACTTAAAATAATGTTAGACATTTACAAACCAACAACTCACTTATTTGCTGCCTAATTAAATGAAATATGTTCTTTACACGTCATGTTAAGAAACAGTGGGTGGGATATTCAGAAGGGTTGTGCAATGCGCACAACAGTGTCACCATACACAACCTACTGATGTGTACCAGTGTGATGTTCAAAAGGGGAATGTGCCTGGTACAAATGCCAAAGAGTCAAAGCACAACAGTAATGTATGCAGCACAATTAGGAGGGTCATTCCCATCCACGTTACACATATCCTGATCTTCAGCCCGGGATGTACTAACCCATGCAGTCACAACCACTGCTTGCACTGCACACAGTTGATCCCATAAAAAAATGAGCAACACCTGCCAATCCACAGCTCAGCTGTCATTTTACACCTTGCAACATGGCAGCTGACAGCTATTAGTGACAACCCAAGCTACAGTGACACCTTCATGCTGCCCCCCTATACTGACTGCAGTCATTACTATAGTAATAATGGTGCTATATCCCTGGTGGTCCAGTATATCACTTGTAGGCTGATTGCAGGCATCAGTGCTATATTATGTCAAACCAATCCATCCCTGGTGGTCCAGTGGTACACCAGGCCACTCACACCCACTAAGCCGCACAACCCCCCCCCCCGTCAGCAGCAGTCAGCATTTCCTTACTGGCATCCTATCCTGATGCCCAATGACAGACTTCAGATTAGCTGTACAGCCATTAGGCCACAACATAAGTTACCGGTGTAAGAAGTTTATACCGCACTACACAACCCAGCTATATGAATGGATCCTTCACATTTCTGTACTGTGTAGTACGATATGACCTGCACAACCATTGCTTACACTGTGGAACAATGGCTGTACAGTCCTATTGTACGGAATCAGTCAGCAGACAGCACAGTGGCAAGCAGATGGTGTACTACCACCTACCACTAACAAGGGGTGGGGGGCACGGGGCAGTGGGTCTCAGTACATGGGTGTGCAGGGGAGTAAAGCTGAGCCACCAGTGATGCATTGGTTTCTCATGATATCTCACTGACAACCACAATAATGCTGCGAGCAGACCACTATACCACGAAGGACATTGGGCCATTATCTCATTACATATGACTGCGATCAGACTGAAAGTGGGCTACTGGACCACCAAGGTTATTGAAAATAGTAGTTTATCACATATACCCACAACTGGGCTGTAAGTGTTCCACTAGATCACCAGTGATATTGGACTATTATTTCATTACATATTCCTGCAATTGTGCTACAAGCACTCCACTGGACTACCAGTGTTATGCAACATTGTAGTTTATCACATATACCCATGATCACTCTGCGAGCATTGCAGTGGACCAGCAGTGACATGGTTGTTTATTATTTATACATATGCACACAAATGATCATAGGAATATGTTGCCAGTAGTAGAAAGAGGCGTCATTCCCCAACGACTGCAGCCTGGCAAGGTGGCAGGCACAAATCGTCAGCGATTGGCACACCTGCATGCAAATGGGGCCATCATGACATACAAACTGCACATTTTCAGCTTGCATTCATGATAGCTCTATTTGCATCTACACTTATGTATATAACAGCAGTTTGCTATGATAAAACAAACTGCAACAGTAATTGGTGCAAAAAATAAGTGTTCCGTTAGCATGCATGATCATCAGTCTTCATTACTCACTCTGTAATCTGTGTCATATATATACCAGCATACTAATGGTCCACTGTCTCTGTACAGGAGTACAGGTGTGAGCATACACCATAAGCAAACAACAACAATATGTACCTACTTACAGATGACTTGACACATTGCAAACATTACAGTATATCCATCATCTGTGAATGGCAAGTACACCATGTGGCATATCCTTTGTACCCCCCTAACATTTATCACAGTCTTAAAATATGGTGACTAGCTCTATTGCTACACTAGGCACTCTCCATTGAAGTGAAAACTGATTTTGAGTTTGTTGAGTATGCATTGTAGTACACTAGGCCTTATCATCTTGATTATCAGGAACTTTCTATATATAAATACACTTCTCATCTCAGTACACTCCCCTCTTCATGCAGTTAACTTATTATGACATACATGCATGACACACCAGTCCAGAACACTCCATCACCCCTCCATACACATTGCAATAATTATGATAAAATACTCAGAATTGGCTTAGTACAGTTGCTCTCATGTGCCACACTTGTCTTACCACATCATAGATTTACCCTTAATGTAGTACTACCACCTCACCACGTACCCACTGAGAAACAAACATGTCATCATAAATGTACCATCATAATAAATAGGGTACACTATGCAACAAAATACCTCCCAGCTATGCATGGAGTGACACCATATAGTACACCTGTATGCATACTAAAGGAAAAAGTAGATATACGAACATAGATGACAGACTGTGTCACAGAATGTCAATATATAAATGATCCATTCACATGTTGAGACTGTCTACTACAGTACTGTTTACATTACCACTTGCTCATCGCTTTTCTGAAATAGCCACAGTGCTCTCACAGTACCTAGCAATTAGTAGTTCTATGGCTGCCTTAGGGGTGAAAGGTCCTCCATACTACTGAACAGACATTGTGGGTGCAAGGCACTGTGACACTATTTCTTCTGTGAATATCTTTTATGATGGTACTTACGCTGGGAGCTGGTGCCCGGCTCCTCCTTCACCTCCACAGTTCTTACTGCCACAGCTTCCCTGGCCACTATAAAACATATTGGTAAACAATATTATAACATATGCCACAATATATTAATCTGCCACTAAACTTTTATTGTGAAATATATTTTTTTATACTGTCTCATTGTGTAATTCAACCATGTATCACAGTTGTCTTTACTATGACACTTCTGTGTTTCCATGGATGTTGTATGATTCAGCAGCAGTGACATCCACGCACTGGGACTGCTTGTGGACACAGCAACAAACTCACTTACATGAACAGCAACTGCAGTGCCACAACCAGTCTTACAGAGAAGTTCCCATACCTTGTCAGCCACATCAGCACTGCACACCCCACTGTAATTCAGAAATTCTCTGTGTGCAGTACTGCACATCCCCATGCAGCTGTTCAGTGACACCCACTCCATTTTCATTTACTACCCCACTGTTACCATAGACATACAATACTGTTGACTCAGAAATATACAGATTCTGGCAATACATTACCAGGACATAGCAGGCTCAATATCACAGTCTGTTACATATGCATGGGGCAGCCCCCCAACTTCATCCACATACATTACTATTCTTTCCTTCTCACATCATTATGTGTACAGCAGAACATTCTCTTGTGTATATTGTGTCTGGTCACATCACTACATCTCACCTAAGTGGGTAGTATATCAATATGCTAAAACATTTTAAATATGCCAGCCAAGATCTAGATAACATATATTGAGCTGAGTACCTGTATTACTCATTTTGACCATGAGATGACACAAAAATAAATGTAAATACATACAAATATCTTCTTAGAGTGCAATGAGGACAACATTCACTTATAAAATAATAGATAAGAAATTCATAGAACTACAATATTTCACATTCCATTGCTGTCTAGAAATGTCATGACCAGTTCTGAATCATAGTCAGTTAAACTAAACTGAGATGTATACAACTACCATACATCTGGGCATAAAATCTGTTCCTTTTGAAGCACCATTAAAATCATGAAGTACTACACCTTGTTTTTTAAAATTTTTGAGCAATATACCCCAACAGTGTTGGTTTACTGGAGGATCTACCACAGCTGCAGTAGTTCAGTCACAAGATGCAGCCAAGAGACTTGGCCACACCAAGAGTGGTAGATCCTCTAGTATACCCACTCCCTGGAGCGGTATATTTCAATTATACAAAGGGCTTATTTGTTTTTTTACAAAAAAAAATATGTGAAAATCCTTTAAATTTCAAACTTGCTGCTTATTTGTTTACCATCCATCTATTAGCTTTGTAGTGGTGTTTTTGCAATGAACAGATGCATTTGCTGCGGAATTCCTGATGTGGCTGAGTGGTGGCTGGCGCCTTTTACAACGAGTACACTGTAGAATTTACAACGCTGAAAAGGTGCCAGCTAGATAATCAAAATCCAGAATTCTATTAAAGTTTTTAGCGTACGTTGTATTATTACAAATATTACATGGGTGCTGGAAGTCATATTAACTTTCTAAAGAGTATTTCCTAAAAAGAAGTGAGTTAAGTAGTCCAGCTCACACCTTACATGATAGCCTCATACCACCCCAATTACGTAATACAATTATTTCTATCAGCATCTTACCATCTGACTCGACAAGAATGACACTGTTGGTGTCAGAGTGATCAGCCTCCACAGCTTCAGACTGTGCTGGTACTACCTTAGCTGCAACTGGGGGGTTGCGCTGGTCTGTGAAAGAAAATAAAAAGCAGAGGCACTAAGTTTTGCATGTAAATGTTATCACATTTTAACAACACTTTCTTTAAGCATTAAACATGTTTCAGGCACCTAACATTGCCTGTAATCAGGTACAGCAGAGCCATTGCAGACACATAGAAAATCACTATTACTGAAAATATAGGGGATAATGGCTGGGTAGCAGGTGATAACAACATTGTAATCACCTCGCATGGTTGCTTGGGCATCATGGTAAACCTCGAGAGCACAGCTTGAGAGGTATACTGTAGTCCTAGCAACCACGAAAGGTTATTTAAATGTGGTTCTCACTAGATCCCCAGCCATCATCTTTTAATAGTGCATGGTTAAAAAAAAAAACACTGTTTGCATTCTATGTGTGAGAATTATGGAACTCTGGTGTATTCTGTTTTGTTATGCCATTGTTTGGAAGTTCCAAAGTGTTGTTAACAACTTTTAAAATTCTAAACAGTGCATAACAAAGCTGTGTGACTGCTGATTATGGTGGTTAATAGACACTTAACAGACATCATAAATATTTCATAAATATAAGATCATAAGCTGACTCAGTACACAATACTTAATACTTGTATAGTATGCCACATGAAATACAATTCTGCTTAAATTAAATGGATACTGGATAGTAACTCCAACACTATCATTGGGTGATTCATTCAAAAGCATTGAAAAATACATGTTATACAATGGGGTATGAAAATTCAGTAACCTCATTGGTCAAAACACATCACATAAAAGTGATAAATCCTCCAGTACACCCACTGTGAAAGTTTCATATCACTATAAAGACAACAAAACAAGTTGAACATTGTAAGATAGCAATATACCATGACAGACAGTGGGTATGTGGGTGGCTTTACCACTCCTGGTGTGGTTAAGTCACTCAGCAGTGCCTCGTGACCGAACCTCATCAGGCATGGCAAATCCACCAATAAACCCACTCCCTGTGATGTTATATTTCTTAACTTTTATCTAAGTCAATATCAAGATACATATATTGTATGAACATATATATATATGTATGCTTATTTATATATATAAATATATATATAAACACATTCATAGATATATAAAAAAATATATTATTATTTAGTAACAGTTATAAATACTTTTTCCCTTAACACAAATAAAACACAACAAAAGACTAAAAAAAATGATGTCTCTTGTGACGTACAAAATATTAACTTCTTTGACACTACAGCAACTTAACTCATAACATGTTATTGTGATACTAACATGGCTACAACAACAGAGACTTCAATAAGAAAAAATACTTTTTTATACCCAATTGTGTACCTAATTTAATATAATAGAATCTGAGGAATTCTATTGAATAACTTACGATGAGTGAGGCGCTCCCCTGCAGCTGGCTTCCCTGCAGCCTCCCATAATTCATATGTGGGGTAGTACCAGCACTTATCATTCTCCGGTATCTCCTCCCTCTGCTTCAACACGTAGAAGCGCTGGTGAAACAGCTTCCGCTTCCTCTTCAGCTGGACTATTGTTTTGTTTTTTACCTTCAAAATCTTGTGAAGGAAACTGTTAATGTGCCGCCACAATGAGCCCAACTTCCAGTTAGTGCTCCACATTAAAATATGGGCACTCCCCCTGGCTTGGACTGCCTCAAGCAGCAAGCACACCTCTCTCAAGGTCCACTGCCTCATGTTAATTTATCGATTCTGCAATAAAACTTACACAAACATTCCATTACTTTCACGTCTCAGAGTCTATACATTCTATGTATTCTACAAAGCATTCTGATTAGAACATGGCAAGAACAGCATTTCACAACCCTACTATACCACTTCACACAGAAATTATTTTTTTACATGGGTTGTATTGTTGTACAGTAACGCTGCTATGCATGCTTAACACATCCTGGTAGTGATCCTGTAATAACATGAGCATCTGCAACCAAAACCTGTAGTTCTTCTGCACACTGTTGAAGCCCCCAAACAAAAAAAAGCTGTAAAAAATGACAACCACAGTGTACCTGCAGCATTGCACATTACAATATGCAGCCAACAGCTGTGCGTGGCCACCCAAGGTCCAGAGCTACTGTGTGTTGGCATCAGCCCTCCCTCACCAACTATGATTTTGCTATGGAAAATATATCCATGGTGATCCACTGCACCCCACTCCCTCATCCAATTGTGGGCTTTCTGTTTAAAATTAACCATTGTGCGGTACTGCAGCTACCACTCCAGCTCAATTTAATGAGAAAGTAGACTTAACAGGGCCACAAGGGATAAATTTAATACAGTTAACCTATTATAAGTTAAAAGGGTACAGTCCACTGTACCACCAACAGTACTTTTTTTATTGAAAAAACAAGATCTAGTTTTGAAATATATTACCACAAAGCAACCAGGAGGGTGCATCACTAGCCAACAGGTACTGACTCACACAATACGAGTGACAAGTTACTGATGAACAGCACACCTGCACACTAATGACGCCATTATTATATGCAAATAGGCGTATTAACACCTTGCATGCATTATGGCTCCATCCGCATGTACAGGACAAAATACTGTAATAATTGAACCTACCACCACAGCACTTCAGTGTTGTATCCCCCTACTCCTCTCTTCCCACTTACACTCATGCAGTGCCAGACTAACATGCAAAATGCAGGTTGCCATACTGAAATATTTAACAATGCTAACCATGCCACAGCACTCTAAAATATTGCCCTGACAACAACCTGCTGCATTGCAGTTGCACTTTGCCCAGGCTTGTTCCACAGCCTGGCACAGTGTGAATATTCCCAACCCATGTGTTACATCTGTGTGAGTGATGTATGCAACTGTTCTATTTTTTTGACCAACATTTTTTGGTTCTGAAAAGAACCTTTGTTTGCACTTTGTTATTTGTTCAAACAGTCTGACATTCTTAGAGAACTTTGAGGATTGCATCTCGAAGGTCTCCCAGGAAATGGCAATTGCCAGCATGTGAGAAATGTACACCATCTGGTAGGTATAGCCAATCAGAACAATACTTAATTTCTGGGTGACGTATGGTGTACATTCCAGACATGCATAGAAATGCAGTTATCTGTATGTTGACTTTTCTTCGGGCTCTGTCAATCAGGTACATATGGTGTTCTGCTTGCCAGACCCTACGCTCTGTAATATCCAAAAAAAATGAATTTACAGGCAGGCAACATAGTCATAATAGAAGCAAGGTTCAATGTTACTTCTGTTACTAAATCTACCTAGGGTTTGGTTCCCAAATCATTGCCTCCAAGATGTATCAGAAATATGTCTGGATGAGGCTGAGTACTCAAAAGTCCGTGCATGGTTGGCATGAGGTGCTCCCACCTCATTCCACCCCTGCCAAACCACTTATCACAGCAATTTGGGAGCTGCAGGTTTCTCCCAAAATCACTATTTTAAGCATACTCAGACACTCATCTCACGATACTGCTTCCAACTATCCACAAAGTCCTTTTGCTGTTTTCTGTCATTCTCAGCTTTTAAACTTAGAAGTGGACAGAGAGCTACCAAAAAAGTCAGTGTTTACCCTGCTGTGCCCTAAGCAACAGTGAAAGTAAAACTGCTATTTTCCCTCCTAACTTCAAGCCAGCTTCACTGGGCTGATCCATAACACACAAATAAAACAAATCATTGGCTACTACTGTGCCTTCATTAACCAATGTAGTCTATGCACTGACTATCACTGCGCTTCTGCTACAGCTAAAATGTGCAAAAATTAAGAGGTGGGAAAAATGCATCCTTTTCATAGGCAGTTTTAAACAATTACAACTGCAGAAACATGTCTGATTGGTTCCCTCTTCTCTTGTGGGTCCACCTACACCTTCCTATCTCCCTCCATTTGCAGCTGTATCTGTGCAAGTAAGTACTAATGTACTATCTGACTTTAAACACTTTTACCTAAATAATGCAGCATCCTAGGTTACTTCAAGCAACATAGTCAAATAGAGGAGTAAAAAACATTTTGATTAATACTATTTACCTGTTAGTAACACTTTTTTATCATACTAGAAAAATGGTTTATAAAATATGATGTACTTACAGTTCTAAATCTGCTGTCTCTCAGTGTTAACTAAGATGGCTGCTGTTGACTTCTTCTTCGGTGTTGTCCATCTCTGATTGGTTGTATCACATGACCTGACAAATCTAGTATAACATTGGCAGAATGAGCTGTCACTCAAATAGCAATCAGATATTTTTTTTATTTATTTATTTAGCTTTTGTTTACCGGGTAGGTACATTAGACAAGTTGTATGCCTATTTTCAGGAACGACCTGGGAGAGTACAACAAGGAATACAGATACATCAGAACATAACAGCAAGTAAAGCAAGTACATTGAGTCACAAAATGCATTGAGTCACACAAAAACAGTCAGGCATAGAATTATCTGCTATGACAGAAATTGTTAACATACATATGAACAACAATATATAGTCTAGAACATACATAGTGCAGATGAATGCCTTGGAGAGCATAGGATCAGGAGAAATGAACAATAGAACATTAGCAGGTCCTCAAAACAGTTAGGTTCCAAGTATGTGACCAAGTGTAAGTCCAGTGCATGGGAAATTAGGATAGGGAGGCTTGGGACACTCACACGCTAAGGCCAGCTTCAGATACCCCCACAGGGACTTCCAGAGGCACTGGTGGGAGCAGGCAGAGTGAACATGGTCAGGAAAAGAATTCCAGAGCCTGGGAGCACATGCAGCTAAGTCCCTGTCCCCCATAAGGGTTCAGGGGAAGGGTACTTTTAGCATCCCAGGACCCTGTGACCTGAGAGGGTAGGAAGAGGGGTCAGGAGGTAAGAGAAACTGTGCCAGCCCCAGGGGGGTGCCAGTTCTGATCTCTTTACCCATGAAGCATCCCAGCCCAAAGTTCAGGTGATTTGCTGGGGAAAGCCAACTTAGTTTTTCATAAAGCTCACAATGATGGGTGAGACAAGGGGTGGCCAGGGCAAAGAGGCAGATATTGTTGTATGTCGTGTGCCACCGAGTAAGAAGAGCCTTGGAGGTGCAAGCAAATTGGTGGAGACCAGAGCTGAGGGAGGGAAGTAGTACACCTCTAGCAAGTGCCAGATGAGCAGCAGGTGTCAGATTATTCTTGGCCCTGTAGGCCAGACCCAATTTACAGTTTACAGTTCTACAGACATTTAAGATATGACTCCCTAGGTCCAGTTGGGGGTCAAGTGTCACCCCGAGGTATTTGATGGAGTCCACAGTTAGGAAGGGAGAACCATCCACACAGTTGATGTGCAGAGGGGCTGGAGAGGCTTTTATCTTGGCTGATCACCCAAACAGCAAAACCTGTGTTTTTTTCAGGTGGAGGACCAGCTTGTGTTTGGTTACCCAGGACTGGATGTTCTTAAAGTCCTCAGACAAGTGGTGGTTGAGAGTCGCAATGTCCCGGGAGTGGGCCAGGATAACCAGATCATCCGCGTAAAGTGTGACTCTACAGTTTGTTACTGTGGCTGAGAGATGATTAACAAAGAGGGAGAAGAGAAGGGGCCCCAAGACTGAGCCCTGAGGATCACCTGAGGTCACCAGTGAGGGATCAAAGAGGACTTTGTTGAATCTGGTCAGCTGTACTCTGCTCTGGAGGTAGCTGGTTAGCCAATTCAGAGCAGGAGGGGACAGGCCAAGGTACCGCATCTGAGTGCAGAGCAATGCATGGTCTACAAGGTCAAAGGCCTTGGACAAGTCAATGAATATCACTCCAACAACTCATAGGCCTGAATGTACTCTGAGAGTTGTTCAGCCACAGCTTTTTCAAGGAGCTTACTAATAGCCGATAGGATGGCGATCGGCCGATAGTTGTCCGGAACTTTGGGATTTCCCTGCTTCAGTACTGGGACAATCTTTGCCACCTTCCAGATGTTGGGAATAACCCCCGTGGCAAGGGACAGGTTGAGGATATGGGCCACTGGGGAGGCGATGTGAGGGGCACCTAGTTTCAGAAGCTCGGGCTCCAGGTTATCAAGGCCAGCACTGGAGTGCTGGGAGAGCTGGAGAGGAGACTCAGCATCTCCATGTCAGACACAGCCCTGAGATAGAATAATGGTCGGGAGGGGTGAGTCACCTGCTGGGCAGGGGCTGAGGGGCCACTAGTGCTCTCATCAGCAGGGAAGAGTGAGGAGAGTGCTGATAGGTCAGAGAAGTGGGAATTAAGAGCATTTGCACTCGTGAGAGGATTGTTACAGGAGACCCCACCAATAATCATATCGGATACCCCTGAGTTAGAGGAGCCACTGACAAGGGTTTGTATGTTCCTCCAGAACCTTCATGGATCATTGTCAGAGCTAAGTAGGGCGGACTTACAGAAGTCACTTTTTGCTACCCTAATAGCTTTTTTACACTTGTTTCTAAGTTTTCTATATTGTTGATAAATGGTCTGATCAAGGGAGCTTTTGAAGTGGGCTCAGCACTTGTCTCTAGCCCGCATAAGGGCTAGAAGGCTCCCATGCAACCATTTTGTGGTGGACCCCCTTACCCTCTGCCTAATATTTGGGGCGTGCTTGTCCTGCAGGGCACCAAAGGTGCTGAGAAACTAGGTGGCAGCTGTAGAGGGATCAGGGGCACTATACACCCCTGACCAATCAGTGAGCCTCAGATCCTCCTGGAATGCATCCAGGTCAAACCTGGAGAAATTTCTGATGTGGATGATTTTGTGGGGAATTTTTGAGGAGGGGATTTTACAAACACAGAAAATCGGGGCATGATCTGAGATGGAGTCAGATAGGGTTCCGGCAGAGTAGATCCTCTCTGAGTGATTAGACAGGATCCAGTCCAGTAGAGAGCTAGAGGTACCATTAGCTGACCATCTAGTTGGCTCCTGGACAAGTTGTGTCAGGGCTAGGTTTGCAAGTAGAGGCTCAAACTGCTTTGTGTTACCACCAGCCCAGTTTAAGTTCACATCTCCCAGGATTAAGAGTTCATTATCTCCAATACTGGGACCGACAGTATCCAAGAGGTGGGTAAGGCCAAGAAGCCCTCCCTTAGGGGGATTGTATGTACATACAACATGTAGCTTCTTAGTGTTCCCAAGTAGCAGCATTACATGGAGCAGCTCACAAGGGGACAGAGGGGATTGCTGGTGTGTCACCAGAGACACTTTAAGATGACTCCTAAAGTACATTAGAATGCCTCCACCCCACTTGTTTCGAGACCGATTCTGTCATATGGGCTCATAGCCAGGGAGCACACAGACTGAGTCAGGGATCGAGGGCTTTAACCAGGTCTCTGTAACACCAAGAATGTCAGGCTTATAGAGTGCAACCCAGGTGACAAGTTCATCCAGGTTGGGCAGCAGACTGCAAATATTAAGATGAGCAAATTTTAACCCCTTGCCCAACCTCCATTCTTTGGGTATTGAGGAGGCCTGGTAGGTAGGACCAGGATTGAATTTAACGTCACCGGCCAGGACTAGGATCAACAGGAAGAGCCAGAGGAGATGCCATCTGAAGGTAGTACCTCTGGTCATAGGCTTGTGGGCTGGGCGTTTCCTCACCAGGGAGGGATACAGTAGGGATCTAAGATCAAGACAGCATGTGAGACAGAGGGGTAGCTTATTATGTGCCAGGAGATTAGAAAAGGTGAAGTCAAACACCTCGTGGGGGGCAGACTTGTCCCAGTTGTCCCACATTATCTGAGATGGGGCAGAAACCACTTGGATGAGAACTAGACCTAGAAAGAGACCAGCGAGAAGGATGGTACTAAGTGAAGGGGGCATGACACCGTCCCTGATAGACTTAGGAAACTCCATTCCAAGGGTGGAACAGTGCGGTTCCCAGTGACTCCTTGTCAGGATGCTGGTGAGACTCCAGAAGGAATGGCCTTGAGGAGGCTGGCCAGCGTGATCAGTGCTTGAGTAAAGTAGATGGGACAAGTTACTCATGGGTGAGAGCAGTTGGACTTGGGCAGGCAGTCAGCAGCTCGGGAATAGGTACCAGAGCAGACTCACCAGAAAGGTGCAAACTGCTAGATATGAGAGTGCCAGGACCCAGAGGGTACTATTTTACTATTTAGTTATCTATCAATCGCACAACACAACAACTGGGAAAGTTGACAGGAGAATGCAGCATGCATAGGTCAGTATAATATGAGTAACCTTAGGAATGTGGGCTGACAAGGGCAAAACACAAATGGCAGATTACTGTGTGTCTCCTGGGGAAAGCAAAGCACTATGGCAATGATCAGCAAAGCACAATATGGCAATATTCAGCAGTAAGGGAGAGAGGGGGCACAGCACTTATGGCAATATTGAGCAAAACACTTGTGGCAATATTCATCAAGAGAGGAAAGGGAAGGTAACCCTCAGTAATTATCAGCACCCAGAGGGGGTTAGTCAGTACTAATAGGGATGCCCCTGACAGATAAGATAATTCAGAGCGTCATAAAACAATGTCAGTGAGTAAAGTTTCTTTTTGTCTCTCTCTTAACTGTACCTCCCCCAAAAAGCTGATAGGGTACTGCAGACACAAGGGGAAGGGCATGTAAGCATTTAACAGGAGGAGAGAACGGGGAGAGCGGGAGGGTAGAAAAACTCTCTGAGTAGATCAGATGCCTGCAATGGCAGGGGCAGCTTCCTTCAGGTTTCAGGGGAGCAGTGTGCTGAGGAGGCCCACAAGAGCTTGGTTCAGCAAGCCAGCACCTCAGACTTGGACAGGTGGTGCATTCCCGGAGCACGAGGGGGGGGACCTACCAGGCACAGATCACCCATGCCTCCCCTTCACAGCAAATAGAGGCAGTGATTTGGTGTTCAGGGCCACTGGTCGTGCTCTCCCTTTTAAGTGGAGAGAGCTGACATGTCACAGTGGCGGGGGCCAATAGCAGACGAAGCCTGGGAGCACAGAGCAGGCACCAAAGTTCAAATGGCAGATTAGTCCCCGGAGGCAGAAAAGTCCTTTGTTAGGCTCGCGGCTCAGACAGCAAGGAATTGGGAGCTTCAAGGCTTTCTCTGGCACTGTTCAGACGCCTGCGGCAGCAAGGCAGGTAAGGGTTTCTGAGTCGGTCGGATGCCTGCAATGGCAGGGGCAGCTTCCTTCAGGTTTTAGGGCAGCAGTGTGCCGAGGAGGCCTGCCGGAGCTTGTTTCAGCAAGCCGGCACCTCAGACTCATACAGGCGGTACATTCCCGGAGCACGAGGGGGGGACCCACCAGGCTCAGGTCACTCACGCCTCCCCTCCACAGTAAATAGAGGCAGCAATTTGGTGTATTTGATAATGAATACAGTTGTCACTCACAAGCTTAAATTTGTGACACTTTCGCATGCACGACACTACTTTTGTGACACTGTCGAATGCACAACACTACTTTTTGCGACACTGTCGAACGCACGAAGCTACTTTTTGCCACACTTTTGTGCACACGACACTATTTTAGCCAAAACTTTCAATTTACAACAGAACTTGATTATTTATTACAAAAACAAGCAAATTTTCAATTGCCGAACATTGTCACGCTGGCATTGGCAGTGACAAAGGTGGAGAGGCATAGTGCTGTGAGTTTGTTAATATGCCCCAAAATGTGATTTTGCACAGTGAGTACACCACTGTATGGCAGACTTGCGGTAATGCATTTTTGGCAGTTGCTAAGCACGCTTGTAAAACAGTCATTTTATGGAGTATTGTCACCGAATTTTCAACACAGACATTTTAGGAC
Source organism: Neoceratodus forsteri (assembly GCA_016271365.2). NCBI lineage: Eukaryota > Metazoa > Chordata > Ceratodontiformes > Ceratodontidae > Neoceratodus > Neoceratodus forsteri. The sequence continues at coordinate 623,197,342 of JADMNL010000023.1, read as the reverse complement.
CTCTGTTCATGAACAGTGTCACTGTCCTTTTTGGAATGGGCTCTGAACACTGATTTCGCACAGCAACTGCACTATTCTAGCTGGAAGTGTGAAAACACATTTTGGGCAGGATGTGAAAAGTGACAGCTGTACGGCTCACATGAAGGTGTTGTAAAATGTCAATGCTGACAATCTGGCATGTAAATAGTGCGAACTTGCTAACTTATGACTGTGCGTGGCGCAGTTCATATGCACGCTCATAAAACAGTCATTTAATAGAGTATTGTCACCAAATTTTCAACATAGGCATTTTAGGAGCTTTGCTCATAAACAGTGTCACTGTCATTTTTGTAATGTGTTCTGAATACTGATTTTGCACAGCAACCGCGCTATTCTGCGCTGGAAGTGCAAAAACACATTTCGGGCACGAGATGTAAAAAACAACAGTTCTAAGGTTTACAATAACGTGTGGTGAAATGGTAATGTTGAGAATCTAGCATTAAAATAATGCAAATACACTAACTTACGAGTGTGCATTGCGCACTTCCTATGCACATTCGTAAAACAGTCATTTTATGGAGTATTGTCACCAAATTTTCAACACAGACATTTTAGGACCTCTGTTGATGAACAGTGTCACTGTCATTTTCGTAATGTGCTCCGACCACTGATTTCACACAGCGACCGTGCTATTCTGAGCCGGAATTGTGAAAACACATTCAGACAGCATGTGAAAAATGACAGCTGTACAGTTCACAAGAAGGTGTGGTAGAATGCTAATGTTGAGAATCTGGCATGAAAATAGTGCAAATGCACTAACTTATGAGTGTGCATTGCGCAGTTGCTATGCACGCTCGTAAAACAGTCATTTTACAGAGTATTGTCACCAAATTTTCAACATAGTAATTTTAGCACCTCTGCTCATGAATACTGTCACTGTCATTTTTGTAATGTGCTATGAACAATTATTTTGTACAGCGATTGCGCTATTCTGCGTCGGAAGTGCGAAAACACATTTCAGGCAGGATGTGAAAAATGACAGCTGTACGCTTCACAATAAGGTGTGGAAAATGGCAGTGCTGAGAATCTGGCATGAAAATAGTTCAAATATGCTAACTTATGAGTGTGCATTGGGCAGTTGCTACACACACTCGTAAAACAGTCATTTTATGGACTATTGTCACCAAATTTTCAACACAGGCATTTTAGAAGCTCTGCTCATGAACAGTATCATTGTCATTTTTGTAATGGCCTCTGAACACTGATTTCACACAGCAACCACCCTATTCTGCACCGGAAGTGCGAAAACACATTTTGGGCAGCATCTGAAAAATGACAGCTGTACGGTTCACAAGAAGTTGTGGTAAAATGCCAGTGTTGAGAATCTGACATGAAAATACTGCAAATTCACTAAGTTACGAGTGTGTGTTGTGCAGTTGCTACACACGCTTGTAAAACAGTCATTTTATGGACTATTGTCACCAACTTTTCAACACAGGCATTTTAGGCCCTCTGCTCATGAATAGTGTCACTGTCATTTTCATAATGTGCTCCAAAGACTGATTTCGCACAGCAGCCATGTAACTCTGTGCCGGAACTGCAGAAACACATTTCAGGCAGGATGTGAAACATGACAACTGTACTGTTCACAAGAGGCTGTGCTAAAATGCCAATGTTGAGAATGTGATGTGTAAAATATTGAAAATGTGCTAATTAACAAGTGTGCATTGTGCAGTTCCTATGCACGCTCGTAAAACAGTCATTTAATGGAGCTTTGACACCAAATTTTCAACACAGGCATTGTAGGACCTATGCTCATGAACAGTATCACTGTCGTCATTATGTGTTCTGAACACTGATTTTGTACACCAGCTGTGCTACTCTGTGCCATAAGTGCGAAAACACATTTCAGCAAGGATGTGAAAAATGACAGCTGTACAGTTCACAAGAAGGTGTGCTAAAATGCCAATGTTGAGAATGTGATGTGAAAATATTGCAAATGCACTAACTTAAGTTAAGTATTTGAAGTTGACTTATTAATCTGTTACTCATTTACAGAAAGATTTTAAATAAAGTAGTTGTTTGACCAGCAGTTAAACAACATTAGGCCAAAATCACTGTACAGAATTACACTGATTCTGCATTGCTAAACAGTGAAATAGTACGAAAAAAAATCTATGTGGCATGGTGATAACACTATACAGGACAGTGTGACATGAATGAAAATAAGCCTGTCAAAATTTGAACAACCAATCTGATTAAAACATTTTATGATTCTTTTGTTTTTTTATATTTAATACATAAATCATGTCTCAATATACAATGTTAGATGTGAGCAACACAAGCATATACTAATATTGTCTTTTTCTCTGTCTTTTATACAGGTGTCTGATACTTCTGTAACATTGGTGACTGCCACTGTGAACTAACAGATTGAAAGTTGCCTAGTAAATACAGACGTGCATGTATGGAAAAACGGAACAGGTATCATAGTACTTCACTGTTGCTTAAGAATGATAAAAAAAAGTGATGTGAGTTCTAGACCTAAAACAAAACAGAGTTCTACTGGAATAGTGAGCTCTACAGTAACTCACTCCACAACAAAACCACATACTTGTTCAACAGCAAGTAAAAAATGCTTACCTGAGCAACAGTTGTGTAGATCTCTCAGACAAAACACAACTATTGCTACAACAACCATCAACAGACCTTCTAAACAGTGTCATAAACTCACAGCTGGTGATTTTCATCTGAGAAAGCAAAAGTATTTCCGATTGCTAGCAAGTAAAGCTAAGATCAACAGGCTTATTGCTGCTGTGATGAGACATGAGCGCAAAAAGACAGTCATCTAACTTTGATGAAATTGCATCTCAAAGTACGCACATTTGTTAACAGAGCAGTATTTGTTCTTCAACGGTTATGGCGTAAGATGTCTCATGTGCTGGAACTATTCAGAAAAGTTGTGTACAACATCAAAAAAAGGCTACAACGGTATCCTACTTTGACTGTTCACAATGTCTGTGATGTATTCACAGGTCACTGGATGCACACACAGCACTCAGAGGCATATTTCTGAGAAGAATCTTATTATTCACAGAAAAAGAGAAAAAGTTCACCACTGATGAGTCCGGTAAGCTGGTCAATGTGCTCAGTGTCTGTGATGACACAGCAATGGACACAAATGATGACTGTGATGCAACCACTGTGTCCCATAAATGGCACTGTCTCTCACGGCTATGTGATGAAACCTGCAACCGTAGGCAATAGTCATTTGAAAAAGTTGAACAGTTTGTCAACCTATCTGTGATAACATATTGCAAAGAAAGATATAAACTGTTTAACAAGATAGACCTTTGTGAAATCCGTCCACATACTGGACTTATGGGTCACTCACTAGCATGCCTCAATAGTGGTGTTTGTGACAGTGTATTTCACAACATGCGGATGCTGGGAGTGCATCAAACAGGCATGAGAAACTTTGTATACAGAGTATATGAAGTCCAATGAGTTGTCAGTCAGTACACTTGTTTAAATGACTTATTGCAGTCTAGTGACATGCAGGGTGCCATCACATTTCCCAGACAGCTGCAACGTATTACTTCTGTACCAGACACAACTATTTATCAGTCAGCAAGTTCTGCTGAAACATCTGTTTCTGTGTTAGAAACTGACATACTGAAACAGTACAGCAAAGAAATTGCTAAATTTGAGCTGGCAAAGGCTCAGAAGTTTGATTCTGTATGTGTGTCATGTGACTATCTGTGCTACAGTAAAAAAAAGTCACAGTGAACCTGGAGACCTTGTCACCGTACAATGACATGTGGTTCCGTCTCTCAGCATTTTTGCTGATGAAATCTGACTTTCAGTTACAGAACACCATTCTACTGTGCAAACACTGTTTCTCCAAACTAAAGTCTAATATTCTGACACCAAGGTCACTGTTGAATAATATGGAGGCACATGTTACACCAAGTGAGATTGCGACATTGAATATGTTTGAACGCATTCTAATTCAGACAATGAAGCCATTTCAAACCATTCTATGTCTGAACACAAAGACAAAGAACATTCCACAGAAAGAACTCATTAGATCTCTTAAGGGTTCCATGATGTATCTCCCACTTCCTCTACAGGAAAATGTGGAGACAATCTCCATGGAAAATAGTTTGGTGATTCTTGTAAATGGTGTTCCAGCTAAGTCCAAGGTCATCTGGCAAGATGTTGTCAATGTACAGAAGGTAAACCTTGCTCTTACTTATTGAAATAGTAACAATCCCTTCTATGCAGACCTTGCCATAGATCACATGACTAGTGTCTCCATTCAACATGATCTCTTAGAAACAACTAAGCCAATGATTGAGAAGGTCAGTGGACAAACAAGTGACAATGTGTATGAACAGTACACAATTCACCCACTACATGGCAGAGATCCAGTAGGAGACAACTTTGATCTCTATCAAATGAAACAGGTGGAAGGTGAGCCTGTCAGCATTTGGGAGGCAACACTAGAAGCACGCTGCTTCCCAATCTTATTCCCAAAAGAGTCAGGTGGACTGCTAGATGAAAGGGAAGTGCGTGTACAGGGTGCTGAGAACCACACTAGCCATGTGCTCAGTAAAGATGGCAAATTCAGATGTAACATACAGTACCTGTTTCATCTCCTCTGGGAGACTGAACTTAGCATTCTGTCTGTGTCTATTGCACATACTATTCATCTCACAACTCCACTAGATGGAATAACAGCTGCTCAATTTCTAGAGAAATTAAAGCAGAAAGATGAAAATGTGCAAGTGAATCTGTCGTCCATACTTTCAAGTCTTCGTGGCATCAAAGAATATTGGTATCGCAGACACTCTGAAGTGATGACAATGCTGTGAGAGTATGGTGCAGCCACTTGGTTTATCACACTTAGTTGTGCTGAATATGCCTGGGACGAGCATGTTGAACTGTTAAAGTGGGCAAATTCTGATGTTGACGGCATTTCATCAATGACTGTTGGACAAATGTGTTCACTTGATCCTGTGTCTGTCACAAGACATTTTCATAAGTGGTTCTATGACATTCTGACTTTCATATTGTCAAAGGACAATCCACCTCTTATTATTGTGGAGCATTACTTTTGAATGACGGAATATCAAGCATGGGGTGCCCCTCATATCCATATATTATTGTGGATCAAGGATGCACCATGCATAGGTGAACATGAAGCAGCACAAGTGCTAGCATTCATCAAGAAATATATCACTTGTCACATTCCAGACAAGTATGACAGTCCTACACTATGGAAGTTGGTACAAAAGTTCCAGTGACATATTTGTGCAAAAAACTGCCGGCGAGTAGTAAAGAACAAATCTAAGTGGTACACACGATGTCGCTTCCGATTTCCTAGACGAGTTTGTCAGGATGGTTCCATGAATGAACATTTTTCAGCAATGCGACACCACTTGAAGGCAAAATCAACCAAGAGGGTATACGAGTTACCCAGAGATGAGAAAGAGGTGTACATCAATGACTACAACCCAACTCTTCTCCTAATGTGGCAAGCAAACATAGATGTTCAGTTCATGGCTGACAACTCATTGGCCCTAGTGTGGTATGTGACTTCGTACATAACCAAACATGAGCAGACTAGTTTGCAAGATCTTTGGGAAGATATTGCCAGTTCAAGCAGGAGTCTGACATCTCAGCTGTGGTCATTGGGCTTGAAGACCCTTTCACACAGAGAATGTGGATCTTATGAAGCCAGTGACCATTTAATGGGTACACATCTGTACGGGAAGTCTGATGCTGTCCGGTTTTTCAGTGTGAACTACAAAGAGAAATGCAAATGTGTACTGATTCCCTATGCCGAAATTGAGGAACCAGCTGCCAATAGACCTTCTTCAAAACATATCTTGAAGAATAACCTGATAGACACATACTACCCCTGTAGACACGACAACATGGATGATATGTGTCTCTTTCAGGTGGCTAATGGTATGACTACAAGGCAGATATGTCACCTGACTCAACATGCCACATTTACAAGGTGAATGGAGTGGATGGCTGTTTTGTAAAGAGACACAAGCCATGGCTCATAGACCACTGTAAATTACATCTAGGCACATCGGAGAGCAGAGAGCATTACTACTTTGCTCTCCTATTCCTATTTAGACCCTGGAGGAATGAGTCTGAATTACAATGTGACTGTGATACATTCGAGAAAGAATTCAATCTCAGTTACAAGACTTTCAAAACTGAATACTAAGAGACATACATACTAGACTAGAGGCTGAGAAAGAACAGCTTGAGAAGGCAGAGAAGTAGCTTCAGGAAGACACTCATGTTAGCTCACAAGACAATCTTGATCCAGAAGGACAAGCTGTTCTACGTGAACCTCTGCCTTTAAATGCCCCAGAAGTGTTAATCTCAGAAATTGAGACAGCCATGGAGCATGGAACACACTCCACTGTCAACCCAGCTGACTTGAGAGAAAGACTGAATCAGCAGCAGCATGTAGTTCACTCTCAAGTCATTGACGCCGTTCGACATGGCCTACTACATGATCTTTGTTAGTGGTTCAGCTGGCACAGGAAAGAGTTTCCTAATTGAAGCCATTACTGCTGAAATATGGAGCCTGACAGGGTCATCAATGTCTGTTGCCATTACTGCTCCCACAGGACTAACTGCATACAACATTGGTGGAGTTACATTACACCGTCTCTTTATGTTGCTAATGGAACATGGCAAAATAGGAGAGTATCGTAAACTGTCATTTGAGGTTGCATCTCAGCTCTGTTCCATGTTCACAAAGATGAAGTTACTCATCATTGATGAAATCAGCATGGTCTCCAATGTAATGCTTGCCTGTATACATCTACATCTACAGGAGATCTTCAGTACTGACGATGGAGTACCATTTGGTGGCAAAAGTATTGTTGTATTGGGGGACCTTTTACAACTTGCACCAGTTAATGCAGAGCATGTGTTTGCAACTCTGACTGCCAAGCAACCTGAGAACATTCTTGGCTACATTGCAGGTTATAACATTTGGCAGTTATTTACCTATATTGAGTTGTATGAGAACATGCCCCAAAGTGGTGATCTGGCTTACAAATCACTTTTAAATGAAGCTCGTACAGGTTCTCTATCGCCAGAACATGATAAATGATCAGAGAATCAGAGTAGATACTACATCCATAGAAACAGCATATAATGTTTTCAATGATGTGTACTCTACAGGGACACACATAGTGTGTCTTATGCCATGACTAAAGAAATGCACTGAGTTCAACAATGTTATGCTGCTGAGAGAAAACCAAGAAACTCTAACTCTGCATGCTGTTGATACAGTTGATGGTGTCATTCTCAGTTGCAATCTAGTAGCAAAGATGACTGAATGACTCAGTGAACTGAAGTCAGATGTTTCACGCACAGCTGGCCTAGAAGCTATTCTTACTCTTTGTAGGAATGCACGTATCATGCTAAGACGTCATCTCAATGTTGAACAAGGCATGGTAAACGGTGCCATGGGAAACATCACTGAATTTGTCTACAATGTCCAGAAGACATATATCGAGACAGTTGTAGTCCACTTTGACAACATGGAACAGCCCATACACATAGAACATACATGTGTGAAATTTCAGGTATTTAAGGATATCTATGTAAACAGGAAACGATTCCCACTATGTGTTGCATATGCTTTTTTCTGTTCACAAATCTCAGGGCTTGAGTTTGGATTCAGCAATGGTGGACATAGGTACAGACATTTTCAAGGATGGCATGAGCTATGTGGCACTTTCACATGTCGGTAGTCTTTCTGGGTTGCACATTATAACTCTTGCACCTCGGAAGATACGAGCTGACAAGCAATGTATTGTTGAGTACAACAGGTTACGTACTCTCCATCAGCCACAAATGTCTTTAATACCACTGCCTACATGTCTGGCTGTCTCACATCATACAGTCATATCTACAGGTGTAAGCAAACAGGCATGAGCTTCCACAAGTGATTCAAGTCTAAAGAGTTCAACAAAGGTCACAGTATCAACTAAACATTCAGAGACAGCAGTTCATCAGAAATCAGTTGGTGTAGCTGCTGTACCAGTCTTTGACAACAGCACTAGAGTGAACTGCTATGCTAACTCAGCTATGCAAGTTTTTCTACACATGCCACACTTTGTGCAGGCAATATCTGCTTCACAAGGCACTCTCCTATCAAACGCATTGAAGCAGATTGTCAGCATGACTTCTGACCAGTCTAACAATGTGCAGTCACTAACACCACTACGCCCGGTGTTAGGTACATATGATGGATGTAGTACATTTGCTGCTGACATACAGCAAAACACTAGTGAGTTTATGATGGCTATCATAAACAACTTGGATGAAGACGACACTTCAATGTGCCACTACTTCACTGTGTCATATGTAACCAAATATGTATGTGTATCATGTGGTCATTCAGAGAGTGAAACCACAGAAGACATGCTGTGGATTACTCTTTTTGTCCCTCAAGCCAGAAGTGTCAAATTTCAACAGCTATTTACCAGTGCTCAATGTGGTCACTCCTGTAAAAGGTGTGGAGGCAGATGTACTCAGTCCATATGTCTCAGGAGTTCATCTCAATATCTGTTGCTTATATTGCACAGATTTGACTCCAACGGGCTCAGAGCTGACACTCCTATTGCAGATTACACAGCTGGTAGAATAGTTTTTAACCAATCAGTGTTTGACACTCACAGTGTAGTCTATCACCATGGTCAATCTATGCATTCTGGCCATTACACCTGTTTACTAAAGTACAGAAGTGGATGGGTAGAGTGTGACGACTCTACAAGCAGTTTTAAACAGAGACTGCCACGACACTTAAAAAATGCATATCTTCTAATGTTGAAGAATTATGATGACCTTCATATTTCAGAAGAATAGCAGACAGCATGTGGCATTTTTTAAATGACTACTTTGTGACATAATCAGTCGTAGGTCAGTACAATTGTTTACAATGTACGGCTCTCAATAAACCATAGTATATCAACAAAATGATATACTAGCAGAGAAATTTCATGCACTATGACATCTAAGATCGTGTGTGGATCAGTGACAACATGGAAATTGTTGTAGTGGCTTCAATCAGCGCCAACAGTATTCACAGTCACTAGAAAAACCATGCTTACATGTCTATCAAAGATTGTACATTTCAAAACAGAGTCCTTTCTGGCACCCCTGTTCTGTACATATCTTTTCTTGTAGGTGTATCATATCCATACATAACAAGAAGTTGTTGCCAGTTCCTAACTTTTTGCCTCTGCAGAGACACACAAGTTGTCCCTTATCATTTTAAATAAGTGTGTAACACATGTCTCATCCACCAAAGAGAACACTCTGTCAAGTTTTCTATCACCAGTTTTTTTTTGTCTATTAGCTGTTGACATCTAGACAACAGCATCATTCTTTCACCATGCAACAGTGTTGAACTATGCCTGATGTATTTGTTACACTGAAACTGTACATATGTAAAAATAAAACTCTTTAGTGATAATGTAGCAAGTTAAATGAAGCAAGTGTAAATACTGAAGTATTGCAGTTATTATCAAATGACTCTTGCATACCTATGTAATGACATGTAAATAATATTTACATTCTCATTTCGTCTCACCATTGTTAACTAGTTTAATTGTTCTAATAAAAGTATTACTATAAGAGTCAAGTAACAATTAATCCTTAACATGTAATACAATACTATAGTGGTTAAGTTTAGTGACCCATATCTTTCATAAAAACAACGTACTACACACATTATTTCTTTACTAGTTCAGAGCTGACATAGTAACTTATGTAACCATTGAAAGAAATGTATATTGTACCTGTAATAATATGACATCTGTTGTACTTGTCATACAAGTAAATGTAATCTATGTTAACAATACTGAAAATTGTAAATCAGACACTGTTACTGATCACAGTGCACTTCATACCTTTTCCTGACAATGTTTATGATCACCTCCATTGAGGGGTCAGGTGGGAATTTTCCATGTGCACCTAGTCAGTGATATATCTTAAAATATTTAACTGAACATACCAGTTATCTAATGTCACTGAAATCATAAACTTTTTATATTCTATTACTTGAACAATTAGCATCTGGTTTGTCACCCACCCCAGGAACATACACATTATCAGTCACACAATAACAACAAATCATCACTGTTTCATGTGTGTGTAATCACTAGTTAGAAGTTCCTGACATACCTTCATTAATGTAGGACAGGACTAAGGGATGAGACATGATTGGAACATTTAACTACTTAAAAGGTATAAATAATATTGTTAACCAAAGTCTTTTCAAGCTGAGTGCCAAACATATCATGAAGGGGCAAAGGCTTCAGCTTGATGGTGGGAGGTTCAGGGGGAATGTCAGAAAGCACTTCTTCCCACAAAGAGTAGTAAACACTTACACTGCACTGCTGAAAGAGGTCACCTCATTAAAGACAGTGACCAGTTATAAAAGAGCCAGTTATATGCATAGGGGGAAGATAAGAATCATGCCTAGGGAAGATGGGAGGACTGTGCAGGGATAGCAGAGACATTAGCTCAACATGCGACCCCTGCAACACGAGCAGACTTAATAGACCAAATTGCCTTCTTCTGCTGCCTTCTTTCTATGCTGTATTTCCATATGTACATACTTATTCCAATTCACATAATCTACCTACTATAAATGACACACATTTAGATATATTCCAAGCAATGATTACACACATGCAAGGATTGTATTGTGAGACTGATTTTGTAAAAAAAATAAAATCTTAATTGGCCCTTTTTCAGTTTCACCAATTGGCAATAAATCTTTTTTAAACTTAGCCACATGTGTTGAGTCTTTACTGAACCCTAGCATAATAACATTAGAATGTAATTCTTCTTTCTATTAAGCATGCAAATAAACTGTTAGAAATACTACCACACCTACGTGTCCATGGGCTTATTTTTTGCTATGGCTCTCCACTCAGTATCCACCATGTGGGCTAGGGTGTGGCACATTGCCTGACACATTTCCCATAATTCCTAAGTGTGTTAAGTAGTCTGTACCACCCTTAGTTTTCATGTGCCTCTCCAGTCAGCGGGCAGTAGCTGCTGTAGCGAGGTGTGGTACATTGCAATGTAACACTATCCAGCTCTGGCTATACACTCAGGATGCAGTAACTGCTATGTGTGCTGCAATTCCCTGGCTGAGCCCATGCAACTCCTAACTGTTCTAACTTCACTGTACCTACAATTACAGAGGTGTGTCATTGATGTCCAGTGCCTTATTATTCCTGTGGATCACCACTCATGATGCAGTACAAATTTTTTGGGGGGAGCAGCATTAGCTGCCTAAATTCATGCAAATCCTAACTCAGCTAACTTCAGTATCCCTGCAATCAGTGATGTCTACCATTGATGTACATACCCTCACATGTGCTGTGTATCTCCACTAAGATGTCCATATCCTCACCTGTATTGTGTATCTCCACGACAATGCAGTACCTGCTGTCACGTTTGAAAACACATTGCCTGCCTGAATCCATTAAAGTCATAACTGTGCTAACTGGACTGTTCCTGTAATCAGGGAACTGTACAACTGATGTACATTGCCTATCTTTTCCTGTGACTGTTCACTCAGGATGCAGCAAGTGGTCTGCAAGTACAGTTCCCCCATGACACTGTTCATCTACATAGGCTTTTTTGTTCTGTACTCTCCACTCAGTATGCAGTGTGTAGCCAAGGGGTTCAGACATTGCCTGACAGAGCTCCTGTAATTTCTAACTAAATTAACTAGTATGAACCACCCTTACTTTTCCTCTGAGTCTGCAGTCAGAGTACAGTGGCTGTTGTAGAGAGATATGCGACATTGCTAACTAAGTCCATGAAGCTGTGGCTGTACAGTCACAATCAGTAACTGGTATGCATGACAAAATTTTCTGGGTGAGCCCATACAAATCTTAACTGTGCAAACTTGTGTCATCTGACAAATACAGAGGCGTACCATTGATGTCCATTGCCTCAGTCTTTCTGTGCATCAGTACTCATGATGCAGTACAAATTTTTTTGGGGAAGCACTACCTGTCTGACCCACCCCTCACAAACACTAACTATGCTAACTTGAGTGTCCCTGCAATCATGGACATCTACCATTGATGTTCATACCATCAGCTGTGCTGTGGGTCTCTACTGAGGATTCAGTACTTGGTGTCACAGTTTGGAAAGGCATTACCTAGCTGAGGCCATTTAAGTGATAATTGTTCTAACTACACTGTACCTGTAATTATGGAAGTGCATTCTTTGCCTGTGCCTCTTCACTTAACATACAGCAAGTGCTCTGGAGGTGTAGTTCCCTACCCCATGAGACTGTGCAACTGCTAAACGTACTAACTTCTGTACACCTGCAATGATACTCCTAAGTGTGCTAAGTTCTCTACAGCTGCAATGACAGAGCTACACTATTCATGTCCATAGACGTATTTTTGCTGTGGCTTTCCACTCAGTATGCAGTATGTAGACTAGTTGTATATTATTTCTGACACCTCCTGCTGATTGTCTGTGATTGGTCCTCTTGCCTTGGTTCTCCCTCTACTTCCATGTGTGTGTGTGTCTCTGTGTGCCACTGGTGCTCGGGGGGGTGAATGCACATTTATGCTTTTGAACCCTAACACAGAATTTCCTCACTTCTGTCACTGTGGAACAACACTAATTGAAACAGTAAACAGAGTGTTTCTCTCTAATTTCTCTTCTTTTTAAAAATTACTCTGACAAATATTGAATGTAATACAGCAGCAGTAGTGCAGGTCCCGTGCTCCTGCCATGTGATGTCTTTTCACATACTAACACAGTGCCCATAAACACGCTCATGCCATGTGATGACTTTACACATACTAACACAGTGCTCACAAACACAAATGTTAATGCACATGGTGACACAAAGAGAAACACAAAGATAAACAGTACTGAGAAATAGTTAATGTAATACAGCGACGGGAGTGCGGGCCCTTTGTGCCCCGTGCTCCCACCACATCATCTCTTGTCACATAGTAACACAGTGCCAGCAAACGCAATTGGTAATGCACATGGTAACACAAAGTGAAACACAAAGATAAACAGTACTGAGAGACAGTGAATGTAATACAGTGACTGGACCATGAGGCTCTTTGGGGCCCCACACTCTCACCACATCATCTCTTGTCACATAGTAACACAGAGCCCACAAACACAAATGGTAATGCATATGGTAACACAAAGCGAAACACAAAGATAAACAGTACTGAGAAATAGTGAATGTAATACAGTGATAGGAGCGCGGGGCCCTTTGGGCCCCATGCTCCCGCCACATGATGTCGTCACACATACTAACACAGTGCCAGTAAATGCAAATATTAACCCTTAGGCTGCAGGGAAGATTTGGAATGCATAGGTTTTTAGGACAAGATATCTTGCCTGTGGCAGCCTAAGGGTTAAGATGCATGGTAACACAAAGCGAAACACAAAGATAAACAGTACTGAGAAATAGTGAATGTAATACAGTGACGAGATCAACGATGAGAGCGGGCCCCGAGCTCACACCACATGTTGTCTTGTCACATAGTAACACAGTGCCCAGAAACACAAATGGTAATGCACATAGTGACACAAAGCGAAACACAAAGATAAACAGTACTGTAGACACAAATGGTTAAAATTACAGAAACATAAGCGCAAATGAAAATGCAAAGGGTAACGCACAAGGTGGCGTAGACAGGAAAAGTAACTGAAACAGGTACAGAACCACAAGCAGAAGCGGTAAGGGTAACAGTTACAGAAACACACACAATAGTTTTCCCCAAAAACTGCATATAGAAATACAGTGAGTACAAAGAATGTATGCATAAAAATGGCTCTCGGAACCAAAAATGAGGACATGGAATACTAAATTGCTAATATCTCAGGAACCATATGACATAGAAAAAAAATGTAGAAGTCATATGAATTATCACTTTCCTGGCTAGTTTTGTCCTTAGCCCTCAAGCATTTTTCTGACGAAAAGTCTGTATCTCACACCGTTTCTGAGATACAGACCCCGAAAGAAAGGTGCGACGCACACCGTAATGTTATCTTATGGGGAAAAAGACATCTGCAGTGCCATAACTTTCCCTCCCTGTAATATTTTTTCACCAAACCACTAAAAAGCACATCTGTGGGATGTGGCCTTTCTTCCCTCCAAATTTCATCCCAAAAGACAAAACCGTTATTTTGCAGCAGGGTGACAAAGGATTCCTGCAATGTAGCAGATGCCGTAATGTTATCCTATGGGAAAAAGCGTCACCTTTGGAGTGTCGTCACTTTGCCGCTGTATAATATTTTTTCACCAAAAGACTGAAAGGCACATCTGTAACATGTTAGCTGCTTTCCCTCCAAATTTCAGCCCCAAACAGCAAACCATTCTTTTGCATCAGGGTGACAAAGAATTGCTGTCATTTTCCCACAGCCTGGAAAAGTACTGTCAAACTTTGTGAAAGTTTTTGCAAATTAATTCAACAGTGTCGCACGTTCGACAGTACTTTTCAAAAGCACTTTTTCCCAGAAATTTGAAAAACATATTTCTGGGGTGTTTTTCCCCAAAATAAAGACATGCCTAGCATCCTCAGGGTCCGACTTGGTGAATACAAAAAGAATTAGGTTGCTAGAGGGTCCCAAATTTTAATGTCAAGCATTTTTCTGATCACCAACTGAAAATGAAATGGCAGATTTGCGACAGTAAAAGGGCCATTTGCGAAAGTAAAAACTGCATTTGTGACACTGTCGAACTTTTTGTTTACTTTTCCCATTGACTTATAATGGGAACTTGTTTTTTGAATAACTTTTGAACCATTTAATATTTTTTCATGAAATCTTCAAAAGGCACATTGGGGACCCCGGCCGCATGTTTCCTGAAGATTTCAGACTGGTTGCACAAACCGTGCAACCTGTAGGGACGAGCAAAAAATTCCAAAAAAGCATAAACACGTGCGCAGATCACACTTAATAACTCTGCAGCCATATATCCGAACAGTACAAAAGTTGGCAGATTCCAATATCTATGGTTCTTGATTGTATATTCCACATTTAAGGCAAATCCATTGAAAGGTTGCAAAGTTATTAAGGTGCAAAATGTTAGGGTTAACATGTGAATGGCTTCTCAACCCTATCTATGGTAGCACTACCGTGCTACCATAATGTATATGTATATGTATATGTATATGTATATGTATATGTATATGTATATGTATATGTATATGTATATGTATATGTATATATATATATATATATATATATATATATATATATATATATATATATATATTATAGTGAAGGCACTTCTATGTCAAAGTAAAACTTTTGCCCATAAATAACTTTGGACCCATTCAATGGATTTGCCTGAAATTTGGTATGTGCGGTGGGGCATGGTAGATCTCTTGATTTGTAAAATTCCATTTTGGTCAGACTGTCGGTCTTTGCGCACCAAAATGCTGAAAAATGCACTTTTCGCCACTTTTGGAGGCAGTTTATGAGATTTTGCCCATGGCCCTGTACAGCTGTTGTGTGGTGTGCTGGTCTGTGAGATGGCTCATCTGAAAGAGCTTCAGTGGCCGATCATGCTGCTTTTCATTTGGTGAAAATATATTAAGGCATTCAAAAGTTATGGCACTTTTAAGCTCCCATTATAAGTCAATGGGAAAATGTATGTGGTTGTTTTGCAAACAAAGATTGGGGTTTGAGCCATCTAATCGCACCTGGCAGTCAAAGAATTTGCAGCCTTGCAGTCAAAGAATCTTTGTCCCCAAGAATTCTTTGATCACGAGGTCCGCCATCTTGTTTTTTAAATTCCCTCACAAAAAATCAAATATCTCGGCTCAGGGGTCACTCCGGAAGTAAAACCTGAATGGGTTTTACTCGGGGGCTTTGATCTATTGACCCATGCCTTTGGTTTCACCAAAAATGTTTTAAATTCTTTGATCGCAACTCACTAACAATCTTTGTTCGCGAGCCTGCAAATTCTTTGTTCGCGAGATTCTTTGACTGCGATCTTGCATTGCGAGGTAAAAATACAATTTTCTCAGCTCAGGGGTGGCCTAGGAACACAAATGAGGGTGGGTTTTGCTCAAGGGGCTTCGTTCTATCAAGGCATGGTGATGGTTTTTTGTAATTCTGCCTAAAACTCGAGTTTCACCATTTTTTATTCTTTGATCGTGAGCCTGCAAATTCTTTGATCACGAGCCTGCAAATTCTTTGATAGTGAGATTCTTTGATCATGATCTTGCATCGTGAGGGCATGACTAGATGGCCCTTTAAAAAATTCAAATTTCTCAGCCCAGGTGTGGCCTAGGAACACAAATGAGGGAGGGTTTTGCTCAGGGGACTTCGTTCTTTTGAGGCATGGCTGTGGTTTCATGAAATTCTGCCCAAAACTCGAGATTCACCATTTTTTATTCTTTAATCATAAGCCTGCAAATACTTTTATCACGAGCCTGCAAATTCTTTGATCGTGAGATTCTTTGATCGTGATCTTTGTTTGCAGGGGAGGGACAACATGGCCAGATTTTATAATGGAACAGATAGGCCAATTTTTACAATCTTTAAGTTTAAATATCTCGGAAACGGTTTGGTCTTTTTACTTGAAATTTGAAGGATGTTGACAGCATGGCCTGTACATGTGAATTACATTGTTTATGTGTCAGAGAAAATATTTTTTGAGGAGATATTGCATAACACAATTTACATTTTGCAGAAAGTGTTGTGCATTGTGGTGGTGCCTTGAAATTGATAGGGTACCTAGCCTTAGTGTCATGGATGTACTTTTCAGTCATTGTGTCTGTAAGATGTCAACAGGTGCTGAATTCTGCAACTCCGATGAATGAAAATCTCAAATTTTAACATGTTATATCTCAGACACGATTTGGTCTTTTACATTGAAATTTGGAGGGTGTTGATGGTAGAGACATACTTACAAGTTAGTGGAAGTGCAGGGCCCAAAGGGCCCACACTCCCACCAACTTCCACAAGTTCTTAGTTTTCTATTCTTTCTCAAAAAGTAAGGAAATTCTATGCAAAAAAAAACTGTTAATGCATCATTTATGGTTAAAACACAAAAAGACAGGAAATAAAAAATCTTTAGGGTTGCCCCTACCCCTTCATGGACCTGCCAATCATCCCAAGATTGACAGATGATGGAGTGTGTCATTGGAGTTGTTCACTGTTGCTTCTTAATATGATTATACAAGGAATGGGGCAACATTTAGACCTCGCAACCCCAATGACACACCCCATCATCTATCAATCTTGGGATGATTGGTGGGTCTACGAGGGGGGAGAGAGGTAAAGATTTTTAATTTCCTGACTTTTTGTGTTTTAACCCTAAATGATGCATTAACACAGTTTTTGCATAGAGTATATATATATATATATATATATATATATATATATATAAAACTCTATATATATATATATATATAAATAATATAATATTATATTATATTATACTGGCACGGTAGCTCCAGTATAGTTAGGGTTGATAAGGGTGTTTAATGTTAAAGAACAATTTTTGGAGGTTTATAACTTTGTGCTAGTTCAACTGATTTTTTTCAGGGGATGTAGAATTAACGGGGGTAGGTCTCTTTATATGTCAAATTTGGTTGGAATAACTTTTGTAGTTTTTGAGATACAGAGAGTTGAAAAAAAACAGAAGGTTACTCCTTTTTGGGTTATTTGTTTGCTCACCTGTGTCTCAAAAACGGGTTAACGTTCTTGGCAGAAATTTTCAGGGTAGAAATCCTTGGCCTCACAGATGTGCCTTTTGAAGATTTGGTGGAAAAATATTAATTTGTTTCAGAGTTACAACATGTTGAATTTGTCCAATGACTCCTGTTTCCAGGTTATGTGATGTGCTAAATGGTAAGCTAGGATGGTGCACAGGTATGCTAGATTGAAGAAGGATTTTCTATTGCAAGTCAGCTGTGCAGAGCCCCAGTCCCTTCAGAAGATATTGACACCTGTATTCCATTTGATGGTGATATTAGGGGGTTTTAATATGCCTGCTATTGAGTGGCAAAATAATCATGCAACTGGATCCATTGAAAAAAGTTTTCTTGACTGCTGTAATAAAATACATTTTATTCAACATATGAACTCACTGACTAGAGCGCATAATGTATTAGACTTAGTCCTAAGTTCTGAGCAAATACAAACTGAAGACTGTATTACATATCCCCCTATTGGCAACAGCGACCATGATTCAGCAATGTTCACAGTTAAATATGAGCATGTTGTACTACAATGACGCACTGAAATATTCCTGTATGATAAGGCTGATGTTAAAGAAATATAATACAGTCTGGAACAACTGGATTGAGCACCCCTGCTTAATAATAAATCTGTGGATCAGATGTGGAAAACAATTAAGAACATAATTTTATGCCTGAGTAAACAATTCATTCCCTTAATTAAAAAATATATAAATATCAAAAAGAAAAAACAGATATTATAAAAAAAATTTAAAAAATAATAATGAAACTACATGGTACTCCTTAAAAATTGTCCAAAAAGCCTGTAAAAAAAGCAATTAGAAAGGCAAAAAAGGCAGCTGAATTGAAACTAGCAAAAAATGCTAAAAAGGACAACTACAAAGCATGTTATGCTTATGTTAACTCCCTAAAAAAAACCAGAACAAAGAGGGTCCACTTAGACTAGACAGCATTATAACATCTACAGATGCAGAAATAGCTTCCATTCTTAACAAATATTTTTGTGAAGTGTATGGAAAAAATAAAATTTCCATGACACTAATGGACCAAACAAAACTCATATCCACATTGAACTAAGTGAAATTAGGGAACATATTTGTAATTTGAAGTCTAATACATCTCCTGACCCAGACAGAATCTCTGCTCAGATGTTACAAATTATGCTTGATCATATATTATATCCTTTTAAAATACTATTTGAGACATCTATAAATGCAGGAACAATACCAGCAAACTGGAAAATGGCTTATGTTGTGCCGAGATACAAAATGGGGGATGAAGCTAGTGTTAAAAATTACTGCCCAGTTAGCCTAACTAGTGTTATCTGCAAGATGTTAGAAGGTTTGGTAAAAGATAAACTGACTATTTTAATTGATTCTAAGGACACATATCAGCACGGATTTAGAAAAGGCAGGAGTTGTACAACAAATCTGGTATGCTTCTATGAAAATGTAAGTAAGGAACTAGATAGGGGGACCCATGTGACGTGGTCTTTTTAGATTTTAGTAAAGCGTTCACTTTAACCCCTCACTGGAACATAATACAGAATTTGAGGCTACATCAGGCAGAGGACATCATTATAAACTGGGTCTCTGAATGGCTGAATAACAGGAAACAAAGAGTACTGATTAATGGTCATCCATCAGATGTGGGGAAGGTGACAAGCGGAGTCCCTCAGGGATCATAGTTGGGTCCTATTTTGTTCCGGATTTTCATTTCATACCTTACTAAGAACCAAAACTGCTGGGAGATAAAATACATAGATAACACTAAGACTGGAGACTCTTGTGGCACAGAAGAGAAAATAAGCTATTTACAGCAAGAGCTTAATGCTAACATACTAAAATGCCAGCAGAGTAGGCCTAATGGTCTTTCATGTCTGCTCGTTCGGTTAGGCCCCAACCTGGGAGCTGATCTTGCTGTCCTTAATACTCAATAGAGTATCAGATTGGGTAAAACAATGGAACAAGTCCTTTAATTTAGACAAATATAAAATAATGCACCTAGGCAGAAACAATAAAAAAATCCAAATACATTTTATGGGGTTCCATCTTAACAACTTGCTCCATGGAAAAAGATCTAGGGTTCCTTGTATCTGACACATTAGGCACAGATGATCGAACACAAGCTGCCATAAAAAAATGTAACAATATTATCAGTGTTGGGTAAGGTACTTTTTCTATTACTTTCTATTTCATTTAGAAACTTGATCCAGGAAGCTCTGTGCAGTCACTAGCAAGGATGGAGAAGTACTAGAAAAAGTAATACACCTGACAGTTACAGTTACTTATTTCTTTTTATACAAAAACAATACAAAAATAATAAAAAAACTTAGATGACATATATTTGAAAGTAATAGGTTAGTTACTAGTTACTTTCAAATAAAGGTAATCAGTTACAGTAATGTATTACTTTTGTATAAAATGACATATGTAATTGTAACTGTAAGGTGTATTACTTTTTCCAGTACTTCTCCATCCTTGCTAGAGACTGCACAGAACTTTCTGGAACAAGTTTCCAAAAGTAATAGAAAAAGTAACTTACCCAGCATTGAATATTATATGGTCTATAAAAAGGAACATAACCGCTAGAGATTCCTCTGTAATGCCACCATTGTATCGAGTGTTTGTTCGTCTTCAGCTTAAGTGTGTGTCCCAGATTTGGTTCCCTTTTAGAAAAATAGAAAGAGATAAAATTGAAAGAGTGCAAAGAAAATATACTAAATGCATTGATGGTTTGGAAGGGATGGAATATGAGGCTAGGTTAAGTGCATTAAATCTTATGTCTATAGAAACTAGGAGGTTAAGATCTGACCTCCTCTTTATGTATTATGTAATACAGGATCACGTTTTGTTGTGTGACCTTGGAGTTTCATTCAAACAAGATACGCAAAGAACTAGAGGACACCCATTACAAATAAAAGGAGTTAGATTTAGATGCAACCAAAGAAAATATTTTTATACATCTAGGATTGTAAACCCATGAAATTCCCCTGCCTGAGGACATAATAACAAGCAGGAATGAAAATGAATTCAAAGCTAGATTGGACAGATATATTTTGTCTGGAGCAGATATTAAATACTCTGATTGAATTGCTGGAATGAACATGGACTTTGCCTATTAGCTCCGTGCCTTCCTCAGTATGAGCCTTTGAGCTAGAGTGGTGCACAAGGATTACAATTTGGTGTGTGGTGGTTCAAAATACAGAATTCTACATTGAATTGCCATGCACATCTTATGGCACAATGCAGCATCCTGCAGTGAAGTAGCTTTGCATGTGGAAAAGCTGTGGGTGGTGCAGCCTTACTTATGGTGTATCACGCCTCCACTCATCTCAGTAGTGACAATTTTATGTGGAGGTAGACAGTATATGCTTGTTTTCCAGCAGCAACAGAAATATTTTATCATTGCGTGGTAATGAATGCAGTTCGACATTGGGATCCTGCATTGTACCATGGTGGCCAACTTAAAGTATTCAACTTATGTACATGTTAGACTGTAGATACTGAGCTTTAAGGATTACACACTGCCTGTTATGCAAAGGTTACTAAACAACATCATTATCAATTTATACAGAAGTTTCTATCATCCATTTTACAACACAGGTTCCTACATCAGATTGCTGTGTACTTGTTTTGCTATGATGTAGAATTAGTTTTACAGGTGGAGCAATGGTGTTTGCTGAAGGTTTACTTAGGATGAATCTTGTATTAGTTATGGTTCATATAATACCTTTCAAAGTAAGGAAATATGAAGTTAGGGTTTTCAACCATAACATCCCACCCCCACCCTGCTCAGAGTGACAGGTGTGGGTATGTGTGCCTTGGGGTTGTCAGCTCTAACACCCCCCCACCCTACAGAGACTGACAGGTGTTGGGGGAGTGCCTTGCTGTCATCAGCCCTAATGCTGACCCCATTCCATAAGTAAATAAGCCAAGATGGATACAGTACAGGAGAATGGGGTGAGCATTAGGGCTGATGACAGCAAGGCACTCTCCTGACACCTATCAGTCTCTGTAGAGTTGGGGTGTTAGGGCTGACGACTCAAAGGCACCAACCCCAATCTGGTCACTCTCTGCAGGGTGTGGGTGGGATGTTATGGTTGGAAACTCTAACTTCATATTTCCATAATTTGATAGGCATGATATGAACCCTATCAAATGCATTGAAATAGTTTGTTGCAATATATATATATTGATAGATATAGATATGTATCTATATATATATAAATATATGTATATAAATATATAGATCTCTCTCACTCTTTCTCCATATATACTGTATATATATATATATATATATATGGATGGGGATTGGAGGGTGGAGGGTTCCACTAGTCACCAGGGAAACATAATATAAATTTGGGGCCTGTGATCAGAGGGTAGGGGGTGTCACTAGATATCAGGAAAACTTTAGGAAAATATGGTGCCAGTGATCAGAGTGTGGGGTTTCCACTAGACACCAGGGGAAACTTTAGGGAAATACAAGGCCAGTGATCAGAGGGTGGGGAGGATGCCACTAGACACCAGAAAAACATATTTTAAATATGGGGCTGATTATGAGAGGGCAGGGTGCCACTAGATACCAGGAAAACATTATAAAAATATGGGGACAGTTTTTGGAGGGTGGTGGTACCACTAGACATTAGAGAAATATTACATAGATAGTAGGACAGTGATCAGAAGGTGGGGGGGGTGCCACTAGACATGAAGGAAACTTTAGAGAAATATGGGGCAGGCGATCGGATGGTTGGGGGTGTCACTAGATCTCAGGAAAACATTAGGGAAATATAAGGCCAGCAGTTGGAGGGCAGGGGTGCCACTAGACACCAGGGAAACATTAGGGAAATACAGGGCCAGTGATCAGAGGGTGGGGTGTCACTAGACACCAGGGAAACATATTTTAAATATGGGGCTGATGAAGAGAGTGTGAGGGGTGCTACTAGATGCCAGGGAAACATTACAAAAATAGGGGGACAGTGATAGGAGGGTGGGGGTGACATGAGGGAAACATTAGGGAAATATGGGGCAGGTGATTGAAAGGTTGGGGTGCCACTAGACACCAGGGAATCATAGAATCATAGAAGCTTGACAACAGAAAAGGACCACACTGGCCCATCTAGTCTTCTCTATTTGCCTCCCACTCCCCCCCTTCTGTCTGCATTCACCCTCCCCCACTACTCAGCACCATATGTCTGTCCCATGCCCTCTTGAATCCTTCCTCCAATTCAGCCCCCACTACCTCTTCTGGCAGTCTATTCCAGGCCTCTACCACCCTCTCTGTGAATAATTACCCTCTCACATTGCCTCTGTATCTTCCTCCCTGCAGTCTGAGGCTATGCCCTCTAGTTCTGGCCCCCTGCTTCTTCTTAAGTAAACACCCTTCCCTTACTTTTTTGGGCCCCTTCACATATTTAAAAGTTTCAATCATGTCTCCCCTTTCCCTTCTAGTCTCCAGTGTGTACAGATCCAGCTCCTTACACCTCTGCTTGTATGTCTTCCCTTGCGTAACCTGCACCATCTTGGTTGCCCTTCTCTGAACCCTCTCTATCTCATCTATGTCCCTGTGGAGGTGTGGTCTTCAGAACTGGACCTTGTACTCCAGATGTGGCCTCACCATGGCTTTGTCATTACCTCCCTCCTTCTACTAGTAATGCCCCTGCCGATGCATGTCAACATTCCATTGGCCTTCCCCACCACCCTGCTACATTTGTTTCCTACCTTAATATTGGATGAGACTATAATCCCCAGATCCCTCTCCTGTTCTGTTATTTTGATTGCCTCCCCTCCTAGGGTGTATCCTGCTCATGTGTTCCTACTCCTCTTGTGCATCACAGTGCAGTTTTTGGCATTAAATTTCAGTTGCTATGTCCATGACCACTCTTTGAGCATCTTCAGCTCCTGCCTCATGTCTTCCACTCCCCCCCGTTCACCCCGTGCCCTTACCTTTATGTTTGCTACCCTCTTGGTTCTTTTCTGAAGGGGCATCCCCATTCCCCCTTACTACTGAACCTTCCTTCTTGTTTTCTTCTCCTGTTTCCCCTAAGTCCTCCTCAACCCCAGTTCCCTGATTCTCTTCCTCACTATATGTCCCTAGTGGTGCAAATCTGTTTTCCTGCTCTATTTTCATTGCCTGTATTCCACTGACTGAGGCTCCTCTCCTTACTGTCTCACCTCTTTCCTTCTCTGCAGGCTTTGGACCTTATCTTCTGCCTTTCCCCCTGGTCCTTCTTGTGACCCTCTTTGCCTTTATCTGAGTCCCCTGATGCCCCCTTATGCTGCTCTCAGCCCCTCCCTGCATGCATACTCTTTTGTTCTCTTCCAGTCCCCTTCCCTTCCTTTCTTCCTCTGTCTATTGCCATATTTGTATCTTGTCCCCCTACAGCTCCCACTTTGGTCACTCTTCTACCCCCCCATCTTACTCCCTCTGCAGATCCCCATCTGTCCTCCCCCCCTACCCCTCTCCCTTTTCCATTAGGGAAATATTACGGAAATACAAGGCTGGTGATCAGATGGTGGTTAGTGCCACTATACACAAGGAAAACATTAGGAAAATAAGGGGCTGGTGATCAGAGGATGGGGAGTGCAATTAGACACAAGGGAAACATTAGGGAAATATGGGGCAGGTGACTGGAGGGTAGTGGGTGCCACTAGATACCAAGGAAACATTATGGAAATACAAGGCTGGTGATCAGTGGGTGAGAAATGCCACTAGACACCAGGGAAACATTAGGGAAATATGGGGCTGGTGATTGGAGTGTGGGGATGCTACTACACACTAGAGAAACATTTTATAAATGTGGGGCTTTTTATGAGAGGATGGGAGGCACAACTAGACATCAGGGAAACATTATAAAGATATGGGGACAGTGATCAGAGGGTGGGGGTGCACTAGATACTAGTGAAGTATTACATAGATAGGGAAACAGTGATTGGAGGCAGGGGTGCCACTAGACACTAGGGAAACATTAGGGAAATATGGAGCTCATGAGTGGAGGACAAGGGATGCCACTGGACATTAAGGAAACATTTTACAAATATGGGGCAAGTGATAGGAAGGTGTGGGGTGCCTCTAGACATCAGGGAAACATTAGGGAAATACAGTGACAGTGATTGGAGTGTGTGAAGGGGTTGTTCCACTACACACCAGGAAAACATTATGGAAATAGGAGGACAGTGATCGGAGAGTGGTGGGTGACACTACACACCAGAGAAATATTACATAGATAGGGGGATGCAATCAGAGGGCAGGAAGTTCCACTAGACACCAGGGAAACATTAGGGAAATATGGGGCTGATGATCAGGGGGCAGTGGATGCCACTAGACACCAGGGAAACACTAGGAAAAGATGAGGACAGTTATGGGAGGGTAGGGGGTGCCACTAAGCACCAGGGAAACATTTTATAAAGATGATACCAGTGATTGGAGGGCGGGGGGTGCCACTAGACAATAGGGAAACATTATAAGGTGGTGATGCCATGTGGCTTTGATCCCTGGAAGCGAACCAGAAGTGAGTGCAGAGCAGGACAATTGTGAGGGGGAGGGAGGAGGAACAGCACTGTATCAGAAAGGACAGCATGTGTTCAACTCCACTGTGGAAAGACACAGTTGAGGTCTCCGATCATATGCTTCCGAAGTCCCCTCTCTCTACTACATAATAGCAATACGTCACATAGCTCTGCTATGCAGGCTGAAAAATAAAAATGGCTAGAGTTTGGTCTAATGAGTCTGCCACATTCTTCCATATCCATTAGCAGCATGCAGACAGACTGGCCTCTAATATGCCCCAAAACCAAACTGAAAGGTTCTGGCTGATCTTTCCCTCATTGATTTGCTCTGCATAAAGGGGACAGCACAAGGTTTACATGTGAGGACAACATTGAGGACACTGATTGCTAATTTGCATTTCTCCAGAATAACAGGAACTGGAGCTGGTAAAGGGGTGATGGACATTACAAAACATCCACAGAGTAAGAGAAATAAAAAGTGAGGAACCCTGCAGTGTTGTGTTACCTCTACTTCCACAGTTGTGAATTCACACTGTTTGATACGATGGGGTTGGTTGACTCAAATTTTGTGTTCTCTGAAACTGCTAAATTGATTCATATAGCATCCCGATGTCTACACGATGAGTTTCAAATAGGTATTCTTTTTTTGCTTTATTTCTTTATTCTCCTTCCCCATGCCACTCCTTCAGGCAGCTCAGTGTCCCTGCTGCCTGCCAGTCCACCTCCACTGCTGTATCCCACCCCTTGAATCACCATCCTTAGCTAGGTCATGGATGGTTCCACCTTATCCCTGCGGGATCCTCCCTCCCTGGAGGAAGGATGAGAGAGGGGAGTAGTGGGCTTTTTAATTCTCCAGGGTGACAGGTGCAGAGGGGCAGCAGCAGTGCACTAATGGAGACTGTAACATGTTGGGACGAGGCCTCCATTCCGGCTGACTGAGATGGATGATTTCCAATTTCATGGCCCCACTACCTCCTGTATGCATGCAGCCACAACGGTGTCCGGAGGGCAGGATGTCCAGTGGCATGTGGTCACCCATGCCAAGAATGCCTCCGCTAAGCCACCATCAGGAGCTGCTATGATAGTGACTCACAATGATCTACCCCCCCCCCGGAGTGAAACATCCAAAGGACACTTTGACTCCCTCCTTGCCATCCTCTACTCTTGACATCTGGTTCAGAGCATAAAACCAGATCAACAGCATACCAGAGCAATGCCCCATCACTCAGCATCACTGACCCATCCTAATTAGGTATTCTTATTAATGTATAGTATCATATTTAAAAAATATATATATCAATTACAAAACAAACTATCAAAGTATAGGCAGAATGGAGCACAAGAACCACTTATGAATCTGCACAATATGAAATACATTAAAATGCAGTGATGAGCCTTATAAATCATACATTTCTGTTTGAAAATCAAATGCTAAAGGTTGAAGTACTGATATTTAGGTATAGTGCTACGATTTGTTAATTAGTATACCATTGCATAATTCCATGATATAAATCTCAATTTGCTAAACACCTTTTGATTCCATTAATTACTAACACATTTCTCCTATACTGTATTGTGCATTGATTTTGTTTTGCTGTCCATAATTTAATGTGTTACTGTGAACAACAGTTTTGGGGAAGAGCTTGTACAAATAAATTATTGGACAAAAAATAAACTATGTTTTATGGATAACACCCTAATTATGTTGTGGAAACTTTTCTGCCATTTCATAAAACAAAGAAATAAATAAATAGCAGCTTTAACCTTTATTCTGAAGTCATTGAATAAAAATGATGACATTTAACAGGTTGAGAAATGCATTTGATTTCTAGAGCAGTAGTTCAACATCTTAACCTCATTGTGCAGTGAAGCATTGCTCAAAATAAAGCCATATGAATAGCATCCTGTGAACTGATTTGTTCTTGTAGAACAACAACATGCTCAAACACTATGATTTCCATAACCATGAAAAGAGACACAGACTTGGTGTGCTACCTCACCAGAAATAAAGCTACTGGAAAACCTTGAATACTTATCATTTGGGATGAGTATGTTGCCACTAAAAATGCTCTTTAAAAGCAAGAAAGTAAACTTTTTTAGATTTATTGTGATATCTATAAGAAGATATGTATGCTTCACCAATGATTTCTGAGTAATAGTTTTACAAAAAGGGAGTTAAGATTTGACCATAATGGTAGGTGAAAAGTCTAGATTTGTTTTAAATTTAGATAGTATTTATTTCCCCCTTGTTTGTAGGGATTTTATGTACTATGATATCAATTTAATATTAATGGACCTCCTTTAAGAATTAATGGATGGTGAGTGTGTATATGAATAGTACTAGAGAATATCATTTGATTCATGCTGCAATACATATTTTTAACTCCTTTATGTACTGAACAGTCCTTTCCTATACAATCATTTGCTATAAACACATCAGGAAAAAAGGTACAAGAAGGATGGTATTGTGAGGCCAAGGAGGGGGGTGGAAAGTAGTGTGGAGAAAACAGAAGTATTGAATGTGCACTTTTGCTTTGTTTTTACAATTGGGAAAGACAGCCCAGCACTGTAAGGGAAGAGGTGGGGGTGGGGAGGGAGGCATAGAAGAAATAATCACAGAGGACAGGGTATAAAAAGAGCTCACAGCCCTCAAGGTTTATAAGTCCCAAGGTTGGATGGTATCCATTCCAGAGAGCTGAGGAAGCTGGCATGAGAAAAAACAGGACCTACGGTGGATCTGCTCAACAGATTGCAGGATTCGGGGGTAGTGCCACTAGAATGGAGGATTGTGCACATAGAGCCACTCCAAAACAGTGGGCCCAGAGATGACTCAGGTAACTACAGATTGGTCAGCTTGACCTCAGTTGTGGATAACCTCATTGAGACAATTCTTAAAGAAAGGGTTATAGTGTTTCTGGAGGGGAGGCAACCTGAGATCATGGTCGGAAGATACTGTACTACTAAACAAGCCTGCTCAACTTCTTTGACTGGGCAACAAGAACAGTAGACAGAGGCCAAGCAGTTGGCATCATATACTTAATCTTCAGCAAGGCCTTTGAGTCAGAACCCAACAGGATGCTGATCAGGAAGCTGGAGGATCTGGGGGTAGGGAAGAAATTCATAGATCCATGGCAAACTGGTTGAAGGGAAGCATTCAGAGGGAAGCTGTTGAGTGGAGTTTTTATACTCAAAGAAAGTCACCAGTGGGTTTCCACAGGGCTCGATGCTTGGCCCAGTGTTGTTAAATGTATTATAAACAACATATCAGATTTCATAAGAGGCAAGATCTGCCTGTTTTCAGACATCACCTAGCTCTGTGCCATGGTTGATACAGCAGAGGGGATACAAGGCATTAAGGAAGATCTAGCCAGCTTGAAAAGTGATTGGGAATATGGTAGCTTGGGTTACATGGCAAGAAGTGAAAGGTCATGCACATACTGTAGGAGGAAGAAACTCTAGGACTGACTACAGCCTGAGAAAGGACCCTGGTATCTAAATCAGAAGAAGAAAAGAACTTGGGAGTGACCATCACTAGTCACTAGAAACATTCACTGTATTACAGGAAGGCAGCAGCAAAGCCATCAAATACAGGACTTTATTACCAGGGAAATCATTAGCAATCAGGAGGAGGTCATATTGCTGTTCTACTTATCCTTGGTGTGGCTGCACCTGGAGTATAGCATATAATGCTGGCAACCCTACATGAAAAAGGATGTTACCCTGCTAGAGGAGGTCCAGAGATGGGCAATGAAATGGATTCTGGGTCAGCAGTGTAAGTCATATGAGGAAAGGCTGGAGGACCTCAACATGTACTCAGTGGAGGAGAGGAAGTTAGGCATGACTGAGGCCTTCAAGCACCTGAAAAATAATAATGTGAACATAGAGACACTCTTCAATCATAGTGGGAACACAACCATAAAGGGGTGCTGCTTCACGCTGGTGAGGGGAGGTTCAATAGAGAGATCAGAAGGCATTTTTTCATGGAGAGAGAGTGGTTACATGATGGAATGAACACTCGGAAGAAGTGGTCTTCTTGGAGGCAGTAGATGGATTCAAAAGTGGGTGGGATATAAGTTCAGGGTTAATGGGGAAAGCAAGAAAGAGGAGGGATTGGATGGGGAGAGGATGGAGCCCTCAGTAGTCACTGATAAAGGGAGAAGAGTGGGGAGACCGCTTGGACATCCTCTGCTGGCATTATTCATGTGTTTGTGTATTTGTATGCTGTAAATCTCCACATTGCTGATCAAGAACAGGAGCATTATGAAGAATGTACAGTACTTTAACACAGGTATAATGAGAACTGCAGTATCCACCAGCTGAAACTTAAAGAGGATACTAAACTTTAGTGTCCACAAGTATAAAGTCTGCTAGAAAAGATTTTGGATTAGATGCCTACTATCCTATTAATTTTTAGAGGAACCTTCATTTTGATATGTGAAAAAAGCATAGTGGTTTCCCTGTACTCTGGCGCAAGTAACTCAACAAAGTGCAGATATGTATTTATTAGATTTGTCAACTGGGTAAGAACTCAAGAGCATCAAATGTCCATTTTCATGTGGGACCCTAGTGCAAGGTGCAGTAACAGGTAGAACAAATAAACAAGTCAATATGCAGATTGACATATACAACCAAGCATAGCATGATGTGGACATGTTCATGGAATGCGCTTTCAATTCAGATTTAAACCTAGGGTAAGTTGTTGTTTGATAAAATTCTTCTGGTAAGGAATTCCAGTCCACCATAGATTTAAATGAAAAGCAACATTGACCTGCCACTGTATGGTAGTGGGGGGTTTTAAGGTTCCCGCTATCAGACAGGCATTTTGCGTACCCAGAGGAGTAAGGAGTTATGGAGGTTTCAAAGTTGAAAGTAACAGGACCTTTATAAAATCTCTAAAATGTGATTAGTCTAAGGTAGAAATATCTTGCCTCAAAGGTGTGTCAATTTAGATTTGAGTATAGTTCATAGTGATGGGTATAACATGGACTTTGGGTGGCAAAGCAACAGACTTGGTTGTAGAGGACTTCCACCCTTCTTTTTTTTTTAACTTTCTTTATCCTCCTACACCAGAGACCTGAACTCTCTCTCTGGCAGGGCACTTGGTTCAGTCTTTTTCCCATCCACCTGAAGCCCCCAGACTCCAACTCCCTTACCGCACCACCTGGCCATCTAAACCCCCGGATCTGAGTCCCCACGGGGCAGGACTGTCGACTTCTCTGGCACTCTATCTACAATTTAGAAGGGCATCCAGGGAGCAGAGGGAGTGCCTCCGTGGAGCTGGGAGGCTCAGCATTGGATGTGGGGACCAACCACTGGACCTGCCATCACCTATCAGGCGCTCCAGGGATTTTCGCTTGTTCTGTTCCCCACCCAAGGAGCTCAGTCGTGCAATGACGACTAGCATCCACCGAGCTCCACCCCCATAGTCTTCCAGCTGTGCAGCCCCCTTCTGGCCACCCCCAGCCATCACCAGGGGGTCACTCAAGAGTGATGCCATCCCTAAGTCCCCCCCCAAGGAAGGGAGAGCCATCACACAGATGCTCCATCCCTACCCACCAACCCCTGATCTCCCAGGCTCATTCCTGAACCCGGGTCATCAGCATGGCGTGAGGTGAGGCAGTTAGCACCTTAACCCTCAGCACCACTGAGCTGGCCCTTCCACCCTTCTTAATGTAGTTTTACTAGCTGTGGCATAGATTGGGGGGGCCATAGTCTATGAAGGATAGTAGCGTAGATTAGGCTAGTACTATCCTTGTGTGTGCAGCTAGACAATTTTCTATTTTATGCAATAGAACTAGTCTCATGTGAAGATTCTTGATCAAGTGGTTAATATGATAATAAAATGACAAGCAGCTCTCAAGAGTGAGTCCCAGGTATTTGAATATATAAGCCTTTTAACCCCTTTGTTTTGAATGTCATGGAGTGTGAAGGCTGTAGAGCTAGTGGACAATTTAATGGGGGTCTCAAAAAACATGAACTTTATTTTAGCTACATTCAGGATCAACTTAGTTTTGATCAGCCACTTTTGTACCAAAGAGAAGTCATAATCAGCTTTAGAGATTAAGTTTGAGGCATAAGAGTCATTAATGAATGGGACTACAGTGCGTCCTCCAGGATGAAATTCACTTTTAAAGCACTCTGCAGTATGCTGCAGCAGACCTACTGAATAAAGCAATGTACTTTTAATGGCAATTAGTCCCCTTTGTCATGTAGGAAACTGTGGCATTCACTGAATCCTGGCAGTGTCACATTTTCCTGAATTACAATAAGGAATAATTGCCATTGAAATTACATTGCTTTATTCAGTAGGTTTGCTGCAGCATTCTGCAGAGTGCTGCATAATGCTGCAGAATTGGGTTTCATCCTAGGCAATACCACTCTATGTCATTAGCATACAGAAGAATGTAGGTCATGGTAACTGCCTGTGGTAGGTCATTTTTAAATAAGCCAAATAGTACTGGGCCTAAGATGGATCCCTGGGGTACACCAATACTAACATCTCTGTGGGAGGATTTTGTGGTGCCTAGGGCAACCCTTTGTTTTCTATTGGGTAGGTAGTTAGAGAACCAGGAGATCACAATATCAGAGGAACCTTGGAACCCAAGTTTAGTTAGTAGTAGGCTATGATCAACCAGGTTGAATGCCTTAGCTAAGTCTAAGAACATTGCTGTGGCCATATCCCCCTTGACCAAGGTCTCATGCAGGAAATCTTCTTCATCGATGTTCAACCAACCGATTTATGTATTGCTACTAATTCATAGTAAAACATCCACAAAGGAAACTTTCCACACTTCATGCAACTCTGGTGGCTATATTTAAGGAGCCTGCAAACAATTGCTCTAGGTGGAGCATTGCGTGTGATCACTCCCCCTCCTGACACCTGAGCCGGTAGATAGAGTTAGCTAATTAGCTACCCACTAATGGTGTGGTTAGACTTGTAAAAAAAAGTTCCCTGGGGCTGGAGGCTTAAGGCTAGAAGGTAAGAACAAAATGCCTATATAGTCACAGGTAAGAAAGATTTTTCTTTTCATGGCTCTCTCCCTCTGGTTGAACCACTTCATCTAGCTCCAGTGTATCAGCTCCAGGCCAAACATCAGTGGATTTTCAGCCCTTCAAGAGATTAAGTCAGCTACAAGAAATAGGCCTTTGAAAATGGGAACACTGTGGTAAATGCATTTTTGTTTGACTCTTCTGCTGGCCTGAATTTCAATTTCAGCATGCAAGCAACCCCCTGGAGAAAAGTACTTCTGCTGTTTTTCTTGGTTGTATATATTAAAAAAAAATGGGGGGGGGCATTGCTGTGGCTGAGTTGCTGGTGGGGGATTGTTTGATTTATGAGGTGGTTTTGTAACTGGCTAGATTATTTCAGATTCAAGTAGACTTAGGGAGGGGCTTCCCAGAGCACAATTTTACAAAATCACTGATTTAGTTAGTGCTATTTGTGGTTGCCTGTTACAAGTTTGTCTGGTTTGGAGCTGTTGATCATACCCCCCCCCCAACACCTCCACTGTCTTTGTCTTTTTCCTGCCATATGCTATCCACAACTCCAAAGGTTTGGAGTTACATATAAAGAATAGTGGATGGGCAACTATGCACAACCAGTGTGTTGTGCCATTGAGGGGTTCTGATTCCCTGTGACATTGACAGCAAAGCTCAAGAGGCTCATGGGATCCAGAACCCTGAGGTGACACAACACACTGGTTGAGCATAGAGTTGCTCATGCACTATTTTTTAATAAATAAACTAATGTGGATTTAAGACTTTTTTATTTTCAAAATACAAGAAACAAAATGTTTGTGACCACATCGTAATCTGGGATTTAGGTCTGGTTGCTAGGGTGTGATGTGTGGTAGCTAGGAAGCAGACATGCCTACGTTTGTAGCACCGCCTTCTATTGGCTGTAAATCAGGTGTGGGAGGGATTATGGTGGCTTTATCTCTTGCTTAGTAATAGGACATCAGCTGTGAGTGACAGAGTTTTGTTTATTGAGTAAATTTGTATATCTGTTTTGTTTTTTTATTTACATGCATGTATCTGGTTGATTCTGCATTTTTTAATGTTATCTGGTTGTTACTGGTAGAGTTATGGGTTCGGGTGATCATGCCACTACCGCCACTGATTTTCTGGTTGATCCTGCCATTTCTGTGATTCATGTGCTTCTACTTGAAACCTCTAGAGGTTTTAAAAATGTTGTTGTGCCACAGTAGGGTACCTTCACGTTCCATGAACTTTTGAACTGTAGCACAACAGCATTTTGAAAGCCACTGACTTCCATACACAACAAGCCCTCACCATACAATGTAAAGTTATTCCATTTGGATTAAAATTTCCAGTGTTTTTATTTTATGGTAATATTATATGACCTCTTCCTAGAAACATTGGATTTGTCATTTAAAATAACACATGTGATCATTCTTTTAGGTAGATGGCAAAACTGAAAATGCAGGATCTGTAATTGACAAACGTTTTGTGCAGGCTTTTTGTTTAGAGGGCTATCTGGAAATATAAGAGCTGTAATTGCCAACATTTTGTGCAAGTGTATGCTATTAGAGGACTAAGTAGAAAGTATAGGATTTGTGACTGTCAAAATATTGTCTTTTTCTTTGAGCAGAAGGATAAGCTTAATACATGGGATCTGCAAATGGGAGCATTGCTGGCTTTGGTTTAGTTCTACACTCTTGCATCCTGTTATGTAGAGAGCTAAGCGCTAGGATTTAAAAAATGGTACACTAGATTATAGGGAGTAATTTTAGTGAATGTTTAAAAGGTTTCAGCATTGGCCTGCATTTTGGGGAATTTATAAACTGAACAACAGTGTTGAATGGGCAATCGCCTTGTCTGAGGAGGGACTGCTTAAATTACAGGTTGTTGTCTTTTATATGTGGCTGCTAGGCTGCCTCAAGTACCCCCCCCCCACACACACACACACACACTTGGTTTGCATCTGTGTTCTGGAAGTAGCATTACAACATAGTGTTTTTTTGGGCGGGGCAGAACAACTGGAGTTTCTCACACTTTCATATAATTTTAGGATTGCGGCCTTTTGTACTGTACATTGACTGTGTGAGGGGTGGAGCCAAGGAAGGCTCATATAAATGAAGCATTTAGAATTTGTTACCCAATATGATTTATTTGTGTAATATGGAAAGCAGGTGCAGCAATGTGGTTAGTTACTATATATTCTGTATCTGTTTATACTACAAATGAGCTTTCTACACAGTATCTGCAGATAGGGTGAGCATAATCCTTAACATTCAGATTGATTCAGTGCATACAGAGAATCAAGTTTAAAAGCAATGTGGATCACTTTGAATAGCATCTTGCAAATCAAAAGCTCAAAAAGGAATGATCATATATTACTTATTGTTGTTGGTAGATTGTATTAGTGGGAAATCAGGCACTGCATTAAAGAAAGTGTAGTCAGTATTAGCGACATAAACTGAGGTAATGGTGACAATTGTTAATATTTAAGGAGGTCAGAGAGGACAATCCATTAACTAAATTTTCTAAGACTCTGAACATCATTTTGCCTTTCTGTATATGCTTTCAAACTTCAGTTTGTCACTGACAGGACAACAACTATAACAGGACTAATTTTAACAGTGCAAAACCTGATATAGGAAATTATTACTAGGAAATTTCCTGACTTTTACCCTCCCTCCCTCCTCTTTAGAGCTCTAACCCTCACCTCTACCTTCCGACAATGGCCTTCCTGCCTGCATATCCCCTTCACTCTCACCTGCAGTGCTTATTTCAAAGATTGCACTTGGCTGGTATGTCATGCTACCTAACATTTGGCACATTTTGAATTACTGGAATTTCCTAAGCCTCAGTCTCTTACTTCTTTTTATTGTGTAACTATGTATTATTATGTTGACCTTTGTATGTATGTATATCCCCCATTCCGTCGACATGGAACCTTTGTAAATGAGCAGTTCCTGCTCAAAGGTATTTTTAATCCTAGATTTCAATAAAATAAAAAATAAATAAAAAACTGCTATATTAAAAACAAGTTCTAGCTAGAGCCGATATGGCTGTGGCGAGCTGCCAAATGATTAAAGTTACTTGTGTGTGTAGAAAATTTTGAATGACTGGATGTAACTTGTCAATTTTTTTGAGTTATTTCACCAAATTTTCAACATGGCCTTTTTGGGAACACACCTCATGAAGAGTGTCACTGTCATTTTGTTCTCATGTCCCAAAAGGTGATTTTGCAGTGTGACCATGCCATTCTATGCCACAGGCATGAAAAACATGTTTCGGGCAGAATGTGAAAAATGACAGCTTCACTGTTAATAAGGAGGTGTGCAAGAATGGCAATATTGAAAATCTGGAGTAACAAAATGACTGTGACAGTGTTCATGAAGTGGGATCTCAAGGATCCCATGTTGAAAATTTAGGGCCAAAATTTCTAAAAATGGCTGATATATCAACATAAGTTGAAAATCTCATTGACTACCATTATACCATGCTTACCTTTGACTTTTCAGTTTGCAGTATGGCTTTGAAGAGTGCAGATGTGTCCTGATTCAGGGAAGATAAAAGCGCCGACCTCTGGAGGTAAGTATTGGGTAAGGGGGTGCAGGGAGGTAGGTGCTCAGTGGGAGGGTGGGATGGGAAGGGGGACTGGGGTGACAATGAGGGACCATTTTCTTTTTTACAGGCAAAAAAAAAGACGTTGGATGGTTTTAATTATTTAGAGGAAATAAAACATAAATTTGGACACACTGAGCTGGGATCCCAGTGTGCCACACGAGTTGAGGGGTCAGGATGCCGACATAGGGATTAGGCACCCCGTTGTCAGCGTGGGAACAGGGAATGGAGGGAGTGAGGAGGACAGCAGCAGTGGTAGGGAGCGGGAGGGTTTTATTTGCTGCCGGGGCTGGGACAGAACAGAAGGAATGGGGAATACAGCAGCAGTGGGAGGGAGCAGGAGGAGTGCCATCTCCAAGATGGCAGAGGTTACACAACTGCACATGCAAGGCATTCACATATGGTTAGTTGCATTGAATGGCATTCTGCAATTCTCAAGATGCAGCACCAGTGGAACTGCACATGTGCATGAGGCGTGCATTTCTCGTACCCAAATGTAGAAGTAACAGCCAAAATATGGCAGCTGTTATTCCATAGCAGCTGACCATAGCAGAGTGCTCCCAACTTAACATAGAAACACAGAATTTGATGGCAGATAAGGACCGCTTGGCCCACCTAGTCTGCCCATTTTCCTACCTAACAGATAAGCTGCAGATCCTAGTTAACTAACAGCATGCTTCTTTCTACCCCCCACTAGGACTGCCTTATGTCTGTCCCATGTATTCTTGAATTCAACCAGTGTTCTTGACTCCACGACCTCCTCAGGGAGGCTGTTCCATGCATCCACAACCCTCTCCATGAAAAAATACTTCCTCACATTACCTCTGAGCTGTCCCCCCTTTATTTTCAAATTGTGCCCCCTTGTTCATGCACATCGCTTTTTCTGAAAGATGCTACCCTCTTGGATTTTGTTGATTCCCTTGAGGTACTTGAAAGTTTCTATCATGTCCCCTCTCCCCCTTCTTTCCTCAAGGATATACATATTAAGCTCCTTTAGTCTTTCTTCGTATGTCTTCTGGTGCACCATTTTGGTTGCCCTCTTCTGGACAGCCTCCACTCTGTTTATGTCTTTGCGGAGATGGGGTCTCCAGAACAGCACACAGTACTCCAGATGGGGTCTCACCAACTGTCTGTACAGAGGGATAACAACTTCCTGTTTTCTACTATTGATGCCTCTCCCTATGCATCCCAGTATCCCCCAGCCTTCCTTACTGCCTTCTCACACTGCTTTCCCATGTTTAGGTCATCTCATATAATTAACCTCCGGTCCCTTTCCATTTTTACTGTTGTCAGTATCTCACCCCCCATTGAGTACTCTTCCCCTGGGTTTTTGGTTCCCAGGTGCATTACCTTGCACTGCTTTGCATTGAATCTGAGCTGCCATACATTTGACCATTCCTCCAACCTTGCCAAGTCCCTTCTCATCCTTTCCACTCCATCTTGTGTATCAACCCTGTTGCAGATCTTTGTGTTGTCTGTGAAGAGACATACATTTCCTTCCAGTTCCTCTGCAATGACACTTATAAAGACATTAAAAAGGACCAGTCCCAGAACTGAACCATGCAGTACCCAACTAGTAGCCCTCCTTTCTTCACTGTGGACTCCATTTACTACCACTCTTTGCGTCCTGTTGTCTAGCCAATTTTTTATCCAGGCTACCACCTTGGGACCCACTCCAAGGCTGGCTAACTTGGGTATCAATCTTTTGTGTGGGATTGTATCAGATGCCTTGCTAAAATCTAGGTAGGCCATGTCCACAGCCCCTCCCTGGTCAACTACTTTGGTCACCCAGTCAAATAAATCTATTAGATTTGTTTGACATGACCTTCCTGCTGTGAATCCATGCTGCCAGGGCCCTGTGCCCCACTGGCCTCTAGGTACTCAACAATTCTTTCCTTCAGAAGTGATTCCATCATTTTCCCTATCACTGAGGTCAAAAACTAACTAGTCCGTAGTTTTCTGCCTTTGTCCTGCTCCCACTTTTGTGAAAAGGAATCACATCTGCCCTCCTCCAGTCCTCAGGTACCACCCCATCCTCCCATGATTTGTTAAAGAGATTAGTCAGCAGTGTCACTAGTTCTACCCTTAGTTCTTTTAGAATTCTTGGGTGAATCCCTTCAGGGCCCCATTGCTTTGTCCACGTTCAATTTTATTAGTTCTTTCAGAATCCTTTCTTCTGTAAATGAACTGGTATCGACCCCGGTCTTCAGAGTGTTTCTTTTGTTTGGTTTAGGTACCTCCACCTCCTCTTCCTTTGTGAATACTGAGCAGAAATATTTGTTCTCTGTTGGACTTTTGGAAGGATACTTCCAAAAGTCCAATGGAAGAGTGCCACGACTGGCCATTTTCAAGCTATGGATCACAAAATGCCTGTAGGATCTTCCCACAGCAATAAAAATGTCTGTCTTTATCACAGCTGCTGGAAGATGTCCTTAGCACCACTCATATGAACAAGAAAGGAATGAAGCCAATGTGCTGGGTACTTTAATTGGCATATCAGTGAAAGTGCAGTGCATTGTTTCTAGTTCAAATATCAGTCACTCAAGTAACTTGCATATGGGGGGGCACAAATAATGGCCATCATATACCTAACAAGAAACCAGCTAAAGATAAACAGATGTCAGAATCCATTTTGGTTTTACCAGCTGAGCCTGTTAGAGTGCTACTCTGGAGTGTTTGGTATATTAGGGAAATAGGAATTTAAGAATATAGCCAAAAACAATGTGTCTAATAAGCTCATTTTCACAATACAAACCTGTGATGTAGTGGCAACAAAGGCTAAAACTGCAGACGGTATTTTCATGTGCCATGTTTTTATTTTCTTATGTCTTTGCAGCTTCTGGACACAATGCCAAGCAAAGAGAAGATGTCGGGAGTGGATTTTGAATGGCAGCTAGTGGCCTTCATGAAGGCAAATGGAAAAGAATGCTGGGATGACATGTTTCAGACTCCAGATGGCCATGGCCCCTCAGGAGTCCAAACTAGACTGGATCAGAAGCCACAGCCTGAAATGCTAGCAACACCTGTCCCAGTGAACCCTTCACTGGCAGCCCTTGCCAAGAAAGGAAGGAAACTGAAGCTGTCATGTACCTCTTGCACCAGAGTATCCACAGCCAGGTAGAGATGTTGTGAAATAAAATTTCACTGCACTAAATGCTTCACAAAATTGCGGTGAAAAGGTGAAATTTCACCTGCAATTTCACTTCAAATGGGCATCTCCTCCTGAGAGCCCCACTCCCTGGTATCTAGTGGTCCCCCCCACAAACTGTCAGCAGATAGAGCCCACCCTTCTCCCTCCAGTATCCTGATTGGGCGACTGGCACAGCCTCCCATCATCTCCATGGCCAGCAGCCTGACTGAGCACTTCAATGAATGAGCACATGCTTACAAGCACATGCTTATTCATTGAAGCATTCAGTTGGGCTGCCAGCCATGGGTGTGAGTGGAGGGCTGTACCAATGGCCCAATTGGGGTACTTGAGGGGAGCGGGATGGGAACTATCTGCTGACAGGGTGGGGGTTGGGGTCCACTAGACCCCAGGGAGTTGGACATTTTATTAATTTATTTTTTTAACTAAAGGAGAGTCAGGATGACTCAGGAGGGACAAGAGGGTAACTCGGGGGGGGGGTTTACTGACCATGCAGCATCGGGAATACTTTGAAGACCATCACAACGACATTTTCAGAAGTTCATTGTGATGGTCAGAATAGCAAAGGCCCAAACCGAGGAAAGGATAGCCAATTCTGTTAAGAAGGGGGATAAGACCTTTTATAGGTACATTAGGGAGCGAAGAAAGACCAAAGGAGGGATACTGAAGCTTAATAAAGGGGAAGGAATGTGGGTAGAGGGTGACAGTGAAAAAGCAGGGATACTGAATGAATATTTCTGCTCAGTATTCACAAAGAAAGAGGAGGGGGAGTTACCTAAACCAAACAAGAGAAACACTCTGAAGACAGGGGTCGATACCAGTCCATTTACAGAAGAAAGGGTTCTGAAAGAACTAATAAAATTGAAGGTGGACAAAGCAATGGGGCCTGATGGGATTAACCCAAGAATTCTAAAAGAACTAAGGGTAGAACTAGTGACACCGCTGACTACTCTCTTTAACAAATCATGGGAGGATGGGGTGGTACCCGAGGACTGGAGGAGGGCAGATGTGATTCCTCTTCACAAAAGTGGGAGCAGGACAGAGGCAGGAAACTACAGACCAGTTAGTTTGACCTCAGTGGTAGGGAAAATGATGGAATCACTTCTAAAGGAAAGAATTGTTGAGTACCTAGAGGCCAGTGGGGCACAGGACCCAAGGCAGCATGGATTCACGATGGGAAGGTCATGTCAGATGAATCTAATAGATTTCTTTGACTGGGTGACCAAAGTAGTAGACCAGGGAGGGACTGTGGACATGGCCTACCTAGATTTTAGCAAGGCATTTGATACAGTCCCACACAAAAGATTAATATACAAGATAGCCAGCCTTGGAGTGGGTCCCAAGGTGGTAGCCTGGATAAAAAAATTGGCTAGACAACAGGACGCAAAGGGTAGTAGTAAATGGAGTACACAGTGAAGAAAGGAGGGTTACTAGCGGGGTACCGCAGGGTTCAATACTGGGACCGGTCCTTTTTAATGTCTTTATAAGTGACATTGCAGAGGAACTGGAAGGAAAAGTATGTCTCTTTGCAGATGACACAAAGATCTGCAACAGGGTTGATACACAAGATGGAGTGGAAAGGATGAGAAGGGACTTGGCAAGGTTGGAGGAATGGTCAAATGTATGGCAGCTCAGATTCAATGCAAAGTGCAAGGTAATGCACATGGGAAACAAAAACCCAGGGAAGCGTACACAATGTGGGGTGAGATACTGACAACAGTAAAAATAGAAAGGGACCTGGGGGTAATTATATGAGATGACCTAAAGGTGGGAAAGCAATGTGAGAAGGCAGTAAGGAAGGCTGGGGGGATACTGGGATGCATAGGAAGAGGCATCAATAGTAGAAAATAGGAAGTTGTTATCCCTCTGTACAGATAGTTGGTGAGACCCCATCTGGAGTACTGTGTGCAGTTCTGGAGACCCCATCTCAGCAAAGACATAGACAGAGTGGAGGCTGTCCAGAAGAGGGCAACCAAAATGGTGCAGGGTCTGCACCAGAACACATACGAAGAAAGACTGAAGGAGCTTAATATGTAAACCCTTGAGGAAAGAAGGGAGAGAGGGGACATGATAGAAACTTTCAAGTACCTCAAGGGAATTAACAAAGCCCAGAAGGGTATCATCTTCCAGAAAAAGAGATGTGCAAGAACAAGGGGGCACAATTTGAAGATAGAGGGGGGACGGCTCAGAGGTAATGTGAGGAAGTATTTTTTCACTGAGAGGGTTGTGTATGCATGGAACAGCCTCCCTGAGGAGGTCATGGAGTCAAGAACAGTGGGGGACTTCAAGAATGCATGGGACAGGCATAAGGCAGTCCTAGTGGGGTGTAGGAGGAAGTAAGCTGTTGGTTAACTAGGATCTGCAGCTTATCTGTTAAGTAGGAAAATGGGCAGACTAGGTGGGCCAAGCGGTCCTTATCTGCCATCAAATTCTATGTTTCTATCTATGTTTCTATGGTCTCCACATTCCCAACACTGTTGCTGGTGAGGTGTTTGCCTCCATACCAGAACTAACTCTGACTGGAGTTAGAAATCTAAAGTACGGGGGGTGTGGGTGGCAGAGCTCCCCACATGGGGGGTGTGGTGGGTGAAGCCCCCCACAGAAAACACTTGATCCCTGAGCAATGGCACAACACCAGTTGGTGGTGTTGTGCTGTCGCTGTGCCATTGCTTGACCCACTTTTCTTGTTGCCGTGGCATAGTGGAATCACTTGTGGGGAGGGGTGTGATTTATTTAATTTTGGCAGGAGATCAGCCAGGGGTGGGGGGGCCACCACTAGAAACCAGGGAGACCCTAAATTTTAACCAGTGAGTCTCAGTGTGGAGGGACCACTAGACACCAGGGAGTTGGATATTTCATTTATTCATTTTTTTAAGTAAAGGAGTCGGGATGATTCGGAAGGGACATGAGAGTAACTCGGGGGGAGGGGGGCTTTATTTAATTTCAGTCGAGAGCGGCTGGGGTGGGGGCAACCACTAGACACCAGGGAGAGGGTATGTATATATATATTTTTAAATGTTAGCCATGAGCGGCCAGGGGGATGGGGGACCATAGTAGACACCAGGGAATGGGACACAGGGAATAGTGGCGAAATTGAAGAATTTCACCCGTGAGTGGCAACGTTTCACCCATGAGCGGTGAATTTTGCTGGTTCATGGGTGAAATGTTGCCCATTCCATGGGTGAAATTTCACATTTCGCACCATGAAATATTTCACGAAATGCATGTATTCTGCGAAATATTTTGCAGAGCAAAATTTGTCAATTTCGCACAACGCTACAGCCAGGTTGGCCTTATCTGGGAAATATGGCCTGTGAGGAGTTGAGGCAGTCATTGAGGTGGGCAACCTTTCCAAGGAATGAGCCAGCCCCAAAACCTATGCAAAGGCCTCAGGGGGCCCAGTCCCAATGGGATAAGGGGATAATCCGCTCCCTCCACTGGTGGGACTTGGGAATCCAGAATCCCCTCCAGCAAGGCTGCCTACACTGCTCCAGCTGGTGTTGCCATCTCTGAACCCAAACCCACTGGTTACAGCTGCTGCAGTGCTCCCATCCCTTCACCTCAGGGACCAGTCCCACTGATCATACTGAGGCAGGTACTCCCACCTTTGCTGAGCTATATCAGCTAGTTGGGCCATCACTGGCTCTCCCTGCCCTTCTCCAGCCAGCGGAGCCTCCACTGGTTCATCAGTGCTTGAGTGCAAACTTGACTACATGTTAACCTTCATAAATGCTCAAGAACAAAAACAAGCAGACCCAGGAAAAGTCAGGGCACAGGGTCCACACCTTCAGGTAGGCCAGAAGGACAGTGCACAACCTGTAAGTATGGTCTATATAAGCCTGGGGGATCTGGTGGCATTGCACCTATCAGAAAAGCTGTAGAAGCAGATGGGGAATGGAGTATGTGGACGTCAGCTGATTTTGCAATCTTCCTGAGTTTATGGATCCAAGTAAATCCAATGAGGGCAGGCAACCTGGGAACATACAGTGAAACAGGTTTATTTTATGACAGATATTTTCGTGGTCCTGCTACTGACACTCTGAATGCACATTGCAGTAATCGCACTGTGGCTTAACTACACTTTACAGTTGTGGGCACAGTTATGGTATGAGCTGTCATCTGTCAGCCCTTCTCCTTCATCAGCTGACAGCACTTGCAATAATCAGCTAATTAAAGTGTTATTTAAGCAGCTACACTATTCCGCAGCACAATCACATCCAGTCACTCTCCATACAGTTTTAATGCACTGGACCTTTTTTACATTTTTAATATGTAGTTTTACCATCTGTAAAAATGTCTTTAGTGATGTGGCTACAGTAGAGATGTAAAAGTGAGTGAGAGTTTACCCTGATAGAAGAGTTGACAGTGGGCATTCTTTGTTCTTCTGTGTATATACTGTTAGCTCTTGCTGAGAGTGTGATCAGCAAACTACAAGCATCCAGCCCAACCTTGAAAAACCATTGATTTGAGTACAGCCACTTCACCCCTGAAGTGAGGTATGAAATTGGCCACTATGCCTTTGAAAGCAGTGTAATAAAAGTTGTTAAGTGTTATCATGCCAAGTACTATAAAACAATTTATGAGAGTTTGTTTAGAAAGTTCAAGACAAATTACAAAAGTAAATTGAAAGACTGTCCCAATCCAAGCAGTATTCCACACAAAGTGCCTATACAACTCTGTGGGAGACCACCATTGCTGTTTGAGGAGGTGGACAGTGAGCTCAGGAAAATCATTATGACAGTTCATGTTGAGGGGGGCAGTGGTCAACACTAGAGTGGTCATAGCTGTGGACATGGGTGTAGTTAAGTTCTATAATCATAAACTCCTACAAGAATTTGCTCAACATTTACATTTTACTACACAGTGTACTTGGTCATTTTTTATTGGAATGGGATTCACCAGATACAAAGAGACAAAACCTGGCAGGAAAACCCACAAAGATTTAATGGAGCTAAAAACATTCCTAAAGTGTATACAGAAAACAGTGTGGCAGGAGCTAATCCCCAGATAATTAAAAATAAACACAAACAAGCACAATTAAAGTGGACCTTTGCATGTCTGTATTAAAAAAAAAAACACATGTCCAGTGGCTGGTGACCACTTTTGAAAAGCAAGCAGCAAGACTTGATGATGTCATCAGGGAGTTTGTGGGGATTCTTTTTATTGTACAGTATTTTTCATGTACTGTAACTCTTGAATCTCACTGCATCTCTGTAGGATGATGGCAAGAACATGACCATGACCACAAACTTAGGGTGATGGGAAGAACACGACCACTACCATGTGTGAGTAAAACACTGAGCTGCAAAAAAATGAATGACTGTGCAATGACTCCACTGTTTCAAATTCTAAAGCTAAAGCTGTATCTAGGACACTGTACCTAAAAGGCTAAAAGGCTCACTGCAGTCTTACTCTGTTTTCAGAAGCAAAAGTGTGATTGGCTGAACCTGAACCTGAAAACAGAGGTCTTACTGATTTTAACTCACTTAAGTCATTCAAGTTACTAATAATTTAACAATTTTAGCAAGTTAATCATTTTTAAACTTTGATAAACTTGGCAATAAAATACAAAAGTATCAAAAAACACCAGT
The DNA here is from genome assembly GCA_016271365.2 of Neoceratodus forsteri. Taxonomy (NCBI): domain Eukaryota; kingdom Metazoa; phylum Chordata; order Ceratodontiformes; family Ceratodontidae; genus Neoceratodus; species Neoceratodus forsteri. The sequence continues at coordinate 623,152,752 of JADMNL010000023.1, read as the reverse complement.
ACTATACTGTATTTTGTTGATGTCAGTGTACTGAGCCTCTAGCCTGAACAAATGAAATAGTTATGCCTATGTATTACACACTCACTCCATATATTACTGTAGTTTAATTTTAAACAATCCTTTCTGGTCATCTAATACACTGAAAGATAAATTATGGGCAAAGAAGTCCATTTTACAGTATTTTAATTGGATTATGGCACTGCATGCCAGCAAATCCATTTGGGGATGATTAGAATATGATAAAGAATTTCACAGGAGAAAACACAAAAAGCCAGGTGGGGCTTGCAGCATGCTGGACCTCCCATTATTGTGAGCAATTGATCTTGGTAGGAGTGTTCAGAATTATGATAGCTGGTTTCAGTCAGATGACTGTAATTGCCAAAGAAAGGGGACAGGGCACTAGTGAGTGCATGGCCGGAGAGAGGGGACTGCTGTTATAATTATAACCAATGGACACGCAGGTGAAACTTCTGCAAGTTCAAGCACAAGTGCATGGCATGTGAATGCATTCACCCATTCACTCAGTGCAAAACAGGGACCACTCCTTCCTGCCCTTTTCAAAAATGGCAGAACAGGCCTCTGAATGCCAGTAAGGGTGGGATATGTTGAGAGATGGCTGAAAAATTACCCAGACTGGGCACTCGCTCATGCCCTGGCAGATGGTTTCAGGGAGGGCTTCTGGATTCCATATGATGACCTGCTAATCTTATAAGGCAGAGAACCTGAAGTTGGTCAGCTAGTGACCAGTTGTCATCTGAGCCAAGCTAAATAAGGATGTGGCAGCAAGACAAATTAGTAGGCCTTTTGCAGTGCTGCCTCCCCCTCATCTCAGAGTGTCCCCCATTGGGCTGGTTTCCACGAAGACTCCAGGAAAATTCTGCATGATAAATCATCTGCTGTACCCAGATGAGGATTTGGTTAATCACCACATTGACCCCACCTACACAGCAGTGTCATATATGCTGTTTAATAGGTGATACTGGTGGTCTGGGTTGGGGTGGGGGGGTCCACCCGATAAGGCTGACACAGAGTCCACTTTTCATCTGTTGCCAGTGCATACTGATGACTGAGATCTGCTGGTTATGAAATCTGAGATTCAGTATTATATAGATAATTGTATATTGATGGGCTGCACGGTGACGTGTGCTGACTGAACTGTTCAGTTCTTTCCTGGATTGGGCCACCATGTGCAAGGCAGGATGCTCTGAGGAAGTGCACTACCTGAATGACTTCCTGTTCATAAGGAAGTCAAGCACCAATCATTGTGGCCAGTTAATGGGGGCCTTCCAAGCTGTATGCACCAATATGGGGGTCCCTTTTGATAATGAAAAAGTAGGAGGCCTGTGTACCAGGCTATCCTTCCTGGGCATAGAGATTGGCACAGTGACCACCAAATTCTGGTTGCTTCAGAATAAGCTGTTACCACTCTGAGACCTCCTCTCTAAGGTGGCCAGGGTGTGCAAGATCACCTTATGTAAGTTGTAGCCAGTGCTCAGACACCTCAACTTTGCTTGCAAATTCATGACAATGGGCAGGACATTCCTTTGCTGATTGGAGAAGGTCGGCATTGGCTGCAGTAATCCCCACCATAGGATGTAGATCTCAGAACTGATGAGTGGAGGGCCTTGGTTTGTTGCTGTCCTTCCTGTATTACTTCAAGAGGGTCTCAATCTGGCCAAAGGCAACCATCAGGCAAGGGTATGAGCTCTTCACAAATGCATCTGGGGGCTTTGACTTAAGTGCATATTTTTGGGGTGTGTGGTGCATGGGGCAGTGGACCCATGTCTGGGAAGCAGAGGACTTACTCATGCAAACATAGAAGCATAGAATTTGCCAGCAGATAAGGGCATCTTGGCCCACATAGTCTGCCCATTTATCCATGCCTGTAGTATCACCACAGATCTTTCTTGATCTACGGCCCATTCACCCACCCACCACTTCCTTTTACCTAAGAGTCTGTAATACCTATGCCATGCATTGTTGAACCCAACCACTGTTTTTGCACCCACCACAGCTGCTGGAAGACTGTATCAGGAATCCACCACTCTTCTCGTGAAGACATACTTCCTCACATCTCTTCTGAATCTACCCTCTTCTGCTTCTTATCATGGCCCTTTGTCCTTGAGCATCTTATTGTCTGAAAAATACTTACCTCCTGTACCTAATTAAACTTTGTGAAGTATTTAAATGTCTCTATCAAATGCAGATCACTCTTTTAGTGTTTTTTCCCATTGTGGTGGCCCTAATCATGTGGGGGGAGCAGTTTAGGAAAAAGAGTAACCTTCAGGACAGACAACAGCAGGGTAGTATAACCATCAATGGCAGGCTGGGTAACAAGGGCCCCTTGGGTAACCTTATGTGGGTTCTTGTGCTAAAATACTGTCTAGCAGGTAATATTAGTGCTCCTTTTATTTTAGCGATATTAGCTGAAACGGAAATACCGCTAATATATTCGGATCGCTAATATTATCTTCTCAATATGGCATTACTGTATGGTTGAGCAACATTGTTTTCTTAGCAGTTGTTCACACGCCCACTGTTGCTAAACAAAACAAAAATTCCAAATCATGATATTGAGACTGCCACTGTGTCGAGGGGCATCTGACCACTTCAGGGTGCTCCCCAGCCCAAAGAAGACAAAAATGAGGGTGGCTAAAAATTCTGCAATGCCCATAGGTAGTCTGCAGTTCTACAAGGGACTCTGAAGGGATGGTGAATGTTTAACTGCAGTTAGTAAGCACAAATTGCAGCCCGGGTGAAAGACAAAGCAATGAATGGAATCCTTCTCGTGTGTTGCCTTTTCTTTTTTTTCCATGTCCACTGTCCAGCATGAACGTTATATAGGCAGCATTGAGAGTGCGAGGAGGTGAACCATTACATCAAGAGGCAGGGCATGCCAACTAGTAGCACCAAGGATTAATGCTTTCAGCTCCGTCAGTCCATTAGCAAATACACAGGGACATGCAAGTGCAATTTTTTCCCCTGTGCCCCGACTGACACAGATTTGCTGAACTTTTTCCACAGACTGAGGGCAGCTGCTATGAATGTGTGGTGGGGGTGGGAGGAGCTACAGTTTAGTACAGTACATTGGCATCTGCGCTACACACCACTTTTGTTTTGCAGCGCTGTTTGCATTTTGTGTTAACTACTGCAGTAATTACGGGTGAACCATCCGCTAATTTAAACGGGTGCTAATACGTACCGCATATCAGACGTGCTAAATTAAATGGGTGCCAATATAACCTGCTATACAGTAATTGGTGCTTAACATACTGTTTAGAGCTGTGCAAGTGCCAGGTGTGAATAACAGTATTGCTGATGCTTGCTCTCATTTGCAGTGGCAGAGACTGTGGACGTTGGCTCCAGAAATGGGGGCATACCCCAGTGAAGTCCCAGCATACCTTTGAGAATTTGTGATCCAGAAGCCTCAAAGTTTCTCTGGAGTGCTTTAATGCCTAGCACATGGTCAGTGTACAAGAGGCAGGTGGAGAAATTTCTGAACAGGTATCAGGATCAGGGTTGGGGGAATGTATGGCCCATACCAGGGGACCAGCTGTTCACATAGAAACATAGACTTTGACGGCAGATAAGGACTGCTTGGCCCACCTAGCCTGCCCATTTTCCTAGTCTATTAGATAAGTTGCAGATCCTAGTTAACCAACAGACTACTTCCTACTAATAGCCTACTAATGTGAAGCATCCACTCCAGGTGCAGTAGGGCAGAAACTAGTGGGCATTTCATGATTCTCCAAGGTCATAGGCCAGAAGAATACTACGTGGGCATTTCACATTTGCAAGCTGTTGTAAGGTTGGGTCTGCAGGGCCCCTATGTAGCTAGGTAGTCGATGACTGATTAGCCCAGCCCTGCTGGCACGGATTGGAGACAAACTGCAGAGGGTTTGCTCATTCCCAACGGAAGCATGATTGTTCTGCACAGCATTCCTGGTGGCTTTTTGTGCGGCCTTTAGGGTATCTGAATTGATATGATTGAGCAAGGCTCTGAGCTTGCCAGTGGCCTTTGAGGACGACAATGTGGCAGTGACCCTAGATGAGGTGTTTGTCTGACTGTGGTAAAGCAAGACAGACAGGTTGGCACAGGGGTGCTAGTGCAGCCTGTTATAGTCCTCAGAGGTGCAGTGGGATAGCTAAACATGGGTGTTAGACTGTGTGTCCTGTTGGGTGGCTGGGGAGTCACTTTTGTGGCATTAAGATGGGCCCTCTGCTGTATTTCAGTTTTGTCATGTCGTGGAGATGGCCATGAAGGAGATGGGGGTGGGGCTGGTTTTGAAGAAACTCAATACCCATTCCTTATGCAGTGGGCTGCCACATATGCTACAGCAGAAGGGCTCACAGTTAACCAGAGTCAGGCCCTTGGCCATTGGAGGTTACAGGCTTTTGAAAGATATGTGTGATCTCTTTTGCTTCAACCTTTGTTTGTTTTTTCTGGCAGGTGTCACATCCCGAGGAAACCAAGTGTGGCTAAGTGGGCACTCTATTCATTGAGCAACCATCAGAGCACAGCATTTCCAAGGGGGTGAGAACCTTTTTCTGGACCCATGGCAGTCATGGGTTCACTGTATGGGATTATAGGATGAGATGCAATGAATTGCTACCATGGGCACGGCTAAATCAGCTTTACAATGCTGGTTCAACAACTAAGCTGTTGACCGCCAACACAGTGATGGATTTATGTCAACTGCAATTTGCAGTTGACATAAATTTGAATGTAGACCCTGGCTGTTTTTTCATTGGGGTGTTCTGCCCCCCTGATCCCCCCCAATCTTAAGTATTCTAACTCTGAGTTGGAATTGGATCGGGGATGAGGTGCAGGACCTGGAGAGAGAGTGCCGGGGTCTCAGAAGGAGTATTACAGCAAAAACGTTGATGTTGTCAGCATCAAAATTTTCGCTGTAATAGTGTCGCCATACTGAGGGCATACTGGCTAAATCTCCCCCAGCATCCTGGTGCTGCATGTGGGAGGCAATGATTGGGGGCTATGAAGTCACTTAAACTGTTGTTTCAGATGAAGGAGGTCTTGGCCTTGTTTTGGGACAGACAGCCTGCAGGCCCTTTTCATGAAGAAAGGAGATCACATCTGATGTCTCAGGGAATGTGGTGGGCTTTAGGGTTGACAACACCAAAGAAGACCACACCACTGATTGTCAAGACTCTGGAGACCCAAAACCCTAATATTTTTTCCATTTGTTGCTTCAGGGGTGGAGGTTGGGGGGTTAGGGTTGGAAAATGTAATGCCACATTTCCTTACATCTGTGGTGTTAACTTCAACCTTAACTTGTGCATTAACAGATATATGTAATATATATAGTAGGCATGGTGATACCTATATATCATGACTGAGTAAACACTTCTTTGTTAAACCCAATTTCTGCAACCTAATAAATCTGCTCCTGTTCAACCAGTTTACCTGAAACGTGAGAGATGTGGAGTCTGGGCTACTGTCTCTAGATCCTGACAATTTTGCATCAATCAGTTCAGGACAGGGTAAAGTTACAGTGGAACAAACACACTAAAATTCATCCAAATTGATTATTTATTCTGCTCTCCTATAGCTAAAAAAATGTTTTTTTTTTTAACCTGAAACTTACTGGTTTGATAGTCTGACCAAAGATATTTTATAGTTTTTAAAATAACAGTTAAAAACTGTCCCATTTTAACAGCATTCTCATTCAAATAAATGAACCTTCTAAGGATTGCTGGAGTTTTACACTAGTAAAACAAAGAAAGAAAAATAGCTTTTGTCACCCAAAAATCAAGAACATTTTTAAAGTTTTCACTAACGAATGTTTTCACTAACGTCAGAATCACTTTTGTGACAACTGATTTTGTAATGCAGTAGTGAAACATAACAGAAGTAAAAATTAAGTAGCGAAAAATATGAAAGTGAAAATAATGGTACTGAAAAACGATATTATTTTGAAACTTGAAACCTGTGAAAGTATGCACCTCGGGTGTCCGTCGGCTGGACCTGCACTTCCATGTGACTAGAGATGCAAATGAGCAACATAGAAAAATAGAAATACAGAATTTGTTGGCAGATAAGGACCACTTGGCCCACCTATTGTAGTCTGCCCCATCTTTCCTGCCTGCTCTAACACCACAGACCATATCTGGCTCCTGGCTGCCTCCTCTCCACTGCTTTGATACCAATTTTTTTTTTACCTGTCCCATGCATGCTTGAAGTCCACCACTGTTTTGTCCCCACCACTCCCACTGGAAGATTGGTCCAGGCACTCACTGCTCTCTCAGTGAAGAAATATCTCCCCATATCCCTTCTAAACTCCCCCTTCAGCTTTATTTCATGTACCCTAGTTCTTGTACACTTCTTTTCTGAAAAATGCTGCCTTTCTGTACCTTATTCACCAGCGTGGGATATTTAAAGGCCCCTATCATGTCCCCCATCTACCTCCTCTCTTCCATGGTGTACATGTTTAGGTTCCTCATTCTCGTCTCATAAGACATTTAGTGTGCCCCTGTGCCATTTTGTTACCCTTCTTTGGATGGCCTCTACCCTATGAGCTTTCTGAGGTGTGGTCTCCAGAACTGGTCCAGTACTCTTGGTATGGTGTCAACAGTGACTGATACTGCTGCAACACCACCTCTCTCTTTCTGCTGGTGATGCATCTCTGTATGCACCCCACCATTTCACTGGCTTTCCTTACTGCTTTGTCACATTGCCTTGCCACCTTAGGGTCATTTGTTATGATTACCCATAGGTCATTTTCCTTTTTAGTGACTGCCAGCACCTCCCTCTAGTCTATACTTTGCCTCTGGGTTTTGCAGGTAGAAGATTTTCACTTTTTTGCATTGAAACCCAGCTGCCATACTTAGCCATTTCTCAAGCTTTGTCATGTTTTTGTTCATTTTCTCCATCCCTTCTATAGTGTCTGTTGCATCTTGGTGTCCTCCAGAAAGAAGCACATCTTCCCTTCCAGTTCTTCTGCAATGTCACTTATAAAGATATTAAGGAGGACCATATCCAGAACCAAGCTGGTATTCTGTGAACAAGGCAACTGCAATTGAGCACCTACAAAAATGGCGACTCAATTACGGTGCCTGTGTTCAGGGCTACCTGGCAGGGTAGCGATCCGACACCTGGGTGGGCAAGGTAGGGTGATGGAAAGCTACATGTGTATGCACACGCATGTGGGGAGGGAAAGGAAGGTATATGGGAGGGAGTGTGGTGGACAGCTGCTGAGCTGATCCACTAGCATGGTGGGGAGGGCAGTCTGTTGGCAGGTGCAGGGTACAGGGTTTGGGTCCGGCACTGAGTGTTTTTTTTTTTGCTGGGAGGCAGATTTTTATTTTCTAAATACTTCACCTCCCCCCTTGACATGCACCACCCTGGAGTTGAGAATCCATTAGTAGGATGATGTGGGGGGTGCGGGGGAAACAGCCCCCCCTTATTAAAAAAATTCCCTAAATCTCGGGCACCTTCTTCCTGTTCACCATGAGTGTCCATCACTGAAATTCATTTTCGGTGATGTACGCTCACCCTAATGGCGATTGCTATGCTGCGATCACCATTGTGACTGTGAATGTGTGGGATAACTAACTGACATAACCAAGTAGGAATCAAGTGTATAAAAAACACACATATGCATTTGTCAATTTATTTTGTAGAAAAATTAATAAATATATAGAGAAATCATAGAAGAAACAAACAAATGATAGTCCTGCATAACAAAATAACTTCAGGACTCTGCTTTTCCCAGCAGAGCACCTGGCTTCATTTCAACCTAGATAGCCAGTATAATATCTCTTACACTTCAATCATCTGTGTGAAAATCAGCACACTCCAAAGAAGATCCTTCTCCTCTCACTGTTAACACCAGACTGACTCGACTATCTATGGTCCCCTAGTGGTGAGCCCTATTTATACCCTAAGGATTACACCACACTCTGTGGGGGAGCTCCCATTGGCCGTGACATTACATAATGGGGAGTTTCCATATTATCCCATGCTTTAACATGCAGGGGCTTTTTATTTGGCCCTTTTTGCCCAAATATTTTTATTTATTTATTTATTGAAGAGTTTCACCAGGTAGGGCACACTGAGCAAAAGATGCTCATCTCACGGTGCAACCTGGGGGAGAGGGATACATGGGAGATAGCATATACATTTCATAGAGTTACACATAGGAGACCATGGTGCATGATACAGAGTGTACAGGGAATACATAACAGTGAGATATACATTAGGATCTTGATACATTGCCACATACAGGTTTACAGAGTGTAGATACATAGAGGGGGAAAGTGGCATATCGTGCATAGATTACAGACATATAAACAGTCATGTATGCTTACATAATTTCACTGAAGTGATACAGAGAATTTGTAATACCGATGGCTAGTACTTGTTGTTTATGGAGAGGTTGAGAACAGGGTGGGTGGGAAAGTGCAGCAATTTAGAACGCGCAAATAGAAGACAGACATAGACAATGGGATAAACAAGTTATTGGGGGCTGAGCAGAAGTGCAGATAGGAGCAAGTGCAGGGTTGGTTGAACTTTTATGCCAGCATGAGAGAAGAAATGCTAGGGCCGCTGGTCAGGCCACATAGGAAGGAGGGGAGTCAAAAAGGGGGTATGCACGAGGGGGGAAGGGGTCAGGAGCAGGAACAGTTTGTGGCATAGTAGTTAAGTAGGGCAGAGGATATTGAATATCTAGAGAAGGAGTGGCGGATTTGAGCCAGTTGGGCATTTCATAACTTAGGGAGATGGTAGGAGAAGGCTGATTGGCCTGTAGTGGTCCACCAGAGAGGGATTGCCATTAACCGGGAGTCAGTAGACCTAAGGGCATGGGAGGGGGTTGGTAGGGAGGAGAGGGTGGAGGTGAGGTAGGAAGGAAGGGCACCGAGCCAGAAGTTGGACACAAATTTGATACTGTGAAGTAGCCGATGGTTGCTCAGGGATGGGAGGGCCAGAGAGTGATAGAACTCACAATGGTGGGTACATGGGGGGGCATCTAGGGCAAAATGGCAGAAAGCATTGAAGAGTGGGTCCAGACTGGATAAGGTGGAATTTGGGGCCGAGCTGTAGACTATGTCGCAGTAGTCAAAAGGAAGGTAGAATCATTTTCTGAATCATTTCACATCTCTCCAGGGGTGGGAGACAACTGCAATTCCTGTAGAGAGCGCCAAGCTTGGGGCATAGCTTTTTCTGGATAGTGTCCATGTGGGCAGAGAAGGACAGGTGACGGTCAAGCAAGACTCCAAGGTACCTAAAGGAGGGCACGTCCTCTAGTATTGTTCCATCGAGGGTGTGGAAAATCGGTTGTGAGGTGAGTCTGGATAGTCTCTGCCTAGAGCCGAAAGTCAGGGAGACTGTCTTTTTTGCATTGAGGGAGAGTTGGTGGGAGTTAAACCAGAAGCTGTACCTTGTTGAAGTCAGCCTGGAGAGTGGAAGTGATCTCTTCTTGGGTCCAACGGAGGTGAAGAGGACAGTGTCATCTGTGTACATGTGTATAGAGGTAGTAGAGCAGATTTTTGGCAGGTCATTTAGTAGGACAGAAAAGAGAAGGGGGCCGAGAACAGAGCCCTGTGGGACACCAGTGATGATAGGGAGTGGAGGTGAGGTGGAGTCCACTATTTTTACAGACTGGGTTTTATCTTGCACGTAGGCTCTGAACCAGTTAATGGCTGATGTGGATAACCCAGCAGCAGATAGGCAAGTTAGTAATAAAGGGTGAGATACTGTGTCAAAAGCTTTAGCTAAGTCGACAAAAATGGCTGAAGTAATTTGTCCTTTGTCCATCCCTGTAAGGATGCAATCTGTGAGCCTTAGCAGGGAGGTGGCGGTAGAGTGGTCTTTTCTAAATCCTGCCTGGAAAGGTGTGAGGAAGTGTGATTCAGAGAGGAAGTGAGAGAGTTGTGAGAGTATGAGGTGCTCCTGCAGCTTCGCTAGGGCAGGGAGCAGGGAGATGGGATGGTAATTTGCTGCAGTGGTGGGGTCACCTCCTTTTGGTAGAGGGATAACTGTGGCATGTTTCCACTCCTTGGAAATTGATTCAGCGGCAAATGAAAGGTTTAGGAGGGCTGCAAGGGGAGATGCAATAGTGTGGGCAGATAGGAAGAGAAGTTTGGTGTCTAACCCATCAGGTGATTTACCCTTTTCGGGGTTCAGGTAGAGTAGGACATCTAAAGTATCAGTGGGAGCAAGGAGTTTGAATGTGAATTAATTTGGTCCTGGTGGTTTAAGGGTTTCAGACTGAGAGGATGAGGTTATTTTTGGAAGAGAGGCAAGTAGGGTTGTGGCACAGGTGGTGAAGTAGGTGTTGCTTTATTTGCTTTATTTCTACAGGCAGCCCCAGTTACAACATCTCTGGGGCTGCAGAAACCCATTTTCATTTAATTATGGGACACTGTGGGGCTTTTTATACATCTGCCCTTAGTGTCTCTCTAAATGGCAAGTGCATTTCTTTAACCGCTTGGTGCGGCATAACTCACTCTGGTGCATCCTGCTTCGAAACAAATTATGCTCCTGTGTTGCACTTCATGACCAGGAGTGTTGTCGGGCACCGGAGTCATTTTTTCCACATGAAGCTGCAACATGCAGCTGTGACTTTGGTGCTCAGTGCATCTAAATATTTATTTCTCAGGGGTACCAGCTGCTTTTAAACGTAAAGCACAATGTGCGCTATTCGTTATCTCCAAATTGGGAGATAAAGGAGAAGTGCTTCTCAGCACTTAATGTGCAAGCGGGGGGTTCAAGAAAACAGGGGACAGAAAAGCAAAGAGAATGTCAGATTGGCTACCCTGACATGAAAAAAGGGAAAGACAGAAAAAGAAAAAGGAGATAGGAAAGAGTGAAAGGGAAAAATGGGGGGTGGGGGGTTGCACATCTGACTTTTTGTACATTGTTTTACTGGTAATAACAGGAGCACCCTGTTACACCCCCCCAGAGGCAATAGCATTATGGTTGTCAGACACCCTCCTGAAACCCTAGGAAGGTTGGAGCTTCTGCCCACCCACTCTCAGAAACTCCACCTCAGGGACCCTTATAAATATGTACAGTATCTTCATTCAGGCATAATAATATCTACAACATTGTACTTTTCCATGAGGCTCAAAATTATGGGTTGCATACAAACTCTTTACTAGTATATTATATCATATCACTTCTTTCAAGAACCATATTATAAAGAAAGCAAAAACACGGGGAGTCACGTGATGCTGTGCAGGGGATAGGACGTGATCATCAGAGCTCCACTCTCTCACTGACCCAAACCGCTATTAACGTCCATTTACTCTGGCTATTTCCCCGATATTATAAGTAATTAAGAGATCGAGAGTCAAAAGGTGGTGTTTGGAACAGCTGAGCATTTCTGCAACATGTCTATGCAGCAAGTAGCTGAGGAGGCCACGCAGGAGTCAGAAGTTAAGCGCCCTCGCCGTAGTTCTTCTCCCCAAAGTCCCTCAGAGGAACTCTCGCCCTCTCATGTCTATTCAGAGCTAGCAACTATCAAAGAGGCTTTGATGAAGTTAATTGAAGATGCTGCAGATTTCAAACCTGCGCTTACCCAGCTAGCCTGCAGGGTAACAGATACGGAAGCCAGAATAGCCTCTGTGGAAAGAAAGTAGGATAAAATGGAGCCTGAAGTGGTGGAAGTTAAAAGGACTGTAACCAAAGTGGAGGATCGCCTTGATGATTTAGAGGGGAGAAACAGGAGGAACAACCTGGTGCTGATAGGGCTGCCTGAAGGGGAAGAGGGTCCTAATACAATTCAGTTTCTACAGCGTTTTCTGAAGAAAACTGTGGGTCCATCCCCGAATGGTCCGGAGCTTATTATTGAAAGAGCACACAGATCTTTGAGGGCAAAACCCGCTCCGGCTGACCCGCCTAGGCCTATAATCTTTAAACTACTAAACTACCTAGACCGGGAATTCATTCACAGGGAAGCTATAAAATTATCAGCTATTTTGTGGGAAGGCAAAAAATTGAGGCTGGTTCCTGATTTAACATTGAAAACCCATCAGCTAAGAGCTTCATTTAGCCCCATCACTTCCAAGTTGTGGGCAGCTGGTATAAAGCATCGTATGTTATACCCGGCTCGTCTGGAAGTGTCCTTAAAAGAAGGAGCTAAGCGTTTTGACACCATAGAGGAGGCTGTTAAAACCTTACAAAAAAAGTTATACCGATTTATTTCCTAAATGAGAAGGTTCTGGTCTAGTTATACGAGGACTTAAAGGATCAGCTTTAAGAACATTCGAGAAGGACTGTGTATCTCCGTACTGTTTAAATACTTTTGGGCAGATTTGTCCTATTAAATGTTTGTTAAAAGAAGAGCATGTACTTCTTCTAATCGAATGGGAAAAGTTTACTCCTTGGGACACTATTAGACTCTTTCTGGTTAATTTGGATTATCTGTTCCATATTTTTTCTCTGGTTGACTTATGAAGATGTTGTGAGGGATGCCATATTCAGGTCTGTCCGTTAGATGGCGCCAAATACTTCTGGTTAACTGACAAGTGCTTACTGTCGGATCTCTTGATTTAAGTTTCCTGATTTCTCGGTACTAGAGTTATTTCAGCGTCTCCCTCTCTCAATTTTGATCTCGGAGGGGGTTTACTTCCCATTATGTTTTCAGCTCAAGGGAAGAGATAGATAAGTTTCCCTTTTAACAGTATGGTCCTTCAAGGGAATATTCCTACCGGGATCCTAAGTCTGATTTATTTTATTATCTAATGTTCTGGAGTTTCCTCTGCCATATATAAATGTTAGAGCCCTACTAGGATCAAGTTAGATAAAAGTCAGCGGTTATGTAAGCTGAATAGTAATAGGTTTTCTTTTCTTGTCTATCTCTGGAAATCCAGTTTCCTAACTAATGTTGGGAGTGACATATAGTATCCCTTCTGTTATACCATCTTATTTAGGCAGGGAGAACATATAGGGATGGGAGGATGGTGGCTGTCCCACGAGTTACTCCCATACCTTTTCTCGTTCGGGGGTTGGGGAGGTGGTAGAGCGACGCTCACTCCTTTGTGAGTATCATGGACCGTGTGGTAAGATGGAGGCTTAAGGCCTGGGAATGGAGACTTGTATATAGTTCAAAATTTTTGAGGGTTAGTTTAATTTCAGAGCGTTTGGAGGATATTTTCGTGATAGCTTGTTTTTCTGTTTTTTGGGAGTGGGGGTGGCAGCAGATCAGCCCTTCAACCACTTTTTATTACATGGCGCAATTAAGGATTAATTTATGTCCAACGGCTTGAATATTCTTTCGTGGAACATAAAAGGGGGGGAGATAATAAGAAGAAATACATTGTTTTAAACCATCTTGCCAAGTATGACCCTTCTGTAGTGTTTCTTCAAGAAACACATATGCTTCCAGAACAGTTACAGTTCTTTAAAAAGAGCTGGATAGGCCAAGCCTTCGGAGCAGGATTCAGCTCTAATAAATGTGGGGTGGCCTTGTTGCTTGCCAAAAAAATACCCTTCACTCTGGTGCAGTCTATTACTGATCCTGAGGGGAGGTTCATTTTTGTTGTAAGCAAACTGGGCAGTTTTGATTTAGTACTGGGATCAGTTTATGGCACTAATGTGGAAACCCCCTCCTTTTTCACTCAACTAGCTATGGTATTGGCCCCCTTTTTACAACATCCTATTATAATTGAAGGAGACCAGAATTTAGTTCAAGCAAATGATCTGGACCATACTTACCAAAGGGGAGTGGGACTGTCTTCAACACAAAAAGCCCTAGGTGAATTTACCTCCTCCTTGGACGTTATAGGCCCTTGGAGAGTACTTAATCCATCAGGAAAAGAGTTTACTTTTTTTCCCCAGTACACAAAAGCTACTCTCGTATCGACTACTTCCTAATAAGTCACCAAGTAATTTCATGCATGATTGATTCCAAAATACTAGCTCGAGTGGTTTCTGACCACTCCCCAATACTAATTCAGATAGAAATACCTAACATCCCTATCAGGTCACATACATGGTCATTAAACAATAGGTTATTAAAAGACAAGCTAATCACTTCAAAATTCCAATATTTTTTGCAAGATTTCATTAAGATTAATTATAATTCAATCCCTGCTGTGGATCAGGTCTGGACAGCTTTAAAAGCAACTTGGAGGGGGGAACTTATACGTATTGCTACAGTACAAAAAAAGAAAAAGATCAGTCAAACGAATAATTGCCTGCAGAGAATTAAAAGTTTGGAAAATAAAGGGGTGGATAAACTTTCGTCTTTAGAAGACCAGGAACTTACTAGGCTAAGAGCACACTATGCTAGTATTTTACTGGAGAGGGTGGAGAGGTCAGCTTTATTATTAAAAGCATCTTATACTGGCCAAGGTAGTAAAGCGGGTAAATTACTTGCTTGGCAATGAAAGCAGCAGTCCGCATCTAAAAGGACTGCAGCTATTAAACATCCCCAATCAGAATCTTTGGTGGTTAGTCCTCCAGAGATTCTAACTCTATTTCGGGAGTACTATAAGGCACTGTACTCTCCGGACCCATTGCTGGGGGCCCATATTGAGAAAATGTCAGCATTTTTGGAGAAAGCTGGTTTACCCACCTTGTCCAGTGATAGTCAGACCCTCTTAGTAGCCCCAATCACTGGGGAAGAAATTTCGGCAGTAATCGATTCTTTAAAACCAGATAAGGCACCAGGCCCAGATGGGTTCACAGGCCTATTTTATAAAACCTTTAAAAAATATCTTACCCCTCTGTTACTACAGCTTTATAGTTACTGGAGCTCCTTCCCAGCCTTGGCCCAGTCATTATTTGAAGTGAGAATAATCCTTCTACCTAAGCCGGGGAAGGACCCATCAGTGATTAGCAATTACAGACCCATTTCACTGCTGAACATTGATGTAAAAATATATGCAAAAATTCTGGCTAACAGGTTTGGGGGAGTATGGAAATGTCTATTAAGCCCTGAACAAGCAGGGTTTGTGGTGGGGCGCACTTCAGTGGATCATTTTTGGAAATTGTTCCACCTGATTTCTGCATCCAGGGACCCCGAGCTGGAAGTGGCCCTGGTGTCCCTGGATGCAGAAAAAACATTTGACAGGGTGGAGTGGAAATATATGTTTGAGGTCCTTTTAAAATTTGGCATACCGCAACCCTTCATTAACCAAATTCAGGTTTTGTATTGCTGTCCGTCAGCACGACTGCAATGTAATAATCATATCTCTGATGTTTTCCCACTGCGTCGAGGTACCAGACAGGGCTGCCCTCTTTCCCCCTATTTATTTAATCTATACATAGAACCCTTAGCTAGATTTCTTAATTTGGATCCGGAGATAAAAGGTTTCCAATTGGAACATCTTGAATTTAAGCTATCCCTCTTTGCTGATGACTTACTTTTTCACATATCGAGCAGTAGACAGTCCCTCCCCCGTGCTCTCCAAATTATTTCTCAGTTTAGTGAATTTTCAGGTTTTAAACTTAATAAAAATAAAACTATGGTATATTCCTTATCTCCTCTCTTCACGAGAGACCTAATTGTAAACATGGGCCTCCAATGGGAAAAAGAATATCTAACCTACTTGGGTATCAAAATCTCTAAAGACATGTTTACTCTTAAGGATCTCAACTTAGTCCCATTGATAAAATCTACTAAAGATCTGGTGAGGTGGAACAATTTACCGCTATCCTTTTGGGGAAGGGCTAATGTTCTCAAAATGTCAATTTTGCCCAGATTTTTTTACACCTTGAGTAATCTTAATATTTACCTCCCCAAGTCTTTTTTCTTATCGCTTCAAAGGCTCTGCTCTGACTTCCTTTGGAAAGGGAAAGCTCTGCGTAAGGCTTACGGAAAACTAAATCGCCCTAGAGCTTTGGGGGGCTTCAATTACCTGACTATTATGTCTATTATCTAGCAATTCATGCTAATAGATTTTTACATTGGTTTACATCTATGGCCTGCACATTGGATAGCCCCCTTGGCTGTTCTTAGACAATCAACAGGCTGGTTCTTGTAATATCGACCTGGAGGCTTTACTATTTAATCCATGGTCGAATATTCCAGAAAAACTTAGGAACTCTCCCCTCGGGTAGGATGCGAGAGCTTTACAGCAATTATGCTCTTTGCTCCAAATTTCCACTGTAAAAGACCTGAAGCAACCCCTGCTAAATAACCCAAACTTAAAAATAGATAAGAAAACAATGAAAACATTTTTCGGAGGATCACACAATGAGTTATACCTAGCCGATTTTGTCTCGGGTAACTCGGTCCTATCTATTTCTACTCTGCAAATAAAGTTTAAAGTGCCTCAAAAGAATCAGTTTCAGTTATATCAAATACGGCAGTGTATTAATCACCTTCTGGGCAAACCTCCATGGTCGGACAACGCGGGAGTAGTATTAAATAACCTCTGGTCAATATCAAAGGGGCGGAAAGTGATAGCTAAATTGTATAAGAGAATTGTAAACTATGTTGTGTCAAAGGTTTCCCCCATAGCCTACTATTGGAAAAGTAACTACAACAAGGACTTTTCAGATAAAACTTGGGAAAAGATCTGGATGGATAATTATCTCTTAAATAAACAGCACCGGTTAAGAGACAGTTCAATATTCTTCATAACTTATATTTTACTCCCGCTAAATTATTCCAGATTGGGAGGCTAGCCTCAGCAGAATGTGAGGATTGTGGCTCTGAGCTCGCCACTTTACATCATAAACTATGGTCGTGCCCTAAAATAGTTAAATTCTGGAATTCGGTTAAACAGTGGGTGACGTCCTACCTTAAAATTGCCACATATTTTAATGAGGACACTTGTTTGCTAGGTATGTATTTAACGATCCCTACTTATTCTCAAAAAATGCAATTAGCATTGGTGGCTATGGTCACTAAGTTAGTAATACTTAGACACTGGAAGGAGGAATGGGAACCTTCATTCGGGGAATGGTGGGTGGAATTTCTTACCGCTCTAAATGCAGAAAGATGTGTAGCCTGGTTCTCCCACTTTGGCGAGAAGTTCCAAGAATGCTGGGGTGAACTTCTTTCAATTCTTAAGGACAAATTTGGTTATTGAACTAATCCCCACCACTTCCTTTTCCGTTTCTCTCTATTAGGCCTAAGACTACTCGGTTATAAGTTTACCATAGATGTTTGTTGTGCTAGATACCCCTTTGTTAAAAGATGGTTATATTTCTAGGCTTCTTTGGGGGGCATAGTAACTTCCAACATGTTCCTTTCAGCTTATTGTTTCTTTCTTCTTCTTTTACATATTGGTTTCCCTTGTGTGGTACCTTTCTTTCGTTGCTTCCTCCTTTCTACTATTTTTTTGTGTTGGATTGGTTAAGGGTTGTGTCTTGAACTTCTACTTGTACTATATAAGGACTCTTGTATGGGCCTATATGGTTCGTACAATATTAGTTGTAGAAGCATCTAGATTATGGTAAAAGGGCTGCTGCGGGATGAGTGGGGGAGGGCCTTGTCTTGGCTATATTTAGGTTTTTCTTGTGTTTTTATGTTGATTTATCTTATGGCATATGAACAAATCTGTGATTGTCTAACTAAGACATAATGTTGGTTTGAGACCTTTGTCACTTAGGAGTTTATGTAATTTATTTTTCTAAAAAAATAAAGTTATTTGCAAAAAAAAAAGAAAGCAAAAACACATTAATAAACACATTTCATCAAGTTCCATCAGTATGAGTCCCATATCAAGACAAGGAATCTGTGTTATGGTGTATTGAACCGGCTCTTTGCTGAATGGTGAAATGGTAAGGCTGCAGAGCCAAGTACCAACACATTATACGATCATTCTTGTCCTTCATCTGCTGGAGCCAGCACAGAAGGCTATGATCTGTAAGAACCTTAAACTCTGCACCCCACAAATAATACTTCAGAGCTTCTATTGCCCATTTCAATGCTAAGCATTCTTTCTCCATGGTTGAATACTTTCTCTCCCTCTCGTGAAGTTTGCAGCTGATATAAATCTCTGGGTGCTCCTCCTCTATCTTGGTCTGAGAAAGAACTGCACTGATGCTGTTATCACAGGCATTGGTGTGCATTCAAAAAGGAGAGAAAAATCTGGGCTGAGCAATACTGGGGAGGAACATAGGATAGCTTTAATATTCCTAAAAGCTTTGTCACATTCCTGGGACCATTGCACTTTATTAGGGCAATTGTTTTTAGTCAGATCAGTCAGGGGCATTGCTATGATGGCAAGGTTTGGTACAAACCAATGATAGTAACTGGCCAGACCTAAAAAGGACCGTACCTGCTTCTTTGTCAGGGGTATGGGACTGTCTGCTACTGCTTGAACCTTATTGACATCTGGTTTTACAGTACCCCTTCCCAATAGCAAAGCCCAAATACTTTGTCTTGGTTTGGGTAATAGCACATTTGATGAGATTGATGGTTAACCCAGAGTCAGATATGGACTGAATGACCACACTGAGGTGTATGAGGTGCATCTGCCAGTCAGGACTAAAGATGACAACATCATCAAGATAGGCTACACTGTACTGGGAATGGGCATGTAAAGTCTGGTCCATGTATCACTGAAAAGTTGCTGGGGCCCCATGCAACCCAAAGTGCATTTTGGTGAATTGATACAGTCCTATGGGGGTGCTAAAGGTAGTATACTCTTGGACCTGTTTGGATAGGGGAATCTGCATGTAGCCTTTCATAAGGTCCAGGGTGCTGATGTTCCTGGCATTCCAATCTTGTCTAAGAGGTCATCTATACATGGCATAGGGTGCCCATCAAATTCCAAAATGACACTGATTTTCCAGAAATCTAAGCACAATCAAATTCCCCCTTCCTTCTTGTCCACTACAACTATAGGCGATGTCCAAGCACTACAAGAAGGTTTGATCACCCCCAACTGTTCCATTCTCTTGATTTCCTGTATGACCTCCTGTCCAACTCTTTTGGGGAGCCTATAAGGTTTCTGATGAATAGGTTTCTTTTGGGACACTTTAATGGAGTGCACCACTCCTTTTGTTCTCCCTGGTATACTAGTGAAGGTGGCCCTAAAATACTTCAGCAATTGGTCAATCTCCTGTCTTTGGGCTACATCTAAACCAGGGTTAATTTGCACCTCTGTAATTTCTTTTTCCATCTCAAGCCTCTCATACGCCTCCTCCAACTCGGTAACTTCCTGTTCAGGATGGATGAAATAACTGCATATGGGTATTGCCTATCATGCCATTTCCTTAGTAAATTGACATGATATATTTTTTCTGGGGTCATCGGCCTGGCATCTCAGTTTCATAGTTAACCTTCCCAGTCTGCATGAAAACCACAAATGGGCCTTGCCATTTCATCAATAGTTTGTTTTCAGATGAAGGCAGCAATATCAATCAATCAATCAAGTCTTTATTTAACCAGGCGTTCGTCATTGAGCAGAAGCTCATTTGCAAGATGGACCTGGGTGGAGCATGAACAATTGTATATACAGGTCAACACAGGTATTTACAAGGCAATACAGATAATACTCTTTACAGAGAGGAAGAAAAGAAGTTCATATGTACATAGAATTATACAGATATTGTACAGATTACAGGTATTTACATGCATAGAAGTGTCTATAGGAAGATAAAGCAGGTTATCTAAGGTTGCAGGAGGAAGTAACGGAAGAAAAAAAAAAATATACACCAGGTAGAGGTGAAGGAGGGGGGAAGGGAGGGAGATAGGGGGAGAAAGGCTAGGAGGGCACGGTGCACAGAAAGGAGTTGGTAAAATGGGATGTAAAGAAGGTGGATGGAGAAAAGGAGTATGTGTGAGTCCCAGGATTGAATGCTATAAAGTACGGGGCATGGTAGGATGTCACAACCCAGGGTAGTGAGCTCCTATCCGAGGTTGGGAAAGGAAGAATAAGGAGATGGACGGGCCTAGTGTTGATAAGACAGGGGGATAAGAGAGAGAGAGAGAACAATTAGGTTGGTGAGGAGCAAGCTGGGGGGTCAGTACTTAAAATTGGGTCAAGCCGTGGCTATATACCAGTGCAGACACCGGTACTGGGTCTGAGTGGGTGAAGCAGTTACATTCTTCTCTGACCGTATGGAAATAAAGCGTCTTGAAGGCATTTATACCGATTAGAATGCTTAATTTGAGGGTTTTTTGTAGATTGTTCCATAAGGCAGGTAGCACGGCTTATGGCTGCCCTGCCGGCCGGGATTTTGCTTTTGGGTACTTTAAGTGTAATAGCTGAGTAACTTAACAGCGTATTTCCCAATTATACTCAGGGAAGACAGCAGGAGATATAGTAAGGCAGCTTCTATTGAGATGGCTCTATAGGTCCAGAGCGTATGCTTTCTGTGGCGCCTGAACTTTAGTGATGTCCACCCCACTGCCGCATATATGGTGCAGTGATGCGGTCAAAGGAGTCCCATTATAAAGCTCAGTGCTCGATGGTAGAGTGTGTCCAGTTTAGCCATGTAAGAGATGGGGCATTGGCTATAGAGGAAGTCAGCGTAATCAACCAATGATAGGAAAATGGATTGGACCAGTTGTTTCTTGGCATCTCTGGTGAGAAATTGGTTGATTCTAAAAGACAATCCAGGCCTTTGCCGAAGTCATTTTAGCAAGTCCTCAATATGTTCAATGAAGGAGAGTCTTTGGTCTATCCAAACTCCCAGATAATTGAATTTTGTAACAAATTCTAGTTTTCAACCCGGCCCGTCAAAGCAGCAGTTAGTTCCGCTTTGCAACGCGGTGACCGGGTTCAAGCAGACCGGGACACCAGAGGGCCAGCCGGGGAGAAGGATATATCCTTGACAGCATTCGCGGGTGAGCAGCACCTAGTGAGGCTGGGTGGCCGCACACGCCGATGTTAACAGTACGTCAGGATGGGGTGGACGCAGAGTCATCGTACGTCCCCATCTCCTGCTTAAAGAGGATAAAATCCTGAACCTCACCGTCTATATGGCGCTCTGCCCCCGTAAGGCCTCAATTAGCCTCTAGAGCCGGTCCCCCAACCAGATACCAGTACCGCGGCTCCGATAATGGGGGAAATTCGGTGCCGCGGCCCCACTCTCTGGGGGGGAAGCCAGGGATAACCGTGGGGACACAGGCATTTCTGGAGGTGGGGGCTTAAGGGGGTCCATGACCAGAGCAGAAAATAATGACGGGAGTAGTAGGGGGGCCAAAAGAATAAATTGGAAAAAACAAATTCTAGTTTTTCACCTAGAACTGTGGTAATTTGGGGACCTGTCCCACTGGACACAGGGTTAGCTGTATGGATAAAAGGGGAGAGGACCATCGCTTTAGTTTTTTTGGCATTAAGGAGTAGCTTTTTTTGGAGGAGTTGGTTTTGCAAAAGGTTGAATTCTGACTGTAGGTCATTGCAGGCAACTTCAGGTGTTGGGCGACTCACGTGAGAGACTGTCATCTGCAAACAGATGAGATGCTGGCTTCTTTTATACAGTAGTCGATGTTATTAATGTAGATTGCAAAAAAGTAGGGCTAATATAGAACCTTGAGGTACCCCTCTTTGCAGAGTTTTAAGGGGACAGGCCTCTTTCGACTTTAACTTGTTGAAGGCGCCTGTAAGATAGTCAGTAAACCAGCAGAGAGGAGGGTCCACACCTATGGTTTGAAGGAGAGAGAGGAGCAGACTATGGTCAATGGTGTCAAAAGCCTTGCTTAGATCAAGGAAAACAGCACAAATAAAGTTTTGCTCTCAAGATTATGCTGCCAGTTGTTAGTAACTTTGGCAGGGCTGAGATAGTGCTATGTTTAGCTCTGAATCCAGACTGCATAGGATTTAGCAGTTCCCTAGACTCAAGGTGAGTCCTCAGCTGTGCATTTACAATTTTCTCTAGAAGCTTGGACAGGACCGGAAGGAGGGAAATTGGCCTGTAGTTATTGAGATAGCCAGGGACACCTGATTTGAACAGTGGTATGACATGTGCTGTCTTCCATATAGGTGGTAAGGTGCCCTGAGACAGGGATAAGTTAAAAGGTGGGTGCGGTATTGCTAGTATGTGGTAGGCAATTTTAGGAAGTAAGGGTCAAGGGTGTCGGCCCCAGCACTTTTCTAGTATCCAACTGAAGCAAGAGGGTCCTCTACCTCTTTCAGTGGGGCAGGTTGAGGCGAGAAAGGCGGTGAAGCTATCGGAGTTTCAGGCAGTTGGCTGGCAGTCTGGGAGCAAAGTATGTTTGCAGGGAGTTATCAAATGCCATGCCTGCAGTAGCAAAGTGGTTATTGAATCGCCAAGTATATCCATCTTTCGGTTATAGTCAAGTTGCCAGAGGTGATCTTGGTCAGGAGTGAATTTCCTGGGGAGTGGCCTAGCAGATCATTGATTGTGTTCCAGAGCTTGATTGGGCTCTTTGTGGCAGAGTCGAGTTCGGATTTGAAGAAGGTGGCCTTCGATTCTCTGATTGTTTTGGTACATAAATTTCATAGTCTCCTGAACTGGTTCCAGTCCTCTGCAGTGTTCAGTCTGCGCACTTTTTTCCAGAGCTTATCTCTTTCTTGAAGCAAGGACTTGATCTGAGGGGTGAACCATTTACAGGTTTTGGTCCTAGTTCGAACTTTAATCAGGGGAGCATACTTATTAAGGGCCCTTGATAGAACGTTGTGGAAGATATTGTAAGCTGACGTAATTGTTTTGGCCAGGTAGAAATCTTGCCACTTAGGGGAGTACTTAAGCTCGTTTAGATAGGCATGTTCATTGAAGTTGCGCCTGGATCTCTTCATAGAGAACTTGTTGATAGGTGCTGGGTTGTTGGTGGATCTTACTCCCGCAATAAAACAATGGTCACTGGCATCTGAGAAGAAGACATCAGCGTGGGAGAAGAGATGAGGTTTGCTCACCATTAGCACATCCAAAAGTGTACTTTCACTGGGGTTCTTCACGTTTGGGCGTGTTGGTTCAGTAATAAGTTGCGTCAGCCCATGTTCATCACAGAAGGATGCAGGGGGGCAGCTGTGTTAGAGAGCCAGTCAAAGTTGAGGTCTCCTAAAATAATAGTTTCTGGCAGCCCTGTCCCAACTTGTCACTTAGATATGACATAAGCTGTAGGCCAGCAGACGGTGGTCTGTAGCATCCTATTACGCAGAGTGCAGTAGTCTGTGTAATTTCCACTTTGAGAATTAGGCATTCGAATTCGCTGGTGACAGATGCCAAGGATAAGCAGAAGGCAGAAAATTTGTCTTTAACGTAGATAGCTACCCCTCTTCCTTTGGCATGCCTATCAGCTCTGAACAAGGCATAGTTGGGTATGTTTACTTCTCTATCAGTGGTGCTGGGTCTAACCCAAGTTTCGGAAATCACGAGTATGTCAGGAGAGGTATGATTTACCCAGGTTTGTATTAAGGTTATCTTTTTAAGGAGGCTACATACGTTAATATGCAAGAAACTTATTCCTTTAAATTTGCTGGTTCTGCTGGCAAAGCAATAGCTTCTGGGGCCAGGGTTGAGTTCTCGTTGCCTGAACATAGCAGGAGGATAAGTAGGATTTTTCTAGGCGCTAATTATAAGCTTGTAATTCCTGCCTTTCTCCCGTCTAGTAGATCTGAAGTTTTAGGGACTGGAAAGTAGCCACCATAGAAGAGCTGATCTGTTGTAGCAGAGCTAGTACCCTACCACAATAGGCGGGAGGAGATAGAAGTCTGCATGGTGGGAGGTGGGCTTTGTGGTGGGGAGTGTTTTAAGTACTACTGGTATGTGTGGTCCAAGAGCAGGTTCGAGGTATTGCGGAATCACGGAGGCAATTAAAGGATAAGTTGCCATGTGGTATACAGCACAAGGTGCCATTGTAGACCAAACATGATGGTAGTTCAGGTGCCCAATGCTGGGCAGCGGGTATCAGCAGAAGAAGGGGCAGTATAAGAAGCCATATAGGGCCCGACATGATGGTACCTCAAAAAAGGAGGCACTCAATTAGCCCAGGGGCCAGTGGGGTTGCTGGATTAATGCAGCTTATCAGTAGCTTTCTGATCCAGGTCGACCCAAATCTGATAGCATTAAAAATATTTAGTGGTGAAGGCACAGCCAAGGAGAGCCTATGCGTTTTAGTAAGGCGAGGCCCTAAGAGTTGGATCCCGTAAGCTGGACAGAGAAGAGGGGGATCACGAGCTAAGTCTCTATTGGTGGGGCACTGCGACAGGGGATGTGGACTAATATTTTGGCAGGACCTACTGTAGTTAATAATCAGCGGAGGTGGGGGAGGGGGGCGGTCGAAAAAGTTGCAGCAGTTGCCGTACCTTGTAGGGCCTTGGGTCCGTGTCTGTGGTCTCGAGCGTCAGCTAGAGGGGCGCTGACCACCCGGTAGCCGGGAATCCCGCAGTTTAGGAGCTGGAAGCCTGGGTGACAGTTCCTCGGCTGAGAGAGAGAGAAGGAGAGTGAGGGTTAATAAAGGGGATTCACATAAAGGGTTAGACGGAACAGCGGGGAGTCCAGAATTCGCAGAACAAAAGGACGTGTATTACTTTGGCACCCAAAAGTGTCTAGGGCCAGTGCACATATGCAGGGAAAGGGCTGTAGACACTAGATTTCTTTTCCGAACCGCAATTCAAGTCCTTTCAATTACAGACTGGGTTAACACTTCGGCTTTTTAACATTTGTCCCAACATAAACATTTTAGGGTTTAAAATCAAAGAGCAGAAGCCGCTTCTCAGGAACCAATCAGAATTAGTGGTCTGAGAAGGCTGCAATCAGTTGGTTGCAGCAGTTGCATTACCTTGTAGGACCTTGGGTCCATGTCTGAAGTCTTGAGCGTCGGCTAGAGGGGTGCCGACCGCCCGGTAGCCGGGAATCCCGTGGCTTAGAAGCTGGGAGCCTGGGTGGCAGTTCCTCGGCTGAATCTGTCCGCGGGTCAGTTGGGTGGTCTGCTAGCTGTGGCCTGCTCGGAGAGAGCCAAGGCCACAGGAGCAGCTTGGGAAGACCTTATCACCTGGTTGGTAGGTTTTATCTTTCAACCCTTCATCATAACAATCCTTCTGTTCCATCTGTCTCTGAACCACATTCTGGTGAGCCATGGTAGCAAATCTCATTAGTTTTTTCCTAAGGTTGGACACACAGTCTACAATATTGGTATGACATACATCTTTCCCTTTCACTCAGTGTTTCCTCACCACATCCAGTGGGCCTCTGGGGTTTCTTCCATACAGAAGGGTAAAAGGTGACAATCCTGTAGTGGCTTGGGATACCTCCCAGTATGCAAACCAGAGATATGGTGAATACATGTCCAAATCCTGCCCCTCGTCTTGCACATACTTTTGGAGCATATGTTTTAAGGTTTTATCAAAACACTCCACTAGCCCATCAGTCTGGGGTGGTGGAGAGATGTTCTTACAGCTGAAACCCTTAACAATCAGTAAAGCTCTTTAAGGAGTACTGAAGTTAAGTTTGTTCCTCTATCCGTGAGTACGGTTTGAAGGATACCCAGATGACTAAAACTTTTAGCCAGTTCCTCTGTAATCCGAGGGGCCGTTACAGTCCAAAGGGGTATCACCTCTGTATACCTTGTGGCATAATCACAAACCACTAATTTGTACTGATTACCTTTAAAGCATTTTGTCAGGGTTCCTACCACATACATGACTATTCTTTTAAATAGGGTCATGACTGCAGGTATTGGCTGTAGGGGCACCTTATCCCGTCTTCCACCTTTGGCCACCATCTGGCACTCATGGCAAGTGTGACAGTACTCAGCCACACTTTCATGCAAACCCGGCCAGAAGAACTGGCTTGACAATTTACCTAGTGTCTGATCTCGGCCTTCATGACTGGCTATAGGTACATCATGGGCCAAATGCATAAGTTTCATTCTAAAACTTTGGGGACCATCATTTGTTTAATACATTCCCTTATAACAGGGTTAACACAAATTCGGTACAACACGTCATTAGTTATAACATACTGTGGCTGCCCTTCTGCAACCACCTGGTCTACCTGTAAAGAAAAATGGTTTTAATATTTCATCCAATTTTTGTTCAGTTATAACATTAGTCCCAGCTAACTCACAGTGAATATCAAGTATTCCCTCCTGATGTGTTTCCCTCCACTTTTGTTTTTCAGCTCTTTTCTCCTTTTTAGATTTCTGTGTTTTCCCAGGGTCCTCAAATAGACCTTCATCAAAAGGGAAAACATCCTGGGACTGTTCTCCTTTTGTCTGGGCCCGAGTGGTAACTGCCACTAGTAAACCACAGGCCTGTTGAGATTTTATTAATCAATCAAAGTTCAGAAAATCCTGTCAATAATGATAGGTACTGGTAATCTGGGTACTAAGCTAACTGTAATCAACTGTGTGTCCTGCATGACAGTCATTTCCACTGTGGTGGTAGGGTACTGGTTGATATCCCCATGGACACATGTAACTTTTGTGTTCTGCCCATTACTGCTGTAATTTTTCAATATATCTGCCCTTACCAAAGTCTGTTTACTGCCAGAGTCTAATAGTCCTATTAGTTCAATATGGCCAATCCCCACAGTAGTGACGTATCCCTAACTGGCTAGAGATAGGTGCATTGCTTCAATTCTTCTATTGGGGCAATTACGGGCTATGTGTCCCTTTCTTAAACAGTTGTGACATATAAGATCAGCATGATAAGGTTCCTCCCTCTGATCCCCTTGCAGTTATTACCCCTACCAGGGGATTGTATCTGATAAGAAGTATCAAAAGGTCTTACCTGTGTTGTTGTTTGGGGTGAAGAGCCCTGGTATCCTTGGGATTTTGTTGGTCTGGCTGTCAAGTAATTCTCTGCCAGAGCGATGGTCTTCTCCGCTGTGTCGGGTTTGTGCTCTTTCATGCATACTTGGATGTCCTGGGGTAAAATTTTAACAAACTGTTCTATAATGATTAGCTCTATGATCTGGTCGAGGGTTTTGACCATTGGCTGCAACCATTTTAAACAAAAGCTTTTCAGCCAGGCAAATGTCTCTCTGGGGTTGTCTTGGCCCAGCATCCTCTGTGATCGAAATTGCTGCCTACATGTCTTGGTATTATTGTCATATCTATGGAGGATTTCCTCCTTGACCCAATTGTAATTGTTAAGAGTCAGGGGCAGTCAGGTGACTGTATATCAATTGGGCCCATCCAGATATATAAGGGATCAGTCTGATGACCCATTGGTCTTGGGGCCATGCACAGGTCTGTGCTATGCACTTAAATGTTGTCAAGTAGGCTTCAATGTCATCAGCCTTCATCAATTTTGTAAGTTTGATGTCTTGGGGTATATTTCTGTTAGGCTGTTCTGGGGTCAGGACCTGGATGGCTTGCAAGGCATCCCATCACCTCTCATCTTGTCATTTCCTCTCCTCCTCTTATAGACTGTGGTGCTCCTCTCATAGCTGTCACTCCTCCTCTCATAGCTGTCATTCCTTGTCCCTTTCATGCTCCATCTCTAGTTGTGATAAGCACAACCATCGCAGCAGGTCACTGGGATCCTCTATGGCACTTTCCTCCAGCTGCCTCTTCTCTTCTTTCTTAGTCAGGTCCTCATCCATGTGTTCCTCTTCTTCCTTTTTTACCACCATCTTTGGTTGAGTTCCTGGTTCCAGTCCTGGCTTAGGCCTCAAACTCAATTTATCAGCCATGGCACTAGTCCATTGGATTTTCCTCTGTCCCGCACCTTTTACCCTGTGCATGTCTCAGGTATATTAATATACCCCCTGGCAGCATTTCCCAAGCAGACTAAATGAGCCAGGTATCCCACTCCTGACACCGGTGTGAACGTGTGGGATAAATAAGTGACACAACCAAGCAGGGATCAAGTACATAAAAAATGCACATATGCATTTGTCAATTTATTTTGTAGAAACATTAATAAATATATACAGAAATCATAGAAGAAACAAAAACAAGTTAGTCCTGCATAACAAAATAACTTCAGAACTCTACTTTTCCCAGCACAGCCCATGGCTTTGTTTCAGCCTAGACAGCCCAGTGTAATGCCTCTTACACTTCAATCATCTGTGTGAAAATCAGCACACTCCAAAGAAGATCCTTCTCCACTCACTGTCAGCACCAGACTGACTTGACTATCTATGGTCCCCTAGTGGTGAGCCCTATTTATACCCTAGGGATTACATCACACTCTGTGGGGGAGTTCCCATGGGCCATGACATTACATAATGGGGAGTTTCCATAGGCCGAGACATTACATAACGGGGAGTTCCATAATATCCCATGCTTTAACATGCAGGAGCTTTTTATTTGGCCCTTTTTACCCAAATATGTTTATTTCTACAAACAGCCCCAGTTACAACATCTCTGGGGTTGCATAAACTCATTTTCATTTAATTATGGGACACTATGGGGCTTTTTATATATCTGCCCATAGTGTCTTGCCAAACGGCAAGTGGTATTTCTTTAACCGCTTGGTGCATCATAACTCACTCCAGATCATCCTGCTCCAAAAGAAATTATGCTCCTGTGTCGCACTTCATGACCGGGAGTATTGTCAGGCACCGTAGTCATTTTTTTCCACATGAAGCTGCAACATGCAGCTGTGACTTTGGTGCTCAGCACCTCTAAATCAGGCCACAGCTAATATTTATTTCTCATGGGCACCAGCTGCTTTTAAACCTAAAGCGCGATGTGCGCTATTCTTTATCTCAAAATTGGGAGATAAAGGAAAAGTGCTTTCAGCACTTAATGTGCAAGTGGGGGGAGGTTCAAGGAAATAGGGGACATAAAAGTAAAGAGGCTGTCAGCTTGGCCACCCTGACGTGAAAAAAAGGGAAAGACAGAAAAAGGAAAAGGAGATAAGAAAGAGTGAAAGGAAAAAAAGTGTGTGTGGGAGGGTTGCACATCTGACTTTCTGTACATTGTTTTACTGGTAATAACATGAGCTCCCTGTTACAATGACATAGAACCTATTAAGCCCTGTGGATCCCTGCTGGTCACTCTCCCTTCCCCTGAGTGAGTGCCATTAACCATCACCCTTTGACACCAATCTTTTAACCAGTTATGTACCCAGTGTACCACCTTGTTTCCCACCTACAAGCTTCCCAGTTTTCTTATAATGCCCTCTGATGAAGACACATGTGATTGAAGCACCAACGCACTCTTCCTTCTCAGAGTTTATGTTTATTACAAGGGCTCACAATAAGTGGATTAATTTAGAATCCAGGCTTAATTGCTTTTTCTTCTGAGTGCCACTCTCTGGATTACTCCAGTATTTTTTATGAGCCTTCTTTGTAGCATAGTGTCACAGGCCTTACTGAAGTCTCGGTAAGCCATGTCCATTGCTCCCCCCCGGCCACCAACCTATTTCTCTGGTCACCCAGTCAAAGAAATCTATCAGGATTGCCTGGCATTATCTCCCTCCCATGAATCCATGGTGCCTTGGGTCCTGTAACCCACTGAATGCAAGGTATTCTACCAGTCTTTCCACTAGAATTGACTCCATTAATTTATTTTTTTATTTTTATTTTGTTAGGATTTCGGAGAAAACCTTTGAGCCAGTGGCTCATTTACAGAGGTTCCACGTCAGAGTAACAGGACAAATAACAGGAAAGAGTTACAGTAACTGAGGAGTTCATAGGGCTAATACATTCTAGTGACTAGGACTAAGAGCAGAGGCATCAGGCATAATCATGGGTTACATCATGTACAGGGATGTTTGAGGAGTACAATAGCAAGAACACGTTAATCAACAGGTCTATTGTCTAAGTACTAGGCTGTGGGGCATGTTCTATTGAACCAGATGCAGGGAAGTAGTCAAATGGCCAGAAGTGGACAGAGGCCAGGGACAGGAGTGCATGGGCAGGGTCTTCAGATATAAGGGTGAGTAAGGGTAATGACAATAGGTGAGGACTGAGGTGGGAGGTATTAGGGGAGTGGGGGAGGGGATGATGGAGGGGTGAGGGTGTGGGTGTGGGTGAGGCAGGGTGAGAGTAGGTCAAGTCCTAGAGCTTGGTAGCTAAGAGGAAAGAAGAACTGCATCCAGTTCTGGAGATCCCATCTCCACAAGGACATAGACAGGATGGAGGCAGTCCAGAGGAGGACAACTAAAATGGTGCAGGGTCTGCAAGAGAAGCCATATGAGAAGAGACTAAAGGAGCTTAATATGTATACCCTTGAGGAAAGGAAGGAGAGGGGGGACATGATAGAAACTTTTAAGTACCTCAGTGGAATCAACAAAGTCCAAGAGGGTAGCATCTTTAGAAAAGAGATTTTCAAGAACAAGGGACACAATTTGAAGATAGAGGGAGACAGCTCAGAGGCAATGTGAGGAAGTATTTTTCACAGAAAGGGTGGTGGACCATAGAACAGCCTTCCTGAGGAGGTTGTGGGATCTAAAACTGTGGGAGAATTAAAAATGCATGGGACAGACATAAGGCAATTCTTGTGGGGGTAGGAAGAAATAGGCTGTTGGTTAACTAGGATCTGCAGCTTATCCTGTAGGTAGGAAATGGGCAGACCAGGTGAGCCAAGCGGTCCTTATCTGCCATCAAAGTCTATGTTTCTATGTTTCTAAGGGGGGGGAGAGAAAGAGGAGCTAGAGGGGGAGAGGGGAGCAAAAGGGAAGCAGAAACATAGGTGTAGCTGAGAGACTAGCAGATAGGGTCAGGTTATTAGGTTGCAAGGAATGCTAGTTCCCACAGTCACAGTTACAAGTAAAAGCTAGGAGACTGTGGAGTTCAGTTCTAAACAGGCCAAGCTTAAATTCCTTTAGGAGGTCCCCGTCGAGTGAGTTTAACCATCGTGGTGCACTGTACTCGTAGGATCGCTGGCCTTGGGAGGTCCAAGGAAAGGGGATTTTTCAGAGACCGCTCACAAATGCCCTGAGAACTTCTGGCAGAGTTGAGTTCTGTGATAAGGCTTCACACCCCAGGGGGGTAAGTCCTAAGGTGGACTTCCTAGCCAGTAGGCAAACCTGGTATTGTATTCTATTGCAAAGTTTAAGCCTCCCAGACTGTGTGTAGAGAGCACAGGTATGTGTCAATCGATCTGCTCATAGCACAAGTCAACAAGCTTTGTTTAGTTTGAACTTAATCCGCTTGAGTGCTGTGTTAGTCTCTGCCCCATATACTACTATGCCATAATCAATAACTGACAGCACTGAGCTAGTAACGGCAAATTTTAGGGCTTCATTGGTAAGGCATTGTTTGTTATGGTACAGTAGGCACAACTTGGAGTTGGCTAATTTGGCTACCCTATCAATGTGGTGTGTGTATGATAGGGTGCTGTCCAGGGTTACTCCTAAATATTTGAAATCTTGTACCATCTAAGGGGGGGGAGTTAAGATTGTTGCAGTTTTGAAGCTCATATGACCTGTGTTTATTATGAGCTGAGGCGAACATCATTGTTTTTGTTTTTTTGTAGTTCAGCAATAAGTTGAAGTTGAGGAACCATTGCTATTCAGCAGTGAAATTAGACTGCATCAAGTTTTCCAGAGCAGTGGGTTCACGATGATTAAAGTACAGCAGCATCTGCATATAGTTAGATATTGTCTGTGACAGCTAAGGGGAGGCGGTTAAGGAATAAACTGAAGAGTAGCGAGCTTAAAATTGAGCCTTGGGGCACCCAAGTGGAAACCAGTCAGTTTTTGGACAGAACATTTTGAATTTTTACTTTTTGCTCTCTCCATGTGAGATAGCTCCAGAACCAGGACAAGGACACTCTCGATAAGCCTGTGTGGGAAAGTTGGTTAAGAAGTAGTTCATGGTTAATGGTATTGAAGGCCTTGGTGAGGTCTATATAGGTAGCCCCACCAAGAGCCCTCTGTCTAATGCATTGTGGATATAGCCTGTGAATTCAACTAGGGCAGTTGAGGTACTATGCAGCTTCTAGAAACTGTGCTGTTGCTGGCATTGTAACTGGTACTTGTCCAGGTATTCTGTCAGTTGATCAGATACTATGCATTCAAGCACTTTCGAGAGGGGAGAGAGAATTGAAATTAGTCTGTAGCTGGAGTGGTTGGTTCTGTCTCCAGAATTGTGGATAGGTGTGATCACTGCAGCTTTCCAAAGGCGAGGGAATTTCCCTGAGGTAAGAGAAAGGTTAAGGATTTTGGTTAGAGGGGTGAGGATAGTGTCGAGGGTGAATTTTACTAGCTTATGGTCCAGCGTATCACAGCTGGCTCTGGTTTTAGTGAGCACTTTTGTGAGGTATTTCTTAGCCTTGGCTACGGTTATAATTTTAAGGTAGAACGGTGGCTGGGGGTTTGAGAGGTATACCGGATCATGCAGGCGTTTGTCATCTATCAAAGGTTTAAGGAAGTCAGGAGGCAGTATGCCACTGAGGTCTGTGAATGTCTTATTAAATGTGTTGGCTATAATGCTAGGGTCTTTGGAGAGAGTACCGTCCACATTTAGTAAGGTGGGTGGAGTCTTATTGCGTCTACCTGAGATTGTTTTTATATTTTCCCAGAAACTGTGGAGTTTGTGAGCTCTGTTCTGAAATGTTGGTTTTTCACCTGGCAGATTGCCCAGGTGTATCAGTTCCTTGCAGTTTTGTATGCCTGCATATCTGCTGGTGAGCCCAAGGATTCTACCTCTGGCTATAGGTCATCTCAGTGCTTCATCATATTTAGTAGTTGGGGAGAAATCCAGGAGTTGCCAGGGTCCTGAATCTTCCTTTTTGTTAGAGGAGCAAAAATATCATGATTCATTGAATTTTTGAATGAAACCTTCCAGTGCAGTATCGACATCATTAGTGGTATCTAAGGAGCTCCAGTCTTGGATCCTAAGGTCAGCATTCAGGGAAACCAGTTTCCCATTTTTTTATAATCTGTTTGTGACTGTCCTGGTTAGGACCGTGGGGGACTTATTTGACCATCTAAGAAGTATAGGGGAGTGATCGCTGAGAGAATCAGGGAGGGCTACTAATTTTAGTTATTCTTTCAGGTCTGTTTGTGATGATCCAGTCGATAAGCAAGCTTGTACCATTCTGGTACGTGAAACAGGTGGGAGAGTTTACTGCCTGGGTCAAGTTAAGGGCGGCTAAAATATCTTTGTAGGAGGCTGTGTTGAGATGCCCAGTCAATGTTAAAATCCCCCATTATTATCAGCTCCTTGTTCTGGTGGTGGTCAGCCAGGTAGCCTTAAACAACTTAAAAACACTAGAATGGTCCTTGGGAGGGATTTAGACTGATGCCACAGTTATTGATTTGCCATTTGTGCCTAGCATTACTTTTAACGATAGGAGTTGGGAGTTACTTGTGATAGGGATAGGTGGTAACATATGGGCCTGTAAGTGCTCTTTTACATAGACAGCACATCCACCCCCTCACTTGCCTAATCTGTCAAGTATTTATGAGGTAGATCCTGGTATCTCAATAGCCGAGTCATCAATCGGGGTTAAGCCAGGTTTCAACTACTGACAGGATATATGGTTTGTGTTGGGTAACCCTGAGTTGCAGGGAGTCAGTTTTTGCCAGAAGGCTACAGATGTTGATTGAGGCAACAGTCAGGCCACCAGCGGATCTGGGTTTGGCTGAGGTACCTGTCATGGGGTCAGGGTGAGGGTGTATATTCCCAGAGAGAAGTAATAGTAGCCAGGCCATTCAGATTGTCTGCCACTTTAGGTACGCTCGTGCTTGCGAGTGGTTGGATTAGTGGGTTTGTGATGCTTGACTAAGGAACTGGTGATTATCATATTAGTGATTGGGGATGGGAGAGGATATAAGGGGCACCAGTTATCCAAATTTAAGGTAAGGTGCATTGTAGTATAGCGTAGATTAACAGGTGCCACAGTAGAGGTAGATTTGTGGCCTGGTAGGTAGTGGGGAATTGTTAGGGGTATTATTAAAGAGCACTTTTGCATTGAGGTATGTGTCTTAGTAAGACTGGGTGCCAATAGCTGACACAAGGCTAGAAAGCTGAGTATCTTTAGTAGGAGCATTGTGTTTGTGACAGGGCCAATAGGAGTGGAGGCAAAGAGCCAAGGATTGGCTGACAGCTAAGAGAGAGAATTGGCAAAAAGCACGAGAAAGGGACCAATTATAGGAAGAGTGTGGATAGAGGGAGTGGTTTTACTGTATTTAATAGAGGCTGGGGTCAAAAAGGGTGGGCAGGAAGAAATACACTTCCAACAAACATCATTAGCAAAAATAGGCAGCCAAAAGCCACCAGAGTAGTGCAGCCTGAGTTTTGCTACATAGGAGACCGAGCTAGGTTCAAATTAGCAGTGTTCAAGTGTAGCCAATAATAGGAGGCCAGAAATTCTTATTAGCCAATCATGGAGCAGGAGTCCCTGGGCTGCTGTCCAATGGGAGATAAAGCCATAATCTGGAGTTCAGGCTGGGATCAGTGAGGGTAGAAGTGGTGAAATTACCTGGTTCTACAGCCGGTGAGCTGGTGAGGATGGTGGCCAGAGGTATGGCATGCCCCTAGAGGAAGAATAGCTGATTCAGCTGTTGCACCCGCAAGGGTGAAGCTGGAAGACAGAGAGACACAAGGAGAGGATATTAGTAATTACCATGAGACTAAATGATGGGCAGGGGCAGACAAGGTGTGGAGACATGAGGGACAATAGGGAATGAATGAAGGCAAGAGGTGACAAATGATAGGAGTGCCCCATCGGAAGGCAGAGAGAGAGAGAGAGAGAGAGAGAGAGAGGAGGGAAGGAGGGGGCAAGGTTTGTGTGTGAGAGAGCAGAGATATCTAATTAATAGGGAGGTTTTAGTGAGGCTAAGAAATATGTGAGGTATGGGGAAAGGAGGGGGGGGTGGTAGGGTCAGGGGTGAACAGACAGAGGTGGAGAATATGGTTCAAGTGGCACCAGCACTAGTCAAACTAAAATTAGCATTTAAAAGTAGTTCAAAATAAAACTGCAAGCTAGCAGTGAACAGTTTTAGCTTGATAAATTTTTGGTAAAATTTCTAGCACATAGCACTGAACAGTACACACTAATAAAATAAATTTTCGGTGAACTTCATAGCTAATGGCAGGGTCAGGCAGGTAACAAAAGACTGCCTACAAGACAATGAAATAGAGCTGTAGCCTAGGCACAATTTCCAGTCATGGTAAAAGTAACTGGAAGTCAATGAACAGAGACTGGTCAGGTTACAGTGGGCAGGTAAAGACCCAGCAAAAAACCCTTTAGTACAATTCTAAAATAGTCAATGCAGAAACATAGACAGAACTACGCACCAAAATAGAAATACACTCCCAACAAGCAACTCTAGCAAAAATAAGCAGACAAAAGCCACTGGAGTAGCACAGCCTAAGTTCTGTTACATAGGAGATTGAGCTAGGTTCAAATTAGCAGTGCTGAAGTGTAGCCAATTGCAGGAGACCAGAAATTCTTACTAGCCAATCACGGAGCAGGTGTCCCAGGGCTGCTGTCCAATGGGAGATAAAGCCATAATCTGGAGTTCAGGCCAGGATCAGCGAGGGTAGAAGTGGTGAAATTACCTTGTTCTGCAGCCAGAGAACTGGTTGGGATGGTGGCCAGAGGTGTGGCATGCCCTGAGAGGAAGGATAGCCGCTTCAGCTGTTATGCCCTCAGGAGTGAAGCTGGTTCTGCAGCTGGAGAGCTGGTGGGGATGGCAGCCAGAGATGTGGCACACCCTGAGAGGAAGGATAGCTACTTTGGCTGTTGTGCCCATGGGGTGAAGGTGGTTCTGTGGCCGGAAAGCTGGTGGGGACAGTGGCCAGAGGTGTGGCACACCTTGAGAGGAAGGATAGCCGCTTAGGCTGTTGCTCCCACAGTGGCAAAGCTGGTTCTGCAGCTGGAGAGCTGGTGAGGACAGTGGACAGAGGTGCAGCATGCCCTGAGAGTAAGGATAGCTGCTTCAGCTGTTGCGCCCGCAGGGGCGAAGCTGGAATTTACCCACCTCTAATGTTAGACAGACTGGTCTGTAGTTGCCAGCCTCTTCCCTGTTTCCTGTTCCCTGTTGCCACTCTTATGGAACAGGACTACATTTGTCCTTGTGCAGTCCTATGGGACCACCATTGTTTCTAGTGAGTTATTGAATAGGGCTGTCAGAAGCGCAGCCAGTAACTCCCTGAGCTCCTTCAATACTCTTGATGTACTCCCATATGGCCCCATAGCTTTGTCCGCTCTTAGATTTGCAAGTCCTTTCAGGACTCCTTCCTCTTCAAATAGGCTTCCATCTACTTCCCTTCCCTTCCTCTAGTGGTTCTGTAACCTACAGTATATGTGGCCTATCCCCTTCCCTTCCACTATGAAGACAGAAGTATTTGTTCAGGATATCTACTTTTTCCTGGTCACCCTCTGCACAGTCTCCCTCGGCATCCCTCAGACTCACATCACAATTCCTCCCTTTGTCTTTCTTTTTTCATTTATATACCTAAAAAAGGTTTTGTCTCCCTGTGTTATCCCCAGCTATTCTTTCCTCTGTGCCTTAGCACCCCTCACCACAGTCCCTGCTTCACTCAGTTTTTGCTGCTACACCTCTTTATCCACTTCCCCCTGCATCTGCTTGTATCTCCTGAACACTGCCCATTTTTGCCATTACCCTTGCTGTCACCTCCCTTTTTCTTCTGTTGTTGCTAACCTCTTCTGCACAGAGGTTTATTGCCTTCACTATTCCATCCATCCATCTGTCCCACTGTCTCTCCACCCAATCAGGGTAATCCCCACTGCCAGAGCATCTCTGAGGCATTCACCATTTTTTAAAATCTGACCTACTGAAGTCCAAGACACTGGTCCTTGTGTAGCTCACCTCTTCTGCTATCCTAATGTTAAACCACACTGTTCAGTGATCACTGGTCCTCAGGTAGTATCCCATCTTGACATCCACAACACTGTCCCTGCTTGTAAGCACAAAGTACTGTATCACCCCATCACAATTGGGTTCCTTGACTAGTTGCCTGAGAAATGCCCTTGCTGGGAGGTAAGGATGACCCTGCTCCAAGCTAAAGCCACAGCTGGGAGGCTGTAAGCAATATCTGGTACATTGAAGTCCCCCCTCAGCAGTACCACCCCATTATCTGCCATCTTCCTAATGGCTTCCCCTGTTTCCTAATCTGAATCCTGCTCCTGTGCTGGAGGTCTGTAAATCACTCCAGTGCAAGTGGAGTCTCTAGCTGCTATCTTCAGTGTGACCAACTGAACCTCCAGTCACTTCTTACCTGCTTGTATTTCTGTTACCTTGATATCTTCCCTGAGGTTCCACCACATTGGTGTGAAATGCATATTGGTGACTGTCATTAGGGTGACACCAAAATGTGTACGGCGACCATGTCACCAGGTAATCATGCTGCTGAACCGTCATCATGTCCAAAGCACTGGGCACATCCAGGCTGTTTGCAGATGGCTTCCCCCCCCCCGGAGAGAACTCACCCCCCACCCTTCCACACCAACTGAAATAATGATATAGTCACCTCCACAGGGAGGTTTCTTATGGAGGAGAGCAACACCCATGCAGCAGTCTCAATGCATGGCACTCCAACAACCAGTTCACCACTGTGAGTGTCAAACTGTTTGTGGTGCACTGATGGCCATCACCCTAATGCCCTTGCTGCATTGATGGGATACCCTTCCCAGACACGTAACACAACCCCCTCCCCCACCTTTCCTTCTCTCTCTCTCTCTCTCTATCCTTCCTAAACTGCATGTATCCTGGTATAGCCATGTCCCAGTAATGGTTTCCTGTGTACCATGACTCAGTGATGGCCACTATCTGAGGCTGTGGATTCTATCTCCACATCAGGCACTTGGGCTAAATCCCAATACTGATACTGTACTGCAGCATTAAGGGGATGTTGCACTCCTGAGGTGCCGTCTTTTGGATGAGACATTAAACTGTGGTCCGATTTGCTTGTTCTAGTGGTAGTTCATGTGGATGTTAAAGATCCCATGGCACTTCTCACAAAAGAGTGGGGGAATATTTTTACTGAAGAGTTCAAAAACATAACATGCAGAAATCATAGAAAGACAGCATTCATATTATTATAACATTCTAATATACATGCCTGTTAGCTTTATACCTTATTTACATTTTACAATTAAAGAAAAACCTTTCCACCACAATCTTACCTTCTGTAGTAGATGAAATACCAGATCTTTCTCATATACTTCTTGTAGTGCTGTTTCACTCAGTCGTTGAAATATACTGAACGGCATATACTGTTGTCATAACACCCATTGGACATGTGCTTGCCAAAGGTAAAATTTTAGAATGGCCAAAAAAGATGGACAATGTTCCCTTGTGATATTTCTGAAAAAATGGTGGGTATTGTCCCAATATTAATACTTCATAAGTTAGATTTTGAAGCCACAATAGCTTCCAAGCTTGCACCAAAAATTTCCTCAAATTATGGGAATAAGTATGTGTTAGCGCAAAGTGCTCCAGCATTTCCTCTGTAGCTAAGCAATCCATGTAAGGACAAGTTCTTTCATTCATTGTTTTATGCTTTCTATTACTTCTAACATTCAGTTTACCATAACAGCTCAGTCACAATATTTTCCACATGCTGGGGGGCACTCTGGGTTCATTCAATAAAGTTATAATCTCTTTTCTTTTAGTTGGGTGACACCATTTGAAATCTGGTTCTGTGGAATAAATATCTTACTACTTGCCAGCAGAAAAAGGCCACATGGTCTATCAAGTCTGCTCGAGTGTGTAGCTAGCACACCACTTGCAGCTGCCCCTCTCCACCTTGACCCCCCCACACACAGATGAGTGCCAACTGACCTTGAACCAGATTAAGCTGTTGGTGGTATTTCCAGTGAATGGAGGAAACTGGGCCAGGACACCAGGGAACTTCTCCTACTCTTTTTTGAGAAGTGCCATGGGATCTTTCACATCCACCTGAGCTACAACCCGAACAGGCAGATGGGACCTCGGTTTAACATCTCATCTGAAAGATTTTTTTATTTTTTTTTATTTATTTTTTTATTTCAATCTAGGATTACAATACCTTTGAGCCGAGGCTCTTTTACAAAGGTTTCACGTCAGCGTGTGCAACAGTCATCATTTTTAGTTACAAACATATTGTCATTGACTTACAGCCATGTAATAACCAGTACAAAGACTTGAGCTATGAGAAAGACAAGGAAGGGGTGGGTGGGTGGTGGGGAAGTGTGGGTAGGAGATCGGGGGAAGGAGGTTCAGGGGTAAGTTGGAGTACAGGAGGTGGTTGGGGCAGGGGCAGGAGTGGCGATATGGGGGGGAGGTGGGTAATGGTGGGAGACAGTGCAGCCAGGGGCCTTGTTAAGGGAATATGACAGGTAAGGTGCTAGGGGTGCAAAGACTGATTGTAAGTGCTGGGTGCTGGGGCATTTGCAGCTGGAACGGTGGAAATGTTAAGATGGGCAATTGCAGGATACAAGCAGTGAGAGGTGCAGCTTGGACTTGAAGAGGCCGAGTGTTGGAGCGGTCGCTTTGTCGCTGCCAAGAGAGTTGAGCCAGTTGGAAGCCCAATAGGTGAATGATCTTTGTCCTTGGGTTGTGCGACATCGTGGGATATGTAGTAAATGAGAATTGGATCTCCTTGTAGTGACGTTCCTATGTCTAGGCTTAAGGAGGGCACAGACACCATGTGGGGATTGACCCATTATAATTTTCTTGGCCGTGATGCAGGTTTGGTATTTTATGCATTTGTCCAGTTGAAGCCATCCAGATTGGGAATAAAGGTCACATGTGTGGGTACGGCGATGTGAGCCAGTGATGAGACGACAGGCCTTATTCAGGGAGGTTGCGATATGTTTGAGAGCAGAGGTAGTTGCAGACCCATATATGATAAGATCATAGTCTATGATGCTGATGATGGAGCTTTGGACAGCCAATGCCAGTGCTTCTGGGGTTAGGTATTTCCTGTGCCAGAATAAGGTGGCACCCCAAAAGTGCACCACCCCCGTCATGATGCACTACAGTGTCAGTACTGGGATATTAACCCATGTGCCAGGTGTGGGAATTGAGCCCACAGCCCTCTGACAGCCCTCTGATCTCTGAGGCAAGTGTGCTACCTGCTGAGCCACTAACACAACTTGTAAGATTTGGCTATATAAACATTGATGAGTAGAGGACCTCAGCGTGTCTCTGGAGATATTCCATTTATATAATTTTTGTACTGAGGATCTATAACTGTCAGGGAGTTATAGGTATTTAGAACATTTTAGTGGAACATGTTCCCATTTAATCAACAACACATGTAAATTATTACGCATCCAAAAGTGCATCAGGGAATTTTGAGCCTGCATTACTACTCTAAATGAACAAACAAAAAAGAAAGAATGAGCAAAAATAACAAGCTCTGTCATGCCTACCTATACTTTGAGTTTTGGCAGACAGGTGTACCCCCTCTTAATGGGGCTGAGATGACTACCCCTAAGCATTTAGAAGAAAATGCTGTAAAGTATGGTTTCTAGTACCAGAGGCAATGGAAATATGGACCCTACATAAAGTATGTATGGAAGTAGGAATTTTTTGATAATAAATATTATTTTTAGTTTAGAGATTTTCCAGCTCATCCATAGGGTTACTATTGAGTCACACATTTTTAATGTGTATTCCTATTTTACCATGTCAACATCCCATGCTGATATGACCAAACTTATTACAAACTGCACATCTGAGTTTGTCACACATACTGCTTAAATGCTTCCTGCTACCACATTTGTAGCAGTCTTTTGACTGACTGGGATAAAAGCAAACATCCCTAGCCCTGCCTAGATAGAAGCTGTTGGGAATATGTACCACTTCATTATCCCTTTGTGTAAGCTTCACACTGAATCTCCACCCCCCCCCCCATCCAAATCCCCTCCATATCTATAATGGCCTCGGGGGGACACCATACAGTAAATGTTTTGGTTAATCAGTATTGAATATCATGAACATCTACCCATTCATTTTGGAACATAACCCTGGCCATTTTTAGAAGGGGTTTGGTTAAAGGAATTGCTAAAAAAGTGCCCATAGAGTGGTAGACCTGATTTGATCATATTTGCTCCAAAATGTTTCCAACAGTGAGCAGGTCTTAAAAACTTATATCAAAAAAGTCCTCACCAGAAACATAGATTAAGGTACAGATATCAGAGGCATGAAAATTCATAGAATTTTTTAACAAAACTCTGGCTACATGACTTCTATTAGGATGCTCATCTATGCTTCCCCTATACCTTAATCTGATAGCATTCTTTCTTGGAGCCTGAGAACTCCTCTTATGAAATATTTCTAAAAAGGTAGCACCTCTGTTCTGATTTTGTCCTCTTCCCCAAGAAGAAGGGGGTTGGGTTGTCATTTTCAGTATCTGACTGTAAAGTTTCTGAATCAGTTCCCAAATCTTTTGCATGCAAAAAATGGGTTGTTGCGTTGGTAGCTACATTCTCTGGTAAAAGTACCTGTATATTGTGTATCTTTGATATTGCATCACTTGAGTGACTACATGATGGGGTTTCATTTTGTAGAGGAGAAGAAGAGAGGGCCTCTGAAGCAGAAGAAAGATCCTGCAAATCAATTCTCCAGTCCGGGTCTGGGATCCAGCATCAATCTGAGTCCTGCTTCCACCCCACATTTAATAATGTGGACTCCGACGACTAGTCTTTGTCCAAGACACTTGCTTCTGGTCTTGAAACTCCAAAAGCAGCAGCAAGATGCTATGAAGCTGAGACAGCAACAGCAGGATGTGGTCATGCAGGAAAGTGTTGGCATTCTGAAAGCGCCACATCATCTACCATCAGCTATTTGTCAGGATTAGCTGAAAGATCTTCAGCCGTGACTTGAACCATTTGCTCTACTGATGTCCCCGCACTTTGGGCAGAAATAGAGATAGCTGTAACAGCATTCTTGTCTTAAGTTTTGGACACTTGGACTACCAACATTTTCTAGCATTACAGCTGTCTCTTGCTGAGTGGTCAGGGTTGGCAAATTGATCTACATTTCATCATCTACTTCCATAGGGTTTGTCTCCATATTCCTTGTGAAACCCAATTCTTCATCCCCTAGAGAAACACCGACCAAGGTCGGGTACCGGACCCCAGACTGCCACACAACCTCCCCCTTCAAAGCTGAACCAGCTTCTGCCATCCTGCAAGAGTACAGCAGCTCCTCCTACTGCAAGAGTACGGGAATTTTTTTTCAAAACTTCAAAATCACAATACATTACAAACAGAACTCAAAGCAAAACTTTAAAACAATATGTATTAATATATATATATATATATATATCCCCTTCTAAAAATATTAAATCATATTCCAGATATTAACATACAACATAGCCCTTATACTAAAGAAACTACATATTAATTCATATAGTTCTTATACCCCCACCCCTAAGAGTAGGAGAACATTTTTTTCCAGAAACAAAAATAAAATTAGAATACATACTGTTATCAAAACAAAAAAAAACAAAAAAAAAGAAGAAAAAACTAGTACATA
The DNA here is from genome assembly GCA_016271365.2 of Neoceratodus forsteri. NCBI lineage: Eukaryota > Metazoa > Chordata > Ceratodontiformes > Ceratodontidae > Neoceratodus > Neoceratodus forsteri. The sequence continues at coordinate 623,110,578 of JADMNL010000023.1, read as the reverse complement.
TGAAACAAAATATCATATTCAAACTCAAGCACTAAACCAACCCCCACAAAGGACGAAAACAGAAATCAAAAACTTAACACACCTAGTCAATACCATCCCAAAGTGAAACACACATTGTCTCCCCCAAATGCTGAAACTCATATTGGTATACACCCAGGGGTTCAGTTAATTTATTTTCCATGGAAGTCTAAAACTTCCAGAACTTGAAATCTGGAAGTCAGTCAAATTTTCTGGAAGTCAAAATACTTCCAGGATCCCACTTTTGGAAATCAATATTCTAGGATGGACACATTTATGGATGATAACATAATGAATCAGTGGTAAAATATAATTTCTTTCAGAAAAAAATCATCATTTCTGACTTCCATGCCTGCAATTTTGGAAGTCATATAATATTGGATTTTAATCTGGAAGTCAATTACTTTCTTCCTTTTTATTTTGGAAGTTTTTGCCTTATTTTTGGAAGTCAAATACTCCCAAAATGGAGTTAACTGAAGCCCTGTATACACCATCTAATTCCGGTTGTAGTTTAAAGAACAAGTCATTCACAGTAACCTCATCCCTTTTCAAAACTGTTGGCATCTAACTTGCCATATAGTCCACTTTATACAGGCCAGAATAATAAAAATCGTACTTTTGTGCCATTTTTCCAATGGTCTATAAGTTGACATTATAGGTCATGTCTGTGAAACAGGTAGTATTTCAGAAAACATTCAGAAAACCCCAAAATGGTGTTATAAAAGGACAGTCAAAAAAAGATGTTGCATGGTTTCTACAATATCCATACAACTTTCTTCAAAACAAAACGGATCCACCATAACCTTATGTTTATGGTTTCCATGAACATTTAACTTCCCATGTCCACAAATCCAAATTGTATCCTTCATTTTCGATGGAATTCTCATTTCTAACATGATGAAGGCTTGAATGCTGAAGCGCTGGCGTAGCTAGACTTGGCTCTGGCTGAATAAATGTTTTTTGAGCATTAGCTGCAAATGGTTTTGGCTACAGTTTTTCTTCTGTGAGTGCTCACTTGTCTGGACTTCAAGCTTTTTGCACTGGACACCCTCTGTTGAGCACCCACCTCCATTTTGTTTGTGCGGTTCCATCTTGGATTTCTTATTTCTAACATGCACTCCAAAACGACACAGCAATTTACTGTGGTATCTACCTGAAAGACTAGTTCTTCAGAAAAGCAGTTCTTCAAAATTGCTGTATAAAACTGCTTCCTTGGTACATTAAGAAAATAAAATAGTTGAATTTTCCACAGTCGTATGTATTTTAAACACACCTGGACATGACTAGGCAAGGTCTTCTCCAAAACCTTCCACTTTCCACTTCCCCAAGCAGTAAGAAAATCCTCTTGCCAGATACACATGATCCTTATCCCTATACCCTCCTCTCCTATCAAAAGTTTCCTAATCTTTGTATAAAACAAATTCTCAAAAAAAGAAGGCCAGAGGGTTAATCATGCCCAGGCCTTGTTCTTTCCAGGGCCTATAGGTATAAGTACGCTTTACTGAGTTCAATCTGTTACCCCCATAGAAGATAGAAAAATAATCCCATAATTTTAGCTTGAATCCCAAATGGAACATGGAAGACATGAGATAAATACAAAAACAACAGGGCTATGTAGACCTTCAGCAAAAAAATATTTTTTTTCGTGGTCATTTTCCAGGATTTCCACTTGGTCACTTTAACTAATGCTTCCCCATATTGCAGTTCCCAATTCCACTGAGCAGCATCACGAACCCCAAACAGAATACTAAAATGTTCACTTCACCCTTTTTAACTGGAAAAATAAATTCATATGGTATAGGGGCTAAACCGAATGCCAACCCTACACCCTTCCCCCATTTTATTTTAATGCTTGTCTTTACAGTACTACCATTAATTACCTCTATCACTGTTATTCCCTAGTCTAAATCTGCCACTGTCAAAATGCAATCATCTGCATATGCAGTTATTTTATTACAGGAGTCTTCTGTCCTAATAGCCAGTGGCTTAATTCGAACACCCTGCACTACAGTCCATAATGAAGGATCTAAACCAAAAACATACAGTACAGCAAAGGGCTTAAGGGACACCCTTGTCTCACCCCATTATATAAGTACATAGGGATACCCAAATTACCATTAATCATCGGTGTTACCTGTGCATTAGAATACAATAGTTTCACAAGCTGCAAAAAAACATGTGGAATACCATAATGCTCAAGTACTTCTCATAAATATTCATGTTTGATGAAATCAAAGGCAGTCTCCTGATCAATCGCAAAATATACCCATCCAAAGACAGAGCTAACCCTTGTTCCACCACCTCTCTAATGGAGTACAGATTTTGTGTAATAGACCTACCTCGCACTGGACATGTCTGTGTGTCTAATATCAATATTTTGGCTACTCTGACCAGTCTGAGAGTCAAAATCTTTGCCAGAACTTTATAATCAGCAGGTAATAGAGTGAGAGGTCTCCATTTCCTAATATCCATCCTATCCCCCGATTTGAAAAGAAAAAACATAACCACCCCTTCCAACATGCTTTGCCCTAATTTTCTAAGCGATCTGAGGGAGACAAACACCTCAGTTAGAATTGGTGCCAGCTGATCTATAAAAACTCTATGAAAATCATTAGGAATTCCATCTCTTCCAGGCGCTATCCCAAATGATAATGATTTAATTGCTTCTCTTACCTTCAAAACTGAAATTGGCCTTTCAAACATTTCCCTCTCCATTTCAGGTATCTTAGGTAAAGTTGAATTCCATAAAATGGAATCTTGCCTCCCCTGACCTTTCTCTTGAAATTTCTCCTGCTCATAGTTCTGTACTACCTGTTTCATCACCCCAATCTCTGAAACCAAGTTCCCTTGACTATCCAGTAAAGAAGACATAGCTCTCTGCTTCACTTTATCTATTGGAGTGTCATAGGGGTTTACCTGTGCATTTCTTCCCTGGGTTAAACATTTTTGGCCCAGGGCTATACAGTGTTCCTGTGTATACTGGACTTCAGACATCTGTTGTTTGACATCAGAAATTTGGGTAGACAAATCCAAACCTGTTTCCCTCATACGTGTAAGTAGTTTTAAGTACTTAGCCCGTAACCCCAAATATGTAACATATTTACTTTTAACTGCTATACTGAACAATTTTAACATTAACATCTTAATGTCAAAGTTGGTATCCTCCCACCACTCAATTGGATCATTGTATAGAAACCTAATATCTTGCCTTGCTTCTAATAGGTACAGCATTTCCAACTGAATCTTCCTAAAGCAGTGCTGTATTCATTTTTCACAGCCCCTATCTATATTGAGATGTTGCCCTAATCCCAGCTTGACAGTTACAGCCACATGGTCCAAAGTCTCCAAAGGGACCACTTTTATGTCCTGGACTATCACTCTCTCAGAGACAAACCAAAAGTCTATCCTGGTAGATAGAACACCTTTATAAAAGGTATGTGCTGGCTTTTTTCCCCAAATATCATAGACATCCTTCTATCCTGCCCTGTCTAAGATTGTTGTAAGCTGTCTGGTACCACAGAATATCTTCTCTGTTTTCCTACCCCAATCTTGTTTAGACAATCCACAATTGAAATCCTCTCCCCTTAAGACTATTTTGGAGGTATCAAGGTATGGGTCTGTCTGTATCAAAAGTTTCATCCTTTCTGCCTTACTTTGAGGTGCGTAGATATTTGTTAACCGAAAGGTCATTTGCTGTATAACTGAATCAATGATAAGGACTTTCCCTGGACAAATGTCTATTACTTTTAAAAATGGTATGTCTATCCTAGAAAAGGGAATACCTAGATCTGTACATGTCTTTTCCCCCCACAGATCACAGAGATGGCCCTCATCTCCAGTCTCTCTGAGCCTGTTAAATTTCTGTAATATAATGTAATCTAGTGTCCTGTAAAAAATATATTTCTTCTTTGATGACCTGTAGACTAGCAAATGTAAGTGTACGTTTAGTTGCAGATTTGATACTATTAACATTTGCAGTAATTATGGAGAAATCAGTCATAATGTTGAAAAAAAGGGGAGAAAGAAATAATTTAAACAGCACCAAAGTAAATCACTTTAAAGTCATTTTCTTTGCTTCCTCTGACGAGGTATCGATTTGTCTTGCACGTTAACCTCTCCTACCACATCTGCCTGGGATGAGACAATGGAACAAATGTTCAGTTCTGAATAAATGTCACCTAAGTCCAACATGTGGAGGGGGTTGTGGGATAACAGATGGACCAGGCACTGAACTCCAGGTTCAACACACAATCTCTGTGTGATGTTTATTCAAAATACAGATAATAACCTTCAGCAATGGCATATTTCTTCTTCAGTACATCAGTTTGTAGCAACAGACTATGTATGTCCTTTCTCTGCACTTAGCCAGCACCTACTGACACTGATCTCTGATCTAAACATTTTTAGTGAAAACCCTTCATTCCTATGTGGGCCTTGTTTGCTTCGGTAGTGGGGGCACAAAAAAACCCCAAAAAACAAGCTATAAACAAAGAACCTCAATGTAAAATCACTAAAAAAAAGGGTTACCCCAAACGGCATTGGCAACAAATTAAGTTTTAAAGAAATACAACATCATACTTACTTCCATAATGCAAAGCATCATGGGATATATGCAAATCACCATGACATTTCAGACTTGTTCAGTTTACAGCAATCTACATGCATTTTAAATAGCACAACTAACTTAATTTCTATAATAGTCACCTAGTACATTTTTCCATTATCAGACACCTACTGCCATGGTATTTTCAACATTTACAGGTTTCATAAACATAATGGCCCATATATTCAAACTGCGCCAGGCTGTGGCGCAAGCTTGGGCTCAGCTCAACTTGGCTGCGCAGGGGTGTGGACTGGGCGATATTCAACAGAGCTGTGCCATGGCTCAGCAGCATTGAATATTGCACCCTGGCCACCTGTAGTGTGCATGGCGCAGTGGCACTGCACCAGCGCAAGTAGCCAGAGTGGAGCATGGGGATGCGCTAGTGCAAGTTCCATTGTGCTATGCACAGCAACCACGATATTCAAAGCTTGACATGCAAATGGGGCCATAATGTATGCAAGGCTCAAATGGGGCCATTTGCATGTCATTATGGCCCCATTTGTATGCAGGTGTGCTGATCCCTGATGACTTCCGTCTGGCAGCGCGTCAGAACTGACACCCTGCAGCCGGCAATGTGCTCACAGCCCGATCGCGGGCATTTGTAAAAGAAATAAATGTACAATATCCTGGTGGTCCAGTGGACTGCTATCTGCCCGATCATGGGCATTGGTAATAAAGAAACATAAATGTCCAATATCCCTGATGGTTCAGTGGACCGCTATCTGCCCGATTGCGGGCATTTGTAAAAAGAAAATATGTCCAATATCCCTGGTGGTCTAGTGGTACCCCCCTCCCCACCTGCCCACTGAGCCCCTGCCCTGCTCCCCGGGTCAGCCGGCGGGTGGCAGCACCCTCCGCCTGCAGCCCGCCCGCGCCCTCTGACTGACACCATCGGTGGGGCTGTACACCCATTGGTCCACAGTGTGAGCCAATGGGCATACAACCTATACCATACACACATTCAGATATGTGAATGGGATCATTCACATATCTGCAATATATGTCAGGTATGGGCTGCATGCCCGACCAGCTCACGCTGAGACCAATGGGCATACAGCTTCTACCGATGGTGTGTAGTTGGCGTGTGGGGCAGCAGGCAGGTGGGGTGTTACCGCCCGCCGGCTGACTGGGGGGGAAGGGCGGTGGGGCTCAGTTGGTGGGTGGGGAAGGGGTACCACTGGACCACCAGGGATATTGGACATTAATGTTTCTTTATTACAAATGCCCATTGATCGGGCAGATAGTGGTCCACTGGACCACCACGGATATTGGACATTTATGTTTCTTTATTACTAATGCCCATGATCGGGGTGCCACCAGGTGCAGCCGGAGCTCGGTGGCCACCTATTATGTGGTAGCGCCGGTTGTGCCCTGTAATGGGTGCTCACCTGTGGGTGGCCATCAGTTGTTCCTTTTTTGATCAACTTTGTGCTGGCGCAGGTAGGGGTTGTGCATGCATGGCTCTGCACATCCTGGGCTGAATATCGGGCTGTGCAGGGTATGCATGGGCACGCCCCCCTACCTGCACCTGCATACATTACTGATGCACTCCGGCGCATAGGGATTTGTGCCACGCACTTTTCCCTTTTGCATATCGCACCAGGGCGCATTAGTGGGTTACGCATGGTGCAACACTGTTGCGCCATGCGCAACCCTTTTGAATATCTGGGCCAAGGTATATACATTAAGATATTTTATGACATAGTGCTATTACATACTAGATCCAACAACGATAAACACAACCTGTTTTACATATGCTTGGAGGTCAAAATAACCTCCCTGTATGAGGATCTGAGTGGGAAAAGGATAATTAAAGTGGACACTATAGCATAGTCAAGAAAGAGAAGGAGGTACCCATAGGTGGCCAAACTTATGGACTAGAAATTATAAAGGATAGATTAGGCTAAGAAATAGAAGAACTGTTGTAACAGATTTAAGAAAAGGTTCGTCCTCAAGAGTGGCAGGAGCTTCCTGTCACACAACAGGACAGAGAACTTATTGGCAACTATCACTGTCTCTACTTCTGCAACAGTAATAGACTGTGCCAAAGTTTTCTGTAGTGATTTAGAGCATGTAACTCTTTGAAATGAGGGCCCCTCAGAACTTTCAGGGGGAGGCATCTTATCTGATGGTTGTACCTCTGGGGTGATTTGGGCCTCACCCACAGAATCAGCAAGTTATACATCTGCCTGCACCTGTGACACAGGGTGTTCCTTGTCCTACATGTGATCATGAGGAACATCAGGTGACATATCAATATGTTCCTCAGAATCCTCTGGAGCAGCACTAGGTGCAGGAGGTTGAAAAATACCCAGGGTCAACTCAGAGTTGGAATTTTCCTCAGACACTGTGTCTCCCTGACCCCTTAACTGTGGTTGTGGGCACATGGAAACAGCATGTTCCTCAAATTGAGCTCTTTCTTTTTGGGCAAGGGCCACATATACATCTTGTTAGGCTCTAACAGCTTGATCCAAACTGTTGTGTGATGTCCATTCATATGGGCTGAATGTATGACCCATTTCTTCGCCCAAGTTGCACTTCATTGGGTTGGGGCACTGATTACTGATGTGGTCAACCACCCCACACAGCCCACATTTCAGTTTATCACAAACATTGCTTAAATGGTCTAGACCCCACAAGGAAAACAAGCATGCGATAGACCAGCATAAAAGATCACACCATGATCATGCCCCAAGCAGAAAAAGTTTAGTAAATGCTGAACCACGCTGTTTTCCTGTTTCAAGATGACTTTGTAATGCCACCCCCCCCCCCATCCATAGGTGCTCATCATCCAGAATGGGTTCGGGTAACCCATTTACTTTATGCTTTTGCAACAACCAGTACATAATATCTGCCACATTGACACCTTCATTCCTAAACAGGACAGTTATTCTCTTAAAAGAAGGCTTTGTAAGGGAAATAGCCACAAAAGGCCACCATAATGGTCTGTTTTTAGATGCTGATATTGTTTCTAGAGCCTATCCAGCCCCACTGGATGCTTGAAATTAATATCTAACAAAGTGTCTCCCGGCATGTGGATCTCAGCATAGATCTCATAGGCAAAGTATTTCATGCTGCCCTTCAACAAGGTGCGACCCACATATAGCCTGTCTGGGACCTCTGCCAATACATCCCTGTATTTGAGGTGCACAGCATGTCAACATGCTACTGATTCCAAGGGTAATCTAGCATTTTCAGGACAGAGGCATCGCCTCACATTTGTATTCCATATGTTGACTGGTGGGGGGAAGGGATACAGGAACTACTTCTGCATCTTGCGGTACTACAGGGTCAAAAGTAATAGTCTCAGACTCAGAGCTTTGCTCAATACCAATTATAGAAGCATCAGCCATGTCCATTAATGTCCGTTCAGCCCCCTCACCCTCCAAAACTTTTATCATTAATAACATATCCTGAGGTGACTCACCAGGACTTGTGTATGACATGGTACTGTGTCATAACAGGTTGACCCAGGAGCGATTTGAGAGCTAGTCTCCTTACTCTGGTGATTGTCTTTACCAGTAAAAAGCACTTCTGCCAGGGGTTTTCCAGCCACCCTTCCCAAGGAACCAGGAAAGTTAGCATCCCATCCAGACTCATCAACAGTAGGCACCCAACCAGCATTCCCCAATGCCTGTTTTATGCATTCTGGGGTGTCCCCACTCAGACCTGCCAAAGGGCACACCTTCATTTTCACACCACTCTTTTCAATCATTGGAGGTAATCCTGACTGTGTCCCTTTACCCTTTTTCCCAGCCTTTTGTAGCTGTTTTTGCAAAAGTTGGTTTACCCATTGAACTAGAAGATTCCCCAATGTTAAAAAATACAGACGTTGTGCTGGCTGTGGCATCACCCCAAACTGAACATAATTAGAGGTCTGCTGCATCATAGCCAACCCTCCCTTCATTTCAAAAGGAAAAGCAGTAGTATCACTGTATGTAGTACATGTCGTGGTTCCTTCCAGTTGCCCCAACACTCCCAAAACAGCACTTTTACTCACAGTTCCTGCAACACTGCCTGTGACACCTATAGCAGTTTCTTCCTTTAAGTTCATTGACTCACACTCTACAGACCCTGACTGGACTTTTGCACTGCTCCTGGCATCCTCCATCTCCATCCCACTTGCATCATTACTGTTGGCTGACAAACTGGAACAGACGTGATGCATGATATAACAGCAATCCTAAGGTGCCTAGAAATGCTGTTAATGTTATTTATCAAATGATTTAATAGCACTGCATACAGTCAAAATGTGGGTATATAGACCCAGGACTTCATTTTCATTGGGGGTAGGGACTAACTGAAACCAACAGTCCTTTGAATAGCTCTCACCTCCTGCATATCTCCAGCAGATGGGCACCAGCTGCAGAGGCTGTTGATTAGGTTACATCTGTGCATCTTTTCCAAAATACAGAACCAGAACCTGAACACCATCACTGTGCACAGAATTTATGATTGTGTAGCGTCTTCCTTAAACACTGCAGCCAAACAGATGGCCTGGTCTGCTGGTGCCTCTCCTTATCCATCTACTGGGGATATACAGTGGGTGAGAGCAAGGCAAAGAGAGCCACTAGAAAAGTAACAAAACACATAGGGCCAGCTTTTTAAATTAATTTCTATTTTACAGGGTCCTGGTGCCTAAGTCCAGTGGCTTGCAGCAAAGCGGATGCTGCACCTGATGTATGGTGCACCCACCCAGAATACCACAATGGCTGTGGGGAGTCAGCAGCAACCAGGGACAGGGGCTGGCAACCAGACATTGCCCACCCAAGACCACCATGCCACCGGCACTGGTGCAGCAACAGTCCTTGGTACCCTAGTGGGCTAGTGCTCCCCTCCTATACCCCAATCTGGTGACCGGCACAGCCCTCCACATGCCACCCAAGCTGGCCACTGAATGGGCAGCCTGTGCGAGTACTGTATACTGTATACAGTACATGGACTGATGGCTTAATCCACCAGTCCCCCGTTAGGGGTACAGGAGGGGGGTGGGAGTGCTGATATGGGTACCACAGGGGGTTGGCAGGATGCATGGACGTGGGTGTCGGAGATCATGACGGGGTAAGGGGGGACCATGGACCACCAGGGATCGCACACTGGGGATGGATGGGGCAGGCCACACAGTGGCACATACAGGATGGCCCCCCAAGAGCCATCTAAATCCTCTAAGACCTGCCCCTTGCTGGTCTAAAGGTACTTGGCACTTGGTTCCTGCAGGGGTCTTTCAAATTCTGGATCAGAGGACTGCAGCAGTCTGGGTCTGCCGCAAGCCCCCAGCATCATGCCGCAGACACTTTTGTGGTGCAAGGCTGGTGCTAGCACACATTGGTGCAGGCAGCCTGCTGGATGACACAGGCTGCCTTTCAAAATCGCAGTTGGCACAGCCCTTGTTGCAAGGTGCCCTTGCATCAGACCTGTTTGATGCAAGCACTTTGTATCAATCTAAGACCTTTGAAAATCCGGCCCATAGAGTTCACATGCTGACCTTTGCAACAGCACGACCCAGTTACTAGACCCTACTTATGATTATATGATGCCTGCAATGTAGCTTTAGTTTCAGTCAGTGCTTGCCCCCAATGAAAGTGAAGTCCTGGGTATCCAAAATTTTACAGTATAAGGTGCTATCAGAATATTTTCACAAATAGCATAAATAGCATGTCTCTGAACTTTAGGATTGCTCTTATACTGTATCAGCTCATCTTTTCTCTCCATATGGCAGTAGGATACATTTCCACCCCCTTCAGGTGAAAGTGCCCTAACTGCCATCATAGTTCCTACTGGGTTTAGAAAGAGGCATAACAGACCACTACCATTGACTCCCCATGGCTGCATATCAAAGTTATGGCTATTTATGGTTTTACTATCATGACATATAAGTAGGGATGTAAGTTTGTCATGGCAGTCATACACTTCATTGATTCCATGACATTTGATCTTTATTCAGGACTTCCATGACTTTCACTAGTGTCATCAGAATGTAGCAATGATGACAGTGCCACAACATTTATTACTGTTTACTAATGATTTCATGAACAAACAATGAGTCATTAAAACCTCATCCATGACAAACTTATATCCCTACATATAAGTGGTGGTAAAATGTTTTGCTTTTTATTTCTTAAAGAATGTTCTATCCAGCCATATAAGGAAGTTATTAGCACCAGTTAAACAAAGCCTATCAAGCTTCATCATTTACCTGTCATACATTACTTGTCAACAGTGAATTAATTCTCACAGCACACACACACACACACACACACACACACACACACACAGTAACCACACATTCTGAATAAAAAAAACATTTTCTACCTCTTGAAAGAGGACCTGTTCAATCCAGATAGTGATGGCCGAAAAGCTAGCTGCAATAGAGTTAGTAGGACACCTGTAAGAGTCATGCATCCACAAGTCTCCTACCTAAGGGAACACAATTGTACATGGACAAATAAGGGGGCTTAAGAAGGAGCCCATACAAGAGTTGATGCTGAAGTTGAGAATTGGGTCAGACCACGCAGTGGCTAAGAGTTCTGATAAATTAAGATTATGCATGAAAAATAAAACACAGTCAGCTAATTGAGGCACAGATGAATGGTAGTGTTTCTGAAGGACACTCAGAGGCTGAAAAGGGTTGCAGCAAAGAATGAATAATATTAATAGTTGCAGGTCTTACAGTGTCCTTTTAAGTTATACATTTTGCATACAGTACTTAGCATTTATAGAGTAGCTATTATCAACTATTGTAAAGCTTATCCTTCATTTTTTTTTAATATATATCTCCTTCTTATTTTCAAGACTGTTGAAAAGAAATTGGCTGCTCTTTGTATAGTCCAGCCATCTTCTCTTGGTGGTAAAATATAAAGGATGATTACTTTACCAATATCTGCAAGCACATTTGTACGAGAGCCAAGTCACTGACACTATGCTTTATTATACCAGGGACAGAGTCATACTACATGTAAGATGTCCTCCTTAACTCCCAAGGAGCACTAATAATTATTATTAATTTGGGGATCATCTCTTCTGTATCTTGCTACCCAAATATTGCTTTCAAATAGCTCAAAATTAAAAAATGCATAGGTTTTCGGCAACTGAAAATCTTCCAGAATATCTAAGTGGTATTTGCACCCACTATAGCAGTTATTTAAAGACAGTCACAGCAACAATCTAGAATTGTGAATATTTCTGAGATCTCTAATTGCCAATAGTTATTAAGACTTTGGTTGATGTATTTCCCAAATTAAGATAATTCCTCTATAATATACTGTCACAGGATCTGCTTTATATGTATGTGTGTGTATATATATATATATATATATATATATATATATATATATATATATTATATTAACAATGTGTTTTGGGATAAATGTGGGGATAAAAGTGATATCTCAGATAGGCAGTGAAGATATCAATGATATCTCCACATTCCTATACGTCATACTGATATCTCCATGTTCCTATAAGTCATGGTGATATCTCTATGTTCCTATATGTCACTGCAAAGAAAGTGAAAGTATGTTTCACTCTCTTTACAGAGAAGTCTCTCTCTAGTTCCTGCTTCATCCCCCCCCCCCCAAAAAAAAGACACACACACCTCTCAAACCTATCTGGTTAATCCTGCCATCATTTGTAATTAAAAATAGTAATATAAAGAGGTACCTGGTTGATTGTCCCCCTGTGCTACCGGCAAAATGCTGTATATAGCAACATACACTCGTGCTTCCTTTTCCTGTTTTAAAGCAGACTACTCGCTCGCTGTGCTTTCGTTGGTAGAGACGGTCCCTTCTATTAAGTAAAGCATGTTATCGGGAGATAAAAGCCATGATTTTCTTTACAGTGCAGACACTTATTTTAAAGCTGTGGTACCAGTAATCTGCTCGTTTACATGCCGCTCGGTCACGCTACAGTTCGGGGGGAAAGTGAAAGTATTACAGCATTTTGCCGGTAGCACAGGGGGACAATCAACCAGGTACCTCTTTATATTACTATTTTTAATTACAAATAATACCAAGCTAAATGAAATAACAGTATTTCAAAAAAAAACTGTAAATTAACAGGATCAGCCAGATAATTTATTTTAATACAGTATGGAATCTGTGATGTTGCTGAAGATTTTGGGGTTGGGGGTGCTTTGGGGATCATGCTACAAAAGCCCAAAACACATGTTATATAAACAGAACATGACATGGCCTGAGTGAAGATGTCATATTTATCTTCACTGGGGCCAATGAATCAAGATATCTCACTCATGGCTTAGCCACTGTGAGATATCATGATATCATTGGCCTCTCGTGAAGATAAATATGATATCTTCACTCAGGCCATGTCATATCCCTATATATATATATATATATATACTGTGTGTATATATATATATATATATATATATATATACTATATATAGATAGATATTCTTGCTTGTACTGAATAAATGGTGGTTCTAAGATTTATCCAACACACTAATGTCAATCAACCACTGTTTATTCAACACCCTGCAGTCAATCAACCCCCCTCCTGCCAGAACTACACTTACTGCCTTCTCAATACTCCACTCTGAAGACCTCCCATTTATTTCCCTTTCCTCCACAGTCAATCAACTCCACATCAACAAATTGCAAATTCCTTCACAAACACCACAGACATTTATTCAATACATTAAAAAAAGCAATTCATTTCACATTCCTTTCCCAAACTACAGTGTTTTGGCAACCATTCTCCTTGCTTTCTCTTTCTCTCTCCCCCACTGAAGTCCCACTATTCATGTTTCTATCTCCTTGTTCTTTGTCTCCTCACCCCAGTACCACTTGGCTTGCTTCCTCCAGCTATGCCTCTCTCAGGTCCCACTGTCCTGCTTCACTAAATAATTATTCACCTGGCAGCAACCTTAGCAAACCCATAGTCACCCACTTACCTAAAATAAAAAGCAATATTCTCCTCTCCCTGACAGCACTGATTCAGTCTCTCACAGACTTGCTTCTTCACTATCCCCATCTGCCACTTTCCAGCAAACAGAATCTCTATATATATAGATATCTATATATATAGGATACATGATGGGCAGGAGTGGGATATGGAAAATATTCTCACTCCTGCAGATTGAGCTCTGTATTCTCATGAGTGCTGAAGCATGAGTGAGAATGTACAGCTCACTCTGCAGGACTGAGAATATTTTCCATATCCCATGATCTGCACATCATGTGTGCAATTTTATACCATGGGGTTGAGAGCGTTAGGAACATTTGTTTCTGTTTCTGTGTGTTTTCTGCTTATTCTATGTGTGGTGTGTGTGGGTGTGGGTGTGTGTGTTTTTCTGAATGGGCTGGGGAGTCAGAAACAAAATGGGACACAGGTGAGTGTGTTTGCCAAGCTAATTGAGTAAGTTGTAGGTTTCAGTGAGAAACAGAAACTTGCAGGTAGCCCTGAGAGAGAAACCGCTTTGTGAAGTAGTTTTATTTAGAATGCAAGTTGTTTTGAAGCTGAGATCAGCACAGTAATGGGATAGGAGTGTTAGAAACACATTGGGACACAGGTGAGAGTGTTTTGCAAAGCTAATTGAGTAAGTTGCAGTTTCAGTGAGAAAGAGAAACTATTTTCTGAAGCAGTTTCATTTAGAATGCAAGCTGCAGTGAAGATATCCTCACTCTGGTGACATCAGCAGAGTGTGGATAAATGGCATTTATCCTCACTCTGCTGATGTCATCAGGATTTATCCACACTGCAGTGGAAATAACAGAGGATATTCCACTGAGAAAACTCTCAGCCCACTGGTGTGTGTGTATATATATATATATATATATATATATATATATATATATATATATATATATATATATATATATATATATATATATATATATATATATATATATATATATATATAATATATAGGTAGATAGATAGATATAGATATATATATATATATGTACAGTATATATATATATATGTGTGTGTGTGTGTGTGTGTGTGTGTGTGTGTGTATACATACATACATACATAGTTACTGCTTGTTTTTTATTTAGACCTGGCACATCCCAAACTGTCCTATGTTTTTCTTTCTTCCTCCCAGAATGTATAAGGGCTGCTATTATTAAACATTCTTGTAATTTGAATCCAATAACTAATTTTTCTACCATCAATGCTAGGCTCAAAATTGAGAAGATCCTGGTTCGGCTCTTATATAAGCTGCAGGTGTTGATCTACTTATACTCAATACCGATTTAAATAGTTGATTGACTGGTCAAGCCAATTTCTCTGTATCTTTTGTGTCCCAGATCTCAGAGTCGTGTAAAACCTGGAGCATGCATTTCACTCAAACTGCTTCTTTTAGTGGACTTACTGAATTCCCACCATACATGGAATTAAATTTTCTAAGTCCATGTGCTTTTTTTTTATCTTGTTCAGAGTGGGCTTTGCCCAAGAACAATTGGAAACAATGTAATTCCAAAATAAGTATAATTGGAGACCACCTCAAGAGCCTGACCTTCAGCCTCCAGTATTTTGTAACTTTATTTAAACCAAAAACCATAATTTTGCTTTTTGAAAGTTGCATAATTAATTTTAGTAGTTTAGCTCAGTCATAAGTATATCTAACCTTTGTTGAATGCCTTTAATTGAGAAGGGAAATAGGATAAAATTATTCACAAAGGCCAGGATAGGGCATACAAAATGGTCAATTTTTGTGAGTGACTTCAGAATTGTGAAAGACTTTAGTACCTGATCTATATAGATACAGAAATGAGTGAGGGCCAGGATAGATCATTACCTCACCCTCCAATTACTAGGGACAGAACAGGAGAGTTGCCCACTGGTTCCAACTCTTACATGAGACCAAGGGCCCAATTCTTAAAGGCTGCTTAGAATGACACAAGCTACGCTGGACAGCAGCTTGCATCGAAGCCCTGTGCACCATGGACCATGCACCCAATTCAGGTATGAGAAGGATTCTGGAGCCTAAGTTCCCACACATGAGGCATTCCTTCCCATGTGGCGAACACTTGGTGCATGGGAGGTGTATGTCGCAAGCCCAGTGCAGCACAGGAAATGGTGAATACTGTACCTATATGCACAGTGACAGCCACCAGTCTCAGACACTGAATGCATATGTACAGTACCATGTTGATGCAGACCACGGTCGGTGGCTGGACAGGCACCAAGGGGTGGGTTCCACTAGACCACCAGGTATTGGGCACTGCAGTAATCAGGGACACATGCCCATGCCACATACAGGTGGGCTAGGCAGCATCGGGGATGGGGTGGAGGCATAGGGGATGGGTGACAGTACCTGGCTTGATGGGGCATCATCGGCGAACTGGGGGAATACCGCAGCATATAGTGGCACTTAGGATGACTGCCCCAGTGGGACATATTCTAAGTCCCACTACACCAGCAATGGCTGGTCTAAGGGCACTTAAAATATCTCCCACCGGGTGCTGTCTGTGAACAGCAAGCTGCAGCTTGCATCAGTGCAGTCCACCTAGTGCCCTTTCACAGCACTGTGCAGGGTGCAGAACTGGTGCAGGACCTGTTTGGGACAGGCAGCCTGCAGTCAATGCAGGCTGCCTTCATGAATGGCATGGAGGCAGCCCTGGATGCAAGGTGCACCTTGCACCATATCTGTTTGGTGCAAGCACCTTGCGTCAGACACAGGGCTTTGAGAATCGGGCCCCAAGTGTCTGAGTAATTATTTTAAATAACATTAATAAGAGTAGAATCAGTACCCCCAATCTGACTCCAGTTTCCATAGGATTCCCCTTAAAATGAAATCAAAGGAAGCAGAAAAATCAATAAATTCAACATGTAATTTTTGTGTTCTGATGTGTGCCTATTTCTGTATCAAATGCCAAAGTACATAACAAGCATCCATTGTAGAATACCCAAGTCTAAAGTCAGCTTGTAATTCATATAAGCCACCTAGACTGCTTAGTTGATAGTTCAGTCTTTCCAGAATAATGCCACAGAAAAATCTTAAGCTTACAACCAAAAATGTATTGATCAGTACATTAAAGGGTTTGCTGTATTATTATTTCTTTTTTTTTTAAGAATAGGGACAGTTTCTGAGCCTTTCCCAAGATTGTGGCATATAAAGTGTTACTTCATAAGGGGACATTGCAAATATGCACCTCTGCTGGGATTTGATCAGGCCTTGGCAATCTTGTGGTAGTGTAGATTTGGAGGCGCGGTCACTGTTGGACAAATTCAGGGCATGCATCAGTAGGTGCGTCCCTCATTCCCCAATCAGCCAGTGTGCTGGTGCCACACCATGCATACCTAATGTGGCCATGGGATCAAATGAAAGATCTACTGAAGCCAGAAGGTGAAGGAAGGAAACATACTCAATTCAGTGCTTTAGAGTAACTGGTAATTGCTATTTTTCCTTTAAACTTAGATTGAGGGCTTTTAGTGACACTATAATTTCTTTGTTGTCTTTACTTACAATTGTTTTTGGGCTGTTGAAAATTTAAAACATAGTGGTGGTGTAATTCTGTGCTGTCTTTAATTGCTGCAAATTTTCGCACCCCCTCCCTTCCCCAACTCTTAATTATATGCCCTGTTAAATCTGATTGACAGGAGCTAAACACAGGGTATAAGTAAGGGTGTGAAGTGGAGGGCATAAGGGAAAAGCCCACCCTCAGCACAACAAGTGTTTTGATTCATTTATTTATTTATTGTTTCTTTTCTTTAAAAAAAATTATCTGAGGATCAGTTGCAGGATTTTTAGGACAGTAAATTAATAAAAAGGGAACTAGGAGAGCTTCAGTAGCAGACAAGTAGTGGAACTGCAGTATAATGTGGGGAGTGGTTCAATGCAGTGGCTGTGGGGCAGCCATATTCAGGCAGACCTTCTGGACACTGAGGTGCTGCCCTATCTGTGTGCATCTCTCTGGACTGTGGGAGGAGGTAGCCAGACTCAGAGCGGAAGTAAACTGGGTCAGGAGTACCATCACCCCTATCCAGGGACCACCCAGTCCAATGCAACTGCCTCAAAGGATGCCGAGAATGAGGAGCACTTGGATGACAGTGGGCTCAGGGAGGGTTAGAGTGGTCAGGCAGAGGCACATCCCAGATCCTATTCCACTCAAGAACTCATATGCCACACTGGCAAATGAGGACAACCAAATAGAGGACCCAGAGAAGTGGAAGGAAAGGATGTGGAGGTTAGCCAGGAGGTGACCTCAGCAAGGAAAGCAGTGGACCCCAGAGGAGGAGAAGCGAATCCTGGTGGGGACTCCATCATAAGAGGGATCCAGCTAGGGACACAGGAGGGACAGGGAGGTGAGGTGCCTACCAGGTGCCACGGCATGGAGGGATGGAAGGAAGATCCTGGGATCACTGGGAAGGCAAGACGGGAGGGTGAGCTGGATGTCATTATCCACCTAGGTACTAATGACCTGGCAAATGGGGAGCCAAAGGAAGTTCAGGAAGAGTTTAGGAAACTGGGAGGGTCTCAAGCAAGTAGCTGCTTTGTCACTTTCTCAGAAGTAATACCTGTGAGAGGCAAGGGAGAACATAGGAGTGCATGCACCAGGAACTTTAACTCATGGTTGAAGAACTGGTGCTGTGAGGAAGGTTTGGATTCATTGGTGACTGGGGACCCACCTGGAGGATGGAGGTTTGTTCAAGCCTGACGGCCTGCATCCATCCTGGAGGAATCAAGCACTCAACGATAAGTTTAAATGCTACATTGACAAGCATTTAAACTAGCAAAGGCGGTGGCAGGCCAGCAAGGAGGGTACCTACTTGCTCACCCCCCACAGCTAGCAGTGGAACCAATGAACCAGAGGAGTGGCTATCTCTGCAAAGCAGTGTGCAAAAGATGGAGATTAGTGCCCAAGAGGTGGATAAGCAGAAAAGGGGCAAAATTCAGCAGAAGGGCAGACAGCAAGGAGAACCAGGGATAAATGACAACCAAGGAAGGGGCTGGAGTAGAACTGTGAAACAGTCTAGGGAGGTCAAATCATGGAAAGCCATGTGTGCAAATGCCAGGAGCCTTAGCAACAAGATGGAAGATCTGGAGGCTGTCATGGTGCAGTCAGACCTGGACATTGTGGCCATCACTGAAACCTGGTGTAATGATAACCACAACTGGGAGATGGCCATACCTGGCTACAACATATTCAGAAGAGACAGAGCAGGCAGGAAGGGAGGAGGAGTGGCACTGTATGTGAAAAATGACATAAGGGTCACAGAGATCCAGGAGGAACAAAATGGGGGAGAGATACTGTGGGTTAAGCTGGAAAGGAAAATGGGGACATCCATCCGCACAGGTGTGGTCTATAGACCACCAGCACAGGAGGAAGAAACAGATAGGGAGCTGATGCTAGCCATCCAAAGGATGGCAGACAAGGGTGAGGTAGTACTGGTTGGAGACTTCAATATTCCAGACGTGGACTGGAGCATCCCAGCAGCAGCATCAACTAGGAGCAGATTTATCCTGGACTCCTTCAGGGTGCCTTCTCAAGCAACTGGTCATGGAACCAACTCGGCAGAAGACAATACTGGACCTTGTGCTCTCAAACAGGGACAGTGTGATGGGGTAACAGTGGGGAGCACCTGAGAAACAGTGACCACCAGTCATTGTGGCTTGAAATCACAGAAAAGCAGAACCAAACCACACAACAACACGTATCCTGGATTTTAGGGGCAGACTTTGGGAAAATGGGGAGATACTTGAAAGAGGCATTAAGGGAATGGGACAGGAATCAGGGGTTGAGGAACAGTGGGCAGTATTTAAAATGGGGATTACAAGAACAACAGAATTATGCATTAAGCAGGTTAGCAAGAGGAAAAGGAAGAGGAGACCATTATGGTTTTCCAAAGAGGTAGCAAAGAAAGTGAAAGCCAAAAGATTGTATTCAGGCAATACAAAAAGACACAGGCAGAAGGGATAGGAGAAGTACCAGGAGAAGCAAAGAGGCAAGAGAGGTCAGTAAGGAAGCCAAAGCTCAGACAGAAGAGCATTGCAAAATCAGTGGGTAGAGGACAAAACCTTTACAGGTACATAAGTGAAAAAAAGAAAAGACAAAGGGAGGGATAGTGAGACTGAAGGGGGAGGATGGGGACTACGTGGAGGATGACAACAGTAAAGCTGACATATTGAACAGGTATTTCTGCTCAGTCTTTACTGAGGAAGAGGAGGGTAATGGGTCTGAAGGGAGTACAAAGGGTGAGAATGGTGCAGAAATGGACACAAGTCCCTTTACATGAGAAAGGGTCCTGAAGGAACTGGAAGTAATAAGAGTTGATAAAGCAATGGGGCCAGATAAGTGCACCCCAGGGTCCTTAAAGAACTAAGAGAGGTGGTGGCTGAACCTCTGGCTATCCTGTTTAGCCGATCACTGGAAACAGGGGAGGTACCCAAAGACTGAGGACAGCAGATGTAGTCCCCTTATACAAAAGTGGGAACAAAGAGGAAGCAGGGAACTACAGACCAGTCAGCCTCACCTTGGTAGTGGGGAAGATCATGGAAGCACTACTGAAGGAGAGATTGGTAGAACATCTGGTTGTCAATGGACTACAGGACCCAAGGCAGCATGGTTTCACCAGGGGGAGGTCATGTCAGACCAACCTCGTTGAATTTTTTGACTGGGTGACTAGGGAGGTGGATCAGGGGAGGGCGGTGGACATGGCCTATCTGGACTTCAGCAAGGCCTTTGACACTGTGCCACATAGAAGACTATTACACAAACTGGGGAATACGGTGTGGGCAGGACAGTAGTGGTGGGTAGGTAACTGGCTGGGTGGCAGGACACAGAGGGTGGTGGTAAATGGCTGTCACTCCACAGAGGGAAGAGTGACCAGTGGGGTACCACAGGGATCAGTGCTGGGACCGGTCCTATTCAACATCTTCATCAGTGACATTACTGGAGGACCTAGAAGGCAGAATTTCACTGTTCGCTGATGACACAAAGCTCTGTAACAGAGTAGACACACCAGAGGGTGTAGACAGAATGAGAAGGGACCTGCAGAAACTTGAAGAATGGTCAGGGGTTTGGCAGTTGAAATTCAATGCAAAGAAGTGCAAGATAATGCATATGGGGCACAAAAACCCTGGCACAATATATCAGTTGGGGGGTGAGGATAAAGCATGCACCAAGCAGGAAAGAAATCTTGGGGTTATCATCTCTGATGACCTCAAGGTAGGGAAGCAGTGTGACAAGGCAGCAGGTAAAGCAAATAGGATGCTGGGATGTATAGGCAGGGGCATCACCAGCAGGAAAAAGGAGGTCATAATTCAGCTATACAAAACACTAGTGAGGCCCCACCTGAGTACAGTGTACAGTTCTGGAGACCATACCTACGTAAGGACATAGACAGGGTAGAGAAGGTTCAGAGGAGGGCAACAAAGATGGTGCATGGATTGCATCACAAGTCCTATGAAGACAGGTTGAAGGAACTGAACATGTACTCCCTGGAGGAGAGAAGGAGAGAGGGGATATGATAGAGACATACAAGTATCTTACAGGGAGGAACAGGGTGCAGGAAAACACTATTTTTAAGTGAAAAAGATGTTCCAGAACTAGAGGTCATGGGATGAAGTTGGAAGGAGGACGATTCAGAGGAAACATGAGAAAGAATTTCTTCACAGAAAGGGTGGTGGACAAGTGGAACACCCTGCCAGAGGACGTGGTGGGGGCTGAAACAATCACGGGATTTAAGAATGCATGGGATAGACATAAAGGAATTCTGGAGGTCAGGGGTAAGGGGCAACAGATTTCTAGGAAAACAAACTGAACTTACAAGCTCAAATGGGCAGACTGGGTGGGCCATAGGCCCTTATCTGCCGACACTGTCTATGTATCTATGTATCTATGTACTGCAGTGCTAGCTAAGCTTGTCATATGCAGCGGACCTCCCGACGTGATTTCTCTGGTGGTGCAAAACAAAATTTACATGGTGGTATACTGCCAACTTTGGGTGTGCTCAATCCTCCTGTCAGCATACAGTGGCCCAATGTATATGCTGACAGGGGAGCCTACTCCCTGCTGGCATAATACATCCACACCCCCATTTGTTATGTGCCGAGGGGGGTGCCCAATCCCCTCGGCTGTTGCCCCCCCATTTTCGTTGTGTGCTGACGGTGGCCCCCCAATCCCCCATCAGCTATAGCATCCCCCCCAGAAAACACTTAGGAGACATGCTGGAAGCCCACCCCAGTGTGCCAAAGCCCCTGCAAAAAAAAAACTGTCCCTGATGTTTATTTTTTTATTTTTTTTAATCTGTAAAAAAGAAAACTGTCCCTCGCGGTCTCCCTGCCCGCCTCCTGCATCCACCCACTGCGCACCCTGCCTTCCCACACCCCTTCACCCCATACTTACCTCCAGAGTCCGTTGCGACGATCTTCGGTGGACCGGGAACACGTCTGCACTCTTCAAAGCCAACAGCGAACTGAGGAAATGCCGGTAAGCTGTATAACAGAACGAATAGGGTTTTTTTTCAAATTTGATGCATACCTCAGGCATGTTTTGGAATTTTTGCACCACATTTTCAACGTGGGTTTTTTGGGACACCTCGTCATGAATTCTGGCACTGTCATGGCATTAATCGGCCCCGAAAGGTGATTTCGTGGTCACTGCGTGAAATCACCTTTCTGGACTGATTAACAAAACAACATTGCCACTGTTCATGAGGGAGGGCTCTAAAAAAGCCTATGTTGCAAATTTGGAGGAACAAATAAAAAAAATAGCTGTTTTACGAGCGTGCATTGCGCTGTTTCCACACACGCTTGTAGCTTCGTGAATTTGTAATATTTTCAGTACAGATTTTCAAAACTGGCATTTTTTCACACCTCCTGATGAACAGTACAGCTGTCATTTTACATATCCTGGCCAAAATGTGTTTTTGCACATCCGGTGCAGAATAGCACGGTCGTTGTGCAAAATCACTTTTCTGGACAGTTTGAGGAAATGTCCATGACACTGTTCATGAGCAGAGGTCCTAAAATGCCTATGTTGAAAATTTGGTGCTGAAAGTCCATAAAATGACTGTGTTGCATGCGTGTGTTGCGCAGTTTTCTCGCACCTGTGTAACTTTGCAAATTTGCAATATTTCCATGCCAGATTTTCAACACTGGCATTTTTTTGCACCTCCTTATGAACAGTACAGCTACCATTTTTCACATCCTGCCCAAAATTTGTTTCCGCACCTGTGGTGCACAATGGCATGGTCACTGTGGGAAATCAACTTTTGGGACAGATTAACAAAATCGCAGTGCCACTGTTCATAAGGGGAGGTCCCAAAATGCCTATGTTACAAATGTGGCTAACAAACTCCCCAAAATAATTGGGTTATGGACATGTGTTTCGCAGTTTGTATGCATGCTCATTGCTTCACCAATATTTCATATTGTCACTCCAGATTTTCAACATTGCCATTTTTTTACACCTCCTCATGAACAATGCAGTTGTCATTCTCCACATCCTGACCAAAAATGTGTTTTCATCCCTCTGTCACCAAATGGCACAGCTGCTGTGCAAAACCACCTTTCAGCCAACAAAGTGATTGTGCCACTTTTCATGAGGTGGCCTGACAAGCAGCCCATGTTGGAAATGTGGAGAGAAACTACCACAACAGGCCTACGGTGTTAGGGTTTCAAACTGTAGCACCCCAACCGGTACAGACTGACAGGTGTCAGGGGCATCACTTGGGATCATCGGATGTAATGCTCCTGCCACTCCACCCCCCCCACCCTGCAGCTACTGACAGGCATCATGGTGTGCCTTGCACTGTTCGGCCACAAAGTTCACCCCACGCTCCTATACTGCACCCACGTCAGCATATTTCCTTATGGAATGGGGTAAGTATAATGTCCAAAGACCCCAAACCACTCCCCGACACTTGTCAGCGTCTACAGGGTAGGGTGAGGTACAATGGCATGAGTCTTATAGCTGATGATCCAAAGGCACACCCCAATGCCTGTCGCTCTCTACAGGGTGGGGGTGGGGTTGGCATCACTTCAATACTTCACTGCCATTCCTATTATGCGTCTCTAGCTCCGGCACTGCCAATGCCAATCCCAGCATGACAACATTCAGCATTGACAAATGCTTGTTAATAACTGAATTGCTAAACATACTTATCCTCTAGTGATTGGGGGAAGACAGCATTATCTGTTATTTTTACTTCTGTTGGAAATTAATTATTAGAATTAGAGCCAAAAAGATACATGAATGATGTACCCACTTTTCTTCTGTGATATAAGTATCTTAAGTTAACTTAATAGTTTTTCATACCCTTAGAAGTCATGTTCCAAAGTCCTTTAACATCATTCTTGTAGATTATATTAATAATTTTCTCCCACTGTTGTCAGTATAATCTTTTCTGTTTGTTTTATCGAGTTATAGTACACTTTGCTTTCCTGGTTTAGATTTTTACATAGCTCATTCTTGTTACTCTTTTCTGCACTACTAATGATAACTCTTAGGTTAGCCTTTTTGGTTTTGCCATGCTAGATCAAACCATCCTTCTTGATGTTTCTGTCTTTTATTTTCAGAACTTTCTCTGCATAAGACTCTGATAATTTTATCAAAAAATACTAACTTCTTTCTAGATCTCACTTGCTCTTACAACCATTAAATTTTTGTTTATATAATTGTTCTCCTAAAACCTCCAAATATTATTTTGTATCTCCTCTTCCAAGGGCTTTTCCAATGTTGCTCTCTTATTATTTTTCATATCTTTAAACAAGATCCTTCTTGTAGGAGCAATGTGTGATTCACTAACTAATCCATTTAATACTGTAGGAAAATGGTCACTCTTTGCTGTCAATGGAAATGTTAGACATTTCTGGTATTGTACATGTCCTCACTGCAGAACGAGGTCTGCCACTGGGTCACCTATTGTAAATATTAAGGTTGAACTACCCTCACTATCCCCTTTTTAGTCTGCCATTTAAGGGAAACAGACTGTACTCTTTTTTATCATATCTCTTTTTCTCACCTTGCAGCGGCAGTCCTGCTATATATCCAGCCACCGCTCCTCCTTCACCACTGACCCTGAAGCTGATGTGCCCAGCTGGCATATGCAGCTATGACCATCAGGAGGGACCCTCCCCTAAGCCCCTGCACCTGGCGAGGATCCAATACTGGCACATGCCTTATTCCAGGCATCGTTGGCCAGTGAAGCTAGCAGCTATCAAGCTGCAGTGGACTATGCTGCCATTTATCCTTTTTCTCCCCAATAGGAGCATGGACGTGCAATGATCTCTATGCACAAAGTGCGGGCATCTACCATGCTCCCCCCCCGCTTAGCACCCATGCAACTGCAGTTCCTCTGGGTGTCCCCAGGGACTGCCAGAGCTCTGTGTGCACCAATCCCTTTCCCCAGGACTAGAAGAGCAGTCATCAGATGCTCTATCCTAGTCCTCTCCTACCAGCTCCTGATGATCCAGACTCATTCCCGAACCCAGGTCGCTGGTGTGGAGTGAGGTGTGGCTCAATGGCTGATGCCAGGAAAAAAGACACAGATTTGTAGGGAACTGGCAACAGTTCTGGGAGTGAAAGTTCTTTAAATTTGATGGACTGCATCTGACTAAGGAGGGAGTCAGTGCATTGGGAGAGAAGTTTGGCTTCTTTGCAGAATATTTAAACTAGCAAATAGGGAGAGGGGTGTAGCACCCCATACGTTGAATGGAAAGAACACCCCTTCCCCCTCAGCTAGTGGTCAAACAGGGATTCAGCATGTTTGCAGTTCATTTGCATCACCAGGTAAGAAAAAAGGTCTGTCTCCCCATACAACACACAGGGGAAATGCCAAACCTCACCCAACAACTAACACACCAAAATCTGGCCAATGGAAAATCATGTACACAAATGCTCACAGCCTGGGAAATAAGATCCCAGACCTGCAGGCAATAATGTCAGAGACTAAACTGGACATAGTAGCAATTAGTGAGACATGGTTTACCAGTAACCACACTTGGGAGACTTCAGTACCTGGCTATGTACTGTTCAGAAGAGACCGAGGTTCAAAAGGGGGGTGGAGTGGCCCTGTATGTCAATGAAAATATCAAAGCTACAGAAATTCAGAATACACATAAGGAGCCAGAACAACTGTGGGTCACCCTGGAAACAGGAAATGGGACAGCCATAAGAACTGGGGTTGTCTACAGGCCCCCAGACCAGGGGGAAGACATAGACACATTATTGTTGAAATATATACAAAACATGACAGCTAAAGGGGAGGTTCTGATAATGGGAGACTTCAACATGCCGGATACAGATTGGTCAATACCAGCAGGAACATCTGCCAGAACTAGACACATGGTGGATTCGCTGCAGGGGGAAGGCCTCAAACAATTGGTACAGCAACCCACAAGAGACAGGGCTATCCTATATCTAGTACTGACTAACAGGGAAGGGATCACAGATCTCCAGGTAGACGGTCACCTGGGGGCCAGGGACCATCACATGGTATGGTTCAATGTGGCCACTACATCTAAATCATCCCATTAAAAGGGAAAAATATGGGACTTCAGAGGAGCTGACTTTGATAAGATGGCCAACAGAGTTAAGCTAGCCCTGGCAAAAAGAAACATAGGTGAGGGGTTACAGGCAAAAGGAAGTGCAAAAGAAGAAGGAAACCACTTTGGTTCTCAAATACAGTAGCAGAAAAGGTCAGAGCCAAAAGGCTGGCCTTAAGGAAATATAAGGGAAAACAGTGGGATGACGATAGGGAGGCATACCAAACTGCCCTAAGGGAAGCAGGGAAGGCAGAAAGCCAGGCAAAGTCCCAAACTGAGGAAACACTAGCACGAACAGTAAAAGAAGGTGACAAGACTTTCTATAGATACATTAGTGAAAGGAGAAAGTCCAGAGGGGGTATTGCTTAGATCAAAGGGGATAAGGGGGAGTGTGTGGAGGAGGACTAAGGAAAAACATATATCCTAAATAGATATTTTTGCTCAGTATTTACTGAAGCGAAGGTATGGCAGGACCCACAGCTCAGCACCATGGACACAGGGGGGAAGGAGGTGAGCACTACTCCCTTCATAAAAGAAATGGTCCTACAAGAGCTCGCTAAGCTCAGGGTGGACAAGGCAATGGAACCTGATGGCATACATCCCAGGGTACTTAAGGAGCTAAGGGTGGACCTAGCAGAGCCATTAGCAGAACTGTTTAGTGAGTCTCTGAGCACAAGAGAGGTCCCAGAAGAATGGAGAAAGGCTCATGTGATCCCGCTCCACAAGAGTGGCAGCAGGGAGGAGGCAGGGAACTACAGACCAGTCAGTCTTACCTCAGTAATGGGCAAGATTATGGAGGAACTCCTTAAGGAAAGGATAGTGCAACACCTGGAATCCATAGGGGCACAGGATCCAAGACAGCATGGGTTTACAAAAGGAAAATCCTGTCAAACTAATCTCATAGATTTCTTTGACTGGGTAACCAGAGTGGTGGACCAAGGGGGAGCAGTTGATGTCACCTACCTTGACTTCAGCAAAGCTTTCGACACTGTTCCACATAGAAGATTGATTAATAAGCTGGGTAGGCTTGGGATGGGTCAGAAGTTGGTCAACTGGGTAGCAAACTGGTTGGCGGGCAGAAAACAGAGAGTGGTGGTAAATGGTATACAGTCAGAAGAGATGCAAGTCACAAGTGGGGTACCTCAGGGATCAGTCCTGGGGCCAGTCCTCTTCAATATCTTCATTAGTGACCTTGCAGATGGACTAGAGGGTAAGGCTTGTCTGTTTGCAGATGACACCAAGATCTGCAACAGAGTAGATAATCCAGATGGGGTGGGCAGAATGAGAAGAGATCTAGATAAACTAGCAAAATGGTCAGAAGAGTGGCAACTGGGATTTAATGCAAAGAAGTGCAAGATCATGCACATAGGGAAGATAAACCCTGAAGCCACCTATAGGCTGGGAGGGGAGTTGCTGGAAGTCACAAAGGAAGAAAGATACTTGGGCATCATCATCACCAATGACCTGAAATCATCCAAGCAGACCTCTAAAGCAGTAGGTAAGGCCAGGGGGATGTTAGGGTGTATTAGTAGGGGTATCACAAGTCATAAGAGGGAGGTAATAATCTCTCTTTACAAGACACTGGTTAGGCCCCATCTGGAGTACTGCGTGCAGTACTGGAGGCCACACCTTCACAAGAACATTAACCAAATTGAGGTAGTCCAGAGAAGGGCAACCAAAATGGTGCAGGGGCTGCATCAGAAGACATATGAGGACAGATTAACAGAGCTCAATATGTATACCCTTGAACAAAGGAGGGAGAGAGGTGATATGAACGAAACATTCCAACATCTTAAGGGCATTACTAAGGTGATATAGTCTAACATGTTTCAATATAAGAAAAATAGCAGGACAAGAGGACACAGCATGAGATTAGAGGGAGGCCAATTAAGGGGTAATGTGAGGAAGTTCTTTTTCACAGAAAGGGTGGTGGATGCATGGAACAGCCTTCCTCTGGAAGTGGTGGATATGAATATAGTGCAGGGCTTCAAACAGGCATGGGATAGGCATAAGAGAGCAATACAGATGAGTATGAATAAATAGGCCATTAACAAAGTAAAAGCCTATGGCACATTCATTTGGAAGAAAAAAATGGGCTGACTGGATGGGCCATGCGGTCCTTATCTGCCGTCATTTTCTATGTTTATTCATGGGCTCCCTACTCAAATTTGTATTGCTTGGGAACAATAACAACAACAACAACAACAACTACTACTACTGCTGCTACTACTACTACTTCTTCTTCCTCTTCCTCTTCCTCTTCTTCTTCTTTTTGGAAATACAGTCCTTGTTCTGTTTTTCCTCTTTTTTTATTTTGTATGAAAATGCTACTAAAGTCTGACCTCACTGACATATCTTGTTTCACTTGATTAAAGGAAAATTACATGCAAAAATTACAAAAAACACATGTCATGTGTTGCGTTGTTTTCCTGATGATCCCTAGCATTCTGTTCCATGTGTCTGGGACAAAGTTTTCTTTTTTGTTAACTTTCATGCCAGATTTATGGACCCTGAGGGCAGCCATTCAGGCTTCTTTTATTGCCTTCAATCTGTTGAATTTTTCTAGAATGCCTCTGGGAATGATGTGAATTAGACCTAAGTCCTTCGGAGCTGCATTGGCTTTGGTAGCATCCAGTTACAATATTTTACAAGGTAAATTGACACACATCCAGAATAACAACAGTTGGCACTTAGAAAAATCTGACAATGACTGGGGAGGGAGTGCAAACACTTTTTCAAAGCAATTAACTTTCACAAGCAGTTGCAGTTGGATGTTGTGACTAGATTATAACTAGGATCCTGGGTTCTTTCTAATGCAATGTCTAATTCACATGATTCCCCGAGACATTCTGGGAGCATGCCAACAGATCAAAGGCATTAAAAGAAGCCTGAATGGCTGTCCCCAGGGGCCATAAAACTTGCATAGAAAAGTAAGAAACAGAAAAAAAACATACTCCAAACTTAGGAAAATGAACACGAAGGATCACCAGAGAACTAAAAATCCAATGCACAACATGTTTTTTTTTTTAATTTTTGTACATAGTTTTCCTTTTGATGATGTCTATTGAAGTTGATTCCTTCTAAAGATAATTCTTATCAAATTTCCTGATCACATCAGCTAGTCTGGCTCTGTTTACAGCAATAGCTTCTCTAGTTGTTTCTAATTCATTGTAGGTAATAACTAATTGCTCCATAATCATAAGATTAGCTATAAATTGATTCTTCAAAAGGCCTAATATTACCTCGTTAAGATAAGATGGAAAATATCGTGAGTGTGGTACACGCTGTTGTAAGTCAATATTTTGATATACAGAATTTCTTTTATTTTTGGCCTGGAAATTCACATTCTGATTTTGGTCAGGCTCAAAATCACTGCCTCTGTTAATTTTCTCATAGTCTTTCAGCCCCTTTATTTTCTCTATTAGATCCAACATAACCTCAGTCTTTTTGGGATAAAAAATGCTATTAGCTTGCATAGGTAATATCTTCTTTTTAGAGGTGCCAATAGCTAAAATGTTTTTTTTTTAACCTGAATCTTACACGTTTGCTAGAGTCTTACCCAAGGTACTGTACATGCTTTTACAAGTTAAACATTTCAAACTTATGTGGTTTTAAAATATCAGTTAAAAACTGTCCCATTTTCTGAGCATTCTCATATAAAGAAATAAACACTCTAAGGATAGCTGGATTTTTGCATTAGTGAAAACTATGGAAGAGGGATAACTTTTGTCAATCAATAATCACTTTCAAATGTTTTCACTAATGAACACTTTCACTAATGTAAAAATTACTTTTGTGACAATCACTTTTTTGATGTGGTAGTGAAACATATGAAAGAGAAAAATTTGGCAGAGAAAAATGCAAAAGTAAACATTTTACCAATGATCGTGATTCAGTGGGTCACTAGACTACCAGGGTAATGGCGAATTTAATCTACTATATTTTACCAATGATCAGGGTTGGAGGGGGCACTAGACTACCAGGGTAAAGGGGACTGCATATTATATTTTAACATTGATTAGGGTTCGGGGGTGGAACATGGTTCATTGCAACTACCAGGTTAACTCCCCCGTGGTGAAATTTTTAAGTACCCTTAGACCAGCCAGTGTTGGTATAAGGGTACTTAGAAATGTTACCCTGGTTGAGTTTCATGAATTGTGATTCAGGGGATTTATCAACCTGCATCTGCTGCAAGCCCATTGCATCATGCTGCACCACAGCGTGCAGGCTGCATGCGGTAGGCACAGCCTGCCTTTGTGAATTGCTCCCAAGGCATTGTTTGACACAAGGGGCACTTTGCACAAATCATTTGGATGCAAGCCTCTTGCACCACCCTGGGAGCTTTGTGAATCAGGCCCTTCATCTTTAGAAAATGTAGATAAACTGGGCCAGATTTTCAAAGAGTGGTACAGGCTTGCACCAAGCCCTTCATCATAACACTTGGTTTCTGGCAATGCCCTAAACTCCTTTGCCACAACAGTGCCCAATTTTACAATGCCGGGTGCAGTTACAACAATTTACCCAATTTATGGCAGCTTGAGCCAAATATTTGGCACAAGCCAAATAAAAATGTTACTCAGGATGGCTGCAAGCTAGGCCAGAAAAAGTTATTCTAACTTGCAGCAACTGGTGCAGAGGGAAGAAAATCCTGATCACTGGCGAGGAGAATGCCACAAGTCCTGTACACCATATGTTCAGCACAACTGGGGCTTATGGCATTCGGGGCCTTTTGAAAATCCAGCCCACAGAGTCCAAGTGTTCGAAAGGAGGTTTGGTCAAGGCATCTAGCACTACGTTCAGATTCCAAGGGGTTAAGGTAGATGTAGTCCTGGGCTTAAAGTTCACAGTTGCCTTGACAAAGGTCTGTACCAGGACATGGGCCCCAGGTAGGCAATCATCAGTTTCTCCTCTGATACTATAACTCCAATTGCACTTGCTTGGACTCAGAAGGAGGCCATGTAGAGGACTTTCTCAAGACCTTCTTGTAGGAAATCAAGGATCTGGAGAACAAAACTGTTATCGGGGTTAATATCTTTTGTGCTATACAATCTGGAAAAGGTGAACCTGTGTTTGTTGTAGGTTCAATTGGTGGAAGTTCTATAGGCCTGTATCATGGTGTCTGCTACTCTGTCAGACACCCCTAAGATTAGCAGTCTGAGTCTCTGAGTGGCCATGCCAGCAGCTGGAGGGATGGGGTCCAGGTGAAGGATGGGACCCTGCAACAGCAGGTTGAGTTAGCAAGGCAGAGTGAGTGGTTGGTCTATGAGGCTTTGAGCACTGCTGTGCTGCTGGTGACTTGGATCTTTCACACCTCTCATCCTGTTATGGAGATGAGTGGAAACATATATGTCTTCTCTAACTGCCAGAGTGTCAATGGTGCAGCTATGACTGCTGAACTGTTGTCTTTGTATCTTAAAAGGAAAGTATTTGGAATCATCCAGTGGGTGTTGGCAATGAATGAGTGTGTACTTGTACAAGTATGCACTCATTCATTGACAGCTCAGTGGGTGGTTGGCCATGCTGGAATGAGGAGGCCTGTGTTGGTCACCCACTTTGGTTTGGGCTGGGGGGAACGAGGTGGTGGGGCACTACCTGCTGGGGTGGGAGGTACACTAGACACCAAGGAATAGGGACTACCTTTTTTTATTAAGGGGATTGGTGATAGGGAGGAGGTCTGCTGAACTCCAGAGAGGTACAGACTTTCTTTCACATCAGGCTGGCGATCAGTGGGGTGGAGATTGTTAGATACCAGGGACTTTTTTTTACATCAAGATGTCAATCAGAGGGGGGGAGGGGCCACTAGACACCAGATAATTTTATTCTGCATCTGGACAGCGATCTGCACTGGAGACCACCAGACACCAAGGAATTTTATTCTACAACAGGCTGGTGACTGGCATGGGGGGGGGACCAGTAGACACCAGGGAATTTTCTTCTACATCAAGCTAGTGTTCGGCAAGGGGACCACTAGACACCAAGGATTCTTTTATGAGTCCAGGTTAAAATCAGTGGATTAATGAATTAAACTGTGGAAAAAAGTCTGCAGACCTGACCACTGACAGGG
Organism: Neoceratodus forsteri; assembly: GCA_016271365.2. Lineage (NCBI taxonomy): Eukaryota > Metazoa > Chordata > Ceratodontiformes > Ceratodontidae > Neoceratodus > Neoceratodus forsteri. Next base: position 623,078,436 of record JADMNL010000023.1, on the reverse strand, counting down.
ATCAGTTCTGCCAATTTTTTTTCTGCAGTTTAAAATAAGAATCCACAATTAGTACATTTATTCTGCCATTCTAAGATAGAATTTCTGGAAAAGTTACTCATTTGATTTCCCTACTTTCATGGAAGCAAAAGTCTGACTTTCACAGAAATTCTGCTGACAGAAGTTTTTTTTTTTTTGCACAGCTCTATGGAGAAACTATCTATATAAAGCCCCAAGTATTTAAAGGCAGTGATTTTTTTTCAAAGCTGGTTCCATGCAGTGCAGTGATGGAAGTATTTGCTTCAATAGGTAATTTTTTCCTTGGGTTATGGTAAACTAACTGGCTCTCACTCGAAGATAGGTTGAACTTTAAAATCTTCACTTTCTTCCACAAAATCCACTTGGGCAATCTACGTGTAAGCATCACTTCCATGTTCCAGCAGCTCTTAAATGCAAAAGCAAGGGCTATCAGACAGACACCATTCGTTGCTTTCTCTATACCCTGCTGCCACACAACACAAAGGTAGCACTCCTTCTTCTACAAGGGAACCAAACTTTTCAATTGCTTTCCCTCTCCTCTGGCCAAATGTCTCTCACTGTCTTGATTTAAAACCAGCCTCAGGCAATTCTTTTTTGGCAGATACAGTATGTTTGCAATTGCCTTCACCTCGATAGTTAATTATCTCTTCCCATCCCTCTGAAAATCCTCTGTCTCTTCTTTCTTGAATTACGATACTGTTCCTTCCCTCCTCAGCCTTCTCTGTTCTCACTGTGACTGTAGGGTGATTGTCTCCTCAGTATTGCTGCCTTCCAAACATCTGTCTAGTTTTAGATGTTCATGTTTACATCCTATTGTAACATCCCATGTTAACCTTTTTGCTGCACTTCTCATTTTAATGTATGCATTTAATCCTGTGCATTTCATGATGTTTGCAAATGCTGGTCGACTTGAAAAAGGGAAATAATGCTCAATATGCTTGTCAGGATAAACAATAAACTGAGATGAAATGAAAATAAAATCATGTATTTTGTTTTTGAAGCATTCAAGACAAGCTTATGTTCTAAGAAGCATTGGTGAACAAAATCAAAGTCAAATTGATTACTACATTGCAAGTCTACAACATTATCACCCTCAGCAAAAATCACTGCATCATCTGCATACAATAGAATATTAGTCTTTTTACAGACCATAGGAAGTGTGTTAAGAAACAAATCCAATATGGATACTTGCAGAGCTCCAATGAAAACCAGTAACAAAGAAGAAAAACAGTTTACAATTTTGGATTTCTAAAAATATTAATTCAAATAGCATCAACACCAGTCCAGCATGTGCTCCGAACAGCTGAGATCACCCACACCCTTGATTAAAAGCTGATGATTAACAAGATCAAATGCCTTGGTAAGGTGGCCATACATGGCCATAGAGAAATGACCCTTATCCAAAGACTGGTTCTTGGCCTGGGTAAAAAAAAAACAAGGCTGATTCAGTACTACATCCGAGGTGTAAACCGTGCTGGGCTGGGTTCAACACCTCATATTTATTGAGATATTTGAGGAATTGATCAAAAACAATGCATTGAAGAACTTTTGCGATGAGGGCCAGTGCTGAAATAGGCTTATAATTCTGCAGGCTTGCAATGGTACCAGATTTGTGTACAGGGACAACTGTAGCTATTTTTCATGGTTTTGGAAATTGATCTGAACATAAGGAGTGACTGAATATTTTTGCTAATGGATAACATGAAATATCAGCAGAAACCTTGACCAGTCTAGATTCCAACTTAATTATCCCTACCTGGGGTCACGGGTTCATTTTGGAAATGTATTTAAACACTTCCGGGGGTGTAAGTACCCTGAAATAGAACTTTGGAGATTTAGCTTCATTTTTTACAATTCTAGAATTAATGATGGGGCACTACTGGTACTTTCAGAAATATATTTATCCAAGTTTGTAAAAAATTAATTGAATTCCTCAGCAATTTTGCAAGGATTAGTGCAGTTTCCAGAATCCGTAACTAACAAGATTAGACTGGATTTATTGTTCTTGCCTAACATTTCATTAATGATTCTCCAAGTAGCATTAGCATCCCTTCCTGCAAAATTGTATTTTTTAATAAATAACTCTGTCTCAGTTTGCGAACCAGAGATTTAAATTTATTACATAACTGATTGTATTTAAGCAGAACAGCTTCAAAAGATGATTTTTGAAATTCCTTCCATTTTCTAACTCTCAGCCTCATTAGGTAGCTACTGTAGGTAGGTAAAACTTTATTTTTATACAAGAAAAGCATGTCATTTGGACTTGATAGTCTAGTTTACAAGACAATTCTGTTATTACTTAAATCTAAAGTTATAACACGTACGTAATAGAAACATAGTAATCATAGCTAAGCAACACATATACTACAAAGCACTTAGAAAAATCAATCAGTTGCAGAGTAGCCCATTCCTGCCTATTACTTCTAATTCTAAACTGTCTTAATGGTGCAAAGTCATCACGAACAGCATTAAATAAACTACAAAATTGGGAAAACACCTCATCAATAGAAACTGGGAAGTCTAAGCATGATCATTTTATCTTTCTTATTGCTTCCCTGAATAATGGAATCTTTTGTTTTATAAAATTCCTAGTAGTAATATATAAAGTTGGGATAGTTGCTCTTTTTGCACTCCAGTAACAATAAGCTGCACAGTGAGCACTTAAATTATCAGCTACAACCCATGAGTGTCTCATTTTATAGGTATCTGAGACAAAAGTCCAGTCAATGGCAGTGGAACTCCTTGTCTTGTAATTACCCCCTGTTAGTTCTTCAACAATTATAAAAAGTGTAGCAGTGGCAAGTGACTCTTTTTTTTTAATTTCAGTGTTTCCCTTCCTGTTATAGTTAATGTCCCCCAGGATTATAACTTTCCTGTATTTAGGTAGTGAACTCCTTAATTTACAAATAACATAAATGGCCATTGAGTAAGTGCCAGGAGGGGCATAAATAATTGCCAGATACATAATTTTGTCATTACCCAATATGAACTGTAAAGGTAGAAATTCACAATCTGAGGAGGAATTAATAAAGTCTCACCTGCTAACCTTAAAATGAGTTTTGGCATATAACAGACAACCTCCACCTTATACTTAATTCTATCTTCCCTAAAAACACCATAACCCTGAAGTTTAAAGAATTTATTTGAAATTTTATCAGATAACCAAGTTTCCAAAAGTGCAATAAAATCTGACTTATTGTCTTGAGCCCAGACTTAAATACCATCCCATTTAGGTGTTAAACTCTGAATATTTAAATGGACAAATGAAAGAGTATTCTTTAAATCTTTTAAAGAGCTAACCTTTTTTTAAATTCTGGTCATGGATTAGGATGGATTGATCCAGAAAGAAGCAGTTGGAGAACAATAATTAAACACTGAAGTTGTATACTGACACTCCTTTTGCTCATGGTTTTAACACAGGTGTGACCAGAGGAACCAGTAGAAACAAAATAACTTTGAGTAAACACTAACAAAATGGATACTGTCCCCACCAAGCCATTCATGACAAATACTGAGGATTCAAACAAATTTATAAAATCTCTAATGCTGAATTCAACAATATATGTTTTGGTTTGTTTTGAGGGGCTACCATACTGACAAAATGATTTGGTATAAGTAGGTATAAGATCAGTATAAACCCTAGCCCAGATTAAACAAATAAAAGTAAGGCACATGAATAAAATAGCAACCATTGTTACAATATATGCACTTAAGATCAGTAACAACTCACAAACCCCACATGAAACAAAGTTCTTCATCCCAGCTCCCAGCTTCCCTGGCTGACTCCAGCAGCTTCCCTGGCTGTTTTTCCCAAAATGAGCCAGGAACACCTGTTTGCAGCTTTGGGTGTCATTTTAAAGAAATGGCTGACTTATGTGTCATGAGATGAAAATTTATGAGTCTCACACTTCAACGTGGCACACAGTGTAACTTTCTATGTCAAATATTTTAGTGTTGCACTGAGAATGTGTGACACAAAAATTCCAGTTTTGTATCTCACATACTTTTACTCATAACATGGCCGTTTTACCATATTTTAGTCCCAAATTTTTAATATACTGTTTACATGACCTTACTTCATGAACAAAGATGGTGGACATTTTCAAATGCAGGTCAAAAGGTGATTTCATAGATGCTCTGTGAGATGACCAGAAACAGAGTGAAGCAGAGAAAGCAGTAATGGAGCACAAAGGTGCAAACTGAAGAGAGAATAGCCCAGGAAGTAACAAAAGTGGACAAGACTTTTTTTATTGGTAAGTAAGTGAAAAGAGGAAGACCAGGGATGGGACTGCAAGGCTAAAAAGGGAAGGAAGGGCTGTGCAGAGGGGGACCAGGAAAAGGCAGAGATCCTGAACAAATAGTTTTGTTTAGTGTTCACAGAAGGAGGAGAAGGGAAGGGGCCACAAAAAGTAACAGAAGCTTTGGAAGGACTGCAGGAGGGAGGGAGGGAGAGAGGGCGGGACTTGGACACTAGTCCTTTATTTGGAGCCAAGAGTCCTGAAGAGACTTATTAATCTGAAGGTGGACAAAGCAATGTGGCCAGATGGGGTACATCCACGGGTACTGAGGGAACTCAGCAAAATAATCAGGGCTGCACTAAGGCATAGGAAACATAGAACCAGGCAAAGGGCCACTGACTGCCATGGAGGACCCCCTAGCAATGCTCAGAAATATATTATATACCCTTTTCTTTCTACCAGAGCTGCATTTTTTTGTGGTGGACTCAGCCCCAGAGTAATCTGAGCAAGGCAGGAGATGATCTCTGACATGACTATCACCACCCTGATTAAGTGTTAAGTGCAGCTGATAGCTTCAGAGGGCAATGGCCAGACTGACATTTCAGGTGCAGAAAGATCCAGTTCATTTAGTATTTGTTATCTGACCCTGTCTTGATTTGCCTTTGACTCAGTTCTGGTCCAGTCAGGAAAATGTACCTGTTTTGGCTATCCAGAGTAATTCAGGGCCATTAAGAAAAAGATCAGAGTCAGAATTAGAGCTGAGTCACAGCCAGTCCTTCTCGTCACCACTTTAATGCTAGTTTATGTAAACCAGATATTAGTAATTCACAATGAACATATTATACATCACAGATTAGCATTCTGCATTTTATGTATATAGGGTAGATGAGAGTGAGTAGGTTAATGTGTCCACTTATTTTTTTTTTGGGGGGGGTGATCAATCACCAATACATTTGTCATTTTTAATGTGGTTTGTTATTTTTTAAACTGGAGAGTCAATGTGTGTACTACCTCCACCATGGCCACACAACTTTGGTACCTGAATTCACCATGAAATATGTTTCATATACACCAAATTCAACACCTTGATGGGCAAAGAAATGTCCCTGCACATGTGCAGAGCATTTTTGTTTTTTCTTGGGGGGGGGGTTATTTATTTAAGCTATTTTTCTTATATATGCTACCAACTGATGACAGACACCAAGAGCAACATATGGGGACCAGTCAAGGAGGAACAATGGCTGTGCCAGTCACCCACCACAAGACATTTAAACAAGGAATTAGTGGAGTGGCTATGGGGGGCAGGTGATTGGCAAGGGTGCCAGAGTTTGGATGAGGGCGGGGTTAATTTGTCTATATTGTGCCCTGGTGAGGGGGAAGTATTTACATTGTATGTGGCTTTTTAGTGTGATTAAAACAAACAAACATTCTGAACCTAATCAATTGAGTTGACAGGGTCAAACCAGAGTCAAGTCACAAATTGCCTCAAACATTGTCTGATTTCAAGAGTTTAGGCAGGCTGAATTGGGGAAGGGGATCCTGACCTGACAAAGAACCAGCCTTCTGATCCCTAACATAAAAAACTCTAGCTAGAGCTGACACGACTGCAGCTGCGCTTTAAGAATGCTCACTAAGCTTACGGTGGAACTGTCCAACATAACCAAGATGGCCACTGGCACAAAGATTGTGCATGTGCATTTAGCTCTAGCAACCATCTTGTGCACTGCAGGCTGCATCAGACATAATAAAAATATAAAGTAATGTACCTGTGGGTGGGGGGGGGCTAAACAAATGACCATCTATGGAGCAGAGTGCTCCAACTTGCATAGTGATTGTGATGTGATTCCAGCTTTGTTGTTGGATCAGATCTAGTCACTCATTTTTTAGGCTACTGCAAGACAGCTGGAGGCTCCACCCACTGCAGCCATAAAGACTTGCAAACTACTTCCAGAATTTCAGAAATCCACTTCTGATGGAACTCCCCAGAATTAGGTAGCATTTCAGAAATTCTGCAGGATTCCATTGGACACAGAATTAGAAACTTCTGTACAGCACTAGTCAACATATTTTAGAACTAACAGTATGATAAGTCAAAAGCATATATGTTGAACTGGTAAGCATGAGTGGAGATTTTTCATTTTTGCAGGGTCCTTGGAATTTTGAGCCGTCATGGCATACTGTAGTTCACTGTTTACATTTTTTGAATCCCCTGCTGTGAGTGCCAGTTGTGTTTGCCTGTATGATTGAGTTTCTGACTTTGGCTGTGCTTTGCTTTACTATGGTAATAACATTAGATTAACTAGATATTTAATAACAGTGGAGTTCATAACACTCTTGTTAGACTGTATACAATGTTACAAACTGAGTCCAAGTCTGGCCATTTGGACCATGAAGGAATGTAACTTATCAGCACGGTGATTTCTAACAAGAGTATAATACCTATTCCCGTGTCATTCAGAAGCTTCTAGAAAGTCTTTCTAATGATGGTACTTTTTGCTGCAGAGAAGTCTGAAAGACCCCATGCAAGCTGTCTTTCATTCTTTTAATGCTTTTATCAAGTAAGAAGGACAGTAGGAAGCTACTATTTAATGTGCCAACACCCTCCCTTAACCCTGATTTGGCCTACTTAAAGAAGCCAATGTCACCCAGTATTATCCTAAAATTTCTTAAGGAGAAATCTGGAACAGATTTTTGCTAAAATATCTGTCAAACATAAAACACAGAGGCAGTGTGCTCTTATGATTAGAGCCCTGGCTTGTGAACCATAATATTGCAGGTTCAAACCTCACTAAAGCCAAATCTCACTGTGCAACATTGAGTAAATCACATGTGAACCAATATATCAAAGGTTCAAACCTGGCTAAAGCCAAAACTCAATGTTTAATCTTGGGCAAGTCACTTAACCTCTCAGTGCTCTTTTTCACTGTAAACTGGTAAAATCAGGACACTACTGGAAATGAGACATTGCATCCATGCTTGGTTGCCTAGGTAAATAACATTTTACCATCCCACAAAATTGCACATCTTAGGAGTGCCATAAACCATATCTGTAAACTGCCATTCAGGAAAGAAAGTTCAATAATGCCTCACAACTGTGTTGGTTTGTGTGACTGAAATTGTTTAGATTTAAATGTGGTAGTTAAGATTTAGCTATCAGTTTGGGTGAACATGTTTTCGGTTGCACTCAATTAGTTGCATATTTGTTTTATTATGAATACATTGGTGTAGATTCACATCTAAGGGTAAGTAAATGTGAAAACTGGCAGCTACTGTTCAGCTTCAGTTTGGATGCACTGACCAGTTTGGTTCAACAATTCAGAAAAAGACACTTTGAGTCTTTGGTATGGAGGTCCAGCAGGATAAAAATTAAGGGGGTGGTGGCACCCCTCCTCCAACCCTCACTAGCTCTTGTCAGTTTCAACCTCTTGCACCCTCCCCTGGTTCTCCAGTCAATTGTTTTAGAAAAATGTTGAGTTCACACCTGACATTTCAGAGGCCAAATAATTTTTTTAATTAAAAACAATCCGTGGATGTGTGGATAATCTAGAAAGTGGCTAGGTGGGAAAAGAAGTGGCCACAGGATTGGGAAAAGCTACATGGAAGGGGCTAGAATATATTTTTGTTAATTATTAATCAAATGTTGATGTGATCCCAAGTGGCCAAAAAGTCATCTGGCCCAAGTCAAAGGTAAAAGGTTTGGAACATTCGCCAAATTCCAGTTCATTTTGGTGCATTCCTATTTACTTGTACTGGATAAAGTGGGCATGGATCAGTTTACATTACAATGTATTTTTTAGGAAATTATGTATTGGTTCTAGTGCTGGGGATGTGTATTAACTTAAGTAACACATACTGGTTTAAAAATGTATTATAATAACTGGGAAGCATTTTGTACCATAGGGAAACAAGGTTATAATTCGCCATTATAAACAGCTGATTATAACGGTGAACATGTGTCAGTTCCCCTCGCTCCACATATGTGCTAGTCACTGTCTTCCCTTTGTTGTGCTGGACACTTCACCATCTCTTACACTCAGAATCCACCATAAGTAAATGTTAAATAATTTAACATAGCTCTTTTAAGTACACTTTTTGGACAAAAAACACAAAAAAAAACAGTAAATGTTTCAACAGCCATTTGAATTCGAACACAGACCACACTTGAAACCAAACACTGCTGCATAGTGATGTGTTTCTATTTTGTATAATAAGATGGCAGTATAGCATAGTGTTTAAGGGCACTGAGCTATAAACCCAGAGACCTGGGTTTGAATACCATCAGTCCCCTCTTGAATACTGTGGGACCCTGAGCAGGTCAATTAATTTCCTTGTGCTCCTAGGTCACACCTGTAAACAAAGTCTGGCTTAGTGTGCCTTTCCTGGTTAAACAATTTCCACATTCCTTTTCCTTTATAATTGCTATGGTGAAAAAATGCTCCCAAGCAATTCTATAAAATAAAACAAGGGTTGGTATGTAAAACTCAAATTATAATATGGGGGTATGAAAATCCTGTAACCTCATTGGTCAAAACACATCACATGACCATGAAAAATCCTCCAGTATACCCACTGTAAAACTTTTATATCACTATAAAAACAAAAACAACAAGTTGAACATTGTATAATAGCAATATACCATGACAGGGAGTGGGTATATGGGTGGATTTACCACTTCTGGTGTGGTTAAGTCACTCGGCTGCGTCTCGTGACCGAACCACATGAGGCATCGTAAATCCACCAATGTACCCACTCCCTGTCATGGTATATTGCTTAATTGTACACATACCTGAGGTGCTGGATGCTTGCTTCAATAAACCCCAAGAGTAATGTAACATCCAACAGCTCAGGTGTGTGTAAAATTCTCTTTAAACACACCACACCATGTGTTATTCTATGTTTTCTACAAAAATGCATTATTTGTAGTACTTATTCATCAGTGTATGTTAAGCTGTACTTATTTCAATGAAAATGTATAGCTTTCAATGGAAATGCAGACATGTCAGTCAAAATGCATTGGTTTCCATAAAAAATGTATTGATTTCACTGAACATGAACTGGCTTCAGCGTGATTGTAATACAGACATTTGAGAAAACTGTAACAAAACAAGTGAATGGACTGCTGTCTAAACGTAAAAAAAAAACATTTATAACCATAATCCTTCTCCACAAGAACAGAAAGCACTTAAAAAACTTATAGAAAATGACAATATTGTCATAAAGGCGGCAGGCAAGGGTAGAAAGGTTGTGATCCTGGACAAGGACCACTACATGGAGATAGTGATGAAATTTCTAAGTGATGGAAAAAATATAAAGTTGCCAGGGAATCCACTACAAGCTTTTTAAAGGGAATTGGTAGAACTACTGGACTGGGCCAAGAACAACCACTTCATTACTGAAGATGAGTTTAAATGTTTATGTCCTTCTTTCCTCATTAGCCCTACTTTTTACATTCTTCTTAAATTGCTTAAAAACCTACAGAACCCACCCAGCAGAGCTAGGGCTACATTTTTGAATTGGCTCTTAGATTGATGCAGGCTGCAGCAAACAGCAGCTTACATCAAAGCCTGGTGCACCAGGGACCCTGCACCTGATTTTTGTACCAGTGGGGTTCCGGTACAAAACTCCTGAAGACTGTTGCAACTGCTCTTGTTCAGACAATAAAAAGTGCATGGCAGAGGTTTGACAGAGGCTGCAGTGCACCCCATGGACAGTGCCCACAGGGGAATCCAGAGCCTTTGTCAGACACTACAACCCCCAGCAGGCAGCACTGAATGATACTGGCATTTGCTGGGAATGAGGGGGCAGCAAGATGACACCCCAGTCTGGTGGAATTGAGGGCTGTGCAGTTCACCAGTGGGCAGAACAAGGAGACAGAAGGGCAACAGGGCAGCTGATGGTGGGTGGGGTGTCAGTAATGCATCTGGGTGAGTTGCATGAGCAGACAGCACAGCAGGCTACCAACACAACTGCCACCACATACAGAGGACAACATGGTGCAAGTAGAAGGGGCAGGTGGGGGTGGCTACAAAGCCCACACAGCATAATGGTCCACCAGACCCTTGCACACTCTACATGTTGGTTGTACAGTACTCACAGACTGACCAGGAATGCTTGTTGTCAGGAGTCAGAAGGATGCAATGAACCAGGGTGCAGGATGTCTGGAGCTATGGAACAACAAACATATCTGTGACAGGTGACCTGCCAGTGATGGATCCATGGACGGTAGCAGAGTATGGTACGTCATCCATGGCACAGTGCAGCATATCACACACCCACCTGCATAACACAGTACAACTCCCACACTGCTGTCTAAGTGGTCAGAAGCCATAGCCCTCACTTGAGGGACACCATCAGAGTGTGTGGCAGATGGGCTGTGATGCCCATCTAAATGGAGATAGTAAACAACCTGCCAAAAAACAAGCAGAAAAGTATGCTAAAGTTCAAAATACCCACATCTACAAATGCAAAAAAAGTTTTACCAATGAAAATCACAGCAGATCAAAAAAAATTACAGTGTGCAAAAAACACTGAGTTAGAAAAAAGTCAGCCATATACAGGTGTTAAAATGGAAAGAGGAAACAGTCCAAGTTGGATTAATGGGCTTTCATCTAAATGTATGATAGCTTGAAAGGAACATAACAGCCCTTATGATGGGAGACACTTGGACAGCACTTAAAGGCTTATCCCGTCTTTTAATCCAGAGCTACTGCCCATTTTTCTGAATGATTAAGAGAAATGACTAATGGCAGTTCCCTCCAGTTCTACAAAATATTCAAGTTAGAAATCAAAAATCTAATTGGTCATGTTAAACTAGACAACACTGACCATTACTTACTCTCTTAATGTATGAAATTAATATTTGATGCACAAGCTGGGCTGTTTGAGAGGTACTAACCATTTAGCCTTTTACACAAAATAGTATATTAGTACAAAAAAATTATAATGACCCTAATCAACATGCAAGGCACTATCTCCAACTTAACATCTTATTAACTGCAATTTACATCTCATCAATTTGACAGCTCTTTAGTCTTGAAATAATGTATCACATATTTGTTAATAATTAGTGACACACAGTAATGCAAAGGGTTTTGCACTAACACTGTAATAACTCAGTATGACATCATACCAAGTTATTACAGCACTTACCAGCTCTCACTCTCCCGCATCTCTCATTCACACAGAAACCATGACATGGATTCAGTTGCTCCCATGACAATCAGTCAAGCCATACAAAAGCAAGAGTACTGGACTTTAGGAGGGCAGACTTTGGGGAAAATGGGAGACGGCCTCAGAAAAGCATTAGCAAATCGGCAAGAAAGAGAGGTGGAGGAACAATGGGGAAAAATCAAAACAGCCATCATGGAGGCAACAAGCCTTTGTGTGAAGCAAATCAACAAAACAAAACAAAGGAAACAAACATTATGTTTCTCAAAAGAAGTGGAGGGGAAGGTTAAAGAGAAAAGATGGCATTCAGGAAGTATAAGGAAACACAGATGGACCGGGACAGAAAACTGTACCAGTTAAAGCAAAAGGAAGCAGGGAAGTCAGTCAGAATAGCAAAGGCCCAAACTGATGAAAAGATAGCCAACTCAGTTAAGAAGTGGGATAAAATCTTTTATAGGTACATTAGGGAGTGAAGAAAAACAAAGGGAGGGATAGTGAGGCTTAATAAAGGGAAAGGATGGTGGCAAGAGGGTAACATTGAAAAAGCAGGGATACTGAATTAATACTTTTGCTCAGTATTCACAAAAGAAGTGGAGAGGGAGGTACCTAAACCAAAGAATAGAAGCAATCTGGATGGGGGGTCGATACCAGTCCATTCACAGAAGAAAGAGTCCTGAAAGAACTCCTAAAACTGAAGGTGGACAAAGCAATGGGGCCTGATGGGATTCACCCTAGAATTCTAGGAGAACTAAGGGGAGAACTAGTGACACCACTGACTACCCTTTTTAACAAATTGTGGGAGGATGGTGTGGTACCGGAGGACTGGAGGAGGGGGGATGTGATTTCCCTTCACAAAAGTGGGAGCAAGACAGGAGCAGGAAACTACAGACCTGTTAGTTTGACCTCAGGGGTAGGGAAAATTATGGAATCACTTCTGAAGGAATGAATTGCTGAGTTTCTAGAGGCCAGTGGGGCAGAGGACCAAAGGCAGCATGGATTCACAGTGGGAAGGTCATGTCAAATGAATCTAATTGATTTCCTTGATTGGGTGATCAAAGTAATAGACCAGGGATGGGCTGTGTACATGGTCTACCTAGACTTTAGCAGGGCATTTGGCACAGTCCCACACAAAAGATTAATAAACAAGCTAGCCAGCCTTAGAGTGGGTCCCAGGGTTGTAGCCTGGGTAAAACATTGGCTGGACAATAGGACGCAGAAGGTAATAGTAAATGGAGTCCACTCCGAAGAAAGTGGGGTCACTAGTGGGGTACTGCAGGGTTCAGTACTGGACTAGTCCTCTTTAATGTCTTTATAGGTGACATTGCAGTGGGACTGGAAAGAAAACTATGCCTCTTTGCAGATGACACAAAGATTTGTAAAATGATCAATAGAAAAGTTGGGGTGGGAAGGATGAGAAGAGACTTGGCAAAGTTGGAGGAATGGTCAAAAGTATGGTAGCTTAGATTCAAGGCAAAGAAGTGCAAAGTAATGCACCTGGGAAACAAAAACCCAGGGGAAGAGTACACAATGTGGGGGGAGGTACTAACAACAACAAAAATGGAAAGGGACCTGGAGGTAGTCATATCAGATGACTTTAATTTAGGTAGGCAATGTGAGAAGGAAGGAAGTAAGGAGGGCTGGGGGGGATACTGGGATACATAGGGAGAGGCATCACCAGTAGAAAACAGGAAGTTGTTATTCCTCTGTTAGACGAGGTCCCTGCACCCTTATTGGTACCCCCAGAGGTACATCGTAGACAGTTAGCACTTAGGCATATGTTATACTAACATATTGGGCTAAGGGCATCTACCGTATAAGAGTAGATGTCAGGATATGTATACATATTATTGTTATACACTTTGCTTTCTAATACACATATGTAGTTCTCACTAAAAAGATGTTAGGACATCTGTGTCCTTGTAATGATTATGATATATAAGTCAGCATTGCCACCTTTTGGTGATTTGTACTACTACACTGATTTATGTAAGAACTGTAGTCTTTTGTTTCACAAAGTGATGACTACTACAAAATTATATAATGTTATCTTGGACCGCTGGAGCCACCTCTAATTTAGTCAATAGGGCTCATCTCTGTAACTAGAAATGTTTCTATCACACAGTAACCATAGTAATTATAATAGGTATATAATGTGAGACATTACATCTTCTACCTTGGAGACCCCAAGAGACATGGAGAATCCTTGAGGTATAGGGAACGCTTAGCATTGGCTCCTGGTTCGTACTGATAAGAACTGCTTAGGGCAACTGTAATTATCCTTTTTGGCAATAATAAACAAGTGTATTACTCTTATGCAATGTGTCTGTGATTCCTTGCATTTCCAATATTGCCAAGAACCTGAGAGAGAGTTTTAGACCTCCTGACACTTCTTTACAGACAGTTGGTGAGACCCAATCAGGAATACTGCATGCAGTTCTGTAGACCTCATCTCCACAAGGACATAGACAGGATGGAGGCAGTCCAGAGGAGGGCAACTAAAATGGTGCAGGGTCTTCACCACAAGCCATATGAAGAGATACTAAAGGAGCTTAATATGTATACCCTTGAGGAAAGGAGGGAGAGGGGGGACATGATAGAAACATTTAAGTACCTTGAGGAATCAATAAAGTCCAAGAGGGTAGCATCTTTCAGATAAAGAGATGTGCAAGAACAAGGGGGCACAGCTTGAAGATGGGGGGTGTCTCACGGGCAATGTAAGGCAGTATTGTTTCACAGAGAGGGTAGTGGATGCATGAAACAGCCTTTCTGAGGAGGTTGTGGGGTCAAAAACAGTGGGGGAATTCAAGAATGCATGGGACAGACATAAAGTAATTCTTGTGGGGGGTAGGAGGAAGTAGGCAGCTGGTCAATAAGGGTCTTCAGCTTATTCAATAGGTAGGGAAATGGGCAGACTGGGTGGGCCAAGCGGTCTGTATCTGCCAACAAAGTCTATGTTTCTATGTTCAGACGTATCTCTGATGAAACCACTGTTCAGTGGGAAAAGGTCTCTACTAAAGGGTTAAATGCTTTGGAGAACCATTTTTATTTTCAAATAAACACAATAAATTTATCACAACATATACAAGCTAATGGATAACTACCAACATTGAAAGCAAGCACAAACTGAACAGAACCACATGCAGTAAGTTTCTTTTTAACTTACAGTAGCTTTATTGAATGCTAAGTGTGCATTACCTTTTATGAAAATGCATTAAATCCTTCTCTGAGGTAATCATTAGTACATTAGAAAACTGAGGACATGTATTGTTACACTGTATCACTGGAATAACAATCACCCTCTTTCTATCCAGCACTCTCAGATGCCCATGTAAAATGTGTGCATGTTAATCTAGCCGTTCAATGTATTTCAGCTACAGTATGTACTGTACACCTTAAGAAATGCTCTGTAGCATTGGCACTGTTTCAGTATTAATTGCTTGGCTCTATAATAAATGAATTTCTGGTTCAATTCTTCTCCTACTTTTTTTTCCTAAGACACTACACACCAGTTATTATAAACAGTAAAACATATGTGTGTGATGATGAGAATGTGCATACATCCTCAGTGTATGATAATCTCATAAACCTCTCAAGCTTCACTATTGAAGTTTATGGCTTATCATTCACTTTGGGTGTATAAAAATAACACACAACACTCACTTGCATAAGCATCATTCTCTATGTAACTCCTGCTGCTGTAACTGCCCTCCCCCTCGGATCCTGTGAAAAACTATACTTGTAGTCTAGATATGGATACTGGGGTTTGCAAAAATTAAAAACATATAAATCCCAGTTATAATGACTATAGGCACTCTCCAAAGAGTGTAAGAAACAGCATTACAGACATGAGGATACTGCCTACTTCGAATGGACAAGTGAAGGAGGCACTTATTTAAAACAGGGGGATTACAAGTTCAGACATCACCAGAAGTCATATACTTAGCATTTCCTTGTGTGTTTAACTTAACCTCCAGTGTTCTACTCCATCCAGCCACAGGTAATGGTAGAGTTGGGTCCCAACTGAAAGTGAGATATTGCAAAGCACATGTACTATTCTGCTATGATCAGCCACTACAACGTTAATGATGTAACAATTAAACAATGATATAGTAGGGTACAAGTGTATGATCAGGTGGTTTTTATATACCTCATCCACCAATCAAATTCAAATATATTACAATATAATTTCCTATTGGTGGATTCAATTCCTGTCTCAAAAAAGCATTGTAAAATCAACTCATCATAAATAAAAAGTGAATAATCTCCATACACCATTCTGTTTTATAGTTGATCCAATCAGTATTCGATCCCTCAGTGGCATGTCGAACTGGATGCAAGGGGCAACAGGTAAATCAAGATATGGGGGGTGGGTTCTGTCAGAGTAATGGCATTATTCCACATTACTTTTTCTTTAGGAATGAGCTGATCTCAAATGTTCCATTTAACTCAGGTAACTTCAGTGCCCCTAAATGAATTATCCACTCTTGTTCCTTCTGATTTAGCAAATTTTTCAGTTCACTCCCTCTGACATTACGGGTGATTACCTCTAATTCTAATGCTCTTACTTTGTGGATTTTGTTTGGGGTCATGCTGTGAATGTGAGTTGCTCTGGCATATTCTACGTATTTATTTTTAATAGCTTGTATATACTCATAGAGTCTAAATCAATGTTTTCTTGTTGTGCGTCTTGCGTAAAAACTACCGCAACAGCATTTTACAATGCTTTCTTGAAGCAAGAATTGTATCCACTGATAGGAAATTATGCCGTAGTGTATTTGAATTTAATTGGTGGGCCAAGTGTATAAAAAAACAACTGATCACACACTTTTATATCCTCTGATGAAGCCCCATAAGGGGTGGAACGTAAGGACTGGTGGTTTGTTCCACCACCTTCTGTTTGATTGCCAAAGGCATTTAAGCAATAATCCAGATCTTCTGAAGAAATTGCACTTGGCTTGCTTTTTCCACGGGGGGTGCTCTCTTCTACTTTCTTCTTATGTACAGATACTAAGAGAATCACCACCGTCCTTGTACACACCTTCAGCAACTAGTGGATATAGTAGTGTACCTAAATACTGTACGTTCCTGTTCTGTTATAAACTGCCTGATTGCACTACTTTTACATGCAGTGATAATATAACTTCAGCTACAAATCACATTTAATTGTACAGCGGCACCATCCAGGATGCAATGCAGTAATGTTGCAGTATATCACAGAATGCTGCAGCATGCTGCATGGAACAATGTAATTCAATAGTAATAGTTCTTTTTTAGTGTAGTATTTTGTGACATGTCATTTATTACAATGTATTGTGTTGCATCATAGCTGGCTCTGCTGTATATAGGGGTCTGCAGTCATTTGTGCATTTTTTAAAGTGTGTTATTTTGTTCCTTTATTCTACTACTACAGACCCTTCTTATGATAAAGCACTTTACAGGTTCTAATGCATTTTAGTACAAGTGTGTATATTTTAAGGAACCACTCTCAGTTCCAGGCAACAATTGTCATGCACTCAATCCCTACATCAGGATTACAGGGTTATATCAGTTTAGACCCTAGAGTGAAGGACTTGGGTAAGTGTTGCGCTGTATAAGGTCACATACAGTATATTACTAATGATGAGATGTTAATCCAAGGCCTCCTCTGCTCAGCTCTGGTACAAAACAGATTCTTCTAATGCAATTGTTTATTGTTGCATGTATGTTACTGATCCCTTAATAGCTGTTGTATTTGTCTCTGTATAGTCCCTCCATTATATTACCAATATCTACTGCAGCTATTGTTTTGAAATGTGCATTAATATGTATGAAAGGAACTGTGAAATCAGATTATTTTCTGTTTCTGACTGGAGGATATAATTGTCTGCTAAGTCTAGCATATCTCCAGTACAGTATAAACAAAAATAATATACAGTGCTATGCCCTCTTATTTTAAACTGTATGAAAACATGGTTAGAAAGACAACATTGGAAGTTTTGCTTCATTTTTTTGAATTGAAAGAAAAGCTCATATTTTTGAACATATTTACCTTGTATTGAACTAGTTTAGAAAATAAAATTGCAAACCCTTGTAATGCACCAAAATCCTCAAATTACTGTGAAGTCATTACATCTCAGGTTATCAACTTATATCTGTACACAAAGGTAATAATCCTGACCTCTAAGCTTACCCATGAGGATTCAGGTCCCTGTACTTGCTACTATTAGTTTTGGATGTACAGTCTTAATTAGGTAATAGAAAAGAAATACTAGACCATTACATGTCAATTGATATTCAGAAGCCTGAAGGGCTTTCTTTTAAAGATTTAAAAACACAATTTATTATTAGAATACCTCTATGTTGAACAGATCTTGAAAGTTCTAATTCCCATTGAAGCCATTCCTCTTGAAATTTATGAGAAACCAACAATGATATCCGTGTCACATTTTAACTTTGTGGACATCCGCCAAGTTGAATAATTATGAGATTTCATTAATCCCAAGAGAGACTGGGATACAGCCTTTGTTTGTCTCCTTCAGGGTACTCAGAGCTTTTGGGACAAATAGTGAAGATGCATGGATTATAGCACAGACATGAGGTGAATACCGAAAAGCACTCAAGGTCTATCCAACAAGTACTGTGCTGCCACGGAAGCAGAGTTGACAAATTTATCTTTACACTCAAAGGTCAGGTTCACAAAGTTGTTCAAATAGGTTTTGTTTTAGCAAGGGAACTGTTAACTAGTATTTTGAAAGCATTATCATGCAATGGGGAACATAACATAAAATAACATCCTGTTAAAATTAACCAATGTTTTTTCATGCCTCCAGATGAATCACCATATGCTTACTAATAATAAAATTATTGCCTTCAGATAAATTGTTTATGATGTTAGTAAAGACAGCAGTGATAGTGAAGCTAGCTTTATTTTAAAGCCACAAGTCAGATAAAAGGCATGATATCTAAAGCATAAAGCACCCTTGAACTGTATGTGTAAGAAGTATGTCTGAGTAATTACTGTATGAAACAGAGCATCTAACTGTGCACAGCTGTGGCTCATGTTTTGTTATCTATCTCCATACTGTGTTACTATTAGGTGCCAGGTCTGCTGCTAAAACTCATAGCACACATACTTATTAGTCTGGAAAATTACCTTAGTGGATGCACTGTACTGATCATGAAACTCACATCAGCTATATCAGCTGCTTTCCAATACCCCAGAAGGTGCTTGTACTCCCATCATCAAATCTGGAGCTTCTCAAAACTGCACAAACTGACTTTTTGAAGGCAGTTTGTTGTGAACCTCTGTTTATGGTTTCTCACAGTTCTCAGTGTAATCAAGACTGCTATTCCTTGTGTTCAGTATAAGTAGAATTATAAATATTAAGCCATTTTGGTACTACAGTATTTTAGTTTGTGTGATTGCATTTTGTAGGGCTGTCTGAGGTTTATATTCCACTGGAAGAATTCCTGTGGAGTTCCATTTTGATTCCAAAATGGTCCATAGAATATTTCTGAAAACTTCATGAAATTCTTTCAATAAGCAAATAGCAGATTTGTTTTGTTACATATTTTTATTGGCAAGCAAGGAAATGCATTATGCAAATAAGCAGTTGTACAGCGTGTTAAGAGGACAAGCAAAAGAAACAGTCATTTCCCCACACACTAGACAGTTAATCATAGTAATCTACATGGCATGGCACACATTACAGAGCCATCACTTAGTCTGTGAGTTTGCCACTATCTCCCCATCAACCACACATTTCATTTTACCAGAAGGCCTGTGTCAATCATCCAAAGGGAACCACTCTGTCTGTAAGACTTGTTCCTTGGGTCCCCAAATACATTAATATATATGGGCCTTGCCCATAGCCATGCAGCTGGGTTCTTTCTAGTCTCATACTATTTAGATGAACATTACTCCATTGTGTCACTGGGGGGGCTATCAGATAATCAGGTTTTGACTATAACTCTCTTACCTATTGTAAGGTCTAATAACCATAGTGGGTGGCCAGAGTGTCACTTATCAGAGACATGTGCCACTCCTCCCAACGAGATCTGTTCCTTTGTTCCCTCATATTGATGTACAACAACATAAACTACAGAATTTTTACTAAACATAATACAAACTTCAGATGTTTCCCCACATTTTTTCTTGCATGTAGAATAAAACAGACATAAATGTAAACTGTGGAATTTTTACTTAAGGTGATATAAAATACTAATTTCCTTTTTTCTCTGTTTTAGACTAGAATACACATCAATATATACTGTGACATTTTTATTCACAGTACTGTAAACTGCAGATTTTTTTTCTGCAACATTTTCTTGCATATGGAAAAGAGTAAACTTCATTGTAAACAGTGAACATTTAGCTGGCCTGGTGGTGCTGTGGGATGAGATGCGGTTACAGCACCTTACCTTGTGCTACACTAGTGACCCAGTTTCTAACAAGTCTGGGTTGCTTGGGGGGGGTGGCAGAAGCTAGACAGAACATGCCGGGAGGTAGCTTTCCTCTCCCAGGGAGGGTTCCTTAGTCATACCTGTGTTGACTGACACCTAGTGGAGGATGGGTGTCACAGCATGAATGGCTGGAGATCAACACAATGTCAGGGAGGGTGGCGGAGGAATCAGACTGAAGAGCATGCATACCTTCACACACATGCAGCCTCCATAGCCTCAGCATTGGGTTGGGGAGAAAAGTTGGAAGAAGAAGGTTGGCATAGCAGGGGCATCTAATGCCCACTCACCTTACCTCACCTCAATCCACCCCATCACTGGCATCTGCAGTGACTAGTAGATTGTGCTTTAAGTGGGAGGATGGCCCTGCCTCTCCTGACACAGCCATGGGGGGAAGATCCACAGGGGTATCGCACTGTCAGGTAAACTGAGGAGATGATGGAAGATGGAGGAGGTGGTGGAGTTTTGACCTGACAAGAGCCCCCCTGTTGAGGCCTGGAGTGAAATCACCTGAATAAACAACAACAAAAAATGGACATTTTGTTAAAATGTTATTTATTTAGTTTTTGTTGACCAGGTAGGGTGCACTAGGGACACATTTCCTTATTCTCAGGCATGGCCTGGGAGGGTACAAAGGCAAAGTCTTACAAAGTACAGGGATACATATTACATAAGTAGAAAATACATAAGTGTAAAAAGACATTTTAGTTCATTGAAATGAGCTATAAATTTTGCAGTACAGCACTGTGGTTTCATGATGTGGCATGGGGCAGTGAGGGTAAGTAGGTGGAAGCAAAGACATAATTAAGTGCAATGAACTGAGAGTTGTGAGTAGGAGGGATAGTAGTGAGGTTAACAGTTAGGAACAAGCACATGTGGAACCTTTGAGCTGATAAGACCAGAATTGAGATCTGGAGGAGTTTGTGACTTGGCATTGACATACGGAAGGTGGGATGCTATTCCAAAATTTAGGGGCTGTAGTAGCAAAGGCCATTTCACCAAATTAATGTTATTTGCTGAATTTTCTGCAGGTGTTTTCTCCCATGTACAGTAGATAGATATCAATGTAAAATGTACAATGTTGCTATTTTCCACAAGAAAAAAATAGCAGAATGCTGCCGATTCTGCATAAACCTAATTCCATGCAATTTCACTAAAAAATTATTAATTTCCCTAATATTGCCATCTTGATGGAAATGTGAAAGGAAAAGTGTGACTAAACTGGGACTTGAACCCAGGACCCTGACATTCTGTGCCAGTGATTTAACCACTAAGCTACAGGGGCTCAGTGATTAGCAAGCCTCTGGACATTTCCTTTCAGGCATACACATTTCTTTCTATGTGTTGCATAACCAACAAATAGGCGCATGTCAGAGACATCAGATAACTTCTAAGTACAGTAAAGCCATTGCAAGGCAATTTTAAATCATGATGGAAATGTGAAAGGAAAAGTGAGAACCCACTGGGAATTGAACCCAGGCCCCTGGCATAAAATGCTAGTGTTCTAACCACTAAGCTATGAGGGTTCAAGTCCCAGTGGAGTCACATGTTTGTAGTTACTGTTGTAATGCTTTTGTTGTTTGTGGAATTTGATTGTTTAGTATTTAAAACATTTCTAATAATATATATTCAGTTAAAAAAAGAAAGAAAGGGGTTGGAAATGTTGTACTCTGGCATTAGCTTAGCAGCAAAATGATGGTATTAAAAGTGTGGGGGACAAACAAAGTGCATGGGGGAGCCTGGCTATTGGTTACATGGAAGTGTGGAACACTGCCTATTATGCAGCCTCCATGTAAAGGAGATAACATGTGTGCTTAGGACATTGTAAATGATGGCCCCTTATTCAAAGTGAGCCTTGAGTGCCATGCACATAGGAGTGTTGCATGAAAGATAATGCATAAATAGGGCTCTATTCAGACAATTAGCACACTCTAGTCGGAGCCCACTAACTGTCTTATTATGGACCGGTGCTGGCATAGTTCATAGCGACTATGCACTGTGCTGACACAGCCCCCGACTGAACATGACCCACAGGAGCAGCATGAAGATAACATGTTCCAAATAGGACAGGGCCAGTGCTCCTGTGTGTCATATTGAGCCCTAGCATGACAATGAGCCTATTGGCCATGCATGGTGCTAAGGACCACTAGCATGACCAATGACACTGCACTAGACCCCCGACTGCTGTCAGTGCTATAC
The DNA here is from genome assembly GCA_016271365.2 of Neoceratodus forsteri. Classification (NCBI taxonomy): domain Eukaryota; kingdom Metazoa; phylum Chordata; order Ceratodontiformes; family Ceratodontidae; genus Neoceratodus; species Neoceratodus forsteri. Next base: position 623,056,375 of record JADMNL010000023.1, on the reverse strand, counting down.
AGTACTATCGAAACAACCTCATAGGTGATAAGTGACCCCACCCCTATTATCGCAAATAACAAAGGTATATAACTGAAATCAACCCATGGATGAATAGCAGCCCCCCAGCCCCCCTTCACTGCCCCGCCATGTGCAACCCTCTGTGCAATCCCCCTCTTGACTCTCAGGGCCCTCCATTTAACACTGCCCCTTGCCTCCACCAACACTGTTGCTGCCATCTGGCATTGGAGATGGCTACAGGTGCAACCCTCATCTCGCTACCTCAGCTGGCACTGTCTGAATGATAGGGAGTGATTGCACAATTACTTTAAACATGACCACTCCCTGCTAGTCAGACTGCAGTCAGCTGAGTTGGTGAGCGGAGGGCTGTGCTGGACACTATCTCTAATGTCATATAGCAACCTCAGCACTGGTGGTGGCAAGAAGGATGTTGGGTGGAGGGTCCTGAATGGGCAGGTTGGGAGGGGGATCAAATTCACATGGGGGGTGGACAGCCACTGTGAGCATGGAAAGCTTGGCAACATTAAGCAGCACTGCAATGGAAACAGTTTAGAGCTGCAAAAACCTCTGAATATAGCTCTGGGTTCTGTATGTAGGGGTGAGTCATCATTTGCATTGGTACTGTGGTATATTCACTAAAAATACCACCAACAGCTTATCCTGATTTAATAAGTCAGTTTGCATCAACATCTCCACCCCCTCCATCCCCAGGAAGAGGCTGAAAATCAGCAGAATTGCCTAGCCCTCCTTTCTTGGTCAACAGAAATGAAATAAATAAATATTTGAATGCTTGCACTGTCCGGTCAGTTCTATACACTGGTGGCCTTTGAATTTGGCCCCCGCCCCATTGGCTTATACTATTCCTGGTTAGCATGACACTAACATAGTTAGTGCCATGCTAACCTTTTGAATATCAGTGCTGTAGTATATTTTATTTAGATCCAGAACTTTGGGGCAGGGACAACATACAGTAGGTAATGAGGTCATAAAGGGAATTGTCTCTCCACCCAGAAAATACCTGATTGCTATCTTCTGATCCTCCCCCCTGCTGTACCAAGTCAGACCCATTTACCACCACTCCTGAGTCACATGCACCACAACTTCTGAATCTGCACCTCTGAGTTATATTGGGGGGAAAATACTGTTAGCAGGCCCCTATAGCTCTGTGGCACTTGTATTGATTTCTGTGGCAGGGCTCATAGGTGTCTCCAGCAGCATTTTCTAATTTCTGCAGCATGGTTTATTCATTTCTGTGGCAGAATGCTGCCCTGCCATTGGCTAACATATGATGTCATTGATGACATCACTTGCAAAGTACAGAGAAGGGGCTTCAGGATAAATGAGATTGGGAGGGAGCCAGGCACTATGGAAAATACTATAGAAACATAGAAGATAATGACAAATAAGGACAATGTGGCCCACCTAGTCTTCCCCTTTTCCCTACTTAATGCAATACTACAAACCCTAGTTGATCTGCGGCTTACACTCTTTTCCCTATTTCAAGAGTACCTTATGTCTATCTCATTCATTCTTATGTTCCCCTACCATTTTTGCCCCCACCACCTCTGCAGGGAAGCTGTTGCAAGCATCCACTACTCCTTCTGTGAAAAAGTACTTCCTCATGTTGACCCTGAGACTACCCTCTTTTAGCCTCATATCATGTTCCCTTGATCTTGTACATCTTCTTTTCTGAAAGATGCTACCCTTCTGTACCTTCTTTATACCCCTGAGGTACTTGAGTCTTTCTATCATATCCCCCGTCTCTCTCCTCTTGGATCTACGACCGGCTGTTGACAAATATCTTAATGAATAACCAGACAGCAAAACTGTCATGTTGACCACTTTTTGCAGTTGGCATACAGTGACTAACTCCCTTAAATGTTTTCTTCAAGGGGCTTCACCCCTGAACCCACCATGCAGGGGATGTGCCCCCGCACCTCCCTTCTAAATATAATCAACTCCGAGTTGGAGCTGATTTGGGGAAGGGGTGCAAGATCCCCCCCAAATACATTGCCGGGTCCTGACGCTGACACTCCAGAGACCTGGTGCCGTAGTAGCTGTAGTGTCGGTCAATGTCAAAGTTTTTACATCAGAGGTGTATACCTCTCCTCTCCTCCAGGGAATAGACATTGAGGTCCTTTAGTCTTTCCTCAAATGCCTTTTGGTGCAGTCCTTGGACCATTTTTATTGCCATTCTCTGGACTGCCTCTACTCTGTCTATGACATTCTGGAGATGCAGTCTTCAGAACTGGATACAGTACTCCAGATGAGGTCGCACTAGTGATCTGTACAGTGACATAACCACTTCCTTTTTTTGCTGGTGACACCTCCCTACACACCCTAACATCCCACTGGCTCTCCCCACAGCCTTTGCTCATTGTTTCGTTACCTTTAGGTCATCAGATATGATTACCCCCAGGTCCCTTTCTTGATTTGTGGCCATCAGTACCTCTGCCCCCCCATCTTGTACTACGCCCTTGGATTTCTGTTCCCTAAGTGCATGATGTTGCATGTCTTTGTATTAAATCTTAGCTGACACACTTTCAAACAATCCTAAAGCATTTTTAGGTCCTTTCTCATCCCCCCCCCCATGGACTGTCAGCCCTGTTGCAGATCTTAGTGTCATCTGCAAAGAGGCATACCTTCCCCTCCAGCCCCTCTGCAATGTGTCTTATGAAGACATTAAAGAGGACTGGCCCCAGCACAGATCTCTGTGGCACCCCGTGAGTAACCCCCTCTCCTCAGATTGAATGCCATTTACCACCACCCTGTCACTCAACCAGTTTCTGACCCAGTTTACCACCTTGGGGCCCACTTCCAGGCTGCCCAACTTATTTACCAATGTCTTATGTGGGACTGTGTTGAAGGCCTTGCTGAAATCTAGGTAGGCCACAACCACCGCCCCTCCCTGATCTACCTCCCTGGTCATCCAGTCAAAGAAATCTATCAGATTTGTTTGACAAGACCTTCCAGCTGTGAACCCATGCAGCCTCAAATCATGTGCTCTGTTGAATTCAAGACTATGACTATCCTATCCTTTAGCAATGACTCCATTAATTTCTGCACCAGTGAGATCATGCTGACTAGCCTGTAGTTGCTAGCCTCCACACTGTTTCCACTTTTATGGAGAGGGACTACATTCACTGTCCTCCATGCACCTGGAACCATCCCTGTCTCTATTGATTTGTTGAATAAGACTGTTAATGGTGCTGCTAGCACCACTCTTAAGTTTTTTAATATTCTGGGAAGTATCCCATCCGGTCCCATAGCCTTGCCCCTTTTAGATTCTTGAGTTCCCTTAGGACTCTTTCCTCTGCAAATGGGCTGGTGTCCACCTCTCTCCAATTGAAGCTCCTATTGCCCAAGAGTGGTCCTTCTCCTTCCCCTTCTTCTGTCAATACTGAACAGAAGTATTTGTTCAGGATTGTTGCTTTTTCTAGGTCGCCCTTTGCACATACCCCTCCCTCCTTTTTTAACCTCAGAATTCCACCCTTGATTTTCTTTCTTTCACTAGTGTACCTGCATAAAAATTCACCAAGAACAATTAATTCTGTGGCACTATGTACTGTATATTCTGTGGCATGCTGCTGGTTGTGCAGAAAATCCTGTGGCCATGGAATCACAGAATTACAGGGGCCTTGACTGAAGTAAATCCTTTAAATCCCTGGAGCTCATCTCAATGATCCCTTCCCACCAAACAACAGTGTCTACTTTCCACCCCCATCCTTCTATGGGAAGTAAAACAAGTAGTGTTAGTGCACCTGATCCATGAAGGGTCTGTGTGGTAAATTCTGGACACTCAGCTGGGTCCCCTTGCTTGCAGTATCACTGTATGCATGCTGAGGGACAGTGTGGGGCTAATTACTGGCTGAGGGGAGCAAGGGCAGATTAGTGGCTCTAAGGCGAGTGGACACACACACACACACACACACACACACACACTTTCCCACAAGAACCACACACACTTTCCCTGCAAGACCCATCCATACACACAGAGTATAGACAGATTTTGATCAGAATCTCTAAACTTGCTGTAAACCATGCTTCATGCTGATAAAATTCTCTCTGTTTCTTTCAGGCATCATGCTGCAGTAGGAATTTAAAGGAGATCCTTCCTTTACAACTCCAACTGCGTCTTGTTTATTTTCCTGCTGTAAATGCTTCTGGTTTCTCTGTGCTAGTCTATGTGATTTATGACCTTTGTCCTTGTTTGCAGAGATTTCATTTTTTTTACCAATACGAGAGAAGATGACTGAATAGCTAAACAAGAAGGGTTAATAAAGTACTGTATAAATGAACAGTTAGAATGTCTCTGCTTTTAATAAAATGGATCACAAATTGTGGTAAGAAAGAAATAATGTGACCTACTGGGAACTCAGGCCCCCAGAATACCATGCTAGTGCTCTAACCACTGAGCTATAGACTCTTGTGGTTCCCATGACTCTTTCCAGACACACTTCATTTCTCTGGTATTGCAAATCCTGCAACTAGGAACAATCGAGATGACAGATGTTTTTGGTGCAGTATTACATAATAGCAAGAAAGAATGCTGGCCTCTGACTGGTCAGTCTGGAACTGTACCTGAGATGTTATCCCAGTACAACATCATGGGTCTACTCCCAGCACACAGATAACCACATCTACTGTTAACTTAAATCAGTCCACGCAGCCCGCTTCAGTGACCCTGCTCAGCATCTGCTACACTGATCACATCTCGCCTTAATGGCAGTCCTCTTTTCTTGTCCCACTAATGCCAAAGTGATTTGATAAAGGTATTTTTAAATGAAGAGTTAGCAGCACAGAGAAAAAAACTGAATTCTCATGACAGCATTTTCCCTGTAAACTGAGCGGCTTCAGTGAATCCTGACGGGTAACTACCAGTCACACGGTTCACTGACACCACTCGGTTCACGGGGGCATGACAATTCGACCACTCCATACAACTTCAGTTCTGCTGTACCGGCCCCAGTCACAAATGAATTCCCAATCCTCACAACACAAAATTTCATTGTTTCCTTTTTTTTCCCTCTAGCCACACAACAGAAGCTGTCATGTACAGCACTTCGCTGACAGCACAGTAAATGGTGCATGCTTTCTTTCAAAACACACATAGTGCTGTCATGCTGTTGGTGGCCTGGCAGCTTCACATTTCAGCTCCTGCACACTGTGTCTGTCTGAAATCAAGCAGACTGTCCACACTGAGATTGCGCTTTTGGGGAAAAAAAAATTCCTACAAAATGCAGTATGCCTTGTTTTCAAAAACAGAGACCCCGCTACTAACCAGTCTGCAGATTCATGATCTTCTACACTCCCCAATATAAAATCTTTAGCTTTGCTAGCATACCCTACAGCTGTAGTACCACACACACACAAAAAAGTACTTCACAAAACTGCCCGAGGGTCCACAGTCCTCATGGGAAAACATCATGATGGGGGAGGGGGACTGGGAAGCAGATAACACAATGCACAAAATGCTAGCACCATCAACTAAGAAAACACAAAGCTCCACCTACTGGAGAAACAGAATAGGAACTATTTTTCATGTAAATATGCTTCCACAGTCAAAACTAAAAGACAAAAATTATTTTAATAATATTTTTTATCGTCTTATTTTATTCTTCAAACAAGCCATAGTATAATAGGAGTAATGCACTCCAGGGTGTGTGTTGTGCTGGGATAACATCACTTCTGGGACATTGGAACCACTCGGGCTGTGGCCTTATGCCCAACCACCCAAGGCTTGATTTTATCCCAGCACAACACACACCCTGTCATGCATTATTGCTTAATTAGCCACTGCTAAGCAATTTTAGATCACAAATTGTGGTGAGAAGAACTAATGTGACCTAATGAGAATTAAATACAGGTCCTGGAATATATCCAGCAACATGAAGAAATGTGAATTGGTAGGTGACACTGGCAATAGCCAAAAATGTCATAGCTGGTGGTCCAAGAGGACAATAAAGAGAATAAAAAGAGAAAGAAAAAAGATAAAAAATGGTATTGTTTCTAATTAATGGTAATTGTGTATAATTTGTTAGAAAATGGGGATAAAAAAGGACCTCATACTGCTACCTATTTAGCTAACAATCCCTCTAGAAAGTGCAATGATCTCACTGTAACTGCACACCACAGGACTTATTAGCCACATCCCTAACACAAAATCACTATACCTACACACAGACACTGCTCTGTGGAAGCCTATGTAGTTATTATTTATTTAGCAACCCCCACAAAAATAAATTAATAAATATAAAAGAGAATACAATTTTACACACACTCCAATAATGCAAAACATAATGGGAAATATGTGCAAAACAACAGGCAATAATACAGGTTGGTTCTACTTAAAGCAGGAGCATCTAATGCCAAATAGACCCTCACATAATCTGCAAGTGCTGAGAACAGCAGCTAAAGAAGGTGTTTTGTTTTTGCCATAGCTCATAGGTGTGCCTTATCTGTACATCAGCATTGGGGAAGTGGGAAATAGTCCTATGATGGTCTTTGGAATCTGGCTCATAGATTGTTCACAATCAGAAAGCAAGCTAAAAAGGAAAGAACGTCTGTGTAAAATCAATGACGAAAGGGTTGCCCTAAATAAAACTGCCTCAAATCCCACAAAATTGTAAAATATATTTAATAAAAATGGACCCTTTAACAGTGACATTATCCCAAAAATTGTTGTTCTGGTTTTTATAAAACATCCCTCCTTGGTGTACCAGATAACCCCCCTCCCAAGAACACCCCCAATACCCTATATTCAGCTGCACAAAACCAAACTGATTCTCCCATTATATCTTTAACATTAAAGAAACTTTCCATTGTACAATATAGTGTCACAGCCCACAGCACACTGTCTACTGCCACAGTCAACATGAAAGACTTTCTTGAATGCAACAACATGACACTGATTTTTTTGTACGTACTTTTTGCAAACAAACTGCAACTGTCATCAGAATGATGGTAACACATAAGTCAAGCACACACTGGAGGCTCTTTAGAATGACTTTCCTGTTAAGGAAATTTGCAGGCAGTGGGCCATGGCAGTGAGTGGTAATTTCTAATGAAACATGTCAATAGACAATATTAGAGATAATGTATTATCATAGGTTGTTGACATTCATAGGAAGACATAAAAAGTAATCACAATTATGTATGTGTCATAGCAATATAGTAAACCAATGTGTGAACAGTCTTGACAGTACTTGATGACATGGCAAATACTGCATTTACATTTTAGCAGCTGAGCTCTGGAAGTGAAATCTAACACACCAGAATATGGAAGGTAAGTAGTGACATAGCCAACTTAGGAAATCTCCTGTATACAACAACATGCAGAGACTGGCATGTTTGGCAGACATGAAGGCACAGTAACTCAAGACCTCTAACACACTACAATTAAGCAATAAGGCACGACAGGGTGTGGTATATCATGGGATATTGTCATGTTTCAGATGGTTGGGCATGAGGCCGCAGGCTGAGTACATCCAACCACCTGAGAAGTGATGATATCCCATGATACACCACACCCTGGAGTGACTTATTGCTCTTATGAACCAAGTTTTATGAATTAAAAAAATAAATAAAAAAACAGGTTTTAAAACATTTTATGAAATAGTTTTTGGGTGGTGTAGGAGTACATTTTGAAAGAATAGTTCTCAGACAGTAGACAGCAAGAAGGCTGGTGGTACTGGAACTTTTTTGAAGCAGTGATGATGTAACCTGATATCATCACAGCTTCAAAGCGCTCTTGGCCAATCAGATTCCTCTATTTACAATCCTCAGTTCATAATATAGGATAGTTCATACTGTATAGTGACAATATCTGGTTAAAAGAGATATTAAAACTATCATACAGTAGTTGAGTGGCCATGGCAGAATTACACCTGCTTTACCATTTCTTGAAGTTATGGCGAAAACTTTTGGAGTTGAAACAATATACAGCAGACTGATTGGCATGCAAGATGTTGTAGTTGCTGAGTCTTTTTCTGCAGCTTTTATTATGTGATTCTGAATAATTTTTTGTGTCTTAGTAAGAAATCATCTGTAAAAAAGTTATGAAGGTGCTGGCAGATACTGTGGTGCTTACGGATGAGGAGACAGCAACAGTGATGAACATGAGGTTAGGCAGCAAGAAACAAGATGTGCTTTATGGCAGCAATCTGTTTCATAAATAGTGATTGTAAAAAGAAAGCACATTTCAATCATGACCAGATGGGGGCACTTCATGATAAGGTTGAACAATGGTGGAAATTGACAACTTCTATCTGCTTCGATTTTGACTCCCAGTGCCCAATTTTCAAAGCATCAGAAATGATGCAAGGTGTTTGCATCAAAGACAAATAGTACAAGGGGCTGTCTGCACTGCACCTTGTGCCATTCCTGATTTTGTAACACAAACTGCTCCACTTGGGGGATTGCCTTCACTAGTTGAGCTTGCTCCATCCTTGCAACAGATACACTGTGCACCAGTGTGCCATGGTTGAAGGGGGCTTGCTCTGGGTCAATGCTGCAGCATCCCATAAATTGGGATTTTGGAATCCCCCAAAGGGTGCACGTCCCTCTGCTGTTACACCAGCCTGGATCTGGTCTAATAACCTGTGTACCACTCCTGGAGCCATTGCTGGATGGGGGGATGAAAATGTGCTTCCTTGATGAAGGCAAGAACACAGCCCCTAACACCTGAGAGATCAATGGAACGGCTGACTATCTATGGCAAATACGTGCCCTCAGGGTCCTCCCCCCATGGAGCAAGTCATGCAACTGCCCCACACATAGACCTGCACTGTGTGTGGTGGCCATGTATTGTCCCCATGAAGGGTTGTTGCCACTCTCCCCCCCATCCTTACCCATCCTAGCCTTCATGAGCCTTGCCTTTCCACCTCAACCCTGCCAGCCACCTGGGTAACCAACTGGTGGGTCTCCATCATTGAATGCTGCAGCAAGATCATCCCACAGTTTGTAGCATTCCCCTTCCATGCGCTATTTGTTTGTTGCACAAGATGGCTTGTGGCAGACTTGGGGACTTTGGTGCCAGGATCTTGGTCCTTCCAAAATATGGCACAGGGTCACTGGTGCACCCATGTTTGCCACAGGTGGGGGTTCAGTGCATGGTGCACAGAGTAAGGGGCATTGAACATTGGGCCCCCTGTCTTTTGTTCTGCTTTGACACTTCAGCAAAGACACTCTGTATCCTTGGAATTACGGATTAACAGGCTGAAAATAGAGATGAATGGCACCACTCCACCTCCCCTCATTCACCTTAGTCAGTCTCAACCTTTTCCACCCTCTCCTGTTTCTCCAGTTAGATTTTAATAATAACTTAGTGAACTACTGGTACAGTGCCAGAAGCAACACTATTATTTTATTAAAAAATGTCTGGGGAGGGTGGAGGCCAAGGTGGGTAAAGACATGGCCATAGTACTATCCCTGGCCACTTAAACAGGCTAGCTCCTTTTTATTAATTAACTGGCCTAAGGTCAAAGTGATTTCTAAGTGGCCCATCTGTTCAATAGGGCCATCATAAGTAAGTGCTGAGTTTTGGCACTTTCACTAAATTCAAAGTGAAAATTGGCTCATCCTCGCTTCCTGGTAATACATCCATGTCAGTGTTGGACTAGCAGATGATGATGATGATGATGACGGTGATGACACTGAGTATGAGGGCAGGGAATGTGTCAATGGCCAGGGTCCTGAATAGAAAGAGTGAACAGGAGAAAGAAGTGGATGACTGAAAAATATAAAGGTGGTGAGAGGGATAGAAGAATTGGATAATAGTGATACATTGGATAATAGCTAGGGCAAAGATAAGACAGATAACAATCTGGCAAAACCTAATGGAGAGAACAGGAATCTAGGTGTAGGATTTTCAAAAGGTCCATCTGAGATGTGTCCATAACTATTTTCAAAACAGAAATATGACCCAACTCTTAGACCATCTATTACATGGTATAACAGTGTCTGAATTGTGCAACCAAAAAAGGTAGAACTCTGGCACAATGATGCTAACTGAATTTGCATTATTTTTATAGCACACATTATAATTTTGTATCACAAAAGGACACATACAGTATTTTGAAAACACAGCTACCACAGGGCTGCTGACAAACATTCCAGTAGACAGAGATACATGCACAAAATACACTTGAGTTACATTCATTCTTTTAAAAAGCATTACCTAAATGCCCATCATAAAAATGAGACTTACTTAAGATATAATGATCTGGAAAAGATAAAGTAGCAGTGACAGTATCCTACTCTAACTGACCTTTGTGCTTCCACAAATAAAAAGTGATCAACAGGGTAGGTTTAACACCAAAATAATCTCTCCTCAGAAAATATTTTCTAATTTCCACAGCTTTATTTTATGATTGCAAAAAAAATAACCAACATGAACAAACCTACCCCAGTCCAACAGCCAGCCACACTAACCCCAGCATTTTGCCACAAAGCTTCCTCAGAGGGCGTGGTTCTGGTACCCCAAGGTGTAATTTATACCACATAGAGCCCAGTTTTAGGATAACTTGAGCATGGCACAAGATGAGTTACACCAAACCCCATGGCATAAATCGCACCTTGCACCATGAGATATGCAAGTTGCGATTCGAAGATGCGGCTTGTGCCATGCCACATGCAGCTTGCACCAAAGGTGGACTACACTACCCACTATGCCCACAACCTGCTGTGGCATGGTGCAAGGGTGGGTTACAGCAGCAACTGCACCCTATTCTGAAAGGGCGGCTGCCGTAATCCACCTATGCAACTGCAAGACCCACTATGGCACTGCAGTGTTAGACCAGCATGGAGGTGGTCTAAGGGGCATCCATCCTGGAAAAGTGATGGATGCCTCTCTGCAGTGCTGTGGGAAGCACATAGCCCTGCTCCACATCCCCCCAGCACAGTCATGCCCCCACCTCTGATTGTCAGGGACGCCCGGGGTCCGTCTACTGCACTGCCTCCCCAAATGCCTGTGTCATCTGACCAGCCCTCCCAGTGCCCCCAGATGATTGTGGGTGCTTTTTGGGGTGGGAGCTCTGGGGGGGCAGTAAATTGCAGGCTGCAGCTTGCGGCACCCAGGTCCATTGTGCCATTCCTTTGGCACTAACCTGCGGCTGCTGCAAGTCATGGGACATAGGTGCTGTGGACCCTGCCTGTCTTGGAATATGGCACAGGGTCCCTGGCATAGTGCCACATGGCACAACTCGCATATGCCCGTGAGTTGCACCATGTGACATGGAATTGGCCCCAAGTGCACATGTGATTAAATGAATTAATAACTAGATAACTGTCACAAGCCCATATAGTTAAATAAAATTACTAAACAATTTAAACAATTCTAAATGGCATGACAGCAAATTACACAGCATCAATGCATATTAAATAGCAAATTCTTGATATCACTTAATAACAGCTACCCTATAATAAATATGCCAGAATGATTATATATATATATATATATATATATATGTATATATATATATATATATATATATACACACACACACACACTTATATATATAGAGAAAGAGAGAGAGAGAACATCATAGTAAGCAACTATCAAAAATAATAATTTATAAAGTGCATAGATATTCCCTTTACTTCACACAAGCAAGTACAAAACTGTTGTTTAATATGATGAACATGTCAGCTCATAACCATTTACATACATCAATTTACAGTTTAAAACAATTATTTTTTTTTAATTTCAAAATACAGTCTGTTACATTCATTACATTAGCTGACAAATTCCGCCATAGAATCCTTGATCACTTTTATAATAACAATCAATTAATTTAACGTTATAGTTAGCAGTTCTCCATTTTGACAAGGAATTTATTCACTCTATTGTCCAAGCTGAGCTTCCAACTTTCTGAATTGTTGTGATGCTTGTTCTTTAAACTCTCCATTTCATTTTTTGTAGCAAAGTGGCTTGGCAGCAAACAAACGTAATCAAAACAGACTTCTGACTGTGAGATAAAAAAGGACCATCATTAGATCGATATAAAAACAGTTACAAACAAAGGTAGTTTGCAGAGGTAATATTGAATATCCATTTACAAGAGGGGCGCTTCTGACAGAAATATGAGTGACTTATCAAACGTTAATGTATAATTATACAATGGCAAGAAAATTTTCTGGACTCTGATTGGTCAGTGTGAGCCTGAGACAGTGATGATATTACACAATAACATCACTGTGTTGATTTTTGGAGGATTTTATAGATTTTTTTTCAGAAATAAAGATATACTGCCTCACTAAAAATCTACTGAAAACATTTTATTTTGTTTTGTATAACATCGAGCCATTGTATAATTGCAAGAAGGCACATTTGAAGGTGTGTTATCGTTGTAGATACTCCTGGGTGGTGGAAGCACTGCTCACCTTGTGCTTCAACCACCCCAGGAGTGATGTTATTACATGATAACACACACCTTGTTATGCCTTATTGCTTAATTAACTACTAATACTGACTTATAGATATGGTTTAAAGTTGAGAATATCATTTAAACCTAATGATTTAAGAGCCTCAAGTCACCAGATCCAGAGTCTAGTTGTGACAGTCTAGTGAGTGTACCAACATTATTTCTCCTTGATCCTCCAACACATTCTAAGCTCACAAATGTTAAACCAGAGGGATCTCCATTGTGCACATTTCATAGAAATGTACACGCATTGGACTGTTCACATTCAGATTTACAATATTCCTCACATGCTCGTGTATTCTCTTTTTAAGAGGTCATGTGGTTCTCACCACATATACATAAATCACATTGGTATGTGAGGCAATATACCACATTAGAGAGTAGAGAGGTCAATAGGGAACAGGAGTAAATGTAGAAAAAGGCAAAGGCAGTAAGGACAGGGATGGGGCTAAAAGGGGCAAGAACATCAAAAAATGGAGGGCGATGAGTACCAATACCCATAGGCTGGGTAACAAGTTTCATGAACAAGTGGCCTTAATGGAAGAGAGATGCCTGGATACTGTGGCAGTTACAGAAACATGGTTCACAGAGAATCATGACTGGGATGTCAACAAACCAGCGTACACAATCTACAGTAGGGATGGGGAGGGTAAAAGAGTGGGTGCAATAGCTTTCTACATAAGGGAAGAGATCAAAGCAACAGAACTAAATAGTAAACAGGGAGGAGATGAGGCACTGTAGGTCTCCTTGGAGACAGGAAATGGCACCACAATCTGTACAGGGGTTATATACAGACCCCCATCTCAAGGGGAGGAAATGGACAAGTAAATGATAGAAGACTTCCTTAGAATGGCAGAAAAAGGGGAGATATTGTTGATAGGGGACATGAATATGCCAGCAGTTAACTGGAGCACATTTGCTGCAGCCACATCCAAGATCAGGGTCATTCTTGACACCCTTCAGGGGGCATGAGTCAGACAGCTAGTGCTGGAACCCACTCGAGAGGGAGCAATCTTAAACATGGTACTCTCAAATGGGGATGGAGAGACCATCTCGGATTTAGAAGTGGATAGCAATCTGGGAACAAGAGATCACCAAACAGTGTGGTTTATGATAAACACAGCTGTAGAGTCAAGCCATACAAAAGTGAGGGTACTGGACATTAGGAAGGCTGACTTTGGCAAAATTGGCGCATGCATAAGGAATGCACTAGCAAATGGGAGTGAAGGAGGAGGGGAGGAACAATGCTGAAAAATCAAAACTACCATTACAGAGGCAACAAGCCTTTGTGTGAAGCAAATAAACGAAATGAAATGAAGGAAAAAAAAACACTATGGTTCTCAAAAGAGGTGGCAGAGAAGGTTAGAGACCGAATTCAGGAAGTATAAGGAATCACAGAATGAGTAGGACAGAAAAATGTATCAGTTACATCAAAAGGAAGTGGGGAATGCAGTCAAAATGGCAAGGGCCAAACAGAGAAAAAGATAGCCAGCTCAGTTAAGAAGGGAATAAAATCATTAATAGGTACACTAAGGAGTGAAGAAAGACCAAGGGAGGGATAATGAGGCTTAATAAAGGGGAAGGGGCAGGCAGAGAGTGTCAGAGAAAAGGCAGAGATACTGAGCAAATACTTTTGCTCAGTATTCACAAAAGAAGAGGAGGGGGAGGTACCTAAGCCAAACAATAGAAGCACTCTGGATAGGGGGGTTGATACTAGTCCATTCACAGAAGAAAGGGTCCTGCAAGAACTCCTAACACTGAAGGTGGACAAAGCAATGGGGCCTGATGGAATTCGCCACAGAATTCTAAAAGAACTAAGGGGAGAACTAGTGACACCACTGACTACCCTTTATAACCAATTATGGGAGGATGGTGTGGTACTTTTGGACTGGAGGAGGGCGGATGTGATTCCCTTCACAAAAGTGGGAGCAAGATAGAGGCAGGAAACTACAGACCTGTTAGTTTGACCTCAGTGGTAAGGAAAATGATGGAATCACTTCTGAAAAAAAGAATTGTTGCATACCTGGAGGCCAGTGGGGCACAGGACCCAAGGCAGCGTGGATTCACAGGGGGAAGGTCATGTCAGACTAATCAAATAGATTTCATTGACAGGGTGACGAAAGTAGTAGACTAGGGAGGGGATGTGGATATGGCCCACCTAGACTCTGGCAAGTCATTTGACACAGTTACACGCAAAAGATTATTAGACAAGTTAGCCAGCCAGGGAGTAGGTCTCAGGGTGATAGCCTGGGTAAAAAAATTGGCTGGACAACAGGACACAGTTGGTAATAGTAAACAGAGTTCACTACGAAGAAAGGGGGGTTACTTGTAGGATACTGCAGGGTTCAGTACTGGGATCAGTCCTCTTTAATGTCTTTATAGGTGACATTGCGGAGGGGCTGGAAGGAAAAGTATGCCTCTTCACAGATGATACAAATATCTGCAACAGGGTTGATACACAAGGGGTGGAAAGGATGAGAAGGGACTTGTTAAGGTTGGAGGAATGGTCAAATGTTTATTTATTTATGTTTTTGGTAACCAGGTTGGTGCACTGATCCAGAGGACCATTTTCAGTCACGACCTGGGCCACAACGTGGTGACATGAGGCAGAGAAGAATACACAGTGTACGCACATGGTTACATTTTACAAACATTTGAAATTATACTGTACAAATCACCAAGATGGATGTTGAGACATCTGTTGATTTACTGTGGTATACAATCATGGTAAATTAAGGTACCGTGAGACATACAGGCAGTAGTACAAAGGAGAGGTAAGTTCAAAAGATGGATGACTAACATTGGTCTAAGGTGCCATGCCAGATGACCTAAGAGAGAGGGTTGAAGCGAGGCATTGAGGTGGCTAATGTGGATCTTGGCTCTATGGAGGGAGGGGTAGGGGTGGGGTGAAAATGGAAGGTGTTTGTGTTGACCTAGTACATGGCAGAAGATTACGGTGGCTTTTGGGTGTCTGCTTTACTCTGTAAGCATTGACAGGAGGATGTTTCTAGTATCCAGGCCTTCAGGTTAGATTTGAAAGACTCATGGGATGATGATGTAAGAACAGGTGCCAGACAACTGTTCCAGAGGGAGGGGGAAGAGACAGAGAAAGCATTACTGCCCATGACTGTGGAGACACGTAGAACCACAAGGGTTGTTAAGGAGGATACCCTAGTAGGTCTGGTTGCTGTTTTATATATAAGAAGGAGAGCATGGGGGGAAGTTTATAATTTCTGAGGGAGCTGTCTATCAGACAGCCTGTGGTGTAGTCAAAGTGTGCCTGGAGGGGGAGCCACCCAAGGGGTTGGTAGAGTGAGCAGTGATGAGTTAATGAAGGGGCTTTGAGAATGAAGCGACTGATGGAATTGTAAGCCATGGTGAGACAGAAAAGTTCCTTTTTGGACAGGTGTGAGTAGATGGGGGAGCAATAATCCAGGAGGGGGAGAAGATTGCCCTGTGCAATGGTAAGGTGGGCTTCAGGGGATAGCAAGGGGAAAACCCAATAGACCGCACCTAGTTTCTGATGGATCTTAGATATGGTCTGGGTTGTGTGATCACAGAAGGTAAGCAATGGGTTGAGAATGACACTGAGATATTTGAAAGAGGTTACTTGCTCTAATGAGGGGCCTGCAGGGGGACATATTGTCAGTGTGGAATTTGTTTTGGCAGCTTTATTTAGGAAAGGTTTGGATCCAAAGAGCATGGCTTTTGTTTTTTTCCCATTTACGAGGAGTTTTCTGGACATGAACCAACCTTCAGCTGCTGCAAAGTTGCCAGTGAGTATGGAGGAGATGGACTTTAGGGACTTATGGCTGTGGTACAGGACTAGGTCATCCATGTAGTGGAGTGCATTGCAGTTTAGGCAATCCCCTGGTAGATTATTGATAAACATGGAGAAGAGAAGGGGGCCAAGGATTGATCCCTGTGGAACTCCATTGCAGGTGTGAAGGGAGGCTGAGGCAACTTTGCCTATGAGCACGGATTGTGACCTGTTTGTAAGGTAGCTGTGAAACCAGGCTGCAGGTCCAGGGGCACAGCCAAATTTGTCAAGAGTGGTGAGGAGCAGATGATGATCAACTAGGTCAAACACCTTTGACGGATCGACAAAGACTGCACCAGTGGCATTTCTCATGTCCATCTGTCTGAGGACATGGTTCGAGAAGGTTGCCAGGGCAGAGGAGGTGCTGTGGTGCTTGTGGAAACCATGCTGAAGGAGACTTAGGAGAGTATGCTTGTGGAGGTGTTTGGATAGTTGGGAATGGACTACCTTCTCAAGGAGTATGCTAAGATGTGGTAGCAAGGAGATGGGTCTGTAGTTTTCTGGGACTTGGGGTTCTCCTGTCTTGAAAATGGGAACTACGTATGCATGTTTCCAGGCATAGGGCACTGTTGAGGTAGACAGTGCAACGTTAAAATGTGAGTTAGAGGTCTGACAAGGGCTGGGGAGATGATCCTCAGGAATGCAGGGTATAGCCCATCACTTCCTGGGCTACCACTGAAGGGAAGGGTTTTCAGCAGTTTTGAGATGGCTTTGGTGCCTATGGCCCAGAAATAGAAAGGAGGGATGGTTGTTGTGGAGTTAGAGGTGGTGGTAGGGCTTCCTGTTCTGTCTAGGCTGGGGGGGATGAAAGCGGAGTTTGTTTAGGTATGGGGTCAGGTCAGTGAACATATCATTTAGGAGGTTAGAGATGTCAGTAGGGTCATTTATGGTGCCTGATGGGGAAGTCAGTTCAGTTATCTGTTTGCTGGTCTTAGGATGTAGTATGGATCCTGTTGAGGCCCAGAATTTGCAAGGGTTCCCCAGGGTGTTCTTTTGGAGCTCAGTGAAATATTTATTTTTTAGCGACTTTGACTGCTGCTTGCAGGCATTTTGCAGTTGCCTGTAGGCATTCCATAGCTGGGGGGATGGGGAGTCTTTGAATGCTCTCCATTTGGAATCCCTGACCTTCATTTGAGATCGTAGTTCCTTCGTTATCCAGCGCGTGCAGCCACCTCTAACCCTTCTGGTTTAAATGGGGAAATACTTGTCCTGCTGCTTTTGCATGGTACTGATAAGAAGAGTGACAGCAGAGGAGATGTTATTACACTGGTAAAGGGAGAACCAGTCTATGGACATAGCTTCCTTAGTTATCAGATTGTGATTCGAGCTGGTGAAGTTTCTAAAGGACAGTATTTTTGGGGTAGGGCAAGCTGACTTTGTATTTACAATGATGTATGTTGGGGTGTGATCGCTAATTGCATCTGACATTGTCCCTGTTTGAAGAAGTAAGTCAGATCGATTTGTTATGATCCAAACAAGGATAGAGTGGTTAGGTGAATGCTGGTTGAATCTTGTAGTGGTAGAGATTACTTGCTCCAGGATTTGTGATTTCAGCAGGGCTACATAGTCAGGATTTGGGTGTGCTGCCCAGTTTAGGTTGAAGTCCCCTAGTAGGAAAGCATCCCTAGTTGGGGTGGTGGAGGCCAGGCCTGAGAGAAAGCTAGACAGTCCCTGGGTATTAGCTGGAGGGGGGTTGTAGCAACAGCCAACATAAAGTTTTTTTGTTGCGCTGATAGTAAACTCAGAAATCATCCATTCACTGTCAGAGAAGGCGGCGGAGTGAGCAACACTGACAGCTGTAATATGGTCTTGGACATACAATGCAATGCCACCTCCTCTCTTTCTACCTGGTCTATCCTGCCAGAGTAAGGAATAGCCTTGGAGTTGGTAAGAGGCATTGTCTTGGTATGGTTTCAGCCAGGTTTTGGAGAGACCTAGTGCTTGGGGCTTATATAAAGTTACCCAGGCCTCGATCTCAGTGAATTTAGAAGGAAGGCTGCATACATTTAGGTGGGCAATTTTTATCCCATTTCATCCTGCCCAAGTGGCATTGGTGTGATCAATATGAGTGTTTACAGGTCCAGGGTTTATTTCAACATCCCCTGCTAGCAGGGCGATGAGGAGGAGGGACAGAAAGGGGCAGGTCGAGGAATGCCAATGTTGTTTCTGGATAGTGATGGAGTTAATCAGGAAACCTAGCAGACTTTGTTCATATTTTGATAAGGGTGCTAGAGGTGTGGACTCCAGGAGTGTGGCCCAAGTAACAACCCTGGGGGGCATGCTAAGGGAAGGAGGCGGAGGGTGCGGAGGGGTGCATCGATGGGAACATCTTTGTTCAGTGGCTAGAATCCCTACCAAGAGGTCTGCAGCCCGTAACCACCCAGTCAGGGTGGAAATAACCAACAATACAAGCCTTGTGTTCCATTTTGGCAGCAATGAGGAGACACCCTTTTTATTTGTTGGCAATCTGAGTATAGGTGCAGTCCAAAAAGTCATATTTCTTAGGGGCGGTATGAAGTATTAGGAGAAAGTGTGAAGGGACTTAGGAGAGAAGAGCACAGTGGCCACTGGTGTTGCTTTAGTATAACCTGCAGATGGGAAAGTGAACTGATTGGGTTTTTAGCGCATGTAACACACACTATAAAGACAGATGACGACCAAGGGTGGTGGTAGGGGAGGTGGGGCAGCCGTCGCGCAGTGCCGGTGTGGTAAAAAGCAGTAGAGTCAGCCGTTGGAGCTGTCTGTAGCTCTGTGGGGATGCATACCTGCGTGCTGTCCATCTGTTCGGCTGGGGAGGGTTCTGAATGGGGAGGGCTCCTAGCAGACTGGGGAGGGCTCCTGTATCCCGCCTTGCCTTCATGACCACTGGACAGCAGCGGAGGAAGAAAGGGGAGATATTTATGGAGGTAGGTGGAGGAGTGGCTTGGAAAAGGGGAGAGGGTTACAAGATGGAAGCTACAATCGTGCCCTTAACATCTATGCTGACTTTAAACTGTGGCTCCTTTTTTTTTTTTTTACATGAATGCAGACTTTAACATTAAATACTGACTACAGATGCTGACTTTAAACTGTGGATCATGCATTTTTACAATGAATGCAGACTTTAAAAATTAAATACTGACTACAGATGCTGACTTTAAACTGTGGATCCCGTGTTTTTACAATGAATGCAGACTTTAAAAATTAAATCTGACTATAGATGCTGACTTTAAGCTGTGGCTCCCCCGTTTTTACACGTGAATGCAGACTTGAAAGTTAAATGCTGACTACAGATGCTGACTTTATACACATGAATGCAGACTTTAAAATTAAATGCTGACTACAGATGCTAATTTTAAACTGTGGATTCCGCATTTTTACACATGCAGGCTTTAAGTTGTATTTAGGCACTTATGGTGGCATGCACCAGAGATGAGGTTTTAGCCATGGTATTGCTTAAGGTCCTGATTAAAGTAGCTGTGTAAAAAGCCCCACAGGCAGTATGCTAGCTGTGGAAATTGCAGTCCAGAAACTATCAGTAGTGCTCTGCAGACAGAAAAAGGGGTCAGTGGTTGGTTTGGCACCAAAAAGTTTAAAAAGCAGCAGAGTCAGCCATTGGAGCTGTCTGTAGCTCTGTGGGGATGTGTACCTGTTTGCTGTCCGTCTGCTCAGCTGGGGAGGGTTCTGACTGGGTAGAGCTCCTAACAGACTGGGGAGGGCTCCTGTATCCTGCCTTGCCCTCATGACTACTGGACAGCTGCATGCTGTCCATCTTTTCAGCTGGAGGGGGTTCTGACTGGGGAGGGCTCCTAGTGGACTTGGAAGGGCTCCTGTATCCTGCCTTGCCCTCATGACCACTGGACAGCTGCGTGCTGTCCATCTGTTTGGCTGGGGAGGGTTCTGATTGGGGAGGGCTCCTAGCAGAGTGGGGAAGGCTTCTGTATCCCTCCTTGTCCTCATGACCACTGGACAGCTGTGTGCTGTCTGTCTGTTTGGCTGGGGAGGGTTCCAACTGGGGAGGGCTCCTAGTGAACTGGGGAGGGCTCCTGTATCCCACTTTACCCTCACAACCACTGGACAGCTGCTTGCTGTCTTTCTTTTGGCTGGGGAGGGTTCCAACTGGGGAGGGCTCCTAGTGGATTGGGGAGGGCTCCTGTATCCCATCTTGCCCTCACGATCACTGGACCAATGTATGGCAGCTTAGATTCAATGCAATAAAGTGCAAAGTAATACACCTGGGAAACAAAAACCCATGGGAAGAGTACACAATGGGGGGTACTAACAGCAATAAAAATGGAAAGGGACCTAGGGGTAGTCATAGCAGATGACCTAAACGTAGGCAAGCAATGTGAGAAGACAGTAAGGAGGGCTCAGGGATACTGAGTTGCATAGGGAGAGGCATCACCAGTAGAAAACAAGAAGTTTTTATCCCTCTGTACAGGCAGTTGGTGAGACCCCATGTGGAGTACTGTATGCAGCTCTGGAGACTCTATCTCTGCAAGGACATAGACAGGATGGAGGTAGTCCAGAGGAGGGCAACTAGATGAGTGCAGGGTCTGCACTAGAAGCCATATGGAAAGAGACTAATGGAGCTTAATTTGTATACCCTTGAGGAAAGGAGGGAGAGGGGGACATGATAAAAATGTTCAAGTACCTTAAGGGAATCAACAGAGTCCAAAAGAGCAGCATATTTCAGAAAGAGATGTGCAAGAACAAGGGGATGCAATTTGAAGATAGAGGGGGGTCGGCTCAGGGGCAACATGAGGAAGTATATTTTCACAGAGAGGGTGGAGGATGCATGGAATGGCCTTCCTGAGGAGGTAAAAAAGACTCACCATCCTAGAAAGAGAAGAGTAGCTCTCCATCCACCTCTAGCTGCTGGAAGTCTGATTCTGAGCAAGTAAGAAGGAGACTGCTGAGGAATATAGGAAGTTCCTGTCCCAGAACAGGAAGATCAAGAGCTTTAAGGGCACAGATGCCGTAGCAAAGTAGGGAGAAAAAATATATAAAAATAAAAAAAAGATAAACAGAGAGAGGAAAGATTAAGTATACAAGACAACAGTTAAGGGTCCACAAATAAGACATGATCAGAGTGATGTAGTGCAGTGGCTGTGGAGCAGCAGTCTTCCAGGAGACATTCTGGAAGATGCAGTGTTGTCCAATCTGCAGACACCTCTCTGGGCTGAGGGAGGAGGTTGCTCATCTCGAGGCAGAGCTGGCCAGGATTCAGGGAACCTCCTCTCCCACCCAGGAACCACCAGGGCCACCACTGCTGCCTCAGAGCTTGCCAAGAAAGAGCAGCAGTTGGACCACAGTGGGCTCAGGGATGGTGAGGTTGGGGGAAAAGAGGTGCATCCCTTCAGTTGTACTGCTCCACAATTCAAATGCCATTCTGGCAGAGTGAATCCATGATGGGTCATCAACAAAGTATTTGTTGAAAGACCCGACAGTGAATCTGGCAGGTCGACAGCATTTTGTAGTTGGCTGTCAGTTTCAGAGAACAAGGGTTTTCTTTGGGAGGCTTCATCCCCCAAACCCCCCATGGGGGGAGGCTGCACCACCCACACCACCCCACTTAGGATTCTCAACTCCGAGTTGGAGTTGATTCAGGGGGGTGCAGGACCCCTGACAGACAGTGTTGTGTTCCAGAGGGTTCCCTACAGTGACATGGCACTGTAGTCACTGTAGAGGACCCTGTGGTCAAAATGTCACTGACAGGGGTGTATACCTGGCAGAGTGTGGTTCCTCTATGGAGGCAGCTACAATGGAGACCAAGGAGGATGCTGGGAACCTCCACAAACAAGACCCACAGGAGGGTGACATAGGACCCCACAGGGGAAAGAAACAACTCCTGGTGGGGGACTCCATTGTTAGGAGGGTAAAACTAGGGGAGGGAAGGGAGAGGGAGGTAAGGTGCCTGCCTGGCACCATGGTTTGGAGGGACAGGGAGAGAATCCTCAGGATCGTGGGAGCAGCGGCACGGGGGAGGGAGCTGGATGTCATTGTCCACCTAGGGACAAATGACCTGGCTGGGAAAGGGATCAGAACAGTGGAGGAGGAGTTTGTGGAGTTGGGGAGGGGCCTTAGACAAGTAGCATGCACAGCAACCTTCTTAGAGGTGCTGCCTGTCTATGTCATGGGTGAGGCTAGGGTATTCCACACCATGGGACTCAATCAATGGTTGAAAAATTGGTGCAGAGCTCAGGGTTTTGGCTTCATTGGGGACTGGGGGTCCACCTAGAGGGATCCAGGCCTATACTGGTGCAATAGTCTGTATCTGCCCAGGAGGGGAACCAGGATCCTAGGTGATAGGTTTAAATGCTTTGTTGGCAAGCATTTAAACTAGCCAAGGGGGAGGCACTGAAAAGGAGTAGGGAAATCCTACCCCCCAAAAAAAATCAGGGTAGTGAGGTAAACACCAAGATAGAGATGTCAATAGGAGGAAGGGCAGAGGTAAATGGAAAAAAAGGAAAATGCAGTAAGGGATGGGGCAAAAGGGGGTAAGACCATCAAAAAATGGAGTGTAATGAGTACCAATGCCCATAGCCTAGGTAACAAGCTCCATGAACTGGTGGCCTTGATGGAAGAGGGATGCCTGGATATCATGGCAGTCACAGAAACATTGTACACAGAGAACTATGACTGGGCTGTCAACATACCAGGGTACGCAATCTACAGGAGGGGACAGGGAGGGTAGAAAAGGAAGAGGAGTAGATCTCTATGTAAGGGAAGGGATCAATGCAATGGAATAAAAGGGTAAACAGGAAGGAGAGGAGGCACTGTGGGTCACCATGGAGAGAGGAAAAGGCACCACGATCCACACAGGAGTTGTATACAGACCCTCGTCTCAGGGGAGGAAATGGACAAGAAAATAATAGAAGGCATCCTTAGGGTGGCAGAGAAAGGGGAGATATTGCTGATGGGGGACCTGAATATGCCAGATGTTAACTGAAGCACCTTTACTGTGCTGCAGCCATATCCAAGAGCAGGACCATTATTGATGCCATACAGGGAGCATGCCTCAAACAGCTAGTGTTGGAACCCACTTGGGAGGGAGCAATCTTAGACCTGGTACTCTCAAATGGGGATGGAGAGAGGATCACAGATCTAGAAGTGGGTACCCATCTGGGGACAAGTGACCACCAAACAATGTGGTGCATGATAAACTGAGTTGCAGAATCAAGTCAAGTCGTGGGGACGGCTCAGGAGCAATGTGAGGATGTATTTTTTCACAGAGAGGGTGGTGGACACATGGAACAGCCTTCCTGAGGAGGTTGTGGGGTCTAAAACTGTGGGAGAATTCAAGAATGCATGGGACAGCCATAAGGCAATTTTTGTGGGGGGTAGGACAAAATAGGTTGTTGGTTAAATAGGATCTGCAGCTTATCCTCTAGGTAGGGAAATGGGCAGACTAGGTGGGCCAAGCAGTCCTTATCTGCTGTCAAAGTCTATGTCTCTGTGTCTGGCCCGGTGGCGCTGAGGGTTGAGGCGCTGGTCGCTACACCTCGCGCCATGACGGCGACCCGTGTTCGCGAACGGGCATGGATTGCCGGGGGTCGGCAGGGAGGAGATGGATTGAGCATCCGGAGGACTGCTCTCCATCTCCAGGGTGGGGGGAATTGGGCAGCCGGTGCTCGCCTGACCCCTAGCAGAGGCTGGGAATGAAGCAGCCGCAAGCGCAGGGGGCAGGACGTGGCAGACACTTGACTAGTGCGCGCACTCAGTAGCTGGCGTCATTGCATGCCATGCCCGCCGGGAGGAAAATAAAGAAAATGGGAGCCCAGCATCACGACGTCATTCCCCGGCGCCATTCCTGGAGGGCGCCTTCCTGGCATGGATTCGTTGGGGTGGGTTGAGTCGCTCCCCACCACCCTGCCTCGAAGGGTAGGTCGCGGGGTGCAGAAGGGAGGGGGTCTCATGTCCGGGGATGGTGCCGGGGGAACGACGGAGTGCGGGGGTGCGGGGGGGTTGTAGCCGGAGCTCTGTGGAGAGAAATAACATCCAAAAAAAAAAAAAAATCTATGTCTCTGTGTTAAAAGTGAGGGTAGTGGACTTCATGAGGGCAGACTTTGCCAAAATGGGAGAGTTCCTCAGAAAAGCAATAACAAACAGGCAAGAAGAAGAGGCAGAGCAACAATGGGGAAACATCAAAACTGCCATCACAGAGGCAACAAGCCTTTGTGTAGAGCAAATAAAAAAATCCAAATGAAAGAAAGAAACACTATGGTTCTCAAAAGAGGTAACGGGGAAGGTCAGGGAGAAAAAGACAGCATTTAGGAACTTTAAGGAAACACAGAAGGAGCAGGACAGAGAACTGTACCAGTTAAAGCAGAAGGAAGCAGGGAAGGCAGTGAGAATAGCAAAGTCCCAAACTGAGGACAAGATAGCCAGCTTGGTTAAGAAGGGGGATAACACCTTTTATAGGTACATTAGGGAGTGAAGAAAGATAAAGGGGGGATAGTGAGGCTGAATAAAGGGGACAGTGGGTGGGCAGAGAGGAACAGTGAAAAAGCAGGGATATTGAACAAATACTTCTGCTCAGTATTCACAAAAGAAGAGGAGGAGGGGAAGGTACCTAATCCAATCAATAGAACCACTCTGGATAGGGGGATTGATCCTAGTCCTTTCAGAAAAGATAGGGTTCTGAAAGAACTCTTAAAACTGAATGTGAACAAAGCAGTTGGGCCTGATGGGATTCACCACAGAATTCTAAAAGAACTAAGGGGAGAACTAGTGACACCACTTACTACCCTTTTTAACAACTCATGAGAGGATAGTGTGGTACCTGAGGACTGGAGAAGGGAGGAAATATGATTCCCCTTCACAATAGTGGGAGCAAGACAGTGGCAGGAAACTACAGACCTGTCAGTTTGACCTCAGTGGTAGGGAAAATGATGGAATCACTTCTGAAGGAAAGAGCTGTTCAATACCTAAAGGCCAATAGGGCATAGAACCCAAGGCAGCATGGATTCACAGCAGAAAGGTCATGTCAGATGAATCTGATCAATTTTTTTGACTGGGTGACCAAAGTGATAGACCAGGAAGGAGCTGTGGACATGACCTACCTAGACTTTAGCAAGGCATTTGACACAGTCTCACACAAAAGATTAATAAACAAATTAGCCAGCCTGGGAGTGGGACCCAGGGTGGTAGCCTGTGCAAAATATTGTCTGGACAACAGAACACAGAAGGTAATAGTAAACAGAGTCCACTCTGAAGAATGGGGGGTTACTAGTGGGGTACTGCAGGGTTCAGTACTAGGTCCAGTCCTTTTTAATGTCTTTATAAGTGACATTACAGAGGGACTGAAAGGAAAAGTATGCCTCTTTGCAGACGACACAACGTTCTGTAACAGGGTTGATACACAAGGTGGTGGAAAGTATGAGAAGGGACTTGGCTAGGTTGGAGGAATGGTCTGAAGTATGTCAGCTTAGATTTAATGCAAAGAAGTGCAAAGTAATGCACCTGGGACACAAAAACCCAGGGGAAGTGTACACAATGAGGGGGAGGTAGTATCAACAACATAAATGGAAAGGGACCTGGGGTAATCATATAAGATGACCTAAAGAATAGCAAGCAATGTGAGAAGGTAGTATGGATGGCTGGGGGGATACTGGGATGTATAGGGAGAGGCATCACTAGTAGAAAACAAGAAGTTGTTATCCCTCTGTAGAGACAGTTGGAGAGACCCCATGTGGAGTACTGCATCCAGTTCTGGAGACTCCATCTCCACAAGGACATAGACAAGATGGAGGCAGTTCAGAGAAGGACAACTAAAATTGTGCATGGTCAGCAGCCATACAAGAAGAGACTAAAGGAGCCTAATATGTATACCCTTGAGGAAAGAAGGGGGGGGGACATGATAGAAACTTTTAAGTATCTCAAGTGAATTAACAACGTCCAGGAGGGTAGTATCTTTCAGAAAAAGAGATGTGCAAGAACAGGGGCACACAATTTGAAGATAGAGGGGGACGGATCAGGGGGAATGTGAGGAAGTATTTTTTTCACAGAGAGGGTGGTGTACATGGAATGGCCTTCCTGAGGTGGTTGTGGGGTCAAAAACAGTGGAACAATTCAAGAATGCATGGGACAAACATAAGGCCATTCTTAGGGGTGGTATGAAGAAATAGGCTTTTGGTTAATTAGGATCTGCAGCTTATCCAGTAGGCAGGGAAATCAGCAGACTAGGTGGGCCAAGCAGTCCTTATCTGCTGTCAAAGTCTATGTTTCTATTTAGTGGGGTCAAAAACCGTGGGGGAATTCAAGAATACAGGGAACAGACATAAGGCAGTTCTAGCGGGGAAGGGTAGGAAGAAGTAGGCTGTTAGTTAACTAGGATCTGCAGCTTATCCAGTAGGTAGGGAAATGGGCAGTCTAGGTGGGTCAAGCGGTCCTTATCTGCTGTCAAAGTCTATGTTTCTATGTAGTGGGGTCAAAAACAATGGGGTAATTCAAGAATGCAGGGGACAGACATAAGGCAGTTCTAGTGGGGGTGGGTGGGGGTAGGAGGAAGTAGCCTGTTAGTTAACTAGGATCTGCAGCTTATCCAGTAGGTAGGGAAATGGGCAGACTGGGTGGACCAAGCGGTCTTTATCTGCCATCAAAGTCTATGATTCTGTTTCTATTTATGGTATCACAGGTTATACACTCCTTTATTTGGTACTTTTGTAATGTTCTGGGATGCATGAAATGGTTTCCCTCATATACATATTCACATACGATGTAGTGCATGCATTTTCTGAAACCTTTTGGCTATGGCGGTAACCGCATTGAGCAAACTCTCTTCTCTACGGAACTAAATTTACTATGTACCAGTGCATCTTTTATGTTATGTGCTCTTCTGAATGACATATGTGGTTGACTCACCAAAACACTTGCCAACCTACTATCATTAGTTAAAATTGGCCAGTATTTGTGTATGACACTACCCACAGCAGCTGCCATATAATTACTGTATATTTAACACTGAATGTAATCGGATCCTGTTCCTTTCTTGCCCTATGTTTTGGAATAAGAAACTCACCTGTGTTTTTCTGCAATGCTCTCAACTTTGCCTCTGTCAGGAGTTTAAAATCATAACCCCTATCTAAAAACCTTTTTATCAATTCTTCAGATTGTATTTCAAAATCGTTATCACTACTGCAGTTCCTTTTTAATGTTTTTATACTCTCTTCTCATTCAGGAGCAAGCTACAAAAAAAACCTCTGGTAAGAGCCAAAATGGCTGTGGAGAGCTTTTGGGGTGCTTTTACCCATTATTTCTAATGACGTTGCACAATTCAACAATTCAGATCTGCTGAGGGACAGTTTCAATGAGGTCTTCCTTTTACACATTTTTACAATGTATTTTCCTAGAACATGCCTGCTGATTGCTATATATTTAGCCTGGATAGTTCACAGAAGAAATGGCATCTTATTTTTGGGTGGCAGATGCTGGAATGTGTCATGCATAGGTACAAGCTGTGTGTGGGTGATAACACCCAGTGGCCATACACTTCAGGCACTTGCATGCAGATCTATTGTCCTGGTGCTGTTGTACTGCTCAGTGCGGGTGAAAGCCAATGCTGTACTCACTCACACAAATCCCAGAAAAGGCATGTTATAGCCGACCTCTCATTTGTTTGTGCAATTGGGGAACCATGAATGCACTATCCATAGCCTGCAGCATACACTACAAATAGTAATTCTGCATACCGCACCCCATGGCACCCAGGAGACCTCAGCAGTCTGGAGGGTGGCATGTGACACAGGGGAATGGGGAGAGAGTGTATGACAGCAGGAAGATACAGCACCGACAAAGCATGCATTGGAGGTATGTCAATTCCCTTTTACAGTTTGCAAGGGACATACACACAGCTACATACACTGATGGGTCCATAACTTGTGTAGTGCTCCAATGTATGGTATAGCCACTTGGGTCATTCTGGAGTGCAGGTCCCCAGCCTGGGTCCAGTGCAGTCAGAGGCTGGCAGCCTGTTTCAGGGTGTGGTGGGCAGTGCCAGTGTCTGCAAAAGGTCGGGTATGGGGGGACTGGAGTTGTCTATGTACCAAGGTGGTGGGTGGGGGTCCTCTATGCTATGGATATGGACCATGGTTTCCTCTGGTGTGATTGGGTCTAGGGGGGGCCCTAAACTATGGAGCTCTTCAGGGATGGAGTTGGATCTATCGGGGATGGGAGTGGGTACCTCTAGTCCACCAGGGATGCCATGCTGCTGTGAACCTGAGTGCACTTCCACAGCTCACCTGTGGGTGGCTGGGTTAAGCCAGCTATCCATGCCCTAGCTGTGGGCTGTGCTGCTCTGGGTTGTAAGGGATGAATTTCCCACTGAGTATGCCACAGCATCACCTATGCATGGGAAAGCACCCTCGACTTGCATAGCATACTAATTGTGTGTACCCTGGCCCATTCCTTTGTGGCAGGCACATCCCACACATTTGAATATCATGTTGCTGTGCATTGTTGGAGTTACGCTGCACATCTTCCTTTTCCTCCGGGATATGCTGAGCATCTCCTTCGAATATAGAGGCCCTGGACTAGGCTACCCTAAAGAAATACATTATTAAAATGGAAAAATCATGACACCACTGAAAACAATATATTGCATTTAATCTGGGACATCCTGAGTAAATAAAGTGCAAAAATGTGTTGATGAAGATCCCTATGACAATGAGATGTAGAATCTCCCCTGCGCTATCCAGGATACAAAATATTGGATAAGAAATATTTAAAGGAAATACTACTCTAAACTGAACTTCACTGTGGTCACTGACATAAACAGTTTATTTATTGTAACAATCACACAGGAGTATGGTGTGCATTTTTTATGGAACACATACAAATAGAGGTGAGAAATGATAAGTGCCTCAGCTGGGACATGTACCCAGGCTGTCCAGCAGTATTGTGACCATGAGGATGGTGTGTAGTGTGTGTGTGTGTATGCGTGTACAAAATATAGCATAGGAAATATTTGAAGGAAATCTACTCTAAACTGAACTTCACTGTGTTCACTGACATAAAGTTTCTTTATAACATATTAGAATGCAATATTGATTTAAAATGTTGTGGCCATGAGGGTGGTGTGTACAGAGTGTGTGTGTGTGTTTGCTATAGTTCAATATATTTTTTCCCAAAAAGCATAGTAGAAAATTGCTTCTGATTGCTACATATTTAGTCTAAGTAGTTCACTGAAGACCTGGTATATGTCTGAGATAGTGCTTCCCAGATAATGCCTGTGGAGGTTAAAAAAACAGTGTAAATCATACATTTGCTGGGAAAGGGTGACATTTATGAGGTGTCAGTCTTTCTTGAAAGACAATACATTCCCAAGTGAAACTAGTACAAGAAGCTGTTTAAACGCTAAGTATTTAAATATGCAGTTTGTTGCATTCTGAAGGGGTTAAACAAATTTCCATTTTAATAGGCCACCAATAATTAACAAATATTTAACAAGCTGTTTCAGTTTCCTAATAGCATCTGATAAGCAGCTTGGAGTTATGTCTCCAACATTCTTAACTGAAAGAAGTGAATATTTTTTTTCAGTTGGCATGGATGGATACATTGAAAAGTCCAAAACGTGCTGCACGATACTCCATTTTCCAGCTACAGATAGCAAGATGGCTGTAGGCTCCGCCCACAGCCATGACAATCAGTTACACTTAAAACATGACAGCTTTTCCACAGTAGCAGATGCACCATTCAGTACAGTCAATTGCCAAATACTCATATATAACCCATAACAGGCCATGGGTGTATGAGGGTATTATTGCACCCCTTGGGTGCTTTGTTCAGCCTTGTGCCTTCACCCACCCAGGAAGTTCATTAAAGGACACTGTCAACCCCCCTTAGACCTCAAAGTGTCCCTAGTTTAAAACACATATTTTATGATTGTTTGCATTCTATAGTGACTGTTGGTGCAGCTGGTAGTTTGATTCAGATCCCTTTTTTCTTTTAGAAAGTGAAAATCTGACTATCCACCATACTGGTGTTACCACACCAAAACATGTTTGTTTAGATTTCTTGACCAGGTCACACTGCATCTTTCCTGGACTCAGGAACACCCCCAACATAATCTAGCCACGCATATATAGAATGGCTTATCTTTATTTAAAAAAAAATAAGAGAAATAATTTTAATGGGTTTAAAAGGGGCAACATTTATTTGTATCCTTCTACATTAGTTTCAGTGTAGCACCTATGTCAGAATTTATTAAACAAGTGGAACTTTTGCATTTTATAATAAATAAAATATTATGTGGTGTTATTCTAGTGATATGAAGATGTGGTGACATCAAGGCTCACTGAAATCTCAAATGGAAACTGGACAACTTTTTTTTTCTTTTCTACTGCCTGAAACAGACATGCTCTGCTGTCTCTCTCACCCTCTCTCTCATTGAACTACCTTAGCCGCCCCCCCCCGAGTGTTTGATCCTATGCACATCACAGATGTGCTGCCCCCCTCAGTTACAGTGTATTTGTTGTGCATATTAGGCATGGACAAATTTGATTCAAACTTTACCGGCTGTCAATTTGAGGAGATGATGTGGAAGGCAGTGATGAGGTAGATTGGCTGATATAGCAGTCATATAGTGAGTCAGGACAATGGGAAGGTTGGTGCCTGCTATTAAGAATTTTGTGGTGACAAGGCAAGAGGCACAGTAGACTGGTATACGCATTCATGTTACATCCTACAAAACAGCTCCATGCCAACCCAAAGTGCCACTCACTAAATCAGTATGGTGAGTTCAACATTGCTGCCAATTTCGTTTCGCTTTCTCTCACTTACCTGCTGTTTACATATGGTGCTGTTTTCAGTACCTGAATGTTATGGGAAGTGATTTAAGCAATAAATCACAACAGGGTGAGGGTGATGCTGGGTTTACCCATGCCTGGTGTGGTTTGGTCAAGAGACTGCAGGCCAAGTGACCAAACCATGCCAGGCATGGGTAAACCCAGGATCACCCAACACCCTGGAGTGGTTTGTTGTGATTATACAATGTCTCCCTTTTTTAAGGGGACAAAAATATTAAGAAAAGTATGTTTTTTTGAAATTTTACATTATTCTTATTGATTTTACTGCTCTGCCACAACAAAATAGTTCTCTGTTGTTAGGCAGACCATCTCATTGGGCAGCGAGAGTGGAGCCAGCTAATGTTAGCATGAGCAGCTGCCATTTGTCAATGTATTGTGTCAAACAAGCAGAAATGGTTCAATGTTTGGGGAATAGCAATGGAGTATACAGTGCTTGTGTAACTTGTAGTACTTTTGTGGCTTAACTCTATTCCCACCCTTGAGTAGTAGGTATGTAGGTAGTAATTTGTAGGGAATAGAAGGTCCATGAGCAAGAATAAGCAGAGCACCAGAGAAGGAGGAGGAGGGGATGGTGGTGGATGAAAAACACTCCCTAAGCAAGGGAGGTGCAGTTAGCACAGGGTTTATGAAGAGATTGTGGGAGGAACTATTCCGCACATTGAACCACGGGCATTGCCCTCCCATTTAATGTTTGGGGAATAGTAATGGGGTATATAGTGCTTGTGTAACTGTTAGTATTTTTGTGGCTTAACTCTAGTTCCACCCTTGAGTAGCAGGTATGTAGGTAGCAATTTGTAGGAAATAGAAGGCCAAAAAATACCTCCTCTAATTCATGGAGAGTATGACCCCCTGGCACTCTGGAGAGGAAAAAGCCCCAGGTGGAGGAAACCTCTGAGAACCCATAGCTGGAGGTCTGCCCATTCTCTGGGCATGCTAAATGGAGAAGGACCTAGGTTCTAGTAACCATAGCTAATTTAAGGTTGGTGAGCTGCTTGGAGAGACAATGATCCATCCTCGATCCATGGATGATGCTGATTTTACGATGATTCTGAGGCTGAAGGGTAGATCTTCTGTATGAGTGATAGAATCCGAAGTATGAAGTCAATCCAGGTGAAGGAGGGCAAAGGAAGTCCGATTGCCTAAGGTGATGAATGATGTTTGTCCAAAGAGATTGTAGGGGCATAATCAGTTGGGAGTGCACAATCTGATAGATAGAGACCAGATGGATGAACACCCAAATGAGAATGAAAGGGGGGAACACCTGGGTGTCCGAGAAGGAGCCAGAAGCTAAAGGGGAGATGGCCAGTGCAGCCACGGAGGTCAGGAGAAAAAGGGTGTGGAAGGCAGGAGGAAACACAGAGAACAAGGGGAAAAACACAAAGGACAGGAATGAGCACAACAAGAGAACAGCAAGGGAAGGGAAGGAGAAACCAGGGGCAGCACGCAGAAGCTGCACAGCGCCACAAGTCATGCAGGGAGCTCAGGGAAAAACACTTTCTAAGCAGGGAGGTGCGGTTAGCATGGGGCTTATGAATAGGTTGTGGGAGGAGCTGTTCCCCTCATTGAACCACAGGAATAGCCCTCCCAGTAGCAGCAGCTCCCTCTCCCAACCACACATTTCTTGCAATGCTGGGACCAGGGACCCAGCAGTCATGCAAGGGAGGTGAGAGGGAGTGCTGTTTCTAGGGATACCCTGCCTTTCGGCAGCTAACTGGAGGCAGCTGATGTCTGCTTGTACAACTGTAACAGTGTAACAGCAGCTCCTTCTCCCACCAACACCAATGTTTTTTTTTCTTGCAATGCTGGATAGACCAAGGAGCCACTAGTCATTCAAGGGAGGTGGGAGGCAGTGACTGTTAGCTCCCGATTGTTAGCAGAAGTCAATGGAGGGCTACAAGAGCAAGCTGTCAGAGGAGTCAGCATTACTGCTAGAGAGATGGGACGAAGCCACCATCACAGGATGTGAACTGTAACATATTCTGAGTTTTACAGTTCATTGTCACACTTATTTTCCACTACTTGGGAGAAAGTGTGTCTTAACACAGAAGGGCTGGAACTTGCATAAATCAGTGCTGAAATGCAGAGCCATAAAACCGGACATGCATGAGCTTATTCATATTCATAGGTGCATGCCCGGTTTTACAGCTCCTCTTTTCAGCGATGATTTATACAACTATTAGCACTCATTTTTTATTAGGACATACTTTCTCCAGTTCAAGATTTATGACAATGTGTAGATATGTGTTTATCTGACCAGTGATGCTGGGTGGTGTGGACAAGCTGGTGGCGAACTTTAAGTTAAGAGAAGAAGAAAAAAAAAAAGATGCAGGAGACAGGTGGGGTCACAGCTGCTATCCTTTTTGTTTTGCGGTGCTTTGCCAACATTTTCTGTGATCGGGCAAGATGGCGGCTCTGTCTGTGTTTTTTCAGGTTCGGAATTATACAACTTCTGGGGTTCAAAATGTTCGGCTAGCTGGCACCTCTTAATGTGGGTAATGTCAGGGTTTATCATGGCTAGGTGGTGCCAGCTAACCAATCAGATTTTAGGAATTTTTTAAGCCATTGCATAATTCAGCTTTTATTATATTCGACCATACATCAAAGAATATCTAGATCGGGACTAGGTTTACTAGGCATTAATCAATGCCACATGACTACTCTTACCCAATGAAAGTTTTAGTTTTATTGTGCATTTCTCTACCCATTTTATAAAGTAGCTTAATCAATGGCTTTGAAACAACACCTTTACCACCTTAGTGCAACAAATGTACAAAGAAATCTGGGGCAACATGCAGTACAGGCACAAAAGATAAATACTGTAGTGTTATGCACAGAATGCACAGAATAATTGTGCCATTAATTCTGCCAGATTACAGATAGTGCCACAAAATTTTCTTGTGGCAGCATGTGTATACTATCTGAAATATACACTACAGCAAGTGTTTGTTTTTGTGCCTGTGCTGTGTATTTACCCATTTTTTATGGCTACAAAGGAAGAGCTATGCTGATGTTCTGTGAATGGAAGAGGAGGGAATATAATGGGTTTGAAAGTGCACTGACTGGATACTGAACACATCACATAATGTTTGCTCCATGCAGTGGAGTTGAAGTACGTAATAACTATTCATGAATAAGTGCTTTCTCTCTCCCTCCCTGTGTCAAAATGAATTTTCCTTACTCCCATGTTCTCCTTTTCCTCTTTTCTTCATGTTATCCCCTTCCCCAATTGGTGGGCCACCTTTCTTTAACACAATTTACTGGGGAGCCTAACACTGACAAATGCTGAGGTGCTACTGCCAATCAGGTGCCATAGTTCTCCTGTTCCCTGCTGCTGCTGTTAGAAGAGGCAAACAAAGCATGGCACCAGTTAATACGAGGCAATTTTCAGCTTATTATTGTCCCACTTCAGCCAATGGAGGGGTGGATTTTCTGCCCTGCCCTGCTGCTTATATTTATTCTGGCTATTTCTCTTCATCATTGCACTCAGGAATTTGAGCAGCAAATGTGCCAGCAGGGCATCTTGGCTTCCTCATGCCCAGCTCTGGCAGTATGTTTATTGTTATCCATCCACTCAGCAAATTCGGGCACTCACCACCATTTAAAACAGGACACCACAGCAAAACACATTAAAGTAGATTGTTTTATTTCCAAACCAGCCATGTCAAACCACAAACAAACACACTCTCTGCCCACCAGACATGTTATGGACCACTGTGATTAATGTTTTGGAAATAAAACAATCTACTTTAATTTGGCTTGCTGTGGTGTCCTGTTTTAAATGGTGGTGAGTGCCCAAATTTGCTGAGTGGACTTGTACTGACTTTTCCTGAGCTCCGCCTTCCCTGCGCACACTTCTTTGTTTTTTGACATTTGTTATTTTCTTTGAGTGGCTAAAGAGTGAGTGAGCATCTTCTGCTCACATCACCACCACCTCCACACCCAAGCTTCCCACCAACCCCTTATCCCCCCTTGCCGGGCGGTGTCACTCCACATTGCTTTCTCTGATACTGCCATGAGCTGTGGCAGCAGGTGAGCACTGAATTGATAAGGACTGTCATCAGGGCTTTTGGCAGCGTAACATTTGTCTGCTGCTAACAGCAATCAAATCTCAGAGGAACTAAAATATATATGAGGATACACACAGTGATGACATCCCTCATCCTGTCTACACACAATTTTACAATATCTAACCTCAAGCATCACTTAACCTGAGGAGGAAGTGGGAGCCAGGGAAGAGTTTTGCTTTTCCCCCAGATATTCTCATACTATATGCGATGGAAATGCAACCTGGCAGGGATGAACAGATGCATACAGCTCTCTTTTTACAGGGCTGCTTCAGTGTAGGACAGCAAGAACTTCTCCTTATACCAGCAGTTGCATAATGTGGGGTGTGTGTGGGGGGGGTGGTGATCAGGAAGCATATACAGCAGATTGTTTTCATTTTCATGAGGGTAATGTATTTTTTAATGGCAGGAGAATGCTGGATCCTGCAAGATAATTTCCCAGTCATTTCTCTTCTAAAATTTCTCCCAAAAACATAATGAAACCAGCCAAGGTCCTCTTATAAGTTCTTGTGTCCACAAATGACATTCTGTGAGGAAGGAGGGGAGGGGAAGGGGACATAGTCCAAAAAGCACAGCTGCCTGCAGCATCACCAGTGCATTCTCTCCAACCACTCAGAGTCTGGCTGTTTACAGGTGCATCGGAAGAGCTATACTAATGTATTGCAAATGGAGGAGGAGAGAATATAGGGGGTCTGGAAGGGTGTCACCAGATGCAATATGTATCATATAATGTTTCTTCTGCTCAGTGGAGTTGAAGCACAAAAGGAGTATACATGAATCAGTGCACTTCCTCTCTCTCCTTCCTCCCTCTCTTTCTGAAAAAAACACCTCCCCTACCCTGACACCCCTCCCTCTGTGTGTTTCCCTTCCTCACACTCAGTTACTGGCCCCATCTCGTGTTCCCACCCATCTTCCACTTCCATAATCAGGTCCCAGTGTTGCCATCAGCCACAGCAGACCATTTGATGTCCAGTGAGCTAAGAAGGCTCTTTTTTGTCACAGCCCTTACTGGCTCAGCAAAACCTTCGAAGCATATCTGTGGTCAGCCTTTTAATTAGCAAATATTTGAAACAAGTAACCCCACCACCCTCAACCAGACATCACCCTAAAACAAGAATGGCGACACCAGGCTCAGAATGAGCAGTTTAATTTCCTCTGTGTCATGCTGTCCCCCACACCGATGGTCCTTGTTTTTTGTGTTGCCACCCATGGCAGCTCCTTTGATGTCTGCTGAGTCAAGAGGGCTCTTTCTTTCATAGCCCTCAGTGATGCAACCAAGCTTTGGTAGCAGGAAATAACCCCCCCAGCCATCCATCTCTGTAAAAACAAACAATAAGAATAGCTAGAAGAGAAAGTCTGAAGTGAGCTGTTTAACCTCTTTAAGGAGCTACAGAAGTTTTGACAACAAGGTGGGAAGATCGATTTATTGAGCAGCAAGCCTTTTGCATCCTGTGAAGCCCCAGTTCCCCTAGCAAATCCTTGTCCCAGTAAATGAATGCACTAGCTACCTCCATAGGCAAAGGTCCAAAAACAATTTTTCATTTGGAAGATGCTGTTTTTCTGATTTATTATTATATTAGTTCTTGGTAATTGTTTTTTTTGAGCACAGATATATGCAAGCAATAATAACACACAGAGTGGGTGGTGTTGGGCAACACCAGGTCACCAAGGGGCATAATGAGCACCTACGCTGCAGGCGAAAGGTCTTATAGCCACTGGATGGGCTGGTATTGAATCCTTCCCCATGGAATTGATTTAGAGTCTGAGGGAGATGTAGGAAAAGTGTTTTGGGGTCCCACATTTGCACACATAATAAAACTCATCGGGTGGGATATTCAAAATGCACCAGGCAGGGGCTCAAGCCTGGGCGCAGCACAACTGGGCTTTGCCAGGGCATGGACCAGGCGATATTCAATGGTGCTGCACCATGGCTCAGCACCATTGAATATGGCACTGAGGGCACATGTACTTCACATGGTGCAGTGGCATTACGCCAGCGCAAGTGGCAGAAGGGGAGCAGGGGGATATGCCCACGCAAGTGCGGTTGTGCTAGGTGCATCAACTGTGATATTCAGCACTGGGCATGCAAATGAGTCCATTATGCATGCAAGGCACAAATGGGTCCATTTGCATGTCATTATGGCCCCATTTGCATGTGGTGCGACCATCCCTGTTGACTTGGACCTGGCACCCTGCCAGGCTGCAGCCATCAGGGACCGATGCCCTTTAGTCCCTTTGTGGACCCTGCTCTCACACACCACATCATGGGCATATGTTCATAACATCCCTGGTGGTCCACTGGACCACTAGGGATGTACAGTACCTATTTATTTATTCATTTAAAAGTTTTACCAGGAAAGACATACTGAGCAGACAACTGCTCAATTCCAGATGTGTCCTGGGGGAGGAGGGAAAACGGGATATAACATACTAGTAACAATAAATTGTAGAACAGCAAAAAATTTCATAGGTAACATACAATATGTACAAGGTTTCATTATTACAGTGAAATACAATAATCTAAGAAATTGTATGTGCAGGAGGCAAGAAACAGAGTGAACAGCATAATAGTAGGCAGAAATAAGAATAAGAAATCATCAAAAATTTGATAGTTAAGCATTTGGGTGGGTAACATAGATTATATTGGGTGGTTGGTCCTTACATTGTGCACACCAGCTTGACATGGCCCATGCTAGTGTACATCAAGTTGACATATGCAGCTTGTGGGGACTAGACCTTTTAGAAGGGAGATTTGTATCTGAGGGGAGAGCTGCATGTCAGCTGGCAGGGAGTTCCATAGTTTTGGTAGATGGACACTAAAAGCCGACTGTCCAGCAGAGGTGGCCATGTGTGGGATTTGCAGTAGGCGGGAGTCAAAATTCCTGAGTGAGTATGCTGTTGGTTTTTGGGCTGTTAGGGTAGAGGCTAAGTAGGAGGGCAGTAACTGGGTCCAGAATTTGGCTGTGACTCTATTGCAGTGGTAACGGTGTCTATTTGCGAGGGAGGGTAGGTTTAGGTGACTGTATAGGTCGCAGTGGTGAGTGGAGGGGGGACAATCCAGTGCAAAGTGGCAGAAGGAGTTGAAGAGAGGGTCCAGTCTAGCCAGAGTGGATTTAGGGGTTGAACTATAGACTATGTCCCCGTAGTCAAAAATAGGGAGGATCATTTTCTGTAGGATCACTTTGCAGGCAGGCAGAGGGATGCAGCTGTGGTTCCGGTATAGTGCCCCCAGCCTAGGGAGCAGTTTTTTGTGTGTTGCTTCGACGTGCGTGGAAAAGTCAAGGTGTTGGTCCAGCCAGACCCTAGGTATCTGAAGGAGGTACAGACTTCTAGAGGGGTCCCATCGAGTGTTTTAAGAATGGGGAAAGCAGGGAGGTGGGAGAGTCTTTGTCGTGTGCCAAAAGTCACTCAGGCAAGGGGAGCACAATGCTCCCTGGGCAGGGGGCATGTGGACTGTGTTCTGGGTGGGCTGGTGGCCACCCACAGCTGGTGGCTACTGTGTTGCATCCTACAATACAGCAGCTCACATATGGGTGGCCAGGACTTGTTCCTGGTTTTACCAGGCATAACTCTGCACCCCCCTGCGCAGCACAAGGCAGTGCTGTGCCAGCATATGTGCCTCACATCCCTGGCTGAATATCGGGATGCGAAACCGGTAGGGCATTTCTTTGTCTTGAGCTGTTCTTGCCTTGCATGGCGCTACTGCATTGTGTATATGTCTTTGGAGCACAATACAGTTCATTTTTGTGTTAAGTGTTGGTGCCGTGTTTGTTCTTTCTTGAATATCGGGATGTGCCGCATAAGCTTGGGCAAGCCCCCGGCCCGCACTTGCGCCACATACATTACCAATGCACCCTGGTGCATCAGAAGTTGTGCAGTGCAAGTCGTTCTTTGAATATTGTGCTGGTGCATTGGTGGGTTGCGCATGGTGCAACCCTTTTGATTATCCCATCCATTATGTTCATATCTATTTTTTATAAATGAGCAGAAATTAGAAACATTTAATTTATTTACAAAATAGATGCTAAAAGGTGTTATAGAACTAGAATGTAGTTATTCACCTGAAAAACTTCACAGGTATTCTACTGAGCTAGGCTGGCACTGCAGAGTCCCATTGCTGGTGCTCTACCCTACACAGTAAGATATGTGGCCACTTGGCTTAATGTGAGTTTCCCACAGTTTTTAGATGACAAGGAATTGTAGATATAGTTAAGACAGTAACGCACACATGCTATCATTTTTCATTTTGATAATTTGTTAGTTAAAAGGTGGTTTATCAGTTCTTCAGCCTAAAGACATTTTGATTTTGCATCTACCATGTCACTATAACCAGAGTTATAGAAGTTTACATAGGCTGCTTCTCCTTTGTTAAAGCTATAAAGTAAAAAGATATTGTTCTAACTATGATTCTGTACTAACCAAATTATACCTGTTGAATTACAGCTTATTTCACAATACATGTAACACTGGATGAAGTTAATATGCCAGTTTTACAACACTCATGTGTGATAAATAGGAAGATAAAATGTGCTATATTGATCCAACACAGCAAGACAATGTTATCTTGCAATGTGGGGTATGTGACAATGCATACAGAACCAGTCAGAGTGCAACTTTACCAATGCTGTTGACATCACAATAGCCAAGTACTGCTCTGACACCTGCAGTTTTCATACCATAAGAATGAATGTGAGACTTCACCTACAACCATAAGAGTGACCTCAGCAGATATGTTAATATGAAAAAAAAATGACAAAAACAAAACCCAACCTCTTGATAGTTCTCTTGGCCTGTCCTGCCTCACAGCGATGAGAAAAAAAGCTGACTTGGACACACTTGGTGAGCGCTTGGTGAAAAACAGGTTTAGCCACATACACAGCAATATTTATAATATCAACTTACAGTAGTAGCCACAGACATTGCCAGCAATTAACAGATATTTCGTGACATTTCTAAAGAGTTTCTCTCTGCTGTCCCTACTGTGGAAATGGAGAAAGCATGAGATATATCTGTAAATATCACAGAAATTTTGAGAAATATCTGGCAGTGTCTGTGGCTGCTACTGTACAGTTGCAGTATTTTTCATTAACCACACTGTATGTTTATTTGTCATATTTAAATGTCATTAGTCATTGGCTACTTTGGCTATTGATAATGTTCATCCAGGTGCTCTCTCTCTCTCTCTCTCTCTCTCTCTCTCTCTCTCAGATGATCCCCTTGTCTTATTCTTACTGTGCATAGGTATGGATAAGTTCAAAGTTCATCTTTCCCATCTCCTCCATCCTGTTCCTGTAAATTGATATGTTTTTACCCCCTTTTTTCTTGTTCCTTTCCCAATCTCGTAACAGTTTGTTCAAAGTAATGCTTTCACCACAAATAAAACAATTTTCTAACTTATGTCATTTGCCATCTGACTATTCATTACAATCCAAGCCAAACATAAATTTGATAGCCCTGAACAGGTTAACATGTGGCAGCCATTTTGACTCTGATCAGAGTTTGTTTGTTTTCACTGTATTAGTGACTTACTGTGGTGCACCACATCTGTTCTTGGCAACTCATTTTCTTCGTACAACAGATGTCCATCACCTAACTTTCCTCACTGTTAACTTCAATAATACACATTGTTGAACTATGCTGAGTTGCAGTAGTAGTACCACTGTCTTACTTGATATGGAGAATGGAACTGAGAACTGTAGAACATATTTATTTTTGCAATAAAGCATCCTGAGGTGTGAACATTCCATTTTAGGTATGCAGTGGTGGAAAGTGTATGGTGAAATTGCTAATGAACTTAGATGCTGTGGTAAAATTAGGAGAAATCTCTAATGTTGAAATGTGATTTCCATAGTCTGAGATGCCACTGTAAATCTGGATCAACTCATCACCACCACCACTTCTACTCCCACTACTCCTACTACTACAACTACTACTAATAATAATATTAATACTATCATACAAAAACAAATGGCAATAACAGGACATATGCTACAAAAACTGGGGATGCAGACAAAGGGTTGGATTTTCCAAAGTGGTGGATTCAGATATAGATGCTGCTCCACTTCCATCTGCATTTAAATTAGCATCACCACTTCACTAAATCTTCAAATGCTGTATTTCCATCTAAATTTGCATCCAAAGCTACAGTATGCAAAACATATAGCACAAAAGCAATAATTTCCACCTAACACAAAATGCCAATTCTCATTGTACCTGACATTTAATGCAAACTCAACCAGATGGATACAAATATTAGACTATTCAGCAGATGGAGGTGTATGCCTGTTGCTGCATATTGGGGCAGGCTGATCCTGGATAGATCATTTTGAAAATGAGCTCCCAATGTGCTGTAGCAAATAGATAAATAAATAATGGAATTCCTTTTTGGCCTAGCTGTGCATGTTGGTGAGTTTGTGTATGTGTGTGTGTGTGTGTGTGTGTATGTGTGGGGGCAGGTCCAGTCAAGTACTGTACTCCAGTGTGTCGTACTGTAAAATATAATAATAACCATTACAATTTTTCATTGTGTATGTAATCATGTGTGCATATTAAAACCCATCTCTTCTATAATGTGTTATTTATTTACTCAGGATAGAGGTCCCAAATAGTTTTATCGTCACTTAGGATAGAGATCTGAAATAGTTTTATTTTCAGAAAAAGAAAAAAGAAAACATTCTGCATAGTTACATGCTTAAAGAGGCAACACAGTATAACTAACTGCATTCCACTTAGCTCATCTTTCAGGGATAGTGCTGCTCTGGAAAATATTCATACTGAAAAACTACAACTGCACTGCACACCACTGATTCTACCATGTATCTGCAATGCAAATTATGCATCAAAATATTCACCCTATAATATCACAAGGAAAAAGGATAGTAGCTACACCTGCACTGCATGACACTTACATTGATATAACTTGCTGTCAGTTAAGAGAAGATTCCCATTACAAAACTTGCAGAATATAGTTTAACAGTGACAACTGTCCAGAGTGTCACTCTGCCACATATATGATAATGGGGCCTCTCACAGAAAGCTGAGCATGCAACACTTCTAGTCCTGTAAAGAAAATAACTTGCGCCATCACCATTTAGTAATGACTCGAGTTTCACTTCCTCAAGATTAACTGCAGTACCAAAGACCTGGTCAGACTCTTCTTACCATAATGCTGTCTTTAAAATGTGGTTTACAATCCTATTTTGCTGTTGCTGAAAGTGCTACTCACCACATAGGTGCTCGATTCCCCACATTCAACTCTCACACTTTCATTGTTTATGGACCAGGACAAATTCTATGGTGTGGAGGTTTATATGCATTCTGGATGGCTGGTGTGGGCATTATTCCTACAAACTGATCTCTAGAGGGTGTCTGGATCTGGCTGTCCCTCTGCTTCTACTTCAGGGTCTTACTTTCTCATGCCATATATATGGCCCTTCTATGGAACATGCACAAGGTGGGAATGTGTGCCATGCCCCAGTTTTGTAACACTGCCACCACTAGGCCCAGCAGGAACTGGGGTCAGCTCCCGAGGCGGGGTTCCAGCCCTCAGCCTGGGTTATCTGCTTTTAATGGTTCTTTTCCCTAGTATAGTACTCCAAAACTAGAGCCTTCTCTACTCTTTTGTACTTTACTATTTATACTCTTTAGGCCCTCCACATTCTCTGGGCTGAACTATACTGAACAGTCTGTTCTCTGCACTGCTGTATTTCCAGCTCTGTTTCAGGGGCTCTTTTTCTCACAGCTTTACTTTTAACCCATTGGATCCTAGAAATGTTTAGGAACCACAGTGGCACAGAGTTACATTGTCTAGTCTAAAGTTAAATAATCGGATTTGGATAGGTACAAAAATAGCCACAAATAGCCTCATTTGGTAAGACCTGCTGCTGACAAACAACGACTGGGATACCAGCACAGGTGGATATAAAATATGTTGAAGGTTTATATTTGACAGGAGAGCAGATGGTGTAGTAATTGTTCATCTGGAAGTGAGTCTGTGGAGGGAAAGAAAGATATCAGGGCAGACAGTGCTACTGAGTATGATGGGCCTAGCTAAAGGAAAAGGGGGCAAAAGTGCCATTGGTAAGTGGTACAGGTACCCACACAGCTCAGTGGAGCATGGTGCACAGAATGTCAGGTAATTTAAAAGAGCAGCCAAATCAGTTGCATTGATGGTTCTTGGGGACTTCAATCTCCCAGACTTAGACTGGTCTCTACAGAGTGTTAGCAGCAGAGCTGAGATTGCATTCTTGTCCACCTTTAAGGATTGCTTCCTAGAACAGCATCCACAATGGGGTTCTAGGTTTGTGGCAACCAGTGACCTTGTTCTCAACAGTGGGTATGAGATTATTTCCAGAGTGACCATCATGGAATTGTTGGGAGTCAGTGACTGCAACCAGTTTACTGCATGTGTATGCTATCTTTATGGCTCAGGTCATGCCTGAAAATAGTCATGGCCAAGTACACCTACCTGGTGAACAAATAAATAAATAAAACCTTTTCCCTGCTGACAGGTAAGACTGCTGGGTCACAGCCACAAAGATTTGGTATTTCAGAAAGGCAGGATCCAAAATGGCAGCTGTGATGCAGCTGCATCTTGTGGTAGCTCTGTTTGGTCCATCAAAATATTTTTTTACCCATGCTAGCATGTGGAAATCAATTCAAAAACAAAATACAAATGTCAAAAGAATGCCAAAAAAAAATTCATCTTCAGATGTTGGTTTCTTCTAATAGAGGGCCAACAGAGCATTTTATCTTCCTGCAACTGAGTCTGAGGGCAGCAGGACCTCTAGCACAAGCAGTTGTTGCAGCTAGAGGGATTCTGTTCTATGAGACAATTAATTAAAAGAACTTGATAGCTACGACATGGCACTTCTGCAAGCAATAGCTGCTCCTGAGGAGGAACTGGAAATGGTGATCAAATGTTTGGATATGTCCAAAAATGCAACATAGATGGTTTGTAAAGAAGTAGTTGAAATCTTAGCAGATATTACCTATTGCAAACAAAAAAATTGAACACTAAATGCTGCTACCAGCACTTTAAAGAGCAGCTGGCACCTTTGGGAAAACTTTGGAAAATATAATATTTAAACATAAGTCAGCTTGTATTTCATATACCTTATACAGATGTCCCCTCTCCATCATTAATGACTGAAATAAATCCCCACAAAAACAAGATATTTCTCCCTTAGAGTTCATCTGTCTCTATAGCTTGTTCCCTACTTGAAATCATAATGCCATGTTGTGACATCACAGTCTGTTGCTGTGGTAATAACTGTGATGTCACAAGCAGAGTATTATGACATCAGGTAGGGAAGAAGGAATAGGAGCTGATGAACCCTCAAGAAACAACTATTCTGTTTTTAAAGCAAATCAGTAATATGTAATGGGGATAAGAAATACCAAGCTGATGAGAAATATAAGGTGCTCTGTGTCCAAATAATAGGTTTTTGAAAGTTCTTCTTGAGGTGACAGTGGTTGTTTAACTGCAGCTAGTGTTGCTCTTCAGCACAAACAATGGTACTGATATCAAATAGCATTACTGTCTAAC
Source organism: Neoceratodus forsteri (assembly GCA_016271365.2). Classification (NCBI taxonomy): domain Eukaryota; kingdom Metazoa; phylum Chordata; order Ceratodontiformes; family Ceratodontidae; genus Neoceratodus; species Neoceratodus forsteri. The sequence goes on along the minus strand of JADMNL010000023.1, from coordinate 623,011,736 downwards.
CAGCCTGGTGGCATGGTAGTAGCACTCGTGCCTGCCATTTGGGTGACCCAGTTTGGTGAGTGAACTTGAGTTGTTGGTGGGGAGAGAATTAAACATCTGGAGGACTGCTCACCTTTCCTTGAGAGATAGGGTTTTCCCTCCCACAATGCACCTGTCACCTAACCAATGTTACATATCAAAGGAGCTTGGAAACCCAGAAAGGTATGGGAGATCAGTGAGATGCTCTGAATTATTGCACATTGACATAACAAGGGGCAAGGAAAGATAGAGAAAAAAATCCCTCCTAAAGTGAGATGAAGGATGGCCCTCCCAAAGGCCTGGCACCACTGACTGCGGACCTCAATGGATCCCGCTTCATGGGCATGAGCATGGGCAAGTCCCCCACACCAACACTAAGGGCAAGTCTCTTCTTTATCTCTAGTCTGCCCCTACACTCAGTTGTTTTGTGACATCTACTGTATATAGAGAGAGTGTGGGTTTGCTTCATTAAACTCCATGAAGCATCATTCTGAAAGCTTTTATCCTGAATTTAAATGGATTTTTGGAACAAATCAATGTCAGATTCCAACTAACAAGATCCTTTACCAAAAGTCCATTTAAATTCAGGAAAAGAAGCTTTAAAAAATGCTTTATAGAGTTAAATGGTGCACACCTCCACACTCTTCCTATGCAAATATCGCAAAACATCCAAGCATGGGAGGACCAAGATAAGGAAGTGGAAGCAATCATGCAGCCATCCCCTCAGGTGCAAATTACGATAATTGTCCTTCCTTTGGGGGGCATTTAAAAAAAATCAAAAATGGCCATATTTGAACTCCTGTACAGTTAAGGGAAGTTCCTGTTTCTTTTTGAAGCACAGAGAAAGATGCTATTTAAATCTCACAGGCACAGCCCTCAGCAGGTGGCCAAGGATGGTAAAACTGCCAAGAGCCAGCAGTTTTGCACAACTCAGTCCCCCCAACTCTCCCAAGAGACACTTATTTATTTATTTATTTATTTATTTATTTTAGTCTTTGGTAATGGGTAAGGCCCACTAGGCACAAGTGCCTGTTTTCAGGGGTGACCTGGGAGCACTGGGCAGTTAAGTGACTTGCTCAGAGTCACACAGTATGCAAGTGGAGGTTGTGAGAATCAAACTCAGATCTGGTCTGCTGGATGTATCAAGCTCATTCACACCTCATTCCTCTAACCTCTAGGCTATACTGCCAGCCCACTTCAAGGCACAGTACTTTAATTTAGCATTGCACCTGGTAATCTTTGATTCATGACTTGGCAGAGTAGACAGTGTCCAAGATTTCAAGATAACTTAGCCTCCAGCATGCTTATGCCATTCATTCAATATAGTAGACTCATAAAGAAGCTCATGGCAAGGCCTGGTGGGTTGCTCACCTGCATCTTCAATGATGCTAGGCAGACTGTTTGGACCTTTTACTGTGAAGAAAGGTATCTTGTTAAAACATTAACAGAGATAACTGGATGCAATTGGGCATATACCAGTGCAGCTGGCACTTGCAGCCACATCCGACCCTTTTGAAAATCTTGTCCCAAGTGTCTGACACAGCTGATAGGGGCTGGTAATGCAGAACTTATGAGGATTCATTACATGAAGTACTTGAATCTTGTGCGGATGTCTGTTTCCCTGTAAGCATTAAGAAACAAAGGGTGAAACAGTGTCCTCACCAACTGAACAGGGATCTACTGCAACTGATCTTGAAAAAAGGTCTATGATTCCTTGAAGGAGACAGGCTGCCTCTAGGCCAGACAGGAGTACAGACCAGCACTGCCATACAGCAAAACTAGAAATAAGAAAGCTAAAGAGGAGCTGGAAGTCAGAATACAAGTCAGAGTAGCAGATAGTAAAGCCTATTTCCAGTACATAAATGGAAGCTGGAAGTAGAAAGCGAGGATTGAGGCCCTGAAAAATATGGAAATGGGGAAGGATCCTGTGAGAGAACCAAGGGTGATGGTTTAACTGCTAAATGAATATAGTAAATGGTTATAGTTTTTTCCCATAGGGAAACTGGGTTATAATTCCAGCGTTATAACCAGCTGGTTATAATGACATTCACACGCCCAGTTTTCCTACTTCTGCGCATGCGCCTACGACAAACTTCCCCTTTTCTGTGCCATCTGTCGCGATGCCTCAGTGCTGCAGTGTTCCCCAACAGAAGTCGTCAGTGGTAAGTTTTTTCTTTTAAAGAAAAAACATCTCTCAGTACAGCAAACCTTCATCATGGCAGTTAAAAATAAAAAAAAAATAAACATTGCTTCCATATACAGACAGCTACCTTCTACACTTAAGTCTGGGCTTTCCAACAGTCAGCGGCTCAACTCCATAGATACATTCATTTATTTTGTGCAATTGCTGTGGTGAAAAAATGATCCCCAGTAATTATACAAAAAAAAAAATGGGTAGCTAGTTAAAACTCAGATTTTCTACACCCCCTCTGGGTGGTATGCCTTCATAAACCCCTCAAACTTCACTCTCAGGGTTTATGTGGCATCCCACCCCTCGGGGTGTATAAAATCCTCATTATAAATAGCTACCTATCCATTTTTCTCTATATTTCAATTCTGCAAAGGGCTCCCAGAAGATGAGGGTGATTAATGGGAGGATCTGTGGCATTGGAGGTAGCTGCAATGTAGGCTGCGAACAAAACACCCATTTTGGTAGATGTCTACATTTTTATTTTCTTATTTATTCAATATTTGATTACTGGGTGGAAAACCCAAAGGCATCAAAATGCTAATTTTCATTGGTGACCAGGATGCAGCAAAATAAATACAATTCAGCACAAAATAAGAATAAATTAGTTGTAATAGGAACAAGTTGAAAGAGACAGACAATGCTGCTTCAAACATTTTTTAAAGGCAAACAATGAATTACAAGATAAAATATCATTAGGCAAATCATTCCATAATTTTACAACATGGAAAGTCTAGAACCATTGAACTTTTTGATAGAAGGGTTCAATTTGCCAGCATTAACTGCTGTTATACAATAAGAGTGAAAACCAGCAGAAATATTAGACACAAATTATACAGATATTGAAGTACCTAATAACCTTCTAAAAAATAACAGACTAAAATACCTCACCTTTTGCTTAAAGGACAACCACCCCAAAATATTATACAGAGTACAGTGATGTGTCAAATGGGAAGTTAAGCTTGTGACTCTGCAAACCAAGTGATACAATGTTCTCACATGATGCAAATTAGTACTTGATGCTGAAGAATAAATCAGGAGACCATAATCAATAATCGGTAATGGTGAAGACTGAGCCAATACCTTTTTTGAATAACCAGATAAACTGTTACTTAATCTATAAGGTTGCCCTAATCTAGAATGTACCATTTTAACAATCATTGTTGGACATTTTGAAGGTCAGTTCGTAAATTAGTATAAGGCAGTGCAACTGCCTCCATTAATCAGCTAGCAGCATTACTGTACCTCTTATTGAGTGTACAGTTGCTGCCCCACTCTCCTCCAAGGAGCTTATTCCAGTTCTGGTGACACTCACTTGCCACTCTCTTCCTGTCAGAATCACTACGGTGGAATCAGCTGTGAGAGGAATCCAGTTAAAAAAAAATCCGTTTACTGATGCAGTAAAGTTACCAATAAACTGCCATTGCAGTATTTGAAATGAGCACTCCTTGAGACACAAATTCCCACCACAGTATTTAAAATAAGCACTCCTTAAGACATACTGATGATCAGGAACTGTAAGGAAAGAGAAAATCAGTGCATTTACCATAAAGCATTCTAAGGATCTGTGGCAGAAATCCATGAGGCACAGAACTGACCTGGAAATCTCATTTGGGCACAGAAGTTAAAAATATTTCAGCAAAAGGATATCAAAAAAATGAAATGCCTTTATCCTCACGTCCTCCCCACCCAGCAGAATAAAAGCGATCCTCCTTTTCCAAATGCACAATTAAAATGTGTCCTTTTTTTCCGAATTCACAATACAAAGCAAACTGGGAAAAAGTTCAAATAACAAAAGAGTTGTATTCAAACTTGGCCCCTACCGCTAGGATTACACAGTAATGACTGCTTAAGGAATATACCAGAAGCAAAAGAAGCAGCAGGGGAGACCAGCAAAAAATGGCAAAATAAAACAGACATCCTCAGCAACATGTCAAGTCTTTTGGGATGGAGGCAGTTCCACTGCTTCATAATATATTAACACATAGACTTAGGGATGTCTCTTACGGGATAAGAAGGTTATCTCATGCTGTTTTGGGCTGACAGAACTGCTTAGCTTTGTGTTGCAGTCCTCTTGCAGAAAACAGCACAAGATAACCTTCTTATCCCATTAGAGCCATAAGAGACACCCCTAAGTCTATGTATTAATATATAGTACTGATTTCCAATGGATCATTTCTGGACCAAGATATACTTTCATAAGATAAAGTGAGGTAAGTTCAACGGGATGTACAGGATACACCAAGGACCATAGTGGAGGTAGTGGAACAATTGGCAGGGCCACTTGCAATAATTTTCCACAAATCTGTTTGGACACATGTGGTTTCAATGTAGTGGAAAGTGGTCAGTGTGGTTCCTAGCTTCATGAAGGAGGACAGCTTCAACACAGACAACTACAAACCTATGTGCTCACATCAGTACTGGGCGAGGGCCTGGAAGGCATTATGAAGGAATTAATAAGGCAGCACATGGTTGGGAGGAAAATTTCTGCCTCCCTCAGCATGACTTTATAAGTGGAGATCATGCCTAACCAACCTGATCACCTCCTTCTAGTGGGTGACTAGGGAAGTGGAAAGAGGCAGGGCCATATGCATAGTCTACAATATATGGACTTCAGCAAAACCTTTGTCACTGTTGTGCATGTCAAGCTTCTGGCCAAAGAGTACCAGTGGGATGTAAATGAGGCACACACAGAGTTGACTGCAAACTGGTTTGGTGGCAAGAAGCAGACGTTTGTGTTGGACAGGCACTATTCCTGGTGAAAAGAGGTACTCAGCAGCACACTTCAGGAATCAGTGCAGGGACTACAGCTATTTAACATTTTCATCAAAGGTTTGGAAGCTTGGATCTTTAGCAGACTGCTTAAGTTTACTGATGCCACTAAGCTGATCACAGTGGTGACCCACCTTAAGGATGGGGACAAACTACTAAAGGACCTGAACAAGCTGAGTAATTGATCAGACTCCTGGAATTTCAGATTCAGTGTGCCCAAATGCAAAGTGCTACACTAGTGGAAGAAATACAGAAGTATTACCTATATAGTGTGTGGCTGATCTTGCTGCAGTGGAGGTGAAAAGGACTGGGGAATCACATAGAGGATTGTGTATGGGCAATCATACCAACAAGGCTGTTTTTTTCAATTGAGAGATTTCTGTGGTAACGAGAGACCTCAGGAGCATAGCTCAAGAGATCATTACCAGAGATACCTTGAGAATGAAAAATAGCCTTGTTGTGAATGATTGCCTATACACAGTCTTTCATAGTGTATGGGCAATCATAATTACACTCCTTAGTCTGAAAAACACTCCCCCAGTACTAGAAGAATGGCTTCATTGGTGCAGAATGTAGCAGCTGTTTCCAGTGCTGCTTACTTCCCTCACCATCATGGCCGCTTCATCACATGTGTGAGGACACATTTGAAGTTATTGTACAATAGTAGTGACATACTCAGGAGGGCAAGCAACCTCTTAATGTCACTACTATGGTACAACAACTTTAGGAATCCACTGAATTCCATACACAATCACACTCTCCCAAACACTGTAATAGAATATGGGCTGAAGCCCGACAAACAAAGTGCATGGCTGCTGTAAACAGGGTTTGCATAATTCTGGAGTGCACCAAACAGTGGTCATCAGCAGAGCAGATGAAGTAATCCTGCAACTTCACAACACCCTGTTCAGGCCCTACCTGGAGTAATGTGTGCAGTTATAGACTAATCAGTATGAGATTGATGCTGAAGTAGTTAAAAGGGTGCAACACAGGGTCACCAAACTAATCAGGGCTATAGGGGACAAATGTTATAAAAAGAGGCAGGAGGCCTTCACAATGTTGACCCTGGGGAATAGAAGGTTGATATGGGATTTGTTTATAAAATTGTTGTCCAGGAAAGACAAACTGAACTAACAGTTATTTTCATGTGTACCCCGTGAGCACACAGAGCTTACATGACTTATTCAGTGTAACACAGTATGCAAATGGAGGTTGTGTGCAAGTTGAGATTTGGGGATTCAAACCCAGGCCTGCTGGGTCTCCAGATTCACAGCTCATTATTCAGATCTCTAGGCTGTAGCACCTCACATTTGGACATTATCTCAGTCTTCTTCAAACTCAGTCTGTTCTGACCTTAAATGACTACGTTACAGTTGAACACCATTTTAAACCCCTGCCTTCTCCCGACCTCTTTAATAATTATATTTTCTTTTGCCTTTCTAGATGATAACTGAAGAGGCCTTTGGTCAAAACATATAATTCTAACTCTATTTTCCATGTTCAGTATGCACTTAATGTTACATGTCTGTTTGAAGTGAATGGTCGAGCCCACTTCCCTTCATTTGAAATATAGTAATGTGAAACCCACAATATTGTACCATAAAGAATCCATATAAAATGTCTTTGAAAAATGCAGCCTTGCTTGTGGATGTCATTTGCAATCTGTGCCAGCTATGAATCTGCAGAGGTTGAAACTTGGCACAAGTCAAACACTATGTAATTGTGTGACAGTAAAGATGTACTATCACTATGAAGACACAGCCCACAAATCTAAGCTTTTGATAAGTCAGTGTGTAACAGAAGAGTTTAAAAAGGTCATTTTTAATGTTTGTTCATTCAAGCCCACACTTGTGAGCTAGTCAGTTATGCCAAGTACATTTACAGCTGGGTCCTGATAAAAGCATAATTAGAACAATCAAAAGCAGTATGTGAATATAAAATTTGTGAAGATCAGTAAGCAATTATCAGAAAAGCAGCGAAATAAGAGAGTTATTCTGTTTTGTCTAGAGTTCAGTCTCCTTTTCTTTCATTTTTCAACAGCAAATTGACATGGCTAATTAGGAAGTTTTACATATAGGCAAGCGAATTTACCCCCAGCTGGGATGACACGGCTTAGCAAGAGTTTTACATTCGCCCTCATTGATCTGCGGATTATCTCACATTTGAGACAGTACTCCCTGCGGAAGACACAGGGAGGGGAAACAAATGTGGGAAAGTGTGTTGGAATTCTTCCTTTGACTGCAAGGTTAGATAGATCAAATCTAGCAGTTGGGAGGCTGGGGAAATGAGTTTCTCTTCTGCATTACATTTGTCAATATGTCAGAATCTGTAAGAACAATTTATGGTGTTTAGGCTACTTGCTGAAAACTGATGAGGTGCAAAGCAAATCAGTAGGTAGGTGTATGCTGTCTATATAGACATCTCATAGTTTATAGACTTGTGCATACTGTGCATACATATAGCATTGTTCTCAAAATAGGGTTGAGAGACAGCCAATTGTAAAATATTGTACATGCTTTTCAGGAGTAACACCATAGATCTGAAAATTAAAGAATACATCCAGGTCATGGGAAAACTGACATTCCTCCTAATTTTCAGGACAGTGGGCAGAGCCTACAGCACTATTGGGATTGTAGCTCTAAAACAGCTGATCTTGGAACTCCCTTCTTGGACATTTGGATGTACTCCTCCACAGCTGCAAAATAATGCACCCCCCCTCTAATTTTTGCTATTAGCTGATCTATGTTAAAGGCATTTTAAAGGGGGGGGGTGGTACTATATTGTACCTCAGACCTTCTCAGGATATTAACAAAGAAACCCTTTTTAAACTGCTGTTTCTATCATCTGTCCAGCTCAATCTAATGGATTTATTCTATTTATTTCAGCAACCTAGGGGTTAACTCATTATAAGTTGTCTGGAGTTTACTGAACCTCTGAACCTCAGACTTGAGTGTCAGATTACAGACAATGCAGTCTGCAGCATATGTTAGATACCTGATTCATAAGGGTGCACACACACACACACACAGGCAGCATGATGATTGTGACTAAACAGCACTATATGGCACCAACAAGAAAATAACTTTGGTCATTTGGTAGCTCTTCACAGCCCTATCAGCTCTGGCTAGAGTTTGTTGATTCAGAGGCCACTTCCAGAGATACAAAACTGTGCTAAATCCATGGGGGCAGGGGGTAGCATTACAGTGTCCCTTAAAAAACGTAAAAGGCCCCACTTTGAAACAAGAAAATGGGCTTAACAGTACAGTAGGTTTTACTAGTCCAGGTATACATTAGAAATATATAACTCAGCACTAGAGGCAGCAGCCATATAATTAAATCTTGAGATAAAAAGTAATGTAAAATACTGTAGCAACAGAGACACAGTCAGTAGGGGCTTGAGGTGCATAAGGTCTGTCAGTACTTCATAAGCAAGAATGAATAAGTATGTTATGCCAAAGTAATAATTTATAGGAATAACCTATCACATCTATTATCCAAAGTACCCAGTGATTCTGCCAGTATGCAGAAATTTGTATGTGTTTACCTTGAACTCATTTACAGTCTTTGTGTCCATAGTCTCATGGGACATTTGTGAAGTGAGACAATTAAAAGTAAATGCAATCAACTCATGTCTAAAGGAGTAGACGAATGAGGGATGGCACAAATTCCAAATTCTTAGGGAACTGGGGCCACTTCTAAGAAAGGAGGCCATTCAAAAAAGGAAACCTCCACCTGACATTTGTAGTACATAGCCCACTAGGGCAGAAGTGTGGTGCTTACAATGATAACCATTTAGCTCTGAGTGCAGACTAAAGCTGTGAGCCCCTATAACAGGGCAGAGAGTGTACTACTTTGACTATGATGGTCAGGAAAAGGGAAAACACAAGCCAGAAAATAAGAGTCATGTGGAGGATATGGGGACAACAAGAAGAGTGACAAGAAGAGGAAGGTACAGCTTATGGAGGGGGCAGTTATCAGCTGAGGAAAAGGGGAGGCAGGACAAGTGATGCCAGTGGAAGGGGGTGATAGGAAAGTACCGGCAGGGGAAGTAAACAGTTTATTATCACTTGCTTAAGAAGTCTCATATCTGGGAACAACTATATGGATTATCTGGGCTCACCATTGCTACGATTTGCTTTTACAAAATCAATTTTAATATGCTGCCAATCTTGGCTTTATTAGGTGGATATCATAGGACTCTACTACCATCGCATACTTGCCCATGCAGTAGTCAGGATATTATCAATTTATGTCATTTTATATCATTTATATTCTTTTAGAAAATCATTGTTCCTTGGGGATATTCTTTCTGAAAAAAAATAGAATACTGTTTGACTCTCTACTACAAGGTAGGAATACACTAGTAACAAAATTGACAGTACTGCTATTTTATGCATATGGCTATTTGAATAGGAAATAAGCTGAATCCTGCTTGCCCTTATATCATGTTGGGTTAAGATGCAATTTTTGTTGCTAAATATTTCTTGTTTTTAGCAAGTTGTTTTCTTATATGTTGTTATTATTTTTTATGAACTTTATCTGTATTTATGTTGCTTATTCATTCTAATGAATATTAACCATTAAGAGAGGCAAGACTGAATGTCTTGTTAAGCTATATTCATCATTCTTATGCATTGGGATTACTGATGAGACTGTTGGACTGGAAGGAATGTAGGTAATTAGAACCATACTACTCGGTCCAAATGTACCTGCTTACATGTCTGCTTTTGTAATGAAAACAGCATATTCTTATGCCTGCTTCCTACTCTGTCAGCATAATTGCATTGCTTTCATTCACAGATTAAATAAGCTGCAAAAGGAGTTGTAGCATCTAGCCATTTGTCTGGTGCCATCCCTCCCAAACAGAGGATAGGCAGAGAGTTCCGTCCCCAGTGGTGTATAGCAGACCCCAGCACTGCCTCGGGGGAGGAATCACTGGGGCCACTTGCAGGGTGGTGGCTAGCTGGAGAGGGGTGGAATGAGAAGGGTTAAAAAGGGCTGAGGCAAGGCTCACCCATCAGTGCAGTGGTTGGATTTTTGCTTGCGATACCAGCAACTCAGGTTTGGGAACAGACTCGGGTCGCTGGAGGACCAGCCGGGGAGAAGGAAAGGAGTGTCCCAGGATGGCTCGCCTTCTCGGGGGGGCTGCATCTCGGCACCTTCTGACTCCTGGTGGAGGCCAGGAGCACAGCACGGTAGCCTGAGCTGAAATAACTGGGGGAGTGGCGGACGTCGGTGTACGCCTTGACGTCATGTGGCATGCCACTCCCTGGGAGAAAATGCAGGAAACTGCCCTGGTCAACTGGATGATGGTTCCTCCAGTCCCCCACTACCATCAGGCCATGATAGCTGGCCCTCCCTCAGTGGCATCCTGGCCAAATGGAAAAAACAGTGTGCTGGCCACCCATACTGGTGCCTTCCCTCTTGGTGGAGGGGGACCCACCCAGTGAAGGGATTCACTGGGTTACCTGGGGGGGACCATGATGTGAGGCTAGTGGCTGGGGTGAGGATGAGTGAGCAGACGGGGAAGACCATGGGGAACCCAAAGGAGTGGCCGATCAGGGGTGAGGAGATGGAGTTAAAACATAATACAAACAAAAAAAAGGGCTGATACCGGCAGCTCCTCCACTTTGTCCTCTCTTCAGATTTCTATCCATTCCACCTTCAATGGCAGGTAAAGGATTGACAGATCAAATAGAGAACCAACTGACTTACTAAAGGTGGCCACATTAGGGGCTGAGCAGTGAGTTTTCCTGGTTTTTCCCAGTAAACTGTTTTTTGGCCCCTCCAAAAGGAATAAAATGTACTGTAGATGGCTCTATGTCATAATGGTGATTGCTGAAATGCGATCGTCATTATTGCTAGTGTACATTGCCAAAAATCAATTTCGACGATGTACATCCCCAGCGCATAGGAAAACGGTGCTGGGGACTTAGATTTTTAATGTTAATGCTGGGGGCTGCACCACCCCCACACCCCCACACCTCCCTACTAGGGGATTCTTAACTTTAAGAATTCTGGGGCAAAAATAATTTTCTGACTGGGCTCACTAAAATGTAGGTGGGCCCAGACCCAAACCTGGAACCCTTGCAGCTTTAGGCTGCCATCCACCCACCATGCTATGGGTCAAGCTCGACAGCCCCATGCCAACCATGCCAGGCCAACCCTCCCTCCCTTCCATCATGCTCGCCTCCCACATATATATATATATATATATATATATATATATATATAGCGACGTCCTGTTGCTATATGCACAAGCCTCCCCCTTCCTGTCACCTTCCTCACACCCTCATCCTACCTTTCCTGCACTGCAAGTTGGTTGCCATTTTGGTAGGCACCCACCTGCAGATAGCCCACCTCACAGGATACCACTGTGGATAGTTGAAGCTATGGTGGCAAGACTGTTGCAGCCATGAGTACTGCATGGCAGCTTGACAGTATTGCAAACTGATGGTACACAGGAAAAGAGGGGATGAGCCAAATTCTTCCAAAGGGCTCTTCACCTCCAGTCCGCATGAGGCTGGGAGTCGCAAGACCCTGGCCTAGTTGGGGGGTCCATATGCAACCATATCAGGTTAACCTACAAAAGGCAATGGCACTAGATATGGGTCTGCTGTTAGCCACTTGGCACATGACCTCCACAATCTTGCAGTCAGGTACCAATACAGGAGGAGGTTGGCATTCCAATGAGGGCATGGGTGTGTGGTCAGAGGAGTGTGCTTATCTTCCCTACTGTGCATGCTATTCCAATGATGTATGTAATAAATAAACATATGACTGTGGCCATTTACTCCAATGCCTGTGTCAGTATAATTATTCAGGGTATGGGAAGTGGGAGCTACCATGACAAAATGCTTATAGTTCTTTTTGGTGCTGATGGAATAGTTCTGTTTAGACTTTAGGTATACTTTTTTATTCTTATGTCTCAGCTGCACTTTTGAAGTGATGTATTAATTGAATTCAGTTAGCTATCTCTGTGTCAAATATAATACTGATGGATTATGAGCTCCTTTAATATGTACAGTATGTATGTATGTATATTTATATATAATTTATTTATATACTGTTTGCTTGATTGCAAGATGAATCTTCTGGCAAAAGCTATAGCAAATAAAATTGTTGTACCTTGGCGTACTAGTCATTTGCTGATATCAGATATGTAGTATGGAGCTGGATCAGGTGTGTACATACTAAGCAGGGAGAGTGCCATTAAATGAAAATGACAGCAGATATGTGCTAAACAGAATCAGAGGCTGTCACTAGATCAGAATGGCTGGGGATATGCATACCTGGACCAGGAGGGGCTACAGAGGTTTGATCAGTGGTACTGTACCATGCCCCCTCCAATGAGGGCAAATGGAAGGAGCACAAGTAATTTTTTGTAACTGACAACAAAGGGAGACAGAGCAGCACAATGCACAGAATGGAGTCAAAAGTACAGACTGCATTCTTAGGTTAAACAAAAAAAAACTACTTTCTATTTTTAATTCAACTTGGTGATTATTTTCATATATTAAGTTTCTAAAGGTACTGATTTTAATCAGAAGAAATTAGAGCTTATCAGGACTCTGACCTAAATCCAGCTCCTGATAATAGGTGTAAGAATGGTTTTGGGGTCTATCATGCCTTATTTATGGTGTTATAGTTTTTATCATCACCAGCGGGGCTGTGGCAGGGACACCTGGCTGCTGGGGAGGCTGGGGGGGGCACTGGATCACCAGGGATTTATTGGAACTGGGGATGGGAGGGGTTTAAATACAAAAAAAAAATAGACCACCAGAGATTTCTTTTTTAACAGGAAAAGGAGACATGTAGGGATGCAGGTGGGTGGGTTACTGTACATTTCCATGGTGGGTGGGTTATTACCAGATAGAGGGGAGGGCCTACTAGCCACCATGGATAATCATTTACATGTGGGACAGATGGGGAGAGAGACCGCTAGCCACCAGGGATTTAGTTCTACCCACATAAGGTGAAATTTCACCCACAGACAGAAGGTGAAATTTCACCACTGAAGACAAACTTTTGCCCGTGGATGGCGAAATTTCACCTAGGCAAAATTCCGCCTTCCATGGGAAAATTTTGCGAAGTGCACTGCAATGCGAATTTGACCTCTTCACCAGCACTCCATGGGCGAAATTTTAATTTGCTGCATCACTAATTCTGACCCACCTTTTTTTCCTTTTTGATGACAAAACTGCTGCTTTATGAAAATGGGCTATGTAGACCATTATGATCCATCATATTTTCAATAACCCCAACTTTCTACACCCTGTGGGTCACTGGCCTACATAGGAAAACTGACCTTCTCACTCCTCTCTGAGTGCAAACCAAGCCCCCTTTTTGTGTTGGTAAATCCCCCTCCCCATCTGCCACTTGCTTAGTGGCAGTGAATTTAAGTAGCATTTTTTAATTCTGCATATTTGTACAGTCGCATAAAATGCCAACTGATATCCTTTGTAAGCTTCCTGCTATCAGTTTCTTCATATCTCCTCCAGTGTTTACATTTACTGTAGCAGTAAAGAGAATGTGTTTAGTACTAAAAATAAAAAGAAATTTGCTGGTGGGATTTCTGCTTAGATACCACTGTTAAGGGGAAGCTGCATTTTCAAAACAGGAATACCTGGAAGGATCTAACAAATAATATCCACATTTATGTTTACTAGTAGTTCTTCTCCTCCCTGTGGAACAAAGCAAAATGGATTCGGAGCGGTGGGACAAGTAATATGGTACTCAGCAATGAAAAAACTGAAACAAGCAAAAGGATGAGGAGCACCCACATATGCAGAAAAAAACAGGACTACAAAAAATATTATTCAGAGTTCTTTATTTAACCAAAGTGCATCGTGCACCCACACATACCGAGCATAAAAAAGTGATGGTTGAGCTGCTCTGAAAGTAATGCTTCTTCCAGCCCCTGCTAGGCATCGTAAGAGTGAATCACTGTGATGATGCCTGGCAGGGGTCAGGAGACATGCTAGTTGCAGAAAGGCTCAGCCACCACTTTTTATGCTCACTATGTGTGGGTACACTATGCACTTTAGTTAAATAAAGAACTCTGAATAATATTTTTGTGGTCCTGGTGCTTTCTGCATATGTGGGTGCTCCTCTTACTTTTGCTTGTCCCTGTGGAACAGCAGGCTGAGATGGGACATGAGCTCAGTCTTCCCATTCTCAAGGGTATTGACAAGATTGAACATATGGATATGTTCTCCAGCAGGGCATAGGGACATCCTCTGAAGGCCACAGATGGCAAGTTTAAGGGTAACATTAGGAAGCACTTTTTGTCCCAGAAGGTGATGGCCTTCTAAAATGGCCTGCCAATAGAGACTGTGGACATGAAGACAGTAGAGTCATCCCCAGTGTTGCCCATCCTTTAGCTTGTACCAGCACTGAGCTGAAATGACTGTGGAGAGCTTTTAAGAGTGGCAAGCATGTTGAAAAGAATATGCAGTGCTCTCACTGCACCAGAGTCAGATGTAACTGATACTTCTGTGATTACAGAACTGTGCATGCATGATACTCACGCATGCACAGTCTGCCCCATAGTCAGATGTAACATGACAGCACTGACATGACTACATATGCGTCAATGTCACAGATGCATAGTTTAAGTCAGCACTGCTAAAAGTAAGATCCTATTGAAAATGAGATACTGTATCTCAGCCAGGCTAACCTTTATTGGTACATTGTAGAAGCAGATAAAATTAGGATCCCTCTGAAAATGAGATCCTGCATCTCATCAAAGCTTTTCTGTGTCAGTACATTGCCAAAATGGATAAAAATATAACCCCACTGAATGACATACTGCATCTCAGCCTGGCTATCCAGCTGTGTCAGTACATCGTAACAATGCTACAATACCATCAAGAGGATCTAGAGATATGTGAACATTGAGAACCAAGCTTGAGAGATTCCAACATTTTTCCATTACCTCTGTGATATGTTGCAGGTGGGTTTTACCATTTAAAATAAATAAAAACAGCCTTAACATTTGTTGTAGTGATTTTACTGACAGGCATAATGAAGTCAGTTGCATACATGTATTAAATTGAGCATGCAGGAAAATGTACAGGAGTTTTGTCCCAGTTTTACATGGAAAGTACAGGAAAAAGGAAGGTGCCCTACAGGGAAATGCTTTGTTCAATCTGGGAACACTGCAGTTGATATCACTATCATTCTTTATAATTCCCTAGGATGCCCCTTGCAACCTCTGAAACCCCCTAAAACATTAGCTGCCTAGCATTTATTTACCCTTCCTATGAGTATAAAACCATGAGAGTTCCAATGCCACTAATCAGGTCCAGAAAGAGTTAACATAAATGAGCTATTCAGAGGAACTACTGTAAATCGTTGCCATACACACACACACACACACACACACACACATGCACACATACACATACACTGGGAAAGATGACCACAAATGTAATTTGAAACTACTCTGCAGTTAGATTCTGTTATCTGTTGAAAATCATGTCAGTAAATCATTAGTCTCCAAAGACAGCAAGTCACTTTGCAATAAAAAAAGCTGAGAAAATAGTGTTGAAATTGGTCTACTCAACAGAGACAAGAGAACATTTTTTTAACTGGCAAGTTGGAGAAGAATATGCTGAAAACTCCATAAATGTGTGCCATGGTACTCCATTTTTCTAGCTACAGACAGCAAGATGGCTGTATGCAGCCCTCTTGCGTTAGCTCTAAAAATGCTATTTACCAAGTTGAATTCAAAAGAAAATGTGTTTCTTGTACCCACTGAAGCACTACAAGGTTGGGGAGGAGAGGTGATTGTCCAGAGCATTTGTTTCTTAATCCCTAGGCTGCCAAAAGAACTAGAATGAATCTATTTGATTGAGCTTTGGATAGATGTTCAGTCTGCAGCACTGCAAGGGTTAAATTGAAGGGCTGCAAAGACATGGAAGGATCATTCGAAAACTCCAGAGGAAGTGTTCCACTGTCTAAATCTGGTAGCTCATTTTTAGAGCTGATGTAAGAGGGCTGCAGGCTCCACCTACCTGCAGCCCTAAAAATGATACATGCATCATTTCTGTGCTGAACTTGTGGTACATGCTGGAAAACATCACTACCTTTTTAGTGGACTAACAGTTAGGTCACAAGTAACATAATTGCACAAAAAGATACTGCAGCTCTTTGAAAGTCTATCTCTTAATCACTTACAGTCTTATCTGAGGAAATTATTAATTCATATTACATTTATTATAGATTTATGGAGGCTGGGAAAGGCACAATGAGTTGAACTTGGAGCTCATTTACAGGGGCATTCCAGAAGCAGAGTGGGATTTAATGACTTGATCAGGACACACTGTATGCAAGTGGCAGTTGTGAGTTTTGTAGCATAGTCTACTGGATCACCAGGTGTGTAGCACGGTGTTCTAACCTCCAGGTTATAGAGCTTCATAGTAAGATCAAGAACTGTAAAATGTCTGTACACATTAGTAGAAATGTTTTAATGAAGGCTACCTATTTTTTGATGATAAAAGTTGAATAATTAAATACTCTACTACCTGCCTTGCTCAAGCAGAGAATACAAATTGGTACAACAATTTGCTGCAGAGACTCATAAACCCACAACTCAATGTGAAGTAACCACCCAATTAATTTATATTATTCTATATATTCTGGTCAATGCAATCACATTTGCTAATCAATTTCAATCTCTTAGCTCACTTCTTTATGGTTTAGCAATTTATCTTATTATGTTTTATGAAGTTTAATCATTAATCAACTTTTAAAACTGGCTTTAATTGAAATGGTTTGAAAACATGACATGTATTCAGCTGTACTGAGCTGTGTGCAACTGTCTGCTTTGGAAATAAGAGGTAAGCAATTCTCTGCCATGCCAGGGATGCCTAAAAATACATACAGCATTTGGTTATGCTTGTATTGGTTTCAGGTATGTAGGGAATGATGCTGTCCCTCTTTAGCTAAATCTTAGATTTTAAGGAGCTAAAGGGTTTGATTTTCTAATGTGAGTCCTTTAATCTCTAGTGCTGATTTTCTCCACTATCTTCCATTGCTCACGCCACATGCAGCACAAATCTACATTCCTCGTTGCCCCTGCACATGCTCACCATGCCACATCTTACCAAAAGAAAAACATGTTTTCTTTTACAAAAAGTATAATCTTACTCCTTGCACAGGACAAAATCTCCCACAGACAAACATCCACCCATAATGTCTTTGAAAACTTGCCACTCTGTTTTGCAATTAATCATTTTTCCATTTCTTCAAGGCAGCCTAATTTTAACAAATTGTCCTACAGTAACTGCTGTCACTACTGACTTTGACTTACCTGAGCATTTTCGTCCCATCACCATTCAACATTCAAGGGCCCCGATTCTAGAAGGATTATGCCTGGTGTAACAACAATTGCACCAAGCAGAATGACGCATGTAGCAACTCACACTAGCAGTTGCAACATGCGCGATTCTACAAAGTGTCCTGCGACATGTCACAGGCCACATGCGCCGAACAGCTGTTTCAATGCATAAGCCCCCTGCAACATGGCACTAGTGAGTTTACAGCAGCAGTTGTCCCCATTCCAGAAGGGCAGCCACAAAGTGCCCACATCGGGATTCTACAAGAACCCCTGGAGGAGATCCAGCAACATAAGTTATACCAACATTTAGCTGATATAACTTACGGATGCCCCCGTGGGTCCTGCAGACCCATCGAATGTCCAGCAGACAGCGCACGGTTTCCCTCCCCCATGCCCAGCACACCCCAGTGGGGACACACAGGGCTACACATACCCCCAGCCCCCGAAACACCTGTTGGCAGAAGCCTCGCAAGGCAGCACTGCCATCCCCCCAGCCATGCCCCAAATCACGAGTCGCCAGCCGCATATGTGGCAAAAAGCCAGCCCTGGTAGTCTAGTGGCCCCCCCAAACTGTACAATAAAAATATAGATCCTATATCCCTGGTAGTCTACAGTGGCTCCCCTGAACTGTAAAATAAGGAATAGATCTCATATCCCTGGTAGTCTAGCTCCCCCAAACTGTAAACTAATAATAATGAGATCCATAGTTTTCTGGTAGTCTAGTGGCTCTTCACTTCTTCACTCAGTTATGCCAGTTTACTCAGCACCCTCCTTGTACCTTCGCTGAGATGGCTATCACTCACTTCCATGGTTAGTTGCTGACTGAGTGTATGCTACATCAGACAGATGTGCTCAGAAATGAATTTCTGAGCACGCCTGTGTAGTAGCGCCATTACTGAACTCAGTCGGCAGCTGGCCGTGGAGGTGAGAAGTGGCTTCAGCCAGTCGCCAGCTGGGGATGGTGGGGCGGTGCTGGTGGCTGGTATGGCTGGGTGGGGAGCCACTAGACTACCAGGGATATGGAGATCTATTCTTTTATTTTACAGTTTGGGGGGCACTAGACTACCAGGGATACAAGGATCAATTCTTTTATTTTACAGTTCAGGGGGGCCACTAGACTACCAGGGATATGGGGATCTATTCATTTATTTTACAATTTGGGGGGGCCACTAGACTACCAGGGATATGGGGATCTATTCTTTTATTTTACAGTTCAGGGGGCCACTAGACTACCAGGGTTATGGGGGAGATATTCTTTTCTTTAACTCTGTTTGAGTGGGGCACTAGACTACCAGGGCATGTAACATGCTGCATTTACAGCGGCCACCCAGGAGTCGGGGCATGGGTGGGGTGCACTTGTGACCGTGCGGCAGCGGGTTGTGACATGCTGGTCAGGTATGCCCTCTGTGCAATGTACCTAGCTGCATGTTATAAGTCACAGGTCTTTGTTGAGGAGACCCTGCCCCTTCTAGAATAGGGTGCAGGGTCATTGTCACAGTTGCAGGTGGTGCAAGTTGCGTTCAGTGGCAACTTGCGCCACCCTTCTAGAATCGGGGCCAGGGTGTGCTCGACCTCTACTTAAAGAAATTCAAAAGTTTATTGGCAAAGGAGTGTGATTTGAGGAAGCATGAAGAAAACAACCTAAAAACAGAGTTAAGTGCCACAACTGTAAACTGCAGTTGGAGAAAGGTTGGATTTATTGCAGTGGGAACAGTCATGCATGTTATAATGGACACAGTGAACAGAGTTGCTTCCATAAAAGCATGTACTAGGAGAAGGGCTACACCCTTACAGAAATATAGGTGTGCTGTGTACATGCAGAATGCATGCCACATGATTAATTGTTCAATGTGTGCATGCATTTCGTATACACAAAGGGATCCTAAGTGAACCAGGTCTAAAAAGCAAATCAGGTTTGCATGCTGCAAGCTTGACATGTGCACAGCAGGTAAGCTGGTGTGAACATCTTCTAAAAATTACATCAGGTTCATGTGTTGCATGCTTGACATGAGGGCGACAGTTAAGCTGGTGTGAACATCATTTAAACATCACCTAAGGTTCACATGCTGAACACTTGCCATGTGTGCAGCAGCTAAGCTGGTGCAAATCTCATCTAAAAACACATCAGTTTCTATTTCTTATACTACTGCTAGCAATTAGAGTCATTAAAATAGATTTTTATTTTAAATCCCATAAAAATTATGTAAACTCATTAATTCTGATCCTTCTATAAGTTCTTTAACGGCTTTTGATTTTTGTCATTAAATCGCCATTAATTTGTAAAGTATTGTTTGCTTACTGCACTAAATGCCTAGGATATAACCAGTCAACATCCCGCATTCCAGATGTACTAAGAGGGGCCTCTGTGTTATGAAGCCTATCCTTTTTGTTTTGGACCATGCAAATCCCTTAAACATATTTAGCACTACAAATGTATTTCTCCATGACGGTTTCATCTCACTTACTTTCCCTTTGTCATTCTGTATTGAGCATATACACTATGGCTATGCTCAGAACTCTTTGTGCTGAGTAGGGTCTTGGAAGCATGCACCAGATCCTCACATTTTGTCACTGAAATGAGGGACATGGACACTCAAAATGAGGGACAATAAGGGACACTAACCAACATGATAATCAGGACACATCATGAAACATGGAGATACAGTACCTTAGAACTCAGTGGAAACCATTGCATTAGTACCTGAGAATGAATTTCTACCATAACACAGAGGTACCTTTTAGGTAGGATAGAGAGGGGCAGTTACCCCTTCCCTGTATTTGTGCCTAGGTTGTTCTTATGGTGTGGCAATAATGGCATTAAATTTGTATTTAATCTCTTGCACAATAAGTGCCCACCTGGTCTGTGTGTGCTCACACTGCAGCTACTCTCCAGACTCAACTGTGTCTGTATTGTGTTGTCCACTCTTTCCATATATTAGCAGAGGCACAATCACATGTGATGTGGATGATCTCCTGCCAAGAAAGAGTGCATGAGTCTTGCAAGTGTGACACTGTCTTTCCCACCACAGAATAGACAGACTGCACACTACAGCTTGGAGGAGTCAGTGAGCACTGAACTCTCAATAGCAGTGCTGTGGCAGCATATTTTTGTTGGTCTACTCTTAGTGAGTATCCATCTTCCCTGGTGGCTGAAAGGGCAGAGGGTGAGCTAGAAGCTAACTCTGGACTAGGCTATGTACTTACTCTACTAGGCTTGCCTTGCTAAACAAACCAACACAGACCCCCCTCAGCAGCAAGCTAGGCTTAGCAGCAGTGGTGACAGTGGTGTGGGTGACCTTCATAGGCTTTGGTCAGTGCAGTGTGGCAGCAGCCACAGCAGCAACTAACCAAGAAGCAAGCACCCCAGGTTGGGTGGGTTCGGTTGGTGAGGTGACTTGGTCACTAATCATGTGGGGACTTGTGATGGTCAGTTCTAGCATCCAGCTTCTGGCAGAAGGAGAGAGGGGGAGCAGACTGAAAACTGGTCTGGTGCACATTGTGCCAGGCTACAGGTTCTGGGCATGTTGCTGAGTAAGTAAAAGTAAATCATTTTTTTTACAGGGGGATTGGGGAAGGAAGAAGGACTGAAATATTGATATGTTTATCATATTTCTTCACCTTTGGGTGGCTTCATGACCCATAGGGGATGGGTATTGAATGGAATAGAGTCGGGGAGAAAAATCTGGGCAAAGTTCTTTTTGGGGGGGTGCAGAACTTCAGCCAGGAAAAAAGTAACTGAGTGGGTTAGTAACTGGGTGAGTTAGTAACTGGGTGGGTTAGTAACTGGGTGGGTTTAAGCCCAAATCTGATGGACTACTCTCGGGTATATACAGATGGCAGAAGGGCCCTGCAAGAGGACCTGGAGACCCTTGAGGGGTGGTCTCGCTACTGGGGGCTGAAGTTTAATGCTAAGAAATGTAGGGTTCTCCACTTAGGGTTTAGAAACTCATCTCAAGAATACTTACTGGGGGGGGAGAAACTGTAAGTTACAGATGGGGAGAAGGCGCTGGGGGAGGTGGTGAATGCCAAAATGAATAACTCTGAACAGTGCAGGAGGGCGGCAGCCAAAGCAAATAAAATGCTGGGATGTGTTACAAAAGAGAGATAACTTCCAGGAAGTGGGAGGTGATTCTCCCTCTCTATAAATGCCTGGTCAGACCACACCTTGAATTCTGTGTGCAGTTTTGGTGACTGCATTTGGTAAAGGATATTGCACTCCTTGAAAAGGTCCATAGGAGGGTGACCAGGATGATACAGGGAATGGGGGAAAGGACCTAGGAGGAGAGACTCAGAGAGCTTAATTTGTATTCCCTGGAGGAGAGAAGGGACAGAGGGGACATGATTGAGGTCTTTAAATACCTTAAGAGGTAAATAGAACATGCCTTGATAGGTTTTCCAGCTGCAGGAGGCAGGCAACAGGGGATATCACATGAGGCTGGGAGGAGAGTGGCTCAGGGCTGAGACTTGGAGATGTTACTTCACTGTGAGGGTGGTAGAGCTGTGGAATGCACTGCCAGGGGAATTGGTGGAATTGAAAATGGTGGAGGGCTTCAAAAGGGTCTGGGACAAGTATAGGGGAAGATTAAACTGAGTAATGATGGAACTGGAGATGCACACCTGATGGGGGAAGAGGTGAGGGAGAGGAGGGCAGTGAAGGATGCATCTACCTGGTGCTGATCTCGAGCAGACTTGATAGACCTTTGGGCCTACTTTGCTAGCATCTTAGTATGTTAGTATGTTATACATTTTAATTTTTCCTGATTTGCATATCACTTGTCAGTCAAAACAAATAAGCTATACCTTTTAGAGATGTTACAGATATTCTAGAGCTGCCCCTTGCATTCATGGACAGTTGAGTGGTATGGTATGCACAGACTATTTTCAGACCCACTATAGTCAGAATAATTATTTCTATAAGAGACCTTAAAAACTGTACTGGGAGAAGGGTAGGATTTCCCACAGCAAGAAGGCAATGGCTGAGTATCCCATAACACCTGCTGCTTTACATTTGCTAAAACCTACTACTGCACATGTATAAAAGGGATTATTTTTTATGGTACGTAAGAAAAACAGTTTTAAAAAAATGTGTTTTTATTTTTAAATATTTCAATTTTTTTAAATCTTTTTTCACTAAGTACCCTTTTATAAGAGTTATAAGACACTCAAGATAATTGATTGTCATGGGTTAGTGCTCTCCTAGATGCTGAAGAGACTTACACTAACACAACAGCCTTATGCCTCTCAGTTCACTTTGATGTGCATTAACTCACATTATACAATGGGGTTCTAAAATTCTAAAATCTGATTGGCTGACTGGCACCTTTCAGCCATGGTAAATCCTGGCATAACCCTTGTGAAAAGGTGCCAGTCAGCTGCATCTCCAACAGAAATCCACCCGATCCCAGAAAAAGAAAACATTGAGCTGCCATGCTGGATCCTCATTAACCTGTGATGTAAATGTGGGAATTTCAAAAAAGCATGGCAGTATGGAACACATACCCCAACAGTGCTAAAATGACTCTATATGGCACACAATACAAAATGGCAAAGAAATCTTCTGTAGCTCTTCCTGCTACTTCTTTTTGTTGACTTTCGAGAATGTGAATTTCTCCCTGCCACACATACCAGCAAACCCTGCCCCCACTGCAGTTCTCTCGAACCCAATAGCACCAGGGTGGCCATTCACCACCATGTAACCAATCTGGATTGCCATGCTCCCAAAAGATCAGTTCCAGTAAGTATTCCCTTTTAAAAAAATATTGGTAAGCCAATACATGGTAAAAACAATTCAGCAATCCACTCCTCGCTTTTTCCCCACTAAAGCTTAAAGTGAAATTCACCAGAAACACCGATGAAAAAAATCCCTTTCACATCAACGGTCGTTGACTTGCCGACTCCTCCTGGATGTCACACACTCGCTCCTTGGTAAGCGGGGACACAAAAATGCAACTGGCAAACAGACTGCATTTTCTTTTCTGCACTGACCCCAACAGTAAGAAATATACCTTATGTACCACAAAATGTATTTTTTAAAATGAATCCTCTGTAAGAAGTTGAACTAAATAGCGCCTGCCTCACCTCTCTCCACAAGTGTATAGGTACTGGGCTCCATTTCTTGTTCCCCAAATCAGTAGCTGGCAGCTGCTAAATTAATGTCCTGATCCCATTTAGTACACAATTAAAAGGAACAGTAGAGTAAAAAAGCAACATCCTTCCCAAACGAAAGAGGCAAAAGTGATTTTTTTCCATCGGTGTTTCTGGTGGATTTCACTTATTTAGTTTGTGTGTTTTGCAGGCATTAGAGCAGCAGCTGAAATTGGACTTCACAGTAGTGCCGTGCATGGGGGGGAAGCATACAGATGTCTGAAGGGAACACAGTGCTTACAAGGTACTGCGATGGTATCGGGGTTTAGTGGTGATTAGTCATGAGACCAGAGGGTGAAGACATAACAATACAGGGGATGAGGAATCAATTTGGGAAAAAAAGTTTGCTGGCATGGAGGTATATAAAAGAGCAAGCTTGTCACTGGCACCAACAAAAAACTGTCAGGCTCTCTGTTTAAAAAACAAACTGAAAAAGCAACTGAAACTAGGCTTTCTCTTCCCATAACAGTAACACAGCTGCAGGATGGGGGATATCAAAACAAGTGAAACCTCACAGATTCTGTCTTCCAGTAAACATGTGAGAGTAGGGAATTAATCTACCTAACATCTGTGAACTACTTTTTCTGATGGAACAATAATTTCAATAAAAATTATTTAAAATAGTGAAAACATAATTTTTGTTTTATTTTTTTATTATAAAAAGTGAAGGGGGACGTTGCATAATCACAATAAACCACTCAAGGGTGTGGGTTATGCTTGGATTTACCCACTTCTGGTGCTGATTTGGCCATGGGTAAATCCAAGCATATCCTCACCCTGTCTGAGTTTATTGCTTAAAGAACCTCTACCTGGTTGCGTCTTATTGCTAGAGATGGGCAAATCTTCAGATTTCACTCCATGAAATATTTTGACATTTACACATTTTGCGAAATATTCCGTAGGTGTGAAGTGCAAAAGTCCACCAGTGAAATGTGCAATTGCACCCGCAAATGGCGGAATTGTGCAACTCATGGGTGAAAGCCTGCCATTTGTGGGTGAAATTCCATATTTTGCAGACAAAGGTCTGCATTTCTTGGGCAAAAGTTTACATTTTGCACCCGAGAAATATTTCATGAAATGTGCAAATTTCACGAAATATTCCACAGTGTGAAATTTCCAACTTTGCCAGAACTTTGCCAGTGAAATTAAATGTTACTGGATCTCTACTTATTTCTTCATATCTTATGTTGAGCTACAATATATGAGCTTGATGCGCCCTTTCCTGACATCAGGCAGTAACTTAAAAGCAGGATGGGAAAGCATTGTTCAATCCTTTCTTTTTTTTTTGGTACCATAAGTATACATTAAATATTTTTACAAAGTTATATTTCTATGTAAGCAGTTTATGTGATGTCTAGTGCTTATAATTCTTTTTTAAAAGTGATTTCAGTAAAGGAAATTAAAGTGTTCATAAATCGTACTTAGTAAATATTTTTAGTTAAGACAGCACATTAAAAAAATTGTTAAATAACTGTTTTAAACTTTGTACAGCATGTGTAGTTTTAGAACATCATACACAAATTGTAACTTGCATTTTATTTTTGTACTTCTCTTTTATTGAGCTTTAAACATAAATTCAATTTAGATAGTTGAAAAGCATATCATGCTGTGTGACTTGAATAACACTATTATTATAAAATGTGTTCTTCACTGACATCTCCACATATTGTATATAGCATCAACATAAGTACCATCTCTGTAGTATTTAAATAAAAAAGGTAAACAATCATAAACAAGGCCACTGTTTTTCGCTTTTTACTGGAAAACCTGGTAAAATTCCGGAATTAGGGCTGCCTGAACACCGGTAAAAACAAAGATTTCATGGAATCTGCCATTTTACACTAGATCAGTAATTCTACAAAACTTGTATTTTTCTTATAATTGCTTCCTGAACTATTTTCAACTTGCTTTATTTAATGCTTTGTATGTTAAGCCTTCTTTTATTCTGATTATTTATACACACACTAAAAGAATGACAGCAGAATCCCGGCAAAATCCGGAAATTAGAATAATAATCACCAGTGCAATTCCGGAATCTGAAGTATTGAAAATGGAATTTCAGTGTTTTAATCACCGTAAATCAGTGGCCTTGATCATAAATGTAATTTATTAATCTCCAAGGTTCGAAACTAAGAAGCATTACATATAATAGAATAATAAATTCCCATGTCAAAAAATAAATCATCAGAAGAAAAAGAAAAATATAGTGAGGTGGCAGGATTCAACAATAAACATTAAATCTTGAACAAGTACTATACAAATGTCATGAGGTGGGGATCAGTAGGAGCCTTAAAGATGGATACCTGTATTTAATGCATTAAAACAAGTTAAGCTTTAGGATTATCTTGCAGTATTATTTGAAAATCCTGTACACAAAAAGAAGTCTATTCAGCTGGCTGTAAAGAAGATCATTGTCTATTTTACAAAAAGGAGTGCTAGCAAAAGAAACAAGCATTTTTCAGTGCTGAATGTTTCCTTGTTTGGTTTACGTGGCAGATGTGTATTGTGTTAGTTGAACTTCTGGTGGGAGGAAAAGCCTGCCTGAACTATGTTTTGTCATATTTTGGACAGCATTTGAATACAGAAGCTTGGGTAATAAGAAGGATATGTTGAAAATATGGGGTGCATTGCCGGTCCAGTGGTGCTGAGGGTTGAGGAGCTGGACAGCACACCTCATGCCATGGGTGACCCATGTTCAGGAGTGAGTGTAGGCCACTGGGGGTCAGCAGGGGAGAATGATTAAGCATCCAAGGGACAGCTCTCTTTCTCTGGGGAGAGGGGTGGTCAGTTGTTGGTGCATGCTTGGCCCCTAGCAGTGGCTTGGAGATGACACACCAATGCTGCAGACATTGGGTCAGATGCCTGATGGGGTGCACACATGTGAGCGTGAGCAGCACAGTTGCAGGCATCCTTGCACACTCTGCCCCTGAAGGGAAGAAACCAGGAGGTAAAAAAGCTCATGGCAGATGACAGAGGGAGCTTGCAGTTCCCAGCCCCTAATAGTTACAGCACCAACCCCTGTACTGGATCCAGTCTTGGTTGGATTGAGCCCCCTGCCAACCCCACCAGAGGGGATAAGCCCTCAGGTAGCGGGCCGGGGTCAGCTGGTGGATGTTGGGGGGGCAGGGCTGGGTCTTCCTCCAGATAGAGAGGGCCATGGAGCAGGAATAAAATATTTAAGACTTACACAGTTGTTACTAGCATGCGTACTGAAATTGAAACAAGTGGGCATAACTTTGTTGTTTTGTCATATTTTGACCCTAAATTTTGAACAGTCTTCTTATAACCCCACCTCATGAACCCTGTAAATGAAAATTTTCAAATCCGTGGGAAAACAGCATTCCACTCCACAGGTGTGAAAACACATTATGGGCAGGATGTGAAAAATGACAATTGTACTGGTCGTGAGGCGGTGTGATAAAAAGGTTATATTGAAAATTTGGAACAAAAACATTGAAAATGAGCAAAGTTACATGCATGCACAGAAAATTTTGAATGGCTAGGTGTAACTCAATCATTTTTTGGAATTGTTTCACCAAATTTTCAACATGGGACCCCACCTCATGAAGAGTACCACTGTCAATTTGTTCACTCATCATGAAAGGTGATTTTGCAGAGCGACCACACCATTCTGCATCACAGGTGCAAAAACACATTTTGGGCAGGATTTGAAAAAT
This sequence comes from Neoceratodus forsteri, assembly GCA_016271365.2. Classification (NCBI taxonomy): domain Eukaryota; kingdom Metazoa; phylum Chordata; order Ceratodontiformes; family Ceratodontidae; genus Neoceratodus; species Neoceratodus forsteri. The sequence continues at coordinate 622,984,594 of JADMNL010000023.1, read as the reverse complement.
GACAGCTGTACTGTTCATAAGTAGGTGTGAAAAAAAAGGCAATGTTGAAAATATGGAGTGAAAATACTAAACATTTGCGAAGTTAGGAGAGTGCATAGAAACTGCTCAAAACACACTAGTAACACTGTCATGTTTTTGAATTTTTTTCACCAAATTTGCGACATGGGCTATATGGGACCCCACCTCATGAACAGTGGCACTGTTATTTTATTATTCCATGCAGCGACTGCAAAATCACCTTTTGGGACTGAGTAACGAAATGACAGTGGCAGTGTTCATGAGGTCAAGTCCCAAGAACCCATGTTGAAAATCTGGAGCCAAAATTTCTAAAAACGATTGAGACATCAACCTAAGTTGAAAACCCCATTGACTGCTATTATACAGTACTTACGTTTGATTCTTCAGTTTGCCGGTTGACTTTGAAGAGTGCAGATGTGTTCTGGTCCTCAGAAGATGACAGCACCAACCTCCAGAGGTAAGTATGTGGTAAGAGGGTGCAGGGAGGTGAGTGCTCAGTGGGAGGGTGGGCATGGGGGAGGTGGGACTTGGGAGACAATGAGGGACAGTTTTCGTTTTTACAGGTTAAAAAGAAAGGTCGGGGACAGTTTTCTTTATTTAGAGGTACAAATAATAAATAAATTTGAACACACTGGGGTGGGCTCCCAGTGTGTCACATGAGTTGTCAGGGTAGATAATGCCAACATGGGGATTTAGCACCCCGATGTCAGCATGGGAACGGGTTACAGAGGGTGCGGGGTTGACAGCACACAGTGGGAGGGAGTGGGTGGGTATGATTAGATGCCTGGTGCTGGGATGGGAGCAGGAAGGACAGCATCAGTGGGGAAGGAGTGGGATGGTTTAATGAAAGATGCAGGGCCAGTGAGGAAATGGAGGGTGTGGGGAAGACTGCAGCAGTGGGAAGGAGTGGGAGGGTCTACAAAGTTGCAATCCTGGCTATGCAAATGAAAGAAATGAAACACACTCTTTCATTGGTGCGGTTCATTTCTCTCAAGTGCAACCGGCTCACCGCTGTGAAGTTCTGACGGCCGTCATACTCGGCTTCAATGATCATTGGTGTGTCAGGGTTCAGCCCACTATACAGTGCTTTGCATTGGACTCGGGCTTGACTCAGCTCTCAAATGTGGTACTGTCCCAAGATGTTTCTTGAGCAAGTACAAGGAAACAAAAAAATTAGTGGTCTCTAACATAAGAATAAATTTACGGGAAAATGCTACAACATAAATAAAACAGCAGGAAATACATATGTAACCTTGAATGAAAATTAATTGGCCCCTCATTCCCAGTTCATCATTCCTTGCAAATGACAGCATAGCAACAAAGGTGAAAGAATATGCCCCCAACTGAATGGCAACATTTTCAAAAAGTACTGATCAAATAATCAACAGAGACAAACATTACAGATTAGGTATTGCCTTGCTGATTAATGGACATGCAATAAACAGGGGAGCCAGCTGCAATGCCCTGCAATAAGCAAGCAATAAAACATGACGAGATGTGGATTATGCCCCAGGAGCATTATGAGGCATGAAGCACTTCTATCAAGTGCCTTTAGCACTTGGGAAGTGCTCTTATCAGGCCATAACCCATACCTTGGAGTGTCGTACTGCGCTTATAAAATGGGCCACCCAAGTAAATATTAAAATAAATAAATAATATGTCCAACATTTTAAAAAAAGGACATTTTTAGTGTTGCTAATAGGAAAAATAGTTCCCCTATTACTGTACTAACATGTATTTCAGATTGGCTAGCTGGATAGTAGAGGGCCCCCCTCCCAAACAAAAAACACATAGTGGTCAGGTTAGCCCCCCTTCCCAAAGAGAGACATACAGTATTTAAAGTTTACTGTTATTTTTTTTTTCATTTTTCTGTGGCTGTTATGGTGTTACAGGGACTGAGGTTGTTTGCGAGCATGTCCCTTTGCATCGGCTGTAGGTCAAAGCGGCTTTCCATTTTACCATGTCTCTGACAGAGACCGCATCTTTTAAAGAGAATGTTGCAGTGTGTATTATTGGTAGCCCCTATTGAGGAGAGCGGATCCGGTTATTCCCAGAGGTTTTGGAGTACTGGGGCAGTGCTGGGGGGGGGGGGAGTGGGCATGTTGTGGAACTGCAAGGACAAGGGTGACACGATGAGTCATGGATGAGTGGCACGCAAAGAACTGCTGCCAAAAGAAAATAAAGGTCAAATTTTCATTTTCAAACTTTGCAGCATGACACTGGGATTGCTTTTGCTGATGAATGGGCAACTGGGTGGGCTGAATGACAGGCATTTGGCTTTATTAAATATTCACAGTCAGCTGTAATTCATCATGGTCAGATGGAACGAGTTTTTCCAGAGAGTGGCAGAGTGATACTTTTCTGTTGTGGGGCTCAGGTTGACACAACTAGTGTCAGTTGTAAAGTTATGTCCTGATACGGACACAGCTGGAAAACTGTTTTAGCCAATCACATTACAAGAAGTTTCAGACATGTTTTATAACTTGCAATAAATGACATGTCAAAAAATATTGCATGAAAAAAGGGCTTAGCTGCCATTGAATTTCACTGCTCCTTGCAGTATACTGCAGCATTTTGTGACTGATTTTGTTGCCTTGACCTACTGCTCTTATCTCTGCATTACCTGGGTTGTATTGTGCCTACCTTTTTACTGCCTAGATACATTTTTCCTCTAATATTCTTATCATATTTCCTACATTGTTACAGCCTTATGCCTTGTGCTAAGTTACTCTTTTTAGGTATTATTTTCACTTTGTTACCTCACATGGGACAGGCTTAGGGAAACCATAGAGGTAAACCAGAGATAGGGTCAGAAGCTATAATCAAGTGCAGGGCTTACAGGCAGACTGGATGGGCCTAGTTGTCCTTATCTGATAACAATTTCTATGTTGCATATATTGTACATTTCACAGTCTTGTTATTGTGCTTTCATTAATTTTTTAACTTATTGCCCTGTATTTTGCACTTTGCATTTATTGCACATTCTCAGCTATTGTTCTACGTTTTGCTAATTTTCTTTCATTTAATTTTTTTCCTGTTACTTTGTATTTCTATGCATACTTTACTACTCTGTACATACTGCCTTTTGCATTGTATATTTCTCATTATGTCTCTTTGCATTGTATTTTTTGCCTATTGCTGTATACTCTCCCAGGTCATGCCTGAAAATAGGTATACCTAATTGTCCAGTGCAGTTACCTGCTAACCAGAAACAAATAAATAAATACACTTTAGAATTACTGTGTTGTGTCCTTGCTTGAGTCACTGAACTACTATGGTTAATACTTCTATGGTCTGTAGGTAGAAGGATGCCAAGAGGCCCCCTTCCCTAAGTGCTCCCAAATTATCATGATGACACCAGGATTATAACCAAGAGACAATGTACACCTTACAGATATTGTCTGGGATTTGTGTTTGGACTCTATATGGTAGCCTCTGATCAAACATTTATTGGAGTGAGAGGCATGTGTGGGTCAGACAAGGTCCTTCTGTGGTGGCATTGGACTCTCTTTCAAGATGATGGTACAAGGAGGAAAAAGAAAATAGAGTCGAATTCTTCCAAAAGGCTTCATTCTTCAGTTGGTATAAGGTGGGGGGGCCATGTGACCTGGTGCCCAGTTTTGGGGTCTGAGGCTAACCTCATTGGGCTTGCCCATGGGTATAGTGTCACCAGATGAGGGTAGGTGCTTGACATCCAGCCAGGTGACCCCCCTCACCCGCTGGGGTTTGCAGTTCAACCCTGGGAGATACACACTTCCCTTGGTCAAAGATGCCCTTCTGAGAAGGGGAGTGGAGGCCTTGAGGTGCACTTTGCAAGATTTCCAAGCTGCGAACACAACTCCAAAATTATGTAATATTGATAAATTAATGCACATCTGTGGCCATTTTTTCCCACATCTTCATTGTAGTGTGTGTTTTTTCAGGGGTGGAGAAGTAGGGGCCTATCAAATAATGCAGCATTACTGTGTTGCATCCACACTGGAGTTACTGTACTACTTAATATGTCTATGATCAGTAGGCAGAATGATACCAAGAGGCTCCCCACAGACTACCTGCACTTCTTTTTGTTAAAAAAATAAGACTGCCCCTCATTATTATTCCATTAGTAACTTTTAAGTAGCATTGCATGACAGAGAAATTCATGAGCTGTATATTTTTATTGTATTTGAGATTGCCCCTTATATCATGACTGATATGATATTATTTTCCCATTTTGAGTCTTTTTTACCACTTTTTTCAGTTAAAATAATAATAAAAAGAGCACTCATTTTAATATGCATTTTTATCAGTATTCTCTATTGTTTTGAACACCCATTGTTTGTCACTGTTCTATTGTGACTATAATGAACTAGCATGCCACACACTGCTTCCTGACCTGACAGGACAATAGCTGTACAAAAACAGTGGGGAATACATATGAAAACCTAGTTTAAACCATGTTAAAAGGAGAGTTACTTTTATTATTTCAACTGTAAAAAAAAGTGGTAAAGTAGACTCAAAATGGGAAAAAGATATACAAATCAGGAAAAAAGGGAAAATCTAAAACAGAATAAAAAAATATAGGTCAACATGTTCAGTGTTATTTTGCACTGCTGCTTGTCATCGAGGCACAGCTCAGGATGTATAGGAAAACCAGGAGCAGTTGTAGAATTCACAATAAGAGTTTTATTATTAATAACAGTAACATAAAAAATATAAAATTGTGCAGTATAACTATTTACAAAGGCAGTATAAACAGAGAACGTCCATCTGGGTTTCTTCACAATTTCCAATCTCAGTCTCTGTGTTTCTCTTTTACAAACCATTGTAGCTCCTTTTTATAAGTCTTTGCAACTGACACTTGTTAAGAAAACAGCATGCTTCTCACACTGTGTTCCTGTAATTTTCAACAAGTGCAGCAAAAAGTACATTGTGACCCAGAACTGACCTCTTTCTTACAGCTTCTCAGGTTAAGCCCTTGAGTTCCAAACAGCTTTTTGCAATCATTTCAACAGTATAGCTATATACATTTCAACAGAAAAAATATATACATTTCTAAGCAAAGGATACCAGTATCAGTTACATTTCCACATAATGAGTCACATATAGTTTTATACCAGTAAATATGCAAGGGGAGGGGGAGAAAAGACAAAACAGCAAGTGAGGGTAGAGAGAAAGTGAGAGGCAAAGAATGGCAAGACCATCAGGGTGATCAAGTCCTAGGTCACACAAGGAAATTTGGGTTGTGCAACCAGACAGAGAAGAGACAGAAAAAAAAGAGAATAGAACAGATCCTTGCATTTAAACTCTTCTCCATAACAACTGTGACAGGGCTGTATTCAACCCTGTCACACTGCTTTAACACTTGCTGTGCCACGGACTGATATATCAGTCTAAAATTCCTATGCATTCTAATTCTGTAGACAGCCTAAGGGTTAAAGTTCATTTATCTTTACTTTTCACCTCTGATTGTGCTCTGCTGTTCCATAATGCCCATATATCTTCATAAATTAAAACTTTCTCCATTCAGTTTTAGAATTCCATGCTCAGTTTGTTCATTCTCCCCTCTTAAAGTCATTTTTTTGTTTAAGCTCAATGTGGCATATGTCTAGTAGCTTTTTGCCTCTGCTGGTATCATACTGTACATTAAGAGAAAATCCTCCCTTTTTCTTCTATCCTTCTGACTCATCATGTCACAGTGCCATTAGTCAAATGAAAACTATTAGGCATATTTTACCTGACAAAACTAGTTTGGCACTCAGAATGTGGCTAGTCAGTCCTATCTATACACATTCTGAGAATTACATCAATTGCAATAAAACACATGCTTTTTGCCTCCTATAGTGTTTGTGTGGACTTCCATTTATTGGCCATATCAAAAGAAGCCTGAGCATTAGTACAGCTGAACGTGAGACAGTAATGAGGACACATAGCATAGTGTTCACTATGACCGACAACTCTAAGGAGGAATCCCATGAATTCAAAGTGAGTTTAGATTTTATGGAATTAAAATGGACCCCTCTATCATAGAAGTGGAAGTATTTCCAAATAATTGCTGCATTGAGAGAAATCTTGAAACTTCACACTGAAAACTCTCAGCTCAAGAGAACTGAATAAGAAATTTTAATGTGCAGCTTTTCTCCAGAGAAGTAGTTTTCATCCTTCCAGTAGTCTCTGTGTTGGCTTATTAGCAATGAATGTTTTTCCCTTTTACTCTCCTTGCTCCCTTCTGCCTCCCATTACCCCTACAGTCTTTTTCCCAACTCCTTGCTTAGGATGACACATTAAAGTGATAATGGAATCTTCAAATCAAGGGGCAGTGGATGTGACCTACCAAGATTTCTGCAAGGCCTTCAAAACTGTTCCACATAGGAGCTTGATAAATAAGTTGGGCTGCCTGGGAGTGGGCCCCAAGCTGGTAAACTGGGTCAGAAACTAGTTGAGTAACATAAAACAGAGGGTAGTGGTAAATGGCATTCAATCTAAGGAGAGGGGTGGTGACCAGTGGGGTGCCACAGGGATCTGTGCTGGGGCCAGTCCTCTTTAATATCTTCATAAGTGACATTGCAGAGGTACTGGAGGGAAGGTATTCCTCTCTGCAGATGACATTAAGATCTGCAACAGGCTCAATACTCCGGGGGGAGCGGACCAAAACATGCTTGAGGAGTGATCAAGAGTGTGACAGCCAATATTCAGTGCAAAGAAGTGCAAAATCATGCATTTCAGAAAAGGGGCACACTGGGTGGGCCACAAGGTCCTTATCTGCTGTTACCTTCCATGCATCTATGTATCTATGTAAATTCATATTTGTATTGTGACTTTTAGTAGTCATTTAATTGTTAAGTGATACTTATCAATTTATGGATATGGATTTTAGTAATTAAATTTATTGGGAATCTCATTGCCTGTTTCCCCTTTTTTGTGTTCCCTTGCCAAATGCATGTAAACATATTGTGGTCACTGTGAGCTGTAAGAGTGCATTTGGGGGCTTGCACTTCTTCCACCTATCACAGCTTCAGAATGCCCAATCTCCTTCCTACATTCTACCCCTCTCTACTGTTTCCATTCCCTCTGTATCTTTTTTCTTTGAAGTGCTTGGCCAATCACAACACTGGAAAATGCAAGGTGGAAGTGGGTTTTGCTTTCATACTAGAATTTATACTAGGAAGGAAAAAGCGGAGAAGCTGTGAGCCTGTACTTATCTCTTGGTGGTTTATTTCAGACTGCAATTAATTAGCAATAATTTATCAAGTCTGAATTTAAACTGTAATTTATGTTTAATAATGACTACATTAGTACATCCTGTGGCACTCCACTAGTTACTTTTCCTGTTGTAGACATGTGCCCATTTATTTTTGTTTTTTGTGTTGTTTGATAACAGTACTGTTCTCCAGTTAAATAGCTATGTGTCCATGTTTTTTGTTTGAAGTTTTTTGTAACATGCTTTGCTGAAATCAAGAGATATATTGTATGTGGAGTTGTGATCCAAACAACTGATATTTTCTTAGAAATACAAGTTTGTTGTACTTGACCTCTTAGCTTGGAAACCATATTAATAAGGGGCCTGATATTGTAAGGTGTTTACAATTTTGTTTTTGATAATGCTTTTGAGTATTTTCCCTGGCTCAGATGTCAAGCTTATGATTCTAACCATACTACTGGCATGTTGATCCCCTTTTTTGTTGCTTGGGGCCACTAATGCCTTATTACAGTTCAATTGAGTTTTGCCCTGTTTGATTGATGCTTTGAATATTATTTGTAATGGTTGGGCACCATTATTTATCACTAGCTTTAACATACTTGGGGAGATGTTTTCCGGGCTAGGTGAGGAATCTCATTTAAAGTTTTAATCTTTTGTATTATTGTTTCTATGCTAATCTTTAAATCTATTATCACTTTTTTTGCATTAAATCTGGCTGTCTGTGTTTTTTTTTGTGGCATATATTGATGTGAAATATTGGTTCAAAGTATTTGCTATTTCTTTGGGGAGCTCATAGTTTTATCATCTATAATTAGTGGTCTGATTTTGATTGAGGACCTTTTTAAGAGTTTATGTATCCATAGAAGGCTATATTATTGCTTTAATTTGCTGTTTGAGCCAACTTCATTACCATTAGCTTTTTAGACATTCGAATTGTGTTTTTGTGGGGTTTTTTAGCTTTGTTTGAATATTTCCTGCGTCTCGCTTCTTTTATTTTTAATAGTCTTTGCACTTTTTGTTTTTTTAATTATTTTTTTTGATTTTTTAACCATTTTAGTTTTAATCACCTGCTGTTGTACTTGTTTACTTTAACAATATTTTTGTTACTGATTGCAAGGATGATTTCCTTGATCTTTGTATTTGCCAGGACTTGTTCCCAGTCTATTTTCATAATTTCCTCATTGATCTTAATTTTGTTTGCCTTATTATATTGAAATACTGTAGTTTTACCATTATTAGTGTTGTGGGTAGTATTGATTTCAACATGAATAGTATTATGGCTACTATTATCTAGTGGTTTTGTAACTTTTATGTGTTTTTTATGGCTGATGAAGTTATTGTTAAGTCCATCCCACTTAGTGGGTTTATTGGTATACTGTTAACATAGCATTTCAGTAATAGTGCAGTGAAATGCAAGCCATGGAAGTAGCAAGGGCATCAACAGCTACATGGACAAAACAGATTGTTGAAATGCTTACCGTGGTAATTTGTCCCCCTCCCCTGAGTTGCCTCCCCTCCTGGAGGAGTAGTAATAGTAAATCACAACACACCTCGAGTGATTAACCTCCCCGAGTTGCCTTCCCCCAAAGTGGTAATAGTAAATTGATCCCGAGTTGCCTCCTGCCCCCAGAGTTGTAATACTAAATTGCTGTGCTGTTATTAGTGTTTGCGCTATTTGTAAAGTGTGAGTTTTGGTGTTAGCATTTTCTCTGTGCTGTTAGTAACCATGCTGCCTTTTTTTTTTGTGGACTTCTTGTGGACCCATGTTTATCAACATACTGTATTAAGTTTAGTTATTCTGAGACTTCTACAAAGAGTCAACTAGAGGCTGTTTATGCTGTCTGATCTGCCCAAGTAATGTCCCCTATATTTAGGTCTCCTAGTAATATTGAGTCTCTCATCTCAATGCTATTTCAAGTTCTAAATACACATGTTCTATGGTTATTTTATCAGAATTTGGTGGTCTGTAACATATTCCAATCATTAGAGTTCTTATATTATTGTTAGTTACCTTTAACCATACGGTTTCAGTATATGGGTGTTTGATATGACCTTGTTTGTTATGTCTGTTGCCATTATACCATCCTTTATGTATATAGCAATCTCTCTTCCATTTTTTTGCACCCTGTCCTAGTGATAGAGACTGTACAGCTAGTACTGTACATCCACCCGCCAACATTTTATGTGCAGTTTGTTCTGCTTTACAAGTGCTGTCCAGCATTTTGTTTTCCTTCTGTCTTGGGGATAACAGAGATGTAACATAACAGCCACAATTGTTTCCTTTCTGTGCGACCATAGCAATATGCACCTTACTTGTAGTGGGTGATCAACCTTGCTGCAGGTATCCGTTCTCCTTCCTGACCTAGCTGATGCAGAAAACCGGCAGTGGATGCTAAATTCCATTGATGGCAACCCCTCCCACCTGACTCTGACACTTTCAATGAGGTGGAGGTGGGTGCTCAGCACTTCAACCACTATCTCCTCTCTTTCCCAATCTAGCTTTTTAAGAAATCTGTGGTGGGTGTTGAAACCACTGTAGAAATCCCTTTTCCCACATGACCTAGTCAATCTTCATAAAACTGGCAGCAGGTGCTCAATCCCACCACCAGTATCCCTGTCCCATCTGAGAAGCTCTTAAAGAACACCAGCAGTAGACATTTAATCCCACCACTGGTACCAGCCCTTCCAACCAGACCAGCCTACCATTCTAACGCAGGGATGCACAATCCCCATGCAGACAAAACAACACCCCCCACACACACACATAGATACATAAGTCACTTCCCCCAGACATTCTTCAACACCAGGGTGCACAATCCTGGTCAACAACCTCTCTGCCACCACAGTATAAGGCACTTGGGTGCCAACCACCATAGCTATCAAACAACACCAAAAACAAAAAACTGCCTTGTTGTTGCCTGTTTTATAACAAACTCTGGCCAGAGCCGATAGGGCTACAAGAGAGGAATTTGGGTTAAAAATATTGACAATTATTTTTCTTTTTATATTTTTACACCTACTTTTCAATACAGCTTTGTGAAGTACCTGCCTCATAAAGAAGGGCAGAGAAAATGTTCATTCCCTTGCCTAAAGGTGATGTCATGCAGTAAATGCAAAATCAACTTTTGGGCTACAAACACACATTTTGAGGAGGAGTTGATAAATGACAGCTGTCACATTAATGAGTCACTGTACCAAAATGGACATGTGGAAATAGCATTTATGTTTAAAAATAAATTAATTATTTATGTTTTTTAATCTCGTGTGCTCTTGCTCTGTATTGCCACTGCTTTTGATAACCAATGTGCCCCTAGATAGTCCCAAGACTGTACCTACCATGTGCCTTTCAACTCATTTCTTCCACCTGAGAGTCATCTTCTGAGGGAAGCAGTGCCTGAAATTCCTTCTGCCAATGTTTCAGGTTATTTTCTGCCTCTTTTTGATGGATTCTTGGCTTGTGCCCCACTCTGGAGTATTTCTACATGAGGGACCCTAGACATGAGCTACAGGGAGGATTAAACTCATGTACTTGAAGAAGGTATTGTCCACTTTTTGACTTCCATAGTTATTCTCTCATCTGCTTATGTTTCTGCTGCCCTCACCCTCCTTCCTACCCCCCTTTCTTTACCAGATATACCTTCCTGTCTTTTTCCATCTGGGTCACTTTGTACTTACTAAATGCTGTTTAGTTGTCCTTTATTGCCTTTTTCATTTCCTTAGAGAACCACAGCAGCCTCTTCCTCCTGTTTCCCATGCTCACTTCCTTCAAACTGCATGCTGTTGCCTTGGAAATTCCCTCCTTAATCATCTTCCACTGGGTTTCCACTCCTCTATCCATTCCCCCTGAGGCATTTACTGAAGCAGTTTCCTATTAGAAGACTGTGGACGTATATATACGTCCAGAATCTATATACGTTCACACATATTCAGTTCTCAAAGGGTTAAAATCTTTCCTTGTGAAGTCAAGGGCCCTAGTCTTAGTGTTCTTTTGCTCTTGCCCAATCTGTTTGTCAAATCACACAGTACGTGGATCACTTGTTCCCAGGAGACTACTCACTGTGATGTCTGCAATGCTGTTCCTGTTTCTAAAGATCAGATCCACCACTGCCCTGACTCTAGTGGGCTCCATAACCAGCTGCCTGAAAAATGCCCCTTTTAGGGAGTCGAGGATGGCACTACTCCTTTTTGTAGCTGTGGCTAGAATATCCCAGTCTACTTCTAGTAGATCAAAGTTCCTCAAAATCAATACTTCCCACTTGCTCACCATTTTGCTAATTGCATCTCTCACAGTTTCCCCTTGTGTCAGTGGTCTGTACACCACTGCCATTGAATAAAGGCCTCTAAACCTGTCTCTAGACTGACCCATAGTAACCCCAGCCCATCCTCATCCCCCTGGTGTCCACTGTATCTCAGTGGCATTTATACTTTCCATCACATATAAAAGAACCCACCCATCTTTCCTCCTTAACCTGTCCTTCTGGAAAATGGTATAGCCCTTGGTGGTCTCTTCCCAGCTGTGGCTATCAGTGCACCATGACTCCATTATGGCCACCATATCCAGGTCTACCTGTACAACATTTTTCTGAAGATCAGGAACTTTGTTTTCTATGTTCCTACCTGGAGGGATGGAGACCTGTAAAAATGGGATCGTTTCCATACATCCAGGATGGGAATGGCAGTCCTAGGTGAATGGTTTCAATGATACCTCAATGGGCATTTAGAGTAGCCAAGAGGGAGTTGCAGAAAAAACATGGCAGGCAGTGAATGCTCCTTCCAGATGATAGAGCAGCAGAAAAAGATAGCACTGGGGAAATATAATCCCCAGGGGTAGTAAGGAGTAGGGGCAATGGGGGAGGAATGGACAGGAGGGTCAAAAAGTGGAACTAGGGCAGAAGAAACCAATAGGGATGGTGGGTAGGTGTGTAGGGGACAAAACCCTTGATGGAAAAATTATTTTAGCTTTATTATCAAGAATTGATTTTTTAATTATTATAATTATCTTATCTGATTTTTATATGGTATTAAGATGGGAAATGTTTACTCTAATTTCTGGTTACGGTTAATGTTGATTAAGTCTTAAAACAGTAAAATGGAGGAATGATGCCATTTAAAATGGAGACAGTTTCAGAGTTCAGAAAAACAATGGTCTTAAAGAGACTGTTTTAAATTTCAAGGCTATGTGCTCTAGCTGTAGAACAGAGATAAGTTGGGGCCTAATTTACATATTCCACATTCCAGAGAAGACACTTTTATTAGGATTTTTGGTTTGTTTTTTACAAGGAAATATTTTGGTCCTAGCTAGAGCTAGATATCCGTGACTACAATCAGATAGAAGATCATGTGACTAGTACAACATGGACTCATCTGAAAAAAGGAGCCCTGTTACTTTACATTAGAATAAGAAATTTTATTCATAGTTTAAAGATGCAATGCACTGCCCACATGAAAACTGGACAGTTACTAGATACTAGTATGATGAATAAGCTTACTAATTTTCATGACTGCAGGACCAAAGGTGCAAGAGTTATGACTGAAACTTATTTTAGTATAATTTTCCTATTCAAAACTAGACAAATCTAGTATCTCTTGATAGCTCACATCTTAGGAAGTCTAACAATATGACTCTTAAGTCTGTAGTTTGTGGCTATAGAGAGAAATACTGTCTAAAAGTTTATAATAAATTAACTTTTCTGACAGTGATTTATTACTTTCCTTGGAAGAACAAAGAACCTCATGTATTTCTACAAAAAGTAATGTTTTAAAGACTTTAAGAATGGATTTTTCTTACAAATCATATATCATTCTGTAGCTTACAGTAGAATACTTAGAGCAAGAGTATCACTTTATTTTAAGAAATTTTATTAAAATTATGAAGTTGTAACTTTAATCATGTAACTTAGGAAATATAAATACTACAAATATCAGACTTCTACCAGAATAAGTTGCTTAATGTAATACACCTGAATATGTAAGTTTAATGTTTAAATTAGGTTAAATTAAAATGTTATTAAGGAAAATAATTTTGAACTAAAAACATGTCTGAGGAGAAAGGGGTTGTCTTTAGAGGCATGTCTGTATGTCATCATTTATCTTCTGAGATGTGCCACCTTTCTAGTGACTCAGACCAATCAAAATCTGGTGATGTTATCACCAGGGCAGTTTTATATTAATAAATTTGTCTGGTCACACTGCAGTCTGGACCAAAATATTAATGCAAAAATACCTAAGTTAGTTTAACTAAGAATCTTAAAGGCTTTATGCTGTATCTAGGTCAAAGAGGCAGTATAGCACAGTGGTCTAAGGCTCTGAGCTGCAAATCTGGTGACACCCAGCAGACCAGACCTGGGTTTGAATCCCACAGCTGCCATTTGCATACTGTGTGACAGAGCAAGTCACTTAACTTCCTTGTGCTCCCAGGTCATTCCTGTAAAAAAGCTTTCAGCTTAGTGTGCTATTCCTGTTTAAACAACTAAAAAAAAGAACTTTGGGCCATGCCTGCCTGTTTGAAATGCAGGGACCAGCCTAAGGATAGCAAAAAGCTTATGCAGTGCTGCCAAAAGATCCAGGTGCAAAAACCAGATGCAAGGACATTCTCATTGTGTATGAAGCATGGTCTGTGTTTTATTTGCTGAGAATATTGACTGAAGTAATGTTGCCTGCTGTTAACCAGACACAGACTTACCTTTAGCACTCACACAAGCTATACATCATGCTTATCAGAAAGAGGTCTATGCCCAGATATTCAAAGGGGTTGCAAATGGTGCAACAGGATTGCACCATGCACAACCCCAATGTGCCCCAGTGTGATATTCAAATGGATAAGTTGCGATGCACAAATCCCGATATGCCGGCGTGCATTTTTTATTTTTTTTAATTTTTATTGACCGGGTAAGTGCACTAGACAAATCCTGCCTATTTTCAGGCATGACCTGGGGGAGGAGGATACAGATGAATGCCAACTGACCTTGAACCAGATTAAGATGTAGGTGGTATTTTTAGTGAATGAGGGAAATTTGGCCAGGACACCGAGGAAATTCCCCTACTCTTTTCGATTAGTGCCATAGGATCTTTAACATCCACCTGAACTACCACCAATCCAAGCAGATAGGACCTCGGTTTAACATCTAATCCAAAATACAGCACCTCAGAAGTGCAGCACTCCTCTCATGCTGCACTACAGTGTCAGTACTGGGATATTAACCCAAGTGCCAGATGTGGGAACTGAACCCACAGCCCTCTGATCTCCCAGCCTCAGAGGTGAGTGTGCTACCTACTGAGCCACTGACACTGTGCTAATTACACTGTGCATTGGTAATGTATGCGGTGCAAATGCAGGGGGTATGCCCATGCATATGTGGCACATCCTAATTTCAGCCTGGGATGTACGGTGCATATGCTGGCACAACCCTGATGTGTGCTGCATATGGAGGTGCACTGTTGAGCCTGTAAAATGGAGGAACAAATACAGGTCACCCACAGGTGGGTGGTTGTATTGCAAGGTGCAACACACCAGCCGGCAGCCATGGGTGGCCACATGCCCAGCAGGAACAATGGCCACAGGCACCAGAACACACCCTGGTGGGCTAGTGTACCCCCCTCCCTCATGTCTGATCTCTGGCTGTATGTCCACTAAGAAGTACCCTGGTGGTCCAGTGGATCCCGCCCTCCTGCATGCCCAATCACGGGCATTAGTTAGACATATAAGTACCCCAGTGGTTCAGTGTTTACCCCTCTCCCTCCAGTATGCACAATTGTGGGCATCTGTATGCAAACATAACACTCGGTGTCCAACTCTCCCTCATCCACCCAATCACGGGCATGTGTTATATAGAGTTCACCTGGTGGCCGGTGGACCCCCCTTCCCACCCACCCACCCACAGAGAACCACCACTCCAGCTCCTCTCATCATCGGTGGGCAGCAGCACCTTGCCCACATATTGCCTAGCCACCCACTGAATGACAGCGTACGGTATGTGCTGTATGCCCATGTGGTCCACAGTGTGGACCAATGGGCATGCCGACCATACTGTACTACACAGGCACAAATATGGGAATGAACACTTGTTGATGTTTACAATATTATGCTTGATATTTTTGCTAATGAGGAATATTTAAAATGATTGTATAGGTGTAAATAAAATATTGATTTTTCATAATTATAAGTGTGATAAGCAGTGTCATTTGCCATTATATTTTAATCTGGAGAGCATAGTATAATATCACATGTGGATTTATTATTTTTGGTAATTTATGAAATACTTTTTGGGTAAGGTCCTAGGTCAATCCCAGTGCATTATTATAAAAAGTGATATTGTAAGCCTTTGTTCTGCCAGGTGAAAGATGAAAGGTGAAGGACAGTAAAAGTGAAAATGTAAAACAGTGGGATGCTTCAAGAGGGGCTGGGATAGGGTAGAAGGTGGGTCATGGGAGGGGGTGGGGTAGGGTAGGAGGGGCAGCTGCAGAGTGGGGGTGCTAGCTGCAAAATCGAGCAGCCTTGATAGACCAAATGGCCTTTTATTTATTTATTTATTTATTAGCTTTTGGTAACCAGGTAAGTGCGTTAGGCAAAATGTGGACCTGCCTATTTTCAAGCATGACCCGGGAGAGTACAGAAATGAGTACAACAATACACAGATACAAAATTTACAGCATTATCAGTCAATAATATGGCACAGTATGGCAAGCAGGACCTCACGCAGGAGGGTTAAAGTACAAAAACATCATTATCAAAATGGTTCCAACATTGAAGTGCGACAAACAAAGCAAAATGATGAATTTAAACCTGTACAAGACCAACACAGGAGGGTCGGACAAAGTGGACTACATTTGACAAAGGACATCCAAAGAGAAGAAAGAGAGAAACAAAACCTGACCACAGAGTGGTGGAGAGAGCACATAAATTGCAGACAGGACATAACTACAAAGAGGAAGGTTGAGAGCCTTTGCTGACACCACAGCCCAGATATTCAAAAGGGCTGTGCATGGTACAACAGTGTTGCACCATGCGCAACCCACTGATGTGCCCCAGCGTGATATTCAAAAGGGAAAAGTGCATGGCACAAATCCCAATGTGCCGGAGCACATCAGTAATGTATGCAGGCACAGGTGGGGGGGTTGTGCCCATGCATACTCTGCATGGCCCGATATTCAGCCCGGGATGTGCAGAGCCATGCATGTGCAACCCCTACCTGCACCAGCACAAAGTTCCACCAAAAAAAAAAGGAACAACTGATGGCCACCCACAGGTGAGCTGCCACATTGCAGGGCGTAACACGGCAGCTGTCACCTGTGGATGGCCACCAGAGCTCTGGCTGCACCTGGCGGCACCTCCCATGCCCGATCACAGGCATTTGTAAAATAAAATAAGAATGCCATCCTAGATCCCTGGTGGTCCAGTGGACCCTTATGTGCCCGATCGTGGGCATCTGTATAAAAGACAGAAATATCCATCCTATATCACTGCTGGTCCAGTGGACTGCTATGTGCCCGATCGTGGGCATCTGTATAAAAGATAGAAATATCGTCCTATAGCCCTGGTGGTCCAGTGAACCTCTATGTGCCTGATCGCAGGCATCTGTCCAAAAATAGAAAACAGTCCAATATCTCTGGTGGTCCAGTAGACCGCTATCTGCCCAATCATGGGCATCTGTCCAAAAATAGAAAACAGTCCAATATCCCTGGTGGTCTAGTGGTACTCCCCACCAGCCCACTGAGCCCCACCACCCCGCTCCCCCCCTTGGTCAGCCGGCGGGTGGCAGCACCCTACTCATCTGCCGCCCAGCTGCCGGCCGACTTACACCTTGGTAGGGCTGCCGCCCATTGGTTCACAGCATGAGCCAATGGGCGTAGCATCTACCATACAGACATTCAGATATGTGAATGATTCATTCACATATCTGGAATGTGTATACTATGGGGCTGCATGCCCATTGGCTCATGCTGTGAACCAATGGGCATGCAGCCTCTGTAGTGCAGTCGGCAGGTGGCAGAGTGGCAGGCAGGTGGGTGCTGCCTGCTGCCGGCAGACCGGGGGGAGTGGGGTGGTGGGGCTCAGTGGGCTGGTGGAGGGGGTGCCACTAGACCACCAGGGATATTGGACTGTTTTCTATTTTTGGACAGATGCCCGCGATCGGGCAGATAGCGGTCCACTGGACCACCAGGGATATTGGACTCTTTTCTATTTTTGGACAGATGCCCACAATCAGGCAGATAGAGGTCCACTGGACCACCAGGGCTATAGAATGGATATTTCTGTCTTTTATACAGATGCCCATGATCAGGCAGATAGCGGTCCACTGGACCACCAGGGACATAGGACGGATATTTCTGTCTTTTATACAGATGCCCGCGATTGGGCTGCAGGGGGCATCAGTCCCTGATGGCTGTTGCCTGGCAGGACGCCAGGTGCAAGTAGTCGGGGATCAGCGCACCTACGTGCAAATGGGGCCATAATGACATGCAAATGGTCCCATGTGCACCTTGCATACATTATGGCCCCATTTTCATGTTAAGTTTTGAATATCGCAGTTGTGCAGGGCACAATGGAACTTGCACTAGCACATCCCCATGCTCCACTCTGGCCACTTGCGCTGGTGCAGTGCCACTGCTTCATGCACTCTGGAGGTGGCCAAGATGTGATATTCAAAGCTGCTGAGCCATGGTGCAGCTCCATTGAATATCATCCAGTCCACACCCCTGCGCAGCAAAGTTGCGCTGCACCCAAGCTTGCGTCATAGCCTGGCGCAGCTTGAATATCTGGGCCCACGTGTCATTAGGTGAGAGAAAAGTGCTTTCTTGAATGTGTCATGAGAGGTTGAGCCCCTAATATGGAGAGGAAGGGAGTTCCAGAATTTGGGGGCAAAGTGGGAGAAAGCTTATTCACCCATTTTTGTGGAGCAAGGTGGAACAGAGAGTAGAGGGAAGGCAGTGGACTGCCTGCTGGCAGTTTTGTATGTTCATAAGCTCGAAAAAGGGAAGGTGAAGGATGGACTTGAAAAGGGAGATCAAAGTAGGTGCAGGTAAGGACAAAGGGAATGGAGAATCATGTGAGCCAATGCAATGAGCCTAGCAAAAAAAATTCCTGACCTTGAGGCTACCATTGCAGAAGTAGATCTGGATCTTGTACCCATAACAGAATTATGGTGCACCAAAAGCCACAGCTAAGAGGTGGCCGTACTGGGGTACAGTACCTGTTTAGAAAGGATATGGCAGACACAAAAGGAGGTGGTTTTATATGTAAAGTAAGGTATTAAGGACACAGAAATATAAGGTCACAGCAGGGGGGAGGAGGGCTGGAGGTTACTTGGGCCTATATAAATATGGCGGTGATGTATAGGCCACCAACACAGACAGAGAAAATAGATGTGGTTTTGTGGGAGGTCCTGTGCCAAATTGCAAGCAAAAGGGAAGTAATTATTATAGGTGACTTTATTCTACCGGCAGCGAACTAGAACATTCAGTCTACAGCTACAACTTGGAGCAGGGTCACCATAGACTCCCTGCAAAGGGCATTTCTCAGACAGCTACTTAAAGATCTCACTATAGAGTGGGCAGTGCTGGATCTAGTACTTATGAACAGGGACAGCATTGCATATTTCACAATGGGTAGCTCTCTGGTTTCAAGTGATAACTGTACAGTGTAGTATGTTATACAGATTGGACAGAAGAAAAAATGCACTAGGACGAGGGTCCTGGACTTCAAGAGAGCAAATTTTTTTTCCCATACAGGTTTTTTCCCTCCTTGGAGCCTAGCAGGTGATTTCTGTCCCTCCCTCAGAGCGACTTCAGTCTCCAGTACAACCTTTTCACCCACCCAACTGACTTGGTGATCCCCATGGGTTGCCCCCCCATGACAGGACTGAGACGAAGGGTGCAGACTTACCCTCCCACTCCAGAGACTAACATCTAGATTCTGGGTGTCAGAATGGGGCACTGGTGGGGCCATCATGGTGCCTGCCGACTCTATTTTTCTCTTTGGTTTTTCACACACCCCCATTGACATATGCCGACAGTTTGCCTCCCAACCCATATCCCCCTCCAGCCTTTTCTAGAGGGCGATCAGTGAGTGGGACAGCAATTCCTCCCTCCATGAGAGAGGCTGTCTCTTTCCTGCTGACCCCCAGTGGTCCGGGCTCATTCCTGAACCTGGGTCACTGGCATGGCATGAGGTGCGGTGTCCAGCGCCTCAACCTCCAGCACCACCAGACCAGCAAGAGAGCAGATTTTAACGAAAGAGAAAACTGCCTTGGGGAGGGGGATAGCCAGAGAGGGTGGAGAAACAAGAGACTAGAATAAAGGAGGGAATAACTAGGTAACTAGGGAGATGGATCAGTTGAAATCAGTGGATGTGGTCTGTCTTGACTACAGTAAGGCCTTCATCACTGTGCCCCACATGGGGTTGATAAAGAAACTTAGAAGCCTAGGGGTGGGGGAGAAGATGGTGGGCTGGGTATCTAACTGATTGAAAGATAGGAAGCAGAGAGTGGTGGTTAATGGCAGTCAGCTTGAGGATGGACGAGTGACCAGTGGAGTACCACAGGGATTGGTACTGGGCATCGTTTTCTTGAATGTCTTCATAAGTGACATTGCTGAGGAACTAGAGGGCAAGGTCTGCCTCTTTGCAAATTACACATAAATCTGAAACAGGGTGGACACCCAGAAAGGGGTGGAGATAATGCAAGGGGATCTGGAGAAACTGCAGGAGTGGCCTACAGACTGGCAGCTGAGTTTCTATGCCAAAAAGTACAAAGTCATGTACCTAATGTGAGGGAACCCAGGGACTGTGTATAAGATGGAGGGGGGTACTTACAGTTACCAAGCAAGCGAGAGACCTTGAGGTGATCATATCTGATAATCTCAAAGTGGCAGGGCAGAGCAACAGGGCAGCAGGCAAGGCAAGCCAGATGCTGGGGTGCATAGGTGAATCTCCAGTAGGAGAAAGTAGGTGATGTTGCTCCTGAATTGCTCACTTGTGAGACCCTATTTGGAGTACTGTGTCCAATTCTGGAGGCCATACCTCTGCAATGACATTGACAGGGAGGAAGAAGTTCAGAGGACAGCTACTAAAATGTTGCAAGGGCTGCACAAGAAACCGTTCAAGGAGAGGGTGCAGGAGCTCAACATGTACTCCGGTTCAGAGAGGAGAGGAGAGGAGAGGAGAGGAGAGGAGAGGCGAGTGGACATAATTTAGACCTTTACGTGCCTTACAGGGGATGAGCAAGATACAGGATTGGAGTCCCTTTAATAGGAGGAGGAGCACCAGAACATGGGAGCATGCCATGGAGTTTGATGAAAGGAAGTTTAAGAGGGATGAGAGGAAATACTTTTTCACAGAAAGACTGGCTGATGCCTGGAACAGCCTGCTAGAAGAGATGGCATGGGTAAAGACAATGAGGAGTTCCAGGCATAAATATAGGTAAAGAAAGATGAAGTGATATCTGTGATCAAATAGAGTCTGAGGTATAGTGTTAAGTAGGGAAAATAGGGCAGACTAGATGATCCTAACAGCCCTCTCCTGCAGACTCATTCTGTCTTTTCCTTTCATCTCTCTCTCTCTCTCCATCCTGTCCCCCTTCCTGTTTCTATGTTTTGCATCTTCTGCTTTCCCAGTTGTGTCCTTTCCATTCTATGTTATCTCTCTGCTTACCCTCCTTATCCTCTCTCTCTCAGCTTTAGTTCCTTTTTCTGACCTATCTGCCCTGCCTCCTTTTTGTCCTTACTTCCCTCTGCTCCTGGGGTATTTCTTCCCTCTGGGCTTCTCTTCCCTGATACTCTAGTTGGGGGGGGGCACTCTCTGTCTCCCTTAGTTTTTCTGCCTCCTCCCTTGGCTAGTAAATGCCCATCAAAGTAGTATCTAAACCTTCCACCCAGGGCTGCTATTCCCCACTGGGATGAATGGAGTCCATCTCTTTTATACAGGCCTATATCACCCTAGGTGGGACCCTAGTCTTCCAAGTAGCAAAAATCCTCCTACTTGCACAATTCCTTCAAACATTCATTGAATTACCTTGTATGGAAATCCTTAGCCTTTCCTCGGCTACACACATGTAGCACCTCAGTGAAGGCCACTGTATGAGCTACCTACTTCAGGCCCCTCCCCAGTTTCCTAAACCTATCCTGCACTATTTCTGCATTGTCTCTTGCAGGTCAATTCATTCCTAGATGGACAAGGACATCCAAGTCCCTTCCTATCACTTCTTCCCTGGTGATCATTATGTTCTGCCCTCCAGTCATCATTGCTGATGTGCCTGGTAGGCACTTTACTACCATGTCCCTCCCTTCTCCTGCCACCAACTCTAACCCCCTATCTATGGAGTCCCCCACCAGGATTTGCAACCCTTTTGATTGGGGAACTCTTCCCTCCCTTGGGGCCTCTTCTTTTGAGGCCCCATGTCCTCTCTTGATACTGCCTCATTTGTCTTCTCCTGGCCTTGCAATCCTTCCATAATGGAAAAGGAATTGTTTAATCATAAGGTCTGAGGGGTGCCGTCCTTCTTTCTTCCCCCACCCTCCTTGGACCCACCAAGATCCAGTCACTCTGGCTCTTTACTGGCATCCTTTGAGAGAGCACCAGCAAACTTGGTGGTCCCTGGGTGAGGCAGTCAGTACCCTCTACTTGTGACAATTTGGTTATAAGTCCAATGACCTCTGTTCTCAGCCCAAACAAGTGCTTGCATATGGGGCAGCACCTCATTCTCCAGAACATGCCTCTGAAGATTTCAGCCCTACACCCATTACACTGCACCACTCTCATGCCTGGTGACTGTTTGTACTTTTAACTACTTGCTTCATTGCGTTTCTCCTTTCCTTATTCATATCCAATGCCTATTCCCCCTCTTGGTTTCACTGTACTTTTCCTCTTCCTGTATTTAGCCTACCCATTTGGTGTGTCAGAACCCTTACTTCAGGTAGGGTTTTTATTCAATCCCCTTTTTTTCTTGCCTCTTTGTAACTTGACCATAGAAAAGGTTTTAGGATTTTTGGCTTCATTTATTCACGTTATCCACCTACTCTAGATTGGGGTACACCTCAGTTCCCACACCTCTGTTGATTATTTGTTTACCCTTAGCTTTAACTTCTGGATTCTATCTCCCCTTCCTACAACAGTTCTTTCCCCCTAACCTTCTTACATTATTTTCTTTAAGCAGGCAGCAACAAGTAAACAAGTAGTCTACCTTGCCTTACTGGACTGGCAGAGTTCACCACGTGCCTGTGGATGCCTGTCAACACCTAAGATGTTGATCTCTTCACTGTTTCTCTCCTGTTCTGTTCCACTCATTTTCTGGGACACGAATGTGAATGGGACACATTAGGAGTTGCTGCCTTTCTTCTCCCATTGGGACCTTCCCTGAGCAGGACTTCCTGCTTATCCCCTGTTGGTCAGAGCCCATCATGTGATCCTCTTCTGCAGCTCCATTGCCTCCAACATCTGACCTGTAGGGAGAGAGAGAAGGATCTTGCCCTACTACAGACAAACAAGGTTTAAAGCAGGTTATTATGTCACTGTACTTGATTTCTCTGCTGCTTGATATGTGTTTCCTGTGGTCACACTAACCCTCCCTCCCAGTCTATCCACCCACTTAACCAACCTGACTTACTGGCACTTGTTAAGCAAATTAAAGAAGAATAACAAAATCTCTTCCCCTCTGATTTATACAAGGACAAGAAAAATCCTCATTTAATAACTCAATATGCCACATGATTCAGAATCAACCCCAAAAGCCTCTTTTACAGCACAAACAACTTTATAAACCTTTAAACCAGAAGCTGAATTCCTACATTTGTTTCCTAGCCTGTTTCAACCAATACCCCATTTCACAGCCCAATATAGCTAACAAGATTCCTAAAATCCCCATCCCATGGCTGAACATTGGTGTAAGCTAGATTCACTAGCACTAGGACTCCCTTACCAAATAAATAGCACACCTCGATTCACCATCAGCTTTACTGTTTAAATTCCCTCAATGGCTGATCCTCTTGCAGTCAGCTGGCACTGACTGGAGAGAGAATGCGCACCAAAAAGAAACCTCCCTTGACTTTTAAAACCCAATTTATCTTGCTGGGACTTCCTACTGTATACGAGGACATCACACGCCAAAGGTGTGTAAAAAAACTCATAATCACACAGATGCCCTGAGAGTTTTTTTTTTTTTTTTTTTACAGTACCTGGTCCAAACATGTGAAAAGAAAATGCAAATGTTTTCACTCGGAAATCAGGTTTTTATTTGGATGGACACAAAACTGTGTTACAACAGATATGGATATTTCATTTTCAGCTGCTGTAAAACATAAAACTTTCAACCCAACAGAAAAATCCATCTAAAGAAAATAAATATTCTACCTTACAGTAATGTGAATCTGAGAAAAGCAGTGCATTTGTGGATCTGGACACAGTAGCACTGAAGACAAAGGAGCCAGATTAACAAAATGTTGCCTAGACGCAAACACAGTTTGCCTGGGGCAAAATGGATTTTGCCCAAAGTTGGTATTCACAAAGCCCAGTTTGCCCCTGCAAACTCAGTTTGTGCCCAGGCAAAGTTGGAAGGGGGCCATAATGCAAATGAAAGGGTACCTACATATCCCCACAATCCATTCACAAAACTTGTGATCCACACAAACACTGTTTGCGATGGCCTTTGTGTGGAAAAATTACCTCCGGCAAAAACCTGGCAGTGATCCATGCAACCCTAGTGTTTTGCGGTGGTACTGAGGCCCCCCATTCCCCAATCTCCCATCCGAAATTTAAACATGTGTTTTCCGTAGTGTAGTGTCCCTCTTTGCTCCCCGATCTCCAACCAAATATTGTTTAATCTGTCTCCATAGTGTATTGGTCCCTCCTCATCAGCAATCTCCCACTTGATATTGTTTAATCTGTTTCCTTAGTGTAATGGTCCCTCTCTGTCCCCGATCTCCCACCTGATATTTTTTAATCTGTTTCCATAGTGTAGTGGTCCCTTCTCATCCCCAGTCAGGGAGGAGGGTGGGATACAACACCATGGAAAATGGGTATTTTATATGGGGACTGGTGATCGAGAGGGGTGTGGGACATTACACTATGGAAAATTGCTATTTTATAAAAGGGATCAGTAATCAGGGAAGGGATGAGACACTACACTATGGAACTGGGAATTTTATGCAGGGGATTGGTGATCAGGGAGGGGTGGGACACTGTACTATGGAAAAAGGATTTTCTATTCTGGGTGGGAGATCAGGAATGGGGAAGGACCACTATACTATGGAAACAGGTTACACAATATCTGGTGGGAGATCTGGGATGGGGAGGGGCCATCATACTGTGGAAACAGATTAAACAATATTGGGTGGGAGACAGCAGATGGGGAGTGAGCTCTACTCTATGGAAACAGATTAAACAATATCGGGTGGGAGATCAGGGATGGCAAGGGACCACTACACTATGAAAACTGATTACACAGTATCAGGTGGGAGATCGGGGACAGGAAGAGACTACTAGACTAGAAGAGAAGTAGGCTATGTGGGGCATGGACTGGTGGGAGGCACACTGAGCCACCTGCTGGCCATGCAAATGGGCATTCCAATGGCTAATAGTGCCTTACATGCCCAATGGCCTCATTTGCATGACTTACTTAGAGTATAGGGGCTTAGTGCATATGCACTTTTATTACTGGCCCATTCTCCTGGCTCACTGTGGGAACATCGGTACTGTGGTTCCTGGTTGTTTTCCTGGTTTATTGCTGCCCCCACCTGCCCCTATTCACAGTGGGATAGCACACTGTTCTACCCTACTGTGAATAGCAGGAATGCCCCCAGAGCAACTGTAAAATGCAGCACAAACATTTCTGTGGCACTTGATGTTTTTTTGTGAATCATGGCCCAGATCTCAAAAATCTTATTGTAATAGACTACACAGAAGAATTTCAACTACTAACATAAAAGCTTTACATTTAACTGTTTATTTATTTGAGTATGATTTATTTTTATGGCTGCAGACGTTTTACTATCACATAGAAAAATGGACCTCAGCAGATTGCTAAGGAACTACTTAAAATTGAGTTTTATAGTAATCCCTCCACTCAGCAGTCTGTTTGCCACACTGTTTTTTCTGTTAGTAAGTGTTTCCCCATGAAGAATGAGGTTCACATTTCATTCGGATCAACACAGAATGAAGTGTTGTTATCACTGCAGAAGATCTGCAAGAGATAAAAACAAGGCTGTCATCTGGAACTATGTTATCCTGCAATGGTTGATAAAGCATTTGTCTTCTTTCACTGTGAACTTGTTTTTAATTTTTGAAGGGAACTAATGGTCACAGTAATAGTACATGCATTTCAATCTTAATTTGGGCATAACAGGACTTGTGTGATAATATGGTTACTAGTTTCAGCTTGTTAGCCATTTTCTTCATGTCTGCTTTAAGTGATCTGAAAGCTAGAGTCTCCAAGTCTGAGTAGCCACTAAGGCAAGTTATTTACACCATTTTTTGAAGCAGTTTAACTGTCTGCAACAGTGCAATTAGACACTTTTTTGCATGCTAGTGTCAAACAAAGCCTTGCTGGAATAGCCAGCTACTGATAAAGAGAGAGAGAGACAGACAGACAGACAGAGGGGAGAGAGCTATCCAGTTTCATAATTTGCCACAAAGGCAGCAAGCTTTTAGAGGAAATTTCAGAGGACTTTCAAATGACTTTATCAGTCCCAAATGTGTGTGTGTGTGTGAATTATCTATCTTCTCTGAAGGGCTGGTTTATGTTAACCCTTTCAGTATCTAACTGTTAGTGGAATTGGAACTTGTGACTTCGTATTTGTAGAAGGGGTAAATGCTAGACAACTAATATTTAGGGGTTTCCAGGGATTGCAAGGGGCGTTATGATTACAAAGAAGTCATAGCAGTGTCAACTGCAACACCTGGCTACCCCGAAAAACATACCTCTCACCCTGCCAGGACCAATATGACCAGCAAAATCAGAGACAAATTCTCGCAATTAGACACCATTCTTACTTGACATACAGTGCAGTGTCACAATTTTTACATCTATTTAAATGCACTCCACAATCTGTCCTAAGGGTAATTGTGTACTGGCATTAAGACATACAGTACTCTCTTGTAAGAGGCATGCATAGGTAAACCAAAAGTTAACCGGCTGAACAGAATTGCAGCCATGTTACAACTGATTTCCCCAAAATGAATAAAGTGGTTAAAAAAACGAGCTCTCAAATTGTAAGCAGCATCATTGGCTGTGGGTTATTACTGTGTAGACAATGGCTGAGTTATTAAAAATAAAAGAAAAATGAAGTCCCATATTGTATCTTATTCAACATTGGTATACAGCTGGATATCATCATAATACATTGACTTCATACAGTATGTACCTATAATGGTGTCACCACTCTATGAATAGTAAATTGCTGCACACATGTTCCCCTTGATTTTTTTCTCCCTTGCTCAATGCATATATTATTACATAGAGAATGACAACAGAAAAAGACCAAAGGTCCATCTACTCTGCCTAGCCTTCCTTATCTGTCCCAGGACCTATTGTCCATACAGAGCACCCGCTGCTCCCCTCCTTAATGCTGCTGACCTGAGCAACCACCAAACCCTTCGCTCCATCCTAGCTATGGCTGAAACCATTTATGGTCTTGGTGCCCACTGCCTCCACTGGCAGACTGTTCTACATTTTCACTACCCTTTGCATAAAATAGAACTTCCTTACATCCTTCTTAAACCTTCACCACTCCAGTTTCAACTCATGACATTAGGTTCTTGTTGTCAAAACATGTTTGTTTACAGTCCTTGATCAACTCCCACTGCATCTTTCCTGGACTTGGGCCCTCCCAAAACAAAAACATCATTATGCAGCAGGAGTGGAGGAGAATATGGCATCATGAGTGGCTCATTGTTTGGGGGTGTTCCTAAAGTTCAGGGACTATACAGTAAGACTAGGTTAAGGATTTGAAACAAAACAACTCTGGGTATAATAACACCATTAGCATGTATTTCAGTTCTACTATGAAATCTTCCATCACTCCCTCAGCTATTTTAAATGTCCATCAAAGTAACATTTAAACCATGCACTGAGGACTATGGTTCCCTCCTTAGCTTACCTTGGTATAGGCTCTCTGGATTATTAAAAATAAAACAGAAATAAAAAAAAACAAAATCCCATATTGTAGCTTTCTCAACATTGGTATACAGTTGGGTACCATCATAATACAGTAAATTCATATAGTATGTACTTATCATGGTGACACGACTCTGTGAGTAGTATATTCCTTCAAACATGTCCCCCTTGATTTTTTCTCCCTTGCTCAATGCATATATTATTACTGATTTATCATGTCTAAATAGCATAGTACAACATGAATTATTTATACCACGCAGTTTACTATATCGACATTGTGCATATTTAAGCAATAAACCATGGTAGGGTGTGGGTCATGCTGCGATTTACCATGGCTGGCATGGTTTGGCCATGAGGCCGCAGGCCAAGTGGTCAAATCCTGGCCAGCGATGGTAAATCCCAGCATAACCCTCGCCCTGGAGCGGTTTACTGTGATGATACAATGTCGGGGTTTTTTTAGATGGAAAAAAATAATAAGGGTTTTTTTCCCCCATTTTTATTGAGCTTTATTTCATTTGTTAGTCCACCAGGAAAAAATAGTCTGGGGTTGGTATGGCTGTTGGTATGGCTGCAGACCCACTGATGGTATGTATGCATGCTAATAGAGCCCCAAATATATCATGACATGGAAGGATTTATTTATTTTGTTGTTTTAAAGAGATGGCTTCTGAGTTGTGGGCTATTCATGCTAATCAGTGACTTTCAGGGTCTATTTTAACATAAATGTGCTTTTTTTAACCTGACTCAGACTCATTGAGCTGGCGCCGTTATGTTGGCTGAATCAGAAATGAGGTTACCACAGTTCCACTTTCACTGCCTGTTTAATAAAAGTAATGATTTTAAGTTTAAACTGAAATTTAGTATTAAAAAGCAGTTTTATTGGTAGTACAGTGCTACAATGGACAGCTCAGAATGTACAGAATATGCAGCAGCAAGTGCTCATTTCGCTTCTCGCTGTGTAGGGGTAGAATATCGGAGTGAACTGCTGCCTGCAGTGTGTACATGTCTATGAGGCTCCCTTTTGCCAATGATAGGGTCTGTGTGCAGGCTAAAGATTAGAGGGTTCGAGCAGCAATGATGAAGAATGAAGGATTTCAGTGGCTCAGATGGTATCGGGATTGCGGTAACAGAGGGGAGCTGATCATTTAAATGGTAGTAAGGTGAGCTGTGTGGCAGCAGTTATGGGGGAACAACATTAAAAACTGTAATTTGGTGCTCATTTTTGGTTTTTGCCACTTTTTTGTTTCTTTTTGTTGACTTTGAGTGTTTGAGCAGGAGTTGTTCATTTACTGATGATGGGGGTTGGGAGACAGTGTTTTACTTGGCTTGCAATCTGTTGCCATGTTTGACAGTCCTGGATTTCTACCACTTGGAGTGATTTGTGCAGAGTTCCTGGTGTGTCTGACTGGCAGCTGGCACCTTTTCCTGTTGTGTATTGTACAGTTTACAATGGGAAAAAAGTGCCAATTAGCCAATCAGCTTCCAGGATTCTCTGAGCCCATTGTATAATAATAATTCTACACTGTATCAATTTGAATTGCATAACCTGTCATACATAGAAACATAGAAAGTGATCACAGTTAATGACCGCTGAGCCCATCTAGTCTGCCCATTTTTAATTATGATCATTTTTGCTGGAGACCCAACTTGATCTATAGCACTTTCTCTTCCATCCCCTCCATTCCTCCAAGAGTTCCTTTGTGCCTATCTGAGGCATTTTTGAAACCCACCACTGGTTTCACCCCCAGAGGCTCCCATGGAAAGCTGTTCTAGGAATCTGCCACCCTTTCTGTGAAGATGTACTTCCTCACATCTCTCCTGAATCTACATCCTTCAAGCTTCATATCATGACCCCTTGTTCTACAACACCTTTTTCTCAAAAATATACCTCCCTTCTGCACCTTATTAACTCCTGTGAGGTATTTAAAGGGCTCTGTCATATCCCAACTCTCCCTCCTCTCCTCCAGGATGTACATATTGAATTCTCTCAATTTCCTTTCATAGGGCTTCTGATGCAGACCTTGCACCATTTTGACATCCCTCAGCTTTCTTCTTGTCACTTTCTCCTTTTTTCAATTGTTCCTCCTTCCTCACCTTTCTTCTTTGACTACTCATCCCCCTTCCTCTTTTGCTAATCCCCTGCTTGGGATCTCCCTATTCTCTATCTCAGCCTGTGATGGCCCACTTTCTGCCTCCCCCATTTCTTCCATTACCCCCTCAGCTACTTTTAATGTCCAACAAAGTAACATTGCAACTGTGCACTGGAGACTATGGTTCCCTCCTTAGTGGAAGCTGGCCATCACCTCAGTATACAGTAGCCTCCAATCTTTCCAGTTTGGCCCTCAGTCCCCACTGTAGCCTTACTTCTCCTCTCTGCACCATTTCTTCTACCATAAATTGAAGGCCTTGGTGGAGAGCTCCTTCTGCTTCCCAACATAGTATGAGATGCACTCACCGCTCACATTTTAAACACATGGGAAACACAGGATCAACCAGATAAATGACCTAACTTCACCAAAAATGAAATTTACACACAAAACTGACTACAACAATTCATCTTTACATTTAAGCCCAATAAACACCCTTATCAAGTTAATGCATTAGCAGCCATAGTGGCTCTGACCAGAGTTTGTTTCTTCTTGGTAGGCAGTTTCTCTTATGGTCTGCTTGGGAGTTGTTATGGAAACTTGTCTGAACATGAAGCATTCAAAGTGAGTGCTTGTAAATGAACACCATAATAACTGGGTACGATGTCACACATGGTTATTATTGTGTTTTCAACTGAAGTCAAGTTGATAACCATGCTCACCAGTCATTATATTATAGGGCATGATAGTGCCCTTATAGTTAGGATTGAGAAGACTATTTAATGTTAAACCCCAATTTGTGCACCTAAATAACACTGGCATCATTTGACAAAATAACATACAATTTGGCATGCGTGGTCAGGCTGTCAAAGTCTCATGACATGAATTTTTTTATGATGTCCTCTTGTTTAGTTTTTGAGATATGGAGCACCAAAAAATGGGAAAAAAACTATACATGACATTGTGCATTTTTTTGCTGTCTCTGACAGTCTAGACATTGTAGAATTTTTTTCATGAAATTTTCAGGATTGAAGAGGCCTGTCCTAAGGGTGTGCAAGAGAAGTTTGTAGAGTTGGGAAGGGGCCTTAGACAAGTAGCACATACGGTAACCTTCTCGGAGGTGCTGCCTGTCTATGGCAAGGGAGATGCTAGGGCACTTCTCACCAGGGCATTCAATGAGTGGTTGAAAAACTGGTGTGGAGCTCAGGGTTTTGGCTTCATTGGGGACTGGGGAGCCACCTGGAGGGATGCAGATGTATACTGGTGTGATGGTCTGCATCTGTCTGGGGGGGACCAGAATCCTAGGTGAGAGGTTTAAATGCTTCATTGGCAAGCATTTAAACT
Organism: Neoceratodus forsteri; assembly: GCA_016271365.2. NCBI lineage: Eukaryota > Metazoa > Chordata > Ceratodontiformes > Ceratodontidae > Neoceratodus > Neoceratodus forsteri. The sequence goes on along the minus strand of JADMNL010000023.1, from coordinate 622,953,866 downwards.
AGCCAAGGGGGGAGGCACTGAAAAGGAGCAGGGAAACCTGAGCCTCCCCCCACAAAACATGGTGATTAGTGAGGTAAACACCAAGGTACAGAAGTTATTAGAGAGCAGAACAGATTTAAATGTAAAAAAAAGGCAAAGGCAGTAAGGACAGAAATGGAGCTAAAAGGGGTAAGGCTATCAAAAAGTGGAGGGTGATGAGTACCAATGCCCGTAGTCTGTGTAACAAGCTCCCTGAACTAGTGGCCTTGATGGCAGAGGGTTGCCTGGATATTGTGGCAGTCACAGAAACATGGTACACAGAGAACCATGACTGGTATGTCAACGTACCAGGATACACTATCTACAGGAGGGACAGGGAGGGTAAAAAAAGGAGGAGGAGTAGCTCTCTATGTAAAGGAAGGGATCAAAGCAACAAAGAACTAAAGAATAAACAGGGAGCAGATGAGGCACTTTGGGTCACCCTAGAGACAGGAAATGGCACCACAATCTGCATGGGGGTTGTATACAGACCCCCATCTCAGGGGGAGAGAATGGACAAGGAAATGATAGAAGGCTTTCTTAGAATGGCAGAAAAAGGGGAGATATTGTTGATGGGGACTTGAATATGCCAGATGTTAACTGGAGCACCTTTGCTGCAGGCAGATCCAAGAGCTGGGTCATTCTTGATGCCCTACAGGGGGGCATGCCTCAGACAGCTAGTATTGGAACCCAATCAGGAGGGAGCAATCTTAGACCTGGTACTTTCAAATGGGGATGGAGAAAGAATCTCAGATTTAGAAGTGGGTAGCCATCTGGGAACAAGCGACCACCAAACAGTGTGGTTCACGATAAACACAGCCATACAATCAAGCCATACAAAAGCAAGAGTACTAGACTTTAGGAGGGCTGACTTTGGGAAAATGAGAGAGTGCCTCAGAAAAGCACTAGCAAACAGGCAAGAAGGAGGGGTAGAGGAACAATGGGGAGTGATCAAAACAGCCATCACAGAGGCAACAAGCCTTTGTGTAAAGCAAATCAATAAAACATAATGAAGGAAAAAACTGCTATGGTTCACAAAAGAGGTGACAGGGAAGGTTAAGGAGAAAAGGACAGCATTCAGGAAATATAAGGAAACACAGAAGGAGCAGGACAGAGAACTTTATCAGTTAAAGCAGAAAGAGGCTGGGAAGGCAGTCAGAATAGCAAAGGCCCAAACCGAGAAAAGGATAGCCAATTCTGTTAAGAAGGGGGATAAGACCTTTTATAGGTACATTAGGGAGCGAAGAAAGACCAAAGGAGGGATACTGAAGTTTAATAAAGGGGAGGGAATGTGGGTAGAGGGTGACAGTGAAAAAGCAGGGATACTGAACGAATATTTCTGCTCAGTATTCACAAAGGGAGAGGAGGGGGAGTTACCTAAACCAAACAAGAGAAACACTCTCAAGACGAAGGTCGATACCAGTCCATTTACAGAAGAAAGGGTTCTGAAAGAACTAATAAAATTGAAGGTGGACAAAGCAATGGGGCCTGATGGGATTCACCCAAGAATTCTAAAAGAACTAAGGGTAGAACTAGTGACACCACTGACTACTCTCTTTAACAAATCATGGGAGGATGGGGTGGTACCTGAGGACTGGAGAAGGGCAGATGTGATTCCTCTTCACAAAAGTGGGAGCAGTACAGAGGCAGGAAACTACAGACCAGTTAGTTTGACCTCAGTGGTAGGGAAAATGATGGAATCACTTCTGAAGGAAAGAATTGCTGAGTACCTAGAGGCCAGTGGGGCCAGGACCCAAGGCAGCATGGATTCATGATGGGAAGGTCATGTCAGACGAATCTAATAGATTTCTTTGACTGGGTGACCAAAGTAGTAGACCAGGGAGGGGCTGTGGACATGGCCTACCTAGATTTTAGCAAGGCATTTGATACAGTCCCACACAAAAGATTAATACACAAGATAGCCAGCCTTGGAGTGGGTCCCAATGTGGTAGCCTGGATAAAAAATTGGCTAGACAACAGGACGCAAAGGGTAGTAGTAAATGGAGTACACAGTGAAGAAAGGAGGGTTACTAGCAGGGTACCGCAGGGTTCAGTACTGGAACAGTCCTTTTTAATGTCTTTATAAGTGACATTGCAGAGGAACTGGAAGGAAAAGTATGTCTCTTTGCAGATGACACAAAGATCTGCAACAGGGTTGATACACAAGATGGAGTGGAAAGGATGAGAAGGAATTGGCAAGGTTGGAGGAATGGTCAAATGTATGGCAGCTCAGATTCAATGCAAAGAAGTGCAAGGTAATGCACATGAGACAAAACCAGGAAGTGTGCACAATGGGGGTGAGATACTAACAACAGTAAAAATAGAAAGGGACCGGGGGTAATTATATCAGATGACCTAAAGGTGGGCAAGCAATGTGAGAAGGCAGGTAAGGAAGGCTGGGGGATACTGGGATGCATAGAAAGAGGCATCAATAGTAGAAAACAGGAAGTTGTTATCCCTCTGTACAGACAGTTGGTGAGACCCCATCTGGAGTACTGTGTGCAGTTCTGGAGACCCCATCTCTGCAAAGACATAGACAGAGTGGAGGCTGTCCAGAGGAGGGCAACCAAAATGGTGCAGGGTCTGCACCAGAAGACATATGAAGAAAGACTAAAGGAGCTTAATATGTATACTCTTGAGGAAAGAAGGAGAAAGGGATGTGATAGAAACTTTCAAGTACCTCAAGGGAATTAACAAAGTCCAGGAGGGTAGCATCTTCCAGAAAAAGATATGTGCAAGAACAAGGGGGCACAATTTGAAGATAGAGGGGGATGGCTCAGGGGTAATGTGAGGAAGTATTTTTTCACTGAGAGTGTTGTGGATGCATGGAACAGCCTCCCTGAGGAAGTTGTGGAGTCAAGAACAGTGGGAGACTTCAAGAATGCATGGGACAGGTGTAAGGCAGTCCTAGTGGGGGGTAAGAGGAAGTAAGCTGTTGGTTAACTAGGATCTGCAGCTTATCTATTAGGTAGGAAAATGGGCAGACTAGGTGGGCCAAGCGGTCCTTATCTGCCATCAAATTCTATGTTTCTATGTTTCTATGTGTCTATGTTAAGGTTTCCTGAAAAAATAGTAGGCAGGATTCACAAACCCCATGAAAGTCCCACAGCTGCAGCAAAATTTTGGTGCCAAAGGGTGGCCACTTGCAAAGCTGCAGGGGTCCCACAGTGGTGGGTATTCACATAGGTGGAGATGGATTATGACTGGCTCCACAACTTATGCCAGCTTGCAGTGGTGTTGCTAGGGGGATCGCCACAGCTGCGGAGAGCTGCTACAGCCAGTGGGAGCATCTGTAACACCATCTGCAACTGCTGCAGCTGTGAATCGCATGCCCCTCCACTGTGGGCTATTTCAGTCTGCCACTGGGGTTGCGGAGTGGGACTTTTCTCCTGACCAGTTCATGAATCCAGCCCATAGAGTTTCAGACTTACAAGGATTTTTGAGTTAACCAACAAATGCTAATGGTAAATAAAAAAAACTGTCAAGAGTGCTTAATTTCATAATTTACTTGTGTGGGAAAATAAATGATCTCTATGACAAACCACTATTTTTAAACTCATAGACATTGAAAACATATAAAAATGATGGCTTTTTAAAATAAGAAACACCAGAACCTAGCTAAACGGAAACCATTTAGCTAGAGTCTAGTATTTGTTTTTCTAAAAAAAAAATGCCAGAACTACATTTTCTGGGCTCCCCAAAATCCAGAGTGCCCAATTTATCAAGAACAGATCCAGAAGCAAATGATTTGATACCTTTTAATGGACCAACATAGATGTAACAACAAGAACAAATTGCTTTAGCTTTCGGACCAACCAGTCCTTCGTCAGAAGCCCAATGGCAGTTGTTCAGAAAAAAACAATACTTTTAACAGCTAGATCATGCAGAAAAAAAAACCCAGAAAAAAATCCCATTTGGTTTAAAATACTCATTTGAAAAATACAGAAAATTATGTCAGAGAAGTTATACAGCACCATAATACCTTCAGCCAGGAGTGTCCCAGGGTTAAAGGTGTTTGGTGAAACACATATACAAAGAATCCTACTGCATATAAATTTAATTGACATAAGATAACACACCTGGAGCAAATGACTCCTAAATCAAGCTATGGGTGTCACAGTGTGTATAAGGATGTAATTACTGAAAAGCAGCCTCCACCCAGATTAAAGACATACTAAGATTGTCTTAGGACTCCCAAGAAGTTTCAGTGCATGCATTATAGACAAGGAATTACCAATAGAGTTGTCTTAAAAACATCAGTGCACACTCTATGATGTGTAAAACTTAGCTGGACCTGTCACCCTGCTGTACTCTTCAGCTAGATATCATGCCCCACAAATTTCAAAAAACCTCTAGCGTAGTGACAGGACTTTATAAATGATAATTTAAATATAAATTGACAGTATTAGTGTCAAACAAAAAACTCTAGTTGTTGACCTCCAAAGAATTAAGTCCATGTAGCCTGATATGTACTGATGTCAATCTACACTGAGCATGTAACAACTTGATGTACCAGAAGTGTCTAAGGAATCTGAAAAAGAGATACAAATTTAATTTCTCTCCTACTCCTCTTCACACAAAGAATAAACCCTACCCCACCCCACATCCCCATAATGTGTGTAGGGGAAGGGAGATAACTAGCTTTAAGGAGATGTGCATGCACACACACACACACACACACACACACACACACACATTTCCAAGGATTCTGGATGCAACAACAATGAAATAAAACTACCACCCTCCCCAGGATAAGGTAAATAGAAGTAAATACAAAGTATGTGAGTAAGACCAGAGGTCTAGTATACCTACATTTCCACAAATCACTACAACAGTACCCTAATGTACAAAGATCTGTCCAGGACCCCCATGAAAATGAGATCTCACACCCCAATATGTACAGAGTTAAAAAAAATATATGTCACAGTCTATGATAACATTCCTTTATGTACAGTAACAGGCTAGGTAATCTGAATATGGTGTAACGGAATCCACCTCACTGCCAGGCAGAGATAAAAAGTAAGGAGGAAATAATATTCATTATGTGTGTGAAGTAAGAGTAGTAACACACTGTAGCTCCATGTATCTAAATAGATGTCTACTTCAATGTGACAGCAAGCCCTATACCTGTTACATCACGTAACTCACGACACATACCCACACACACACATACATACACGCACACACCCACATCCCACACAAGCTGAAGTCCTATAATATGCCAGTCTGAAGATGAAGAGGTCTGCAGATGTCAGTTTCTGTAATGTCCCATGAAACCCAGCGCAAGATTCATCCCATCTGCTACCATATTGAGATGTAAAATAAGTTTAATCTTTAAAGCTAATCTCTGTTGTGTGTTTTTTAGGTTTCCTTTTAAGACCATTACTGACATATCTGAAATTGAGTGGTCAGGCTGGGAGAAGTGGTGCCCCTCTGGTTTTTTAGTCATCTCTCCTCTAATAGTATGTCTGTGTGAGTTCATCCTAGTGTGGAGCTGTTGACATTTCTCTCCAACATAACCTGTTTGTGAACATCTCTTGCACTGAATGAAATAAACAACGTGTCGTGGTGTGCATGTATAACTCCCATGCACTTTGAATTGTTTGTTTTGTGATGTAACCACACAGTCCAAGGCGCAAATAAGCTCACAAGTCTTACAGATGCATGGATTGCAGGGTCGTGTGCCATTGTGTGACATGGTAGTCTGTTCTGGTGAAAGTTTGCTACTAATAATTAGGCTGGCTACATTTGGTGCTTGTTTAAAAGATAGCAGTGGGAGTTCCTTAAAAATACAATGAAGGGTTTCATCCTCACTCAATATTGGGTGGAGGTCTTTAATAATCTTACGTAGAAGTTCAAGGTTTGGATGATATGTGACTACTAAGGGTATTCTGTTTGTAGCTGTCTTTTCTTTATATTAAAGTAGTTGTCATCTTGGTACTTGCATTGCACGTTCTGTTATCCTGTCAATTTCTCTGGAAGAGTGTTCCTGCTCAATAAAGGTGTTTTTTCAACATAGCCAAAAATGTTGCTGTCATCCTCATTTGAACAAATATGGTGACACTGAAGTGCTTGACTGTACATGACAGTTTTTTTGTATGGTTTGGGTGATTACTTTTCTTGTGCAGGTATCTCTGTCTGTCTGTTGGCTTCCTGCAAATACATATATGTAAGGTTCCATCCTTAATGGTGGCCGTGGTGTCCAGAAAATTAACATTGGTGGTAGAATACTCCAGGGTAAGCTTTATGGTGCGGTGGAGATTATTAAGTTCATGATGAAAATCTTTAAGTGCATCTGTGTCCTCTGTCTAGATGATAAACAAATCATCAATGTAATGGAAATAAGCTAGTGGTTTATGGGGACACTGCCTTAAAAAATCCTCCTCCAAGTCTGCAATAAAGAGGTTAGCATACTGTGGAGCCATTTTGGTGCCCATTGCTGTTCCCATAGTTTGAACATAATGTTTACCATTGAAGTTGAAGTTGTTATGTGTCAAAATGAATTCCATAAGTTTCCCCACCACTTCAGGGTTGATGTTTTGTTCTGGTCTTTTCTTCTGTATGTATTTAAGGCATGCTGTAATGCCATCTGTGTGTGGAATATTAGTGCAGAGGGATGTTACATCCATTGTCAGTAAAATGGTATCAGGTGGTAAATCCTTATAACAATAAAGTACACGGAAAAAGTACATAGTGTCCTGAATATAACTGTCTCTTTCCATAACCAGCAGTTTCAAAATGGTCTCTACAAACCCTGAGATCCCCTCAGTCAAGGTACCATTACCAGAGACTATGGGTCTTCCCGGATTGCCAGGTTTATGTATTTTAGGCAGTGGAGGGGGTGCAAGAGAAGTGGTACCAGAAGTGAGCACCCAGGTTCAATTACTTTATAAAGAAATGAAACATGGGAAAGGGGTGAGTTAACTTGGAGTAGGTACCAAGGGTTGGCACCCAGTCCGCTGAAAATAAAACTGAAAGCATAGATAGACACAGACAGACAGGCAGACAGGACAGGTAGTCAGATAAATGAATGGATACAAAAATAGACAAATATAGAGATAGAGATAGAGAGAGAGGGGGGAGAGAGAGAGAGAGAGAAATAAATAGACAGGCAGACAGACAGACAGACACATAGATAGATAGATAATAGATAGATAGATAGATAGATAGATAGATAGATAGATAGATAGACAGACAGACAGACAGACAGACAGACAGACAGACAGACAGACAGATAGATAGATAGATAGATAGATAGATAGATAGATAGAAGGTCCCTCTAATTGACAGTTCTTTCATGAAATCATACAAAAGTACAATGTTTCTTTATTTGAACCTCATGAAAGAACTGTGAAAAAAACAAAGCCCCCTACTTTCGTGACCAGATCTTCTTGTTTCATGAATCATGAAAAAAGAATCTCAGCTAATGAAATAAGACAGTGAATTTAAGCTTTTTTTCATAGTTGTTTCATGAACCAGCCTTCTTTTCTTATCATGAATGAACTCAAAAAATAAGAATATCAGCTTACAAAAGAAGGTGGACATAAGATTTTTCCAGTTGTTTCATGAGGTGACAGTCTACAGTACTTTTGTGAGTTCTTTCATGATCATGAAAGGAGAAGGTCAGCTCACGAAGGAACAATGCGAAAACAAAACTAAATCCACCACCTTCTTTCATAAGCCGAGATTTTTCTTTCATGTGAGGGAGTTTTTCTTCACAGAGAGGGTGGTGGATGCTTGTAATAGCCTACCCCAGGAAGTGGTGGGTGCTAACACAGTAGTGGGATTCAAACATGCATGGGACAGACATAAGGGAACCCTAGATGTAGGGAAGAGAGGCAAAAGTCAATGACCAAGTAGGGTCAGCGGCTGCTGATGCAGGCAAGGAATATGGGCAGACTAGGTGGGCCTAGTGGTCCTTCTCTGCCGTCAACTATGTTACCATGCTACTATGAGACTGACATTTTCTTTCATGAGCCTCACGAAACAAGCCTCAGTAAGGATTTTTGGCATGTCCAAAAAACATATATCTGGCGCTTTTTTGGAAAAAAAAAAAAAAAAACAAGAACTCCAGAATTGAGTTAAACAGTCCTGTTTTGCTAGATTTGTGTTTTTTTCCTTTTCTCCAGGGCATCATTTTTATGGGTTTTCAATCTTTAAAAAAAAATTAAACAAGAAAAAAACAGAAACAAGACAGCTGCATACAAAAGAGGATTTTTTCATCAAAAGATTTTTCTTTTGTGAGCAGGAAATTCTTCTTTCGTTTCAAACATCGATCTGAAATACCCTAATGAGCACGCTCAGAACTGAAATTTCAAAACATTGTAACTCTGGAATGGATTATTTTTTGTTTACCAAATCAATGAAAGGCACCATTCTAGGGCACACCCTTTCTACGCTGACATTTTCAGAACCCTCTTTAGGCACTATCCAGATCTCAGAATTCACACATCTGAATGGAACAAAACTTGCCAGATCAAGAGGTTTTGTCCAACAGACCATTCACACACAATTTCATGCAGTTCCATTGAATGTGGGCCACACTATTAAAGTCCAAAGTTAGGAATTTAACATTAAACACCCTATTCAATCCTAAGTATAGGGGCATTACTGCACCTCCCTCTCTATATCTGTCTATCTCTATATGTCTGTCTGTCTATCTATCTATCTCTGTCTATCTTCTTATCTATCTCTCAAGCTATCTAATTAAAATATTCTTTAGCGGACCAGGGTGCCCACCCCAGTACCACATCTTTCTCCACACTCCCCTCCAGGTCACCCACCCTTCCAATGTTTATGTACTTGTAGTATAAGCAGACTGGGATGCCAACCCCTGGTATTACTTCTCTTGATCCCCTCCCCTCCAGGTTACCCACCTCCCCAATAGTGTTGGGCAAAACTGGAAAATTTCTCCCAGCAAAATATTTCACATAATTAGCACATTACGTAAAATATTTTACCAGGCGAAATGCGAAATTTCACCCACGGTTGTGAAAAACATTTCACCTCCAAGCCGGTGTAATTTCACCTGTGGGTGAACTTTTGCCACCACAGGTGAAATTCCACCACTGCTGGTGGAATTTCACCACCAACGGATGAAATTTCACCATTGGTAATGGACTCCCTAGATGGCAAAAATTTAGGTGAAATTTCACCACACTTTCACGAAACATTTCAAGAAGCGAAATTGCCGATTTCTCCACAATTTTATAGGTGAACTTTCATTTTGCTGCATCTCTACTTCTCAATGCCATTATGTACATAGTGGCACTGGGGTGCTCACTGATGGGGCTGCTGAACAGTAGCCCAGCACTGGGGTGTCAAATCCACATTATTAGTATGTGAAAGTCCCTGAAATAAAGAATACAGTACCTCATTGATTTTTTCAACCTGTAAAAAAGGAAACAGCACCTCACTGATCTCATATCCCTTCACACACCACCCACCCCAACCTCCCACTCATCACCCACCATCCCACACACCCCGTGCTCCTTCACCTGAACATGTTTTACAGTGTAGTGCCACTATCCAATCGAAGACACTTCTTGTTGCTGGAACCGGCAACTATGATATGAGAAAATAAGATAAGTCCTGTTAAATGTATTTCAATGGAATTTGAATTTTGATTCAAAAGTGTCATTTTTACATATTTGGACACCAAATTTCCAGCATAGCCTTTTTGGGACCCCAACTCATGACCAGTGATGGTGGAATTACAAAACTCTGTCCTGAAATATAATTTTTTGGTCACTTTGCAAAATCACCTTTTGGGCAGGATTTGAAACTTTTTACCATTGTTGCTCTTGTGTTGGGGGTCAAAAGAATACTGTGTTAAAAATATGGGGTCAAGATGTGCAAACACTGCAACATTATGAGAGTACATTGACATTTTTCTATGCTCAGTTATAACTTTCATAATTTGAAATATTTTGACCCCAAATTTTCAACATAGCCATTTTGTGACACTACCTCATGAATGTGACAGCTGTCATTTTTCAAACCCCGGCCAAAATATGTTTTCACACCTGTGGTGCAGAATGATGTTTCATGAAGGATTTGAAAATGTTCACCACCCGAGTTCATGATGTTGAGTAATAAGGCTATGCTGAAAATTTGGTGTATGGTAAAATGCCCAGGTTATGAGTGAACATTGCAGTAGGGCCCTGTGCTTCCACAGCCCACCAGCCAGGCCCATGAATTCATGACACCCATCGCTGCATGGAAGTGCAGGGCCCACAAGGGTCTTGCACTTACCTAGGCAGATGAAGGCTTCCCTTACCATGCTGCACATTTGCATCTGAACAAGCAGGTCCCAAAGGGACCTATGTGAATGAGAATATAATTCTGCTATTTCAAAAAGAAGGAACATTCTTTGTAAAATACTTTGTTGATCCACTATAGGGTTCAAGTTAATGCCACTGATGTGAGGAAATGTGGCATTAGGGCTCCCAATCCCAACTCCCTGTCTCCACCCTCCAAGCAGCAAAAGGAAATCACATTGGGGCTTTGGGTCTCTGGAGTCTTGGAAAATCTGTGGTGGGGTCTTCCTTGCAGTTGTCAACCTTAATGCCCACCAAAGAAGACCCTACATTTGGTTTGCCAAGACTTAGGAGACCCAAAAACCCAAATGTTTTTTCCTTGTGCAGCTTAGGAGTGGGGGTGGGAAGGTAGGGTTGGAAACCCTAATGCCAAATCTCCCTACCTTCATGGTGTTAACTTAAAGTATTTTAAATTTAATGTCACAAGTACATAAATTACAAAATTATAAGACCCTGTAATTTTAAACTAAATAACTCAATGTCACCATGTTTGATAAGATCATAGACCCTAAAAATTAGACTGTGCATGGCAATTGTTTAATCAATTGTTTAAAGGAGGTGCCTGTTATAAGCAACTAAAAACTGCAATAAATAAATAAATAAATACAATCATTACTTGAAGTTATGAGTTTTTGTGAAAAATTTGGAATTGTTCAATAATTCTGTGGATGCGTTTATCCATGAAATGTTGCCATCCATACATTTGACCCACTATGGAGAAGAAAGGACAAGACTGATTAGAGTGTCAATAAGGTTAGATTCACAGGGGACTCCATTGTAAAAGACACAGGAGTGCTGAGGGAACACAGCAGAACCATCATGCTGCTACAGCTATAGTGAAAACCAGGAGGGGGGATATAATTGAAACGTTTAAATACCTGAAGGGAATTAACAAAGTGAAAGAAGGGAGGGAGTATATTCAAAATGAAAGACAATCCAAGAACTAGGGGGCACAGCTTGAAGCTGGAAGGTGGTCAGTTAAGAAGAAATAAGATAGGGCACTACATCATTGAGCAGGTGGTGGGCCCCTGGAATGGCTACTGGAGGGGGTGGTTAAGGCATCAACAGTGGGGGGGATTCAAGAGTACATGGGTTTAAATAAGGGAGGGATAAATATCCTGATGGGAAAGATAGGCTGGAAATCTACAGAAGAGGGGGAGGGCACGGAAGTTGAGTGTAGGGTGGTAGAGTCAGAGCTACCTATGGGGAAGGGACAGAGGCAGACTGGATAGGCCAGTGAGGTCCTTTTCTGCTGCTAAATTTCTATGATTCAATGATTCTATGATGTGCTTGCTGCCTTTCAGATCAAATGCTTACTATTTATAGCTATGCTGTGCAACTAGGAGGAGCTGAATGTTCTCCACACTGTGATAGCAAGCACAAGTGGAATTATGATGGTATTAGCTATTACACTACTATGAGGTTTTGAGAAATTTTTCCAATTAGTGATGTGCAATATTTCCACAGTAAATTTTAAACTACTGAACTAAATTTCTTCAGCTTTGTTGGAGAGTAGAATCCTTTGATACTGGGTATACATGTTAAATTCAGGCTGATATCTTCAATAGTAAGGAAGTTACAAACATCCTTATTTTTTAGAAAATGTTTCCAGATTTCCCATATAATTAAATAGTGTAATTCTGAACCACTATATCTAAAACAAATACTTAACCCAAAAATGCTTTCCCATTTAGCAGATTAGCAGTTCTGATGACCTTTCTTAAAGGTTATGCATGATATTTGCAGATTTCTAGGTCTAGGCTGACAGATGTACAGTATTAGTGGGGAAATAGGTTTACAATACACACACACACTCTAAAATGTTTTAGACTTTCAGCCCCTATAGCTCCAAAAAAACTCACTAAAATGTCTTTCTGTTTGGTATGCCATTTGGACACCTTGAACATGTAAACTTGTCAACATACCAGTCTTTAGCTCAGCCAATGGCTGAGTTTTGACCACACAGGCAAATTTATGAAACTCCACAAAATTCCTCACAATTCCATGAAATTTTATGGAATTTTACAATCTTTTAATGAAATTTATTTAAATCATAATTTGGTAATTTTACCCAGCCCTCATCTGCACCTTGGTCTATATTGGTCAGATGATGGGCTGAATCAGTGGCAATCATAGACATTCCCATGGTACCATGTTGGTGGCTCAGAATGTGCTACAGTACATCTTACGGGTAATTGGATATGAATTGGTGATATTCTCTTCTGCTTGTAAAACTGCTTTGCACACGTTTGAAGTACTAATGAACAAAGCATGTATAGTAGTATCATCTTTAACTCACTTTTGGAATGACATGCATGTTCACTTTATCTTCCATTTTAATGGTCCACTTTAAGTCAGGAATTGTATATTCCCTCAGGTTTGGGGCTGGAAATTAATATATGGAAAAGTTCCTTTAAATATGAAATTAATTGCTTATAACACAAATGCTGACACAGTAGTCAATAACTTTAAGGAAAAATGGTCTTTAAAAATTGTTATGATTCAAATGAAATGTGGATCAGGGTTCTTTTTTCTACAGTGTGGGTAATGTTTGGAACACATTACCTAACCGTCTAACAAAGGAACTGACATTTGTCCCTGTTTTACACAATTATTTGCAAATTCTGAGTAATGTAACTTTTAAACTGTACTGTGCTTTATTGTGAATATTTTGTTGTAAAAAATGAAATGGACACCATTTTTTCCCTTGTGATTTTTCCCATTGATTTGCTTGCTTGACTAAAGCTTTTCCTAGCTCAGCCCTCACTTCTCTCAACTGCACAGACAAAACGGACAGCAAAGCGTACTTGCCTAAATCAGTCTGATTGCTAGAAATTATATTTTAAAGGAAAAAAGGGAGTAAACAAAATACATACAGTATGTCGCAGTCTCATCACTGCAATGTCGTAGCTCCAGTTGCTGACCATGTTTACTGCCATGCCCAAATCCAGCATAATGTCTCAATGTGAGAAATCTTTTTTTTTTGTAAAAAAAAAAATAAAGTGATGACTGTGTACACTGTCATTGGGTCCAAATGTGTGGTTACTTCCAATCCCGCATTAGCCAGCCATGCTCACTACCAACTGAACAAAAACCGCAATGAACAGAAAACATTGCAACTGAAACTGCCATTGAGAGTCCTGTCATGTTACTGATCTCTGCTTCTAGTCAATATTTGTAACCAGTGGGCAGGAGGTGAGAAGGGGACACCAGTAGTTAAAAGTGAGCCAAAAAAGACTTTCAAACACAGCAGTGCCCCCCACTGGCAAGTATACCAGTAGAGATACTAATTTACAAAAAAAACTGACTTTTCATTGATTTTTACTGTTTTATTTATTTTTACTTTTAAAAATGAGTTTATAAAGATGTCATCTATAACCATTTTTCTAAGCACAGTAATACCCTCCAGTGGTGGTCAGTATGGGCTACATTACCCTTCCAGGGACTATTGGACCATTCACCTGCATCATAGCCCCATACTGCTCACCACGTAGGCTATTATTGCTGACATATTTTATTTTTTTGCTTAAATTCTGTCTACATTTTGCATACAGAAACCATTTTGGCTTCACATTCTCCACAATGCACAAAATGTTTGTTTTCTCTGATTACCTGCTGGCTGGTGTAAATATTCATAGCTTGGGAATTACTTTAGGAGGCAGTGTATATGAAAATACAGAACAAAATGCCTTTCTCTCTTTCCTTTATTAAGGTGTTAAGTATTAAGAGCATTTCCCTGTCCCAGCTGTGACATTTTAAACTACTAATTTAGCAGCTGCTAAATAGCTTATAAATGGTTGCTGATGTTCATGGTATTGCAGTGCCTGTGCATGCCACATACAGTAGTTTAGCAAATTGAGCCTTAAGTGCTTAAACTGGGGTGAGAGAGAGAGAAAGAGAGAAAGAGAGTGAGTGAACACTTCTTCTCCTTAGAAAGGCCCCCTGGATCTCTAATGCAGAAGCCAATTTATGATCTTAGATCAAACAGCAAACTGTACTAAATAATATACAGTAGTCTCAGAAAAGCTGACACAACTGAGCAATTATAATGTTTGAAGTGAACATTTACAGTTCTTTCAAACCTTTTGAGGGTGTTTGTGTTTATTTTCCTAAAACTTAATTTGCTAATCTTAAAAGCCTATTGTGCATAGGAGAACCAGTTTATTGTTTAAACTTTTAAAGTATAGCACTGTTCACTACTCTCTTGGTTAATGTTTTCTATGTTAATGGCTAATACTCTTTAAATTTTCCATTACCTTTACTTTCATGTCAATTAATCTTTTCTGGTTTGACACACTGGAATTCCCAAGTTCCCTTGCATGTCAGCTTGTAGTTCAATTTTGTGATGGAGGTGATCCCTTAAGAACACTATTCTAACACAATCAAAGAGCCCTTGTCAAGGTCTGGCTAATCAACAAGCCTACTCTTAATCACATCAACATTTTTAGCTTTTACCTTACAGAATTACAACCTGGGATCTTTACTTGAGTTCAATAAAACCTATTTTTTAGATTGACTTGTTATCCTTGTTTATTGCTCCTTAAAACTTTGAACATAGGTTTCTAAAAAAATAAATCTCTCAGAATTCTAACTAATACTATGATGATTCATCCCACTGGGGCTAGAAATGAAGCTAGTGGCATACTGGGAGTAGTTAGCATGAAGGTATTTGCACTCAAATCATTGACATGTTTAGCTGGAAGGAATAATCTTCAAAGCAGCAAATAATAGCCCAATCACAACAAAACTCTTCCCAGGTTAGCTCCTAGGAGTACAATCGATTGAACAGAAAAACATTCTTACTGGGTCTGTTCTTTATTTTAATGAAACATAATCTTTACAGACTAAATGAAGTATACAATATTTTGTCTTTCCTGTGACATTTTTATAGTGTCACTGTCAAGTCATGGATGACTAGGTTCACAACACTAGATCATACCCTTCAAGGAGTTGATAACTCATCTAGTATTCCCATTCTAAATGCTGAATCTAATGGAAGGAATTCATTTAGTTTTGTAATGTATAGCATCTTTTACACATACTGTACCTCACTGTACTTTAAAGCATATACAGTAGCTATCCACTGTTGTTTATAAAAATCAGCCTTCTCAAAGCTCTTGTGCTCATCCAAACTGCTGTGTACATTTCAGAATGGTGTTCTGTACATTCCAAATAGTTGTTCTGCACAGTTCAGAAGCCATAACATTGCAAATTCCTCATTCATCCTACACCCAGCTGCCAACCACTGAGTGCCTAAAGTTGTAGATCGGAACCTGTAAAATATTTAATTTCAGTAGTAAAACAGTTCAAAGTTAGATGATGAATTTTCTTTACTAAGTGCTAATGTTTCAGTCAGTATTGCTAAACTGTAAGAGCTGAATATCATAGGACTGTGTCCCAACACTGAACATTTTCTGTAATAGAAATACAATTTAAAAACTTCTAGAAATTCAAAGGTACAACTCTAGCCATTGCATGCATACTAAGCAGCTAGCTGTGGGTTGAAGTTTTTTTTTTTTGAAGACATTGTTTTTATTTTTTTGTTACTGGGGGTGCTTCTTTGACTCCTCTGCAAAACAAATATACTTTAAAAAAATAAAATACTGGCAACCATACAGAGCTCAGCATGTGTTTCCATCTCTGAGTGGAGATGACAGCATGGACTTCTTAAGCTTTGCTATTGAGGCCCACATTCTGTCATCTCAGCCCTAAGATGGAAACATACAATGTTGTTTTATATGGTTGTCTATCCAAATAATATCCCCAATAATAACACCCCCAGGGCTTATGATGGCAATACCAGTACCTGAAGTGATGAAGGTTCTACTTGCAATAACCTCAAACAAAGCTGGTGGCATGGATGGCATCCTTAACAAGCTATTAAAATGTGGTGCACCAATTATCATCATCCATCCCTTAATAAATATGTTAAATATGTTGCTAACCCAAGGAGTACTTCATACTAATTGGAAGCAGGCTCTGGTCAACCCAGTACACAAAAGTGGTACTAATAATGTAATTAGTAATCATCCCCCTAATTTTTGCTTCTTATAGTTACAAAAATCTTGGTGAAACTCATGGCCACTTGTATAAATGAGGTTACCACCCAAAATAAAGTTCCAAACCCATATATGTCTGGCTTTTATTTTATGTGCAGCACCAGCACAGCCCTGTTGATGGTAACCAGTGACATCCAAACTTTCAAGGACTGGGATCTACTGACAGGAGGCGTGTTCTTTCACCTGCCTAAGGCATTTGTCTCCCTGGACCATCTGCTCCTCCTAAGCAAACCAAATGTACTGAGCCTAACCAGTTCCATGATAAGATGGATCAAACATCATCTCTTGAACAGACACTAGATCATATACCTTAGATAAAATCAAAACTTGGGCTCATTTTGTCAAGCATCCCCCAGTGTTCCATGCTGGACCCAATCCTCTTCTCACTCTTCATCAGTGATGTACATTGTGGGTCTGAGAATGTCTACTTCTACCTACAGCATATGTGGATGATACTATCCTTTATACCAATAGGAGGAATATGCCTTCAGTTCAAACATTCCTATGACAAGGTTTTGAAGAGGTCCTATTCTTCTATGAACAAAATAATCTGAGACTGAATACATATAAAATCCAAATAAGGGTTTCTGGGTCCTAGAAGAAATTCAGATGCACTAAGCAATAGATGGTTATCACTACCCTATACCATCATGACCTCTAACTGACTATTGTATACAAATACTTGGGCATGTGACTGGACCTCATCTCAGATGGAACCTAGACATGGAAAATTTAATGAAACCTTGGCCCACATATTTGCTTGATGTACAGCAATAAGGTTTGATTTCCTACCATTACACAGCTGCACATTGTGAATACAATGGTATTTTCTCTTTTGGACTATAGAGATAATCAATACAATGGGACCAACAAATCTGTCCTAAGCAAACTAACTGTTCTGTGCAACAGGCTTGCTCACTTTGTACTAAAAGCTATCATTGCACACTTTATAGTAGACTGAATTAGCTGAGCCTAGATGCCCACAGACAACTTTATCTGCTACATTCTTGAGATGGCTGTTATGATAAAAGAGGCTCATGCAGTTTAGGTGAAAGGATCATGAAGTCAAGGTGAGAAATATGTGCTGTCAGCACTGTGAGCAATTACACTCTTATACCAGTGGACACAATGTGTGCTATAAGGAATCTCAGTAGCAACATTCTGGACCTATAGATCATCATAGAAAAGGCTATCCTGAATCTGGTGGTCATAACAGATTCATGGTGTACTGACATTCATGACTTGGATATGGCCATATCTGTCTACTTTCTGTTCAGGATAGACAGGGAAGGGAGGAGGAGAGATGGGGTTGTTCTGTACAGTATGTGAAAGATGGAATTAAGGCTATGGAAGTACCTGGGCACCCAGAGGAAAATGAAGGACTGAAGGTGGTTTGGGTCATCCTGGAGACAGGAGTTGGGGCTGCTATCTGTACAGAGTTGGTATACAGACTTCCAGCATAGAGAGAGGAGAATAAGGCACTTGGGGAAGACATTGCCAGGATGCAAGTAAAGGGGAGGTGCTGCTAGTTGGTGATGTGTCTGCCAGATGTGGATTAGACCCTTCCAGATACAGCTTTAGCAAGGAGTAGGGCCATCCTGGACTCCCTTCAAGAGGCCTTTCTCAGGCAGCTAGTCAATGAACCCACTTGGGATGGGGCAGGCCTGGACCTGGTGCTTACAAACAGGAACAGCATTGCAGACATCACAGTGGTCAGTCCTTTAGGTACCAATGTTTACTGTTCAGTGTGTTTAATATAAAAACTGGAGCAAAGACAAACCACACAAGGAGGAGTTTTCTGTGCTTTGGGACAGTTGATTTTAAAGAAATGAGAGACTGCCTCAGAAACTACTTAGTGGGAGTGATTGATAGGGAGGGGTAGAAGAACAGTGGGGAAAAATAAGGGTAGGCATAATTAAAACTCTGGGAATAATTTTCAAAAGTGTCAGATGTGGACACAAATGTATGCTGTACCTGCATTTGACCAAATGTGTCAGCTGTTCTGCTGCTCTTCTCAAAAGATGCATCCTTTTGAAACAAAAAGTCAGGATTTGTTGCAAAAAAAAGTCTCAAATGCAATTTGCATTATTTGATAATACAGTTGCAACTTTTCCTGGCTGTCAAATATAGCAGTTTGAATCCATTTTGGGAAAAGTAGAGGGGTGATCCTTGGCAAAGTCTTTTGAAAATCCTGCCTTCTGTTTTTATTTTGCAGAAGCTGTTTTCAATTTAATTTCTCTAAATATGCATAACTGCATACTAAGCATGCAGGCTGTTTCTGTTATTTACTGCTGTATCCACTTTTCTGATTGCTCAAGTCTTGTAATATTTGTGACATTAATACTAATGGAAAATATAAGGTATCTCTTGAAGCAAACACTTCAAAGAAAATGTATTTGATTTCAACCCAGTACATTCACATATTATATCAATTTATAGTTGAAAAGAAAGTGGTGGACCAGTAATCTTGCAAGAAACAAACCTGTTTTAAATCTAGCTAAGAAAGTAAGCTAGCATAGACATAAAGGGTGTGAATAGGTGTTGTGGAAGTTGGCTTTTGATACAACTGTAGGGCATCAGCTTACAAAGTCAGTGACTCTGGTTTGGGAAAGAGCATGGGATGATAGCAACTGGCTAGGGAGGATTGCACATCCCAGATGAGACTTTCCTTCTTTCAGAATAAATGACATCAGACTGCACTGTGATACTGCTACCTGGGTGGCAACAGGTGACAGTTCATAAGGAGAGTTTTGCTGAGTGAGGATGATGGCTGGTACTATCCATGGCCATGCAATTGCAAGTGCATGCACACATGGTACCTATGCCATTGGCATCAAAAGGGGACAAGGAGAGACTGGAAGGAAAACTCCAGAGTTAGCAAGGTGATGCCACCACCTATCAGGCCTTGTTGAACCTACTTAGTGGTCTTCAACCCATACCCAGCAGACTGTTGTAGGATCCTTGCCTAGCCCTGATGTAATGCACCATGGCTGCAGTCACTGCATGCTATGCACTCCCTGAGTGCTGGATGTAAGCACCAGAGATAGCAAGGATGGGGCCAGGGGGAGCAGGTATGCCAAATGGTTCAGCAACTGTGTGTGAGGGTGAAAACAATGTATAAAAGTAGGTGTTGTGACATCATATTCTCACTGCTATTATGGGTTTCCAGAACAAATGTAATTTCACCAATCAGAAAATGGAGTTACATGAACTACCTTTAACAGTAATAGATAAACTAAAATATTTATTTCCCCAGTAGATTTAAATTAAATGTCCAAATTTTGACATAACATTTGGATTAAACTCCAAAAAGTAGATTGTTAGGCCAGTTTAGGCAGTTTTCACCCCATGAATTCAAACTGAATAAGAAGTTAATTACATTTCAATCAGTAGGATGAAAGTTGCCTGAAACAACCCAACAATCTTCTGGTTTCAATAAGAATGATGCAGCTTTTCACTTGTATGATAAACCCAAAGAGATGAATTGGTTTGGCAGATAATTAGCTACTATGTTCAATGTCGATATCATAGAGCTTGTGCTGTGAGTCAAAAGAAAGGCTGATATGTACAGTAGTTGTTTTGTACTAGTTGCCTTTCCATGAGAACTGTGACACTTAGCTTCAGAAATGAGCTTTGGAAATATTCAGTTTCACTCCTGATGTGTTGGGGTGGGGGGGGGCACGGCAGCACTGAATGTAAGCCTTGGGGCTTGCTGGAAATGGCTAGCTACAATTAGTTTTCAAAAACCAATTGACCATAAAACCTATGGAGGGGATAGGTGATCATGACCCAAAGGGCAGGCTGAAAGTGCATGTGTTGTTGGAACAGTCTCTGAATAACAGTAGTGTTACTGATGTCCTGGGCATTTGTGACAGTATAGCATTAGTGGTGAATGAATGGCTTTCTTGGGCATTGGTGTTGGGTCTCTGTCTCTGTATTCCCTTGAAAAAAAAATCAGAGATTGAGCTCTAAATAGTTTTGCCTAAGAATGTCCTGGTTCATGTTGGACTTGTTTTATTTGCTTTGTATCCCTTGTCCTTTGATATAAACAAATAGAGTAGAGTGAGAAACATCAAGATGAAAGTAGTAGCTGAACAATTGATTTACACAGGATTTCCATTCTGTGTCCTGCCCTGGTCCATTTCTAGTGTTATTTATTAAACATCTTTCTCATTTTGCATTGGTTGGTTATACAATTTCATCTTTTCCAGTCCGTATTTCGGAAAAGGAACAGAACAGAACAGCACACATTCAGTGGAATAACACATGACACCCAATGGTTTACATAGTCAACACTATAGAAGAGGGGCCACCATAATTCATCCTGAGGAAGTGACACCATCACCATGAAATGATGTTGATGCTGCTTTATGTGTAATGCTGAAAAAATCTATATAACAAATACATAAGTTAAATTGATTTGGTAAGTTGCAATCTGCAATTTTTAATGTGTTATTATTTGAATAGCTGTCACTGAATGAGTATATTCCTCATAGTACTTTTCTGGCCATATAGTTCAGCATATTTTAATGGTGGTGCAAAGGTATTGTCACTGATGCAATATGTTGTTAGAATTTATTATTTAAAAGACACATTTTTATCAATAAGTTAAAATACTGAACTTGAATATAAGGTTCAGAGGCTACACTGGGATTTGTGCACTATCTCATACTTCCTTCCATTGGTCTCTCTTGTACAGACCAGAGCTGACTGGAACTGGTGCTGTTTTTGTGCTATCCTAACCCTGTTAATACAAATTGTATTATACAATGCCATATATAACAGCAGTGGTGATAAATTAGTGAAACAGAGTTTGTGTTATCTCATATCCAACCTCTAAGATAACATTATATCTTTACTGCTGGGTAAATCACAATAGACATCTTGAAAGGTGGGTACATCACAATGAAATACCAAATCAATCAGAAAGCAGTATTTGGGGGGTGCTAATGAGCGGCTGAGAGAATAGACGTGCCTTTGCGCTGCTCTGTCTTGACGGGCAATCAAAAGTAAAATTAATTAAAAAATCGACCTGTTACAGGGCATTTTACTGGTGCAGCACATGTTGGAAGGAAGAATGGAGGAATATTTGATGGCAGGAGGTGGGAAAAGCCAGAGGCAGGCTGGAAAGACTGGCAAGAAAGCGGAGACCCCTGCGACCTCTGCTACGGGTGAAAGCATGGGGGTAATCTCGTTGTCAGCAGCTGAAATCAGAGCCCTGGGCTGTGAGGTGATGGGCCAAGTGATAGCGGCCTTAGAACCCAGATTACTCAAGCTTGAGGGCAAGATAGATCTGAAGCTGCAAGAAATATTAGAACAGCAAGCGGCCCATACAAACAGGATTACGGAGGCTGAGGAGAGAATATCACGACTGGAAGATGATACAGGCGAAGTGCCGAGCCAAGTAGTGCGCTTGCAAAAGGAGTTGGAGGAGTTGAAAGATGCAATGGACTATCAGGATAATTATTACAGAAGGTTAAATTTAAGGCTCAGAGGGTTGCCAGAAGGAGCAGAAAAGGGTGATGTGCTGAGTTTTTGTGCAAAGACTTTTGCAAGAGTTGCTGGGGCTGCAGCCAAAAAATGGGAAATTCAAGTTGGAAAGGGCGCATCGCGCTGTGATGCCCAGGCCTCTGGGGGGGATGCCCCCACGACAAGTTATTATTCGCTTCCATTCATATCAAGATAGAGAGGTGACCCTCAGAGCATATCGCGAAGCAGGAACATTGGAGTACCAGGGCATGCGCCTATATATTTTCCAGGACTGCTCGATGAGGCTGTTACAGAGAAGGAAGGCCTTTAATGGATTGATGGCCTAATTACAGAATCTTAAAGTTGAGAACTTTATGGTGTACCCAGCGGTATTGAAAATAAAGCACGAAGGAGCGGCTTATTCTTTTTGGGAACTGTGTAAGGCTGAGCAATTCGTCGCAGAGCTGCAGAAGAAAATAGATAAGTGAAACTGGGACTAGTGAGTCATATTGGATTATGAAAGTGATACACAGTGCTGGACAACTCAGGGAAATCATGATGATGTTATTGAGACTCCCTGGGACATAAGGATGTGTTGGGGGGGGACAGGTGAAATGTGTTTTACTTTTTCTCCACTTTTTCTTCTTTTTAGTAATGTAGGAGAGATGACGATTGGAACAGCGAATGAGTGAGCCAGGAGGCTGTGCCTGGCAGATGACAAAGGAAGGGAAATGGCGCGGAGTACTGGGCAGTGGCCAGGCCTCGTGGGGAAGGTTGCACTGAGAGGAACATGAAAAATGGTTACTCAGAACTCTGGGGACAGGATGGTGAGTACTGTGAGGACCTGGGGGGGGATAAGAGGGAGGTCTCATGGCGCAGGAGAGAATATGTCAGATCTGTACCAATTAAACATTCGCAGCCATGTTGGGGATGCAGTCAAACAGCGCTGAAGGGACTGAAGGCGTCACTCTGTCTGTGTGGTATTGCAAATAGCTGGGAATGGGTAGAAGGAGAGAAGGGTAGACCATGATGAATATGGAATGAGTATGAGTGGGGGGACCTTCCTGAGGGCCTCGGGGAAGTTGTCTGGTGAATGCTGGGAGGAAAGGGATTTTGAAGAGATTGAAAATGCCAGTCTCTCTGGGTGGTACTGCAAGTAGATGGGAATGGGCAGAAGGAGATGGGGATAAGCCATGATGATCATGGAATGTATACGAATGTGAATGGGGGGGGTCTGCCTGGTGGCCTCGGGGAGATGTTTGGTGAATGCTGGGAGGAAAAGGATTTTGAAGGTGGGGCAATACCTGCTTGCCAGCCTGCTCTTGTTCGACCTCCTTCGTATTTTTTCGACCGCTTTCCATTGTATGATAACATAACTTCACAACGCTGCAACTGTATGAAACAGGTCGATAAGATGGGAGTTGCTCGTGGGCAGGGTGGGGGGCACGTGTCTATTTGTGGGGTATGTTGTGGACACTTATGCAGATTTTGCAATTAGTGTCAAAGAGGGGAGAAGAAACCTGGTATAGAACAGAGTGTGTTAAAGAGAAATTAAAGATGGGGATGAAGGGGGGGGGCAAAAGGGAGGGAAAAGAAGGTGTCAGGAAAGTCCTTACAGAGGGAATACTGTTCTTGTTACTGTGTATATAGTTGAACTGTTTAACTGTTTTTTACACTGTTTGTTGACAGATGCACTTCATACAAAATGAAGGTTAACAGGTGCCTGTGGATGGGAAGGCAATGATTGGATAAGGGGAGTGGGAGATTCGAGAGAGTACATGGGGGAAGTAAATGGATGGACGTGGGGAACATACGACATAAGTAGATGACTAATAAGCAGGAAATGGTGGTAGTCTCTTGGAACATGAAGGGGATTGCAAACCCGATTAAACGCAGCATGTAGCTGGCTGCGCTGCGAGAAAAGGGGGCGCAGATTGCGTTATTGCAGGAAATGCATCTGACGGATGCGGAGCACACAAAGCTGGCACGGGGCTGGGTGGGTAGGTGCTTTGTGTCCTCTTACTCATCCCGTAAGAGAGGGGTTGCCATCTTCATGAATAAGAACCTGCCATTAGAGGTCCATAGAATTGTAAAGGACAGTAGGGAGGGTAGATACATATTTCTGATAGGGAAGCTTTATGGGGAGTTAATTACATTGGGAAATGTGTATGCCCCGGCCCAGTATGACACGCAGTTCTTCCTGAGATTCTTGGATCTGATTACTAGAGAGCAATTTCCAAGTCTAATTCTGGGAGGAGACCTCAATAGTACTTTAGATCCCGTGTTGGATCACTCAGAGGGTAAGGGGCGAACACCGGAGGCAGTGGTTCAGTGGAGGGTTGGGATGTCAGAACTGGACCTAGTAGATAGCTGGCGAATGGCATAACCCGCATAGAATGTGGACAATGTTAGATTATATCCTGATACCTAGGGCTTGGCATGGAAGGGTTATAGATGTTCTGCATAGCCCCATTCACATATCGGACCATGCTATGGTGGTGGGTAGCTTCCATATGCAGGAGGAGAGCGATATAAGGCAGTAGTGGAAGTTCCCTACGTATATGCTCCAACATAAGGATTTTCGGGAATACCTGAAAATGCAGTGGGAATTATACAAGGAAACTAATGGGGGCACAGAGGTGGATAGGGTAGTCTATTGGGATGCAGGAAAAGCCTTTATTAGAGGTTCTATAATAGCATATATGGCCAGAATTAAGAAGGAGAGATGGGACAAAAGGCAAGGACTGGAAAGGCAGTTAAAGGAGCTGGAAAAGCGGGTTGCTGGAGGAGAGAGAGAGGGCAAGTGGAGCATTTGTTGATGGTCATAAGAGAGGCATTAAATTCCTTGGTAAGGGGGGTAGCTCGAACCTCTTGGTTCTACTGTAAGAGGCAGGTGTTTGAATTGGCCAATAAACCAGGCCCACTGTTGGTAAGATTAATGAAGGGGTGGGAATGGCCTATTAGGTTAAAAGGGATTAAGGATAAGGAGGGCAGGGTACAGCGAGGGGAGAAACAGATGAGAGAGCGGTTCCGGGAATTTTATGCTCACCTGTATAGGGCGGAGGGGGTTGGGGAGAAACAGAGTATGCAGGGTTTTTTTTGATAAGATTAACCTACCTAGCCTTATGGAGGAGCAAAGAAAATGTTTGGGCCAACCCTTGACAAAGGGAGAAATACTAAAAGCAACTGGAAGGCTCCAGGTGGGGAAAGCGAGTGGGCTGGATGGATATCCTATAGAGTTTTATAAGGCACTAGTGAACCCGATGGCAGAGACGCTAAGTGAGGTTTTCAAGATGGAAAAGGGGCAGAAGGTACCGTATCTCCCAGAAACATGTTACCGTGCCACAATATGCCTGGTCCCAAAAGGGGGGTAGGGATCCCTTGGATTGTGCCTCGGATAGGCCAATTGCACTGCTGAACAGTGACCTTAAGATTCTGGCCAAAGCGTTGGCTCTGAGGTTGGAGGAATACCTGCCGTCGTTGGTTCACCCAGACAAGACCGGATTTATTAAGGGAAGGTTTTTGTAACATAATGTACGTAGATTACTCAATGTGGTCTGGAAGGCGGGTCAGGATGTGGGGAAAACATATGTCATATCAATGGATGCTGAAAAGGCTTTTGACAGAGTAGAGTGGGAGTACCTCTTTGAGGTTTTAGACCGGTTTGGTCTGGGTGACCCGTACGTACGGTGGGTCAGAGCAATGTACCGCTCCCCACGGGCCAGTGTTATAGTTAATGGAACCCCTACAGCTCCCTTTAAACTGGAAAGGGGAACCAGACAGGGCTGCCCGCTTTCACCACTACTATTTGCCTTAGCGTTGGAACCATTGACGGCAGCAAACAGGCAGTGTCAGGAGGTTTGGAGGGTGAGATGGACGGACAACACTGAACACAAGGTCATGTTATATGCAGACGATATGTTGGTGTTCCTGAGGGAACCGGAGGTTTCCATGACGTCACTTCTGCAACTGATAGAGGGCTTCTCAGAGTTCTCCAGCTATAAAATAAATCTGAACAAATAGGAAATGCTGTGCTTCCCCAAACAGGAAATAGATGATGAGCGATAGGGCATACAATGTAAATCTGCAAGTATTGAGTACCTTGGTATCAATGTGGGAAGAACAATAGGTTCTCTATATGACTTGAACTATGCTCCCTTGATCAAAACAATAGAATCAGATTTCAGAAGGTGGATGCAGTTGCCAATATCTTGGTTGGGGTGGATAAACGTATTAAAAATGAATGTCCTGCCTAGAATAGTGTACCCTATGCAGATGCTACTTATGCGAATCACACAGAGGGACTTAGATAAATTGGAAAAGGTATTTGCTCAGTTTATATGGAGAAGGAAAAGACCAAGAATGCAGCTCCAAAGACTTAAGGCGGAGGTGGCTAAGGAAGGTCTCAATTTCTCTGACCTGCTAAATTACTATTTGTCCATCCAGCAGAGGTATATAGCGGATTGGGTGTTCAGGCCAGACATAGCAAGTTGGGTGATGTTGGAGCAGGAGGGGTGCATGGGGCAGTTATTGGCCTACCTACACAGTAAGGAACCATCGGCATATAGGAGCCAGGGGGGCCAGAATCCATTGGTGGGAATAACCTTGGATGCTTGGGAAATGTTAAAGAAGGAGAGAGGGATAATTAAAAGGGAAACTATACTGATGCATGTGGCGAGGAATCCGTTTTTTCTACTGGGGTTAGAGGATAGAGGATTTAGAGAGTGGGAGAAGAGGGGGATAAAGTGTGTGGGTAGTATGTTTGGAAGGGGGATGTTGCTTCCGTTAGAGGACATTAAAAAGAAACTGAGCTTACAGGAGCAGCAGGTGTTTTGATACCTCCAGGTGAAAGTGTTCATAGGTAAAATAGAGAGAAGCCGGGGGACAGGGGTGGGACTCAGTAGAACTAGTGATATTGGGAGCACAGAGGAACCCCAAGGGATTCATTGGGAAAGCCGCAAAGATTGGGAAACAGGGATGGCCGGATTGTACTCAAAAGGTAAAACAGCAGTGGAGTAGAGATCTGGGGAGGGAAATCTGTGCAGG
Source organism: Neoceratodus forsteri (assembly GCA_016271365.2). Classification (NCBI taxonomy): domain Eukaryota; kingdom Metazoa; phylum Chordata; order Ceratodontiformes; family Ceratodontidae; genus Neoceratodus; species Neoceratodus forsteri. The sequence continues at coordinate 622,926,955 of JADMNL010000023.1, read as the reverse complement.
GAATTGGCAAAAGTTATTGTCGGGACATATGGGCCTGTTGATTTGTAACAGGTTTAAAGAAGCATATTTGAAGTTTCTGCATAGGTTATATTATCCTCCAGCAGTGGTGCACAGGGTCTATTCAACTGTTTCTACATGTGTGGTAGGTGCAAAAGAGAGGTGGGGACATACATGCACTGTTTTTGGGGCTGTCCTGTCCTGAAATCCTTTTGGGGAAGGGTATTTAAAGATGTGGAGCTGATGGTGGGAACTCCCATCCAGTTGGACCCTATAAAAGGGCTATTTGGCCTAAATGCGGATGAGGTGGAGGATTGGGAGGCAATGCCACGTTGGATTAGGATTCTTATGGTGATGGCTATGCATTGCATTCAGAATACGTGGGTTAATAATGCCGTACCTACCATCCTGCAGTGGCGCCAGTTAATATTGCAAAATCTGGCATTGGAATGGCTATCATTGATACTGGAAAACAGATCAGAGGTATGTTATGGGGAATGGGTGCCATTTCTTTCTACACTTGAAATGCAAGAGATGACCACCCTATGTGAGGGACTAGTCTAGGTAGATGGGGACTGACTAGATGGGTGCCCGTCCCCCTCCTCCCCCTCGGCGCACCTGAAGGTGGATGCATCCAACAGTGATGTGTGCTGGCATCTGTTGTATGTATATAGATTCGACAATTAATTTAGATATTGGCTTGTCTTGCTCTTTCCTTCAATATTATAAATGAGCTCTTGGGAATCAATTGTATGGAGCAGGATTATTGTATGTAGGATAAACTGTATGAAAGTGCATCTATTTATGTGCTTGTTGTATTTACGTGTCTGTTGTAAGCATTAATAGCAACATACATGTATGATTGTCTGTCTATGTATTGTATGTCTGTTGATATAAGAGAAAATAATAAAAAGATTATACAAAAAAAAAGAAAGCAGTATTCACATTGCTGATGAGAGCACAATAGCCCAAAGCAGCACTGATGACATCAGTTTAAATCCAAGGAAGCAGCGAGTTAAATCTTCATTGAAACAACAGATCTAATACGTTTAACTAGTGTACTGGTGCCGTACAGTATACATCAAATAAAAATGGCCTGGCTTAAAATATGATTTTTTTATCACTTTTAAGGGGACAGAACTTTTATATCTAACTCATGATTGACATTCATGAGAGATTATACAATGGCAAGAAAGAATGCTGGTCCATGATTAGTCGGACTGGGACTGGAACTGGATTGTTATCCCAGCATAACATCCCGGTTGTGGTCCCAGCACACTCATGACTGCATTAAATATTAAAAAAAGATTGCTCCACAGTTGTCCCTTTGAACAGCTTCAGTGATCCTGCTGTGCTTGGAATCGGCACTCTCCACCCTGCTCAAAAATTGGTGCTCCCCTCTCTACCCTGCTCAGAATCAATGCTCCCCACCCAACATTAATCAACCCATTACTTCTTCAAACTCTTGTTGCCACATTAGTTTAAAAAAAAAAAAGAAACACACACACACACACACACGAGCATAGTGAAAGCCATGTTTGACTTCACAGCAGTTGACCATTATACTGACAAATCCATATTGGTGAACAAGTTAGCACCATTCATTATTTTTACTTTTCTTTGTTGTATAAAAAGGAAAACATTGCATCATCTTTACAAACTTACACTGTCAGTGCCTCCCACTCTCCAGACACTCCCCACTCGGAAATGTCTCGCACAGTAATTGAGTGTGTGAGCTGAGCACATGCATAACCCTGTGCCTCACTTCCTTACCGTTTTGCCATTTTCTGCCTTCAGTCCTTTCTCCCAGTAATAGTAAAAGCTCTACTGGGAGAAGACAGAGCTTCAACACTGAGACAGGGTGGAAGAGCCATTTCTCTAACTTCCATGCTACAGAGCAGGAACAAGTGGCTGCATTTTGGGGGAGGGGGGTAGTGGAAGATGATGTTTTATTTCCACATGGCATCCAAAACAGCAAAGGAGGGGAAGAGAGAGGGAAACAAACATAAACTGTATATTTAAACTGGGGGAAAAAATGAGGAATAACAACAGACACAAATGTGGAGGGGAGTACAGACCCAAAACAACAGCAGCTCCAACAGAAGTTAATGTGATGAAGTGCACAGCTACAGTAACAGCAGCTCCACCTACTAGTCAAAATAGTAAATCAGCACAATTTTTTATAAAAAAATAAACTTACACATTAAATAAATAGCAAACAAATATACTTTTAAATGCATTTTTTTATCTTTTCATTTTTTTTACACTCATAAGATATTGTATAATAGGAATAATGCACTCCAGGATGAGTGTTATGCTGGGATAACATCCCTTCTTGGGTTTTGGGCACACTCAGCATACGGCCTCATGAGCAACAACCTGCAATATCAGCATAACACCCACCTTGTCATGGATTATTCTATTATAGTCTCACCCCCTCACACTGTAGGATAAATTGTATAGTTTGAGTAAGGCCATGGCATATTCTCTGTATCTTTTTTCTTTATGATCTGGGTCAATGTGTTAAGTTTATAAGGTTTTATTCTGAGCCACTCTGCCAGGAATCATTGGAGTCTCTGTTGTTTAAGGAATCGAATTTGATTATTGGTAAACATGTCCATTATTTTCCTTAACATTTTTGGACTAAATAAAGGAACTCAAAAGCATCCACAAGCATCCACTTTCCATGTGAATGAGTCTTACCTTATACTGAGCATTATAGGGAGATGATTAAATATAACATACATAAAAAAAATAGAAACCTTGAAGGTGGACTGCTTGGTCCACCCAGTCAGCCCATCTTTCCCTGCCTATAATATCACCACAGACCCTACCTGAACTCCAATTACTTCCCCAAGCTGCTTTTCTACCAAGATTCCATTGTGCATATCCCATACATGCCTGAAGCCCACCACTGTTTTAGTCCCCACCACCTGTGCCGGAAGACTGTTCCAGGCATCCCCCACTATTTCAGTAAAGAAGCATGTCCTCACATCTGTATTAAATTCCCCCCTTCCAGACTGATTGCATGCCCCCCTTTTCTTGTGCAACTTCTCCTCTGAAAAGAAGTCCCCTCCTGTACCTCATTCTCCTCCTTGTGTGCTCTGTGGGAGGTCAGGGTGGGGTATGGGGGTGGGGGTGCTGATTGGAGAAGTACCATTATTTTTACAGGATTTAAAAAGATCAATAAGAAATGGTTTTCTTTATTTGAAAGGACTTTCCAACACTGGGGAATGTGCACCCCAGTACCGGGCTACTGTTCAGTATTGCCAGGGGTGGGCACCCTGGTGCTGCCATGTATATAATGGGAAGGAGGGTGAGTAAATTGGAGATGAGGAGGGTGAAGTAAGGCAGCACCATAGGTGGCTACCCTGGTCCTCTTATGAAACTTAAAATTAATTATGGGGGGAAGGCAGATGATTTGGAAAGGAAAGGGGAGAAAGAAGTGGTATGGGGTGGGCATCCTGGTCCGCTATGTATTACAATAGATAGAGAGACAGCTAGGTAGATAGATAGATAGATAGATAGATAGATAGATAGATAGATAGACAGATAGATAGATAGATAGATAGACAGACAGACAGACAGATGAACAGAGATAGACAGATGAACAGAGATAGATAGATAGATAGATAGATAGATAGATAGATAGATAGATAGATAGATAGATAGATAGACAGACAGACAGACAGACAGACAGACAGACAGACAGACAGACAGATAGATAGATAGATAGATAGATAGATAGATAGATAGATAGATAGATAGATACAGCTTCCCCAACAAGTGCGCACAAGGAACAAAGAGCTTAGGCAGTAAAATAGTAACATAAGCTTTTTAACAACAGTAGCACTCTCACCCATACCTTTGAATGACCACCAAGGATCTTAAAATGTTAAAGCAGAAAGGTTTTATTTATTCCATACGACCATCAAATAATGCCTGATGAGTTTCAGAAATCAATCCTTTATCAGTGGCTTTGAAAAAAGAATTGATTTCTGAAACGCGTCTGGCATATTTAATGGCCATATGGAATAAATAAAACCTTTCTACTTTAACATTTTAAGAGCCTTAGTGGTCATTCAAAGATATGAGTGAGAGTACTACAGTTTGTTAAAAAGCTGATAGATAGATAGACAGACAGACAGACAGATAGATAGCTAGAGTGAAGCCCACCAGGATGAAGCCCAACTCTGCAGAATTCTGCAGCAGAGTTACTGCAGCAAACAATTCAATTTCAATGAGACTTGTAGATAGACAGAAAGACTGATGATAGACAGATATAAAAAGAGAGTGACAGACAGACAGACAGAGAGCAGGGTATTGTTGGCACACTGCTGTAATGGAAGCTGGCAGCATGACTCCAGTTGCAGCTTCACATGTCAAGAAAGTCCCCTGTTCTTATACTGAGAACACAGCTGAAAGACTTCTCTCACTAAGCTGGGCACCCAGGATTTGTGGGTGCCTACAAATTTATCTCCAGGGCATTTTTCAATGGTCCTGTTTACCAAGGTTCAAGTGTTTGGTTTTTGAATTTACATAATTTTTACATATTTTCAATATTTTTGAGTTAACAAAACAAGATGGTTACCACCACAGTATTTTTTTCTCACAACAAGTAAATCATAGAAATAAGAACTCACGATCAGTGTTTTTTTTTTACCATTCAAGGTTAATGATTATCAAAAAATCCTTATAACTCTGAAACTGTATAATATTTTTTCATGAAATCTTCAAAAGGCAGTACCTCAGTACCAGCCGTTTCTACCATGATGGCTTAGGAAAAAAGACTGCACCATCTATGCTGTGCTTGAGAGGGAAAATCTCTTTAGTATAAGAAAACCAAACACAACTTTTTTGGCATTCCACAACTTGAAACCCAAACAAGATTCCATCACAAAACTTTTTACATCCTGAGACTCTGCTAGCCTGACTATGCATGCTATATTTTGGGCTATTTCATCAAATATTCTCAAAGTTATTAAGGTGTGAAAAATTTGGGATATGAAATTAAACAGCCTACTTAACCATAACTATAGGGGCACTACTGCACCCTATAATATATATATTCTTTGCAAAAAACTATGCTAATGCACTGGTTATGATTCAAGTAAATGCAACATAATATGGAAATGCAGCATAAGGGTTTCTGCCCTAACTCCCCCCAACCCCCAAGCAGGAAAGGGAAAAATGCATTAGAGTTTTGAGTAGCTGTAGTCTTAGTGAATCAGTGCTGGTGCCTTCCTTGGAGTTGTCAACCATAATATTCACCACTCCCCTTCCCATAGCCTCCTGTCCAAAGCACAAGGTACTGCTCCAAGTCAGTGCCTCATGCTGATACACTCTTTACAGGTAGAGAAGTATGTCTCACCACATGTTGCCAATGCAATATGTTGCAGCTTTCTTCATGCAGGGAGTAAAGAAAGGAGATCACATCTGATGTAGTCTGCTCTGTGAACAAGATAGGCATTAGGGCTGACAACCCCAATGAAGACTCCATCACTGATTTGCCAAGAATCCTGTGACCCAAAACCCTGTCTTTTCATATTGCTGCTTGGGTGGTGGGGTTAGGGCTGGAAACCATAACACCACATTTCCATACTTTTCTGGAGTTAATATGAGACCTAACTGGTGCATTAATGCAGTTTTTGCAATCATTTATTTTTCTTTTGAGAAAGTGGAATCATATCTTCAGGGATCAATGTTCTCTGCACTTTCATGTAGCCACAGATACAAATGCACAGGAGAAAGAGTCCATCTGTCAGCTAATGTACAGGGCCCTCTGTCACCCACAGATGCAGACGTGCAGGGCCCTATGCCAAGAGAAGACTTGTCTTCACTATATGTGCATTCAATCTTCACTATATGCACAAATGTTGTGGTGAGAAAGAAATTTAAGATGTGAACCCAAAAATTGTGATGCACAATGAAATTTCAATTCAACTAACCTATTTTTGTCATGAAACAAAAAATCATGGTGTGGAATCAAATTTCCTGCTGAGAAAACAATTTTCTGCTGCAAAATAAACACTTATGCTGGGCAGTCAAATATCATATTGCACAACCAGTTGATGTCATGTGATGTCAAATTTTATTTGCAATGCAGTTTCATTTTGAAGTACAATTCAAGCCCAGAAAAAAAAAAAATGATCCATGCTGGAAATTTAATGTCATGAAACCAGTTATTGTTGTGCAATGGTGAAATTATGATTCATAATTAATTGTGAAATCAAGCAATCAATTTCCATTTTTTCAAGTACAAGTTATGATCCTGAATGAAAATGCATTTCCAAAAGACTTTTTTTGAATCAAAAATTAAAAAATAGTTCCATAATTCAAATTTAGTTTCATGATTCTCACCGCATGAAACTAAAAATTATAGACTGCAATCAAATTTCATATCAAGCAACTGATTTGTCTCACACAATGGTAAATTATGATCCACAGTAAAATTTCATATCACATGACCAATTTTTTGCCACAACATGGAACATTAAGATGCGTAATCAGATTTCATGGCAAGAAACAAATTTAAGTTGCAAAACCAAAAATTCTGATAAATAATCAAATTTCATGTTGTGAAACTAAGTTTTGTTGTAAAATGAAAAATCATGGTGAGAAGTCAAATTTCATGCTAAGAAACACATTTTCTGTTCTGAAATCAAACATTTTGATTAACAAACAAATTTCAAGTCAGGAAACTAATTTTTGTCATGAAATAAAAAAAAACTGTGTGTAGTCCCATTTAATGCTGAGACATCAATTTTCTGCTGTGAAATGAAAAATTATGAACTGGGTGCCGTAAATACAGAAAGCTGATTGACTGAGATGTTTTCTAAGCCGTGATGATATCAGGCTACATCATCACGACTTATAAAAAGCTCCAGCTACCAGCCTTCTTACACTCAGCGCAATGTTTCCTATTTCCCAAAGTCTGCAGTCAGCCACTATTTAAAATAAAAAAACCTTGACAACTGTCCCCTCTTCCCTTTACATTTTGCCCACAGTACCTGCTCTCCACATGAAAAAGAAAACTCTTACTCTCCTTCAGAGCGCCATGTACTGCAGTACGGAAACAGCAGTTCCTCACGTGCTGCCACTAATCTGGTCTCCAGCTGACCGAAACAAACCGCTGCCAACTACCACGCTAACTCCTACTGAACCCTCCTGCTCCTCTCAGAGACAACACTCCAACACCAACTCCTCTTGCAGACTGCGTAATCACAGGTCCCGCTCGTTTTTCTCAAATTCCAGCTCCTCCAGTTTATTCAGCGAACGACTGCTCCCCTTCACTTTACCCCACGCCGCATACAGTGACACTCAGTTTGTAAGGAGGGGTGCTTGAGGATAGTGCTCCAATGTTTACCCTGCATGTTTTACATATTGCAGACCACCAGCTCTTGCTAGACTTACCAGATTACTCCTTCCTTCTTTCCATAACCCTGAAATCCAATATAAACTCAATGATGGGGGGGTGGGGAGTAACTGTGTGGAACACATACACAACAATGGCTGGTACCAAACAGCAGTGCACCATGCTGATAGAGAGCAACAAGTGGAAACAGCACCACCTACTGCACAAAACATGACATATATGAACTTTTTTTAAAATGTCTACCTACGCTCATATAAAAACAGTATTAAAATATCTAAAAACTTTATTTTTTTACATTAAATGCATAAAATATCAATTGATCCAGTTCATAATAGCAATAATACACTCCAGGGTGTGGTATATCATGAGATATTGTCACTTCTAGGGCAGTTGAATGCACTCAGCCTGCAGCCTCGTTCCAACCACCCGAGGCATGATGATATCTCACGATATACCACACCCTGTCGTGCATTATTGCTTAATTATAACATGCAATCAAATTTAGTGTCCCACAATCAATTTTCGTTTTGCAAATGCAAGCTATAATCCAGAAGCAAAATGTGTTTCCAATAGACTTTTTTGAATCACAATTAAAAAATAGTTTTGCAAGTCAAATTTTGTTTTGCAACACATTAACAGTGTAACATAGAAAAGCATGCCATGATTCAAAAATGGGAAAGTCATTAACATGGTCAGGAGAAGTATATAAAACATATTTATAGTCAAGATTGACTGAATCAAGCCTCAGAATCCGAACGTACATGCCCTAATGGGGTAGATTCATGCTTTGTTTATTTTTTATTAATATGGCTGCTAAAATAACAGTTTGAATTAATAGCTTGTTACTGAGGTGAGAAGGAAGACAGCAGCTGTCACAAAATGAAAAAAAAAAATGTTGGTAGCATGAGCACAACATCTCACAAAACTAGAAACAGTCTCACAACACCAAATGTTTGGTGTCATATGAGAATGTTATCCCAAAAACCCTACTGAGCATGCTCAGAATGGAAAATAACAAAAATTTAAATCCTTATAACTCTGGAACCATTTAATTTTTTTTTCATGGAACCTTCCAAAGGTACTACGTTGGCAGAATACACTTCTACCTTGAAAGTTTCAGGAAAAAATCCATTCTGCATAAGCTGTACGTGACAGCAAACCCAAATCCCATATTTGTAATAGGAAAAAAAATTATAGACATGTACAGGAAAAAGACGTGTATCTCAGAAATCACACAAGCTGTCATCATGAAACTTTCCACAGCTTTCAACCTTGCAACACAAACAACACATGCACAATATTGGCTAATATAATCAAACACAGTCAGTGCTATTAGGGTGAAAAATGAAGGGTTTAAAATAGAACCTCTTGCTCAACCATAACTATAGGAGCACTACCAAGCCTCTATACTGTAATACTATATTATAAAGGCACGATAGAGACCCTATAGTTAGGGTTGTGTAGGCTGTTTAATGTTAAATCCCTAACTTTGGACCCTAATAACTTCACCCCTGTTGAATAGAATGACATGAAAGTTTGCATCTGAGGGCAGGATACCTTAAATTGGCAAGTTTCATTCAGGTTGGATGTGTAGACTCTGAGATCTGAAGAGTGCAATTTTAGGAAAAATCAGTCTTGTTTGCCATTTGTCATCACTTAGAGCCCAGACAGTTTGGAGTTTTGTTCTGATATTGTCAGAGTAGAAGGGGCTTATAGTGTATGAGAGAGTGCTGTTGTGAATAGAAATCGATGACTGGAATCAAGCTGTTGTGTGTTAGTAGTGATGTCAAACTCCTGTTGTGCTTCACTGAAGATGTCACTACTAATGCACAACAACATCGAATCAGTGCTCGCACTGAAGTCTCCTCAGTCATGCTGACCATTGCCAGAGTTGTCACCAAGTAAGCAGACCTCCAAGTGGATGCCCTGAAAACAGCAGCTGAAAAGACCATTTTATGTGTCTCTCTCCCTAGGGTACTTCTTTATTTGAAGAAAAAAAAGCATTCTTGCTAATCGCGATGCTACTGTATGTGAGTGCCTTCTCATACACTATAAAAGATTGTGTATGAGCAAGCATACACAGACAAGAGTATGCTTGAAATCTCGAGGGTTTCTTGGTGACAGGAGACCTCTCGATGCAAGCAAACCTTTGTTGTGTATGCCTGCTCATACACAATCCTCTATGTGCTAGGATGATGCCTTTTATTGGTTTGGTGAAACAAATACTAATCCATTCCCAAGTTATAAGGATTTGAAATTTCATTTCAGTAGGGTTTTTCAGATGGATGTTTCATACAAAAGAAGAATCTTCTAGCTCAGGGCAAAAAAATCTTCTTTGAGATCTTCCTTTGTAAGCCCAAATTCTTCTTTCGTTTATCCGCCACCTAGTTTTTGATTTAAAACAAATGTTAAAAACCTAATGAAAATGATATATTTTCAAAAAATATATACTGGAACCTAGGTAAATGGGTTCCATTTAGTTAGATTCTGGTGTCTGATTTTTGAAAACTGCCCTGGAAATAATATTTCTGAGACCTTGAAAATCCAGGTTGTCCAGAGAGGAGCTGTTCACCTGTGTTTACTGCATGAGAAGAGTAGGACTTTCTTGACTTGAGAAGTCACAGTTGGAGTCCTATTGCTGGCTTCAGTTTTACCACTAAGCCAGTGATCATGATCTCTGTCTCTATCTGTTCATCAGTCTAACTAACTATATATAAAATTTTATTTTAGGGGACCAGGGTAGCCACCCCCAGTACCGCTTCTTTGTCTGCTGACTTCTCTGGGTTGCCCACCCCAACTGCAATTTGTTTTCCTTTTAAATGAGTATGTTGACTGGGCTACCCATCCTCAGTACCACTTCTTTTGTCTTTCTCCCCTCCAGATCTATCAGTCCCCTTTCTTATTTAAATAACACTCATCTTTGTTAAGGTGTGTTGACCAAACAATGAAACTGCTATGGCATAAACCCCCAGAGCAACAATTTTGACAGGTTTCAAAATTGTCACTGTGGGGGACCTGAGGGTGAAATTTCACCCTTTTGCCATGTGTTGCCCCCCTTTCAAATCAACTCTGACTCAGAGTTGATAATCTTTAGAAGGAGGTTTGGGGACATAGCCCCCTGGAGAAACACTCCAATGTCAAACAGGTAAAATTTTGCCTGTCGACATTGGGGAGCTCACTATGCCAAATTTTGACAATGATGTTGTCAATTCAGCATAGGTAAACCATTCAGTAAGACATATTGCAATGCAATAACTCAGCTGAAGGATTCCCCTAAATTTTCAAGGCAAAATGCCAATAATCGGGATCAGTATTATGTCCAGTTTTATTTATCTTTGTTGCACTATAGTGCAATAACTTGTTTTCAACAGAATAATTTAAGATGATACTTATATGCATGCATCTTTCAAAGTATTTTTCACATTTTGTTTTGATCTCAGAACCAGTTACCTAATGTAGAACATTATTTATTTAGTTAGTTTTTGTTGACCAGGTAAGTGCACTAAACAAATTCTGCCTATTTTCAGGCACGACCTTAGGGAGGGGGTTACAGATGAATGCCAACTGACCTTGAACCAGATTAAGCTGTTGGTGGTATTTTTAGTGACTGAGGAGACTTCAGTGCAAGCACTGATTCAATGTTGTTGTGCATTAGTAGTGACGTCTTCAGTGAAGCACAACAGGAGTTTGACATCACTACTAATGCACAACAGCCTGATTCCAGTCATCAATTTCTATTCACAACAGCACTCTCTCATACACTACACATTCATTAAATTGCACCTCTTGGGGATAGAAATATACTAAATATATCTAGATACTAGATAAGGCTCAAATTTCTAAAATACATTTTACAATAAAAAATTGGTCATACTGGACAGATATTGAATTTTTATCTGAAAGGAGCATTTGGTTGTTTTAATCCATTTCTTCAATCAAGGAAAAAACAAACTGAAATTGAGTGTAAGCAAACATCTTGATCAGTTTAGCTACATTACTAATGGGAGTGGTTATCATGTTCTGGAAGTTTGCTGATGTAAATGAAACCCCTCAAACTGTGAAACAATAGATTTTAATTTCAACATGTTTATGTGAAAATAAAATGCATATATTGGCAACCAGTCCCCTATTCTTCTTGATTGCATCCAAAAGCCTCTATTAGGCTTCCTAAGGAATGAATGAAACCAGAGATGCTACTTATGGAGCCTGTAAGAAATATAGCTACATCAAAGAAGACTTTGTGGCACTGAAGTTTCCTCCACAAAAGTATGAGGTTAAGGCTTGGGACCAGAAAGCAGACACCTAAGCCTGGTCAGACTCCTTATAAGACCCATCAGGAGGCTGAAATAGGGGATGTATATCACCATCAGCAAGGTAAAAACCACCAGGGCAAATCTGATGGACAGTCCACAGGATTTTCAGCCTCCCAGCATCACTATTACAGTTTGGAAAAAAATCACTTGGTTTCCATCTGAAAACAGAGATCTCTCCAAGAATTCCACTGCTGCAAAGAAGGGCAAGGCACCGGATAGCAGGGCTTTGGCCACCAGAAATAAAGAAAACCATCCTTCATTGATTTTTTTTAAAACCTGTGCAAAAGAAAATGGTACATCACTGATCTCACACCCCACACACCCTCACTCACCTGAACATGTCCCATGCTGTATTTCCACTCTCTGACTGAAGACATGTCTTGCTGTTGGACCCATTGACTGCAATATGAGAACATAAGGTAAATGAAGTTTAATGTATTTCAATGGCATTTGAACTTTTATTCATAACTTCGTCATTTTGAAAATTTTTACCCCAAATTTTAAAAATGTCCTTTTTGCCCCTTCCACATATGAACACTAGTGTTGAACTTATGTGAATCCATCCCAGAAAGTGATTTTGTAGTCACTGCACAAAATCACCTTTTGAGCAGGTTTTGCAAATTTTATTCACCCTTGTTGATGAGGTGGGGTCATATGAAGGCAATCTTGAAAATCTGGAGTAAAACTATTAAAAAAACAACAAAGCTATGAGCCTATATTGAAATTTTGCAACACACTCATAATGTTGGTAATTTTAAATAATTTGACCCCAAGTTTTCCACAGCCATTTTTTCACACCACCTCATGAATGTGACAACTGTCATTTTCAAATCAAAGCTGAGATGTGTATTTGCACCTCTGCTACAAAATGATGTTTTGGCTGAGGTTTCAAAATTGTCACATACCGGGTTCAACAGGTGGGTTCGCAACAAGGCTATGTTGAAAATTTGGTGTCACTATATTAAAAAACAAAACAGTTAAAAAGGTATGCACATTCATAATGTTGGTAATTTTTGACATCCAATGCTGCACAGAAGTGTAGGGTCAGCAGAGCCCTGCAATTTCATTGCCAGACAGAGTCTTCCCATGGTGCATGGCCCAGATGGCCCGATGAAGCTGCATCTGTTCATGCATGTCTCTACAGTATATATGTATGTAAGTGTATACACAGTGTGTATATGTGTGTATATATATATATATATATGGTTGGGTTGTGTCATGGGGTTGTCAACCCTAACACTCACCCCATTTTCATATACATCACCCATGTCAGCTTATTTACTCATTTAATGGGGTGAGCATTAGGGCTGCCAACCCCACAGCAGACAAAATGCCTGTAGTTGCCTGCAGGATGGGGTGTTTGAGTTGTAAACCCTTGCATCACATTTCCTTATGCTTGTTGCTGCAACCATAAGTAGTGCATTAACAATGTTTTTTCAACTAATATATATATATATATATATATATATATATATATATATATATATATGTGTATATGGACAGTATTCGAGAGACAAAGTGTGACATTCATACACTCAAAAAAAGTTTTATAATTAGGCATGACTCAACCTTAATTTTAATGTGTATATGTGGCAGTTGCATAATACAAAATATAAAGATAGTTCTGTATATCTAAGTTTGGAAAAATGGCACAGTTATTTATGACATGTAAACTATTTTTGTGGGTAACTCAGTGTACATTATGCATTATTTCCCATTTCTAGTAATAAATACAATTTTCAAATGCAGTGTCTCTGTCTTCTATTTAAGTGTATTCGTTTGCAACATCTAATGATTTGATGTTCTTCCATACCTATGTGTTGCTATCTATCTTCCAATGTAGACAGCACTAAAAATACAAACAGGAGGTTACCAAAGTTTCATTACTTCATGTTTATACTGTTTATGTCCAGTCTACATGCCTTTCACACTTAAGCTGGACATTAAGCAGAAAGATAAACATGAACAAATCACTTGGTTGTACTTGATTTATTATGTGACCATCTCTGTTGCATAAAACTATTGTGGGTAACACAGGCACCACAGTAGCAATGCAACATATGAAATACATGGTACAACTTTTATTAATGGCTTATTATCAACCAAACAGTCAATACACATTGATAAGTACCATGCCACAACAGGGGCCATTTTGACATCACTCTAGCTCTGCAGGGCCAGACTAAGGAGAGGCCCAACCACAGTTAACAACCAGAAAGCACCCGGGCAAGCTGTTTGGTACTGATAACTATACATGACAGTGCCACATGATGCTCCCTGGCAATCCCGTGCCAGCCTTTGAGGGGAAAATGATGCAAAAATACGACACAGATCCACCCTAAGCTCACCACCACGTGCATCACAGGGATGCCACTGCAGCGGGGTTCTTTTTCTGCATGTGGAATGACGCATAAACTGCTCTACAAGTCAAAACAATACACCAAAGTTCCCCATGAACAAGAAAGGCAAGGCAAGATACAGCTGGATGTTACACGGTGGGCCTGAGCCACATCAGGGGTCATTTTGACATCACTGTACCGCCACAGAGTCAAACTGAGGGCAGGCCCAATCACTTTTACCAACCAGAAAGCACCCAGACAATCTGTTTGGTGTTGATAACTGTAGATGCAGACACTGCATGGCATCTCCTGGCAACTCAGTGCCAGGCATTATGGGGAAAATGATGCCAAAATATCACACAGGCCTACCCTGTGCTCACCACCATGTGCATCACAGGGACACCCCTGCTGCAGGGTTCTTGTACTGCACATGGAATGCCACATCCAAACTGCTTGAGTCAGGCCCAGGTGATGCATTTTTTATTTTAAAACAGTTCCAAGATATTATGCCAACACTTGACATTTAATTTATAGGCAGTCTCATTATAAATAAATCTGCTAAATGTTTTTGCCAGATGAATCCAAACCACTGATATTGCCCAACAGGCACTAGTACACCCAGGCAATAACCAGATTCCAGTACTACACATGGTATCCCTCCCATACCCCTGAACGTACTAAGCAATGCCATGAGCAGCCTTTGTAAGGTTAACCCAAGTGCTGTATTTTTTTTAAACAGTTACAACATATTGTGCCATCGCTTGACATCTAATTTAGAAACAGTCTTATAATAAATAAATCAGGAAAATGTTTTTGACAGATGAATCCAAAACAGTGATGTTGCCCTACAGGCACTAGTACACCCAGGCAATGACCCAGTTATTACACATGGTACCCCCCCATGCCATGAGTAGCCATTTTTATGTAAGCCCAAGTGCTGTATTCTTTTATTTTTAAACAGTTTCAACATATTATGCCACCACTTGATGTCTAGTTTAGAAACAGTCTCATTCTTAAACGTGATAACTCTCCATAACCTTGAATGAACTGACCAATGCCATAAGAAGCATTTTTGAGGTAGTCCCCATTGCTGTAGTTTTTTTATTTCAAACAGTTCCAATATATTATGCCACCAACCACACCTAATCCCCTAGTTCTGTATACCAATACAATGATGCTCCTTTATAATCTTACATCAAGAAAGGCAACTTTATCATTTTAAAATAATACCACACACACACGCGTGCGCGCACACACACACACACACACATGCACACACCTTAACCAGAGCCAGCATCACCCCTTCTTTCCAAAAATTACAAACATCTCTCCCAAATTGCATTTATTTTTATTTAAAGCATTTTAAGAGTGCAGCTTTTATATTCATTCCACATACACACTTCTAAAATAGAGCCATCATCACATCAACAGGTGCAGCATTCATTCGACAAATACACATTCTTAGAATTTACCATTAGGTACCCCCACAGGTGTTGTTTTTTTTCCCCATTTAAACATGATTAAAGTCATCAGCAGGGGAAAGTTCACCAATATTAGCAATATTCTGAAAAAATCTAATTATGCAATGAAAACCCGCTGGATGGTTTGTAAACAAAAAAACTATAAATCTCAAACAAAACTCTATTTGATTAGACTGGTCACAGACATGCATAGTCCCATTTTGAAGAGGGGCCCTTCACAAACAGCTGGGCCATGATAGAACACACAAATTTAACTTTTCTGCCCCCAAAGATGATAGAACACAACTGCCGCACTATAGCCAGATAGTATTTAATATGCCCTATTTAAACAGTGCCAGCACCAGAGGAAAGTTCTGCTGATATACTCCCCAAACAAAACTTTAAAATGTACTATTTAATATGCCCCATTTAAACACTAACCACACCAGAAGAAAATTCTACTGATATACTTTCCCATACACAACTTTAAACTATACTATTTAATATGCCCCATTTACACAGTGAAAGAACCAGAGGAAAGTTCTGCTGATGTACTTCCCAAACAAAACTTTAACATATACTCATTGTGCTGCACAGCCCACTAATCCAATCATCCTCTATTTTGAAGAGGGGCCTTTCACAAACAGCAGGACCATAAAGTCTTAAGGTGAATACTTTACTTTTTCTGTCCCCAAAATGACACAGAATAACTGCTGCACTTTTGCCAGTCACTATTTAATATGCCTCCCAGAATTTTAACTTGCTGTTTTGTAGGCGAATGCTGAAGAACATGTTTTCTAGTGACTGGAGACCTCTGAGATCTGTCCAAACTCCTGTGCAGTACACCAGATTTAAAACGGATGACGCTTCATTCTACCAGTTTTTAAAAATGGTAAGTGGGAGAAGCAACAGGAAGAGAACAGTTTTGCTTACAGCCAGAGTACCAAAACTGAATGCCTGATGTCCCCTTTGGGTCCCGGCTATTTGTACCAATACCAGCATCATCATCATCATCCATGTGAGTAACATGGACACGACAGCAAGAGCCACAGCTTTGGATGCTGCTGCTCCTAGCAGGCTTTATGTACCAGTGCATTAAGATTGCAGATTTGTGTGGGGGAAACACATTAAGCAATGTGAACTGACACTGATAAAATACCTCAAAGCATAAAGGCAGAATACACAAAAGAAATTATGCAGCTATATAAGACACCACAGTAATGCACAAAAGTAATAAATTACATGTGGTGTCATGTAAATGTACTTACATCTGCATAAAATCAATAATCACTGGGGGACAGTGACACATTCACTCTGTCCACTAAAAAAGAAAACTTTTGTATTGTGCTTTAAATACAGTAAATTTAATGGTCACCAAGATGTGTAGCACAGCCATGTCACAAAATGGCTGCCATTTTTAAGGCTATTTTCATTATTAAATTGTTGTCACAATAAAATAAAAATACATACACCCTTTTTTATGCACACTATCACTTGGCCATATTGGCAACAGTACAGAGCACAAATTCTGTATTTTTAATAAATTATGAGTAAAATACGGACCTTATTTTAAGTGCACACCCAAGTCTCTTGAATACTGTCCACACATATATATATCTATATCTATATATATATATATATATATATATATATACAGTATATAGTTAGGGTTGCACGGTCACTTCTATGTTAAACCCCAAAGTTTACACTTTAATGACTTTGCAACCATTTGTCTGATTTGCCTGAAATTTTGCATACTCAGCATTCTGATCATAGATCTCTGGATCTACAAAGTTTTGTTCCAGTCAGATGTACAGTTGCAGAACCATAGAGCATCCAAAAAGTGAAAAATACCAACATGGGCACATTTTTTGGTTGGCCATAATGAACTGAAGAATGCATCTGAGTGGATTCAAATTTGCATGTCTATATGTGGCTGGGTTAAACTGGTTCCTTTTGAAGATTTGGTGAAAAAATATTAATCCATTCAAAAGTTATTCAAGTTTTTCATGTCCCATTATAGCCTATGGGAAAATTTATATGTGCATTGCGAAAACGTTTGCGAAAAAAAAATTTTGTGCTCGACAACTTTTTTTGTGTGTGAAAACATTCCATTATAAAGTATAGGGAATCATGAAAATATTTTTGTTGTTGCAAAAGCATTTTTGTTGCCATGAAAACAATACTCCACAACATTATCTCATGTGTTGTTTTCGTTGTCACTTCATTGTGCCAAGGTGGATTGTGCTTTTTGGCTGAAATTTGCAGGGTGGCAAGCCCTGGCCCCACAGATGTGCCTTTTGGTGGTTTGGTCCCAAAGCATTCAAGGTGTCCATAGTTACAGTGTTCCAAAGTTGAGAAATTTCCCATAGGATAACATTGCTGTGCCTGTGATGCCTTTCAATGCCCATATCTCGAAAATGATTTGAAATAAGGATTTTTCACTACCCGTGGGTTTGTCCACTTTTAGGTGGACTAAGCATGTGTGGAGGTGTGGAAGTCATGATTGCAACTGCAGTGGAATTTTTGTCATAGGTTGTACGGTTACTGAGATATTGGCACATTAGTGTTACAAGGGTTCCTTTTCAGGCCTATAAGGCTACTGTATGGCTTCATTGTTATGTGTAAGTGGGAGTACAGGACCCAGAGGGCCCGCGCTCTTACAGATGCATATCATTATGCAAACTGGGTAGTTTGGTGGGAGCGCGGGGCCCACAAACACATACCATTAACTAGTTACATTACACTTTTTCAAAAAGTAAGAAAATTCATTGCAAAAAACTTCATTAATGCATCAGTTAGGGTTGATGTCATAGTGACAAAAGTTTGGAAATTTGATGTTAAGTTTACCCCTCTACTGCTCCACCCCTACCCCCATCCTCCACACTCCAAGAGACATTAGTGTGTGCCATGGGGTCGTCAGTCCTAACTCTCACCCCATTCTCCTATACTGTAGCATGTCATCTTGCTTACACATGGAATGGGGTGGGCATTTTGTCAAAATTGCAGAATTTCATGTAACTAAAGCCCCAAATGAGCCAGTTTCTTTGCCATTTCATAGCAAAAAAATGGTTAGGGCTTTTTTGACTGACATTTGCAGTGTAGCAAACCCTGGCTGCACAGATGTGCATTTTGGAGGTTTGGTCACAAAATTGATGATGGTTCAATAGTGACAGTGCTCTAAAGTTGTGAAATTTTCCATAGGATAACACTGTGGCACCCACTGTACCTTTTGGCACCCATATGTCAAAATGGTTCAAAATACGGATTTTTTGCTGTGGTGATCTTAGCACACCTTTAGGTGGATTAAGCCACCGTGGAGATTTTGAAGTCATGATTACAACTGCAGTGGGATTTTTTTCCTTGGTTGCTATGGTTGCTGAGATATTGTCAAATTAATATTGCAAGGGTTCCTTTTCGTGACTATAGGGGTGTGGTTTATCTCCAAACTTATGTGAAAATGGGAACACAGGGCCCGGAGGGCCCATACTCCCACATATGCAAATCACGGACATCAGTATGCAAAAATGGGCAATGTGAGGGGAGCACAGGGCCCAGAGGGGCCATGCTCCCTCAGCCACATACAAATTACATTACACTTTCTAAAAAAGAGGGGAAATTCATTGCAAAAAACTTCATTAATGCATCAGTTAGGGTTGAGAGCTAGACTAATGACCCCAACACACACCCCAATGCCTGTTGGTGTGAGGAGGGTGGGCATGGGGTGGTAGGGGTTGGTAACCCTAACACTAAATTTACAAACTTTTGTCAGTGTACACTCAACCCTAACTGATGCATTAAGAAAGTATTTTGCAATGACTATCTATCTATCTATCTATCTATCTATCTATCTATCTATCTATCTCTCTCTCTCTCTCTCTGTATATATATATATATATTATACTGGTGTGGTCATGTCAGTATAGTTAGGGCTGAGTAGGCACTTTAATGTTACACCCCAAATTTTGCACATTAATAACTTTGCAACCATTCAATGGATTTGCACAAAAGTTGGAATGCTCGGTCTGGTATGGTAGATATCTTCATCTGCCAAGTTGTGTTTTGGTTGGATTTACGGTTTTTGCTCAGTGAAGCACTGAAAAACACGTTTTTCACCACATTTGACACCTTTTTGCCCATCACGCTGCAACCACACCATTTGGTCTTTAATTCTAAAACTTTCAGGGTAGAAAGAGTTTGGGTCAAAGAAGAATCCAACATTGGTTTGGTTAAAAACATATTAATCTGTTCCAAAGTTATTTAATTTTTAATTTTGGGGTTCTGAGCATGCTCAGTTCAAGCCAAGATTTATATGTATTTTTTGAGAAAGGGGATAGGGCTCATGGTCAAGGATTTTGTCAGCTCATGAAAGAGGATTTAAAAAAATCCCAGTCTGTGAGGAAAAATTCCCCTTTCACGAGCTGCCATCTTGTTTTCATTTTTTCCCACAAACAAAATGTGGTAGCTTCCTCCACGGGTGACTTCTTGTTGCAATAAGGTTTTGTTCAGGGTGATGCCCTCTACAAACCTATACCTTTGGTTTACTTCATTTTGGCAAAAAAATGACCATTTCAAAATTTGAAATTCTTCTTTCATGACTAGCTTCCAATCCCCTTTCATCAGCTGACAAAATCCCAGTCTGTGAGCCGATCCCCTTTCACGAGGTAGCAAAATCCTTGACCATCACTTAGGGACAAGATGGCCCTTCTTGTGGAAGAGGATTGACTCATGATCAAGGATTTTGCAGCCTCACAAAAGGGGATCAGCTCATGGACTGGGATTTTGTCAGCTTGTGAAAGGGGATTGGGTTTTTGAATCCCCTTTCGTGAGCTGACAAAGTCCCAGTCTGCGAGCTGACAAAATCCCAGTCCACAAGCAGTCCCCTTTCATGAGGTAGCAAAATCCTTGACCGTGACTTAGGGACCAGATGGCCCTTCTCGCGGATGAGGATTGACTCAGGTTCAAGGATTTTGCTGCCTCACAAAAGAGGATCAGCTCACAGACTGGGATTTTGTCAGTTTGCAAAAGGGGATTGTGATTTTGAATCCCCTTTTATGAGCTGACAAAATCCCAGTCCTTGAGGTGACAAAATCCCCATCGGAGATCAATCCCCTTTTGTGAGTTAGCAAACCCCTTGACTGTCACTTAGGGACCAGATGGCCAAAATCTGACAGTAAAGAATTTCTTGCGGATGCCTGTTTTGACAGTTGGCAAATGGAGACTGACCTCGCAGTTGGGGATTTTGTTAGCTCATGAACTAGCAATTTTTAAAGTTTTAAAAACGTTCCCACTGCATTGTAAATTAATGGTTTGGTCTTTTGCCTTGAAATTTGCAGGGTAAAAATGTGATGCCCCAGAGATGTGAATTACCTTATTTAGGCATTGAAAAGTTAATCAGTTCCATAGATATGCCATCACAAAGTTGAGATTTTGCCCATAGGATAACACTGTGGCACCCATAGTGATGTTCAGCTCCCATATCTCAAAAACGAAGTGGGACACAGATTTTTCACTACTCATGGCTTAGATCACCTTTGGGTGATCTAAACCACAAAAACAAGTTTGGAAATCCTAGATTACACCTGCAGTGGAATTTTTTTCCTAGGTTGTATGGTTACTGAGATATTGGCAACTTAGTGTCACAAGGGTTCCTTTTCAGGCCTATTGGGCTACTGTATGGCTCCGTAGTTATATGTAAGTGGGAGCGAAGGACCGGAGGGTCCCCGCTCCCACAGATGCCTATCATTATACACAAATTGGAAGTTTGGTGGAAACATGGGGCCCAGAGGGCCAGGGTTCCCAGCAACACATACCAGTTACCAGGTACATTACACTGTAAATTAATGGTTTTGTCTTTTGGCTTTGGCATAATGGGGGATTCTCAGAGATGTGACTTATGCTGTTAGGGTGTAAAAGATTTTATGAATGCCATAGATATGCCATTACTAAGTTGAGATTTTTCCCCATAGGATATCATTGCTCTGCCCACAGTGTTTTTTTTGTGAATGTATCTCAGAAATGATGCAAGATACAGATCTCATTGACTTATCTCACGTGGATGTCATGCTGTTATGATTACGGCACTTGAATTTTTTCATAGCTGATATGGTTGCTGAGATATTGATACTGAAATGAAGAAGATAACATTGACCAGGCTTGATACTGAAAATTCATAATCCTGAATGCAGAAGTAAATTGTGCAAATGATTCTATGTTATAAGGGCAATTGCCGAATGGTGGTCATCCTTTTGGCGAGTGTACAACGCCGAAATTCAATTTTGGCAATGCGCAACTCCACCGCCAGTGAAAGTGGTGCAAAAACTCTGTATTTTTTTTTTTGTGCACTGCCCAATATAGATTCTCAACTCCAGTGGGGGTGCATGTTGGGGGGTGCATCTGTGGGGGGAAAAAAATCCCTGTCTTGGTCCTGGGGCAACAAAATATGCCGGTGTCCGGTCCCGAACCCTGCATCCTCGACACCCCATGCCAGCACCCACCCTACCACGCCATGGCACAAGCTCAGTGGCAATCCACAGCACCACCCCTCACAAAACCTCCTGCCCCTTGATCAGCATGCTCACTCCCCCACGTGCATATACATGTGTGACATCCTGTCACATTTCACAAACCCTCCCCATCAGGTCACCCTCCCTATACCCTCTCCATCAGGGTAGTTGCTGCAAGTGGGTCACCACTTTGGTAGGCACCCACTTGCGGATAGCTGAAGTCACAGGATACCATGTGAATACTTAATAGTGAGGAGATGCTTGTAGGAGTCCCAATGTAACACTGCAGAAAAAAGCTGTAGTAAAACATTTGAGTTCTCTATGAGTTCTGTCTCTTCTTGTGTACGGACATTGGAGGACATTTGCACAAATACATCAGAACTGGTACCAGTGGGCTGGCCCTGTAGTACTATCACTAGCTATGCTGCAACCCAGGTTCAGGAATGGACTCGGATGCTTAGGCACTGGCTTGGAGAGGGAGGATCAAGCATGGCAGGGACGGCTCTTCTCCATTGGTCAGAGAAGACACAGTGTTCCACTGTTTGTCTACCATCTGTTGGAAGCAGCACAGTAGGGCTACAGCAGGGGGATGGGTCTGCTGCTGGACACTGATGGCACACATGGACCCCTACGCACATGCATATAATTTATTCTGGCACCCTGCATGAGAAAAGCAGGAGGTGGAGGTAAGAACACTGGCCTGTCATTGAGCTAGCACATCCTGCAAGCCCACACATGGTGGATATGGAAGGCCACCCACCACTATTATGGTCCTGGGTAAGTGGTGGATAACTACAGTACTAATCCCATGAGAAGGTTGGTGACTGGGCTGATGGGTGGTGCCATCAGGCAAATGAGGGATTAGAAAAAGTTTAGTTAAAAACAATAATTGGTACAAATGTAGCAGCTGGAACCCACAGTTACTCTAAGGCTAACTGGAATATGCGTTGGAAGTTTAATACCCTTTAAGTCAGAAATATTTTAATAAACTGTACATCATTTTTCTTTTCTTGCATCTGTGGCAGCACTTCAAGACAGTGTAAAAAAAAAAGAAAAAACACTGACTCTTTAAAACCAACTCAACCCGATGACATACTGCTTGTAAAAGCTGAATCCAGATATCTGTGTGATAGAAGGTGGTGTTTATTATTTTTGATCATTTAGGATCCCATTTCCAAAACCAGCCCCATTATGGTACATCAATAACTTTGTACATAACCTACCCAGCCTGCAACAGGATCAGTCCTAAGTCTTGAAGCAGTTTTTGCTCATCCACAGATGGTAAATATGACGAGTCAAAATGATAGGGCAGTTCAACAGTTTGAATATCTACCTGATAATTCACATTTGGATCATGTTTAATCTTTGGTTTTAAAACTGTCACCTCATTCGCCTTGTGCAGTCACAGGTCAGTCTGTTGATCTTTAAATTGCTGCAGCTCTGCAATGGCACCCACATTGTCTGACATTTAGTACTCAAACTCATTAAGCTGCATTCAACCTTCACTAACCTTTAATTTGTTTCACTGGCTTTATATCCTCTTTTTGCTGCATAGCCATTGGTGCTGCTGATGGAAGATCACTACTGTACTTGTGGTGCTATGTTGAGCAGGCCAAGACATTTATCAAACTGGCTGTGAAAGCATACATTGACACTATGCAATGCTTACTGCTGGCTCTTTTTAAGACTGTGGGCAGAGCCTACAGGAGTATTGCATGTACAAAAGGAGTGATGTCATGCTTTCTGTCTGTGGAACTGACTGAAGGTGTAAATAGTCTCCTCCACCTTACCCTCATCCAAGAAATGTTTTCTGCCCTCAAATAAATATGCTTTCATGTTAGTCAATGACTGCAGGGTACTATTTTCTTTCTTAAATGGGTGGTACAAGAACTGGAACCTGAGTAGTGGGAAGCGGCATTGTTTTTTGGGGGGAAGTGAGGTCCACCCCACCTCCACCCAAGAAGCTCCAAAAGGTCCATCCCTCCTTTTTTTTTATTCATTTGGGAGGGGCATGAGGTGCATCTATTATCCTGAAAGAAGACTCACATGTTTGGGATGTGGACCAAGGAACAGAACAATTCTGTGGAGTTCCCTGCATTTTGTTAAGGACTAGAACAGAAGATACTCAGAATGCCTTCAAACTGACTTAAAAATCCTTGGAACAAATGATTATCAGAGTCACTCAGTGTCTCAAAAGGAAAGACTAAGATGTGTCTAAAAACTAAGGAAAATAGACAGCTTTCAGGTATTTCTTAAACATTTATATCCTAAAAACAAAGTTCAGCTTTTGGGATTAACAATATTTGTTTACCATATTATATCTATCTATCTGTCTATCTATATCTATCTATATATATATATATATATCTATATATATATATATACAGTTATTTGTCTTTTTAGTAGTTTCAAAATCTTGCATTGGTGTTACTAATGCATTTAGAAATATGTTTTTTTAATTGTCTTTACAGATAACCTTGAAAGCACTGCTGTTACTAATGCATTTAGAAATACATGTTTTAATTGTCTTTACAGATAAATCATGCATGTTCTTGTGAGGGCACCTTTTTGGGGGATGGGGTTCAAATTATTTTAATCATGGGCACAGTACTTTGTAAACACAATCTGTGATGAAGCGTATTTTTCTTTTTAAGTTTGAGAAAGCTATTAGAAATAGAATGGGTTAAACACTTCCTGGAACTTCCTGCATAACAAGTTCCCCATGGCACTTCACAGCACTTGACATCAACATCCTAAGAGCAGTTAGTGTGATACTTTACAGGACATTGCATAACAAAAGACCTAACCTTCCCTTTTTCCAAATAATATACTAACTTCATTCTCAGGCAGGCTGTTCTAGGCTACTGTTTATATTCTACTGAATCTTCTTAAAGGAAAACTGCATGTTAAAATCAGGAATATATGTATTACTACCAGTTTTGAGTTCTTACTTCAATCCAGTGTTTTATTTCTGCCTAGGCTCTTACAGGAGTTTTTCTAAATTTTCCTGGGTGTTTTATGACATCTGGGGGCTGTCATTCAAGTTTGTTTTATTGCGTCTTCTCCATGTTAGTCTTCACAGTGTACCCTTTGGTTTCATGTCTAATAGCCCCTACAGCAGGCCAGTGTCTTGTTACAGTGTTTTGCTTAGCCACAGCAGAGGAAAAAAAAACACTGCAGCCAGGATTCACAGTGCTATACAATATACGTTAGAAAGTTACATGTTTAAACACATACACACACACACACACACACACGCAGAACACAGCTGGATAAGGTACCAGTATTTAGGAAACTTGTCATACTTACCCAGAGCCTAGCAATGCGATTCATGGCTGTGACTATAGGTGTTTACAACTGAATGATAATAACCACATTTACTTGACTAGCAGACAGGTAGGCATTTGTGTCTAATTTCTGGTTGACATACTGTAGGTTACAAATAGAATCTTATCAAGAAGCAAATAATTTGATACCTTTTAATGGACCAACATAGATGTAACAACAAGAACAAAGTGCTCTAGCTTTCGAACCAACCAGTCCTTCTTCAGAAGCCTAATGGCCATTGTTTAGAAAAAACAATACTTTTAACAGCTAGATCATGCAGAAAAAAAACAGAAAAAATCCCCATTGCTTTAAAATACTCATTTAAAAAATACAGATGATGTCAGAGAAGTTTAACAGTACCATATTACCTTCAGCCAGGAGGTTCCCAGGGTCAAAGGTGCTTGGTGCAAAACACATACAAAGAATCCTACTGCATATAAATTTAATTGACATAAGATAACACTGCTGGAGCAGATGACTCTTAAATCAAGTTATGAGTGTCGCAGTGTGTATAAGGATCTGATTACTGAAAAGCAACCCCCACCCAGATTAAAGACATACTAAGAATGTCTTAGGACTCCAAGAAGTTTCAACACATGCATTATAGACAAGAAATTACCAGTGAGATTGTCTTAAAAACATCAGTGCACACTGTATGATGTGTAAAACTTAACTGGACCTATCACCCAGCTGTGCTCTCCAGCTAGATAGCATGTCCCATAATTTCAGAAACCTCTAGTATAGTGACAGGACTTTATAAATGATAATTTAAATATAAATTGACAGTATTAGTGTCAAACAAAAAACTCTAGTCGAGGACCACCAAGGAATTAAGTCCATGTAGCCTGATATGTACTGATGTCAATATACACTGAGAATTTAACAACTTGATGTACCAGAAGTGCCTAAGGAATCTGAAAAAGTGATAAAAATTTAATTTCTCTCCTCCTCTTCACACAAACAATACACCCTACCCCACCCCACACCCCCATAATGTGGGGGGGGGATAACTAGCTTTAAGAATATACTCTCTCTCTCTCTCTCTCTCTCTCACACACACACACACACACATACACACACTCACACTCTCCTAATGAACCTTTATTCACATCAGTCACTGCAATTGTTCCCCAAAGGTATTCAACTTGTCATAAAATCCAAAGTAAAAGGGCTCATGTATCCTAATACCTACAGAGTAAAAATGTGACACTATTTACCTGTACTCCTATCTGTGTAGTAACACTTCCAAGGATTCTGGATAGAACTACAATGAAATAAAACTGCCACCCTCCCCAGGATGAGGTAACTAGAAGTAAATATAAAGTATGTGTGTAAGACCAGAGGTCTAAAATACCTATATTTCCACAAATCACTACAAAATTACCATAATGTAAAAAGATCTGTCCAGGACCCCCATGCAAATGAGATATCATACCCCAATATGTACAACAGAGTTAAAAAAATATGTTATGGTCTATGATAACACTCCTGTATGTACAGTAGCAGACTAGGTAATCTGAATATGGTGCAACAGAATCAACCCCACTTCAGGGCAAAGATAAAAGGTATGGAGGAATTAATATCCATTATGTGTGTGAAGTAAGAGTAGTAACACACTGTAACTTCATGTATCTAAATAGAGGTCTACCTCAATGTGACAGTATTTCCCACACCGGTTATATCACATACCTCACAACACATACTCACACACATACATACTCACACACACCCACATCCCACAAATGCTGAAGTCCTATAATATGCCAGTCTGAAGAAGTCTGTGTATGTCAGTTTCTGTAATGTCCCATGAAACCCAAATCAACGTTCATCCCATCTGCTACCATATTAAGATGTAAAACAAGTTTAATCTCAAAAGCTTGTCTCTGTTGTGTGTTTTTGAGGTTTCCTTTTAAGACCATTACTGACATATCCAAAATTAAGTGGTCAGGCTGGGAGAAATGCTGCCCCACTGATTTTTCAGTCTCCTTTGTTCTAATGGTATGTCTTTGCGAGTTCATCCTAGTGCAGAGCTGTTGACTTGTCTCTCCAACATAACCTGTTTGTGGACATCTTTTGCATGGAATGAAATAAACAAACATGTTGTGATGTGCATAAATAACTCCCATGCACCTTGAATTGTCTGTTTTGTGATGTAACCACACAGTCCGAGGTGGAAATGAGCTCACAAGTCTTACAGGTGCGTTGATTGCAGGGTCGTGTGTCACTGTGTGACATGGTATTCTGTTCTGGTGAAAGCTTGCTCCTAATAATACTATGCAGATAGGAGTACAATTAAATAGTGTCACAGTTTTACTCTGTAGATATTAGGTTACATGAGCCCTTTTACTTAGGATTTCATCACAAGTTGAATTCCTTTGGGGAACAATTGCAGTGACTGATGTGAATAAAGGTTCATTAGGAGAGTGTATGTGTGTGTGTGTGTGTGTGTGTGTGTGTGTGTGTGTGAGAGTATCTCCTTAAAGCTAGTTATCCCCCCCCCACACATTACGGGGATGTGAGGTGGGGTAGGGTGTATTGTTTGTGTGATGAGGAGAAGAGAAATTAAATTATCACTTGTTCAGATTCCTTAGACACTTCTGGTAGACCAAGTTGTTAAATTATCAGTGTATATTAACATCAGCACATATCAGGCTACACGGTCTTAATTCCTTGGTGGTCTTCGACTAGAGTTTTTTGTTTGACACTAATACTGTCAATTTATATTTAAATTATCATATATAAAGTCCTGTCACTATACTAGAGGTTTTTGAAATTATGGGGCATGATATCTAGCTGGAGAGTACAGCTGGGTGATAGGTCCAGCTAAGTTTTACACATCATACAGTGTGCACTGATGTTTTTAAGACAACTTTACTGGTAATTTCTTGTCTATAATGCATGTATTGAAACTTCTTGGAGCCCTAAGACATTCTTAGTATGTCTTTAATCTGGGTAGGGGTTGCTTTTCAGTAGTCACATCCTTATACTCACTGTGACACTCACAGCTTGATTTATGAGTCATCTGCTCCAGCAGTGTTATCTTATGTCAATTAAATTTATATGCAGTAGGATCCTTTGTACATGTTTTGCACCAAGTACCTTTTATTGACCCTGGGAACCTCCTGGCTGAAGGTAATAAGGTACTGTTAAACTTCTCTGACATCATCATCTGTACTTTTTAAATGAGTATTTTAAACCAATGGGGATTTTTTCTGTTTTTTCTGCATGATCTAGCTGTTAAAAGTATTGTTTTTTCTAAACAATGGCCATTAGGCTTCTGAAGAATGACTGGTTGGTTCGAAAGCTAGAGCACTTTGTTCTTGTTGTTACATCTATGTTGGTCCATTAAAAGGTATCAAATCATTTGTTTCTGGATCTGTTCTTGCAAGGACGAATATGGCAAATACTAAATCTAGATTTCAACATAGAATCTGAAAACTTCATAACATGCTGTATTGTGATTCAATGAACTGATAAATGGGGATTTTGGTTTATTTTACAAATTCGTTTTTCCTGACCATGGATATACTAAAACAAAAATTTCTCAACAAAATGTTTTTAAATAAAGAGTTTAACTCATAGCAGCAGAAGAAGCATGTTGGCATTAAAAGCTTAGTGGCGTGGATTTAGAGGCACCAGTATTTAAGCATGACTTTGGTAGAGGATTAATTGTGACAGGGGGTGAGGGAGGGAGTGAGTCTTGATATTTGTAGCATAGTGGTTTTCTGAAACTTCAACCTTCAATGGGTTAGACTCTGCAGCCATCGGTACAGCATATCACTAAGCCATATGCAGTGTGGTATGGGTAAAACCCAGATCACCAGACCAGGACCAGTTCTGTAAAATCTACACTGGGTACAGCTTGTGCAAATATTGCTGATCCAGTGGTTCAAATAAATATGTGCAAATAAATACTTGGCTTTGCCTCGTGCTTCAACCCACCCCAGGAGTGATGTTATTACATGATAACACACACCCATCATGCCTTATTGCTTAAATATGCCCTTTCCCAATGTACTATACTTTGATTTAGTTAGTGTATGCAACAGCCTTCATGTGAATGCTTTGGGCTTCTCTTTGACTCCTGATGTCTATTTGCTTTAGCTATTGTATATTGTTTGAACTGATCTGGTCTTCTTGATGTAGTGCCTGTGTGCCTAAACTATATCATCTGTTTATCTACTGCTACCCATGTATCTTCAGCGAATGATTGTTATAACTGTCTGCCCTCCAAGCCATTGTTTTTGGACTTGTTAACTGTGCTGTCTTTGTATTAGTTTCGATGAGGTGCCTTTGTAAATGAGTCTCTGACTCGAAGGTTTGTAAATCTGATATTTTTTAATTAAATAAATGTTTATGTTTAAGGCCATTAAATACCCTTATCTAGTTAATGCATTCACAGTCATAGTGGCTCTGCCAGAACTTGTTTCTCTAATGGCTATAGGGTATTTCAGTGCTAAGAGATAAAAGGAAAACTATTATAAGAATGGTAATTCTGCTTCTGCTAAGCTTGGCAGAATTGTGTGGTGAATTCCTTTGAAATTAAGGGAAACTGAATTTTTTTTTTATAAACCATGGATGTAGGAAATAATTTCTACTGACAAGCAGTGTGAACTGTAAAATGTTGCCAATTGCCATTGAATTACCAACTAACAGGTGGCATCTCTCATTTTTATTTTATTTTTTCACAACAGGAAATGTATATTTTCCCTCAGGTGGAATTCTCAAGATTTTTTCAAAATTCTGCAGAATTCCACTGGAAGTAGAATTTGGCAAGTCTGCCCTACTTTACTAGTTATATGATAGCTCTAGTTTAGAACAAAGCTGAATGTTATGAGTTGAAGTAAAGTACATCTCTTCAGTTCTGTGCACCACAGTACCACCTACACCACAGCATTGTGACTAATTGGTTTTACAAATATAGTTCTAAAAAATCTCTTAATGATTTTTCACCAGATAAACATTTGACAAATTGATAAACTTAATCTGTTTAACCACATTTCTATAAAATAATGACAGGGGGTAGTAAAAAACAAATACCACAGGTAAACTGTCTTGTCTGGAGACAACTTGTCTGAGCCAAAAGGCATTGATAATATAAGATTTTACAGTAGTAACCAGTGCCTCCAATTTTGCAGCTTTCATAAGCAATAAAAAAATGTAACAAGCATTTGAAAGAAGAAAGATTGGACATGTATCTTTAGATTATATTTAAGCTGTCCATAAAAATTTTTGTCTGAACTGGCATAGCAAGTTAAATGATAATGCATTTTCATTTTGGTGTCTTCCTCCACTTTCTCAAAGCTACTGCAGGAGTATATTGTACCCATCAACTTAGAAGACATTTTGGAGTATAATGCCAGGCAAGTGGAGGTGGGTGATGTCAGGTAGAAGTGTCAGACTGTCAAAAGCAGTGTTAGCTACATGTCAAGAAACAAATGCATAAAGCAGGTATAGTATAATTCAGGTATTATTTGGAATCATTATGATAATGTTTTTCACATTGTGAATCCCTCTTACAGAGTCACACTAAAACCACTGTGTTTTTCCAAAGACCTTATGCACTAGTAATAGTTGCAACTGTCCACTTTATCTCAGGCATATTGGGTAACTTTTTCACATCTGTTGAAGTTAAAATTGTATCACCAGCAAATATTTGAACCAGGAGCATGTAACTGTGGATATAAACTTCCGGAGTTTTAGAAAATGTAATCCATCTGTGTAGTTACTTTTCTCCTTACAGATAGAAGTGTAAAAACAAACTGCAAGGTACACTCAATGGGTAAATGCATTTACTTCTTTCTTTCTTCTGTTTGTATGTGTTCTATAAATATGAACATTGCACTCTTGTGATTGTAAATGTAATTATCTGTGCAGCACCAGGTTGTGCACTGAAGAAAGAGTAATGTGCTCTGGGACAGCCCAGTTTCCAGTTGCCTTCATGGTGCATCTGGTAGTACAACCAGAATGGTATTCTGGGACCGGTGTTCAAGTCCCAGCTGAGGCACTTACTTATTTTTCTCTTCTGTGTGAATGTGCTCCATAAATATGCAAACTGGGGCCTATTCGCTAATGCTACACTATACTATGCTATGCTATGCACTCCACGTATGCCCTGCACACAGGTGGAGATACGCAGAACACATGTCAGCCACTATTGCAGGGTATACACAAACAACATGGAGAGCCATGCACAGTGAAACCACATGAACCTGCATGGCAAGGGGGATATGCAACAATGGAGGGGTGGAGCCACAGAAGTGGTAGGTGTGGGACAGCGGATGTGCATGCACAATGAGTGATACATCAGAAGGGCACGTGGCTGCACTGAGAAAACACTACACGTTCTGAAACCAGCTGTAAACAGCCTACGTGGTGTGCACACACAGGTGAGAAAGTACAGTGAAGCAGAATTCAGGGTGCCAGGCACTGGCAGCTGCACTCGCCAGTCACACATACACCAACACAGTGCATGGCAACTGCGCCATACAACGTGATGGGTACAAGCCATGTGCCAGTGTCACACAGGTGACAACTAGGCTGAAATGGCCACCAGCAGCACAGTGCTAGCCCACATGCATGCAGGACAGAAACAGGCACAGCAGAAGGCGGTGCTATGGAGATGCAGTGCACAAAGCAGCACAAGCACATGCGCACACACACACACACACACACACTGTGCCAGAGCGAGGAACCAGACACTAAGACAGGGTAGGAAACACAGAGCTTTACTGTGACAAACAGCACAGGACACATGGGTGCAACAACTGCCAAAGGCCAACAGTCCTGAGGGGATGATGTGTGCCCCCTCAATCAGAGTCCTCCTCCGAGGGCAAATCCGGGCTGGTGGAAAGTGTCAACTCCAGGAGTTAGGTGTCTGAGAAGGCCTTCTCCTTCAGTACCAGCCACCTGATAGGGCCATGATAACTCTGCAATGAGAAGAGCAGACAGAGATAACTGACATTAGTACCACAGCAGCTTGCAACCCCACCATGGCCGTGCCACCATCCCACCCACCACCCCACACAAACACAGCCACAGGCCACCTACCTTTGAGGGAGCACAGATGGCCCACAGGTCCCCCTCATCGTCCTGATACATGAAATCCTTCATGCTGTTCCACAGATCCAGGTGCCATGGAAGGTCATGTGCCAACTGCTGCTGCAGGGTCAGCACATGGGCTGGACCAAGCTTGCCCACCTCCCGGTGCTCCAGGACCAGCACCACCTTCTGATACCAGGTCCCCTGCAGAGCAAAACATGGACAGTGAGCACTGGACATGCCCATGGCACAGAGCTAACCCACCCCATTGGCCACAAAGTCAGTACTGTAGGCACCCACCTGACATCACTCCATGACCTCCCAGATCTCACTGGCCAGGATCCCATATTGATAGGTGGCATCCGCCACCTTGTACAGATGATGTGGCAGGGCAAGCCTACCATGGACAACACCCTCTGCCATTGGTGGACCTGCCACCACCATCCCCAATGCTGCATAAATGGTGCACTGCAGAGTGCACACACACACACACCATGTGTGTATGCAACACCCATAAGGGCACGTGTGATATGCCACACACCATGCACAACACACACATGTGGGCGTGCAATGCCATGGTGTGAATGCAAGATGTGGAACATGACGGAGGTGTGCAATGTGTCCTGGGGCACTACTACATGTTGTCCTCCTTGAGGAGGCAGATGCAGAATGGTGTGCCAGAGCATGACCATGGACATTCCGGCCATGACTCACCACCCAGATGCTGCATCCCACAGAGATCCTACAATGATACCAGGTTGACCACGGCACCCTATGATACCTCTGTGGACTGCTGGAGGATGAGAGCATTCCAGTCACATGGTGCTCCTGGGCCATGAGAGTGGAGATCAAGGTGCTGTGTGCCTTGCAGTACCATACCACAGGCACATACCAGTGGGTGATGGGTGACGTGACAGGGGTGAGCCGGGCGTCTATGTCATGGGCACTGTACCAGGTGACAGATGCCCTGGTGTGACACTGGGAAAGGCACATCACATTCCTCACAGACACTGTGGACATCAGGTCAGTCAAGGGAGGGTTTCTTGACATGCATGGCATGCTGAACACTGTTGGTGTGATTGACTGCACACATTTGCCCATCCTAGCACCGCAAGTCAATGAGAATGCCTACAGAAACCGTAAGGAATATCCCAGCATCAACTGTCAGGTAGTCTGTGATGCAACCAGCATCCTGATCAACATCCTGGTACTGTACCCGGGGTCATGCCACGACACCTAGTTGTACGATAACAGT
The DNA here is from genome assembly GCA_016271365.2 of Neoceratodus forsteri. NCBI lineage: Eukaryota > Metazoa > Chordata > Ceratodontiformes > Ceratodontidae > Neoceratodus > Neoceratodus forsteri. Next base: position 622,893,342 of record JADMNL010000023.1, on the reverse strand, counting down.
GCCCTGAAGTGCCATATGGAAAGACAGCCAGAGGGCCATGGCTGGTTGCTGGGTGTGGCCCCATTCACATGTGTGTAAATGGCAGCAACATGTGGCACACCACACCACTAACCATGACTGTACACTCTACTCCCACAGGAGACAGCAGATTCCCCCTGATGCCCACACTGCTGACATCATACCTGGCACCGCAGCACCCAGTGGAGGTTTCATACAATGCAGTGCACACGCAGGTGCATAATATCATGGAGCACATGATAGGGATGCTGAAGATATGCTTCTGTGACCTGGACCACACAGGTGGCACGATGATGCTTGCACCAGGCATGGCATGCAGAGTGTTCACCACCTGTGCCATGCTGCACAACTTATGCATGCACCACAGGGTGCCCATACCACAGGACAGAGACCCTGAGAAGGGTGGTGAGGACCCACCACAGTCACCCTATGGACTGGCAACACCCAGGGAGGGTGCAAGAGCACAACCCATGGACAATCATGAAGTAGGAAGCATTGTGGTGAGGGCCATGCACCATCACATAGCCCATGACACGTTTGGTTGGTGAGTATGTACACATGCTGGTGATGATGTTAGTGCCTGACTGAGCCGGCACATGTGTGAAGTGTGTGCCATGTTGTGGATGCAGCCACTGCACTCCACAGGCATGAACACTATAGCAGCATTCTGCAATGGGCTGCATGCCTCATATCCAGTGCCAGGGCCATGATGTGGCACCACGTCCACTGGCATTGTGGACCGCAGGTTGCATGCAGTGTGGTGGTGCTGTGTGGGGCTGCATTAGAGTGCTGCTGTGCACTTGCAGCAGGGTGCAGTGCACCTGGTGCCCTCCCCAGATGGTGCTGGTCCACGGGGTGTGGCTACAGGATGTGCTGTGTGGGGTTGGGGGTGCATGTGGTGGTGCCCGTGGGATGTGTGTGTGTTGTGCTATCAGCTTGTGCCACCCATGCCTGCAGTTTGGGCTGGTGTTTCACTGTGCTGCAGGCTGCTGCTATAATGCTCCACAGCTGTGCCCATGCCCACCCACTGCCATCAGCACTACAGGGTCGGGATGTCCCTGTGCCGTCTGTACGTGGCATGGCCACTGGGTCGTGGTGCTCACCCCAGCCTCTATGTCAGCCTGTGCCACTGGTGCACCCCATCATGATACCCTCATAGTCTCATGGGTGCAGGGCCCGATGCAGTGTCTGGTTCCATGGGTGCTGCCACAGTGGCAATGGCGGGCCATGCCTGCTGGGTTGCAAGGTTAGTGGCAATGGCCTGGAGGGTGTTGGCTGTCCATCCTTGTGCCCTGGCACCTGTGGCCACCCAATTGGCCAGGGGTTTCTGTGCCTGTGCACCTGCGGCCATCACCTCAGCCATGCGCTCCTGCATCCTCACACCCTCAGAGATGTCCTCAGCGATCCACTCCTGTGCCTGCACGGATGTTGCCATGACCTCCGTGAGGTGGTTTACCACCTCTGTACACTCACATGTCACCTGCAGGTGGTCACACTCCAGCCCACAGAGGTCAGGGTAGTAGCTGGTGATGAGTGACCTGCCAGAACCCAGTCATTAGGGCCTTGGCGGTGGGCCATCGGTGTCCCTGTTGTCCAGGTCCTGTGTTCCAGGTAGTTCAGGTGGCACCTTGGATGCATCATCACATCCATCCTCAAGGGATCCTGTGTTGCCTGTACTGCTGGCCACACACCCTGTTGCTGTCAGTCTGGCAGGGGTGCTGTTACCCCACACCAGTGCCATCTGTCCAGTGGGTATGCTGTGCTCCTGCCACTTAGCATCGCCATCATCTTCTGTGCCTCTGCCTGTGCCTGGTCTGCTGTCCTCCTTTCAGTGCTGCCACTCCTAGGTCCATTCACTGTCAGTGCCATGGCTGTCCTGTGGTGGTGCAGCTGGCTGGCTGTCATTCCCATGTGTGTCCAGTGGTCCATGCTGCTGCATACCTGTGTGGGACAAGGGCGACACTGGTTACTGTGTCTGTGTGTTCAGCGTCTGTGCCTGTGTGTTCAACTGTCCAGCCTGTACCCACCTTCATTGCATGCCCTCTGTGGACCACCACCTTGGTCAGCTCCCAGGCTGGATGGTCCCTCACTGGCTCCATCAACATCAGGCACTGTGGGGATGGAAAGGACAGGTTGCTGCTGACCGTTGATAGTGCTTGATTCACTGGCTGTGCCCTGTGCACACCCACATTGTGTGTACCTGGCATGCTGTCAATGCCATCGGGCTCCCCATCTGTGAGTTTGTCACTGATGTCCATGACCTGCCACTCAATGGACATCAAGGGGAGTTCTGTGAGTGGCGGTCTGCTGCCTGTGGCTTCTTGTGTCTGGTGTGCCAAGTTCAGCTGCTGCTTCACCATGGACCGGAGGTCACGCCACTCATGCTTGATTGCCATGAGTGTGCTTGCCTCCGGTCCTGCGGCATTGATGGCTGCCTGAAGGTCCAGCCATATTCTGGCCTTGGTCTCTTGTGGGGTGCTCAGTGCCCACCACTCAAAAAGCACATCATAGTGCTGCCTGACCTTGGTGATGTGGGTGGCCAGTTGTTGCCCCATGAAGTTTAGGGACTGCTGGCGCCTCCCACTGCCTCCTCCTCCCATGCCACATCCACTGTCAGTGCCAGTTGGGTGCGTTGCGGCTGGCCCCGTATCTTCCCCTGTCTTGTGTGTGCTGCTTGCACCATCCACTGACATGCCTCTTCTGCACTGTGCATTTTGCTGGCACATTGTGTGTCCACAGTGCCTTTTATGGTGGGGTCAAGGGGTGTTCCCGTCACCCTGTGCTGGCTGAGGCCTGCCCCTTCGTGTAGCTGTGCACCTCCTCAGTCTTCACCCCGGCCTCCTGATGGTGTGCCAGGATGTGTCATGCATGCCAAATTGTTCCACACCACTGCATGGTGTGCAGCTGCATGCCCACATTTACATCTGTTCTGCTCATAGCACTTCCCCTTGGTGAATAGGCCCCACTGTGCTCGTGTGATTATAAATGTAATTATCTGTGCAGCACCAGGTTGCGCATTGGAAAAAGAGTAATGTGCTCTGGGACAGCTCATTTTCTAGATACCTTGGTGGTGCAGTTGCTAGCACATCCAAAATTATGTTTTGGGTGACCTGGATACAATTCCTAGCTGAGGTACTTACTTCTTTCTCTCTTCTGTCTGTATGTGCTCTATAAATGTGCGCACAACACTCATGTGATTGTAAATGTAATTATCTGTATAGCACCAGGTTGTGCACTGGAGAAAGATTAATGTGCTCCGGGATGGCCCAGTTTCCAGTTGCCTTGGAGTCGCACTTGGTAGTGCAATTGAAAAGGTATTCTGGATGGCCTGGGTTCAAGTCCCAGCTGGGGACCTTACTTCTTTCTCTTTTCTGTTTGTATGTGTTCCATAAACATGTACATGTCATTCTTGTGATTGTAAATGTAATGATCTGTGCACCACCAGGTTGCGCATCAGAGAAAGAGTAATGTGGTCCAGAACAGTCCAGTTTCCAGTTTCTTTGGTGGCACAGCTGGTAGCACAACATGAATGGTATTCCAGGTGGCCTGGATTCATGTCCCAGCTGAGGCACTTATTTCTTTTCTTTCTTTCACCTATTTGTATGTGTTCCATAAATATGCACATGACACTCTAGTGATTGTAAACCTGTAGGACTGTAGGGTTGTGCAGTGGTTCAGCTCTCATCTACTGATGTTTTGATGGCATGCATTCATTATCATGGTGCAATAGACAATACAACCTTAATTGAAAAGCAAAACACAATCTTCAGGGGAGTTCCTTGATTCCCCCTTGTGCTTAGGCAACACAGCATTTCTTTTTACTACTGATCTCCAGAAAAGGGAAGAAACAAAACTGGTGGGCAATTGCATGTACTGTACATTGCATTAAGTCTGACTTCAGAGCAGTGGCTCATGAGAGAGGACTAAAGCAATGCTGCATTAGAGAAACATGAAGAGGCATTGCAGACCTACAAACATCACTGAGCTTAGCTATGTGCAACTGACTGGAAGCTTAGGGTGATTAGGAAATGCATTATTAAAAAAAATTGGCTGATGCTGCAGCAGCAGCTCTCTAGGATACCATAAGGACTGAAGCCAGATGTCCATGTTAATTAATATTTACCTTTTTCTGTACTGTTTGACCTACAAGGCCATGTGATACTGGTGATGTACTAGTGAACCTATGTTGTCCCTTCCAGATCAGTCCTCTGTTTGCTATAGTTATACCTTCAAGGTAGAAAGAAGGGAGAAGAGGGGATGGATTAGGGGCCAATAATACACAAATTAGGTGGAAGTGCCGAAACAGTAGAAACATAGAAACATACACTTTGACGGCAGATAAGGACCACTTGGCCCACCCAGTCTGCCCATTTCCCTACCTATTAGATAAGCTGCAGATTCTAGTTAACCAACAGCCTACTTCCTGCAACCCCCCACTATAATTGTCTTATGTCTGTCCCTTGCATGTTTGAATTCCCCCACTGTTTTAGACCTCACAACCTCTCCAGGAAGGCGGTTCCATGAGTCCACCACTCTCTCCATGAAAAAGAATTTCCTCACATTACCCCTGAACCATCCCCCCTCTAACTTTAAATTGTGCCCCCTTGTTCTTACACATTTCTTTTTCTGAAAGATGCTACCCTCCTGGACTTTGTTGATTCCATTGAGGTACTTAAAAGTTTCTATCATGTCCCCCCTGTCCCTCCTTTCATCAAGGGTATACACATTAAGCTCTCTCGGTCTCTCTTCATATGGTTTCTGATTTAGACCTTGCACCATTTTAGTTGCCTGATCTGGACTGCTTCCATCCTGTCTATGTCCTTGCATAGATGAGGTCTCCAAAACTGCACGCAGTACTCCAGATGGGGTCTCACCAATTGTCTGTGCAGAGGGATAACCACTTCCCTTTTTCTGCTTGTGATGCCCCTCCCTATGTATCCCAGTATCCCCCTGGCTCTCCTTACTGACTTCTCACAGTGCTTACCCACCTTTAGGTCATCTGATATGACTACACCCAGATCCCTTTCCATTATTGTTGTTGTTAGTACCTCCCCTGCTATTGTGTATTCTTCTCCTGGATTTTTATTTCCCAGGTGCATTACTTTGCACTTCTTTGCATTGAACCTAAGTTTCCATATGTCTGACCATTCCTCCAACCTTGCCAAGTCCCTTCTCATCCTTTCTACCCCCATGTATCAACTCTGTTACAGATCTTTGTGTCATCTGCAAAGAGGCATACCTTTCCTTCCAGACCCTCTGCAATGTCACCTATAAAGACGTTAAAGAGGACTGGACCCAGTACTGAGCCCTGAGGTACTCCACTAGTAACCCCCCTTTCTTCAGAATATGTTCCATTCACTATTACCTTCTGTGTCCTGTTGTGCAGCCAGTTTGCTACCCAGGCTACCACCCTGGGACTCACTCCCAGTCTGGCTAACTTGATTATTAATCTTTTGTGTGGGACTGTGTCAAATGCCTTGCTAAAGTCTAGGTAGGCCATATCCATAGCCCCTCCCTGGTCTATTACTTTGGTCACCCAGTCAAAGAAATTGATTAGATTCATCTGACATGACCTTCCCGCTGTGATTCCATGCTGCTTTGGGTCCTGTGCCCCACTGGCCTCTAGGTGCTGAACAATTCTTTCTTTCAGAAGTGATTCCATCATTTTCCCCACCACTGAGGTCAAACTAACAGGTCTGTAGTTTCCTGCTTCTGCCTTGCTCCCACTTTTGTGAAGGGGAATCTCACCTGCCCTTCTCCAGTCCTCAGGTACCACCCCATCCTCCCATGATTTGTTAAAAAGTGTGGTCAGTGGTGTCACTAGGTCCTCCCTTAGTTCTTTTAGGATTCTAGGGTGAATCCTGTCAGGCCCCATTGCTTTGTCCACCTTGAGTTTTAGGAGTTCTTTCAGGACTCTTTCTTCTGTAAATGTACCAGCGTCAACCCCACTACCTAGAGTGCTTCTATCGTTTGGTTTAGGTAACTCCTCCTCTTCTTCTTTTGCGAATACTGAGCAAAAGTATTCATTCAGTATCTCTGTCTTTTCACTGTCTCCCTCTGCCCACTTCCCCTCTCCTTTATTAATCTTCACTATCCCTCCCTTAACCTTTTATATGCTCCCTAATGTACCTATAAAAGGGTTTATCCCCTTCTTAACTGAGTTGGCTATCATTTCCTCAGTTTGGGCCTTTGCTTTTTTGACTGCCTTCCCCATGTATTTCAGCTTTAATTGATACAGTTCCCTGCCATGGTCCTTCTGTGATTCCATATACTTTTTGAATACATCCTTTTTCTCCTTAACCTTCCCTGACACCTCTTTTGAGAACCATAGTGGTTTTTTATTCCACTTTGTTTTCTTTATTTGTTTCACACAAAGGCTTGTTGCCTCCATGGTAGCAGTTTTGATTTTTCTCCATTGTTCTTCCACCCCTCCTTTCTGGCCATTTGCTAATGCATTTCTCAGGTATTCACCCATTATGCCAAAGTCAGCCCTTCTAAAGTCCAGTATCCTTGTCTTTGTATGGCTTGTCTCCATGGTTGTGTTTATTGTGAAGCACACTGTGCAGTGGTCGCTTGTTCCCAGATGTCTACTGACTTCTAAATGTGTGATCCTCTTGGTGATGAATAAGATCAGGAGAGTGGAGAGTGTAGATAAGAAGTTGCAAAAGGGAAGAGTCTGAGAGAAGTAAGGAGATGGGGGCAGAGGCAAGCCTTAACCACAGAAGTGGAGCCCTAGGGGAATGAACACTACTCATTGTAAACCCAGCTAGTGTTAAAGGCAAAGTCATGCCAAGTGAGGGGTAGAAGGGAGTTGAGCAGTGGAGAAGAGAATAGAAGACAGGGCAGAGAGGAAAAAAAGAAGAGGAGATAAGTCAGGTGCAGTTGCAGGAAGAGGAAATGTAGTGATGCAGGAGATGGGATAACAAATGAGTGAAGAGGGCAGAGTGGATTACTAATGGAAGGGAGTTCCAAATGGTTAGAAAGTGATAAGAGAAGGCTGCTCTCCCTGACATGGAAGAACAGGAAGGAAGGGTGAGGGTCCTATAGGGGGAATTGTGAAGTAAGTAGGAGGGGATAGGAGGGATGGAGAGGAGGGAATGAAGGTAGGGGGCAGAAAGCAGAGCCAGAACATTCCAATTAAAGAGGCACTATGACCAAGGCTTCTGTTCTTAAGATAGGGGAAGGAGAGAGTGGTGTAAGGGTCACACTATGTGTGTATGTGGTGGACAGGCAAGAGCAAAATGTCAGAAGTAGTTGAACAGAGTGTCCAATCTGGTAAGGGTGGATTTGGGGGCAGTACTATAGACTATGTCTCCAAAGTCAAAGATAGGGAGGATCATCTTCTGGATGATCTCATGACAGGGAAGACAGCTACGGTGTCTATATAGAGCACCTAGTTTGAGAAGTAGCTTTTTGTGGATAGCATCCACATGACCAGTGAAGTCAAGGTCCCTGTTGAGCCAGACACCAAGGTATTTGAAGGATGAGACATCCTCAGGTTTGGAACCATCGAGAGTATAGAAGGAATGGGTAGCAGTAAGCCTGGTAAGCTTTGGCCTGGAGCCAAGGGTCATAGAGACCATCTTTTCTGGCATTCGGTGAGAGTTGATTTGCACAAAATCAGCACTGGACATTGTTAAAATCTAGTTGGAGACTAGTCACCACATCAGAGGGGGAAGTACCGGAGGCATGCAAGACAGTATCATCCATGTACATGTGGATGTTTGAAGTTGATAAGGCACCAGGAAGGTCATTTAGAAATATTCAGAAGCATATTGGTCTGAGAACTGAACCTTAAGAAAACATAGAAACATAGAATTTGATGGCAGATAAGGACTGCTTGGCCCACCTAGTCTGCCCTTGGTGGATACCTGTGTTTATGAGGCGAGAGGAGGAAAGGGAGTTGCCAATCCTGACTGATTGGGACCTACAGTACCCATGAGATAGGAATGGAACCATCAAATAGCAGACCCAGAGAGACCATTCTCTGTAAGTTTATTGAGGAAAAGGGAGTGGGCAACAGTACTGAAGGCTTTGGCTTGATCATCAAAGATGGCAGAGGTGATACTCCCTGATCCATGCCAGAGACAATGGAGTCAGTGAGCCAGAGAAGGGAGGTCCTAGTAGAGTGGGCCTTATGGAAACCAGACTGGTAGGGGGTGAAAAAGGAGGAGGAGGGCTCGGTCCTGGGTCCAATCCTGTTTAATGCATACATATCAGACATCAGGGAGGATATAGGGTGTGAAATGAGTCTCTTCGTGGATGACTCCAAGATGGGAGCAGTAGTTGAGGGAGAAGAGGGAAGTTGTCCCTGCAAGGGACTGACACCCTGAAAGCTGGGCTCACACATGGAAATTAAATTTCAATATCACCAAGTGCAAGTGTTGCATCTTGAGCGGGAAACCCTAAACACAGGTACACCCTGGGAGGGGAGGTGCTGGAGGCTCTGATAGGGGAAAAGACCTAGGGGTCATGGTGGATGCATGTATGAATAACTCTGAGCAGTGCAGGAGAGTGGCTAGCAAGGCAAGCAGGATGTTGGGATGCATCAGTGGGGATCACCTCTAGGAGCAAGGAAGTGATTCTGCTGCTGTACAATGGACTGGTTAGACCACACCTTGAGTACTGCGTGACAGTACTGGAGACCACACCTGAAGAGGGACATACAGCCCTGGAGAGGGCAGAGGAGGGCAACTAAGATGATAGCGAGGCTAGGGGATTTGACGATGAGGACAGACTTGAGGAGCTCTGCCTGTTTTCTTTGGAGGAGAGGAGAGACAGGGGACATGATTGAGGTCTTCAAGTACCTAAGGGAATAAATAGGGTAAACATGGAGGGGATCTTTAGACTAAAGCAGGGAGGTATCACCAGAGGGCATGGTTTGAAGTTGGAAGGTGGAAGGGTGAGGGGGGAAGAGGAGGAGGTTCTTCACTGAGAGGGAGGTAGACCCTTGGAATGCACTGCCTGGTGAGCTGGTTCAGAGATTTACAGTGGAGGGCTTCAAGAGAGGGTGGGACAGACACAGAAAGTGGATGTATCAGATGATGGCCTGTCCCAGGCGGGTGGGGATGGATGATAGGGGTTTCTGGAACACAAGGGAGGGGAGCGCCTCGGCACCCAATTAGGGATCTGAGGTTCAAGCAGACTCAATAGACAGTAAGGCCTAATCTGCTGGCAAATAGTATGATAGTATGAATCAAGGAATGGAGAAAGTTGAGCCAGAACCAAGTGCTTTTGGAGTTTAGCAAGGATAGGGAGTAGAGCTATTGGGTTGAAGTTACCAGAGTTAGATGAGTCTCCACCCTTGTGAAGAGGGATGACAGTGGCAAGCCTCCTGGATTCCTAGACAGTGTCAAGAAAGAAGGAGAGGTTCAGAAGAGTGGCGAGAGGGAGAGCTATAGCATGGGCAGATAGGTGCAAGAGCTTGGGGTCAAGCCCATCCTGGCATTTGCCTTTTGGGGAGTTAATGGATAGAAAAGCATAAAGGGGGTCAGTGGGGGAGACTGGTAGGAAGGAAAAGCAGGGAGAAGAGGAAATAGGTACAGAAGAAACTGAAAGAGGAGAAATGGAGGAGGGGTAAGGATTTTAGGAGGGTGAAAGCACAGGTGGTAAAACATTTTTTGAATTCAGTAGCTACGGGAGGGGTCAGAGATGGTGATGTCACCTACCTGAAGGACTGGGGGAAGGGACTGAGTAGGGAAGGGGAGAATAGGGCATGGACTACCTTCCAAAATTTGGAAGGGTTGTTAAGGTTTTCTTAAAAGACAGAAGTGACGTATTCACAGAGAGTGCACTATCTAAGCAACTCTCAAAGAACACCTAAAGCTTTCTGAAAAATCCAAGTTAGGTCACGAGCATGCTGACAGGCCAGCAGTTCAGCTGATATCCAGGGGAGGTGAGAGCCTTGGACCCTGGTCTTCCTAAAAGGAGCGTGCCAGTCCCAAACATTTGGGAACTGCATTTTGAAGTAACTCAAGGCTGAGTCAATGGAGGAGGCATTGGCAATGGAAGACTAGTCAGTTTCAGCAAGTTCCTCAATGAGGGAGGACTGGGCAAGGGATCTAAAGAAGTGGAGATGGAGAATATTAGGTGGGGCTTTGTGGTGATGGATTTTATGCAAACAGGAGACCATATAGTGACCACTAAATGCATCCAGCAGGGTACCTGAAGTAACTACCCTGTGGGGGTGTGGCATCAGAACCCAATATAGCAGGGTATGTTTACCTGACTTGTTGTTTAAACAGGTAGAATCAGGGATTAGTTGTTTTAGGTTCAAGGAAGAGATATGGTTACAGATTTTGGATTGAGTGCTGGACAGCAAGTTAATGTTGAAATCACTGAGGACGTAGAGTTCACCCGTAGAGGAGAGGGTGACAAGTGTTGAGATGAGTTCTGTAATAGAGCAGGGAAAGGAGGAAGAGAAGCTAGGACTGCAGTAGACCCCACCCACAAAGATAAGTAGAAGCAAGGAAAGGACAATTTCAGCAACAGAAATTAAAAGGCAGAGGGGGAGGTGGTGGAGAGACAAATGGCAAACTGAATGGATGAAGAAATATAGATGCCACTCCCCCTCCCCTGTTTGACCGGTCCTGCCAAATAAGAGAGTAACCAGGGATGAAGATGTCAGTGTCAGGGATTTTAGAGGAGAGCCAGGATTCAGTGATAATCAGTACACTAGGTTTCAGGTGAGTCATAAGGGGTTGTAGTAGTTTAATCTTAGGGAGAAGACTCCTGATGTTAAGATGGACAACTTTTTAGACCTTTTGGGAGGCTAGTAGGGAGAGGATGGGATGGCCCAGGGTTAGATTCAATGTCCCCAACTGTAAGGAGCAGTAAAATGATGAGTACTTTGTTGGGGGTGGAGATCCATCTCAAAAGGGGGAAGGGCTTACGAGGATGAAAAGAGGGGTTCAGGTTGGGGGTGGAAATGATGAAGGAGGATTGGATAGAGCCAAGTGGTGCTAAGTGAAGACTGAGTGAGTTGAGGATGGATGAACCCAAGTGAAAGGGTAAGTGGAGAAGGTGCTAGAGGCATGAAGATGGAAGAATGGGGGAAGGGGAGCATAGACGGGGGTTGACATTGGATGAGCAGGGGGAAAGTGGGATGGAAGTACATTGGGATCAACAGGAGGGGGGGGTGAGGTGAGGACTGTATCTTGAAGATCATTACTGTTTTCAGATCCACTGTCTCTACTGAAAGGCTGTTCCACAGGTTTACTACCCTCTGGGTGAAAAACAAATGCCTCCTTAAGACTTGCACAATCACCACACCACTCATACCAATTAGATAATGTATAAAAAATATATTTTATTTACTTACATATGAACATATGAAATTTGCCAGGAAATAAAGGCCTAGAGGTCTATAAAGTCTGCTTGAATGTGCAGCTAGCACCCCTTATTCTGCAACTGCCCCACCATTCCACCATTACCCTTCATTAACCCTCCCCCTTGTCCTGTCCCATCCCCTTTTGAAGCAGTTCATTGTTCTACTGGATACCACTTCTGCAGGTAACGCATTCCACCCAGCCACCACCCTCTCTGTAAAAAAGTGTCTCCTTATCTCCATCCTGAACCTTCCTCCCTCCAGTCTCATATCATGGCCCCTGGTGTCCCTCCCCTCCCTTACTTTGAACAGCCCCTCTGTACCTGTCTTATTTATTCCTTTCATGTACTTAAAGGTTTCAATCATGTCCCCCCCGTCCCTTCTCTCCTCCAGTGAGTACATGTTCAATTCCCTCAGCCTCCTGTCGTATAAGTCCCTCAGCCCCTTGTTCATCTTTGTTGCCCTGTGCTGCACCCCCTCCAGTAACTTAAGGTCCCTCTTCAGATATGTGCACCAGTACTGCATGCAGTACTCCAGGTGTGGTCTAACTAATGACCTATACAGTGACAGAATCACCTCCTCCCTCCTTGAGGATATACCCCTTGCAATACAACCCAACATTTTGTTGTCCTTTGCAGCTGCCTTCCTACATTATGCTGAGTTGTTCATTGACCCTGTAATGAGCACCCCCAGATCCTTCTCCTTCTCCGTCTGGGCTAGCTGTACTTCCCCCAGCTGGTAACTCCTCCTTGGGTTCTTCATCCCAAAATGCAGCACCTTGCACTTTTTGGCATTAAACCCCAGTTGTCAGGTGTCTGACCAGGTTTCAAGCTTTGCCAGATCATCCTGCAACCCTTGCCATCCCCCTAGGTCATCCACCACTGCTCCTACATTGTTATCATCAGCAAACAGACTGATCTTATGTCTATTACAGTGAAATTATCATTTGCATGTGGCTCATGGTATCACAGTGGATCAAGAAACGGGAGACTCAAGGGATAGGAGGAAACATTGGCAGGAGGTGGAAAGGTGTCCTAGCCAGAAGGCTAGGCAGTAAAATGAGAACAGAAAAAAAAATAGAGATGTTGCATCTCAACTGGGCTTATAAATAAATGAAAAATAAAATACAAATACTACTAATATTATAAATCACTTAAGGGATTTCAGTCAATCAGCAATCTGAGCTGCAGGCCCTGTTATCCTGCATACAGTTCCAGAAGCAAATGATTTGATACCTTTTAATGGACCAACATAGATATAACAACAAGAACAAAGTGCTCTAGCTTTTGGACCAACCAGTCCTTCTTCAGAAGCTCACATTGGTTGGTGCGAAAGCTAGAGCACTTTGTTCTTGTTGTTACATCTATGTTGGTCCATTAAAAGGTATCAAATCATTTGCTTCTGGATCTATTCTTGCAAGGACCAATACGGCAACTACTAAATCTAGATTCCTGCATACAGTTGTCATTTCATTCTTGGATTGTAAAAATAGAGTGATACCTGAGGCAGAGGTGGGAGAAGGGCCAACACTAAATGTGCCTTTAATTTAAAAACAGACTCAAAAACTTATAATAAATCACCCAAGGCAAGTTGAATGACTTTTAAGTTAACAGGTGCTGCAAGGGATGCATTTTGTAGTTAACAAGATACCATTTCACTGTTGTTGGGGCAGACAGAGCTGCTCAGCTTTGCTTCACAGTGCTCTTGGCTAAACAAAACAAAATCTAGTCAAAGTCAATATGGCTGCAAAATGGTTTTAGTGAATGTTCATGATATCAAGGATTAGTACAATGTTTTGTTGTTAAAGGTTCTATTTAAAATGTGTCATATTACATATACTGTGGCATGCAGTGTCATATATGAAAGAGACATTAGCAGTCTGATACTAATGTGATATTTCCACAGGATATGAGGAGGCTCATAAAGTTACAACTGGCAATAAAGGTAATGAAAAGTATAACACCAAACCTGGTATTAACGACCCACAAGACATATTTATCTACAGGTGTCTAGTAGATGTAATTATTAAAAAATGCTTTACATATAAACCACAATATCAGTTAATATAAGTTTATATAGAAGTCCATTTTGCACATATTGGGGTGAAGCACCAAGGATATAAAATGTGCAGGTGTTCATTCATATATATTCCTTCTCTTGAAAGAAATTTTCTCTAGCACTATGGATTCAATGAACTCTACAATACAAAATACAAACGTCAGGCATGTATTCTAAAATAAACAATAAATAGCAGGACATTATTATATCAGATGCTCATTTAGTCATAATACAGTAAAAAAACTGTTCTATTGTAAAGCATGCCATCTTTATATCCTGGAAATAAAGATCATCTATAGAAATCTTACAGAAAGTGCACAAGTTCAAAGCAAGCATTCACACTTGGGCTATAGCGAGCCCCCAACCCCAAGGTATAGATCAATTCTGGCTGAGCATCTGATATAATAATGCCCTGCTTTTTATCTGCATAGATTTATCAGAGCAAAGAAGACCAGAGTCCATGAAGCTTGCTTCAATTTTATATGCTATACCCCTGGACCATTTTTAATAGTAGGTGATTATATAGTTTAGATTTAATCTCAGTCATGCTTTTACTAGCAACTACCTCTGCTGGAAGGCTATTTCATATTTTAGCAACTCTAATGCTAAACCAATGCTTCATTTTATCTGTGTGGAACTTTTCCCCTTCTATCTGCAATGGGTGGGCTCTGGTGCAGTACCCCAGCTCCTTAGTAACTAGGCCAAGCATTGTTTTTTTTTAGAATAGATTCCTGACATTTGGAATCATTGTACTGCAGAGTTCATTGGTCCCACAGTCCAAAAGAAAATATCTGTCAAGAGAAGGGATATATAAATGAATACCTGTACATTTTCTATCCTCAGTGCTTTACTCTAACATACACAAAATGGATTTCAATATACATTTATATTTCCAGATACTGTAGTTCATATGTAAAGCTTTTTTTCTAATTATATGCACTAACCAATTATGAAAATATGCCTCGTGGGTAGTTTATACCAGGCTGGATATTATACTTTTCATTACCTTAATTGCTGGTTGTAATTTTATAAGTGCTTCTTCGTATCCTGAGGATGCGTCACATTCGTTGTTTTAAATTTTTCAATTTGTACATATTACTGGTGGTGGACAATATAAGGACATTTCTGCATTAAGTTACTCTGATGATGCTCTGCTTCTGGAGTGAAACATTAGTTGTTTTTTTGCCCCAATCTGACATAGCATTGCTCTCTGCTATTCATTGCACTACTGCACTTTTATTGTTTTTACTATTCATCCTATGAATTCACATATGCTTTTTTTATGAAGTTAATTAAAGTTTAACTGCTGACTATGGAATAAAGCTGCTTTTTATTTAATGTATGAGTGGCAAGTACACAAAAGTGCAATAGTACAATGAATAGCAGGGAGCCATTCTACATAAGATTTGTGCAAAAAACAACTAACATTTCTTTTTAAAACATCAGTGGTGTTGGGCTTCCATTGCCTGCTTACTTTTTTCATTGACTTTTGGGACCTGGGTGCTGGGTATCTAGTGTCAGAATGAGGGGCTGGCAGCACCAGGGTTTGACTGTCATTGTGCACTTACTTTTTAGGGCAGCAGGTCGGCGGACCCTGCAGTCCTTTTATAGTCACAAAAGGGCTCCTTTTTGAATGAACAACATGGGCAGCTTGCATCACAGTTGCCTCTGCATCTGTGAAACAATCCACCCATGTTGTCCTTACTGTCTGCAGCACTGCACTATTTCACAGTGTCTGTGGGTTTTCTGCATCCCTCTCCCCTCAGGCTGCTGAAGAACAGGCAGCCACACCCCTCCTAGAGTGAGTCTTTGATCAGTAGCTGTATTCACCCCCCTCCTTTCCAGAGATAAATACAGCTACTGATCAGAGACCTGGCAAGATGACCACATTGCTGCTCCATAATCACATGGCTTCATGCTTCCCCCATACTATTTTTGCCAACATCTTGGTGCCCAATCCCCGCGTCGGTATGTATCTCCCCAACCCCCACTATTGTGGTACACTGGGAGCCCACCCCAGTGTGCCTAGATAATTTTGGTTTATTTTGTTTTCCTTTTTGACACTGGGACACCCACTCCTGTGTTGGATGCCCACCATCCCCCAAGCCCACTTTCGTTGCCGACAGGAGTGCCCAATTCCCCTGTCGGCAGAATGTAACCCCCATCCAACTCATGTGGCACACTGGGATCCCACCCCAGTGTGCCAAAAAGTACTTTTATTTTTTTTTTACCCACAAATACAGAAAAATGTCCCCTGCTGTCTTTTTTTAATGTGTAAAAAAGAAAATGGCCCCATATCATCTCCCCTTTCCCCTTCCCCATCCACACCATCCCACTGAGCACCATCCTCCCTGCATCACTCTTACCCCATGCTTACTTCCAGAGGTTGGCGCTGTCATCTTTTCTGGACTGGGACACATCTGCACTCTTCAAAGCCCAACCACAAACTGAAGATTTTAAGGTAAGCCATATAATGGGAGTCAATGGGGGGGGGTTCAACTTTATGTAGATATTTCAGCCATTTTTAGGAATTTTGACCCCAGATTTTCAACATTGGGTTCCTGGGACCCCACGTCATGAACACGGGCACTGTCATTTCATTATTTGGTTCCCTAAAGGTGATTTTGCAGACACTGCATGGAATCACCTTTCGCGACTGATAAACAGAATGACAGTGCCAGTGTTTATGAGGTGGGGTCTCAACAACCTCAGGTTGAAAATTTGGTAAGAAAATTCTGAAAAATGCCAGTGTCCTGAGCGTGTGTTGTGCTGTTTCTATGCTCGCTTGTAAGTTTGCCAATTTTTATTATTTTCACTCCAGATTTTCAACATTACTATTTTGTCACACCTCCATATGACCACTACAGCTGTCATTTTTTACATCCTGCCCAAAATGTGTTTTCACATCTGTGGTGCAGAATGGCATGGTTGTTGCAAAATCTAATTTTGGGATGGACTAACAAAATAACAATGCCACTATTCATGAAAGAGGGTCCCAAAATGCCCATGTAGAAAATTTGGTGAAAAAATTCCAAAACATGACCTTTTACTAGTATGCATTGTGAAGTTTCTATGCATGCCTGTCACTTCACCATTTTACAATATTTTCACTCCAGCTTTTCAATGTTGCCATTTTTTTGCCCCTTCTCATGAGCAGTGCAGCTGTTTTTTTCACATCCTGCACCAAACCTGTTTTCACATCTGTGTTGCGAATGGTGCAGTTGCTGTGCAAAATAACCTTTTGGGATGAATTAATGAAATGACAGTGGCACTGTTCATGAGGTGGGGTCCTAAAAAGGGCATGTTGAAAATTTAGTGAAAAAATTTCCAAAAATGTCTGAGTTACACATGGTCATTCAATCTTTTATCTGCACACTTGTAACTTTGCTAATTTTCAGTATTTTCACTCCAAATTCTCAATACAGTCATTTTATCAAATCACATCATAAACAGTATGGATGTCATCTTTTACATCCTGCCCAAAATGTGTTTTCACACCTCTGGTGTGGAATTGCATTTTCCCACAGATTTGAAAATTCTCACCTACGGGGTTCATGAGGTGGGGTGATAAGAAGTCTTTTCAAAATTTGGGTAAAAATATGAAAAAAATAACAATGTTATTCCCATTCCTTGCAAATGACTGGGTTTATGCCCTCACTCCCTCCACCCCCCAAAACCCACTTGGCATCACAATACAAAAAAAATGACAAAGCTATGCCCGTTCCTTGCAAATGATAGGATTTATGCCAACTTGCTCCCCTACCAACCCAAGCCTAAGACACACGCACACACACACACACACACATATCAAGTTAATGCATTAGCAGCCCCAGTGGCTCTGCCAGAGTTTGTTTTCATTTACTGTCTGACTCCAGGGTTGGGCACTTGGTGTCAGAATGGGGGGAGTTTGGTGGCACCAGGGTTGAGCAGCAAGTGGCTACTTACTTTTTAGTTTAGTTTACCATCCAACCCAGGAATTGGCACCCAGTGTTGGGGGGGCACTGGGGTTTGGTTCCTGGTGGCTACCTAGCTACTGTATATTAATAGTGGCAGCTTCTGGTTTTCAAACACAAATAAAGATACATATGTTTCTCACTGCTCTGTGTTTGTGTCACAAATTTCCCACCCATGCCTTAACCAGCATGCCTCTTGCACCTGGCTGCCACAGACCCTCACTTGTGTTTACCACTCACAATTTTCTGTGCAGGTACCCAGCCCTCTCGGTGAAAGTGGCATGGACTGGGCTCCTGGGTAGTTGAGGCCCATTTATCAGTTCCCTGCATCAAGCTGAGGCTGACTGTCAAAACACAGCTGGAACGTGGGTCTGGTTTACTAAAATTTGAATCCACTCACTTCCCTGTATCAGGAGGGATTAACATTTCTTCAGTTAATTAAAATAAAGTAACACATCCCTTTCAGAATGCAGATACCTCCAGAGACTTAAAATCCCTCTAATTAAACAGTGAGGGATTGTACATGACAAACTTAAAGTCCTTTACAACATTAAATTAATATGTTGCAGTGAGGGGTTGGACATGATGGACCTAGAGTCCCTTACAACATTAAATTACTAAGTTACAGTAAAGGGTTGGACACGATGGACCTAGAGTCTCTGACAACCTTAAATTACTATGTTGCAGTGAGGGGTTGGACAAGATGGACCTTGAGTCCCTTACAACATAAATTATTATGTTACAGTGAGGGTTGGAGATGATGGACCCAGAGCCCCTTACAACATTATATCACTATGTTACAGTGAGGGGTTGGACATGATGGACCCCATGTCCCTTACAATATAAAATGCTATGCTACAGTGAGGGGATGGACACGATGGACCCAGAGTCCTTTACAACATTTAATTACTGTCTTACAGTGAGGGATTGTACATAATGATCCTAGATTCCCTGACAACCTTAAATTACTATATAATGTATGGTAAGTGCCTATTAACCACCATAATCAGCAGTCACACAGCTTTGTTATGCACTGTTTAGAATTTTAAAAGTTGTTAACCACACTTCGGAACTTCCAAACAGTGGCATAACAAAAAAGAATGCACCAGAGTTCCATAATTCTCACACATAGAATGCATCAGTGTTTTTTTGACTATACTCTATAAAAGATGATGGCTGGGGATCTGGTGACAACCACACTGAAATCACCTATCATGGTTGCTAGGGCTAGAGTAAACCTCTCGAGCAGCACTTTCAAGGTTTACCATGTTGCCCTAGCAACCACTCGAGGTGATTACAGCTTGGTTATCACCTGATCCCCAGACATTATCCTCTATGTTACAGTGAGAAGGTGGACATGATGGACCAAGAGTCCCTTACAACATTAACATAGAAGTAGTTTACATTTTAAATATCTTGGATTACTCCTTGATGCTCATTTTCACTAGAACCTAATGTATTACAGCTTACCAAGTCAATAAACCAAAAGCTAGGTCTCTTATACCATCTCCACCCCTACTAACAACTGGCACCTGTCAAAAAATTGCCTCAACATCACTCCTCACTATTTTGTTACATGGAGCTCCACTCATACTCTCTGTACAACCCTCATCCCTTGAGCAGCTGCATCAAATCTACCGTAGGATAAGACATTTTTCCCTTGGTTCTAACCCCAGACAGCATCACTGTGACACTCTGCATTCCCTCCAATGGCCTGGTTATGATTCAATGCTTCAGTACCTTATACTATGCTTTGTGTTTAAACTAGTTAATCTCTACAGCCCTCCATGTCTCAGAGATATTGCGTTTCATAAAGCTTATGATTTCTCGCTTAGGTCTTCTTCTCTCCCATTATTAGTTGTCCTGAAACTGAAGCATCTTACTGGGGCATGTGGCATGGATATGATGATGACAGCCATGCACCAGTGCTGCCTGTGCACTGATGTCATGCATCTTATCCATGCCTTATCCCTCACCCTGTGTGTGTGTGCTGCTGTGCTGCTGTGTGTGTGTGTGTCTGTGTGCCCATGTGTTTGTGTCCCTGCTCTGTCTGTTGTATGCCCCTGTCCAAGCATGCCTACTACTACTGTGCCCATCCTGTCTCCTGTGGTGTGTGCTGTGCTCTGTGGGCCATGCCTGTGTGTCTGTGTACTCACCTTTGTTGTCCATAATGCTCCCTTGTGATCATGTCCTGGTGCCGATGTGCCTCCTGGACCATTCTGGGGTTCCTCCTGCTGAGTGGCACCAGCCTACTACCCTCCAGAGCTTCTCCTCCATCATCTCTGCTGCTGTCACCCTCATCTGCCTCGACTACTATTCCACAGTCAACGGCCATGTTGTGCAGGATGCAGCAGGCCAGGAATATGCCACAGGCTTTCAATGGGCTGTATTGTAAGTCACTGCCTGATCTGTCCAGGCAATGGAATAGCATCTTTAACATGCCAAAGATACATTCAAAGATATTGCGCATGCTGGTGTGTGCCTTGTTGCATCTTTCCTCCGCAGGGGTTGATGATCGCCGGTAGGGGTGATCATCCATGGCCTCAGTGGGTATGCACTGTCATCTGTGTGGGTGACAACATGGTTATCACTGTGCTGTGCTGCCACCTACTCCCTCGCAGCCACCACATGCACATCATCCACCCTGCCCAATCCTCCCTCGCCTGCCCATGGGGCCATGTCTATCGGCCACCCTGGCACACGTCCTACTCACCTACTAGGTGGCCCATGGGGATGTCTCCCCACTCAAGCCTATGGCACAGTGCAGAACTGTGCCATATGAAGGCATCGTGAACACTCCTGGAGTGTGTGGCACAGACATTGGTTATGTGACCCATGACATCGCACACCACTTGGCAGTTGATGGATGGATATCCATTTCAGTTGATGTACACCATGCCCTCTGGGCCAGGTGGTGTGCAGATGCTGACATGGGTGCAGTCTAGTGCCCCAATCATGTCTGGCATTCCTGCTACCCAGTGGAACTCCTACATGTTTGCTGTATGCTCTGCCTGTGTGCTGGGGACATGGATGTACACCGAAGCACGTGTCAGCAGAGCATTGTTGAACTGGATGAGGAGA
Source organism: Neoceratodus forsteri (assembly GCA_016271365.2). Taxonomy (NCBI): domain Eukaryota; kingdom Metazoa; phylum Chordata; order Ceratodontiformes; family Ceratodontidae; genus Neoceratodus; species Neoceratodus forsteri. The sequence goes on along the minus strand of JADMNL010000023.1, from coordinate 622,872,906 downwards.
CAGGACATGGCCAACTGGGTGATGCCTGTGGAATCACCCGTTGGTCTTTGGAAGGTTTCTATGGTGAGCAGGCACATCACGGCTATCACCTTGGTCTCCACTGTCATGGCATGACTACGTGTGGTGGGTGACTGCATCTCATCACTGCACAACTCACAGAGCTGCCTCAGAACAGTCCTGTTAAGGTGGTACTGGCCCAAAATCTCTGTGTCACTAAAGTTCTCATTCGTGATCTTGGCATGATACCACCTTGCTGTTAGGTATACTACCACCAGGCCCTTTGTCGGCCATGCCGCTGTTCCTCCTGCCTCCTCACTCCCCTCATTACAGTGTCCATCAGGAATGGGCCACTGTCCATTGCTCAGTCACTGGGTCTCCCTGGGTGCCACTCTCACACTGTCAGTCCATCTGTCGATCTCTGTCACTCTCTCTCCTTGTCTGTCCGTCTCTCTCCATCTCTGCCTCTCTGGCACTATCTCTCTCTCTCACTGGGTTCAGTGTTGTGCATCTGCTGTCTGTGTGTTTCAGCCTATATTTATTGGCTCAATTCGGCCTGGTGCAACCTGGGGTTTGCTCCTGATTTGTGCCATGCTCTCCCGTTGGATATGCCATTATGCCACTTATTCATGGGAACACCCCCTTGCACTTGCATTGCATAAATTTTGGTTGCACATTGGCGCAATGGGATTTGCACTGTGCCACGGCTCCCTTTGAATATCGCTCAGTGATGCATCTTCGCACTTGCACTGGTGCAACTCATTTGCACCTTCTTCAAGTGCTCTGAATATCTGGGCCAATGTCTTTATGGGTCTGAATTAAAAGTACACAAGAATGCTGAAGATTAATGACCAGGATAATCAAAAGTTAAGACTCAAATGTGTTGCAAGGTAATCTGAGTGCAGGGGGAGATGGAAGCATGCAGATTATGTGGCAAACAATGTCTAATTGCTGACATGAAGCTGTAACGGGATATTTGCAAGCAGTCAAAATCCTGCTCTTCATTTGAGTTTGTGCTTTGCCTACTCCTCATGCAAAAGCATAAACACTGCTTCATTTTAGATAGTGAAACAGGGAGATGGCAAGCATGAGAAAGAGAGATCATTCAACAGATTTGCAACAGGGCTGTCATTTACAACAGGGCTGTCTATTTGTAAAGGACTTTCTCTTTCTCTCTGAAATGAACTTTCAAGCCATGTTTATGCTATTAAAACAAGCTGAAAAAATAGTACTGGAATGGGTCTACTGAATAGAAAGATGGCAGTATTTCATTCAACTGGTATAGTGATTTTGAGTTGTGAAATGATACACTGAGAACTCCAAATGTTTGTGCTTTGGTATCCCATTTTTTCAGCTACAGCAAGATGGCTGCAGGCTCCACCCACAGCCATAAAAAGGATTGTGAAAAAGAGAAAAGCAGAAAAGGAAGTTCATCAGTGCAGGAACTCTGAAGCCCAGCCACATCCCTGCATCACTCCATAATGCTATGCCACTGCCTGCTGCTGCCGCTATCCACGCCCAGCCATGTTTATCCACAGCACTGTATCTCAAAAATAGCTAATTGTTGTCACTGAATTCATATTAAAGACACCCCCCCGACACTGAAATAATAAAAAAAAAAATCCTGTTTTGGATGATCATTTAAAACATGAACTGGCATGATAGTAGGAATGCACATGCTTGACACAGGTTTAAGGCTGACAGGGAATGATACTAGGAGGGAATAAATAATTTATTCAGTTCCAGCCCCAGAACCCAACAGACACATGATCAGCAACTGGTGTTACTTTAGAAGGGAGTATGGCAACCAGTAGCCAGGCCAAACAGTGTTATTGTAATACAACAAGATACACTGCTAGAGTCTTTTCAGGGATGGACCAACATCACACATAATCACTCAAGTTCCGAATGAATAAAACACAACTCATTCTTAAGATGATCGCTCTTGCTCTTCAGCTGTTCTCCATGGTGAAAAACACCAGCATTTAAAGACTCTTAGAGGAGATCAAGATAAAATACATTTCATTACTGTTCATGTATTCCCAGTACATTATCCAGTGACCTGTGATATGGGTGAGTCAAATTGAGTGACTCAGTTTACGTGACTTAATTTCACCACCTGTAATTACAGTAACCATTAAAGGATAGTGAAGAGAGGATACGGTGAGTGTGAGGACACAAAATGGTGATGGGTAGGATAGAGCTACTGAGATAGGGAGCTATAGGGAGTGAGGATGTAGCAGCATGTTTGGACAAGCAGTTCCAAGCTGGCCATTTGGTGTTGTGGTATGATTGATGCATCTGGTGTGGGTGACCTGGCTTCAGAGCTAGGTGGATGGAAATAAATGTGTTTTTTGGGGGGTTTGGTACTTGTGTTTTTTTTGTTTTTTGCATTCCCCCACCTGATATATGTTCTGTAGGGTTCCCCACCCCTCATGAATGTGGTCTCCCTCTCATTGATTACTTGCCTCCCCCCAAATAGGCCTCACCCAAATTTCCCCCTTTACCTCAGTGTCAAGCCCCCCCAGAGTTGATTATAAAAATAGCAGGGGGTGGGGGGAAAGCCACCTGCATGGCGGGTATGAGGGAAATAGCCCCCAAAAAAAAAATATTTGTAAAGATCACCCCTGAAGAGAATGTTGCGGAACCTTGCTCTTTTTGGTTCTGCTTTCATGCGCATCATTGTTGTTTTGTTCGGCAATGTGCACTCGCCGATGCTATAGTTGTGATTTTACTTTCGCTTATATCACATGGTACCCTTTATCCAAAGTGTGTATTAAATGGTGCATATTGTGATAGTGACACCTCTGAATTAAGAAGAGGGGAGGACATGCACATTCACCTTTGATATCTAGACAGGTAGTTCAAAGCAAGCATTCTAAGTCTCACTGTCCCATCATAATAATGCTAGTTGCAGTTTTGTAAGGCACCTTTAAATCAATTTCCAAGGCACTGTACAGACACCTAGACTTAGTTAAGATACAAGTGGTCAAACAGTGTTAAAAGCTAAACAGAAAAGTTGAGTTTTTAGTTTATTTATAAACAGTTCTCAATCATTTCATGTCTGAATTTCAAGTGGTAGTTAATTCCGAAGTCACAGGCCACAGACCAAGAATGCACCCTCACCAAAGGTAGAAAGTCTGGTGGTTGGAGCATTGTAGAAATGAGCAGCAGAGGAGCAGGTCAACGAGACTGGAAATGACAATGAAGCAGTTCTAATAGATGAGGGAGACAAACCAGTTTGGCACTTGAATATGAGTAGAAGTGTTTTATAGACAATTGTCTACTGAACTGGAAGTCAGTGAAGTTTGGCAAGGACAGGAAAGACATGATTGAACTTTCTGGAGCCAGACAGAATATGAATAGCAACATTTTGGATGAGCTGAAGATGATGCAATGTTCATGTTTGGAGGCCAGACAAGAGGAAGTTACTGTAGCCCAGTCATGAAAAAATAAAAGAGTGGACCAAGGTAGCAGTGTTTTCAGAACTTAGCAAAGGATAAATCCTGGAAATAGTGTGTAGGTGGTAAAAGGCATACCTGACAATCTCATTGACATGTAATTTCAGATGGAATGTTTGAACTGAGAAAGACCCCATGATTATGAACCACTGTAGTAGGGTAAATGGTAGTGGAAGTGTAATGCAGACCCAGGTCAGATAAGTCAAACTGTTTTATTTTTGCTCTGTGTTACACACAAGAAGTTCAATCTTTCCGACATTTAAAGAGAGAGTTTGGGATCATCCATGATTGAATGTCAGCAAGGCACAGATATATCTAGGCAAGGGTGGCTTGAACAGTGCTGGTAACGGGGCATACAGTAAATCTGGGTGTTGTCGTCAAGTTGTGGTAAGACACAGACCTTGAATGCAAATAATGTTGCCAGAAAAACCACGTATAGCTCTAAAAGGAGTGGCCCCAGGATAGAACCTTGTGGAATGCCAGTTGTGACTGATTTTGGTGAGGAGGCAGAAGAGTTGAAGCACATAGTTTGAGCTTTGCCAGTAAGACCAGAGTGGAGCCATCTCAGGACTGTACTTGTGATGCCAAAGATGGATTTCAGGTGCATGAACAATGTTTCATGATTAATAATGTTGAGAGCAGATGAGATGTCTTACAGTAGCAGAACAGTAGACACTACTTTATTGATAGATAACTAAATGTCATTTGATACTAGTAAAAGGGCTGTTTCAGTACTGTGTTCACTTCAGAACACAGACTGAAATGTAGGTAACATTTGACTTGGCATAAGATAGTCAGCTAGTTGGTGGACTACTACTTTCTCTTATCACCTCAGCGATGAAAGGCAGCTGGGCCACAGGACAGTAACTGGAAAGAATATTTGGGTTTAAAGAAGGCTTTTTCTTTAATACAAGCAGGACAAAAGTAGTCTCAAAAGAGAAGATAAAAAACACCAGTGATAAGGAGGAATTGGTAGGGGTAGTAATGAGTAGAATTAAAATGTCATTAACTAGATTGGATCAGGGTCTAAAGAAGATGTCTAAGAGCTGGAATTTTGTTCAAAATGTTGTGGATGTCAGTATCAGATGGGAGGTCGATATAGGAGAGGGTTACGTAATAAGTAACAACTGAGTCCAGAGAAACTGGGGTTAGAGAGGAGGTAGGCAGATGGACATTATTCAGCCTGTTGTCAAAGCAATTGTGCAGGTCATGAGCTGTGAGTGAAATTGTCAGTTTTGTATAATTAAGCTTGATAAGTGTGTTTATAGTTTGAAATATTCCCTTGTATTTCACTGTTGGGCAGAAATAAATAACTCATGTTTTTTTGGCTTCAATCGGAAGTTGATTGCATTCTTACAGTGTTCAAACTATGATTTTGAAAGACCGTTAGCCCATGCTTGCACCATTTTCTCTCACAAAAGTGGCTCATCTTCAAACCATGTGCCACCACAACCACCATGCTCATCCCACCAGCTCTCCCACTTGCAGGAGTTGTATTAAAGCAGCTAGACTTACACAAGCATAGCAAACAGGGAATTGTCATACTCAATGTATCAGTAATGGATGGGGAAACACAGTGGGGTAGGCATTCTAGAGTTGTTGTAATCACTGTTAGGCATGTAGGTACACCCTCAATCTAAATGTGGGGATCTTTGTCATATGCTGTGGCAGTAATATGCTAATAGTGATAAATGATGGGGAGTTTTGCCTTGTATTGTGTTTTGCATGCACCCACACACATACACGCACTAAATCTAGTGGTACTGTGAGTCATGCAAAGCACAGTTAAAAGGAACACTTTATACTGCATTGAACATTACAAAATATTGACTTCTGGTTCTGCCACGGCTCAGGAAAGCAGGTAGAGAGTGGGGTCCCACAACAACCTGCTAAAAAAAACCCCAGAAAATAACAAATTGAGCAATAAAAGTCTTTAAAATGTCCGGAAGGGGTACACAAAAGGATAAAAATTCCAGATCTCGATCGCATCCACCTAAGGGAGTCAAGGAGGCTGTGGGACTCCGCTGCGGCTCCCCCACTCGCATGGCAATGCAAAATTGAGTGGCCGAACCTGCAGTGGCTTACAATACAGATGAGGAGGCATATAGGCTTTCCAGACATGGATTCGACCTGATCTTAAAGGAGTTGAAGGAAATGATGACCGAGAACAAAACGGAGTTCGGAAACTTGACCCAAAAATTAAATCCCATGGATCACCGAGTGCAAGACCAAATATCTCAAATGGAAGACAGTTTAATGCATTTGGGAAGAATGGTGCAGGCCCACTGCTACCATACTGTGGACTTAGAGGAAAAATGTATCGATTTGGAAAGTCGAGCCTGCCACGATAACCTGTGGGTGTACGGCCTAAAAGAAGTGGCTGAATCAGGAGCAATGGCAGACTTTGTGGCAGACTTACACAAAGATGTCCTTGGCCTCCCTCTCTTATATGAGCTGAAGATAGAGAGGGCACACAGGGCCTTGTTGCCGAAACTGAAAGAGGAGGCAGCCAGACCCCGTTCTGTTATCATAAAATTCAGCAGTTACCGCAACAAAGAGGATATTTTAAGACGGGAGTGGCAGAAAAAAGAAGTCAGGTATTTGGACTCACGTTTTTTTTTTAACCAGGATTATCTGACAATGATTCAACAGCAGTGGTTGATGTATGGCCCCCTAATGAAAGCCCTAATAGAGAAATGGCTTATAATCCAAATGCCTTATCCTGCCCGCCTCAGGGTACATTGGGAAGAGGGCCCAGAAATATACGACTCCCCACAGGAAGCCAGAGATGCCATGCTGAAACGCGGCCTACCTGCGCCAGAGCTTCGCATGCAGGCACCGCAGAGAAAGAGAGAGAGAGGTACAGGATGGCAGCTCAATGTATCAAGGAAAACCAGAAGATCTGTACACCAAGGTGCGTCGCGATCAGCTTCCCTTCTACAAGATTTGATCAAGAAGCTCCCAGGAGTAGAAGAGGGTGATCTTGAAGATTTGGGAGAGGACTGAAGCATTTGTGATACTAGATGTAATTCCTCTAGGGGCCATACACCTTGTCAGTGTGAGGAGAAGGGACAAAGTGTAGGACATCTCCATGCATCTCGGTAAATGACAGTGCTATTTTGTAATTGAAGGCGGGTTCTCATAACTCTCTTTTTTCCCTCCCAGTTGGAGAAGGACCAGAACGCTCCCCAATATTAGATTGTACTAATTTCTGATTGGAGTAGAGTTTAAGGGGAAGCGGCTGGGAGGGAGGGGGCCTGTCTCATTCAGCCCACCAGTATGAAGACTTAAACATTTAAGCTTAATGGTGAGGCTGTGTGGAGGGGAAGGATAAAAGTCTACTCTAAAGCACATAGAAATATTGAGAACCTCCCAAAGATGTTTGTAAAATGCTGGGTAAATAAGAAGTACTATTTAGATTTGATGGAAATTCGCCCAGCTGAACGATTTAGGTTTAATGGGTGTGGGGGTCAAATTATGTTTACTGAAATTAAGTGATTACTATGGACTTCCAGGGGCTATGGCAATCGTGAGAGGGAATACTCTCACTGTTGTAGTGAGCTCCTAAAAAAGTCCAGATACAAAATTAAAGCAGGTCAAAGAGGGAATACCGGGTGAATGCTACAGACCACTACTTAGTTCTTGGGACTACTCTGGTCCGTTGGCATTTTCACGTCGAGCTCCACAACCTATGTGAGAACTTGAGAAGGGGGTCTCTCTAGAAAGAGAAGTCTTTTTACTACCCCTTTCTGCCCATTCCCAATAGGGCAGGGCAAAGTGGCCTACAGTGACTAGGCCTTCTGCCTTGGAAGTCAGTTTTTTTGAGTGGGTGGTGACGTTCCCACCTTCTCCAAAAGATGTTGGTTTATTGTTCATGTAAGAGTCATGTTAAAGTAGTTAAGTGTTTTACATTTGCTATATTTATGTTTGCTGCTGATTTTGTTGCCACCGCTCTTCCTAATTTGGGGTCACTCTCTGCAGATGGTGAGCCAGGGGAAATAAAGGGAAAATTAAAAGAAAACAAATATAATATGTAACCATGGCCAAGATATGTATCAATTTCCTCTCTTTTATTGTTAATGGATTAATGAACCCTGTAAAACGTAGTAAAATAATTTCCTATATTAAGAAAAGGAGGGTGGACTTCTGTATGCTTCAGGAGATGCACCTTTAACCAAAAGAGCATGAAAAAATTAGCACATTTGGTTTTTCAACAGTAGTAGCATCCTCATACAGAAAGGGCCATCACAGCGGTGTGATGGTCATGGTGGGAAGAGGGGTTGCCTTTAAAACCAGAGATACCCTTACAGATTTGGAGGGTTGCTTGGCTGCCCTGAAGGGCTATTATAATGGAGAACTTATCACCATAGCCTCGATCTATGCCCCCCCGGCTCAGACTACGGCTTCCATAGGCAGTTATATATGAGACTCATGGAGTGGGCAGAGGGGTCTTTGATTATGGGAGGGGACCTGAACCTCACTTTAAATGACCATCTTGATTCCACATCTAGAGTTGAGAGTTTGGACAGGAGAGTAGCCCTAAATGTTAATAAATTCTTCTCAGAGGTTGGTTATATAGAGGCTTGGAGAGCTTTTCATGGCCAGAAATGGGACTAGACTTTCTTTTCCCAGGTACATAAAGTATATACTAGAATAGATTATTTCTTTGTACCTAAAGAGACTGTATATCAAATGCCGAACATAGAAATCGGGGAAATTTATCTTTCTGATCTTGCCCCATGTGGCTACATCTGTACTTGGGGAAAAGTAAGAAAAAGACCATATGGCGTCTTAACTAACCCCTTATTCAGGGAAAAGAAAATCAAGAGCAGGTCCGAGAGATGATTAAAGAAACACTTAGCATGAATGACACCCCAGATATCTCTCCAGCCATTCTTTGGGATACAGTAAAGGCAGTATTATGGGGCAAATTAATAGCAAAAGCTGTTAAACATAAAAGGGATAGAGAGGCCCAAAAGGCAACCTTGAAACAGAAGATAAGGGAGCTGGAGCAATCCTTAAAAGATAAATATGATGCTACTAAGGAACAAGAAGTCCAGAAACATTGGCGAGCTCTTAATGCCACCCTGGACTACAATGTGGAGCAAAACATGCTGTACTTAAGGCAGAAGTATCACGAGGGGGGCCCCAGGGCCACTAGGTTATTAGCTAGCAGATTAAGGCAAAGAAAGACCAGAGCCACCATCAGTAGTATTACACATCCATATACTAGGCAGCAGTTGGTAAACACAGTAGGTATGGTGGAAGCCTTCACAGACTACTATAGGGAGTTATATAAGGTGGAGACTGTGCCTGAAGCAGATAAACTAAAGAGTTTCTTAGAGAAACTACAGCTTTGTCAAGTTGGAGAAGCTGATGCCGCCACTCTGGTGGCACCAATAGGAGACTCTGAAATTATAGCTGAAATAACCAGAATTAAAACAGGGAAATACTCTGGCATCGATGGATATCCAGCCGAATTTTACAAGCTTTTCAGTACTCAAATCTCACCACTCCTTAACAGAGTTTACAATTTCCTGATGACAGAGGGAGGTGTTGTATCTCCATCATGGAACTATGCGGTGGTTACGGTACTGCCCAAGCCTGTCAGGGACCCCCTACTGTGTGCCTTGTATAGGCCTGTCTCCATTCTAAATACTGACTATAAGATAATGGTGGGAATCATGACAGCATCGCTTCAGGATATCATCCCCAAAATTATACACTCAGATCAGACAGGCTTTGTCCCAGGCCGGCAGGCACAGAATGGTATCTGTTGTGCTGTAAATATTTTGGAACATGTGGGGGGGGGGGACAGGGGAAGCATCACTGGTTAAGAGTTTTGATGCAGAAAAAGCATTTGATAAAGTACAGTGGTAGTTCCTTCAGGTGTCCCTGGTGGGCTTTGGCTTTCCAGAAGCTTTTTTAAAACTAATAGCTAGACTCTATAATTCCCCTCAGGGTTGTTTGAGGCTGAATGGCCATATAGGGAGGTCATTTGAATTGGAGAGGGGAAGGAGGCAGGATTTCCCCCTGTCTCCTCTCCTCTTCACCATTTTCTTGGAGCCACAGGCACAGGCAATCCACCTGAACCCGGCCATTCTGGGTATAGAATTAGGGGGATATGAACATAAACTGGGCCTGTATGCGGATGATATTCTGTTGTTACTGGGTGACCCGGATTTTTCTCTCCCAGAGGTTTTAACCAGATACAACAATTCACTGAAATATCGGGTTACTCCCTAAACACGGCCAAGACCGAGGTCGTGGTTTGCTGCTATCAGGTTCCTCTGGACACTCAACGGAGATATCCGATGAGGTGGGGGTTAAATAAATTGAAATACTTAGGGGTATTCCTTGGAATGAACCCACTAACCCTCTTTCAAGATAATTACCCCAGCCTAATACATGAGATATCGCAAGATTATAAAAGATGGGCCCTTCTCCGACTACCAAGGTATTCTAGAGCCCAGACTGCCAAAATGAATGTTTTACCTCACTTGTTATATTTGTTTCAGAGCATACCCTGTATTGTCCCGAAACAGTCCATCTTGGGTTGGCAGAGACAACTAATGAAGTTTATTTGGGGTGCAGGCAAACCAAGGGTATCTAGAATATATTATACCTACCCAAAAAATCAGGAAGTTTGGCAGTCCTGTACATGCCAGGATACTGGACTGCTTTGCAGAAGAAAATTGCACTGATGTGGCAGCACCCCCATTATACCTCCCATTGGAAAATGATGGAACTACAACAGACCCGTGGTCTGCCCCTGCAGGCCATACTTTATAATAGACGTCTACAACAGTTAACTAACAGGCAGCTCTCCACAGGAGTCAATACAGTTCTAGAGGGTTGGAGAAGGTGTACCAGTAAGGGGGGAACAGCACAGCATTTGGGGAAATACATGTGGTGGGCCTGGGTGGAACATTTCACCCCAGCTTCCCAAGACCATTGGTTTAGAGACCAAGCATGTAACGGCTTCCACTTACCATGGCAAATCATAAATGGAGATACTCCCATTTCATTTGAGGCAACCACACCCCTATTTGATTTAAAACCAAACAATAGATTTAAATACTATCAGATCAGTAACTGGGTTCATATCAACCTAAACAATCCAAAAGTAATACAGGGACAACACCTGCACTCCCCACCCTTTGAAAAAATATGGACAACCCCCCCCGGGAGAGGAGCAATCACAGAATTATACACTAATTTTATACTGGATCAGGGCCATGATTCACTTCATCTCAAAGCAAGATAGGAGGAGGAGATTGGAGAAATAATAGAGAAAGACAAATGGGAGAAGAGTTGGGGTTTAATATGGAACACTACTTCCTCCCCAATGTGGAAGGAATTTGTTTGGAAGGCCAGGAGTCAGTACTTTTTGGTCCCTAGAACTCAGGCCAAGTTTAAGGAAGGGGGGTAACTCAAGTTGTTGGAGGACATGTGGAGAAACCATGGCAGGTCACTTCCACATAATATGGCAATGCCCTACAATAAGGGCTTACTGGGAAATGATTCAAGAGCATATGAAGGCCATTTTTGGTGGAGAAGAAGGGTTGAGTCCCATACATATGATATTAGGTGTTGAACCGGTTCATGTAAAAGGTAAAGATAGTAAATACCTTTGGCGCACCCTTTGAGCAGCAGCTTTAAAGGCACTCGCATAGCGCTGGCTTCAGAGAGAGACAGCCCTAGAGTAAAAGATTGGGTCAAAATAATCATAATAATACAAAATATGGACTGACCTTTGCAATTCAACATAGGTGGGGACAATTTGCAAATAGGTGGACCAGATGGGAACTTTATGCTAACAACATAGAAGTAGAATGAAAATTACAGATCCTTCTTTTCCAGGTGTAATAAAAACCAGGTCAGGAGACAAATTATGAGTTAAGAAAAGAAATTATTGGACAAATAGCAGGAAAATGTGTTGTACTTGGCTCCAAATTATCCCTATCATTAAAAAGAGGACTTTGGGTAGGGAAGAATCAAAGAGCTACCTAAAGTTATTCAGGATGGGAATTAGAAATAAATTAATAGCTTGGAATGATTAATGCAGAAACTTAAAGTATAGTAGAAAGTCATACATAAGTCATTGTATCAGGAAGGTAATGGTATTACCCAGGGAAGGAGTGATGGCAATGGAAGGCAGCTATATAGTTTTTAAGTTAGAGTTCATAGTACAATTTTTAAGCTTCTTTTAGTTTTTCTTTTTTAAAATAAGTAATATTACAAAATGCTTCACTTACTAAAATGAGTAAACTTTATAGATGGTAACAATCAGTAATGTATGCATGTGAGATTATGGAAGCTGGTATAATGAAATGTAATAATGTTAAATGTCGAAGCAATTTTAATTGCCAATAAAATAAAGTATAAAAAAAAGAACATTACAAAATATTTCCATTGTTCCACCAAATGCACACAGCTCCTCATTTCTTACTAACATTAGTATAATGCTTCTCATAGCAGGTGAATTAGACATTTCCACATGGTAAAACTATATATTTTATATGATTCAAAGAATCATGGAACAGAAATCCCTGTTCTGTGAACTGGAATTCAATGATGTTGTGGACTGCTGTGCATACAGTATCTGTCATGGGTGCATTGCTGTGTTCTACAAAAGCATGTCTCACTTATGCAACCATAAGAATAGGCAACCAAGGATTTCATTGCAGAATTGGCAACCCTAAGCACAGTTTTTCTCATGATAAGTATACAGTATAGGAAAGCAGCATGCAACATTATTGCAGATCAAGAACAAGATCAGCCTAATAATATACTCCTGGTTGTGACCAGGGCAGTGGTTGTGATGGTGATTGTGATGATGGTGGTGTAGGTGACACCAATAGTTTATCATAGTCAGAACCACAGAACCTAACAGATGTATCACCAGCTACTGGTATAGAAGATGGCTATGGGCTGTGGTGGTGTTTCTCAATGAAGGAAATATTGCCTGGATCAAACATGATCTTCACTAAGAGGTTGGTGACCCTGGTCCTTTCCTTCATGGCATCAAGCCTCAACCACTGCAACTCTGTTAACTCATGACTGACTGGTAAGTTTGTGCACCTCCTGCAATTGGCCCAGAATACCACAGCTAAACAGATTACTGAAATCCATCACACTCAACACATCATGAAAAACCTTGTAGCACAGAGGTAACACATAGTCAATGATGCCACTACTCATGCCACAGGACACTCACTTATACAGTCCACAAAAACGGAATAGCACACTGTGGGTCAAGATTGTTTAATAAATAATGAAATGTTAGAATGTTGCATATTTTTGCTATAGACATTTAAAAACTTAGAAACAGTTGATTGTTAAGACATGGTCTAATTAGCCTGCAAGGTTCATGGCTGAGGCAGAATTTTGTTGAATTACAGGTATCCTCATAATATATTAGCATCCATAATATTGTGGGAAAACATCTTAGTAAATACCATATTAATAACTGATGGGTTTTTTTAGATTGATAACTGTTTTTTTTTATTTGATAAAAAGACAAAGGATGTTAGTATTTGACTTTGATGAAAACAAGTGTTTTCCCAACAAACTATCTTTGCAGCCAGATGATTTTCCAGGGTGTAGTTCACCTATTACTTGCCAATTTATTACTTTTTTGCACTTATTTAGCTCCTGCTGGTGACCGCCCTTGTTGGTCTGGTGCCATAACTGTTGCTTATATTTTGGTGTCTATCCTTGTAGTGCAAATATAATTGAAAGTCATCCTTAACATGTACAGTATGTGGTTTAGGTATGGTCCTTAATGCAATTATTTGAGCATGATGGAATAATTTAATATGGACTTATCCATAATAGTATTCTCTCCTGAACAATTATTATGATAGGGAAATCAGTACTTTATTTCCATGATAAATTGCCTCATGCATGTCTTGGATTTTATGGCTCTGTCTTTATTATGATTAGGCCATTTGTCTTTTTGGCAACTGGAATGTTGTGAGCAAATAAAAAATGAATTGTACTGTGTATATGGTGTGTTACTGTGTATAATTATTTAATAACAAAGTTATGCTGTATTGCACAGGTTAGGAAACCTCACATCTTATCAGTATTGTGCTTTTATAAGTTGGGGGACATGTATGTTTGGGATTCAAAGATTTTACACTATTGCACTTTAAAAACATGGAGCTTATATTAGCAATGTGTAGGCAATAATATGCAGTATTGCTGGCATCTTTTGCAAGTGTAATTAATTATTTTTCTGAAGACTTTGTATTTTACAATGATGATGATTAACTCCAATTAAAAGGGATATAAATTATTGGCCAAGAACAGCTGATTCTACCCCAATGAAGAGGTAGAGCACCTCAATATGTAGGGGAATCAGTGGTGGTGAGCTGTGGTCTGCATGGTTCTTACTCTATGTCTGTTATTTTCTGCACTTTAGTCGAATGCACTTTATCAATTTTGGCATTGAAGTGTTTAAATAATTAATCCAAAGTTTATTCTGTGGGAACTTTCATGCCTGTAACACTGGCTGCTAATTTGGAGTGCACCATGTTTGAGGTTGCTTTTTTAAATTACAAAGTTGTTCATGGAGGGGTTCTGACTACAGTGCCTCAAAGACCTCCTGGTCTTCTATTCTCCAGACCATCTCTTCTGCTCCACTGATGGAATCCTGCTTTATGTAAAATACAGAACATTTTTTTAAAACTATGCATGGATCAATGTGACATAGTAACAGGGATTCTAGATCCATCATGTGTGCACTCCCACTTGATAAGTGGCGATGAACACAAATGCTATTAAAATATGTACAGTATAGTGCCAGTCTAAAATTGGGGGTTTCATTATGCCCCCAGGAGAACCATAAACTCTTCTCCAGCATTACTATGAATGTTTTTGCTTCTTGTACCTGCAGCGGTGGGATCAGACAGCAGACAGCAGGCAGCATTATTCACTTCCTTTATGTCCACAAGAACCTAGTGATGTTTGTGGCCTAAATGGCTGCTACAGGACCATGAGTGAGCATTCATGCCCATCACACAGGAAGAGAGTTTTAAACTTAAATGTGACCCATCACTAGACGCTGGCAGCAGGGATCCAAGAGACAGACCAATGGAGTAGAATGCAGGAACACCCATGGATGCTCCTACCAAACCTGCCCAAACCCAATGAATGCACAGAGACTGGATACTGTGCACACTGGCCCAACTTCATTTGCTATGCCTACTGGCACAAAGATTACCAGAAGTCACAACATAGGATGGAATGCTTTTCTTATTCACCAGGGTAGAGAGATGAACTATACAAGGCAAACTGAAGGAAGGGAAGGGAAGGGTGTTAATTACTTTTAACATTCTGCAAAAGCAGCCCAATTTTCTAACCTTTCATGTGGGATGGGGGACTAAGGTAAGTCAAAGGGATGAATGATGATCACTTCAATTTACTGCAAAAACAGTCTGATTATCAACCATATCTGTGGGACTGGGAGTTAATGGTGGTCAAAAGGAAGGAGGGAATGTTGCATTGGTGAGAGGTGGGTTCTCCTAGAGTCAAATCATACCTAGAAGTCCATACTTTAAATCTCACAGGTCCAAGCAACCCTTTGCATGTGTAACCCTGAAAAGTGATGACCACAAAAAAAGGAGAATGCTGTTTGTAGGTACATCCACAGGGAAGTCCACAGATTAACAAGGAACTCTGCTCAAAGTAACACTGAGGATTAGGTAAAGCCCAGGGTCTTCCCACTGATGGAGCTGTACTGGACTTTTTGAGTGTAACTGTGAGAGTTAAAGGTACTGATTCTCTATATGGTGTCTTTCTTGTTGCAGTGGATAAGAGGTAGTATACTCTCCAAGAAAAATCTACACAAGGAGAGTAGGGATTAACTAAAAGGGGTGACCTGGGATAAGTACAAGAATGTTGTCACCAGGTATTTCAGGACTCCATAAAAGTCCTGTTGGTGTACCCTGATAAATACATCCCTGTAGGGAAGATGGTTTCAGCACCTCTGTTAGAAAGTTAGGTGAGTGGCCACAGGGCAAAAGACAAGGTAGCAATCTAGGGAAACCAATAGTGGAGGATGTGAAGAATAGAGGGTGGATTGGTTGGGGGAGAGGTAAGCTGAATAGTTAGGTGCTGTTCAGAATCTTTGACTGGGAGGGATGCACACATAGTGGATAGGATTGTCAAAGGCATGGGAGGAAGACTAGATGTCACTGTCTAAATAGGGAATAATGATCTGGGAGCAAATCCCTAGGAGAGGTGAAGGATACCTTTAGGAGACTGGTAGGGAGGCTAAAATGGACAACAACCTCAGACATTTTTTCTGAGGGCCTACCAGTTTGGTTTAGGGGATTACTCATTTCAACATGTGGCTGGAAAGGGGGTGCAGGGAAGATGATTTTGGGTACATGGGAGATTGAAGGCAGTACTGCATGGACAAAAAGTCTATACAAGTTCAATGGTCTACACCACTCTTAGGAAGGAAGCAGGGTGCTAGGGGTCAGATTTGCAGAATGCATTGAGGCATTTTTAAACTATCAGAGAGTAGAGGCAAATAAGTTTCTGATAGGTGTACCTATTCAAATAAGAGTGGTCTGGATAGTCTCTCCCCATCACTAGCAGATACAGAAATAACAGCAGAGCACACATGAATGGACACGAGGGGAAAACAAACAAGCATTTGTCACTGCCGAACGTTATCTTGCTGGTATTTGCATTTATCCATGTCCCTTCTGCATCCATATCTCAACAGAGTACCTCTCTGCAACTCCTCTTGCATCTGATTAACATTCCACCCTCATACTTCTTAAGTGTCTGTCTTAGGAACCTTAATGTCCTGGTTGTGCTCAAGGGAACGAGCCTGTGCGGAAACTGTAGAACGTACGCTTGTAACACAGTCATTCAGTGGAATTATTTCACCAAATTTTCAGCATAGGCATTTTGTCACCTCTGGTCATGAACACTGTCACTACGATTTTCTTACTGTGTACCAAAAACTGATTTCCCACAGGAACCATGCTATTCTGTGCCGGAAGTGTGAAAACTCATTTTGGCCAGGATGTGAAAAATGACAGCTGTACTGTTCATAAGGAGGTGTGGGGAAATGCAAATGTTGAAAATCTGGAGTGAAAATATTACAAATTCATGAAGTTATGAGTGCGCATGGGAACTGCATAACGCACGATGATAAAACAGGCATTTTATAGAATTTATTCACTGAATTTTCAACATAGGCATTTCAGGACACCTACTTATGAACAGTGTCACTGTGATTTTGTTACTCTGTATTGAACAGTGATTTCCCACAGCGACTGCGCAACTGTACGCTGGAAGTGCAAAAACATATTTTGGCCAGGATGTGAAAAATGACAGCTGTACTGGTCATAAGGAGATGTGGGAAACTGGTAATGTTGAAAATCTAGAGTGGAAATATTATAAATTCATGAACTTACAAGTGTGCATAGAAACTGTGCAACACACGCTGGTAACACAGCCATTTTATGGACTTTTGCCTCCACATTTTCAACATAGGCATTTTAGGACCTCTGCTCATGAACAGTGTCACTGTGATTTTCTTACTGTCTAGCAAACTGTGATTTCTAGCAGCGACCATGCTATTTTGCACTGGGAGCATGAAAAGACATTTCGGCCAGATGTGAAAAATGACAGCTGCGCTGTTCATAAGGAGGTGTGGAAATATGCCTATGTTGAAAATCTGGAGTGAAAATATTACAAATTCATGAACTTACAAGTGTGTGTGGAAACTGCGCAATGCATACTGGTAAAACAATCATTTTTTTTTGGATTTTTTTCACCAAATTTGCAACATAGGCTTTTAGAGAGCCAACCTCATGAACACTGACACTGTCATTTCACTAATTGGTCCTGAAAGGTGATTCCATGCAGTGACCACAAAATCACATTTTGGGATCAAATAACACCATGACAGTGACTGAATTCATGAGAAGGGGTGTCAAGAACCACATGTTGAAAATTTGGTGCCAAAAGTCAAAAAAATGGCTGAGATATCCACCTAAGTTGAAAAAACCCTATATATGCCATGATACAGCTTACCAGTACTTCCTCTGTTCATGGTCGGTTTTGAAGAGTGCAGACATGTTCCTGGTCCACCGAAGATCATCGCGCTGGGCTCCAGAGGTAAGTATAGGGTGGGGGGGTGTGGGGAGGTGGGTGCACAGAGAGTGTGTATGGGTTGGTGGGGGGAGGCCAAGGACTCACTCAGGGACCGTTTACTTGTTTTACAGGATTTTAAAAACAAAAATGGATGATTTTGGCACACTGGGGTGGGCTCCCAGCATGCCACCTAGGTGAGGGGGGAGGTAGGAGCACAGAGGGTGGGTGAGGGACTCACTGAGGGACCATTTTCTTGTTTCACAGGAATTGTAGGAAAACAAAAAAGTGGATGCAGTTGGTATGCTTGGGGTGGCTGGCCGAGCCACCCTACGTGTTTGTGGGGAGGACTGAGATTGGCAGGGAATGGGCACCCCACAGGCAATACAGTGTGGTGGGGGAAGCATGAGCATGCTGGGGTGGGCTCCCAGCATGCCAGCTGCTTGTTTTTGTGTGGGGGGGTTGCAGCCACAGAGCTGTGCATGACAGTAGTTCGGTTGACATAGGTATGCAAATTGCATATGCTACGACCGCTGATTACAGTGGACCTTTTCTTAGATGTGAAGATTAACACAGCCGAACTGCTGTCATACACAGGTCAGCATATATTGGTCCTCTAGGGTCGCACCTACTACATTCAGCACTGCATTGGCAATGCTGGTTACACACCTCCAAAAGACCTACTGTTGCAAGACGTCCCTTGTGCATGCACGCAAACAAATGTAAAAATGACACAGGGAAGAGCTGAAGGGATTCCAGGAAAGACAAAGCAGTGCACAGCAAGAGCAAGGCTAAGGATGAAGTTCAGGAGAAATCAGTATAAAGGAGTAAGAAGAAAGGTGGCAACAAGCACAATGGAAGGTTGTGTGCACTAATGTCAGGAGCCTGGAGAACAAAACCAGTAAACTGGAGGCACTGGTGGCAGTTGTCAGTTGGACCTGGTGTTGATCACAGGGATGTGGGCAACACAGTGCCATTACTAGGATCTGGACATTCCAGGGGATGCAGTATTTAGGAGGGTGAGGGAACAAGGAAGGAGGTGGGTGGCATTATACTTAAGGGAGGGTATAAATGCCACAAGACAAGCCAGCACAACCAGTCTGATCTGATACTTTTTATCTCTTCTTGGTAAAAAGTTTCAACCAGCATATCTTTCAGATTCTGTCCCCTTCTATAGCTGAACCTCAGACCTTGATACAGTGCCAAGTGGAGCCATGGCTCTGCATCCAGTACTTCCCAATGTTTTGAAATAATGGATTTGATTTCTTTATAAGCTGCATTACAGGAAGTACAAAACAGTATTTGTTGGTCATGATTTTCCAGTGTATTTCTTGTTTCTAATAGTTCAGCTCTATTTAATAAATTCATTTTCTGCACTGCATGAAGTATTTTGCTGGACATGAGACCATTATTGAAAATGCCAGAGTGAAGGTCTGGATAACCTAAACAAACAAAAACGTTTCAATTCATAAATACCCCTGTTGGACTTACAATATGCCAGCTCCCAAAAATACATAAAAATAACACCAGCCCCCCTAGCAGACCAGTTGTAAGTAGTAAAAGCTCTATTACAGAGCAAATGTCTGAGTGCGTTGACTTTTTTCTATGCCCTCATGTGAAGGAAATCAAGTCTTATGTTGGTGACACGAAGGAGGTATTAAAAGTCTTGGAAGACTTTAGAGTTAATGAAAGTACAGTACTTGTTACCTGTTACATGGAAAGCCTTTACAACAACATATTACATGAGGGTGGTCTGCTTGCTCTTAAAAATACCCTGGTCTCAAGATCAGATAACACCCCCCCGACTTTATTGGAGAATTGACTGATTATGTGCTCACATCTAACTATTTCATGTTTGTAAAAAAGTGTTTTTAGCAGATCCATGGCACTGCAATGGGTACTACTTTTGCCCCTTCACTGGCAAATATTTACATTGGTGAATGGTAAGATCACTATCAAGGCCACTGATTTACGGTGATTAAAATAATGAAATTCCATTTTCAAGACTTCAGATTCCGGAATTACACCGTTGATTGTTACTCTAATTTCCGGATTTTACCGGGATTCTGCTATCATTCTTTTAGTATGTGCATAAGTAATCAGAATTAAAGAAGGCTTAATATACAGAGTATTAAATAGAGCAAATTGAAAATAGTACAGGAAGGAATTAAAAGAAAAACACAAGTTTTGTAGATCTACTGATCTGATATAAAATGCCAGATTCCATGAAATCTTTGTTTTTAACGGTCTTCAGGCAGCCCTAATTCCGGAATTTTACCGGATTTTCCGGTAAAAACCAAAAAACAGTGGCCTTGATCACTATATATGGGATAAAAGAAGGAATACATGAAATGGATATATAAAGAAATGGATGCACTATATAGATGATGTGCTCCTCCTGTGGGAGGAGCACATAAACTGTACTTCAGGAATTCATTGAGTATATCAATTTATGCAACACTAATTTGAAGTTCATGGCAACAAACAGTAGAAACAATAGATTTTTAGAAATTACAATTTATAAGAAGGATGACTGGCTGCATACCAAATTATTTCATAAAAATACTGACAAAAGACAGTTTGCTATATTATGAAAGCGAACACCCAGAGTATACAAACTAGAATATACCTAATCGTCAACTATTAATGGAAAAATGAAATTGCACTGGTGAGATGGCGATGAGAAAGGAAATAATAAACACTTGCGAGAGATTTCTGAACCTTGGATATGAATCTAGCAATGCACTGCAGAAAGTGAATTTATTAGATAGATCTGAACAATTAAAAACCATGAAATGCACCAAAAGATCATGACTGACAAATACTGATTTGTACTTCCTATAATGCGGCTTATAATAAAATCAAATTCATTGTTATTAAACATTGGGAAGTATTGGATGCGGAGCCATGGCTCCACCCGGCTGTGGATCAAGGTCCAAGGTTTAGCTATGGAAAGGGCCAGAATCTGAAAGATATGCTGGTTGAAACTTTTTAACACAAAGAGAAAAAAAGTATTAGACCAGACTGGATGTCTGCATCACTGACTGGCAATTATAATTGTGGTAACTGTTCACAATGTAAAAACACAAGAAATAGAAAATGTTTCAACCATCCCCAGACTGGTAAGAAATATAATATCAATGATTTTATTAACTGCAGTACTGAATGTGTCATTTATGTTTTGATCTACCCATACACACTTGTCTGTGTGGGACAAATACAAAGGGCACTTTAGACTAGGATAAGTGAACACAAAAATGTGGTATGGACAAATAATCAGAACTATACCATGGCAAGACACTTCAGTGAAGTAGGCCATGAGTCAGTGACCACTTTGAGACACTTAGTTATTGAATGTGTTAAAATTCCTGTCAGAGGAGGTGACATGCAGACAAAATTGCTTCAAAAGGAAGCATTTTGGATATGTGAATTGGACATCTTGTACCCTAGAGGTCTGAATGATGACAATGGTTTAAACAGCTATTTGCAATCCCAATACTTTAGGTAATGATTTCTTTTTAATAATTCGCAAGTTTATGTTCCTTTGTAGTAAGGATTTTTTATTCATAAGTAGGCTTTCTGTTATATTGTGCTAGCAGTGTTTTCTGTAGTTAATTTGTATGTTATATATACAGTTACCATTTCTAAATGTTTGTATTCATATTTAATTGTATGTAGCACCTGTTTTATTCTATATGGACAACTAATATGATTTTTTGTAAGGGAAGCATTCCTTTTGGTTGAGGTGGTTGCTTTGGCTATTGGGCCTAATTAGGTCTTCATGGAGATTGAGTAGGTTAAATACATTTACCTCACCTTGAGAGCCAGTTCTGAAGGAGTCATCTGACTCCAAAACATCAGCACATTCTTTCACGCTGAGCCACAAGTTTCCATGTGTCAGGTACAATCACCACATAGCCATCCCTAGCCTGGAGGCCAAGGAGTTTGCTGGCAGTACTGTCATGGCTGCATTATATGAGCATGGTGGGACACCTGTTCAGTCTGAACTCCTGTAGCCAAATGATACTTAGCCACCCTTAGCCAGGAGAAATGGGAGAGGGGAGTTGCATTAGGAGCATTCCCTGATATTTGATTGGATACCATGGAAACGGGCCAGCAGATCTTCTTTGGTGCACAGTACTGTACAGGATTAGGCAATTGAGCCATGAAGATGCAATAAAGTATAGGTGCTGGAGTGACTATAAATGACTGATTGCCTTAAAAATGCTGTATCAAGTTACCTGGTTTGATGTCTCTCTTTGGTAAAATAAATAGCCTGACTAATAAGCTTTTGGCTAAGGATAACATTTCTTTGTCCCCAGGACCCCGCCAATAAATACATGGATCAGTAGTGTGAGGTTGCTCAGTTTTGGCAATAATTTTACTGATTTGATATCTTTGTGATAATTCACCATTTGTTCACTTTGTTACATTTTTCTCTCCATATTCCACATCATATGTACATAAACTTTACATTTCTATTTGGTGCATACATTATATCATTTTCTCTTGTTGTTCTCTTAATTAATAGCCAGGTCTCTCAATCTCTGCTGCACCCCCCAGACGTACATCATGGGGGGTATCCTGGCCTCTTATTCTTATGTCTTGCACAGGGGGCACGGGTGTACACACCATGCCCCTGCTTCTTATTTCCGGCACGGGTGCACGCACCGTGCCCTTGCCTCTTATCCTTCCTCCTGTGTCCCTTTCCTTTGTTCTCCTATTTTGTTCTCTTTCTCCCCCCTTATTCCTCTTGCCGTCCACCTTTGGCAATAATTCCATAGTCAGCCACTGTGATTCACCTTTCCCAGTGACGCACTGTGCTCCAACTTCCACAGTTCCCTGCTATCTTTTCTTCTGGGTGGAGGTGGAAATTACTTATGGAGCAAAATTGTGAGTCCCCTTGTGTGCAGCCACTTTTAACTGCTAGCTTTCCACACCTCTTAATTCCTTGCCCATTCAGCTGTTGCCGCGTCATTGTTCTCTTGGCCTTTTCCTGCCCCCTGGGTTGTCCACAGGCCTCCCCTTCTAAACCCCACCCCTCCCCCCCCCTTCTTCCTTCCTTTCTTTCTGAGCTTCCCACTTCATTGGCCTGGGCTATTGGACAATGGGGCCTGCCCTTCTTAAATTGGGCAACCCTCTTTATCCCCAGAACCCCGCCAATAAATACACTGACCAGTAGTGTGAGGTTGCTCAGTTTTGGCAATAATTTTACTGATTTGATATCTTTGTGATAATTCACCATTTGTTCACCTAGTTACATTTTTCTCTCCATATTCCACATCATATGTACATAAACTTTACATTTCCATTTGATGCATACATTATACCATTTTCTTTTGTTATTCTCTTAATTAATAGCCAGGTCTCTCAATCTCTGCTGCCCCCCCGACATACATCATGGGGGGTATCCTGGCCTCTTATTCTTATGTCCTGCACCGGGGGCATTGGCGTACACACCGTGCCCCTGCTTCTTATTTCCACTAGTCCATCTCCAGCTTGCGATGGATGGTGGACATTCCCCCCCTTTCTTCTCCCCTTCCCCCAAAACACTTTTTTTTTTACCCTTATCTCTGTACCAGCCATGACTCTATTGCATTCTAAATCTCGGTGTTGAACATGACCAGGCCAAGACCAGATAAATGCACTCCACCCCCTCTGTAATACTCGTCTACCCCTCCATGATCCCGTGTTTAATCACCATTCCCCCAATCCCCTGGAATACCCTCCCCACTCTCAAATTCATGCATTTTCTGGCCCTGTCTATGCTCTTGTGGCTCACCGCCTGCTTCCATACCCTACGAGGAGTGATGTCTGACCATGCCAAAGTAACCTCTGGCCACCATTTTTTTATTACTTTAACATCATGCTCTATCTGATAAAAAATGTCCAACCAAGGCCTTGTTCCCAAGTCGTTGCCCCCAAGGTGTACCACAATCAGGTTTGGTCACCTATGATCCCTCCTGATTTCCCTGAGCTCTAGCAGCAGCTGCGCCCATTTCATGCCCCGTCGGCCTTTCCACACCAGCCTTATTGTGTCAATATCCAGGTACAGCTGTTTTCCCCCTTGTCTCCGGGCTGCCCATTTTTCCACCCAATGCAAAAAAGAGTGCCCACAGATCCATGCCTCGAGCTTCTTGGTTGCACCTGGTTGATCGAAAACACAAAGAATGAATATCTGTCCATGCCCTTCATTCCCCCCTCCCTTTTTCTTTCCCTTCATCTTGATGCACCTGCTATGGGAGAGAAAACAAACATTTTAGCATTGTAAATCTTGTATGTATTTTTTATAACATCCTGATGACCATCTTCCTCTCTCTTTGATCTCCTCGGCTCCTTTGCCCTGAACAGACATTGTTGACGCTGCCCCAATTCTAAATGAATGCGAGGAATATCCCTCCATTGACTCTCCAACAAACCAGAGTACCTTGTTCAATACTGCAGCCACCTGGTACCCCGTGACTGGCCTGCCATCCCCATGTATAAATATCCTTCCATTACCCTGTTTTTTTCAGTCTGCCGCGTACACGTGCAGCGCCGACACCGGGCAAATGGATTTATTTTGGTGTGTCCACAACCACACCTTCCTCTCTTGTTTTTTATGATTGGTTTTGGACTCCCTGCAGATTTGACCTATGGCTGCCAAGTGCACCCCCATGGTTGAGTGTGCTATGTTCTGATTCCAACCCTTGACTATAAATTGTGCCACTTGCTCCCCCATTGCTGGACCACTTACCTGCCCACAGTACTCTTCCCGAAACTTTTGAAAAGCCCTCCAGGAGGTTTCATATGCTGTCAGGGTCCGAGGGACCCAGGAGTTGCGGAACAATGCCTCAGCTCCCCCAATCCAATCGACCATACATGATCTGGAATGTCGGTCTGTTTTGTCTCTGCTCCTGGTGCAAAGGTCCTGAATTTGTCCATCTGCAATCAGGAGAGGCAATCAGCTATCACGTTATCAACTCCCTTGACGTGTTTTGCCCTGAAAGACATGTTTAAGGACAAGCCCAACCACACCATTCTGCTCAATACCCTCATAACTCTCTCTGATTTTGTCCGTTTTTTGTTCAGTACTTCCACGACTGCTCTATTGTCACTCCAGAATGTGACCTGCCTGTTCCTGAGTTCACCCCCCATACTATCATAGCCACCCATATGGGAAATAGTTCCAGAAAGGTGATGTCTTTTGTCACCCCCCCCATCTCCAGACCACCGGCCACGGTTCTGTGAACCATTTTCCCTGGAGGTACCCTCCCATCCCTATACCCCCTGCCGTATCTGTGTATAGCTGTAAGTCTGTGTTATACAACCATTCATCCTGACAGAATGTATGCCCGTTATATTTTTGTAGACATTGCTTCCATGCTGCCATGTCCTCCCTAGCCATTTTATTCAGATCCACCCAGTGGTAAGGCCGTGTGGCCCCTCGCGTGGCCCAGGCTAAACACCGTGTAAACGTACGCCCTGCTGTGATCGCTCTACATGCGAAGTTCAAGTGACCCAGTAACCGCTGTGCCTGCTGCAGCCTTACCCTGCTGCACTTTCTCACTGCCTTCAATAGTTCCTTTAGTTTTTTAACCTTCTGCTCGGGCAACCGGAACAATTCCTTTTCTGTGCCCAGTTCCAGTCCCAAAAATTCAATTATGAGACTCGGTCCCTCGGTCTTGTCTTCAGCTAATGGGACACCCACCTCCTGACATAATATCTGGAAATTCTTAAGCATGACCTGGGTCTCTGCCTTTCCTTTCCCAATAAACAGGAAATCATCCAGGTAGTGCACCACCGTCCGGTACCCGAACCTGCTCTGATAAACCCACTGTAGCCAGGTACTAAAAATTTCAAATGTCCCACATGCTATTGAACACCCCATTGGCATGGCTTTATCGAAATAATACTTGTCCTCCACCCGGAAGCCCAGTAAGTCCCAGTTTTACGGCCTAACCGATAAGAGGCAAAAAGCTGATTCTATGTCTGTTTTTGCCACCCACGCTTCCCATTTTGTTCTAATCATTTTTACCGCATCCTCCAGTGTGGCGTATGTGACTCTTCTATCTTCCTTCCCTATGGAATCATTGACCGAATCCCCCTCTGGGTAAGACAAGTGGTGTATTACCCGATACTCACCCTCTTGTTTTTTGGGTACCAAACCCAAAGGCGAAACCCTTAGGCTGGTTAGTGGCCGGGTCGTGAACGGGCCTTCGACCCTACCCGCCCTTACTTCCTTCTGAATTTTTTGTGCCAACACCCCTTCCTTCCCTTGTACAGATTTCAAATTTTTTGCTACCGTCTTTTTCCTGCACCCTTTAAACTGCAAGCTAAAACTATATTCAAAACCCTCTCCCAATATTTTTGCCGTGACCCTGTCTGGATACCCCCCAACCATTTTTTCATCCTTCCTATGTTTATGGGTGTCCACGTCAACTGGAACCAACCCTTCATGGTCCTACTATGTGTCCTGATGTTGGGGCTGATTGGCCTGCCATTTTCCCCCTGTTTGTCTACCCCTATTCCCTCTCCCCCAGTGCTGCCCATGAAAGGAATTCTGCCCGCTCCGAAAGGATGGTTGATGTGAGCTGTCCTGACTGCTCGTCCCTTTTTCCCAGCTGTAGCTGCACTTGGCTGCTGGATGATGCCCCCCACACTTGGAGCACATGTGCCGAAATTGGCAGTTCGGTGAGGAACAGGCTGCCCTATTGTATCCCCAACATGCCTTCGTTGCTGCCAACGCCCTTTTCTCACCTTCTGTTTCTTTGTCTGAAGGCCCCGTGTAAATCTCCAACTACAAATCTATTTGTCTGGCATCCCATTGCACATCCCCAAAATGCGCCATTCTCTTCCTGAATTTTTCATCGTACCGTAACCAGCTATACCCCCCTTCTTGTATGCATTTTTTATGATGAGGGAGTATGTGAGCAGGGGGATAGCTAATTCCACCCGCTTCTCTATCACAATGGCCATGAAATATGTAAAACCCATGGACCAGTTATCCCATGTTTTTCCTTTCCATGTTTTGTCCTCCTCTTCCTTTCAGAGCAGCACTACTGCCACTGCCATGTCTTTCTTCTCAAAGCTATCTTTTTCTTCATATTTTTCCATGCTATCTACATTTGCTAATGCAAAAATATCCACATATTCCCCTTTCCATATCTTCTCTTTCACTGCTGAGGGAACATGGTCTGCTAGGCAGACTCCCGGAGCCCCTAACTCCTTCCTTACCCCCTGATTACCCCCTGTCGCCCCTCCCTCCACATTGTCCCTACCCCCTTTTAACTCTCCCAATGCCTTTTCTAACTGGCCAATGCCACTCTCCACCATACTTTTAACATTTGTGCTATATATTCTTTTATACTGCTCTCCACTGTCACCCCTTGATTACCTGGTGCAGTTGTCTGAGAAGGACCGAGCCCCGGCGTCAGTATTTCCGTTACTTGGGAACCACTCAATTGCAGCAGTGATGGCACTAAGCTTGGTGCTGGTAGGTTCGGCTGGCACCTCAGTACTGCTGAGTCTGCTCTTCCCTCTGGCCCTAGGGTGTGGTCTAGGCATGGCTCAGGTACGGGGCTCTCTGGGGAAGGGGTCCATGGTTCCGTCACTGGAATTACCCCACTGGGCTCCCTAGTGGTAACCTGCACTGGTACCGTCTTGTTAGGCTCCTTACTCTTCCCCATCTTCCCCACCCTCGGGCTCTGCCACCTCCAGTAGTCGATTAGCCTTCTCCACCAAATCCATCACCGCCTTGAAGCACTCCTCCCTGTTGGCCTTTATTTTTCCTGGTGCCATCCTCTGTCTGTATCTACAACGACAAACATCTGTTAACAAAAACACTGCCTTCCACGTATCCACTTTCTTATTATATATCTATTTTTTTTTGTGTCCCCCCCCACCTTCGGGGACTTGTTCCTGCTGGCCTTGCCAGCTGTGTCTAAATTGCTGCCCCCACCCTCTCTGTCTTCTCGGCCCTCTCGTGGCCTTCTCCAACCCTTTGTGCTTACAGCACTCCTCTCAGCAGAAAAAAAAACCTCTTGTCTATCTTTTTGCCCACTATACCCCTGCTTGCACTTCTTTGGGCCAAGCCCAAACACACCATCCACAAAACCCCCAGCCAACTGTTCTATGGTGGACCTGAATGACCAACTTTTGATTAAAAATCACTGTCTATCCACTTGTGTCACAGCGGCAATGCTCTTCCGTCCTAACCACCCCCAACATTTTTTGCCACTCCCCCCACCCCCTTCCCCTGCTTCTCCTGCTGCCACAATGTTTCTTTTAGTTTTGCTTCCCACACCACGCTGCTTCATGGCTCTCCTTCGGGCCTAAATTACTCAGGCATCATTCGCCATTGCCCTGCGGTCGGCCATTCCGTTACCGCCTCTGGCCATCCAAATGCCTCACCAAAAACAGCTTCTCCCACCCCCAAATGGTGCCTCTTATTTTCTCTCCCCTTCTGGCTTGTCCCACTACACTCCCTCCCCCTTTTTATTATTGACGTTCACATTGTAGGGCTTCAGCACTGAATAGGGGTGAAAAATGGCTGCAGTTGCAGTTGTGTATAGGCACAGCCGCTTCCACCCTCTTGCCTGCTGAGCAATTGTGTTGCAGCTTTTCTTTTTAACCCCCTGTTGTCAGGACCACGCCTCCTCCTTCCACCCCGTGGCAATGACGTAACACGCCATCACCACGTGGTTGGGCCCCTGCTTCTTGGAGCCCCTTCCTTCATTCCTTTTCTTCCCCTTTTTGTGCCATGATCCTTCTAACAAAACCCCCCTTTTTCTTTGACCATGCCAATGTTTTTTTTTTCTTTCCAGACAAGCTCCTTCCCAGGCAAAAACCGCACCCTGCAGCCATTAGCCTGCTTTCAGCCTGTAGGCTGCGGCTCTTCAGCAACGCTGTGACCTGACCCACAAGCTCCTCGACCCATAGCCACAAAACTAGCCCCTTCTTCTGAAGGCTTCACCCATTTGCATGCAAAAACACCTCCTTCTGAGGGACTCTGCTTTTCAAGGGGCCTTCTGCCCCCCACCCCCCGTAGGACTGCCGCCTCGCAAACCACTCACCCGCCCCATTCACCATATCCTCCCATTCTGAGCGGGCGCCCATCACGCTACAATGCCTAGCTTCCTATCTCCAAGAGACTGTTTGGCACTGCTCCCCCAGATGATTCTCAGTACTAGGCAATACTACAACCAACAGCCCCCTTTTGCCCAGCCCTTTCTCCTCACCATAACGTGCACTACAAAATTCTCTGACCGCCCTCATATTCACCTTTTGAAACCTCCTGCCCCATCGCTGCTCGCCGCGGTCCAAACTACAGCGCAGTAAGCAGCAACACCCACAACGGGTGCTCTTAACCACCACTCTCAGTGCATCCTCCACGCATTGCCATATCTTTTACATCCTCCACAGGCTCTCTGCCTGTCTCTACTATTATTTCAAAGCACCTACCTCAGGCTTCCGATTGTCCTCTCGCTGTTATTCAGTAATGCCTTGATTTTTTTTTTAAAGATTTTTTTTTTTTACGAACATATGAACATACGAACATACGAAATTTGCCAGCAGATAAAGGCCTAGAGGTCTATCAAGTCTGCTCGAATGTGCAGCTAGCACCCCTTATTCTGAAGCTGCCCCTCCCTTCCACCCTTCCCCTTCATTAACCCTCCCCCTTGTCCTGTCCCATCCTCGTTTGAAGCAGTCCACTGTTCTACTGCATACCACTTCTGCAGGTAACGCATTCCACCCAGCCACCACCCTCTCTGTAAAAAAGTGTCTCCTCATCTCCCTCCTGAACCTTCCTCGCTCCAGTCTCATATCATGGCCCCTGGTAGCCCTCCCCTACCTTACTTTGAACAGCCCCTCTGTATCTGTCTTGTTTATTCCTTTCATGCATTTAAAGGTTTCAATCATGTCCCCCCTGTCTCTCCTCTCCTCCAGTGAGTACATGTTCAACTCCTTCAACCTCCTCTCATATGATAAGTCCCCCAGACCCTTGATCATCTTTGTCACCCTGCACTGCACTCCCTCCAGTAACTTAATGTCCCTCTTCAGATACGGACGCCAGAACTGCACGCAGTACTCAGGTGTGGTCTAACTAATGACCTATACAGTGGCAGAATCACCTCCTCCCTCCTCTAGGATATACCCTTGCAATACAACCCAGCATTTTGTTGGCCTTGCAGCTGCCTTCCTACACTGTGCTGAGTTGTTCATTGACCCTGTGATGAGCACACCCAGATCCTTCTCCTCCCTCTGTCTGGGCTAGCTGCACTCCCCTAGCTGGTAAGTCCTCCTTGGGTTCTTCATCCCAGAATGCATCACCTTGCACTTTTGGCATTAAAGCCCAGTTGCCAGGTGTCTGACCAGGTTTCAAGCTTTGCCAGATCATCCTGCAACCCCTGCCATCCCCCTAGGTCATCCACCACCGCGCCAACCTTGGTATCATCAGCAAACAGACTGATCTTGCTCTTGATGTCCCATGATATGTCTGCAATGAATATCCCAAACAACACTGGTCCCATCACCGAGCCCTGTGGGACACCGCTCGTCACTGCCCTTGGGTGTGAGAGCTCCCCACCCACCACCACCCTCTGTTGCCTTCCCTGCAGCCAGTTTCCTACCCATCTCACCAGCATTGCACCTGCCCCTGTGCCTACTAACTTCCTTCCCAGCCTTCCATGTGGCACTGAGTCGAATGCCTTACTGAAGTCCAGATACTACTATTTACTATTACTACTCACCCACGAATTTAACTCAAAACCAAATCAAAAGCCCAATGGCTCAAATTTTACTGCCAATGACTGATGTGCATCCACAGAAAATTCCTTATGGAGCAAAATTGTGAGCCCCCCCCCTTGTGTGCAGCCCCTTTTAACTGCTAGCTTTCCACACCTCTTAATTCTCTTGCCCATTCAACTGTTGCCACTTCATTGTTCTCTTGGCCTTTTCCCTGCCCCCCTGGGTTGTCACAGGGCCTCCATCTTCTAAACCCCCCTTCCCCCTTTCTTTCTTTCTTTCTTTCTTTCTGAGCTTTCCTCTTTAGTGGCCTGGGCCATGGGACGATGGGGCCTGCCCTTCTTAAACTGGGTAACCCTCTTTGTCACAATACTGAGTGCTGATAGACTGGCTTACAGTTTTGTGGTCACTATTTACAATTGACCTCCCTACTATCTGGCAACTCTTTGTCTCTAGATTTAATTGAATAAATGTATGTGCACAACAGCTCCGTGTACTCATTGATGTTTTCTGGCTGCCATTTGGGTATAACCTGGCTTGATCCTTGCCACTGGAAGTTTTGTTTTGTTCATTTGCTTCGTTTTGTTTATTTATAATCTGGAAAGTCCATTGGTCAAGGACCTGTTTTCATGGTTGACCAGAACAAGTATGCAATGTACAAGATAAAAACAAAATACAATACATCAATTGAACATACTGCAGCACATCAATTGAACACCCTACAATATAGCAGTTGAACATACAATATAAAAATATGCATAATAAATACACATAGCTATATAAGGTAGCATGTACACTGGCTATTAGACAACAGAAAGTTCCATAGTGCATATTTATAACTGTTTAAAGAATTCCCAGCTAGTGTCAGTGAAGTCAGCTACTATTCTATACTATCGTGCAAGTGATGCCTGAAAACTGCATAATGTCTGTCCCTCTGATGCTATAGATTCACCTATAAAGCAACCTCCCTCACCTGGGACCCATTTAGTGATTGTTTTGTTACTCTTGTAATATTTCAGGTTGTACCTGAAAATATGCATTCAGTTGTTTAGTGCACTTGTCTGGTAAATAAAAATTAATTGAACACTGAAGCAAAGTACAGTATTAATTCAGCTTCTCAAATATCGATCCTGTCACTTTTATAGGTTTTGCCTCTCCTTTACCATACTTCTTCATTTTATACACTGGAAAAAAGGCTTTGTAGTTGTCCACTGCTCTAACTGCTAGCAGGGCAGACAGGCTGTCCTTGACATTCATAATTGCAGTCTTGAAATTTCTCAGTGCTGCTTTGTATCCTCTGTATCCTTGAGGCAAACATCTTTTCAGGGTAGCATGCCAATTGGGCAAAATAGTAACAAGCAATTATAGTGACAACATTTAAGCGACTGCAATTATGGTGACTGTACATATGGGCAAGCACTGAAATGGTGACAAATGGATTCCCCCCTCCCCAAGGTGCTATGACCTTGGAGTTGGTTATTTTAGTAAGGGGGTGTGGGGGAAGCCCCCCACAAAACAAGCATTTCTCAAATTGTTGCCATTTCAGCCGTCTCCCATATGTACAGGTGCTGTAATTGCAGTCACTGAAATGCCATCACTATAATTGCTCTTGGTATTTTAACTTTCCCCAATTGACATGGAACTCTTTCCAGTGGCTATAGACTTCTTTATTGAGATCATTGTTTTTGTTTGTTTATTTTAGGTCACTTTGATCACATTGATCAAACTGAACTGGGGGGAGCTTTTTTGTTCTTTACCTCTTATTGCTTAAAAGGGTGCAGAACACTGGGAAATGATCATGTGTGTTTCTAAGGCTTGATAGGATTAGTTGCACAATTAGCATACAGCAAGTAGAACTTCTGCCTGCTGCAAAACTCATCATGTTACCTCAATCTACAAACTGCACATCAAATAAACAATTGTACTTAGGAGGTCTTAGTGCCCGCAGACCATTCTTTTGTCTCATACACTCCTACACCTTCTGCCAGTGGAACCCTCAGAGTCATGAGGGCTTTTCCAACAGGAGTTTGTTACTGTTTTCTGGCTGTGGGACATAATCAAGCCCTTAAACAAAATTGGAGCGGATGAGTAATCTGGATGAGTATCTTCATTATGCTCTGGAACATGTACGTCTGCCTCTCATGAGCATCTTGGCCTAAGGGACCCTACTGAAGTTTGGCTGTCTATGCAGATAGGTCCTGAAGTTCTGCATAATAAAAAGGGTCATATTTAGGAGATGAAGATAGGACTGGGTTTCTCAAATGATGCCTCTGTCAGCCAATGTGTCATATGCACCTTCCTCTGCAGCATCAGTGAACTGAGTGTTACAAGCCAAAATGACTGCTTTTGATTGACTGGATCAGTAAGGACAAGCACACAGGAAGGAAATTGCCTCTTGTCCAAGAGCTATACTTTATTCATGAGTAAGAAAATGGTCTGTTGAAGAACCATGATGACAAAACAAATACATGTGTACCAACAAAGATCCCCCAATTAATTAACCTCAGAGTTTTCAACTGAGGTGAGAGCTGAGTTTGAAACTTAGGATGACTCCTATTTAATTGCACAAAAACTGCCGCAAAATACCATTTGAATCAGCAAACCCTGCACAAGACCAAGTATGGTGTTTGGGGAATAAAAAAACAGACAATGATACAAATAACCAAAACTGTGCTTGCAACAGCAAAGCAAATGTAACTTACGAGCTTAGGGAAGATAACTCAACAAGGTTGGTTTGCCATGAAAACACTACAACTACAGATGAGGAAGAACAAATACACAAACAGTGAAGGTGAACATACCAGAAAACAAAAAGAGTTCACCACACACACAGGGAGCTCCAATATAAAAATGTATTTAACAAAGGTGCAGGTGCATCTACAAACAGGGTGAACATCACTAAGTATCCCCCATGGTGGGCTTCATCCCAAGGCAGTGCTTCACCTATAACCAAAGTTTATTTAAAGTTTAATACATACATATTCATTTAATATCATACTTTAGTGTTGTAGTCAGATCAATCTAACCACCACACATGTCCATAAAGCTGCATAAGTGGTTATAATGGCCCATAGTGAAATTCATGTGCTCACTTTACCATCCAAACAAATAATGCAGTTAATTTATTTAGTGATTTATAAAACATGTTTTTATGTTAATAAGCAAATGGACTACCGTCTTTAACAAGACTAAATAATTACAAATGTCATGTGGATGCATGATTATTTTATTTATTGATTTATTGATTGATTTGAATTTTATTAACCAGGTGAATCCCATTGAGCAAATGGAGTTTCTATTTCAGGGACAACCCAGATTAGTTACATACAGTTACAGTTTACAGAGACAATACATTGCATAGGCATTTTAAAACATAAAAATTAATCAGTTTGTAAGGAGCAGAACAGAGACAAGAATTATACAATAGAATAGGATAGGACAGAGGACAAGGACTTATTATGAATAACAGCCACTGTAATAATTAGTTACTGACTTTAGGACTACAAGCTATGGAGAGTTGTAAATGTTTATATTTCAGGTGTGCTTTGCCATTGAGGATAGAGGTATCATGTCAAAATCATGCCTAAAATTCAGAGCAAGCATTTTAGCATTGTGGTATGCACATAATCAAGTAGAGCATTGTTGACATTTTAGCACATACTGCAACAGCATTGAATCATTCCCTAGAAAGAACTTTTGGAGTAGGTGGGAGAGCTTTCCTACAGTTTAGTAAGAAGAGGGATAACTGTGCCCAAATAAAAGCAGCAGTATTTGTTGTAGCTTGCGGCAATTCCTTTGAAATTCCAATGAAAACAACAGCTAAGTTATATATATATATATATATATATATATATATATATATATATATATACACAGGGGTACAACTATCAAAGCAATTCCTATAGTTGTGGCCACAGCACCTATTAAGCAATTAAAAAGTGAAAAGCTATCTCATTTGCTTACAGTCACAGCTAGCAAAACAACAGTAGTTTCAGCACTTATAAAGTGTCTTACCTTGTGGAGTTCATGGTGCAACACAAAGTAGCAGTGATGTGTTTCCGGATATTTCTAGGATCATTACTCCAAGTTTCTTGAAAACACTAGTCAATCAACTTGTGGTGCCATTAACATTCCTATTTAATAGATCCATCCTTGAAGGCCAGGTACTTGAGGAATAGAAAATGGTAGAGGTAATCCCAATTTTCAAGGGGGGATGAAGTACAGAAGTGGGAAATTACCATCCCATAAGTCTGACTTCAGTGATTGGAAAACTTATGGAAAAATTAATGCACAATCATATCGCTACTCATTTAATTGATAATGGATTGGTAGATTCGTCTCAACATGGTTTTACTCCTGGAAGATCATGTTTATTGAATTTAATTAATTTCTTTGAACCAGTCAGTGCAGCTTTAGATAAAAATATTTCAGTGGATGTCATTTTTCTTGACTACTCAAAAGCATTTGACAAAATTTCTCACAAAATCTTAATTAATCAACTCATTCATATTGGATTAAAAATGTTCTCATTAGCTGGATTGCTTCATGGCTAAATAATAGAACTCAGCATGTAACCATTAAAGGTTTCTTGTCCAAGTAGGGGTATGTCACTAGTGGTGTTCCTCAGGGCTCTGTACTTGGACCAGTACTGTTTAATATTTTAATTTCATCTCTTCCTCGCTCTAATAGAGTATGGGTTGGAAAATATGTTGATGATTGTAAACTAGGTTGTCTGATAAACAATCAAGAGGATGCCAGATTCTTACAATCCAACTTGAATTCTATAGCAAACTGGGCTTCGGTGAATGAAATGTACTTTAACCTTAACAAGTGTAAAGTAATGCACATGGGGAAAAATAATCCAGTGTATACATATCAAATAAATGGTACCATCTTGTCTACAGTTAAAGAAGAAAAGGACTTGGGAGTATTAGTTACAGATGACTTAAAATTTGACACTCATTCATTAGTCATGGCTAAAAAAATGTCAAAAACTGATAGGATGTGTACTTGGGAACACAAAGAGCAGAGAAACGAAGGTGATGGTACCCCTGTATAGTGCATTGGTGAGACCCCACATGGAGTACTGTTCCCAGTTTTGTGCTCCTACTTCCAAAAGAACTCAGATACTATACGAGAACATTCAAAGAAAAATGACAAGAAATATAAGAATGACTAAGAACTTGAGCTATGGAAGCAGGCTTCATAAGTTAAACCTCTATTCAATTAAATATAGGCAAGAAGGAGGATACCTTTGTCTAATCTATAAAACATTACAGGATGCGTACATGACAGAAACTCTTGGTTTTAGGAGGAATCCTGGTATTGATAGCACTAGAACCCACAAACTAAAATTGAGGGGGGTGAAACCAATAATACAGTCAAAAGAAGTAACTACTACACACAACGTGTGATATCCAAATGGGATAAGCTTCCAAGTATAGTTGTCGATAGCCCTAATATAAGTACCTTCAAAACTAACTTGGATAACTTTATGAAAGGCAAGAAATTTCTATTCCATCAATGAGTTGGTGGCGAGTTCACTAAAGGGCTTCATGCTCACTGAACTCGTAATCCAGTATGAACTATGAACTATTAATTGTTCATTGGTCTCTGAACTCTCCGCACTCCAATTAAAATTGCAAACTTTATTTCACATAAAAAAATTGTACATTGTTCATGTCAAACTTTATTTTACAAAAAAAAAGTAATTAAAAATAAAATCCTCTGTCCTAGTAGTTCTTGCTTTCTATGTTATTACTGAGCACAAACTGTAGCGGCATGGCTGAACAAAGATGCACAGAAGTTCTGCACTCACAACACTCACAACACTTGATTTCAAAGCTACATTGACCCACAACTGGACAGCTAATTAGTTGATTGCCATTCATCAGCTTTGTCCTGTAGTAATCTCCCACCACAGTTTGATTCACATATGGGTGCTGTCATTGTCCTGACAGACTGGAATCTACAAGAGTAATTGTCAGCTTAGTAAGGTGTGGTGGGATCCAAACATGTTACCATTTTACAGAACCCTATGCAAGTACAGCAGTGCCTTACACTTCACACAGAGAATGATGATTTTCTATATCATTTTCTCCTCACAGGCCGATGAGAAATTAAATAGCAAACTGGAAAAAATTAAAAGTTTGAATCAATTTCCATTGCCTACCATGTTCCTGGCAATAAACAATTTTTCTAGTCTCACTTAAAAGTTTTTCAAAATCTCACTGCTGAAAAACTTTTCTAGGTAAAACAAAAAATTATTTTTTAAATTTCATTCATTTTATTTCATTCACAGGTGACCAAGCACCAAGATTGTTTGCAGGGATAATGTATAGCATGCTAAATGTAAACGCCGATATGACTGCACTTAAAACAACCGCAGCAATTTTGTATGTGTGGATATGACATGGAACTGAGGATAGGGAGGGTCACATTCAGACTTAACCAGCTATGGGCTAGGGAACTTTTAGGGTTGGTGTTAGCATTGACAGAGTGCCAGGGCCCAGAAAAGTGTTTTGAGCCTCCTTTTGAATTGCATAATGGTTGAGCTTGCACAAACTTCCAGTGGTAGGGAGTTCCAAAGTGGTGGGGCAACTGCAGAGAAGGATCTACTGCCAGTGGTAGACCAGACTCTAGGGGTATCAGTCAGCAGGCTAGTAAGTGATTGTAGTGACTTAGTAGGCCATCTACAGGTATATTGAAGTAGGGTGGACAGGCAAGTAGGGGCAGTCAGTTGTAATAGTTTATAGGTCAGGCGGTACAGAGGGAACTGTAGTCTAACCTCCCAGGAGGGCCACCTAAGTGAGGTAAGAACATTACAGTCATGCTCCCTCAGGTGGGCACTAGTGGCAAAGCATGCTGCTCTGTAGTAGAGTGTTCATAATTTAGTCTGGACCGAGTCACAAGCGGATTGTACAATAGGAGCTGCATAAAAGAGGGTGGGTAGTAGTGTACTGTTAGTTACTGCGAGCCACTCAGGGGCAGAGAGGTAGGGGGAAAAGTCTGTATAGTAGGCTAAGCTTTTGTTTTTGGGTTTAGGAGAAGGTGTCTATGTGGGGTTCGAAGGTCATTTCTTGGTCAAGTATCAGGCATAAGTGTTTAAATGACTGCACTACTTGTAGGTTAATGCCTGAGTTAGTAAAAGGTTTGAGGAGGTGGTCCCTACTACTGTAAGTCTTAGCTTTTTGTTTCCAAAAAGCATGATCCTGTTGTTTTTTTTCATTGAGTACTAATTTACTGTCTGAAAACTACCTTTCTAGGAGTTTAAAATCATTTCCTAATTGGTGGTTAATTCAATTGATGGCAGTGCTGGACCTGTAAAGGATGGCATCGTCGGCAGATATCTGTATGGAGGCATTACTACAGTTTTGGGGTAAGTCATTTCTAAAGAGGGAGAGCAGTAGAAATCCTAGAATGAAGCCTTGGGGTATACCCGCAGAGATCAGTTTGAGGGCGGAGATCATTCCAAACCATTTTGCACATTGTTGCCTCTTTGTCAAATAGTTTGTCATATATATTTATATATATTTTTATTCCTGTGTAGATTGCAGATTGTATTATCAATTTAATACTAAGGACTAATTGCCCTTATATCAATTTTTTATTTATTTTACACTGGCTTTGTTCAAATTAGCATCACATAATGACTCCCTTTAGGGTGAATCACATAATTACAAACAGAACTGTAGAAACATAGAATTTGATGGCTAATAAGGACTGCTTTTTATCCTTTCCATTTCCCCCAGAGTGTCCACCCTATTGCAGATTTTGGTGCCATACACAAAGAAGCAGACCTTTCCTTCCAGCTTTTATGTAATGTCACTTATGAAGTCCAGCACTGATCCTTGAAGCAACCTACTGGTCACCCTCCCTTCATTGGAGTAAACTCTGTTTACCACCTACCACCCTCTGTCACCTATCAACTAACCAATATCTTATCCAGTTTATCACTTTTGAACCCACTCTTAAGCTACCCAGCTTGCTGATTATTCCCCTTTGTGGAATGGTATTGAAAGCCTTGCTGAAACCTAGGTAAGCCATGTCCACCACTCCACCCTGATCAAATTCCTTGGTCACCCAGTCAAAGAAATATATCAGATTCATTTGACATGACCTACACCCCCCTTTCCCATGAATTCATGCTACCTCGGGTCTTGTAACCCACTAGATTCAGGATATGGTACAATTTTTCCTTCTGCAATGATTTCATTAAGTGGCTCAGTAGGTAGCACACTCGCCTCTGAGGCCAGGAGATCAGAGGGCTGTGGGTTCAGTTCCCACATCTGGCACTTGGGTTAATATCCCAGTACTGACACTGTAGTGCAGCACGAGAGGGGTTCTGTACTTCTGAGGTGCCATCTTTCGGATGAGACGTTAAACCGAGGTCCCATTTGCTTGGATTGGAGGTAGTTCAGGTGGATGTTAAAGATCCCATGGCACTTATTGAAAAGAGTAGGGGAATTATTTATTGCAAGAAACAAAAAACGTTATTACAGGCATCACAAACAAAATCAAAAAGTAAACAAAAGAAAGAAAAAACATGTCCAGAAAAAGAAAATGAAACTCTTTAAACTGAATAAAACATCAAAAAACAAAAGTAACTTGGCTTCCTCTAGTAATGTCTCTGGAAGATTCAGATTCAATAAACGTGTTTCCAATATTCGTGGAACTTATGAGCTGGCAAAAAAAAAACAATTACAATTTTTTCTGGGTCAGCAAAGCAGATTCAATATGATGCAGTACAACTGAAGGCAAGGTATAAGTATGCTGCAAGGAAAACAAACATCGTCCCTGCCACATATAAAATTTAATGTAAACAAAAATCACCCTCAGTGTGCTAGGACAATACCGTGAAAAGAAACCAGAATAGTCCCCAAGAACCAAGCACTCATAAGAAACATGGCAAGAAACACCCCATCCCCACTTAGTGAGCAAAATAGACCAAAAGAGCTTGGCATGATGACAGGAAAGAAAAAATGGTCCATGATTTCCTCCAACCTATACATTCAATGTGAATACATTGTCTTTCAGTCACAGCTTTATGTTTTAAATTTCCTTTGACTCCCAATCTCCCATGGCAGCTAAGCCAAGTGACACCCCACATTGTTATGGGAATTCACTTATCATTTAGAACCTGTAGGGCCAAATAAGTTTTAGAGGGAAAACATTTGGGGAAATCAACTACAACTGAAAAATACCTAGTCATTACCTCGGTATACAAAGCTTTTCAGGAAAGTCTGTGCACCACAGGTTGAGCAAGTTTCCACATTCATAATTTACCTGCTACCAAATAAATAAACAAAGGAGCACCAGAAGTAGACCTAATAACAGGGGCCTCAGTAGACCATCTGGTCAAAAAATCCTGGATCAGAAAAAACATCCAGTAGTCACATGGATGCGATTTATATTATGCAGGATCCTTGAAAGTAGATTTGATGAAGAAAGAAAAATTAAAAACTAAAGGATTAATCATGCTAAGGCCACCTGCCTTAATCTGCAGATAAGTAAAATCATGCTTAATGGGGTTCAACTGACTTCCCCATAGCATTTGGAAAAAAATACTATATAAATGAGTACCGTATTGTTTAGGCAGTGAAAATATAGAACTAAAATAAAAAAACATAGAAGAAGAAACTTCTTAATGACCATAATTTGCTTTTGCTTTGAAAAAGTCCAG
Organism: Neoceratodus forsteri; assembly: GCA_016271365.2. Taxonomy (NCBI): domain Eukaryota; kingdom Metazoa; phylum Chordata; order Ceratodontiformes; family Ceratodontidae; genus Neoceratodus; species Neoceratodus forsteri. The sequence continues at coordinate 622,832,919 of JADMNL010000023.1, read as the reverse complement.
GATTTCCGTAATTGGACCTTGAGTTCACCCAGTTCAATACACTGTTTCCAGTTGAGGTCAGCCAGATCCCCATTACCGAAAAAGCACCCCAATATTTTAATAGGACCAGGGGTGATAGATATCCATCCAATGGAGGAATCAAAAGGCCCCTTCCCCAAGAAAATTCCTGCACTCTTCTCATAGTTTACCGTAGTACCAGAAATTGAACTGAACTGAGCCAAGGTATCCAAAGCAAGAAGGCCAGATGCCTTATCGCGTAACAAGAGACACATATCATCAGCATAAACAGCCAAAACCTGAGTAGGAATAGCAGAAGTAAGACCCAAGATATTTTGGTGATGAAGTAGTTCCCGAATTAAGGGGTCCAATACAAAGGTATACAACAAAGGGCTAACATGGCACCCCTGACGCACTCCCCTACAAAATGTTATGCCAGCCCCCATTAGGCCATTAACCAAAGGAAAATTTCTGGCTCCATCATATAAAAGACGAACCCAAGCTCTGAGTTTCAGGGAAAGGCCATGGCGATGTAGAACTTGAAATAAAAAATCATGGGAGACCTTGTCAAAAGCTTTAGCTTGATCTAGGGATAATAAATACCCTGTAAGTTTCCGCAAATGACTGTATTCACAAACATTCCTCAGTAATGTTACATTTTGCTGAATGTTGCGACCAGGGATAGGACAAGTTTGTACAGGGTGAATGAGAGTCATGGCGACTCGTTGAAGTCTGTGACACAGAATAGCAGAGAAAATTTTATAGTCTGTATTTAATAGACTAATTGGCCTCCAGTTACCAAGGTCATGTTTATCCCCTTTCTTAAACAAAAAAATAGTCAAAGCTTTGTAGAAGCCCGAAGGTAAAGTATTGGTGGCTATTATTTCATTATAAACATGAGTCAAAATTAGACTAAAATCATCCAAAAAAATTTATAGAGTTCATTTATAAGGCCATCCAGGCCGGGGGAAATAACCGTTTTCAAACAGGTAATTTCTAACCTGACCTCGGCCTGGGATATGGGTAGATCTAATTCCTGTGATTGAAATGAAGCTAGCTTTGGGGGGAAAAAAGGCCTGCCCATGTTGGTCCTGTAAAACTCCTTGGACTACATGTAACATGTCTACATCAGTGGATTTTAGGATGCCTTCAGAATTAAAAAGACCATCCATAAGTCTTTTCTCCATTGCCTGTTTACAGGCTAAGAAGTGGTCTGAGACAGGGGAGGACTTAAGACCATAAGACAAATCATCATGTACAGTATATGATATGCTTTCCCATAATGAAATTGTCTCATTTTAGCTTTAAGCAAAGAAATTTGCTCCTGGATGCGAACATCCAAGGAAGTGGGAAGGGACAGCAATTTATAAAACTGGGCCCTGTGGCCTAAATAAGTGATATAATCCTCTGTCAGGGTTGTTCTATTAAAAGTAGTGGAGAAATGCTGAAATTCAAGTTTAGTGGCAGCCCACCAATCTCCCCAGGAATCAAAAAGCCCAGCTACCGACTGCTGTCATTCAAACACTTTTACAAGAGCAGTCTGAAACCGAACCTGAGTCAGCAAAGCAGGATTCAGCTTCCATCTTGTAGGTTTGGCTGGAAAGCGAGGAGGAATTTGGAAAAGATTGAAACAAACCTTTAATAACATGTGATCAGAAAACTCACAAGGGAGTAGACAAAATTTAGCAGGTTGTAAATGACGGGAAGAAAAAACAAAATAAATTCTGGTAGCGAAACTGCTACGTCTATAAGTAGGCCCAGGGTCAGAATGAAGAGCCCTATACATATCTAATAAAGAGGCTTTCAAAAGGAGTTTGTGAAGAGCATGGGAGTCACAGTACACCTTCTGTTGTACCTGATTCCTAAATTTCAAATTCAAACCACAGTTAAAATCGCCCACCCCCCCATATGCTGTATCTAGGGGAAACAAGATATTGCTCAATATCGTGGAATAGGTCAATCCTGGCTGATTTAATTTGGGGAGCAAAGATATTGACAAGGTAAAGAGGATACCCTTTACAAAAACAATCCAGGAGCAGTGCCCTACCTGGAACAATATCCACCATCCGAAGTAGCTGAACTTGACTGTGGTAAAAGAGTATCCCAATTCTGTCTACAGCATCGGGACCGAAGAACCAAAATGAAGGCCCCTGAACCTATAATTTTTTGGTGTAAGTAACATAAAATAAGGAAGTAAATCGGGTCTCTTGCAAAAACAGAATATCTGCAGTTTGTGATTTACAAAAATGCAAAAGCCCGAAACACTTCCTTGAACTTTTCATGCTGCAGGTGTTAAGTGAAATTATAGTCAAGGAAGCCAGAGGAATTTATTAGATTTTGTCCTTTTTACATGTATGCCCTGATTTTTCCTTAGACTCCAATAAGTCAGGACCTCCTTCAACATCACATTCCATGCCAGACGTAGCCCCAGATTTAACTGATACAACAGACTCTGAGTCCCCCTTCTGGTCCTGCAAAACCTGAAAAGTTTTGTGTGTGAAAGGAGTAGCTGTCTGAGCTAGATTCTTAGCATGGGACCTCGTAGCCTGTTTAGAGTGAGGTTTCTGAAACTCGGAGTCCGGGGGAGGGGGGGAAAAACAGATACATTAGACTGGGAATGCTCTGGAGCCGCAGTAGGCTGTTGAGCACTATGAGTATCAGAGCTGGGATTTGAATCAGTGGGCTGGGGTTCAGAAGCACCTGAAGGGCCCGCAGTGGAAGGGTCCATTTCAAAGGTGGCAGCACCCTCAGAGCCAGGCCTGAACCTATCTTGGGCTTCAGAGATCAGGGTTTCCTTATCAAGGCCCCCTTGATTGTTTTGCCCAGCATATGGGCATTGATGATATGCATGGCCTTGTGCATCACATAGGTTGCAATGGAAAACATTGTGGCAGGTCTCACTGTCATGGTCCAATTCCCCACGGAGTGCACATTTAATCTTATCACATGTGCTGCTCAAATGGTGGGTGCTGCCACACTTGTAGCAGGTCTTGGGTTGACCGGGGTAACCCCCCCCCCCATCTTTTCCCAGAAAAATGCTGCTCAGAAGATGCTGTACATTATCCCCCACAATGTGTAATTTAATTTTAAATTTCTAACTCCCGGTCCAGATAACCTTTCCATCAATGATAGGTTTGGGGGGGCCGAGCACAGTACATTTACTCTCTAACCAATAAAGTATAACCCCCACGTTAACACCTTAATTCCTGAACATAACATTAATCATTCTAAACAATGGCTTGATAATAGGAATTGCCCAAAATGGAATCCAAAGTGAAGTGGTTTTCAGAGTTTCATATTTTTGCCAAAACTTGTCAAGGCCTGCAAATGACTGAAACCTGACATCGAATGTGTTCTCCCCTCTGATGTTGATGAGGGCATATGTATTGGAGGCCTGAAAGTTCATTGAATTCTTAAGCAGCCTCCAAGCAACATAAAAATAGTCAGGGTGCTCCTGGAGACCCCCCATACCGTAAGTGAACAGCGTTTCTCCTTGTGGCCTGTTTAAGCCTATTATTTCTAAATAAATCAGAGAAGCGGGGGCCAGAATGAAACTGTTCACATCGAGGGGAAGGAGGGGGGGAATTGTGAGGCAACTCAGTCCCTGCCTCTTCATCAGCAGCCTGATCAGAAAAAAAGTTTTAGTACAGTCACCTGAAGGACGTAGATCCAGAGCCGCTGCTTCTTGTAAAAGAGCAGAATCCCCAGAGGCTTGAGGTGTGTAGGGCATGAAAGACATCCATTCAGAATCTGGTATCCAGTGACCATCATGAAAATTTCAACCTGCATCCATCAGGGCTGAATCCTTGCTCCAGTCAACTGAGGGAAAGGAGCCATCAGCAGCTCTCGACTTCCGCATTCCAGCACAGGAGGCGTCTGGCGGGTGAGTCATCTCAGAGACAGCAGCACAATGCTGAGGCTGGCAAGCTGTTGTCAAATTTAAAGGAACTGGTACAGAAATGCTATCTTCTCTGTGTGTTGCATTAGGAGGAAAAGCCTGAGTCAAAGTAATAGCTGAATTCTTCTCTCTAGAGGGCAACTCTGGGCATAAAGTCACATCAAAGGCTCCCTCTGCACAGTTTAAACCGCGAACATCACCAAGAGGCTCTGAAGCTGCAACCCTAGCAGCAACTGCATCCTGAGGCAAAACCGACGCAGGCTGAGCACAAATGATCTCCATACCAACTTCAGGCATAACGTCCATCTCCGTGGAAGGTTAAACACAGTCTGCCATTCCGCAGACTAGCACCAGCAGCTCCCCCTACTGCCAGCAATGCAGTAGGGGAATTTCCCCGGTGTCCTGGCCAAATTTCCCTCATTCACTAAAAATACCACCAACAGCTTAATCTGTTTCAAGGTCAGCTGGCATTCATCTGTATTCCCCTCCCCCTGGTCGTGCCTGAAAATAGGCAGGATTTGTCTAGTGCACTTACCCAATTAACAAAAACAAAATAAAAATAAATACATTAACTTTCCTGCAACTAAAGTCAGGCTGGCAGGCCTGTCATTGCCAGTTTCCTCCCTGCTACCACTTTTGTGAAGTGGGACTATAACTACCCTCCTTCAGTCCTCTGGAACCACTCCTGTTTCCAGTGCACTCTTAAACAGGACTGTCAGAGGTACAGCCAGTCCTCCCTGAGTTCCATCAATACCCTTGGATGCACCCTGTCTAGCCCCATTGCTTTTTTCACTTTCAGATTGGTGATTCCCTTCTGGATTCTCTCCTACCAAAAAGGACTAGTGTCTACCTCCTTCCCTCCAAAACTGCTGTTACTTTTTTAAGGTGGCCCCTCCCCATTCCCTTTCTCTGTGAACATGGAACAAAAGTATTTATTCAGGATGTCTGCCTTTTCCTGGTCCCCTCTGCACAGTCTCCCCCCTTCCCTTTTTAACCTTACAGTCCCTCCCCGGTACTCCTCTTTTCATTTATATACTGTATCTAAAAATGTTACATCCCTTTTGTTACTTCCCGGGCTATTCTGTCTTCAGTTTGCACCTTTATGCTCCTTACTGCTTTCCCTGCTTCCCTCTGTTTCCCCTGATACACCTCCCTGTTCTCCCACTCTGTATCACCTTATACCTTCTGAATGCTACCCTTTTATTCAATTCAATTCTTTATTTTACCAGGAGAAAATATCATTGAGAGGACTCATTTACAACGTGGTCCCAGGAGTACATAGATACACAGAAGTACATCAAAGCAATAAGAGTAGAAGCAAACAATCAGTAGTAAACAGGAAACAAGACTCAGTAATACAGAATATGCAAAATGCACAATGAACATTGTAAGGACAGTTTAACATTGGTTCAAGAGATGCAGATACTCAGACATGAAGATCAATACAATAAAATACAACACAACACACATCAACTACCATCTATGATCAACCGGTCTATTAAAATAAGTGCTGAAAGTAGTAATAAATCAACAGTACTTTGCTTGCAGTCATTCAGGAGCAGCTCTGTCCTAGAGGGTTAGGTACTAAATCCCGCCCGATAAAATACAGCTGTGTAAAATACAGCATAAAAGGGGTAGATGGATTGGGTGGAAGGCTGGTGGAAAATTGTGGGGGCAGAAGTAGGGGGCACATGCATAGGAAGGTGTGAGGGACATGGTAGGGGAGTGGAGGGGTGGCACGGGCCTGATAGGCAGGTGGAAGGGGGAGAGGGGAGAAAGGAGGTGGAGATGGGACTATATGGGAATGGTTAACAAGTGCTTACCATTAAGATTATGAGTCCATTGACAGCTGCACCTGCCAGAAATGGTTGGGGGGGGGACAGGATATGAAAGACAGAAGCAAGTATCTTTGAGAGAGCAATTTAAGAGAGTTTTAGCCTCTACCTTTTCAAGCACCTCTTTTGAGAACCATAGCAGTCTCCTTTTCCTCTAGCTTTCGCTCACTTGTTTAATGCAGAAGTTTGTTGTCTTCACTATGCCCCCTTTTAGCTTTGCCCACTATTTCTCCACTCTACCTAGGTCTCCCCTCACCAGGTCACCTCTAAGAATTCATCCATCTTCATGAAATCTGTCCTTCTGAAGTCCAGGACTGTCACCCTTGTGCGATTCGGTTCTGCAGCTTTCCTTATATTGATGCACACTGTACAGTGATCACTGGTCCTCAAGTGGCCTCCCACCTTGACATCTGCCGCACTGTCCCTAGTAGTAAGTACCAGGTCCAATACTACCCCATCATGAGTGGGTTCACTAACTAGTTGTCTGAGGAACATCCTTTTCATGGAGTTAAGGATGTCCCTGCTTCTAGCTGAAGCCACAGCTGGGAGACTCCTAGTTATATCCAGCAGACTGAAGTCCCCCACCATCAGCACCTCCTTTTCTGCCATCTTGTCAATGGCTTCCAGCAGTACTTTATCTAACTGTTACTCTTGTACTGGAAGTCTGTAGATCACACCAGTGTGAACTGTGGCTGTGTTCCCCATCTCCAGAGTGATCCACAGTACCTCTGCCTCCTGTACCTTTGCCTTGCATAAAGCCCCACACCCCCTCCTTTCCTTCCCAATCTGTCCTTGAATAGAGTATAGCCTGCTATGGTAATGTCCCAGTTACGGTTGTCAGTGCAATCATGGTTGTCAGTGCAACATGACTCAGTAATTGCCACAATATCCAGGTCGGCCTCAACCATGATGGCCCCTAGGTATGGAATCTTATTTCGTAAGACACAGAATATTTTGTACCCCACTGGCTGGGTTATATAATATTTAGCAGGTGAATGTACTGTACCTGCTAGTGGCAGCATCAATGAATGATGAACACTTGTGGTGTTTGTTCCAGTCAATTAATAAAAACACAAAATGGTGTTTGCATTTCCAAATGGCTCCAAGAGCTTTTAGAGATTAAAAATAGTAAAACAAAAAGACAAAACATCAAAAATGATTAATCCCTTTTGAACACAAAAGAAGAGGAAAAATTTATCCCAAGGCTGGATCAAACAAAAACATACGGAGCTGCATTTCAATGCACAGGGAGGGATGGAAACTGTCAAAGAAAAAATCCCCTCAACTTACCTTACGAACCAGGCTAAGAAAAAAACAGGCAAAAATAATAGAAAATGCTCTTTTATGCTTATTTTTCACACTTAATTTCTGTCTAGACTGGCAAGTGTCACTTTACTCAGACCTTCACCCGTAAACCCATTTGTGAGAGAAAAAGCAGGTTGTCACCTTAAATATAAAAGCAGGTACAATTTAATGAAGAGTACTGCCTGGAGAAACAAGCAGCATCATTCCACTGGAGTTATTTTTGGGTGAAAACAACAAAAGTTGTGAAGATTTCAGTCACATTCAGGAGCTACTTGAAAACTGATGCAGTCATTAACACTGGCAAAAAAAGACTGATCAATTAGAGGCTACAAAACTGTCATGCCACAAAAATTCCATACTGATCTCATAGCTTTGAACTGTACCAGTTTCCCTATAAGTATATAGAACACATTTTGTTATGGCTTCCCAGTGACAGTGTAAAGGCTATGGACTGAATATTCAAAAGGGTTGCGCCATGCGAAATAGGGTTGCATCTGCGCAAGTCTGAAATTGCGCCATTCTGCCATATTCAGCAGGAGGCAGTTGCACCCCCCAAGTCATGCTGATCAACAGCGCAATGCTAATGAAGGCATGCTCAACCGGAGGAGGAGGAATCATGCATAAACTGCACAGCTCGATATTCAGCTGGGCTGAGCAGAGTTGTGCAGGCGCAACCCCCAACCTGTGCCTGCACGACTTTGAGCAAAAAAAAAAAGGAGTAAGTCGAGGGCCACCCACAGGTGAGCTGCCACATTGCAGGGCGCAACACAGCAGCTGCCACCTGTGGTGGCCCTCCACGCTCTTCCTAGCCCCCCATGGCCCGATCATGGGCATAATAGTAAACCCCGACTGGCCCAATCGCTGGGCAAAACTGTAGTAATCCCCGACTGGCCCGATCATGGGCAAAACTGTAGTAATTCCCACCCCACTATCCCGATTGCGGGCAAACCAGTAGTAGCCCACCCCAACTAGCCCAATCGCGGGCAGACAGTTCAACCCCCCAAGAACAATATCCCTGGTGGTCCAGTGGACTATGAAGCCCATGAGCCATTAGAGTCAACTCCAGGTCCAAGTACCCTGGGATCTGGTGGCCCCCACCCCACTCACCCAAGGAGCCCCACCACCCCGCCTCCCCCCGTCAGCTGGCGGGTGGCAGCACCCACCTGTCGCCTTATCACCCACCGACTGACTGCTCTTTAGGACTGCAACCATTGGTTCAGAGCAAGAGTCAATGGGTGTCAGCCCATACTCCCCATACAGCAGCCCAGATATGTGAATGACCATTTATTCATATTCGACTGACTTAGGCTGGTATGGCTGCGCCCATTGGCTCTTGGGTTTCTTGAGCCACTGGCGGCAGCCCCACCGAGCAGTCAGTCGCGGGCGGTAGGAGGCCGGGTGGGTGCTGCGCCAACGCTGACGGGGAGGCAGGGGTTCGGGTGGTGGAGTAAATACCAGACCAGGGTACTTTGGACCTGGGTTGATCAATGCCCGCGATTGGGCTTCGCAGTCCACTGGACCACCAGGGTATTGTTCTGGGGGTTGACTTGTTCTGCCCGCGATCGGGCTAGTGTGTGGGTATTACTACTGGTTTGTCCGCCGATCGGCTAGGGGGTGGGCAATACTTGGTTTGCTCCAAGCATCGCTAGTGGGGGTGGGAGTTATTACAGTTTTGCCCACGATCGGGCCAGTTGGGGGTGGGGATTATTATAGCAGTGCCCGGATCGGGCCAGTTGGGGGTGGGGATTATTATGTTAAGTGCCCGCGATCGGGCCAGTCGGGGTGGGGATTACTATGGTTTTGCCCATTTATCGGGCGTGCAGGGGGCCGCCCGTCCGGCTGCTGCTCGGCAGAAAGGCCCCAGCTTAAGTCATCGGGATCGCCATTCGGTACGCTAATGGCATGCAAATGGGAGCTTATAAGTAGATGCAAATGGCCCCTGCGCCTTGCATGAATTATGTCTCCATTTTCATGTCACCTTTGAATACCGGAAATTGTGCACATGGCGCAATGGAACTTTAGCGTCAACGCATCTTGAATGCTCCACTCAGACCACTTACGGTGGCTAAGTTCTACGCGCTGATGCACAGTGGCTGTGGTCAGTGATATTCAAAGCAGTTGCTCAATAGCGCAACTCTGTTGAATATCGCCCCGGCCACACCCCAGCACAACTATTTTGAGCAGCGCAATGGCTTGCGCCACAGAATGGCGCAGTTTGAATATCCAGCCCTATGAATATAATCTGCCCCATCAGCTGTTATATATTTGTCAAGTAAGCAAGGAAACACAACAAGAAGTCATTGAATATGGTCAGGAACTCTGTCTTAGCCCTGTTCCTATCCCTCTCAAGATGCCAGTCTATGTGTGACAGAGTGAAATTCACCAGGGCACCACTCTATCTGGCTGCTGTACTTACTTCCCCGCAGTTAGATGTCATACTCTATTGAGCTGTTTTGGGGCATTTAGTACTGCCGCTGGTGACTGTTTTGCTACATATCCACAACCAAACCAAGGTGACTCAGTGACATTATTTGCCCACTGATGGTCTTCTTGTCCTCCACAGTGACTCTCTTCCTCTTAAAAGACAGCACCGCCCCCCCCCCCCACACTCACACACTTTGTTGTCGGGCCCATCTATTCAGAATAGTCTACATTCTTATATCCAGGTGTCCCAATCATTTACTCGTCCCAACTAGTTCTGTTTGAGGGCCACTAAACCTTGGCCTTTAAAGTTCATTAGACTCTCAAATGCACCCGTAATCCCTAACTGGTGCTATCCCAAGGCCTACTACCCCTGCCTGCTGACTTGGCACAGGTTGAGAGGCCTGAGTTCTGTGAACGGGTGCCTCCACCTGGAGGAATGGTTTTTGGGTGGAGTAACTGCTGTGGGTATAGTTCTCTGGGACACTATCAACCCCCACCAACCCTTATAGTGGCCTAAACAGATAATCAGATGCACAATCACATATACCCTTTAACATCAGTATTGAACCCACACTCAAGGCACTTACTACCAGGGCAGGATCAGCTGGAAAAGTCCTGGAGCCCCCCCCCCCACTGTAAAACAAGGCCTGAAATGTAAGAGTTCAATGGCAATACAGCATCCCCTCCACAAAGGTACACACTAGCCAAGTTAAATGCAGAAATAATAGAATCTGATTGATTCAGGGGACATGAACAAGGGTGGGGCAGCAATCTAGCATTTGACTTCGGATCTGATTTAGTCAGGTTAAACAAGCATGCACTATGAGTCCCTCTAGCACAGTCACACACACTCTGGGTACCCAGTTGGTATTTCAGGCTATCCTGAAATGTTGCCCAGGGTAGGCCTGCATTGCAGCTGTTGTTGGGGCCCTTAGAAAAGAAACAAGAAACATGCACTTTAACACACAATTTGTATTCTGGAGCCAGATGACTCAGTTCATAATGATCAACCAAAACAATTAAATCAGGTAACACACAATGATTTGAGCTTTGTTGCAGGGAGCTACCCTGATGGTTACCGCACTACCCAGACCAGGAGGCAGGATTGACAAGATGAATACCTCAGGATGGAATGCTGTTTGCCAGGGGGAAGCAGGGCCCATACGACACACCATGCTGGTCAATCCTATTCAATGGTGTTGAGCAGGGAACCAAATCCCCGAGCGGGTCTTTCATCAGATGAAACTCTGCAGCATGAGTGGCAGTCTAGGCCAAGATGCTGAGGACCAGACCAGGTGAACAGTTCAGATGGCAGTCCGTTTTAGGTGCTGGATGCAACTTCCAGCTGTCTTGACACATGCAGGGGTGTGGGGAACCAAATCACGACTCACACTACACATTCAGCACAATTATAGTAAAGATAGCCAGATACCACAGTTTGGATGACAATCCGGTTGCAATTAGGTAGTGTCTCTGCGCAAACCGTACACTCTGCGGTTTTCTCCAAATTTCTGACAGGCCGATCGCTCCAGGAGCATGTCTTCGGTCCACACCAGGCAAAATTCACTCTCTCACAATTCAGAATTATGGTCACAATAACAGCAATTTCAGATAAAGTCTGATATTAGATTGCAGACTTCTTCACATGGGAAGATGGTAGCAGGCAGGCCAAAAACAGCCTTCCCGCCGATTCCCCGTGCTGCCACGCAGGAGCAGCTGCTCAAATTACTCGAGCTGCACACTCTCTCAACTCCAACTCTACTCTGACTTAATGCTGCAGGCAGCTCTGGGATTTCCCAGTGATCCAAAAGGTTTGGTTAGTTGATCCATCTGTCTGTTACAGAAAGAGCTCCCCCTCCAGGTCCATTTATGCGCCAAACAGTAAAAACTACAATTCATACAGAAATTCACTCCTACAAAACCTCTGGGGACAATCACCAGTTTAAAGTCCCCCAAGGTACTGATTGGTCCAAACTGACAGTCCAGAACCAAAATGCTGGCTCTTAGCAGAAAGTCCATGCTGCAAAGGAATGCAGGTTAGACAAACTCTTATATTATAACTATCAAAGCAGATAATCAGTGAAAAATCACACATCAGAGGGCTGTGGGTTCAGTTCCCACATCTGGCACTTGGGTTAATATCCCAGTACTGACACTGTAGTGCAGCATGAGAGGGGTGCTGTACTTCTGAGGTGCCGTCTTTCGGATGAGACGTTAAACCGAGGTCCCATCTGCCTGGATTGGTGGTAGTTCAGGTGGATGTTAAAGATCCCATGGCACTTATCGAAAAAGAGTAGGGGAATTTTATTGAGAAGTGGACTTCATTACAATGAACTAACAATATTAATTACACAAAGAAAACAAATCAACAAGAACAGTCATTGAATAGTAAATCACAGTTACGCCACATCAAGTCAATTTGGTGTTTGTTATAAGTGTGAAGATCATGCTTTTTGACTAAACATAAAGCCTTATGTATACTGCATATAACCTCTTGTTTATGTATAACTTTTTGATGTAGAACAAGCATACATCTTGCTTGCCATAAGTAATACTTAATTAAAGCAAAGATTACATATAGAGTTTCTAAATGATATTTTGCATTTAAGTGAGTATTTGTGCAAAACATAATTTGTTCATAAGAGAATTGAATGAATGAAGGTTCAGACCATTTCATAGCTAAACTAAACCAAATGTCTAAAGAAAATGGACACTCAAGAAATAAGTGTTACTGGGTTTCAGGAACATCAAGACAGTCATTTCTAGGACAGTAACGTAAATTCAAAGCTTTGTGCTTATGATTATTTTAACACCTAATCTGTCATAATTACTTAGCCATATCATATCCCATACATTTGAAGGTAAGCGAGGGTTGCGGAGTTGTAAAAGAACCCAGGAGTGATGACTAGAGGGGCAGGAGGGAAATATTACCTCTTCCTGAGCTTCTATTCTCCAAATTTTATCGTATAAGGACCGTCTTGATAAGATACAAAAATCTTGAGGAAAAAGGTTCCAAGATAAGGCCATTTTGAAACTTTCTTTACCGTACGAAGGTATTTCTAAAGAACAAGAAAGAATGTTTCTCCCATTTAAATCCCATTTATCAATACACAAAGAAAACCAGTCCATAAAATAGGGTCTCAAATTGTGTTCCCAGGTTTAAGTACATTACCAAAGTTATAATGAAAAACAAGCTGTAAAAAAGCAACGGGATGTACCATATTAATACCGCCTGTATGGGCCTATATGTAATGCTACGTTTTATGGGGTTTAATCTAGACCCCCAAAACCTCTAAAAAACAAATAATTTAGTGAAAAGAGCTACAGGAGGTGGAAATATATAACTAAGATATAAGAGGGAATAACTAAAGATTTTAACAAAACAACTCTTTTTTTTCCAATTAAGGTAGACTTCAACCTGCAATTAATCTTTCGGCTTTATTCAAAGCGTCAGTCCAATCATAGGAAGCCATGTTTGGTTGACTAAAATAAATTCCTAAATATTTAAAAAATATCCAGTTTAACGGAATCCCAGCAAAACCCCATTTTCCGGAGAGAGTCATGGCCAATCGAATACCTATACTTACTAAAATTAACTAATGAGCCTGATACAGCTGAGAAAGAGCTTAATATCTGGACAAGGTCCTCCTGTTTCATCCTCAGATCTAATACTAAAACAAGTTATCAGCATAGGCTAATAATTTGATAGACTGAGAAGTAGGAGAACCTGCCAAACCTATAATTTGAGGACAAAGCAGAATAGCTCTTATTAAGGTGTCAATATAAAAATTATAAAGCAACGGACTCAATGGGCATCCTTGCCGTACTCCACGGGAAAGGGGAATGGGGCTACCTACCCATCCATTAACATTGAGGAGTATGACGGGGTGTTTGTATAAAGAAAGAATCCAGGATAGAAACATTGCTGGGAAACCAAAGGCTTTTAGGACTTGGAACAAAAATTCATGAGAGACTTTATCAAAAGCTTTCTCTTGATCTAGACCTAATATCCATCCAGAAATCCGTTTTTTCTCTCCTAAAGCAAATAGCTCTCGTAATAGAATAAGATTATCTTGCTGGCGCCTTCCTGGTATGCCACACATTTGAGCAGAACTAATATATTTAGCAACTTTAAGGGTTCTAGATAATAAAATTTTAGCCAGAATTTTATAGTCGACATTTAGCAAGCTAATAGGTCTCCAGTTGGAAATATCAGCAATATCTCTTTTTTTTTAAAAAGAAAAATTAAAATGGCCTCGTTCATAGATTTAGATAGAGTTTCTAAAGACAACATTTCCTTGAATAGTAAAGTCAAAATGGGAATTAATTCCACAGAAAATGTTTTGTAGAATTTAGCGGTAAGGCCATCAGATCCTGGAGCTGAACTTGAGCACAAGGAGTCAATGGCTTGTTTCACTTCGCTCTCTGAAATATCTGCTGACAACATTTCCCTTTCGAATTTGGAAAGCTTGGGTAAATTCAGTGAGTTTAAAAAAAGACTCTGCATCCTGACAGACTGATGCACGGCCAAACAAGGAAAAAACATGCTGTTCAACTATAGAAACTAAAGCTTCAGGTGAAGTCATAAGTTCACCTGTTGGTGATATTAAGGATGGAATTAATTTAGAATCCACCCTACCTTTACATACTTTAAATGGGTCAAGGTTGCTTTTATTTGTCTGGGAACCAAAGCAAGCTTCTTGGCCTAAAGAACTGGCTCGATCATATTGAAATTGCCTCATTTGGGAACAAATTGTTTCAATCTGTTTACTATAATCCAAATGATTGGAATCAGCCAGTGAAATCAGATGCTGCAACTGCTGTCGTAGAGATAAATAATTCAAGTATTTGTTAGTTTGTGCAACTACAGCTTTTTTTTGAAAGGCCTGTTTCCAACTCGACTTAGAGTCTTCCCACCAATCAATAATAGAGTCATAGAATTCAAGGACTGATATTCGAGCCGTAAATTCCTTATGCCAAGTTTTTAAAAAGGAGGGGTTCTCTAATAAGGAATCGTTTAGACGCCAGGTATTTTTTACATCGGGGCTGAACCCAAGTAAATGAGGCTTGAAGGGCTACATGGTCAGAAAATTCAATCCCCACTGTCTGACACAAAAGAAGTGACAACACTTTAGACAAAAAATAAAATCAATCCTGGTACGTAAGGGCCTTTAAAAGGTGAAACCTCCGGTTTTATGACAGTACCTATAAGCATCCACTAAAGAGCCGTGGATGTGATTTCTCTTAAAGCTACAGAATCACAAAAAGCTTAGGGGTTTGTAAACCTCTATCTGATTGATGCAAACTACAATTAAAGTCACCCATAAAAGTAATCTAGAGGTGTGTAAAAGGGTCTCACTGTATGGAAAGAGCAACTCTTTGGGCTTTAGTTTGTGGAGCATAAGTACCTATGATACATAAACCTTTCTTGTTTATAAGAAAAGTCTAATAGCAAGGCTCTACCATGTACAATGTCCACCAGTCTGGAGACATGAAATTCTGTGCTAGAGAACAGAATGCCAATGCCATCACATGTATCCGGGCCAGTGGACCAAAAGGAAGGGCCACTAGACCAGGCATGGGAAGCTTGACTTAGTTCAGTATGAGTTTTTAATCTTGTGTCACCAGACAACAAATATCATTTTTAAGGTCTTTGAGTGTCAAAAACACACCTCCTAATTTTTTCTTGCCTTTAATACTGTTAACATTTAAAGAACAGATTGAGAGGGAAGCCATTTTAGGAGCTATTTGGAGATTTGCCCCTCTAAGATTGTCGTGTGCGCTTAGCGATAGGATCAGTGTCAGTACCTCCTTCTAGATCTGGAAAGGAACGGACGGAAGAGGTATCCGTGTCGTCGCCAGAATCTTTATCGGACAAATCGTAGAAAGAACAGCAAATTTATTATTGGACTGCCAGTTAAGGTCTATATTTTCTTTAGTTCGGCAGACCACTGCAAGGCCTTTTCTAGTCCTTTTATGGGTGACAGGAACAAAGTTAGAAAAATCAGTGTCAGAAACAGAAGGTGGGGAGGAGGGGGAAGGGGCATTATAACATCAGTTATTTTAACAATACTTTCATTAGAGGGGGCATTAGACTCAGAAGGAATAGTAGCCTCCTTCTGAATATGAAGGTCTGAGGTAGTGGTTGAGGAAGAGTCATTAGGATTAGGTACTAACAGAGAAGGAGGGTCAGCAACTAATTCACGGGTAGTGGCCTTTTGTGCTTGCAGCTGTTGGGCAATTGTAATTAGCCCATCATGCGAAGGGCAGTCTTCCCTATTATGGGATGCCCAAGGGCAGCGACCATAAGAATGACCAACTTCTTCACATAAATTACATTTGAAAGAATTAGAACATGTTGAAGAGTTATGACCATATTCAAAACAATGACTACATCTTAGGACATCACAAGCTGAGCTAAGATGTGTTCTAGAGCCACATTTGAAACAGGATTTGGGTTGGCCAGCATAGAAAATAAAACCTTTATCTTTGCCCAAAAAGAAAAAATTAGGCAACTGTTTTGGGCCGGTATTAGTGGAAAATAATTTAACATGAACCTTCCAACTTCCATCCCAAATTTGTTCACTATCTAGGGTGGGCGTAGGTCGATTTAAAACCTTGCATCTCTTATTTAGCCAAAAAAGAATATCTTCAATATTGACCCCCTCATTTTTGAAAACAATGGTGATATTTCTAATTGCTGGTTTGGTCAGAGGAATAGCTTGGAAGGAAGGCCAAATAGGAGAAGTCTGGAGCTTATCGCATTGAGCCCAGAATCTATCTAGACCTGAGATTTGCTTAAAACTTACATCGAAATTAGAGTTCCCCAGATGAATTAAAACAAATATTTCGAGGCAAAAACTTCATAGACCCTTTAATAATGTCTTAGCGATATATATCCTATCCGGGGGTACTTCCAGTCCCCTTTGTATATTAACCATACTACATGCTCCTCCTTGGTGCAGGTTCACCTTTGGATTGGAATAGGTCAGCCAGTTTAAAGCTAGCTGGTCGACCTGAATTTATATTTTAACAGTTTCAGACAGGGAGTAGATGCAAGTTTAGAAGGTTTAGAATGCTGGAAAGAAAGAAATTATCAGGGCATTTTTTTCCTAGTGAGAAACATCATCAGCAGTACTAATATCAGCATTAACAATCTTATTTCTAAAGTTAAGTCCAGTGTGAGTAGGTGAAGGATCTTCACCCCGGGTTCGTTGGAGTTCGTAGGAATGTTTTCAACATGTTAAGATATGCAGGGTCCTGAGAGTCTGAGTCCAATCCTCCTTCCCTTTTCCCAGCCAGTGTTTTAAGGGCCATATCAGGAGACCACATGTCGTGGCGATCCTTTAGTATGAGTAGGAGGCTTTCCCGGAACATTAAATAAAGTACCCCCACGTTTAGACCAGCCAGGGGTTTTGTCAGCAGAAAAAAAAAACTTCAGATTTGGAATTTTGCTGTGGGCCAAACTGTGAGTTGAAAGAAGAAAGGACAGGACTTACAGAGTCATTAAGATGGTTGAGCTCAGCATGACTTTCATTTCCCAGATTTTGGTGGTCCGATACCGGCTCTCGGCACGACGAGGAAATCCTCAAAAAACTGCCAGACGGCTTCCTTATAGACGCTGGTGCTGAAGATGCACTAGGATCTGTCGCTGCAATGACGTTCTCAGAGGGCTTAACCGACGTTGCGACGTCTTTTAGCTGTTCAGGGGGTGCCTGTTCAAATGCAGCAATTTCAGATTCAATAGATTCCAACTGTAGAGCAAGAACAGAGCATTTTTCAAGGAGCTCTGAACGAACTGCGGGAAGAACGTGCTTCTCCCTTATCTCCGATTCAACGACAGTATCAGCGTATTCGTGTGCTACAACAAGACGTTCCTCTGAGGCCTCTAAAGTAGATAGCACTGGGGAAGAGGCCCACTCCCCAGGGCTGCCGACGTCCATCTCCTCCGAGGGATTTTGCGAACTGGCCATCACACAACCAGCAGCAAGACTCCTTCTACACAGAGTAGGGGAATTTCCTCAGTGTCCTGGCCAAATTTCCCTCATTCACTAAAACAAATACCACCAACAGCTTAATCTGGTTCAAAGTCAGTTGGCATTCATCTGTATCCCTCTCCCCCGGGTCATGCCTGAAAATAGGCAGGATTTGTCTAGTGCACTTACCCGGTCAACAAAAACTAAATAAAAAAAAAATTCTTATTAGAGCTTCCTCTGTGCACTTAGCGATGGCAGAATGAAGTGGCTGTATCACAACTCGGATAGGATTCGAGCCACAAACCACTCAGCCCCCACCAAGATTAATTATGTCCCACAAAATAGATACCTCTTAAAGAGACAGGCAAGGAGGCTAACAGGGCACTCACATTCAAGCTATTTTAAACTGTTTAGACTCAGAACACCAACCTGGCAGTGGGCATTAGGCAAGCCCAGGAAGACATTTTAGGAACCCCCATTTGTAGGGGGATTACACACCTATTTTGCTCAGTGTGCTTCTTTTGTTAGCCTGTACGAAGGCATTGCAATCTCTGTAAGTAAATGACTAGCAGGGGAGGGTAATATACATTTCTTATTTAAATTTCCTTTTATATGTTAATTTGTTCTTTTTTTGTAGAAGGGGAGCATTATACACAATTTGAAAATCAGTGGGCAGGGACAACATTGAAACTGTGATGGAGGTAAAGCAGACTAAAGGGAGGTATAAGCCTTGTGGTCAGCAGGGAACATTTATTAATCTAGATCAGAAAGCCAGGGCCTTATTGGGTTGCAGTCTCCATCACACCACTACAACCACAGACTGGAATGGATCAATCACAACTGCTCCTTTAAAAGAAAAAGCCTAAAACATAATTGCATTGTGAATCCCCTAACCATTTCTGTGTGACTCTTTTTGTACCCACCATGGCCTCTGGTGACTAGCCCCTTCCGGAACTCTAATGCCTTTCTGCCAATCTGGGCACTCCACAGACCCTTGGAACATCCTTCTAATGTCCTCTGTACCTTTACCATCAGAGGTGGAAGCAACATGCTTAGCTTAATGGTGGCTTACAAAGAGGTCAGGGTAGCAGATGGCCTTAAAGAACCAGTGTACTGCCTAAAAGTAATATTAGTTTTTAAAAGCTGTCACCCAATACCTTTTATATCTGAGGTACTTTTTCTTTTCCCTTTGTTTAATTAGAAAATTATTTACCTAATATTAGTAGGTGTGAGGTGTGGAAAAGTACTTTGCCTGGTAGCTGACATATCTACAGTAGTTTTGTTCCCCCATTGCCGTATTCAGTATTGTGATCTCACTAAGTGTGACATCACTGCTGCTTAGCAACAGCCACTCAGTAGCTGCCAGGTCAGTCACCTGTGATGTCACTGTCAATGAGACCATAATGCTGATGAAGTAGTGGGAGAACTAGAGATAGATATGTCAGCTGCCAGGCTGAATGCTGTTCCACACATCTAATACAAAATTGTCACATAGAAAATGTTCTACTGTGCAAAAGGAAAAATAGAAATACTTCAGAAATAAAAAGTTACAACTGAGTATTTCTTAAAATTTGCATAATTTTCCTGCCTGTTTGTTTTGGTTCCACTAGCTCTTTATGTTGGTAAGGGGAGTACTAGAGACTTTTATCTGAGTCACTAAGCTGGCCCTTTTCCCTGTTCTTCACCCTATCCTTTCCCATTTAAACATATGATAGGAGGGTGCATCCAGAGTCCTGCTCTGGGCCAGTCTGACCAGTGACATGTGGTAAATTAAACCACCAATGACATACACCCCATGCACAGTGGGAAGTGTTACCATGGCAAACATTGCTCATCCCTCTGGAGTTTGAGCATGCTGTTTTTATAGCACATCTGAGACTCCAGAGCCCTGGCTTTGGGTGCACTGACAATGAGGTACCACTAGCTCCACCAGGCTAGACATACAGTAAGTGGATTTTAAAGATTTAGGTAGGCGGCAGTGCTTAATTCATTGTGTTCTTAACAATTATTTATGATGTATATAAAAATAAGTTAAGTATGCATAAGTAGCAATGGCATCATCCTTACAAGGTACAGTGTCCTTAGGACCATGACAAGTGAGATGGAGAGGTTTTATTGTATGTACAACTTAGGCTAAATTTCAGAGTGTGGCTCAGTACTGCCTCCACAAAATTTCTTTAGGTGAAAAATCCCTCATTCACTCTGTTTTCAGTAAACTGAATATTGTCTCCCTGGTATTATGATTCACACCAGGAGCTCCTTGCCATTACCCATACCCTATCTGCTAAGGGTGAACTACTCATTCTGGTGACATTAACATAAATTGCATTGAACCTTCCTCAGAAAAGTCATCTATAATATACACCTCACTTAACCTTCTTCTGATCTGGTTCCACAACCTCGGTTCAAAATGAAAAACAGCCACTGCCATGACAGTGACACCAAAATGCCAATGGTGACCAGGTTACCTAGCAATTGTGCCTCCAGACTGCTGTGGCACCCAAAGAATCAGACACATTCCCCCCTAAATTAATATAACATACTCCATGATGCACATACTGTGAAGAAAAAAGGAAAGACCAACCTTATCGACACTTTGCTCCTTACTCCAACTACACCCACACCTAACCCAACAATGTAACACACCTGTCAGTGGCACAAACACCTCCCTGACAGTAAAGTCACCAAACTTAAGTCAGTGTAATTGTGTTGCTGTCACAGCATCGCTGTAGCAAGAGCATAGCTTCTGATCTCACCCACATTATCCCTTGATCCAATAATCCTTCTTTGGTTGACTAGATCCTTGTACAAATTTCAAAAAGAAAGAACCACATACACTCACCTAGTAATGTTTAAATTACTTGTTATTATATTTTATAAATTGTTACAGGCCACCATGCAAAAAATGTTTTGTGGGTCCATTACCCAATTTCTTAAGGTTGCTGTTCTTGTTAGGTAGGTTTTCAGCTGCTTGTTCACTTATGGTCCAGTAACTCAGTATTAGTATTGTTGCTTTAATCATCTTAATCTTTTGAGTGTAATGTTCAGATGCTCTGAGTCTCTCATTTAACTCTCACCACACACACTTTCTTAGATCAACCAGCACCTGACAAATCAAACATCGACCTTTAACAATTGGGTAGCCAGTGAACAATACATCATACTTTGCAGGGTGGCCCACGACTATTTATAAAATAGCATGTCTTTCAAAGATTACTGGGTGAGTCTATGCAGTTCATATTGCAATTCGTACAAGGTTTTTGACTTCCATAGAACCTGCTCCTGCCCTGCATTTCTGCTTCTGTTCTGAAGCTGAGTCAGCTTGGGACCCTTTCTTGTTTGCATTGATTAAATCCTTGCAACTTAACATCAAATTGTCAAAGTAGGTACCCTAAATGCCACCTTTAGTGACCTTTTGCTTTCCTCCCAAACAATGCAATTGTGATTTTGTGGCTCTTTTCTGTACCCTTCCAAGTGGTGAGTCACATGATCTGGCTTAGACAAAGATGAACAGAGGAAGGCACACCTACTGTACATTATTCTACTTTGTCCACAAAATCTGCATGCCAAACCTTCCAAAAGATAAAATTCACACAAGGTCCTGGGGCAATCAGAACCCTGTAAAATGTTTCAGATAACCTACTGTGCAAAGCATTAACTGGTGCTGATACATGACTCTCAGATGTCACAGTAGTTAGGGGTTGCCTCTGTCATCTATGACAAAGGCTCTGATGTGGTGGGGTGTACTACAGGCCTGTTTCAGGGGAGATGCAGACAGAGTCATTCTGTGACCTGGCTTTACATTTCTTTTTCACAAAGTGCTCCTTTACGTTCATTTGTGAGTAAGTGGTGAGCCCCTCCCACATTGTATGACACACTTACACATAATCTGTTATGCCTCATTGGGGGAAGGATTCCAGTGACCAGTCAGTAGCCTGTTTTTTTTTTCATCACTAGTAGGCAATGAGGCAGTGTTTGCATAAAATGAAGATGTCTGTGGACTGAGAGAAGCTTGTGAACACTGGGACTACAAAATACTGCTCTCAGTGATTCTGCATCTTTGTTTTTTAAACAAAAGATATGCCATCATTGCTGCAGTGGAGGCACTTATTTATTTATTTATTTTTTTTCAGAGGAATTAAGTTATTGTGCTTAGATAGCATTGTTTTTCTATTCCTTCTCATCCTAGTACCTATGGCTGGTCTCAGACCTATGGCATGGAGTCACAGTTGAGTTAGGCTCAATGAATCAGACCCAAGGAGTCAAAAGGAGGTTGCCAGAACTACCATCTAAAAGGGATAAAGAGAAGGAGAAACCTATTTATCAGAGGAGGAGTTTTGCAGACAACTAACTGCCCAACTGGATGAGGGATGCTCAAGAACAGAGTTGATACACTAATATGGCACCAGAAAACCCGTGGTGCATGAGTTGTACAATAGGAGCCGAGGAACTCTGTTTGGAACTCAGGAGAGAGAGGGAAAGGGGAAATTATTTAACCAAGAAAGGCACACTAGACTGAAGTTTGTTTCTAGGTGTGTTATGGGAGCTCAAGGAAGTTATGTGACTTGCTCAGGGTCACACAGTATGCAAGTGGGGGCTGTGGGATTCAAACCCAGGTCACCATGTTTGCAGCTCTGTGCCCTAAACCACAGCACTACACTGCCTCCTTAGACATAGTGTGTCAGTTTAGTTATTAGGGAGAGTGTATCGGTTTCAAATTAATGACCATAGCTGACTTGCTGGCTGACTGTGTTTATTTGGTCACTCCTAAAAATACTTTCAGCAAATTTTTATTTAATGCTCAAGCTCCACTTAAGCTGTTAGATTTATTTATTCTTTTATTTATTTTGTTTTTGGTAACTGGGTAGGTGCACTAGACATAGAAATGCCTATTTTCAGGCATGACCCAGGAGGGTTCAAACCAAATACAGTACATAACCAGTGGACAGTAAATACAGCGTGATACAAGAAAAATACAGTACATCGACAGTGGTCAGTAAATACACGGCAGTACAAATAACAAGCACATTTTTACATAAGTGCATTGATCAAAAGCAGTAGAAATAGTAATTAAATGCCTATAGTAAATGGAGAAAATACTATTGAAAGACATAGGACTGCATCAATTCAATGGAGAAAAATCCATCAGTACAGGACAGGGGATGCAGCAGTTGAATAACAAATACAGAAGCAGAAATTATAATACAGTCAGATAGACATTGGGTTAGTATGAATTTAACATTTTGGCCTAAGTTGAGGAGGGGAAGCAGTGGTGGTAAAACCTAGGAGTGTGGCAGGCAGAGAGTGTAATAGAGCAGCAAGGACAAAGAGAGTAGGGAAGGAATGCATTAGGTAGAGGGGAAGGGAGGGTGAGGGTTAAGCAGAGACGTGCAAGAGGGGGCAGGGTAAGTGAGGGAGATTAGAAGTGACAGTGGAGTCAAGGGCATGAGGAGAGGGGTTTAAGGTGGATTAAAGAATACACAGGGGGAAATTCAATTAGGTGATCACAAAGTTGCCTTTTAAAGTGAGCATGAGTAAGAGCAAGTCAGATGCTTAAGGGAAGAGCGTTCCAATATTGTGGGTCAGCGTTGGAGAAAGCATGGACTGCCACGGATGTTTTACACCTATGGATATGAAGGGGAGTTTGTTCTACAAATCTAAGTTCATATGAAGAGTTTTGAGGGAGCAACATGATGCCTAGCGATAAGGGGGTTCTTTTTTTATACTTTATTTTTATTCTTTTCTTAAATAAATATTCTGTTTACAGAAAGAAAATCGAGAGAAAAACATTTTGAAAATAAATAAATCATAAAAGTATTAGCTTAAGTAGAGCATCCTTTTTGGAGGAATGACAACATTTCCAAATATCTATTTAAACCTTGAGCTTTTTAAAAAAAAAAAAGGGGAAAGAAAAGTTTATGTGTGCTCCAAGCAATTACATCCCAATGATTAGCAAATATAATGAAAGAATTAAATCTAACATTTTAAGATATTTTTCAAGTACCTTCACTTCAGACTTCAGTCCGTGGCAGAGAAAAAGAAAAAAAATGTTATTCTCAAACTGGACGGTACTCTGTAATTTTTGTCTCCTCCTGCTCAAAAGGGGGTTCTTGATCTGATGACTCCATCAATCAGTAAGCCAAAGGAGGGAAGTTGGTGGGTGGTGGGGGAGGGCCATTTTAGGTCAGCATAAAGCTCACAATTGTGCTTGCATCGAGGGGATACAGAGGTGAACTGGCAAATATTAGTGTACATGTATGTGGTGTCCCACTTGAGATGGGCTTTTGATGCACCAACATATGTGACAGAGCCATAGGCAAGGGCTGGGAGTAGAATATCCAGGGCAATGGCTATCCTGGCAGAGGGGGTCAGGGAAAGGCTAATTTTGTAAGTAATTCCAGTTTTGGCATTAACTGATTTACAGGTGGTAGTGATATGCTGATTGTAGTCAAGGGAGGCATCAATCATGATGCCAAGATACATGAAGGAGCTAACTCTGTCCAATAGGAAGCCATCCACACAAGACATTTCATGTTTCCCCTAGGTGGTTCTGAGCCTGGAGGCAGAACCAAAGAGCATGGCCTGGGTTTTACCAACATTAACAACAAGTGCATTGTTGGAAAGCCAGGACTGAATGCGAAGGATGTCAGATGAGAGAGAGTGGTTGATGTCTAAGATGTTCCTGGAGCTGAAATCAAGAACCAAGTCATCCACGTACAGTAAAGATGAGCCATTAGGGGTGTTCTGAGAGATATCATTTATGAAAATGGAAAAAAAGATGGGGCCAAGAATAGAGCCCTGAGGAACTCCTGCATTTATGGTAGTGAGATCCAAGGTGGCAGAGTCAAATTTTACTGCTTGTTTTCTGTTTGACAGATAACTATTGAACCAGTGCACAATGTCTGGGGAGAAACCAAGGGACAGGAGTTTGGTGAGGAGAAGGGGGAGGTCAATCAGGTCAAATGCCTCAGTTAAGTCTATAAAGACCGCACCCATCAGATGACCATTGTTCATGGCAATTTTGGTAATGTTTGTGAATTTGTGGAGGGCTGTGGCAGTGCTGTGGCCTTCATGGAAACTGTACTGGGAGTCAGACAGGAGGTTGTGATCAAGGGAAAAGGAGATAGTTTGTTGGGCGACATGTTTCTCTAGGATTTTTCTGAGAATTGAGAGGATGGTGATGGGTGGATAGTTTGAAATGGACTTGGGATCACCCTTTTAAAGACAGGGATGATTCTAGCAATCTTCCAGATGCTAGGGACTTTGCTATGGCAGAGAGACAGATTGAAGATTTTGGCCAGAGGTGAGGTGATAAAGAGAGCAGCTAGTTTCAGGAGCCTAGGTTCAAGACCATCAGAGCCAACACTATTACAGTTGGAGATTGTGCATAACAGTTTAAGGACATCTGCCCTGGTTATGAAGTGAAACCTGAAAAGAGTGTGTGTCTGTGTGTGTGTGTGTGTGTGTGTTTGGATTCACTCTCAGTGTGGGGGGTGGAGAATGGTGTAGAAGAGAAAGAAGGTGTGTACCTAGGTCTGAGAAGTGGATGATAAAGGAGTTTGCAATGGTAGCCAGATTATTACAGTTCACACCACTAGGACCATGTCATTGGTTACTTGGAAATGTTTGGCTCCAAGGAAAGCCTTAATGTGTGACCAAAAGTTCTTTGAGTCACCTGCAGCATCAGTCAATAGTCCTTTACAAAAGAAGCTCTCCGCTTGATGAATATTCTTTTTGCATGCATTTCGCCATGGTCTATAATTGCAGAAATCAGAGGGGAGACCTGAGTTCTTATAGTGGACCCAGCTTTTGTCCCTGGCTCTGATTTGTGCAAGAAGGTCTTTCTGGAGCCAGCTAGTTGGTGTAGCATGGATTTAAGATCTTGCCCCTGGCATTTTATAAATGGCACATAAAGTGAAATTAAAATAAAAATAGTGGACTCTATTTCAATACACCACTGGGAACTGTGACCATAACTCCATTTGTTTAGAATAGGCTCTTGGGTCTAGAAAACCACAGTGGAAAACTAAAGTTCCTGATTTTAGAACGGTGAACTTCAATAGACTGATGAAGCAGGTAATGGAAAAGTTTGTTGGGGTGTACAACATAGGTGGGGTACAAAGACGATGGGGGCAATTAATGGGACCTTTCTCGAGGCATCTAACTTATGCATGAGAATGATAACCAAAATGAACAGGTTCAAAAGACCATTACGGCTCTCAGCAAGGGTCAAAGAAGCTGTGAGGGCCAAGGAAAAGGTCTTATGCAAGTATAAATAAAAGCAAAGGGAAGAGGATATGGAGAATACTTACTGAAAAATAGATATGCAAAGAAGGTAGTTAGGGAAACAAAAGAAGACATAGAGCTGTGTATTGCAGAGGGAGTCAAGAATGGAGAAAAACAGCTTTTCCACTGTATTAGGGAGAAAAGGAAGAAAGGAGAGGGAGTTGTAAGGCTAACTGAGGGGGTGAGGGGGCAGGGTAATAGAGGAGGACAGGCAAAAGGCCATCATCCTCAGTGATAAGTTTTGCTCAGTTTTCAATAGGGAGGATGGTGGGCCCCTTGCCAGAGAATTGCATGAAAGAAGCCACTAAGGAAGTCCAGGAGATGAGGCAGCGAACATTTACAAGCAAAAGGGTCCAGAAAGGGTGGGCAGCATTAAAGCAAGATAAGGTCCTGGGACCAGATGGGTTGCATCTGAGATTACCTAGGGAACTGGCAGCAAAACTGACTATACCCCTAGTAGGTCTATTCAGCAGCTCACTGGGGACAGGGCTGGTTCCAAGAGATTGGAGGGTGTTGGACATAGATCTGCTCCATGGGGGTGGGGAGGTGCAAGGAACAATCAAGGAACTACAGGCCTGTCAGTCTTACCTCTATTGTAGGGAATCTGATAAAGTCACTGGTCAGAGAGGTCCTCATGGACTACTTGGAGAGCAACAGGCTCCAGGATAGTAAACAGTATTGATTCATACTCAGTATGGAGTATGGATTTGTCAGACTGAAATGATTGTTTTCTTTGATTGGGTAATTTTGGATAGGTGCCATCTTGTGGATTTGCTCTACTTCGACCTCTGCAAGGCTTTTGACTCAGTGTCTCACAGACACTTGCTGAAGAAGATGGAGGACATGGGTGTAGCTAAGGTCATAGTAAACTGGGTAGATAACTGGATAAAGGGGAGGTGGAAGAGGGTGCAGTCAACGTGGTCAAATCAGAAGAGAGGGAGGTCACATGTGGGGTGCCATAGAGATATGTCCTTGGTCCAATCTTCTTCAATATGTTCATCAGCATCATTGGGAGAGATTCCAGGGCAGAGTGTGTCTCTCTGTGAATGACACTAGGGGTGTACAAAAGTGCAGATTTCCACCGTCATGGAAGTTCCACGAAATGTTGAAATTTTCACGGAATTTTCTGCTCTTTTGCCCAAGGTGAAATTCAGAATGTTCGCCAAATAACTGAGGATTTCCACCTAGTACTGTGGGATTTAATTACGAATTGCAGGCTTTTTTCATAACTTGTGGAAATAGTCCCTTGTTTAGTATTTTGCCATATGTCATGTAATTTTCCGTGGTTTGTATTTCTTCTTTTTTTCTTTTTTTTTTCACAGTTGAATACAGTAACCTGCATTTCTTACATTTATTCTGCAGTTTTTCAGTGGAATTTCTGCGAAAGTTGTGAGATGATTTCCGAACTTTCTTGGAAGAGAAAGTCTCACTTTCGTTGAAGTTTCACCAGTGGAATGTTTTTTCTCACACCCCTAAATGACAGTAAAGTTGCAGCCATAGATACATTCAGATATTTCCAGACATTTTGTGGTATATCTAAATAGATTCTCTTTGGTGGCCCATATTGGTACTGCAGGCAGGCAGGGAATTTCTCCAGAGATATCACGTAAATTTCAAGAAATATCTGACCATGTCTACAATTGCAACTATAGAAACATAGAAACATAGACTTTGATGGCAGATAAGGACCACTTGGCCCACCCAGTCTGCCCAATTCTCTACCTAGAGGATAAGCTATAAGATCCTATTTGACCAACAGCCTATTTCCTGCCACCCCCCACTACAATTGCCTTGTGTCTGTCCCATGCATGTTTGAATTCCCCCACTGTTTTAGCCCCAACAACCTCCCCAGGAAGGCAGTTCTACGCATCTGCCACTCTCTCCGTGAAAAAAGATTTCCTCACATTACCCCTGTGCCATCCCCTCTCTATCTTTAAATTGTGTCCCCTTGTTCTTACACATCTCTTTTTCTGAAAAATGCTACCCTCCTGGACTTTGTTGATTCCCTTGAGGTACTTGAACATTTCTATCATGTCCCCCCGTCCCTCCTTTCATCAAGGGTATACATATTAGGCTCTCTCAGTCTCTCTTCACATGATTTCTGATGCAGACCCTGCACCATTTTAGTTGCCCTCCTCTGGACTGCTTCCATCCTGTCTATGTCCTTGTGTAGATGAGGTATCCAAAACTGCACACAGTACTCCAGATGGGGTCTCACCAACTGTCTGTACAGAGGGATAACCACTTCACTTTCTACTTGTGATGCCCTTCCTATGCATCCCCGTATCCCCTGTCTCCTCACTGACTCTCACATTGCTTACCCACCTTAGATCATCTGATAATGACTACCCCAAGTCCTATTCCATTTTTGTTGTTGTTAGTACGTCCCTGCTGTTGTGTACTCTTCTCCTGGGTTTTGTTTCCCAGGTGCATTACTTTGCACTTCTTGCATTGAATCTAGTTGCCATATGTCTGACCATTGCTCCACCTTGCAAAGTCCCTTCTCATCCTTTCTACCCCCTTGTGTATCAACTTTGTTACATATCTTTGTATCATCTGCAAAGAGGCATACCTTTCCCTCCAGACCCTCTGCAATGTCACCTATAAAGATGTTAAAGAGGACTGGACCCAGTACTGAGCCCTGAGGCACTCCACTAGTGACCCCCCTTTCTTCAGAATGTGTTCCACTCACTGTACCTTCTGTGTCCTGTTGTGCAGCCAGTTTGTAACCCAGGCTACCACCCTGGGACCCACTCCCAAGCTGGCTAACTTGATTATTAATCTTTTGTGCAGGACTGTGTCAAATGCCTTGCTAAAGTCTAGGTAGGCCATATCCACAGCCCCTCCCTGGTCTGTTACTTTGGTCACCCAGTCAAAGAAATCTATTAGATTCATCTGACATGACCTTCCTGCTGTAAATCCATGCTGCTTTGGGTCCTGTTCCCCGCTGGCCTCTAGGTACTAAACAATTCTTTCTTTCAGAAGTGATTCCATCATTTTCCCTACCACTGAGGTCAAACTTACAGGTCATGGGAGGGTAGACAGTGATGAGTGAATTATGGAAATGCATATTGACTTACAAAGGCTAGAGGGGTGGACTAATGTTTGGCAGATGAAATTCAATACCATGAAGTGCAAGGTACTGCACCTAGGGAACAAGAATCCCAGGACAGACTACTGTATGGAAGGGATGACACTTAGTACTACAGCTGAGGAACAGAACTTTGATGTACTCATCAGTGACTGCCTCAAACAATTGAGTCAGTGCAACAAGGCATATAGCAAAGTGAGTATGATGCTGGGTTGTATTGGAAGGGATATTAATAGCAGAAGGGAAGAGATAATACTTCCTCTATATAGATCCTTTGTGAGGCCACACTTGGAGTACTGCACCCAGTTCTGGAGTCCTAACCTCAGGAAAGATAGGGATAGGCTGGAGATGATGTACATAGGGTGACGAAAATGATTTAGGGCCAATAGGGCAGGGAGCACACAAAGGCACTGAAGATGTACCTTTCAAGTTCCTAAAAGAAATTAACAAAGTGAACTGTGGGAACTATTTAGCTTGAATACTAGCTTGCAGTCATGTAGACATGAGTGGAACCTAACAGGGAGGAAGTTCAAAAGGGACATGAGAAAGTATTATTTTACAGAAAAGGTGGTGGAGCCGTGGAACAGTATACAAGCCAAAGTGGCATGTGCCGAAACAGTTGGTGGCTTCAAGCATGGCTGAGACAGAATGAAGGGTACTGTATAGTGGTTGCTCTGGGCAGCAGAAACTAGGAGGAGAATGGGGGTGAGGTTGAGGAGGACTATGACCCTGGAAGGACAGTTGGTCCCATGGTTAAATAGGAAACTCAGGCAGACTGGATGGACCATGGACCTTTTTTAGCCATCATTGTCTATGTGTCTATGTTTCAGTAGAGCATTGAATTGGCACTTGTAAGCCTGACTACCTTGAATAGCTGACAATCAGGGTTAACTTCAGAATGATATTCACTGCTCTTACAGACTTTTTGATAAAAAAAAGTAGGATTTTTTTGGTTTTTATGATTTTATCTTTTTATGGTATGCTGTATGAAAACTGAACATTTATTAGGTAATTTGCATTGTATAGATATGCATATATTTAAATTCATTTTTAAACTGAACCACCATGATTGCCTGCTGCATCCCATATGAAAATTATTATGCTCTAATCATTTACCAGTGAAATCGTGAGTGCCTGGCATTTAAACCCACATTCCTGCTGTTAGTGCATACTCGGCAGTGACAGGGTTTGAAATGCTAAGAGCTACTGTTACTATTGTTGCAAAATTTCTAGTTAAAGAATTGCAGTTTGACCTTATTATTAACACAGGCAGTAATCCCTTTAATCTGTTTAACCAGTGAAGGTCTCATTGTGTTATTTTAGCATTTTCAGTAGTTCTCACCTCGCCTGCCTAACATTTAACTAAAAGAACATGCAATCAGTAGCTCAAATGCCATTGTACCTATTGGGAACACAGAGGATTGTGGAATGCAATGTAACTCACTAAGCTCTCTTCATTATTATTATTAGTATTATTACTGCAATTTTCTATTGTAGTGTTTGCTCTTATAATAAGTACACTTGTTTTCTATATAATCTTATTACGCACACTCTTTCTTCTAAACATCTTTTGACACATTTATTTAAATTCATTTAAGTGCCACTTATAGTATAAGCTGAGTTAAAGCACATAATTCATAAAAATCTTGAATTTCCTTGAATTCACATCCCTGTATCATGATTAGTGTTTCCTGAAAATATCATGTTGTTTGATTTTGTGGTTTTCTTTAAATCAGCATCTGTTAATGTGATCTGCAGTAACTGAAAACAGTGAAGAAACAGTGAAGATATTTCTGTCCCTGTCAGTGAGCAATGACATCATACTTGTCCAGCCTGCTGCTTCAGCAACTAAATCCCTGATTGACTGAATAAGCTGTTGCAGTTCCTAGTTAGAGCAGTTTGTAGAGATAATTGTTTTCAATCAGAGTTTGTTATTACCCCATCTGGTTTGTGTTTAGAGAGATTAGCTTAAAATCTTTCTGTTCTCATAAACAGTTGATCATTTGGGGTTCAGTGCTGAACTGAAGTGCTATGAATGAATGTCTATGAGAAATTACCTTATCTGTATCACAGACGTCAGTTGTCTGTCATAAAAACTATGCATTCTATTCTGGCTATATAGCACAGGGTTGTTTCATGGATATAAAATAAATCCACATGCCATTAATTCATAGAAGCAGTGTGTTTTTGATGTAGCCTCAATAAATATGTTCATGTGATAACAATGTTGTTTTCATGTCAGATTGACAAACGTGTGTTTGCCACACTCTGCTATTTCAGGAACGTGTACTGTATATACTCATAACATTTAGTTCTTTAGGGTTTCTGTGTGAAAATACATCATGTATGTGTATAACTAGAAATACTATATGGCATATTGATGCCCCTGTCTCCTGCCCAACAGTTGAGGCAGCAGCTCTCTGCATCCCCCTTTTCACTGCCCTAAAAGTCCCCTGTCTCCTGCCCTCATATGAGGCTGCTGCAACCTGTTGCCCACTGTCTTCTCCACACAGTCAGGGCTGCTGCACCCTGCTGCCTCCTGCACAAACAGTTTAGGCTGCTGCACCCTGTTACCCTCTGTCCCCCATCCTATAACACAAGATGAAAGTATATATTGTATTTTCTTTTGGGTAGTTTTGGGCAGTGTACCAAAGGATCTGACTCTAGTGACCAGGAGCAGCATGGTGCAAAAATTCTAACTGTGGAGGCAAGAGGCACTACAGTGCAACAAGGCACAGTGGTGTCAGGGAACAGAGGACAGCATGATGCAGAAGTCTTGACTGTGGTGCAGGACACAGTGAGGCATCAGGGTACAGCAGCCCCGATGGTGTGATGGAGTGTGCATGGTGTAGCAGCCCTGCCCATTTGGGGCAATGGAAGTGGATATCAGGGTGCAGCAAATGCCCCACCTTTGGTGGCCTGGGGCAGCATGGTGCAGCAGCTGAAACTGTGAAGGCAGAGTCCCTGGGACTCTAGGGCTTAGTAGAGCACAGCAGCCCTGTCTGTGGAGACAGGAAAAGGGGGCAACAGAGTGCATTGGCCCAGATTGTGGGGGTTGGGGGACAGAGGGAAGTGGGGTGCAGCAGCCTCAAATGAGAGACAGAAGACGGGCATCAGGATACCTTATAGCCATATAAGACATGCAATTGTCCAGGCTGTGTGTGGGTGTGGGTGTTGATGTGCAGTATGGCTTCCACTACACATTCGGTCACTTCACTACCAGTCTAGCATTGCTTATAAAGTACTTTGGGATACACTGTGTATGAAAAGCACTATATAAGTGCTGATTCTTCTTCTTATAGTATTTCTAGTTATACACATACATGATGTATTTTCACACAGAAACCCCACAAAATAACTGAATTTTATAAGTTCATACAGTACATGCTCCTGAAATAGCAGAGTGTGACAGACACGTGTTTGTCAATCTGACATAAAACAAAATTGTTCTCACATGAATCTATTTATTTAGGGTACATCAAAGACACACTGCTTCTGTGAATTAATGGAATGTAGATTTATTTTATATACATTAAACAACCCTGTGTTTTATAGCCAGAACAGAATGCAGAGTTTTGATGACAGAGAACTGACATCTGTGATACAGACAAGGTAATTTCTCACAGACATTCATTCCTGCCACTTCAGTTCAGCACTGAACCCCAAATTATCAACTTTGTGTGAGAACAGAAAAATACATTTTAAGTATATCTCTCTAAACACAAGCCAAATGGGTTAGTAAACTCTGAGTGAAAACAATTAGCTTTACAGACTGCTCTAACTGGGAACTGCAGCAGCTTATTCAGTCAATCAGGGATTTAATTGCTGAAGCAGCAGGTTGGGCAAGTATGATATTAGCCCTTACAGAAATAATTATATGAAATGTTTTCATGTTGCACACATAAAACTACCCAAGTGATAGGTGTACTGCTAGTATGATTTAAATGTTAAGTTGGAACCGATTTAACGTATATGGCATATGTGCAGCAAGCAAGTGTGGAAACCATGATTTTTATGTTAAATTGGGAAAGACTGCATGCATGTGGAATGCGGGCAAAAAAGTGATCACTGATAACTGTGCATGTAAAAGTTAAGTGATTTGCTCAGGATCACACTGTACAAAATTGGGGGTTGATGAGATTCAAACCCAGGTCTTCATGCCTCCTTGCTTTTAGTTCAATGCCTTTAACCACTAAGCCATATTGTCTGCACACATATGGCTCACTTGTACTTCAATACATACTTTATCTGACTACATCTACACACATGCAGCATGCTTGTAGCCACTGTTATGCTTTTCAGTTTTCTTCTCTTCCTCATCTCATTTTCACAGTTGAACTGTAGCATACATACCAGTGGAAACACATGTGGGTTTTCCCACCACCAATACATAACCTTAACCACAAAATCATTTAATTACTTCTATTTGGCCTGTACTCCTACTATTTTCTCTCCATAGTTTTGAATGATTTGACACAAACAGACTTTAAGGTGCAAACACAAAATTAGCAATAACTTGGCACACACCCCAACATGGCCAGTCCTCCCCCCATGCACACACACTGTAGCAGGTGCAGCCATGCTGCTACAGACAACCCACCAAGTACAGATATAAGTAAAAAGTCTCTTATTTGAGTACTAGGAGCCAGAGGCAGGAGTCTACCCTCTTGAAATGAATGGAGTTATTTTCTGTTACTATTTTATACATTATGATGGTGTGTTAGAGAATAATGAAGGCCACTGTTCTACTAACAAGGCCCTTGTTAGCTGAGCTGTGGCCTTCATTAATCTCCAACTCTCCATTAATAATGTATAAAATAGTAATAAAAAATACCCCCATTAATTTCAATGGTGCACACCCCTGCAGTTTCTTTGCCCTTTGTCACAATGTGCCTGATCATGGGGATGCAGAGATCAGTTTCACTGGGGGGAAGGGGGTCATAAGCCTGACTATAGTGGGTCTCCAATAGTCTGTGCATACCATACCACTCAACTATCCATGAATGCAGTGGACAGATCTAGAATGTCTGTAACATATCTAAAAGGTACAACTTATTTGGTTTGAGTAAAAAGTGATATGCAAATCAGGAAAAATTCAAATGTATAAGATTCATCTGTATATGCCCAGGAGCAGTGCATCAGATTTGGGCTTAAACTCACCAATTTACTAACCAAATGTTTTCCTGGCTAAAGTCTCCCCCCCCCCAAAAAAAAAAGAACTTTGTCCCAATGTTTCTCCCCAACTCCATTCCATTCAATACCCATCCCCTATGGGGCATGAAGCTGCCAAAGGTGAAGAAAAACACACCAATATTTCAGTCCTTCCTCCATCCCCAATCCCCCAGTAAAAAAATGATTTACTTTTACTTACCCAGTTACATGGCCAGAACCTGTAGCCTGATCCCCCCCTCTCCTTCTGCCAGAAGCTGGATGGTTTAACTGACCATCACAGGTCCCCAACCTGGTCTGGGACCAAGTCACCTCTTCATCCAAACCCACCCAACCTGGGCCCTTGCTTGGTTGTTGCTGTGGCTGCTGTTGCACTGCACTGATCAAGGCCTATGAAGGCCACCCACACTGCTGTCACCACTGCTGCTAAGCCTAGCTTGAGTAAATAGGTAGCCTAGTCTTGAGGCAGCTTCTAGCTCATTCCATCAGCCACCAGGGAAGATGGAG
The DNA here is from genome assembly GCA_016271365.2 of Neoceratodus forsteri. Classification (NCBI taxonomy): domain Eukaryota; kingdom Metazoa; phylum Chordata; order Ceratodontiformes; family Ceratodontidae; genus Neoceratodus; species Neoceratodus forsteri. Next base: position 622,798,431 of record JADMNL010000023.1, on the reverse strand, counting down.
GCTCACTAAGCATAGAACAACAAAACTATGCTGCCACAACACTGCTATAGAGAGTTCAGTGCTCACTGACTCCTGCAAGCTGTAGTCTGCAGTCTGTCTACTCTGTGGTGGGAAAGACAGTGTTACACTTGCAAGGCTCATGTGCTGTTTCTTGTCTGGCACGCATCCACATGTGATTGTGCTGCCACTAATAGGTGGAGACGACAGTGGGCAACACAATACAGACACAGTCGAGTCTGAAGAGTGCCTGCAGCATGAGCACGCACTTATTGTGCAAAATATTAAATCCAAATTTAAAGCAATTATTGCCACACCATAAGAACAACCTAAGCATAAATATGGTGAGAGGGCAACTGCTCCCCCACTCTACCTACTGTAAATGGCACCCCTGCTTAATGGCATAAATTCATTCTCAGGTGCCAATGCAATGGTTTCCACTGTGTTCTGAGATATAGTATCTCCAAGTTTCATGATGTGTCCTGATCATCATGTGGGTTAGTGTCACTCATTGCCCCTCATTTTGAGTGTCCATGTCCCTCAATTCAGTGACAAAATGTGAGGTATGGTGCATGCTTCCAAGAGCCTACTCAGCACAATGAGTACTGAGCATGGCCATAGAGTATATGCGCAATACAGAATGACAAACAGAAAGTAAGTGAAATGAAACCATCATGGAGAAACACATTTGTAGCACTAAATATGCATAAGGGATTTGCATGGTCCAAAACAAAAAGGATACACTTCACAACACAGAGGCCCCTCTTCGTACATCTGGAATGGGGGAAGTTGACTGACTATATCCTCAGCATTTAATGCAGTAAGCAAACACTACTTTACAAATTAATGGCAATTTAATGACAAAAATCACAAGCCATTAAACAACTTGCAAAACTATCAGAATTAATGAGTTTACCTAATTGTTATGGAAATTCAAATAAAAATGTATTTTAATTACTCTAATTGCTAGCAGTAGTATAAGAAATAGAAACTGATGTTTTTTTTAGATGAGAGTTGCACCAGCTTAGCTGCTGCACACATGGCAAGTGTGCAGCATGTGAACCCGATTAGATGTTTAAATGATGTTCACACCAGCTTAACTGCTTCAGTCATGTCAACCGTGCAACATGTGAACCTGATGTAATTTTTAGAAGATATTCACACCAGCTTACCTGCTGAGCACATGTCAAACTTGCAGCATGCAAACCTGATTTGCTTTTTAGACCTGGTTTGCTTAGGATCACTTAGTGAATGCAAACAGCATGCAAACATTGCACAATTAAGCATGTGGCATGCATTCTGCATGTACACAGCACACCTATATTTCTGTAAAGGATTGCTCACTGACAAGGACAGAAACATCTTCACTGTTTCTTCACTGCTTTCATTTACTGCAGAGCACAATAACAAATGCTGATTTAAAGAAAACCACAAAACTAAACAGCATGATATTTTCAGGAAACATTAATCATGGCACAGGGACAGGAATTCAAGTGAATTCAAGCTTTTTATAAAATATGTGTGCATTTGACCTTTAAGTAAATAGTTTTTGCTAATAACACTGAATGTATTCATGCTCTCTGTACATCCGTTTGTAGAGAACATTTCCCAATATTTTTTTTACATTAAAATTTAATCCTGTAACAATGGTAAAATCCAATTCCCTGTGTGGACAATTTTACAGGTCCTAGAATAAACAGTAAAAGTAATATTCTTTTTTCTCTAAAGGAACCTGAACTAGCTTTTTATTGCTACTAAGAATTTGCTTAAATTGCTCCTTGTACTACTTCTTGCAGCCTGAGATAAAGGAGGAAAGAAGCATCAAGTGCTCAAAGCCTGAAGCACAAAGCCATTCTTCAGATCTGCAAGGCCCTAAAAGAAGGTGGATATCATGACCTGAGTACAGCATTTCTGCTTTTCCCAATTGGTCTGTAAAAGATACCAGCTGGCCACATATTTCCAGTGGTGCAGTATACACATGTTGAATCCACTTTACACCAACATGCTTTTGAACATTTAGCATTGGTTCTGGAAATCAACTGACATATGCTTGAAATGAAAGCATATTCTACATCAAGAGGTCATCGCATGAACTTTATTCGCCAATTGTTGTGACTGCTAAGTGGTACATTGAACTGAGGTATATTTATTTAGCTTTTGTTAACCAGGTAAGCACACTAGACAGGCAAGTGCCTATTTTCAGGTGCGATGCGGGGGAAATTACAAGGTACAGGCAATAACAATTCAGAGACAAGGTACAGCAATTGACAAGGTACAGTCAGGTACAGGCAGTAACAAATACAATGGCAAGTACAGAATTAAGGCATGGCAACAGCACTTACAAGGGTTTTTTACAATTTAAGTTATAAATAAGTATCTTATTTTTATTTATTGGGGCCACTGAAGGTCTTTTATTTATACAGCTCTTAGCATAGTTCAAAATGGTTGTGAACACTAGAAGAAATACGTTTTCTCTCTCTGGATTAGCAAGAAGCGCCATCATAACTGAATATGTAAGAGGGGCAGGACAGAGAAAAGGGAAACACATTTAAAAAAGATAGTAAAAAGAAAACAAATTTAAACATGATGGTATGGGCTATGAAAGGTAATTAAGCAGAAACAGTAAATGTACATGAGTTAGACAATCATGTTGAGGCGGTTAAGAAATCAGAGCAAGCCCTAATGGAAAATTTCCTGTATACATCAACACCAGAACATTTAAAATAAAATACTGAAATAAAATAAAATGGGAAATTATTATAAAGATGAGGAAACTGTTCCGTGATTATATGCCATTGAAATTCATGTACTGTAGTATTAAAAACAGTTTCCATGTGTATCGAACTAAACAGGCCTCCTCTGCAAGAGTATGTACAGGAGGCTTATTAGCTACTCCCCTTCTTCAGTGGAATTTGAGTGGGAACCTTTTCCTAAATCTTTGACAAGAATGGGAGGGCTATAGCCCAAGATTCATGTGGGGTAATAGCTCATCCCACATCCCATTCAAAGGCCAGCCTCCCTTGGCAGTTCTCTGCCTAGCACGTTGTGACTCACACATGCGCTGTGCTCCTTGTGTAGCTTGTGGGTTAAGCCTCCTTCCCTTTCTGCTCCCTATTCTTTCTTCCTCTTTCCTCATGATTGTCTCCCCCCAGTTCTCTCCCTCCTCCCATCTGGTGTCCACTCCCTCCCATTTTCCTATGACCCCCCTGCCCTTAGTACATCCCATGCAGCTCCTTTTATTTGAGGCTGCCACTCCCACCCCTTTGGGTGTGGCATTATTCCCCTGCACCTGCTTGGCTACCCCCTCCAGTCCGCTCCTCTGTACTCATCTTTGCTCCTTGAATGGGGCTTCAGCAGCCTGCCTCTGGCTCTATCTCTCGAGGGTCGGCTTGTATGGAGGCCTCCCTGTCCTTCCCCATGGAGATCTGCATTAGTCCCTTGTCTGCTCTGCTCCACATTGAGCCAATGCCAACACTTTCAGAGCTTCTGTCCTTATTCCCAGTGAGGCCCAGAGCACTTCTTTCCTGCAGTGGGTGAGTTGATCTATTCAATATGTTTCTGCAATACATTGACATGCAATACCACTATGTTGCCTTCTTTCTCATCCACACCGATGATTTAGTACTGGCTGTCTGGGGTGTCAGCTGTACATGTCATCTTTCCCGGCTCAACTCCTGTGCACCTACCTTACCCCATCTGCATATGGCCTGTATTGGATTCTGCATTGTGCCCGACCTGACTTCCTTTTTCTTTCATGAACATTACCTATCAACAAAAAACAAAGAATTATAGTACTCCTCCTCCCCTGTTACATCCTAGACTACCGATGGTCCTGTTGCAGCAGACCTACTGCCTTAGTGCAAAACCTGTTCCTGATCTGTTGTCTCATTTGGTGCTGCACTCCCTCTACATTCACCTTTCATGCCCTGTGAGTCCATTTTCTGACTTACAACTTTGTGTTGGACCGATTTCTGTCCTGGTTTCAGGGCTTGCTCTGCCATGGCTGCCTTATTGCTCCTGTGCAGTACAGATGCCTATTATATTCTTGAGGCTCCGCCCCACTGAATTTCAGGCCCATCGATTCCCATTGCCTTCCTCTTGCATGGTGTTGACCTTCCTCTTTTCCTGCCATGCCCATCCTTTCTCTCCTGGTTCCTTGTCTGCCCCTGCTGTTTCTTCCGCCCCCATCCTTCCCTCTCCTCTGCCCCCCATCCCCTGTTCCTTTCCTGTGCTTCCCTGGTTTTTCTTTTGGGCCTTTCACTCCTCATAATTGCATTCCATCCCCATTTATGCCCCTCCTCCTATACTGACCTATGCTACCTATACCCCTAGTCTGGAGCCTACACCCTCTGCCATTTTTCTCCTGGCACCTGTACCCCGCTAATTTCTGTTTGCTCTCACAGATTCTCTGCTTGCGGTTCCCCTATGTTTACCATGGTGGGGGACTGGGGCATCACGGTGGGGCATCGAAGCTCAGATCAGCAGGAACCTGCTTCGTGCCAGCCATAAGATCCACCTTGCCCTCCTGCCTCCATGACTTCTGTTACCCTCGCATGGACCCTTACTGCCTTCTGGCCTCAGTAATTCATTGCATTTCATGGCTACCTGTATGCTCCTTCCTAGATTACTCTACCTTCCCCTTGCTGGCATTTATGAACACTACTGAAATTATAAATGGAAACAAAAACATGTTTTTCAGAACAATAGGGACTTAAGCTTTCTGAAGTCTTCAAAAGTCACAAAGTCACAAAAACAACTGAGATATGGGGCTGCCTGATAGCTTAGTGGAAGTGCATTGTGCTTCCATGCTGGTGACCTAGGTTCGCAAGTGAGCCTGGGGTTACCAGGATTGGGCAGCCATGCCAGGGAGTGCTCCTGAGGTGAGTGCAAGCCAGCCAGGAAGGAAGATGGCTGTGATCCAGTTCATCAGTTGCCCCACATGGTAAGCCAGGGACCTAGCTCCCTCACTAGGTGTGGAATCATGTCAGTGCATGCTGCTGATGTCAAGGTCAACAGAGACATTGCTCAATGTCACAAGGTGGTAAGGGGGAAGAGGCAGAAATGGCACAAAATGTTATGTGCCTCGGCTGTCAGGCATGACAGTCCCCTTGGTCCATGTGTCTTGCTCTAGGTGGATTCCCACCAGACACAATGTTGGAGGAAGTGAAAAATGGGGCTGTGGGTTAGTAGGGCACCAAAAGCAAGGAATAGGCAGTGGTCATGGGCCAAAAAGCTCTATGGGATAAAAAAAGAAAAGAAAAGAACTGAGATGTTTACAGTAGAATTATCAGCTAAAGATATGTATGAATGAAGGAAGGAAATTATATGTCTCTATTCTGCCACTTTTATATAGACTTAGATCATATGAAAATATTATGTAAGACTGCATCTTCCCTTTACATGCCATTTATTGATTTCAAATGAGCCTTTGATACCATCTCAAGACCATTATTATGGGTAAAATATGTAGAAGTAAATATTGACAATACTATTTTATGGATTATCATAAATCTTTATACAGATACTTGGTCAGTAGTTAGATATGATCTGAAAGGTAATTTAGCAGAGTTTTCCATGCAATTAATGTGTCAAGTCAGCTGGGTATTGGCCCCACAACTGTTTAATCTGTTTATAAATGATATACCATTGTTACCTCTTGGTAGGGAGGGAAACTCACCTTCTGAAAAAGGGACATCTGTCCCAGCCCTGGTGTATGTGAATGACGTAATGTTTGTCTCAGTCGCTCCAATTGCTTACATTTTAAACTGGCTATCCTAGAAGGATAGTGCAAGAAAAATGAACTAAAAATGAATGTCAACAAAAGTACATTTTTATTTATTTATTGAGAACTAGGATTACAACCTTTAAACCAGATGTTCTTTTGCAAAGGTTCTGCGTTAGGACAGAAGTACAAGGTTAGGGAACAAACAAGTAGGTTATAATTGCAATGAGAACTGTGTAACAAACAACAGCCAGATTTGCCAGTGGTTACATATGAACTCAATCAGAATCGGCACATAATTTCACCTACAGTTACAGTAGGTTACATGATAAGTAAGCAGTCAGAATAAGACTTTGTCAGAATCAATGCAAAAGTGGGGTAGAAAGTGCATAGAGGTAGGGGTGGGAGGGGAAAAGGGAGGACTGGGAAGGAGTAGGGGAGGTCTATTGCAAGTAAAAGGTGGATACTGGGGAGAAGAGGAAGAGGAGGGGGATGAGAGGGAGATGGAGGGAGAGAGAGGTAGGGAGAGTGATGGGCAGAGGGGAGATTGGGGGATGAGCAGAACAAAAGGGGAACAGCAGTTAGGGAACAACAAGGCAGTCAAGCGTCAAGTGTGGAGGTGAGTGTGTGGAAGGTGAGTGAGAGAGAAATATGTGAGGTGGACACATGGGAGAGAGAAAGAGAGGAGTCAGTGGGAGGGGAAAAGGGAGAAAGGTTGTGGGATATGCCTGGGGAGGAAGTAGATGAGTGTGTAAGATGTTTGATGAGTGGCAGGGAAGAATGAACAGAAAGATTGACGGTATAAAAGGAGGAAGGGGAGATGTGGGTGAGAGGAGGAGTTGTGGGAGGGGGAATGGGAGAGAAAGTGGGCAGAGCAGGGCATATGTGAACTAGATTGCACAGTCACACAGGGTAGGGTGAGAAGGTGCTGACAAAGCTAAAGTTTGAAGGCACTTAGTTTAGGTTTGGCCGTGATATCAGGGGTACACAGTTAAGTAGAGTGGGTGCTCTATATGCAAAGTTACTCTGTGCTCGGGAGGTCCTGAAGAAAGGGACATGGTAGGATGACTTAGAGGAGCTCCACATACACCTGTTTTTTGTGTTGGTAAGATTAAGGTTTCAGTGCAGGGGGGAATGAGGCCTAGTCAAAACTGTTATACAGATAGGCCCATGTGATATGAGGCCCTAGCCTTGAGAGGAAGCCAGAAAGTTATTTCATAAGGTTCACAAGTGTGGGTCTTCTTATAGGACTCAGAGACTAGTCTGCAGGTCTTGTTAAGAGCAAGCATAATACGCTTTACGGAGGTATCAGATGCTATACTATATATAACTATAGCATAGTTGACTAGTGAAAGGACTGAGCTGGTGACCGCCAGTCTCAGAGCCTAATTGGTCATGTAGTGGTGGTAATGATAAAGGATCCTGATCCTGGAACTGATAACCTTTTCATCATCAAAGGTTTTATTGTTTGACTTAAAAGTCTTCAACAATTAAAAAATTGAACACAGTAAAAAACGCATTCAAATATACAGATAGACATATGGAAATAAGTTATATAATTCTATATCTAAATAAGAACTACTGTTTTCTATATACCATAAATTTAACCATATAGTGGTAGTTTCATTTTACCTGGTCTAGTCTTCACTGTATGTTCTTGATGTTGTTTTATAATAATACTAGTTAGAGATCATCTTAATATTATTATACAATAAACTTTCTAATTGTTTTAAAAACCCACTGTGATCTTTAGTGACCCACTAATTCTTTTTTTAACTTTATTTATTGCCAGAAAAAATTTAGCTAGTTTATTTATGGTCCATTTGTCCTGTGTATGTATTAAAATGAGAGTCAGAGTTTCAAGATCTATATTATATCTATTATTAATAAAAGAACCTAACCAGTATGTGGGCGCCTTACTGTACCAAGCACAGTGCCACATACCATGTATAAGATCTTTCCTCACTCCAATTGCACAACTACAGTTTTCATTTGCAATTTTTTTATATCTACATCTCTGAACACTGCTTTCAAATTGTTCTAATTTGTATATTATAAAGGTCCTCCACATAAGTGGCTCTGTTAATACATCTAGATAGGTCTTATATACAAAATCAAAACTATTCATGGCAAACCACTTGGAGAATACAAAACTCTTAATTAGTTCTAGATCTTTCCTTTTCCAACAGTTTTCTATTTTTTTGGTGACATATTTTTTTATATTTATTACTTAAAAGTATCCTTTTCTCAACATACCTAGCTAATATTTCTAGTTCATATTTTTTAAGTAGTTGTACTATCTTGGGGAACCAAAATCCAAGAGTGTAGCCCATCTTAAACCACATCTGCTTTCCTTCCAAACATAAAGCAGTTACTCTGGTTACCGGCAGTCTAGTAATTCTTATCCAAAAGTTAACCTGTCTAATTTCACATAATGCTTCAACATTGACTATTCCTAACTCTGATCTCATATACGGTGCTGGACATGAACAACCTAGTCCCATTATGTTCCCTAGATGTTTAAATAGGGACACTGGAAGTTTCTCCATATGGGCTACTTCCCAGACTTCGGTACCATACAACAGTTGTGCTTCAAATTTTGATTTCGTTGCTATAATTAATGGTTTTATGTTTGACCCCCATATTTATTGTCAAAGCACATGAAGGCTGTCATTCTTTTCTTTAAGGTTTCCAAGCACTTCTGGAATTGGAAGTTCCATCAACCATTATCACTGAATTCATCCCCTAAATATAAGTACGATTTTACTATTTCAATTTTATTACCCTCTATAGTCCATATTCCCTCCTTCTTTCTGCCATTAGGGCTAAAAATAAGAATTTTTATCTTTGTTAGATTCATTTTAAGCTTTAGCTCTCTAGATCTTTCATCAAGTAATTTAAGTTTTTCCTGCAATCCTTTCTTTGTCAAGAAAAAGAGTACTACATCATCTGCATAGGCAAGAACTGCACAGAATTGATTCAGTATATTTGGTGAATCTGAGTTTTGGATTGTTAGTTATACCAAAAGATCATTAATATATAAGGCAAAAAGAAGAGGGGCTAGGACACAGCCTTGCCTGACTGCCCTATTTATTTCAAATGGTACAGAGAGATGACCAACCATACCCATTCTTACTTGTGCCCCAGTGTTATCATATAGGATGTGAATAACATTGATCAATTATTTTTTCTATACCACATTTCAATAATATATCCCATAGCACCTTTCTTGATATGGTATCAAAAGCAGTTGTATAGTCCACAAATGTTACATACGGTTTTTGCTTCCTTAAATGAACATATTTTTCAATCAAGTGAAACATTATGTAAATATTATCCAAAGTTGAAAACTCATTTTGAAATCCAGATTGATAAGGGGACAAATCGCCAATTTCTTGAACAGCTACAGTATGTTTAATCTGTTTAGTACTACTTTAGAAAAAAATCTTTAAGTTGTTATCTAATAGGCTGATTGGTCGATACATGGCCAGATTATCTTTTCTTCCCTTTTTATGTATTGGAATTATATCTGCTCCTCTCCAAGTACAGTGATATTTATTTTCTTGTATGCATTTATATTATAAGATTGTAAGTGTTCTGCTCCATATTCCAGCATTACATTGAAATACCTCAGTTAACATATTATCCAGCCCTGGGGCTTTTTTTGTTTTCAATGAATTTATAGCAAGATATGCTTCTTGTTTTTTTAGTCTTAGAGAATAAGACCCTATGGGCCAGATATTCAAAGGTTAGCCCCTGGCAGCGAATAGCACTGCCCGGCATGCAAACCTAGCCTGGAGCAAAATGCCAGCCATATTCAAAATGAATAGCCTGGGGCAAACCCCGCTGAATATATCAAGCAAAGGAAACCGGGCAAACAGGCCCAGAAGTGCAGTGCAAAAAAAGCCCAGGAATAACACAGCACTGAATATAGCACACAAGACAGCACTGAATATAGCACCAGGCAGGCAGTGCAAACACACATGGAACACAGTGCAGAGACAGCCTGACCTGGGACACATGCAAGGCAACACATGCTGGAATGAGGTATCAGGAGCACACCACAGTGCCCACCCATGAGGATGCCACACAACCACGGAAAGTCCAGCAACAACCCAGACCCATGTGGAGAACACCAGCAACAGTACAAAGCATGTGGAACCCCAGCACCCAAGAATGACACAGGACACCGTAAATGTCATTAACCAGTGTAATAAACAATAATGAACAGGAAAGCAAACGAAACACAACAGCAAATATAACACAGAACATAATGATTAACAAACCCCAAAGTACAAAATGCCCCACCCACCACTGAATAACCCTCCCCACAACACTGAAACAGAAGTAGAAAATACCCACCAACCCCCCCAACACACAACCCCAAATGCCCACCACAGGATAAAATTGGCAACATCAGTAGCAGGGAAAGGCACACAAAGGTAAACATAAGGACGACAACAGATGGAGGGATGGGAAGACACAGACCAAGGGTGCAAAGTGGAGGAGGACGCACACAGGGACAGAAGACAATGGGCATGGAAGGGAGAATCAAGTCCAGTGAGGGGGGTGGTGAGGGCTGGACTTGAAAACAACAGGGAGATAATCATGTGTCAATGAGGAGCAGGAGATGAGCCTCCAGGATGCCGCCACCCTCCTGGTCTCAGTAATTATGATGGCCTGCTGCTCGATCTGTGTCTGCTGCTGCCTCACAATCCTGCAGAGAAGCTCCTCCATTCCCTCGGTCTCCTCGGGACATGTTGCCCACAGCGATGCCCATAGTGGCCCTACAAGAGGAAGGGTGAGACCATGAGGATGGTACACCACACAGGAGGCAACCAGTAGCCAACCCTTGCCATACAAAGATGGACAGCATGTCCCAATGGGCTATCCCTGGTGGTGTTGAGTTCTGCAGTGGTATGACAACATGGCAGCATCCCACAATGCAGCACAGGGCAACACAAGCACCAACACAGAACCCAACGCGGATGATGACAGTGATCCTGAGAGCACCGGGGGACATATGACACCACTCACCATGATACAGCACACCGCTAGACACGGCAGACACACAGCTGGAAACCCTGTGAGTTGGGTGCAAGGGACATGCAAGGACATGCACAAGGGCATACACACATTGGGACATGCTGCCCAGCCACACATGGAAATGCAGAGCAATGCAGAGCGCAGAACAAACAACAACGACATGCATGCAGGAGCATCAATGAACCATGACAGTGTCCTGGCAATGACCAACACAGGCCAGGGGACAACAGTCAGCCAGGGCACAGACACTGTCACTGAAGAGCCTTCACATGCCGGCAGGCAATACCACTGAAAGCATATCACCCAATGGAGACATGGTACATGTCAGTGTCCCAACCCACATAACAGGCCCCCCCACACAGTGAGGACCACCTCCACAGCCACGGTCAACATTGGCAGGGAACGATGCACATAATGTAATAGCACAGTGATATCCGTACACTGTAACTAAACAGCAACACAGTGACCTCGCAACAAGACACACATGGATAGATGCACAATGCGTATGGCACAGTGCCAGTCTGTAGCACAGTGTGACAGGCAGTGCTACACAGCAGGTGTCCAGAAGGGTGAGAGGTAAGTCTGCAAGGCATGCTCTATATTGTCCCGCATGCACAGCAAGCAACCACCACCTGTGCAATTGTGAACGTCCTGTGGGTGGTGGTATGGATGCACCACAGAGGTGGGAAGGTCATCCATCAGCATGGTGTCCCCACGGAACACCCGCCACCCAAGCAAGCAACACCATCTGCCACATGCACAGCACTGCAATGTGACCGCCCCCCCCAGGCAAGGCTGATAGCACCCAGCTGTGGTGTGAAATACACCTGTATCAGCACACACACTGCTACACCACACCGGCCCAGTGACCTTCGCAGACAAGTGAGTGGCTGGACACCCAGATGTGGTGCACAGTGTCATGAAAGTGTACACATCACAGAACAATGTAACAGGTACTCACACAACATGCCATCGCTATCAGTGCAGCTCTCCTGCGCACGCTGTGGGAGTGATGGGGCCCTCGTGCTGTCTCGTCTCCGCTCCTGTGTCCTGGGCTGAGTCGCACCTGTGGGCATGGGCAAGTGTTGTTAGAGCATGACACAACATACACATCGTGAAACACAGCAAGATGCACGCAACCCTAAACTCAATGCACCCCACCCTCCACCCACCGCAATGGGCACCGCATGCACCGTGCCCCTATGGGGAATACATATGCCACTGTGCCTGTACACAGTGTGCAACAGCACGGTGCACCATTGTGCACAGCTGTGCACACAGAGACATGCCCACACACCCACACCCAGAGCACACACCCCCACCACCACCCCCGCTGCACACCCACACCCACACACCCACTCACCCACGGCCAGCCCCCCCACATCACCACCCCCTCTGCACAACCACACCCACACCCACATGCACACAAAGCATTACATATATGCACACTCCACATGCAACACCACTCACCTGGCACAGGTACAGTGCCATTGCGCACCATGCGCCTGTATCGCTCTAGCTGCTGCATCTGCAGGTGCCTCAGGTCCGTGTACCGGTGGCAGCACTTCTCAGCATTGCGGGGTATGCCGGTATGCTCACTGAGCTTCCTAGCCACCGTCTCCCACACTTGCATTCGTGGGAGGTCCCCCTCCCTCACCTCCCCAAACAGCCTCCTGTGGCGTTTCAGTACCAGCTGAACCAGGTTCGCGGACTCTACGTCCCCCCAGCGCCAGTCCCTGTGCACAACTGCATACTGTCTTGCATGTCCAGACATGGCACTGTACTGTTGTTGGACACAAACACCCTGCCCTACCAGGAATGCACCTCAGCAATACCTGCAGCGCCGTGCTATCACATGACGTAGCGCGGCGCTACCTGGAAGCAACCACACTGCACATGCGTGACCCCAGCATGGCCCTGAGGTTGTGTTCCATGCATGCGTATAGCGCCGCGCTATGCTGTCCAGCACGGTGCTACATCGCGCTATGACTGGGTGATAGCGCAGACATGGGAGCCTAGCGAGCATGCGTGTTGGCCGCTGCTATAGTACAGCGCCGCGCTTATCTGGTTAGCTGGTGCTGCAACACCAATAGCCCTGTGCTGCCATTTGCACAGTGCGGCTGTGCTAGCACGGGGCAAATCGGGGCCATATTCAAACAGGGTATGCAAATGAGGGTACTTGTGCATGCATGGGGCAAACTGTGTGATTAACATATCATTATGCGCTCATTTGCATGGCTCACACGCTTGATTGCCTGGATGGGCTATAAAAGGAAGTGCGGTGCACCGCCGGTGTTGTGTTGTGGTACTGCAGCCTGATAAGGAATCTAAGTGTAAACAACATACTGGTGTACAGATGCAACAGGAGGAAGAGCAGCATGAGGCAGGTGTGTATGACTGCTGTAGGACACTATTGAATGTCAATATCCCAGAACAGGTTCAGCATGGACAGGAGCACAGAGATGCAGTCTCTGTGAATGGTCTGACCCATGTTGGACCACAGGCAAGCACTGTGCTGGGTGATGGTGCACATCCCTAGACGTCTGCAACCAAACGTACAGTGCACTGTGCACAATCCCCTGCAGGGGTGTGTCCTGCAACAGTTGCCCACTGACATGACTCCCTGGATGTGTGGTATGGTAGGCCATGGCACCCATGCAGGACGTACGCAATGTCCCAGAACTGTGCTGGCCCATGCACCATGTGGTGATTGCATTGGGTCCTGACATTGTCTATGTACTAGTGCACTTGTCCACGCAACCACTGTAGTGAACACAAAGGACACAGTACAGTGCAAGGTGGTTAGGGTAGGGGTAGTGCATATGTGTGTACAGGGCTCGCTGTACAGACAAGGGATGCACAGTGACTCTGGTGGCATGTGCACCGTACATGCACATGCAGCACTCCCATATGTCCATGTGGCCTGTGACACTGGAGGGGAGGGGGCCATTGTGATGTATGTGTAATGCAATGCAGTACCAACATGGATGATGACACATGTCCCCTATTGATTATCCCATAGGTTCGGCAGTGCACCAGGAGCGTATACGTGCACACAAGTTCTCACAGGAGGAGTTAAACACCCTTGTGCATGCCGTGAAGGAGAGGGAGCAGGTGTTCCACATGCACAGGGCCACTGATGCAGTGGTGCGCCAAGCCTGGGAGGAGGTGACTGCAGGCTGTGAATGCCATGGGGGACATGGCAGGACAATCGAAGCTGTGCGGAAGAGATGGAATGACCTCCTGTGACGTCGCGAAGGAGAGGAGGCCCAGCGACTGAGGGACAGGATGAGGACCGGTGGTGGACCACCCAAACACCAGCAGCGGGTGGAGGAGCCACACATGGCTGTGGTGGCATTGACCCTCAGGACAGTGGCAGTCGCAGGTGTGCCGGGTGGTGGGTGGTGAGACGCTCTGCACTGCCAAGGACAGGTCAGTATTCGCATGTGGTATACCCTATGTTGTGTTGCCATGGGTGCACGGCCATGCTGTGGGTGTCCTGCACAGGGTGCACAGTGGCCTGCCTAACAGCTGCCTGGTATGGGCATGGCCACTGTGGGTTTGGTGGGTGCATGGGGTCACGGGCCTGTGTGAAGGGGGTACATGTCCTGGGGTGTGCATGGAGTAGTGGTGGTAGTGGTGGTGGTGTTTGCGCACAGTGGCTATGTACGGGTGACTGACCCTGTCCCTATTGTCTCCACAGCGGTGACTGCCAGGCCTGCAGGACAACAGGGGCTGACAAGGATGTGCAGACAGGTCCCAAGGGTTGTGGAGGTGGACAATCGACCTTCAACATCCGGGCATGGTGCAACAGATGGCTGCACATATGCCATGCATATGTGGCACACACATACCCAAGGGCAGCTACTGACTGGGGAGGGGTCAGTAGGGGTATTGGGATACACTGGATACCAGGATGCAGCACAGTCAGAGGAGGGTGGTGGAGGGGACGTCCTACTGTTCACCATCACCAGTGGTAAGGACACTGATGTGTCTGACTTGGCGCAACACCTGGCTGTGCCTGTGCATGGGGATGCAGGGGAGGGGCTGCCGGCAGGCTGTGAGACAGGTGCCAGTGGTGCATGCAGCATCACCAGTGTGGCTGTACCTGTGTACACGGTGGTGGGCAGTGTAGGGAACAGTGCAGAACCACAGGATGTGTAGGGTACAACGCAAATTGGTGTCCATGCCCATACCGTTCCACAGACCACCACCTGTAGTCGCCAGCAGCAGGACATGCCTGCCATGCACCAGGATCCAGTTGCTCCTGTGCAGCAGACACCTCTGCCAGCTACAGCTCAGGGGTACTGTGCCCCTGGGACAGGATGCCCATGGTGCCCGCCCACTCCTGCAGGCTGCTCTCACCTCCCAGCAGGGAGCGTGTGTGGACCTTCATGGCATGCGGAGGGAGATGCGTCATGAGCTTGCGCAGATCAGGGGAGGCCATCACAGTGGGCTTTGCCCGTGCTGAGCAGCGGGCGGAGGACAGGATGGGCTGCCTGGTGGGTGCCATCGAGCATGGGTTTGCTGGTCTGTCGGCTGCGGTGGTTGACATAGGGAATGTCCTGCGTGGGGTGCATGGGGTTTGCCAGCATGGGATGCTTGGCCGTGGTGCAGACGGCACAGGGGCACACAGGCGGCAGGCTGTGGATGCAGGGCTGCCAGTGGCTCCAGCTCAACAGCCTCACACACCCCATCTGTGACCCAGCACCGCCGTGGCCGTCCACCCACCCTGTCAGGATCCACCATCCCCTGGGGGTACAGGAGACCCTACTCTTCCTGCCTCACCTTTCACATCGGCGTTGTCCTCTGCACAGAGCACACCAGGGTCTGTGTCCCACGGTAGTGGCACACTTCGCATGCGTGGTGGGAGGTGTCACTGATGGCCACGCTGACTATGTGGTACAGCGCACTCATCACCCCACATTTGCCACATAGGCACACCCACATGCACGTTCACACATGCACACACACACCTCCACTGCCATGGTTGCATCACTTACCCTCACAGCACACATCACATTTCCCCACCAACACCACACCATTTGTGTCCAGCCCCCCCACGCGTGTCCTGCACAACCCCAAACTCACAACACATGCACACATGTTGTCAGATCCACTGTGTAGGTTTACTGTTGGTATTGTTATTCTCACTCATGTGTGTGTCCATGTGCACATTAAAGTCATTATTAATTGTACCTTTTCAAGTTGTTGTGCAGTCTGTACTTACCCTGTTGTCTGTTGCAGTGTCCTGATGATGTTGTCCCTGTGCTGTATGGCTCTGCATGCCATGCGAGGGTCCCTTCTCTCAAGGTGCTTGACTATCCCCCTGACCGCTGGCTCTGGCTCACTGTCAGACTGTCCCTCAGGTTCAGGTGCCTGTATCCCACGGTTCATTGCCATGTTGTGCAGCATACAACAGGTTAGGAAGATACGGCATACCTTCTGACGTGTATACTGTAGGGCACCACCTGATGTATCTAGGCATCAGAATCGCATCTTCAGGATGCCAAACACCCTCTCTATGATGTTCCTTGTGCTGGCATGTGCCTCATTGTACAGCTCCTCAGCCACTGTAGCCAGTCTGAGTACTGGTGTCAGCAGCCAGGGTCGCAGGGGATAGGCACTGTCCCCTGTCAAAGGATGTATACCTGTTAGTGACATACGGCAGTCTGTCGGATGCTGTCCTGCACCCCTGTGTAGCCCTCCCACACCCCTTTCCTGGCCTGCAATGCCTGCCCCCATGCATGCTGGTGTGTGTATGCCTTGTATGCTGCTACTCACCGTTAGTTGACCACTGGTTATCCTGCTCTCCTCGAATGCTTGACACAGCTGGGACTGGTGCCAGATGAATGTGTCGTGGGCACTGCCGGGGTACTGTGCATACACATTGGTGATGCGCCCAGCCGCATCACACACCACCTGGCAGTTGATGGAGTGGAACCCCTTCCTGTTAACATACACATCACTGCCATCACCAGGTGGTGCACGGATGGGGACATGGGTGCAGTCAATGGCACCCAGTACAGATGGTAGGTGCGCAACCCGATGGAACCACTGCATTGTTTCTCTGCACTCTGCTGCCTTGCTGGGGAATGCTATGAACTCCCCAGCATGTGGCAGGAAAGCCTCTAGGAACTGGGTCAGGAGGTGTGAGGTGGCAGACTGCGATACCCCAATGGTATCCCCCATTGGTCTGTGGAACATCCCTGTGGCAAGGAAGCACATCGCTGCTGTCACCTTCTCCTCCACTGTCATGGCATGGCTGCGTCTGGTGTTTGAATGCAGCTGCTCATGCAGGAGTTCACAGAGCTGCCTCAACATTCCCCTGTTCATCCTGTACTGGCCAATGATGTGGTCATCAGGCAGTGTCTCAAAGGAGACCCTGGGCCGGTACCACCTGTTTGCAGCATACCTTCTCCTTGGCCTGTGTTGTGGCCCATGTTGTGCCTGCTCCCTCTCCACCTCCTCCTCCACTACAGCTGCCATCAATGGCAGCATCACTGCTACAGGCACTGCACACATTCCCACTTCCTGTTCTGGTCTCTCCTCCTCTGTGTTTTGCCCTGGGTTAAGACCAGCCTTTTATAGGCGGTATGTAGCGCAGCGCTATGTGTCGCACTATGTGTCCTAGCGTGGTGCTAGGCCTTTGAATATCCTTTACTTGCCGGACCTGCGTGGGCCACCCCTTCCTGTTGCCCTTGCATACATTAGTGCGCCAGCCCGCATTACTGCTGTTACGCCTTCCTATGGTCCTTTGAATATGGCGGTTCCGGCTTATTCCTGCTCTATTCCAGTGCTATTGCTTTGCGCACCGCGTTATGCTTTGAATATCTGGGCCTATTATGGTTAGAGATTTTTTTTTTCACTTGGATCCCAAATAATTTGCGAAAAATAGCTTAGTAATACACCTTCTGCTATAAATACATCCATATATTCTTTATAATTAACTGTCCCTCTAGCTACCAGTCACCAGAATACTTTTTGATCCTTACTTACAATCACCTTCTGCATTTCATCTCATTGATTTTTAAAGTAGTAATTTTGTTTATTCTTAAGTAGGACCTTATATTTTTTTTTAGTTTGATTTATAAGTCTCAAAAGATCCTTACTTTTGTGTTTCGTGTACTGCTTATTTTGTTTTCTTAATGCCTTTTTAAACTTCACACATTCTTCATCAAACCAACCTCTTTTTTTGTTATTAAAAGTTATAGTGTGTTCCAGTTTAGTTCTTATTTCACCAAATAATAGATGTAGCTTTTCCAATATTTGATCTGTGCTATATTCTCTAAGAGACTTTAATTTTTCTATTTAAAATTAGTTATTAACAATATCTACAATATAAAGTGGAGAATCCAGTTTCCACAAGATTTTTTTATTTGTTCTAATTTCTATACTAACTGGTTGTCGGGCTATGGGTATCTGATTGCATTTCTTAAATTTACTTTTCAAGACAATGGGGAAATGATCACTTTCTGCTTCAGGGGTAACAACTGAGCTTTCCCATAATTCAAGAGACCCCGTCCAAAATGCTAAATCTATCAGCGAAGCACCTCTGGATGATATGTAGGTATATTCCCCCTTGGGGTCTCCATTCACTCTGCCATTTAAGGGATATAAATTACACTCTTTTAAGATCTTAATTAATTCAATACCTGCTTTGTTAATTATATTATCCATATTTACTCTTTTATTCCAGTCATATGGAGGCATTGCAGTTTGGAAAAAGTATTATCTCCCAAGCCATCATAAAGCCCTATACGGGCTTTTAAATTTCAAATCAATAAAATTTCAACATTCAGAAATCTAGGCATAGTTTCAGTTAAGAGGGTTCTGAGTTGTTCCCATATGACTTTATTATACAAAGGAGATCTCTCAGGTGGAATATAACCAGTTATTACTATAAAAGTCTGACTCTTATATTTCAATAAAACAACAAAAAAATGTCACTAGCCATAATACATTCTACTTGTGAAATACTACTCAAATTAATATATATTGCAATCCCTCCAGAGTTCCTGCCCTGCATTGAGTGTTTAATGTCTGGTGAGTGTTTTACTTGAAAGCCATTTTTTTCAATCTGAGCAGTGGCTCCATACCATGTCTCCTGAAGGCAAACAACATCATAAGCTGTTATATACCTAAGCCAATCTTTGTCCTGCTGTCTGTATCTAATTCCTGCTATATTCCATGAAATAAACTGAAAATATTAAGTTTGAAGCTGAAAATGTACCTACCATAGATTCTAATGAGGATTCTTTTCCTACATCATCATCTAATTGTCAATCTAGATATCCAGCTATGGTTTGCAGTTTGCTTCTTATAGATATCTGTATTTTATGTACCATTATTTTCTTAAAACAATCTAGACTCTATTATATTTAGACCCATAGAATCCAATATAGGTACTTTTTCCAATATTTGATCTGCAATTTCTGTGTTTTTTACTACTATGTAATTTTGTGAACCCCTTCCTACTCATTTGGCTGATATTATACCATCCCTACCTATTTGAACTTTCAGAAAGTTTCTTAATAAGCTGCATATTTCTCTGGTCAATTTCCCATCTGTCTCCCTATATAAATAATTTAATCCAAAGAGAGTGAGGGCAACACATGTCTTTTCTTGTATCTTTGTTTGCTGGTTAAGTATATTACACAGATGTTTATTAGGGAAGGTGACTACAATTTCTTTATCCCTTATAGGTGGTGCATTAAGCCATATATAGTTGGCTGTCCTTGGTGATTCGATATAAATATCAAGCAGCAAGGCTGAATTGTTTCCAATGTTTTTAATCCCTATAATTTCTTCTGGGTTAATTATTATATCCATGTCTGCCTTCAGTTTTTCTGTTAATCAGCTTGCCTAGTGTTCACCCTTTACTTGGAACCATCCTATTGGGTCTAAAATTCTGATTAACGGGGTGTGTTCTGTAATATCTATTTTATTTTGGTGTTTCAAACATTTGTCCCATTCCATATTAGTAAAATCATTATCTTTCACACTATTTTCCAATTGTTGTCTGTTTTCCATCCCCCATAGATGTATATGTAGGTTCTTCTCGCTCATTATTCTTTACATTTGCTTGGTTCCTGTGCTCTAATTCATTATTTAATAGTGCAATTTCTGTTTCTGTTTCAAATGTATATCCAAATTAAAATTAATGTTTTGTGTTCCTTTTTCTGTATCCTTCTGGGCCTCCTGTTTTGAAATTTCCTTACATTCCTATACTGCCTGTTGTGAATTTAACTGATACTCGATAAAGATATGAGCGGCTTCCTTTACTGAGTCAGTTTTCTCTTTTGCTAGCTTATTATCTATTCACTTTTTCTTCTTTTTATTTGGCTTTTCCTTGGTAACCTTTGTCATCTTGCCTTTTATACGTACAACATTTCTCTTTTTTGGGCTATCTGGTATGTGAATACTATCAAATTATGGTCTCATCCTTTCTCTATTCAAATTATATTCATCCTTAATGCCCCCCAATTTGTCATTCATAACCTCTATTAAGATAGTTCTACTTTGAGTTATTTCATTTCTTATTATCTCCATCAAATATCTATTCAATAACATTTGTTCCATGAGCAAGATGTTAGCATTGTGCTGCTTGAATAGAAGATTAACTAATTTATCACTTAGGAAACTAGTCTGATATATAGATGTGTGCTTTTTTTTTTTTTTTTTTTAGTTGTTTAACCAGGAATAGCACACTAAGCTGAAAGCTTTTTTACAGGAGCGACCTGGGAGCACAAGGAAGTTAAGTGACTTGCTCAGGGTCACACAGTATGCAAGTGGAATCTGTGGGATTCAAACCCAGGTCTGGTCTGCTGGATGTTACCAGATTTGCAGCTCAGAGCCTTAGACCACTGCACTATACTGCCTCCTCTTCCCCGAGACTTACTTTCCCCGCACCTCCTTCTGACACCTTTTACATAACCCTGTTTCATTTTGGTCATCAAATTGTTTTAGACCAATAATGACCCCTTGTAAATCCTTTGATACTTCTTCAAACAATGTCTTCTCCTTATCCAGATAAAGCTCATTATTCCATATTTCTGGTGTTGTCTCATGCAAACTAAGTGAAGCACTTGACTCTTGTCCTGTGTATGAGCCCAATCTTATGGCTGTCTTCACACTGCTTATATTTGAGCAGTTTAGTTCAGATACTCTGTTTTTGCCATCAGTTTTCTCTAATATGCCTTCTGTTAAAAGAAGTGATGCTGTTATTCTGTTAGGGGATATTTGTAACAATATCTCTGGTGAGTTGTAAGATTTATTAGTGGTAGTAGATGTTTTAATATTACAGGAGCCTTCTAGAAGTTTATTTAAATGATCTGTAATTTTAGTCTGCTCTGCACACCATTTGTTTATGAATGGGCCTTCACTGTCTAAAGGGGATAAATTAGGATATTTCTTTCCTCTGTAATCTGGTGTTTACCATGTTGAGGAAAATGCACAAGTTTTATCCACAGTATACAAGTAAAACATATATAATATTTACTTGCTATTTAATAGTACCCACAATACCAGATTTGTAAGGCTATCTCTCTAAGCTCTTGTTTTCAACAGAATACAATACAAAAAAGAGATAAAAGTACAGTACTCAAACAGGGACTACAAAATGTCCAGATAAAATTATTGCACACTTAAATAAAACCTTGAATTTCAGGGATGTCTTTTTCCCATCAGCAGGAGCTTGAATAAGATGGTCTTTCTGATAATTACTTCAGTAATTCTTAATTTCCCATTCTCTGGGCACAGTTTTTCTTTCTTTTATCTCAAAAATAAAGTCCCAGTTCTTCATGTAATACAGGAATGGAAACAGCCACAATGAGAGTTCTGGTTAATGGGGCATCAACAGTCTTCCAGGGAAAATTTCTAAAAACAACAAAAGGTTTGTATTTGGCGTCTGTTAATTCTGTTAATTCACCATGTGGAGTCTTCACTAGATAGGGATAAGAGAGGAAAAAAAAAGATTCTAACAGTAAAAAATGTTTAAAAATCTAAATAAGAGGTTAAGTTATAAATTCTAAACTCACTATATGATATGCTTCAAGACAGAACAATATACTTCTTAATTTTTTTTCTTTTATCTTTAAACTACGTGGATAAAAAAGCCAAACAGCTGGAGGAAAAAAAAGGAGGTTAAACGTCTATTGAATTTGTTTATACTCACTTCTAACTGATTAAATACAAGATACTGGTCTTCGGTGGAGTGGGAGTTTGCTACTTGCAGATCCACAGTATCCACTGGCCCTTTTTCAAGATGAACTAAAAATGGGTAGTTAACTCAAAACAAGGAACTGCTTTAGCCGATAATACTGCAATTTACAATTTCAGCAAGAGAAGTTTTGTCAATTTTTTTTTCCAAGCCCAAAATGCAGCGTAATCAGCTTTATGAGTAGGGAAAAGGAAATCTCTTCCCTAATCTGATATCTCTGCTGTCTCTGCTGTAGTCTTTCTAAAGTGAAGCAGCTCAGTGAATGAACTAGCAAAGCTGTTACACAGCTATTTCCTCCCAGACAATCAATTATCTTTATCTGGTATAGCACCACATACTAACTGTAACCCCCATAGATTTCAATTAGATACTAAATTATCTTTGCTCATTAAGGAGAAGTAGGACACCTGGACCCTTACTTCAACCAGTACTATTGGCCAGTCTAATTCAATACCTCCTAAGTAATTTACCCATTTGGCTGACTAGTCAGTCTATAAATGTAATCAAATACATATCCATTTAACTAGCCTTCCAATGATTCTTATATGGGTTTTATTTGAGTGTCTATAAAGAATTGTATGCTTATTATCTTATTGTAGCACCAGCAGTATTTGCAGAAAGTCTGTAAACATATTGTTTTCCTTAAAAAATCTAAGAATCTACTAAATAGCCTGTATACTATATAAAAACTCCTAATCAATCACACCACTCAAGTTATCAGCTACAGTGTATCAGGCAGAAATGCAAAAAATGTTAAAAGAAATATTACGCACAAGATGCAAACAAAAAAGAAATAAAATATTTAATATCTAATTCACACTGCTATAACACCAAGGGGTGGAGAATTTCACTTATGGTTGCCTATACACCAACACATCTACCCTATGATTTAAAACATTTCATGTGTCTATGGATCACTATTTTTTTTGTTTGTTTGTTGAGGTGCTCTTCTGTGGCACTTAGTCTGAAATTCAGCTTCAGTTTTCCAACTGGTTATCACCTTTAGTATGGTTAGCAGTTCAGCCTTAGTGCGGCCGTCCCCCTGTGGGACGCCCCCTAGGATATTGGCTTGGGGCTGGCTCCTCTACCGAACAGGACTCCAAACTACTGGGGACATTGTACTAAGTACAGAAAGACTGTTCTGAAGAAAACCAGCAGCTCAAGATAATCTGGAAAAGTGCCGAAGTTAGTTAAAAGCCCTCCTAAGTTTATAAAATCAAAAAAGCTTCAAAACACTTCAATTTACACAGGCAACAGTGGCATACCTGTTATAAGCTTAGGGTAAGCCTTTCAGCACTCCTGCTCCTTCTCTTTCTCCTCAAGGGAATAGCGTGCAGCTGCTCAGCAGTCCTGATCATCCAGTTGTGATGCAACCACATATAACATGGTCAGTATTATAGCTAGAGATCTGCACTTTGGGATGCATATTATTTGGGAGAGGCCTTAGCAAGTTGGTTAATATAAAGACTGAAAGAGAGAGAGGAGTTGAGAGTAATGCCAAGGTATTTAAACACTTTAACTTGTTCTAGGGGTTGATTATGGCTGTTGCAGATTGTCAGGCTGGCAGCTTTGTGCATATTGTGTGGGTTAGAAAAGAGCATAACCTTGGGTTTTTTGTAATTCATGAGCAGTTTGTGCTGCTCAAACCAGGTCTTCACTGTTTTGTAGTTAGACTGTAGGTCAGCAGTTAGTGGGCATGGGTTTGGGCTACGAGTGAAGAGGACTGCATCATCCACATAAAGGATAAAGTTGCTATTACAAGCTGAGGGGAGATTATTCATAAATAAGCTAAAAAGTAGGGGGTCCAAGAATGGAGCCCTGTGGGACTCCAGATTGAATGGGAAGGCTGTTTAAGAGAGTGTTGCAGATCTTAACTTGCTGGGTTTGACCACCCAGGTACCTTCTGAACCAGCTAGAAACTATGGAGAGCCCAAAGGAAGGGAGATAGTGGAGCAGGAGGGAGTGGTTCACTGTATCAAAGGCCTTAGTTAGGTCAATGTAAATTGACCCAACTAAGTGGCACATATATGTTATACAGAAAGAAAAAAACAAAATTGAAATAGAAAATAGAGAAAATGTCATACTGGGAATCGAGAAATCCAGATGATACTTCAGCTTATTTTTCTCCTCAAACAACTCATGGGCTTAACATTTGCAGTATAATACAAAAGAAATTAACACAAATATAAGGTGCCCTACTCTGTTTCAATGCCAGATATGGAGGATCAACTCTGATCTTATCTCTGAAGGCAGCAGAAGTGAAAATGAATAGTGCAGCTTTACCTTTGGCTGAAATATGGAGTCCTGAAAGAATCACTCCAATTGAATTAAGTTTCAGTCAATTTAATGATCAATCTTACAAGTATCTAAATCAACCCCTGCTGAAATAGCAACAGTAGAACTGGGTAGATCAAAACTGGAAATCTTAAACAAATTCAGGAAGCTATCTTACTGGAAAAAATGTTTGAATATGTAAGACAAATGATTAGTTAAAATGCATTTATTGGAGAAAATTTCATGACTGCCCAACGATAATTATTCTTCCTGGCTTAATGAAATTAAAGAAATATCTTCAATACAGTTAAATTACCTATGTTATGACTATGAAAACAATACATATGGCTTCAAGTTATAAGTTCACAATTAAATCTAGGTTGAAAATTTAGTCTTCAATGGGAGACATACAGTGAATCAGAAGTCTCAAGTCTTATAATTGGGAGGTGATAAATATAGTCACACATCATTTGGAACCATGGCTCATTATCTTATTGGAACACGTAGGCAGAAGACTATTTCTGAAATTAGACTCAAAACATTTCCTTCCAAGCTAGTATCACATAGGTATAGAAATAAAGATGTATCAGTTGTACCAGTTGACCTTAACTGTGATTGTGGTTGAGGAGAATCTGAAACATTTTGCCATATCTTTTTACACTGTAGAAAATTCAATTATGTAAGAACTGAATGTTTGACCTCTTATCTTGGCCCAATTTAGGAGTCTGGGGAAATTATATTAAGAGATCTGATGAGTATATGTTCAGAAATAATGAACTGGGGCATTATTAAATATCTACGATGGCTATATTTAAAACAAATAAAAAATCATAAGGAGAAAAATCATGGAGAAAACTGTCTTCAAAACATTAACAGAAGGAATGAAAGGTTACCCATAAAATCTCTTTTTTACATTTAGTAAGATTTAGAAGGATATCCCTGAACTTAGCCCTGTTCTGTTCACTTTATCCCTAGGCTGACTTACTTTTTATTTGTCATTTGGTGTTCTCCTTCTTTTATTGTGAAATTAATGATTATAAGCACATTACACATATCATAGTGATCCCTACCTATGGTGTGTCCTGTTTACATTAAGTAACATCTTTTGCTGAATTAGTGATGGCAACTTATCCTAGGGATAATTGAACAGTTTAGAAATAATACTAACAATTATCTATTTAGATTATGCTTGTAATCCCCCCTGAGGAATATACACAAGTGCAATATAATGTTGGGTAATCTTGTCACATCCTTTGTGGTGTGTATTTCAATATATCACTCCATGTATGAACTAAGGACCTGCTGTACCCACATTTTAAATATTATGTGAGTATTGTTTAATTTTTGCATGCTATCATGGAATGTTATGTATACTTTGTAGTGTTTCTATATTTGTAAAGAAATGTAATGAGTCACATGAAAACCATGAACTCAGTTGAACTATATGAAACTCTTCCCTTAATAAACAGTCTTGTGGACCCTCAGAGTATAGTGATTAGTGACATAGACTATTGCCAGCCTCACCCACACTGATCTTGACAACATTAATTTTTATTACGCCATACCCACCAGTGCTGACTTTGCCACTGCCAATTGGACAATGAGACACCTCTGTACCTCTTACTTTACCTCTTAGCCAATTACCTGAGGAGCACAACATCAGTACTGATTTTGCTGTATGTGCCTGCTGTCCTAAACATGCCTCAGTGTCCCAGGCCCAGAGCTAACCAGAGAGGTTTCAAGCAGTTGAACCTGACTTCTGTCACCCTATGGAACATTCACTAATTAGGCATTGCTGTCATCACCAGGTTGGAACAGAGGCAATGTCTAACTGGAGAAAATATCTAATTTTGGGGAAGTGGACTGTAATTAGAGTTATTTTGTGGGTGGTAGGGGAGAGGAGAAAAAGCCAGCTTGCATGGTTTTGATGGGTGGTTGAGGGGTCAGATCTACAGTATGTCTGTGCCTCCCTTCTTTTGCCTTTATTTAAGTTTGTGTGACAGATGGAACCAAAAAAGCACCATTATATGGCTTGTGGTAACATTAGATCTGTGTCTATACATACAAAGGTCTGCATGTGAAGGGTACAGCTCAAAGACAAAAGAGACCAATTGTGTGGTGTGGAGGGATGGAAGATGTATGCATATACAAATAAAGTTGGAATGGATTGCAACACACCACTTTGGGGGGGATACAGATCAGAACCAAAAGAGTCCAATAACATGGTTTTGGGGGATGGCAGTTCAGTGTGCGAACAGATAAAAGCCAGATTTTGTGGCTTGAAACATGGAAATACAAATCTGAGACATAAAAGCCTGATAATACATTTTTTTTTTGGGGGGGCTCTGTTATTGTTTTTATATTAGTTTAGTTTTTCTGGCAGATGAAGCATGATTGTGTGGTGGTAGAGGCAGATATACCCCTCTGACAGTGACATTTCAACAGCGACTGACACTACAGCGACTACAGTGCCTGGACAGTCGGTGCTGGCAAGGGGCTTTGTCTAGCCCAAATCCCCAATTTTCCACCTGATTTTCTCCCCATTACCCCTGGAGCTTCACACAAGGTCAGACATGTGTGTGGAGTCACGCACGCATGCCATGGCCTAAGTTACTCCACTCCTCCCACCCCTGGTCTACTGCCTAGATCCCCTCCATCACCCCCCCCCACCATCATGCCTCCACATGGTGGTGGTCAAAGGCCAGGAGAGACATCCTCCCTTATATGGGAGATGAGAGCTGCCAAGCTGCCACTCAGTCCTCACCCAGCCCAGCTCCCTGACTGTCCCCAGCAACCTGTGCTCATCACTGAATAGGGGTTAATGGCATTTCATGAGGAAAGGCATGCAGTGCCTCAGTCCTCAACATCACTGGGCCAGCCCTCATTGCTCCTTTTCTGATAAAGCCAGGCTGGTTATGAATTCATATTCTTTTATTGGCACTAACCTTTTAACTCACTTGGTTCAGGCTAAGTCCCGACTCCCGACTTTTGAGAATCTATTCCTCACAGGCTCATACAGCATGACCAGTCATCTGCTCCCCAATCACAACAGTCTTAGTACCAGCTGCACCTCTAGTCACACAGGTACAGCTAGCCACTCATTGGGTTACAGGATTTATGCAGGAAATTTCCCAGATTGCAGGTCTATCCTTCAAATGAACAAAAAGTACCAACTTCAAGATAAGAACAAAGTTATCATCACTGCCAGATTACTAAGTTACTAATCGTTGATGGAGAACACATTTAATTATCCACTACTGTTTTGCCACATTAAATTAGTTAATTAAATAAATAAGTTCATTATACTTCTCTATGCTGAAAAAATACATAGTAAAAGCTGGACCCCACTGAAAATGAGAAATTGCCTCTAACTTGGACTGTCCTGATTAAATGCGTTATTAAAAATGTGTAAAAGGAGGACCCCACTGAAAAAAAGATCTTAAATCTCTGCTGTACTATCCCGATTAAATACAGTATAAAAACTGAGTCACACAGAACCCCATTGCAAACAAGATATCACAATTCATCTGGGCTATTCTGAGTAAATACAGTATACTGTAAAACTTTAAAAGCAGGACCCTACAGCAGAACCCTGCTGAAAAGCAAATGTTGCATGTAAGCTGATCTGTCCTCATAATATACACTGTAAAAAGCATTCAGATGACCCATCTTGCAGCTGTCTGGTATATTCCTGGTGCTCTAGTGATCCTCCCCATAAGGGCTTCTGACCCCCTCCCAACTCACCCTCCCAGGCACCACCCCAGTCCTAGTCACATAATGCTAACTGCAGCAATAGTGATGACTGGCACAGCCCTCTGCTTACCACCTCAACTGGTTTCAATCTGATGATTGCTGAGCAATCACAAGTATTGTACAGACATCTGTGTCTACTGTACTCATGATCGCTGACTGGTAATCAGATGGTGACCTGCCAAGGTGGTGAGCAGAGGGCTATGTAGGTCACTGTCACTATTGCCGTGTCTAAATATTGCCCCCCAGGCAGGCTATGTGCAAACTGCCACAGACCACACGTGGCCAGCTCTGAATATGGGGGCCTATACACCTTAGCCCAATGGAACCCAAAGTCAATGAAACAATGGCTAATAGGGACAAGAAAGACCTGCTCATAGCTTCAAGATATTGTTCAAACTTGTAACAGCATGAAAGCAGACATGTTTGGTACTGACTTATGCTTTTTTTGGACAGAAAAATATACTTGGCATTACCGTATCAGTCAAATGCTTCAGTTAATACATACAAAAAAATATCACACAAGTGGACACATAGGAGACAATATGACAAGCCAAAGCAGAGCAGTGCGTTCATCTCCAGGGTCTGTGCTATCACACGTGCATAAATAGACACCACCATAGGGCAGGTAACAGCTAAGTGTAATCCTAGTTTAATGTCATAGTTACTCTATCATACTGTTTACATGTTTGATTGTAGTACTAAATAGAGGAAACTCTTGCTTACAGTACATTGAAAATCTCAGAGGGAAGATAGCCATTAGACAGTGGCACCAATAAAACTGTTACTTTATTATCAATCTAGCATTATTTCCAAATAAACTCCTTACAAGTGCATATAAAGTGTAACCACTTAAATTCATCCACAGGATTTGCAGCACAACACCTGGACAGAGGGTTACATGATCTTTACTTACCTTAGTAGAGAAAATAACTTTAACTTAGCAAACAAACAGATTTACTAAAAACTGAGATTGGCTGTTATACTCAGTTGGAGGCTCATCACAATGACTGTCTGCCTGTCCCAGCCCGGTGACCCCACTGCCACAAGTTGAAATCTGATCCCACATCATCTTGTGCTCATCTATGAAGGAATTCAGCAGAGAGACAAAGTTCCCTTACGACTGTGCTTCAAGAGTGTTCAGTTGCTAATTTAAGACTACTGCCTAGAAAACTACATAAAAAAAATAATTGAAGACTTTAAGAAGTACGGGAACACTACATTGCTGCCAACAAGGACTTGTTTAGATAAAAATATGTAAAAAGAGGGTTCAGGTGTTCTTTCAGGCTAAAACAAGCTGCTTGTGCTGTTTCACTCCACTGATTGTCATTTGAGCTGGCAGAATAGTGCTACATGTAGGAAAGGAACTCTCCCCCCCCCCCGTGTAGTGATTTCAGCTAGTGGAAGGATCATGTTTCAACTCTGAAATTGTGCTTTGGCAGGAGTATGAAGTGCCCTTTTTACAGCTGCAGGGGACGGTGCCCTTCAGACATCTTTCTATCACTTGGGAAAAAAGGGCACTTAAGACTTCTTCCAAAGCACAGTTTCAGAGTTGAACCATAATCCTTCTACTACCTGAAATGACTACGCTGGGGGGGGGGGGGGGGGGAGAAATAAAGAGTTCCTTTCCTACATGTAGCATTCTCCTGCCAGCTCAAATTACAATCCGTTCAGTATAAACAGGATACATTTTTCCATAAGAGAACAAAAAGGGTCAGAGGGGTTGTTAATAAATGGATTACTCCAGATGTGTTTCAATTGATGAAATCTAATGATACTGCCTGGGACCAATTTAAAAAATCATGTAGTGATAATGATTTTAACAACTATCGTAGACTAAGGAACCTTTATAAAGCTAAGCTGAGGCAAAGTAAATCAGATTTTCACTTAAATAAACAATGTAATGAGTTAAAAAATCCTAAAAGGCTTGGGTCGGCTATTAAGACTCCTATAGCACCAACTACTGGAAATCAGACTGATTTGTTTAACATAAATAGTAATGTAACTACAGATCCAACTGAAATAGACAAGGCTTTTCTAAATAAATTTGTTGATTTACCCCATTATACTAAAGATTTTTCTTCAATTGATTATGTAAATTCTATTCAGTTAAAATTAGATGTTAATCAAGTTCCCCCTTTTTATTTTCGAGTGGTAAAACCAAAGCAAGTAATGAAATTACTTAAAAAAATGTCATCTAATAAAAGCTCTGGAGGAGATGGCCTTGAGCCAAGATTTTTAAAGTTAATTGCTGCCCATATCTACCTCTCATTGATTAAGGTGTTTAATCTTTCCCTTATAAATGGACAATTTCCAAGCCAGTGGAAACAGACTACAATAAAGTCAATACTTATGGGTCGAGTATTGGGTGATTTAGAAAGCTATCAACCAATATCCTTATTATCTTTGGGTAAATTCTTGGAAAAAATTGTTAATGAACTGTTTTCAGAGTCGCCCAGTTTTGATGGTCTCTGGTCTCCCGAGCAGCATGGCTTTCATAAGTATCATGGTACCAGGATGGCCTTGACCAGGTTCACAGACAACATCAGTGGGTCAATGGAGAGGGGAAAACTCACTGGTGCTGTGCCTGTTGACCTGTTCAAGGCCTTCGACCTGGTTAATCATCACCTGCTGCTCAGGAGGCTGAGGAACATTGGTCTGGTGGACTCACCATGTAATTGGTTTGATATCTTTCTGGCTGATCACCCTCTGAAAGTCTGCCATCAGGGTGTATCATCAGACTGTAGAACTATGGAATGAGGGTTGCCCCAGGGATCTATCTTGGGGCCCCTTTTATTCTCCTTGTTCATTAATGAGCTGTCTTCTCTCCTTGAGAGAACAGATGTCATAATGTACGCAGACGATAACATCCTTTATAGTAGCTCACCATCAGTGGATACTATGAACTCAGATCTAAAGCTGATTTCCAGGCCTTGGATTCTTGGCTTCAAAAACATCATTTGCTCTTGAACTGTAAAAAAAAAACAAGTGCATGCTGTATGGATCTAAGCAAAGATTGGCTAAGAGTATACCTCTTGTAGTTCAGGATACCTTAGGGGTTAAACTAGAACAGGTCACCCAGTTTAAATACATGGGGAATGGGATCCTACTGGACCCTCACCTTACTTATTCTCTACATATAAAACTGATCTGTAGGCAGATCAACCAAAGACACGGCGTTCTGTTGAAATTGTACAGTCTCTTGACTGAAAAAGCCAGATTTGCAGTGACAAACAATGTGCTGTTATGTATTATGAATTATAACTCATTCTTGTTTTCTGTGTTAACTAAAATAAGTCATTGCTTACTACTACCTTTCATGTTTTCTGCAGATTTGCCTTAAAACTACATTTTCATACACACCATTGTACTTTATACCAACGGGCAGGTTGGTTACTCCCCAAATTAAGTTGTCTATATAGCCTAAATTGCCTGACCTATAATGTTTTATGGATAGGGGTTGACTCTCCTTTATTTTCAATGTATGATTTTAAGATAGTTGATAAGACCCTACACTCCAATGGATTATCTAAACTCCTTGTTCCTAATGTAGGCACAAAGATGGGTATGAGCATTTATTCTGTAACCTCAGCAACTCACTGGAATAATCTTCCAGTGTTTTACAACTAGGTCTGGGATATGCAACTTTTAAAAAGTTTCTTAAGAAACATTATATTAGCTCAATAATATGTGAGTGTTTTTGAAAATGTTACTTACCTGTTGTTGTACTATATATTGTACCATGTAGGTGTTATTGTTGTTATTGTTATATGTAACATCTTGATTGTACTTACAGTCCCGGGTCATGTATGAAAAAGGGCCTTGGCTCAATGCACTTACCTGGTTAACAAAAGTTTAAACAAATAAAAAATAAACACCACAGGCACATTATTTTAATCTGAAAGAACACAGAAACAATAATTTTACATATTTTTATCTAAACAATGCCTTGTTGGCAGGGGTGTAGTGCTCCCGTACTTCTTAAAGACTTTAATATTTCTTTTTATGTGGTTCTCCAGGCAGCAGTCTTAAATCAGCAACTGAACAGTCTTGAAGCACAGCTGTAAGGAAACTTTGTTTTACCTCTCTGCTGAATTTCTTCACAGAAGAGCACAAGGTGATTTGAGATCAGGTTTCATCTTGTGGCAAGGGGGGTCACTGGGGTAGGACAGGCAGACAGTCATTGAGATAAGTATCCAATTCAGTGAAACAGGCAGTCACAGTTTTTAGTAAATCTGTTTGTTTGCTAAGTTAATGTTACTTTCCCCACTAAGCTAAGTAAAGATCATGCAACCCTCAGTCCAGGTTTTCTATTGACAATCCTGTGGAAGAATTTGGGTGGTTACACTTTAATTGCATTTCTAAGGAGTTTATTTGGAAACACTGTTCGATTGATAATAAAGTAACAGTTTTATTGGTGCCTGTGTCTAATGGTTATCTTCCCTCTGAAACTTGCAAGGTACTGTAAGCAAGAGTCTTCTCTACTTAGTACTGTAATCAAACATGTAAACAGTAAGATAAAGTAACTATGACATTAAGCTAGGATTACACTTAGCTGATACCTGCCATATGGGGGTGCCTAATTATGCACTTGTGATGTCACAGACTCTGGAGTTGAATGCACTGCTCTACTTTAACATATCATTTTGTCTCCTACATATCTACTTGCGTGATACATTTATGTTTCTATTAACTGAAGCATTCAGCTGACATGATAATGCTATGCATGTTTTACTGTCCAAACAAACAAGCAGAAGTCAGTGCCAAATACGTTTGCTTTCATGCTGTTACAAGTTAGAACTACTGTATCTTGAGGCTATAGGCAGGCCTTTCTGACCCCCATGAGCCATTTTTTAATGGACTTTGGATTCCAATGTGCTAAGGAGTATTGGCCCCATATTCAGAACTGGCCATGTGTGGTCTGTGTCAGTTTGCACACAGCCTGCCTGGGGGGCATTATTCAGACAATTAGCTCACTGCAACTGGAGCGTGCAAACCGTCTAAATATGTGGCCATGTCAGTACAGTACATAATGACTCTGTGCTGTGCTGACACAGACCCAGACTGAATACGGCTGACAGGAGCACAATTTATTTACTTGGAAAATTTTTCACCAGGAAAGACAACATGAACTGTAAACAGCTCATTTTCAGAAGCATCCTGGGTGCATGTAGGGGGTTGGGGGAGTACAAGAATTGGGAGAACAAGCAAACACATAGCAATAACAGAGCAATAGAACTACAATTACTAAAACAAAACAGTGTAGTACAATTACAAAGCAGAAATAACCCAGACCAACTGGCTAGGGTAAAGAAGACCATGTTCAGATATAACGTACATTGCAACAACCCAAGAGCAGGTGATCCAATAGAGTACAGTATTCTGCAAGGAGGAACAGAACCAGGCAGAAAAGAAGAGGAGAGAAGAGAAGGAGAGAGGGAGGAGGAGTGGAATGTGGTGAGTGACTAGAGGGGAGGACAAAGATAAGGAATAGGGAGGCTGGAGAAAATAGGGGTAAACTAGGAATGGAAAAAGGGAGAGCATGAGTGGGGGGAAGAGGGGGTAGTGTGGGGGAAGGACAGCAGTAGTGTCAAAATAGCACAGTAGGTTGTGGAAGGTAGTAGCAATGGAGGTAGCATGGATGAAATGTGATCATGGCATGGCTTCTGTAGGCCATATTTATCCCTAACATGCTTATGACACCTTTGGGCATGGAATGCACTATGGCCCATTTGCATGCCCATTAAGACCCAATTAACATGTGTGCATGCCCCCCGATTCTGAAGCTGTCTTACATATTCTTTGTGGTCTAATGGTCCCCCTACTACACTATTTACCTGTCCTTTAGCTGTCTCAAATATTCTTGGTGGTGCAGTTGTTCCTGTACCCCTGATTGACTGTCCTGTAGCTGTCTTGAATATTCCTGGCAGTCTAGAGATCTCCCACCCCCTGATCACCTGTCCTGTACAGTAGCTGTCTTGAATATTCCTGGTGGTGTAATGGTTCCTGTACCCCAAACTGACCATTCTGTAGCTGTCATGAATATTCCTGGCAGTTTAGGGATCTCCCCCCCAAGGGCATCTGATCTTCTGCCAACCCGCCTGCTCAGGACCCTCCTCCCCACAACCCCCCTTCACACAGGTCACCTAAGCAGAAGTACGGCAATAGTGACAGTGACCTACACAGCCCTCTGTTCACCACATTGGCAGGCCACTGTCTAACTACTAGTGAGCAATCATGAGTACAGTAAACACAGGTGTTTGTACAGTACTTGCGATTGCTCAGAGATCATCAGATTGAAACCAGTTGAGGTGGTGAGCAGAGGGCTGTGCCAGTCATCACTGATGCTACAGTTTGCATTATGTAACCAGGGCTTGGGGGGTGTCTGAGAGGGTGAGTTGGGAGGGGGTCGGTTGCCTGTATGGGAGGGACCACTAGACCACCCAGAATATACCAGACAGCTACAAGTATGGTTTTAAAATGCATTGTTGCAGGACACATCAGTTTACATGCAACATCTGCTTTTCAGTGGGATTCTGCTGTAGGGTCCTGTTTTTCCAGGTTTGCAATATAATTTCCAAGGATAGCCCAAATGAGTTGTGATATCTTGTTTGCAGTGGGGTTCTGTTTGACACAGTGTTTACACTTTATTTACACATTATAGTACAGCAGAGATGCAAGATCTTTTTTCAGTGGAGTCCTTCTTTTACTCATTTTTATAATGCATTTGCCCAGGTTGGTCCAAATTAGAGGCAATTTCTTATTTTCAGTGGGGTCCAGCTTTTACTATCTATTTTTCCAGGATATAGCAGTAATGTGGACTTATTTATTTAATTAACTTGTTTAATGAGTCAAAGCAGTAGTGCATGTTTAAATGTCTTCTCTGTTAAGAATTAGGAACTTAATAACCTGGCAGTGATAACTTTGTTCTCTTCTTGAAGTTGGTACTTTTTGTTCATGTGAAAGAAAGATCTACAATATGGGGAATTTCCTGCAGAAATCCTCTAACCCAGTGAGCGGATAGCTGTACCTGTTTGACTGGAGGTTTGGCTGGTACTATGCAGTGTGTGAGTGGGAAGCAGCTGACTAGTTGCTACATATAAGCCTGTGAGGGATTAATTCTCACAGGTCAGGAGTTGGGACCTGGTCAAGACCAAGTGAGTTAGATGGTCAGTGGCAATAAACAATATGAATTAATCTGGTTTTATCATATAAGGATCAGTGAGGTAAGTGTGTTGTTTTGTATTGATAATTTTGTTTGTATTGAATGGCCTTTCCGATGGTGAGGGTCTGGACTGGGCTGGATCCAGCAACTCGAGTGATCTCTCTTTCCCTCAAGCTTGCCCCTTGCTGCCAGCCTCCCATCACCCCTTCTGTAAGTGAGCATTGTACCCATGAAATGAAGTCCACATGTATCTGATGGTTGATGGCAGTTCTTCAGCATTAAATCCAGTGCTGCATTCAAATGTGGGAGTGGCTGAAACCTCACTTGGTAACTGATTGCTGATGAGTGACCTTAAATAGCTGTGTGTGTTTTCAGAACTTCAGCCAGTTGCTTCAGAATCTTGTCTGTTTTACATATCACTAGCTGGCTAAACCACAGCATTGGCTAAACCTGGCAGATTAAGCATATTGAGGACCACTGAGTAAAGCTGACTGATTGCTTTTTTTTCCCATTACAGTACTTCTTTCTTTTTAGTTTTGAAGCAAGGGAAGCTCCCACCCACCCTACCCCATTCCCTCCCTCCCGGCTCATTACCTTATATAGTCCCAGACCCATACACCTACTCTCTGCCTGGGAAAATGAATGATGGGGCACAACAAAACAAAACAAACAAAAACATGTTTCTTCTTTATTCTTTCCTTCTTTATTTTGGCCTCTGTATACACCACAGAAACCAGCCAGGATTTACATTGTCAACTGTGGGCACTGTGGGACTGTCTTCCACAGGATTTTTTCCAACATTTGGGTCACTGTCCTACATGCTGGGCACTCGGGGACCTAAGGGCTCAGCTCTGAACAGCATGGGAAGAAATGACCATTCTCCGCTCCAAGTTGCAGGGAGACGATTACAACAGCAACCGTCTGTCACACCTCCAACATCAAATTGATGCACCTCATCCCCAGAGGGTAACCAGGTCTGGAGGTTGGCAGTTGGTTGGGAAAGACATGGTGAGCACCCCATCAAACAACCCACACAAGCTCAACATCTCAAAAAAATAACAATACCAGCAACAAACAGGTTCCTACCTCTGACATCCAAGCCAAATGCCAAGGCAGAGGATTTAGCATGTCAGCAGCAACCAAATAAAAATAAAAATGTTGAATAATCAAAATAGATCAAAAAAGGTAAAAACAAAAGCAAAAAAAGAAACTTTTGATTATAGGAGATTCCATGATTTGGGAGCTGGGCCCCACTTACTGCCCAAGGTAGTGGTCAGATGTCTCCCAGGATCATCAGCATGGAGGGACAATGACCACAATGAAAAAATCATACAGAGTGCAGAAGACAATACAAACATTCTTATCCACCTAGAAACAAATGATCTTGCCAATCAGTCACTAGAGGAGACCAAAGAACAGCTGACCAGACTGGGTGATCAGTTGGCATCCATTTCATCTGACATCTCCTTCTCTGAGGTTCTGCCTGTCTTGGAGAAGGGTGGCAGCAGGCAGAAGATCAGGGAATGAGAAATAGGTAAACTAAATGCTTGGCTTAGAATCTGTTGCAACATTAAAGGACACCAATTCATAGGAGATTGGCAGACCTTCTGGGAGAAGGAGTGCATTAAATTCGATGGCCTTCACCTAACAAAAAAGGGGATCAACGTGCTGGGGTAAAAGTTTTATGTTTTTCAGGTAATTTAAACTAATGGATGGGAAGAGGGGTCTGACACCCATTATGTCACACAGGATAAAAGTTGCCCCTCCCCCTTTAACTAGCAAACCACCAGCAGGACAAAGTGTGGAGTGCACCACAAATGGTAAGAAACTCAGATATCCAGAGGAATTTAAAAATGGTAAAAATGACATGCAATGTGAAAAGGATAAACTCACTAACAATGTAGGAAGCCTGTGTTGGAAGGCAATATGCAGCACTGCCCACAATCTGGCAAATAAGATACCAGACCTTACTGCCATGATGGCAGAATCAGACCTAGACTGCTTAGCAGTGACAGAAACATGGTTCAGTGAGAACTATAGCTGGGATGTCACCATCCCAGGATACAACTTGTTCAGAAAGGACCAGAAGGGTAAAAAAGGGGGAGGGGATATCTATCTGTGCAAAAGAGGGAATCAAGGCTACAGAAATCCAGGGGACCCACAGTGAAGCCAAAGCCATGTACATTACTCTCAGAACTGGAAATAAAGCCCCCATACAGATAGGAGTGATATACCAATCCCCATCTCAGGAATTAGGAAAAGACAAGGAAATTCTACACAACATTCAAAAGATGACAGAGAAGGGTGAGCTACTACTGGTCTGAGGTGTTAATTTACCAGATGTAGACTGGTGTTCCTAACACAGCTGCTTCAGAAAGGAGTAAGGAATTCCTAGTGGCACTCCATGGAGCAGACCTTAGCCAGCTGGTGGAAACCCCCACCAGAGAGGAAGCAGTCCTAGATCTTGTGCTAACCAACAATAACAGAGTCCCAAGTGTACATGTGGGAGTCCATATGGGATCAAGTGATTATAGGACTGCATGGTTCACAGTAAACATGACCGAAGACATCAGTCACTCTGAACAGAAGCTCCTGGAATTCAGAAAGGTGGAATTCATCCAAGTTTGTAATGAGACTGCATTGCTCCAGCAGAGATTCAGATTACACTTATCTCTCTCTCCCAACGGTGTGTGTGTGTGTCTGGCAATGCACAATGATTTACTGCTGTCGGTAGGGTTTGTTAACCCTTTCAGGACTGATCTAAGACTAAATTATAGACAGAGCTCCACCATTCCTCTTCCCTCTGTCTGTCTGTCTGTCTGTCTGCCTCTGTCTCTCTCTTTCTCTCAGAACCAGACTTATACAGGGAAATGCTGAAAGGTGAAGCTGACCAAACTTGATAACTTACTTGACTTTTTTGTAAACTTAAACAACAGGTTAATTCATATTAAACAGTTCCTTTCAATAAAGGAATGTCCACACTGAACTTGAAGAAACAACAAGGTTCCCAAATTCATTAATCATATTTATACATAGCTCCGGGTCTTGTGGGGAACACATTCAGCTTTCCCACTGCTGGTATGGCCATAATTGCAGATTTTACCTGTATAGAGGAGGTTGCACAGTCTTTAGGGCAGCATTAGATCAGGACCGCTATGGTCAGAAAAGTTTGAAGGCAGCACATGTCCCAAAGCACATCACAGTGCCTACCAGCCCATTATGCTTTGCAGGCACCCAAACTCTGAATGATGCCCATCTCTCTTTCTCTCTCCACACTGGCTGAGCAGCTCCCCCTCGGTATATGCAATCCTTGCAACTTGGGGATTTGCGGGTTCCATTATGACCTTTGCATCCTTTCCCAGAACTGGCAGCAACTCTCCTCGAATTCTGAATGGGGACACATCCCATGGAGCTCCAAGGCTATTTGCTCTATGCCACATTCTTGCCAACTGGATCCCTACACGAATTGGTGCAGGGTGCTAGGGCACTCTGTGACTTGTGGATGCTGGCTCCCCCCTTGACTTTAGCTGCCTGCAAGGTACTGTGCAGCTTGTGGCTATGGGCTCCCACTTCTTCCTCTGCATTCCCTGAAGTGCCACTGACCTGGGTCTGGAGTGAGCAATTGCCCCTGCCCAGCCCCAACTCACTCTCACTCCTCCGACCAGGACTCCCCTTCCCACCTACACTGCTTTGCTTTATCCCCCATGAACCCCTGGTGACTTCCCAACCAGCAGGAGGCTCAACCTGAGTGCTGAGAAAAATTAACCCTTTTCGCTACTGGGCTGAATTAGGCCACAAAAAGCCAGGCAGGTGCGAATAGACTAGTAATCTCCCAAAGTAAAATCCCTGATTTTCTTTTTATTATTATCTTGTTATTCATTTTTTTTTATTTAATGAGTTTAATAGCTTTTATGATAATGCTTTATTTACTGTAGTGTGTTTCATGTTGATTTTATGTACGGCG
This sequence comes from Neoceratodus forsteri, assembly GCA_016271365.2. NCBI lineage: Eukaryota > Metazoa > Chordata > Ceratodontiformes > Ceratodontidae > Neoceratodus > Neoceratodus forsteri. The sequence continues at coordinate 622,759,292 of JADMNL010000023.1, read as the reverse complement.
CCCAGAGCCTTGGAGATTGGGCATCTTTTAAATAAAATTTGCCTTGCCTTGCCTTTGCCTTGCTGTTACATAAACATAGAAACAGATGGCAGATAGTGACCACTGGGCACATCTACTTTGACCAATTTTAGTTATGATCACTTTTGCTGCAGACCCAACTTGCCCTACAGCACTGTCTCTTCCACCTTTCACCCCCTTCCTTCCTCCTAGGATTCCTTTGTGCCTGTCCCAGGCATTTTTGAAGTGATTTCACCCCACTGCTTTCCATGGAAGACTGTTCCAGGGAATTCACCACCCTTTCTGTGCAGAACTGTTTCCTGACATCTCTCCTGAATCTACCTCCTTTCTGCTTCATATCATGACCCCTTGTTCTACATCACCTTTTCTCTGAAACATATCTCCCTCCTGAGTAAAATTATTTGCTGAAAGCAACATTCTGCTGCTCAAAGTGACAAGGGCTGCTACTCATCTGAGCCACTGACATTTTATTTTAAAACCTCCTCGAGAGCACCTTTTAGGAGCCCTATTCCCAGATAACAGGAAGCAGGAAGAGAGACTGGTAGTTCAATTACATTTACTTGTGAACTACTGGTCTAGTGGGGCAGTGTATTTTCATCAGTGGGGGCACTTTTGTTATTGAAATATGTGCCAGAGCCCGGCATGATGAGTTTTTCCCCATTTTATTTATTTTAATTCATTTTTAAATTGCTGTTTGTTGTTGGGGGCAGCATGACCTCAGATTTGACTTCTGGGTCACTTTCTGTATATTAGTCAGCCCTTCCTCAAGCAGGGCACATGTGGTGCTGCGCGTAGAGACACACACATTTGGTGCATGACAGCCATGTCTGGCATGGAAGGAGGGGAAGGATACCACAATACTCAGCTACATTTCCAAGACAGGCAGAATATATCATATAGCGGAGGCCTAGTCACACTGTATTAATCTCCCTTACTCCTGCCTGGTAAATTAGTACTCTAGAATATATCCCCCTGAGTTAGACTATCAGTAACCTTTCATTCCCCATGAGATTCCTGGAAACAGGGCCTAACATTAATAAAGGCTATCCCTGCAGCTCTTTGTGCGATGTTGTGACAGCTCTATGGTTCTTTATCAAGTCCTATAACACTCAGATACAGTACATTTACAGCTGCAATATACTGTGTAACAGTCTCCTGTTTTCTGGGGTAGCTACTTAGTATTCTATTTCCTTGGCCTAAAACAATGGACATCTCAGAAGGATTTATTATACTCAGCTCCGGTGAGGTGCCTATGCTATGTATTATATATAACAATTTCTGTATAGAGAGCCAACCAGGTTTTGATGGCCTTAAATGTGAGCAATGTCTTGAGACTGAATCATTAAAATGTAGGATTGTTGAACTTGAATGTATTATCGCAAATATTAATATAGGACAAAGTAGTGGTAACACAGATCCAGCCAAAAAATTACCTGTTACATCAAAAGTTCTAGAGCAGATAAATAAATCTCAATGGGAATCACAAAAACGTACTAGAGAGGATAGTACTAGTGATAATAATGATTGGAGTCCTGTTGTGAATAGGAAGAAACATAAAAAAGGGAGGAGAGGTATGAACTTTAACCTCCCAATTCATAACAGATTTTCCCCACTGGCCCTTGGTGAAGAAGAATCCCAACCTCCTGGGACACTAGAAAATTTAGCTGGTAGAAATCCTACACCAACTATGACTGGCAGAACAGAACCTGGAATAGAACTGATTGATCATTCAGAAAGAAGCTCCTAGTAAAAATACCACAGAGAATGGGAAAATAAAGAAACATACTGTAGTTACCACTGCACAAATCCATGCAATAAATCAGGAGGGATCAACTCTGTCTGCTGAAATTAGCACAAACAGAGGGAGCACTAAATGGTAATGATGTTAAACAGCAGCCAGCCCAGACCTCATGCAACACAGGCGAGAAGATACTAGATAATACAGCCAATATGGAGACTAACCATCTAACCCCTAACACCAAGAGACAGGAGTATGTTTTGGGGACTCCATTATTAAATATGTTGACACCTACATCTCTAAGGGGGACAAAGAAAACAGAACTTGTTCCAGTTATAGAGGAGCATGGGTTAGGCACATTGACAGAATGATCCCATCAGTTTAAAAAAATGCAGGCAACAATCTGCTAGTGGTTCTCCACATGATAACAAATGATATTGACAAATTCACAGTGGATAACATGAAAGCAGATTTCATTAAATGAAGAACAACTATAAAGCAAAAAGGATGCGAATACTGCATATCTGAAATTTTACCAGTTCCTAAAGCAACTATAAACAAACATCACAGGACGAAACAGGTCAATGAATGGCTTAGGAAATGGTGACAGCAAGATAATGTGAAATGTATCAATCACTGGGAAAGATTCTCCACAGATCCAAGCCTCTTTAGTTGGCATGGTCTTCATCTTGGCAAAAAAGGGAGCTGTAGTACTAGGTAAACAAATAGCCCAAACCATTGAGGATTGTTTAAACTAAATTGTAGGGGGCAATCAGGGATGGCTCTAAATCATAGTATTAAAATACAAAATAATTATAAAATATTAGTTGCAAACACCAGAAGTCTGAATGTGCACAAACTCACAGAACCAGTGGGGATCCTACTAAAAAACCAAATAGATATAGCGGTGCTATGTGAAACTTGGTAGGATGAGTCCTCAAGCTGGTAAGACTCAATACCTGGGCATTCTCTTTACTCAAGGAACAGACCAAACAAAAAAGGTGGGGTGTATGCATTTATGCTTCTAATGCAATTGCAGCAGCAGAATATCCCCCTACAGAATACTAGAGATGAAATTGAGGGTATATGTATACAAATTAGATAACATAATGACATTTTTTTTTCTTTTTTTTGATTAAGTATTTTATGTGACCACTCCCACTGCTGGGCCATCTGCCCAGTCACAGACCCCTCTACTGCAGCTTTCCCCATATAAGCCACTTCTCCTGAGACCCCCTGGCTTGCCCCCCTGGGCTGGGCTGTGGCACCTGACTCCTCTGAAAGGAGCCATGGGCAATGGGATAGGGCTGGAGTTGGCTTGGGGAGCTGATGGCAGTCAAGGGGGTGGGCATCATTGAGGCAGAGGGTTGGCTGGATTTTCCCCATAGGCTGGGGCAGAAGCATGCAATGATCCCAGCGTCCATCCTGCCCCCATAGCTCCTTCCTGGTGCCAGTTGCTGTGGCACCACCAGCCTCTGCCAGAAGTCATCAAGTACTGACAATATCCCATACCCTCCCCCCAGAGAAGAAAAGCAGTCCTGGGGATGTTCAATCCTTCTGCCCTGGCCAGTCCTCTGACAATCCAGGTCTGTTCCTGAACCCGGGTCACTAGCATCACAAGCAGAAATCTAACCGCTGTGCCGATGGGCCATGAAAACAACTTTTTATTTGCAAACATCTAAAGTCCTCCCTCTGCAGATCTTAACCATGACCAACAACTTATCACAGAAATTACACATCTAGCCTCTTATCTCTGATGCTGTAGTGGTCAGAGATTTCAATTTACTGGGTATTCACTGGGGAGAACTTACATCCACAACTTCCAAGGAAGGACTTTTTCTTGACTCTTTAATCATGGCAGGCCTACAGCAAATGGTGGCTGAGCCTACAAGTGATGCTAATATTCTGGATATTGCCCTTACTAATATGCCAGTAGATATTAATAACATTAATATTGCATCACCAATATGGAATAATAATAACAAGACTGTCTTGTTCGATATCAACATAAAAAGAACTACAGTGGGGTGGACCGATTTTAACTATAATTACAATAAAGGTAACTATAAGAAAATCAATGAAGCATTGGTAGGATACAATTGAGCCACACTCTTCACTGGCAAAAGCACTGACAAATTTTGGGAATTATTTGAATCAATTATTCAAGAACTAGAAAATATCTACATCCCTATCAAAAAACACACAATAAAAAGGTCACATCTCTCCTTGGTTAACACACTCCATTAGACTTCATATTCATAAAAAACAAAAGGCCTTCAATAAAATGAAAAAAATACCCTAGCTCTGCAAATAGTATGGAATATAAAATAGAGCTCAAGAAAACCAAAAATGTAATTAAGAGGGAATGAAAGAAAACTGAATTTAAACTTTCAGTTACTAGGAACCCCAAAGCATTCTTAGCTTATATATATTTTTTTATTCATTTCTTTTCGTTCTCGGCTGGGGGGGTCAGTTTTTGGTTCCCCCCTTCCAGTCAGCATTCATGGCCACTGTCCAAGTCATGGCCAGAGCTTCACCTCCCCACTACAGCCCTTCCCAGACTGCATCACAGTGGGTACTTACCCCACCAGTGTGGAGACCTGGAGGGCAGCCCCAGGATGGAGCTGACTTGGGCACGACTGTGCTGTCTCCATCGGGGCAACTGTCATGCTGCAGAGGATTTTTCTTTTTCAGTAGCCCCCTTTGGCACTGGCATGCAGTGGCATCAATAACATTGCAATGCACACTTACATATGTTGCACGTTGGACACCGCCAACACCGTTCCTTGCTGTTGGCCCTGAAGCTGCACAGCCCCCAGCAGTAGCCAGGAGCTGGCACCTTGGCAGTCATACCCCCTCCACCCTCACCAGATGAGTTGAGCTGTCCCTAGGATGCTCGATCCTCCTCTTCCTGGCTGACCCCCCAGCAATCTGTGCCCATTCCTGAACACAGGTTGCCGGCATAGCATGAGGTGCAGCATCCAGCACCTCAACCCCCAGTGCCACCAGACATTCTTTGCTTATATTAACAGCAATAAAAATAGGGAAACTGCATCAATAAACTAACTGTAAATGGTTGGGAAATTCACAACTTAGACATAGTGAATACTTTTAACCAATATTTTGGGTTAGTCTTTAATACCAAAGAGATATTAGAGGCCAATGCTAACTCCATACCTAAACCAAAAGAAATCAGTACTGAAGAGGTAGTGGAGGCACTGAAAGCAATCACACTTAATGCTGCACCAGGGACAGATATATCAATCCACATTTTCTAAAAAACACAATTCTATCTATCACCTTACGGCTTAGACTTATATGCAATGCTACCCTTTTTAATGGTGCCATTCCTGAGGAATGGAAAGAGGCAAAAATCATCCCATTACATAAAAAAGGAAGCAAGAATGATGCAGGTAATTACTGCCCCATCAGTTTAACGTCTATAATTTGTAAGATTATGGAAAGAATACTTAAAACTAGGACAGATGAGGCACTGGAATTAAATGGTTTGAAAGATCAGAAGCAACATGTCTTCACTAGAGGTAGATCTTGTACCACAAGTCTAATTGTTTTTTATGAGACAGTTAGTAGATCTTTAGATCAAGACATCCCGGTTGATATATTTCTCGTCTTCCAAAAAGCCTTTGACAAGGTATCCCACAGGATACTAATTGACAAAATGACTAGTATGAAAATTGAATCAAATATAATTAATTGGATCAAGGCATGGTTATCTAAAAGAACCCAGGTTGTTAAGATCTCTGACACCTGCTCCACCACAATAGGAGTTACTAGTGGAGTGCCCCAGGGCTCTGTCCTGGGACCAATTCTTTTTGGTATATTTATCTCTGACTTACATCATGGGATAACAGGTCATATCAGTAAATTTGTGGATGATATGAAACTCTCCAGTGAATTTGAGACTTCATCACTAGAAGCAAACATTTTCAAAATTATTTTGAGCAGTTAGAAAATTGGGCAAATCTAAATAAAATGACATTCAATGTAGATAAATGTGTCCTAATACACTTTGGGGCTAGAAACCTACAGACACAATACTATCTAAATGGGAACCCATTGAAACATGTCAAAACTGAAAAAGATTGAGAGATCATAATTAATAACATCTTTCTATCAGGTGAACACTGTAGACATATTGCATTAAGGTCCAATGGGATACTGGCATACATAAAAAGGGCATTTACATTTAGACAGGAAATCTGCATCCTGCCTTTCTATAAAACTTACATGAGGCCACATCTTGATTATGGGGCATCCTTCTGGGCAACTTCTTTGACAAAGGATAAAAAAAACTCCTGGACAGTGTTCAGAGAAAGGCAACAAAGATGATCCCCTGGTTGCAAAATCACTACTATTATGACAGATACAGTGAGCTCAACTTATATCATCTAGAAATGAGATGCCAGAGGGGAAGGGAGACTTTTTAGTATTATATACAATCATACAGAATGACCAGCTAATGGCAGAATGTGGCATAACATACTGTATGCTAATAAATTTGGTTATCTAAGATGTAACAATAAACAACTACTTGTGCCTAGGACATTTACAAATAAAAGAAAACAATTCTTCACTGTTAGAACTAAGAAGCTCTGGAACAAACTGTGGCAACATATTGTGCATGCCAATACAGCTACGCAATTTAAGAAATCACTTGACAAATATATTATGGGTATCTAACTTTATTTCCCACATGGTGTGGGAAGGTAGACTCAATGGGCCTTGAGCCTTCTTATTCCTTAAAATAAACAGAGTAATACCAAGTAATACCTTATTGACTCCAAAAGGCATTTAAAGGTCTCCAAACATCCTCACTCTCCCTCTCTTCCTCCAGGGTGCACATATTGAACTCCTTCAGTCTGTCTTCATAGAGCTTCTGATGCAGACCTTGCACCATTTTGACGGCCCTCACCTCTCTTCTTGCCACTTTCTCCTTTTTCCATTTGTTCCCCCTTCCACACCTTTCTCCTTTTACTGTTCCTCCCCCTTCTTTCTTTGCTAATCCCTTTCTTCCTGGAATAACTTGCATCCTGGTGGGACTCTGTCCCCTTGGGATCTTCCTACTCTCTGTCTCAGCTTGTAGTAGTCCACTTTTTGCTTCCCCTATTTCTTCCATCACCCCTCCCCTTGGCTACTTTAAAAGTCTATCAAAGTAACATTTGAATTGTCCACTGAGGACTGTGGTTACCTCTTGGATGAAAGCAGGCCATCACCTCAGTATAGGTTCTTATCCTTCTGGCTTGGCCCGCAGTCCTCAATGTAGACATACCTCTGCTCCCTGAACCATTCCTTTTACCATTACTTGAAGGTCTTTGGTGCAAAGCTCCCTCTCCTTCCACATATAATACAACACACACTCACCACTCACTTTTAAACACATGGGAAACACAGGATCAACAAGATAAATGATCTACCATTACCAAAAATGAAATTTACACAAGGAGCTGACTACAGCAGTTCATCTTATTTATTTATTTATTTATTTATTTATTTATTTATTTATTTATTTATTTATTTATGTGTTTGTTTATATCTCAGATTACAGTACCTTTGAGTCAGGGGCTCTTTTACAAAGGTTCCATGTCAGTAGACTGACAAGAAAGCATACAAGACAAATTAGACAAAAACATGCAATATCAGCAATAAATACAATTAAGGCAGTTAGAAACAGTCATGACAAATACATTCTAAATACAGTAGTTCAATACAAACTGAGGCATAATATAACATGCAGGGTAGAGCTTTACATTTAAGGCCACTAATCACTCTTATCAAGCTAATGTACAGTATTAGCAGTTGTAGTGGCTCTGACCAGAACTTTTTTTTCAAGTAATAGAAAGACATCTACAGGGCTCTGCCCCTTGCAGCCATAAAAAAATATTTGTGGGCAAAGGGCTTACAAAATGGTGATCCTGCTGTCTCCAACCCCTGCATGTGTGCATTGAGCATACATGGAATGTCCTTGCTATCCCTGATGGAGCTGACATCCAATTTGAACATTCACAGCTTAACCACATGACTGATTCAGGTGATAGTCAGGCTAAAAATAAATGAATAAATAAATAAACCTTCCTGCCTGTGTTGTCAGAGCCACCAGGGTTCTCCAGGGCATGTTGGTATCTGGGTGGGGTGGTGGGCTTAACAACAAAAAATACTACACAGTATCATACCTTGAACTTTGGCAGTGTTTTAGGCCACGAAAGGGAGTGGCACTTGAGATATGTGTGGTAAGTGATTAGAAGCAATGTGTGTACCTATTACAGTAATTGACTCAAGCAGTCAGAACGGGGTCAATGTATCCAATATGGACTATAACTACATGTCAATTATGGCTCCCTTTGTTTATTTGAGTCTAAGATTACAAAGTACCTTTGAGCTGAAGCTCTTTTACAAAGGTTCCACCTCAGTAAGTACAGGCATCTAAGTTCATACAGGCTTCAAAAATTACAGTATAAAACAATCAGTAACACTGATAGTCATAACATATTATTACAAGGACACTACAGGAAACACTGGGAGGTGTATACAACTAAGGAATGGGGATGTGGGGAGGAGAGGGCATGGGGGTGACACAGGGTATGGCAGCCTATGGGTCTTTGTCAAGGACAGAGCAGGGGTAAGTACATTAGATGGGCATTGGAATGATGAAGTGCTTGGTGGGGGCAACAACAGGCAGCAGAAACTATGAGCAGCATGGGTGGGGGTATTGCTTAAGCAGGGCAGTCACAGGAGCTTGAGGCAACAAGAGTGAGGCAGAGCTTAGCCTTGAAAGAGCCCAGCGATGGTGAGGCACAGATGTCACTAGTGAGACTATTCAGTCAGCTAGGTGCCCTGTATACAAAGGACATTTGGCCTTGGGGTTGTGCAAGAGTGGGGAATTTGCAGGAATTGAGGTTTAGAACTCCTGGTGTTGCAGTTGTTGATTCTGGGTTTGAGGAGGGAGCAGACTCCAGGAGGTGCATTGCCCATCATTATTTTCTTTGCTGTGATGGAGGTTTGGTACTTTATTCGGTTGCTGAGTTGCAGCCATCCAGTTAGAGAGTAGAGGTCACAAGTATGGGTGAGATGGTGAGCTCTGGTGATGAGTTAACAGGCTTTATTGAGAGAGGTAGTAACACATTTGAGAGAGGAGGCAGTGGCAGAGCCATAAATAAAGAGTCCGTAGTCAATAACACTAACAATGGAGCTCTGGATGGTGACAGACAAGACTTCAGGGGTTAGATGTTTCCTGTGATGGAACAGTAGGCCCAGCCTGGTGTTTGCCACTTTTGCCACATTATTAATATGGGCAGCATAGGAGAGTTTGGAGGAGTCAAGGGTGATGCCAAGGTATTTAAAGGTATGTACTTGTTCAAGAGTTATTCCTTGCTTGGTATTAATGGAGAGGTGATACTGTTTATTTTTGTTGTGGGAGCTGCTGAAAATCATGGTCTTTGTTTTTTTTCTGGTTTAGTATCAGTTTGTGCTTTAAGAACCAGTTTTTGACTGATGTGAAGCCCCACTGGAGGTTTTCTTGCAGTTGTTTTGGATCATGGTGGGAGGCTAGGATAAGTACATCATCTGTATAGAGTATGATTTTTTCTGGACAGGAATCAGGCAGTAAACTTGATGCTCCCATTCCCTTTCTAGCCTGCTAGTCAGATGTGGCATGTTTCACGGTAATGGGAGCATCAAGTTGCAGCCACAGGAATATGCAGTAGTCACGTTATGCTAGAAGTAGCTTCTATTTCAATAAATGAAGTTTGCCAAGGTATTTAATGTGGTTTAGCCATGAGCTTTAGCAGAAGCTATGAGGATAGCTAGAACAAAATAATTACTGCATCTAAAATGTAAATGAAGAGAGTTAAGTTTAAATGACAATGAGGGGGTAGTTCAACCCATGAAGGCCGTGTTCAGGATAGGGGTATACTGATTACACCTATGCAATTGCTTGACCAGAGATCCAGTGATACATGCACTCAAAACAAATTCTGGTTAGAGCCTGCACTGCTGCTGAGTGCTTTGAGAGCTTAGTGAAACAGTAATCGGGGTTCTTACCGCACCAGAGTCAGCCATATGGAAGATGGTCGGGGGGGGGGAGAATTGCATGTGCGTAAGTTTGTTTCCATGCCCAAGATGGCCACTGTAACAGAACTGCGCACGTGCAATACTTGCGCATGCACAGTTTCCTTTGGCCACCTTCTTGAGCTCAGCAGATGTCAGTTCCACAGTTGCCAGACAAAAAGTAATGACCCATGAAGGGGGTGTGTTTATACAACCAGCGGAGGGAAAGGGCTATAGAAACACACAGGATTGGAACTGTGTCACAGCACTGTGGAAGCACGCCAGAGCACTATCCAGCCAAGTGCTTCCACAGTGCTAGAAGAGAATGATAGCAATATGGCTGCAGACCTCTGCCCATTCAACCATAAAAAAAGATTGAAGCATGTCCTAGAAGTGTTGCTGGGTGATGGAGGGAGCATTAGTGGTAAGCCGGACAGCAGCGACAAGGCCATCCTCCATGCTCCCAGGTTAGAATCACATTCACTAAACATTTCTTCCTGGTTTGGGAACCGACTTTGTCATTTTCTTTCTGAAACCATGCCCAGTAAGAGCAAAACTTCCACCGCAAAGCCAGCAGTGACAGTGGCATTGTAGGAGAAGCTGAAGGAAATGTGCACCAAGAATTATCAAGAGCAGCTTGAGGCCTGCCTCAAAGGGACCAATACTGTGAAGGGGAATAAAGCCCTGGAGAAACACAAGCAGCCAGCAAAAGAGCCTGCAGCACTTCTAGCTAAGGTACTTCAGAAATTCCAGAGAGGTAAGTCCAATCCTGGGGCTTCTATACTGCCACATGTTGAGTTTAAGGCAATGTTCATTTGGGTCATTGGAGGTACCACACAAGGGTTGTCTCTTCAGGCCAAGCAAAGAAAATGGGTTAATAGATTGGTCCCAAGGGAGACCGGTTCAGATGTGGAAGAAGTGGGGGCAACCAACTCCACAATAGAGCTGGCACCAGCAGACCCTGCTCCAGCAGGTCCCTCCAAAAACTAACCAATCCCAGATAAGCCTCTGTCTGTGGAGGAGAAGCTGGACAAGCTGATGGATCTCATGATGGGTTTTGCAGCCTCAGCCCAGAGTCAACAACAAGGGAGAGGAACAAGCTAGGCATCCGCAAGTGTGGCCAGTTGCATTGCCACAGCACAGGCATCACCTGTGACTTCCCTGCTGGGTCACTACATCAGCGTGCTAAAGCCAGTAGGGTCTCACCAGTCAGAAAAGGTCCAGCAGCAGATCTGGATATGGAGTATATGGGCTTGTTCTGTCTGCTGAAGCACTCCGGCAAGCTAGAGGAGGCTAAGGAGAAAAAAGATGATCAGGATAAGAAGAAGGTGAAGGCTAAATGCACCTTAGATAACTGACCAGTTGGGATCATAGTCCTTGCACAAACAGTGATCTGGGTGGCCCCAGAGAAAGGGCAAGATATGTTCAGTTACCTAAGGATTAAGTTGGCTCACAGGCAGAATGGAGAGAATGTGTGTCTTCAATACGATGAGAAATTCAGGTGGCGAATGCAGTATGTTCCATCAGTGAACTGGGGCATTCTGGACATACCATGCTTGGCAGAGGTCATGCACAGGGGAAGGAACCTCAACACAAACAGCAGTCTGTCCATTAAGGCACCCTAGCAGCACAGGGATGAAGCAGTAAGGGCCCCTCCCTGTGTGTGCTTTAGCTTCAATAAGGGGAGTTGTTCCAAAAACAACTAAGTACCAGCAAAAATGCATTGCATGTGGACGATGACACTCATTGGTGCTTTACAATTCCCTGAAGGCCCCAAGGGTGGGATGCATTTGTAAGAACTCCAGGCCCAACAAGGGAAAGCCTGCCCACCCAGATAATGGTGGGTCTAGACTGAGATAGGTGAAGTCGGCAAACCTTGCTCCACAAACTAATTTGCAAATTTTGCATAATTTATGAAGTGCATTTCATGAAATTTGCACAATTCATGGAGTGTGAATTGACTGCAAAGTGCAAAGTTTCACCATGAAGTGTGAAATTATGAAGGCAAAATTCCACACTTCATGGCAAAAACTTCACGATTCAGGCAAAGTTGAAGTTTCTCAGTTCTCGGAAAACTTTGCAAAGCTCCACGAAGTGTAACCTTTTGCCACTTCACATGAACTTTATTGGCGAAGTTTAACTTTGACACATCTCTAGGTGGGTCAGCTTTAGCCATAGCTGGAATGGCACCTGAACCATGATGCAGCCCACCTTCTGGAGAAGGGCTTCTCTTTGGGGTTCAGAATACCATACACCAGCCCACAGGTGAGGTAGAGGCAGGTAATTTGAACTCCATGAGAGATAGGCCACATGTGGTTCAGGAGAAAGGGAAGCATAAGAGAATGCGATCCAGTTGCAGAGGGGGAGCAGCATCTATCATTCTCCAGCCCTTCCCACCCTCAGAGTTTCACTGATTGGTTTAGTACCCAAGAAGGCCCCAAGGGAGATCCACATGATTAAACATTTTTCACACCCGAAGAGTGACTCAGTCAATCACCATATTGACCTTGACCCTTGCTTTATGGCTCTGCAGTGCATGTCCTTCACCAGAGTGGTTGAGGTGGTGTGGTCTCCTGGACCATGAGTCCTGATGGCCAAGGTGGACTCAGAGTCAGCTTTCCATCTCCAGCCTGTAGACAGTGATGCCTAAGCCCTTCTGAGGATGAAGTTTGAGGCCCAATATTACATTGACAATTGCATGCCTATGGGGGGGTTCGGTGGCCTGCTCAGTGTTTAAAAGTTTAGTGCCTTCTTGAAATGGGTGATGGTCCAAGAGCCAAACAACTTAAATATAGTGCACTATTTAGATGACTCCCTGTTCATGAGACCAGGGCACTTTTCAGTCAGTGGACAGACATTAGACACCTTTGTGAGGTTGTGCAAACTTTTGCATATACCAGTGTCCCCTGGGAAAGTTTAGACTCCTAACTTGATGCTGATGTTCCTGGCTGTGGAGATTGACATGGGAAGCATGAGTGCTGCTTGCCTCACAAGATGATAGACTCCCTGAGGTGTCTTTTGTCCAGTGATAGAGCAGCATAAAAGGTGATGTCATGGGAACTGCAACTGATTGTGGGGCACTTTAACTTCACCTCTCAGGTCATCCTGATGGGGAGGGCCATTTTGTGACAGATGGCAAAGTTGGGGTCCAGATCGTAGAAGCCCCACCATTAGGTCCAGGTGACCAACAGTTTCCAAGAGGATCTGCAGGTGTGGTTGACCTTCATAGCACATTCTAATGATCTGTCAATGTGGCCAGAGACAGTAGACCGCTAAGAGCAGGAACAGATTACAAATGCATCGGGGGGGGGGAGCTAGACTTCAGGACATACTTCAATAGTGAATGGCGTGACATGGAGTGGCCCTTCTCACAGGCAGCTGCAGGGCTCATGAGACAGATCACACTGTTAAAATTCTTCCCAATTGTAGTGGCCCTATGCATATGGGGTCCCTGACTATAGAATTAGAAGGTCATATTCTGGTCTAATAACATGGGAGTGATCCACACCATAAATGGGCAGATAGGTGCAAAAGACCCCATGGGTGACTTAATGAGAATGTTCATTCTGAAATACATGCTACTGAATCTACATTTTAAGGCAGTCCATGTTCCTGGCATTGAAAATGGTATTGCTGTTGCTTTATCTCATTCACAGTGGCAGAGATTCAGGGATCTGACCCCAGAGGTGGACTAGAATCCATGACCGGTCCCACCCTTTCTGTGAAAGATGTTGACAGTGGCACTCTAGAGTGCATAGGTAATGCCATTGATCTCTGGACCAGAGCAACCTACCACCATGGTGTAGAACATTACTATGCCATTAGCGTGGATATGCTATGGCCAAACAGCTGGCCCACCCATACGGACCAAATATGCACCTATCTCATCGAGGCCAGATTACAGGCTTGTTTTCATGGGTTGCAGGGCAGCTGCTGATAAGCCTGTGATTGTTTTGTAAGATGTTGGGTGTAATGGACAATACTTGCTCTCTCAAGGTCTGGAAAGTCCTTGAAGAGTGGAGTTAAGGACAACCCAAGTGGCCAGATCATAGGGGTCAAATCAAGCCAGCCTTTCTGAAGCAATTATGGGAAGCCCTCTCAGTGGTCTGCTGGACTGATTATGAGACTGCTGTCCTCAGAATGGTCCTTACCTTGGCATTTTTCATTGTATTCCTGGTGTCATAGCTGGTGCAAGTGACACAAGCCAGAACCTCGGTGAGCCAGGGGAGGGGGGAAGGATGTTGAGGTGAACTCAGAAAGTGTCTTTGTGCAGCTGCGGTGGGGCAAGACATACCAAGCAGGAATTGGTAGTGGGTGTATGGTGAAAACCCCAGAAGGGGCATCACGGGATATAGCTTCACTGATGTCTGATTATGTGGCACTCTGACCAAGCATGGATGAGGCCTTCCTGTGGAATACAGATGGCAAGCTGGTAATGGCTTATCAGTTCAGTCATGTGTTGAGATTAGCAGTGTGACGGACAAGCTTAAAGGTTAAAGAGTATAACACCCATTCTTTCAGAATTGGGGTGGCAGCAACAGCCAGGACCCAGAGACTCTCCGATAGAGAGATTCAAGTGATAGGTCACTGGAGGTCTCAAACATTTCTACATTATGTCCACCCTCACTTGCTTTAACTTTGTTTTGCTGTTTTCCAGCTTCCCTTGGTGGTTCTAATGAAATCTGGCTCTGTGGGCATGCCTTCATTGATTGGGCAGCAGAATGAGTGGGACTTCAGCCCAGGCAGAAGAACCTATTGATTCCAAGTGGCAAGGCACGGATTTATTGGATGAGCAAGACAGGCATGCACTCAGAGGAACTTCTGCTCCAGCTAGTTGCACAGGCCCACAAAGACATTCACCAGACAATCTGCTGATCCATCTGGGAAGGAACAACCTGGCAATTCAGGAATCTATGGACCTGCTCTTGAGGATAAATGAGAGTTTTCAATCCAGTCGAATATGGTGGCCCAGTACCAGGCTTATCTGGTCTCACATCATCCAATTGTTACTCTTGGGGGAGTCAAAAGCTTGTGGGGATAGCCGGCCCAGTGGTGCTTAGGTTTGAGGTGCTGGATGACATACCTCATGCTATGCTAATGACCTGGGTTCAGGAATGAGACCAGGCCATCGGGGGTCAGCGGGGGGGGGGGTGAGAAGTTGAATTGAGAGCCCATCAGGCAGCTCTCCTCTCTGGGGTGGAGATCTAGTGGCTCCCACTACAAGGCTGCCACTAGGTGGAGGACTGGTGGTAGTGCAGTCAGGGAGCGACTCGCTGCTTGCAAGTGCCTCCACACATGTACAGGCAACCACAGCAAAGGCAGGGAGGAAACCAGAACAAAAACCTAGGAGCTGGTAGGCTTCATGACAGCACCCACAGAACCTGATCCTGATCCCCGGGAGTCTAGATATTGGTCTCCGGGGGGAAGGAGTTGATGCCTTTGCTCTCAGCTCTGCCATGGGGGGGGGGAACCTGTGAGGGATTGCCAGGTGGGTCAGGTCGGGAGGGTTGGATCCTGAGACTGAGTCCCTCGAAAGAGGGCAGGATCTACCTACCAGAGCCGCCATGTGCCTCCCCATCACAGAAGAAGGAGGTAGTGACAGGGTGAGAGCCAAAGAGTTAAATAAATAAAGCTTGTGGGGATTACAGTGTGGTAAAAAATCATGCTGTGAAAGTAGCATCACTGAAAAGAGCTACTGAAGAATTATAGCATGGGCACTACAGCGCTATACATGTAGCTCTTTTCAGTCAGGGCAAGCAGTCTAAGGTCCTGATTGCATGCTGCGTCACTATGCAGGGTCTGTGGTTTAGCAGTTAGTCACAGGCTATGAAAATTTGATACATCAGGCTGACCCGGGTTCAAATCTTCTTCCATCATTTTCTTTTTTTCCCTTGGTGGTTTGTGCATTCTCAAGGATATATATTTAAAAGTATGGGAGGTACAGGGGCAATTCCCCCATTTGGGGGGGTATGAGGGGTGAAGCCCCCTCCATAAAATCATCATTACCCTGCCATCCAGTCAAATCTCTCCTCCTGTCCAAATTCCATGCCCAGGAGTTGCATTACAGAATCTGCCCCCCCCCCCCACCTCAGGTCATGGTGTTTGTGGGATGGATCCTTGTATTGTCCAGAGTGGTTTTGTGTGTGTGTCCAATATTTTGTTGGGTTACCCTGCCATAACCACTGCATTCCCCCCAACATAGCACACCCTAGCCATGGTAGGACTTAAACCCCCGAGTCATTGCTGCCCCTGACGTCAGTACAGACAGGGAGGGCTTGTGGCACCCATTCAGGCACTCACCCATTCTTTATCATAATACTGGACTGACACTGTCCCACAATCCCCTGCTCTGCACATAGCAGGGGATTCACTATGGGTCCATGTTGGGCAGCTGATTGAATGCCCTCCTGTGTCCTCTGATCTAGCTCAGTATAGCAGCATGCCGAGTGACAACCATTGACAGGATATGGTAAACAGCAAACGTTTAGACATATTCAAATATAGGTTGGAGCAACACATGGGTGGAAAATCATAACCTGCTTTCAATTGTTGAGAATCAACAGGAAATCCAGATGGAGTTACCACCTTTTTTTGTCTGACGTGCAGTAATTCTACAGTATTTTTCTATTTACTGACTGACATGTCTAATTCTTCAATGGTTAAATGTTATGTACTGTTTGTTTTAAGCTGCTGTCCATGAGATCTTTTGCCTTGTATTACATGCATTTTTTATGTCAGCACTCAGAGCTGTGGAAGGGCTCATGGCAAAAATACATTTTCTACCTAATGTCATCTGAGGCAAACAAGAGACATTCATCTTTCCTTGTCATACTTCCAAATATCCTTCTTGAAACTGTGTAACTGGCTGGCTGCATTTGTTAAACCTGTTTAGTGGCCTACAGGTCCCTTGGGTTTCCTTTGAGTTCATTGCCCTTTTTAAGTCCTATAACTCCAGCTGGTATAAATACATGCTATTTGACAATCGCACAAACCTGTGAATTTACTATAGATATATATATACAAATTCATACATATGTTATATATTTAATGTGAAAAAAGAGAGAGCTACAGCATCAGCCACTTGATCCTAGACTCTTCCACAACAGATTCCTATAATTGCATAAAATACGATTTCCAATAGTGGCATACTATTACCATATACAGTACATATATACAGCGCTGCCAGATATGATGCAATGCACTAATGTTGCAGTATGTCACAAAATGCTGCAGCATGCTACAGGGAACAATGCAATTCAATGGCAATTATGCCCATTTTTACTGCAGTATTTTATGACATGACATTTACTGCAAGCTACTAGGTTGCATTGTGGCATACTCGGCTGTGGATATATCTTCATTACAAAAAAGTCATCTATGCACTAGTTAAAGTAGGGTTAAAGTAACAAAAGTAGGAAATGTGGCATTAGGGTATCCAACCCCAACACCGCACCCCACCCCCAACCTGCAGGCAGCAACAAGCATGGGGTGTGCCTTGGGGTTGTCACCATAATGCTCACCCCATTCTCAGAAACTGTACCCATCTCTGCTTACTTATTTATGGAATGGAGTGAGCCATAGGGTCGACAACCCCAAGGCACATCCCACATCTGTTGCTGCCTGCAGGGTGGGGGTTGGGGTTAGGGTTGGAAACCCTAATGCCACATTTCACAACTTTTGTCACTTTAACCCTAACTGGTGCATTAATGAAGTTTTTTGCAATGGATTTCCTTACTTTTTGAGATAGCACTTTTTCTGTAATTAGTTGTTATAAACACATGAGCAGTTTTCTATAATAAGTTTAGATAAACGCATGACTTTGGTGCCTACTCAACCCTAAGTATAGTGGTACTACCACACCACTATAATACCTCAGCTAGTGCATTAACAAAGATTTTTACAATGACTTTCCCTTTTTTTTTAGATAATACTTTTTCTGCCATTCATTTTTATGTTTGCTTGTGTGCATGCACAAGAAACATTTTGTGGTAGCTTGTGCTAGTAGCAGGTTTCGGAGGTACGGCAGTATTGTGGCCAATGCCATGACTGCTTTTGTGGGCTCATCTGTGTGGCACCAATGCATGAGAATGCATGATGTCTATGACAGCAGTTTACAAGCATAGCACCAAGTTGAAAGAAATTCGCCACTGCAAATGAGGGAGTGCCCCGTCATTGCAGGGCATAGGCAACGATATGCCTGGGGCTCCACTGTCTGACCATTCTTGCTGCCATCCATTTCAAACTGGGTGCTGTGTGGCATGCTAATAGAAATGGATGGCAGTGAGAATGGTCAGACAGTGGAGCCCCAGGCATATTGGATAGGTGCAGGAATCGGGGGGGGGGTGAGGGGTGTCGCTCACCTCTCCAGTTTTTTAGCTTGAAGATTGCCCCTCTCATTTATTTATTTTTAGTCATGATCAGTTTGCAGGACAGAATCAGTGCAGTAACTTGAATCTGCTGTCACCGCTGCACCCAGCCACCATCACACTAAACAAGAGAAACTAACAGCTGCCTCTGTGTATATGCCCGATGCCTCCCAGAGGAGTTGTAAAGTAGAGTCCTTAAGTTGAATGACCATACCCTTTTGTTCCAGCAAAGCTTGTTACTGTTGCTGGTAGCCTAACAACTCTACTTTACAACTCCAGAACTTCATTCAACACTCCCTTTTTAAGCAGCCCAGTAGCCCTTAAAGTTGACATCACTTTGTTTCTGAGGGTTAAGCAGCCCAGCAGCCCTTGACACCTCATTGTTTCTGGGGGAGTCAGGACTTAGCACCTAGCTAACCAGGACTTAAGTTAACTTATGTCCAACTCACGCTGGGACCTCCAGGTCTGAAGTAACAACAATTGGAAATGGAATTTGAAAAAAAAATTATTTAATCATCATTTGAATGTCCTGCCGAAGTTCTGAGCACAAGAATCCAGGCTAGCAATGAAGGTATAATACATAGTCGCATACATTTCTCCTGTCTCCTTCCTTGCTGACCTGGCTTTATTGGGGTTGAATGGATGTGGTGGACTGGTTGCTTGCCTTGCTTAATCACTCGAGTGTGCCCTGACTCTGACGTCATCCATCTGCACAGCACTGGATGATTTAACACATTTTGTTTGATTTATTTTAATTTATAATTATTTCCCTGGACCTCTGTGTTGGTGAGTGCTGTGACAGCCGGTATGGTCCCCGTAACTGTAAGCCATCACCCACCAGCTGCTCACTCGACTTGCAATCACTTGCTTGCCCAGTCGGAAGTCCAATGGCAGTCCATGTGTGCGTGTGTGTGTGTGTGTGTGTGTGTGTGTGTGTGTGTGGAATTGTAGGTCATCAGTGTGGTCCTTGCTTGCCTTTTCAGTCCAGATCAAGATCATCACTGTATCAGACCAAGTCAGACCCACAGGCTGCGGTATGCAACAAAGAAAAGAACTGAAGCTACTGAAGACAAAAAGAAGATTCCAGTGAATTTGCTTTGCTGACTGTCTGTAGTTGCTCGGTACTGCTATTATATTACTGACAGCACTACAGGTAAATAGTTTTTGCTAAAGTACATTGTTCTTTACTGTTAATGTTGTTCCAAAGGTGGTGTAAACTAATTCTAAGTATTGAGAGGTCTCTCGGGCAGTCAGGCTTGCGCCAGGAAAATAGATTTTTGATGAAGTATGCGGTACACTTTTGTTTTCTGTTGGTGGTTTAAACTAATTCTAGGTGTTGGGAGGTCTTTTGGGCAGTCGACTGGCTCCTCTGCCATTTGGCTGAGGCTCTGAGAAATGTTCCGCATTATGTTCTCTGACTCTGAATCCTGCACAGATAGTTACGTTACCTAGTGTCAACTATACAAATAATAAACTTTATTTTGTATATTTTTCTATGCAGTTGATATTCCTTTTTTGTAGAACTCTATTCTCCCCCACCTACACACACAAATCTAGATTCTGAAAATGTGTTTGTTCTGAATTGCTTCACCGCTGTTCTCTTCAGTGGTTAGGTGCAGCTTACTAAATTGGAAACATTAATACCTTCTCTTCAGTATATTACTTTTTAATCAGGCACTAAGGAACAGGAGGGCTCTATGTGATTCTCAGTGAGCTGGTTATGATTATTGTATGATATTGGTATTATAAATAAATGGTCAGTGTATGAAATATCAGTCTGTGAGATTTGGCCCTTTAAATTACAAGGTGTCAGCAGCTGAAAACCAGGTGTAAATAAACAGACCTGAAGGAAACAGTTAATTGGAACATCTTTCTAGAGAGATAGTTTATGGCCTTCATCACCTGCTGCTGCTTTTGAAGTAAAACTTAAATGCACATTTTATTACATCAGGAAATGACATCATTTAGCCGATTCCTTTTGGCTATCTCACACCTGGGTGACGGACTGCAGAGTTGTAAACCTCAAAGGAACTGGTTGATCAAAGACTCATTATTTGGGAAATGTTTTTTTGCTGATATTCACTTTTTTCTAAAATACCTCCTGGTAGAAAATCATGTTTGTAATTTTATGTTCTAAAAGGAGGAACTAGATAACTCAAAGAAGGGGTTTGGAGACACAGAGTTTAAACTGATACTTGTGTCTGAAATGTGGGGCATATTACTTTGGGACTCAGTGAGAAAAACAGTTATCTGATCTAACAAAAAGCACTTCCAGAGCTAATACCTTAGATAGCAAAAACCTAAATGTATTGTGGTAGGAGTTTTGCTTTGTAATTTTCCCTTGTTTTTTATGTGATTGTGAGCTCTTTGATATAGTGTTCTGTGTTTCTATTTTTTTCATATTTGTATCATCTTTTAGTAAAGAACCTTTTCTTTGAAAGACTGCCTGGGTGTCTGCCCGTTCTTTTTTGCATGTGATGTAAAGGTGGTTAAGTCTGACAACTGTTCAACAGCTTGATGGTGTTATTAAGCTTGGTAAAAGGTAAGAATGTACCTAAGGTTTCTTATAGAGCTTTAAGGGTTCATTTTGTATACCTGGTTAGGTGCTTTTAGGCGAAAGATATATTGCATTCTCCCAAAGAGAATATTATCTGAGCCTGTACATTTGGGTATGCTAGCATAAGATTTACAGTTTGAATCCCCCCAGAACTTGAGACTAAAGGTGATTCAGACCAAAAAGCAGACAAAAGGCTTACACTGTCTGTTACCTGTTCACACTGTTGTGCTCTGAGGTTAGCACTGTGGGAGCAGCGGGCCTGACCTGCAGAGTGCATTTGTGACAGATTTGGTTGGCAGCAGTGCGATAAATTTGGTAACACAAGCTTTAATTGTGCAGTTTGTCAGCTTAATACTGTACAGATCACTTGCAAAATAAGGCAGTGATTTATTTTTAAAAGAGAAACAGAACAATATAATTTTGCTTACAGGCAAAGTTCCTACCTGTTTTATTTTTTTTCAAAGTGCAAGTTAGAGTAGCCATAGTTAGGGAAGAAGATGGCTTCCAACTACAGTGAGCACACTGCAGTCTACCTGAAGCAGTTGTGCAAGGAGAGAGGGGTCCTGCATGAGGAGAGAGCCACCAAGCAGAACCTCATGGATGCTCTGATGGTGGCTAATGCCCAGAGTGTCAAGTCACAAACTGTGACTGTAAATGACCAAACCTTGGGCATGGAGGTGCCAGCAGCCAGTGCAGTGTCCAAATCCGTTGAGGAGGACAACAGGGCCAGTGCAAGGCAAGGGCCCCAGCAGCAGGAAAAGGTCACCAGCATTCTGGAGCCAGAAGCCATCAGGCTGCAGATGGCATTGCGGAGGATGGAGCTGGAGTTCCAGAGAGAAGAGAAGTGAGAGAAGTGAGCTGCAGAGGAGAAGACGGAGTGAGAACAGCGAGAAGCTGACTATGAAGAGCGTGAGCACCAGCAAGCCACAGAAAAGAAGAGCGAGTGAGAACAACAAGAAGCTGAACATGAACAGTGAGAGGCTGACCGTGAAAAGCATGAGCGCCAGAGGTGACATGAACTGGAGAAGCTACAACTCCAACCACCAGCACCAGAACAGGTAAGTGGCTTGGGTTTAACTGGAATTACAGGTCTGGTTTATAAATTAAATTCCAAATTGATAGCTGAATTTAAAGAGGGAAAGGATATGGATGCCTTTTTACATTCCTTTGAAAAAGTTTGGGTTCAGGCAAAGATTCCTAGAGCGTTTTGTAGCTTCCAGCTATCCCCACTACTTACAGGGAAAGCTAGGGATGCATTGGGTCAAATGGACAATGAGGAAAGTAATGATTACAGCAAACTTAAAGCTGCACTTTTAAACAAAGTTTGATTTAACTGCAGAAGCATACAGAGCTAAATTCCATTAGCTCAGGAGAAGACCTGACATGAGCTACGAGGAGTTAGCCATTAAACAACGTCAGTGTTTAAAATGTTGGAGGGTAGGAACTGAAGCAAACTCTGTAGATAAAACTGAAAATGTCATATTGTTAGAACAGTTTCTTGGGGCATGCCCATCAGAGCTGAAAACCTGGCTGGAGGACCGAGATCCCAAAACAGTGCAAGAGGCTGCTGAACTCTCGGACCACTATGCCAAGAGCAGACCTGCTCTGAGAGCAAATGGGTGGGCGTGGCAGCACAGAAATGAAAACGAGTGCCTTCAGGGCAGCTAAAATACTCACTGCCTCCACTGAAACCAGTTAGCCCCAGATTTCAATGAAAAGACTTTTCTGAGAAAAGAAATGAATGTTGAGTTTGCAAAGAAACTGGGCATATTGCCAGACAGTGTCCCAAAAGGACAAGCAATATGTAAAATGGTGTTAGGAAAAAAGTAGGTTGTTTGTGTGTCCTGGGAAGCATGCCTGTGAACATGAAGGAACACATGCACCCAGTCACTGTGAATGGTGTACAGACACAAGGGTTATGAGACATAGGGGCATCCCTGAAGTTGGTAAAAGGGGATGTGGTAGAGCCTGGTCAGCTTATACTCAATAAATTTGTAACTGTACAGGGCTTCACTGAGGAGGAGAAAACATTGCCAATCACTAATGTTCTCCTAGACTAGGGTGAAAAAGAGGGAACTGTGCAACAGGTGGCTGTGGCCAAAACTTTAGCAGTTGACGTCATCCTTGGCAACAATCTCAAATAGAGGATGGTGTGTGCAGTTACCCATAGCCAAGCAGCAAGGGAAAATTGCAGTTCCCTTGACCCCATAGAAGCCACTGTGGAAACCACTGGGAGGCTGGTTCCCCAGCTTGTGTCTCCTGATATGGAGACTAATAAAAAGAGGGTAGAAATTTCTGCAGTAGCAGTTAACCAAACAACTATGGAGGGTTACTCCAAAGAAGATGGGTTGACCTATTGTCAGAGGGTTAGGGATGAAAGTGATCCAGAGTGCCCTAATGCTAGAGCTAGGGACCCTAGTTTAGATACTGACAGGGACCTGTCCCCTTTCTTGGGAATGTATAAGGAGTTTGCAGCTGCTCAGAAAAGTGACCCTAGTCTGGAGAAGCTGAGGGCTTGGGCAGACTCTGAAAGAGCACAGGGAGGTGCCGGAAAATAAAACGTTTATTGGGAAAATGGATTGATGTATACTCAGGATGCTAAGACAGAGGGAGGGGTGATAGGCAGGCAGCTTGCCATTCCCCAGGGGTACCGTGAGCAGTTGTTCAAGATTGCACACAATATTCCCTTTTCTGGTCATCTGGGAATTGCACTCATTATGCAGAATTTCTATTGGCCCAACTTCTCCCAGCAGGTGAAGGAGTATTGCAGATCTTGTCACCGGTGCCAAGAAATAGGGAAAGTGGGTAAGAAAACCCAAGCCACCCTAATTTCATTGCCCATAGTGAAGGAGTCATTCCAGAGGGTGGGAATGGATGTTGTGGGGCCTTTAAATACCCCCAGCTCCTCCAGGAAGAGGTTCATCCTTACTGTGGTGGATTATGCCACCTGGTATCCAGAGGCAGTCACCCTATCTTCACTGAGGACAGACAAAGTGGCAGATGCCTTACTTGGAATTTTCTCCCATGTTGGGTTTCTGCAGGAGGCTATCGCCAATTGAGGGGGTTCCTTCATGTCGGACCTGATGAAATGTTTGTGAGAGAAGTGTTGGGTGGTGCAGAGGTGCATAACACCTTATTACCCTCAAGCCAAATGGTCTTGTGGAAAGATTTAACAGTACCCTGAAGTCAATGCTCCAAGTGTTTGCCGAACCGCATGGGAGGGACTAGGAGAAATACCTTGCCCATCTGTTGTTTGCATACAGGGAGGTGCCCCAAGAGTTGACAGGGTTTTCCCCCTTCAAGTTCTTATTTGGATGCCAGGAACGTGAGTCCCTAGACTTGATTCAGGAGGACTGGGAAGGAAATATTCCACCCAGGGAACTCCTATAGTGGATTACATCCTTAGGTTTAGGGAAAGGCTGAAGGAGCTTATGGGGACAGCACAGAGCAACCTGGAAGCTGCCCAACAGAAACAAAAAGTGTGGTACAACCACAGAGCCAGAGCTTGCTCCTACATGGTGGGTCAGATAGTCATGGTCCTTATCCTGGTCCAGAAAGACAAGCTGCAGGCTGAGTGGGCAGGACCATACAAAGTAGTCAGAAAGGTAAATGATGTGAACTATATCATAGAGTTACCTGACAGAAGACATACAGACAGAATGTACCATGTCAACATGATGAAGCCATATGCTATTAAGGCTGACATGGTGTTTGCAGTGTGTAGTCCTGGGGAGGGGATGGATGAAGGAGACCCCCTTCTGGACTTGCTGGAAAAAAGTAATTGGGAATCCTCTGTGGAGGCAGTTAAATTGTCACCCCAGCTGGCCACAGACAAGATCCAGGAAGTAAGGGAGGTTTTAGCAGACTTTGCCTCATTGTTTAGCACCAAGCCTAGACTAACCCACTTAGTGACACATGGTGTAGAGACAGGGACACAGATGCCCATACAGCGGACAGCATATTGGGTGCCAGAGGCTGTACAAAAGGACATTAGGAGGGAGTGGAGAAAATGCTGGATTTAGGAGTAATACAGAGATCCCACAGCCTCTGGGCCTCACCTGTAGTACTTGTACCAAAGCCAGATGGCTCTACTCATTTCTGTGTGGACTATCATGGATAGAATGCAGTCACAAAGTCAGATGCCTACCCAATGCACTGGATGGATGAAGTCCTGGACAAGTTGGGAGGGGCAACCTACCTCACAACTATTGACCTGACAAAGGGGTACTGGCAGGTAGAGTTAACTGACAGAGCTAGGGAGAGGTCAGCCTTCAGATAGGCTTATTTGAATTTAAAGTAATGCCTTTCAGAATGAAGAACGCCCTAGCCACTTTCCAAAGGTTGGTGAACCAGGTGTTAAATGGTGCTGAGGAATACACCATGGCATACCTGGATGACATTGCCATCTTTAGTGCCAGCTGGGAGGAACACTTGTCCCACCTTAAGGAAGTGCTGGGTAGGATACAGAGGGCTGGGTTCACTGTCAGAGCTGATAAGTGCCAAGTGACCATGGCTGAAGTGCCATACCTTCAGCATGTTGTAGGCCAGGGACAGCTCCATCCCAACCAAGTAAAAACAGACGTGATCAAAGCATGACCCAGACCAGTAATGCAGAAGCAGGTCAGGAGATTTATATGGACAGCAGTGTACTATAGGAAATTTTTACCCAATTACAGTGCCCTGGCTGCTCCCCTATCTGACCTGGTAAAGAAAAAGATGCCTCAGAAAATTACCTGGGAACCAGCCTGTGAAAAATCCTTTACCAGACTGAAGGAGGCACTGCGCAGTGCTCCTGTGTTGACAGGTCCTGACTATAGCAGACCCTTTATAGTCTAGACTGACACCTCAGATGTGGGTATTGGGGCAGTACTGAGTCACACACCCAACCAAGGAAAATATCACCCCTTAGTGTACCTGAGTAAAAAGTTACTTCCCAGGGAGCAGGTATACTCTACTGTGGAAAAAGAGTGTCTTGTTATAGTGTGGGTCCTAAAGAAGTTAGAGCCATACTTACATGGGCAGCATTTTGAGGTACAAACTGACCACAACCTCCTGGTTTGGCTGACACAAATGGGAAAAATTAATGGTAGACTATTAGGATGGAGTCTTGCCTTGCAAGGGTATGACACGACAATCGCACATAGGGCTGGAGCAACCAATCAGAACGCAGAGAGCCTGTCATGTCTTTATGAGGAGTGAACTGACTTAGGGAGCTCATCCCATGCAGGGGATAGAGCCCCAAGATTCAGTCCAGGTGGGGAGATTGTGATGCTTGGCCAGCTGGTAATGGTTATTGTATGATATTGGTATCATAAATAAATGGTCAGTGTATGAAATATCAGTCTATGAGATTTGGCCCTTTAAATTACAAGGTGTCAGCAGCTGAAAACCAGTATGTAATTAAACAGACCAGAAGGAAACAGTTAATTGGAACATCCTTGAAAGACAGTTTATGGCCCTCATCACCTGCTGCTGCTTTTGAAGTTAGAACTTAAATACAAATTTTATTACATCAGGAAAGGATGTCAGTTAGCTGATTCCTGTTGGCTATCTCACACCTGGATGATATACTGCAGGGTTGTAAACCTCAAAGGAACTGGTTGATCAAAGACTCATAACTTGGGAAATGGATTTTTGCTGATGATCACATTATTTAAAATACCTTCTGGTAGGAAATCATGTTTGTAATTTTATATTCTAAAAGGAGGAGCTAGATGACTCACAGAAGGGGTATGGAGACACAGAGTTTAAACTGTTACTTGTGTCTGAAATGTGGGGCATATTATTTTGGGACTCAGAGAGAAAACAGTTCTCTGATCTAACTAAAAGCACTTCCAGAGGTAATACCTTAGATAGCAAAAATCTAAATGTATTGTGGTAGGAGTTTTGCTTTGTAATTTTCCCTTATTCTTTTATGTGATTGTGAGCTATTTGATATGTTGTTCTGTATTTACATTTTTTTCATAGTCTTATCATCTTTTAGTAAAGAATCTTTTCTTTGAAAGACTACTTGGGTGTCTGTCAGTTCCTTTTGCATGTGATGTATAGGTGGTTAAGTCTGATGACTGTTCAACAGCTTGATGGTGTTACCAAGCTTGATAAAAGTAAGAATATACCTAAGGTCTCTTATAGAGTTTTAAGGGTTCATTTTGGATACCTGGTTAGGTGCCCTAAGATGAAAGATATAGTGCATCCCCCCCAAACAGAATATTATCTGAGCCCGTATATTTGGGTACACTAGCATAAGGTTCACAGTTTGAATCCCCCCAGAACATGAGACTAAAGGTGATTCAGACCCAAAAGCAGACAGGAGGGTTACCCTGTCTGTTACCTGTTCACACTATTGTGCTCTGAGGTTGGCACTGTGGAAGCAGAGGGCCTGACCTGCGGAGTGCGTTTGTGACACTCTACTGTGAGGCCAGTGAGCTTGACATTGGTGGTGGGCAAGCTCATGGAGAAACTAATGAAAATCAGGACCACCAATTACCTAGAGGCAAGCAGCCTGATGAATCCTAGACAACATGGCTTTACCAGGGGTAGATCCTGTCAAACAAACTTGATAGGGTTTTTTGACGCAGTCACCAAGGAACTGGATCAGGAGAGGGCAGTAGATGTCACTTATCTGGATTTCAAGACTGCATTTGACTCCGTGCCACACAGGAAACTGCTGTATAAGCTGTCATACCTTGGGCTGGGGCAGAAGATGGTTAAATGGATGAGAAAGTTGCTGGGGGACAGGAAACAGAGGGTCATTATAAATGGGGTGGCATCTTGAGAGGGCATGGTCACAAGTGGAATCACTCAGGGATCAATGTTAGGGGCCCCTACTGTTTAATCTATTCATAGGGGACATAATGGAGGGCATTGAGGGGAGTGTGAGTCTGTTTGCAGACAATATTAAAGTTTGCAATAAGGTGGACACTCCAGAAAGGGTAGAAAGACTGTGGAGAGATCTGTGGAGGCTTGAGGCATGCTCAGGGAGGTGGCAGCTTTCATTCAACATGGACAAGTGTAAGATCATGCATCTTGGATACAGGAACCAGAGGGTAGGGTACTGTATGGGGGGCTGAGACTTGGAAGTAACAGAACAGGAAAGGGACCTAGGCATCACTATATCAAGGGACTTGAAGGTGGGAAGGCACTGTGAGGGAGCTGTGGCTAGGGCCGCAGAAAGCTGAGCCACATCAGAAGGGGGATTACCAGCAGGAAAAGGGAGGTCACAGTACCCTTGTATACCCATCTAGTCGGACCACATTTGGAGTATGGGGTCCAGTTCTGGAAGCCATGCCTCAAAAAGGATGTGGGGAGGTTGCAGTGAGTTCAGAGGAGAGCAACGGAGATGGTTAATGGGCTCAGTCACCTATCCTATGAGGAAAGGTTGGGAGAATTGAACATGTACTCTCTAGAACAGAGGAGGGAGAAGCGGAACATGTTTGAGACCTTCAAGTACCTTAAGGGTATAAACCTGGTGCCAGTGGGAAGCATCTTTCAGCTGAAAGAGAATCAGAGGACAAGGGGGCAAAGGTTACAGATTGAGGGGGGACAGTTCAAGGATAACATTAAGAAGTACTATTTCACAGAGAGGGAGGTGGATAAGTGGAATAGGCTCCCGGAGGAGTTGGTTGGAGAAGCAACAGTGGAAGGTTTCAAAAGGCATGGGACGAACACAAGGGACTGTTGAGGGGAAGGCATGTTCTAGCAGATCGCTAGACAAATGGTCAGACTAGGTGGGCCTGTCAGTCCTTTTCTGCCATCACACTTCTAATTTTCTATGTTTCTATGTTACTGTGTCTGATACTTGCTCCTACAGTGACATCATCTTACACTGAGCTCTAATAAACAGTAATCAATTTCTATCTGCAGCAGTGATGATTTCCCAGTGCCCCTGTCACTCTCCATTCATTTCCGTGGAATGCCATTTTTGGTAAAGAGCAATGCCCAACATACACCTTTCATAGTGAACATTTCTTCGTTACATACTACAATAAGTTCAAGCACATTATTGGCATTTCATTTTGGCAGCATTGACACAGAACCTTAATGAGTACATACAGTTTTGAGTTCATGTCCAGGATATATAACAAACTACCTTGAACCTAATATATTTTAAAAATGATTGGTGAAAATCATGGTTGTGTCTGAATATATAAATTAACCTCTGAAAAGAAAGGCCCATTTTTGATACAGTGACATTCAGAAGAAGAGGACAATCTGAACATCATGCATGTGTAATTAAGTGGCCTGGGGCAGGTAACAGAAAAGGAGAGGGTCACATAGAGATGACAAAACCTTCTATTATATTATACAGTGTGGTATTTTAAAACTAGTACAATCACAATGTAATTATAACCCCCCCACACACATACACGCACACACACTTACAAATATCACTAACTTGGGTAGTGTCAGATAATGCCTTTAATTGTTTTTATTATAAGTGTATTAAGCAAGGGCAACCAACTAAAGATTAAACATTTCATTGTTTGTAGGATCCTGCTTCCACACCTACTTTAACAGCTGGGAGGCATGTGGCACTGGGGGTTAAGTGACTTCCTCAAAGTTATACAATGAGTTAGTAAGTGGCTGTGGTGAGATTTGAACCTGAATCTCCTGCTTCATAGATCCATGTGAGACTACTTTGCTATACTGTCTCCTAAAATCTTTCCCACTCCGATGTACTAAACCAATCAGGGAGATTTGTAATGTTTTCAAGTATGGCTTTTTTGGCTTTCCATTATAAAGCTGCTGACACTGCAGAGAAACACTGAAGAAAAAATATATATATATATATATATTTATAAAATGGGCTAGATAAAGGAAGCAATAGCATTTGACAAACACCATCAGGTGACCATGCGTATATCAGAGTATAACCGGACACCTGCACTTTTACCCACCTCCAAAACAATTTTGTCATTTTATAAGATAGATAATCCACTCTAGGGTGTGCAGTCGCGCTCTGATATTACGCATGCCTTGGGTGGTTGACGCACTCGGCCTGTGGCCCTGTGTGTCACAATGCACACCAAGAGTGTGTATATCAGGCGTGACCTACACCTAGAGTGAGTTATCTATATATATATATATATATTATAAGATAAAGAACCTCTGTGCGCAAGCACTGAGGAAATGGTTACCCCATAGGGCATTGGCCGGGAAGCCAAGTTTCAAAGAAATACAAAATCACACATGCCCCTATAATGCAGAGCATCATGTGCTGCATAGGCAGATCACCACAGAATATTATGCTGGTTCAACTTTAAGCAGAAATGCATGGTGCCGAAAGGCCTCTCACACAGTTTGCAAAGGGTGCCAACAGAAGACATAGACACATGTTTCATTCTACCAGGACTCATCAGTATGCCTCGTCTGTTTGACACCCCAGTGGAATGAACCAGCTATCTTAAGATGGTCTATCTGGGTTATGTTGTGGTGAACCCAATATATATATATATATATAGGCTGACTCAAAATATGCAATTTATGTTTAAGTGTGGGGGGGGCAGGACCATAACTCATGAGATGTTCACTGAATCACACCTGTGATCTCTAGGCACACTGGCTCACGTTCTGACTAAAATATCAATCCTGCCTTCTAGTCAAAAAGATCCAGGGGCCCAACAACTTCTGGTTCCAAGCAATAATCCATGGCACACCTATAACTCTGAACACCAGTCCTTCCTAACTCTGAAATGTCGAACATCTCAAGGACAAAGGTCCTTTGCCTAGGGTGCACCACTGTGGTTCAACTCCCTTCAGGAGAACATTGCGCACCTGCCCACACTGGAAAGTTTCAAAATGAACTTAAAGCTCCTTATGATATGTGAATCTCGATGCACCTGCCATCGCTAGCACCACCTTTCCACCCTCCATCACTACTTCCATCCCCCTCAACCCTTCCCTCTCTCCCCTGAGTAGGCCCTCCTGCTTCCCCACACACCCAGCACCCTCTCCCTCTGCCTCCAAGCTAGTCACCTTCCTCCAATCCCTACTGCTATACTGATATTACATTCTCCTTTTGCACATTGCACTTGGGCTCCTTCCCTTCACCCCCTTTTTTCTTTTTTCTTTAGCATTTAGCACCACTCCAAACATCCTCTTGTTTGCTGACAACTAACTGGTTTCACCGTTGGGCACTGTAATTGTCTGTTTTCCTGTGACTTGTACTGTGTTTGCTATATAGTCCTGTGTGTTTACCTCTGTATTTCTGCAATCGTTTGTATAATTTCACCTATGTGTTGTACTGAAATGTTCAGACGTGGAACCTATGTGAAGAGCTCTGAGCTCAAATGGTTTTCCAAGTACTGAAATAAATAAATAAATAATAGTGTGTTCCGTTGGATTTGGAGCTTTGTATAAATGTACAGTACATGCCATGCAGTCAGTCATTAGTGAAGTGGTCAGAAAGTTAAAAAAATGCTATGCCCAGATAAAATATCATTTACTTGACCTATATTTAACTTTTTTGAAGAAAAAAAAAGTTTATTGTATGACAATGATAGTCACTGTTTGTGACAGATGTAAAAAGGAGACAGATGTATGTTTCTAGACTCTATTAAATTATTTACAAAAATCATAAATTGGTACAATTGTTTGTCCGTGCCGTTTGCCACCGTGGATCCTAATGACAGGACATGAACGTTCACTATAGTCACCCTCTTTATAACACAAACTATTCTGGGGGAGCATGTTTAGGAGCCTCAGACAGAGCCTGTATGTAGAATGGGGATGTGGTAGCGTGGTCACAGATGTTCATGATTTGTGGGCCAGTGAACAGCAATTCTCTGATGTAATTCAATTCACTTTTTTTTATAAAACAGGAGCTGTTCCAAAAGATCATAGTGCCTTTACAATTAAAAACAGTAAAACAGTAAAAACAATCACTGCCAAATAACATTACTATACAAAATATTCAAAAGCAAGTTCAAATAAATATGTACTGACTGTACAGAAATTAATGCATCCTGAATGGGCATCCAGGGGGATCAGTACAATTGTATGGTGAGAGGTGTGTGGTCATGATGTGTCTGATTTGTGGCATGGGGGCTGAGGTCCAATCTAGTGATCATACTTTCAGAGTGTCCTGAGAGTCTCCTTGATTTTGCCCATGCTTCTTATGTCAACATTGCAGTCCTGCAAAATCATTAAAGAGCATACACTGTAATGAATGGGTCCAGTCAATACATTTCTTATATTCAGGTGGAGAGACATGACATGAGCAGTTCAGCAGGCAGAATCAGGACCTCTCCCAGTGTTGGAATTCTAATAATACTTTATGAGCTGTGTGTGTGTGGGGGGGGGATGAGGGTGTTACTTTTAAATTAGGCCACCCACGCCCACCCTGTTCCATTATAAGTCAGTGGCACTGATGTTGTGAACTCATATAAGAGCTAGTGCCGAGCCCTAGAAAGCCCAGCCCTCTGTATTTCCAGCACTGTGAGTGTCCTCAGTGGGGTACCTGCCCACCTTTACAATTATGAAAACAAGCCTAAATCCTCTGTTTTATCATTTTAAAGGAGTTTCTGGAAGAAATTTTAATATGCAAAGTACCAGTATTCCAATAGAATGCTGTTTTGCTGTGCTGTCTCCAGGTGGGCCCCTAGTATTAATTGGGCCCCAGAACCCCCCATCCTGCATCTCACTCTGACCCTATGAATTTCCAGGCATAGCTTTCTCAACTGCCCTGATTACAAGGGACGTCCCTCATTTTACCCCTCAGAATTGCTCTGTCCCTGATCAGTCTTTTATAGAAAAGGTGCAATGTTCACACAGAATCACAGAGACTGTGCTGTGAATTCAGACATTAAGGGAGAACTGCATTGAACCTGCAAGTAATTTTCCCAGTTCAACTTCTTTTTAAGAACTAATTCCCATTTTGTTATTGGTTTATCTTTACAAGCCTGTCGGTAACCACAGTGGGCATTTCTGAGTTACACTTTGGAAAGTGGTCATTTAGAACTGTATGATGTAGTTTGTCCCTTCTAGCCACAATGTTCTATAACAGAACACAACTACATTGTGACAACAATGGAAGAGCAAAGACAGGGACATAATGTACTTCATACACTTCTAAAATGGTCCTTTCTAGCTGCATGTAAATCGAAGATGCACACTGGGATAACTTAACATCCTGTAGAGATGGAACAAAAATTATATAATTTGAACAAGTATTTAAAAATAGTCTTCTAATGTGAAATATGACTTGTAGATTCAGTGCAGTTCAACTTAACAGAAGAAAGTTATATTATTCTAACATGCTAATTTAAAAATAAACTTGTTACATGTAAACACAATGGTTTCCTCCATGTTCTGAGCTTATATCTCCATCTTGAGGATATGTCCCTCATTTTAGTGGTCAGTGTCTCTCATTGTCCCTCATTTTGAGTGTCTGCATCAGGGGCCTCTTACTTCTGTAACAAAAGGTTGAGAGGCATGTTTCCAGTTGGGTCTCCAATTCCAAATGGGTCCCACCCCCTGTATGTCAGTTGAACCACCCTGTGCTATCAGCTCTGTGGCTTGGGGGATGTTGACTTGGAAGCTGTCACACATTGGCAGGGTCTTGGGGAACTGTATTTCTCATTGTACAATCCTGGCTTTCTCATACCTGAGGCCAGGGGCTTAACCTCCAGATCCCCACATTACTGTACAGGGGGCTCTGTTCCCACAGACCCCTGCTACTGCTGGGGGGGGGGTGGGACTTTGACCCTTGACCCCTGGGCCCCACCAAAAATTTTACAAACCCGGCTCCTATGTATATGGCAGTCTCCCAGCCACAGCGCCTCCTCTTCACAAGCCCTTCAGGGCACTTACATTTGCCACCAGAGCAGTGGCTTGGGTACATGGAGAGAGGCACACCTATACTGCCTTCCTTCTCCCAATGAGCTCCTGTCCCTCAGCCCGCATGGAGCAGGCCACAGCCTGAGCTCCGTATAGGCTGGGAGTGGAAAGTATTGCCTGGCATTTTCACTTCTACCGTGGTCTGTTCGTGTTAGCAGTAGCAGCCCCAGGATATAATTTTGCTTCCTGTATTATTGCCTCATCGCCATCCCCTGCAAGAGCTGAGAGTGTGTCATCCAATTAATGTTGGCTTCATCAGATTCAGTTATTCATCAGATTCACCATTTGTAAGTGTTGGATTATTTTGAGCTGTGCAGCATTTACTGTGTATATTATTTAATTAAAGAAACTGCCAATTCCTGGCTGGTGCTGCTTTTCACCCGCCACTCTACCCCCTCCCCCCGCACTTGTTGCTTCCCTGTTCAGACTACACATTTTATTGTTATAGTACTTCACTGCTCCTCTACATATAATTTAGCTTCTGTGCATCTGGTGCATCTGGTGTATCCACACTTCGTTCTCTTCTGCAATTCAAGCCAGTAGTGCTTGCATGCCTAATTCTTTTTTTTTTTTTATAATCATTAGTTTCTGTCTTTTTCAGAATTCTGTTTCCTGAGGGTGGACGAATGAGTTAGGTCGATGAATGAATGAGCGGCTTGTCTACTTATTTTGCAGTCCCTCTATCAGCTGTACCTGGCTATAAGTAATGATAAAACCATCACCGTGGGACTCCATTATGGGTGGGGGGTAGTTAATGGACAGACTCCTTGGCCTTTCTGCCACTGATCCAGCTCGGTCCACTGTGGGACTCCATTTGGGGGCCAGGGGAGTTAATGGACTGCTTAGCCTTGCTGTCCATGCCTGGCAAACACTGCACAAAGGGTTATTTATTTTGTCTGACTTCTTCTCCACATTCTGTACATAGTGTACTGTTAATTGCCTGTTCCATAAATGAAATACCTGGCTATTACAAATTGTTGCTGGCTGGCCATTTGTTTTTTGTGGGGAGGGTGCTGGCCATGTCTCGGGGGGTGCTGCCCATGTTTGAAGTGTTGCTGGTCTTGCTTTGGAGGAGGTTGCTGGCCATGTTTCTGGGGGATTTGCCTGCAGTGAGCCTGGTCGGCTGGCAGCTGCGAGCTGGGTAGGTCATGTGTCGGGGGCTGGTGGTTGCTGCTGGCTCTGTCTAGTGGGGTGGGCTTTCTGGCTGTTCATGCTGGTGGGTCAGGATAAGGAGAGTGGCTGTAGGAAAGATGACACTGGTTGGGGTAGCTGTGCTGGTCCGTTGAGGTGGGATTAGTGTACAGGCTGGTCCATCATGGTGTGGAGTGTCCATGCAGCTCTGTCTGGGTAGGTAAACTGGCCATGCAGCTCCATCTGGCTGGCAAAGTGGTCGGGCTGGTCTGTCTGGGTGGAGATAGTTTCCAGCCTGGTGAGCTCGGTTGGGGAGAGTGTCCATGCAGCTCTGTCTGGGTGGGGAAAGGAAGACTGGTCTATTGGGGTGGGAGAGTTGACATGCTTGTCTCTCAGGGTGGGGATGGTGCTCAGGCTGGTCTGTTTGGGTGGAGAAAGTGGCTGTGCAGTTCTGTCTGGGTGGGCAAAGTGGTTGTGAAATTCTATCTGGGCTGGGAAAGTGTCCAGGCTGTTTGTCAGGGTGGGGAAAGTGGCCGGGCTGGTCTGTCAGGGTGGGGATAGTCGGGGTGGGGATAGTGTCTAGGCTGGTCCTTTGGAGTGGGGAGAATGTCTAGGCTGGTCCATCAGGGAGGGGATAGTGTCTAGGGTGGTCTGCTGGGGGAGGAAGGGTCTCTGCTGGTCCAGAGTGGGGTGAGCATCTATGAAACTCAGTCTGGGGGGGAGTGTCCATGCAGCTCTGTGTGGGTGGGAAAATTGGCTGTGCAGGTCTATCTTGGTGAGGAAAGTGTCGAGGCTTGTCCATCCAGGAGGGGATAGTGTCTGTCCTGGTGTGGTGGGTTGGGGAGGGTGGCCTTGCAGCTCCGTTTGGGTGGGGAGACTGGCTGGGCTAGGTTGGGAACGTGGCTGTGCAATGCAGCTCTTCTTGGTGAGGAAAGTGTCCAGACTGGTCTGTCTTGGTGGGGAGAGTGTCTGGGCAGGTGTGGTAGGTTGGGGAGAGTAGCCATGCTGGTCTGGCGGGGTGGGGAAAGTGACTGGGCTAGTTGGACAAAGTGGGCTCACAAAGCCATGTTCTGCTCATGCTGCCAGCCTGCCACAGGCTTCTAAGTTCTTTATTTGCAGGCATTTAGAGTCCAAAATAGTTATTTTAGTCTGACAACTGTTGGTGGTATGGTTAGTGGTGTTGTGGCATAGCTAGTGGTGTGCTGATGGACCTCTGTGGGACTGGCTACCTTGACGTGGTACAGAGGCTTTTCACAATGCAATATTGTAACTAAAACCCAGTGTGTTAGTCTGACAACTGTGGCATGGCTAGTGGTGTGTTAATGGACCTCTATGGGACTGGCTAACTTGATGTGGTATAGAGGCTTGCCACAGTGCAATATTGTAACCAAAATCCAATCTGTTAGTCTGACAACTGTTTGTGATGGTGTGGCTACTACTGCAGTGGCATGTCTAGTAGTGTGTGATTGGGTGAAAACATTTCAAAAAATGACTGCGTTACTAGCGTGCATTGCGCAGTTTCTAGGTACACTAGTAACTTCACCACTCTTTCATATTTTCACTCCAGATTTTCAACATTGCCATTTCTTCACACATCCTCATCAACAGTACACCTGTCATTTTTCACATCCTACCCAAAATGTGTTTTCACACCTGTGGCACCGAATGACACACTCACTGTGTGAAATCACCTTTTGTCATTGAGTAATGACATGATACTGCCACTGTTCATGAGGTGGGCTCCCAAAGCCCATGTAGAAAATCTGGATCAAAAATACCAACAAATGCCTGGGGCATTATGGTTTCCAACCGTACCGACCACTCTTTGCAGACTGACAGACATTGGGGGTGTGACTTGGGGGTCATCGGCCGTAATGCTCAACCCATTCCACTCCCACTCTGCAGCCACTGACAGGCACTGACAGGCATCGAGGTGTGCTTTGGAGTCTTCAGCCCTAACATTCACCCCATTCTCTTATACTGCTCTCATCTCAGCTTATTTCCTTTTGAAATGTGGTGAGTGTAAGGGCCGAAGACCTCAAGGCACACTGCAGCATTTGTCAGTGTCCACAGGGTGAGGTGAGGTGGAATGCCGTGAGTGTTATTGGCAATGACCCAAAGGTACACCCACAACGCCTATCAGTCTCTGCAGGTTGGTGATGGGGTTTGGTGTTAATTCAGTACTTCACCGCCATTTCTAGTATGCATCTCTCTAACTCCTGCACAACCTATGCCAATACCAGCAAGCAAACATTTAGCTTGTTATAAATTCATGAGTGTTTGTCTATCATTACTCTTTTTTTGTTGTTGTTTTTTTTAACTTACTTTTTACGCCCCCTTCCTCTCCACATCCAGACCCTCTCTCCAGGTCTCCCAATGCACTTTACAGGCTGCACCACCAGGACTGGGGGCTCGCTTCCAATTAGTACCCTGCTCCCATGCTTGCTACAGGATGACCCTTTGGGTTGGGCGGAGGAGTACCCCTCTTCTCCCCCAAGTCTTCAGAGAATGTGCACCTGAAGCTGCCCCCAGATCCTATGGTCACTGATGCAGGAGCCCTTCGCCTGGCCCAGATGTGGGGCATTTCCTGGTTTTCTGGCCCACCCCCTGTGGACGTTGGCACTCAGGCAGGGCCAATGAGATGGAGGCACACTGAGACGTACCTTCACTCAGATCCTTGTCCAGTGCCCACCCTGCCCTCGTACTTTATGCCCTCT
Source organism: Neoceratodus forsteri (assembly GCA_016271365.2). Classification (NCBI taxonomy): domain Eukaryota; kingdom Metazoa; phylum Chordata; order Ceratodontiformes; family Ceratodontidae; genus Neoceratodus; species Neoceratodus forsteri. Next base: position 622,721,864 of record JADMNL010000023.1, on the reverse strand, counting down.
GCTGCACCTCCACCTGTGGTCACCCAGGTGGCAGTATCGCAAAGAGGACTACAGCCCACCCCTCCTGGAGAAGGAGGCGATCCACGGATGCTCCAATCCTTCTCCTCCTGTCAGTCCTCTAGCGATCCGAGGCTTCGCTACCAAACCCAGGTTGCCAGTGTCTAGCGGTGAGCGCTTCTACCGCTGCACCAGTGGGCCAGCACATTCATTTTTTTTAAATGCATGAGTTATTATTTGAAAAAAAATGTGGGCTTTGGGATTCAAACCCAAGACACCAGGTTGATATCCCAAAGCCTTAGCCACTACACTACATTGGCTTTTTGGATATCATTATGTCAAATTTCCCTTATCCAAAGTCAAGCCCATTCCAAACTAAAACAGCCATTCATACTTTCCTGCTTCTCTGTATTGCCAAAATACTTTTTTTTAGTTTTGCATATTTCTAAGCCATTGAATTGTCTGATAGTTTTTTGATATGTACACAAAATCAGTACTTCTAATGTCTATTGTAATATAAATTTTTAAAAAATTAGTACTTTACTTCTATAGCCCTAATGTTTAACATACTGATTTGTAGCCCATGTTTCAAAACAAGTCACATCTGCAATCTGACAGTATCCAAAAGTAAACCAAAAATAATTTAACAGCGATTTTGAATAGACCAAGTTTCCCAAAGATGGAAAAGTTGTAGTTTTCTCCTGATTTTTCTAATTCCCTCAGTTTTAAAAAACACGTATGCAGATTTGTTATTCATGAACAATGAGGGGGCTCCAGTTATCCATACCATGCCCTTTTTACAGCTATTTTGAAGTTCTTACCATGCATGCTCAAAACCCATATTTTTAAAATTTAATAACTTTGGAACAGATTAATATTTTTTCATTCCACCAGCAAAGAAAATCCTTCTGAGGCAAGCCCTTTGTACACAGAAAATTTCACACCATAATTCCAAACTGTCTGGGTGCTATGTGAAGGCATAAAATAACAAAAAAAAAAAGAGGTGGGATTTCTTTTTTATGTTTTTTCACTTGCTGCATCTCGGAATCCAAACATGCAACTGGAACCAAACTTATCACATCATGAGTTCTACCCCACCAGACAACCCATGCAAAGGTGTGTGAAAATCTGTTGAACAGTTGTGAAGATACTGAAGTCCAAAAATTGGGATTTACCATTACATTAAAGTGCCTACTCAACCCTAACTATAATGCCATCTATCTATCTGTCTGTCTCTCCATCTTTGGGATATTCCATGGGTGTCCTGTAAATAAATGATTTATTTTGAATAGCTTGTTTTGACCTCTATTGACCTCACAAGTGGCAAAATCATGAGTGAGGTCAATAGGAGTTATACCCAGGCATTCAAAATAATTTATGACTTGCCTGTCAGGGCAGTGGTAGTGCTACCACTCATGATGCTGGTGACCTGGGTTCAGGAATGAGCCAGGGGAGCAGGAGGGTCATCCAAGGGGAGGAGGATTGAGCTCCCCAGGGGTACTCTCTTCATCTCAGGAGAGAGGGATACCGCTCCCACTGCAATGCTGCCATCTGGGTGCACACAGGTGGAGGTGCAGCTGGGTATGATGTGGGAGGGGAACATGCTGGCTTGGGCCCAGAGAGGCATCACATCTCTGTGTGTGCCATCCCCATGTACCCCCTCAACTGCCTATGTTCTCAGGGGTATGGGGAAGAAAAAGGAAAATGGCCCATGGTTCACCTGCTTACGGAGCTGGTGGTGAGATATGGATTGGTCAGAGGCTTGACACATGACACAAGTGGAGGTAGTCGCCCCTCCCCACTTCCCTGTCTGGGGGTAATCCGAGGCAGGATGGGAGTGGAGGACCATGCTGGGATTCGTGTCCCCCCGCCAGGTCCCCAGTTTGGAGTCGTGCATATGAAGGAGGTGTGAGCATAAAATAGAAATAAAAAAATAAATAAATAATTTATTTACAGGCAGCCTATGGCATGTGCCATTTATACAATGTCTTCTGCTAGCTAGTTAGTCTCTTTTCTGTCTGATATGAGTAAAGTGTGTGTTTTGTATGATTGAATTAGACATTAACTGACCCTTTTTTACAGCAAACTTGATCAATACAAAATGCAATGCATGTACTTGCACACTGCCAATGTGCATTGTCAAACTTTCAACACTTATGTGAGGCAATTGATGTGATTACTAAAACACATCCTCACTGTTTTTGAGCTGTGTGGTCTGCACTCATTTCAAGGCCAAAAAACAGGCATGGAGCCAACAGCTTTGTTAGCAAAAATAGACTGTTAACTTTATTGCACAATATACTGGTTTACTTTACCATCACCATGGACAAGTCATAGGTCAGCAAATAAGTATCCATATGGCATAAAGGAAAATAAAATAGAGAGCAGATTCAACGATAAAAAGGTCATGTATTCTAGACCTTGCGCTTTCCCTGAACCCAGAACTGCCGACACACCAACATTGCATGTGACACGTTTATGTAGCGACTTTTGTCATCCTGTCCTTGATTCATGGCTGACCTTAAAACTGCACTGCTAAACAGGGATGCCTTATGGAAAAGGGCTAGAAAATCTAAACAGCCAGTGGACTGAGCAGCCATTAGAGCTGCCAGAAACCAGAGCAGCAAGCTAATTAGGACAGAGAAAGCTAATTACTTCTGTAAGGAACTTGAGTCCTCATCCAACTGTTCAGATAAATTTTGGAACACGCTTAAGGATTTAGAAGTTTTCTGCCAAAAATTACATCTGGTGGCATTTCCACAATGGATAAAAATGAGATCCTCGAACTACTCAATAACCATTTTGTGATGGCTGGTCTGGCATTTGACACTTCACCAGCATCCAAGCTTCATTCACAGCTGAGCAGCCAAGACCCTGCATGCCAAACTCCAGCTGCCACTACTCATGCAGGAGTATTCTTCTTCATTCTGGTTACCTTGAAACAAGTGGACGACCTATTACTGAGTCTAGACATTAGAAATTTGGCAGGGGCAGACCTCATTGAACCGCATTATTTAAAACTGGATTATTACATTTTGTCAGCTCCCATCACTAATCTTTTTAATATGTCCCTTGCTCAAGGTGCACTACCCCCAATTTGGAAAACGGCACATGTCATTCCCCTGTTTAAATCCAGTCAACCCAACAATTTAAACAACTACTGACTGATTTCCCTTTTGCCCATCTTGTCCAAACTACTTGAAAAGGTTGCCAATGAGCAACTCAGGGGCCACCTTGAGACATTCAGCCTACTCAATCCAGTTCAGTCAGGCTTTAGACCATGCCACAGCATGGTATCTGTATTGGCTAAGGTCACCAACAATTGGCAGATTGCCTTGGATACAAAAATTCATGTACGCATTTTGTTTCTCAGTCTGAGCAAAGCATTCAATACTGTGGACCATGACTTACTCCTGTTTACACTAAGAAGCATTGGAGTGGATCATTTGGCCTTGAAATGGTTTACTAGTTTACCTTACTGAATGGCATCAGCTGGCTAAGGTGGTTGGGGCTTCTCTTCTCAAAAAAACTCTGTTAAGAGGTGTCCCTCATGGGTCTATTTCAGGTTTCTTACTTTTTGCTGTTTATATTAATGAGATTAATACTGGTATTGTTTTTCTGCAAACATCCATCTGTTTGCTGATGACACTGTTCTGTACATAGCCAGGCCTACTCTGAAACTTGCCTGTGGTGACCTTCATTGAGACTTTGACATTTACAGAAAAATGTACTACAGTTAAATCTCCTCTTTCATGCTAAAAAACTAAGGCCATGCTATTTGCCCCTTCCACCTATGCTTTAAACATTGCTCTCTTGGATCAGCTCCCCATTCATCTACACTTCTGGGTGAGCCAGTGGAGTTCATGGAGAAATTTAAATACCTCAGTTTTGGATAGATCACAAATTGTCTTTCATTGACCACATTGATGAGCTCACAAAAAAATTAAAACAGAGACTTGGACTCTTTTTTCAAATTAAAATCTACTAACAAAGGAAGCAAAATTAAGGCTGGTTCATATCATATTCATTCCCCTTCTGGACTATGCTGATTTTCTGTATGACCAAGGCCCAAACTTTGCCCTCTGTAAACTGGATACTTTCTACCATTGAGCTTTTAGATTCATTACTGGCCTACCTTACTCCACCCACCACTGTGAACTTTATACCAATATAGGGTGGAGCTCTCTAAGATTCAGACATCAAAAAAACACAGTGCTCTGGACCTACAACGCCATCATCAATAAGCTTCCCCAATGTATTGTGAGTTGTCTGCCTATTTGCAGTGCTGGAAATTATGCATTGAAAAGCCTTTCTTATATCTCATTCCTAATCCCTGAGGTGAGAACCAGGTATGGTAAACCAGCAATTAGTCATGTTCTTCTGGTCATATGGAACACCATACAGAAAATCCTAATGTTGGCAATCCCCATGAAACTGAGCTTCTTTAAATCCCTGTACCAACGTCCTTTTAAGGAAACCTGTAGCTGCTTTCGCTGACTGCACTTATCCTGCATTTATCCTAGGACTCGGACAATGCTATCAGACTGTACCCTACACTTTTTACTTTTGCCTCTTTTCTACCTTAAGCTAGGCACCACCTCCCCCAAAGCACCCTTTCCCACAAGCCACTGGCTCCCTGCTCTCTTCAACTGCCCCCGGCTTGTTGCAGTCCCCCTCCTGTTTCTATTCCACTGCCTTTTGTCACCTCTAGTAGTTATTGTACATAGGTTTGTGTTGTCTCCTGCTGCTGTATGTTACTGAATTTATTAATACTTCAATTTTTCGATTGAATGACCATACATTGATTGTATTATTGTATGTATTCCCTGTACTTACTTAGTTCTGTATATATTTCTTGCCTTTTATTCATATCTGTAACAGTCCTGGCTATCTTGTAGATGAGTTTTTCACAATGATGTTTCACCTGGTAAAATAACGATTGACTGATTGATTGATTGATTGATTGATTGATTGATTGATTCGCTTGGCACACATACTGTACTTCTTATTAAAGGCTTTAATTTTTTTCTCATGAATTCGCAGGCCATCAAGGCTAGGTGGGGTGCTCAGTGACAAGTAACCAAAGTACAAGCAAACCAGTCACAGCACTTACCCAACTCTCATAAAAAGCAAATGGAGAGTCCCACACCAGTTCTTTACTTTAAATCTCCATTTATTAGAACCAAACAAAACAAGAAACTGACCTTCCTGGGTCAGGGAGATAGGTACTAAGAGCTCTGGCATTTCACCTTGTCCAAGGCTTACATTTTTTGTTATATAATAAAGTCGTTGTTTTGATAATGAACTATGTTTCCCTCCTGTTTATTTACTTTCTTTTGTTAGCTAGCAATCTGCTAGATCGATTCATTGTTCAGTTCATACTGCAGTCTCCGTGAATGGATCTGTGAAACTGTGGTGAAATTATCATGAATTACATCAGTTTAACTCACTTTTACAAGTTATGCATTTCAATATACCTGAATCTTAGTGCGCAAATATTAGTGTTAAGCATATATATTTTACAAGTGGCTTTTGGACTCTTCACAACAGACATGGAGTAGCACTACACTGAATTATCGGTTTTCATCACAGATGAGCGGTGCACATTTGACTGCTAAACTTACTGAAAGTGTGCTGTTTTAGTGTATAAGAAGATGCAGGAGGCTTACTAAGTGTTTTTTCAAGTTCATGTGCTTGTATTCTACTGAGCAAACTAAGCTGTTTTGATTATGTATTTCATACTGACCATCCTGCATCCAGGTCTCACTTTGAATTATGTATTCTTTTCATCACCATGCTACCTTGTTCAGACAATCTGTGGTCACTGTTTTCACTTGGTCCATAACAAGACAGCTAAAACAAATACATCATGGCCAATAACAGTGCATACAAAATGCCGATATCCAAAACCATGCTGCATAAATGGAGCACAAACTAGAGAAAGTGTGGCAACTTGGGGGGGGGACAATTCACGATTACCAACTCTGGGAGTGCAGTAACTTGGGGGGTGAGAATCATGATTTCCAACTCCAGAAGCGCGGCAACTCACGGGGGTGAGGGGATTTACTATTACCATCCCTGGGTAAGTGGCAACTCTGGGGGCCCATTTACTATTGCCAACTCTGGGTACATGGCAACTCAGGGGGAGAATGTCGGTGGGGTGAATGTTTTCACTCATGTGCTGACATGTGCTATTATATCCCCATGCTTTTCTGTACATGTCACCATTTTCACAGATGCTATTTCCTCAGCATGCACTTCACTGCACTATTATTCTGATAAAATTTTTACAGAATACCATTTTCACCACCCTCCATCCAACTCTAACTTTGAATTATGCATGCTTTTCATCACCATGCTAACTTGTTCAGCTGATCTGCTATCACTGTTTTCATTACCCTCATTGCACAGTTTTAGTAGTGCTGAAGACTTATATCTACTTTTTTTAATAAATGTGCTCATAGTTTGCTGAACAAACATTAATTTTTTGTTCCTTTATCTTTTTAATGTTTCTCACTCCCAATATTCACAATTATAGCACAAATGAAGTCATGCTTTTTATCAGCAGCTAGCTTCATATTTGTCCTACTTTTACAGTTTTAGTTAGGGGCATTGTGTAATTTTATTCAAGAATAAAAAGCTCACCAAGTTGTTTTTCTTTTTGTTTTGTTTGTATTTTTAATTAAATGGGGCTTATTCATCAACAGGTGGGAAATACACACAAAAGGTGCATATTTCCTGTGCGCATAGCTCCACACCTGTGGACAGGTACACCTAGCTGGCATTCACCATTGACTGCCACCTGCCCACGACCCAGTCGGGCATCAATGGGATGCCCAGTTTGGGTCCCTCAGTGGATCCCTTACTCAAGCAGGTATGGGTCCCACTGCATGAATTGCACCAGTGGATACCTGGACCCATGTGGCTATGCCCCAGCTGGTGGTGGGCCCTATGGCTGAGCCCCTGGTGAATGGGGTCCACCCACCGCACCATCACACCTCCCCACCACATGGCAGTTAGCTATCCATCTAGCATGGCCACCCCTTACATGCCACGCCATCCCTGTGAAGCACCCCCAACACCACACACGGTCACCCCTGTCCCCGGTGTGCAGCATAACTCCCCCTCCACCCACAGTTGCTCCATCTCTGGTGTCTCACAAGCCCCCCCAATGCACACAAGTGCCCTGGTCCCACACACCTGACTCCTGATCCCATCCCCTTGACCCTCAATGGTAGTCAGTGTCTCCCCACAACCCCACAGCACTGACACCTCCCCTCATACCTGTATAGTCAGTGCTGCGGATGAGCGGCAACTGGCTTAGCTCTTTGAACACCTCCTTGGCCGCTGGCCATTTGAGTGATGCTGGGAATGCACCCCTATTAATATGCTGCACATTCCTGGCATCACTTGGATGGCCAGCAGCCAAGGAGGTGTGTGGAGGGCTGTGCCACTGGCCATACGCCAGTGGCACCAACTATGCAGGTACTGGGAGTGTCATTGCCGAGGGGTTGAGGGAGCCACTGATTACCAATGGGGGATGGAGAGATAGGATTAGGGGTTGGGGGACTACTAGGCTTGCCAAGCAAGTCCTCTTTACATGTGTACATGGGTGTCAGAGCTGTGGGTGGATGTTGGGACCAATGCCTCCGCGGGGTACTGTGGGTACCAGGTTTGGGGGTCTGGGAGTGTGATGCAGAGCACCTCTGTGTGCACCAGGGGGTGTTGTCTATGTCCTCACTGGGTCAGAGCTGCCATATTTGTGTGTGTGTGTGTGTGTTGGGGGTTGCATGGCATTCACTGGGTGGGGTGGGCATCAGTTAGGCTGGGGTTGGATGGTGCTTTGTGGGACTCAAGGACATGTATGAATGCTCACTGGTTCCACTGCCCCAGCCCTCCCCATTAGTCTCATGGACTGGGGTAGCTCAGATTGTCAGGTCCCATTGCCGCCGTGATCGGGAGGCATGCAGTGGGATACGACAAGTTTCCATCTGGCACAGCCATCACCACCCCTCCTACATCCCCCGGTGGGCAGTACTCCATGCCATAGTGCATGGTGTGCTGTGCTGACATGCCCCCGTCTGTCCCTGGTGCATTGCTGTCCATGCAGCTGGGGGATCATTTGCATAGAGGTTTCATGCCCCCTTTGTGCGTCCCTCATAGGGGTGCAGATACGCGGTGCAGAGCCACTCCACCTATTAGTGCATAGGCCCCAGTGTGCTCATATACTAGTGAGCAATCATAATTGTTGAGTTACTGTGGTTTGCTAATGCCCCCCATTCTCATACTACTTGCTGTATGGATAATTATGCTTTTTATCAGTATAATATTTTGCTCTGTTGTCCATCTTTTACAGTTTTGGTTGGTGACATCATGCAACTGTAATCAAGCACAATAAGGCTTTATGAATTGCTCTAGTTTTCCCACTCTTCAGTAGCTGCAACATGACATAGTCACCAACTTACGTGGTCATAAATAATCACTCATATGTAGACACCTGTAGATTTCACAATTTTTATGCTAACCCACTTTAAAATATGCAGTGAGTTTCTGCCCAGAAATACTACTCTACTCTGTGCAAAATTGTTGTCTGATAGGCATATTACATGCACAATTTTGTTTTTTTATTGCATTTGTGTTTACAGCTCCAGTACAGTAGAAAAATTGTCTATGCTACAAATCTACAGTATATTGCATGGAAATGCATGTTAAAAGTATGGTGGTTGTACTGCATTTTTGTCTTCAGTACAGTAGATTATGCCTCACTACAGATGTCAATAATGTAACAGAACAACCTGGACTGATGCCCAGCATTGTCAAACCATGAAACACTGTGGACAGAGTTACTGACAAAATGTATATATATATTGTTTAGCTTCTGCCACTGATGTGTGAAGTGAAAATTGCAACATCAAATGCGCACCATACCTCAAAATTAATCTAACATTTTACAGCCATCCCATACCATATTATTCTTTTTATACAATGTCAGTTGGTATAACAACCACAAACAACGGTGCAGTAGAGCTGGAATGAAAACAAATTGTTTATTGTTTCTCCGGCTACAACAACTGTTGATAATTCAACCTCAGATTTTACATGTCAGACACATTCTTCCAGTATGACTACAACAAAATTAAACTTAACATACACTGACACCGTACAAATGGTAAATGGCATGGGTTATGACACAATAAATGTGTTCTTTTTAAAGGCTGGAAATGAATTCTGTAGATCTCAAAAGTGGTGTCCTCACCAATGAGTTACATGGTGCTCTCATTCTCAATGTTTAAAATAAATGTTATTTGTATACAGCCCATGGTATATCACAAATTTGCATATTAGTATGTCAGTGGCAATGACAAAATGGCCAGATAATGAATGTCTGGCATCAACATAGTCATTTATTAACATAATAAATATAGGGTTACTTTGAATCTTGTTTAAACAGGGATCTAAAAATGTGCACAATCTTAAAAACAAATAATTTGAATGGCAGAAACATTTTATGTAATAGTTGTTTTAAATAAGTCAGCATTGCTGCTCTGATGGAAATATTTATTATTTTCAATGCTTGATTTTCTGTTATGTAATCATGCAGGCACCTGTCTAAGCAGGAAACAGGATCAATTTCATATTCGGTGTAAAACAACATCAACAACTAAAAGTTTTACAGTGTGAAACTTTAAACCTGAAAAGTAGGTTGTTAACAGAAAATATTACAAGTCAGGGAACTTCTCTTTTTATCTTGCATTAGTCTACTGCCATGTTGTTTAAACATGCAAGAAATCACTTTGGCTCATCTATCCAACTGTATTTATTAGGGATAGCAGTCCTTCTGGTAAATAGTAAATTGAGAAATGAGGACAACAAAATAAAATATGTTACCATGCATGTTCTCCTATTCTGTTTGTTAGTTCATCAGCTATGTATTTTACATATATGATGTTCATATGAACTCTGTTATGCATGGAATTACATGTCTGTCATATGTTTCTTGTGTGGCATTAGTCATATCATTCTGTTGTTGTGATGCACTTGTCATGTCACTACTGTAGTACAACAAAAATTTGGATTTGCAGTGCAAATTTGTGTGATTTCTCTGCCAAACCCTTATCATGGATTTGTTCTTAGTGGGTAATGATGTCTCAGAGACACAGTTACAGCATAAGCATTTTATTACCAGCTATGCCAAAATACAGGAAATGTATACATACCATCCCTGGGATGCCAGAGGGCAGAGACCCCATCTGCAGTCTATGGGCTCTGACTTCAGACAAGACCCCAAACTGATCCTGTATTTATACAGTATTTCATGACTAGGGCTTTTGTTCCAGTTTCCTTTATCTACATACAAAATAAGCACATTCTTAATATAGAACATCAGCAGCTTTTGACTGCCATGTGCCACTGCCTCACATCAAACTAGCTAACCTTGAATTTTCTTACAGTAGTAGAAAACAACACATTATTGTCTCCTGCATATGCACATCTCCTGACAATACTTTTCCACTTTCTGTATGGTTGGTAAAATATAAATCTCACTAAAACTAATAATGTCGCAGTATGTATATAAAAGATCACTCAGCAGTTCTAAAAGACACTTAGCACTAAATGAACTGATAACTCTAACAATGGATTTCATTTAAGCAATAATGCCCTCCAGGGTGTGTGTCGTGCTGGGATAACATCACGCCTCAGGTGGTTGGGCATGAGGTCGCAGGCCAAGTGCATCCAACAACTGAGGCGTGACGTTATCCCAAACGAGACACACCCTGGAGGGCATTATTGCTATTATACAATGGCTCATTGTTTTTGTGTGGAAAAATATTTTTGTTTTTTAAGAGACAATGGAAACAATCAAGCAAAGCATGTCTAGCAAAAGCAAAAAATCAACTAGAGGTTCACAGTGAGGCTGAGACTAGACCCATGATGTTGCACTGGGATAACATCAGGGTTCCAGCCCAAGACTGACCGATCAGAGTCCAGGATTTTTTCTTGTCATTGTATAATAAAACATAACCTACTATTTCTGTCAGTAGTACACACATAGGGATTGCATGTATGACAGTGTGTATACATCTGACAGATCACAATTGTATGCTAACAGTAGGAAAGCTTGTTTCAAACTGAAATAGTAATTTGAGCCCACCACCATCATTTAAGTATCCACTCCCTCTCCACCAAACAGTCAAGTGTTTGGTATGGGCAAGGAGGACCTTACAGAACAAAAGACAATGTATAGGAATCAATACACATAGAAACATGTGTTTTCATTTTAAATTTTCTTTGGCAACCAGTGAACCTCTCTAGCTTTATTCTTTGTATTGTGGTTTATGTTTGCCATACAGTACAAACCTCTAGATGCAGAAGAAATGTGGGTTACATTTATTTTATTTATGTTAGTATTTGGTAACTGGGTAAGGCCCATTAGGCACAACTGCCTGTTTTCAGGGGTGACCTGGGAGCACTGGGTGGTTAAGTGACTTGCTCAGAGTCACACAGTATGCAAGTGGAGGTTGTGAGAATCAAACTCAGGTCTGGTCTGCTGGATGTATCAAGCTCGTCCACACCTCATTCCTCTAACCTCTAGGCTATACTGCCAACCCATTTGAAGACAAAATACTGGCCATCAGTAATTTATATATTCCAAAAGTAAAGCAATACACCCATAAAGGTTTACAATCATAATGGTTGACACAAAACAATAAAAAAATTATAAATGGGAAAAACAAAACATACAAATGTTACATAATAAGGGTCTGGACAGTATCACATAGTAAGGGCGAAGTTAAAATAGTGAAGTCAAATGGGTGACTCAGTTAGAGTGATGGCATTAATGGTGACTGTCCAATAATGGTGACTGCACTAAAACAGCAATCCCCAATATCCAGGTGCGGTGTAGAGTTAGAATGTAAAAACTAGGGTGGGGTCTGTGACACTGCAGGTGGGTCTGGGGGGCGGAGCCCCCTGCATGAAACGTAGAGACCAACGGAAATGGGACACACCTGTGGTACTGGTGCATCAGGTATTGAAAGGGACTGTACAGTATGTGGAGGAAATGCGCTTATATGTAGTTAGGCAGGCTGTGAGGATGGCAGTCAAATTGTTTAGGAGCCTGAAAGGGATGCTACTTGTCCTGCATGGTGGTTTCTTGTATCGCCTCGATAAAGAGGTTTCAGTGCCAGGTTTTATTATGGGAAGTAGCCGTTATGTGCCTTGCCTTTGTGTACCATTGCTGAAATGACTGTCACTGTAATTGATTCACCTTTGTGACAATCATTCATATTGATTAGCTGTTCAGACATGGAACCGGTGCTGACACACATTTTAATGTTAAACCCCAAACTTTGCACTTTAATAACTTTGCAACCATTCAACAGATTTGCATGTCAACTTACATGCATGGTTTCTTAGGGTAGATCTCTGTACACACTGAATTATGTTTCAGTCGGATGTGTAGTTTACGAGTTCCAGAAAATGCAAAAAGTGTTTTTTCACTCATTGACTTTGCTGGGTGTTTTCTTTGAACTTGCTTACAGCCACAGATGTGCCTCTTGTATTTTTTTTTATTTATTTAAAAAGCTTGGAATTACAAACTTTGAGTCAGAGACTGATTTCCAAAGGCTCCACGGCAATACACAATACAGGCATAGGTAAATACAATAGACAGTATGATACAGTATACAATGCCAGGCCAGTTTAATGGCAAGGTTACAGCATGAAACAGTATACTGAGATGTCTAATACAGAGTTGAGACTGTAGGCTATGGGCAACACAGTAAACAGTACGATACAGGGTACAGTGCCAGGGCATTTTAACTTCCAGTAACAGCATGACCATTTTACAAGGATGTCCTGACCAGTTTACAAGGATATCTAATACATTGTTGTGGCTGTTGACACTGCATCGGATAAATCTAACAGTAAAATGTCAGTTAGTGGCCAGAGAGTGAATTGGGGGACAGTGCACTTGCCTACTATGCCTGGTTGGAGCTGAGTAACCTGGGTAAGTTAGGGGAGGCAGGTAGTGCAAATTCTAGAGCAGTCTGTTGGGAGACTTTGTCCAAGTGCTTGAGTAAGAATTGCAGGCCATTGACTGTGAAAGAGGTGATGTGGCCTTTCTGAGAGGCTGGTGAAGGCAATTGTGGTAGAGTTAGAGTGTGCAGGTGCAGGTGCGGGTGGCAAGGAGGTGGGTCTTGAGTGCCTTTTTAAAGGGATCAATTTTTTGATGGTTAAAGACCGATGGCGGGAGGGCGTTGAAGTAGGAAGGAGCCCTGACCAGAAAAGACCTCTTGTTTGTTTGGTGTAAAAATATTAATTTGTTTTAAAGTTATAACATTTTAAAAGTTTGAAACATTTAGTTCTGAGCATGCCCAGTAAGCACTTCTGGATAGCTGTATGAAATTAAAAACAAATCCTGTTTCATATTGGAATATTCCTATTTTTGTCTGCTGCCATCTTGTTTCAGTTTTTTCTTACAAAAAAAATTTTAAAGCTACAAAACTGATATTCTTCAGAGACACCAATACATCTAACTGGGTGATTCGGACCCCATTAGGTGTAATCTACACTTCACAGTTGCAAACATGCTCTTAAAAGGCTTTTTTATTAAAGTTAAAAAATCTTTTTTCGTGACTGTTTGATACAAAAAATAATCTTTTTTCTTATCACGAGTCAAAAAAAAGATCCTTTTTTGTGAAGGGAGAATCTTTTGACCTTTACCTATCTCATTATGATTGCCATCCCCATTATTGTTATCTATTTCCTGGGGGGTCTAGTGGCAATCCACCCTCTGATCTCTATCCACTGTATTTTTTTGTTTCCCTGGTGTCTAGTGGCACCCCCCCACCTGCTGATCCTCATCCCCATTAGCAAATAAATATTTTCCTGGTGTCTAGTGGCAGTCCTGCACTCACCAGTCATCATCCCTATAGTAAAATAAATATCCCCTGGTGTGTAGTGGCACCCCCAAAACAACCAATCATCATCCCCGTACTACAGTTATATAGCGTTGGTGTCTAGTGGCACCCCCACCCACTGATTGTTGTCCCCATAGTACAATTGTATTGCCCTGGTGTCTAGTGGCACATCCCATGCACTGATCACTGTCCCTGTACATGAAATAAAGAAAACAGTCCTTGGTATTCCTTTTCTTTTTACTACAGAAATGAAAATGGTCCCTCAATGATCTGAACCCCACCTCCCACTCAGTGCCCACCATCCCACACTCCCTATTACACCTCATACACCTTCTCTCACCTGAACAGGTGACAGGGTGAAGATTCACTTTCCGATCGAAGACACATCTTGCAGCTGGAACGGGTGACTGTAATATGAGAAACTAAGATTAATGCAGTTCAATGTATTTCAAAGGGGTTTCAACTTTAATGCTAACTTGGTCATTCTTGCATATTTTGACACCAAATTTTCAACATGGCCTTTTGGGGACCCCACCTCATGAACAATGATGTCAGTGAAATTTTGTAAATCTGGCCCAAAAGGTAATTTTGTGGTCACTTGTTGAAATCACCTTTCTGGTGGGATTTCAACATTTTCACTGCCTCTTCCACTATGCCTAACTCATTCTAACTCTATGCCTAAAGTTATGCCTACAAACACATGCAGGCAGGACAAAGGACCATCCCAAATACATGCACACAGCTTCTCACCCCTCTGGTTAAGATAGATTGCTTTGGAGTAACCATGATTGAAATAAAAATAGGCAACTTGCAATTTTAGTTGTATGAAATTCTGCTTGTAGGCACAAATTTCTCGCAGTCCCAAATAGGTGCATATAAGCAGAATTCACAGTACTGTACTTACTTTATCTAACCCTGGAGATATGTGTGCATGTGTGTGTGTGTGTGTGTGTGTGTGTGTGTGTGTGTGTGTGTGTGTGTGTGTGTGTGTGTGTGTGTGTGTGTGTGTGTGTTTGAGATTTTCGATTTGCCTTGTGTCTTATCTTGTTTGTCTTTCACTTGTATCCTTGTTTTCAGAGAGGTCTTAATTCAGGATTTAGGGGTGAATACTGAACAAAAATGATTATTTAGATGGTCAGCCATTTCTTTTGGAGTGTTGTTTTGTTTTTTTCATTTGTAATGAGAGGTTCCACTTTACATTTAGATGTCCTTTACAGTTAATTAACATAAGTGAAGAATGGTTTACAGTTGATTTTGTTCGCATTTTAGATTAATTATAATTCCATGTTTTGTTTTGCTTTTCTGATCTGATTTTTATATTTTGTGTTTTTTTAATATTGTAGATTTGTTACTGTCTTTTATATTCTTTGCAAAAAACTCTGTTACTACATCAGTTAGGGTTAACATGACAAAAGTAGGGAAATGTGGTGTTAGGGTTCCCAAACCTAACATGCCACCCTCATCCTTCAGGCAACAAACTAGGACTGGTATGTGTCTTGGGGCCCACCTCCCTTGAAGGCAGCAAACCAGGAGTGGGATGTGCCATGGGATGCTCAAGCCTAATGCTCACCACTTTCCATCAGTAAAGAAGCTGACATGTGTACAGTGTATCAGTAGGAGATGAGCCTTAGGCTTGAGAAACCCAAGGTACACCCCATGCCTGATTTGCTGCCTGCAGGGTTGGGGTGGGGTGTTTGGATTGGGAACCCTAACACCACCTTTCCCTACATTTGTCACTTTAACCATAACCGATGTGTTAATGGAGTTTTTTTTGCAAAGAATGTCCTTACTTTTTGAGATAGTATAATCATATCCTCATTTGCCTGTAGGAGTGCAGGGCCCTCTGGGCCCTGTGCTCCCATCCCTCGATAGATGCATACATGCATGTTTCTGTGAAAGCATTTCATCCAAAACAGCAAACAAATTGTCAGCATAGCCTTGTTATTACCCCATCTCATGAACACTGTTCAAATCCCCGTTGAAAGGTCATTCCGCATCACAGGTGAGAAAACACATTTTGGCCAGGATTTGAAAAATGACAGCTGAAACATTCATGAGGTGATGTAAAAAATGACTTTTTAAAATTTAGGGTGGAAGTATTTAAATCTATCAAGGTTACAAGCAAGCACAGTTAAATTTAAACATTTGCAATACAGCCTTCCTTTGGATTTCTTAAGCCCATTTAATAATGCAGGTTATGATACATAATACAAAAATATGCACAGGAAAGCATAGTAAGCATGTGATAATTACAGGATATATACAAATAGGTTCATAGGTAAACTGATTAAGGAGAAACAGTAATATGCATACATGGTGGTAAAGTGCAGGAAGAATACAGGATAATTAATAGCAAATGTGTAGTAGGTAGATATTAAGTGAGGTGGCAGAGCTGAGAGGTATGCTACTTGTTGGTACAGGAGCAGGAGCAGGTGGCCATGGCAGGTGGCATAATTGATTTTTGATAGGGTTGTGTGAGAACAAGTTTCTTTGGAGAGGTGACTGGTTGTTCCCTAAAGAAGGGAGCTTATAGGTGAAGGTGGATTTGCCAGCTGTCAAGGAGGGTTTGGGGAGTGAGAAGGACTGGGAATCCCTAGAGTGTAGGGTGTAGGGCTAAGGAAGTGCAGGTGTTAGCTTCTCAGAGAGGTAAGTGGGGAGCTGGTATAACCAGTATTTGGATATAAGGGTGATGAAGTGGATGAAACATCATTGGGACAGAGGTGATATGTTGAGAGGAGAGGAGAGGAGAGGAGAGAGAGAGAGGAGAGGAGAGGAGAGGAATGGAGAGGAGAGAGCAATGGTGGGTTTTAAGGGGACAGTTTGAGGCAAAGCGGCAGAAAGCACAAAAGTGGGGGTCTAGCCTGGCTAATGAATAGGAGGGTGCAGTGCAGTGCAGTATACTAGGTCTGCATAGTTAAACGTGTTGGTAATAATTTTAGCAAGCAATTCATGCCTCACCAGTAGTGGGAGTGATTCTCTGCTATGGTATAATATACCTAGCATAGGGCAAAGTTTTGAGGAGATGGTATCGCTGTGGCATGAGAAGTTTTGCTGGGGATCCACTCATACTCCTAAGTATTTGTAGGATGTGACAGTGCTTAGAGGAGTTCCATCCAGAGAGGTGATTGCTGGGGGTGGAGGTACTCTGGAAAGCATTTGAGCTGTCCTGAAGGTCATGAAAACTGTCTTGAATGTGTTGATTTTGAGCAAGTTTGCCTGCTGGAACCAGGATTGTATGGAGAGGAAGTCCTGTTGTAAAAGGGTTTGAACCTCATTTAGTATTGGGCCAGATGCAAAAAGGATGGTATCATCTGTGTACATGTGAATGAGAGATCTAGAGCAAACGACGGGAGGTTGTGTATAAATAAGGAAAAAAGAATGGGACAGAGGATCCAGCCTTGGGGGTCACCGGTGAGTGTGGGAGGGTGGGGGATGTGGAGTTTGCTGTCCTAACTGATTGGATCCTGTTTTCGAGGTCTGAATTAAACCACTGAATGGCAGGAGGGGGCCCTGCTACCTGGAGGTTATTTAGAATTGGCGGTGAAAGGCCAAATCAAATGCCTTAGCCAGGTCAACAATGACTGCAGCTGTGAGATGGTCTTGATCTTCATCTCAGTGGATGTGGCCTGTGACTCATAGAAGGAAGGATATAGTGGAATGGTGCTTTCTGAAACCGGATTGCTATGGGGAGAGAAAGCTGGAGGCTGTGAGGAAATCGGTCAGCCTGGATTGTACTAATGTTTCCTGCAGTTTGGATAGGGCTGGGAGGAAGGAAACTGGCCAGTAATTGCTGGGCACTGAGCGATCACCAACCAAGTGGAGAGGGATGGTGCAGGTGATTTCCAGGCTTTTGGGACCGTGCCAGAGAAGACGGACAGGTTTAATAGGAAAGTGAGTGGAAGGGCAATGGCAGGGGCTGATATGCAAGGGAGACTTGGGTGAATGTCGTCAGGGCATGACTTCAAGGGGTTTAGGGATTGGAGGGCTTTCAATACTTCATCCATAGTAATGCGAGTGAACAGGAATGTATTGTGAAGTGGGCTTTGCTGGGCGGCTTTGGCATCTTGGGGATGTAGGATGGTTGGGGAGAGCGCAGGTGATGAAGAATTTATTTAGGGTTTCAGCTATAATGAGGGGGGTCACTTACTGTAAGATCATTTTGTTTGAAAGTGGGGATGTTGGTTTGGTAGAGGGTTCAATGAGGGAGTGGACCAACTTCAAGAAGGAGGAGGGGTGTGTGGTGAGAAGATGGGACCTGAAGTAGTCGGCTTTGGCTTGCCTTATGGCCTTTGTACAAGCATTCCTGATGGTGTTGTAGGTTTGTCTGGATTGAGGGGTCAATGAAAATTTGAAGAGGGACCAGGCCTTGTCACAGCTTTTGCACAGAGCAATTATCGGGATAGAGACCCATGGGTGGTGATGTTTTTTGACTCTGGCTTTTACTAACAAGGTGTGGGAGTCCCAGACATATGTGAAGATTTGCAGGAACCGGGTCAGGGCTGTGTCAACATCTAGAGCAGTATAGAATAGATCCCAGTCTGTGTGCTTCAAGTCACAGAGAAAAGAGTTTAAGTGGCATGAATTGTGAAGGTGAATTTTTATGTATTTAGGGACAGATTTGAGTAGTTGGGTTTTTCTGGTACAGTAGGTGATGCAGCAGTCACGTAAAGCTGCTTCCAGGACCCCAGCAACAGATATTCTGTGAGGATGGGAAGAGAGGATCCATTCAATAAGGGAATTTTCTGTAGATTGAGTGTTATAGTGAGTGGGCTCTGTAATTAACTGGGGTGAGGTTGCAGGATTCAGTCTTGGAGGTGGCAGGCTTGGAGGAGGGGAAGAGTCAATCTTGGTTGTAGTCACCCAGAAGTAGTAGTTTGCCAGATGTTGCAAGGAGTGGTAAGGTAGAAACACATGTGATGAGTGCATTCTTGGCAAGCCGTGGAGAGGAGTAGATTACCCTGATGAAGATAGGGAGAGTAGAGGGTAGAGTGATTTGGGTGAGAATCAATTCATGTGAGCCATGGCAGGATTCTTTTTTGATAACTGAGCAGGAGAGGGGTCATCTTATAAGAATCGCAACTCCTCCCCTTCTTTTCCTACAATCTTGCTGAATGATTGAATAGTCCGGGTACACCAGGGATGAGTCAGGAGTCTTAGTGGAGAACCATGTTTCAGTGTGCAGAGGATATCAGGGAAATGTTGAGGTTTCCAACAGTTTAGTAGATAAAGTTAGGCAGGAGACTCCTGATATTTATGTACATGATACTTAGGCCTTTGTGGGAGGTCCAGTTCTGATGACCTACAGGGGGACCTGGGTTCTACTCAACATTACCTGCAAGGATCAGGATGAGTAGGAAAACAGAGAATGTGGCTGAGAGCATCTATCCCCCTTTTGATAATGGGTGCATTTGGTAAATTATGGGAGCATTTTAAGAGAGTAATGCTGGAAGTCAAGTGCGGTGGCAAGACACTTGGGGAGATAACCGGAAAGAAAGGCAGAAGCAAGTGGTTGGGTGAGGGGCAGTAGGGGAAGAGACAGGAAATGGGTTTATGCAGGAAGAGTGGAGGATGGGAGGAATGAAAGCAGGTAGGAGAGGAATGATAGGAGAAAGAGTACTGTAGCTGTGTACATGGTGTATGACACCGATATAGGTGTGGGATGGGGAACTTCAGGCAAAATCCTAGATCTGCCTGGCTCAAAGACAGGACATTATGGCAAGTGTCTGAGGTAGAATACAGCAAGGGTGTGTATGGGTTGAGAGTAGGTGAACAGGAGAAGGGATGTGAGAGTCTCCTCTTTGATTAACTATGTAGTCTGTATGAAAATGCTGGAAGGAGTTTGAGCAAATTACTAAAGCACTGTGAGGGATTGTGAGGAGCAGGGATGGGGGTTGGGGCTGTGGGATTGACTGGTAAGTTCCCTGCCAGGTCTCTAGGTGGCAGTATAACTTGAGCATTGGGATGGGGGGATACCTTAGGATAGGCTTTCAAGTGCCCTGCCAAGTCGCTAGGTTGCAGTACAGCAGGAGCGGGGAGGTGAGGCTGTTGGAGCTATTAGTTAGATCCCTTCCTGAACATTTATTGGCAGTTTGGCTTAGCTGACAGAGGCATCAAGCTATGGATGGGTAAGGGAGCTGCAGACCAGACATTGAGAGAAGGAGCCAGGAATCAGGAAAGCAGGCTTCCGTGCACGTGTCTGAAATGTGTATACATATGAATGGCACACAGCTGGAATCGACTGTAGAAACATGATCAAAATAATGTCAAAACACATAGTCTGTCCCCTACAGATTATCTTTGAAAATTCAATAAATACAAGCCATGTCCCTACAGACTGGAAAGCAGTTAAAGTGATACCATTTTTTGGGAAGGAAATAGATATGATCTGAACAATTATCATCCTATTAGTTTCATGTCTATACCTGGAAAAATGCTTGCGAGCATCATAGAAGATAAAATTAGCCCAGTAACACTGAATATGGATCCTGATCAGCAAGGATTTATGAAAGGTCATTTCTGCATCACTAATCTTTTTGATTCTATGAAAGGATTAAATATTAACTGGATAATAGAATATCTTGCAATGTGTTTTATCTTGACCTAAGTAAAGCTTCTGATTTAGTCCCATACTGAGCAGTTGTCAACAAAATGGAAAGATAAAATAAACAATGGACTAATTACATGGACAGTCAACTGGTTCATAAACACAGCACAGTGGTTGTAATAAATGGACACATACCTCAAAGTGATGCCAATTTCCAGTGGAGTACTCAAGGCTCTTTGCTGGGCACACTTACCTTTCAGATTGTTATATCTGACATAACAACAAAAACACAATGCTTAACAACAAAGTATGCTGAGGATTTAAAGGTGGGTGGCCCTAGCAAAACTGAGAAACTAAAAGCAGAGTTACAAACTGACCCAGAGCACACAATAGTATGGGCATCAGTGTGGTAAATTAATTTCAATCTTACAAAATGTACTGCAGAGTCATGTACCCGAAAAACAAAAATGTTAATCAATCATACACTTTGTGTGATCACATTTTACATGAAACACTATCGGAAAGAGACCCCGAGGTGGTATTTGCAAATGTATTACATAACAAATCAAAAATTAACCAGAGTATAGCAGCAGCAGGCAGAGTAGAAAGTGCCATTAGGCATAATATCAAATCCAGAGACAAACCTGCCATATTGTCATTTTATCTGGCTTATGTTCACCAACACCTAGGTTTTGGATCACAAATGTGTTGCCCCACAAAATTAGAAATATTAAATGAATTGAGAATGTTCAAAGAAAACAAAAATCATTGAAGGGCTAAGGGATCTCATCTATCAAGAAAGTCTGAGTAAGCTGAATTTGATGTTCCTGAAAATGAGGCATATTCGAGGCATCTTGCTTCTAATGTATGATGTCATCATTGATCCATATTTATTATGCAATATGAATTTTGATTTTAAGCAAAACCATAATAACACAAGAATACACAGTTTCCAATTAACAGAATACAACATTAAATAAATCAGAAGAAATCATTTTTTTTACCGAAAGGATTATAAACTCATGGAACAATTTACCATTGCATATAATTACTAGTAAATCAAAATATGAATTAAAAAAATGACAATTATATTATTATTGGAGAAATTCTGTGATACTACTAACAGAAGTTTAATGGGCCTATGCCCTCTGTTTCCTATAAATCCTTAGTAAATCCTTAATATAATATGACACAGACTTTTTGGGTACAGATGCCCATATATTATCATATGTATGTATTATAAGTTTACCGTTTTATGTCTATATTTATATTTTTCAATATTTTTGTCAAATTTTTGTATCCTTCTTTTCAGGTTTGATTTTATTTATTAACATAAGAATTTCTACCCCCAACTCACACACATATCCAAATCATATAGAATGTAATATGCATCAAGTCCAATTCATAAGTAATTAGAATAATTGCCATATTCACCACACCATGTCCCATTCCCACACCTGTTACTTTATAAATTGTCTGGTATCAAATATTTATTTGAATATGATTTCATTCTGCTGTCTTACCTTTTTTTTTATCATACGAGGCACTCTTGATAACCTGAACCTTTTAGCAAACTAATTGTACTTATTCATTTGCTATCTTTTTATATAGTATTACTCCTCTGTATTACAGTGCAGTATTACATATCTTAGGCTGCCATTCTGCTTAGTCTAAATTTTTTTTATTAAATTTTTGTAATGAAACAGATATAGTAGTAACAAATGACTGTAAACTAGTTATGTATAACAGAGGTATGCATTCATGTATATGCAATGACACAGAGAGCTGGAGTAGAAATAAATCATTTGTTTTCATTGCAGCTCAAAACAACAGTCAATATTTCCACTACAGCTCCTTAAATGTTCTGAGCAAAATCATACATTGCATAACATATAACAATGTATCAGTTCTTGACAGCATTACAGCACAAGACCCTCACTAGTCTCCCTTCTTGGAGTCCTATAAATGGCACATGCCACTGGCTGCCTGTAAGTAAATGATTTAATTTTAACAGCTGGCTGTGATCACTAAAGACTTCAGTCATGGCTCTGCCAGCAATGTGATTAATGGAGGTTGTAATCAGCTGTTTATAATAAATATTTTGTTTACAGGGAGCCCATGCCAGATATGTTAGTAACTGTATATGTTATATGGTCAAACTCAATCAATAATACATTAATATCTCCACCGAGACCTACAGTATCTTACTGTATCACTTGCATTTCACAGTGCTCCTACCATAAGAATGCATGTGAGAACACTCTAACAACAGAAGGAGTAGTCTCAGCATTGGTATTAACCAAAATTTGCATTCAGATTTATAGAAATTCTCACAGTTGTTGGCATTTGTACTTGCAGGCTATTACAGCTTCTGATTTGGAAATGACAGTTCTCACAAAATAAACATACATAAAATAAAGTAGCAGTAGGAAAAATTGTATTCATCTGTAATTAATTGGATAACTCATCTGAGACAAGCTCATTTCAAGTAAGGTCCATTGCACAGAATTACAAGCAGTTTAAATAATTAGACAATGTTAAACAATGTTGCAAATAATTTAAACAAAGACACATTGTTACAATAAATACAATAACTACAAAAACATTATATGAGTCATCGGATAAACATATGTTACACTGAGTACAAAACCCTGAGGGCGGTGCTTGACATAAAGATTTGAGAGGATAAAACTAGAGACATCCATAAAGTGCATGTTCTTCTGAGGTTACCAGGTCATAAGGAGAAAGATTTTAGTATATTGAGAGGATAGTCATAGAAAAACAATCATTTACACTAAAACATTCCCAACTAATCTATTCAACACCATTTATGTTAATTCATTAATCATTCTTTGTCTAGCTTCATCTACTAACCATGATTTTATTTCAGCTAAGTTAATCTTTTTACCTTCTAGACGAAAGGTTTGGGACAATGAGTTCCACAATTTGGGGCCATTATTGAAGAAATAATTACACCCTAGAGTTGTTCTGAACTTGGGGAGATTGTACTCTATGCCTGTAGCTGACCTAAGTCCTTGTTTAATTGATCTAGGTGTCTGATAGTCTGAAATGTAATCAGGAACCTGGCATTTAAAAATTTTAACCATGAATAACAAGGCACTCTAATCACCCCTCAGTGAGACTTGTCCATTTCATTTTTTCATAAAGCTCGACTCTATGTCTTCTTTTTGAGGAATCAAGTATGAACCTAGCTAATTTATGGTAGATTACATGTAATTTATTTAAGCTCCTTTGTGATGCTTCAAAATATACAATGTCCCTGTAATCGATTAAAGACAGAACTAGAATATTTACCACATTTCCTTGTTGATTCAACCATATGATACATGTTCCTGTATAGGAAGCCTAAGCAGTTCCCTATTTTCTTTTCCACCATTCCTATATGTAAATCCCACTATAGTTCCAAGTCCAGTTGCATTCCTAGATATTTATAGCTCAAAACCTATTCTAAGATGAGATTATTAAAGGTTTTTACTTTTAAAGATGTATTTTGTTTTGGGGGGGGTGGATATTTTTTTGTCTGGAAAAAAGTGCTGTCTGGGATTTCTTGGCATTTAAGGTCAATTTTGACATCTGAAAGTAATGCTACAGCTCATCAAATGCACTTTGAAGTGGATGCTGCGTACTATGCAATGATGTACCATTCTCATAAATAATGGTGTCATCTGCGTATAGATGGTATCTAATCATACTAAATTTATTTGTGTGAATGTTATACAATAGTGGGCCTAATATTGAGCCCTGAGATACCCCCATCATCATAGTTCCAGAGTAAGATGTCCAACCGACCATTGTTATCATTTGTTTCCTGTTTACTAAATATTGTTTAATTCATTTGATTACAAAATTGGACATACCAATGTCCTGGAGGTTGGACAGGAGGATGTCGTGGTCCAAGGTGTCAAAAGCTTTGGATAAGTCAATAAAGACTGCCCCACTGACATCCCTCCTGTCCAAAGCCTCTGTAATGTCCCCAGTAACCTTTAAGAGGGCTGTTGAGGTACTGTGTAGTGGCCTAAAGCCTGACTGAATTCTATTGAGTATCTTTTTTTCCTCCAAATAATGATGCAACTGAGCTGCCAATAATTTCTCGAAGACTTTGGGAATAACAGGTAAAAGAGATATAGGCCTGTAATTTCTATTTGAGTTTTGAATCCTGATTTATATATTGGGATAACTCTAGCTGTTTTCTACTGTATGGGCAAATCCAGTTGTCTAAGAGATGTATTAAAGATTGTTGTTAAGGGATATGCAATTATAGGGGCTTCATATTTTATTAGTATTGTGGGTAGCTCATCAGGGCCACCAGCTTTTTTAGTATTCAATTTAAGTAAAGCATTCTGCACTTCTTTAGGCCTAATTTGATGAAAATATAATTTCTCATTCTACAATGGCATAAATAATACAAAAAAAAACTCAGCATAGGTAAACTGGAATGTAGTACTCTGCATTAGATGTCAGGCAGATCATGTACCCAGCAATTGCAAGTGCAATGTTTATAAATTGTGCAAAGCAATTGCTGCTGCTTGCTGTTGGGCTGTTACAGCTGTCAGGTACTCCAATGAAGAATCTTGATATTTGTTGCTGCTTAGAATATAGTTCTGAATAATTATTAATAGAGCAGCTGCGTGTGGTTTGTTACCTGCACAATCTGTGTCAGTGGTGTCCCATGGTCAATTAGAATATGAAGTAGATGTTTCTGATGCTGTGGTTTGTGAGCTTTTTGGAGGTTTCAGTTCCTGCAGATTAAACCATGTCCTTCACCATACTGGTAATCTTGTTTACACCAAGTGGTTGTTTTTTTTATACCACATCCTGGATTTCTTTTGATTTATTTTGCCATTAATGTTAACATAAAATAAAATGGACTATCCTCATATAGGGTATTTTTGAAGTGATCCAACCTGAATTTTTTCATAACGGGCTATTTAGTTATGTGGAGCTCTAGGTATTGGTTTCAATTTTCTTGTGCCTGTGATGTTTTTCCTTGTACTGGTTTTAGTTATTCTTCCTTGCCCAGCTGTAGGTATTCTGTACTGTTCTCATCTGTTTTCTGGTGTATGTCTCCCTAACACATATTGTGAATTTCTGTACTGCTTGTATCTCCGAAACAAAAGTAACAGAACATTCACAGAGTTCAGCAGCACTTCTGCTGTGTGAGAACCAAGTATCTTTATCACATATAGCTTCTCCATGAGCTTAGTCATGAGTTCATCTGCTATGTGCACTTTCTCTCATTTCCCTTCAGAGTTTAACTCTTTCTGTTTGGCTTTTATGACATTTTGGGTCTTGTCAAATTCCATGGCGAAGTTAAGCAAGCATGGATCTTCTTTTGCTTTAAAGCTTGTTCTGTGGATTGGAAAAAGGATCAAAGCATTAGGGGTTCATAGTTGTCTCCATTGTGCTTCCTGACATCCATAAAAAAACTTACAACATAGTACTTTTAGTTTGGTTGGGGTATTGGGTGTAGCTCTTACTGTTCATTCAGGTGTTCAGAGAAATATCACTATACAAATGCTATATCTAATGAGGTTTTTTGAAGGTATTTGTGTTCTTTGTGGATTCCAAGAATTCAATGTCTTCATTAATAGCTGGGTTTAAGATGACAGTCTGTGGTGCCAATGAGACAGGTACTGACCGAGTAGCGTTACCCTCATAGCAATGTTGTTCACCTGACTGAACTATGGGAATATTACTTTGATGAGCAGCAATAGGAACATCAGTTGAATCAGGCAGCTCTTCAGAGATGGCAATACATGGTCTCTGTTGAATCTCAGTATCTCAGCCTTTGTCAGTATGGTGGAAGTCTTCATCCACAAATAAATCTGTGTCCATTTCATACACAAATAAAATGTCTCTGATTTCAAGTTTCGCATCGAAAATGACATTCAAATTTGCCATTGCTTTTTATTCAAGTTTTATTTCTTGTTATGTTTGATGATGTCAAGAAAAACAATTTTTTCCCTGATAATAAGATATTTGTGTTATACAGTAAATGCAGATGGACTTCTCTCTTTTTTTATAGTCTCCTATAAATGTCCTTTTCCCAAGCAGAAAAAAAAATTAAAAATATTCATTATTAGGGATGTATGATAGTAACTGTAGCTGGTCCTATTTTTTTCCCTGACACAGACCAATGGGGTTTTACTTATTTATGTCTGATGTTTTTATATTAATGCACTGCATAGTTAGAGAGAACTCTCACCTAATCCTCTCTCGGGTCACTGTCAGCAGAACATTTTTTTCTACATCTCCAGTTGGGGGTGCCGTATAAACTGTTTCTTGTTTCTCTATGATGAGACATGGAATGTCAGGCAGTGGGAACATATAGAATACAGTGAGGGTTTGTTCAGTATGGATTCCCATGCCAGCTGAAACCTTGTTGTACCACAGTTTAAAGGTCATGGAACACAGTTTTACCCTTCTGCGGTACAAAAAGGTTCCAGCAGATCAGAAATCCTCAAGACAACTGGTGTTTTTCACAGCAATCAGTTCAAATGCTGAACTAAAACCACCTGCCTGCCATGAGAGTTCTGTGAAAGCACTTTCATTTTTTTTAAATAAAAAAAATATATATACACTATGAAAAATACCAGTTGGGCAACCACATGGCCACCTCAGCCTTCTGATTACATTGGACATCTTGTGCTTTGCTATTGATGTCTGAAGTAATCAGAACCACTGTGTGGCAGCATAAGCTGATGGTGCACGGTTGCTCAACCAGTATTCTCCAGGTAGCATTAGTCAGTCTAGTGAGAATAATTTCATCAGTAGATGATTCTGACCAGAACTTTGGGGAGCTGGAGTGAAAATATCCATTGTTCTCTGAGCTGGAGTGAAAACAAATGATTTAATTTTTATTCCTGCTCACCTGCCTATGAAAATAAATGCATTTATTTGTGATTTTTTTAAACACCAGCATTGTTTATATATAAATATATATATATTATTGGCACTGTAGTACCAGTATAGTTAGGGTTGACTGAAAGTTCCATAGTAAACCCTTAACTTTGCACCTTAATAGCTTTGGTGGTATTTGATGAAATTGCCCCATATTTAACATGTATTGTCTACAAGATAAGGTCGCAATAAGTACAGCACAAGTCACATTAAACTGTTCCTCCAATGAGTTGTATTAGCATTTCTGATTTAGTTGGATAAGTGTTGTTAGATCCAGCACAAAGCCCTGCACAAACTGTTTCTTCAGAGTTAAAATTCAATTTTGCATTGCATCATGACTGGACTGCAGATGTATTCCAACTGAGTTGTAAAAACATTTTAAAAACATTGCTCTTGAGCTTGTTAAGCATTGAAAACCAATGCAATATGAATTAAAAATGCTTTGCCAACTGTAAAAAACAATGATGAACCAACTCACTGGTGGAACAGTTTAATGTGACTTGTATTGTAGAAAGGTTCATGATGACAGCTTGTGCAATTTCTGAGACCCATATATGTTTTTTCTACATTAATGCTAATTTTCTGTTGTTTATCTCTTTTCCCCCCTTCGGCACCAGATGGATCCCCACAGCTTAGACCCCCTCAGCCCCAGCACCTTAACAACCACTGGGACTTCCCTGCCAGTCAACATCCCCAGGGCTTGCCCCCCTGACAGGGCCAATGGGGTCCTCCTAACCCCCGTTGGACACAGGATCCATTAATTGGACTAGTGAGCCCAGCAAGTCAGATGCAGGGCCTGCAAGGGTCTGAGCATCATCCTGCCACCAGTAGATGTGTTTCCTTTTTATTCCACTGGTGCAGAGGAGGTGGCATGCAATGACACCAATGGCTCAGCTGCTCATACTTCAATACGCAGCACATCAAGTGTCTTTCCCACCTCCGCTCCCCAGAGGTCCTAGTGTTCTTGATCCCCAGCCACTGCTAGGGGCCAGGCTAACACTAGGCTCCTGTCCCATCTACCCAAGAGGAGAGCAGCCCCTTGGATGCTTTATCCTCCTCGCCATCTCTTCAGCCCCCAAATTCACTACTTAACTTGTATTTTCGGTGTTAATTATTTTCCTGTACTAAATAAATGTTTTCTTTTCTCTCACCTACAGTCTAGGTGAAATGGATTTTTTTTTGCAAAGCTTTCAGTGTAGAAGCAGCCATTTGCCAAGATAGTGTCTTTTGATGGTTTTGTGGAAAAAAAAGATGTTGAATGGTTTAAGCAGTATGAAGATTTAAATGTTTTTTCTGAGCATGCTCAGTTGGGTTTTTGGATAACCCTCTGATGCAACATAAAAAAATTTGGGGATGTGAGTGCATATTGCTTTATCACCACTTATGTCTCGCAACCTGAAAAAAAAATGTTTTTGGTTGTAAGGCATCTTGGTTTCTCCCCACATACAAAATACAATGAAATCCATAAAAATTATTTATTTAAAAAAAAAAAAACATGTGAATAAGGCTGCCACCAGGCAGACTCAAGTACGCACTCTGTGTACCCTAAATATGTTAAGTATGTGTTGAAATTAGGGGCTGGTCTACAAGACAGCAGAAAGCTAGACAGCAAACTAAAAAAATGCCCTTTATATATTATTTGTTTAAGATCTGCTGGCACCACTGAACCTGAACTTATCTAAATGCAGGTGAAATTCTACACTTTGCACAAAAACTACTAGATTTACTAGGTATTTTAGGAGAAAAGAAGGCTGAGGCCCATCTAGATTTTCCCACCCACATAATGTGGGTAAATTATGTTATATGGTTCTGGTATAGCCAAAAGTCAAGCCCCTTTTTAAATGCATCAATGTTACCATAATCTACCAATTCCTGTGGTAATTTATTCCAGAGTCTAGGTGCCCTCACTGAAAAGAAGTTAAGTCTAAGATTCTTGCCTGCAGGACAATAAGTTGCTTGGTATGGCATCTAGGGACAATTCACCTAGTGGCAAAAATAAGTCCACACTTATTCATAAGTCCTGTTTTTGTTAGTAACTTGTATGCCCATTGTATTGAGTCTGGTATGATAGGGACTATTTGCTAGTCTCGGGACCATCCTAGTTGCACATCTTTGGATTCTCTCCAATTGGTCAATATCTGCCCCAAGGTAAGGGCTCCAAAATGGGGATCCATAGTCAATGAGAGGTCTGACACAATCTCTGTAAAGAGAAATCAGACATTGTTCGGGTTTTGTGACAAAGGAGCTCTGAATTTGCCTAAGTAACCCATTGGTCGAATTAGCCACTTTTAGGCAGTGATCAGTAGATGTAAGTCTTGAATTGTCTAATATGCCCCAAGCCCTTTCCTTGTTGGTAGATTTCAACAAAGTATTATTTATATAATAATTATCTTTGTGGTTATGGGTCCCAAAATGCAAAACCACACATTTATCAATATTAAATTCCATCTTGTTGTCAAGGGCCCATTTTTCAGCATTTTGTAAATCTAGTTTAAGTGAGTCAGAATCCTGTGTGTTATCCACTGGACCCCCAAACTTTGAGTCATCTGCAAATTTGGACAACCAATTTTTGGTGCTTATTTGCATGTCACTAATATAGATGTTAAACAAACTACTTTTAAATACCTGGTGTCTAGTGCCCCCCCTTCCACCGCTACCACCACAGATCACTGAGCCTGAAAAAATATATTATTTTTAAATCCCTGGTGTCTAGTGGTCACCCCATGTCACCTATCACTAGCCACAGTTTAAATAATTAAATACCTGGTGTCTAGTGGTCTCCCCACTGCCAATTGCTGGCCACAAAGTAAAAAAAAAATTTTTTTTTAATTAAATTTCTGGTGTCTAGTGCTCCACCCCCTGCCGATCATTGGC
Source organism: Neoceratodus forsteri (assembly GCA_016271365.2). Classification (NCBI taxonomy): domain Eukaryota; kingdom Metazoa; phylum Chordata; order Ceratodontiformes; family Ceratodontidae; genus Neoceratodus; species Neoceratodus forsteri. The sequence goes on along the minus strand of JADMNL010000023.1, from coordinate 622,691,606 downwards.
TACAGTGTAAATAATTACATATGTTTTTCATTAAATTCCCTGGTATCTAGTGGTCCCCCCACCACTTATCATTGGCCACAATAATTTCATTAAATCCCTGTAGTCTAGTGGATCCCCCAACCCTCAGACCCTCAGGGAGTGCCCCACCACCCCACTCCCCCATCTCAGACCCTGAGTGGGTCACCTGCACAGCCCTCCACTCACCTCAATGGCTGGCAGTCCAATTGAGCTTTAAATGAATAAGCGCATGCTTGTAGAGGTGGGGGGAGTGGGGTGGTGGGGCACTCCTTGATGGGGAGGGGAGTCACTAGACACTAAGGATTTAATAAAAAAATTTATTTTACAAAGTGGCTGATGATCAGCAGTGGGGGGGCACTAGTCACCAGGGATTTAGTGAAAAATATATCTAATTATTTACATTGTGGCTGGTGATCAGTAGGGGAAGGGCCTCTAGACACCAGGGATTTAATGGAAAAACCTTTTTTTTACATTGTGGCTGGTGACTGGTGACAGAGGAACCACTAGACACCAGGGAATTAATTATTTAAATTGTGGACAGTGATTGGCATTGGGGGGATGGACCACTAGACACCGGGGATTTCATTATTTACATTGTGACCAGTGATCATTTGGGGGGGCTAGATATCAGGGGTTTGGGGGATTCCCCATTTATAGCCCCTCCTTGCTTTAGGTTTTCTTAAGTGCAATTTGCACTTAAAAAAAAACCCAAATCAAGACAAAGTTACAAATGGCGAATTCTCATGAAAGGGGGACAACTTTGCAAAGTGATTTGCGGAGGCGAATTTGGCAACTTTGCCTAAAATTTGCCTATGAAGTAAAACTTTTCTGTATTTCTATCTCAGTATGAAACCAGCAGGACTTTCTTGACAATTGTAACCACAGTTTGAGATGTGCTGCCAGCTTGTGTACAATAGCAGCAGTGAGCTGGCAATCTCAATCTCTCTCTCTTTCTTTGAACCACTCTATCTATCTATCTATCTATCTATCTATCTATCTATCTATCTATCTATCTATCTATCTATCTATCTACCATATCTCTCTATTTGTCTATCTTTCTATCTAGCCAGCGCATTCATTCCCTCCAACTCCCAGCTCAGCCAGCCCTCCCTCCGTCATTCTTCACTGCTTTAGCATAGTCTGTCAGCACAGTATTCTGTATTATAAAAAAGCAGATCATGTTTCACTCCCCCAGTACTGCTCACAAGCCCCCAACCCTCCAGGTCTCTCAGCCCCCCTTTGCAGTGATTAGGTAGTGTAACTGGAAAGCCCACCCCCAGTGCTACTGCAGAGTTGAGCTGACACTGGGGTTCCCAATCCCCAGTGTTGGATCCAGTAGTAGTAAACCTGCAAAAAAGAAAACAGTCCCTTGATGTTTTTTATTTTAAACTGAGCATCTAAAAAAGAAAATGGACCCTCGCCAATCTGGACCCCCACACCCCACCCCACCCTTACTCACCACTCAGCACGCATCACCCTGCACCAGCCACACACTCTCACTCACCTAAACATGCCCTCTTATGTTGATCCACTCTCTGGCTGAAGACACATCTTGCTGATGGAACTGGCGACTGTGATACAAGAAAATAAGGTAAGTCCAGTTTTATGTATTCCAGTGGGGTTTGAACTTTTACTCTTACCTTTGTCATTTTTAATATTTCTACACCAAATTTTCAACATTGGCTTTTTAGGATTCCACCTCATGAAAAAGGGAGGAAGAATTTTTCAAATCTGGCCCAAAATGTGATTTAGTGCTCGCTGCACAAAATCACCTTTTAGGCAGGATTTGAACATTTTCACCTACCAGGTTAATGAGGTGGGATAATAAGAAGTCAATGCTCAAATTTTGCTGCAAAAATATGTAAAAAGTACTAAGTAATAAGTGAACATTGAAATATAAGTTCACTAATGTTTATAATTTTTCCACCAAACTCTCAGCATGGCCTTTTTGGGATACCACCTAATCAACAAGGCAGGTGAAATTTTTTTATCCATCCCAGGGATTATTTCACAGTCACTTTGTGAAATCACATTTCAGGTAGTATTTGAACATTTTCACCTACTGGGTTCATGTGGTGGAGTCATAAGAAGACCTGCTAATTTTCAATATTTTGACTCTAGGAGGTTTATGCAAGCATCCAACACTGGGTGTGTGTGTAAAATTCGAGTTTTACATACAAACCCATGTTTTATTTTATATAATTGCTGGGTAAAGTTTTTGTCACCACAGCAATTATATAAAATAAAAGGCGTCCCTGTGCAGTCACAGTCTGTTGGGTTTCAGTGCAGTCTGTGATCCAGAGCACCTGCTGTGAGATGTTAACCATTATTTTTAATTTTTTAAAAGGAGCCCAGTTATGTTAACCCTGTGATTTTTTTAAAGAACTTACCACTGAGCCTGAGTGCTGGTGAAGTCTTAAGCAGTAAGGAGTGGCAGTGGCGCTGAAGAAGGAAAGGGCTGCGGCTTACGCATGTGCAGTGAAGGGAAACCTGGCACATGTTTGCAATTATAAACACTCCTTTATAAGGGCAAATTACAAACCAGATTTCCCTTTGAGAAAAAATGAAGCCCAGTTATTATATAATAATTAAGAAACGTTGTGTGTAGTACCAGCCTTTACCCCAACAATAGTGTTTTGTCATTCTGTGCCAGTGAGCTGAGTTCAGGGGAAGCTTGATGACCCAGCTGGATGGGCCAAAGCTGTGAGGATGTTACTGTCATGCAACATCATTCCCCAACCTAGGAAGGGTAGGTGAATGGTTGCCCGCATGAACAGAAGTACCATATAGTGAAGACAACTCTTCTCTTGGCATAGGGCCCTGCACTTCTGCACCTGTGAGTGCCAGAGGGTCCTGCACTTTCTGCTGAGAGATGGAATATTTCCTTTGTGCATCTGTGTCTGTAGCCACATGGAAGAGCAGGGCCAGAGGGCCCTGCAATTCTGCAGTCCACCTCCAGACAGCACCATGAATTCTTGGCATCCATTACTGTATGGAAGCACATGTCCCTATGTGCTTACATCTGTTCACACAAGGTAGACATCTCTCATCAGGTGGTCAGTTGATTTAACTGCTACCAATTGATCACCTCTAGGCTTCTTGCCTGATTAACACTACCTTCTCACCTCTCCCAACACAGACTAGTATCTGCCAAGGCTCCATCATGGGGCCCGTCCTGTTCTACATGTTTTTAAAGGAGTTCCCCTCCACCTGGGCCTCCTCAAATAGTCATATGTATGCAAATAACATGGTAATTTTTCAACATGCCCTAAGCCCCCAAAACTCTTTAGCAGCCTGCAAAAAGGGTTCTAATGAAGTATAAGATTCCTTCTGCTCAAACAGCTTATTACTAGAACTTGGGTAGGAATAATAGGTCATGTCAGTATATTCTAAGTAATTCAATCCTAAAAACAACAAACACCGAAAGAGATCTTGTTGTTTTAATCGATAAAGACCTCAATTTTGGAGAACAATGTATTAACATTGTATCTAGAGTGAACAGGGTGATTGGTTCCATTTAAAGAGATATAAAGAGTTGAAAATCTGAGGTTCTCCTACCACTACATAAATCCAACGTCAGAGCACATTTTGATGTCTGCAGTCAACACTCGAAACCCCACAAAAATGCAGATATAAATAGAATAGAAAGGATGCAATATAATATGACCAAAATTATAATGGAAGTTAAGGATCTCCCATATGCAGAGACAGCAAGCAATTTTAAATTGCACACTCTGAAAGATAAACAAAAGTGAGGTGACCTACTGTTATTCTATGAAGTTATTAATGATCCCTCTCTTATGGATGAACTGAACAGTGTATTTAAAGATCTTAATTCGAGAACTGGGGGCATGGGCACGGGGTCATCTTGCTGCAAACAATGAATGCCACAACCATAAGGGAGTGTGCTGAAATAACGTTGGGTAAAACATCGACACCACAGAAACAGCGCATGCCCTTGAAAACCATGGGCTTCCCTGTTTCTTGTGGGGGTCTTTGCCCCCCATACATCCCCATGTGGGGGACTTTGCCCCCCCAACCCGTCAGAATTTAGATAACAAATTCAGGGGGTGGACTTCGGGGATGGGAAGAAACTTGGGGGGGGACTTTGTTTTAAAAAAGCAAACAAATAACCATTAAAAGTTGCAGCATCGGGACACCTGGGGGGAACCGAACCACGGTCCCAGGACTACCATTCTGCCATATGCTGGTGCCTTAGCCACTCCACTATGAGAGTGGCTCAACCAGGCACCACAGCACATGGAAACTCGATGCCTCGAAGGAATAACTTACAGTGGAATAACTTACAGTGTCAGGGGTAGCAGTAATTCTCTACCACTGTTATACCCCTGTCATTGAAAACACATACACTCTCTCCACAGCACAGTTGATACCACGCTGTCTTTCTTGCGCAGTATTGACCCGGTACTGGGGGCATGTATTACAGGTGTTGGGAAGATGATTTAAGGGTAACAAATAGAAGAATTTTTTACAGAAAGGGTTGTGAATAAGTGGAATGGATTGCCATAGAGTATTGTTGGCAACGAGAGTAGGGACCTCAAAAAGCAAGTAGGAGTTCGCACTACATAAGATGGTGCTACTAAACCAAAGAAAAAACTGGTAAAAACCAAAAAAGTTGAGCACTCACCAACCTCAAATAAAGTCAAGGGCACAGATCATAAATAAATTACAAGAGACTTTATTACATTTAATTTAGAAGCATAAAAGCCTGACATGTTTTGGATGTCTCTGCATCCTTTCTCAAAAGCTAAAAAACAATTAAAAACACAGCAATTAAATACCCAAATTCAAAATACATCATCATGACATCACAAAAATCACAGCAAATGATTGGATAGTTGGGATCTATTCAAGAAAAGGTTGGATAAGTTCCTAACTGAAGGTGGTAAACTGAAATCTTATAATAATTCATAGGAGCTTTCATAGACTAAGGCCTTTTCTGCTTCTCTTGCAATAGTGACAAGAGTGAACAATAAAACCCGTTATTGCCATGCTTTTCGCAGTGCCTCACTGGGAAGACCTGATAGACTGCAAGGCCTGCTTCTGCTGGCAATTTTGGATATTTCCAAACAGAGGATCTCCATGTTTTCTGGAGTACCTTGCCTCGTTACCCTTGATGGTTCAAAATCTGATCACATAAACCATTTGAACTATTTGGGCATCTGGCACAACCAGCCCTTGGACATTACACTCCATATTGACCTTCTCTGTACTAAGCTTCACTCCAGATTTGCTACCCTGAACAAAATCACAGCCTCCCTTCCACATTCTGACATATGTGAAATAACCTCAAAATGCATTCTCCCAGGTTAGACTATGGGGACATTGTTTTGTGAACACCCTTAAAGGAGTGGAGGAGAAAGAGGGGAATAATGGGCAGTCCCCTGCTGTGGTGTAGCATTGCCAAGGAACCAAAACTTATGACAGAACTTATGACAGTGTTAAACTTATAATCTAGGGATGAGGCTTATGATACCACAGATCACAGGCTGCAACAACATTCTAGATCTTTTTAAGACCCTCAGGAGAAAATGCTACTTCACCCATAGAGTGATGAACTTTTGGGAATGCACTGCTGAACCAAGTTATTGGAAGTACAAATATTGAGGTTTTTAAAAGCAGGTTGTCTACATTCATGACTGATGGCAGATTGATAAGCTACTACCACTTAGAAACGGGAGGATGGACTAAATGGACAGTATCTGTGTGTTTCTGTCTTACAGTCCTTAGTGTAGTGTAAACCGGTGCACCCCTGCACAGCGACACCCCGACAGCGAAACACAAAAAGAGACCATTACGGCAACAGTCGCTATAATGGTCCATTTTTGTGTTTCACTTTTCGCCAGTGTTCCGCCCCCCCCCCCGGACCAACGCCAACCTGGAGTTGACAATCCTAAAGTCTGCGGGGTGCGGGGAGAAAAGCCCCCCACATGGGTGGTATGGGGCTGCAGCCCCCCCACAGAAAACACTCTCTGCATGGGTGGCACATTACCGACATCGGTTTTGTGCTGTCACTGTGGAGGAGGTCGGCATTTTCACTGTCAACCTCCCTTGGTGCTTCCTTCGCATGCTGTTCACCCTCTATAATTCCTTTTGCCATCTATCCCTGAGAAAGCTCCTTAGCTGCCTAGTATCTGTGCCCCCTTCTGCCCGCAAATTTCAGAGCAGCAATGGAATCAGCTCTTTGAATAGCCACTCAATCACTGTCCTGGCCAAAGGAAATCTGAATAACTTTCTACCACAATAAACCACAATCATCAAGGTGGGAGAGAATAGGAAACTCTGAGGAAAAAGAGAATGAAAGAAAGTGAAGAAATGGGTGATAATAATTGAGGAGCATTTTTCCCCATAGAGAAACCCATTTATAATTCACCATTATAACCTACTGGTTATAATGGCAAACATGTGCTGGGTGTCCCTCGCTCCACGCTTGCACCAGCCACTGCTCTTCCTTTGCTTAGCACTGGATCAGACACTTCACTGCCACTAGCACTTAGTGGTAAGGAAATTTAAACAAAACAAACTCGTCTCTCATCATTGTAGTTTCTGCATCCATGATTAAACCTTTAATCCTAGTTTAAACCTTTTAACAAAAACGAAATGGAAACTTATCCACAGCCACTCGGCCTCAGACCACACTTTGTCCTGATTGGACCATGGCTGAAGAGTGATGTATATATTTTATACAATTACTGTGGTGAAAAAAATGCTCCCCAGAAGTTATATAAAATCAAATGGGGTGGTGTGTAAAACTCGAATTTTACACACACCCTCAGTGTTTGCTGCTTAAATAAATACTGAGGGCGAAGCTCTGCAGGTTTATATAGCATCCAACACCTAATGTGTGAGTAAAATTCAAATTAAACACACCACTCTATTTATTATTGTAACCCCCTTGCAAATGGGGGTTTCTTAAACACCTCTAGTACTGTCTCTTTAAGAGCTGCCAGCTCGCAGACCCAATTAGTCTGCTAAAGGGGGGGCTATGTGTTCTTCTGCTCGAGTCCTGCTCAAGCCGCTGATAATGTGCCCCGTTTTGCCGTCGCTAAGCAGGCAAAGCAGGCACTTCCTTGGGCTGTGCTTGTTGATGTAATATATGTTGAATTGGTATTGGAAAATGTATTTTGTCTAACCTGTTTCCCTTGCAGCTGGGACTTTGTATGCCTTGCCCCTCCATTTTGGATCAGAACTGCCTTTTGGAGCCAATCAAGAGGGAGGAGCGCTTAAGATGAAGTATTAAGCAGCCAACCAGGACTAGGACTCTCTCTGGAGCTGGCTGCCAATGGGATGTATGGCCAGTGATTCTGGGAAGTGAAGTCCAGGAGCGTGGTGCCTTTTCGCACCAATAGGGGAAGGTAGAAGAAACTGGCATCTGAAGCCCTCCATTTGGGTCAGGTGGTGCCCGAATTGGGATTCCCTGCCCAAACGGCCAAAGAGACAGAGTTGTTGTGGCTGTGAGTGAGGAAGGAGCTCTGGGCTTCTGCGCTGTTGAGTATTCACGCGGGAAGCACGTGTGGAAGGCCAAAAGTCAGGCGGCTCGTTAGCCAAAGTATCCAGACTGAATCCGCCGTGTGCTGCTGTTAGCAGAGGCTGTGCAGTTTGCAGCCAACTACCAGGCTCGCCCTGTAGAGGACTGGAGAATATGCTTCATCACACTCGGTCTGTCACGAAAAGTGAAGCTGCGCTGTTACTCCCCAGTTTAGCAGTGAGTGCGGTCGGGATATAAAGCAGCTGCCTGGTATGGTAATCTTCTTTTTACATATAAATGTGTGGGGAGTGTTCTGATCTCAGGCCTGTGTCCCTGGGCGGTGTGAACATGATCCTGCCACAAGAGTCGTGAATAGAAATCTGGGTAGCTCCCTGCCAACTGATCTACTGGGTTGCAAGTGTTCATCTGTTTCCCTCTCTGGCTACACGAACTGAGCCTACCAGCTCCGAATTACAAATTTGGGCATTGTAGAGTTGTTTTTTCATCTTCAGGGCCCCAACCAGCTGCACCGAACTTGGCTAGCCCCTTATTGCCTGGGTACCCAGTGACAGTGACTAATAGGGACCTTAGCCTGTGTACAGTGCTCTGAAACAGTACAGTGATTAAGCTAATTAACTAGATTTCCCCTTGCCCTTGTTAATCTCCCCTAAATAAATCAGAGTTGGTTGTTTTGCAAAGTATACTGCCTGAACTGTGTGTTTGTGCTGAAATACTGTACAGTGGCTATTGTGTTACTGCATCTTACTTTACAGGGGGTCCCCAGAGCTAAGCTGATCGCTCAATCCTGGGGGTAAGTGTATATTGTAAGGGTACTGTTGGTAACTTGTGTAGGCCACTAGTGGGAAGAAAGGGGGGTTGCAGTGACCCAGAGGGCTGTGACCAAGTCATTCTAGACTGCCCTAACCCCGACCTCTGGGTGGAGGCACCCGCCATTGCACCTGGGCCCCTTAACCTGTTAGCACCTACGCAGGCAGGGGTAGTAGCCCTTGGGATAGTGCCACCTAGGGGTTACATTATTCTATTTTTAAATATGAATATCGACAATGTTAGCTTCACACACATCTGAAAAAATAACTCTCTATCAGGTTGTGCAATATGTTTTAGAAGGCTTTAACTCCCTTATATTGAAATAGAAGCTGTGGTATATTTAGTACTCTGTAACTGCATTACAAAAAAAACTCTCACATTTGGATCACTAACTCTTCCTAGGCTGAATTGCTTGCCTTCCATTATAGCTAGACAATCCTGGTCTGAAATAAGGATTTAGGTAACTATTACCTGATTCTGGTTCCACCTTGGATTTCCCCCTGAAAGACTCTGATTTAGGTGCATTTTCTCTGATTAATTGTTAAGGGTATTTTTAAGCCTATATGACTATGAACAGAGTATCATACTGTAAGTGTTGTTTTGAATCCGTTTTTCATTCTACCAGACAAAACCCACTATTCAAAATAATTTTTATCTGAGTGCATGTGTGTTCATGTCATGTGTTTTTCCTTCAGACATGCTTTGGGGGGGGGTTATACACTTAGATACATTCTTCTAAGTGTTGTATACTGTTCTGAATCAAAATAAAAGCATGCAGTACTATGTGAACAAGACAAAAAAATAAATTAAATAATGCTTCATGAAGAAGGCAATTATTAAACAGTAAAAACTAATCCTATGCTAATCTGAACACTGAGTAACTGAAAGTCCCTATCTAATGAATCAAACCTTTGTCACCCTTTTTTCAATAAGAAACATAGTACAAAGAGAGAATCATGTATAATTTGGAGTTCTATTACATACAGTGTCTGAGTCAATACCATTCACCCACTAGTCCTATACCATGTCAATTGCTCACTTTTCACTATAGTTTAGCCATGTTTAGATTTCAGACAGCAATGTCTGGAGCAAATGAGACTGTGTGTAAAGCTTTCGGTTTATGCCTTTTGTGTTCAGTGCTTTATCCTTCACTTTTACTTCTGTACACGAAAATAATGCTCTGCTGCTGGCTACATCTGTGTTATGGTATGTAATAAACAAGCATTTGTCAATGCCGAATGTTGATTGCTTTGCTCCGTTGAGCACACTCACTCCCCATCTGTCACTCACTCGTTCTGTTTCTGTTGGTGCTGCAGGCTGCGTTTTTGTACTGGGCTCCAGTCTGCGTTGGCAACTTTGTCTGCCACAAAGAAATCCGCAGCTGTCCCGAAAGAGCTTCATTGAGGTCACTCAGTCTCCCTCTCTCACGCATTCATTCTGTTTCTCCTGGTGCTACAGGCTGGCCTTTTGTACTGGGATCCTGCCTCTGTTGGCGGCTTTGTCTACACACAAAGAAATCTGCAGCAGTCATGATAGAGCTCAATTGAGCTCACTCACTCCCCCCTCTCTCAGTCGCTCATTCTGTTTCTCCCACCGCTGCAGGCTGCCCTTGTGTACTGGGCCCTTGCCTGCATTGCTGCCTTTTTCTGCCCACAAAGAAATCTGTAGCAATCACAGCAGAGCTCCATTCAGGTCAGTCACTCCCCCTCCCTCACCTGCTCATTCTGTTTCTCCCAGTGTTGCAGGCTGCCCTTTTGTACTGGGCTCCTGTGTTGGGGCCTTTTTCTGCCCACAAAGAAATCCACAGCAGTCCCGACAGAGGTCAGTTGAGCTTGGTTACTCCCCCCCTCTCACTTGCTAGATCTTAATCTGTCCCAAACACTGATTTCCCACAGTGACCATGCTATTCTGCAGCAGGAGTGCAGAAACATATTTAGGCCAGGATGTGAAAAATGACAGCTGTACTGTTCATAAGGAGGTGTGAAACAATGCCAGTGTTGAAAATGTGGCGAGAAAATATTACACATTTGCAAAGATACAAGGGTGCATGGAAACAGTTCAACAGACGCTTGTAACAGTCATTTTATGAACTTTCATCACCAAATTTTCAACATAGGGATTTTAGGACCGCTCATCATGAGCAGTGTCACTGTGGTTTTCTTAATGTGTCCCAAACACTGATTTCCCACAGCAACCACGCTATTCTGCACTGGAAGTGTGAAAACACATTTCGGTCAGGATGTGAAAAATGACAGCTGTACTGTTCATAAGGAGGTGTGGGCATATCTACTCATTGCTTTGTTTCCACTCCACAGACCCTGCTGTAACATAGGACCACGGAGGACCCTGGGTGGGAGGGTCGGCAACTCTAAAGTTCCAGCACAGCTCCATTGTGCTCGTTCACTTCCCCGCTCTCACTTGCTCATTCTATTTCTCCTGATGCTGCAGGCTGCCTTTTGTACTGGACTCCTGCCTGCATTGGCACCTTTTTCTGCTCACAAAGAAATCCACAGCAGTCCTGATAGAGCTCCATTGAGCTCACTCAGTCCCCATCTTTCACTCACTCGTACTGTTTCTCCCATCGCTGCAGGCTGCCCTTTTGTACTGGGCCCCTAACTGCATTGACACCTTTTTCTGCCCACAAAGAAATCCGCAGCAGTCCTGACAGAGCTCCGTTGAGTCTGCTCACTCCTCCTCCCTCACTCGCTCTCTCGTTCTGTTTCTCCCACTGCTGCAGGCTGTCCTTTTGTACTGGACACCTGCATTGAGGCCTTTTTCTGCCCACAAAGAAATCCGCAGCAGTCCCGGCACAGCTCACTTGAAATCAGTCACTTCCTCCGTCTCACTCGCTCAATCTTAATCTGTCCCAAACACTGATTTCCCACAGCGACCATGCTATTGTGCAGCAGGAGTGCAAAAACATATTATGGCCAGGATGTGAAAAATGACAGCTATAGAGTATGGTGGAATGTTGTTCTCATTAAAAATCCCACCATACCGAAACACTGTTCATCCACAGAGTAAAAAATGAATGGAATGCTGTACTGACTGTACATGCAGAACAGTGTTCCATTCATTTGGAATGAGAGACTCAATCTTGAAATGTAAGCAGCGCGGCACAAGGAACTGCCATGAATCATGCATTGTTCTCATTAGAAATGCCACCATACACTATGAAAAATACTGGCTTCTCAATCTCGCTAAACCAGTGTGTTTTCAGCCAACTCAGGGTTTATGATTCCTTCGGACCTCTCGAGCTTCGCTCTCGAGGTCGTATGGAATCATAAACCCCTCTGAGGCTGAACACACTGGTTCAACACGATTGCTCAACCAGTATTCTCTATGTACTGTTCATAAGGAAGTGTGAAAAAATGCCAGTGTTGAAAATGTGGCATGAAAATGTTACAAATTTGCTAAGTTACAAGGGTGCATGGAAACAGTTCAATGCACACTTGTAACACAGTCATTTTATAGAGTTTCATCACCACATGTTCAACATAGAGATTTTAGGACCTCTGCTCATGAACAGTGTCACTGTCATTTTCTTAATCTGTCCGGAACACTGATTTCCCACAGCGACCGCGCTATTCTATGCCAGAAGCACAAAAACACATTTCAGTCAGGATGTGCAAAATGACAGTTGTACTGCTCATAAGGAGGTGTGAAAATAATGCCAGTGTTGAAAATCTGGCGTGACAATGTTACAAATCTGTGAAGTTACAAGGGTGTGTGGAAACTGCAAAATGCACACTTGTAACACAGTCATTGGATGGGCTATCATCACCAAATTTTTAACATAGGCTTTTTAAGACCTCTGCTCATGAACAGAATCACTGTCATTTTCTTAATCTGTCCCAAACGCTGATTTCCCACAGCAACCATGCTATTCTGTGCCGGAAGTGTGAAAAGACATTTCGGCCAGGATGGGAAAAATGACAGCTGTACTGTTCATAAGTAGGTGTGGGAAAATGGCAATGTTGAAAATCTGGAGTAAAAATATCATAAATTCGTGAAGTCACGAGCGTATGTGCAAACTGTGCAATGCACACTCATAACACAGTCATTTTATAGAGTTTCATTACCACATGTTCAACATAGGCATTTTAGGACCTCTGCTCATGAACAGTGTCACTGTCATTTTCTTAATCTGTCCCAAACACTGATTTCCCACAGCAACCACGCTATTCTGCACTGGAAGTGCGAAAACACATTTCGGACAGGATGTGAAAAAATTACAGCTGTACTGTTCACAAGGAGGTGTGAAAAAATGCCAATGTTGAAAATCTGGCATGAAAATATTGAAATTCACGAAGTTACAAGTGTGCGTAACAACGCTATGGCTGCAGCGCTTGTAAAACAGTCATTTTTGTATTTTTGACCAAATTTGCAACACAGGCTTTTTGAGAGCCCACCTCTTGAACACTGGCATTGTCATTTCATTAATCAGTCCCAAAAGGTGATTCCACGCAGTGACTGTGAAATCACCTTTCAGGGCCAAAAAAATGCCATGACAGTGGCAGAATTCATGAGGAAGGGTTCCAAAAACCCCGTGTCGAAAATTTGGTGCCAAAATTCCAAACAACGCCTGAGATATGCACCAAAGTTGAAAAAACCTATTTATGCCATTATACAGCTTACCGGCATTTCTTCAGTTTGCTGTCGGCTTTGAAGAGTGCAGACGTGTTCCGGGTCCAAAGAAGATCATCGCGCTGGACTCCACAAGTAAGTATGGGGTGGGGGTGGGGAGGCAGGGTGCACAGAGGGTGGGTGTGGGTTGTGGGAGGGGGCAGGGAGACTACGAGGGACCGTTTTCTTTTTTGACAGGTACAAAAAAAAAACATTGCGAGACAGGTTTTTTTTACAGGGCCATTTGGCATGCTGGGGTGGGCTCTCAGTGTGCCAACAGAGTGATGTTTGGGGGCAGCTGTAGCCAATGGGGGATTGGGCACCTCCATCAGCACAAAGAGCGCACAAGCTGAGGGGATTGGGCACCCCTCGGCACAACTGTAGTGCTTATTTGGGGGACAATGCCAACGGGGAGTGGGCTCCCCCGTCAGCAAATGACATGGGGGGGAAGGACATAATGCCAATGGGGAGTAGGCTCTCCCCCATTGGCAACATCATTAGGGCACTGAATCCAATGGGAATTGGGGCCCCTGTCAGCAAATAAACACATTGTGGGGGAACATGCTGTCAAGGGGGACTGGGCACCCCCATGACAGTGGGGCTGTTTTATATTGTTTGTGAACATGGCAGCAAGCTGCTGCCATGTTCACAAACAATATTACATTAACAAGGTTCCATCCAGCAATGATGGGTTGCTTCCTCATTGCAGCGGAAAGGCTTACGCAGCAATAATGAGGCAGCTCCTGATTGCAGCAGCTGAAACTTTACAAGGTTGTGGCACGCTGGCTGAACTAGTGTCAGCAGCAGTGTGCTACCCCATTGGAACAAGTGGGCCAAGCCTCCAAAGGCTATGGGGGCATTGGCCACAACAGTGCAGTGCCTCCACAACCTGCTTCTGGAGCAAGCTGCTGCAATATGTTTCTTGTGCACGTGCGCAATCAACATAACATAAAAAGGTTGGTCTGCTGGTTGCAGTTGTGTTCCAACTTACAATCTGTGTCGAGCTTAACAACTTGGGTGTCCAGTATTGGGAAGTGTTGCATCTTCATTTCCAGTTTACGTCTGCAGTTATGACTTTTGATAGCAAGCAAGTGTGCATTCATAAAAAAAAGTTAGAAGCAGTAGTGTGTGACTGAAAGTGACAGAGTGGATTTCTGGGGGGGCACACAGTCTTAACATAGACACGTGAACAGCAGTGAGTGAAAAAAGGGTAGGCGATCATGTTTTCGCATATGTGGTCTGGACTCATGACTTAAGGTAGTGGGCGAGTGTATATGAAAAGTATAATAATCTAATGTGTGACAGGTGGAGCAAGAGTGGATTTCTGTGTCTGCAGGGGATTTCTTTGTTTGGAATCAGGGTGACAATCAGAACGTAAGCTGGTAAATAGTGAGGGCAGTCCCAGTTTATCAAATTCCTGATTATCCAAACAAAATCTATGTGCCCAACAGCTGTTTGCTGATCGATGGGCAGAGTGGATGCTGGGAGATTTCATCTGAGTAGTTCATTTTATGCTGTGGAGGACTCTGGAGGAGCAAGTGGACTGGAGTGTTGAAATTCTGACCTATAATTCACAAAAAGGTATGATATTGTTGCCATACCTTTTAGAGATGTTCAACAGTCTTTTAAAGTGCCTTTTAGCCATACTGTGTATTGAAGTATTTTTAACCCAAGAAGCAGACGAGACCAGCATCAAAACCAGAACTTAGCCTCTCCGACGGCTTGCTGTGCACTAACTGCAGTATTGCATTAGTTACACCAATAGATGATACTTCAGACAAGGAGTAGTTTATGCTCCTCTGACTTGGCACCTTGGCTGCCAGAGGAGGTGGAACTTAGAAGGAAGAAAGTTTTTAGCTGTTTAAATGCTTTGCTGACAGCATTTTTTCTGCAAAAGCATGTTACCTGTGTTTAGAAGCTGCAGAGAGCATTTCGAGTGTGACTCCTGTCATTTGCTGCCAGGTGGACTCTTTTTGTCTCATAAAATTCAGTTTTAGCTTGTTTTAATTTGGATTCTTTTGTATATACTTTGCCTGTATTGAGGCTTTATAACTACTGAAACTGCTATACTGTTTTTCTAGTGGCTAAAAATATCTTTTTCTTATTTCAATTATTTTTTTTGATTTCCCCGCGAAGTGATCAGGTAATCTCGGACCAGGGAATTTAAAAGCACATGCCTGGCATTCTGTTGTCAGATTAGTGGTGGGCGAAGTAGGCTCAATCCGCTCCATGAAGTGATTCGCGGAGCAAAGGTGAATATGTGGAGTGCTCCGCAATGCAAAGCGGAGTACTCCGCGTTATGATGAGGAACGCGAAGTCCATTTGAAACAATGACTTCATGTTACTCCACCTCCCCAGACCACTACTCCACCACATTTAAGGTGAAGTGAATTGAGGACAATGCACTTCGCCTCACTTCGCCTTGTTTTTGAGCTCTGAAGGTGAATTTTGCAGTGATTCATGGGATTTCAGGTCAAATGGGCTCTATATTGATCCGCACAGCCTCAGTTCGGGGTAGTATGTGTAGGAAGGAGTAGAAGACAGTGTGCTCTGATAGCTGTCTGTGATTGAAATCTTGCAAAAGCTGTTAAAAAAGCATTTTTGTGTTTTTTGGGGGGGCTCCAACTTTAGTTCATCGATTGTAGGAAACCCTCCTGTGTTCATATCATCGAGCATTTTTGTTTTTGTGTGGATTTTGAATGTTAATTTACAACATTGAGTGTGTGTAGTGAAAGACAGTGAAAGTGTGCTTTGGGGGAGGGGCATATCTGTGGTGTAGGTAGATTTAAGTTGGAGAAATAGTGATTTCTTTGTTTTTTGGTTATATTTTTGTTATATAACTGACTGTGTTAATGTACACACAGTAATATTGTCAGTAATAGTTGAAATTTTCTTGCTGTTTGTTGTGTGGATCTGGTGCAGCAGTTCATAATTTCAGGTTGCTTACATTACAATACGTAACGAGGCATCATACTGAACTTTTGCATTTGCTACTCATTATTTGTTCAGCATTGTAGACAAACTGTTCTGTGTGAGTGTGTGTGCGGTGTTGTGTGACATCAAATAATACACCTTTTATTGTGCCACAGACTTGTGTAATTGTAGGCGTAGCAGAGTGAATCTACTATCCACTGCAGCTGCTTGATTTTGTACTGCAATTGTGGTATCTTTTCTTTGTTTTGCTGCTTGCACTACCATAAAAATCTGTTCTGTAGTCAGTGCTCCACCCCACCCCCATGTTCAAAAGGAATTTTTTTTACCAGATTGAATTGTTTTTGCGATCTCATCAGCACCACTGGTTGCTGAAGTTGTTTTCATTGCATGACAGACTAGTCTCTTATCTGTTGCTGATGCTACAATTGTTTTTTTTGGGCTTCACATCCAGTGTCCCCCAATCAGAGAGTGAACGTATCACAATCTGAATTTGGTTATAATATTGTGGTTGATCCCCAAAAATGCCTGCAAAGAGACATGCAAACAAAGCTGTTTCTTGCCATGGCAATGTTGACAGTAAGTTAGTCTGTGGGTGAGGTAGTAGTACGCAGACGCAGAAGCGCATTGCTGATGTGAGGGAAGGTATTTCTCCTGCAGTGTTTTTTACAGCCCAATCAGTAGCTTCACTCATAGTTGGAGAAGATGATGTTTTCCCAGCCAGTGGTGTTAGTGTTACTGGTGTTAGTGGTGGTGGTAGTATTAGTATCGTTGCGTCAAGTTCTAATTCCGACCAGTGTACCATATCCAAAAATATTGAGTGTTAAGCAGTGCAAGTGAGTGGCAGCGTAGATGAAGTCATACTTCCCAGTAACATCCCAGTAACTGAATCTGAGGATTCTGATAATCATGTCAACGATAGCATACAATGTGATATTCCGTCCACCGTGGCAGTTAATGTCACACATTTTCCATGCAGTGATTCACAGTGTGGTGAAAAAGTGTCAGGTGATGGTGGTGTAGATGCTGATGATGAATGTGATGATGACAATGATGTTGCTGTTGTTGCAACATGTAGTCCACATGCTAGCATCCAAGCAGAAGATATGGATGTGTATGAAATTGATAACTATGATGACGATGTAATTGACCCCCGTTGAGAACCATAGAAAAAGAAATTCAAAGTGGCTGTGTCTGAGTCTGTTTGCAGAACCCCCGTAAAAACTTGTGATTTACCGGTTTTAGTTGATGATGATGACCCAGTAATAAATATGATAGGTAGTCATGGTGGTCAGTTGCAGTCCAGGTGTGCAGTGCCAGAAACATCATGTGCCCCCCCCACTTCAGTGCTTAAAATAACAGACTTAAATAAGCCACATCATGGACATGTTAAAAGCAGAGCATCACAATCCCTTGTTTGGGATTTTTTTTTCAAGATGCAAATGATGAGTCAGTTGCAATCTGCCAGGTTTGCCATGTGCGCGTGAGTCAAGGTAAAAAGTGAAGCTATCTGGGCACAGGAGGACAGCATACGCACCTTAAGAATAGGCACTTGGCACTGTGGACCCAGCACAAGCTGGCAGCTAATACCACAGTGGGGCGTTCACCCTCATCATCGGCAACCATAGTGAGCATGTTATCCCCTTCCTTGACTGTTAAATCCAGCAGTAAATTAAACGTGTGCAGTAGTGAGATAATAAAAGCAGAGGATTACTACAGGCATGATGAGGTGGAGGACCATAATGACTTTGAAATGTTGTCCAGTGCTGGTGAGAGTAGCAGTTTTTGTGGTGGTGGTGAATGCAGTATGTCTAGTGCAAGTGGTACATCAACCCCGGTTGGCAAATCTGGCAAAATAACTGCATTTCTGGATTTGTCATCATCACCTGTGCAACCGCCTTCATGAAATGTCCACACTCCAGCCCCTGCCAATGCCATTCATCATAGAGCACAACCATTTGTGATCACACCCCATGTAAAATGTTTAAGTCAGCCCACGTTACAGAGTGTTTTTGAGCATAAGCTGAAGTACCCCCCCGAATCATACAGTGTCACATGAACTTAACGCTGCTGTAGCGGAAATGCTGGCATTTGATCTTTTGCCCTTCTCCTTTGTGGAGAATTCTGGGTTCCGGCGGTTTGCTGCATGTGTCTGTCCGAAATGGAAAGTCCCATCCAGAACATACTTTTCGACCCGTGCTGTTCCCGAGTTGTTCCGCAGTGTGTCTGACTCAGTAAGACATGCCCTTCAACATTCCTCCTCTCCATTCATCTGTTTAAGTATGGATATGTGGTCAAGTGGCAAAACAGCTGGGAGTTCATATCTGTGTATAACTGCACACTGGACGCAGGTGCCGGGGGTTGTTTGTGATGTTGGTAATGTGAATAATCAGCGCAGTAAGGTGGATTGTTGCAGTAGCAATCTTCCAGAATTCGACAGCATGCAATGATTGCTATGCACAATGTGACCTGTTCACACAATGGTGAGAACATGTTGGATGTGGTACTAACAGAAACTGACAAATGGCTAAACCCTCTGTCCTGAGAGCTAGGTTCATAGCAAGTGACAATGGGTCAAATGTGCTGAAATGCATCATGAATGGTGATTTTATTCATGTTCCATGCATGGCCCACTGTTTAAATCTTGTGGTTCAGGAGTTTCTGAAGCACCCTGATGTAAAGGAAATGCTGATCATTGCACGCGCATCTGCTCTCACTTTTCAAGATCTGGAAAGGCCCATGACCAACTGCGGCAGTTGCAGATACAAAACAGCCTGCCTCAGCACCGCTTGAAGCTAGAAGTTGTCACCCAATGGAACTCCACTTTATACATGGCAGAGAGGTTGTATGAACAATACAAAGCCATCTCAGAATATCGTGTGATGCACACTAGCCGTGACAGTTCCGGGGCCTCCATGTCTATGATGACTGAACAGTAGCACCTCGTGGACTCTGTAATAACAATTTTGCAGCCTTTTGAACATGCCATACAGGCAGTGAGTGGCAAGTCTTCCTCCATTAGCCAATCAATTCCACTGCTGCGGGTGCTGAGGTAGACAATGGTGAATGTACAAAATGGTCTTGATGTTGCCGGAGACGGTGGTAGCAGTATGTTGCTGCAACACATGCTGACAGTATTCGACCAGAATCGTCATGTTGTGAGCATTCAGCGTAGTGACAGCTTTGCCATAGCAACAATGCTGGACCCACGATACAAACGTGGAATTGCATCAGTACTGGAGGGAGGGCCTAAACAGGTAAAAAATATCAGTGGTCAACTGGTGCGCTTGGTTCATGGGGCATAGAAGTCATGTGCCAAGGTCAGTAAACCTCAGCAGCATAATCCAGCTGAATGTGTTCCTGGAGGACCATCAAGCATATACTGCAAGGGGAGGGAGACTACAGTTCCAGGTGGTTTGTCATCCAAAGTGGCTGTCAGTAACACACTTTGGGAGGCTTTGTCCCAAGTGAGTATTTGTGAAATAAATGATTCAAGAGAACAGGATGATGCATCAACCACTGGACTTAGTGTGGCACAGAGAATGATTGAGTCATATTTGTCTGAAAACAGGCATCTGACAATAACTGAAGATCCTCTTTTGTACTGGAGTGGAAAGGTCAGTGAATGGTCAGAGCTAACTGCAGTGGTACTGAAGTACCTCATATGCCCACCCTCCAGTGTAAGTATTGAGAGGGTATTCAGCTCAGCAGGTGCAATAGTCAGGGATTGTCGGACAAAACTGTCTCCTGCAAATGTTAGTTTGCTAACATTCATTAAAATGAATGAGAGGCACATACTAGCACAGACTGCAACCTCGGCTTTCATACCCCGGCCTAGTCATGGTGGTTTTGGTGATGTGGAAATGGACCATCCTGGTGGCACTGGCACTGGCTTCCTGAAATGGCATACCACTGACGTAGATGATGACATAATGGAGAAAGAATTTCCCAGTGGTCAGACTTCAGATATCGATGACTGTGAGGGCAGCTTTCTTTATGAGGATGATGATGTGGTTAATGTTGGCAGGTTTTAACTGAAGTTTTTAAAAGGCGGTGTGCCCCCCCGGACCACCACCTCCACCGGGACTGCTGTTAGCCACTGCCACCACTGAGCCTGAGTCTGTCCACCCCCCAGACCACCACCACCAGGACTGCTGTTAGCCACTGCCACCACTGAGCCTGAGTCTGTCCGCCCCCCAGACCACCACCACTGGGACTGCTGTTAGCCACTGCCGCCACTGAGTCTGAGTCTGTCCACCCCGGACCACCATCACTGGAACTGCTGTTAGCCACTGCTACCACTGAGCCTGAGTCTGTCCACCCTACAAACCACCAGCACCAGGACTGTTGTTAGCCACTGCCACCACTGAGTCTGAGTCTGTCTGCCCCCCCCGGACCACCACCACCACATCCACCAGGACTGCCGTTAACCACTGCCACCACTGAGCCTGAGTCTGTCCGCCCCCCCAGACCACCACCACCGGGACTGCTGTTAGCCACTGCCACCACTGAGCCTGAGTCTGTCCACCCCCGGATCACCACCACCACCACCGGCACTGCTGTTAGCCACTGCCACCACTGAGCCTGAGTCTGTCCACCCCCTGGACTACCACCACCGGGACTGCTGTTAGCCATTGCCACCACTGAGCCTGAGTCTGTCTGCCCCTCAGACCACCACCACTGGGACTGCTGTTAGCCACTGCCACCACCGAGCCTGAGTCTGTCCGCCCCCCCGGACCACCACATCCATCAGCCAGAGACACAAAGCTTCTTAATATTTAAACCATAAAGTGAGTATGTGTACTCATGTTTGTTATACTGCTTCACTTCCTTTAGTTGTATGTTTTGTTTTCTGTAGCTTTTCAGAGCCACAATGGTAAAACACATACGGTACACTTATTTTGTTTCTTTTACAGGTTAACAAAAAAGGTCTGCATCGCTAAAACTCATGGGAATGGTACTGCAGCTGTACCATACATAGAGGAACCAATGGAATATCCACGTGAAATCCATTCTGGTAAGTATGAAGATTTTTTTTATTCCATTTCATTGTTTTGGAAAGACTGCAGCAAATATTGCACACAGGCTGTGTTAGTTGACAAGATGTGGGTTTCAATGTAACTTGACTTGAGATTTAGAACCACGGAGGGAAATAACAATTAAGTTGTAAGAAGTCATTCATTGCTTTTTTTAGGAAACTTCCAGCTGCTTTGTTGTTCTGTCAAACTGGCCTTATCCCAAAAAGTTCTTCAACATCAGGCACCCCCCCCCCCCGGGCTTGGGCACACATGCAACATGCCGAAGTTATTTCATTAGATAACCATGCCCATCATTAACAACAACCAGACTCCAGAAGGATGCAGATGAAATCTGTGAAGAAGTAACAACATAAGAAGCCATTACAGACAAACCAGCAAATATGATGCCCCCCCCCCTCCCCAAAAAATACTCATCATCATGTGCTTGAGACTTATCCGTTTCCCATTTCAGCTCAAAAAATTCTCATTGAGCACACTGGAATGTGCACACCAACAGTTTCTGTGACCTGTGATGCAAAACAATACCATGAGTACATGTCCATGTCAACCCCTTCTCACCTAATACACAACTATATATCTATATATATCTATATATATATATATATATATATATATATATATATACTCACCAAGGCTACTATTAGTGTACAGCCAAAGGGCACCCTTCAGTCCAGTTAAGATTATCACATTGCATTTGCTCGAATCGCCTCACAGAACACATTGGACCAGCAACAGAACGCTCACGGTCATCATTTTATACTGTGAGACTTTTTATGTGCTGAAACACTCCCATTTCACTGTGTTACTACTTGTCAATTTTCTGCACACAAGAAGGATGCATTTTGGGCCTGCAGAAAAAATCTGGGACTCTGTGCCACCATTGCGCGCATGACTGAGTGCACCATTAATTCTGAGGGACTTTGTATGTGCTGAAACACTTCCATTTAACTGTGTTACCACTTGCCTCTTCTGCACACAAGAAGGATGCATTTTGAGCCTGCATAGAAAATCTAGGACTCTGTGCCACTTTTGTGTGTTGTGTGATTGTTGTGAGCGCATGATGTCATACTGACATTACAATTAAAGCAGCATTGCAAGAATGTTGTGACAATTTTGAACTGTACTTTTTTATGCTACTTTACACTGCCACAGCCACTAGTTACCACTGAGTCGTGACTTGAATGATATGCTTCTTTTCACAGTTTATGTCTGCTTTACTAGTTGACTACCTTTTTCCATGTATGAAAAAAAAATGAGCACGCCTTCCAACATTGTTCTGACCAGGTTTGCATTTATTTGCAGCTGCTTTTCAATAACTATTGTTCCGTGGTGTCATAAAACACTGCCTGCTGCATTACTGTTAATTAACAACAGAAGCGATGTATAACAACTAACTGATGTGGTGGAGAAAAGCAGAAGATAACAATGACAAAGACCTGGTCAGCACCAATTTAATAGGAATGTTCCTTTCATTATTTCACACATGAAAAAAGGTAGTACAGCAGACTCAATTACTGCAAATTCTTGTATCATTCCAGTCAGTCAGGATGTAAGTAAAGGAAGTCGTAACATAGCATTAAAAAATATAGCTCAGAGTTCTCAACAGATTGCCGCTCTGCTGCTACTTTACAGAGATTCACCACATTACATAGTTAAGGTGATGCACATAACATAATATGTGGGGGCCTTACTCCCACTGGAATATTTCTTGCTCCACAGAGTGCAATATATTTCTGTGAAAACCACCAGTAATTTCATTACAGTGTGTCACATCACAGAGGAATTCCCGTTCAGAAAGCCACCCACATTCTGCCCCCCTTTCTCAGCAACATTAGGACGTGATGCCAGGGGAGCGCAGGTGCATGCTCCACTATAGTGAATGTCCGGCAGCTATCCCAATGTTTCCTTATGTTATAAGGTTCACTTTGTGGTGAAATGTGGGAACGTTTCCACTAACAAGGCTCTTCTTACTGGAAACGTGCCCACACGTTTCACCACAGATTGACCATTATAACATAAAGAAACATTCGGAAAGTTGCTGGACAAATGGATATCCACTGTAATGGAGCACGCACATGTGGTCTCCCTGGCATCATGTCCTAAAGTTGCTGAGAAGGGAGGCAGAATGTGGGTGGCTTTTCAGAACGGGAGTTCCTCTGTCACATGACACACTGTAATGAAATTATGGGCGGTTTTCACAGAAATGTATTGTACTATGTAGCGTAAGAAAGATTCCCCTGGAAGGGAAAATGTGTATTATTAAACAACAACAAATGAAAAACACACAAAAACAGTACAACACAGTAGTGGGGTGGGGTGGGCCAGAAAACAATCACGTAAGTTACTGTGGCCATGGGATGCCGTGGTGGTCCAGCAACAGGTGCAGCATTTGAACTATTTGCTGCTGCTGCTTTTCTATTGTGTGGACCTGCTGTTGCAAAGCACCAACCCTCTGACTGTTCTCTTCCAGAGCTGCCTACACCAGGGAGATGTCATGCTGTATTGCAGGGACTGTGGCGGGGTTCACTGCAGCTGGGAATCCGGGTAGCGGGGGTGGTGGTGGAGAGGGTGGTGCTGGTGGCTGTGGTGGCAGTGGTGGTGGTGGAGCAGCTGCTGTACTGGCCCTCCTCCTGCTGTGGCGGTGACTGCGAGGCACAACTCCGACCCCGAGGCACAACTCCGACCCCAGCAGCACCCTCAGCCACTGCCATGGTAGGGCCAGCAGGTGGATGCCTGGCCTCTTCCATGGCAGCCTGCCACTCTGCCTTGTGGTGGTTGAGCAGCATACCACACACATGGCACACCATGACTGTGCTGTCTCCACCCACAGAGTTAAAAAACTCCCACACTGGGGAGCTGCGTGGGGGACCAGACACAGTCCTCACATGAGTTGCACGGTTAGCACCACCTTGATTTTGTAGGGGCACCTCCTGTGGCTGTGGAGGTGGTGGAGGGGGTGCTGCTGGAGCCCCTACAGCTGCTACCGGTGGTGGTGGTGGTGGTGGTAGTGACAGAGAAGGTGGACGCACAGCTGCCACCAGTAGCACTGGTGCAGCTGCTGTTGCTTCAACATGGGGCCAGAGGGAAGCAACAACCAGGAGTCAGGAGCAGTCCAGAATGACACGAACACCCCCATGTGTCCGCACTCCCCTTCGTCTGTGCCCACGGGCCAGTGACTCACCTTCTCCAGGGTCCACGTCCATCCCTCCTCACAAGTCCCTGACACACACACACACACACACACACACACACACACACACACACACACAATTCACACACAGTTACTCACACACACACAAAACAAAACAACACTTATAAAAAGAAAATTAACTACCAAAAAAACTATCACAAACACAGTACACAAACTAAATAAAGATAGCTTTTAAAAAAGCTGTTTTACAAAGGCAATAAGCACTTTGTCACTGACTCTTACACTGCTCTCTCACAAGCCTTCTCCCTCTACGAATGTAAAGCAGAAAGTGAAACTGCTTCTCTGACTCACTTCCTTCCTGCCTGGCTAAAGCATGTGACTTACAGTACTGTAAGCCATGTGATGTGTGGGAGGCTGCCTATTTACTTCTCACTTCACCTTACTTCATGTTAAGGCATAATGGCAACGCAAAGTAATAATGATAATGCGAAGTGAGCACTTTGCAGTGCCCACTTCGCGTTGTGCTCTGCCAACACGAAGTGGGCACTTCGCGTTCACTTCAGCAGTGGATTAAAAATTTGCTGCATCTCTATGTCAGATGCACTATTTTCCTGGTCCGGAGCACCAAGCACTATAGGAGAGTGAGAGCAAGTGCTAATCTGTTTTCAGCCTGATATGTGTTTTGGACGCCTTTTTCAATCTGCTGAAAAGTAAATGTGCTGAGGTCACTTCTTGTCTCCTTCTTTTAATCTTAAAATAACTAATATTAAAAAAAAAATAATAGTAACAGCTTCTCCTGGAGCCTTGAGTAAGATTTTTTTCTTTTTGGGGGATAGTTGGAGTTATCTAATTGTACTGTCACTATCTGGTTTAAGGACCTATTTATGACAGAAATCTTTTTTTTGTTGTTTAAAAACTGTGCAGATTTCTTGGTACTTTCATATTCGTGTTTTTTGTTTTTTTTGCCCCTATTATTGTCTGTACACCTGGAGGGAATCTGGCTTCTTTCTAAATGCATACCACACGAGGCAGTGTATCTGCAGTGGATTTTTGGTTGGTGCTTCAAGACTTTGAGCCTACAAGGAGGGCAGAAGCCATTATCCCAGTGTGGAAACTTTGGAGAATTTTCAAGCCTGGTTAAAAAACTGTTAGTGAAAAGGCCATTTCTGAATCTATTCACTTGTGGAAGCTGCCGGTACATGCTAGTTTGGGGCCAATAACTGAACCAGCATGGATCAACTTGCACAAGTGCTTGCTTGCGCATTATTCTCCAAGTGGGTAAAACTGAATCAAAAAACCTTAAGAAATAATTTCTGAGATACTCCTACAGCCTCTCACGGTGGCCTCTTTCAACATATACATCACTACACTAAACAAGAGACTCTCTTTGTTTTAAAAACTAAAGTGACTTTTTATCTTCAGCTTCACCTGGCTGTTGTTTAACTATCTAGACATTTAACTTATTGTTATAGTTTACATAAATTATACTCCTTAGGAACTGTTCTGTATCGTGCTGTTGTGATTTTTACTATATTTATTAGGGATATTTGTTTATAGCTGCCACTTTAAATACATCTAAATCATGGTTCTAACTGGAAAACAAGCCTAGAGGCTGAATCAGCCCTTGTTGGGGACTATAATGAATCAGAAGGGGTACCAATTATTAATGTGGATCAGACTATCAATGACCAGAGTACACCACGCAAGGGTAAGAAAAAATCCAATGAAGACTAAGGGATTGTGAATAAAAAACTTAAAAGGGGAAAAAGTAACAATAAGGGTATAAAACAAACCAAAATTAGAATAAAACAAAGGTCAAAGAGACAAAAGGACCTGATGTGAAATTCAAGTAAAACAGAACAGGCATGTATAATTAATCCAAAGCAGACTAAGATTAGTGAGCATTTTGACAAACTTCCTAATAAATCCTCTGGTCCAGAGCTCATAGAAAGTAATATCAATCAGCTGCATGACTTCATAAAATTCTCTAGACTTTCTTCTACACCTAAACTGTTTGAATTAGATCATTCGAAAATGGAAAATAGAATCAGCATTATTTCTGCAGATACAGCAAACAGCTCTCTGAATGGCAAAGAGCAGATAACTCAGATTGAACTGCCCCGGTCACCATTGAATAAATCCTGGAAATCATTGCAGTATCCATTATTGGATGAGTCATCTACCCACTCCAGTAAAAAATTAAATGATTCAAGTTCACTAGTATTTTCACTAGAAGACTACACCCCAATATCTACTAGGAAAGCTGGTGGTGGAAATATCCCACAAAATAATTTAAGTAGGGTCTTGGAAGACCTACAAACCACCATACAGGAGCTCAAAAAACTGGACCCTGGAGGTAGAATCAGTAATAGTAATAAAATATCCTGGATTCAATAGCAACATATCAATTTGCTTTAAGTGAGGACCTAAAGGATTTTGTACAAAATCCATATGCTGCACATTTAATGATTCTGGACCAAATGGTTGGAATACAAAATGAAATAGAAACCATCAAACAAAACATCACGATAAATAGCTATAGATTAGAAGACATTCTGGCCATACTAAAAAAAACTTCTTCCAGATTGTCCATGTTTACCCTTTTTGGTCCTAGAAGCATCTGTATAGCTAAGACCCACCTTCTCTCTACTAGATTTTCCATCTTCTCCTGATAAAACTAAAATGAAGAGGAAAATAAGAAATAAAAAGAAAGAGGTGAGAAAGTCAGAGTCTGGTAGCAGTAGTAAGTTGCTGCCGCAAGATCTACAAAATTCTATGCTGAGTACTATAAACATAATGGAAAATAAGTCTCAGGAAAGTCAACCTAAGATAGAGCAAAATTAACTGGCCCACATCTGTATCTAAAAAGACAAGACCACAAAAAGTTTAGCAAGTAAACAAATAAAAAATAAACCTCTTAAAGCTCAACAGGATAAAGTAGATCACTCAGCTGGAAAGTGCAATCCCCAGCAGTCATCCATTTCAGACCTAAAGTTAGCAACTAAAATTTACAATACCTTAGAAGATGACCTAAAGGACCTAAGACAGGATATGAAAACAAGCATTTGTCAATGCCGAATGTTGTCTTGCTGACATTGGCATCGGTAGCGCAGGAGTTGAACAGATGCATAATAGGAATGGCAGTGAAATATGAAAGTGACATCAACCCCACATCACCCTACAGAGACTGACAGGCACTGAAGTGTGCCTTTGGGCATCGGCCATAACGTTCATGGCATTTCAGCTCACCCTACCCTGCAGTGCAACAAATATAGCATTGTGCCTTGGGATCCTCAGGCCTTACGCTCACCCCAATCGTCCATAATGCTTATGGTATTTTACCTCACCCTATCCTGCAGACACTGACAAGTGCTGAGGTGTGCCTTGGGGTGTTCGGCTTTACAGTCACCCCATTTCATAAGGGCATATGCTGAAATGGGTGCAGCATAGAAGAATGGGATGAACTGTGGGGCCTAAGAGTCCAAGGCACACCTCAATGCCTGTCAGTGGCTTGAGGGTGGGGGGGATGATATGGCATGAGCATGATAGCCAGCAATGCAAAGGCATACCCCAGATGCCTGTCAGTCTGTACAGGGTGTGACGTTATGGTTAGAAACCCTAATGCCCTGGCTGTTTGTTGGTATTTGCACTACTAATTTGCAACACAGCATTTTTGTGACCCCCACCTCATGAAAGTGTTTGGGATCTCTGCTCGTGAATTGTGGCACTGTGATTTTGTTAATCTGTGCCGAACACTGATTTCTCACAGCAACTGCATCATTCTGTGCCAGATGTGGGAAAAGACCATTAGGGCAGGATGTGAAAAATGACAGCTGTACCATTCATAGGTAGGTGTGAAGAGATGGCAGTGTTGAAAATCTTGAGTGAAAATATTAAAAATGCTTGAATTTATGAACATACATAGAAACTGTGCAATGCACACTCGTAGCACAGTCATTTAGTGGAATTATTTCACAAAATTTTCAACATAGGCATTTTGGGACCTCTGCTCATGAACACTGTCACTATGATTTTCTTCATCTGTCCTGATCATTGATTTCCCACAGTGACCACACCATTGTGTGCCCATTGTGTGAAAACACATTTCAGGCAGGATGTGAAAAATGACAGCTGTACAGTTCATAAGGAGGTGTGCAAAACTGACAATGTTGTAAATGTTGAGTGAAAATATTGCAAAATCTTGAAGTTACAAGTGGAGGGAAGTGATACTCCCTCTGTATAACTGCTTGGTGAGGCCACACCTCGAGTACTGCATGTAGTTTTGGAGGCCACACTTAAAGAGGGACATTAAACTCCTGGAGAGGGTCCAGAGCAGGGCAACCAAAATGATTTGGGGCTTGGGGGACAGGACCTATGAGTAGAGGCTCGCAGAGCTAAATATATACACACTGGAAGAGAGAAGGGACCGGGGGGACATGATAGAGGTCTTCAGGTACATGAAGGGAGTAAATAGGGGAGGAACAGTCAGGGTGCTTTGAAGGAAGGAGGAGGGGGCCACTAGAGGGCATGGGTGGAAGCTGGAGGGGGGAAGATTCAGGGGAGAAAGGAGGAGGTGCTACTTCACTGAGAGGGTGGTGGAGCCATGGAATGTGCTGCCTAGGGGGCTGGTGGAGGCAGAGACGGTGGAGGGGTTCAAGAGTGGGTGGGACAGGTACAGGGGAAGGGTTCTGGAAGCAAAATCCAATGCAGTGAGAATATCTGGAACTGGGAAGGGAAAAGCCAGAGAAGGCAAGGGGGGCAGCAAGGTCAGCTCCCAGGGTGGGGGCTGACCAAACAAGCAGACGCGAAAGACCATTAGGCCTATTCTGCTGGCATTTTAGTATGTTAGTAAGTGCACGTGGAAACTGCACAATGCACGCTTGTAACATACTCATTTTGTGGACTTTTGTCACCAAATTTTCAACATAGGCATTTTAGGACTCCTACTCATGAACACTATCACTGTGATTTTCTTAATCTGTCCCGAACACTTATTTCCCACAGTGACCATGCTATTCTGCGCCGGTAGTGCGAAAACACATTTCCGACAGGATGTGAAAAATGACAGCTGTACTGTTCATAAGGAGGTGAGGAAAAATGCCAATGTTAAAAATCTGGAGTGAAAAAATTACAGATATGCGAAGTTGTGAGAATGAGTTTAAACTGCGCAAAGCACACTAGTAAAGCAGTCATTATTTTTTATTTTTCTCACCAAATTTGCAACATAGGCTTTTTGAGAGCCTACCTCATGAACAGTGGCACTGTCATTTCGTTAATCTGTCTGAAAAGGTGATTTTGCACAGTGATGGCAAAATCACCTTTTGGGACCAAATAACTCCACAACAGTGATTGAATTCATGAGGAGGGGTCCCAATAAATTCCAAAAAATGACTGAGATATGCACCAAAGTTGGAAAAACCCTACTTATGATATTATACAGCTTACCGGCATTTCTTCAGTTCGCGGTCAGCTTTGAAGAGTGCAGATGTGTTCCCAGTCCACCGAAGATCATTGCACTGGGCTCCGGAGGTAAGTATGGGGTAAGGGGGGCTGGGGAGGCAGGGTGCGAGAGGTAGGTGGGTTGGGGAGGGGCCACCAGACTTGATGAGGGACCATTTTCTGAGCTTACAGGGTAAAAAAAAAACTTTGCAGGGCGTGTTTTTGTTTTTACAGGGCACTACACACTGGGGGTGGCTTAGCATGCCACCCAACTATTTGGGGGGTCTGGTAGCCAATGGGAGATTGGGCACCCCGCTGGCCATAGCAGAGGAGGGGGGTTGCATGAGCCAGGGATTGGGAACCCCTCAGCACACAAGACATGGGGTAAGAGTTATGCTGATGGGGATTGAGACAATTCCCATCAGCAAATTACCTCACAGAGGGGCATGCTGATGGGGATTGGGCATCCCATCAGTGAGTGGAAGAGGGGGTCATATGAGATGAGGGGGATTGGGCACCCCCTCAGCATACACAAAAAATGGGGGGGTACATTATGCCGATGGGGATTGGGCACCTCCGTCGGCTTTCACAGTTAAAAGGTAGTGGCTGTCCCACTGCTTGTCTGGGGACTGAGAAGCTGATGGGGAAGATGCCACCATGTTGCTTGACCAGAGCAGGCAAGCAGTAATTGGCTGCTGCAATCAAGGACTGCTCAGTGGTGCTCCCTGAGTGCAGCAACTAATTTCTTTGAAGGTGGTGGAATGTTTTTTCAACTGCTGTCATAGACAGCATGCTATGCCATTGGCACCACAGAGCCCAGCCTCAAAAAGTAGCGGCACCATTGGCTGCAACAGGGCCGCATCTACCAGATCTGTTTCTCAACGGAAACAAAAACAATATGTTATCTGCACTGCATGCGCAAGACAACATAAAAGTGGTCTGATTTATGTCAAAGGTGACAGTATTGCAACACTAGTAGAAGTGCACAAGAACACCCAGTAAATGAGTCTCAAATAATAGATATATACAATTGTGCAGTTCTGAGTCTGTATGGAGCCCACTGGGACTTAAAGTAATCCAGCTAAGCCAATAGAATAAAGATTGTGCACTTGTTGAGGGCAGCCTCTGATTTACATATAGTAGATGAAGACTTTGTCCAAGTATGGAAAGAGAAAGATGTATCAGGTATTGACTGTGTTTTCCTGTTTTGTGCATCATCGTGTTTGACAATCATTTGTGGTTAAGTAACAATGATCTGAAAAACCTGGGCTATCAACTAGAATACATAAACAGGGATGCCTTGAACCACCAGGTTGTTAATAAAACTGGATATCATCCACAAATTTCTATTTTTGGGTTTAAACTTCTGCCCTATGAAAATGAAGGCAAACTAAGAAATGCTATTCAAAATTTGTTCACCCATTTTCTATAAATTTGTTCAGATAAAATTAAGATTTTTAAGGTGAGCAGAAGATCTTATGAGTGTCTATGCACAAACCGACGTACTCCTTCAATCCACTGACATGACAAATTTGATCCTACAAAAAACTGTCCTCTTGGATGAGGTTGGCATAAACATAGTAGGTAGTGAGCTCCTTTCCACCACCAAGTTCATCCCTTCTGAGGCTATTCCTGTGAATAACTGTCATGGCAAAACATTGGCCATATTTACCATAAATGCAGCTCATGATGAAACTGCACAGAAGCTCAAACTCATCCTAAAGGATCTGTTTGAACATGTACTTAATATCCCAAAGTTGACTTCTGAGTAATACATATTAAGACAAATAGGCAGGGAGATTGAGACTGACCAGATATTAATAAATATTGCCTCCCAGGAAGCCAATAAAAGCCTTATAGATCATATAATCATCATTGATTAATTAGGTATTCATATTGTGGAGTGGGATAACCAAAGCAATGGTCAGACCAATAAAGAAAAAGAATGTAGTAGCAATATATCGGCTAATAATGACCCAGCCAGATTGCCCACCCTAACACTCTGGATCCACAATTTCTGTTTAATGTGCCAACTAAAATAGATTTTCAACCTTGTATGTACAATGGTCCTGACTGGAAAATGTATCAGTGAAGAAAGAAAATAACTTGTCCAATACTTAATGGGCACTACTTCCCTGTAAGATCTCTGGCTTGATGACTAAATTTGTGGATGCAAATTGGAAGGGCCTTATACAAAATTATCACTTCAATTTGTTTACAGGAAACATGGCACATGAAAACTGC
This sequence comes from Neoceratodus forsteri, assembly GCA_016271365.2. NCBI lineage: Eukaryota > Metazoa > Chordata > Ceratodontiformes > Ceratodontidae > Neoceratodus > Neoceratodus forsteri. The sequence continues at coordinate 622,659,841 of JADMNL010000023.1, read as the reverse complement.
AGATGTTTCCCTGAATGGCAATTGTTGTTTCCAAGTCCCTGGCAATAAGCTGCCAAAGTTAGGTAGGATGTTAGGTGGACTTGTAACTTTGGTTAAAACTGACACAAACTTTAATGTCTCCCTGATTTCCAAAAATTCATTTGCACAAGTATTCTTTTTACAAATAGAAGAGTTCATGTGCTGTTTATTATACACGTACATCCCACCTTCTAATTCTAATTACTTCTCTAGCACTCAGTGGGAGGATATGGACTCCCTGATACAATACAACTGGGCAACTAGGGGAAGTAACAGTATTCTATGTGGTGACTTTAAAGCCCGTTTAGGCACTTTTGATGGCTACACTGATAGTGACATCCACAGTTCGGTACATGATAATGTTTGTGAATACAACAGAAATGACATGAACCTGAAATTAAATGCCTCAGGGAAAATGTGTATAGAGCTATTGCAAACCTATAACCTTGATCCCATAAGCAGTAGAATATTAGGGAATTTAAGAGGAAACTTTATATATTTCAAGCCCATAGGTTCTTCAATCTTGGATTTTATTTGCTGGAATGGTTCCACGAATCTCTGGTGCTCTTTGACAATTGTGACAAGAGAGGAAAGTGAAAATTTCTCAGTGACCCTAACATGGGGATGTAAGCTTGCAGAAAACTTTAATACTTTAAATTGCCTAGAAATTAGAGGCCAAGCTAAAATAAGATGGGGTTCAGGCAATATTGACTCTGCACTTTCAATAATTCAAGAATATGTATATGCTCTTGATAACACCATAGAATCCAAATTAACCTTTGAACTTCTGTCTAAACTAACTGCAGAATGCCCAGACAAAATCAGGAAATTGTCTACCTTAAATCTAAGGAAACAAATAGATCATAATGTCACCAGTTACTGGTTTGACAAGAATTGCCTCGCATATAAACAAGCCATAACAACATTTATTAGGTTTACAAACTCCTTAGGAACTAGGAGTATATATAAAAATTTAAATTGTGAAAAAGCAGCTTACAAGGAATTCCTGACCAGTAAACACAGAGCTTATCAACTCAAACAATGGGACCACATGCTCACTGTAATACATAATAATGATTGTCAGTCATTTTGGCTTCTTACAGCTGTAAGAGGTCTGAACCTCACTTTCAGGTTCTTGGCAATTTTGGGAATGCAAATAATCACAAATAGGTTGCATTCGAGTAATAAACAAGTTTATTACTACAAAAGGGATGAATCACAGTTGCCCTAAGCAGTTCTTACTAATATGAACCAGGAGCCAGTGCTAAGCATTCCCTACACCTCGAGGTTTCTCTGTAGTCTCTTGGGATCTCTCGGGTCTCCGAGGTGTAGAGCCTGTGCATAACATTATATACCTGTGATAATTACTATGGTTACTAAAAGATAGAAACATTTCTAGTTACAGAGATGAGCCCTATTGGCTAAATTAGAGATGGCTTCACGGTCCAAGATAACATTATATAATTCTGTAAAGTCATCAGTTTTAGAACAAAGAAGTTCTTATACAGAGTCTCACATAACAAGGTGAAGTGGTGCACGTCACCAAAGGATGGCAATGTTGCCTTACATATTACAATTACTTCAAGGACAGGTGTCTTGGCATCTGACAAGTAAGAAAGACAGAAAATACATGGTATAATATGTGTGCATTAGCAAGCAAAGTGGGTTACAACAATATGCGTTCATATCCTGACATCTACTCTTATATGGTAGATGCCCTTAGCCCTATGTATTAGTATAACCTATGCCTAAACATTAGCTGTCTATGGTGTACCCCTGGGGGTATCAATTGGGTGCAGGGACCTGTGCTCCCCTTGTTACCTCAAGGGCAACACAGGCAAATCCAAGGAATGGACAGGAGCAGTGGCCGTTTACAATCCCGACGCGCAAGCCTTGTAAAGGAACTTAAAGCTGCTCACGGTGTTGGCGCAGAGTACATCGTAGGCAGCAAAGCATAATAATCAAAGTAAATATTAAAAATGCTTGTATGATAACAAAACCTTTAAAAGTAATTTCTAACCAGGTGTTAGTCAATGCATTATTCATATCTCCATCATTGATCAGGTTGAGAACAGCTTCATTGGCTTTGGTTATATTATTGCTGATGTGGATGAGGTGTGTGTCCTTTCTGTCTAAAAGGGATTTCAGTGTAAGTGTAAGTGGATCTTTGTGAACATTAAAGTATGGTAGGTATTCTGAGAGTGTGAGTAAATAATCTGAGTTACCATCAATAATATCTGCATCCATAAGGGGAACGGGGGTTATGACGGTATGTCCAATAACGGTTTTCTGATGGGGAACAAAACAAAAGTTTGGGGTAATCAATTGGACAAGTAACAGAACCATATGTATAAGACTTAACATTAGTCACTATACAGTACTCTCTGTTCGAGTTATACTGTGAACGTACAGTAGGCAGTCTCCATTTTTGCAACTGGACAGGGCATGTGTAGGTCGTCTTCCAAATCCGTGTTGACAGGCGATGAGCTTCCTCACGATAGGACTGGTAGAGCTGATCTGGTAACGGCGTCGATTCAAAAGAGTTGGTGCCATTCTGAGTGATGTCATCATCCATAGTGAAAGTCCAATCAATGCTGTCTGGAGAGTAGCCACAAACAGGGTGTATAACATCAAACACATCACATCGGCACAAGTAGATGTATTGCTTTTTCACACAGCAGTCCATGTGCGGTGCCACCCAGGCATCCAGGAAGGAGTGGTAGACCAGTAGAGGTGGGAGAGCCAGGCGTTCTCTATAGATGTCGTCATCCAAATGCCCAATAGAGTGTGCCAGTGCAAGCTTGTCGAACAAAGCTGTAGTGGGATCAAAACGTGGTAAGGAGACAGTAAAGGAAACAAACATGGTATCTGTTATGGAACATTTCTTGGTAGAAAAACAAGGACCAGTGTTTGGGTGTCTGGTCACAAACCTCAAATTCCTCGCTGTGGAGAGAGGAATAGACAAAGTCTGTTGCATACATAAAGAAACACAAGTTGAGAGTTTACATTTAGGACAATACCATTTAGAGATGCATCTGTCATGTATTATGTCAGGGATTCTTCCAGTTTCTAAATCACGGAAGAGGTTGTTGATGGTAGTGAGGATGTATGAACCATATGCAGAACAAAGTATGTCCCTACCAATGTATTGCCTTTCAGCTTCTCTATTATTCTATTGTATGAGTGCATTAATCATATCTTTTGAATCAGTGAAGGCTTTTGCAATGTCGTGCATGTTGTATACAGTGTATCTCTCTTCCTGACTAAGGCCATCCACACCATGCAATAATGGTGGTAGTACATTATTAACCAAACCAGTGGAGAACTTAGCAGAATGACTCTTAATGGCAGCAATATCTGCCTTGTTCCAAATGGACATAGCAGTACCAAAAAGACCTGTGACAGTACCTGTAGCACCTGTAACATCAGAACTGTCAACTTCACGCTTAGTATGTTTATGATTAAGAGTACCAGGAGGAGTTTTCATCCGAAAATTACCTCTATGTTCAGTAGAATAAACCCCAGTGAAAGGGTCCTTAGTACGAATCTGAAATGCAGCTAAACTGTCAAGTAATAAAGTACTATAGAATGCAGATGTATTGGTATTGTGACACAAACCAAATTCTTTCATATTCCAATAAGTAAGACTAAACAAAACAAGTATATGCATGAACTGTAAATTATTAATTAAAGAACCTGGGAGGGCGGTAGCTGTAAGACCACTACAGGGACCAGGGTTATGTTTTGGACATTCCAAAAGCTGTTTTTCAGTGGGAGGCAAAACAGAAAGATACATGGCTGCAGAGGCCATGTGGTGTACAGCATAGAATCTGCAGGCAGAGTCTTGGGAGAGAGATAGAGTTACAATACAATAGGAAGGATCAATCAAAGCCATAATGTTGTACAAACCAGATTGTCTTAATGCAGTTTGTAACAAGGACAGTGAACCATTTGGGGATAATTTAGCGTTGGGCCAACCCTGAAAAGTTCCCTTGGAGAGTTTGGACACAGGGAGAATCTATCCTTGTGATGTGGTTTGCCACTCAATTTGAAGGGTAGATTTGTCAGGAGCAATGACTGAGGCAGTGAGGTAAGCATCTGAACCTTCCTGGACAGTAATCATAGTATCTGGTATTTTGATGGAAACTCCCTCTGCAGGGGGTGCTGGAGGATCCAGTTGTCGAAGGAGGTCTGGTACCGTGCCTTGGGCAAAAGGGATCACTCCTGCAAGGAGGAGAGATAGGAACAAGATAGCCATCTTGTCAGTGTATCTGAAAAGGAAGATCAAAGATTAGTACATTAGTACAATTCCGCCCAGTGGGGTTAAGAAAAGTAAGTTTAAGTTCCTTTGTACAGTTTCAACTGGTTTGCATGTAACCATTTGTCAGTCAATTTATTGTTGTGGAGTCTAACTTGATAGACTGCCATACTGAACTTGTTGACAATGGGGTAAGGGCCTTCCCACTTATTGGAGAAGGAGTGGGTGGGATGTGCAAATCGAAGCACCATTACCTGATCTCCGACCTGCCAATCCACTTCTTGTGTGTGTTTGTCAAATTGTATTTTGGACTGTTGCTGGGCTTTGCCCATACAGTTTGCAGCATACAAGTGTGTGTGTATGAGGTCTTTTCTGAGCTTTTCCACATACTGATCCACAGATACACGGTCTGCAGTGGGGGTGTGCAGGTCAAACAGTAAGTGTTCAGGTAATCTCATTTGTCTTCCAGTCATCACCTCAAAGGGTGTGAGCTGGGTAGTGGCTGAGGGTGTACCCCTAATTGCCATAAGGAGTAAAGGCAATAGGGAATCCCAGGTCTTGGGATTGTCCTCAATGAATTTGGAAAGCATTTGCTTAATCCGCCTGTTGGCTCTTTCTACTTAACCTGAGGATTGAGGGTGATAGGGTATGTGGAACTTTTGCTGAACCCCAAGGAGTTCAAGGGACTTCATCAACTCACCTGTAAAACTGGTTCCTTTGTCGAAGTCCACCTTGAGAGGCAGGCCCCACCTGGAGAAAATCTGTTCTACCAGGATTTTGGCAGTTGTCTTTGCGGTGCATGTCTTAGTGGGGAAAGCCTCAACCCACTTAGAGAATAAGTCAGTTACCACAAGTGCATACTTGTTTCTGCTGGTATTGGTCAAAGGGCCAATGAAATCAATTTGGATGGCATGCCAAGGGCCAGTGTGTCTTTGTGGTAAAAGTTTGGCATTTCATTTTGTAGGTATGGGATTGTTTTGTGCACAAACAAGGCAATTGTCAATGTATTGTTTAACATCTTTGGTAATACCAGGCCACCAGGCGGTGGTCTTGAGATGTTGGAGGGTATTTTCTGCTCCCTGGTGTCCACCAGTAGGAGTATCATGTACTTGGTGCAAAAATTCAGACCTCAGATGTCTGGGGACTACCCACAATTTGGTGGTAGTATCCTCTGGTTGGAACCAAATGAGTTTATCGTCAGGGGACAAGTGTAACTTACCTTCATGCCTGCGATATGGGTTATGTGTGGGGAGTCTTTCTTCAGTACTTTTGTCAAGGAATATGAACACTTCTTTGAGTTCAGTGTCCAAATGCTGGGCTGCTGAGAGGTCCAGGGGAGAAAAAGACTCTGATTTCTTTTTAAGAGCTGTGACATGTACTGCTGCATTGGCTTCTGGATGATCCATCACCCAGATGTCTCCCCCTCAGGCCCCTTCCTTAGCAAAGGTATCTGCTGTGTCATTAAATGCATGATAGGGATCATGTAGAGAGTGAGCTTTGACTTTGTGCACATAAAGTTTGTGGGGGTGTTTCTGTGCCAATGCGTGTATGTAGATTACCAATTCTTTGTATTTCACTGGACTGCCATCAAAGGAGAGGAAGGCGTTCTTCTGCCAGAAAGGGAGAAATTCTGTCAGGGAACAACAAATCCAATTAGAGTCTGTAAAAATGATGGTATCCTGAGTTCCATGTTGGATGAACTCAAGTGCACAGGCCACTGCTGCCATCTCTGCATACTGTGATGAAGCTGCACTACAGCATTTAGATATTCTGACAGTGTTCCCATAGGGATACACCACCACAATACCCATCCCTGCAATCTGTTATCCCTGATAGTACGATGCTGAATCATCAGTGAAAACACGGCACAAAGAGGCACTTTCCAGTATCTCTGGTGTGGCAGGGAGGAATGGACCCGGATCTGGGAGGTCAGGTGACTGCAGTGTACAGTCATGGGGTTCCCCTGAAAAAGGAAACTATGAGCTAGCAGAGATGGAACTTTGGTCTGGTGGACCTGGATATCTCTGTCCTGGAGGAGAAGTGACCAATGTGTCAGTCTTGTGTTGGAGACTGACCCATCCTTCATTCTATCTGAGAGTAGAAAAGTAGTTGGCGTGTGATTAATGTTGAGAATCAGTGGTGAGTATCCAATGATATACAGGAAGTGCTTGACAGCCCAGTAGGTGGCTAGAAGGTTCCTTTCACAAAGGCCGTACTTCTGTTCCACTGGGGTCAAGAGCTGCAATGCATATGCAATAGGTCTCAGGGTGCCATGCACCTTCTGGGCCAGCACTGCTGACATAGCGATGTCAGAGGTGGCACACTCCAGATGGAATGGTAGTGCTAGATTGGGGTTTACCATTGCTGGGGCAGAGGCCAGAGCCTGCTTCAGTGATGTCACAGCCTGGGTATGAACAGGGCCCCAATTCCATGGAACATCCTTTTTGAGTAGGTCATACAGAGGAGCAGCTTTCTGAGCAAAATCTCAAATGAAATCTCTCGAGTAGTTTACCATACCTAGAAACCTTCTAAGAGTTGCCACACTGGTGGGTAATGGCAAGTCTTGTAATCCCTGAATCTTTTTCCAAGTAGGGCTCCGGCCTTGGTCAGTTATTTTCAAACCCAGAAAGAGTACTTCTTTCTGACATAATTGTGCTTTTGCTGGGTTACATTTCAGACCTGCTCTCTGAATGAGAGTCAGTGGTTCATCCAAGAGATCCAGATGTTGTTCCTGTGTGGCCGTGGCCAACAACAGGTCATCTACGTACTGTAAGAGACATTGGGGGGATGAGAAACTCTGTAGGGCGTACATCATGTGGAGATGGAAGAGGGATGGACTATTATGGAATCCCTGTGGCAAGCAAGTCCACGTGTACTGTCATCCTTCAAATGTGAAGGCAAACTTGTATTGACTCTTGAGGGCCAATGGTAATGACCAAAAAACCATTGGAGATGTCCAGGGCACTGAACCATTTCTGATCTGGTGTTAAAAGTCAAAGCACATCTGGTGCCGACGCCACAGTTGGGGAGCAACTGGGAGTGACCTGATTCAGTTTCCTGTAGTCAATAGTAAGTCTCCAGGTGCCTGTGGGTTTTTTCATGGGTCAAACGGGAGAGTTGGCAGTGGAAACACAGGTTCTGATTACTCCTTGTTTAAGGAGTGACTTGATCATTTCTCGAGAAGAGAGGGTAAGGCTTCAGTGGGGAATGGGTATTGCCTTTGTCTTTCATGTGCCGGGCCTGGCACCTCGATAACAGTATGCATTCTTCCACAATCATGCTTGTTAACTGCAAACGCTTCTAAATGTCATTGCAGAATAGGTAGAAGTTTTGGAAAGAGTTCATGGTTCTTGAACAAATCTATGACATCATACTCTTTGTTGTTGATAGATATTGTCGCCACAGCATGTGAGTCAGGAATTAGGACAATATGGTATTGACCCTGGATCTGTATCAACAGCATGTTAGCTAGATCCACCACACAGCCATGCGGTGCAAGGAAGTCAATCCCGATGATACTAGGATGATCATGCAGCACCATTAATTGGAAAGCATGTGAAGCCTTTAAATGGCCTAGCTCTACCGGTAAGGGTAGAGAACGGTATGCAGGTAGCCTAGTACCATCAACTCCTGACATATTGGTCTTCTGTCCGGTAGACCAAGGGGACGTGTCCGGGTGTTCATCGTGTAACACAGATACAGCTGCACCTGTATCTAATAAGACAATTAGTTGGCGGCCCCGACCTCGGCCTCGGTGCAGGGCCTTCCATTTGTATCCAAGACCAGCTTGTTTACAATGTGGACTGGGGCCTGTAATTGTCAATCTGTATTGCTGGAGGCATGCAGAGGTTGGGCTTGACTTGCATGGATGACTTCACAGTGTTGCACTGATGCAATATAGGGAGGAGCTTCCAGGTTCAGGCTTGTGTGGGCCTGAGAGCTCGTACTTCTGGTGTCTCCATGACCAGTAGTGGCATGGGTCACCGGTTGTACTGCTGCAAGGGTCTGTGCGGGAACAGCATCTACTACAGAGCGCACTTGCCCCAGGAGTTCTCGAAATTTTCAGTTTTCTTCAGCTATTTCCTTGTATAAGGGACCCAATCTCTGTAATGGTTTCTCTCTGCCCTTGTGCCTTCTGTTTTTGGGCCAACTCCGGTTCCCACCCCACTGTTGTTGTTGTTGTTGGCCCTGTTGGGGGTTTTGCTGGTTGCTAGCTGGAGGGGCCGATGGATGTTTGGGCTGCTGTTGCTGGGCCTGCCCTTCCACAGTATAGTGTGTTGTGGTCCCGGAGGCGGGTTCCATGGCAGCAACCTTCTTGGAACCAGAACCCAAATCATGGATGTATAGTTGTTACACCCTCTTGGTTTTCCAAAGAATATCGGCAAACCTATCCGTATTTGGGTATGTGGTTGACTCTACCTTTTCTCTTACAGCTGGGATCATGTTCCTAAGGAACAAGGTCTTATATTCAATAAGATCTACATCTGCGGCCTCTTGTGCCAAATGCTTCCCTGCTCGGTAGGCCATCCAGAGTCTCTGGTGGTAGGTCGCTGGGCTTTCTTTTGCATTTTGCTTCACGGGGTATGCCAGCATTACTCCTACCACACCTGGGCAATGAGTGGAGATGAGCTCAGCTGCGACTTCGTCAAAGGTAGCGTTCCCATCCTGGTGAACTACTTCGGGGAGTTTGGCCCATAAACCAGAATCGATGGTCTGGCGTAGTATTTGGACCTGATATTCTGTGGTGAGGCTAAGCATCTCGCATTTGGAACTCACCTTTTACAAATGGCAACTGAGATTGTCAGACGGGCTCATCCGACCGATACTGTCAGCAATTTGCTGAATGGAGTAGGCCATTTGTAGGGGATTAGTTGGTGGTCGATCAGGCAGAAGTAATGCATCTCGCGCACCATCTAATGCTGCGCGAGCTGAAGCTTCAGCCACAGTACGAACAACACCTTCCTGAGTGCCAGCTTCTTGGAAAATTTGTCAGATCTGACTTTTAATGGCTTTCATACTTCTTTCAGGAAGAGGAACATTACCTAATGCTCTATCAATCATGGTTTCAGTCTCTTGCCTGTCTTCCACACTAATAACGGCTACCGGAGGCGCCATTGGGACCAGGCTTGGGCCTGCTCCCCCCATCATGGGCGCCACCATGATGGCGTTTCCCATGATGAGCGTCACGACATCGTTGACGTGTGACCTGGGGATTAGTGAAGGGGACCCGCCATACTGTGGATGGCTGGGTGGGAATCTGGGCCATAGTAGGGGCGTGACTGGGCGTGTACTGTGAGATGTCATCATCAGATAGCTCCCCTTCTGATGACGAGTGAAAGGCAGGGGCTACGCCTCCCATCGCCTTAACGTGGCCATCCAAAACCTCTCGCTGATGGTGCAGTTTATCCATCTTAGCTTTACATTCATCATGATTCACACTTGCAACATCCGTATCAACCTGATCCTGCTTCTGCTTTTGCAAAACACGCTACACGGCGCTCAATTCGCGATTGTCCCTATAGGCTATTTCTAAATCGTTATGTACCTGGTTGATCTCATCCTGAAGCTCACCCATTTCATCACTCAACTGTGCATTTGCAGCACTCAACAAATCATTCATTTGCACAACCTGACTCTTATCCTGTCTCAAACTTTCACACTCCTGTTTCAGAGTACACATTTCTTGTTCACCAGCCTGTGCTGAATGATGCAATAGTGAATCCTTTTCATTACGCAGAGATTGGAGTTCTGACTCCAAGTTCTGCTGTATTCGAACACATTCAGTTTCCTGTAAACCCATCTCTTGCTTAAGAGATGCGATCTGCAGATCAAGGGTACAAAACCTCGCTTCGGAGGCTTCCAAAGCAGCGTAGAGAGCGGCAACCATCAACCCTTTAGCGCAACGCTTATTGGTTGATTGTCGCGTCTCTGCATACTGGGTTGAAATCCCCAGTACAGGGTTCTCGGATTGACTTGCATCCCGCGTGAAGTCAACCCATCCTCCATGGGAGGTAAAGAAGTTAGAGACATTGAGTCTCAGTTCTGCGCAGATATCTGATACTGTGGCCATTGTGTGGGAGGGAACGAAAATTCAAACTGTGAAAAAGACCGCGTGTTGCGTATCGATCCACAACACGAGTACTTTAAACACAGCCGGGCTACTGTATAAGTTGTAGGCTTGCAATTCAAAGCTGCTATGGAGTGGGTCGAGACGGCATCGACCACACCCAAAAAGTCAGCCAGACTTTGCAAGTATCTACAAACTGGTAGAAAAGACAGGAGAGGTAATACTGGAGTGTATACCTACAGTTCCTGTAGGGAAGGGACAGTTTACAGCAACAAGTGAAAACTTGCAAACACCAAATATTGCCTGCACACGGTCGCCAATTTGTAAGAGGTCTGAACCTCACTTTCAGGTTCTTGGCAATATTGGGAATGCAAATAATCACAAACAGGTTGCATTCGAGTAATAAACAAGTTTATTACTACAAAAGGGATGAATCACAGTTGCCCTAAGCAGTTCTTACCAATATGAACCGGGAGCCAGTGCTAAGCATTCCCTACACCTCGAGGTTTCTCTGTAGTCTCTTGGGATCTCTCGGGTTTCCAAGGAGTACAGCCTGTGCATAACATTATATACCTGTGATAATTACTATGGTTACTAAAAGATAGAAACATTTCTAGTTACAGAGATGAGCCCTATTGGGTAAATTAGAGGCGGCTCCATGGTCCAAGATAACATTATATAATTCTGTAAAGTCATCAGTTTTAGAACAAAAAAGTTCTTATACAGAGTCTTACATAACAAGGTGAAGTGGTGCACATCACCAAAGGATGGCAATGTTGCCTTACATATTACAATTACTTCAAGGACAGGTGTCTTGGCATCTGACAAGTAACAAACAGACAGAAAATACATGGTATAATATGTGTGCATTAGCAAGCAAAGTGGGTTACAACAATATGCGTTCATATCCTGACATCTACTCTTATACGGAAGATGCCCTTAGCCCTATGTATTAGTATAACCTATGCCTAAACATTAGCTGTCTACGGTGTACCCCTGGGGGTATCAATTAGGGTGCAGGGACCTCGTGTAACACAGCCAAAGTTACTAATAGCAGTAAATACCAATATCATTCTTACACTATGCTGGACCAAAGGACCACACACTATAAAAATGTTTTCTATGAACCAGATATTTCTGAGTCCACACATAAGTGGGATGGAAAGCTTAATAGAGCTCCACTTAGACCAATCACATATCGAGAACATATTGCTCTATAGCTAGCTTGAAGAAGAAAAAAGGCCCCAGACTGGACCAAATCCCAGCAGAAGCTTACCTTCTGGCTCCATCTTTATGGACCAAACTACTAACCCCTTTTTTAACTTATGTATATTGGAGGGCTCTGTACCAACCTCAGGGAATGATGCAATCACTGTTTCAATTCTTAAGAAGGGTAATGAAGCAGTTCCTAAGATGTACACACCTATATCCCTACTTGATATAAATGAGAAAATTGTTTCCAAAATTATTTTGAATAGACTCCTGGAACAGCTTGATAAAGGTTTTCGCTCAGATAGCTGTTTTGTTTTGCTATATTTAATTGAAAAATATATAATACTGAGAAAGCAAAAACTGTTTATGGCTTTCATTGATTTTAATGTAGCCTCCGATAATGTTTCCAGAAACTGCTTATGGCAAGTGATGGCCAAAAAAGGAATTCAATTAGAGCCAATTGACATCATAAAAGTACTTTATTTGAATACTTGGGCACGGGTCAGAACAGGCACATCAGGTAAACTTTCCTCTAAAATAACCATAAGTAAAGGAGTCAGACAATGGTGTGTCCTGGACATAGTTTTATTTTGTATTTACAGTATATAGATCAGTTACTAGTGAAACTGCTGTCTCCATCTTCAGATTCCCCACTTACAGGTCTGAGGTCTTATCTGGTCCTTGCATATGATGTTGATTTGGCACTAATAGCTCTCTCAGAATCAGGCCTTCAGAAAAAGTTAAATATTCTGAATAATTTTGCATCTTTTCATAATCTAAAAATAAATGAAAACAAAAAACAAGTTATAGCTTTTGGTTCAAAAAAATTAAACAGAACCTGGATGGCAGGAAAGCATAAGATAAAATCAATTAGCTCTTATTTCTACTTTGGCCTAACATTCTCTAACAATGGCTGCTGGAATCAATATATTAAATCCCAACTTATAAAATTGAAACAAACAGCTGGTGCATTGTTAAAATTTAACAATAAGTACAGGGATAACTCAGTCCTTCCACTGACTAAGGCTGCCCAAGCCTCGTTTGTCCCTCATGCCCTATACTTGAGTATAATTTGGGGGACTACTAAAACTAATCTTTTAGAACCTCCCTTAAATAAATTAATTTGTATAGGGTTTGATGTTGGGAGTTCAACTCCTGCTTCACTGGTTACAGCTGAATTGGACTTTCCAGGACTAGCGGCCCAGGCTATGACAAAGTTGATAGGCTACTGGATAAATATAACAAGAATTAACTCTTTTAGACTCCAACAGGAATGTCTTAAGGAAAAAAACAAAAAGGGGTCACCTTGGGTTGCAAAAGTTCAGCTTGGTATAAGACTCTTGTGTCAGCCCTACAGACACATGGGCTCCAATATTTACAAAGTTATGTCAAAAAAGGCATTATCATTAGCTTAAAGTATAAATTCTACTGTACCAAAAAAATTATTAATTGTAGCAAAATAAAAGATTGTGAATCCATTGCAAAACTCAAGATTGGTCCTTGGCTTGTTAAAAATGATAACTTATTTAATTATAGATATTATTTGAATGTAATCATTGATCCTGATCTTAGAAAGCTTTACATCAGATACTGTTTAGAACAATTTCAAGGCAACATACTTATAGCTAGATACAGTATAAGAAATTATCAGACCCAAAGGCTAGCCTATGTAACTGTATGAAGAAAGAAAAAGAAGATTTAGTCCATGTTGTCTTCTCACATCATTGGTATAATAAACCTCAAGCCTTTTGGTTATAACCTGTTTGTGCAGGCATTGGAACTAGGGAGTGAGAAGTCTTGTTAAATGTAATGTTTACTACAGAACATGAATTTATATTAAATAAAGTAACAGGGTTTCTTAGAGCTATATCAGTTATTCATAAGAGGTTTAACTGAACTATTTTGTAACTAAGTGTCAGATGACAAAATTTGAAACTGATAGTTTTATATCTATGCATAACCAATATAAGAAGATAAATGTTTGCATAGTTGTGTATTATTGTATTGTGAGTCTTAACTGTCTAAGTACTTTTTGACATGTATATGTCTGTTGTATGGAATTTGTTTTTCTTGTAAAGGTCCATGACTGAACAATAAAGATTTTATCTATCATGGACCAGCAGTAGTACACTAGCAGGGTTTCTGCCCGCTAACCAAAGCATGTGAAGTTCTAATCTTAATGGGCAGACTGGATGGGCCTTGCTGTCCTTATCTGTCATCAACTTCTATGTTTCTATGTGCCCAACAGGTTTGGACAATCAGTGTTCTAAGGAAATATTTTTGGTTGATTTGAAGACCTGGTTCAGTTCAGGAGAGGGAGGCTGAGAAATGGCCTCTAGATACCCAAAAAAGTCAGCCAGCACTCAACTGGGAAATTACAGTACTTTGTTGTGGTCTCTGGGCTTGCACCACAGATACAGTAGATTCCTCTAGAAGTTTGCATACTATTGCAGAGTCTTCACAGATGTCATTGAGCCTGCAGAATTGAGCCCACAATGAAATATATCTGTCTGCATGCAGCAGCATTGTGATAATATTTTGTAAAAATCAATATTTTAATGACCATTTATTTATGTATTTTATATTTAGCTGTAACTATTGTGAGACCATCATACAGTAACATCTGTTAGCAACTGAATACAGTTAGAGGAATGGTTTTCTAGTCCCCCAAGATGGTAATTTGGGATTTCTTGAGCAAATGCTGTGATATTTTTGTGATTAATTTTACTCCTAGTAATTTTGCAATGACTTTAACACATGGTAAAGGTTCTGCTGTAACGTGAGGTACATTTCTTATTCCTATCAGTAAATGTCTGGCTCAGCTCTTGAGGAGCACAGCACCAGATGGCTTTCTTTCTGTTGTATATTACCTTTCCAGCCCCTTCAAACTTAGAGATTGGAAAAATAATGCTTAGCAGTTGCATTCTTGCCAGGCTCCAATGAGCTTTTGAAAGACAAAACAGTGATGTACAGAAAAGTTTATAGAATGCTTTTATTATGAGGATACACATTTATTTTCAATTATGTCAAATAAATTGAGAAGTTACACACCATGTCAACTATGCATACAAGCTATTTTTAACACACACACTTGCAGTCATAATACAAATCATGCCAATTTTGTAGAGCTCTGAAAAGGTGAGAACTTTCTCTGCTTTCAGGAATAATCATTTATAACATAATGAATTACCAGACAGGGGTTAATTTAGAGGGTCACAGACTAATCTAGCTCTACTTACCATGAACATTTTGTTTCTTAAACAACTGTTAAACATGAGGAACTGAACACAAAAGAGAAGTGAGAATGTTTATAATAAAAATAATATCTAATATGCTTCATAACTACATGTAACCTGCAATCATTAATATAATGAAAATACATAAGATATACTGCTGTGTTACAAGAAGTGAAAGAAATTATATGAAGTATTTGCTTTCAATCTGAATGGCACAAGAGATGGTTCCTGTGACATTTTATACAGTTGCTCATGTATTGGATGCTATTTTTATTGGGCACCATGCAGGAAGGTGTGGAGTGGTTATGCACCGTGTATCTTGCGCACATAGCCACCCTGCACCCATTGCACCCCCTGCACGGGATGCACAAATGGGGGGGCATGTGGACCCAATGCACCTAGTCCTCCACATCTGCTGCCTGCACTGTGCCAGGGGCATTCCAGGGGTGTGCCAGCACTACGTGGTATTCACTAAACCATGTAGTGCTGGCTGCATGGGTGTGGAGAGTGACACAGGATATGCCAGGGTAGACCCTGCCATAACCCTCTGTGTGCCCTCAAGGATGCCTCCTGTTTGTCATGAGGGGACCAGGAAACATCCCACAGTGCCACCCTAGCCCATGAGGCAGATCTGGAGGGCTGGGACAGCTAAGCTGTGGCACCGGCAACAGGTACTGGGTCCAGGGATGTTTGTGCAATGGGATGGGGGGTCTGCCAATGAATCCTGGGCCATGGATGCACTGTGCTGGGGGTGGGGGGTCAGTCTCCTGGGCTGGACTGTCCCTGAAGTGTGGTCATGTGGGTCTGAGCACCCACAGGGGCTATGCACAACCTGGACCCACACCTACAGGCGCAAGTGATCAACTCCTGGACCAAGGATGGGCATCTGATTGGATTTCTGCCTGGATCCATGACTCCACCCCCCAGCCACCCTGTGGAGTCCTGTGCACCAGGGGGAGGTGCCACAGACAGGTGACCAGTGTTGGTGAATGCCTGTATGGGCACACCTGTCTGAGGGGTGCAATGCTGTGGATGGGGTGTATGACTTTTCCACGTACCCCTGCCCACTTTATGCATAATGCCCATTATGCTGTACATTTTGGAGGAGTATGCTTTGCTACATTTTGTACTGCACTCCTCTCATATGTACTTAATACTTGATGAAAAGGCAAAATATAAAAAAGTATTGACTTTCAGAACTGTAATGGTTAGTGACACAATGATAAGTTCAGCTTTAGCATTTACCCATTCTGGGATCAATCCACACAAGGTTCAGGTGTGCTATCTGGCTGCTTAGTGCATGTTTGCAGTGAGTTACGTGTAGTAACGTACTGTTGGGCTGTTGGTATAATGCGGCCATTACCTGTGTGAGTGGGCAAGATGGGGTTTATCCAATTATTCTTGGGATTATGGGTACACAGGTGCAGTGGGGACCCAACAGAAAAAAAATATTTAACCCAATGTTACATCATTTTGGAGTTAAGCAACCTTGAATTTATTGGGAAGATGGTGCAGCATTACTGCTTCTTCCTATGAGCAAACTGATATGGGGCACACAGTTCATTCCTAAGCGGGAAATCAGGGGGACTTTCACAAACTGATTTACGGTAGTTAAGTTAATCTTTTTGTCAAGGACACCCTCTTGTGGGTGCTCCTCTGAAGAATTAATCTCCCTTGCTATTTTTGGAACAATTGGCTAGAATTATAGCCTAGAGGTTAAAATAATGAGCTGTGAATGAGCTTGCAACATCCAGTAGACCTGGCTGTGAGTCACACAACCTTCACTTGAATACTTTGCAACTTTTAGCAAGTCACTTAACCACCCCCATGCTCCTGGGTCATCCCTGAAAACAGGCACTTATGCCTAACGCACCTTACATGGTTGCCAAAGAATAAAAAAGGCAATTCTGAGGAGCATTTGCCCTTGCACTAGGGGAACTGCACCCATTTCAATTTAAGGTGGAGACTCCTTGAAACTTCAAAGAAAAGCATAGCTTGGAAATGCTATGAAAGTCTAGAAGATGAGTTGTTTTCTTTAAACTTAGAATAAAAAACATAGAAAGCTATAACAGTACTGACACTCAGATTTTTCTAGAAAAAGGTTAGATCATTTGTATTGTAAGTATTAGTCTTTGCTTCAGCAAGCTATTGTAGTCGATTAGTGAAAATGTGTATTGCAGCTAACATCACCTCAAGATTCCTAGTGGAAAAACATGTGTGTCCCTTAGGAGAACTGAACATGTGATCTCTTGGTGTATAGTTCTGTAATTTTACCCCACAACCCATGAGCCTAAGGCTTATCCCCATATCATTTGATACTGGCCTCACTGGTAACTGCTCAAGTAGATCCTGCATGATGATCCTTCATGTTGCCTTCACTGCTGGCCAGTTCACATTTGACAGTTCTGTCTTGTATTTATGTGAGGCATTCCACTTCATTATATGGTGGGGTCAAAGGGAATTTCATGGATATGTCGGATCCTCTGCCGACATTGCTACTTAATTAAAGTGGTATATTTCTGGAACAGCCTTACAGAGGAGGTGGAAGGGATGAAAACAATGATGGGGTTCAAGAATGCATAGGATAGGCACAAGGAAATCATGGTGAAAAGGAGGGGGGGGAGAAACAGCTGTAGATCAAGGAGGGTTTGCAGTGGTAATGTAAGTAGAAAAAAATGATCAGACTGTGTGAGCCAAGCAGATCTTATCTGCCATCAAATTCCATGTTTCTTTGTTTCATGATCCATACTGTACCTTGAAGCACACCCCTATGTGCACATAGGCTTGTTCCACTGCCACTGTGAATATGATATTCTGCTCACACAACATGTTGTGCCATGCACCATTTACACAGCTTTTTTGGTATCTCATACACCTTTGTGTATCAAACCTTTACTTTTTTTAAGCTTCCACTGCTAGATTGGTCCTTGATGTGGTCAAAGGTCTCCACCAACTAGACACAACTATCCCACTGTGTGATTATCTCTGACCTGGGCTCTCATTTCTTCATGGAGGGAAATGCCTCTTTTACCTGAAGCAGCTACTGTATAGTATCAGGTTGGAACGATTCTGGTCAGGGGTGAGCCTCTCACAACTTCTTGGTCCAGAGAGCTGATAGTTACACACTGTACTGTATGGCTTTTTCTTGGCCTTTCCCAAACCTCAGCTACCACTTCCCTCTCACCACACAAGAGACACCTAGCCACACCATCCCATTCTGACAGCCCTAACATCATCAGGATGTGCTAGCATAGCCTGGCAGCCTCCAGCTTAAGGGGTTAAATAACGTGGTAGTGTGCTGACCATCTTTTGTCTGTCCCACCAGAGCTTGAGCACTTTGCAGCTGTGAGACACTTCTCAGCTTCTGCCAGCTATTGTGGAAACACTAAGCTCAAGGGTTCCATGTCATATCAGTGAAAATATTTTGGTGACTCGCACAACAGTGAGTAAAATTTGCAGAATAGCTACCACAACAACCCCAATTACTACAAAACTAGTGAACAACAGTCGCACAGTAAAAGTAATATCTAATGTGGGGAAAGAAGCCCATTGCAACCCCCTTTGCGGGGTCTACGCCCTCACCCTCCCCCAAACTAAAATAATCAACTTGGGGGGGGGGAGACACTGGAGAAAGTGGAAATACACAGGAGGGAGTAAACAGTATGCAGGGCACCATTACTTCCAGGGAACAGGTGAAAAAAAAATATCACAGGCAACACTACACAAAAAGGAACATGCCTACAGCCAGTCCCAAACCTGGGACCATCACCACAGCAGTTAGTGACCCTATCCACCACGTCAGGCAGACAGCTAGGCAGAAATAAGCTTCACTACTGTATTTGTTGAGCATAACACCACACCTCCATAGCCTTCTCATGCTTCGCCCTAGCTATTTTGTTCCTCCCTAATTGCAGTTCCCCACAATCACTAACCTTCCCCCCTCGCAACTCTGGTAGTCGACCAAATGGAGTCACTCATTCTGCAGTTGCTCATTTTGGTTTGCTAACATAGCATGCTACCAGGCTGAAGAATGAAATCCTGTTCTCTTGTGTGGGAATGCAATATACAGAGGAGGCAACCAGAATGCAACACTTTGTGATACAAATGCTATACATTCGTGTGTAACAAATTAGAGTACTTGCTATTGGACTGCCCTGCATTCCTGTAATATTGTGCAGCATGTCACTGGCAGAAACAGTGATGAGAGAATAGCATCCTGGTTAATAGCACTGTACTCCTTGACACAGCACCATGCCAGTCTACTGTATCACATACTTGATTAATGTATACCTATTAATTAATGTTGTTATGAACATACGAACATACAAAATTCACCAGCAGAAAAAGGCCATATCGTCTACCAAGTCTTCTCGGATGTGCAGCTAGCAGCCCTTATTTTGCAGCTGCACCTCCCCCCTTGTCCCCTTTCCCCAGACCAACCCCCTCATTCTGTCCTATCCCCTCTTGAAACCCCCAACTGTTCTACTGGATACCTCTTCTGCTGGCAACATGTTCCACCTTGCCACCACCCTCTCTGCAAAAAAGTATCTTCTCACCTCTCCTGAACCTTTCCTCCTCAAGTCTCTTATCATGGCATTGGGTGTCCCTATCCTCTCTTAGTTTAAACAGCCCCTCCTTACTAGACTTGTTTATCCCTGTCATGTACTTGAAGGTCTCAATCATATCCCCCTCTCCCTCATCTCCTCCAGCGAGTCATGTTCAGTTCCTTCAGCCTACTCTCATAAGGTAAGTCCCCTAGCTCTTCAATCATTGTTGTCACTCTGAGTTACACCACCTCCAGTAATTTAATGTCCCTCTTCAGGTATGGGCACCAAAACTGCATGAAGTACTCCAGGTGAGGCCTAACCAACATTCTGTACAGTGGCAGAATAACCTTCCCCCTTCTTGAGGAGATACCCTTAGCAATATAACCAAACATCTTGGTGGCCTTAGCAGTTGTCTTTCTACATTGTGCTGAGTTGTTCATTGACCCCTTAATGAGCAGCCCCATATTCTTCTCCTCTTCTGTCACCACCAGCTGCTAGCCTCCCAGATGGCAGCTTCTCCTCTGCTTTTTTGCCCCAAAATGCAGCATATTAAATTTTTTGGCATTGAATCTCAGCTGCCAGGTGTCCAACCAGGACTCCAGCTTAGTCAGATCCTCCTGCAGTCCTTTCCACCCCTTATGTCATCTACTACTGCTCCCATCTTGGTGTTATCAGCAAAGAGACTGATTTTGCTCCTAATGCCCACCAAAATGTCTGCAATGAATATTCCAAACAGCATTGGCCCCAACACCCAGCCCTGTGGAACTCCACTTGTCACCGCCAGTGGGGATGAGAGCTCCCCACCCACCACCCACACTCTACTGCCTCCCTTGCAGCCAGTTCACCACCCAACCCACCACCTTCTCTCCTGCCCTTATAGCTTGAAGCTTACTTCCCAGTCTCATGTGTGGCACAGAGTTGAATGCTTTACTGAAGTCCAGGTAAAGGACATCCACAGTGTGGCCCTTGTCCAGTTGTCTACTTACCCAGTCATAGTACTCCATTAGATTGGTCTGGCATGATCTAACAGTGACAAAGCCATGCTGCTCACTGTCCTGTAGCCCACTGGCTTCCAGAAGGGACGCTAGCTCTCCTTCAAGATTGCCTCCATCAGCTTCCCCACAATGATCACCGGTCTATAGTTTCCCAGTTTATCCTTGGGGCCACTCTTGCGGAGAGGCAATGCATGAGCCATCCTCCAATCCTGAGGTACACTCCCTGAATCTAGTGAGGCACTGCAGAGGTAAGTCAGTGGTCTCGCTAGTATCACTGCCAGTTCCTTCAGCACCCTGGGATGAATATCATCTGGTCCTGGTGTCTTGTCCACCCTCAGTGCCCTCAATCCCTCCAGCACCCTGTCCTCTGTGATCACCCTGTCCATCACACTTCATCCTTCCTGATCTGCCTTCAATCCCCCCTTGGGTATCTCTCCCCCCCTTCTTGGTAAATACTGAGCAGAAGTAGTCATTTAGCACATCTGCCACTTCGCCCCTCACTTCCACTCATCCTCCTTCCCTCTTAATCCTTATTATATTATCCTTGCAGCCCCCTTTCTCCCTCATGTACCTAAAGACTTCTTTCTCCCCCTCCTTGATGCCTTGCACCAGTCTGAGCTCCTTTGATGCCCTTACCACCCTCACAGCCCTTGTCACTTCCTTTGCTTCTATCAGGTACTACTCCCTGTCCTCCCCCCCGTCTTCTTGTACCTCCTAAAGGCAGCTCTTTCCTCCTTATCTTTTCTATGACTCCATTTGTTACCCAGCTAGGTTTCTTTGCCCTCGACTTCTTACTCCTAGCCTTGACATAGGTTTTAGTTGCCTCCTCAACCCCATCTTTATAAGCCCCACCTCCAGTTTGTGTCCATACTATGGTCAATTTTGGCCACATACTCTTTCACAATTTCCCCCATCCTCATGAAGTCAGCCATCCTGAAGTCCAACACCCTTGTGCTAGACCCTACACATTCCTTACCTATATCCAATGTGAACCATACCTAGTGGTGGTCATTCCCTGCTAGTGGTTCCACCATCCTCAGTTCCTACACAAACTCCCCATTTGCCAGCACCAGGTCAAGAGTGTTTCCTAACCTGGTTGGTTCACTGAGCATCTGTACTAGGAAGTTATCCTGGAAGGTGTTCCTCACTACCTGCTCCCTCCTATTATTCATTGTTGGAATACTCCAGTCTACACCCAGTAGGTTGAAGTCCCCCATTATCACCACACTCCCCCCTTTCACAGGCTCTCCCAATCTGTCCCACTAGTACCCAGTCTAATTCTTCATTCTGGGAGGGTGGCCAGTAAAGCACTCCCATCCTGATAGTCATATTCCTTGAGTCCTGGATTTATACCCATAGTGACTGTGTACCCTCCTTCTCTCCCTCTTCCCACATGCACTTCAATCCTTCCCTCATGTACAGTGTTAGCCCATCCCCTATCCCTTTTACTCTGTCTTTGTGGAAAATCCTGTACCCTGGTACTGCTAGGTCCCAGTCATGGTACAGGGTGGCCCATGTTTTGGTTATTGCCACTATGTCCACCTCCCCTTTCACCATGAGGGCCTGAAGCTCTGCAAATTTTTTCCCCAGGCTCCTAGCATTCAAGGTGACTACCCTCCACCCCCTTACCGTCTCCTCTGTCCTAGCCTTCTACCTCCTTCTAACCATCTCCCCAGCACTTGCTCCCAATTCCTGGTCCCTATCCTGGGGGTAAGTTCATCTTACTTTCCTTCCCATGGCCTCTGCTTGCCTCTTGTCCATTTGCCACCCCCTGCTCCTAGTTTAAATATCCTGTCTTTTCTATATAGTCACATTTCCCTGTTTTTAACACCCTCTTTCCCACCTCACTGAAGTGAAGTTGATCATTTGAGTAAACAATGCTGTTCTCCCAGGTCTCTCCCGACACCCCTACCAGCCCATACCCTCTGGTCTGACACCACATTCCTAGCCATTTACTGAATTCTTCTATCTTCCTTTTTCTTGCAGTGCTTGCCCTGGGAACAGGAAGTATCTCTGAGAAGGTTACTGGCCTTCCTGCTCCTTTACATAGCGATCCTAGCTCCTCAAACCTCCTCTGTACTTCTTCTACCATCCTATCAGCCAGGTCATTCATCCCCAAGTGCAGAATTAAATGAGGTTTCTCCCTTCCCCATCTAGCAAATTTCAGTACAGATTGCCATACCTTCTTTGCTGTCATTCCTGGCATGGCCTCCACCCATATGTGGCTATGCCTCTACCCCCTGCTTCCCCACCTTACTCCCCTTATTATCAAGTCTCCTAGCACCAGGATCCCCCTGACATCCATCCACATGCTCCCCATCCTCCCCTTCCCTGCCCACTGCTGCCTCTTTTCCTCCTGCACATTAGTTCCCAACCCCAATTTCCATCCATGTGCTCCCCATCCTTACCTCCCCCACCCTCTGACACCTCTTCTTCCTCCTGTGCATTAGTTCCTTCATTCAGCCCTGTTACACTTTCCCCATCTGTACTCTCCCCCATGCCGCTTACATCTTGGCTACCATTAGTTACATCACCAGGTTCTCCTCCTTTCTCTTCCTCGCTTCCCTCCATGACTGAGAACCAATTTTCTGCAAACCCAGCTCTTCAGCCTATCCCATTCCTTCTCATGCTAGCCTGTCCTCCCTTTCCACCTCCTAGACATTGCCTACTACCCCTTGCCCCTCCTTCATCTCCCCATCCATCCCCCTGTCCCCTCCTCCCCTTCAACCACTTCTCCTCCCTGCCCTTTTGTTCTGGCCTATGATCTTGGTTCCCCTGATCCATTGCTCCACGGACTTGGTCTCCTGACTTGTAGACCCTTCCTCATACCCCACTCTCCCCTCCGCAACCTAAACTGCCCTCCCATTCATCTACCCTACTTCCTTCTCTTACTGTCAGGCTGTACTCTTCCACAGACCACCGTGCCTTCCACAGTTCCTCCTGCAATCCCTTGATTTCATTTTTACTTTTTTCACAACACTTGAATAACCTTTTCATAGATTTTTCAAGGATCTTTTGCTTTTATTTAAATGAGAATATAGTTATGCAGTGTTACTAAAGGTCTCACAACCATTGAAATGTTTTTAAACTGAGGTACAGGGCTTATCTATAAGTATCAATAGTCTAGGGATATCTATATCCACATCAGTTTTATGTTAATGTAAATCAGCAGTCATTTCATAGAAATTTGCCAAAGAAAGTAATGTCAGAATTGAGCAAGCTATGGGTTGTCAAGCATAGCTGGCCCAGATGTGGTATTATCTTTTGTCTCATGCTTCCATGAAATGGCTGCTTTTTCAGTTCAAAATTTGACTGATTTACTGTAGATATGTCTCTTCCTGGACTGCTTAGCTCTACAGCTATGTCCTATACCTTGTTTGAAAGAGCTTTCCATGGGCTTTCTGGGTTGTTAAGGACCCTGCATACCTGCATCCATCTTTAAGTTTTAGGTGTATGCAACCTAATGTTGAGTTATATGTGGTATATAAATAGATTATTACAAAAAAAAAATACTTTTTTCAAAATGTTTAATTTTCAATCATATTGAGAATGTTATGGAAAGGTATATATATATTACAGTGTAAGTTTTACTAACACCATACTATTAAATCCACATTTTCATCTAAAATAAATTTTGTGGTAAAATGTTATGTTGAAATGGCACACTGATTACAACAGAAATAATTATGTTCCTGTTAGTTAATTAATTTGTCTCTCTCTTCTGTGGTAACTTAGTACTGTATGAAAAACATACTATCCAGTGGTATAAGAATGCAGTACTTTCTGCATATCTGAACGGAGAAGCAAGTTATTAAAATTGTCCTTCATGGAAATAACAAGGTTTATTTTGCAGGAACAGCATGAAAGCTGCAGCACCAGCAATGTGGCTTTTTTTCTGGTTATTTCACTGCCAGGTACAGGATCTGTTGCCAGGTGATGTGATGGATTGTGAAGTGGAATCAAACTACTTTACCTCCCTTGGGGAGACAAACATCACGTCAGTGATGTCCTGTGACTCAGACAACATGAATGTTTCAGAGTTGTCCCTTTTAGTACAAACTGTGTTATGTTAGGATTTTGCACTGGCCAGATACATGAACAATGTGAGGTGTCACTTAATACCCGAAGCTAGATTATGACAAATACCCATATAGCAGCAGACAGTGCAGCATTCAGAATGTTAGACAGTATGTTAAACTGATACTTTTTACTCAAGTATATTCCTGCTTAGATGTAGATCTGACTATGGAAGATTTCCATTCAAAATATGTAAAAATGACTTTCAAACATTTCCATAAATTACATACAAACAGCTAATGTCCCATGAAGTGTAAAAATTGGTAATTCTAGTTGTGTCAAAGTGCTATCTTTGTAAATAAATGTTAGATTTAAAGAAGAATCTCACTGACCCTGAACAACACTTTTCCAGTAAAAGTTTTCTTTATTATACAGGTTTCAGTTATGTTATTGTATCATCTATACTGAAGTTTTAGCTATTCCAGTGTGTTTTTCAGATACACACACAGACAGCAAGTACCATTTGGAATCTGCATTATTTAGTTAATGACCTTGCAAAGCTCATACCTTGTTGTCACAAAATACCTGTAATGTACAAAAGAACTCAATAATTGAAAGGTACATAAACTACATCATACAGTTCTAAAATGGTACTTACCACAGCTGTGTTAATCAGAAATACCCCAAATTTATTAAACTGTTTATATATAAGGAACAATTATAGAACTGGAACCTGCACTTAAAAAGCTGCTTCTAGTGTGAAAAAATGGCATCAAGCTCCTCATAGTAGTTCTTTAAATGTAATATTTTATCCAAATTAGAAAGACAAGAATGGAAACTAAAACAGATGTTGCAGTAAAGTAAGTAATTTGTTGGTGTTGTAGTGACAAAATGGGAAACCTGAACCTCTCTGTCTTTGTTAATAAAAATGTTGTCACCTCATTGTCAGTCACAAGGGACAGGTGTGCAAAAGTGCCCCACAGAACACCTTTACATCAAACCCTTTATTGTGACCCCCTAAGCCACAGTATGCTAAAAGCAGGCTGCAGACCCATACCACCAAATCAGTTTCCAAATTTGCACAGAAGGTGTATAAATGCCACTATGCAAAGGGTCCACAAAGTCAGGCCATTCATGAGGCATGGATATCCTTAATTTTAAGACACAGTCTTGCACAGCACCCTTCTACCTTAAGAATTGTTACAGGCAGCTGGTATTGGTGATGCAACTCTGCAACTAGTGGAACAGGGAAAGAGATAACTGATGGGCAAAACATGATAGCACAGCATGTGGAAGAATTAGGCTTTGGAAAGGGGTTCCATGGGGCACCAGGGGCAGCTACAGGTCTAAGGAGCTGAAAGGGGGGGTAAAGGACCACCAAAGAGGGTCAGCAGAGGCCTATCAAAGTGTTACAGTATGTTGAATCACAAGCAGGCAAAAATATGTGGGTTGGGTATATTGGGAGACTAGTAAGATTTTCTGTATTTATTTAAATGTTTGGGCAAGGAAAGGCACAGTGAATTATATAAAGCTTATTTCTAGGTGCATCTTGTGATGAGAGGACAAAATACAATAACTAGCAGCAAGTACAAATCAGCAGTAAAACAGTAGTTGATATGCCGTAATACATACACAAATGTGCAAAACAGCAGTATACAACAAAATTATCAGTAAGAAAATAACTATAACATACCAGATAGTAGGGATGAGGCAGTATAAAAAAAGGAAACAGGGGTAACGTGAAAGGGGAACTGCCTCCATGTAGCCAACAGAAGGATGGATGGGCAAGACTAGTGGGCAAACTAACTATTTAGATGTAGGGGAGCAGACACATTTCATATGAAGCAAATTCCATGCTTACATCCTTAGGGACAAGTGTGAAGTAGAGAATTGATAAAGGGAAGGAGTTCCAGAGGGCAGAGAGTATTCAAGAAAAAGCCACTTGCCCAGCTGGGAATTGAACACTACAGG
This sequence comes from Neoceratodus forsteri, assembly GCA_016271365.2. NCBI lineage: Eukaryota > Metazoa > Chordata > Ceratodontiformes > Ceratodontidae > Neoceratodus > Neoceratodus forsteri. Next base: position 622,633,520 of record JADMNL010000023.1, on the reverse strand, counting down.
TAAGGAAGGAGAAAGGGTTATAATGTGCAGAACATACGCCAGAAATGGGGAAGGGGGATGAGAGGCTACATAGTCAGATAGAACATTGGACCGGAACCTGAAGATCGGAAGGGCAGAATGCAAGAAAAGGTGATTTGCCAAGGGTAGTCAACCCAGAGGAAAGTAATGATTACAGAGGTGCATGCAAAGTGGGCAGCTCAGGGCAACGTGGCAAAGAAATAATAGAGTGGGACCCATCTGGCTAGCATGACTCGAAGGCTTCACTATAGAAAATGTTGCCATAGTTGAAGACAGGGAGGATAGTATTTTGGATAATCGCACATCTGGTAGCAGCTGAGAAACAAGTAGCTTTATAGTGGAGAGCACCAAGCCAAGGGAGGAGTTTGGAAATTGAATCTGTGTGGATAAAGGAGTCTAGAGACAGGTATAGTCAGACTATGAGGTACAGTACATAAATGACATAACATTGTCAAGGAGGGAACCATATCAGGACCTCAGGAATGGCCATAAAGTAAAGGTTGACAACTTGGGTTTAGACCCAAGGATCATGGACACAGTTTTCTTAGCATTCATGGTCAGTTTTCTGGAGCAGAACAATTTCCAAATGGTATCCAGGTCTGGCTGTACAATAGTTTTCAGGTAGGAGATTCCAGGACCACTAGCATACAGAACTCTATTATCTGCATACAAATGGATATAGAAGTTACAGTCTAAGAACAGGTCATTCTGAAATATGGAAAACTGAATGGGACTCAACACAGAGCCTAGGGAGGACACATATCAGTAGGGATGTGATGGGAGATGGATCCAGCAACAAGAACAGACTGGACTCTGTTAGACAGGTAGGAGCTGAATCAGGTAGTTTCTTGCTAAGAGAGGCTGTAAACAACTAAGTATAAGGAAGTAGAAGACCATGTGAAAGGCTTTGGAGAGCCAATGAACATAACAGAGTTAAGGAGTCCCTGGTCAATCCCAGTGAGGATGGAGTCAGTGATCATTTCGTAGGAAGCTGAGTGTGGAATAACTGGGGCTAGAGCCAAAGTGGGATGGCCTAATGAAGGAGGAGAAGGAGCAAAGGAAAGTGGTGATCTCAGAGCGAACACAATTCTCTGGCAGCTTGGAAAGAGCTGGGGGTGGAGAAAGGTTTATAGTTATAAATCACATTAGAAAGATTCTGAGAAGAAAATCTTGGTCTATACTTAATGGACTGTCTAGCTCTTTCTCTGTCCTACTCTTTTCTATGTTTCTGTTGTTTCCAGGTGATGAGGGGTGCCCTATTTTTGCAGAGGGAAGATGCTTGGTGCTTTCAAAGTCAGGTGAATTATAGAGTAGTGGAAGGAAAAACATTAGGAGGGAGGTAATAGGAGATGCAGTAGCAAGTATAGCCAAAAAAGTGAACGTCTGGTCAAGGCAGTCAGGGATGCCACTTTTTGCATAGTCAAGAGTTTGTAGGACTTTAAGGGTACTGGTAGGAGAGACAAAAGAACAGCAAAGGGTAGTGTACGTGGTATGGGGATGGAAGTGAGGTTTGGTGGAGAGGAAAGGGAAGGAGTAGAAGAAAGGGTAAGTGAGGATGGTAAGTAAGGCAGAACATGGCATAATTAGTAAGCACTGTAGCAACTTCAGGGAGCAACTCACAGAGGACTATGGAACTTTGGGGAATCATATAGATTACAGTCCCCTTCCAAACTTGAGATGGGTAATTAATGTTGGTTTTAAAAGTGGATTAAAAATGATGTGCCTTGGCTGCTCATAGCTGATTCAGGTAACTATTTCAGAGTTGCTTGTAATGAAGATGGTCCATGGAGGAACCTGAGACCTTATGAGAGATTGAGGATACATCACAGGTCTTATCTAGTGCAGCAAAAGTCTTCCAATACTCATGGTACAGTAGGTAGTGGACCTTATCCATGGATTTACAGATGGGAGTATGAGTCTCCCAGACTGTGAGGAAGTCACTGTTAAAGTAAATATGGGCGTCATAAGTGTTAGTGTCATGAGAGACAGGGAACACATCAGTACTGGATAGGTTGTGGGAGAAGTGGGAGAGGATGGTTCTTGGAGGAACTTGGTCCTATGGATTTTCCTCACGCAGAAAATGGGGAGATGACCACTAAAGATATGTGGTGGGATACCTGCATTGACTATTCTATGAGTGGATAGAGAGGATGTAACCAATTAGGGAGTGATTGGAGGACCAAAGGTTTAAACAAATAGGTTCATAGGTTCATAGGTACATTTCAAGCCAGGGATAGATGTAACTATCCTATTAGGCTCACCTTCCGTTTTAAGGATTAAAAGAGAAATTTGCTATTTCCAAAATGGTCATCAACTCCCCTTTTAAATTCGTTCATAGTGGAACTAATTGTAATCTCTGCTGGTAAGTTATTCCAAGCCCCAACCACTCTTAGGCTAAACCAATTTTTCCTAAAGTTATGCACCCAAGCTTGTTGATATAGTTGTTTTGTATGTTTCCTTTTGCTGATTCTTCTGTGATTGTACGTGATGCCCAAATCTATTAACAAATCTTCATCATCAATATTTTTATATAAAAAACATAGATCTCCCCTCAATCTACGGTAATATAGTGAATAAAGGTTCAAACTCACTAGTCTTTCCCAGTATTCTTTACTTTTCTGTCCCTTTATTTGTTTAGTCAATCTTTTTTGTGCCTCTATAAAGTATGCCTGGTGAAGTGAAGTGCTTGAATATCCATAATCAGAGTTTTAGAAGAGGGGCACAACTATTCAGTGTTAAGGTCACCTACCAGCAGGAGCTTACTTGAGGTGGCCTGTGAGACAAAGGTGGAAATCATACCTGGTAAAAATGTTGCTGTGATTACAGCGAAGGAAAATCTGCACTTAAAAATTAGTGACATGAAATACAGTACAGCTATAGAGATGGTATAGTGCAGGTAACGTATAGCTGTTGGCCATTGGGGAGAAAAGGACAAAATGTCTGCTGGGTGCTGCTGCCATGGCATAGAGGGTAGGGCTATAGGCAAAGGAGGTCAGTGGAATGGGATTCGACTCCTGGTCCCAGTACAAGTGATTTTTTTTTCACCCCCTCCCAACTAACAGCTGAATTGTGTCCACCCCCCACCCTGCACTTTTTAACCCCCACCCCCAGTTGTCCTACTGGGTTCCTCCTGCCCCTCCTCAACAATCCCCTCCCTCCGCGGTTCTTTCCCATCCTAGAGCTGCTTCCTGCTTTCCCCAAGGTTCCTCCCCATCCTCGAGTTGCCTCCCCCCGGAGGTGATTATCTATAGTTCGGGGGGTTCAGGGAACAGAGTTCCCCTGCAAACACACACAGTGTTGCTTTTTGTTATTTGTGTTGCTATGATAGCGTTCTGTGTTTTTGCTGAGTGCTACTATTGTTTTCAGCATTTTTCCTGCGTGTTTTTTACCACGCTGTATTTGTTTTCTGTTTTCGCCTAGTGCCAGTGGAAATAACATCCAGGAATGCATCATTATGAGTACTGTGTCAGCAGTAAATACCACTGATGCAGATAGGGTGATCATGGGGAAAGTAGAACTTATCAATTAATAGTACATAGTCAGCATTTGTAATTCACAGATAGCCCACTCACTTGTTTTGCATAATTCACAACTGTGACAACAGAAATCCTTCAATTCACAGTTTAATGTTAGAAATGCAAATTATGTTTTTTTAATGTCTGTGTCACTCACACTTTCTGAGATTTCCACCTACTGTAAAACATTTTGAGATAAACAATGTCTGCTTGATTCACATTCTACTGACAAAGAAACAGCCTCATTTATACAGCATGAGGCAGTTCTAAACCAAACTAACTGTGTTTCACCCTATATTATACAACATAAAAAAATAGTCTAACTATAAATAACAAGGCTTGTAATTACATGCTGGGGTTCTAGTGACATTTACAAACCTCTCAAATGTCACCCCTGTGGTTTATAATGTCACCAGAACCCCTTGATGGAATTACAGTCTTATATTGCTAAGGCCAATAACCCACATGCAGCAAGCACTTTCTAAATGTGATAATCCACAGTTAGTGATTGACAGGTAGTGATAATCAATTTCAACACATGGATTATAACTACCTGTCAATCAAAAACTGTGGATTATCACAAGCTGACAAGCAACTGAACTAGCACTACATTTTCAAGTGCCACACTGTTCATTAACCTCATGAGTTCTGTTTTTCTCCCCTCCTAACACTCCTCTGCAGCTGCACTCTTATCCCTGGACATTATCCTATTAATTCTTGAGTAACCTGAGAAAACTTGAGGAAAGGTCAAGGCTATAACAGCTGGGTTTCAATGTGAAAAAGTGCAAAATAGTTTACCTGAGGCACAGAAACCTGAAGGTAGAGTACAAAATGGGTGGAGGTGGTACTGACAACCACCTAACAGGAAAAAGACCTGTGGGTAATCGTATCAGATGACCTAAAGGTAGTCTGGTAGTGTGACAAGGTAGTTGGGAGTGCTAGTGGTGCGCTGGGTTGCATAAGGAGGGACATCATCAACAGAATTAGAGAGGTGGTGTTTCCTTTGTATAGATCACTGGTAAGACCCTACTTAGAGTACCCTGTATAGCTCTGGAGACCACATCTCTAGAAGGACATAAACAGACTGGAAGAAGTCTGAAGGAGGGCAACTAAAAGGACGCAGGGTCTGCATCAGAAACTCTATGAAGAGACACTTAAGGACTGGAATATGTACAGACTGGTAGAGAGGAGGGAAAGGGGGCTATGATAGAGAAATTTAAATACCTCACTGGTGTAAATAAGGTAAAGAAGGGAAGTATTTTCCAAAAAGAAAGGTGCTCATGAACAAGAGGATATGGTATGAAGTTGGTGGGGGTAAAATTAGGAGAGATGTGAGGAGGTACTTCTTCACAGAAAGAGTGGTGGATTCCTGGAACAGTCTTCCAGCAGAGTTGGTGGGGGCAAAAACAGTGATGGAGTTCAAGAATGCATGGGATAGGCACAATGGAATCTTAGGAGAATGAAGTGGGGTAATGATAATGATAAGACAGGATATCAAGTAGGATCTGCAGTGATTCTGTAGGCAGGGAAAAATGGACAGATTAGGTGGGCCAAGTGGTCCTCATCTTCCAGCAAATTCTGTGTTTCTATGTAGTTAGTACTGGTTCTACCAACAGAAGCAGAGGTTTGTGTACTACAAGACATTGCAAAATCGACTGCTCTATACTCTCATGCAGTCCAGAGTCTGGGTTGCCTAGGCTACACTTCTAGGCATTTCCTACTGAAGCTAACCACTGGAACACCTCAGTGACTTAGAACAGCTACCTCCGTGGTTCCACAGTTATACTGCACAGCTCTTTGTTGGCCTGCTATTTCAGATATTTTCCACTGTCTATAATTCTGCAGTTCCTGCATTGTACCCATCTCCAGTTCAGTGTGACATTATAAAGGGCCCCTTCACTGCTAACCAATGTGGTAATAGCGTTCCTACCTCCTGCCCAGCAGGTAGCCCAGTGGGCTGTGACAGACATGTGCAGAGGGGTCTCAGTGCTACTGCACCTCACCAGTGACCTCTGGAGGAACACATAAATAGTTATGGCAGGCTACCACCTTATGCAACTTTCACACCTCTGTCACGACACACAAGTGTGGTAGTGAATGCATGCAGTGCTGGCATGCCCTCTGTCACATTCCCAGACGACTCCTGGTGTGGTGTCTCACGGCTCGCCGGGGGATCCAGTGTGTATGGTGCTAGCACACTGATTGTGAATGCTGCCACTGATCCAATGTGTGGCATTCAGGGCTAGGGTTGCCTACAAGCCTAGATGTGTGGCACATAGGCAATCAGTAACATTGTAAATAGTCCCCATTGTAATTAAGCATTAAGTCCTCACTCCTTATAGATCAAATATCCTGACTGAATGATTTCTTGTAACCATTATGGAATTTGTGAGTAAGAGGGTAACTACTTTATGCTTCAGGCCCATATTTGCTGGAGAAATTGGTCCATAGATTACTGTTGTTGCACTTTTGATTGTTTATTTTTGGTTCCGGTCAGTAACATAGCGGAAAAAATAAAGTGGACAAAAATAAAGCGGTAAAAACAGTGTCACCATCAATACTGGCAGCATAAAATGAAGAGTACCAGAACAATGCAGGCCACACGACACGCAGGTAGCAAACAATGTCCACCACATGGAGACACTGCACTAGAACACACAGCAGCAGGCACCCATGGACAGGAACAGCACAGATGTGCAAAGAGATGGAGCAGGGCAGGGTGCAACCACCACTGGGGGAAGCAGGCAACTGGACACCTACCATGGTAATCTAATGGCACAGGCACCCACCAGAATGCTGAGTGATGGAGACAGTGCATCGAGGTAACCATTGGAGGACAGGTGGACCATGGCCACCAAGTAGATGGCCATGTATAATGCAAGGGGCCAGGAGCACAAACCAGCATGTCCCCAGCAACATGCACAACACAAAGGACAGTGGAGATTGCATCTTGGCTTTTGCTCCTGGCCACCGGGTTCTAATGCAGTATCTTCATGTGGTGGACGTAGTTTTCTACCTGCGTGTCATGTGGCCTGCATTGTTCTGGCATGCTTCATTTTGTGCTGCCGATATTTGACCAATTATTTTTATTTTACCAGGTGAGAAACACTAAGCTGAAAGCTTGTTTGCAGGTGCAACCTGGGAGCACAAGGAAGTTAAGTGACTTGCTCAGGGTCACACAGTATGCACCTAGGGGGCTGTGGGATTCAAACCCAGGTCTCCAGATTTGCAGCTCAGAGCCTTAACCCACTGTGCCATACTGCCTCCATATTGATGGTTACACTGTTTTTGCCACTTTATTTTTGTCCACTTTATTTTGTTCCGTGATGTTACTGACCAGAACCTACATGTATTTGTCATTTCTGACCAAGAATGGCCTACTGAGCACTAACAGATTGTTTCCAAATGCATATTGAGGGGTCAATTACAGAGAACTGGTGGAAAGCACCTCAGCGGAAAGTCGCAAATCACCCACACCCAACTGATGAAAATGTACCACTTTTTCCTGCTGTTACCTATTAATCCAATATGTGCAGCACACAGAATCATTTCTGCAGCATACAGTAGTTTTTAACTGATATCATCTACAGTACTAAAAAGCAGATATGAGGGCTCCCCCCTCTCATAGAGACTTTTTTCCCTGCAGTTTGGTAACAGCCAAGCATTACATATTTTGTAAATTAATAGCTGATCTCTTGAGGAGAACATGGTTTTTAACCCTATCATATGAAAAATGTCCTTTTAATAAGCGTGCTATTTTAATACAGCTTTTGACCTCCAGTTATGTGCACATACACAGTGGTATGCCCTAGCATGCTAATATCAAATAAGAAAAAAGTATTAAAAGTAAGACATAATAAATTGCCATTTAAGAAATACATGAAAAAATTCTATTATAGAATTATCAGATGTCTAATGAGTATAAAACTGAGTAATAAATAGCTCTATACTTGACTGGATGCTTGATTCCACAAACGTGACTAATTTAATACATTAAATAATCACTGACAACATTATAAAGTGATGAGCACCAAGACAAATAATGGCCAAACCTTATAAATGTGTTTCTTTCATTTTAGGCTGCTCACAAATAAGGGGATTTAAATCCCTTTGAAAGCATACTCAAGCTTCTGCATTTGCAGTAAAACAATACAGGTGTGACTAGTAAGCAGTTGGCAAGAGTCTGTTGGAATAAACTAGAGTTATTTGGAGAGAACAGCTGATGTAAGTACAGTAAAGAGAATTAAGGAGGGAAAAGAGGACCTGAATGATGACGCCCAATTCAGTCAGGCATTGTATTACTACTATATCAATGACAGTACGGCATATACAAGATATGATAATGTTATTGCATGCAGAAGCACACTGTATGAGATAACACACTCCAGGGTATATCAAAGACACTGCATCAAATAGCATCCTGTAGCTGCTAGAGTTCCTGACATGAAACAGGTGCCTAGCAGGTGGTTGCCATCAATACAAACCTCTAAACAGAAGACACACAGAGACATGTCGGTGCTGGAGCAGTTGAACAGGCATAATATTGAAAAAAAAAAGCCTTTCTGTTCAATAAATAAATGGAATGACTCGCTAATGCATTATTTTCTTCTTAATCACAGTCAAATGTATTAATCTATTGCATAAACAATCATTGGCTGTCCTACACTAAAGGCATTTAATACACCCACCTCTACAAACATGTTTACTAACGTCACATTTGACAACTATGCACTAAATCTGAGTTATCCAGTAGCAAACAAAACTACAGTATAGTCAGCCTCAATTGCAACGTTGGCTATTGATGCAATAGTTTAAATGTGTGTTCCCCTGAAGCAGAAATGCAATCTTTCAGATAAGGAGCTGAGAGCAGCTGAAATGTCAATCTTCAAAAATGAGTTGCATATTTGTCCAACAGAGAAATTGGAAATATTTCAATTAAAGAAAATATAAATGCTATTCAGCTCTGCAAATTTCTTTCCAGAGTTTAATACCTTACTCTGCAATTCATACATTCGTTCTGCTACTCTAAGTTGAAATTTCCAAAAAAATTGCCAAAGCGCATTCTGAAATCTTGTGTAAGTGAAGTTCTGACTTTCGCAGAAATTCTGCTGGTAAACTTTTGTTTTTTTACTTAGCCTGATGCTCCCCTGGTACCCCTCCTGCCTTACAGCACTGGGGGAGGCATGGTATTTGTATTTTCTCCCCTGCTTCCAGGACCCCTGTACATGGTTGCGCATGGGCGTGGAGGTGCGCATGCATCCCACAGCTCTGGTGATGGCCCCATCCTCCCTCCTGGCCTAGAGCCTAGGTTCCCCCTGACCTGGCACTGCCACTTGGCCTACACCAGGTGGCAGCCACAAGTCATGGAAACCTCTCATCCCTCCCTGGAGAGGAGAGCTGCCTCGTGGCTGCTCATTCCTGACTCCTTGCCCCTCCCGACCGACCCCTGGTGACCCGAGCTCGCTCCTGAACTCAGGTCACCACCATCTCATGAGGTGTAGCATCCAGCGCCTCAACCCTCTGCACCACAGGGCCTGCCTGCTGGTGGAATTTTAATTTCACGCAGCCCTATTGGTTACTCAGTTCAAATAAATTGTGCCAGATTTAGTATAGGCTTATGTCACATATGAAGCTTTTTTTCAGTGTGAGGTATATCAGGATGCACACAATTGCTATCTTTGAATAGAAATCTACTAAATCTATGTTATAAAATACCAGTGGTTCCATGAACTCAATACTGGGCCATTTTCTATATAACTTGTATATGTATAGCCTTACATTTACAAATCCTGTGGTACAATTCCACCCGTGTGTGGATAATATTGTTATTTATATTAAAGGAAAAAGGCAGAATTAAATCCAGGTTACTATGCAAACTGCATCTGAATCACTTCAACAATTTTTCATGGAAAGTCAACTGGTTTTGAATGCTAGTAAATAAAGATTGATGCTATTTGATTCAAAGCTTTGGGATAAAATAAGCTGGTCAGGACTCAATATTATTTATTAATTAATTAATTTATTTATTTATTGTCACATCGGAATTACAACCCTTTGAGTCAGATACTCATTTACAAAGGCTCCACATCATAATACAGAGTAAGAAAAGTTCATACAGCTTATATACAAGAGATATTAGCAGACAAAAAACAGTACAGTGTGCTAAGTATACTAAGGCAGTAGGGTGCAAATCTGATATTACATACAGAGCAAGGGTATTATGCACAAGAGAGGCAGTGAGCCTATACAGTGAGGTAGCTAAGCAAGTAATTATATTATAACAGACAATGACCAGAGGACTAAGCAGAAGCAGTCTAGATGCGAGACTTTGTCACTGTTGATGAGCTAGGCAAGCTCGAAGCAGGTGGGTGGGTGGCCCTGTGGCCCGTGACTTACCGTTGAGGACACCTACAGCAGCAGGTTGAGGGAATGTGTTTCCTAAGAGCTACTTTAAATGCACCAATTCTTAGTAAGCTGGTGACCATGGAGGGGGAGGGAGTTGAACCAGGATGGGGCCATGTAGGAGAAGGTCCTCTGGGCTAGGGAGGTCCTAACCATCAGGACCATGAGTGAGGACTTGGAGGCGCTGCGAGTGGAGACCAAGGGGGTTGAAGGGTGCAGAGATGACACAACACCAGGGGCATTATACTGAGAAGAATTTTTTTGGCCATAAGGCAGGATTGGTATTGGAGCCCTCTCCTCAAAGCTGAGCACTTGTGTGAGGGAATAGAATACACAGGTGTGTGTGCACCGATCAGCACCGGACAGGAGCATGCAGGTTTTGTTAATAGGCATTTTGATTTTGCTGAGGGCAGTGCAGTTCGCAGCTACATATACCAATAGGCTGCAGTCAACTAATGACAAGACCGATGAAGTGATGGCCAGACAGAGAGCTTCAGGCAGCAGACAGTCCTTGTGGTGGCAAAGGAGGCCGATATATGCATTGGTAGCAGATGAGGAAGCATTAATGTGGGTGTGAAAGGTGAGGGCTGGATCAAAGGTGATGCCCAGATATTTCTAGCATGAGACTCGTTCAAGGGTATGGAGCGAGCTGGAGAGTACCCACAGTGGGGAGTTTCTGAGTTTGCTATGGTGATGAGCAAATAGCATGGTTTTAGGTTTTTTCAGGTTAATGACCAGTCTGTGATCCAAGAACCAGTGCTCAGTCTGGTTGAAGGAGTGCTGGAGGTAGTCTGGAGAGTGGTGGGGTTAGGGTGAGAGGCAAAGACGACAGCATCATCAGCAAAGAGGAGAACCTTGCAGCACAGGAATTCGGTAGGGCATTGAGAAACAGACTGAAAAGAAGTGGTCCCAGGATGGAACCCTGTGGGACTCCTCAGTGGACAGGGTGGGTACTAGAGAGGGTGGTGTTTATTTTGACACATTGTGTCAAGGATAGGTAGCTAGTGAACCAGGACAGAGGGTCATGAGAAAAGCCAAGTTTCAGGAGGGAGTCCAACAGGAGGGGGTGGCTGACCATGTCAAAGGCCTTGGTAAGGTCGATGAAAATGGTGCCAGTTAGATGACCTTCATCAAGGGCAGAGTGGAGGAAGTTAGAGAATTCAAGGAGTGCTGTGGTGGTGCTGTGGCCCTAGCAGAAACCATGCTGCTCCTTGCAGAGTAGGTTGTGGGAAGCAAGGTAATCAGCAAGTTAGTCTGTCACTATCTTTTCCAGGGCTTTGGGGGGGGGGTAATGGATATCGGTTGATAATTACCAGGGGAGGACCTGTCATCACCAATGAATATGAGCGTTATGACTGCAGTCTTCCTGGCAAGGGGAAACTGCCAGAGGCAGAGGGAATGATTGAGCAGGTCAGTGAGTGGGAATAGCACTGCATCTAGGGCCAGGTGAAGGAGCCTTATGTCTAAGGGGTCATTACTGGGGCTGGAGCCATATATGGCCTTGGCAAGATAAGGCTTGGTTTTCTGAGGTGTGATGGTGTGAGGGAGGGTGGGTGGCTGGGAAACAGTTATCAGGTCAAAGAAATTTCTGGGGAGCACCATGTTAACGTCAGTAAAGGTAGCATTGAGGCTGTCAGTGATGCAATTGGGGTCAGTGGAGATGGTACCATTGATAGTGAGTTGCGATGGGGAGGCATGTGAGTTCCCGTTAAGTACTTTTATGTTATCCCAGAACTTATGGACTGACCCCCAGGAGGTGGCAAGAGTAGATCTATAGTATTCTGCTTTGGCCTTACTAATGGCCCAGGTGCATTTGTTACGTTCTGCACTGTATGCCTGTCTATCCGCAGGTTTACCTGAGTCAACGGCTCTGTGCCATAGATTGTCTCTATGCCTCAATTGTTTGAGGAGGGATGGGGTGATTCAGGGAGCATTGTGTTGTTTAGTATGGATCTTGGTGAGTGGGGCAAAGATGTCACCGGCAATGTTGAAGGAGTGGGAAAAGTAGTCAAGTGCAGCATCAGTGTTAGTGGCAAGGTTTATAGGAGTCCAGTACCAATGGGCAAGATGTTGCCTGAATTTAGCAAGGTTACCAGGGTGGAGGCGCAGATGGACTGTCACTCCAGGCACAGGTTTAGGTAACTGACATGACCACAAGAAGATTACTGGGGAGTGGTCGCTTTGGGAATTTGGGAGGACAGAGATGTCCACAATTTTATGGGAGCAGTAAGAGAGGACAATGTCCAGCAGGGTGTGATTGCCATTTGAGGGATTGTATCTGGTTGGTTGAGTTACTACTTGGGATAGGTCAAGGCTATGAAGGTATCCTTGGCAGACGCTGCAGAGCTGGCAAGACAGTTTATATTGAGGTCTCCCAATAAAATCTGCTCAACCTTATGGGGAAGATTGGTGAGGTATTCAGAGAGTGAGAGGAGAGCAGGAGTTTGGTGCTGTGGTGGAATATAGGCCACTGTGATGACAAGGGGGGCCCTAGAGGGGTCTGGGGTGATTTTGAGTGAAATAGCTTGGGCGCCATGATCCGGTTTGGGGGGGGGGATGGCATGGCCCAGCAGGGAGTCTCGCATATAGATGGCACAGCCACTACTGAGCTTACCCACGCTATCCTCCCTAAATAGAGAGTACCCTGGAAAGGCAACAAAGGAGTTGGGGGTTGATTTGGACAGCCAGGTCTCAACCAGTGAGATTATGTCCAGTTGGTACTGTGTGATCCAGCATTGGAGGGCTGCAGATTTCTTCAGCAGTCTACATATATTCATTGAGGCAATACATAGACCCGAGGTGGGGGGGGTGTGTGGCAGGATTGCGGTGATGGAACCAGGGTTAGGGTGAATATTACTGGACAGCATCAGGAACAGGGAGATAATCATAAGCAGGGCAAGATGTCGTCTACAGTGCCCTGGAGGGGGGCTGAGCGTGGACTTTACTGGCATGGAGCATGGGATTAGAAGAGAGCAGAGGGTAGGAATAGCAAGGTAGAGAGATGGCCAAGGGGAGTCGGGGAAGGACGGTGACAGGGGAAGGTTGACTGGTGGATGGTGGGGAGGGGATATGGGGGTGGCTAAGGGGGGGAGCTATGGGTGGGAAAAGCAGTGGGGAATTGCTTGGGAGTAGTACATTGGGGAGTAGTGGTGGGCACAGATGGGGGAGGGACAGCACCAGTAGCAGTAGTGAGGCCAGGCTGCACAAGTGAATAAGGGCAACCATGGTTAAGTTAGGGGACAGGCAGGAGCTAAGTATAAGGGAAGCGTATTGACACCCTGAACTGAGGCAGCCAAAACAGTGCAATGGTAGAGCAATGGACTTTGGCGCAGAAGGTACCAAGTTCGATACTCGGTAAGGGAGACCCTAAAAACACACAAGTTGGAGAACAGAGGAGGGGAGATGGAGCACTGAGGGCAGAGTGTCAGGCAGCAGAGTAGAGGTGAAGCAGGGAGAAGGAGTGGCTTGACAGGATCTAGTAGGAGAGGTGTAGCACGCCACTAGTGGAGAAACAGTATAAGCTGCTAAGGAGACTGTAGTGACTTAGAAAAAGAGCAAAAGGAAGTCACGTGACTAGGACAGTCCTTAAAGTAAGGGATGCCCCTGGGTGGGAGGATGGCTGGGGCAGGCTTACACCCCACAGTAGACAGGCTGAGCAGGAAGGGTGGAGAGATTACCTCTTAGCGCCTCACCATGTAGAAGAGGTAAGAGACCCTCAAGACACTGCAGATATGCTGGTGAAAATAAACATAGTACAACTGTACCAGTCCCACAGAAATCCCCAGCTCAGTAACTGCAAGCATTTCAGAGAAGCTGTACTAGTCCCACAGAAATCCCAGCTCAGTAAATGCTAGCACTTCAGAGAAGCTGTAACACTCCCCCAGATCAGTAAATACTAGCTTTTCAGGGTAGTACACACCCAGGACTAGCTTTCGAAACTACTCAGACAGAATAACAAGTGTACAGAACAGCTATAGTGAACCACAATCAAGGGCTACACAGAGGTAAATGCTAGTATGCCTAGGCATTTCCCACCCTAGAAACCCCTATAGCTAGAGCAAACACAGAGTCCCAGATAAGCGACTTTAGGCAGCTGAAAACTCAGGATGGAATCCTGCGAGCTAGGGTTGGTAAAGCTGGCAATTAAAGTAATCCTCTGATACGTGCTGTATCATAGGCCCCCAGTAGTGTTGTCCAGTCCTGCAGAAACAGTCATGGTCGGAGGTCAAATAATGCTGGAAGTCACCCCACAGCAAACAGTCTGAGCAGGCAGGCTGGAGAGATTATCTCTTAGTGCCTTGTGGTCCATGCTGTCCTCCTAGTGTAGGCAGGCTGTGTGAGATGCTGGGGATGGGGGTCCCAAGAGGCCTCTTAGCATCTCGCGGTCCACACTATCCTCCTAGCGTAGGGTGGTGTAGGCAGGCTGTATGAGATTCTGGTGATGGGGGTCTCGAAAGGCCTGAAATAGTAGGGAGACAAAGGATTAATTAGTATGCCGCAGGAGGGCAGGCTGTATGAGATTCACTGTCCCACATCAACAGTGCATGCACAAGCTGAGGAAACCCAATCCACTGCAGTGGAGAAGTGGTATGGAGGAACAAAGGAGCTCTGAGGAATGCCAGAAAGATGCCACCACAAGCTGAGGGCCTCAGACTGATTCCCCTACCAAAACCATGTAGAAGAGGTAAGAGACACTCTAGGCACTGCAGATATTCTGGTGAAAATAAACTTGGTACAATTGTACCAGTCCCACAGAAATCCACAGCTCAGTAACTGCTAGTGTTTCAGAGAAGCTGGACCAATCCCACAGAAATCCCCAGCTCAATAACTGCTAGCATTTCAGAGAAGCTGTACCAATCCCACAGAAATCCCCAGCTCAGTAAATGCTAACATTTCAGAGAAGCTATAACACTCCCACAGAAATCTCCTGCTAAGTAAATACTAGCGTTTCTGGATAGTACACACCCAGGACAGGCTATCGGAACTACTCAGGCAGAATAACAAGTGTACAGAACAGCTGTAGTGAACCACAATCGAGGACTACGCAGAGGTAAATGCAAGTATGCCTAGGCATTTCCCACCCCTAGAAACCCTTATAGCTAGAGCAAACAGAGTTCCAAATAAATGACTTTAGGCAGCTGAAAACTCAGCGTGGAACCCTGCAAGCTAGGGTTGGTGAAGCAGGGAAATAAAGTAACCCTCTTATACACGCTGTACCATAGGCCCTCAATAATGTTGTCCAGTCCTGCAGAAATAATCAGTCATGATCGGAGGTCAAATGATGCTGGAAAACACCCCACAGCAAACAGGCTGAGCAGGGAGGATGGAGAGATTACCTCTTAGCGTCTCACGGTCCACGCTGTCCCCCTAGTGTAGGCTGGTGTAGGCAGCTGTGTGAGATGCTGGGGATGGGGATCCTGAGAGGCCTGAAATAGTAGGGAGACAAAGGATTAATTAGTATGCAAGGGGAAGGCAGGCTGTATCAGATTCATTGTCCCACATCAACTGCGCATGCCCGAGCTGAGGAAACCCAATCCACTGCAGTGGAGAGTTGGGCTGGAGGAACAATGGAGCTCAGAGGAATGCCAGAAAGACACCACCACAAACAGAAGGCCTCAGGCTGATTCCCCTACCAAAACCATATAGAAGAGGTAAGAGACCCTCAAGGCACTGCAGCTATGCTGGTGAAAATAAACATAGTACAATTGTACCAATCCCACAGAAATCCCCAGCTCAGTAACTGCTAGCGTTTCAGAGAAGCTGTACCAATCCCACAGAAATCCCCAGCTCAGTAACTGCTAGCACTTCAGAGAAGCTGTACCAGTCCCACAGAAATCCCCAGATTAGTAAATACGAACGTTTCAGAGTAGTACACACCCCGGACTGGCTATTGGAACTACTCGGGCAGAATAACAAGTGTACAGAACAGCTGTAGTAAACCACAATCGTGGACTACACAGAGGTAAATGCTATTATGCCTAGGCGTTTCCCACCCCTAGAAACCCCTATAGCTAGAGCAAACAGAGAGTCCCAGATAAATGAATTTAGGCAGCTGAAAACTCAGCAGGGAACCCTGCGAGCCAGGGTCAGTGAAGCAGGCAATTAAAGAAACCCTCTGATACATGCTGTACCATAGGCCCCCAGTAATGTTGTCCAGTTCTGCAGAAACAATAAGTCATGGTCAGAGGTCAAATAATGCTGGAAGACACACCACAGCAAACAGGCTAAGCAGGGAGGCTGGAGAGATTACCTCTTAGTGCCTCGCGGTCCACGCTGTCCCCCTTGTGTAGGCTGGTGTAGGCAGGTTGTGTGAGATGCTGGAGATGGGGGTCCCAAGAGGCCTCTTAACACCTCACGGTCCACACTGTCCCCTTAGTGTAGGCTGGTATAGGCAGGCTGTATGAGATGCTGGGTATGGGGGTCCCGAGAGGTCTCTTAGCAACTCGTGGTCCATGCTGTCCTCCTAGTGTAGGCTGGTGTAGGCAGGCTGTGGGAGATGCTGGGGATGGGGGTTCTGAGAGACCTCATAGTGCCTCATGTTCCATGCTGTTCCCCTAGTGTAGGATGGTGTAGGCAGTCTGTGTGAGATGCTGGGGATGGGGGCCCGAGAGGCCTCTTAGTACCTCGTGGTCCACGCTGTCCCCCTAATATAGGCTGGTGTAGGCAGGCTGTGTGAGATGCTTAAACATGGAGGCACCAGTTTGAAGCTAGTATACAAGTATAAATGTCTCAGAATGTGACTGAATTATCAGTGTAGATAGGGTATACAAACTGATAATCTATCTAGAAACCTGGGGCAGAAACAAAGCATGCTATACAGAATTAGAATCAGATATTATACTGAAGTGTACACAGTCATAAACAATTGCATGTAATAGGACTCATTCAAATGTTACAGAGGGAAAGTCACAGATTTTGTCTCGGATAATCTATCTATAAAGTTAACCAGAGCTGAGTTTAGCTCTTTGGAAGGGTTAGAATGTCTCATTCCTCCAGTGAAGTTTAAGGTTGAGGGCTTCCTTTTTATGTTTGCTTGTGCGCACAGCAGACAATAAACATTTTGAGGAGAGTAGGGTATTGCAGAGGCATGGCAGTGTTTGGCCAATCTGGCAAACACTTTCAGGAGCGAGTCCCTTGGCTACCAATCAACAGGGAAGCTGTTGATGATTGTAGTTTCAGAGAAAGCGTAGGTCTTGAAAGAAATCTGCCACTCCAATCATGGACAGTTTCGTCATTGTAATGGCAGATCTCTTCACCTCCCCTCTTCCCAGCAACGAGGAACATTCTAGCCATGCTCATTACAGTGCACAGTAATGTGCAAGGCTGGGCTTTTGAGCAACTCGTTAGCTTAGTGTGCCTTTCCCTGTGAAATAAAAAAATGAGCCGTGTGGCTTTGCATAATTGGTGGCTCATGACGCCCACCACACACTCCCCCTAAAGCTGACATCGGGGTGTCCAATGCCAATGTCGGCATGCCCCAGCAAGCTATCTTTTGCCTACAACAGGGTGCCCAATCCCTGTGTCGGTATGCCCCCCACTATTGTGATACACTGGGAGCCCACCCCAGTGTGCCAAAGTAAACATTATGTTTTTCCAATATTGGGATGCCCACTCCTAGTGACGGATGCGCCCCTCATGCCCTCTTTTTTTCAGCTGACTTTGGGGTGCCCAATTCCTGAATTATCATTGATCCCTCCCTCCAGTAGACTGCCACATTGGGAGCCCACCAAAGTGTGCTGAAATCTATTTTTCATAAAATTACGCCTGTAAAAGAAGAAAACCATCCCCCAATGTTTTTTTTTACCTGTAAAAAGAAATGATCTCTCGTCATCCCAGCGACTCCCTCCCCCCTGACCCTCCCTCTGCGCACTCCACATCCCCGCACCCCCCTCACCAAATACTTACCTTCGGAGGTCTAGGGCTGTGATCTTCTGTGGACCAGGAACACGTGTGCAATCTTCAAAAGCTGACCGCAAACTGAAGAAAATCATGGTAAACCCTGTAATGGGAATCAACGGGGGATTTCAACTTAGGTTGATATCTTAGCCGTTTTCTGGAGTTTTGGACCCAAATTTTCAAAATGGGGTTCTTGGGACTCCACCTTGTTACCACTGACACTGTCATTTTGTTTCATGGTCCCAAAAGGTGATTTCACGGTTGTAGTGTGGAATCACCGTTCAGGACTGATTAACGAAATAACAGTGCCACTGTTCATGAAGTGGGGTAACTTCACAAATTTTTAATATTTTCACTCCAAATTTCCAACATTGCCATTTATTCATACCTCCTTATGAACAGTACAGCAGTCATTTTTTGTATCCTGCCTGAAACATGTTTCCACACCTGTGGCATAGAATGACACCGTTGCTGTGTGAAATCAACTTTTGGGACAGATTAATGAAATCACAGTGCCACTGTTCATGACAGGAGGTTCCAAAAAGGCCATGTTGAAAATTTGGTGAACAAATTCAAAAAAATGACTGCATTATCAGCATGCATTATGCAATTTATACGCATGCTTGTAACTTTGTCACTTTTCCATATTTTCACTCCAGATTTTCAACATTACCATTTTTTTACACCTCCTCGTGAACAGTACAAATGCCATTTTTCACACCCTGCCCAAAATGTCTTTTCGCAGCTGTTGCGCCGAATCACGCAATCACTGTGCAAAATCAACTTTCAGGATTGAGTAACGAAACGATAGTGCCGCTGATCATGAGGTGGGGTCCCAAAAAACCCATGTTGAAACTTTGGAGTGAAAATACCAACAAATGCCTGGGGCGTTAGGGTTTCCAATCATAATGCCCCACCCTGTACAGACTGACAGGTGTCAAGGGTGTGGCTTGGGGTCATCGGCCATAATGCTCATGCCATTCCACCCGTACCCCCACCCTGCAGCCAGTGACAGGCATCGAGGTGTGCCTTGGGGTCTTCAGCCTTAACGTTTACCCCATTCTCCTATACTGCACCCATCTTAGCTTATTTCCTTATGGAATAGGGTGAACATAAGTGCCAAAGACCTCATGACACACCATGACACCATGACACCTGTCAGTTTCTGCAGGGTGGGGTGAGGTGGAATGGCATGAGTGTTATGGCTGATGACCCAAAGTCACACCCCAACACCTGTCAGTCACTGCAGGGTGGGGGTGGTGGTTGGCATTAGTGCAATACTTCACTACCATTCCAATTATGCATCTCTCTAACTAATGCAGTATCAATGCCGATAACAGCAAACAAACCTTCGACATTGACAAATACTTGTTGTATTTGGGTCCATATGTTTGGAATTCATTACCACAAAATTTAATATTCAATAAAACAGCTGTCTACATTAATAAAATCCAAATAAGGTTTATCTTTAATGCCACCTTATGCCAGACCTGTTGTCTTAGCTCAGGATTTGGTTGAAGTATATTTGAGTCACTTACCATTGAACTTAGTATATAAATGCAGATGGGCTTCTCTCTTTTAAAAAATTTTGTTATTGAAGTTTAAAGTATTTATTATACTTGTATGCTTCAAATGTAAATACTTTATTGGATACAAGGATTGATATTTATACTGTAGTTTGCTATATATGTTTTAATATGTTCTTTTCTCTTCTGTAGCCAAGTGATTTGTCCTTGTGGTACCTCTTGAAAATGAGCTTCTGCTCAATTGGGAATGCCACATTAATGACAAAATGAATAAAAACTTACTTTATCCCTGTGGCAGTTGAGTCACCCATAGTTTGTAGTCTCTCTATACACTTACATGTGGGCTAGAAAAAACAGTTTTCATTTGTTGCCCAATGCAAATAAACTGTTCCAAACTTGGTATAGACCTGTATCATGTGTGCAGCCTTTTTTCAGGGATCGGCTATATCCACTGGCAGTTAAGTTGCCTGTAGCTTGTAGCCCCACTAGTGAGTTACCTCTGTGTAAGCAGGAATATTTTTATTTTTTTGCTCAATTCAGATATATTGTACCACACTTGGTATAGGCTTGCATCATGTGTGAAATCATTTTTCAGTGAGTGGGCGTGGATCTCTGATACTTGAGAAGCCTGTAGCTTGTAGTCTCACTTGCCAATATTGTGTGCAAGAAAGAATATATTCTGTTTAATTATCCAATATAAAAATACATCACACAAGACTTAAATCACATACAGTATATGCCTTGTGTTCTTCTCTGGCAGTTCAGTAATCCATAGAAACATAGACAAATACCACATGGGAGGCAGTATAGCGCAGTGGTTTAAGGCTCTGAGCTGCAAATCTGGAGACTCCACTTGCATATACTGTGTGACCCTGAACAAGTCACTTAACTTACCTGTGCTCCCAGGTTGCACCTGTAAAAAAGCTTTCAGCTTAGTGTGTCTCACCTGGTTAAACAATTGGGAAAAAAAATAGAATTTGTCAGCAGAAAAGGACTCATTGACATATTGAGCCTGTCCACCTCTACCTATATGTTTACTGTGAGGGCCCCCATGGCCCTTTATGCCCTCTTCCCCCTTTAGCCACTGTCTTCATTAATCCCCCAGTGTCTGTCCCACCTATGTTTTGAATTCCTTTACTAATTTTGTACAGACTACCTCTCTTGGCAGTCTGCTTTAAACCCCCACCACTTTCCCTGTGACAAAATGCTTTCAAATGCTTGTAACTTCTACTGTCATGGCCAGCATCATTTTATGTTCTGCTTAGACCCACCACATCATGCCCTTAATGTCACAATGTGTCTCTGTCCATGTTGGATGCATCCCTGTAATGTCACTCTATTTTTTTCATAGTTATAATTTTTGCATTTCACTCAATGCACCTTAATTCCAGTACATGGCATTTTAAGAAAAAAAAAAGAAAAAGAAAATGCATATGAATTGGCTTACTTAACCCTAATAATAGGGGTGCTGTCTTACCTCTTAACTGTCCCTCATTGTGAGGAACATCCTCTTATTTTACCCCTCAGAAGTGCTCTGTCCCTCATCTGTCCCATATTTTTATTTTACCCATCAGAAGTGCTCTGTCCTATATTTATTTATACACACACACACACGCACAATCACATATATACAAAACCATACACTTCTTGACTATGTAATCAGTGACAGAGAGGACAGGGTGCTCCTATTGGGCACTCTGTCCAATGCCATTAGCAATCACTCCCCCAACTACCTTGTCTGGGCCTATACGACCAAGTGCCCACCCCATGAACTACTCTTCTTCTGTAATTTCAATCACCCAGACTTCCCCTTCCTCCTTCATGATGTTCAAGTGATAAACTGGTCAGACATCTACATCCTCTCTGATGTGTCCGAGGCTCACAATTTCTTCTCAACCACATTCCTCCATCTCCAAAATCAACATTTCCCCCTTACTACTCACTGAGTTAGGGGTGGCTATGCACGTTGGGTTACCAAAGATCTCCTGGCTATGATGAGGAAAGGGATAAGCTATGGTTAGCCTACAAAAAAGCGCCCTCCCCTTCCCGATGGAACGAATACCAGTGGCTACAAAATCTTTGCAAACAGTCAGCCCTTGCCAAAAAGCATGCCTTCTTTCAGGGCAAACAAAGGGACAGTCTTGGTGACCCCCATCACTTCTGGAGTTTGGTCAGCTCATTACTCAGCCCACGCACTCATAACCCCATTATTCACCTTGACACTCCCTCCAGATGTCTGGCCGACCCCATTGCTGTGGCCGAGGCCTTCAATAAAAAATTCCCAGACCTGTCTGCTCTCCTTAACAAGCTGCCACCCTTGCCGATCACTAGTCTCTCTGATCATCCCCCCACTCATACCCCTCAAACTCCTCCCTCCCCTCCCCTCTTTTTAGTTCCAGACCATCACCCCCAGGGACACTGCCAAACTGCTGAAGAGCCTACCTAGCCAGGACAGCCTGGGCAGCAATGGTCTTTTCTCTGATATGCTTAAACTTATATCACCTGAAATCTTAAAACTACTCACTTACCTCTTTAACCTTGCATTGACTACCTCCTCAGTGCCTAGCACTTGGAAGCATGCCCGGGTGGTCCTGATTTTTAAGACTGGTGACCCGCTATCCCCAGATAACTATCTGCCTATATCCTTTGCTCCCTCACCTTAATAAACTCCTGGAAAGGATTGCCCACCGACAACTGTCTGACTATATTGACACACAAAACCTACTGTCCAGACAGCGACACAGCTTCCATAAACATCACTTCACCACATCTGCCCTTGCCCTGTTTACCAATCATATTCTTAGGATCATGGATGTTGGAAGGGTAGTGGGTGCCATCTTTGTTGACCTGTCTAAAGCTTTCAACCTGGCTGACCACATCCTATTGCTCTCCTCCCTCCGCACCCTTGGCGGTTCTACTGAGACCACACGGTGGTTCCAAAGTTACCTTTCAGATAGATCTCAGTCGGTATGTGTAGGACCTTCCACCTCCCCTGCCTTCCCAGTCACTACTGGTGTATCCCAGAGCTCCATCCTGGGCCCACTTTTATTCTCCCTGTTTATAAACTCTCTCCCCTCTGACTGTTTCACTTGTGATGTCCTGTTTTATGCAGATGGCCTTGTCCTCTTCACTAGTGACAAGGCTCTTGAAAATATATCCAGGGCTTTATCCAATAACTACTCTGCGGTGCATACATGTTTTTTCTCACATCGCCAAATTGTTAATGCTAAAAAAACTAAATCCATGCTATTTGTATCTAAACCCTTCCTATCTAAGGTCACCAAGGCTAGGTCCACCCTCTCAGTGGTCTCACCAGGTAACACTGCACTTCAAAATGTACTAACTTTCAAATACCTGGGAGTTATCCTGGACCTGTTCTTCTCCTTTTCTGATCATATCTCCTCTGTTATCCACTGTATTAACCAGAAACTTGGTGCAGCTTATTGGATAAAGTTACTCCTGACCAGAGAAGCCCATTTAGCCATTGCCCAAGGCAATCTGCTACCCTTGATTGACTACTGCTCCCTTATTTACTCACACACATCCTCAGCCTTGCATGCGTGCCTCTGCTCCACGTACAACAACATATGTCATTTCACTCTCCTGGCACCATATTCCACTCACGATTGCCACCTCTACCAGACTCTTAGCTGGCTCCCACTACACTGCAGATTTGATTCCAGGCTTGGCTGCCTCCTGGACAGCACCATCAGGCATGGTGAAGCCTCCCCTTATACATCTCTCCTCAAGACCAGAACTGCCTCGAGGTGTCTGCATGCATCCTCATTCCCCCCCATGGATATCCCAAAAGTCTCCTCAGCTATGGGTAGTACAGCATTATCTGTAGCTGCTCCCAGTCTATGGAACAGAATCCCCATGCCCATTCACTCTATAGACTCCCTTGCCACTTTCAAGACACATCTCAAAGCCTGGCTGCTTGATGGACCACATGCGCTAGCTAGACTAACCCTCCCCCCTCCTTTCAGACTTTTCCTTCTTAGGCCACTTTGGCCTCCCCTGCCCTCTGTCATTTCTTTGGACTCCTGTCTTATGTCCTTCACTGCCTGCTTCTTGGGTTCTCCCACTTGGCTATTGTTTTGTATGTTTTTTTTTTGTTTGTTTGTTTTATATCATGCATTCATTTGCACTGGCCACTTATCCTTAGTAAATAATTGTATAATAATTGTTGCATATCATGATGTACTGATTAGTTTTGTTTTCAGCCTCACTTTAATTTTCCTTTTCTATGTCATTTTCTTTGTTCTCCAGTGATGTCTGAATAACTTGTCACTACCTCTATAACTGCACCTGTGTGGCTCAGATCATGCCTAAAAATGGTTGTGTGGATCAGTGCACCTACCCAGTTACCACAGACTCAAGTAAATCAATAAATAAATATATTATAGTGGTGCAGTAGCACCACTATAGTTAGGGTTGAGGAAGCAGTTTAATATTAAACCTCAAATGTTACACTTTAATAACTTTGCAACTATGCAACAGATTTGCACAAAATTTGGCATACATAGTCCCATGGGGTAGATCTCCTGATGTGCCAAGTTTTATTCTGATTGAATATGTGGGTTTCACGCAACACATAGTGAAAAAAGTGTGTTTTTCGCTTGTTTTGCCAATTTTTGTTGATTTTTGCCCATCACACTGTGGCCACAACAGTTGGAATTTTCATGTGAAAGTTTCAGGGTAGAAAGAGGTTTCCCCAAGGAAAAAGCCATTATTGGTTTGGCGAAAAAATATTAATGCATTCCAAAGTTATTCAATTTTGAAAGTTTGAGTTCTGAGCATGCTCAGTTCAATCTTTTGGATAGGGGTATTTTTTTGCAAACAAGGATTTGCCTCACAAACAAGGATTTTGACAGCTCACAAACAAGGATTTAAAAAATCCTTGTTCGTGAGAAAAAAATCCTTGTTCACAAGCAGCCATCTTGTTTTTCTATTTTACTGACAAACAAAACCTTGTAGCTTGCCCCAGGGGTGTCTTCTGTGGACATTAAATTATGGGGTTTGTTCTGAGTGATGCCCTCTACAAACCTATGGCTTACATTTCCTTTAGTTTTGTCAAAAAACTGACATTCTACATTTTAAAAATCCTTGTTTGCCACTCAATTCCGATCATGACTTTGTGAGGTGTCAAAATCTCGTTCGCAGGCCAGTCCTTGTTCATGAGATGTCAGAATCCTTATTCGTGAGATCAGAACCAGGTGGCCCTATCTCATGAACAAGAGTTTCTCACAAGCAAGGATTCTGACACCTCATGAACAAGGATTTGGCTTTCGAACAAGGATTTTGACACCTCACAAATAAGGATTATAAAAAGGAATCTTTGTTCATGAGATGTCAAAATCCCTGTTTGTGAAGTGTCAAAATTCTTGTTCGTGAGAAATCCTTGTTTATGAGGTGTCCAAATCCTTGCTCATGAGATCAGGATCAGATGTCCCTATCTCATGAACAAGGATTTCTCACAAACAAGGATTTTGACACCTCACGAACAAGGATTCAGCTTACGAACAAGGATTTTGACACCTCACATCCGAGGATTATAAAAAGGAATCCTTGTTCATGAGGTGTAAAAATCCTTGTTCATGAGGTGTCAAAATCTTTGTTCATGAGAAATCCTTGTTTGTGAGGGGATGGCCAGATGGCCCTATCTCATGAACAAGGATTTTTCACGAACAAGGATTTTGACACCTCATGGACAGGGATTTTTAAAGGTTGCTGTTTCTTTGCCAGTTCACTACAAAGAAACAGTTAGGACCTTTGGCTTGAAATTTGCAGGGTACAAAGGGGTTGTCCCACAGATGTGATCTATGCTGGTTTGTTGTAAAGATTGACATTGGCTCCATAGTTATGGCATTCTGAAACTGATGCATTTCCCATAGGATACCACTGTGGTGAACGTGGTACCTTTCGGTGGCTATTTCTCTAAGAGTTCGAGATACAGATTTTTTGCTAAGCACAGCTATGCATGCATGCAGGTTGCCAGTCCATCACTGCAACTACAGTGGAATTTTGTTCAAGGTTGCTATGATTATTGAGATATTACACCTTTGCAGCACAAGGGTTACTTGGAATGTGTCTAGGCTTGTGCTGCATCTCTACAAATATAGATAGGTGGGAGCGCAGAGCCTGTAGAGACCTGCCCTCCCTCATATGGATACTGTTATGCAGTAATAGGACTGCTGGACCATTTGTTATGCAATACTGTGAGGGCCTTGAAATCCCACATGAAGATGACAGTTCATTACAGGCTCTGCATTCAAAAAAACTGATATAATGGGAGCACAGGGCCTGGAGGACCCTGCACTCCCAACACATTATAAAGGTAAGATTTCACTTGATCAAAAAGTAGGGAATTTCATTGCAAAAATCTTTGTTAATGTATCAGTTAGGGTTGAAGTGATAAAGTTAGAGAAATGAGGCATTAGTGTTGAGACTCTAAACCCCCAACCTACCACCACACCCCCACCCTCCACAGACCAACAGTCGACAGGGGTGTGCCTTGTAGTCATCAGGCCTAACTCCCTCCCCATTCTCCTGTACTGTACCATGTCTGCTTTCTTATACATGGAATGGTGTGAGAGTTGGGGCCGATGACCCAAGGCACACCTCCATCGACTGTTGGTCTGTGGAGGGTGGGGATGGGGTGGTAGGGTGGGGTGGTTAGGGTCTTAACCCTATTGCCTCATTTAATTACTTTTGTTGATACAACCCTAATGGTTGCATTAACAAAGTTTTTTGCAATTAATATATATACATTTTTACTAAGAAAGGATGGCTAGAAAATGTTACTTATTTTCAGCCTTGTACGGTTGTGAGGTACTGTACATAGGTCCAAACCAACTGAAACTGAACCCCATTAAGTCATTTGTGGGATTTTACTGAATTGGGGAAATTTGGCAAATTGTTACATGTTAAATGTTCAATGTTAATTAATTTATTTATTTATTTAGATTTTGGTAACCAGGTAAGCCCACTGAGACCAGAGATCCCTTTTTCAGGGGTGACCCGGAATTAGTTACAATGAATGAATACATAGGTGTAAAATACAATAGTATTGAATGAATACATATTTAGTTACAATGACTGCATACATATACATTGGGGTACAGTAGATTAGCAGCTGGTACAAGTCAGGGAGTGGGTATCAAACGTGGGTCACAGGGACAGCAGGAATCACATAGTTAAACAGGTATTAAGCCAGGTAAACAGTATTTTTAGCTTTTTCCATAGGAGATTCAAGGGGTGGAAGCTGTGGATCAGCAGATGGTAGTGAGGGAGTAGGTCAAGGACTGGGTCTAGCGATTACAACCACAGAGGTTGAGTTCCAGGAGGTACACTTTGAGGCCAGATTTAAACCCTAGGAGAGTAGGCTTGTCAAGTAGACTTGCTGGGAGGGTATTCCATAAATAGGAAGCTGCATATTGAAAGAAGCGCTTTCCTTGGTTGGTGCGAATGCGGGGAATGGCAAAGGGATGACTTGCTGCGGATTGGAGGGTTCGGCAGTGGACTTTAGGAGTGAGTAGCCCACACAGGTGAGGTGGGTGGCCAAAGGAAGTGAATTTAAAGGCCAGGCAGTCCGTAGAATAGGCCAGCTTATGCTGTAGGGAGGGCCAGTTTAGGTCCGAGAGGGCCTCACAATGGTGCCTCCTAGGGGAGGAGTTTGTTACAAAGAGAGTTACTCGGTGATAGAGTATGGAAAGTTTGTTGAGCTCCATCTCTCGGAGGAACTGTAGTACAGGAGAACCAATGCAGGCAGATCAAGTTTCAACAGCATTAGGGCCTCATTCTATATTTTTTTTCATTGACCAACACACCTCATTGAATTTCACTGAGTCAGACAGTGGTAGTTGGGTAATGGGTTCTTTTCAGACTATTCATTGAAATTCAACAAGTCTTTACTTTCACACATCATTTAGTTCTACTTGCTAGCAAACAATAGGGGGATGGTGATGGTAATGATCATTGTGGAGGGATATAGTGTGAAGAACCCCGATGTGTTACATGTAAATCAGATAGTTTTGGGGTGATCCCTGTCAGTGAGCAGTTCCCTTTGTTGTACATGAACTATATTTCCCATCATGCCCCATTTATATGTAAAGCTATGTTTTTTACATCGGGATATACCATTCTACTGTACAGTATCACACTTGCACTCACAAGACATTTATTAGAAGCATAGACGATGATAGAAAAAGGCCAAATGTGCATTCATGCTGTCTGAGTTCCCTATTTAGCCCTACAGCCTGCCGTTCCTCCAGGGTCATAGCCCTCCCCAACCCCTCTCAATTCTACTCTGCCAATTCTGATGCTCTTTTCACAATTCGGATGCTCTGACTGACCATTATACACTTCATTTTGTCCCAGCCATGCTTAAAACCTCTTACAGTTTTTGCACCTACAACCTCGGTTGGCAGCCTGTTCCATGGCTCCACCACCTTTTCTGTAAAATAATATTTCCTTATGTCCCTCCTCATCCTCCCTTCTGTTAGCATCCACTCATTATCACAAGCTGTTATTTAAGTTAAATAGTTCACAGCAATTCACATGTTAATTTTTTTTAGGAATTTGAAAGTCTCTATCATATCTTCCTTCTCACTTCTGGTCTCCAGCCAGTACCTCTTCAGTGCATTGAGGCTCTCCTCATAGGACATGCCCTACTGGCTCTGAATCATTTTTGTTACCCTGTGCTGCACTGTCTCAAGCCTATCCCTGTCCTTCCTGAGGTGAGCACCCCAGAACTGGGCACAGTACTTCAGGTGTGGCCTCACCAAGGATGTACACAGAGGAAAAATCACATTCCTCTGTTATCAGTACTTCTCCCAATACATTCAAGCATCCTATTTGCCTAACACCAAGGTTTTGTTCCTCAGCTGTGGTACCGAGCCTTACCCGTCCCATCCAGTACTCTGTCCTGGGGTTCTAATTCCCTAGGTGCATCACCTTGCACTTTTTATGTTTGCTTGTGCACATGCATAAGAAACATACTGTGGCAGCTTGCTGCAGTAGCAAGTTGTGGAGGTGTGACAGTGTTATTTCCAATGCCAGCAGTACCATTTTGGGACTCATCTGTGTGGTGCCAATAGACAATCATGCTGTCCATGACAGAAGTAGTGTAGTGAGCCACCAACTTGAAAGAAACTCCTCGCTGCAATCAGGGAGTGCCTCATCATTAACAATCAGCTCTTTTTGCTGCTGGGGCAGTCCCTGATTGCAGCAGTGAATTACAGCTGCATTGTCTGGTGTCCCATTTCAATAAACATGGCGGTGGCTTCTCCGACAGCTGGTGCTTCTTATAGTCCCCATGAAAAGCTGATGGGGAGCCCAATCCCCCTGTCAGCATGCCCCCCCATTTGTTGTGTGCTGAGGGGGTGCTCAATCCCCCTCTGCTCATGCACCCACCCCCCCAAAACATTGAATGTGCCAATGGGGGTGCCCAATCCCCCATCAGCTACAGACCCCTATCCAAGAAATACTCAGGTGGCATGCTGGGAGCCCACCTCAGTACCAAACCACCTGAAAAACAAGAAAGCCTTCCTGCATTTTTTTCTCCTGTAAAATAAAATCCTCGTTGGGTCGGTGCCCCCTTCCCCAACCTGCACACACCCTCTGTGCACCACACCTCCCCACACACACCCTCACCACATACTTACCTTCAGAGACTGGCGCGATGATCTTCTGTTGGCCAGGAACACATCTGCACTCTTCAAAGCCGACCGCGAACTGAAGAAATGCTGGTAAGCTGTATAATGGCATAAATGGGTTTTTTCAACTTATGTGGATATCTCAGCCATTTTGGTGAATTTTGGCACCAAATTTTTAACATGGGGTTCTTGGGACCCATCTTATGAATTCAGATACTGTCATCTGGTTATTCGGTCTCGAAAGGTGATTTCACAGTCACTGTATGGAATCACCTTTTGGGACTGATTAACAAAATTACAGTGTCACTGTTCATGAGGTGGGCTCTCAAAAAGCCTATGTTGCAAATTTGGTGAAAAAATCCAAAAAATGACTGTGTTACGAGCATGTGTTGCACAGTTTCCATGCACACTCGTAACTTCGTGAATCTGTAATATTTTTACTCCAGATTTTCAACATTGCCCTTTTTTTTACATCTCCTTATGAACAGTACAGCTGTCATTTTTCACATCCTGACCGAAATGTGTTTCCGCACTTCTGGTGCAGAATAGCGTGGTTGCTGAGGGAAATCAGTGTTTAGGACAGATTAAGAAAATCACAGTGACACTATTCATGAGCGGAGGTCCTAAAATGCCTACAGTAGTAGTGCCAAATTTGTCAAGCAATTTTGTGAGATTCCCTATTTATCCTTCACAAAATTTAGGGAAACAAATCCTTTTGTTACACCTACAGAAAGAGGCCAGTTCCTATTACAGTACTTAAGTGTCATCTGGTAGATTTTCAACTACACTATCAGATGAGACAACCGTCTCTAGGTAGCTGTGAACACACTAACAAACAAAACAAAATCCCTAACTAAAGGTTTCACAATTCTCAATAGGGATTTTTAAAAATCCTTTAAAATCTTTTGACTAATTTGGTGCTACTACTGTATGTTGAAAATTTGGTGACAAAAGTCCATAAAATGATTATGTTACAAGCGTGCATTGCGCAGTTCCAGTCACACTCGTAACTTTGTGAATTTGTAATATTTTCACTCAAAATATTCAACATTGTCAATTTTGCACACCTCCTTATGAACAGTACAGCTGCCATTTTTCACATCCTGCCCAAAATGTGTTTTCGCACATGTGGTGCACAATGGCGCGGTCACTGTGGGAAATCAATGTTTGGGACAGATTAAGAAAATCATAGTGACAGTGTTCATGAGCAAAGATCACAAAATGCCTATATTGAAAGTTTGGTGAAATAATTCCACTAAATGACTGTGTTACGAGTGTGCATTGCACAGTTTCCACATATGTACACTCGGAAGTTCGAGCATTTTTAATATTTTCACTCCAGATTTTCAACATTGCCATCTCTTCACACCTCCCTATGAATGGTACAGCTGTCATTTTTCACATCCTGCTTGATCTGTGTTTTTGCATATTTGGCACAGAATGGTGCAGTCACTGTAGGGAATCAAAGTTCGGGACAGATTAACAAAATCACAGTGCCACTGTTCATAAGCAGAGGTCCCAAATGCCTTCATGAGGTGGGGGTCACAGACAGTCCATGCTGAAAATTTGTGTAGCAAATACCAACAAACACCCGGGGCATTAGGATTTCTAACCATAACGTCCTAACCTGTACGGACTGACAGGCAACAGGGGCGTGCCTTTGGATTGCTGGCTGTAATGCTGATACCATTCCACCCCATCCCCCCACCATGAAGCCAGTGACAGGCATCAAGGTGTGCCCTGGACTTTTTGGCCCCAGAGTTCACCCCATACTCCTATACTGCACCCATTTCAGCATATGTCCTTATGAAATGGGGTGACTGTGAAGCCGAACACCCCAAGGCACACCTCAATACTTGTCAGTGTCTGCAGGATAGGATGAGGTGAAATGCCATGAGTGTTATGGGTGATGACCCAAAGGCACACCCCAATGCCTGTCCATCTCTGCAGGGTGGAGGTGGGGTTGGGGTAAGTTCAGTACTTTACTGCCATTCCTATTCTGCATCTGTCTAACTCCTGCATGTTCAATGCTAATATCAGCTAGCAAACATTCAGCATTGGCAAATGCTTGTTGACATTGAGTTCTAACTGCCAAATCCTTGACCAGCCCTCCAGCTTATGCAAGTTTCTCTGCATTTACTTTATTCCTTCATCACTATCCACCCTCCCACAGAGCTTAGTGTCATCTGTGAAGAGACACAAACTGACTTGGATCCCCTCACCAGTGTCGCTGATGAACATATTGACCCAGGACCCAGGACAGATCCCTGTGGAACCGTGCTCATGAGCTCATTGTCATATGATTTAACCCCATTGACCACTGTATCTTCTTTAGCCAGTTACCTACCCAGTTTACTATGAACTTAGCTGCAAAGCATCTTTTGGGTACCAAGTTGAAAGCCCTGCTGAAGTTGAAGTAGAACAAATCTGCAGCATGTCAATCAATAAAATCAATCAAAATCTTTATTTATCCAGGTGAACACCATTGATCAAGCTCATTTACAAGGTGGACCTTTGCCATACAATGTCAAAGCACAATACATTTATATACAGACATTAATATAGATATTTATATACAAAAAATAATGCACTCAGAACAATAGCATAAGGTCTGGTTAAGGAGTTAATAAGATATAAATGACATGTAGACCACAATATTCAGTGGAAATGACAAAGGTAACTGGTGGTGACAGGAGATAATTAAATATTCTCGCTGCCAGCATTGCCTAGCACAAGCCATGACATGGCATTCAGGTTTAGAGGGGAACATCATGAGAGGCTATAAGGGGAGTAAGGGGTTACAGGGTGAGGTAAGGGCCATGAAAATTAAGGGGTGCTAGGACAACAGAGCAAGGGGATGACACATGGTGGGAGGTCAGGTAGGGTAAGGAAGAGTAAGCGGAGAGAAAAGAAGTAAGGTGAAAGGAATATAGGATTGAGAAGCCCAGAGGACCATGACTTAGGCAGAGCAATGCAAAGCACAAGATAAACAGCAGACACTGCATCAGGCTATGAGTGCGGGAAACAGTTGCAGGGTTCCTTAACAGCACAGGCATATAAGGTCTTGAAGGTGGTGAGACTGATGGGGATGCTCAATTTCATTGATTTTTGCAATTTGTTCCAAAGGGATGGCAGCACAAAACTTATGGCTGCTCTCCCAAAGTGTGTATTAGCCCTAGGAACTTTCAAGGAAATCAAACAGTAACTTCTCAGTGCATAGTTTTCTAACAAACTTAGTGGAAGACAGTCAGAGATGTATTGCAGAAGTTTTTTGGTAATAACTCTGAAGGTACAGAGTGCAACATTTCTGTTCTGCCTGTACTGAAGGGAAGGCCACCCCATGGCTGCATACAAAGAACAATGATGAGTGGAAAGGGGTAGGCCAGTTATAAATCTCAGAGCTCTGTGATACAGGGTGTCCAACTTAGCAAGATAAGAGGCAGTGCATTGACTATAAATGAAGTCTGCATAGTCGACTAGGGAAAGGAACATTAACTGGACCAACCACAGCTTAGCATCCCTAGTCATGAGGTGGTTAATCCTGAAGAAGAGACTAAGCTTCTGTCTCAGTTTTTTCAGCAGATCCTCGACATGATCCATGAAGGAGAGTATGATCCAGCCAAACCTCCAAATACTTGAATTTTGTAACAAATTCCAACCTTTCTCCTAGCACAGTGGTAATCTGAGGAATAGATCCAACACTGGCTGGGTTCACAGTATGAATGGCAGGTGAGAAGAGCATCACTTTTGTTTTTTTGGCATTGAGTAGAAGTTTTAAATTTAGGAGCTGACTCTGTAGCAGGTTAAAGTCAGCTTGCAAGTCTCCACAGTTGGCTTCCGGTGTTGGGCAGCTTAGGTAAAGCACCGTATCACCTGCAAACAGGTGAAAATTGGCCTCCTTAATGCCGTCATCAATGTTGTTTATGTAAATTGCAAACAGTAAGGGACCCAGGATGGATACCTGTGGTAAACCTCTTTTTAAAGGTTTGAGAGGGGAGAGTTCACCTTCAGTCTTAACCTGCTGAAGCCGGTCTGTGAGGTAGTCATTGAACCAGCACATGGATTCAGGGTCCAGACCTATCATTTTCAATGTGGAGAGAAGCAGGCTGTGGTCAACAGTGTTGAAGGCCTTGCTTAGGTCCAGGAACACAGCACAGATGAAGTTTCTATTCTCTAGGTCTCATTGCCAATCATTGGTCACTTTGGCCAGGGCAGTAATGGTGCTGTGTTTTGCTCTGAAACCAGATTGCATAGGGTTTAGAAGGTTCATATTGTCTAAGTAGGTTCTCAGCTGTGTGTTCACGATTTTTTCCAAGAGTTTAAACAGTATGGGAAGAAGTGAGATTGGCCTGTAATTGTTAAGATCACAGGGGTCCCCTGATTTAAACAGAGGAATGACATGGGCAGTTTTCCATAGGTGTGGGAGAATCCCCTGGGACAGAGACAGGCTGAAAAGGTGAGTAACTGGAATGGCTAGAACATGGTATGCAATCTTTAGGAAGTAGGGGTCAAGAGAATCAGTGCCAGCACTTTTCTTAATGTCCATTTGTAGGAGAAGGTCTTCGACCTCTTTCAGCGATGCAAGGCAGAAAGGAGAAGACTGTATTAGTGGTGCGTGATTCAAGATTCAGTGTGCTAATCTGAGAGCATAGCGAGCATGCAAGGGAGTTATCAAATGCTAGACCTGAATGTGGCAAAATGGTTATTAAAGGCCTGTAAAATCTCCATTCTATCACAAATAGTAGCACTACGAGAAATAATTTTTGAGGGAAGTATGTTTCCAGATGTATGGCCAGACAGCTCTTTTATTGTATTCCAAAATTTAGTAGGGATGTTTGTAGCAGAGTCCAGTTCAGAGCGATAGAAGTTGAGCTTTGCCTCTCTAACCATCTTGGTTCAGGAGTTCCTGACCCTCCTAAATTGGCGCAAATCCTCGGATGTTTTGGATTTGTGCACTTTTTTCCAGAGCTTGTCCCTCTCTAACAATGCAGGCTTAAGTTCCATGGAAAACCGACGGCATGCTCTAGTCTTTGTGTGGACTTTTACCAGGGGTGCATGCTTATTTAGGGCACATGACACAATTTCATGGAAAATGTCATATGCCATATTCACAGATTTAGCTAGGTAAAAATTCTGCCAACACAAGGAGAATTTTAGCTCATCGATACAGGCAAACGGGTCAAAGTTGCATCTAGACCTCTTGGTAGAGAACTTAGATGAGGATGAAGGTTTAGAGGCAGATCTTACACCAGCAATGAAGCAGTGATCACTGATATTCGAGGAAAAAATTCCAGCATGAGAAAGGAAAGGAGGTTTGCTTACTAGAAAAACATCCAACAGGGTACTATTCCTGGGGGTTTTCTTATTAAGGCATGTTGGTTCTTCAACAAGTTGCATGAGCCCATGAGAGTCACAGAAAGACTTAAGAAGTATTGAGGCCTTGGATAGCCAATCAAAATTAAGATCCCCTAGTATAATTGTTTCTAGGGTCCCATGCCCCAAAATAGTCGATAGGTGGGACAAGAGCTGGGAACTGGCTGACGGAGGTCTGTAGCATCCTATGACACGAAGTGCCAGGGAAGGGGATATTTAGACCTTGAGAGACAGATATTCAAATCCATTTGCAACAGAGGATGAGTCAAGGGTGATGACTGTGTATTTGTCCTTGACATAAATGGCCACCCCATTGCCCCTAGTCTGCCTATCAGCTCTAAACAGTAAATAGTTGGGAATATTAACTCCCCAGTCAGGCATGGTTGGTCTAAGCCAAGATTCAGAGACCACCAATACATCTGGTGTGGTATGGATAACCCAAGTCTGAACTGAGGTCAACTTTTTTAAAAGACTGCATATATTAACATGCATAAAGCTCATTCCTTTGAACCTTGTAAGGTCAGATGGAGATAAAAGGGCTTCTGTAGGACCAGGGTTGAGTTCAACGTTACCTGAACACAACAAGAGGAGAAGCAAAATTTTCCTTAAGGTAGCGAGAGATGATTTGAAATCTCTGGCCTTTCTATGACTACCTGTGTTATCTATACGAGAATGGAAGGTCCTGCTGCTTGCACTGTACTGGCCTAGAACTACATAGACTAAAACCCTAGCTGCAAAGTACGAGAAGGGATTAATGTTAGGGAAATGAAGAGACATACCCTGCAAGGGCAGTGCAGTGCAAGTCCCACCCTCAGGAGATACCCGGGTGTGTCGCAGGTGTGGGAGCTTAGGGGCACATAGATAGCTATAAGATAGATTACTGAGCAGAGAACATTGGAATGGAAGGTCAGAATCCCCCGAGAGTCCGTTTGGCAAGGCTGATATATTGCACAAGGCACCAGCCATTAAATAGTCAGGAAGGGAAGCCAGAAGCCCCCCTACATGGTGATGCCTTACAGTAAAGTAATATACTTGGAAGTCGCTGGTACTGTTGATCTATAATTGTGCTTAAGCAGCCTTCACAACTCCCTGTGGGTTCACCATACAATAAAGAGATACTTAGGAGTCACTGGTACTATTGGGCTATGGTAGTGCCTAAGCGGCCTGCACAACTCCCTGTAAGTCCGCTGTGGGAAAAGGCCAGTATAAGCTCAATAGCTGTCAAATTTCACTGATGTGAAACAATAAGTTATTAAAGAAGGTTTTCCCTCAATGGCTGCCGAGTTTCGCTACTCTAAAACAATAACTTACTGGTAAGTGTCAGCAATTTGCAGCACTTATTAGTCAGTCATGTGCGTCTGCAGAGAGATAGGCAGACAGGGTAATTGAAGGGATAAGAGTATTGGGTAGAAAAGAAGGTAACAGACCAAAGAATGAGAAGGGGCGGGAGGTGGCAGTCTATATAATAATTAACAAGAAAGAAGGGGGGATGGGAGGGTGGGAGAAAAAATTTGGCTTTGCCGTACCTTTTCAGGCAAGGTGTCCATGCTTGTGGTCTTGGGTGGAGGCTATGGAAGCACCATCCACCCAGTGGCCGTGTCTCCTGTGGCTGTTAAGCTGGGAGCCCTGGAGGGGTTCACGGCTGGGGAGAGAAAGAAATTTGCAGGTTAAATATTGATCCCAGACAAAGGCCAAGCAACCTGCAGGAGAGTAAATTAACAATACAAAAGGTGCGATTAACTTGGTGGCCTGAGGTCTGGAATCCAAGCTACAGGGACAGGGAAGGGCTGTAATCACTTAACACTTTAAATCTGGAACACTTTAGATAGTAGAATTTAACAACAGTAGCTAAACTTAAGCAGAATAACAACAAAAGTAAGTTTAAGCAGCTCTTTTTTGCAGATTTTCAAGTTAAATAACAGAAGCGGACTGTGAGCCAATCGGAACTGTTTTTTAAAAGGTGCTCACATTCCGATTGGCTGGTGGCTTTGCCATACCTTTTCAGGCAAGGTGTCCATGCTTGTGGTCTCAGGTGGTGGCTATAGAAGTGCTGTCCACCCGGTGGCCGTGTCTCCCGTGCCTGTTGAGCTGGGAGCCCTGGAGGGGTTCACAGCTTTTCATGCAAGGTGTCCGTGCTTGTGATCTTGGGCGGCAGCTATGGAAGTGCCGTCTGCCTGGTGGCCACATCTCCAGTGGCTGTTGAGCTGGGAGCCCTGGAGGGGTTCATAGCTTTTCATGCAAGGTGTCCGTGCTTGTGATCTTGGGCGGCAGCTATGGAAGTGCCGTCTGCCTGGTGGCCACGTCTCCAGTGGCTGTTGAGCTGGGAGCCCTGGAGGGGTTCATTATGCAATTATCCTCTATGCAATTCCATCATCACCCAGTTAAAGAAATCTATCAGGTTAGTCTAGTAAGACAACTCTGCCACAAAGCCATGCTGCTTACTGTCCTGGAGGCAGTTGCTCTCCAAGTAGTTGAGGGGATCATCTTTGATCAGGGACTCCATCAGTTTTCATAGAACAGAGGTCAGACCAGGGCTTCAGATTTGTTTTTTTTGGTGGATATCAAATACTTCCATGGGGTGAAATTTGGAAGTCATTTCAGTTTTATTGGAGTCAAAATACTTCCAGCTGTCAATTTTTGGAAGTCAAAATCATTTCCAGTCCACAAATTCTGGAAGTCAAAATGCTCCAAGTCCTATAGTTTTTGAGGTTATAGGCCTTCCGAATACCTTACTATAATCTCATCCATGGCACATCCACAGAAATACATTTCTGAATGAGTCTCGGAAAGAAAAACATGCACAGTAAATTAATAACTTACAGTATGTGTTTATTTCATGAACTGTTCTTGCAGTTCTAAGTAACCTTCATCAGTCTAGTATTAAGTTGCTTGCAGTCAGATGCCTGCTAGTGTTGTGTTTAAAGTCTGGTGATCATACACTAACACTAACACACACATGTCACCATTCTATTAAAGCTGACACTTTTTTTGATATCAGATCTCATTTGTTGTATTACTATACGCTGATGATGGCAAGCAAAATATAATACATGAATACAATTATGCAACTAACACATCAAGTTAAACAAACCTGTTAAAGTTTTGTTTTTGTTTGTTGCTCATGCTTAATTAACAGCATGTTGTGGAGTATCGCCACCCATTTAAATGGGAAGGACACCTTAAAAGGGCCCCACGCATACTACCAGACTTGACTCAAGATGGTGCTGCTGGTCTCCAGTGTGCAAAACTATTTGATTTACTTTGCTGCAGTAGATAGATTCATTGTAATAGACTAATTTTGTGTACTTGTTGTTGGCTGACATACAGATGACTTTATCTGTGTCATGTTACAAACCCCTCAGAGGTACAGTGATGGTGCTGTCTGCAGACAGCTGACATCAGTGCAACCAGAGTAAACCAAGAGTCAGGAGTGGAGGAGAGTCAATAGCATGCCAGATAGTGCGCCGGTTACATTTCATCAGAGTGATCAGAGTGATATCTCTGGTGAAGTGATCATTAATGTTATCTTTTGTTTGCTGCCTGGTCCACTACTCCATGGGCTGCTAAGTACAGTCATTCAATGAGTATACACTTAAAAGCACTTAGAAAAAAACATAACTGGAAAATCAGATTCTGTGATAATCATAAAACATGTGTAACATACACTGCAGGCAGGCAATTCAAATGAATCTCTCACACTGCAATACTGCCTAGCAAACCTCACTAGGCAACTGCACGATGTGAGATACTGAATTGCCTGGCCTGCCTCAAGTTGATGATATTACACAGCTTTTTGATGATCATCACTAATAGTGGTGGGCGAAGTGGCCTCAATTCGCTCCGCGAAGTGATTTGTGGAGTAAAGGCAAATTTGCAAAGTACTCCGCAATGCGAAGTGGAGTACTTCATGTTATAATGGATATCGCGAAGTCCATTGAAAACAATGACTTTGCATTACTTCGCCTACCCAAACCACTACTCCACCAATTTTAAGGTGAAGTACATTGAAAACAATGTACTTTGCCTTGTTTTTAAGTTCCAAAGGTGAATTTTGCAGTGATTCATGGGATTTCAGGTCACATGGGCTCTAGATTGTTCTGCACAGCCTCAGTTCGAGTTAGTGTGTGTAGAAAGCTGTAAGAGACAGTTTGCTCTGAGAGCTCTCTGTGATTCAAACCTTCTAAAAGCTGTTAAAAAAGCCTTTTTGAGTAACTTATTTTGCTCAAAATTTAGTTCATCGATTGTAGGAAATCCTCCTGTGCTCATAACATCGAGCATTTATTGTTTGTGTGTGGATTTTGAATGTTAATGTACAACATTGAGCCTGTGTACTGACAGGCAGTGGAAGTGTGCTTTGAGGGAGTGGCGTATCTGTGGTGTAGGTAGATTTAAGTTGGAGAAATAGAGAGTTCTTTATTTTTTGGTTAGATTTTTCTTGTATAACTGACTGTGTTAATGTACACGCAGTAATATTTTCAGTAATTGTTTGCATGTTTTTGCTGATTGTGTGTGTGGACCTGGTGCAGCAGTGCATAATTTCAGGTTGTTTAAAATATGTGGTATATTAGTGAAGTTTTCAATTTGCTATGCATTACTTGTAGACAAATTGTGTGTGTGTGTGTGTGAGTGTGTGTGTGCAGTGTGTGACATTAAATAATACATCTTTTATTGTGCCACAGTATAATTGCAGGCACTGCAGTGTGAACCTGCTATTCATGCATCTGCATGATTTTGTACTGCCATTGTGGTATCTTTCTTGGTTTTGCACTGCCATAATCTGCAGTCATTGCCCCCCACTGGCAAAGGTATTCTTTCCAAATTGGATTATTTGTGATTTGAGCACCACTGGTTAGTTAAGGTGTTGTTGAACCTATTGTGACTTTGCAGCTGTATCTTTTGTTGAAGCCACAGTTGTTTTTTTGGCTTCACATCCAGCGTCCCCCTGGGCCCCTGCCCCCACCCAGAGTGAACGTTCTAAAATCTAAATTTATTTAGAATATTCTT
Source organism: Neoceratodus forsteri (assembly GCA_016271365.2). Classification (NCBI taxonomy): domain Eukaryota; kingdom Metazoa; phylum Chordata; order Ceratodontiformes; family Ceratodontidae; genus Neoceratodus; species Neoceratodus forsteri. The sequence goes on along the minus strand of JADMNL010000023.1, from coordinate 622,594,130 downwards.
GTTGATCCCCAAAAATGTCAACAAAGAGATGTGCATGCCAAGCTGTTTTTCGCCATGGCACTGCTGCAAGTGGTAAGATTGTCTGTCTTTGGATGTGGTAGTATGCAGAAGTGCATTGCGATGTGAGGAAAGGTATTTCTCCTTCAATGCTTTTTTACAGTGCGATCTGTAGCTTCATTCATACTTAGAGGAGATGATGTCCCAACTGGTGGTGTTAGTGCAGTTGCTGGTGGTGGTATGAGCATTGCTGCCTCAAGTTCCACTTCTGACAAGATTACTGTGTCCAAAAATATAGTGGAGTGTGAAGCAGTGCCAGTGTGTGACAGTGTAGATGATGTCATACTCCCCAGTAACATCCCAGTAACTGAACATGAGGATTCTGATCATCATGCCAATGATAGCACACAATGTCACATTTCTTCCACCGCAGTTCAGATCACACATTTGCCATGCAGTGATTCACAGTGTGGTGAAAAAATATTGAGTGATGGTGGTGTTAATGATAATGATGATGTTGCTGTGGTTGCTACATGCAGTCCACATGCCAGCATCCAAGCAGAAGATGTGGATGTGGGTGATGGTGAATATGATGATGATGTAAGTGACCCCAGTTGGGAACCAACGAAAAATAAATTCAAGGTGGCTGTGTCTGGGTCTGTTTGCATTAACCCACCCCTTTAAAAAGTTGTGATTTACCAGTTTCAGTTGATGGTGATGATGATGATGATGACCCAGTAATAATGATAGGTAGTCATAGTGGTCAGTTGCAGTCCAAGTATGTCCTGCCTGAAAAGTCATGTAGCGCACTCCCCACTTCATGGCTTAAAAAATAGAGTCCAATAAGCAGCATCATGGACATGTTAAAACCAGAGCATCACAATCCCTTGTTTGGGACATTTTTGTGCAAGATGCAAATAATGAGTCCGTTGCATTCTGCCAGATTTGCCATGCGCGTGTGAGGCGAGGTAAAATGGGGAGCCATCTGGGCACAGGGGGACAGCATACACATCTTAAGAACAGGCACATGGCACTGTGGACCCAGCACAAGATGGCAGCTAATAATACCACAGTGGGGCATTCACTCTCGTCATCAACCATAACAAGCATTTTTTCCTCTTCCATGACTGTAAAATCAAGTAGGAAATTAAATGTATACAGTAGTGATGACATAAGAGCAGAGGATTACTACAGGCATGATGAGGTAGAGGAGCACAATGATTTTGAAATGTTGTCCAGTGGTGGTGGTTGTGGTGAATGCAGTATGTCTAGTGCAAGTGGTACATCGACCCCGGTTGGTAAATCTGGGAAAATAACTGCATTTGTGGGTTTGTCATCATCACTTGTGCAGCAGTTTCCATCACACGTCCACAATCCACCCCCTGCCATTCACAGAGCAGAACCAATTGTCATCACACTCCATGTAAAACATTTAAGTAAGTCCATGTTACAGGGTATTTTTACTCATATGCTAAAGTACCCACCCAATCATATAGTGGAACATGAACTTAATGCTGCTGTATCTGAAATGCTGGCATTTGATCTTTTGTCCTTCTCCTTTGTAGAGAATTCTAGGTTCCGGTGGTTTGCTGCACATGTCTGTCCAAAATGGAAAGTCCCATCCAGGACATACTTTTCAACCTGTGGTGTCCCCAAGTTGTACCATACTGTGTCCGACTCTATAAGACATGCCCTTCAACATTCCTCCTCTCCATTCATCTCTTTAAGTATGGATATGTGGACAAGTGGCAATACAGTGGGGAGTTCATATTTGTGTATAACTACACATTGGGTGCAGGTGCCAGGTGTTGTGTGTGCTGTTGGTAGTGTGAATAATCAATGCAGTAAGGTGTAGTGTTGTGGTAGCAATCTTCCAGGAATTCAGCAGCATGCAACAATTGATATGCACGCTGTGACCTGTTCACACACTGGTGAAAACATGTTGGACTTGGTACTGACTCAAATTGACAAGTGGCTGAATCCCCTGTCCCTAAGAGCTGGGTTCATAGCAAGTGACAATGGGTCAAGTGTTGTGAAATGCATCACAAATGGTGGCTCTGTTCAGGTTCCATGCATGGCCCAGTGTTTAAATCTTGTGGTGCAGGAGTTTCTGCAGCACATTGATATAAAGGATATGCTGACAGTTGCATTCCATATCTGTTCTCACTTTTCATGCTCTGCAAAGGCCCGTGACCAGGACCACTGGAAAATTGCGCCTGCAATTTTTTTGTGGAATCTGCAATTTTCACCATTCTCCGCAAAAACTGACGTTCTGCAATTTCTTGCAAGTTTTGAGTTTTTATGTTGAACTATGTAAAAAGTATTAACATTTTAAATAAAATACTCTCAAATATATTGACACTTTTGCATGCAGACTTGGGTTTGGCCGAAACAATGCAGTGCAAGGTGGTCAAGGGTTTTATGTGACACTGATTTCTTTTGAATTCTTGTCTTGTTTGGTTTCAAAATACACTGGCCAAGCATATATACACTTAAACACTTACCATTTGTTTTGTGTTGAAGCAGTCTATCAGAAAATATTTTGTTGTCACATAGACAAACAAAAGATGGGAGAAAAGGTGCAAATTATCCCATCCACTTAAATGAGGTAACAACTATGAATCCTTTTTGTAAGTGGAAGGGCACATTTTTCTTTGTGAGCACACTTCCATTCAGACTAGTTTTGATTCAAAAGCTGAGGATTTTTGGACGGCCCTGACAATTTTAAACTTGAATGAGCCAGTTGCTAACAGTGATCTCACTCTTAGTAATCTACCATCTAAATGCTCACATGCAAATATTATAATAAAAATCTGACTAAAGTCTAAAAACAAGCTTATGAAACACAAAATGTATCTGAACATTTTATCTTTAAACAAAATCACAGCAGCTAGAGTAAAACAAAGGTAAATTACAAGGTACCCTAACTACTATATGATGTGGTAAAAATATGTTGGTATTTTTTTTATTTTTTGGTAACTGCATAAGGCCCATTAGGCTCAAGTGCCTGTTTTCAGGTACAACCCAGGAGCACCGAGTAGATTAAGTGACTTGCTCAGAATCACACAATATGCAAGTGGAGGCTGTGGGAATCAAACCCAGGTCTGCTAGATGTTATTAACTCATTCACAGTTACTCTAACCTGTAAATTATACTGCTAGCCCTAATAACCCCCAGATTTAAAGTTTAAATATGTGATTTCAAAAATAGTGTGCACTTCCTACAGTACAAAAAAACTCAATTATTCACCACTCTATCTGCTTATTATTTTCTTGTACCAAAGTGGACGAATAGCTGGCAGAGCACTGTAAACAGCTGTTGATTAGGTTACATTATTCTTCAGCCAGAAACAAAAAAAAATTCTGGCTTTATTAAATATTGATTTGCTGTGGCTCACTTTATAGAATTTGTTTGGCACTGTATGAGGCAGATGCTTTTAAGTTTTGGAAGATAGGCAATGCTTATGATAGCTTATCAGTTTAGTATTCTTTTTAGGAATATAAACTTTTCTTTATGTTTTAAACATATTCAGGTGTCAGTGTATTCATTTAGCAATGTATACTGACTTATATATGCTGCAGAAAACATTAAAAGATTTATTGTGAAGTACTCAGGGTCTATAGTTGAACCCCCGCAATTTCCCACAATTTTTACAAAACACTCTGCAATTTTAGGTAAACTTTTCCACAATTTCTCAGTGGCCCTACCTGTGACCAACTTCAGCAGTTGCAGATCCAAAACAGCCTCCTGCAGCACCACTTGAAGCTGGAAGCTGTCATCTGGTGGAACTGCACTTTATACATAGCAGAGAGGTTGTATGAACAATACAAAGCCATCTCAGAATATCTTGTCATGCACACAAGCCATGACAGTTCTGGGGCCTCCATGTCTATGATGACTGATCAGTGGCACCTCATAGACTCTGTAATAACAATTTTGAGGCCTTCTGAATATGCCACCAGGCAGTGAGTGGCGAGTTTGCCTCCATTAGCCTATCAGTTCTACTGCTGTGGGTTCTGAGGCAGACATTAGTGAATGTACAGCATAGCCTTGATGTTGCCGGAGACAGTGCTAGCAGTGTGTGCTGAAACACATGCTGAAAGTATTCGACCAGAATCATCACATCTTGAGCATTCAGCGTAGTGACAACTTTGCAATACCAATAATGCTGGACACACGATACAAACATAGAATTGCTTCAGTACTGGAGGGTGGGCCTGAACAGGTATAAAAATTCAGTGGACAACTGGTGCGCTTGGTTCATGGGGCACAGAAGTCATGTGCCAAGGTCAGCAAACCTCAGCAGCATAATCAGGCTGAAGGTGAACCTAGAGGAGTAGTATCAAGCATATCCTATAAAGGGAAGGGGAAGGGGACTGCAGTTCCAGGTGGTCTGTCATCAAAAGAGGTTGGTGTTAACCTACTTTGAGGGGCTTTGTCACAAGTGGGAATTTATGACATAAATGATTTCAGAGAACAGGATGATGCATCAACCATTGGACGTAGTGCAGCACAGCAAATGGTCGAGTCATATGTGTCTGAAAACAGGCATCTGTCAATCACTGATGATCCCCTTTTATACTGGAGTGGAAAGGTCAGTGAATGGCCAGAGCTGACTGCTATGGCACTGAAGTTCCTGACATGCCCACCCTCCAGTGTGAGTGTTGAGTGGGCATTCAGCTCACAGGTGCAATAGTTTGGGATCATCATACAAACATCTCTCCTGCAAATGTCAGTTTGCTGACAGTCATAAAAATGAATGAGAGGAACATACCAGCTCAGACTGCAACCTCAGTATTCATACCCCGGTATAGTCATGGTTTTGCTGATGTTGTAGAAAGGTATGATCCTAGTGGCAGTGGCAGCATGAAATGGCCTACCACTGACGTAGATGATGACACAATAGAGAAAGAGTTTCCCAGTGGTCAGAGTTTAGACATAGATGACTGCAAGGGCAGTTTTCTTTATGAGGATGATGATAATGAAGTTAATGTTGGCAGGTTTTAACTTAAGTGATTAAAAGGCTGTCACATTTGTTGTATGATACATGTTTTCTTTTTCCAAAAGTTAAATCAGTGTCCCACTCAGAGTTACTCAAATTCCATATGTCACGTCAGATTTGTAACACAGAGCACAATATATCCTGGCCCCTGTACCACCACTATAAGACTGCTGTTAGCCAGTGCCGCTATAGGGAATGTCACCGTGTGCCACCCTGGACCACCACCATGAAACCGCTGTTAGCCACTGCCACCAGGGGATTGACTTTGTGAGCCCCCCAGATCACCACTATAAAATTGCTGTTAGCCACTGCCACTACCATAGGGAATGTCACCATGTGCCCCCCTGGACCACCACCATAAGACCTCTGTTAGCTACTGCCACCACCACCAGATGCAGGAAGATGTGAGAAGGAATGTTATCATGTGCCTCAGCTAAGACCACCACTGCTCACCACCACCATTGTGACAATGTTTTCCATTACATGTCTTGACCATGCCATGGTAGAGGGAGCTGAACAGGAGACCACATCCATCAGCCACAGGCACAAGGCTTCTTACTATGAATACTATAAAGTGAGTATGTGTATTAATGGTTTTCATGCTATTCAACTTCCTTTAGCTGTGTGTTTCATTTTCTGTAGCTTTTCTGAGCTGCAATGATCAAACACATATGGTCAACTTATTTTGTTTTTTTACAGGTGAACAACAAAGCACTGCTCTTTGCTGAAGGTTTGTATCAACAGTACAGCAGCAGTACTTTTGACAGGAGCCTATGGGATATCCATTTCCAATCCATACTGCTAAGTATATCAATTTTATTTCATATGTTCCTTTTTTTTCATTAGACTGCCAAAAATCTGACTGATGATTCATAAACTAGGTGACATGTACGTCACAAAAAATATTTCTACAACATATCTGCACTGTATTCCAAATTTGCAGCTGCAGCCATGACAGTGTTGAAAAAGTTTGACCCAGGTTGTGTTACTTGACAAGATGTGGTTTTAAAATGCAACTTGATCTGAAATGAAGGGACACTGGCACAGTGTATTTGTTACAGCCTGGTATTTAAATTGTGATCTGGTGATTGCAGTGGGACAGCTTGATATCTGTGTTAATCTAGATACCCAAGGTAGACCAGTCATGGCTTAAACATAATGTCTTACTGCTGCAATCAAGTTGTAATAAGTCCTTCATTTCTTTTTTTAGGAAACTTCCAGATGCTTTGTGGTGCCATAGTTGCCTTATCCAAAGAACTTCTTCAACATCATGCCCCCACCCCCAGGCTGGGGCAGGCATGCAACAGGAAGAAGTCATTTGAATCGATTATGACCATAAGCATCATTACCAAACTGGAGAATGATGGAGATAAAATCAGAGAAGAAGAAACCAAATAAACCATTAATGAGACCTACGTGCAAGTATGCTACCCCCCCTTAAAAAAAAAACCTTCATTGGCTAGAGAGTATTCCATTTCCAAATGCAACACCAACATTTCTCATCAACACAAGAATGTACACACCAATAGTATGTGACCTGTGATACAAAACAATACAATGAGTACATGCATATATATATATGTCAACCCCCACCTAGAAAATACACATATATGTGTGTATATATATATATATATATACATATATATATACACACACATGCATATATATCAACTCATCATTACCAAACTGGAGAATGATGGAGATAAAATCAGAGAAGAAGAAACCAAATAAACCATTAATGAGACCTACTTGCAAGTATGCTACCCCCCCTTAAAAAAAACCTTCATTGGCTAGAGAGTATTCCATTTCCAAATGCAACACCAACATTTCTCATCAACACAGGAATGTACACACCAATAGTATGTGACCTGTGATACAAAACAATACAATGAGTACATGCATATATATATATGTCAACCCCCACCTAGAAAATACACATATATGTGTGTATATATATATATATACATATATATATACACACACACATGCATATATATCAACTCAAGGCTACTATTAGTGTACACACAAAGGGTACCCTTCCATCTGGTTGAGGTGATCGCATCGCAGCACACTTTGGACAAGCAACAGTTCTCTCACTGTCTTCATTTGTGATGGAACACTGAATGGTCATTCATGTCATGTTATTCCTCCTTCACGTGGTTTGGAAAGACACTGTGCATAATGACATCATCATCACAGTAAGGTCAAAACACACAGCAGCATTACATGTAAGTGCAACAGCAGCAGCAGCACTTGTGAATTTTCTGGACACAAGACAGTTGCATTTTGGGGTTGCAGAAACATTCTGGTGACTCTGTGTGAGTACTGTGCACATGACTGAGTGTGCCATTAATTCTGGGAGACTTTGCAATTCTTGTTATGGTAGAATTTCATTTTTTCAGCACTGGGAAACTTTCTGGACACATGACAGTTGCATTTTGGGGATGCAGAAAAATGCTGGTAACTCTGTATGAGTACTGGGTGCATGATTGAGTGTGTCATTAATTCTAGAAGACTTTGCAATTCTAGTTACACTACAATTTCACTTTGTCAGCACTGGGGAATTTTTTGGACACAAGACAGTTGCATTTTGGGATTGGGAATTCTTGTGAGTTTGGTAAATATTTTTGGAGCCTCAATAATGTTTACTTCCTGTTGCGCTATCATGAAGTGTTTGTCAAAAAGCAGGACTGAGCAGTGCAATTATACTGTGCTAAACTACATGTGTGCAGTCTGTCTTCTTTCCTGTGTATTCAGACACTGTCCAGCTAATTGCAAACACACACACACACACATATATATCTATATATATATATGCTGACTTGTTGCAGTGTTTTTTTTGGTATAAAGAATAAAGATAAGAATATATATATATATATATATATATATATATATATATATATATCATATATTTTATTTGTGCCATCAACAGCAGCAAAAAGAGTGATATGATCTGTTTTCAGAGGTCTTGGGCCAGTGTGCACCTCAATCACTCACACAGTGCACACATGACTTTGCAGAGATAATAATACAAAAAATCATGTTTTTAAACAAACCATACCCAACAGACATAAAATATTGCTGATGCACCCAAAATATTTTATGGTATACGTACATTTTGAAGTCAGAGTATGTAGCGGGTCCTGCAGTCCACTGCCACCACACTGTGCTACCGGTGGCCCTGTGTCATGTTATGGCGTACATCAACTTGCTGCAAAACTGACACTGCCAGTCTAAACTAGAAAAACATATCCCAGAACAAATAATGAAAAGAAGGAATGTGGAAGTACAGTGAGGTGGCAGTGAACTGGACCTTATATATTTTCTGATTTTATGTCTGTACACCATGAAATATTTTAGGTGCATCAGCAATACTTCATGTCTGTTGGATACAGTTTGTTGAAAAGCACAATTTTTTGTTGCTATGATCTCCTAACAAATAAAATATACATTACATATTCTTATCTTTATTCTTTATACCATAAACACAGCAACAAGTAAGACAACGATCAGCATATATATGTTTTCAAGAAGCTGGATGGACAGTGTCTGCAGTACATACACACACAAGAAAGAAAACTGACTGCACACATGCAGTTTAGCACAGTATAATTGCACTGTTCAATCCTGCTTTTCCACAAACATTCTGTGACAGAAAGTAAATATGAATGAGGCACCAAAACAGTGCACGGATATAACACACACACACACACACACACACACTTAACAGAATGAAGGGGGCAGAATACAAAGTGTCACGCATACAGAAGACAACAAAAAAGGGCATAATTACATACAGGAGTTGTGGATGGTGGAGGAATACATTTTATAACACAGCAGGAAAGGTGAGGGGGCACATGGTGTGAGGGAAAAAAACTAATGTGGTATCCCCTGATGGTCCAGCAGCAGTTCCAGCATGGACATAATCTGTAACTGATGTCCCTCTGTGCGATCCAACCACTACTGGACAGTACTCACCTTCTCATTGTTCTCCTCAACAGCACTCCAGAGAGCTGCTAGGTCAGCTTGTATTACAGGTAGCTCTCTGGGGTCCACACATTCTACAAGCTCAACTGCTGGTGGTGGTAGGCATGTGTGTGCTGGTGGAGCAGCAGGTGCTTCTCTGGCCCTCCTCTTCTTAGCACCGCCGCCACACACAGCTGCACCCTCTGCCACAGAAGGGCCAGAAGGTGTAGGCCTGGCCTGTTCTGTGGCAGCCTGCCACACCAACTGGTGGTGGTTCAGCATATGATTGTGCTGGCCCCCAGTCCCAAGGTGAGTCCCCCAAGGGCTACGGTGCACCTCCACCTGACATAGGTGTCACCGGACCACACTGCTGTCCCCCCACTGCAGTCAAAAAACTCCCAAGCAATGGAGGTGTGGGGAGGACCAGGCACAGGCAGGGGAGAGCCAGATGCACTGGCAGCCAGCTGGTCATGGTGCTCAAAGGGAATGGGATCCTCACCTGGGCCCAGGGGAACAGGCACATCATGCTCCAGAGGACCTGGTTCTGGACATGGTGGTGGTGGTGGTTCAAATGCCTCAGGAGGTAGTGCTCATCCTGCTTCTGGGGGTGACCACTCAAAATTTTGGATCTGTCCAACAGGAACTGGCAGCCATGCTCCCCAAGTGTGCTCATGGTGCGACACCTACCATGGTGTCTCAGAACTGCCTCTGCCCCAGGCATTCCATCACCCTGGTCCATCTGTCCTTCTGCACTCCTTCAGTCCAAGCAATGACTACTTGACTCGACAGAAAACACTCACACTGCCACACACACAGTTACACAGACATAGACAATTACTTATAAAGGTAAAAAAATTAATTTACAGAAAGAACAAATTAAGTAAAAAAGAGTACAGAAAAGACAATTAAATATAGCTTCAAAAAAGCTGTTGGGTCCAATTCAAAGTTTAAATCTCCTCCTCGCTCTGATCTCCAAGTCTCACAGGCTGTCTCACAACACACTCCTCTCTCTCCATCTGCACAGGAGAAAGTGAAACTACCTTCTTGGCAAGGAACTCTTTTCCTGCCTGGCAAAAGAGTGACTTACAGTACTGTAAGCCATGTGATGTGTGGGGAGGGGCTGCCAAATCTGGAACGTGAAGTGGATCACTTAGAATCATAATGAGGGATGTGAAGTCCATTTAAAACAATGACTTCACCTTGCTTCGCGTTAGCATTCTGCCTTAACGTGAAGTGGCAATGACAAGGTGAAGTTAGCATTTAGCATTTCCCACTTGGTGTAGCAGAGTGGCAATGTGAAGTGCCCAATTTGTGGGCACTTCACCAGCAGAATTTAAATTTGCTGCATCTCTAATCACTGATCAGATGTTTTTCCAGGTATACTTGTTCTCTGCATGCACTCAATACAGTCAGTGAGTGTGAAGTTCAGTGCATGATGTTGTCAGGTCAGCTGCCTGTAGTCTGACCTGTGTGAGTCTGGGATTTGTAGCAGTAGAGGTCAGACTATGCCTGGGGGGATACAACTTAAGAGAAGTAAACAAAATGTGCATGTGACAATTAAACAATATAAGTTATTTTTCATCCCCTCTTCTAACTGTCCCTCTCTGAGCAACAGAATAGGGGCTCTGGTGAGGAGGGAAAGGCAAGATCCTGAGGGACAATTTTAAGAAGCCTTAAGTTGGATGAAAAGGAATAAACAATAGACCAACCCATTGAAAGACAGTACCTGAGTGGTACTCCATCATCCACACAGGTAGGTTACTTTGCCACTAGAGATCACAGGGGTAGGGTGGAAAATATAGCCCTAATCTGCTGTGCTAAAGTGAAGGTATTGTACAGGAAGTACAATGAAACAGAGAGGTACATGGACAGTCAGTCTAAAAAAGACTGAGAGATAGACTGGTGTGAAGTGACTGATGACAAACACAGACATATCAGCCAAGAGCAGAGAAAGGTGGGTCACCTGGAGTAAGCTATCAACCTGGTCTGCACATCAGGGGCAAGTTGAACAAGGGCAACAATTCTCCGAGTCCAACATTAAGATGTCAGCCTGGGAGCATAAGAAGGATTGTCTCTAAAAAGATAAGCCCCTATGTTATAGGGCTGGAAGCCTAGAAGGATGGACAGAGAAGAAGAGGGAGGGGGAAATTTGGGAAGGAAGGGGTAGGGTTTTGAAGAAGTGGTCATAGGGGGATGGTCAGGTAAAGAAAAGGGGACACATTTCCACAGAGGATGACCTCATGAGAAAGGTTCACGGCATTAAGAAAAGGGAGCAGGGGACAGGGTGAAGTGAGAGGGAGATAAAGAGAGACAGAGAGAGAGCAAAGGGGGTGGGTTGCAAAAGGGGGGGATATAAGGGGCTGCACAAGGAAGCTCTCTCTCACTTTTGCTAAGCAAAATTTTGATTTCCCACCTGTTACCCAAGGAATTATGGAATACAGTGAGGGAAAAATGAGAAAGAAAATATTTTCTGGAGGGGGGGCAGAAATTCTGGAGTTACAGCAAGGTGGAGTGTAAGAGAAAAAGGGGTGTGGACACCCAGGAATAGAAAATAGGGGACAGGAATTGAACCCGGCCCAGACAAGATGAAAGGGTGTGGACACCCAGGAATGGAAATGGGGAACAGGAACTGGACCTGGCCCAGACATTAAGAGATAACCACCTCAGGTTTACATCAGGGGTGAAAGAGAAAATGGACAAGAAAGAAAGATCCCTTCAGGTTTACATCCAGGGGGTGGAGGGAAGAAAAGTGTGATATAAATGTGATATGAAATATAATATAATATAATACAAAAAGTGATCAAAATATGATATAAATAGTGATATTTCGAATAAAGAGAATATGAAAATAAATGTTTTAAATATGGTATGTAAAGAAACTCAGTATTGTTGATGGAAAATTGAATGACAAAGTTGTAATAAATGTTATACCGACTGAGCAACCAAAAGCAATACTGGTGTGTGGTGTCCTTCTTTGGGTGAAAGGCTCTAGAACAAGGCTTAATTCCTCTCGGTAGAGGGATAGCACTCTGTCTTACCCATACTACTCCAATCAGAATTTACCAGAAGGAAAAAGTGCTGAATGACCACATTCACATTGTAAGCTAAACCTGACACTTTGAAACATAAAAACATAATGAAATGGGCTAGGGAACACTACAGAAAAAGCAATCACATCCATAATTTCATCGCAGGTGCTGAATATTTGAATCTAATGGGAGTTGAACCTCTGAACACCAGATTCCCAGGCCAGTGCATTAACAATTAAACTACAATGTATTTGTACTGGCCAGGCTACACAAAACTGGGGACTAATCACATTAGCACAAGGCAATATATTATTAGTTACTTACTGTATATATGCATGTCCGAAGGATCATGTCACAATAATGGGATTGTTTTAATCACTGTAACAGCCTTGTTGTAGTGTCTTGTTATGGTAGTGCCTGTGCCAGTGTCTGTGGAGAGGCATCAGACAACCCACCTAATCTAGCTACACTACTGCACATTTCTATTGCACCATAAGATAATCCAATGCATGTAAAATGGCATTTTAGGAGTCAAAGAAACAGGTGAAGAACTCGCTTCAAACCTTGGATAAACCAAAGAGGAGTGTGTCCTGTGTGTGTGATGTCCAAATTCAAGATATGTTCCATTTGTATGCATCACAGCAGAGGCATTTAAACAGTGTTTTAAATCCAGCATTTTTTTTATTTTATTGATTTAATTCTTTGGTAACCGGGTAAGGCCCACTAGGCACAAATGCCTCTTTTCAGGGATGACCCAGGACCACTGGAAAGGTTTAGTGATTTGCTTAGAGTCACACAGTATGCAAGTAGAGGTGGTAGGAATCAAATCCAGGTCTGTCTGCTGGATGTACCAAACTCATTCACAGTTCATTACTCTAACCTCTAAGCAATACTGCCAGGACTAATAGTAATACTAGTAGCACAGCATTAAAAAAAAGAAACAAAATGCTAGTCCTTAAGAACATGAAAGTCCAGAACTTAGTGTCAGTTCTGAAGAATGAACACAAAACAATCATGCCATATCATAAGTAGCAATAGATGAACTGGCAATGCTGTTGGGGGAGGGGCAAACAGTGAGTGTTGCCCTGCCAGCAGCAGCAGCACACTGAAGACTGGATATAACTATCTCCCTGCAGCCAAACTTATATACATTCATTAACTCAGATTGTTAAATGTTGCTAGAGGCAACTCTGGATCTAAATGTTCATACAGACCCTTTTGATTACATTAGCATATCATTTACAAACACCAGACAAACTAAACCATTTTAATAGAATTCATTGAACTACAGAGAGATATACAGTAGATAGAATACAACCCAGGTTAGTATCCCACTCCCCCCAAAATAATATCATAAAATACAGGAAAGACTAATTTGATTATAAGGGGGATCTTTAGAGGATCCTACAAGAATCATTGTCATTCCACAGACATGAGTCAAAAGGGCAGACAACATGGACTCACATCTCTCAGAAGTAGACCATCACCTTGCCATGCTGGAGGAGAATGTAGTGTACCTAGAGACCACAGGCAGTGATCGTGGAGCAACAAGGAGAAGCCAAGAATAGATCCTGTAGAAAAGGTATTAGTATATATAGGCTCCTGGGAATTGGAAGGCAGAGGTGAGATAGAGTTCCACTGGTGCACTGTGAGCATGCTCAGAGGTTAGGCAGCCATAATGTTGTCACTCTCCCCCATTCATCTCTGGGAGCCCTGAATTCTGTCAATTAATTCTGTTATATTTTTTCCATTTGGGACAGCTCAGCACAAACCATAACAGAAAGACAAGAGCATGTGCTATAAAAGCAAAAGCATCTCTTCTCTCTGTCCATTTGAAACTGCATTGATTCCTCAATATTGTGACTGTAAAAAGATGTCTTTCTTGACAGAAAGCTACAAACTTTATTATTGCTATTGTATGTGTGCAGCACTATGCTTGGCAGTTTGAATTAAGCATGAATCCAGGCAACAGAAAGCTAAACCTTCATATCTATGCTCTTTTGCATTTAAATCAGTGAAACGTGAAAACCTGCAGATGGGGAAAGGTAAGGAATTAACATTTTAACATGTTACTTTTAGAAATACATACATACTTTTCTGCAGGTGCTTTGTCCTTTGTGTTATTGCATTTGTTAACAAAGTATATGTGAGGAGACAATAAAATGTTAATCTCTTTGATTTAGTAGGGTTCAGCTCCGTTGTAACATTTCTGCTGCCTTACTTTTGTTAAAGATGTAACAACCACTTTTACAAATATCTCAGGCTGATGCAAAGAATGACCAATGGATATGCATTTAATTTATAACAATGCTTGATAAAGTAAATGACAATGACATATACAGTCCCACTATGGCCCTCGTCCCTCTGGTGTGACAGCAGTAGCACCACCATGGCCCCCATCCTTCAGGTGTGATGGCAGCAGCAGCATTACAGCTCCCATCCCCCAGGTGTGATGGAAGCAGGAGCAGCACTATGGCCCCCATCCTGCAGGTGTGATGGCAACAGCAGCAGCAGCACTACAGACCCCATCCCACAGGTGTGATGGTAGCACCAGCAGCACTACAACCCCCATCCCACTGCAGGTGTGATAGCAGCAGCAGCAACAGCAGCACTACTGACCCGATCCCACAGATGTGATGGTAACACCAGTAGCAACAGCAGCAGCACTATAACCCCCATCCCACTGCAGGTGTGATGCCGGGAGCAGCAGCACTATGGACCCCATCCCTCAGGTGTGACAGCAATCACAGCACCATGCCCCCCCCCCGCAGATGTGATGGGGGCAGCAGCAGCAGCATTACGGTCCATCCCTCAAGGGTGACATGAGCAGCAATACTATGGCATCCATCCATCAGAAGTGATGGCAGCAGCATTGCTACAGCCCTTATCCCTCAGTTTGATCACAGCACTATTTGCTATCCATCAGCTGTGAGTGCGTCACTTTATTCCCTATCCCTTAGTACCAGTTCCCCACATTAATTTGCCAAGAGCTCAGTCATGAATAAGCAGAACCACCAAATGCCAAGGTGGATTCCCTTGGTTAAGTGCTGACATCTGACTGCATGACTTAACTTCTTTGAAAAAGGTGAATCCCACTAAACATCCACAAACAAATAGTGGAAAGTCTGCTAATGGAAAGCCACACATCACATAGAGTAAGCTGAAACCCATTGTAACTCACAAAGTTCTGATTAGAGATGTACGAAGTGGCCGGAATTCACTCCAAAAAAAGTCCACAGATTTCCACACCAATAACCAGTCAGCTATCCCACATCACTAACATGGCCAGCACCATATTAGTGTGGCCCCCAATAAACACAGTCTGCTCCCTCTTCCTCATAGCCAGCTCACCTAAACAGTGAGGGTCTGTGTACCATACACCTAAACAGTCAGGTCTTATGTACCATACACATACATATACACGCACATATACATACAAAAACACACACACATACACACATACCCCCATGACCTGTGCAATACAGCACAATATGTGGGGCTGCATAAAATCACAAGGCCCCCCTGGACACACCAGCCATCTTGTAGCCTTTCAACCTATTGCACACACGCACACATGCACACACACACATGCACACACACAAAAAAATATATACACATATTTCCTAAAGTGCAGTCTACTGACAAAATGGCCAGTTCTACACAAATACACATGGTTTCTCTTACAGCACCCAACAACATGGTCTGCTCCCCACACATATGCCTAGTCCTTTCCACTGCCAACATGGCCAGTTCACCACACATACACCAGGGTTTTCCTACAATAGTCACTATCTCCCACTAAGACACACATAGCCTGCTCCCCAAACCCACACAGAGAAAGCTCCACCCTCACCACATAAATTCACACACATACACACACACACACACACACACACACACACATATGCTCTCTCTCTCTCTCTCTAAAAGAATGTGGCTAATGAGTTCCCATTCCCCAGTCAGTCCCCCTCCATACAGGAATCCCACTCCCCTGAAATGACTACAGCCAGCCCCCACAGCTACTTCAGCAATATAAACAGCTCCTGAACTACAACACTGCCAGTTCCCCCCACCCCACTGGCCACCCCACACCCAAGTGAACACAGCCCTGACACCAAACTGACAAACCCCACCCCACACAAGTTAACACAGCCAATCCTGGAACCAAACATTCCAACACCCCCCCCTCAAATCCAAGCTAAAACAGATGGACCCAGCACATAGATGGCCAGTCACCCTCCCAACCTAAGCAAATTGCCCACATCATACCAACGCTATTGGTCCCCTTGCCCTACTCAAGTGAACACTGATGCCCTAGGCACCAGCACAGCCAGTTCCCTCACCCAAGTGAACACAATCAGCCTCAACACCAACACTGTGAGCCCCTACCCACTCAAGCAAACCTGACCAGCATCCCTACCCACAGCCCCAAAACAGAATGCCCCTGGACTGGAAGGGAGCAAGTTTTTTTTTTTATTCTTTGGTAAACAGGTAAAGCTTGCTAGACACAAGTGCCTGTTTTCAGTAGTGAGCTGGGAGCACTTGGGAGATTAAATGATTTGCTCACAGTCACACAGTATGCAAGTGGAGTTTGTGGGAATCAAATCCAGGTCTGTTGGATGTAACAAGTTTATTCACAGCTTGTTACTCTAACCTCCAACTATGCAGTGCCAGCCAAACTATACAACTTCTCCTCCCCTCTCTTATCCATACCACATATAGGCAGCTCTTGTCTTTCCTGGCTTTCTAATAATTAAAAACAAAATTAGTTTTGTTCCCTCCAGATAGTAATGAGTTTAAGTCTAGTAATGGAGATCAACAAGGTGAATACAGCCTGAATATTAGTAGGGAAACTCAACGGTGTTGAACTTCTCAGTAGTAGAACAAGAGACACAGTCATACAAGAGGCTTCTTAACATAGAAACATAGACTTTGACGGCAGATAAGGACCACTTGGCCCACCCAGTCTGCCCATTTCCCTACCTATTGGATAAGCTACAGAGTCTAGTTAACCAACAGCCTACTTCCTGCAAACCCCACTATAATTGCCTTATGTCTGTCCCATGCATGTTTGAATTCCTCCACTGTTTTAGACCCCACGACCTCTCCAGGAAGGTGGTTCCATGTGTCCACCACTCTCTCCGTGAAAAAGAATTTCCTCACATTATCCCTGAGCCATCCCCCCTCTAACTTTAAATTGTGCCCCCTTGTTCTTACACATCTCTTTTTCTAAAAGATGTTACACTCCTTGACCTTGTTGATTCCCTTGAGGTACTTAAAAGTTTCTATTATGTCCTCCCGTCCCTCCTTTCATCAAGGTATACATATTAAGCTCTTTCAGTCTCTCTTCATATGGTTTCTGCTGCAGACCCTGCACCATTTTAGTTGCCCTCCTCTGGACTGCTTCCACCCTGTCTATGTCCTTGCATAGATGAAGTCTCCAAACTGCACCAGTACTCCAGATGGGGTCTCACCAACTGCCTATATAGAGGGATAACCACTTCCCTTTTTCTACTTGTGATGCCCCTCCCTATGCATCCCAGTATCCCCCTGGCTCTCCTTACTGACTTCTCACATTGCTTACCCACCTTTAGATCATCTGATATGACTACACCCAGATCCCTTTCCATTATTGTTGTCGTTAGTACCGCCCCTGCTATTGTGTACTCTTCTCCTGGATTTTTATTTCCCAGGTGCATTATTTTGCACTTCTTTGCATTGAATCTAAGTTACCATATGTCTGACTATTCCTCCAACCTTGCCAAGTCCCTTCTCATCCTTTCTACTCCCCTTGTGTATCAACTCTGTTACAGATCTTTGTGTCATCTGCAAAGAGGCATACCTTTCCTTCCAGACCCACTGCAATGTCACCTATAAAGATGTTAAAGAGGACTGGACCCAGTACTGAGCCCTGAGGTACTCCACTAGTAACCCCCCTTTCTTCAGAATGTGTTCCATTCACTATTGCCTTCTGTGTCCTGTTGTGCAGCCAGTTTGCTACCCAGGCTACCACCCTGGGACCCACTCCCAGGCTGTCTAACTTGATTATGAATCTTTTGTGCGGGACTGTGTCAAATGCCTTGCTAAAGTCTAGGTAGGCCATATCTACAGCCCCTCCCTAGTCAATTACTTTGGTCACTCAGTCAAAGAAATAGATTAGATTCCTCTGACATGACCTTCCTGCTGTGAATCCATGCTGCTTTGGGTCCTCTGCCCCACTGGCCTTTAGGTACTGAACAATTCTTTCTTTCAGAAGTGATTCCATCATTTTCCCCACCACTGAGGTCAAAGTAACAGGTCTGTAGTTTCCTGCTTCTGCCTTGCTCCCACTTTTGTGAAAGGGAATCACATCTGCCCTCCTTCAGTCCTCAGGTACCACCCCATCTTCCCATGATTTGTTAAAAAGTGTGGTTAGTGGTGTCACTAGGTCCTCCTTAGCTCTTTAGGATTCTAGGTGAATCCAGTCAGGCCCCATTGCTTTGTCCACCTTGAGTTTTAGGAGTTCTTTCAGTACTCTTTCTTCTGTAAATGGACTGGTGTCAACCCCACTATCCAGAGTGCTTCTACTGTTTGGTTTAGGTAACTCCTCCTCTTCTTCTTTTGTGAATACTGAGCAATAGTATTCATTTAGTATCTCTGCCTTTTCACTGTTTCCCTCTACCCACCTCCCCTCTCCTTTATTAATCTTCATTATCCCTCTCTTAACCTTTCTATGCTCCCTAATGTACCTATAAAAGGTTTTATCCCCCTACTTAACTGAGTTGGCTATCTTTTCCTCAGTTTGGGCCTTTGCTTTTCTGATTGCCTTCCCCACTTCTTTCTGCTTTAATTGATACAATTATCTGTCGTGCTCTGTCTGTGATTATTTATACTTTTTGAATGCAGCCTTTTTCTCCTTAACCTTCCCTGACACCTCTTTTGAGAACCATAGTTTTTTTTATTCCGCTTTGTTTTCTTTATTTGTTTCATACAAAGGCTTGTTGCCTCCATGATGGCAGTTTTGATTTTTCTCCATTGTTCTTCCACCCCTTCTTTCTGGCCATTTGCTAATGCATTCCTCAGGTATTCACCCATTATGCCAAAGTCAGCCCTTCTAAAGTCCAGTATCCTTGTCTTTGTATGGCTTGTCTCCATGGTTGTGTTATTGTGAAGCACACTGTGCAGTGGTCACTTGTTCCCAGATGTCTACTGACTTCTAAATTTGTGATCCTCTCTCCATTTGAGAGTACCAGGTCTAATATTGCTCCCTCCTGAGTGGGTTCCACCACCAGCTGTCTAAGGCATGCCCCCTGTAGGGCATCGAGAATGACCCTGCTCTTGGATGTGGCTGCAGTCCTTGTCACCCAGTTAACATCTGGCATATTCAGGTCCCCCATCAACAGTATCTTCCCCTTTTCAGCCATTTTTTTCTTCTTGTAGAAATAAACTGACAGATACTGACCAGCACAACAGCCATTTCAAGTTTGACTGTAAATCTTTCAGCTATTTGAGTCAGGAGACCATGACAGAACATAGATAAAACATACTCCTCCTTGCTGAAGCTAATTAGCAGCTTTGCAAATAAAATGTTAGTTCAATTTAACCCCTTCACATCACACCTAAATTATATAGAAGTTAATGCAAATTAACTTCAAATCTGTATCTATGTTAGGTGTGAGGGGTAAAATTAAAATATACGTCCACAACAGAAAAAACAGACGTCAAGCCCTTAACAGGGTTCTTACATGTGGATGTATTTTACTCCAGAGAGTCTGTTTTTGGAATTTTGCAGACATTTCTGGATGTAAAATACATAAAAAATGGACTTTTCTGAAGCAGTGGGTAAGACTGAGAGGTCTGTAGTTTCCTACTTGTTCCTCCTCCCCACCCCCGTTATGGATTGGAACTATGTCTGCCACCCTTCAGAACCACCCCATCCCTAGAGAGCTTTTGAGTAGACCTACCAGTTTATCAACCAGATTCTGTGCCAATTCTCTGAGTATCCTTGGATGCAACCCATCTTACCCTGGGTCTTTATCAATATGTTGGGCTGCCAGCCCTTTCAGGCCCCTTTTGCTAGTAAATGCTGGCTGCCTTATCTCTGGGACCCCCTTAATGGCTGCTTTGATGCCACTCTCTGGCAAGGACCCACCATCCTCCTTAGTGAAAACTGAGCAAAAGTAATCAATAAGGATGGCAGCCTTTTGCCTTTCTACCTCAATCACCCTATCTCCCTCTGTTAGCCTCACAATTCTCATTCCTTTCTTCCTTTTTTCATTAATGTACATGAACAATTGGTTTACTCCACTCTTGACCCCCTCTGCAATATGCAGGTCTGTGTCTGCTTTTGCCTCCCTAACTGCCCTCTTCACCTCCCTGTTTTTCAGCAAATATTCTCCCCATTCTCCTCATCCCACTTTTGCTTAAATTTGCAAAAGGCTTTTTTCTTGGCCCTCGCCACTTCCTTGACCCTTGATGAAAACCATAGTGGTCTCTTGAATCTATTCTTTTTGGGTACAGTTCTCATGCTTACCGTAGATGCCCAAAAGTGGCCTCCTTAATTGCCCCAATCTCTTTTCCACCCCATCTACTGTGTGCTGTTCACCCCTACTAACTTATCTCTGACCAGCTCCTTTAGCCTACAGAAATCTGCCCTTCTAAAATCAAGGACCTCAGCTCTTGATTGTTGTTTATCAGGCCCGAGGGCCAGTTTGAACAAAACAGAGTTATGATCACTGTTCCCAAATAGCTCCCCTTCTCCCACAGCTGCTACCACCTCATAGCTGGTGAGCACCACATCAAGAACTGCAGTCTGAGGCAGAAGGGTTGTTTGTCCGGGCAAAATTCTTGGATTAGACTGGCACTAGCCTTTACGTGAAGTTCTTGAGTGCAGAGTTTTCTTTGTTTTTATACTATAATTTGGGTGGCTACCCTCTCAGCACCTCCCATACTGTGAGCATGCCTTCTTCTGCCAAAATTAATTACAGTCTTCCTGGTGGGCTCCTAAACTAATTGTACCAGCAGATAGTCCTGGAATGCATCCAGCAAGACTTGGCTTCTGGTGCTCCTGGTCATTGGAATATCACAATCGATGTCCAGCAGCTTCAGACCACCCACCACCACTTCTTCTCCCTTAGCTAGCCCTCTTTCCAGTTCTTCCCTGAGATCTCTGTTCTTCTTCTCACCTTGCCCTGGTTGTCTGTAGAGCTACAGCAAGCATAGTTTCCTGCCCGAGGCTGCAGTGAGTTTCACTCACAGTGACTTACTCTTCCCATTACTACCCCTGGTGCACCCATCTTCTATCACATCTCTGCCCTCCTTGACATTAAGGGCTACTGCTCACCCTGTTCCTCCATCCCTCCTAAACATTGGATAGCCAGGGACTGTCAGTTCACAGTCATTATTTTCCAAAGCTCATGTTTGTGCTATGGCCACAATGTCCACCTCAGTGTCTGCCATCAGTGCCTGGAGCTCACTGATTTTCTTTCCAGCCTACAACTATCCTTGCACTTTGCATGTCTTCTCATGTCCTTGTTTTTCTTTGTGCTTGCACCCTTTACATTCCCCTTTTCCAAAGTCCCTCTACATAGTTCAGTATGGGACCCAGCTTTCTTTGTACTGCTATGCTGCTACATACCCTCAGATGTGGGAACACACTAGCTAGGATCTCCTTCTCTCCCCTTCCATTGTGGTTCTGCTAGACCCATTCTCTTCCACAGTCTGTTTAAATTTCCTCTACAGAGGTCACAATTCTGCCCCAGAATACAGCCCCCTCTATTGTCAGGTGAAGTCCATCACCCTTGAAGAGCCTTTTGTCCCAGAAGTCTTCTCAGTCCTCCACAAAGTGGTACCCCTTACCTTACATCATCTCTTAAGACATCTGTTAAACTCTTCTGTTACCTCCCTCCTTTTCACATCCTGCTTCCCCTCCCTGCCCCACACAGGGAGGACTTCAGAAAAGGCCAGGATAGCTAACTGTGCTACCAATCTTTCTCCCAGTCTAAGAAATTTCTACTTCACATTCTCCACTGACTGGTTCACCAGATCATTGGTACCCAGGTGTACCAGCACCTTGAGCTCCCCTCACTCCCTTACCACCAGCAACCCTATCCTGTCTAAATTCTGGATGGCAGATGCCCCAAGAGTGCACCAGACAATCCCACTCCTGTCCATCCCCCCCACCACCCTCTCTACCTTCCTGTTAACTGACTGCTCCACCACTTAGACTATCTTGGCAGACTTGTTCCCCTTGTGTGCCAACACGTTGCCTTGCCCTTTCCCATCAACTGTCTCAAAGACCTCCCTAGCAGAGTCAGGTGCCTGAACCTCAGCGATGAAGCTATTCACTGTCTGGATGGTGAGGGGTTGGACAATCCCCTGTTGGCAAACCCTGCTTCCCCTCCTCATCCCCTTCCTAATCACTGTCCCTCCCCTGGACCATTTAGTCTCTGGGGAAGTGGGGGTGTGGGAATGGGCTCCTGCTCAGCTGATGATGCAGCTGATATATTTTTACCCTTGCTACCACCATCTGAGCCGTAAGCTCCACTTCACCAAGGTCTTGCAGATGTGGCAGTACCCCCTCCTCCAGAGCATATCCATATAGAAGCGCACCCTACAGCAAGCACAATTGACTGGCTCATCTCTAAACCCCATCAACATAAAGACCTGTACTAAGCAGATGTCTGATTTAAGTCATAGCTCACCTAGGTGGAATCTAGCTGTAAGGCTGTGTATGTATTTTGTGTAATTTTAAATTGTTTCTCTGTCTCATCTTGCAGTGCCTGTATATTGTTTACCTGAACTCTGTACAACCTTATCACACCTGAAAATAGGCATTTGTTTTAGTCTAGTGTGCTTACCTGGTTAACAAAACTTAAAGAAATAAATAGTACATTAAAACAGGGATAAAATAAAACTACCTTATAGAGCTTACACAGATAGGGTGTAGCCTCAGAACTGGTTATAGCACAACATGAAAGGAGGTAAAACTACCTTGTAATGCTCGGCCAGATAGAGTGTGGCTCTAGGCTTGGGCTAGAGGGATGGGAAGAAGCCAGGGGCAGCGGAAGACTTTGGCTGAAAAGGAAAGGAAAGTACCTTGTTACTGCTATTCTTTTATGTTTATATTTCTATACATATTTTATTTTTTTGTTCTTCCAGGTGCTGGGATTATTAGCTTTTTTCCACCTAGGTATTCTGTTATAATATTTTAAGGTGTGTTGGGACATGTTTATGGATGCATAGAGGAATAAAATGTGCTTTTCTAAGTTAACAAAGTTTAGGATTTCTTGCTAGACTTGCCTTGCGCTCTTTTATTACAGGTAGACAATGTAGTTGTAGAGTCAGATATTAGTTAAAAACTGCAGCATTTGTGTCTGACCTCAGGGCAGCTATGGAGATTTTTAGGAGGTTGTTACGCAAACTTGCTCCCCTCCCCCCAGAAGCAGTGAACAACTGGGACACAACTGAAGGCAAGGGATTTTTTCCAGGCTGGTACAGTCAGGGTATTAGTTAAAAACAGCAGTATTTGTGTCTGACTTCAGAGCAATTCGGGGGACATTTTGGAGGTGGTTGAGCACACTTGCTCCCTTCCTGCCTAGAAGCAGTTAACTCCTGAAGCTTACCCGAAGGGGAGGGATTTGTCCTAGGTTGGTAGTGTCAGGATATATATATATTTTTTTCCAATTGTTTAACCAGGTGAGACACACTAAGCTGAAAGCTTGTTTACAGGTGCAACCTGGGAGCACAAGGAAGTTAAGTGTCTTTCTTGAGGTCACACAGTACGCAAGTGTGCACAGGATGTTAGTTGATAATAGCAGCAGATACTTGGTCTAGAGGGAAGGGAGGAAGCCGGGGCAGCTGAGGACTTTGGCTGATTAGGAAAGGAAAGTACCTTGTTACTGCTGTCCTTTTATATTTATATTATATATATATATATATATATATATATATATATATATATATATATATATATACACATATATATTTATTGAAATGTTTCACCAGGAAGGCACACTGAGCAACAAGTTCCTCATTTCACAGTGTGACCTGGGGGGGGGGTGTATAGTGAGGATAATAAAAAATAGATTATACAGCTAATGGATGGTAAGAACAGTTACAAATTATGTAGAAAACAGGTAGACAAAATAATGTAGCAATTAGGGTGCAGTACAAACAATTACAGCTTGTAAAATAATACAACAATAGGAGTACACAGATTTACAATACAGTATTACAGACGGTACAATAATGCGACAGTGCAATCATAGTGCAATGATATTCTGAGAGCTAGGCTCAAGGCAGTACACAAGTGCTGTAGAAGGAGTAGGGAGGGGAGTAGCTAATGAGAACTTTGAGGAGGTGAAGTGAAAAAGGGGGAGGGTAGGGAAAGCAGCCAAAATCTATTACCCCTTTAGGATTATGAGAACCCTGCAAGGGGAGCTGGGGGCTTGAGGGGGTGAGGGAAGACAGTCAAAACCTATTTTCCCCTTCAGGACACTGAGAGACCCTGCAAGGTGATAAGAAACTGGTAGGCAGGAACTAGGAATAAAGGTAATTAAGAAGGCTTAAAGCAGGAACAGCTGGAAGAGAGGAAATTGTGGAGGGTAGTGTTAAGGGAGTAGGTGGAAGAGGAGTGAAGTATCTGAGGGGGGAGGAAGCTCCAGATTTTAGGGAAGTGATGGGCAAAACCAGTCTGGCTGATGAGGGTAGAACAGCATGGGACCATCAAGGTACAAGTGTTGTTAGATTTAATGAAATGGGAGGGTGGAGGAGAGGTTGAGAAGGAGCATGAGAGGTAAGGAAGCAGTTCACCAAGCCAGAATTTGGAGGTCAGTTTGGCACAGTGAGAGAGGTGCCTGTTTGACAGTGGAGGGAAGGCTAGGGCATAATAGAGTTCACAATGATGGGTATGAGAGGGAGAGTCGAGGCCAAAGTGGCAGAATGAGTTGAAGAGAGTATCCAGTTTGGTCAGGGAAGATTTGGGAGGTGCGCCATAGACTACATCACATACATGTTTTGTGTGTGTGTGTGTGTGTGTGTGTATATATACAGCGTGTGTATGTATGTATATATATATATATATATATATTTTGTTTTTTTCTTCTTCCAGGCATTGAGATTATTAGCTTTTTTCCCCTAGGTATTCTGTTATAGTATTTTAAGGTGTGCTGGGACACTTTTTTAGATGCATAGAGGAAGAGAACGTCCTGCTCTAAGTTAACAAGGTTTAGGATTTCTTGCTAGACTTGTCATGCTTTCTTTATTGCTTCTTTTTATTACAAGTGCATGGCATAGTGGTAGAGTCAGATATTAGTTAAAAACAGCAGCATTTGTGTCTGACTTCAGGGTAGCTCAGGGGAATTTTGGGAGGTTGTTGAGCAAACTTGGTCCCTTACCCCCAGAAACAGTTAGCAACTCAGGTACAGCTGAGGTACAAATATCTAGATACTGCTGCTTTCTCAGGGAACCATACAGAGCTCTAGTGCTCTGAGCACTGTTGACCTGATTGTTTCTTGAGGAGGCAAGTGTCTAATCCCACCCTCACAGCCCGCACCCTCCCATCCCAAGGTTCACTTCACCTTTGTTCCTGCTTACCCCACATCATATCCTGTTACATCACAGGATATGAGTCATAGCACATCTAGTAACTAGGAAGAATATACAAGACAAGACTGATACACCAGGTAGAAGATAATGTTATTGAACAGCAATAGGTGCTATACAGTTATTGCTTTGTATCTTACTAGGTGAGGTTAGCACAAATGCTGAAATGTTTGGCACAGTGATTATTGCTTACAAATATGTCCTACACTGTTTGTGTTAGCAGGGCATGGCTGGAAACTCCAGTATTGATATGTTTGACACAGGGATTATAGGTTTGGATTTGCTGTACTACTGAAGTGTAACCAGTGTTTAAAGGGCAGATTGCTTTTGAATGTGCTTAGGGGACAGACTGCACTTATTGGTGGAGCAAGCTTTGTTGGTTGGCTAACTTTTCCATGCGGGTAAGGTATCAGAGAGCTGGGAGAACCATGAGTAGAACTGGAAAAAGGGGATGGGAGGGATTCTGGGGGTGGTAAGGGCATCCTTTTTCTGAAAATGAAGGTGGACTCTGGTGGATGAAAAGTGAGATTGGAAGGGTGATAGGCTGTGACAGCTGTGGAGTGACAAACTTTCTGAAAATTGCATGGAGAGTGAGAGGGTGTTTGGTGTACAGGCAAATAAGGCAGCTTAAAAATGAGATCAGCTGTTTACAAATGGAGCTTAGGCGGGGAATGTGGGTGCAATGGAGGACAATTCAGGGGCTAGGGAGGGAAGGAGGTTAACTGAAGGGGAGGACAGATCAAAGGGGGGGTGGAGAGGAAAAAAGGTGGCAAATGGGGTAAGGAGACAGGGGATCCCGGTTCAGAGAATACACAAGGGTGGGAAAGGGTAGGAATGAAGGATGGGAAGGAAGGAGGAATCTAAAAGTTTCAGTGTCAACAGCAGTGGGGTGGTGAGCAGAAGGAAGGAGGAGGAAATACATGGAAGTGAAGGGACATCAAAAAATCAGTTTGCAGTACTGGCAGGATTGGGTATGTGTTAGGGGAGTGCTGTGAGGAATAGCTGATGACAGACCAGGCAAGAGGGGAATGGGGAAGGCAAGGGGTTGAAGGGACATGTTATGAGGATAGGTCAAGTAAGGGGGTTGTGAGGAAGTGGGGGAGGGAAGGTATGAGAAGAAAGAGGTAGGGATGCATTAGAGGGAGGAGGCAGGTAGAGCCTGGTGAAGAGGGGAACTAAAATCAGAGGAGAAAGGGGAGAAGGAGGGAAGAGCAGAGACAGGGGACATTACAACAGGAGTGGATAGGGGAACAACTGCGTTGGATGAGGAGGTGGAGCAGTGGAGAGGAAGGGGACAGGATAAAGGAAGGACAAGGTGAGTAGAACATGAAAATAGGGGTGGGATCCTAGTGTTTGGAGACTATTCAGAAAGGGAACAGATGGGGAAGCAAGGGAGAGAGGCATAGTCACATATGGGTGGAGGCCATGGCAGTCATGACAGCAGAAAGTTTGGGTCAGTCTGTCCTGATTTATGCTAGGAGGGGCAGGGAGAAACCTCACATAGATTTGCACATTGAAACAAATGTCCTGGTGGGACATACATTAGATGTAGTCCAGAGGAGAGTTGAGGAGCTGGGTCTGATTTGTGAGGACGCAGTAAGATCAGTAACTTTCTCAGAGGTGCTTCCAGAACCCAGGGCAAGCATGGAAAGGAAGCTGAGGATAGAGGGATGGCATGGGCTGGTAGGTGGGGTAGGGAAGGATCTGGTTGGGCAGTGATCTCTATGTTAAGGACAGGCTCCACTTAATTGAGGATGGAAGGAGGGTATTGAAACAGAAACTGGGGGAATACTTAACAAACAATGAGAATTTAAACTAGAAGGAGGGGTGACAAGTGGGCAGGAGTCAGGCAGGATCCACTGGTAGGCAAGCCAAATGTGCTTATCCCCCATACCAGCAGCAAGGGACTTAGGAAGTGGTCAGGAGGGGATGCTGGAAAGGGAGAGCAGGTAGGGAGAGGGGGAAGAAAGTGGGGTGGAGGGTGATAACCTTGATTACTAGGGGTCTAGGGAACAAAACAGCAGAGTTACAGGCTCTCAATGCAGCTGAGGAGGTGGACATGGCGGTCATCACTGAGACATGGGCCACCTGGAAAACCACTATCAGGCAATCTGCCTTCTCCTACTGCTTCCCCAAACTCTGGAATGAACTCCCTCCCTAAATTCGCTACTCCTCCTCTACTGACTCCTTGTCTTCAGCACTAGCAAACTACCTCTCGGTAAATTGCTCCTGCACTTAAGCCACAAGGTGTCCCCTTTATCCCCCCCTCCTGATTGCCTGACCAGCGGCACCTAGCTTACGCTGTGGAGGCTGGCTTATCTATACCAACTTCAGCACTTCTAGTACATGGGCTTTACCCTGTCCTAAACACTCCCTGATACTGCCTGATCTTCACATTTTCTCCACTTAGTGCCACACCTCGTCTATCCAATACTAAGCCATTCTGTAATATAATCTATGCCTGCCTACTGTTGTTGTTGAACTGTACTGTTTGTCTTGTCCCTATTCCAACACACAATTGTATCCTGCAACTGCATAACTGAAACTTTCTCTGTAAACTGTTCAACTGAATCTGCCTACTGTATTGCTGTAATTGTGCTCAGCTATGTTCTACTGTTTTTCCTCGCATATGTAACTCTTGATAACCTGCGAGTTGTTGCCCACTGTACCCTCATCCCCCAGGCCACACCAGGAGATGAGCATCTTTTTGCTCAGTGTGCCATCCTGGTGGAACAATTTCAATAAATAAATAAATAGAGTCAGTAAAATGGGAAGTCATGATCATATAATATACATATGTTTATCCTAGAGGAAGGAAGGAAGGAAGGAAGGAAGAAAGAAAGAAAGAAAGAAAGAAAGAAAGAAAGAAAGAAAGAAAGAAAGAAAGAGAGCAGTAAGGTCCAATTGTCATTGTCTGACTTTGGTAATGAAGGGTTTGATGAAAGCTGGCTAACTAGAGTGGAAAGGAATGGCAGTGGGAGAGTGAGACCACTGTTCTAGTAGAGGTTGCAACCATCTATTGGCCCATGGCTGCCAGAATTTACTTTCACTCCTGAAATGACCAGAAAAATTCCAATGGAGAAAAAAATTATAATAGAAGGCAATTGGGTTCTTCATACCCAGACCACCAGTGGAACTAGGGAGGTATAGCACATTTCTTCTTATAGGGTTCAAATGGATACCCCATATGAGTGAAAACATGTTACCAAGCAATGGGACTTCCAAGAGGGCAGGAAGGGGGAAAGACAATGCTAAGGTAGTAAAGATAGGGAGTAAGTAGGAGTGTAAAATTACAACTTTCTTCTTTTTGTACTGGGACCATTGTTTCCAAAGTTGAACCTTACCACAGTAAACTAACAGCAGATTCCCAGTTGGCATGGGCTGGTGAGTCACCACCGAATAGGACACCCAATATCTTAAGAGGGGTTTGGGATAGTAAAATACCTCCTATATCAGTATGCTGTGGTATAGCAGTTCCCCAAAAGTATTCTACACCCTTGATTAAATGTAATTGTGCTCCAGAGATGGGGGTAAAAGAATGAAATAAAATGAGAGCCAAAAGACCTGAGGGGGATCTTTTACAAATAAAACTATATTGTTGGCATATGCTGCCAGTTTGACCTCTATAGTACGGTCTGGTGAGGATATACCATAAATGTAGG
Source organism: Neoceratodus forsteri (assembly GCA_016271365.2). Lineage (NCBI taxonomy): Eukaryota > Metazoa > Chordata > Ceratodontiformes > Ceratodontidae > Neoceratodus > Neoceratodus forsteri. The sequence continues at coordinate 622,564,890 of JADMNL010000023.1, read as the reverse complement.
GATGGACCAATATCAGGCCAATGCAGAACATATAGAGCAAGGGGCTCATGGAGCAACTCTGTTGAATCCAGTAAGGAGAGAAATTCTTTGTCCAACATGGCCATCAATAATGGGAAGAAGACTGGCTGCCGTATATAGGTTACGTATCTATGAGCAAAAAATAGGGGGAATGCCTTAATGTCATAAGACCTTAAATAAATAATTGTGTGAGACCCTGTTGAATGCCTTTCCTTGATCCAAGGTTAGGACATAACCCATGTATGGTGTAGAAGTGGAAAGTGAAAAGACTTCTCAGAGCAATACAAGGTTGTCATAAATGGATCTACCAAGAATGGAACAAGTTTTAACGAAAACAATAACTCTGTGAGCCACCTGGGCAAGCCTGGTAGTAAGGATTTTCATTAAAATCTTTAAATCAGTATTCAATAAACAAAGGGGCCACCAATTGCAGAGGTCCATAGTATCACCTCTTTTAAAAAGGAAAATCTGATCGGCTTCACAAAAGGCAAGTGGAGGGGATGATGTAAGACCCAGTGAAAGACTCATAGTAAAATAACCATTCAAGGAGGGGGCATGTAGTTTGTAAAATTCAGAGAAAAGGCCATCTGTACCTGGTGCATTATTATTATGCAAAGAGGCTATGGCCGATTGTACTTCTGCCCTTGTAATGGGTCCAACGAGTGAAATCAACTTCCCTTTGGAAAGGAGGGGGGACAGAAATAGAACGCAAAAAGGACAGGACAGAGGATGGGGGATTTTGTGCCGAACATAGCAGTCAAGTAGCAATGTATTTTCGTAACAATGCCATCTTTTGGAGAAACTATGTGGCCTGCAGGTGTACATAAGGAGGTAATATCGCATCTCAGTACTCTCTGCAGCTAGGGAAAGCATTATCACCACCACCTGAGTGAGCCAGTGTTCCAGAATGATGTTCTAAATTCAAATACTTAATTCTGTCATATTGTAGGTGCATTATTCATTCCCTAACTAAAGTGATTTGGGTGTTATTATCCAATTTTAACTGGTGAGCTGGGGTCAGGAAGCTCATGAGCCACGTCCAGAGCTGCAGATATTGAAGGAAGTGATGTCTCTGTGCTTTTGGAGACGAAGACCAGAACAAACGTTTCACAGCCAACTTAGTATCCTGCTACCAAAGGCCAAAATCACCATACAAGCATTGAATTGACACTCTGTCAAATAACATGTATTTTAATTGTAACTGAAGTGAGAAATCCTGCAGTGACTGCATGTTCAGTCTCCACAATGCTGCACCAGTGTGAATAACATTATTGCCAGCAAACAGTCCTCCCAGTAAAAGGTAGTCTGAAGTTTCAATAGGGGTTAAGGTAATAAAATATGTCCACACATGAGATGCTGTAAAGATATAGTCTATTCAAGTTGGTAAAGAATTTCTATAATAAGTAAAACCATCAGTTGTAAAGAGTGTTCTGTAGGCATCCTGCAGGGAAGCATCTTTTAGCACTTGGTTGAGAAAGTTAGTGTCGCAAAACAATTTGTCCATCTTTGCTCCTCTATCCAAAGTAGAAAGGCCACAGTGGAAGTCTCCACTCATAAAAAGAAAACATACAGTGTATAAATAGGGTTTGAGTTGTTTGAAGAGGTCAATGCGGTCCTTCTTCATTTGAGGAGCATAAACCGCAAGAAAACAAAATTGTTCAGATTGAGTAGAGGCATCCAACAGGAGGGCTTTACCAGGGACCACATCAAATAGTTTGTGGAGGTATAGGGCAAGACCTTGAAACAAGATCCAAATGCCATCACAACGGTCCAGACCTAGCGACCAATGTAAAGGGCCCCATTTCCATGATTTCTGAGTATGGTAAATGTCCAAAGTAGAGGAAAAGTGAGTGTCCTGTAAAAAATAGACATCATAAGGCAGGGATTGCAGGGTGGAGAAGAGAAGACATTGTTTCACTGGGCTTTTTATAATATTTATGTTGGGGGTCGTAAGAGACGGGATGAGTGCCATGATGAATCAAGAGAGAAATGAGGCATGGTTATATAACAGTCCCTGTTTTGGAGGAAGAATTAATACCCCTCTTGGACATCTTCTGTTGTTGTTTTTGAAAGGAGTCCAATGTGGGGGTCTACGCATCACCCTCTAATGGCTGAGAGGAAATGGACTTCAAAGGAAGAGAGTCTGTGTCCAAGCCATCCTCGGAATCCAGACCATCAGGATCAAGCATCTCATATTTATTCTTTAAGGAGAGACAGGGTTGTGATGGGGCTGCATCTGACCAATGTAAAGATCTCTTCCTGGTCATTATCATATGACTGGGAGGTGGGATGGAGGAGGTAATTGATTCTGATGCTGACAGGGTCAGACAGGATGTCAGACACCACAGGAGTACATTGGTAAGGAGGAGACTGCAAAGGAGGGGCTGAAAGTCCAAAAGGCAGCTGATCAGATGGGGGGTAGAAACCATCAAAGGGGGTAGCTAAGGAGGAAGGTCACAAGACAGAGCAGAGGAGTCATCGTCTGAATATGCACGGTGTCAGGTGAGATCCTTATGTATCACTTGTTGTAAGGACTGTTGTGCCTGTTCCACTAAGGAGTCAGGATGGATCAATTTTCCTTGTTGTGGCATGCCAATGGGTAGGAGTGGTAGAAGTGGCCGTCGTTATCACATAAATTACAATGAAGTTTATTGGAGTGGTGAGCACTAACATGGCCAAAGTTCAGGCATAGAGTGCATCAGAGCTTATCACATGCAGTGTTTAATTGTTGATCAGAGAAACATTTAAAACATGTCTTGGGTTGTCCAGGGTAGAAACAGAGGGATATGTCCCTTCCCAAATAAAAAACACTGGGCAGATGTCGTATTTCAGAAGGGCCGTGTTTCAGCTGCATCTGAAATCACTAATTCCCAGTCTGCTAGTGTTCAGGATCCAATATTGGTTTGGGATTGCCAAGCAAGGTACACTGTTGTGCCAACCAGTACTTGACGTCGAAGACTTTTATACCCTTATTTTTGAAACGAACTGCAACAGTGCACTGTGTCAGTTTCATCAGTGGGATAGCTTGAAAAGGTTTCCAGACAGGGGTATTTTTGGGATGTCCATTCTGTTGCCAAAAGTCATCTAAATAGGCACTAGTCTTAAAGCTTTCATCAAAGAATGGGTCAGCTGTAGAGCTGTACAGGGCAACTATTTCCTGACGGGAGAAATGCATGGAGTCCTCAAGGAGTGATTTACCTACATAAGCAAGGTCGGGAGTTGCTCCTATCCTCCCACATATAAGAGACGGGTTACATTCCAGCATTGTGTAAATGCTGGAGGAGTCAGGATCGAAGATGATTTTCAGAAAGACTGCCACCAGGCTGCAGAGGAGGCTAGAGAAGTCTTAGGGGGCTCATGGAGGTCCACAGTCAGGAGGGATATCTCATTGTCCACCCTTTCAGCCCAGGAAGGAGGGAGGGCAGAGCATCCACCGGAGTCCAAGGGGGTGGGTGGGTCAGGAAGAAGAGGGAGAAAGTCAGGAGCCATGGTGTAGGTAAAGGTAAAAGGTCATCCTGAGATGGAAGGGAGCAGGTCTTCAGGGTGTAAAGCAGCCTCTGCAGGATGAGAGGAAGAAGGTGCACAAAGGAAAGACAAAAATTCAAATCCTGCATGAAGGGGACAGGGTCAGTCCGAAGAGGAGCAGTGTTGTGAGGAGGGAAGCAAGGGGTACACATGGAAGAGACAGGGCCTGTAAAAAAGAGAAAAGTAGAGGAAACAGAAGGGATGGAAGGGATGGCAGGGACAATAGGCGCAAATACAAGGAAGGAGACAGGAAGCAATGGAACAGTAGCCTGGTAGCCAGAACAATTGGGGGACCATCAACCATCAACAGATTGTTCGCAGCCAGCATTATGCAACATTGTGTCTTTATTCCAAGCCAGTGGCAGGTAATCCATCACATAATGTTTGTGGGTACTGCATGTAAGTCCTAGAGTAGTACTGTGTGTGGACTTAGGATGTGTAACACTGGGAGAGGCTGGCAGCTTAGAAGTAGCAAGCATAGAAAAATTATGAAGAGGCAATGTCTGGCAGATAGACAAATCCACAGACATAGTAATACATGTTGGAGGGGTAGGAATGTAAGTTGTATGCTCACCTGGAGTCCAAGGAACAGCCATCGGTGGCATCTGACACGATGGCAACAGTAACACCTGTGGTATAAGTGTGTCATCACTCAAAGGGAGAAGAACAAAACTGGCAGTCAGCAAAGTAGTCAGAAGGGTGGCCAAAACTATAGAGTGGAGCCACTGCTTTACAGTGCTAACTAGGTGCTCTTCCTGTTCCAGAAGATCCAGGACATGCTGTGTTTTTTTTATTTAATGCAGTGTTCCTCCACAGCCCAAAGCTGCAGCCCAGTAAGCAAAGCAGAGTCCATGGTGGCAGGGAGCATAGAATCCTTGGCAGCAGAAGAAAGTAGTGGTTCCTCATTGTCCAGTAAGGCTGATACAGCAAAAATGTAATCATGTCCAGTGTTCCAATCGGTAGCCTTAGAAGAGGCACACATGGGGAGGGAGGGAGGCTCTCCTCCCCAGACACGTGACACAGGCAAATTCCCCATCTGCCATCTAGCCAATCTAGCCAAAAATGGTCCACGGTTGCTCCCTACTGCAAGAGTAGGGGAATTTTATTGGGGAAAAGGGAGTAAAATTCAAAAAACATTTACATTTTCCATATATACAATATTTATATTGTTACTTTGAGCAAACCAAATGCGAATCACAAAATTGCTACCCTATATCTGATAGCACAAAGCTAATCAGCATTTTCTGTCAACATCATCATTCATTCTTTTTCTTTTCCTTTTTTTTCATATAGGAAGTATTGTCTCACATGTTTTCCACAATTTCTTTAACATTGTTTGTGATTCCTTCCACTTATCTTCCTCATAAACCTGTTGCAAAGAAATGCATACGTTACAAATAATAGCTTCAGTGGGCACTTCTTGTTGCTGAATTACCAATTTACAGCATGCCTGCCAAATGTAATATTTTATTATGGCAAATATTACTTGCAGAATTTCTTTGTAAAAGAGATGCCATTTACTTGAATAATTTGCAAATATTAATTCTGAACAGGCTATTGCATTGAACAATTTATACTGCCATTCATTTGCTATCTTTGCCCATAAAATTTGTGCATGGTTATATTCTAAAAACAAATGTTCCTGTGCCTGCAGTATTTGCATACAACAAGTTTGTGGGCAACACCTTTCTGTAAGTTGCTTGTGTCTGTTGTTACTTTTCACATTTAGATGCCTATGTATACTTAAGCACAGCAAATCCCATGTGAAGTCAGATCCTGCTGTTCTTTAACTGAGACAGTAATATCTTATTATGGGTAGAGGAGCAGTTAGGTTTAACTAATTTACCTTTATGTCATCTGTTAGCACCCTTTGCAAACTGTGTGAGAGGCCTTTCAGCACCATACAATTCTGCTTAAAGTAGGACCAGCATAACATTCTGTGGTGATTTGCATATGCAGCCCATGATGCTTTGCATTGTATGGGCATGTGTGATTTTGTATTTTCTAATTTACCTTGTGTACTTGTTGCCATTATAATATCGTAAATTCCTTGTCTTGTACTTCATATTGCTGTCTGATAAGATACTCCCCAGTTTATCAGTTTCTGAAACATATTCTGTGTGTAATTTGGTACTATGTTTTCCTTTAATTTTGGTCTGCCTTTTTTCTCCAACCAGGCTAACTGACATATATCTATCAATTCCTTAATCTCTTCTTTCCAAGATTTAAAGGGTTGTGTATACAGTGTTTTAACATTGCAGAATAAAAAAAATACTATAATAAAATGTCAGTGGGTTAACCATTCCTAATCCCCCATGTTGGATAGGCCTATAGTTTGTGTCTCTTTTCACTGGGTTCAGGTGGCTACCCATAAGGCTTTGAAAAAATTTCTTAATAGTCTGGTCTCCATTTGTGTGTGTGTGGGGGGGGGATAAGTAACTAATGTACAGAAAAACTGGTATAATCAAGTTCTTAATGAACATTACCCTTTTCCTTTTTGAAATGTGTTTGTATTTCCAACTTGCAGTAATTCCTTCTGCCTGTTTCAGTTTGCTTTCCTAATTTAATAATGCCAGGTTTCCCTGTCCAAATGTGATTCCTAGTATCTGTACAGGTTCTTGTGTAATATCTTTGGTTTCATATGTACTTCATATGTCTGTACTGACTGACCCTAATTTAATCCCTATACATTTTCCATGTTTATACTAGAGCCAGAGTTTGTTGAGTACGCTGTTAATTGTTTGTGGATTTCTTCTTCTTCTTTAGTGTTTTTACTTACAACAATCGCCATGTCATCTGCATAGGCAAGTACTTTGGGTATTCATGTCCTTGTTAATGAGATCCCTTCTATTTGATCCAAGAACTGTATTCTTCTCATGAATGGATGTTTATAGTAGACATATAGAAGTGGGCTCAGGAGGCACACTTGTCTTACCCCTCTTTTCAAACTTATGGTATCACCTGTCCATCCATTCACTCTTGGGGTGATTGTAGCAGTTGTATACATGCATTTTACCCAGCTAATACATTTTTCTGCTATGTCATATTTCATTAGAACCCTAAATATATAATCACGTGAAAGCCAGTCAAATGCTTTGTGTTGATCTAAACTTAGTAATGCATCTTCTTCATTGCCTTCCTGGTGTCTATGAAACAATTCTCTGAGAATAATTATCATGTATACCTCTGTTTGGTATTGCACAGGTTTGTGACAAACTCATTAGGGGAATCAGAGATATGTGCTAACCTTTTTATCATAATTTTTCTAATACTTTAAAGTCTAGGTTTACATAGAAACTTAGAATTTGACGGTAGATAAGGACTGCTTGGCCCACCTAGTCTGCTCATTTCCCTACCTGATGGATAAGCTGCAGATCCTAGTTAACCAACAGCCTACTTTCTCCTACCCCCCATTAGAATCACCTTATGTCTGTCCCATGAATTCTTGAATTCCCCCACTGTTTTTGACCCCACAACCTCCTCAGTAAGGCCGTTCCATGCATCCACAACCCTCTCCATGAATCAGTACTTCCTCACATTACCTCTGAGCCATCCCCCCTCTATTTTCAAATTGTGCCCCCTTGTTCTTGCACATCTCTTTCTTCTGAAAGATGCTACCCTCTTGGACTTTGTTGATTCCCTTGAGGTACTTGAAAGTTTCTATCTTGTCCCCCCTCTTAGCCCATTCCTCAAGGGTATGCATATTAAGCTCCTTTAGTATCCCTTCATATGTCTTCTGGTGCAGGCCCTGAACCATTTTAGTTGCCCTCCTCTGGACAGCCTCCATCCTGTCTATGTCCTTGTGGAGGTGGGTTCTCCAGAACGGCATGCAGTACTCCAGATGGGGTCTCACCAACTGTCTGTACAGAGGGATAACAACTTCTTGTTTTCTACTGGTGATGTCTCTCCCTGTGCATCCCAGTAACCCCCCCAGCCCTCCTTACTGCCTTCTCACTTGCTTGCCCACCTTTTGGTCATCTGATATAACTACCTCCAGGTCCTATTCCATTTTTGTTGTTGTTAGTATCTGACCCCCCCTCCCATAGTGTACTCTTCCCCTGGATATTTGTTTCCCAGGTGCATTACTTTGCACTTCTTTGCATTGAATCTAAGCTGCCATACTTTTGGCCATTCCTCTAATCTTGCCAAGTTCCTTCTCATCCTTTCCACCCCACCTTGTGTATCAACCCTGTTGCAGATCTTTGTATTGCCTGCAAAGAGACATACTTTTCCTTCTAGTCCCTCTGCAATGTCACTTAAAAAGACATTAAAGAGGACCAGTCCCAGTACTGAACCCTGCAGTACCCCGCTAATAACCCCCCTTTCTTCGGAGTAGACTCCTTTACTATTACCCTCTGCATCCTGTTGTCCAGCCAATCTTTTACCCTGGCTACCACCTTGGGACCCACTCCAAGGCTGGCTAACCTGTATATTAATCTTTTATGTGGGACTGTGTCAAATGCCTTGCTAAAATCTAGGTAGGCCATGTCCACAGCCCCTCCCTGGTCTACTACTTTGGTCACCCAGTCAAAGAAATCTATTAGAGTCATCTGACATGACCTTCCTGCCATGAATCCATGCTGCCTTGGGTCCTGTGCCCCGCTGGTCTCTAGGTACTCAACAGTTCTTTTCTTCAGAAGTGATTCCATCATTTTCCCTACCAGTGAGGTCAAACTTACAGGTCTGTAGTTTCCTGCCTTAGCCCTGCTCCCACCTTTGTGAAGTGGAATCACATCTGCCCTCCTCCAGTCCTCAAGTACGACCCCATCTTACCATGATTTGTTAAAGAGGGTAGTTAGTAGTGTCACTAGTTCTACCCTTAGTTCTTTTAGAATTCTGGGGTGAATCTCATCAGGCCCCATTGTTTTGTCCACTTTTAGTTTCAAGAGTTTTTTCAGAAATCTTTCTTCTGTGAATGGACTGGTATCGAATCTGCTATCCAAAGTGTTTCTATTGTTTGGTTTAAGTACCTCCCCCTCCTCTTCTTTTGTGAATACTGAACACAAGTATTCATTCAGTATCCCTGCTTTTTCACTGTCACACTCTGCCCACATTCCCTTTCTATTATTAAGCCTCAGTATCCCTCCCTTGGTCTTTCTTCACTCCCTAATGCATCTATAAAAGGTTTTATCCCCCTTCTTAACAGAGTTGGCTCTTTTCCTCAGTTTCAGCCTTTGCTATTCTGACTGCCTTCCCTTCCTCCTTCTGCTTTAACAGATATAGTTCTCTGCCCTGCCCTTCTGTGTTTCCTTATGTTCCCAGAATGCTATCCTTTTCTCTTTATCCTTCCCTGCCACCTCTTTTGAGAACCATAGTAACGTTTCCCTTCATTTAATAAACAAATAGGCCTCCAGTTCCCTATAATTCCCTTATTCCCTTTTTTATATAGGAAAATTAGTTTTGCCTGTGTTTTGGTATCTGGTAATTGTCCCTGCTTGAAGAAGGGGCAACAGAGTTCTAGGAAAACATAAACTGAAGTTACAAACTCAAATGGGCAGAGTAGGTGGGGGCATAGACCCTTATCTGCCAACACTGTCTATGTATCTATGTATGTATCTATGTTATAAAGGTCTGTTAATATAGGTGCTAGTTGTTCTAGAAATGTTTTATAAAATTTGGTGGTCAAGCCATTGTTCCCTGGTGCTGTGCTATTTTTTAAGGATTGTATTGCTGTTTTAACCCTTTCTTCTGTTATGGGTCACACCATGTGGTCTTCTTGAGCTTTAGATAGACTGGGTACTAGTTAGTGGTCTATATACTGTGGGTGTGAGACCACTTTCAGGGGTATGCCGAAAGTTTGTTTAACATAGTTAACTATATCCATAATTTCTGTGTGGGTTGTATGTTTAGTACCTGTTTCATCCTCTAACTGTAGAATGATCTTCCTCTCTACTTTCATCTGACAATCTTTAAACGTCTCAAAGAATTTTTTCCTGCTCTCTGTCTCAAATCTGGCTTTTTGTTGCAGGGTTTTTGCCCTATTATATTGCTTTTGGTACATTTCATTTTTAATATTGTTCATTTGTACACTATAATCTAATTTTAACGTTTCTGTTTTTGGAATGAGGGGCTGCAGCTGCTTCCATAACTGCAGATACCCTAGATATTTGTTTAAGACTTGTCTTCCTGCCATCTTCTGAAAGAAGGACCTAAAACATACTTTAGAATCCTCCCACCTGTCCATCTGGGTGTCATACATACAGTACATTGCACAGACAAATGGATTGTCCATAATGCCTCCCATTCTTTTTTTATTCTATTTGATTCTAATAATGTTGTTTTTAACTTCCAAGGTCCCTTTTTTACTAGTTAGGGCATTACCACAGACCAAGGTCATTTCTATGGCCTTATTATCCAAAAATTCTATTCCTTTGGTATTTATATCCTGAACTATAAATGTTTTTGAAATAAAAAAGTAATCTAGTGTATCCATCTGGAAAATGGCCCTCTAAAACAGGGGTTCTCCCTGAATCATGTTTTAATCTGTAAGCATCTTGCAACTGTGTAGTGGTTGTAATTTCTTTTAATGCATTGGAATCACAATATAATTTAGTCATTTTAAATGCTCTGTCTGTTTGCTGTAAAGCACAGTTAAAATCTTCCCCCCTGCATATTATTTGTCTTGCTATGTGAAGGTAGGGTTGTATTTCTTTAAATAGCTCGATACAATGGTTTTTAATTTGGGGAGCATAAGTGTTTATTAATCTTAGATGGATTGTACCATATTGAATGTCAAGTATAATAGTTTTCCTGGTTCTAAATCTATTAATCTTGCCGCTTTTAATCTATTATTTGTAAAGAGTACTCCCACGCCATCACATGTGTCTATTCCTTGGGAACAGAAGGTGGTGACTTTATCCCATAGTTTGGTGGCTTGCCCTATTTCATAAAATATTTAATTCTGGTGTCTTGAATGCATATCATATCTGCTTTCCTCATAACTAGTTCTGAAAATATTGTTATTAACTTTTTCCCGTTCTTCAAGCTGTTTATTTTCAATGTCAAGATTTATAAGGATACCGTAATAATGATGGGGCCTTGGAATCTGTTCCTAAGGTGATTATTTAGGTCTGGTGTTCCATTTCTTTTTCACTGTGTCTCCTTTTCTCCACTTCTTTCCTTGAGGAGTGATCTATGGTAGAGAATGAGAGAGTAGAGGAATCTGGTTCCTCATCTTCCTCCTCCGTGTCCCCCCCAGGCTTTTTTTCTATGGGCAGTGCTTTGAATCTATTAGTTCTAGTCTGTTTACTTTTTCCCTTCAGTGTTCTCCTTTCTTTCCCTTTCAGTTCTGTTTCTTGTCCTGCCCTTGTTCTTGATCTTTTTTTTTATAGGTAACAGGTATAAATAGGGTTTCTGTTGGATCAGGTATAGTGGGAGGGCATAGCTTCATGCTCCTGACTATGTGAGCTACCTTCAAGATTAGCATGTTTTTCTGTAGGAGTTGGTACTACTTCTTTCTTGGTTGGTTTTTCTACCTCACTGCCCTGACTGTTGGCAAAAGGGAGGGGATCTTCCATTTCTTCTGGGGGATTATCATCTTCTTTGCTAATATTTGGGGTTTCCTTACCCTCTAAAACATCTCTTGGTTTGGTCTAGTTCCCTTTCTGCTGCTATACCCATCTGTGACATATTTTGATTTTTCTTTTCCCTCACAGGTGCTTTTTCTTCTCCTGTTTCTTAAAAATGGCCTGCATCCCAACTTCTGAGGCCTGAGCAGAATCTTTCTTTTGGGCCTGCATGATTAAAGCCTCATGTGATGTTCCCTCATCACAGTTGTGAGATGCCCATGGACAACGTACATAGGAATGCCTCCTTTCCTCACATAGATTGCAATGAAAAAGGTTCACGCATGCTGCAGCCAAATAACCTAATTCTAGAAAGTGTGTACACTTTGGTGTGACACAAGAATTACTGAGATGTAGACGTGAACCACACCTGTGACAGGACTTGGGCTGCCCTGGGTAAAAAAAACAGCTTCTGTCATGTCCTAAAAAAAACGCTGGGTAAGTGTACAATTCCATTATTAGACATGATGAGATTACATTTTACCCTCCACCCTCCTGTACAAAATTGCTCCAAATCAGTTATGGAAGTAGGGTGTTCCAAGACTTTGCAGCGCTTTTTCAGCCAAAACAGAATGTCAGATATGTTAATATCTTCATCTTTAAATAATATTGTTAAAGTACGAATAGCTGGGTTTGTAATCAGAATTGCTAGGAAGGGTGTCCACAGTGGTGTATCTTTCAAAGCACTGTATTTTGTCCAGAATCTGTCCAAACATTCCTCAGTTTAAAAGCTAATGTCAGAATTGTGTTCATCTGTATTAATGAGGGCATGTGCATCAGAAGCCTTTGCCCTCATCTGTATTAATGAGGGCAAAGGCTTCTGATGCATAAAATCATAGAGAGTTTTTCAGTAAGGTTTTCCCAATATTTAGTCTATCTGGAAGGGTATCTAGGCCCCCTTTGTAAAGCAGGCATACTGTGTTTTTTCTTGGTGCTGGTTCACCTTTGTTTTTAAATAAATTGGACATTCTTAGCATTGTTTTAAACAGTCATTGTTACATATGATCATGCAGTTTCTGTACTCCAATTCCAATAGGCAAATCCTCTGTTATTATTTGCTTAGTTAAAGCAGTTGGTTTAGGACCTTTTACATTCTGCCTGAGGCCTGGCAATATAGCATTTTGGGATATTACAGTGGCTGCTCCCAAAATTGTAGCTGCTACTTCTTCTCCTACTTTTTGTGGCAATATGTCAATTTATCTATGTATTTCTTTACCCGGTATAGCCAGGATAATGTCTGTGTTATTCTGATTTAATGTCTGTTGGGGCAGTCCCTTATTTGTAGCCTGCAACACATCAGTTTGCTTTACACAGTCACAATTTTCTTTTTTAGGTGAGAAGACTAGTTTACCTCTTTGTGTGACTACCACATTCTCATATTCTGTCACTTCAGGATCTTCAGGGTACAGCTTCCAAGTGTCTTCCGAAATCCACTATCTACCATGCATTGCACAATGCTGTTGCAGCTGACCATTCAGTTTTTGGCTGAACTGTATTTTGTTGCACCATTCTGTCAATTTGTTCAGCAGTGATTCTGGCAGTGACTCTCAAAGTTTTTTCTTTTGCTTGCCTCATTTTGTTATTTTCCTTTCAGGATCACTGGATGCAGTTTATAATGAATGGTAAGTGCCTATTAACCACCATAATCAGCAGTCACACAGCTCTGTTATGCACTGTTTAGAATTTTAAAAGTTGTTAACCACACTTCAGGACTTCCAAACAGTGGCATAACAAAAAAGAATGCACCAGAGTTCCATAATTCTTACACATAGAATGCAAACAGTGTTTTTTTGACCATACACTATACAAGATGATGGCTGAGGATCGGGTGACAACCATGGTGAAATCACCTCTCATGGTTGCTAGGGCTACAGTAAACCTCTTGAGCTGCGCTCTTGAGGTTTACCATGTTGCCCTAGCAAGCACTCGAGGTGAGTACAGTGTGGTTATCACCCGATCCCCAGCCATTATCCTCTATGTTGTGAAAGGACATTTTGTTTGGGTGTGGTCTGCTGAATCGGCACAGCTGATTCTTGCTGCTTCCTTAATTCAGGCTTTGCATGCAATATTTCAGTAGCCACACAAAAGTTCTACTCTTCTTCCACAATTTGTTGTAACAGCTGGCGTTTTTTTCCCATAACCTCCTTCAGAGTAACTTCAGCTCTGGCAGAATCCTCCTCCATATTTCCAGGACTAATGAGGTCATCCTGTGGTAAGGCTTCCAAGTTTTCTATTATTTCACCATTCAACATAGAATCAGTAGTTTCCACTTCAATGACCATACCATTTTCTGTTGTAATTGGATTCTGCAAGTTGTCCTCCACAATATCACTGGCTCCTGTGCTAGTAGTTGCTTCTATCAGTGGTGAAAACATATTTTCTTGATCTTCAGTCTCTTGGGCTGTCAAGGCTGGGAAGGACACCTGCTCCCCAGCCTCCTGCACATCCATTGTCTCTGCTGGAGCACTGAGAGTGGCCATCTTGGAAATGGCAAGCAATTCCCCTACAGGCAAGTAGGAGATTTTTTATTAGAACAAAATAAACTGATACAATTCTTATGTACGTAATACACAAAAAATAATACAAATCAAAAAGTGAGTACATCCAGTGATACATTTTGAAACCTTAGGTTATACACTTTCACTTTTCCAAAGTAATAAGTAATCCAAGAAAGAAAAAAAGACAAAAATAATAAATTCCACTTATTTCAGGGTGGATGGTACCACCAAATTTTTACAATTTTTCCACAAGGTTATAACTTGTTTATTTGTAAGATGAGCACAGTCTTTTTTGTAATAAGATTCAATGTATATATCAGCTTTAAAGTTGAACACTCCAAATGTTTGACTATCCAAATTTGCAGATGATTGCAGATTGGGTGTCATTGTCAACAACTCAACTGATGAGGCAGCCTTGCAAATAGCAATCAGTGAAGTTGCCTCTTGGACTGATTTTAATAGGTTAGAAGTAAATCCAGCAAAATGCAAAATCATGCATTTTGGAAAAAAAAATCCCAAGGCAACATATAAAATTGGATCTGTCACCCTGATGGAGACTATACAAGAAAATGATTTGGGAATATATGTTACCCCCAATTTTAAATTTAGTGATCACTGTTCATTTCAGATTAGAAAGGCAAATCAGAATTTAAACAGTATAATCAGGCATATAGCCAGTAAAGAGGCCAAAGTATTAATCCCATTGTATAGCTGTCTGGTCAGGCCTCACCTGGAATACTGAGTCCAGGTGTGGTCACCATATAAAAGAGAAGACATGATCAGGCTTGAAGGCATACAGAGAAGAATGACAAAAGCTATTACAGGATTAGCCAAAAATTCTTATAGGAAAAGGATGGAAATCTTGGATTTATATTCTCTATCTTATAGAAGATTCAGAGGGGACATGTGTATGCTCTATAGAGCTTTATAGGATTCAGTACTACAGGATGATTTAGGTATAAAATTTAACAAAGACTGAATTAGTATAAGTAAGCATCTGAAACAACTCTTACAGTCTAGATGGAACTTAAAGTTAAGAAAACAGTGGTTCACTCAAAGGATTGTTCCTGTTTGGAATTATTTACCTAAGTCAATTATAGAGAGTCTGGATATGGTATCTGTTAAAAATAGGTTAGATGTTGAATTTCCCAATAGGGTTTATGAATTTTGATTTAGAGTTATAGCAAGCTATAAGGATGTATAGTCCATATTTGCTTGATATTTTCCTGTGATTCCTATGATTTGCTTGCGCTCTTTTGAATGCCTCTATCTGTGTCCTGTAAATTTGTCATAAACCCATTTACAATGAGCTATCAATAAATGATATTTTAATATACTTATTATAATATGTAAAGTACTTGGATTATATTTCAACCATGGACCTCTGTAAATGCCTAACACTAATGCGTTATAATTTATTGACAAATATTCAGGCTTCTGTAATGTCTTGCTTTAAAGGTCCCAGAAGGCAGTTTCAAAGCTGAAGTCAAAAAAAAGATGACATTGTGTTTCAAATAGACCATTTCAGGTATCTCTTGGGCAATACCTTTCAGAAACCTGTTTATGTTTATGGTTACTTCTAACACTTAATCTTCCATAGCATGAGAGCCAGGTGTTATCCCAAAGGGATTCAGGTATTCTGGGATCATTGAGCATTTTTATGGTTATTTCAGCATCTTCTAGAGACCCATTAGGAAATATTAAAGTATCATAAAACTTATCATCTATTATTATTTAATAAATTTCCTTTTTAGGGCACAAGGTAACTACTTCTGTAGTAGCATCCCACCTTTTGATGTCTTTAAAGCAAGATATAAAATGGATTGAAATGACATTCTTTTTCAGATTTGGTGAAAATGTTTTTTCCCTTCTTTCCACAAATCGATTATTACATAAAGATATGTGTATACCCAACCATGCCAGTCTTTGCTGTGGCATTATATTATAATAAACAATTTGTATAAAAGAATATGATTGGGTTTAGCATACTCAAACCTCCCTTTTTTTTATAAATAAGTACAATTTCTTTTGATAGGGTCAAGTCTGCTATCCCACAATGCCTAAAAAAATAAACTATAGATCTGCGTCTCAAATTCCTCTGGGGGCCGAAACATGGCTGATAAAAATAAAAATATATGTAGCAATAATGTTTTAATTAAAAGTACTCTCCTTTGTTTTGAAATTTGCATGTTCTTCCATTTATTCATTAAAAATGTCCCTTCAATAAGTTTCTTTTCCCAATTACTTTTCTCTGCATTAAGTACCTCAAAAGTTATTCCTAATATTTTTAACCTCCCCGAAATTATGTGGACACCTGTAATAGGAAGTATTTTGTCCTCTTTCTGTCCCCGTTGTATTACCTTACTTTTTTGCAAGTTAATTTTGGCATTAGACATCTTTGAATATTCATCAAACATTTGCCCTACAGCTACTCCAGAGGTTTCATCCTGCAGAAATAGGCAGTTATCATCTGCATATACTAAACTTTTCATTGGCACTGTCCCCTCTGTAATTTGGATCCCTCTAATATCTATAGATTATTTGATTTTTTTGTAATAAAATATTAATTGCAAAGATATTCAGAATGGGGCTCATAGGACATCCTTGTCTTACCCCTCAGCACTAATAACTTTCTCATTGAACCCATTAATTAGCAATCTAAAAGAGCTTTCTGATAAATTGCTTTAATCCAGAAAATACATTTCTCTGGAATACCCTGGCAATATAATGCTTGATATAGGAAGTCATGAGAGATCCTGTCAAATGCTTTCTCTTGATTGATGGAAAGTAAAAAAAAAAACTTAACTTGTCCTGCATGCCTTTCTCCACAAGTTCTCTTACCTGTATTAAATGATCTGTAATATTCCTGCCTGGAATGGCACAAGTCTGAGATAGAGATATGAGTTTTGGAGCAACTTGGGAAATATGCTTAGTCAGAATTTTAGTGAGAATTTTTTGATCAGTATTAAGTAAGGATATGGGCCTCCAATTTTTTAACTCTGTACTGTCATCTTTCTTATATAATAGAATCATGGTAGCCTGTAACCATTCTTTAGGGCATTTGTTTGTTCTAGCAGTTCTGAGAATCATTTTCTGAGTATGAATTTGAGAACGTCAATGAATTTTTTATAAAATTCAAAACTCAGACCATCTGGTCCTGGTATCTTATGTGTAGGGAGTGCATTAATTGCTGCCTCAATTTCTAGGAGTGTTATAGATTGAGTCAAATGTTGACATTCCAGAGGTGTTAGATTTTTGGGACTGAAATCATGAAAATATGCATCAAGATTTGCCATTTTGGGGTTTTCTGTCATAAACTCTTCATAAGTGTTTTGAATGTAGTCTAGTATTTTACCACTTTGAGTTAAATGTATATTATTCCCAGTCTGAATTTCATAGATAATTTTACTCTTATTCTGTTTTTGATTACATTTAAACAGATCAAATGAACCTGTTTTAGGTGAGTTTTGAATTTCTGTTCGATGGATAATGTTTTTGCCCTGTCATATAAACATTTCTTCATTTCTGATTTAATTTGTTCAATCTTTTTTCATAAGTGTATTTCTCTGTTACCTGTAATGATATTAATTTAAACAATTGTGCTCTTAGTTGTAAGTACTTTAAATACTCCAATGTGGTTTTCTGTTTCCTTTCCCTCTGAAAAAAAGGACTTAAGCTGCTTTTTGGTTTCTATCCACCAGTCCCAAATGGAATCATAGTAAACAGAGATGGAAAGCCTGGCTTGTTAAGTTAAGCAATCCTTATAAATAACTTCATCTTCCAAAAGAGATGTATTCAGTTTCCAAAAATCACACCCTAATTTGGCTGAGTCTGATATCGTGACATATATATGTACTTTCTTATGATCAGAAATTACACTAACTTGCGTCCTTGCCTGTGTAATGATACTATATGTGAGATAAAATCATAATCTATCCTGGTGGAAATAGAGTTCCTATAATATGCATGTCCACCTGTTTTATGGAGACATTTATAATCATCTTTCATATTTGATATATGTAGTACATTTTGCAGTGCATAAGTATCACAGAATAATGTAACTGTGTTTCCTGTTTTATCATTCAACTCTAAGGGTTAATTAAAGTCACCACCTAGAATAACCAGTTTTGCTGTATGCAAATAAGGCTGCATAGATTTAAATAATGCTACTCTGTCAATTTTTGTTTGAGGTGCATACATAACCCCTAGTCTTATTTATGTTTTAATAAAAACAATGTCTAAAAAAAAACATCCTTCCTGGTTCAATATCCATAACCTTTTGGATGTGTACCTGCAAAGTAAATAGTATCCCCATTCCTGAACACATTTCTTCCTCCCGGGGAAGAGATTCATGGCCCCCATGGCCATAGTTTTTGTGTTTTAACAATGTCAGAAGTTATTTTTAATCAAGTGTCCTGCAAAAGAATGATATCAGCCTTAGACAGACTTAAAGATGAAAATAATGCCTGTCTTCTACAATAATTCCTGATGTTGTTCGCCTTTAAAGTCACAATATGTAAATCACGAGACATTCAAAAGACAGCCAGAAAATATAAATATTATTTTCAGTCTTTTTTTCTTCCTGGTTCTTTAAGAAGATTTCTCTTTCTTTGGCTTTGGGGGTAAATTATCTGATTTTCTTTTCCCACCTACTATTGTGAGCTCTTCTTGGGGGGGGGGTCATCTCTAGCTGATCTGATTGTGGTGGTGTTATTTCCTGATGTAGCATGAAATTCCACATCTTCATTTACTATGTCAGCCTTATTAGTCTCGTCCTTCCCTGAATTCTCTTCTGGAGGATCAGGAGTTGTGATCTAAATTCTGGTTTAGCTTTCTCCTCAGCCTCCTTTTGCTTCTGGGCTTCTAAGACAATTTCCTCTTGGTCATAAAAGGATCCTTGTTTGTGCACAGCCCAAGGACATTGTTTATATGAATGACCATATTCATCACACAAATTACATCTGATGGGGTTAGGGCAAAAATGGTATGAATATCCAACTCTCAAACAAAAATCACATACAGTAGTGTCACATGCATAACTCAGATGGGAGAGAGATCCACATCTATGAAACGTTTTTGGCTGTCCTGCATAGAAACTAAAACCTCTGTCTCTCCATATGTAAAAACTACTAGGAAGATGTTGTAACTCATTTGCTGTATTCTTTAGTTTAACTTTAATACAACATCCCCCCATCCAAATGTTATCGGTATCCATTATAGGCTGTGGGCATTCAATAGCTTCTACCCTCTGCTTCATCCAGTGGAAGATATCGAGAGATTCATGCTTACATTTTTAAACAGAATGCTAACCATTTTCCATGTTGGTTTTGTCAGAGGGATAACTGAAAAAAGTGTGCAAACTGGTGTGTTTTTTAGATTCTGATACTTCAGCCAGAATCAATCCAAGAGCACTGGTGTCCGAAAACTGACATCAAATGTCGTGTCTCTTGATGTATGTATAAGGGCAAAAACTTCTGTGGCTGTAAAATGCATTGCTTGTTTGAGTAACTTTCTTGCCACATAAGCCCTATCTGGCTGCTCTTCCAACCCCCCCCCACACACATATTTCAGGTGAACTGCATTTTATTCTTTTTGTAGGATCACCTCAGTTTGAAAAGAGGTCTGAGAGTTTAAAAATGTGGGGGGGGGGACCACTCTCTTTATCTGTACCAGTATTGTGTCCAGAACTATCTGCTGAAGTATTCTTTCTGTCTTGTTTATTTGTGGGCGTCAAAAGAAGTGTGTCCGTTACAGTCTTTTTTTGCTGTATGGGCACTTGATTGTCCATAATGTCAGCCCAGGATGTAGATGGAGCATTTAAAGTGTTATTTACTACTATATTACTCTGCTCATGAGTTTTTTTAGCTGCGTTTGGATCACAAACTTAATGCTTCTTTGGGCATTCATATTACTTATCGCTGTTGCGGTTTGTCTCTGGTAGTGTAATGTTTTCTGGGTTCCCAAGTTTATCTTAGTGGCTCAGACTCACTATTTTATTCTCCCTTAGCAACAGTGTTAGTGTCATCTGAATTGTAACATACTGGAGTTAAAATTGTGGAAAATGGGGCTGGTACACTGGTACTGAGAGTTGAGGCACTGGACACCACACCTCGCACCGTGCCAGTAACCCAGGTTTGGGAACAAGCCTGGCCAGACAGAGGTCGGCAGGAGAGAGAGAGGATAGAGCATCTGGAGGATTGCTCTCCTCTCTCAGGGTGGATCTAGGGCTTGCCCAGCACCACAGCAGCCCTTGGTGGAGACCAGAGGCACTGTAACACTTTAGGGCACCAGTAGTGGGAGGTAGAGCCACAACAGATGTCTCTGGCATCATTGCACACTCAGGCTTTGCTGGGGTGGTGGGGGAGAGGGTGTAGCTAATGAAGAAAACCCCTCTGCCTTCGAATAGGTGAAAGATGGTCTGGGGGTGCCAGCCAACCATGCCCAATGTTGGGCTCTTCACTTGTCTCCTCGCTCTCCTCCATTCCCGGTCACCTATCTAGATTCCAGATAGAGCTCCAGGATGACCTATCTCACAGTCTCACCTCAGGGGCTCAGAGGAGGGGGGGGCTGTTTGGCTGGGGACATGGATGGTAAGTGGGGCCTGGAGAGGAAAAAGCAAGGGCTTCAGATGGGTGGGATCATAGCAGACTCCTAGCGACCTCTCTGGAGAGAGTTCTGGAGGTCAGAGCAATAAATAAAGTTGTAAAAAAAATGTTTAAATCATATCTGTAGTGTGCTACATTTTACAAGGCAGATTCAGTAGCTCTGTGGCTATAGGAATTGTTTCTGACACCCATCCAGACCCGTTGTTGACTTTTTTCCAGCTGGCAGCAAGGAGCACTTTTTCAGGAGACCATGACTGCTGATCAGCAGAAGGTACAGTACATCAGGTTAACCTGGAGATGTACTTGGCTTCTGGTTTTCTTCTTTGGCTTCCAAATTTGTTTGTGGAACATCACCTATTCTAGTTTCCAAGTGCCTTAAAACGTTTTCCTCTTCTGCCAATAATTTCAGCAATTTGTCCCTTCATTGTTTTGCCTCTCATAATGTTTCAACAGATCTTGTATCTGGTTGCCTGTTGGTTGCTGTTAAAATATTACCTCTAGCTTGTAATTTAGCCAGTTCTTCAGCAGTGTGAATCTGAAAGTATTTTATTTCTGTTTGTTTAGCTCCCTCTTGTATTGTATTTACCGGTTGTAATTTTAAATGAGTTACCTCAGCCACCTGTGTAATCATTATGTCCATATCCATTTCTTGTCCAATATCTGTTGGTTCTTCAGTTATGTCCGTAGCAGCAAAATTAACATTTTCTGTAGTCCCTGCTCCAACCCCAACTCCTGCTCCATCTCCAACATCTCATCTTCCCTGGGTGGTCATCTTGTCAGATATTGGCCAGACAGAGGTTCCCTCTACCTGAGAGTAGGGGAATTTATTGAAAAAATAAATCATACAACAAAAATACAATATGAAATATGTCAACATAAAATTAAAAGAAGAAAATCAAAAACATGCAAAAACAGCTAAAGTTCATGTAACAGGTACATCAGAGTCAGTTATCCATGGCAGATTTCTCCAATGCACTTCCATTGAAGTAGAAGAAAAACTTCCAGATTCTTTGCTATAAATTCACTTCAGTTCTGCTGGGATATTCAAAATAATGACATCAATAGGGGTAACTTTTTGTTGTAACATAAGGCCACAAAGAGCAGTCCAAATATACCATTTAATAACTAGACAAATAATATTCAAGGTACTAGGATGAAATCTATTCCAAGAGTCATTATAAATCTCACACATCAGAACCTCTAATGACATTAAGGAAAATAATGGGGCGGACCAATGTTTAGCAAAAGATACCCAAAATACCTGAATAAACATACATGAAAAAATAAATGTTCCACAGTCTCTTCTTGTAACAAACACTGTTGTCTAATACAGTATCTTTCTGAATGTTGTTTATATTTCAAATTACCCTTCACATTCAATTTACCATGACAATTCAACCAATGAAAATCCCATAAATAAAAAGGAATTCTAGGATCTAGTAATAAGGCCAACTGCTCTGCCTGGAGCTTCAAAGGTTGATGAGGGAAAGTAATTGTTTCCATAAAGTAATCAACAAGTATTTTACTATAAAGTTGTTTCCTGTTAAGACCAATTATTAGTTGACTAGAAACTTTCCACATGCATAATTTCTGAAAAATTTCTTTATAGTAGTTTGGAAATGCTAAATTACGTTCTAGAACTGTAATCCTAGAAGTCTGCCAATCATGATACCAGTAGAATACTACAGTATACACATGAGGAACCCAAACTTTATCTTGATTTACTAACAGATGTCTAAGATGAACATAAAAAAAATAAACAATAAAAAACCACCAAGGGATTAATCATGTTAATGCCTCTTAATTTATGAGGTAAATATAACACATTTATTTTTATAGGATTAAGTCTGGAACCCCATAATGCTTTGAAAAATAAACTATACAATAACATTTCAGATTGTTTAGGAGGTGGATAAACTTTACTGACATAAAAATTGAGGTAATAATTTTATTTTTTTAATACAATTTATGCTCCTCCTCTTGTGTCCGGTCTCCACTCTTTCAGAAGACACATCACAGTATTCCCGCTCCACAATCTGCCTGGTCTCCCACCAATTCCCCATGGAGCCTTGGCTATACCCCTCAGGTGGGTATGGGGTGGGGCAGATACACCCCGAGAAATCAGGTTTCGTCAGACCTCCGATAGGTCACCAGGCAGGTGCAGGCTATCAGGGTCTCTGCACGGTGCTCCATCATCTAGGAGAATGTCTGATGATTTTCCCTTTTTCTAGGGGGAGTAGTACACACCCTGACATCATGGTATCACCACCAACATCACCACTCCTCATCCCTAAGTTGAGCCTCTATGCTTGCCATGCCCCTGACTTCTGCCAGGGGCCAGTCAAGCACCGAGCAGGGACCCCCCTCACTCCTGGGAGAGGAGAGCTGTCCATTGGATGCTAAATCCTCTCCCTTCCCTACCAACCCACAGCGACTCAGGCTCGAATAATTGTGTTTTAATCAAAAGCACACACTTCATCTTTCCCATTTTCCAACCAGCCATTTTGATACTAAAGCTTGTCCAAATTCAATTTTCAGCTTCCAATTTAAGACATCCAAATCTCCCTTTCCCCAAAGTAAACCTAATATTTTGATAGGATGAGAAGATATTGGAATACCCATGATCTCAGCCCCACCATATTGTAACCCTCCCAATAAAAGAACACGACTTTTCATTTTATTTAAGCAAGCTCCAGATACATCATAATACAGTGTAATAAACTCAAAGGCATTTACCAAAGAAACAGCATCCGTTGTCAACAGACAAAGATCATTCGCATAGACTCAACATTTTTGTGGACAGTGTAATGCATTAAATTGAAGAGATCTGATACCTTGATGAGCAGTAAACTTCCTCAACAAAGGATCAATACAAAATACATAAAGAAGTGGGTTGGGGAGGCAACCCTGCCATACACCTTGATTCACCAGAATAAGGGGA
This sequence comes from Neoceratodus forsteri, assembly GCA_016271365.2. Classification (NCBI taxonomy): domain Eukaryota; kingdom Metazoa; phylum Chordata; order Ceratodontiformes; family Ceratodontidae; genus Neoceratodus; species Neoceratodus forsteri. The sequence goes on along the minus strand of JADMNL010000023.1, from coordinate 622,541,738 downwards.
CCTAAAAAACCATTAACTATTGGAGTTACTGTGGCATTTCTATACAATAACTGCACCCATTTAATAATGGACAAAGGTATACCATAACACCTAAGCACCTCCCACAAATAATCATGATTTATGGAATCAAAGGCTTTATGCTGATCCAAAGAACATAAAAAACCTGGAACCAGAGTAGTACACCAAATTTCTCTAAGAAGTAATAAATGATCCAAAGTATTTGCATGGGTTACAGAACAAGCCTGAGCTGGACTAATTACCCAAGATACAATATGTAATAGTCTAGCATTCAATATTTTTTCCAAAAGTTTAAAATCAGTGTTTAATAAACAAATAGGCCTCCGATTTTCCAAAAGAGAATGTCAGCCTGATTTAAATATATATACCAAAGAGCCTTGTGCCATCTCAAAAGGTAAAGCAGCCCGTAACACATGAGAAAAAACCTGTGCCAATTCAACTGACAATGTTTTAATAAGCATCCATAAATCTCAGCAGGAAGGCCATCAGGACCAGGGGATTTATTTAGTGATAGGGACTATATTGCTTGAATGAATTCTGCACAGACCATATCCAATAATACTTCATTTTGAAGAGGATAGGATGGAATTTTTAAATCTTGAAAAATATCCTGAAAATGATCAGTAGGTATAGGTTGCTTTGAAAAACAGGAGCTAGAATAATCAGAGACTAATATAGTAATTTTAGCTGGATCTTGATGTAATTTACCAAGAGGATCCTGCAAGCTTAACATTTGTTGTGACTGAATCCTTGATTTAGTAGAATCAAAGGGACAAATGTTGACCATACCACCACATACCTCAAATTGTTGTTGAAAATTAAGTGCAGTCATTAGTTTTGAATGAAAATAACATAGGGTATTTTTTAAACATGTAATTTGCTCCTGATAATTATGAGCTGAGTCATGAGATAAAGAAATCAATAATTGTAATTGTTTCCTAGCATGTAAATATTGTTCATTCCATTCTCTTTTGCCCAAACTCTTTAATACCAATACAAGTTCCCTTTTCACATCCTCCCACCATTGCATTGGAGAATCATATAACAAATAAACAGTCATTTTTGCAGAAAGAAAGAAAATATTGAACCTGCATGGAACAGTGTTCTTTATGCAGTAAAGAAGAGTTACATTTCCATAAATTTCTCCCAATCCTGATTTCAGTCCCAATCTCCAATAACAGCATAGAATGATCAGAAAATTCTATGGCTATCACTGCTGCATGTACAATTCGGGAAAGTTTTGATAAAAAAAAAAAGAAATAGAAACAATGAAACATAGAATTTGATGGCAGATAAGAACCGCTTGGCCCACCCAGTCTGCCCATTTCTCTACCTAATGGATAAGCTGCAGATCCTAGTTAATCAGCAGCCTACTTCTTCCTACCCCCACCCCATAGAATTGCCTTATGATTGTCCCATGCATGCTTGAATTCCACCACTGTTTTTGACTCCACAACCTCCTCCGGAAGGCCGTTCCATGCATCCACAACCCTCTCTGTGAAACAATACTTCCTTAAATTACCTCTGAGCCACCCCCCTCTATCTTCAAATTGTGCCCCCTTGTTCTTGCACACCTCTTTTTTTGAAAGATACTACCCTTTTGAACTTTGTTGATTCCCTTGAGGTACTTGAAAGTTTCTATCATGTCCCCCCTCTCCCTCCTTTCCTCGAGGCTATACATATTAAGCTCCTTAAGTCTCTCTTCATATGTCTTCTGCTGCAGACCCTGCATCATTTTAGTTGTGCTCCTCTGGACAGCTTCCATCCTGTCTATGTCTTTGAGGAGATTGGGTCTCCAGAACTGCACGCAGTACTCCAGATGGGGTCTCACCAGCTGTCTGTACAGAGGGATAATAACTTCCTGTTTTCTACTGGTAATGCCTCTCCCTATGCATCCCAATATCTCCCCAGCCCTCCTTGCTACCCTCTCACATTGCTTTCCCTACTTTAGGTCATCTGATATGACTACCCCCAGGTCCCTTTCCATTTTTTGTTGTTGTTAGTATCTCACCCCCATTGTGTACTCTTCCCCTGGGTTTTTGTTTCCCAGGTGCATTACCTTGCACTTCTTAGCACTGAATCTAAGCTGCCATACATTTGACCATTCCTCTAACCTTGCCAAGTCCCTTCTCATCCTTTCCACCCCACCTTGTGCATCAACTCTGTTGCAGATCTTTGTGTCATCTGCAAAGAGACATACTTTTCCTTCCAGTCCCTCTGCAATGTCACTTACAAAGACATTGAAGAGGACTGGTCCTAATACTGAACCCTGCGGTACCCCACTAGTAACCCCCCTTTCTTCAGATTGGACTCCATTTACTATAACTCTCTGTGTCCTATTCTCCAGCCAATTCTTTACCCAGGCTGTCATCTTGGGACCCACTCCCAGGCTGGCTAACTTGTATATTAATCTTTTGTGTGGGACTGTGTCAAATGCCTTGCTAAAGTCTAGGTACAGAGCCCCTCCCCGATCTACTACTTTGGTCACGCAGTCAAAGAAATCTATCAGATTTGTCTGGCATGACCTTCCCACTGTGAATCCATGCTGCCTTGGGTTCTGTGCCCCTCTGGCCTCTAGATACACAACAATTTTTTCCTTCAGAAGTGATTCCATCATTTTCCCTACCACTGAGGTTAAACTAACAGGTCTGTAGTTTCCTGCTTCTGCCTTGCTCCCACTTTTGTGAAGGAGAATCACATCTGCCCTCCTCCAGTTCTCAGGTACCACCCCATCCTCCCATGATTTGTTAAAGAGAGTAGTCAGTGGTGTCACTAGTTCTACCCTTAGTTCTTTTAGAATTCTGGGATGAATCCCATCAGGCCCCATTGCTTTGTCCACCTTCAGTTTTAAGAGTTCATTCAGAACCCTTTCTTCTATAAATGGGCTGGTATCAACTTCTGTATCCAGAGTGTTTCTACTGTTTGTTTTAGGTACCTCCCCCTCTTCTTTTATAAATACTGAGCAAAAATATTTGTTTAGTATCTCTGCCTTTTCACAGGCACCCTCTGCCCACCCTTCCTCCCCTTTATTAAGCCTCACTATCCCTCCCTTGGTCTTCCTTCGCTCCCTGATGTACCTATAAAAGGTTTTATCCCACTTCTTAACTGAGTTGGATATCTTTTCCTCGGTTTGGACCTTTGCTGTTCTGACTGCATTCCCAGCTTCCTTTTGCTTTAACTGATACAGTTCTCTGTCCTGCTCCTTCTGTGATTCCTTGTACTTCCTGAATGCTTTCTTTTTCTCTTGAACCTTCACTGCCACTTCCTTTGAGAACCATAGTGGTTTCTTACATCATTTTGTTTTGTTTATTTGCTTCACAAAGGCTTGTTACCTCTGTGATGGCAGTTTTATTATCCCCATTGTTCTTCCACCTCCTTCCTGCCCATTTGCTAGTGCATTCCTTAGGCACTCACCCATTTTGGCAAAGTCAGCCTCCTAAAGTCCCGCATTTTTGCCTTTGTATGGCTTGACTCTATTACTGTGTTTATTAGAACCATACTGTTCGATGGTCGCTAGTTCCCAGATGGCTACCCACTCTACATCTGTGATCCTCTTCATCTCCATTTGAGAGAACCAGGTCTAAGATTGCTCCTCTCAGTGGGCTCCAATACTAGTTGTCTAAGGCATGCCCCCTGTAGGGCATCTAGAATAACCCCACTCTTCAAAGTGGCTGCTGCAACTGCACTCCAGTTAACATCTGGCATATTCAGATCACCCATCAGCAATATCTCCCCTTTTTCTGCCATTCTAAGTATACTTCCTATCATTTCCTTGTCCATTTCCTCCCCCAAGAAGGGGGTCTGTATACAACCCCTGTGTGGATTGTGGTGCCTTTGCCAGTCTTCAAATTTACCCACAGTGCTTCTTCTCCTCCCTGTTTACCCTTTTGTTCTGTTGCTTTGATTCCTTCCCTTATGTAAAGAGCTACTCCTCCTCCTCTTTTACCCTCCCTGTCCCTCCTGTAGATAGTGGATCCTAGTATGTTTACATCCCAGTCATGGTTTTGTGTGTACCATGTTTCTGTGACTGCCACGATATCTAGATGTTCCTCCTCCATCAAGGCCACTAATTCAGGAAGCTTGTTACTCAGACTATGGGCATTGGTACTCATTGCTCTCCATTTTTTGATGGCTCTACCTTCTGTTGCAACATCCCCCACTGACCTTTCTACCTCGGTCTTTTTCTCATTTAGTACCCTGTTTTGTAGGGAGAGGCTGGGATTTTCCTGCTGCTTATCAGTGCTTGTAGATTGTAGGCCTTTGTGAAAAGTAGGTATACTTTTTGGAAAACATGAGAAAAAAACATCAATGAGGTCTGCTCTGTGTAAGAAGTTATTCAAACAAATGGAGACCCAAAATAGTTTAGAAGTTGTAGCATTTCTTCCTTTATCCCTTTTCCCTAAACCAAAGTTAAAATCACCTCCTCAGTGCACTGTCTGAGCTGTATGTAAAAATGGTTGAATTAGTTGAAAAAGGGTCACTTTTTCAGCTTTCGATTGCATAGCATAAACATTAATAAGCGGAATTGCTTCCCTTAAAAACAGATACCTAATAATAAGGCCCTACCAGGCATTAGATCCAACAACTTAATACATTAAAAAGAAAGACCAGAGAACAAAATAGCAACACCTGAACATTGGTCTGTCCCCACAGATCAATACGATGGGCCTACATACCAAGCAGAGGTGGCAAGTTGAACCTCAGATAAAGTATGGAGCCTAGTGTCTTGCAGAAAATGAACCCCAGGTTGTTGTAAAAGTAAAGCTGAAAAAAACTATACACTTTTTCCATGAACTCTTAATGCTATTCACATTAATTGAGTGTACATGGAATGTCATAATAGGATACTAAAAATTAAAGGATTCATCATGATTTTTTCCCCACCACTTCTAGTACCTAATCTTGTTCTATATTTAACATTCAGTCATTGTGGGTGACCAGAAGGCACAACAGGTTGTTGGACGAATCTTCCTCAAGGCCTGGAATTGCCTCCCCTACAGAGACCAGAAAGGAAGAATCAGAAGCTACTTCTGAATCACTCTCTTCTCAAGGAAGAGACTAAAATCTACTCTGTAAAGGGACCACCTGGGTTTTAGCTAGTTTTGATGCTGGAATTGCTTTCCCTGACCTCTTGCTTGCCAATATACCTTTCCAGGAGTTTTTGACAAAGTTGGGGCCATCAGTACTGGATCCATTACTTGTGGCACAAGAACAGGTTCCACTTCAGGAATAACAGACTGAGGAGGATCAGGAGGGTCCTCAGGGAGATGGTCTACAGTAACTGAGAGATCCATCTCAGTTTCAGAATAGGATCGATAACAGGATCCTGTAAAGGAGTTGGGGGTAAAATTATTTAGTTTGCTGTCTCTGGGCAATAGCAATAAGGAGCCTTTGCTCCTCCCTGTCAGCTCCAGGGTTAGTATTGTGAGCTGCCTAGGAACAACTTTGGTAAGAATGTCCTGTTTCCTCACAAAGGCTACAAATGAGCTCATTCAAACATTGTGAATTGACATGTCCTAATTCATTACACAAAGAGCAACAGACTTTATCACAAATGCTACTAATATGACCCTCAGACCCACACTTGTAGCATGCCATTGGTTGCCCTGCATAAAACAACACCCCCATCTCTACCCAGAAAAAAGGAGTTTGGTAAGTGTTGAAGGCCATCTCCAATAGATCTAAGCATGACCTTAAAACGCCAGCCACCGGTCCAATACTGTTCACTATCAAAAACTGCAGTAGGTCCCTCAAGAACAGTGCAGCATTGATTAATCCAGTAAATCAAATCCTTCACACTCACACCTTCATTCTGAAAAAGCACAGTAATATTCCTTGTTGCAGGTTTTATAAGGGGAATAATCTCAAAAGGAGCCCAAAAGGGGGTATGCTTCACTTTATTATATTTGCTCCAAAATCTGTCCAAACTACTAGAAGCTTTAAAGCTAACTTCATCAGTATGTTCTCCTGAAACATGACTCAAAGCATAAATTTCAGCAGCAAAAAATCATAACAAATCTTTTAAAATAGTCTTTCCAATGTAAACCCTGTCTGGAGCTATATCTAAGCCTCCTTTATATAATATACAAACTGCATTGTGATGTTTTGCTGGAGCTCTAGGTAAATGAAATAGTGAAGCAAACATTTTACATGCAGTGTTTGGTTTTAAAGAATTCAGAGGAGCATCAGGTATAGGATCTGTAGAAAAAGTTTGGGTCAAGGGATTCAAGGCAGCAGTTTCTTTTTGAGAAGTCATTAATGGGGCAGAATCTAAGTTTAAAACAGTAGGCCAACCATCAGGTACAGGCATTTGAATGGGAGACATACCTGAAACCCATTAAGTTTCATCGGGGGAATTTTCCCATCCTGCAGCCGATAGTGCAGCAGTAACAGACCAGTCAGAAGAAACCTCTGAAACTTGCAAAACTTTCCAGCCATCAGAAGTAAGCCGAGCAGCTGTGTCAAGACCTGGGGCATTGTCTGCAGTCACCAAAACCTTTGATGCTACTGTGTCAGCAGCTGAAATCAGCTGGGTGTCTGAAACTGACAATGGCAAAGACACATGAGAAGCAGCCTCTGAATTTACTGGCAATGGGCTCATAAAAGGAATTGCAGGAGAAACAGAAACATCAGGAGAGTTGATAGAAAAGACTTCCTCATCCGAGTAGTTTTCATCCACCCAAGTAGGTTTTTGCTTTATCTTAACATCAGAGGGTGCTGATTCAGATACAGGCAAATCAAATAACAAGGCCTCTAGTTGTGCTATAATTTCCATAAGCTGTTGATTTTGACATTCCAGTTTTAAATATTCATCATCTTTTTTAACTTGCTCCGTCTTTGTAGTAGAAGTACCAGATACAGAAGATACTAAAGGCTGGTCTCCCACTAGCTTCGTTCCAGAAAAATGAGAAACAGGAGGTGGAATGGTCCCTCCTGTCTCCTCCACAACCACCTCCTTCACCAGGTCCACACCAATGGCCACCATGATGGACAGCAACAGCGCCCCCTATCAAAGAGTAGGGGAAGATTTTATTTAGAGAAACTAAACAAAACAGATACAAAAAGATCATCATACAATAATAACATACATTCACCAGAACTACTAAATACAAACAAAAAAGATACATAGAAAAATTAAAAGGAAATTCATATGATTTTGTCTTTCATAAAGGGATCATTATGCCATCTTATTACCCATGCTTTGTGAAACATATGTTGCTTTTCAAACATACATTGTCTATATATTTCTTGTTCAATAACGCATATAACAGTATTGGGATCCCGGTACACCTATTGCAGAACAAACTTGCATCATGATTGCCATAATATACATTTTATAAAGGAAAAAATCAACTGTACCAATCCCCCATCCAACCCCAACCTCCCCAGACTGAAACCGCCAACCACCTCTGCATAAGTCGCTGTCTTCCAATTTGGGTTATCCTATTTTGTGCTATCTGTCTCCACAAACCATGTACAAAGGGACACTGTATAAGAAAGTGATACATAGTTTCTTCTGGTGCAACACAACTCAATCTAGGACACATACGTTCTTCTAAACATTCGTGTTTAGCATTTCCCTTTACAAATAACTGACCATGAGAGCACAACCACATAACATCCCATACCCTCGGAGGAATATATGGATCCTTTCAAGACTCTGTCACTCGAACTTGATGGTTTGGTGCAACATCTTTAAATTCAATAGATGAGATACCGATCTGTGTTTGTATTGTATCATATACTAATTTACTTGATTTTAGCAGTATAACTTGTGTTGTTAACTTCCATTTTTTAAACTTCTCTAAGGCTGGTCTAAAAAAAAACACATTTCATCGTTATCTGGGCTGGCAATATCCCATGTTCATTCCACACTTGATAAAGGGGCCAATCCATCATCTGGTATATAAGGTCCATAAGGCTACACTTGGTCTTGTAAGGTCTAGCAAATTTGTGTGAAAAAAAAAAACACTGTAAAAAAATACCACAGGATTTATCAGATTCAATCCCCCTTTTGCTACTGGCAGGTACAAAACCTCCCGCTTAATGGGATTTAACCAATTTCCCCAGATCAGCTGAAAAACGAAACTTAAATGTGAGACTTCTAATGCTTGTGGCAGAGGATATATAGCACTAATAAAAATATCAGAAGCATCAACATTTTAACTACTGCAACCGTTTTCTTTTTGGTTTGTTGCCAGGTCCTCCATACAGCAACCTTTGAGGAAGCTACCTTCATTTTTGCTGTCCAGTTTAACATCCTGTTATCCCCTCTCCCAAACCATAACCCTAAAAATTTAAAAGGGGCCATAGACACATTTATCCCTTGCAGTTCTTCCAATAGAGAAATAGTGCCACTCAGAGGATAAATAACACTCTTCCCTTTATTAATCCAAGCCCCTGTCATTGTTGAATATCTGTCAGTTATCTCCAGGACCTGGACCCCTGACTCCTGATTTGTGACCATCACACATACATCATCTGGATAAGCTATTGCTCGAACCTCCACATCACCCTCAATAGGCTTAATTCCTCTTATACACTGATCTTGTTGAAATGACCGGGTCTAAACAAAAGATATAAAGCAGGGGGCTTAGAGGTCATCCTTGTTGCACCCCACGTGTAATGTTAACATACATTCCTAACTTCCCAGTCACCAGAGGAATTGCTTGTGCATTCTCGTATAGCAATTCTACCCATGCTACAAAGGCAGGTGGAATACCATAAAATTTCAATACACAAGAAATAAAGTGATGTGGAACTCTGTTAAAGGCTTTTCATGAACCAATGACATAATATATCCACTCAGATCTCCCCCTTTACCTTGTTCAAACAATTCCCTTACCAATAATAACTTATGCTGAATTAAACCCTCTGGCACTGAACACGCCTGTGCCATAGAGATTAAAGTAGAAGCTGTAGTAACTAGTCTATTATGAAGTATTTTCAGTAAAATGTTATAGTCTGTATTCAGTAAGCTCAGTGACCTCCAGTTTTTTAAATCTGCTCTCTCTCTCCATGTTTAAATATGAGAATTTGCACTGCAATACAAAAATGAAAATCTACTTTCAAACACCCATCACTCAGTTGAAAACCACAACCAAAATTTATTTTAATAATGCCTTAAAGGATTTATAAAATTCTGAAGGCAGCGCATCAATTCCTGGTGCAGTGGCTCCTTTCAGTTTACTAATTACCAACCCAACTTCTTCTGTAGTAATAGGTTTTATAAGGTCTGCTACATATGGCATGGTGGGAATATCTAGTTTAGAAAAAAACTGTCACTATTGTCTCCTCAATATAGGGGGAAGTATACATCTCAGGCAAGTATTTAGTTACTGTTTTTAAAATTTCTGGACCATCAGATACCAGAATTCTACCCTTAGTCTTAACTGATGCCATGAACCTATCTGATGCTCATTGCGTACAACTTTTAAAGGCATCCCCAAATCCAGTTTTACAAAGCAAACAAATCCTATGCTCATTTAACATAGAGGTAGCCCTAGGGTATTGCAATCCCTCCATTTCTTTTTTCAAATTATAAACCTGAGTTGTTAAATTTATGTGCTGTGTATTAATTGCAGAATAAACCTTAGCCAATTGAAACCAAAGTTTAAGATATCATTTATACTGATTAGTCCGAGACTGTGTGGAATAAGTCTGAAATAATGACTTCAATCCCTTTTTTGTTACCTCCCACCAAAAACTAATATTGTTTGCTAGAACTGCCACTGACATCCGTGCCTTTAAAAATTATTTCACATGCTTAACCAAAGTATCGTATTTTAATATAACTACACTCAATTTCCAGTAACACCTTCCATATTGGGGGCCTATTACCCCTCCTAACACAAAACATAGAATTACATAGTCTGATGTCTCTAAACAGATTGTATCTGCCTTATGTATTCTAAGATTGATTTGGGTAAATAAAAAGTCCATCCTGGTGGACAAAACTCCCCTATGGTACGTGTGGCCACCTTTTGAATGTAAAGTCCTAAAGGAGTCTTGCAAGATACACTGGACTATTATTACTTTTAAGCAATTGGAATCACAAAATAATTTCTTTGTAGCAGCTCCTCTATCTTGCCTATCACCCACACAGTTAAAATCCCCTCCCCAAAGAATGTGCTTTGTCGTAAACAGGAAAGGTTTTATCTCATTAAAGAGATTTACTCTTTCTTTTTTTGTTAGTGGAACATATATAGTGATTAATCTCCAACACTCCCCTTTATACATAAAATCCAATAATACTGCTCTCCCTGATGTGATTTCTACCAGTCTAGAAATTCTGAACCCATTACCTCTAAATAATACCCCAACACCATCACAAACCTCCATTCCAAATGAAAAAAAGGGACCCCAACACCACAGTTTCTGGGCTGCTCTAACCAAGGAATTAGTATTTAGCCTAGTGTCCTGTAACAGACAGATATCACATCATAGGTCTTTTAACACTGTAAACATAATCAATCTCCACCTTGCATTCCTAATGCTATTACCATTAACTGTAGCAAGACTAATATTCAAATAAGACTCTTGGTAAGAAGAAGGAAGTTTATTCTGGGGTGTTTTTTTTTACCTCAAACTTCTCCTAACTCTTACACCTATCTTCTTTCATCTTTCCTCACTCACCCTCTGCTCCTTAGGGTCTCCCTCTGACTCCTAAGAGTGAGGAGCTAAAGAAGAAGCATCAGAATCCCCCCCCCCATTTGGTTTCTTGTGAATCTGTGGTCAGTATCTCATATTTATTAGTCAGTGTAATCTCATGATCTTCAGGCACATAGGCCTTAGCTACTTTGGATCAAGGCCTAGACTGTCTAATGCCTCTTTTCTTAGCTAAACTTTTAACAGTTAGAGTGGGGGGCATTTCTACATGTTCATTTTCTCTCTCAGGAACAGCTATGGGTTCACTCACTATAGTATCAACCTCGTGAGGAACAACAGTCTCTTCAGGTACTGTGTTAATATCTGTCTCAGCCACAATAAGCACTACAGGGGGTGAGGAAGGTGGAGGGGGTGTAGTAGTGGAATTCGTTTGGTCAGGTTGGGGCCTATCTGCAAAGTTTTTCCATTTCTCTATGTCTTTCTTCTGCACTTCTCTTATAATAGTATCTTGACTCACACAGTCTGTACAATTGTGCATAGCCCAAGGACAGGATTTGTACGTATGACCAGTTTCTACACACAAATGACACTTTAAATCTTCCTGACATTCTGAACTGTTATGACCGAAGGACCAACATAGATTTCATTTTAACCTGTCACAGGCAGAGCCCAAATGTGTATAGGCCCCACACTTGAAACAGGCTTTAGGCTGCCCAGGATAAAAACAATGTCCCCCTTCACTCCTCAAAAACAAACTTTTTGGTAAATATACTGGGCCCAAGCTATTATTTCTCAAACGTACTTTATATTTCTTCCCCCATTCCATAAATTTTCTTTGTCAAATATTGGTTGTGAAAGATCAATTACATCACATCTTTGTAGCATCCAATGGGTAATATCATGTACAGACACAGATTCATTTCTAAACAATACTGTAACATACTTGATGGTAGGTTTAGTCAAAGGGATTATCCTAAAGGGCAACCATACTTCTATATATTTTAGAGTCGTATTTGCACCAAAAATGATCCACACCTTGTACAGTGTTAAAACTGACGTCATATAGATTTGTACCTGAAACATGTATTAATGCATGGATTTCATTTGGAAAAAAATACAATGATACTTTTAATGCATTTTTACCCACATACAATAGATATGGTGCAATCTCTAAACCACCTAAATATTCTAACCGAACAGCATTACATCTTTGCAAGGGGGGAGCCAGCAAAATGGTCCTTTCTTCTAAAATTCTCCCATGCAGTTCTGGATTGAGCTGTAAATTCCTTGTGCTTTTATGGAGAAATCTGTTCTGTCTCTATTCTATCTCCTCACCCTGCAGGCCTAGTCTCAGAGCCTTCATAATCAGATGAGGTAGACGCTGAAGAATTAGGCAGTTCACTCTCCAGCACTTCTCGTAATACCTCATTACAATCTCTTTTTCCCTTTTAATCAGTTTTCCCCATATTTCCCATCAATTCACTGATGTCTTGCACAGTTTTGTCCTGACAATTAGTGTGTCCTGGTATTGAGCTGTGTGCAGGATTAAGGATCCAAATTACTGTTTCTCCCTGTTTCACCCTGCATTCAACAGCAAGCGTTCTAGTGAAGTCGGGGAGATCCCTTGTTGTTTAAGTTTTTGCAACTAGCTTTCTCTCCCTTTCCATAAGCATAGCTCTGGCATTTCAATTTGTTTGCTTGTTTTAACAGTAAGATAATCAGTACTCACAGAGTCAACTTTCTCGTCCAGGTTGAGGAGGGTTCCCTGCTGTGTTGAAGGCCAAGCAACATCTGTCACTCTCTCTCCCCTGCCAGCTCTGACTCAGGTGGGAGGAATTAATTTGATAATAGTACATCGCAGGGCTCATTTGCAGAGCTGTCAGCTGCAGTCTTGCCACCACTGTGCTGTTCAGCTAGAACTTTCATTACCAGTGCTGCTTCTCTTACAATGCTTGAGTCTAGTATTTCTATCAATTCACTAGGCAGTTTTGCTTCTGTAGTGCCCATTTCTTTACTGTGACATAATCCTTCATACCTCAAGGTTTTATTTTGCTGCAATATACATGCCAGCCAAACCTCATCTGAAGCAAATAGTCCTGTAGGTGTACTTGCAGTTCCATTTGCAACATCAGTCACCTCTTTCTCAGTTTCCATTGCAATTGCAATAGCATTTTTGGTCTCCTGAGCTGGACCTGTGGGTTGGGAGACCTGCACACCCACAGGTACACCAGCAGAATGAACTTGCAAGGCTTTCTCCTCCATGACTCGAAGCCCCTACTGTAAGATATGGGGACATTTTTATTTAGAAATCATACAAAATAATCTGAGACATCAGGAATGACAAAACATACAGTTCATATATAATTAATTAACATAAGTAGAGAAAAAGAAAAAGAAAAAGGGAAATCGTAACCAAATTGCAAAATTCCTCTTCTTAACCCATATCACGCTATTGGTACATCATTATCAGTAATCCATAGTAAGTTTCTCTAACAGCTTTGTAATCTTCTGTTATCCATTTGTTTTGTTTCCATAAAATAAATACCTTTTAGGTCTTTGAGAATTTTATTGTACAAATCATCATAAGTAAACTCAATTTGTTGTAGGGTAAATAAACACCATGAATTCCAAATATGTGATTTAATTACTACCAAAATTATTCTCAATGTACCTTTATCCCATTTCACCCAGGTATGTGGATACTCCCCATACATTAAAGAAGTATAAGATGTCTGCTGAAAAAGTATCCCATTAGTTTTATGATACATAAAATCCCAAAACTTTGTAATATAAGTACAAGTGAAAAACAAATGTGATATTGTTTCCAACAATTTAAAAAAATGTTGGTCTAGAACAACTTCTTTCTTATAGTTTTTTGTGTTTTTGGTTATCTTTTACATTAAGTCGCTCATGACATGTCAGCCAATGTATGTCCCTGAATTTTACTGGGATCCTTTTTTCTGTGACAAACTCCAAGAGGATGTCCTTATTATCTAGAGGACATTTAGGAAAGGTGTCATGTTCTTTAAAGTAAGTTTCACATATGAACCCATATAGTTGTTTTTTGGATTGCAATAATATTCTTTCCCTTCTTATCCCCCATAATGTCAGCTTGAAAAATATCTCTCTTAAATATGGTGGTGTCCAGGGTAAGATTTGAATCAATTTCAAATGGTCATTTGCCCAGTCTGAGTACCAAGGTAACATTGTATGCAGTAGGGGAGGACCCCAACACTTATTAGTCTGTATCAGTAAAGGTTTGAGATTTGTGTATAAAAACTGACAGAAAAAAATGTTAGGGTTAATAATGTTTTGCCCCCCCCCTTGTTTTATTGGTAAATAAAGTATATTGCGTTTGATGGGATTTAGTCTACTTCCCCAAAAGGACTGAAAAAAAAGACTGTAAAGCCTGACTTATCTTGATTTAGGAACAGGAAATATTGCACTTATGTATGTAAAAATTGGAATGAGATATGTTTTAAAAAGATATACTCGTTTCTGAAAACTCATTTTTCTTTGATTCCAGCTTTGCACCATCTGAGTTCCAATTTGTAGTTTAGCATCCCAATTATCTATATCCATTTGTGTACCTCCAAAATTTATCCCTAAGATTTTTACCTTTCCTGATGTGATAGAAATTCTAGCTATATTATCTGGAGAACTTCCCTCAACACTGAAAGGTATTCCAATGCTTTTAAGGAGATTTAAACAGGTTCCTGAATTGGGGTAAATTCAGCAGAAGGGCAAACAGCAAGGAGAACAAGGGATAAATGACAACCAAGGAAGGGGCTGGAGTAGAACAGTGAAGCAGTCTAGGGAGGTCAAATCATGGAAAGCCATGTGTGCAAATGCCAGGAGCCTTAGCAACAAGATGGAAGATCTGGAGGCTGTCATGGTACAGTCAGACCTGGACATTGTGGCCATCACTGAAACCTGGTGTAATGATAACCATGACTGGGAGATGGCCATACCTGGCTACAACATATTCAGAAGAGACAGAGCAGGCAGGAAGGGAGGAGGAGGCACTGTATGAAAAATGACATAAGGGCCACACAGATCCAGGAGGAACAAAATGGGGTAGAGATACTGTGGGTTAGCTGAAAGGAAAATGGGGCAGCCATCCGCACAGGTGTGGTCTATAGACCACCAGCCCAGGAGGAAGAAACAGATAGGGAGTTGATGCTAGCCATCCAAGGATGGCGGACAAGGGTGAGGTAGTACTGGTTGGAGACTTCAATATACCAGATGTGGACTGGAGCATCCCAGCAGCAGCATCAACTAGGAGCAGATTTATCCTGGACTCCCTTCAGGGTGCCTTCCTCAAGCAACTGGTCATGGAACCAACTCGGCAGAAGGCAATACTGGACCTTGTGCTCACAAACAGGGACAGTGTGATGGGGTAACAGTGGGGGAGCACCTGGGTAACAGTGACCACCAGTCATTGTGGTTTGAAATCACAGAAAGAGCAAAACCAAACCACACAAAAACACGTATCCTGGATTTTAGGGGGGCAGACTTTGGGAAAATGGGGAGATACTTGAAAGAGGCATTAAGGAAATGGGACAGGAATCAGGGGTTGAGGAACAGTGGGCAGTATTTAAAATGGGGATTATAAGAACAACAGAATTATGCATTAAGCAGGTTAGCAAGAGGAAAAAGGAAGAGGAGACCATTATGGTTTTCCAAACAGGTAGCAAAGAAAGTGAAAGCCAAAAAGATTGCATTCAGGCAATACAAAAGACACAGGCAGAAGGGGATAGGGAGAAGTACCAGGAGAAACAAAGGGAGGCAGGGAAGTCAGTAGGGAAGCAAAAGCTCAGACAGAAGAACACATTGCAAAATCAGTGGGTAAAGGGGACAAAACCTTTTACAGGTACATAAGTGAAAAAAGAAAGACAAAGGAGGGATAGGTGAGACTGAAGGGGGAGGATGGGAGCAGCGTGGAGGATGACAACAATAAAGCTGACATATTGAACAGGTATTTCTGCTCAGTCTTTACTAAGGAAGAGGGGGTAATGGGTCTGAAGGAGTACAAGGGTGAGAATGGTGCAGAAATGGACACAAGTCCCTTTACACGAGAAAGGGTCCTGAAGGAACTGGAAGTAATAAGAGCTGATAAAGCAATGGGGCCAGATGGGTGCACCCAGGTCCTTACAGAACTAAGAGAGGTGGTGGCTGAACCTCTGGCTATCCTGTTCAGCCAATCACTGGAAACAGGGAGGTACCAAAGACTGGAGGACAGCAGATGTAGTCCCTTATACAAAAGTGGGAACAAAGAGGAAGCAGGGAACTACAGACCAGTCAGCCTCACCTCGGTAGTGGGAAAGATCATGGAAGCACTACTGAAGGAGAGATTGGTGAACATCTGGTTGTCAATGGACTACAGGACCCAAAGCAGCATGGTTTCACCAGGGGAGGTCATGTCAGACCAACCTCATTGAATTTTTGACTGGGTGACTAGGGAGGTGGATCAGGGAGGGCAGTGGACATGGCCTATCTGGACTTCAGCAAGGCCTTTGACACTGTGCCACATAGAAGACTATTACACAAACTGGGGAATATGGGTGTGGGCAGGACAGTAGTGTGGTGGGTAGGTAACTGGCTGGGTGGCAGGACACAGAGGGTGGTGGTAAATGGCTGTCACTCCACAGAGGGAAGAGTAACCAGTGGGGTACCACAGGGATCAGTGCTGGGACCGGTCCTATTCAACATCTTCATCAGTGACATTGCACAGGATCTAGAAGGCAGAATTTCACTGTTCGCTGATGACACAAAGCTCTGTAACAGAGTAGACACACCAGAGGGTGTAGACAGAATGAGAAGGGACCTGCAGAAACTTGAAGAATGGTCAAGGGTTTGCAGTTGAAATTCAATGCAAAGAAGTGCAAGATAATGCATATGGGCACAAAAACCCTGGCACAATATATCAGTTGGGGGTGAGGATATAGTATGCACCAAGCAGGAAAGGGATCTTGGGGTTGTCATCTCTGATGACCTCAAGGTAGGGAAACAGTGTGATAAGGCATCAGGTAAAGCAAATAGGATGCTGGGATGTATAGGCGGGCATCACCAGCAGGAAAAGGGAGGTCATAATTCCGCTACACAAGACACTAGTGAGGCCCCACCTGGAGTACAGTGTGCAGTTCTGAGACCATACCTCACGTAAGGACATAGACAGGGTAGAGAAGGTTCAGAGGAGGGCAACAAAGATGGTGCATGGGTTGCATCACAAGTCCCATGAAGACAGGTTGAAGGAACTGAACATGTACTCCCTGGAAGAGAGGAGGGAGAGAGGTGATATGATAGAGACATACAAGTATCTTACAGGGAGGAACAGGGTGCAGGAAAACACTATTTTTAAGTGAAAAAGATGTTTCAAGACTAGAGGGCATGGGATGAAGTTGGAGGGAGGATGATTCAGAGGAAACATGAGAAAGAATTTCTTCACAGAATGGGTGGTGGACAAGTGGAACACCCTGCCAGAGGAAGTGGTGGGGGCTGAAACATTCACGGGATTTAAGAATGCATGGGATAGACATAAAGGAATTCTAGAGGGCAGGGGTAAGGGGAAACAGACTTCTAGGAAAACAAACTGAACTTACAAGCTCAAATGGGCAGACTAGGTGGGCCATAGGCCCTTATCTGCCGACACTGTCTACGTATCTATGTATCTATGTTTCATATTCATGGCATGTCTCTACTGCTTTTTCTGCAGAGCTACTGTCTCCCACCTATATTACTACAACATCTGCATAAGCCATAGCTTTAAATGGGAGCTCTGCATTTGGTAAATGTAACGGCTGAACTTTAATTGCTGTATTAAATATCCGTAAGAGAGGGCCGATACTAAATGCATACAGCGGGGTCTTTTTGGACATCCCTGTCTAACCCCTTTTTTGTACATGTACATATGGTCCAATAAAAGCCATTAACACAAGGCCTAACTGTGGCAGTCCTGTACAAAGCTTGTAGCCAATTTACAAATATTGCTGGTATGCCATAATACAATAAGATTTGCCATAGAAAATTATGATATACATTGTCAAAAGCCTGTTTTGATCTAATGACAATACATAGCCTTTTAAACTAGTTAAATTGTGTCTGTCAAACAGTTCTCTTAATAAAATTAACTGATCTGTAATATTAGCACCTGGTACTGTACATGACTGCAGGTGATAGAACGTGTTTAGAAACTGCCAGCAGTCTTTTATTTAACACTTTTGTTAACATTTTAAAATCATTATTTAATAGACTAATTGTCTGCCAATTAGCTAACTCTTTTCTATCTTCCTTTTTATGTAAAAAAAATAAGTACTCCAGAAGCTATCTCTAATGGTACCCTGTTCTGTTGTACAGTGATATTATAAACTTCTGTAAGTTCCCATAAAATTTCTTGTCCCAAAATGCTATAAAGTTCTGTGGTTAACCCATCATATCCAGGAGATTTCCCTTTTGTAAGTGATGTAATGGCATCCAACACCTCTACTGTAGTAAAGGGTTGGATTAAACCATCTATCAGGTCTTGAGGAACAATAGGTATTTCTAGTTTCTGAAATAAAGGTTGAAAATCAAAACAAGCTGTTTCAGATTTTTTAAATAAGGTTTCTGCATAATTGGATACAATATTTAAAATCTTAGATTTAGAAGTTTGAATCTTCATTTGTGTATCACATAATGCCTCAATTACCTTTTTTTAATCCGATCCTGATTCCTAATAAGGGGGCAAACATTATCAAATGTGTCTTGCGCACCAAATTTTTGTTGTTGCTTAAGGTTTTCTATTAATTTTCCATGATACTGTACCATTTTTTATTTTCAGTTCATTATTTGGTCAGAAAAATCATGCTTTCTTGTTTGTGAAAGCGTATATATGTATTGTAGCTGTTTCCTGTGTTATAAATATTCCACATAATCATTACTTTGAGTTGTTTACAATTCCACATCAGAAGGTCGCTAATCTTATTTTTAGTTTCCAGACACCAATTAAATGGGTCATCATACAGATCAAATAAAGATTTTTTACATGTAAGAAAATACGCAATATTTTGTAAACATGCAATCTCCAATAAAAGGTTAGGGTTAAGTTTCCAGTACACTGGACCAATTATTACTTCTAGAGAACCACAATTTATTTATAATAGTTTGTGGTCAGAGTATTCCACTAAAGTTACTGAGGAGGTTAGAATATGTATGAATTTAAAGATAAAGACAAAACCAGTTCTTGTGGATAAATTTCCTTTGAAAAATGTTTTGTCCCTTGTACACCTATGTGTAAGCATAGCAGCCTTTAAATTAGCAGTATGCACTACATTATTTAAGGCCGTCATATCTCCAAATATCTTTGTGGTCTTGGTACCCTCACTCCTATCTAGTTTGCTCAACCCACAATTAAAATCACCTCCAAAAACGACATTCTGAGCTGTATATAAATAAGAGCTAATTTGATGGAATAGAGTGGTACGATCAGCCATTAATTGAGGGGCACAAATATTTATTAGATGAAAAGACACATTCTGAAATCTAAAATCAATTAATAATACCCTGCCTGGTAGCAAATCTACAATTTTGACTACAGTAGGTTGTATTTGATGAAAATGAATACCGACCCTTGTGCATCTTTCTGTAGCTATAGACCAAAAAGGGACTCCTATATACCATCCTTTAGTAGCTGTTGCTGTCTCAGAAATAGTGTAGAATATGATATCCTGAATAAGAAAGACTCTGGGGGGGTATGATTGTAGAATATGAAAAAAACACCCCCTTTTATAATTATTTTTTATACTGTTAACATTGGATGCATAAATTTGAAGTGATGACGCTTAACACATTTTAAGTAATTAAGGTCATTTTATCTTCTTTTTTTTTTTGTTTTCCCTTTTTGATTCTTACCCTCAGGTTCCTCATGTTTTTCTCCTGTTTTTTCCCATTCCACTAGAGTCTATTGTGTATGAGAATCAACAGAGGAGCCCACAGATTCACTATCAGAGGCCTCAACATCAAAAAGGACTTGCTATCTAGTGGAAATTTCAATCAGTACAGTTTTAGGGACTTTGGGTACTGGCTGAGATCAAGATTGACGTCTACTAGTAGACATCCTTTTCTCCTTACCCTCATCCTGTTTGGGGGGCATAGAAGCCATGGATCTCAAATCTTCCTCTAGACAAGTGTCTGCCTGCAACACCCCAGATTATTTCTCTGCAGATTCCACTAGAGGAGTGGAAACATCACTCCTTCCATCTATTTCAGCATTGGTGTTCTTATCTCCAACTAGTTCCATGGTAGGCCTTGTCAATACTTATGGTTGGGATGTGGACACTAACGTTTGTTCAAAAATCTTTTTGTTGTGTGCTCTCTGGGCAGTAGTTACCAGAAGTTTTTGTTCCTCACTATCTGCAGTGGAGTGTTTACTATGTGCAGCTTCTGTACAGGCTATGTAAGAATTACCTTCAATCCCACATAAATTACATTTCACAGTGCTCCTGCAATGACTACTAGTATGCCCCACCTCCTGACATAATGTATATTTAATTATATCATACACACTACTTATGTGACCAACTTGACCACATTTGTAACCAGATTTCAGCTACTCTGGGTAAAACAGGACTCCTCTGTCTCTCCCCAAGAAAAAACAGTTAGGTAGATGTTGGACCTCCTCCTCTTCAGTTCTTAAAATAACACATATTTTACACCCTCCTGTCCAAATTTCCTCTGTATCAAATATAGCTTCAGGAGTATTTGTCACAGAACATCTTTTTTTAACCAAAAAAGCAGGTCATCAACACTAACCCCCTTGTTCCGGAACAAAACAGTGACAGTTTTGTGTGTTGGCCTAGATAAAGGGATAACTTCAAAGGGGTCCCATAAAGGTGAATTCTTGGCCAGATGATATCAGGCCCCAAATTTGTTCAGGTCACTCCCTAACTAAAAACTGACATTGAATATATTCTCTCCAGATACATGTATAAGGGCATATAATTCTGTGGCAGTAAAATGCATGCTTTCTTTTAATAACTTTCTTCCTACATAGATTCTATCTGGAAAGTTATCAAAACCTCCCCTGTAAATAAGTCTTACTGCATTGTGTCTCTTGGCTGGGTAAACTGTATTAGAAAAAAAAGAAGCATAAGATTTTTTTGTTTGTTCTGGAGAAGGACATGAAAAGCCCTCCTCTTCTAGAAGTACAGTCCTATTCCTAATTTCAGTAGGTATATTTTTAGGGATATCTGAAATGTCTGAAACATCACTCATAGGGTCCTCTAAAATGTCCTGTACAGCATTTTCTTCTACCACATTCTGCACTGCACCCAAAACTGGGTGCTGCGTAAGTTCCAGTTCTTTAGGCAGAGCTAGAGGAGAAACTGAGTCTATTCCTTCAGTCATCAACAAGCTTGATGCTGTATTATTTTCAACATTAACAGTTCATGAAACTAGTTGATTACTCACTGAAGTAGAAGATGTTGAATGTGGTGTAGAAATCCCTGTTATCTTTATAGGGGCAAAGCCAGAAACCCATTTGTCTGAATCTGGTGAGCTGACCCACCCTACTGCTCTCAAGAAGTCTTCAGCTGACCATTCACTGTCAGCAACCAATGATTCATCTGCCCAATGTAACTTATTTGTTGTTCCTTTCAGTAACATTTGTTCTTTACGGCGAGCCTCTTTAGCAGCTGAAAACATAAAAGTTGTAGCCGCAGTTTGATCGCCTTCCTTCCAGCAGTAAACAATGCTTGAATCACTCTGTGCCTCAGAATGGTCCATTGCCATGACTACCTCTGGTAGCTGTGGTCCCGTATGCAAGCTCGAGTCACTGTCCAGGTGCTTGTTCAAAGGAGAGAAGCATCTCAACAATTCCTGCTTCTTCTGTCAAAACAATGTTTCTTCTCTCTGCAAAAGCTGCTGTAAAGTAAGTTTTGTATTGTCTTCTGTGCCATCCATATTCCATTCATTTATATTTGTACCGGATGTTACCACTGCAGTACTCGTCTCCTTATGGGTTAAATCCATGACTTCAGATGATGGCATATTTGTAGCTGCTTTGAAAAAAACTTCAGTCTCCATAAACCCAGTAGCTGAGGAGGAGAGCAACTCCCCGACTTGTTGCACAACCTTCTCCTCACACATCAGTCCAGAGACTGACTCGGCCATCTAGAAATGGCCAGAGGTTCCACCTACTGCAGAGTAGGGGAATTTCCCCCGGTGTCCTGGCCAACATTCCCCTTCCCATAAAACCAGTTTGTGCAGTTATCACAAGGTTGTCTGTGGGTGTTGATGTGTGAAATGGCTGCCACTACATGTTCAGTCACTTCACTGTCAGTCCCGCATTGCTTGTAAAGTGCTTTGGGATACAATGTGTATGAAAATCACTATATAGAAATTGATTCTTCTTCATCTCCTCCTCCAATGGACCATGCTATTGTTTTTTTAAGTGACTTTATATAACTGTTGAATGCTTTACTGTTATCTTTATTTGTATTATCGGCATGTTTTATTTTCATGATTTTCTTGGCCAGCTATTATCCATCATAAAATGACTAAATTTGGACACTGTATCTAGAATTAGGTATGACAAAAAAAAAAGATATATAACAGATCCCATAAAAATAGAATCTGGTGTAAAGCAACAATGCTTGTTAGCACCCACATTATTTAGTCTCTATACAGAATCTTTAATCAGAGCTCTAAAATAAGTGGATACTTTTGCCCCAAATATCAATGGAAATGAAATAAAGATAATGCTCTACACAGATGATGTAATCTTGCTATCCTGGACACCATTACAGCTGCACGAAGTATGACTATTCTAATAGAACATTTAAAAAAAATAAAACTTAATATAAATACAATGAAAACCAAAACAGTAAAGTTTGGTAAAAAGAAATTAAACAAAAAAAATTGGGAGACAGACGTAAACTGCTTTGAAGAAGTAGAAGAATACTGCTATCTTGGAGTGACTTTTGACAGTAAATTAAACTGGTTATTACAAAGTATGTTAAGGCAAATGCAAATAAAGCAATATTAGGCATCAATAGACTTGCACAGCTGTTTGCAGGAAACTCCTTCAAAGCTCTTAAAAAGTATGTAATGCTAAAATCAAGAACCAAGTAACGTATAGTAACAAAATATTGAGCATGGCTCTAAAAGTCTGAAAAATGTCACAAAAATTGATTCAGTTCAAAACTTGTTCCTTAAGAGCAGAAAGCAGTTTACTTGCCCTGGAGGTATTAATCAAAATTGGTGCTATAAGATTACTGGGGAAAATCATGGCTATGAATGATGATAGACTTCCTTGGTAATGTTTAGGGGAATATCTGCTAAAAAAAGTGGAGACAATTGATATCCAAAAATGTATATTATTTTGGTAAAAAACTGAATAGGATTTATTTGGTCAAATCAAGTAATGTTAAAAAGTAATGCATTTGTAGCAGAAGCCATTCAGAGACTGAAGGATGTGGCCACATGAAAAGATCTGTGAGCCTTGCATACAGATGACAGAGCCAACCTTTGATTGTGGGTGGGTTTTTTCACCCTGCAACAAATAATAAACAACATATGATAAACCATATAAATTGGCTCTTGGATAGGATCTTTGAACAACATGCTGTGTGTGGAATAGTAATAATGGGAGATGCTAACAGATTACTACGTGGAAAAATATAAGGGGGGAAAAGACTTAAGCAAATAGTGGAAAAAGCTACTGGGGGAGAATTTTTGAGATATTATTATTATGACTACTTTAAGTAATGTTTACGGTAGACCAAAGATTCTAATCCCAGTTAGATCATTGAAATATATGGTAGTATTGATAGTAAATAATCCTGAAGGGTATAAGAAATTGAGAGGAAATTAACATAAACTTAACTGCAGGAAAGTAAATGAGGCAAGTAAGAATAGAACATTAGATATAATAGTGGGGAGATTACAAGAGAAGAAATTTAATTGTGAGAGTTTGGAAAAAACACTTGAATATGGTAACAACAATTAAAGAATCCATAGACCAAGCTAGGCCTATGAGAGAAATAACAAGGAAAAGAAGGAGATAAGCCATGGATTACAAATGAATAATAAAAAAATGATTACAGTGAGGCAGGCGTCACAAATGAATAGATATGATGGTATATAACAGAATACATAATGGAGTGAATAGAATGGGAAAGCAATTAAGAAGGTATTATTATGAAAGTAAGGTGGAAGGGTTAAGGAAATCAGAGCCGTGAAAGTGGTGGAAAAAAAAACTATGTTTTTTGGGGGTACTGGAAAACAAATGAATCAAATAGACAAATGGAAACAGTCATGTGGGGATGAGGACTCAGATGGCAGTGTCTCCTTATTAATAGCATTAAACAATGTGTTATGTGATGTGACTAAGTAATTGTCCCCCTTAGAAAATAAAAATGAATTAAAGGTGTCTGTCCCAGATATGCTTTTAGAGAGAATTGAGGAAATGACAAAGGAATTGGAAAAAGAAAATAAAGTGAATAAAGCTGTAAGACCAGACGCCATCACAAATTGGATATGGAAGGAAGGAGCAGATACACTTGCACCATGGGTGTGTCACATTTTTAATTAATCGATTATAACTGGAAAAGTCCCCTTACAGTGGAAACAAGCAAAACTTGTCCCTCTTACAAAGCTTCCGATACCAAAAGATATGTCTACAAATTTTAGACCAAGTAGCCTTGATGTATTCAATATCAAAAGTGTATGAGATTTATTTGTAAATGGATTATGGAATTTGTAGAATGTTTGTTAGACAAAAAACAGTTTGGATCCCTTTGGAGAAATTCAATGACTGATGTCCCTTTGGAATTTTTAGAATTAAACATGAGAACATGGAATAAAGAGATGAATGTTAGAGCAGTTTTGGTAGATTATAAGAAAGCTTTTGATCTTATTTTTCATAAAACTGTAAACTGTAATTATGAAACTGGAAGATTTCAACATTCCTGAATGTTGTTAATTCGGTATACAATTTTTTTGGAGGGAGGTATCAGTGGATTGAGTTAGAAGGTATGATATCTGAGGAGGGATCTGTTAGAGGGGGAATCCACCAGGGTACCAAATGGGGCAACTATTGTTTTTAATTATGATAAATTATTTAGGTACAGAGGGTCCATTTATAAAATATGTGGATGATGCTACAGTCTTACATATCTGGGAATGTGTAGAAAAAAATACAATGCAAAGTGGCCTGAATTATATAGAAAGATGGTCAAAAAGCAACGTGATGCAATGCATACAGATAAAACTAAGGATATATGTTTTGGGAAGCGGAGTAAATTGGAGGGAGTAAATTAATAAACATTTGGAGGGGTGGAAGTTGAAGTGGTTAATAAAGTAAAACTATTGGGTATTATTTTTCAAAATTATTTTAATTGGGCAGAGCAAGTCTCAATTATGGTTAAAAGGCAAATAGTAGGTAATATCTTTGACTGCTTTGACTAGGACTGAAATAAATGTATCTGATTTAATACATCATTATTTGATGGTGGTTAGTCCTGTATTGGAATATGGAGCAGCTGTGTGGCATGGTTAGCTTAGAAAGAATTGAGCAGAAGAACTAGAATGGATAGAGAAAAAGGCACTTAAAATAATGTTGTGGTGTGAAATGAGTTATAATGAGGCATTAAATAAGTGAGGCTCAGAGAGTTTGGAGGCAAGACAGGAAAAAAATGGCCAGAGAAATGTTTAGAAAGGTGTGTGATCCAACACCTAAAAGTAATTGTTTGCTTTTACCAAATGGAACTATTAGATATCAATTACATAAACAGTCAAGGTAGAAAAAAACATTAGTGAGGACTCAAACTTATAGTAAGTCTTTGTGCGTTGTTTAGCTATGACTTAAGGATTGTCTTGCAAGGCTAGAGTAAAGACATGTTAATATGTTTTATATAATTGTAACCCCCCACGGTTGGGGGTTTACCTAAATGCCACTTCCTTGAGTGACACCTTGTCCCTGGTCCAGGGTGGTCCCCAAGTGCTCCTACCAGCACCGTTACTCCTCTCCATGCTGTGGGGGCCAGTGGATTGAAGAAAATAATTTAAAAGTAAAGACGCATGCTGCGGTGGGTTGCAGATCACCACGCAGCTCCTCTGCATGCTGCAGCTGTTGGCTCCTCCCTCCCTTCCTCTCGCACACTAAAGTGAGTGCTGCCACACTTGGATGTAAAAGATGCTCTGTGCGGCTGTAAGGACCAACGTGTTTGTGTGTGCCCTGACTCCAAAGGTAAATTGAAGTGAAAGGGGGTCCATAGACACTTGGGGAAGCAGAAAATAAATGTTTAGGAAAGCGCTCTTAAGCGCTAGTAATTAAAAAGTTGCCTGTCATTTTAAGGAGTAGCAGAGGATGCTCATGAATAAATATGAGCACAGTTGTGTCCTGGGGGGTTAATGCTACGGAGGCAGTGATGGGCACACGCAGCCCTGATTTGAATGTAAATTGCAGTCGCTGCATAAGGCAGCTTAATAGCCACAAATGGGTGTATTTAAATAAATATATAGCTTTATGGATTGTCTATATTTTAATGTTAAAGCTGGGACACTGTGTAAAATATTTTACTGGTGGCCATGTTTTGCCAGTCTTGTGACTGCTAACAGCCAATCCAAATGCTAGGATCCCGAGGAGCTGCTTTGAAGGCTCCTGGGACAAGGAGGTGGTGACAGCTTTTGCCACCTAAACTGACAGCCAATAGGGCATCAAGGAAGCCCATTAACTGCCTTTTCGGTGGCTGATAGCTGGCATCAACCACTCAGCCAATGCCAGGCTTCCCATGTTGTTCTTTTCGACCAATCAGAGACTGTTTTTCTTTCTCTGAAGCTCATAAGGAGAGACAATCAGTTCAGTTCTGTTCAATTAGTGGATGTGAGAGTTTGAATTCGGTCAGTGTGTTGACTGGAGCCCCCTCCTCATGGAGGGAGCTCCTGTCCCTTGCGCTCTGATCCTGGGGGGGGCAAAAGAAAAATGAAAGCCTAATAATTGCAATGGAGTATGAGTTTCAGTGCCTGGAAGGTGCCCCAGCTCAAAGAAATAAGTTTAATTGTCTGAGGCAATGAAGTTGCCTGACAGTTGCTATGTGCTCCTGAAAGAAACAAAAGGACTGCCTGGGGGTTTGCCCAACCCACAAAGCCCAGGATGTGCCTGCATGTCTCCCACTGTTGGGAAGAAAGTGTTTTTCCAGCACAGTGGTATGTCTGAAGTGGAATTGAGGTCATCTGCTGGGGCTTCTGAAGGAAGAGGAATTGCCCAGATGCCTGTGAGGTCTGTGAACATCTAAAACAGAGTCAGGGTTACCGGCTGTGGTTCCCTGAAGAAAGAGAGGAGTTGGCCGGATGCCTGTGAGATCTGTGACTGGGTGAAGGTCTTTTGGGTGCCTTCACAGCCGTTGAATGCCCAAAGGAGCCTGCCTTAATTTCCAGTGTGATTGAAACTGAATCTGTTGCTGTACTTAATCAGTGAGTTGCTTTAAATGTTCATCAGCACCTGCATGGTGA
Organism: Neoceratodus forsteri; assembly: GCA_016271365.2. NCBI lineage: Eukaryota > Metazoa > Chordata > Ceratodontiformes > Ceratodontidae > Neoceratodus > Neoceratodus forsteri. The sequence continues at coordinate 622,514,621 of JADMNL010000023.1, read as the reverse complement.
GAAATAGAAGAGAAAAGTGTCTTCTGTTAGCCAGAGACTTTGTGTGTTAAACGTAAAGGGACACAACTGCCATGCCCATAGGTGGTTGAAGAAAAAAGTGTCTTCTGTTACCCAGAGACTGTGTGTGCTGAATGCAATGGGCCACAGCTGCCATGCTGGTAGGTGGTCAAAATGCCTTTCCTGTCACATGAGGTAAAAACACATTTCCTTTTAAACTGAAGTAACAATGGGAGGGCTTTAAGCCCGGGGTTCAATGGGCAGAGCAACAACACCGCTCCCCATCGTGCTTAAAAAGTCACTCATCCTGGACACCTCCAGGATTAATTTCTCATTGGCTGCTGGAGGCGCTGCTTTTTGATCCCTCTCTCTGATTTTTGCCTTCTCTGTGTTCTGGCAGCTGCCTCTGGCTGCCCGTTTGTCTTTTCTCAGCTCTGAACCGTTGGTTAGGTTCAGTGGCTGCCTCCTGCTGCCAGTTTGTTTTTTGTTTTTCCCATCTTTCCCTCGTTGTTCTGTCCTGCTGCTTTCATGACCTCCCTCTCTCCCACTGGCACTCACCTCCCTCCACCAAGTACCTCATTGCCTGGATCGCATGCTCTTCCCCAGTCTCGCTGAGGTTCCTTTGTGGCCCCCGTCTTCCTCGCTTCTTCTCCCGCTTGGCTTCTGGCTCTTCCGTGCGCCTCCACCTGTATTCTGCCTTACTCATTCTCTCTCTAACTACTCATTTGGTATTCTCCCAGCTCTGCCTCCTACGTTTCTCCTGCTGACCTATTCTGCCTGATCCAGCCATTTTTCAATGGCTCCATCTCTTCACTCTTCCTCATTTACGGTGGTTACTTGGATCGTGATGTGGTTGTGGTTGGTCCTCATGCTGCTCCTGCTATTTTTTAATTTCATTTTGCTCTCTAGCTGCCATGTTCGTTTCAGACTCCTGCTCTGCTGGTGTTTCTGGAGTCAGTCTGTGGGAGGACATGATGCTGATATTTGTTCTTTTCCTGGCCGTAGCCCCAGATTTCTCTGCCTTCACCTTTGTGGCTGTTTGGACTCTGATTCTGTACCGAAGAATTTTGCCCATGTAGCCAACTGGGTGAGATGTTTTCAATGATTCCAGCCCAAGGGCATGGGGCTAGACGACCATGCTGCTGCTGGCTTGGGTGCATTTCCTGACGTCCCGTCCTCTTCCAATTTATTACAGCTTTGCTCTTAAAATTTTCCCTTCAACAGGCTCATCCATTTCCTATTCTCCTTACTGGCTATAATCTTTACCCCTCCTTTAGTCTTTCCCCATGGCTGGATGCTCCTTTGGCTGGGCCAATCTGGTGGCCACCAGGGATGTCTCCTCCATGTATCCCTGCCTATTACTTGTTCACATTGTCTCTCTTTGCCTGTCTCATTCCATTTTCTTCCTTTTCACTGCTGTAGCTATACTTGTTTCAGGGATCTAGTGATTAGTGTTGGGATGTGATTTCTGCCTTATCACTCTCCTGTCTTAAAGGGGCAGGCACCTCGACTTACCTCAACTGACGAGCCGCTTCATGCATGGCCTCTGCTCCTCCTCCTTCACTCTGCCTACGTAATCCGTGTCCTGCTCATTGCCCTGTCCTTGTCTTCACCTTCTCTGCTATGCTCTGTGGCATTTCTATTGGGGGTGTTTCCATATCCCATGATCACCTTCCCCCAGTTCCAACCTTAAAGGATTCCTTCCATCATTCATGAGTCCAGTCCTCATTCCCTCATACTTCCCTTATGGTTCATCTATTTACATTGCTTACTTGTGCATTTCCATCCTTGAATGGCTCGGCTCACCTTTCAGTATAGTTCAGCGGTCTCTGTCTGGCCTGCATTCGATATTCCTTTTGGGCTTACCTACCCTTAATCATCTGCTTTGCTTCACTTCTCATTGTCCATCATCTGATTTTGCTTGCAGCGATACCTTGCCTTGATCTGGCTCATCTGAACTCTGAATGGGTCAAGCTTTTATTGCCTCAGAGTCTACATACTTTCAAGGAGCCACCTTCATCACATCGCTCTATCAAGCATGCCACCAGCGTACGATTCATCGCCATATCACTTGACTTGTCTCTAGCTGACTCATTCCAGTTCATTTAGCTTCTCAGCTCCACAATGCCTCACACCACCCTGTTCGTCTATTTGCACCATCCTGCTCATCTATTTCCATTGCTCAAGCTGTATGCCTTGGCTGACCAATCTGCATACCTCGACTGACTACGTCTGGCTCCCGTACTGACCATCATGGATTCAATCCCCTCATGGCCTGCATTTGATATTCTTTTTGGGCATACCTATCATGACTCCTATGCCACCTCATCGAACCGTGGCCCTCCTGCTGCACTTATTCAGGTTTCTGGCTTCGGTCAGTATTCCCTCATCCATTCTGTCCCTGCTACCTTGAATCGACTCCCATCTCCTCCCCAGGACATGCCTTCCTATCTATTGCCTTTGCTAAGGGCTGGCTGGCTGTTCTCCATCATAGTTTATGTTCATTTCCAGTTCATTCATGTCTCCTCTACCCTCTGGTTCCAGATGCAGGCATGCCTTCTTGGCATCATCATACTTCCTCTTTCACTTTCGAGCATCTAATTCCAGACAAATTCTATGCTACCTCATCAACTCCAGCCTCAGGATCTAATCATTCACATCACATAATCAGGCATGCCTCATTGGCCTCAGTGTCTGCTCACTCGCATCGCTCAATCAAGCCAGTCTGCATTATCCTTCATCTCCTCATGAGCACATCTGGATACCCATTGCTCCTATGACTTTTACATCGATCTACTCCTTCACATCGACTACTCAAGCATACCCCTCTAGGGTCCCTTCAGCCTCATGTTCCCTCTTCAATCTGTGCTTTCTTTTGGGATTTTCTCTAGCCTGTCATCATCCTCCTTACTCATATCCCTCTCATTCATGAACCTTTCTCTTTAATGACATACTTTCTCAAATCAAGCATCATCAGCCTGGAAGGAAGTTGACCTAGGCCTTGGATCCCCAGAGGTTTCCTCCTCAAAGGGGTTTTTTCCTCTCCTCCATGCCAATGGTCATAATATTAGTTAGAGTTAGTGCTTTCTTCAGTTAATTAGTTAGGTTCTGCTGTTGGATGGAGGTGGATGTTGGCCCTGGCTTTCCTCTCTCTTCTTAGGAAGTCAGCCCTTATCATCTTCTTAGAATTAATTCATTCATCATCCTTGCCTCTTTGATGCTCCACGCCTTTGGGTATTCTTTTTGGGGTTCTTCCTAACCTACCTTTAGCTGATGCAATCATTCCCATGGCACCTGTGGGGCTGGGACCCTCCTCTAGGGTTCCTTATGTCATACCCCTACAGGGTGGTATATACCATGGACAGAGAGGCAGAAAGCCACAAAGCAAATCAAGTTACACAAGCATCATCTCATCTCATCTCATCTCATCTCATCTCATCTCATCTCATCCAGTTGTGTAAGCACATTGAATGAGAGGTCTTTAAGCCCAAGGTTCAATGCATGGAGCAACAACATCACTCCCCCTTCAGGCTTAAAAGGTTGCTCACCGTTGACGCCTCCAGGATTCATTTTCATTGCCCACCATCCACCACTCCTTCTCTTGTCTTTCTTACCCATAGGCTTCTTCCTAACCTACCTTTAGCTGATGCATTCATTCCTGCGGCACCTGTAAGAGGGGAACCCTCCTCTAGAGTTCCTTGCATCGTACCCCTACAGGGTGGTATATCCCATGGATAGAGAGGCGGAAAGTCACAAAGAAAAACAAGTTACACATGCATCATCTCATCTCATCTTCTCCAGTTGCATAAGCACATTGAATTGACTGTAAAGCTATGAGAGACAGCAGTATTGAGTGGATACTGCAGGGTGACTAAAGCTACCTGTCACCCCCCTCCCATCCTGGGTACCATTGGAGAGAAGAAGATACAGCCCTGTCAAGTGAACACTGTTTACAAAGGCCATCATAGTGAAGTTTGGAAAGGCTTGACAGGTGAAGACCAGCGTGCTTCATCATGCCTCTGTTCTAAGCTGCAAAATGCCTCCTTCATCATGCCTCTTTTCCAAACTGCAAAATGTCTGCTTCATCATGCCTCTGTTCCAAGCAGCAATATGCTTGCATCATGTCTCAAGCTTTTCAAGTCTTCAGGTTTCTGCAAGTTCCATCCACCCCACAGCTACAGATTCGGTGCCACCAGAGTTTGTCTGCAGAAACGTGAGTAAATGTAGTGATTGTCCTGCCCATGGAGAACTGTACATAGTTATTAATTTCAAGTTATGTCCTACAGCATGGAAAGTTTTAAAGCCAAATTTAAAGAAAAGAGTTTTAAATGCCATTGAAGCAATTACATGGCATTTGGGGTTATGGGGTTGTTAATCTGATTTTAAAGTGCACCAACTGCCGGCAAACCAGCTGCATCATACAGGCCTGCAACTACAACCTGGGTACGCAGATAGAACTCATAGGGTTATACTGGTACCAGTTTAGGAGTGGATAATATGTGTTAACACCTGTAATAATTGAAGGGAAATGCTGGTGGGAGGTGGGCACTAAAAATGTGCTACCTAGAAGGTGAATGTTTTCAGACATGCAAAAACGTAACCCAAATGTTGTTAACTGCATTCCAATTTCCTTTTCCTAGCCCTCCCCATGTAAATAAATGTGTTTTATTGTTTGGGAACAATACCTGACTCATGAGCATATTATTAGCTGGAGTCTTTAATTGCAAATGTTATGAAAATGAATTTTTTGGTTTCACGTATGCCATGTATGTGGGACGATTGTAAGGGGAGGTGGGTAAGTACATCATCCAGGAGGGTTGTACTGCTAAAACAACATCTGACCCACTTTAAATTAACTCTGGGTGGAGGCACTGCACTATTTACCTAACCTTTGGAAAAGAACCCCCTTCTTTCCATCAGAATCTGATCCCAGTCCCCTCAACTTTGAGCTATTCTGAGCTGACAAGGCAGGGTAGTAGCTCTCTTCTCTTTCCAGACCACAGCACTGGGGAAAGGGTTACATAATATTAATTGATATATTTTTAAATGTTTATTTCTGATGGAATTAAGTTATTAAAGAAGATATGCATTTCTTGTGATTTTTTGTATAAACTTGTGTTTTGAAAATGTATGAAAACTTCTACTGGCACTGTCTGTATTTGGTTACAAGTTTATGAATCACTCAATCAATACCTTAGATAATAATACCCTATACAGGAAGCCTAAAGATAACTTCCTCACTGAAAGATGCCTACTTAAGTGTAAAAATAAAATCCTGAGAGTTGCATATTGAAAATTTCATTATGGAATTTTAAGAAGGTATTTACTTGATGTAGCCAATAGAATTTCAAAACTGGGTAGGTAAAGATTGTTTATGTAAAAATGAGCAGCTTATTACAATACTGCATCATATATTTTATTGTGAGGCATTGATAACAGGGTGGAAAATATGGATAACACCTGTATTATATGGCAAGGAATATTGCACAAGCAAGAAAAAAATAGAAACACATTTGTTTGCTTTTGCACCAACCACAGTATATGCAGTTGCATCCTTTGCACAAATTATAATACACAAACTATGTGATTATAACTGAATGCTGCTTTTATTCTTTTTATAATTTATATTAGATTGTATTTTGATGTTTCTGATCATTGGATTATACACATTTAGTAAAATCTGAACTTCAACTTGAGTTATTCAAAATGTATCTGACTCTCCCCTGCTAACCTTAAAATTATTGTTTGTGACATTACAGTCTCTTGTCATAGTGAGCACTATGATGTCATAAATAAAGGCACTGTGAGGTTAACAGGGGAAAGGCAAATGTTTTCAAATGTTTTCTATACAGACTTTTAGATGGACTTCAAAGATGTGCTGTAAAGCTTGTAAAGGAACACTGGAAATGAAAAAAGAATTATGAAGTAAAGATATTCTCTAGGAAATTATAACAGCTGAAACATCTTATTTATGACAGTGCATGCTGAAGTGGAAAGTTGCTCTTTAATATATTTCATTTTACAGTGCTGCCTATGTGCACACTTTCTTTTGCATGTAGAACCATAACTTACAACTGACTGAACCACACACTAGTTATGAAGGTCTTACTCCTCATCTGTGGACAAAAATGCATATACCACACCATTTAAATGTTTCCATTAGCATTTTACCTAATGTTTGCTTACAACTGCCTTTATGTTTATTGTAAGTTCTTTATTTGCCATGTTGTTCTCTGTGTTCTATTTCCAGATTCTAAATTGAAATAATGTGTTCTATATGAAAATAAATTGTTATCCTTTTTGGAAAATACCTCTATTTAGTTACCCAATTTACTCACTGACAGTGTGCTATGTTAGCATGTTTCTTACATTGTAAGAACCTGAATTTGATACAACCAGAATGAACTGACTAGGAATACTATAGGTTGATCTGACAGCCTTTCAAGACACATTTTCATACTAAATGGAAGCTAATGGTCATGCTTATGAGAACAGTATTCATGCATTTCTTGATATCTACTCTATGAATCTTCATTTTGATTTCAACTGTAAAGGTCTTTCTGTTTTACCTGCATAGAAAATGCTTTTGCAGTACATGAGCTATATTTTCTTTATACATTCTAGTATGTATTGCCTCATTACTGAAGAAATCTGAATGGATATTAAAGTGTCATTTCTTCAGTGTCTGCAGGCACTGAGTCTCTAGGAGGAGGAGGAGGAGGAGGAGGAGATTTCCCCTGCATGTTAGTTGTGGGGGGTGGCGGGTGGAAAGGGAGTGGGAACAAGGAAATTAGCAGCCAGGGGTGGTGCACAGCTAATGGGGAGAACTGAGAAGGGCAGATGGGAGTGAAAGGAAGGAGGCTTAGACTCTAGATGGAAGGTAGTGTCCCTGAATGCACAAAGTCTTGGAAACAAGATGGATGACCTGCAGGCATTGTTGGGTGAGTGGCGAGTTGACATTGCTGTGGGCACGGAGACATGGGCCATATCTAACCATGAATGGGACCTCATGATCCCTGCATTTAAATTGTACAGTAAGGGGAGGCAGGTAGGAAAACGGGGAGGGGGTGGCAGTTTACATCATGGAGGGATTAACTTGTATGAGGTAAGAGTCAGAAGAGGGGTGGGCAGAAGAAATGTGGATTCAGTGCTGTCTAATAGAGAGAGGAGGGTGAAGTTGGGGTGGTTTACAGATGACCTAACAAGGAGAAAGAAAGAGACATGGACATGAATTCACAAATATTGGATGCTGCAGGGAAGGAAGATATAGTAATAGCAGGAGATTTCAACCTGCCCAAGGGGATTTGATGGTACTTGCCATGACCTGCACCAGAAGTCAAGTTATCCTCAGTGTGCTGCAAAGTGGGTTCTTGACACAGGACATCACAGGACCCACCAAGTATAGAGTAATCCTTGATCTGGTGCTGTCAAACAGGGACCTCATTCAACATGTAATGGTCAAGGAGCCCCTGGGTGGAAGTGACCATCGCTCAGTGTGGTTCCAGTTGGACATGGGCTGGGAAAATGTCCCCACTAAGACTAAAATCCTGGAGTTTTGAAAAATGGACTTCAGAAAAATGAATGACCTACTAAAGAGACAACTGGCAAGCATCTGTGTGGATATGGGGATGGACTAAACGTGGTCCATTATCAAGGAGGCAATAATGGTTGCCACAAGGAAGTGCATTAGGCTTAAATGGAAGAATCTGAGGACCAAAACACCCAGCTGGTTTAGCACTGAAGTCACCCAGGCAATAAGAGATAAGAGGTCAGTCTACAATAAATTCAGGAGGACCCAGAGGGAGGAAGACAAGGAGGACTACCTGAAGATGGCTAGTGTACCAGGTAAGGTAATCCAGCACACTAAATCTCAGAAGAAACTGCAGCTTGCTCGGGGAATAAAAAGGGGAAAGGCCTTTATTCACTCTCTGAGTAAGAAAGGGACAAAGAAGATGGGATTGTTAGGCTTAGGAAAGAGGACAGGTGGGTGAAGGAGAAGAGAGGCAAAGCAAAGGTACCGAATGAGTGCTTCTGTCCCATCTTCATCAGGGAGAGAGAGATTTGTGCCACTAGGGGGAAGAGAGGAGGGGGGCCCACAGATGTTTTGATAGAGGCAGATAGAGTCAGGACAGGGTTGTGGACATTGAAGGTAGATAAATCCCCAAGCCCAGAAGACATACATCCAAGGGTGCTGAGGGGGCTGATATAGGAGCTTGCAGATCCCTTGGATAACCTATTCAATAATCCACTGGAGTCAGGCATCATACTACAGGACTGAAGAATGGCACATGTAGTACTCCTCCATAAGAGAAGTCTCAAGGACAACCCAAGGAACTACAGACCAGTCAGTCTGACCTCTATTGTTTGCAAGATCACGGAGACCATACTTAAAGATCAAATGCAAGTTTTCCATATTTTTAATAAAAGCTTGAATTCACATGTATTCAAGTCCCTGTTTCTTAATTAGTGTTTCCTGAAAAATCAATGCTGTTTGGTTTTGTAGTTTTCTTTAAATAAGCATTTGTTAATGCACTTTGCAGTAACTGAAAACAGTGAAGAGTTTTCTGTTCCTATCAGTGAGTGATGACATCATATTGATCTAGCCTCCTGCTTCAGCAATTAAGTACCTGATTGTTCTGAAAAGGCTGGAGCACTTCAAAGCCAGAGCAGTCTGTAGAGCTAATTGTTTTCACTCCAATGTGTTTATTAACCCAGCTGGTTTGTGTTTAGATAGATTAGCTTAGCCTTTATCTTTCTATTCTCATAAAAAGTTGATCATTATGAGTTTCAGTGCTGAACTGAAGTGGTATGAATGTTTCTGAGTAATCACCTTGTCTGTATTACAGCTGTCAGTTCTGTCTCATCAAAATTCTGCATTGCTTACTAGCTATATGACACGGGGTAGGTTAATGGATATATAATACACTAAATTTTGTTAATTCATAGAAATAGTGTGTCTTTGATGTAGCTTCCATAAATATTTTCATGTGAGAACAATTTTGTTTTATGTCAGATTGACAAAGAGGTTTCTGCCACACTTTGCTATTTCAGGAACATGTACTGTATGAACACACAAAATTCAGGAGGATTGCTGTGTGAAAATACATCATGTATGTGTATAACTACTGTAGACATACTATATTTATTTATTTTATTTATTTATTTATTTTATTTATTAAATTCTCGGATTACAAATACCTTTGAGCAGAAACTGCTCATTTACAAAGGTTCCACGTCAAAGGATGAGGGCCAACATACATACAGAGTTAGTAAAAGAATGCACAATAAACAAACAAAACAACTAAAAGAAAAAATAAAGATACTCAGTTATAACATACTTTGAGATAATATTCATAAAACAAGCAGCTTGAGTAGGCAGCTGGCTACGGTAACAATATGAGAAAGAGGGCACCACAGGCAGTTAGTATTGCAGGCATGTGACCGGGAGAGGAAGTTGGCAGTCTAATGGGCCACTGTCCAATGGTAGTGGAAAATGTTTTGTACCAGTGGAGATGTGAAGCAGGAAAGGAGTCACAAGGAAGGCCCAGTGCCAGAGGGAATGAGATTGGGAAAGGGAGGGCTATGAGACATGAGTGAGCTGGGAGGTGTTTAGAGAGATCTCTGTTCAACAAAGCAGTCACATTGAGTGGTAGAGGTGAGGTAAAGTTTGAGATTCCTTTTGAAGGGTCCAAGTGTAGTAGAGGAAAGTGATTCTTTATTGAGGGAATTGAACCATTGAGCAGCTCTATAGATAAAGGACCACTGACCCATGGAGGTACGACATCTGGGAACCTGAAAGGTTAGAGATTGGGCACCACATGTTTGTTGAGTGCCATTGTAGGTAGTAAGGAGTGAGCTAACACCAGGTGGCATGAGACCAAGGAGAATCTTTTTGGTAAGTAAGCAGGTCTGGTATTGTATTCTACTGCTTAGGGGGTAGCCAGCTGGCCTGTGCATAGAGGTCACAGGTGTGAGTTAGTTGGGCTGCACCTGTCAGTAGTCTACAGGCTTTGTTGAGAGCAACTGAGATCCTGTGGAGGGCACTTGTTGGGGCAGAGCCATAGATGGCAAGGCCGTAGTCAATGATAGAGGTGACAGAGCTGTAGATGGCTAGTTTAAGGGCATCTGCAGGCATACAGTGCTTGTGTTTGTGTAGTAGTCCAATCCGTACATTGGCAGTCTTGGCAACAGTGTCAATATGCCGAGTGTAGGAGAGGGTACTATCCAGGGTAATACCAAGATACTTGAACTCCTTGACATGTTCGATTGGGTTCCCAGCGTAGTTCTTGATGGTGAGGGACAGAGAGTTGTGCCTGCTCTGTCGGTTACAGAAGGACATGGCTTTAGTCTTGCTGTGGTTCAGGACAAGTTTATGAGAATTGAACCAGTCTTCGATGCAATTGAAGTTGAGCTGCAGCTGGGATTCAAGGACTGTAATGTCATGGTGGCTGGAAAACAGGACTGCATCGTCTGCATATAGTAATATTTTTTGGTGGCAGGCACTGGGGAGATTGTTGATGAAGAGGGAGAAGAGTAGAGGGCCCAGAATAGACCCCTGGGGGACTCCGGAGTGGACCGGTTTCTCATTCTAAGAGATCCCTGCAATCCTTACACATTGGATACGATTATCAAGGTAGCTGGTGAACCATGGAAGGGCATCGCTGGAGATCCCAATGGAGGACAGTTGCTTGAGCAGTAGGGGGTGGTTAACTGTGTCAAATGCCTTGGTAAGGTCTATAAATACTGCCCCTCTACAATTCCCTTTGTCAAGCGTGGCTTGGATGAAGGTTGTAAATTCCAGTAGTACAGTGGTGGTGCTGTGCCTTTTCTGAAGCCATGCTGCTCTGGGAACTGTACATTGTACTTTTCCAGGAATTCAGCTAGTTGGTCCGACACTATTTGCTCCAGCGCTTTGGATAGTGGGGGGAGGAGTGAGACAGGTCTGTAATTGGTGTGCAGTGTCCTATCTCCACTTTTGTGAACCGGTGTGACAGTGGCTTTCTTCCAGAGAGAGGGGAAATGGCCCAAACTAAGCGAGAGATTGAAGATCTTTGTAAGTGATTCTAAGATTTCATCGAGGACTTGTGCCAGCAGTTTCAGGTCAAGGGAGTCACCACTGTACCCTTGTTTGCCGATGGCCTTTTGAATGTATTTTCTAGCTACTTGTGGTGGGACCTCCTTAAAAAAAAAACTTTGGGGTTGTACGCTCTAGTTGGGGTAACTTGGAAGGAGCTGGAAGGAGGTCGTCAAAAATTTGGTGGAAGGACACTGTCCAGGTTTGTAAATGCATTATTAAAAGTGCTGGTGATGATACCTAGGTTGAGTGTAGGAGTGCCATGAAGGTTGAGCATAGTGGGTGGTGCTTTAGGATCCTTGCCTGTGAGTTCTTTCATGTTGTTCCAGAATTTGTTTCCCTGGCCCCAAGAGTTGGTCAGAGCCTCTTTGTAATAGCTGCGTTTAGCATTCCGTATTCTTCATATTCTATATGGCATCCTGATGCCCATGTCTCCTGCCCCTCCATTAAGGCTGCTGCACCGTGCTTTCCTCTGTTTCCTACTCCCACAGTCATGGCCAATGCACCTGTTGCCTCCAGTCCTGTCTCCACAGACAGGGCTGCTGTGCTCTGCTAAACTGTAGAGTCCCAGGAGCTCTGCCTCCACTGGGCTGCTGCACCATGCTGCCCTAGGTCACCAAAGGTGGGGCTTTTGTTGCACCCTGCTACCCACTTCCATTGCCCTGAATGGGCTGGACCACTGCTCCACATGTACCCCATCTCACAGTCAGGGCTGTTGTACCCTAATGCCCCACTGTGTCCTGCTTCACAGTGAAGGCTTCTGCATCATGCTTTCCTCTGTCATCTGCCACCACTCTGCTCTGCTTCACCATAGAACCTCTTTCCTCCACAGTTAGGGATGTTGCACCATGTTGATCCCTGCCACCAGTGTCAGATCCTTTGGTACACTGCCAAAACTGCTCAAAAGAAAAAAACAAAAAATACTTTTGTCCAGTGTTATTGGGTGGGGGACAGAGGGTAGCAGGGTGCAGCAGCCCTGACTGTTTGAGCAGGAGACAGGGGAGGCATCAGGGTACAGCAGCTCAAACTGTGGAATAGGGTGCAGCAGACTTACTCTTTTGGGATAAGGGACATGGGCGGGGTGGTGTAGGAAAGAATCTGACTCTGGTGGCAGGGAGCAACAGGGAGAAACTGCCCCAACTGTGGTGGCAGGAGACAGGGTGCAGCACATGTCCTGCTGTGTCTTATGGCAAGTGGCAGCATGGTGAAGCAGCCCTAACTGTGGAGGCATTGGGCTTTAGGGTACGGCAGGCCACCATAGCCTTGACTGCATGGACAGGTGCAACAGCCTCGGATGTGGTGGCAGAGACAGAGGACAGCATGGTGCAGAAGCCTGGACACAGGCAGCATCAGGGTACAGCAGCCCTGACTGTGTGACAGGGTGTGTGTGGTGCAGCAGTCTTGCCCAGTTGGGGCAATGGAAGTGGGTTGCAGCTGCAGCAAATACCCCACTTCTGGTAGCCTGGGTCAGCATGGTGCAGCAGCCAGAGCTGTGAAGGCAGAGGACCTTGGACTTTAGTCCTTAGCAGAGAACAGCAGCCCTGACTGTGGAGACTGGAACAGGGAGCAACAGGGTGCATTGGCCCCAATGGTGGAGGGGTGGGGACAGAAGGAAGCAGGGTACAGTAGCTTCAGCTGTTTATGCAGGAGGCAGTAGGTTGCAGCAGCCTCGACTGTGTGGAGAAGACAGTGGGCAGTGGGGTGCAGTAGCCTCAAATGGGGAAGGAGATGGGGCTTGTGGAGCAGGGGAAATAGGGCAGCAGAGTGCTGCTACCTCAACTGTTGGTTACTAGACAGGGACATCAGTATGCCATATAGTATTTTTATTTATACTCATACATTTTTTTTTCTAATTTTACCCCCACCCCAACCCAGCACTGTCACCTGACTACCTTACTTGGTGCTGCCTCTTCCCTTCAGGACTCCCCCCATGGAACCTCAGCTTACCCCAAACCCCCTCCTCCAGAAGAATCAAGTCTTCATCGGGGAGCCAGTCAGTACTGCAGCTGCCAGTAGGTGAGGATCCCCCATAGGGCCCTTGTGCCAGTGTCACACTGGGAAATGCATTTTTTACATGTATGCCCACCCAGAGCATGATGTGCCACAATGCCAAGGCTTACACTGTTATCCTTCATACTCTTTCCTGCTGTTGTGAGCATCAAGGCTGTGATACCTCTGGCCATCACCAGAGTCAGGCCGCCCCGAGCCAGTGCACTCCCCTGAAGGAGCTGAGTGGTCCATCGGACACTGAGACATCCTCACCACGGCTGGCCCTCTGACTCCTGGGTCCACTCCCAAACCCGGGTCATCAGCATCGCAAGCAGAAATCCAACCACTGCACAGATGGGCTGACCTATTTATACACATATATGATTTATTTTCACACAGCAACCCTCAAAGAACTGAATTTTGTGTGTTTATACAGTACATGTTCCTGAAATATCAGAGTGTGGCAGAAACCTCTTTGTCAATCTGACATAAAACAAAATTGTTCTCACATGAACATATTTATGGAGGCTACATCAAAGACACACTACTTCTATGAATTAACAAAATTTAGTTTATTTTATATCCATTAAACTACCCTGTGTCATATAGCCAGTAAACAATGCAGAAGTTTGATGAGACAGAACTAACAGCTATAATACAAACACAGTGATTTCTCAGAAACATTCATACCACTTCAGTTCAGCACTGACACTCAAAATGATCAGCTTTTTATGAGAACAGAATGATAGACTTTAAGCTAATCTATCTAAACACAAACCAGATGGGTTAATAAACATATTGGAGTGAAAACAATTAACTCTACAGACTGCTCTGACTTTGAAGTGCTCCAGCCTCTTCAATCAATCAGGGACTTAATTGCTGAAGCAGCAGGCCAGACTGATATGATATCATCACTCACTGATAGGGACAGAAACATCTTCACTGCTTTCAGTTACTGCAGAGCACATTAACAAATGCTGATTTAAAGAAGATTTAAAGAAAGTTACAAAACAAAACAGCATAGAATTGTCAGGAAACACTACTTATGACACAGGGACTTGAATTCATGTGAATTCAAGCTTTTATTAAGCATATGAAAAAGTGGTGCATTTGATCTTTCAGGAAAAGTTACTACAGTATCTGGATGAAATTGGTCTCCAGGATGAGAGGCAACATGGATTTCAGGGGTGGGGGGTCATGTGAGACAAATCTGATTGACTTCTTTGACTAGGTCACTAAAACAGTAGACTGGGGTCAAGTGTTGAACATCCTTTACCTGGACTTCAGCAAGGCCTTTGACCCTGTACTCCACAAGAGGATGATCAGGAAGTTGGTGGATCTATGAGCTGGTGAGACATTATCTGGGTAGACAGAAAACGTGCTGAGGGACAGGACCCAGAGAATAGTGGTGGAAGATGAGCTCTCTAGTTCCAGGGATGTCACCAGTGGGGGTGCTCAGACCAGTGCTGTTCAGCATCTTCATCAGCATTACTGGGAATGGCATTAAGGGCAACATTTGACTATTCATGGACAACACCAACCTATGTGGGAGTGTGGATATAGCAGAAGGGATACAAGACCTAAGGGAGAATGTGGAAAGGCTAGCGAGGTGGTCCCAGATTTGGCAATTTGGCTTCAATGCAAAGAAATGCAAGGCTATGCCAATTGGAGAGAAAAACCTGGGGACTGAGTACAGCCTTGGAGAGGTCTGTGCATCAGCATCAAAGGAGGAGAAGAACCTGTAAGTGATGATCACTAGAGATCTGAAACACTTCATGCAATATAGGAAAGTAGCAGCAAAAGAAATGTTTGGCTGTGTTACCAGGGGGATCAGCAGCAGGTGGGAGGAGGTAATACTGTCTTTGTCAGGTCATTAGTGAAGCTGCTATCTGGAGTACAGTGTACAGTAGTGGTGCCCATACCTTACAAAGTACATAAACCTGCTGGAGATGGTCCAAAGAAGGCCAACTAAGATGATCATGGTCCAGCTGGGTAGGATGCACGAGGAGAGGTTGGAGCCCCCTGAACATGTACTCCCTGGAGGAGAGGACAGAAAGAGTGGACATGATTGATGCCTTCAAGTATTTGAAAGGAATAAATAGGGTGAAGAAGGAGGGTCTCTTCAGACATAGTGGGAAGTGGAACATGAGGGGGCACAGTCTCACATTGGAGGGGGGGAGGTTTAGGAGAGAAGCTAGCAGGCACTCCTTCATGGAGAGGGTGATAGGGGGCTGGAATGAGATTTCTGAGGAGATGATTTCATTGAAAATGGTAGGCAGCTTCAAAAGAGGTTGGGATAGAGATAAGAGGAAAGTAAGTGTCAAGAAAGGGGTGTATGGAGGGGAAGAGCAGATTGTTGAGGAGGGGCGGGGTCAGTAGCTGATGCTTGAGGACCCTGCAATATGAACAGACTTGGTAGAACTAATGGCTCTATTCTGCTGACTTTGCTGTATGTTCATATGTAAGAGTGACTGGAGGGCAGGAAAGGGCCTTATTCTGCTGACTTTGTTGTATGTTTGTATGTAAGAGCAAGTGGAGGGCAGGAATGAGAAATTAATGGCATATAAATGCTTCCATTTTTTATTTAAGTACTTTTAACCATGGACTCTAAAATGGTTGCATTTCACATATTGAAGGTAGTGTCAGTACGTGTACAGTAGTGGTGCTAATTGGATTTTTCAGCATTAACAGGATGTACAGTAACACTTTGCAGGTTATTTCTGTAGAATGGATGATACTCCAAACTTTTCTTCTTTGTGTATCTACAGTAGTTTTATTGACCTTTTCTATGTTCCAGAACTGAACACGGCAACAGAGATTATAAATTACAGCACATTCTTACAAAATAAAGACCTGGCCAGTGAACCCCCATTGGAACTGCATCTCTAATCTATATTATTTATGCTAACAATAAAAAGTGGAGTGGTTACCTGTCTATTAGTAATAATGCCAAACAAGATGATACTCCAACTTTAAGTTACTGCAGTTATACTGACAGGGACTGGGAAATATCCTGATGGTTTATACTGCACAAAATGGTTTGGGAATTTTCTGCATCCTGACTGGCTGAGAAGCACCTTTGTCCATGTACTTAGAGCATACTGTGTCAACTGATAATTTTTCAATAAACCAGGATGAGGCACAGTCCCAAATCCATGCCATCCGGAAAGCTTTCTAAAAAAAGTTCTGTTAGTCATGCTGGTAAGGTAAACAGTAGCTGCTTGCCATCAACCCTGAAATAACATTTCCTACTCATTTCAGTAAACAGCCATCCCCATCCTACACTACACCTAAAAACACAGAACATGTTTAGCATGTATGTTACAGCAGAAACCAATGTTCATTGATGTTTTCCCTTTCCTGTTGAGCAGTTCTGCACTCCTCAAAATATGATTGTCTGACTAGTTCAGCCACCCACCCGGCGACCCAGCCACCAGCCCCCCTTCCCCACAGTTGCTAGCCCATCCATGATATTGTACAGCAATACTTATTTGTTTATTTATTTGTAAAATCAGTTTACAACCTTTGAGCCAGAGGCTCATTTCCAAAGGTACCTCGTCACATTAAAGACATACATAGTGTTTTTGGTTACATAGCATAGGTTTGCAAAACAATAGGCGTTCAACAGAGGCGCCACGTCACACTGAGGTCAGACAAATACATTTAGGTTACAGGGTACATGTAATTGAGAACAGGTGTTACACAAGTTGGTATCAGAAATTGAGCAATCTAATAGGTATACAATGAAACAGCTGGCACTGGCCAGGTTAGACATAGGCACGGTGTACCGGGAATCGGTGGTGGGGATGGCTAGGTGGAGAGCCGCCCGGTGGGCGTTGTCATGAGAAGTCGAGGTGGAGGCTACTTTCAGAGACAGGAGCAGCTATGAGTGTTGAAGAGTTGGTTTCGAAGGGTGGTTTTGAACTTGGAGATGGTGGTGGCATTGGTGATGGGGGCAGGGAGAGAGTTAAACCAGGATGGGGCTCTGTAGCAGAAGGACCTCTGGCCATGGCTGGTTCTTGATCTGGGGACCATTAGAGTGGTCTTGTTGGATGACCGTGTTGCAATGGTGGGAGGGCTCTGGTGGATGGATGCCGTTACCGGGGAGAGCCCGAGTAGGGTTTTTTTTGTGAGGAGACAGGTTTGATATTGGAGCCGTTCATCCAGGGTAAGGAGTTTAGCCTCGACATACAGCTGACAGGTGTGTGTGAGCCTGGGGGCACCAGTAATCAATCTGCAGGCTTTATTCAGGGTTAAGTGAATTTTTTTGAGTGCAGTGGTGTCGGCAGCACCATAGACTGGTAGACCATAGTCTACAAGGGACAAAATGGATGACGTAACAGCGAGCCGGAGTGCATTTGGGGGAAGGCAGATTCTATGGTGGAAGAGGATGCCAAGCCGTGTGTTAGTGGCGGATGTTAGGGCATCGATGTGGTTGTGAAATGTGAGGGCTGAGTCGAAGGTAACCCCAAGGTATTTGTAGGAGCAGACTTGTTCCAGTGGCTGATTGGTACTAGGAAGGATATAGAGTGGGTGGTTGCTAGCTTTGTTTTGGGGGTGGGAAAAGAGCATAGCTTTGGTCTTTTTAAGATTGATGACGAGTCTGCGCTACTTAAACCAAGCTTTGGCACTATTGAAAGACTGCTGTAGAGGGTGTCCTGAAGGGAGACGGGATTGAGGTGGGTGGCAAAAAGGACAGCGTCATCTGCATACAGGAGAATTTTGCCAGGGCATGCACTGGGCAGGGTGTTCAGATAGAGTGAGAAGAGAAGGGGGCCCAGGATGGAGCCTTGAGGGACCCCAGAGTGAATGGGACGGGTATCAGAGAGTATCCCATTGATTTTTACACACTGTGATTGAGCGGCAAGATAGCTTGTGCACCATGCTAGGGGGCCAGCCGAGAGACCAGTGTGGCAGAAAGCATTCAGCAGAAGTGGATGGGAGATGGTGTCGAAAGCCTTTGAGAGGTCGATGAACACAGCACCAGCTAGGGAGCTGGTATCCAAGGAGGAGTGTAGGAAGTTGGAGAATTAATTAGGGCAGTGCTGGTACTGTGACCAGCATGGAAGCTATGTTGCTCTGGGCATAAGATGTTATGCTTAGCCAGATAATCAGTGATTTGAATGGCCACCACTTTCTCCAGGGCTTTGAGATGGGGGAGGATGGAGATTGGTCAGTAGTTGTTGGCCGACTTCACCTGTCGCCTTTTATGAATTGGTGTGGATTATGGTTGTTTTCCAAGCCATGGGAAATTGTCCCAGGCAGAGTGATCGGTTAATTAGGCTGGTGAGTGGGGCAAGGACTTCATCTAGCACCAGCCTGAGGATACTGGGGTCCAGTGAGTCACTGCCGGGACTGTTGCTATTCAAAGCTGATTAGGATGGGTCTGGCTTCCCGGGTGGAAATCTTGCGCAGGTGGAAGCTGGAAGACAGGGGGAGGTTGGTTGGGGGGAGGGTCAAAGAAATTACTAGGGAGGACTGAGCTAAGGTCAGTGAAAGCGGTGTTGAGCCAGTTAGCTATGCTGGCAGGCTTGGTGGTGGTAGTGCCATTTCTAGTGAGCTGGGATGGGGCAGGGGAGCGAGATTTTCATTTTAGTTGTTTAATATTATCCCAGAAAGTCTGGGCCGAGCCACAGGAGGAGGTAAGGGTGGCCTGGTAATGGTTGGCCTTGGCTTTCCGGATGGCCCAAGAGCACTTATTCCGGGCTGCATTGTAAGCCTGCCTATCAGACAGACGACCCGTTTCAATGGCAAGGTGCCAGAGGTTATCCTGATTTCTTAGTAATTGTAGAAGGGCAGGGCTAACCCAGGGTGCATTCTGCTTTTTGGACCGGATTTTGGTGAAGGGTGCAAAGAGATCACAGGCCATGTTGAAGGTGTGTGTGAAGAAGACGAGGGCAGTGTCAATGTCGGTTGCACGATGAACGGGGGACCAGTTTATCTGGGTGAGGAATACTTTAAGTTTTTTCAGCCCACCAGGGCAGAGGCATCTGCGGAGGGTGGTCTGGGCTTTGGGTTTGGGATTGGGGACTGCCCAATGAAATAGGATAGGGGAGTGGTCACTTACGGAGTCTGGTAGGACCTGGATGTTTTGGATTTTTTGGGGTCGGTTGGTTATAATAACATCCAGAAGGGTGCTGGTACCTCTCTTAGGGTTTATTCTCGTGGGCTGGGTGACGAGTTGCATCAGGTCTTGGGCGGTAAATGAGTCTCTGATCACAGAAGAGGAGGTGCTGAGCCAATTTACATTAAGGTCCCCAACTAGGATTTGTTCCGCCTTATGGTGGAGGGTGGCCAGGTAGTCAGTTAAAGATACCAGGGCCAGATGCTGGTTCTTTGGGGGAACGTAGGCCGTGGTGAGATAGAGAGGGCTCCTAGAGGGGTCTGGGGTGAGTTTGAGGGTAAGAGCCTGGGCCCCATTTACAAGGGCAGGGGTGGGGAGTGCGTGTCCAAGTATTGTGTCCCTAGTGTAGATTGCACAGCCTCCCCCTCGTTTGCCTACCTGGTCCTCCCGGTATAAGGTATAGCCTGGGAGGGAGACAAATGAGTCAGGGGTGGATTTGGACAGCCAGGTTTCAACCAGGGCTATGATGTCTGGTTGATGAGCCAAGGCCCAGCACTGGAGGGCGTCAAATTTTTTCAGCAGGTTGCATATGTTCATGGAGGCTACTTGGAGACCAGTGGGCTGAGTGGGTGGGTGGGAGGGGCAGGGCCTGGGCTGGGATGTATGTTCCCTGTCAGGAGTAGAAGGAGGAGAACTGCTCTGGTCAGAGGGTGGCAGATGGAGAGTTTACGCGGGAGCGATAGGATGAGAAAGGGGGTTTCGTAGCACAGGGGGTGGGTAGGGCAGCACAGGCAGAGAAGGCTTGCGTGATCAGATGCGCAAGGGAGCCGGGGGGAGGAAAGGTAATGTTTGGATGGGGGGTGAGGTGGAGAGGAGCATATGGGGTGTGTGGAGGAGGAGGGAGGGGGAGGAGCAGTGGTAAAGGAGGAGGGGAGGACAGGAGGGTAGGTAGGAACACTGGAGTAGTGAGGCCGAGGGTTAATAGGGACAATAGGGTTGGTGGAAGATAAAAGAAGAAGGAGGAGGAGGAGAAGAGAGAGGCTGGTGAGCAGGGGGTTCACATGCATAGTTGGTAAGGGTGGGGGAGCTGAAGTGAAGAAAGAATGGGGGAACTAGGATGATAGAGGGGAGATAGTAGTGAGAGGTCACCTCTAAGTGTAGTTGCTGCTTTGGTACAGTGGCAGAGCTGGTGCACAGGGCACTAGGTTCAAGTTTTGCCCAGGGTAGTAGGAAGGAGCCCAGCCAGTGGCTGTAGCAGCAAGGAGTTGGGTTCAAGGTCTGCAGAAACAATCAGATAACACTTTAGCAGTGTCTGAGGGTTAGAGTGTTTTTTTAGAGTTTGAAATCCTGAAGAAATAATAGACAGGTGTGTTAGCTGAGTGGTGGAACTGCTGACTTTAACAGTGAGGGTGCAGGGTTCAAAAGCAGCAAAAAAGAAGTGGTAAACTTATATTTTGGCAGGTGGGGGGGTAAGAGACTAAAAGGCATAGAAAGTAGGAATAAAATAGGTAGACAAAGTGGTTAAGAGGTACAGCTGCTGACTCTGACTACAAGAGTACTGGGTTTGAGCACAGCTTAGGGACAGAGTGTAGAAAGTTTTTTAATTCAGAAAAGGAGGTAGGAAGGGTTAAGAGTTTGAAAGTAGAGGTAGCTGTCGGCCTGGTTCATTGGCTTAGTGGTTAGTCAGTAGACTTTGGAAAAAAGGGTATTAGGTTTGAGGCTGTCAGGTGCTTAGTGGTAGGCTGATGGGAGGAGCAAGAAAAGTAGGTGGCAGAAAGGATTCAAAGGGAACTGCAGGGACCTCTAGTGGGTAGGTTTGCAAACAGTTACTAGGAAGGGGTGGAGAGTTGAAAGAGGAGCTAGAGTGAAGAGTGCAGCAACCCCTTGTGGTTGGTGTCTATAAGCTGCAAATGGGAAAGTGGACACTTAGTAAAAAGAAGGGTAGGTCACATGATGTGATGTGTGACCTGCCAGCAGCAATAAATGAAGCACCGACCCTGGGTGGGGGTGGGCATATTACTTTTCCTAGTACTTCTCCATTCTTGCTAGTGACTGCAAAGAGCTTCCTAGATCAAGTTTCTAAAAGTAATAGAAAAAGTAACTTACCCAACACTGGGGGTTGGGGGGAGACAGACAGACACCACTGCCCTGTAGTGCTGCAACATCTCCATTCCATTAGAAAACCACAGGACAATAAGAATACCATGACTACTTTTCCTTTTTTTTTACAAACTGTTTAATGCTGCATTGGTTCTAATAAGAACAGATCCAGAACAAATGGTTTGATACCTTTTATTGGACCAACAAGGATGTTACAAAAAGATCAAATAGCTTTAGCTTTCATTTAGCTTTCTTTTTGTAACATCCTTGTTGGTCCAGTAAAAGGTATCAACTTTTTTTTATGAATTTCTTTAAACAGATTTTTTTTGTTATTACTTTTAGTTAATTATTACTGGGAGATCCATTATAAAAGTGGAATAAGACATTCAAAGATGTGGTTTGTGGCCCAATAAGAGCAATTCCCAGGTGCTAAATTCACTCTGTGCAAGCACCTCATGCCTCCTTATGTACCTGGGGCATGCTTTTATAAGGATTACGCACCTGGGGCATGCTCTTATCAGGATTACACACCTGGGGCATGATCTTATCAGGATTACACACCTGGGAATGGTCTTATCAGGCCATAAAGCATTCCTCATCCAGTCTTATCCCTTACCTGTGTTATATATGTAACCCCTAGGTGGTGCTATCCCAAGGGCTACTACCCTTGCCTGCATGACTAGTTGCAGGTTAAGGGGCCTGGGTACTGAAAATGGGTGCCTCCACCCAGAGGACAGGGTTACTGGTGGTGTAGCTGACCTGGGTACTGCTCTCTGGGACACTATGAACCCCATCTTTCCCTTCTAGTGGCCTAAACAATGAACAGCATACACAGGTACAATAGCCCCTAATCAGCATACAAATCCCTACTCTGTTTGCACTTACCACCAGGGCTGGTTCCACCAGTCTAACCCTGGAGAACCCCTGTAAAATAAGGTTAGACACAGCAGGTAACAACAGTACAGAGATTCTAGTACAAAATGGAACCACAATCAGGTTAAATGCAAAAATAATTAGTTCTGATTTATTCAGGGGGAATGAACAGGGGAGGGGAATAATTTGGCTGATTAGTTCTGTAACTGATTCAATCAGGCAATCATGCATGCACTTTAGAGTCCCTTCACAGTCACACACTCTGGGTACCCAGTTGGAACAAAAGGGGGCTAGCCTAATTCGTTGCCCGTGGTAGGCCAGTGTTGCAGCTGGTCGGGGCCCTGTGATGGAAAGAAGCATGCACAACACCACACAATTTGTAATCCAGAGCCAGGAGGCTCAGTTCATGATAAACAAAACAACTAAATCAGATGACACACTTTGATTGAGCTGTTGTTGCAGGGAGCTACCCTGGTGTTTACTCACGCTACTCAGTACAGGACACAGGATGGATGAAATGGAGACTTTAGGATGACTTGCTGGTTTGCCAGAAGAAGCACAGCCCACACAAATCACCGAGGTGTCATTCCTGTTCGAGGTGTTGAGCGGGGGCTGATCCCCAGAAAGGTCTCTCATCGATGGTTTTCTCTGCATTGTGAGTAGCTGTCTGGGCCAAGTTGACAGGGCCCAGGCCAGGTGAACAGTTTGGATTCAGTCCAGTACATGCTGGATGCAGCTTCCAGCCAACGTGACACAATTAGGCAGTGGGGAACCAACTCATGACCCACTAACAGCATTCAGCACACTTATAGTAAAAGAAAAGCAATACCACAGTTTGGATGACAGTCCGGTTGCAATTTCAGCTTTCCTGAGCAAAACTGTGATCTCTGTGGTGATTCAGATGTCCTGACAGGCTGATCGCATGGAGCAAATCTTCGGTCTTCTTCAGGCAAAGGTACAGTCACAATTCAGTGGCTTTTGTCACAATTGGTTTAGATACAGTACAGTTATTTAAGCACTCTTTCAGGATCCCTTTCGAGGGACAGCAGGCAGACAGGCCAAACTCAGCCATTCCACCAGTTTCCTGTGCAACTATGCAGGAGCAGCTGCTTGAATCACTCGTGCTGTTCACTCTCTCAACTCCAAACTCAGACTGACATTCTGCTGCAGGCAGCACCAGGACTTCCTCTGAGATCTGAAAGGTTCGGTTGGTTGATCCATCTGTCTGTCACACCTAGAACACCCCCCCCCCCCGGGCCATTTAAGCGCCAAAGTGGAAAAACTACAATTCCTATGGAAATTCACTCCCACAAGACCCATGGGGACAGACTTCATTTTAAGGTCCCCAAAAGGTACTGATTGGTGCAGTACAGAAATGTCCATGCTGCAAAGAAAGGCAGTTAGACAAACTATAATACCATTGCTATTAGAGCAGCTAATCAGCAAACAATTACCAGTTCTAACACAGTTCCCTCTGCGCCGTTAGTGATGGCAGAACATAGGTATCATAGGTAAAATCAAGCTTTGTAGACTTGCGTCCCTTATGCTTGCTAGTTTGATTTATATTTATTACCCAAATTTGATTTCATCACTCATTGCATTGTCCAGTGTAATTTTAAAGACATCAATATTTTTACTGGCTTTTACGTCCTCAGAGAGGTAGTTCCATAAAGTAATAACCCTTTGTCTGTTCCAATGTTTCCTAGATAGCGTATTCAATTTATTGGCGTGTAACTGCAAAGAGTGTCTCCTACCACTAGCTCTATCTCAATTAAACATTATACCAAGTTCTGACATGTAGTTATCTTGTCCTATTACCATGTACAACATACACATGTTCCCTGTTATTCTCCAGTATTGCAGTGAGTATAAATTGAGTATTTTCAATCTGTGAGCATATGGTAACTGTTTTAAACCTGTTACTAGTCTAGTAAAGCGGTGTTGGACTGCTTCAACCTTGTTTATGTCTTCCTTTCTAAAATGAGACCATATTTGCACACAGTATTCCAACTGTGGCCTAACCAGTGCTATACAGAGTGGAAGTAATACCTCCTTAGTCCTACTAGAAATGTGTTTAGTAATACAGTTTAGCATCTGATTTGCCTTAATCACCTGATTTCTACAATGCATATTAAATTTGAGATCATTACTTATAGTCACTCCCAAATCCCTTTCACTTGTGGTTATAGTTAGTATTTTGTTGTTAAGGGTGTAGTTGCACTGTCTATTTTTGGGTCCCAAGTGCATAACTTTACATTTATTAATATTAAGTTCCAATCTACTGGGTGTCGTCCAAGACAAGACATGATACAGTGCTTCCTGTAAAGTTGTACTGCTTTCAAGGGTATTAACCACTGTTCCCAATCTACAATCATCTGCAAATTTGGACAACCACACATTTGGTAAATCTATTTTTAATGAAGAAATGTACATGTTAAACCAGACCGGCCCCAACACCGACCCCTGAGGAATGCCACTTGTAACTCCAGCCCAATCCGAAAAACACCATTCACCATCACCCTTTGCCGTCTCCCTGTCAACAAATTTACATTCCAGTTTGTAATATTGGAATATAATTTAAGATTCCTTAGTGAATTAACTAATTCTAAGTGAGGTAGCTTATCGAAAGCTTTTGCAAAGTCTAAGAATATTATATCAACTGGGTTTTTGTTGTCAATCTCTTTATTTACTTTTTCATGAAAGCCTAGTAGATTAGTCAAACACGATCTACTCTTGGTGAACCCATGCTGATATGTATCTACAGCTCCTATAGTTGATAAGTGTTCTTGGATGTAGTCATTAATTATCCCTTCCAATATTTTACCTAATAGGGAAGTCAGACTTATTGGTCTAAAGTTTTCAGGTTTTGATGTAGGTCTCTGTTTGTGACATGGTACAACTACTGCTACCTTCCAACTAAGTGGGATATCACCAGAATCTAGGGAGTGTTGGAATATGTTTGTTAATGGTTTATGAATGTAGTCTGCAAGTTCTTTCAAAACTCTAGGGTGGAGATTATTGGGGCCTGGGGATTTATTAATATCCATTGATTTTAGCCTTTTAAGGACTTCTAGTTGATTAATCTTTACTGAGCAATATTTAACAGAGCAATATTATTGCAGCTTGGGTGGGACTTGAGCCTGAAAACACTCGGCCCCTACCCAGATTAATTATACACTACAAAAATAATGTCTCTTGAAGAGACAGGCATGGAGGCTAACAGGGCACTCGCATGCAAGCACTTTTACACCTGTAAAGACACAGAACGCCTGCCTGGCAGTGGGCATTTAAGCACACCCAAGGAAGACTTTTGGGAACCCCCATTTATAGGGGTGTTACACCCTTCCCTGCCTGGAAAGAACTTGGCATCCATGTCAAGTCTATGCTCACAACAATGTTATTTGAAGACATTGTACTTGTACAAAATATATGCTTCAGCATCATTACTATTCATATCCAAAACAGCTAATATATATGATTATATATATATATATATAGATATATATTATGGCAGCAGTTATGCATTTTTTATACATTCAGTAATGATTTCACTATGATTCACACAATAATATTACTGTACTCATTCATGTTATAGTTTCTTGCATTCTAAACAACATAGATAGGGTCCCATCCCTATCCGCTAACTTGAGGCTAGACGGGGCAGGGACACCATGTCCTGAAGGATGGACAATCAACTTAGAAGTAGCAGAAAGGCTCAGTTTGGGCAATGAGCTCTTTCAGCCTCCACTTTCTTGTCGTGCCTCTCTTTGTTGGCAAGGTTTCTCCTGGCAGCCATTGTTTGAGCCAGTTGATACGCTTGGTTCAATTGAGCTTTCAGTTTCTGTACATATTGTAAATAGTTCTCAGCTTGGATCCCATCCAGGGACACCGCAAAGCAAATGTCTATGGGAAGCTGGGCTTCCCTCCCGAACATGAGATGATATTGAGAGAATCCGATAGCATCACTTTTGGTGCAACTGTAAGTGTGTACCAAGGTGCTAATCTGCTGACTCCACTTAGACTTGTCTTTAGGATGGAGAGTACCCAACATGTCCAGAAAGGTTCTGTTAAAGTGTTCTGGCTGGGAGTCACCTTGAGGGTGACAGGGACTGGTTCTGGACTTTTGCACACCCCCTTAGAGATAGCATTTCTTTGATTAGTCTACTTTTAAAGTCTCTTCCTTGGTCAGAATGGATACTTTGAGGTGCACCAAAGTAGTCAAAGAACTTTTCTACTTGCACCTTGGCCACCGTAGAGGCCTTTTGATTCTTGGTTGGGAAAGCTTGTGAGTATTTGGTAAAGTGATCAGTTACTACCAGTACATTGCCAGTGTTCTTTTGATCAGGCTCCAGACACAGGAAGTCTATACAAACCAGTTCCATGGGGGCACTGGTAGTGTTGTTGACAAGTGGGGCAGCTTTCTGGGGCAAAGTTTTCCACTGGAGGCAGTGACTGCAAGTTTTGACATGATTCTCAACATCTGCCCCCATTTTAAGCCAATAGAATTGGGATTGCACTTTGTCGAGAGTTTGGTCAATACTGAGGTGTCCCATGTGGTTATGGAGGGACCTCAGTACCAGCTGTTTGAAGGCTGTGGGTAGGATCAACTGCTTCTTGTCTACTTGACCTTGATGATCTAATGTCTCTCTATATAATAACTGATCTCGTAACATTAGTCTGGGGCCTTCTTTGAATAACAGTGCAGTTCGTAAGTCAGTAGAACGTAATTTAGACACCTCCTTCCCCGCATGCAGGGCATCAAGTGTGGGCTGAATCATGGGGTCTGGGAATTGAGCCCACCAAATGCTGTCACTATCAAACTGGGGCAAAGCACTGATATCTAATGCAGAAAAATGACAGTAAGCAGCAGGTATGCAAGTATCGGGGGGCCCCAAACAGCCCACCAGGCAGTCCACAGTGTCTGCAGACAATTGCTCATCTTTGTCAAACTTTTGGCACAATGCTTTAATAGAAGGTCCAGACAGCCTCATCCAATTGTCTTTGTAACTTGACCACTGTGAAAGCATGTCAGCATCAGTATGGTTGGGTCCAGGCCGGTATTCAACTGCATTATCGTAAGTTGACAAGGCAGAAAGCCACCGGTGCCCAATGACGTTGAACTTGGCTGAAGTCTGTACATACGTTGGAGGATTGTTATCAGTGTTTACTAATATCTTGGCCCCATAGAAGTACTCATGGAACTGATCAACTATGGCCCACTTCAGAGTGAGGAACTCCAACCTGTGCACAGGATAATTCTGCTTGGAGGGTGTCAAGCTGCGACTGCTGAAAGCCACAGGTCTCAGGCCATCCTCATATTCTTGATATAACACAGACCCAAGCCCTTTCAGACTGGCATCCATGTGCAGGACGTATGGTTTGGTGGGATCAACATATGCAAGGACTGGAGTGTGGGTAGTTGATAGATGACTTTGAAGAATGCCACCTTGCACTCGGGGGTCCAATGGGTTCCAAAAGGTTCACCTGTTCAAAAATACACCTTGTCTTCTTCTTTGAGGGGCCCCTTCTTGTATCTGTGGTTGGTGGGAGGATAGCCTTGGGTAAGATTAAGGAGCACCTGGATTATCTTCGAACAGTCCTTAATGAATCGGCGATAGTAGCCGCAAAACCCCAGAAAATGCTGCAGCTCTTTCAGGTTGGTAGACTGGGGCCAGGTGGTCAGGGATTCTACTTTACTGGGGTCTGTCTGTATCCCCTCAGCTGACACTATATGTCCCACATATTTTACAGATGCTTGAAAGAACTGGCACTTGTCTATGGATAGCTTGAGGCAGAATTCTTCCAAGCGATCGAGGACTTTGAACAGTCTGGCCTCATGTTCTTCTAGCGTGTGACCGAAAACAATGACATCTTCCAAGTACACTAAACATTCTAGCAGATTCATGTCTCCTACTGCACATTCCATCAACCTCTTGAAGGTAGCAGGGGCACCTGAAATCCCCTGTGGCATCCTCAGAAATTTGTAGAACCCCAAAGGACAGATGAAGGCTGTTTTCTCACGGTCCTCCGGGGCCATCTGGATTTGATGATATCCATTGCCGAGTTCAAGTACTGAGAATCACTGACTCCCATTCAGGCAGTCCAGGGCATACTGTATGTGGGGCATGGTGTATTGATCTGGAACAGTCCATTGGTTAAGGGTCCAATAATCCACACATATCCTCACGGGCCCATTTTTCTTGTGCACAGCTATGATGGGAGATGCGTAGGGTCTTCTTGACTATTGAATAATTCTGGCAGTGAGCATCTCCTGTAGGTGCCATCAAACATCATCTATATCAGCTGGAGCAAGGCAGTAGGACTGATCTCAGAAAGGTCTGTCATCATGTAGGCAAATATTATGCTCAGCACCTTGGGAGCACCCCACATCCCATTCTTTTAGCGAAAACACTTGGTCTTTCTGGGCAAGTTCCTTACTGATCCAAGTCTTCCATTCAGCAGACAAGGGGGAAACACCAAAGTCAAATAGGCCTGGGGTCACCGCCACCTGCTAGTCAGAATATTTATTGCTGGGTAATACTGCAGTGTCTGCACAGTGTACTGTAGCTAGTGTACATCCTCTGTTCACTCAGACTTCTCGATCTGACACATTTGAAATCTGGACTATCACTCATCGTGCATAGGCATGAGCACGGGCAGGTAGGATACTGGGTTTAACCAATAGCCCCTCTGACAACTTTCCTTCACCTGGTGCATCCAGCATTAATATTTTGTTTTTCACGTCTCTTCTAAGACGGACTTCTCCATGAACAGTATACTGAGTATTGGGTGGCAATATTAAGGAATCAGGGTCCTTTTTCCAGACAATTTCAATGGGCTTATCCTGGTCTTCTGCCACAGACTGCCTCTGCAGGTCATACGCTTTCTTGATCAGAGCTGGAATTCTCATAGCCCAACCAGTCTGTCAGTCTCATTTCTATTGGCACAACTGCACTAACCTCCCAAACATGTGGGCGTTGGTTCCAATGAGTAGAGGGACCCAATCATACATCTCTGTAGGAGGGCACACCAGGGCCAGCATCTCTACTTGTTCATCTACACCA
The DNA here is from genome assembly GCA_016271365.2 of Neoceratodus forsteri. NCBI lineage: Eukaryota > Metazoa > Chordata > Ceratodontiformes > Ceratodontidae > Neoceratodus > Neoceratodus forsteri. The sequence continues at coordinate 622,485,460 of JADMNL010000023.1, read as the reverse complement.
GTTACAGCCTCAGGAAAAGACAGCCAGAGCCGGACATATCCTAGGTAGGGATAAGACTTGTCACTACTCAGGCCCCACACATCTAGGCCTTCTAGAGATTGTAATGGCACATCAGATAAGTGTTTGTTATACCAGTCCTGGAATACAATGGTCACTTGTGACATGCTGTCGAGCACAGCCCGAGCATGGACACCATTGACAATCACAATAGTCTCCATTGAAGGGCCCACCAATTTGAACCAGTCTGGAGGGGTAGTAGCAGGGACCTGGACAGATGATTTAGCCACAAAGAAGTTTGGGTTAGTATTTCTTCAGCCTTCATTGCGGTCGATGCCAGTGCCCCTCGGCCATGGTCTCACTTTCTGGAGCTCCCCTTGAAGTCTGTATACAACTTTATTTAGGTCTTTTGGGGACTGGCATTCTTTCTTCATATGCCCGTCCTTCCCACAATTATGATAATATATGCTTTCCAGGGTCTGGCATGGCCAAGACATTACATTGGGGGCTGAGGCGGGGGTACCACCAACTGAAAATCTTGGTTCCACCTCTGTCTGTGGTGTGGTGAGCATTGGGAGATGTCTCAGCAATTCTCTCACTTCCATAGTCAGTTCATCAATTTTTGAGCTGCTGTCAGCAGGAGATGCCTGGGTGTGCAACCCCACCCCCATAGCAAATGCACTGTGATAAGGATCGGGATCTGTACCTGCAAGTGCAGTCTTCATAAAGGGACTGGCTTTTGTTTCTCTGAACTCCCTCAGCAGTTCATCTCATGGAGGAGCATCCTTAGCAGTCCCTTTCTTGCTGGGCTTCCTGGGACTGGCACCAGCATTTAGTTCTCAGATTCTGTCATGCGATTTCTGGAATTCCAGGCCATCAGCGACTGACCCCATGCATGGAGCAGGGGTTGAGGCAGCTACGATTACACAGGGTTCCTGAGAGCCTTCCTCCTCCTCAACTTTCTGTACCTCCTTCATCAACATATGGAAGGGCAGGGGACCAGATTTCCTTTGGTGCGGTTTGGTGCAATTTGAGCAACACCCAGCTGGAATGCCGGGTAGAGTGGAGTATATGATCCAGTCTTACCTGGTCCACCTCACTAGAGGCCCAGCCTCCTTTCCGAAAAATGGTTTGTAGGATTCCCTCTAATCGATCCATGTAGGCAGATAACAATTCCCCCGGCTGTTGTTTAACATCTTTAAGTTTCCATTTCAATGCCTCAATACTAGTGGTGCCCACAAACACATTTTCAAGGGTGACTAAGTGCTCTTGGGCTTTGGCGTCAGAGTCAGAGGACCTCAGGGAGTGAAAAGCACATAGGGCGGGCCCTTGGAGACTTTCCCCCTGGCAGGCTCTTTTTTTGGCCTCTGATCAATGCCAGTCTTGTACCACAAGGGTAGCAGAGTCTATCCAGGTCTCCAGGTCAACTTCCCCTTTAGGACTAGGGAGGATGACAGAGAACACCTTGAGCTTGCAGTAAGGGTCGTGACTACCTGCTGGCACAGAGGCAGGTACAGAAGTTGGTGAAAGAACAGGTGCTGGGGCTGGTGTGGACAGTGGGGAAGGGACATTCTCAGCTGGCATGAATAATTTTTAAAATCCTCCATGGTTTTACCCTCCTCCAGTAACAACTTGGCAAACTTCTCCTCAAAAGACTAAGGTAACGGTGGAGGCTCATCCTCTAAGGGATCCTTATTATCTTTAGTTATCACCCTCCAGGCAGCAGGGAATCCCTCTGGGATGATAGTCTGGGGCACCTTTGAACTGTCCAGGGGGTCACTACACTCCACCAAGGTCACGAGAGTTTGGGCAGTTAAACCAGCCTGTCAACCCACCACTACAGCTTTTTTCAAACATTCGACTTTGGAAAGTGCCCCTTCAACAGTGTCCTTACTAGTGCCCATAGGTATATCCAGTATTATAAAAAGGGTCTGATAAATGGAGCTTTCTGATTGGCTGTAAACATTCTAACAACCTTATGTTAATCTTTTATTAACATACATGCAGAGCTCAGTCATATGATGAACAAGGTTTAACACTGTTTAAAAACATTTTTTATTATAATAGCAATAAGACACTCCCAGGGATTATGTTAATGGTCAGTTAATCACCCCTCTAGAGGCATGTGGCACTCGGCTACACCTTGTGCTACAGTACATGCCTAGAAGGTGATTAACAGACCATTAACATAACCCTTGGTCATGCCTTATTGCTTAATTAGCAAGGCATTATGGGGGTCAATCTCCTGCCCAATACACCACCCCACCAACTGGTGTACAGCCATTCCTACTGGGGTAGCCATTAATCTTTAACAATAATTCATGATTTTGGCCACTAGGGGGGCACTAATCATAGCTGTAGCCTCCAAGATGTAACCCCTAGGTGGCAGTATCCCAAGGGCTACTACCCCTGCCTGCGTGACTAATTGCAGGTTAAGGGGCCTGCATACTGAAAACAAGTGCTTCCACCCAGAGGACAGGGTTACTGGTGGTGTAGCTGACCTGGGTGCAGCCCTCCGGGACACTGTGACCCCCTCTTTCCCTTCTAGTGGCCTAAACAATGAACAGCATACACAGGTACAATAGCCTCTAATCAGCATACAAATCCCCACTCTGTTTACACTTACCACCAGAGCTGGTTCCACCAGTCTGACACAGCAGGTTACAACAGTACAGTACAGTGCTTCTGGAACAAAATGGAACCACAATCAGGTTAAATGCAAAAAGAATTAGATCTGATTTATTCAGGGAGAATGAAAAAGGGAGGGGTGTAATTTGGCTAATTAGTTCTGTAACTGATTAAATCAAGCAATCATGCATGCACTTGAGTCCCTACACAGACACACACTCTGGGTACCCGGATGGAACAAAGGAGGGCTAGCCTAATTCATTGCCCATGGTAGGCTGGCATTGCAGCTGGTCAGGGCCATGTGATGGAAAGAAGAAGCAGCATGCACAACCACACACAATTTGTAGCCCGGAGGCAGGAGGCTCAGTTTGTGACAATTAGACAAAACTAAATCAGATGACACACTTTGATTAAGCTGTTGTTGCAGGGAGCTACCCTGGTGTTTACTCACGTTACCCAGTACAGGACACAGGATGGACAAAATGAAGACTTTAGGATGACTTGCTGGTTTGCCAGAACAAGCAGGACCCACACGAATCACTGAGGTACCGTTCCTGATCGAGGTGTTGAGCAGGGGGCTGATCCCTTGGCAGGTCTCTCATCGATGGTTTTCTCTGCATCGTGAGTAGCTGTCTGGGCCAAGTTGGCAGGGCCCAGGCCAGGTGAACAGTTTGGATTCAGTCCAATAAATGCTGGATGCAGCTTCCAGCAAGCGTGACACAGTTAGGCAGTGGGGAACCAAATCATGACCCACTAACAGCATTCAGCACACTTATAGTAAAAGAAAAGCAATACCACAGTCTGGATGACAGTCCGGTTAAATTTTAGCTTTCCTGAGCAAAACCGTGATCTCTGTAGTGATTCAGACATCCTGACAGGCTGATTGCATGGAGCAAATCTTTGGTCTTCTTCAGGCAAAGGTACAGTCACAATTCAGTGGCTTTTGTCACAATTGGTTCAGATACAGTACAGTTATTTAAGCACTTTTTAAGGATCCCTTTTGAGGTACAGCAGGCAGACAGGCCAGACTCAGCCTTCCATCAGTTTCCGACGTGACTACGCAGGAGCAGCTGCTCGAATCACTCGAGCTGTTCACTCTCTCAACTCCAAACTCAGACTGACATTCTGCTGCAGGCAGCACCAGGACTTCCTCTGAGATCCAAAAGGTTTGATTGGTTGATCCATCTGTCTGTCACAGCTAGAGCTCCCCCTCCAGGTCCATTTAGATGCCAAAGTGGAAAAACTACACTTCCTACAGAAATTCACTCCCACAAGACCTATGGGGACAGACTCCATTTTAAGGTCCCCAAAAGGTACTGATTGGTGCAATACAGAAATGTCCATGCTGCAAAGAAAGGCAGGTTAGACAAAATATAATACCATTGTTATTAGAGCAGCTAATCAGCAAACAATTACCAGTTCTAACAGAGCTCCCTCTGCACCATTAGCGATGGTAGGACAGAGTAATATTACTGCAGCTCAGGTGGGACTCAAGCCTGGAAACACTCAGCCCCTACCCAGATTAGTTATACACTACAAAATTAATGTCTCTTAAAGAGACAGGCACGGAGGCAAATAGGGCTCTCGCATGGAAGCACTTTTATACCTGTAAAAACACAGAACACCCGCCTGGCAGTGGGCATTTAAGCGCACCCAAGGAAGACTTTTGGGAACCCCCATTTGTAGGGGGGTTACATATACAACATTACATGCTAGATAAAACCTAAAGAATTAAAAACATGACAGTATCTGTTAATGGCCTGGGAAAAACAGTCAATGCTATTAATATTCTAGAAATGGAATATCCTAGCTTGAAATCGGAACATAGTCTATACACACACGCTATATATGTATAATAAATATATATGCTCTATACATGCAATTTGTTTATCCAAGATAGCCCACTCAGCTGAGAAGTTTTATTTCATTTTCAGTGGTGTCCTACCCTTTCCTATTTTTACAGCCAAGAGGTTACCTGTATTGCTCAGAGACATACAGCTAGTAAAAGAGAAAAGTGCCCTCAGCAATAGAAGAAAGAGGATTGTTTCTAACAGCTATTGGGGGGGTCAGGGTGTGGTGTGGCTGTTAATATCTAACATCAGTTCTGTATTACTTTGTTGTCCGATTGACTTGAACACTGTACTGTGCAGCAACTCACATCTGTTCCAGTGATTAAGAATAAATAACAATCTTGGTTTTCTGAATTGTTAAACTGTGAGCATCTTTATATCTTCAGAAAGACTTAAGAAACATGAGATTTTCAATAAAACCATTTTGCAATTAAAATTATTTAAGGAATCAGTTTTGCACCATTTTCTTTCAAATAGTAATTAAGTGAAACATTTTACATTATGATGACTATAAAATTAATGGAAACTTTCAGCAAAATGGGTTTCTTGGGCTGCTGAAATTCTGTATGTTAGAAGTGGATGTTTTCAAGTCGTGAACATGATTTTTTTTCACTGCAGACATCACCTTTAATGCACGCTTCAGTGGTCACTAGAGGCTGAAAGAAATCATTACTAATTGACATGTCTTAATGGCCTGAAAGCTTTCGGAGTTGCTGAGTACTAGAGAAATGCTGAGAGGTAGATATTTGATTCTAATTATGCCTGAATAGGTACAAGCAGAATTTAGACTCATCATGACACTTACATCATTGCCAAAATATAATACCCAAGGTCCCTTTGCTAATATGGCACTATAACTCTTCTTTATCCAGGTAATATAAAGATATAGACAGATATACTGCATGCCTAGTATATTTAACTATATCTAGACACATCTGGATATTTCACAGGATCTCTCCATTCTTTTGACTGGAATTTACTGTGATATAGCTGGATATATTTAAAGATTTATTTAAATATATCTCTGTCTACCATATTTAGGAAAATGTTTTTAATTGTGGAATTTATTTGCCTGGGTGTGCAAAACTGGGAGTCAGAAAGCCTCAGTTGGTATCATCCTTGCCTTTGAGTCACAGGTTGTGGGTTCAAGTGCCAAATGGGAATTAATACACATAATCATCCTAGAATATTAAAGGAGCTTAGGGAGGTTCTGGCAGCACCACTGGCAGTCCTGTTCAATGAATCACTGGAAACAGGAATGGTTCCAGAGGACTGGAGGAGAGCAGATGTAGTCCTTCTACACAAAAGCGGGAGCAGGGAGGAGGCTGGAAAAACTATATACCAGTCAATCTGACCTTGGTGGTGGGGAAAACAATGGAACCACTGTTAAAGAAAGGATAGTGGAACATCTTGAATCCAGCAGAGCACAGGATCTGAGGCAGCATGAATTTGCATTGGGAGGTTATGTCAAACAAATCTGATAGATTTCTTTGGCTGAGTGACCAGGGAAGAGGATCAGGGTGGAGCAGTGTATGTGGCCTACCTGGATTTCAGCAAAGCCTCCAACACTGTTTCACATAAGAGGTTTGTAAACAAGCTAGGTAGCCTGGGAATGAGTCCCATGGTGACAAATTGGATTAGAAAGTGGTTGAGGGATAGAACACAGAGGGTGGTGTTAAGTGGAGCTCAATCTGAGGAAAGGAGGGTCAGCAGCGGGGTGCCACAGGGATCAGCTCTGGGACCAGTCCCATCTGATGTCTTTATAAGTGATGTTATGAAGGGACTGGAGAGTAAAGTATGCCTCTTTGCAGATGACATTAAGATTTGCAACAGGGTAGATACTCAGGGAAGGGTGGAAAAATGAGGAGGGACCAAGGTAATCTAGAGGAATGGTCAAGAGTGTGGCAGCTAAGATTCAATGCAAAGTGCAAAATCATCCATTTGGGACACAGGAACCCAGTGGAGGCTTACATGATGGGGGGGGGAGATATTGACTGCCACCAGACAGGAAAGGGATCTGGGGTAATCATATCAGATGATCTAAAGCTGGCCAAACAATCTGCCAAAGCTGTGTGGAGAGCCAGTGGGGTACTGGAGTGCATATGGAGAGGTATCACCAGCAGAAGAAAGAAGGTGGTGATACCACTGTACAAATCACTGGTGAGACCTCATCTGGAGTACTGTGTCCAGTTCTGGAGACCACATCTCCAAAAGGACATAGAAAGAGTTCAAGCAGTTCAGAGAAGGGTAACAAAAATGGTGCAGGGTCTGCACCAAAAGTCATATGAGGAGATATTGGAGGACCTCAATATGTATACCCTGGAGGAGATGAGAGAGAGGAGGGATATGATAGAGACCTTCAAATATCTGAAGGGCATAAATAAGGTACAGGAGGGAAGCATCTTTCAGAAAAAGAGATGTTCTAGAACAAGCTGACATGACATGAGGCTGGAAGGGGAAAGACTAAGGGGTAACATGAGGAAATAATTCTTTATGGAAAAGGTGGTGGGTGCATGGAACAGCCTTTCAGCAGAAGTGGTGGTGACTAGCTCTGTAGGGGAATTCAGAAATGCATGGGATAGGCATAGGGGGAAACCCTAGTGTTAGAATAAGGGAATAAAGCTGGAGAACAAATAGGGTCTGTGTTTTTTGCAGCAAGTAGGGAAAATGGGCAGACTGGGAGGGCCTAGCGGTCCTCATCTGCTGTCAATTTCTATGTTTCTATATTTCTAATATTCAACATTGATAGTGCAGTGCAGTACCAAAGGGATGCTGCATTGTTGGTTCTGTCTTTCAAATGCTGATCTAGCCTGTCCCTACCCTGTAATTCCCCCACTCCCTCTCCTTCCTGGCCTAGGGGTTATAAGTCCTACTACATCCTACACCTCCTTATCCTGCTTCTCCTCCTTTCTGATGATATGAAAGTCAACCCTAGTCCCTCCGCCCTCTTCTTTTCCTAGTGGTCTTAGCATTTTCAACCCCAGGGCTAGCAGTCTCCTCCCTAAACTGGATTTCCTCAAAGTATGAATTGCTCAACACTCTTCTGTCTGCCTCCTTCCTGGTTCTAGTCTGGCTCTCCCTGACTACCACTTCTTTTGGCAAGACAGGGGCAGATATGGTGGTGTTGCCCTCTATGTCCACTATTGCTTCTTCTGTACCATTACTCTCAGGGAAGCAGTGCCCTCCTCCCATGAGTATCTATTTGCCAAACTCTCCTTTCTCTTCATCTTACCCATCTTCATTGGGTTTTTTGTAACTCTCCAAAAATCTCACACTCTTCCCTGGTGGACTCACTCTCTGTCATCACCTCTCACTCCTCTTCTGCTGAGCTTATTCTCCTTGGGGACTTCAATACTAATTTTTTCCCCCAGCCTCCAGGCCAGCCTTCCTCAGGACTGAGTCTCTGAACCTCTCACAGCTCATTACCGAATCCACCCCACTCATCCATACTCTTCAAACCACACCTTTCTGAACTGGGTTCTCTCCTCATATACTCACCACATTGTTGCAGCAGATATTTTGCAAGTCTCATTCAGCAACCACAGAATAACATTTTGTGTAAGGAAAATCCTGTGCCCTCCATTTTCCTCCAAGTATTGTACATCTGGTCAGGGTCCCTCTGGTCATGCAACAAAGATGTTCTACTAAGCAACTTGGAAACAACTGATTGGGCCCCCATTCTTTGTGCTTCAGATGTTGATATGGCCCTCTCCATCTTCCAGTCAAAATTTAACAGCCCCTGCTGTTAACTGGTCCCATTCCTACCTCTCTGGCCATCAGTATTCGGTACAGGTAGGAGGTGTCCCATTCCTTCTACTCCTAATCCAGGCTGGGGTTCCACGGGGATCCATCCTGGGTCCCATCCTGTTTTCCATTTACCTTAAAGACCTCCCCTCTACCTTTGTTAACTTGCATATGCTGATGACACAGTTTGCTACATCTCAGGCCCCTTAACTGCAGCTATGGAAGTCTCACTCCAGCAAGACTTACACAATGTCCTGCACTGATTCCAGTCCAACCAATTCTGAGTCAACACCAAAACAAAAAAACAAAAAACAATGCCTATGACCTTTGGAATCAGCCAGAAATTTGCTAGGCTTGCCCCCACCCTTCCTTCTCCACCCTGGATGGTTCCCCCCTTGAAGTGGTTTGCTCCTTGAAGTATCTTGGTGTGTGGCTGGATAATAGGCTTGATGTCTCTGCCCACATCAATGCCATCCATGCCAAGGTCTCCCCAATGCTTGGTGCACTCTACTGTAACAAAGACTGCCTCTCTGCACAGGTGCTCTGGGAGCTGGTTACCAAAGTGGTGCTCCCAGTCTTCGACTATGTGGATGTGGTCCTTGGTACTGCCCCCTACTCTTCTCTTGCCAGACTGGATACCTTCTTTAACACCTTTTGCTGTTTTGCTACCAACTGACCCCTCATACCCACCACTGCTCCCTCTACTCCTCCCTCTCAATCCTCCCCTTTCCCTCCTGTCACCAGTCCCAGTGTGCCTTCTTCATCTCAAAATACTGGTTTGGATTGCCAGCCTCTTTGTCTCAGTCAGCTCACCTATTCCATATGCCTCATACTATCTCTGCTCCAGGGATCCTCACACCTTCCCCCTTCCCCACTCTCACTCCTCTGCCAGGCAGTCAGACTTCTATAATCACCTTCTTTCCTTCCCTCAGGAATTTGCTCTTGATCTCTTACCCTCTCCACTTCCCTTAGACACCAGTGTTAACTGCTGCCCCCTTCCCGCTCTTGTCGGCCATCTCCCTGACCTGCTCCTGATCTTCTTCTTACCAGCCACAGTCCCCCTTCTGGCATCAGCTTACAGTGTGTCCCAATTTCTACTGTACTGAATTGTTCAGCCTGTTGTTATCAGTTGCACTGGGCTGTGGTGGTGATCATAGCCTAAACCTCTGATACCTGTTGTTGTTACTTGAACTTTTGCCATGTTGTACTATTCACAGTGTGCACATTATTTTGAGGAGCATTTTTATACTGCTGTATATGACTTATTGTATCCCCTTTCCCCTTTCCCTATCCCTGGGTTGTACCTGGAGTCAAGCCTCAGTTCAGTGTGCCTTTCCCGGTTACCAATTTTCAAATAAGTAAAATAAATAAAATAAGACACTAGTATGAAGACCCATATGATCATCTTTAGTGGTTTTCCACTTGTAAGTTACAGATACTTGGGAACATTCCAGAAAGATGAGGGAATACCCACATTTCCTGCCTAATCTTTCTCTCTCAAAATAATGTATGCTAATGCAGTGCTACATAACTGTGTTTGTGGTGTTGAGTGCAACATTGTTAAGCTATTTGCTGCCTCTGTATTACCAGTATCTGTTTTGCTTTGTAGTTTTGCTTTGTACAATGTTCTGAGAAATACTATACATGAAAGGTGCTATATATAAACAGACACTATTTTGTATAAAATCCCATTTTTAGTGGGGCTCTTTTTGTACTTAATTCTTAGCTAAGAGGACCGAAGCTCAAGCATGTCAAGTGACGTGACATGCTCCAGATCATTCAGTAAAGCAGCTGTTTGTGAAGAACTTGAAACATGTGGTCAATTGTTTTACAGTTTAGTGTTCCTACTGCTGGGCTCTACTGCTTTCATGAGAGAAGTTACTCAATACTAAACAGAGAACAAGCCCATATGTACCCTAAGGTAAGTCAGCATATAATGTGCCTATCAGTTATAGTGGCTTAGAGAATGGTTTTGACACTGTGTCACCTGTTAGCATCAGGACTCTTCTGAATTATAACTTTATGGGAAGGGTTGGAGGGCCTCTTATGGATATGAGTGTTGCTTTGTGAGTTAACAGAATCAGAGGACTGCAAACCTAAGGTAAGCAGTTCTGTGGTCCTAAGGGTTCAAGAGGCGACACTCTAAGATCCATAAGAGGACCTCCAAATGGAGTCATAAAATTATTATAGATCACTAACTTTTTTAAACAAAAAAATAAAAGTTTTCAATTTAAAATAGTGATGGCATGAGATGTCAGTGAGAAGCCCATTACAGTGACTCACCATGTAAAATACTCTTACAGTAATACAATAATCTCACATGCAACTGAAGGAAGTGATGAGATCAGTTGAGAAAGCTCCCACGAGCTATAATTTTTGAACAAAGATGCATTTTAGACATACCTGCATTTTGTTCAAGGTAACCCTCAAAATCATGTTGCCAAGGTACAGTATAAGCCCATATACAAAATACAAACCATCAGTATCTCAGTATGTGTGTTCTTTGGCTAATACGGTGTTCCCTAATATTTGGTTGACTATTTTATATTAGAAGAGAAGATTAGCACTTACTATGAAGTATGTCCCATGACACTTTATATCTAGATCAGTAAATGTCAATTCTTAATATGATCCTCCTGGTAGAATAACCATCACACACTGGCCATTGTGTTAAGCAGATGTGGAATTAATTCCCCATGTTTTGGGATCATCACTTTCTTTTTAATACAAATTTTAGGAACTCCCATTAGAAGTAATGCTGAGCAGAAACTGTGAATTGCAATTTAACAAACATTTAGCAACATTTCACAAATTTCAAGAAGTCTTCTGAAAAAAAAAACAGATTTTTGTCTTGTTTTAAAATCAAAATCCTCCAAATGTGTTTGGTAAATTTTAATCCCATTCCATGACATTTTCTTGGTGAATTGTGGAATAATACACAAGAGCTATAGAGTTATAGTTCTGGAATTATATTCCATAATTTAATACATCAATCCTCAATACACACAATCATGATGTGATTCTGTGCATAACAGAGTAATGAGTTCTGTAGAATTCCATCCAGCAGCATAATTCATCAATATGCAGTACATGCATTCATTCCACTGTTCTAAGTCAGAAATTATGAAAACTTCTAATTTGCATTCCAACATTTTGCAGAAGCCAAATTCTTACTTTATGGTAAATCTGCCAGTTGAATTTTATTTCCACATTGCACTAAACAGTACTCCTACCAGAAGTGTATAGAGTTATTAAAATGGCATTGTAGTGCCCATGTAATTGGGTTGAGTAGGCAATTTAATCTTAAACCCTGATTTGTGCACCATAATAGTGCCCCATCCCTGAACCAAATAGTGTGAAACATCGTATGTAGTGAGTGAGTGCCAGCATTTCTGACGTCTGTAAAACTGGTAACAGTCATTTCAGCAGTTTAAATAGGTTGAAAACCCCTAACAAATGGAAAACTGAGATATTTTTTGCCAACCAACAGCACTGAAAGGGCTGAGAGTTGAAAGCTGAAACATTTATGTTTCTCAAAGTGTAGCCCATGGATGATTCTTTGATTGGTGACTTTACTGAAAAGTGGTATAGTTTCTTACAATAATTTACAAAATGAAATGCAGTAAATACTACACAATTTATCAGTAAAGCAACCTATTTTAAGCCAGTGGCTCATTCAAAGGGCAGGATATGTCTCTCGGAGGATGGAAACCTCTGCTCTGAGTTTTTCAGGTAGGATAAAACTTGAGTTCTTTTAACACAGTGGTTCAAGACATTACCAGTCCATGAGACAATTCTGACCATAATGTCATATGGAATCTTAGCCATGTGTAGAAGTAGTGGGGCTAGTGACCTGAAAGGATTGCCACTTACCTCCTTTGTCTAGTGATCCCTGTAAACAAATGTACAGGTTAGCTATAAAGAAAACAAACATCATACACAAGTTGGAGAGTGTCCCACAAAAGGATACTCATAAAATGAAAGATGTGTAGATATGTAACAAGATAAAAAATTTGTAACAGCAACTATGAGGCCTCAAACAAGAAAATAAATTACCTTTCCATAGTTAACTGCCTTCACATTTTCCATTCCATGATGGTTATGTAGTCTGATAAGTTTTGTCCAATTTTTGATGAATAAATATAAGTTTGGGGCACCCTCAGATCTACGTAGAGTTCCACTCTCCTCAGCAGCAACTGCTTATAGTGTATAGAGGAATGTTGTTCTGCATCGATTTATATCCGATGCAAAATCTTGTACCACAGTGCAAAGGTCATGGAATGTGGTTGTACGCTTATGGGGTACAATCACATTCTATGACAGAAAAAATTGGCCATGAGCCCACCTAACCATTCACTGGAGCTGAGTGGTCTTTTCAAAAGGGTGCAGTGAACGTTGAATATTATTGCACAGTACATGTGCATGTCAAGGACTCTTAAGTATAAATAAGTATTTCAGTTACATTTAAGCTGAAAATAGCAATTTAAATTAAAACATTAATTTCTTCAGTTCCTATTCCCTGAATGCTTATGTGAGTGTTACAAAGACTGCCACCAGGACAACTTTTGTTTCATAGTGTCTTAACAATAAAGTTCAACAAAACAAAACACTTTTTTTCAAGTCATTGTCTTTATTTTACTGACTAAGGATCTTACAATTTCTGACTATAAACACTATAAAAAATATTGGTTGGGGAAAACTGTGCCCAACCAACCTGTGCTACCACCTCAATGTTCAGGTTCCTATTGACCACTTGAGCTTTGCTCTCAGTGTTAATTGGAATCTCTTAGTGGCAGCACAGACTGGTTGCACATTGTTTCCCAACTAGTATTCTTTATTTCTTTTCATATTTCAAAAATATTACATGACATCAGTAACAACATTCCATGCTATTCATCTGAATGGCCTGGAATGGTCTTGTTCATGTCATAAAATATTCTGAAAATATGAAAAGAGAGTGCAGCAACTGCTAAGGTGAAAGGGATTCAGGGAAGTTACAAATGCAAAATGTACCATTATTAATTTATCAAAAAAGATCAAAACATATCAGAATATTGGATAGATACTAAAAGAAAAACAGAAGGGCATCTAGAGGGGTTAAAAAACTAAACTGCTTCTTATCAACTTTAATGGAACTGTTGCTCACAGAGTGGTGAGAAGCTCGGTGCATCCATATGCCTGTGGGGGAGAAGTGTGAATCATCATGAACCAGAGAAGACAGGAGAAAAAGCCCACTCAGAAAGAAGGTAAGGAATGCTGCTTCCCTCTGCTTACTGTAGTAGGCTAGCTCATCCACATGGTCCCTGCTCTGTCTTCAGACTTGGAACAAAAGCTGCCATGGTTAAGTAGTCACCTTAATTAGAAAATGCATATGATATAGGAGATTTTATCTTCATGGGGGACTTAAATATTGCTGACATAAAATGACAAAATAAATCAGCTCAGTTTTCAGTAGGCAATAGCCTTCTAAATTTAATGGAGCAACTTCATGTGATGCAACATGTCAACAACCCAGATAGGGAGACAACATTTTGGATATCACAGATACTTTCATCTGACAGTGTGAATATAAAATATTGTACTGCAGGGCCACCACTCAACAACAGTGAGCACAACTGTGTATTTTTTAATATTTTATCTCATCACATACTAATACAAGGTACTACTGAAATGTATCTGTACGGAAAGGCAGATGCAAAGAAAATTATAGAAGAACTAGAAAAAATCGAGCGGGACTGATTACTTCAGGTAAAATCAGTAAAGGATAGGTGGCAAATTATTAAAACAGCAATAATAAATATAGCATGTTGAAATGTTCCAAACACCCAAAAATACAACAAAGGGATAAAATCAAAATGGTTAACAAAAAGAGTGAGACGTGCTATTAAAAAGAAAAATAAATGCTATGAATCATACTTATCTGACAGAAAAGAAGAGAAATGGGCAACATAAAAACATTATTTAAGGGATTGTAAAAAGGAAATCAAAAAGATGAAACAGAATATGGAAATTAATCTTGCTAAAATGGCAATAAATCTAACAATAAACCCTTCTACAGCTGCATAAATACTTTTAAGGGACAGAAAAGGCACTTAGAACCAATTATTGAAAACACTAAAATCATAAATGGCCCCAAAACCATAGCAAATGAATTCAGCACTTACTTTTATTTCGTGTTTGCTTCACAAAACCAATTTGTTACAATTAAAGATGCTCCATCTCAATCCATAGTCAAAATAAATATTGATGACATAGTAAGTTGAATAAGCAAAATTAAACCTAGTCCAACTAAAATAACCAGTAATATGGCAATCCCAGTGGAGTGGAGAGCTGTGGTGCTGGTGTCTTACTGTACATCCTGACACACTGCCAACCTAGGTTCATGAATGGATGAGGGGTCACTCTGGTGCTGGCCAGGGAAGGGAGGATTGAACATCTGAAAGACAGCTGTCCTCCCTCAGGGAGGGGGGTCACTGTGACCCACTGCAGCACTGCTACCTGGAGATGTCTGGATAGCAGCGCAGATCTGGACATGTCAGAACATAGGGCCATGTCTAGATGTGTTAGGATGCCTCCGTGGAGGAAGAGCTCACCTGTCACATGCATTACACAGTACAGGCCCTAGGGGAAACCAACAAAAAACAGGGTGGAAAAACCATCTTTTGCCACAGGATGAAGTTCAGTCCTTCGCAGACCCTGTACCAGTGATCATGCACTTCACCACAGTCCAGAAGCTGGGACATTGGTGGGAAGGTAACTCCTGGAGAAGCCAGGTGATAGGGATGAGGGGACTGGATGGAAGATGGAGTGCTGGTGGGAAATGGGGGCATAAAATGTGTATATAAAAGAAAATTACCAGTGATATGCTTAAAATTATGGCAGACAATTGCACTTCCACTCAAGATATTATTTGAACAATCCACTAATTCAGGAAACATTCCCAAGGATTGGAAACAGGCAGATGTATTTCCAATTTTCAAAAAGGGGGACAAAGAACATACAAAAAATTAAAATCCAAGTAGCCTCACTTCTGTATTGTGTAAAATTCAGAAAGGTATCATAAAAGAAAAAAATAAACACACAAATTATAGACATACAGTAGGTATGGACAAGCGTGGATTCAAATCAGGGAGTTCTTGCATTACAAACATACTGTGCTTTTATGAAAAGACATGAGAATCATTAGATTGAATAACACCATGTGACATTATTTACTTGGACATTGGAAAGGCCTTTGCTCTGGTTCCCCACTGGGCAATAATAACAAAAATGCATTCTCTTAATATAGATGTATCATTAATAAAATGGATATCTCATTGTTTTTTTTTTCTCAATTATTTAACCAGGTGAGACACACTAAGCTGAAAGCTTGTTTACGGGTGCAAACTAGGAGCACAGGGAACTTAAATGACTTGCTCAGGGTCACACAGTATACAAGTGGGGGTTATGAGATTCAAACCCAGGTCTCCACATTTGTAGCTCGGAGCCTTAAACCACTGCACTATACTGCCTCCCGATGGAGAACTCACAAAGGGTAATTAATGGATACTATTCAAGCTTAATGAACGTGAAAAGTGGAGTTCCGCAAGGCTCAGTACTGGGCTCCCTGATTTTTCAATTATTTATTGCAGCTTTATCCAAAGACCTAAATAGCTGGACAGTCACGCATGCTGATGAAACAAAACTCAGTGGTCCATGCAAGAGACAGGAAGAGCACATTAAAATTCAGGAGGATCTTGACATAGTTACAAATTGACTCAGGAATGGGAAATGGTTTTTAATATGGATAGATTTTGCATTATGCATCTTGGAAGAACTAATACTGTATACACAATGAGTACACTTTTAACAATAGTGTACTAAAAGCAACAACAGCAGAAACAAATTTGGGTATAATTGTAACCAACAATTTATGACTTACAAAACAGATTAATGAAATGATATCCCATGCAAATGAAGTAATGTGGGCAATTAGGCAAAATATTAAATCTTGGGACAGCCATGTAATATTGCCATTGTATCAAGCATATGTTAGACCACACCTTTATAATGCATCCCTGTTTTGGTACCCATATAAGAAATAAGATGTGGAACAAATTGAAAAAATACAGAGAAGGGCAACTAAAATAATGTCTGGCCTTAATGACAAAGCATATCACACTCATCTTACTGAACTTAAATTAATGCCTCATGAGCTCCGGCACCTCACCAGAGATCTACTATTATTGTATGACATTGCTAGTGACCCTTACTTATTTCATGAGCTAAACTTCGAATTGAAATAAAACTTTGAAACCACAATGGGACATCCTCTACAACTTAAGGATTATCACTTTAAGACACAAAATAGAAAATACTTCCACGTTCAGCTTATAGTGAATCCCTGGAATTCATTACCAATTGACATAATTGTGGGAAAGGATAAAAAAAAGACTTTAAAAACAGGCTGGATAAGTGAATAAGTTAATTCTTGATGATGGAAAACTTTTTTTTTTTGTTTTTAGAATGATGGGGTTAACATGGGTTCATGCCTACATAGCTTCTACCTTTCCTTAGTATGATCGCTAGTATTGAGAGGGGCTGGATTGGCATGTGAGCAAGTATAGAGTGATGGTGGACTATGCGGAGAAAAACTCACCCCATGTGTGTGAGTGTGTGTGTGTGTGTGTGTGTGTTTCTGTGTATGTGTGTGTGGTGGGGGGACCAGTTCCAGAGCCAAAGAAAAGGATAGGGGACAGATGTGCAACAGCATTATAGAGGATGATGTGGGGTTTGAGCTACAATAGGGGGGACCACACTAGAGGGTTGCCTGACCAGTGACAGCAAGGACAGGGATCCAGGGAAGAAGGGGTGGGAACCTATTTTGAGATTCAGCATGGTGGAGGAGAAAAATGAAAGCATGTTATATTCCCAGTATGTAGTTATGGAGGCAGGTATTCAGTTCTATGTCATAATAGTGACTTTAGAATGGCAACTATGAGTACAGTGAATGCACATTGCCAAAACCTAAAAATGGCGATCTGCACTACACCTCACATAAAATTATCTCCTAATCCATACGATCCTTTCAGCAACCCGACAGTTACTTCATTTTTACACTCTGCCTTTGCACCCCCTCCATATTTAATTAACCAGTTCCCCCCTGAAAAAGGGGACATCTCAGAGAGGGGGAGAAACTCCAGGGGGAGAATGTTTTTTTTTTGGGGGGGGGCAACCTGCAGGTGGGGGAGGAACAAACTTGGGAGAACAGGAGTGGAAAAAAACACTAAATAAAAATTAAACAACCCCCTGCCATGAAACATAAAAAATTATACAAACCCGTACCAAGTCCCGAGTACACAGGCATCACAAGTAGGCGCTGTAACCACTGTGCCATACAAGCAGCTCAAAACTGCCCCACTCAACACAGCCCCATAATTTACTCTGCCTATCACTATTTAATTTGCTGTCGCAGTTTTACTTGCTATTCTCCCCCACTTGCTATGCTGTCACTGTCGCTATGCCAACAGATGCTCAAATTGAGTCACCCACATAACGGGATATCCAGGTGTTTCTGGGCAATTAGATCCACTGAGTCCATCTGGTTAGGCTCCACAATAAAACAGCTTGGGGAGGGAACAAAATAGTCGCCTAGAAAGGATCTGCAGGACTTGAAACAGTTCAGCGCAGCTAAATGGATTCAGGGGTTATATGTGCAATGTAACAGTTGTATTCCAAAAGTGGCATTCTAGTGGCATTACCTGTTACTCGTCCATGAATTTTGTTTAGCACATTTTGCCAGTAGTGTAGTTATTTGCAGTATTTCCACTGTAATTTTTAAACTACTGGACACATTTGCTCCAGCTCTGATAGATTCCAAGACCCATGTACTTTATGCATGCATGCCAAATTTGAGGTATATTCCTGCAATAGCAAAAGGCCTACAAACATCCATATTTTTGGAACATTTTACAAATAAATAATTTGTGAAATTATGAACCTTACTTACAATTTGTTGAACAAAGGGGTAGATTCACTAAACTTTGTTCCAATGCAAACCCCGTTTCCACAGTGCAAACTGGGTTTTGCACAATGGCAGTATTCACAAAAGCCCAGTTTGCAGCATTAGAATGGGCTTGTACCGGGGTAAAGGGTTCAGGATCTGTAATGCAAATTAAGGGGGAAGGGACCTGCATACTGTTGTGCACTCTTGCTGCATCTAGTGTTTGTTGCTATTCTCAGTGTCTTTTTCAATCTTGCCTTGTTTGTTGCTATCCTCAATGAATCTTGTACTATCTTGCCTTTGTAACCTCCTGGGTCAAGCCTGAAAATAGACAAATGTTTGACTAGTGCACCCTACTGATCAACAAAAAAAAATAAATACAAATAAATAAATAAAGGTGCTGTGCCATTCATAAACCATTTTCTCCATGTAAAGGCCATTTGCAGAGGTCTCTTGCATGAAGAAAATACCGCTGATGGAGACCTGGCAGTGTTCCACACAACCCTAGTGGCTGCCAGAGCTCCTGCAGTGGCCACCACACCCACAACACTGTGATCCTTGTAGTGTAGTGGTCCCTCCTCGCTCCGTGGTCCCTGATCATCATTCCTTATATGTGTAAAAGAAGTTTTCCTGGTAGTCCAGTGGGATCTCCCCTGTTCTCTGATCACCATCCCATTAAGTGTAAAATAATTTCCCTGGTAGTCTTGTGATCCCTTTCTGGTTCCTGATCGCCGTCCCTGTAGAATAAAAATAATTACCCCAGGCAATGTAGTGATCCTTCCCCCTTTCCTTGTTCTCTGATCACCATCCCATCATACAATAAGTAATCTCTCTGGTGGCTAGCAGTCCCTCCCCCACCCAAAGACTCATCCAATATTTAGACAAAATCAGAACTGGTGTCCAGTGAGTCCTCCCCTGTTCCCCAACCACAACCCAATATTAAAACAAAGTATTCCCAGGTAATCTAGTGGTCCCTTCCCTACTCCATTCTCCAATCACTGTCCCAATATGAAAAACAGTATTCCTTGGTGGTCTAGTGGTCCCTCCCCCGGTCACCGATCGGCCCACCGAGTAAAAGAATACAGTCCCTCTCTGGTAGTCCTTTGGTCCATCCCCCACCTGAACACCCACCCAATAAGTACATATAATTTCCATTGGTGTCCAGTGTACCCCCACCCACCTCACTACCTTGGAAAAAATGAAGGTGTGCCATTTCCTAGGTGGTCTTGTGGATCCCCACCCTGGCAAACAGTGACCTTCCACCCCGCGACCCAATCCCAAAACCCAGCTGACAACTGGCATAGCCCTCCTCCCACCACCACAGCTGGCTGCTAGTGGAACTGTGAATGAGCGAGTACAGCATATGCTAAGCACTCATTTGTAGACACTGTCAACCATTGAGCACATAGTGTATACACTAAGTGCTCCCTGATTGACACTGTCAAGAATTGAGCAAGCAGTGTATACTGTACTCCCTCATTCGCAGTCCCATTGGTGGCCAGCCATGGTGGTATGAAAAGGGCAATGCTGGTCACCTGCTGAATTTTGGGATGGAGAGGTGGGGTGGCAGAAAGATTCCTTATTGTATGATGGGATGGTGATCAGTGAATGGGGAAGGGGGGGAAGGATGACTACGCTACCAGGGGAAATTATTTTTATTGTACGGGAACAGCAATCAGAGACCAAGGAGGGGGGGAAGGACCACAAGACTACCAGGGAGACTTACTTTACATATAACAGGATGGTGATCTGAGACCAGGGAAAGGGGGCACTGGACTACCAGGGAGATTTTTTCATTCATATGGGGTCAGCAATCAGAGATTGAGGGTGGGGAGAAACCACTAGACCACAAGGAGGGTTTTGTCTCACTAGAGGAATGGCAGTCCACATTGTGGGAGGGGCACAAAAATCTCTTGCAGCCCATGTAAAGGGGCCCATAATGGGCATGCAAATAGCCAGCTAGTGCCTTGCATGCTCGATGGACTCATTTAAATTGTTGCTTTTGTGAATAGCAAATAGCGGACCAGCACTATTCATTGCAGGGCCATTTACAGGACTGCAGGTCAGGGCAGCGCTAGTAGGGTTAGAGATAGCAGTGATGGGGTTACCACTGCCTCTACCTAGCCCTATTCACAATCAGATAGCACCCTACACTATCTGTGAATAGCATTTTTCACCACCTGGGCAATTGCAAAGAGCAATGCAAACTTTTGCACTGTACTTTGTGAGTTTATGTGAATCTAGTCCTAAATCTCTCAAGATTTATCAGTTTCTAAAATGCTTCCAAGAATGTTATGCAAGCAGATTTTCAGGTATTGTGCAGTAACGGGCATCAAAGGTGGCAGAGTTTAAGCAGAGAAATATGTTTTAGAATAGTTAGCAAAAATGAATAAATTGCCGGACTTTGAGTCACTATAACATCAAAACTACTTGTCCAAATATCATGAAACTTGGCATCCCAATAGGGCTCTTTACACAATGCAAGTATGTCAATATACCAGCATCTAGCTGAAAGAGTAACTGAGTTATGACCAATCAAACATGTTGAAACATTTTGTGAAATTCTATGAAGGCAGAATTTTCTAATTTCACCCAGCCATATTAATCTTCCATCTTCCACTCCAGTTTCAGTAAAAACCTGAATAAGATCAGCAGTTAGTAGAAGCACATGGGAAATATATTATTGCATGTAATTAATTTGAAATTAGTCAAAAATGAAAAAAGTATTCAGAAAACTGTGATTATGTCACATTCAGTCTTTTCTTTCTAGGAAGAATAATTTGAGTATGTCTTCTCTCTCCTCATTCTGTAACACTTGTTTCTTAAACCACTAGTCAGCTTGGTGGTCCTGTGCAGGACTTGCTTGATATCTTCAATGTCCTTGATGTACTGCAGTGTCCTGAAATTGATACATTACTCTAGTGGTAATTGAACCCTAACACCTTGCACAGGGGGAGAATTATCTCCCTTGACTTGCTGCTTACCTTCTCTGAAAGTACCCCAGCATTGCATTTTCATAGAAACATAGAAACATAGACTTTGATGGCAGATAAGGACCACTTGGCCCACCTAGTTTGCCTATTTCCCTACCTAGAGGATAAGCTGTAGATCCTATTTAACCAACAGTCTATTTCTTCCTACCCCCCACAAAAATTGCCTTATGTCTGTCCCATGCATTCTTGAATTCTCCCACAGTTTTAGACCCCACAACCTTCTCTGGAAGGTTGTTCCATGCGTCCACCACTCTCTCTATGAAAAAATACTTCCTCACATTGCCCCTGAGCCGTCCCCCCTCTATCTTCAAATTGTGTCCCCTTGTTCTTGCACATCTCTTTTTCTGAAAGATGCTACCCTCTTGGACTTTGTTGATGCCACTGAGGTACTTAAACGTTTCTATCATGTCCCCCTCTCCCTCCTTTCCTCAATGGTGTATATATTAAGCTCCTTTAGTCTCTCCTCATATGGCTTCTCTTGCAGACCCTGCACCATTTTAGTTGCCCTCCTCTGAACTACCTCCATCCTGTCTATGTCCTTGCGGAGATGGGGTCTCCAGAACTGGACGCAGTACTCCAGATGGGGTCTCACCAACTGTCTGTACAGGGGGATAACAACTTCCTGTTTTGTGCTGGTGATACCTCTCTCTATACATCCCAGTATCCCACAGCCCTCCCTACTGCCTTCTCACATTGCTTGCCAACCTTAAGGTCATCTGATATGATTACCCCCAGGTCCCTTTCCATTTCTGTTGTTATTACTACCTCCCCCATTGTGTAATCTTCCCCAGGGTTTTTGTTTCCCAGGTGCATTACTTTGCACTTCTTTGCATTGAATCCAAGCTGCCATACTTCTGACCATTCCTCCAACCTTGCCAAGTCCCTTCTCATCCTTTCCACGCCTCATTGTGTATCAACCCTGTTGCAGATCTTTGTGTCATCTGCAAAGAGGCATACTATTCCTTCCAGTCCCTCTGCAATGTCACTTATAAAGACATTAAAAAGGACTGGACCCAGTACCGAACCCTGCGGTACCCCACTAGTAACCCCTCTTTCTTCAGAGTGGACTCCATTTACAATTACCTTCTGTGTCCTGTTGTTCAGCCAATGTTTTACCCAGGCTACCACCCTGGGACCCACTCCCAGGCTGGTTAATTTGACTACTAATCTTTTGTGTGGGACTGTGTCAAATGCCTTGCTAAAGTCTAGGTAGGCCATGTCCACAGCCCTTCCCTGGTCTACTACTTTGGTCACCCAGTCAAAGAAATCAATTAGATTCGTCTGACATGACCTTCCCGCTGTGAACCCATGCTGCCTTGGGTCCTGTGCCCCACTGGCCTCTAGGTACTCAATAATTATTTCCTTCAGAAGTGATTCCATCACTTTCCCTACCACAGAGGTCAAACTGACATGTCTGTAGTTTTCTGCCTCTGTCTTGGTCCCACTTTTGTGAAAGGGAATCACATCAGCCTTCTTCCAGTCCTCAGGTACCACACCATCCTCCCATGATTTGTTAAAAAGGGTAGTCAGTGGTGTCACTAGTTCTCTGCTTAATTCTTTTAGAATTCTGGGGTGAATTCCATCTGGCCCCATTGCTTTGTCCACCTTCAATTTTAGGAGTTCTTTCAGAACCCTTTCTTCTGCGAAAGGACTGGGATCGACCCCCCTCTCCAGAGGGCTTCTGTTAACTGAATTAGGTACCTACCTCACTTCCTCTTTTATGAATACTGAAGAGAAGTTTACATTCTGAATCCCTGCTTTTTCACTGTCACTCTGTGCCCACCCACCATCCATTCTATTCAGCCTCACTTTTCCTCATTTTTCCTTCTTGTCTGTGTCAGAACACTGCTGGTCTGGCCGCAGTTACTGTCAACATTTACCTCTGAATCACTGTACTTAATTTTGCTGTCCCTTGTTGTACCACACAGTGTGTGTATGCAAACCAAATTCACTTAAATTAGGTGCAATACCTTATTCTTCTTCACGGTAAATCTTAAACCTCATTGATCAAGACATGCTCCGAATGCATGCAGATCCTGCTGTGGTATATCTGCTTCTCTGCTGTGTCAAGTCATTTTTCCAATTTACAGTAGTGTCATTTGCCTGCTGCTCCACCATTTCCGGTCAATAATATGACAAAAAGCAACAAATCTGGAACCAGACCCTGGGATACTACTCCGTAGTATAGCCTTCCACTTTGAATGGTGGCACTTCACCACCTCCACTCAAACCAGTCAGCCAACTTTCTATTGTACCTGCTGAAGATTAGCCAAGTATCTCTATTTCTGAAGGCATAATGAGGCTCGTTTTGCCTTTGATATGGAAAAACAAACAGGTCTCGCACATGTTATTTTGGCAGCATGGTTTGCTACCCCATTGCCAGACTCACCTTCTGTCTCTAACTAATATTACTAATATTACTGCACGACATAAATCTTAATGTACTATTTGAGCTGAGCAAAAAAATTCTAAGAAATGTCATTTGTTACACAAATGTTTGTAAACAGGACTCATCAGTTTTATATGCCCAATGAATTAGACAAGTGCAAGAAAAAGGAGTACCAAACAACCATACTATCTGAACTAATATGACTTTGTTTTGGAAGTCCCCTACTACTGTAAGTCAAAGTACAGTATATCAAGAATTTCTAAACTTTCTATCTGGAACCTTTGTGTTGACATGTAGTACAATCCTAGAATTGTCAGTAACTGATCCCCTGGGCAGCCATAGGAACCCTTCAGCTACACGGTAGGAATAAAAAAAGTAACACTTAGATGATGCACACTCACATTGTGCTTTTCATCTTAATAGGCATGTGAAGCAGCAGGAGCAGTAAAGACATGGTATATATTCTAGTTTTATAAAAATTATTTTTGTCTTCTACTTTTAGTCTGACTTTTACTTTGGTCTTTTATGCAACTTATTCTAGTAAACCATAACCCTGCATTATATCACTAATTTTTTTATTATTGATATCCATGTTTTAAGCTGTCTTTCTTCTCCAATACAAGGCAATCCAAATTAATTTTAATGGATTTCATAACCTTTATGTTGCTTTAAATATCACTCATGTAGATATTCTGACATTATCAACTATACAAGTAAAAAACAAAAACTATATTCTAACATTAACGTTAACATCATTCCATGGAAGAAGAGGATTGAAATGGCATTTGAATTTGGGGTTGGCAGCATAGCCTAGAGTTTAGAGTAATGAGCTGTGAATGATCTTGGCACATCCGGCAGACCTGGGTTTGATTCCCACAACCACCACTTTCACAGTGGGTGACTAAGCTAGTATGTCTATCACCATAGTGCTCCTGGGTCACCCAACCAAACAAGCATTTGTGTTTAGTGGGCCTTGCCTGGTTAAGAAAGACAAAAGAAAAAAAATATTTCTTTGTTAAGCCTCATAAAAATCAGGGTAAGTAAACAGACTATATGAATTGTTATCTCTGTTGTCATGTAACTGATTAAATTTAAATAACAATGATTGTAGATATAAAATGCATGTTCAAACCTAATTGAGATTAAAGAGCAGCTGAAAACTTTGGAAAACATAATATTTAGACACAAGTCAGCTTGTATTTCATATACCTTATATAGATTTCTCCTCTACATTAGTTTTTTACTGAAGAAATTCCCACAAAAATATGATCTTTATCCCTCAGAGTTCATCTGCTACTGTAGCTTCTTCCCTACTTGAAACCATAATGGCTTGTTGCGACATCACAGTCTGTTGCCATAGGAATAACTGTGATGTCACAAGCAGAGTATTATGACATTAGGTTGGGAAGAAGTAATAGGAGCTGATGAACCCTCAAGAAATAGATATACTGTTTTTGAGGCAAATGACCTCAGTAATAAGTGATGGTAATATGAAATACAAAGCAGAGGAGACATATAAGCCGCTTTGTGTCCAAACATTATGTTTCTGAAAGTTCTTCTCAAGGCATCAGTGGATCCTTAAAGAGCCCCTGACACCATTGTGACAACTTTGTGAAAATGTAATGTTTAGCACAAGTGAGTTTATATTTTATTGTTATTTCTGTAGTTCTCATTCTTCTTTATCACTAAGGACATCTGCATGTAAACAGGATCACTACCTTATCTGGTCTGGCTGTTTGCCTACTTATGACATCACAGTTCTGTTTATGACATCACAGTCAGTTGTTGTGCGGATAATTATGATGCCATAAACAGGGGATTCTTTATTTTATTTATTTCTTTATTTAAAACTTGGTAACCGGGAAAAGCACCATGACCAGAAGTTTGTTTCCAAGGGCATCCTAGATTATGATGTCATATGCAGGATAGTGGAAAGAGCAAATAAAGTTTATGGAACAGTAAGCCTCTTTCATACAGCTGTCCTTGGTAATAAAGAAAAAAATAAATAATTATAGAAAATACTTGAAATACAAACTGAACTGTCTAACTCTCTCATTTTTTCTAAGTTTTTATAATGGTGTCAGGGGCTCTTTAAAGGAACTAAAATATTGCAAATGTTTTTAAAATCTACTTAAACATTTTAAATGCAGAAGCAAAGTCTGTTCTGTCTATTACAGTCTGATTGTATAATGTGCACTGTTAAGCCATGGAACACTGAAGACATTCCAGGAAAACTGTCAACTCTCCCAACATAATCCCCTCTATTCCCCCGTATCACCCCGTATCTTGACTTACAGTATTTCCTTTGCCACTCTTTTCCAGTCTGACTTCCAGAAGGCCCATTCCACCTCCCTCTTCTGGCACGCTGTCTACATTCGATCATGAATGGATTAGGGACTGAATACATCTGCTATCTTCATTGACCTCACCAAGGCTTTTGACTCTGTGACACACCCAGTCTCCTGGACAAGCTTAAAAGAGTAGAGCTTTCTGGCCCTGCAGTTACCTTGTTCTAGTCCTAACATGAGAGCAGGTCCTGAGCTGTCTGTATTGGAGACACACTATTGCCTTTCCATCTATTTGCTCAGGTGTACCACAAAACTCTTCTCCGTGTTCCTTTAGGACTTCTAAAATGCCTGTACCTTTGCAGCTATCCACATATACAAGAACTTTTCCTCTAGTGCCATTATTACTGAACTGGCTGCTCAGCTCCAACTGGATTATTTAAACATTTGATGTTGGTTCCACAATAGTTAATTGTCTCTTAAAGACAAGAAAGTGTTCTCTATGACCTTTGGCACCAGGCAGAGGTTGTCCAGGCTCTCCCTCTTCCCTCCATCCATACCCTTGATGGTGTGTTAATTGAGGACATCTCCTCCTTCAAATACCTTGGGTATGTTTGGACTCTTACTTTGATTTATCTTGGTATGTGGATGCCAGCCAGCAGAATCTCCACCCTAATCTAAGGTCTCTTTGTAGAAATATAGTTGCAGCAATAGACTTTGTCAGATATTTTTGAAGAGTCATGTGATATCTCTAGAGAAATTCCCTGCCTGTTTGAAGTACTACTATAGAGAGAATCTCTTTAGAAATGTTGTAAAATATCTTAAATCATCTGACAATATCTATTGCAGCAAATGTAAAGCACATATTATGCTTCCTGCATGCAGATCAATCCTCTTGAGAAGGATCCTCCTAATTTTCAAATATGGTGATATTGTTTTCAGTGCAGCTCCCATGTCCATGCTGCCTGAGTAGACCACCTCTTTTATTCATTCTGCCATTTTGCTCTGGACTGCCTTCTATGAATCACCATTGCACCTTCTACTTCTTTCTCTCCTTCACTCCCTTCCATTGATGTTCGGCATCTCTCAGACTGGGTTTTATGTAATAAGGGTGATTCCTTTATCGTGTGCCACACAAACCACAAAGCAAATATCGCCCACAGCAAAAGGGCAACTGAGTAAAACACCGACTGATGCAAACAGCAGAAGTCCTCAGCTCTGTCAAGCCCCCCCGTCCCCCTCAAACTAATATAATATACTCGGGGGGGGGGGTTGAGAACTTTAAAAAAAAGAAAAATACAGTATCCTGCTGTAGGACCTGAACCCCAGTCCACTGATTCCATAGGCAGTGGCTCTGGTCACTGCACCAAATAACCAGCGCAGCAGGATTCAGCCACACACCTTCCCATATCCTGTTACAGCGAGTGCAGTTCACTGCTACACTCGCTATACAGGATCATTAGCTGTCTTGTGATGGTTGCCCTAAACAATCAAGGTATTATTGAGTTGCTCATATTGAGCCCCTCAATAATACGCGACTTTATAGAGTGCTACCCTCAGACTCCACGTCCTTTATCTTCAAATTCTGGCTTATCTCCAACCCACCACCCTCCTTTCATCCCCCTCTGCCCCTACATGCTCCTTTCATAACACTGACATTGCTCCCTCATTTCCTCCCATGAAATCTGCTGGACAGCCTGCCTTCTCCTTTCACTTTCCTAAGCTCTGGTCTTCACTACCTCCTGCCACCAGCTTTCCCTCCTCACTCTTTTCACTCAAATCCCTCCCTTGTGACAAATCCACTCCTATAATTGCCCTGATCACACTGTGCCCCTCTTGCTTTCAGCCCCTCCCAGTAGCACTGTTCCCTGACCACAATATTACCCTGGGTTTGTACATTATTCTAGTCCTAAATCTAATATCAGTGTATATGTTTCTCTAGTCATGGGTAGTGTAAGTCTACATTGTATTTAGATTGCCATTTTGCACAGTAACTGTAACATGGTATTTATTTCATTTTATTGCACCTTATTGTCAAAGTTATACTGTTTTCCCCTTCTTGTTACCCCAGCAGGCCTCAAGAAAGTAGTTTTTACCAGCTCACTATGTCTTTCCTAGAAACATACATAGAAGCATAGAAAAAAAGAATTTACTGGCAAATACAGACCACTTGGCCCATCTAGTGTGGCCATGTTTCCCTTCCCTTCCTACAGTATCACCACAGATCTTACTTTATTTCTGGCCCATTCTCCCTCCCCCTTTTTTTTCCCTTAAGATTATTTTATGCCTACCTCATGAATTCTTAAACCCCAACACTGTTTTTACGTCCACTACCTCCTCTGGAAGGCTGTTCTAGGAATCCATCACCCTTTCTGTGAAGAAATACTTCCTCACATCTCTCCTAGGCAGTTTAGCACAGTGGGTTAAGGGTCTGAGCTACAGATCTGAAGACCTGGGTTTGAATCCCACAACCACCTAGGTCCATACTGTGTGATCCTGAGCAAGTCATTTAACTTCTTTATGCTCCCAGGTTGCAGCTGGAAACAAGCTTCAGCTTAGTGTGCTACTCCTGGTTAAACAATGTTCCCTTTCTACTAAATCTATCTTCTTCCAGCTTCATACCACATCCCCTTGTTCTTGAGCACCTTTCCCTCCTGCACCTTACTTACCCCTGTGACATATTTAAAGGTCTCTATCATACCCCACTCCTCTCTTTCAAGGTCTGTGTATTTAGGTTCTCTAGTCTCTTCTCACAGACATATGATGCAGACCCTGCACCATTTTAGTTGATCTCCTCTGGACTGCCTCCACTCCGTCTGTGTTCTTTCAGAGTTGTGGTCTCCAGAACTGGATGCAGCACTCTAGGTGGGGTCCTACCAGTGATCTATACAGAGGCAACACTGTCTCCCTCTTTCTGATGGTGATACCCTTCCCTACACATTCCAGCATCCCACTTAGCCCTCCCAACTGCCTTGTTGCACTGTCTGGCCACCTTTAGGTCATCAGATATGACCACCACCAGGTATGTTTCATGCTTGGTGGCTGTTAGTACCAACCCACCCATTTTGTACTCTGCCTCTCAGTGTATGTGACCCACATGCATTATTTTGCACTTTTTCACACTGAAACATAACTGCCATACCCTTGACCACTCCAGAAGTTTTCTCAGGTCACTGCTTATCCTTTTCACACATCTCTGGATTGTCCACCCTATTGTAAAGTTTGGTGTCATCCACAAAGAGGCAGACCGTCCCTTCTAGCTCCTTGCAATATCACTTATAAACACATTAAAGAGATGTGGTCCCAGCACTGATCCATGAGGCACCCCACTAGTCACCCTCCCTTCCTTGATGTGAACTCCATTTACCACCACCCTGTGCCATCTATCGGCTAACCAATTTCTTACCCAGTTTATCATCTTTGGATCCATTCCTAAGCTACCAAGATTGTTTACTAGTGTCCTATGTGGAACAGTGTCAAATGCCTTACTGAAATCTAGGTAGGCTATATCTCCCACTCCACCCATATCTAGTTCCTTGGTTACCCAATCAAAAAAATCTGTCAGATTTGTTTAACATGACCTACTCCCCTGTGAATCCTTACTATAGTACCTCAGATCTTGTAACTCATTGGATTCAAGACATTTCATGAGTCATTCCTTCAGCAGTGACTCCATTAACTTTCCAACCATCAAAGTCAGGCTGACTGGCCTGTAATTACCAACTTCTTTCCAGCTAACCCCTTGGTGAAGTGTTGCTACAACTACCCTCTTTTAGTCCATTGGGACCACTCCTGTTTCCAGTGAGCTGTTAAACAGGACTGTCAGAGGTGCAGTCAGTTACTGGTGAAGTTTTTGAAATGAATAAAGAATCAAAAAGCCATTTTATCCCAAAAAAGAATTTGTGTAACAATAAAACCAAGAGCAGGATTTTCAAAAAGATCCATCCAAGATGCACACACTGCTGTTTCAAAAGGGCAAATCTGTCCAAACTGTTACACCAGCTATTAGATGATTTAAGAGCATCTGAAATGTGTGGCAGAAAGGACACAGACCACATTTACATATTTTTTTTTACCACAAATCATGTCTTTTGTTGCAAATGGATGTATCTTTTGAAACTAGTAGCAAGGTTGCTCTGATACATTTGGTTCACTACAGATGCAGGCCCAACACACACTTGCATCTGTGTCAGTCCTTTGGAAAATCCTGCCCAATGTGTCCTTCTTTTCTTCAGTCTATAGTTCTGTGGTTAAACAAACCTCCTGGATCCCTGCTGAATCTCAATATAGAACAATTCAAAAGATCCCTGCAGTCTGCTCTAGCAGTTCATTGCAATGGTGACTGTTAATTACCTATCTGAATTCTCACTCTACGGTGACCCTAACTTACTCAGTATACAACCTGCTGTTAGAAATGTGGCTTTTGACTGAACAGTTTGTAATCTGAATGATGTACCAATTATGTTTGTATCTAGACTGTTTTGATAACATATCTCTGGAATTCGCTTTTTCGATCTGTATTTTTCTTCATTGTAGCCTTGTCACTAAGGTGGAACCATTATAAATGAGCACCTGTGTTCGTAGGTATTATCTGATTCATTAATTAAATACATACATACATAAACAACTTCATGCAAATTATAAAAGATTTAAAATATACCTACCCTACCTGGTACAATGCCCTTAACCTGCCCTCCCTATCCTCCACAACATTGGGAGCTTTCAAATCCATACTTTACGCTCACCTCACAGCCTCCAGCTCCTGTGACTGCTTTGACTAAAGTCTTACCCCACTGAGTGCACTTACATTTGTTTCACTCAACCACCATGGTCTCCTCTTTGACAAAGACAACCTGAGTACCACTAATCTGGTTCTGTCTGCTCCTAAACTTATTTCTCCCTCTCTTCCCTCTCAAGCTCTCCAATCCTTATTTCTTGCCCTTGACACTGCCTCTGAGTTCCTTTTTCTTTTCTGTACATAAATGTTACTATTTAAGTTGTGGCCTTGTTAAATGGCTTACTGATTGTTTGTAACACTGTCTACTATGTTTTTGTACTTAATGACGTGGAACCTTTGTAAAAGAGCCTTGGCTCAAAGGTATTAATTCCTAGAACAATAAACTTCAAACTTCAAACTTCATATATGATACACAATTGTAGCATATTTTGAAAGCTTACATTCAAGATGGACCACTCTTGTTTCCCACAAGGGTACTAACTCATGTACAGAGCCTGCTTCCCCATTGTTTGGGCATAGTAGGTGCTGCTGCCTTGGGCCTTCATCAATTACAATACATCAATACATAGACGAAGACAATCATGGCAAATAAGTAGACATACCGTGTATATGATGCTTTCCATGACAAAGCTATGACCCACAAAACCTACCAATGCATGCAAAGGTAAACCTGGCAACAAACCTTTTGAGGCCATCTCTCCAGTGTGAACACAAACCAGATACCTTTGTATGCTGTCCATTGGTGAACTTCAAAAGGATGAGAGAGTTCACTGGAAAGTAAGCTTGAAGGTTTCACCAGGTAGCAATATTGGGAAACACTTAGGAATCACATGAACAATTTAAAACAGCTATGTATCCCACACTGGAGAAAGCACAATAGGAAATAATGAAGACCAATGTGGAGGATAATTGAGATTCTTGGCATAATAAGGATCAAAACAGGCATATAAGAAAAGCAAATCAGTAAAATGGGACAACGCAAACTGAAGACACTTGAATCAACTTCATGTATAGTTGAAAGCATTTTTATTCAAAATGTTGGGTAACCTAAACACAGATATACTTTCCTCAGCAATGTTTTGAAGCTTCCTGTCACTTTGTCAAGGGGATGAGATCTGCTCTTCAACATGCGTCTTCAAATACCCTCTAATTTAAGGAGACCCTCACCTGTACTGTTCTTTATTGGATTTACAGGCCCCGCTTTCTCCCTCCCCCCCCAAACAAGTACACTGAGTCAGCTGTGGAGTTAAATGGCCACAGCTAAATGTTTATTAATCACTCCATTTTTTAATTGTTTAACCATGGGAGACACACTAAGCTGAAAGCTTGTTTACAGGTGCAATCTGGGAGCACAGGGAAGTTAAGTGACTTGCTCAGGGTCACACAGTATACAAGTGGGGGCTATGGGATTTAAACCCAGGTCTCCAGATTTGCAACTCTGAGCCTTAAACCACTGCGCTACTGCCTCCCTTAAAAATGCAGTCCCACCCAACGTGGGGCACGAGCCCACAACCCTGAGATTAAGAGTTTCATGCTCTACCGACTGAGCTAGCCAGGAGATGACATGCAACATGTAACATGCAATTCAGAGGGACATGCACAGCTGACAGTCTCATCCCCAGTTCCATCAATATCTCTTTTATCACAACGGGGGAGGGTCCTTATATGTTAAGAGAGGCCCAGAACCTCACTCAGACCAGTCTCCTCTGCCAAAACCAGGAGGACTCTTCCTCTGACAGTGAAGAGTTGTCATTGGCCACTAGGACAGCCTCTTACCCCCTATCTGGCAGAGCTCTCCTTCTCATGGAGAAACCAGATAAGGGATGGCTGAGACCCAACTGGACCAGACATTAGTTTTCTGGCCATGCCCCCATCCCAGCATGGAAGTATTCTGTCTAGACTAGGTGCAAGGACTTCTTTCCTGTCACCACTGCCATAACAAGAGAATTTATATATTTAATTTTTTATTTACCAAGTAGATGCACTAGATAAACAGTTGCCCATTTTCAAGCACAACCTGGGACCCACTACCATCCCAAGCCAGTACCAAGTTTATAGTGACCGTGACAATTTTATGTATCAGTGATTGCAGCTTATTGAAACCCGTCACTTTGAAGGAGATAAGGTAAACAATAACAACCAAAATACATGCTATTATGGGGAAAACTAGAATAAATGTCTCCCTGATCCCTGTGGGATGAAAGGTTCCCTGCCCTGCTCTTGCTGTGACCTGACCCTGCCTCTGTGATGGTGGTAGGCAGGATCAGAATCTAGTCTAAGAGGAAAGAGGGAGACATAGGCTATACCCAATCTTTTTAACCCTTACCTTTCCTTCTGGGCCAGACCCTTTTCCCCCTCATCCCCATGGGCAGCCTTATGTGGACCTCCTGTTACTTTTCCCTGCACTTGGCCACCCTCGCTACTCCCCAATTTAGAGGATGGGGGGTGGAATTGCCTGAGTGCAGTGGGCAGAAACCTTGATTCAGTGGAGGAGGAGGTCCTCCACTCAGCTACAATTCTTTGCAGATTGGCAATTGAATTGACAGATCCTGCTTTCCTACTACCTTGCTAATTAACTAAACAAGGTGTCTGTTGCAGTGAAATGGACGCAGTGAAAAGGCCAAGCCTGTGGTTCGATGGATGGGAGCAACAGCCACACACACTTCCTTGGTTGTATAAAACAGATTCCTCCAGCCTCATTCAGAAACTCTCGTTCTGTGCTGCAGTCAGAAGCTCTGCCCCCACCAATAGTTGTAGCTTTCCCTCAAAGCTTTGGGATCTCTTTTGGTTTGTGCCTTCAGTTTTTGTTTGGTGTCTGTTTTCAATGGTTCTCTATGTTAGTATTTTCTCTTTCTGTCTTCCCTGGCTATAGCATTGTGCTTCCTGCTTTTCACAGGGGCAGTCGCTCATGCTACAATACAGTTTACAGTTACATTAAACTAGTTTATTACAGCCCTTCATTGAAATTGTACTGCTGAAATTTAGAGTTTGAAGCTGCGCTATTCCCCTGCCTACCCTTTGCTTTCTGCTTCTTGCTCACTCTCTCTCTCTCTCATCCTCTCACCCCCCCCCATCCCCCTGGCTACTTTTTCACCCTTTCTCACTGCCTCACTACCTGAGGTAAGCCCTTCCCTCTTCCCTGACACTCGTTAATCCTTTGCTCTGTACCATTGTCCTATTGCTGAACCCCTGCTGGCTTTCTATCTCCTCCTGTCTATCCCTGCCCACCATTCTGCACCTCTTTTTCTGTCCCCCGCCTACTGCTTAGCACACCACCAATGGCTTAAATTAGCTGGCCTTTTGCTGTCCTTTCCCATTCAAACATCCTTGCCCTGAGTGGGCACTTCTGGGCCAGAAGCAGCTCCCCAGCCATCTCAGGATATGGCATCTCTCCAGCCACCATTCCCCACTGGCATTCCAGCCCACAAGGTAGACTCTTCTCTGGGATTCAGTGCCAGCCTGAGCCCTGGCAATGGCTTTTCCTGCCATTGGCTCTGCTAGCAGACAAGGACCTTCTGACTGGTCTGCTCACAAAAAACAGCCTCACCATTGGTTAGAGCCTAAAACCTTGCAGAAACTGTACCTAAGTCTCTGGGAGAGTGCAGTCTTCAGCAGCTGCAGCAAATTCTCTTCTCTGGGTATCCTCTTCCCTTGTAATTTTGCTTAGAGCTGTAATCTCTTTATGTGGCTTTCAGCCTTAATGTTTGTGTAATTATGACTGCTCTGTTTTGCCATAGCACTAGTATTTGCTGTTAGTGTTAGCCCAATTGTGTACTGCTTGCTGAATCATAGAGTACTAATATATTACAGCCCTTCATTGAAATTGTACTGCTGAATTTGAGAGTTTGAAGCTGTGCTATTCCCCTGCCTACCCTTTGCTTTCTGTTTCTTGCTCGCTCACTCATTCTCTCTCTCTCTCTCTCTCATCCTGTCACCCCCCTTCCCTCTCCCTGGCTGTTTTTTCACCCCGTCTCATTGCCTTGCTACCTGAGGTAAGCACCCCCCTTCTCTGACACTTGTTAATCCTTTGCTCTGTACCACTGTACTGCTGCTGAACCCCTGCTGGCTTTCTGTCTCCTGTCTACCCCAGCCCATAATTTTGCACCTCTTTTCCTGCCCCCCACCCACCACTTACCCACCACCAGTGGCTTAAATTAACTGGCCTTTTGCTGTCCCTTCCCTTTCAGACATCCTCCCCCTGAGCAGGCACTTCTGAGGCCAGAAGCAGCTCCCCAGCCATCTCAGGATGTGGCACCTTTCCAGCCACCATCCCCAACGGCACTCCAGCCTGCAAGGTAGGCTCCTCTCTTGGATTCAGTGCTGGCCTGAGCCCTGGCTACAGCTTTTCCTCCCATTGGCTCCGTGAGAGGACAAGGACCTTCTGATTGGTCTATTCACAAAACCCAGCCTTGCCACTGGTTAGCGCCTTATGCCTTGTAGAAACTGTACCTTGGTCTCTAGGTGGGTGCAGTCTTCAGCAGCTTCAGCAAATTATCTTCTCTGGGTATCCACTACCCCTGTAATTTGTTCCACCCACCCTCCCTGACCTTTCACCCATCCTCTCCAGCCCTGACCTCTGTTAAATCTGCCTAAGTTCTTCCCTCGGCCACTCCTGTACTCTCTTATTTGCCTGCTGTATCCCTCTGCTTCAGTAGCCTCTCACCATCTTGCTAATACCCTGCTGCTGTTGACAAGATCCTTCCAGCCAATGCCATAACCTCGCTGCAGTACTAAAGCCTGTCAATTATTTGCATGTGTTGCTAGTAGCTGCACCTCTACCTTACTTCTGCTGACTGTTTATTCCCTTTTGCAGTGTTCTTGTTCCACCCTGCTCTCCTGACCGTTATCAAGATGGCCTATTCTTTTCTCTGTTTTCTTCCTCGTCATTATGATGCATCTATATTCTGGGACTGAATATTATAACCAGATTTCAGGGAGGGTTCTTTTTTTGGGACTGACTCTTAAAATGTCTCGCATAGCTTCGGACCATTTATTTTTTTTAGTCTTTGGTAACTGGGTAAGGCCCACTAGACACAAGTGCCTGTTTTCAGAGATGACCTGGGAGCACTGGGCGGTTAAGTGACTAGCTCAGAGTCACACAGTATGCAAGTGGAGGTTGTGAGAATCAAACTCAGGTCTGGTCTGTTGGATGCATCCAGCTTATTCACACCTCTTTCTCCTAACCTCTAGGCTATAGTGCCAGCCCAAGTAGGTATACTTTTGTGCACGCTACTTCCATGCCTTGCTCCGCTAACTGCAATTACTCCAACAAGCACAGTGTTACATGCACCCGGCACCTGATAATTTCATGTCTGTTTCATTACCTTTTCTTGATGACAACATCAATCACTTTGCTCTGTATGGCAACAGAACAACCTACTGTGGAGAACCCACCGATCAAGTTATTCCCTCATGCTGTATTGTGTCAAATTACTTTATCCCTATAAAGGTGCTGTTATCCACCTCACAGGGCCTGTTTGGGCCTTCTGCACCCCAGTCTCCATCTCATATTGGTACACATAAAAGGGGAAGGACCTGCCTCATAAGGTTACTCCTAAATGCCATCAAAATTGTTTCTTTTGCTACTTATTTGTGCAGGCAACATTGAATTAAATCCTGGCCCTTCTCTATGTATCTCAGCTCCATCAGACCTGGCAAATCTAAAGGGCATGGGTTTCCTACATATAAGTGCACTTAGCTTGCTAAAGCATTTTGGTGCTATACAAACATGGATTTGCCACTCACAACCAGATGTCCTGGTTCATAGGTTGATAGGTTCATAGGCAAGTGCAAGTTCTGGGGGCCAGGCCCATAATGAACTCACCACCATTGTGTACTCTAATGGTGAAAAGAGAATTTCAACTCTCCCATGAATTGATCCTGTCTGGTTTTGAACTGTTCGATATTCTCACTAGTTACAACAGACGAGAGTAAAGAATTCTATATTGGTGGTATTCTTTGAGTAATATAGTTACTCCTTTTTACAGTCTTATTAACTAAGCCATAAAGTTTTAGATTATGCTATCTAATATTATTTGTTGATGAATGCCTCTCAAGACAAACAGTTTAAAACATAGATGGTCTTGAAAGGCCTTATAGGCCAGACATAGATCACCCCTTAGTGCTCTGTATTCGAGGGAGTACAAACCTAGACTCCTGACTCTATCTTCATACTCCATGTTTGCCATATTATTGATTTTCCTGGTTACCTTCCTCTGGACCTTCTCAACTAAAGTTTTCCCACCTCTTGAGGTCAGTGCACAAAAGAGAGCACAGTATTCAATGCGTCATCTAGCCAGACTAGTGTACAGCGGGATTATGACCTCGGGTTTCCTATTCTTGACATGCTGGTCACTGAATCATGGTTGACACCCTCTATCCAGGACCTTGAGGTTAATATTCCATCCTAAAATAAACATATAGGGCTGACAGACTCACTGGGGGGGGGGAGTCATTTACATTGCTGACACATTTACTGCATCTTTAGTAGATTCCACCTCACTGCCAATGAATTTGAAAGCACTACCATTAAAGTGCAACTCTCAGACTGCCTCTCTTCACATACTTGGATGTTACATGCCCCCCTCCGTAGGGCATAAATTACTGAACTACCTAAATGAGACCTTACTTACAATGCCTTCAGAATTAATTACTGTGCACAATCTCAACATGAATTGGTCATCAGCCACCTCTAAGCCTCTAAAGGAAGTTAGTGATATCTTTGGGCTTATCCAGCTTATCCAGGAACCCACCCGTCCAATCTTAGAAACCAGGAAAACAGCACACTGCTTGATCTTATCTTAGTGAATAGACCACACCTTATCCCTCACTCTGGCCCTCTTTTAATGACCTTAGCGATCATTGTGTCATTGCCTGTGTAAGATCAGCCCGTAAAACAATATCTACTTCTAGGTATGTCTTCAAAAGGTGTCATTGGAACTTTGATCCTAATGCTTTCCTCACTGATCTTCAATTCACAAACTGGCAAGATTTCTTCCTGGCCAATATGGTAGCCAAAACTTCTGAGATTTTTCAAACCATAGTACTTGACACCATAGACAGACATGCACCATTGCTTAAAATATGCACTAAAAAGAAATCCTGTCCTTGGATCATGGCTAGCCTTAAATTTGTACTGCTAAAAAGAGATGCCTTATGGAAAAGGGCAAGAAAATCTAAACAGCCAGCGGACTGGGCAGCCTTTAGAGCTGCTAGAAACCAACGTACTAAGCTAATTAAGACTGAGAAAGCTAATTACTTCTGTAATAAACTTGAATCCTCGTCCAACTGTGCAACTCATTTTTGGAAAATGCTTACGGACCTAGAAGGCTTCCACCCAGCCAGCTCGCTTCCACTGAAAATCACATCTGGTGATATTTCCACAATAGACAAAAATTATATTCTTGAATTACTCAATAACATAGAAACATAGAAACATAGAAGTTGACAGCTGATAAGGACCGCAAGGCCCATCCAGTCTGTCCATTTTTTTTTCTACCTTATAAATGTGCCATCGGCCTTTGCTCTGTCAATGGCCTATCTATTCATACTCATCTGTATTGCTCCCTTATGCCTATCCCATGCCTGTTTGAAGCCCTGCACTGTATTCATATCCACCACTTCCTGAGGTAGGCCGTTCCGTGCATCCACCACCCTTTCTGTCAAAAATAACTTCCTCACATTACCCCTTATATGGCCTCCCTCTAATCTCCTGCTGTGTCCTCTTGTCCTGCTATTTTTAGACTCATTCACCTTGTTAATGCCCTTAAGGTGTTTGAATATTTTGATTATATCACCTCTTTCCCTCCTTTGCTCTAGGGTATACATATTGAGCTCCATTAATCTGTCCTCATATGTTTTCTGATGTAGTCCCTGCACCATTTTGGTTGCCCTACTCTGGACTGCCTCAATTTGGTTAATGTCCTTGTGAAGGTGTGGCCTCCAATACTGCACACAGTACTCCAGATGGGACCTAACCAGTGTCTTGTAAAGAGGGATTATTACCTCCCTCTTCTGACTTGTGATACCCCTACTAATACACCCTAACATCCCCCTAGCCTTACCTACTGCTTTAGTGATTTGCTTGGATGATTTCAGGTCATTGGTGATGATGATGCCCAAGTCTCTTTGTTCCCTTGTGACTGTCAGCAACTCTCCTCCCAGCCTATTGGTGACTTCAGGGTTTCTCTTCCCTATGTGCATGATCTTGCACTTCTTTGCATTAAATCCCAGTTGCCACTCTTCTGACCATTTTTTGCTAGTTTATCCAGATCTCTTCTCATTCTGCCCACCCCATCTGGATCATCTACTCTGTTGCAGATCTTGGTGTCATCTGCAAACAGACAAGCCTTACCCTCTAGTCCATCTGCAAGGTCACTAATGAAGATGTTGAAGAGGACTGGCCCCAGGACTGATCCCTGAGGTACCCACTTGTGACTTGCATCTTTTCTGACTGTATACCATTTACCACCACTCTCTGTTTTCTGCCCGTCAACCAGTTTGCCACCCAGTTGACCAGCTTCTGACCCACCCCGAGCCTACCCAGCTTATTTATCAATCTTCTATGTGGAACAGTGTTTAGGATAGATGCTTTTACATGGTCCTCCTCCTCACACGCCCCCTTATCTCCTTTGATCTTAGCAATACCCCCTCTGGACTTTCTTCTTTCACTAATGTATCTATAGAAATTCTTGTCACCTTCTTTTACTGTCTGTGCTAGTGTTTCCTCAGTTTGGGCATTTGCCTGCCTTACTGCCTTCCCTGATTCCCTTAGGGAAGTTTGGTATGCCTCCCTATCTTCATCCCGCTGTGTTCCCTTATATTTCCTGAAAGCCATCCTTTTGGATCTGACCTTTTCTGCTACTGTTTTTGAGAACCAAAGTGGTTTCCTTCTTCTTTTGCACTTCCTTTTCTCTCTAACACAATGTGATGTTGCTTCAAGTATTGCATCCTTAATGCTTGCCCACTTTGCCTCTACCCCCTCACCTGTATTTCTTTTTGCCAGGGCTAGCTTAACTCAGTTGTCCATCTTATCAAAGTCAGCTCCTCTGAAGTCCCATATTTTTGCCTTGGAATGGGATGATTTAGTTGTAGTGGCCAAATTGAACCATACCATGTGATGGTCACTGGCCCCCAGGTGACCTTGTACCTGGAGATCTGTGATCCTTTCCCTGTTAGTCACTACTAGATCTAGGATAGCCCGGTCTCTTGTGGGTTGTTGTACCAGTTGCTTGAGGCCTTCCACCTGCAGAGAATCCACCATGTGTCTAGTTCTGGCAGCTGTTCCTGCTGGTATTGATCAGTCTGTATCTGGCATGCTGAAGTCTCCAATTATCAGAACCTCCTCTTTTGCTGTTATGTTTTGTATATCTTCTAACAGTAATGTGTCTATATCCTCCCCCTGGTCTGTGGGCCTGTAGACAACCCCAGTTCTTATGGCTGTCCCATTTCCTGTTTCCAGGGTGACCCACAGTTCTTCTGGCTCCTTATGTGTATTCTGAATTTCTGTAGCTTTGCTATTTTCATTGACATACAGGGCCAATTCAACCCTCCCCCCCTTTTGCACCTAGGTCTCTTCTGAACAGTACATAGCCAGGTACTGAAGTCTCCCAAGTGTGGTGTCTGGTAAACCACATCTCGCTAATTGCTACTATGTCCAGTTGAGCCTCTGTCATTATTGCCTGCAGGTCTGGGATCTTGTTTCCCAGACTGCAAGCATTTGTTGTGTACATGATGTTCCATTGGCCAGAATTCGGTGTGTTAGTTTTTGGGTGAGGTCTGGCGTTTCCCCTGTGCATCATATGGGAAGCTGGACCTTTTTCCTTACCTGGTGATGCAAATGAACTGCAAACATGCTGAACTCCTGTTTGACCACTAGCTGGGGGGGGGTGTTCTTCCCATTCAATGTACGGGGTGCTGCACCCCCCCTCCCCATTTGCTAGTTTAAATATTCTGCAAAGACGTCAAACTTCTGACCCAATGCACTGACTCCCTCCTTAGTCAGATGCAGTCCATCAAATTTAAAGAACTTTCACTCCCAAAACTGTTGCCAGTTCCCTACACATTTGTGTCCTTTTTGCTGGCACCAGCCCTTGAGCCACATGTTTAGCTCCCCTATCTCCCCTTCTCTGACCTTCCATCCATCTGCCCCCCTTCTCCTAGACTGACAGGATCTCAGAGAAGGAGATGCTGGATGAAATGGATGATAGTTTGTCACCCAGCCTGGTCAGGTGTTCCTTGGTCTCCACAACTGACTGGCTGGCGAGATCATTAGACCCTATGTGTACCAGGATGTCAATGTTTTCTCCTGCTTCCTGAATAATTTTAGCAATGTGGTCAGTGTCTCTCCATGCTGATATACCTGAGAGACATCTGACCATTACCCCTGGTTGGAGATAGGTATCAACTCCCCAAATCATGGAGTCTCCTATGATTAGAAGTTTTTTGGATTTCCTTTTTGCTTTTTTTGTTTTGGTTCCTGTTTTGGGCGAGTTTTGTTGTGCTAGCTCCTGTGCTGCAGTGTCCTGCTCTGCAGTATCCTGTGCCCCTTTGTTTGATTTCAGAGATAGAGGCAGATTCCTGATTGTAGTTTTTATATGGTTTGTGGAGGTAATGTGTTGGAGAGCACCAAGTGATGGGACACCCGATTTGCCTCTCCTAACCACCTGCCAACCTCCTGGACCAGCTACCCTCTGCAGTCAAGGTGCTACTGTTGGATGTTGGGAAAATGGCGTGTGGTTCTTATAATATATTTCCTCTTGAATATGAAATTTGAGGTACGCGATCTCTGCCCATGCTGCCTGGAGCTGAGCCCTAAGATTTCCAATGGCCCAGCATGTAGGACAGTGTCCTAAATCCTGTAAAAATGCCCTTCTGGAAAGTGCTCTACATTATCTGCAGTTAATGATATCCATTCCAGATAAGTTGCTGGGTTTATAAACTGGTCAGAGTATTTAGAAGGAAGGAAATGAAAGCAAAAGTTTGATTTTGTGTTTTGTTTGTTTGTTTTTGTATAACTTGTTATAACAAGTTAAATTACTAGTGCCCCTGTAAATGAGGTCACCGTGTGGATACCCCACTGATCTGCCTCTTCCTGCTTTGCCACAGGAAATGTCACGACTGTGCTACCCTATAAAAGGAGTGTAGTGTGGGGTGGTTGGGGATGGGGGTGGGTGGCTGGGCCCTTCCCCTGCTGAAAAAGAAGAACCACAGATGAAAGAAACAAGAAGGTATGAGCAGAAATAATCAGTTAGCAACAAATGCAGTAACCCTGAAAGCTTATCCTAATGATAGATAAAACTGTAAAACCTGTAAAGCACCACCTGTAATAATTTCACAGAAGATATATCCTGTAAGAAACACTTTGCTAAAGAGAAAAATAAAGCAGTAACAGAAGATATACCTTGCAAAAGACAATTTGTATCAGAAGATTACAGCAGTAATCTGTTAGCACACACCTGCAGGCACACCTTGTAATAATGCAGCAGAAGGTATACCCAGCAACAACAATTTGAATCAGAGAAAAATAAAGCAATGAAATGTTAGCAACAAACAGTAACAATCCCTGTGAGTACAAAATAAAAATAACAACATACACTAAATCTGCCTAGCCAAAAGAAGTCGTAATCCTTTCCCTTGCTCTGGTAAGGTTCTTTGCTCTGGCCTTTCAAGCAACCTAGAAGGAAAGCACTCAGGTGAAGCTAGGTGCCTTGGCCAGCAAACCTAGTCTTCCACCTCCTATTTTGCGATGGCTGGTTTGGCATTTGACAAGTCACCAGTGTCCAAGCTTTGTTCACAGCTGAGTGGCCAGGACCCTGCATGCCTAACTCCAACTGCCAATACTCATGTAGAAGCATTCTCCTTCACCCCAGTTACTTTGAAGCATGTGGAGGACCTATTTCTGAGCTTAGACATTAGAAAGTTGTCTGGTTCAGACCTTATCAAACCATATTACTGTACTTAAAACTGGGTTATTACATTCTGTCTGCCCCCATCACTCACCTATTTAACATGTCTCTTGCTGTAGGTGAACTCCCCCTAATCTGGAAAATAGCACATGTCACTCCCCTGTTTAAATCCAGTGAACCCAGTGATTTAAATAACTATCAACCGATTTTCCTTTTGCCCATCTTTTCCAAATTACTTGAAAAGGTTGTCAATGAGCAACTCAGGAGTCACCTTGATTCATTCAACCTGCTCAATCCAGTTCAGTCAGACTTCAGGCCATGCCACAGAACTATATCTGCATTGGCAAAGGTCACCAACAATTGGCAGACTGCCTTGATACAAAAAATTATGTGTGCACTTTGTTTCTTGACCTGAGAAAAGCATTTGATACTGTGGACCATGACATGCTCCTGTTTGCACTAAACAACACTGGTGTGGATCATTCAGCCATGCAATCATTTACTAGCTACCTCATGGAAAGGTACCAGTTGGTTAAGGCAGATGGGGGCTTCTGTCCCCAAAAAACTCTGTTAAGAGGTGTCCCCCAAGGGCCTATTTTAGGCCCTTTACTTTTACAGTTTATATTAACAACATTAATAGTGGTATCAATTCAGCAAACATCCACCTGTTTGCTGATGATACTGTACTATACATAGCCAGGCCTACTCCCGATCTAGCTTGTGGGGACCTTCAACAAGACTTCGACCACTTACATAAAAATTTACAATAGTTAAAGCTCCCCTTAAATGCTAAAAAAACTAAGGACATGCTACTTGCCCCTTCCACCTATGCAACTAAACATTGTTCCCTTGGATCAGCTCCCCATGTATCTACAATCTTGGGTGAGTCTCTGGAATTCGTGGAGAAATTTAAATACCATGGATTTTGGATAGACCAAAAATTGTCCTTCATCAGCCACATTGATGAACTCACTGACAAATTTAAACAGAGACTTGGACTCTTCTTTTGAATAAAAAATCTACTCACACTGGAAGCAAAAATAAGGCTAGTTATGACCACATTCATGCCCGTTCTGGGTTATGCTGATTTTCTATATGGCCAAGGCCCAAACTTTGCCCTCTCTAAGCTGGATACTCTCTATCATTGAGCCATTCAATTTATTACTGGCCTATCATACTCCACCCAGCACTGCAAACTTTATGCTAAAATAGGGTGGAGCTCCCTCAGCTTCAGACATCAAAAAAAAGCAGTGCTTTGGACCTACAGAGCCATTATCAACAAGCTCTCACAATATATTGTGAGCTGTCTGCCCACCTGCAGTGCTGGAAATTATACATTGAGAAGTCTATCCTACTTCTCACTCCAAATCCCCAAGGTGAGAACCAGGTATGGGAAATCAGCAATTAGTTATGTTCTTCCAGCCATTTGGAACACCATGCAGAAAACCTTAAAGTTATCAATCCCAGTGAAACTGAGCTTCTTTAAATCCCTGTACCAATGTTTGTTCAAGGAAACCTGTAGCTGTGTTCACTGACTGCACTTAACCAGCAATTATTCTAAGACTCAGACAATGCTTCTCTGGCTGTGCTCTGCACCTATTACTTGCACTTTTTTTTGTACCCCAAGCTATGATTCCACCACCCCCAATTACCCCACTCCCGCAAGTTTCTGATGCCTTGCTCTCTTTTCTATCACTGGCTCCT
Organism: Neoceratodus forsteri; assembly: GCA_016271365.2. NCBI lineage: Eukaryota > Metazoa > Chordata > Ceratodontiformes > Ceratodontidae > Neoceratodus > Neoceratodus forsteri. The sequence goes on along the minus strand of JADMNL010000023.1, from coordinate 622,441,244 downwards.
TATGGTGTCTTTTTTGCTCCATCCTATTGCTTGTGTCCTCCCTGGCAGTAGTAGTAGTAATGATTTTTATTCATTTATAAATGAACAAGGTAGACAAAATCCCATTGAATGGAAAAATAAACTCATTTTCAAGGGACACCTTATAAAAGTACATAACTTGGTTACAATCTAGGGAAAACATTTGTCAAAGACATACAAATTTACAAAACTGCTTATGAATATTAAATACAGTTTTACATTTAAGATATCAATCCAACAAGAGCACTAATTGCCCTGCTATCAAAAATTAACCATTTTCTAATGCTGTGCAACATTCATGCAATTGACCACTTAGGTACCATTGTTTAATCTGAGACCAATTCACTTTAGCACCGTAAAGTCTTAGACTTATAGTTAGATTATTCCAAATTTTAGGACTCATATAGGACAGTGTGGCACACCTACTTTTTTGTTCTACATTTTGGTACTTCAAATTCTATGAAATGGGCTGATCTCAAACCCTTATTAGGTTGCTTTATTTTTAATTCTTTAGTAATGTATTCAGTAGGGCTGTGCGAATACCTTTTCCCGAATATTTGGCCTAATTTTCGGTATTCGGGTCCCAAGTATTCGGTATTCATTATTCGGCCAGAAAAGGTGTTTTTTTAAGAAAACTTCAAAAAAGCACTTCAGCAACACCATTAATCACCCATTGAACCTGGTATACCATATACACCTCAATGACACTTCAGTCACAAACATTGAGCTCTCACTAATGCAACACAAGCTTCATGTGGCACACTTGATCCACCACAACACACACATAGCACTCGGAAAACAATATCAAGCATTGCATTGGGTTAGCACTAGAGGGTGTTCATGGTCACAGACATGGGGTAGAAGGTGCTTCAACCATGGGCACAGGAATAGTGGTAGCAGTGGCTGCAGTAGTGGTGACAGCTGAAAGGGTGGCTGCTGCAAGAATGGCACTGGTGGTGGTGGGAAGGACACTGGCTGTGGATGTTGCAGCCATAATCGTAGTAGTGGGGACATTGGTGGTGGTGTCTGCTGCTTGCTGCACAAAGCATGTATGCTCTAATTCCCCCCTACTACTACACAACAGGATGTGACAGTGAATGTACAGATGGACAGGTGGTGACACTAGCAGTAGTAGTACTGCTAATGGTATTAGTGGTAGTAGTACTATTACCAATGCTACAAGAACTAAAAGGCTTGCTTGGGGAGAACAATATTTGAGCCCATCGAATAAAGAGAGACACCTGTATGTCATTGTCTGTGTAGTCTATCTCACCACCTTCTCTGGAATTGTATTATGTATCAATAATTTACAGTGGAGCAAGACAAGATGCAATTCAGTACTTTGCAGTAAATGACATGCCACAAAATATTGGATGACTGGAGGGCTTAATTGCCATTAAATTACACTGCTCCTTGCAGCATACTGCAGCATTTTACAGCAATTTTGCAAGATACTGCATTGCATACTGTCTGGCACCACAGTATGAACTATGTTCTGTAATCTTGATGCAGTGTTTCATCCTTGGGTATGTTAGTTGTGGATTGCTTTGTTACAAGGGCATCTCAGTCTCATTCATTTTAACTTCCCTTATTTATAGTGAGTGTTTCTTTAAGGGTTGTATATTCATAGCTTGTTTGTACGTTCCTGACATGCACCCTGACAAAGACCAGGTTCTGGTCAAAGCACCAGGGCTCTATTGGCATCCTCCAGCCTTAGCACAAACAAATGTATTGGCAACTTTATGCTGCACTGCTCTTAACTGTATTTTGTTACTGCAACCCCCTCTCCCCGCTGAGTGCTTCCTTTGTTCTACATAGATTACTTGGGGGTTTGGCAGCCCAGGGACAGCATTAGCAGTAATTGTGTGGATGTGCTGCATGTTTGTGGTCTATCATCCTGTCCCTCACCACTTGGGGCCAGTGGTGCAGATGCTTTGCTGGGGCTGGACCAAGCATGTTTGCAAGATTGCTAAAGACATGCTGGCTCAGGTCACTACTGGTTACTGTGTAAAACACAAACTATTACTACGCGGTACCTGTGTGTGTGATGCTTTACTTAGTGTTTGTGGAACTACAGTAATACACCAACCTTTCCAGTTATACTGCACCACAAAAAAGTAGCAGTAAAGAAAAACACTGCTACTAAGAAGGGGAAGAAAAGGGCAACCTATTTAGTCAAACATGGAACCGAGCAAGAAACAGACAGATGACATACAGTTAACTCAGTGAGACAAGCCTGTCCCACTAAGTGCAATGGTTTAATTAACAAAACAACAATAAGCAAACAAAAAAATGCATGTGCACAACTGTGCACACACACACGGCACAGACTCGCAGGGGGATATATTTCACAAGCACAGCTTAATTGTGTGCAGTGAGCTGTACAAGTAGTGGTGGTGGTGGGCAGGGGGAGTCAGCCACCATGTCAGCGTGGCTCAGTTGGTAGCACATCCATCTCTGGACCAGAAGGTCGTGGGTTCTCATCCCACACTGGGATCGGACTTGGACCTAAAAATTGCTGGCATCCAAATGCAGTATTGGGGGGTGCTGGGGTGTGCCATCCTTCGAATGAGATGTTAAACTGAGGTCCCTTTTGCCCATCCTGGTGTTGTCCAGGTAGAAGTAAAGGAGCCCAGGACACTCTTCACAAAGAATAGGGAACATTTCTGGTGTCCTGGCCAACATTCCCCTTTTCATAAACCAGTTCATGCAATTATCCAGGCTGTGTGTGGGTGATGATGTGCGATATGGCCACCACCACACATTCAGCCACTTCACTACCAGTCTAGCATTGCTTGTAAAGTACTTTGGGATACACTGTGTATGAAAAGTGCTATATAAATGCTGATTCTTCTTCTTCTCCTCATGTGTACAGGGATCTATCCCCAGAACCAGAGGAGACTAACAATATTAATTCAGTGAGTCAAGCCTGACTGGCATAGAACTGAAGAAGTTTATTTCAAAATCTGTGTGCACACAGCTGTGTGCACACGTGTGTCCCCGCCTCATGAAAAAATATATTAAGCATGCACATGCAGGGTGAAGCCTCACAAAATCAAATATTTTGCACATATACAGCAAATTATAAGCAATGACCTGCAGGAGGGAGAGTTAGCAGACACCCTCATCAGTCATGCAGGGAACCAAGCCTGGTACCAGACAACAGCAAAAAAACCAAAACACAAAAATAAAATGTGCTCCACCAAAAAAAAAAAAAATCACACTGGAGCTGCAGTATGTCAGACAGCAGCAGAGAAGGGGTGTTAGCAGGCAGCCCTCCTAGTCCCTGGAACTGAGTACAGCAATAAGGACAAAATACCTGTCAGAAAGCCAAACATAGCTTTTCTGACACTGATCAAAAAAACTATACTGACCCAAAAAAGCCTGTGAAGCAAAAATCAATTTCTTCTTTTTTAGCAAGTTGAAGGTCTCAAAAGTACTGCAGAGCAGCTCTCAGAAACCATTGTCTCCTTTCTTTTAACAGCTCAGAGTGAGGAAGTCACATGATGTGCTTGCCTTTGAGCTCAAGAAACAGTTTTTGATTGGCCAACAAAGCTCTGTGAGACTTGGAAATTCCACCGAATAGTAATTCCCGAATAGTGGCCGAATAGCGAACTATTCGGAAAATGCATTCAAATATTCGGGAAGCTTACTATTCATGGTATTTGGAAAATACTATTCGGCCCATGCACAGCCTTGGTGTTCAGGTAGTTCATTTTTAATAAACTTATACATGATTTTAGTTATATGTTAATTTTTCCTATTATACAGGTGATCCCACCCCCAAATCCCTGTACGACTCACAATGATGTTTGTTTATTTATTTGTTTATTTATTTATTTATGTCTTTGGTAACCGGGTAGGTGCACTGATCCAAAGGACCATTTTCAGGCATGACCTGGGCCACAGGGTGGCAGCAAAACAAGAAAAAACAAACAACAAGCGATACATACAGAGTCAGGGAATATACACTCCGAGCATGAGGTGCTGTGGAAAATAAAAAATATACAAGTGTATAAAAATATACAGTTGATGACATTCTTTACAGACAATATACAAATGTATAGTGTTCCTTACAGTAAAACAAAATGTACACGTATATAAATAAGCAGTTGATGATGCATTGCATTAAACCTAGTAGAGTTAGACTAGAGGATAAAGGAAGACATGCATGATTGTGCAGAATAACGGATAATGGCAAGGATGTCTAAGATTCTTATCATACATTAGAGCTAGCTTGGGACTGGGAGACATACCTATGTTAATGTATTAACTATACACAATAGTACAGTTTCTAGGCCAAGAAGAGAGGACTGATGTCCTTATACTAGCTAAGCACAACAGTACCGGCCTATAGTTGCTAGGCCAAGGTAAGAAGACAGTTTCAGGGTTAACGTAAGAAAAGAGCTACATAGGTTCAGAGTAAGGCATTCCTACTGCTGAGAGTAGGTGAAAGCTTCAAAGAGTTAGCAGGTATGGGGGGCTTGAGAAGATTAAGGTAATGTAGGAGTGGCAGGAGCAGAGGAGGGTAAAGATCCTGTGGGTTGAGGGAAAAAGCTGTATATGTCTATGAGCCCCCATAATGTACCTTGCCATTTTATTATATATGCTATCTAATTTCTTCAAATCAGTCTTATTTGTGCCCCCATATATCACATCAGCATAATCAGTCACTGGCTCTAGCATAGTGTTTATCACATGCAACCTGATATTCTTTGAAAAGTGATTTTTTTATTCTATATAACATCCCCAATTGTTGCCCCAACCTCTTAACCAAGCTATTTATGTGTAGGGACCATTTACAGTTTACGTCCATCCACAACCCTAAGTATTTATACTCATTGACTAATTGTAATTTAGAACCATCTTTCACTGTTATTTCCAAAATCTTATTAATGTATGGGTCTTTATTTTTATGCCGGAATAAAATTATCTTTGTTTTAGTGATATTCAAAACCAGTTTGTTTTTAATATAATAATTCTGTATGTCTTCAAAAGCTGCTTGAAGGGTTTGTTAAATACTATAGGAATCCACTCCTGAGACATACATGATAGTATCATTTGCTTTTGCTTTTGCAATTGCTTTTATAAGGCCTAATCCCCTACCCTACCTACCCTCCCACCCCCTTTTCCGTGTTCCATTATGTTAGTTCTACTTCTATTTTCCAGTCACCTGATATACTCTCATAAAAGCCAATTAGGCCCTATAATTTATATATTATGTCTGCTATACCCATTGTCTCCTTTTTCTTACTGGTTAAATGGTTTTACTGTGCCTTGTACATATGTAAATTGTTGTATATTATCACTTTATGTCATTGTACTACTGTTTATGTTATTCTTGTCTATGTAAAAATACTTGTACTCTTATTTGTATGACCACTCAGGTCCATCTTGTAAATGAGCTACGCTCAATGATGTTCGCCTGACTAAATAAAGATTTTGATTGATTGATTGATTGATTGATCATCAGTATACTGGTGATGTATTAAATGTTGCTGTTTAAATTCCAGGTCATTTGTGTAAAGATTAAAAAGAAGGGGCCCCAGAAGCGACCCCTGGAGTACCCCCTGCCCTTTCTGTCTGAAATCTGAATAGTGTGTATTTAAAAATAGCAGTCATTGTACATAGGTTTGTGTTGATTCCTGTTGCTGTATCTGTTTTTTGCATTAATTACTGAACTTTCAGTTAGAAGGTCCATGCATTGATTGTATTAGTGTATGTTTTTCTTGTATTTACTTAGTCCTGTATATATTTCATCCCTTGTATTCATATATGTAATTGTCCAGGCCCATCGTGTAAATGAGTTTTTCACAATGATGTTCCACCTGGTTAAATAAAGATTGATTAATTGATTGATTGATTAAACTTGTTGTGCAACTAGTTAAGAGCCAGTTATCATTTGAGCTGTTCAATCTCTACATAGGAAATGTCTTTATCACTGATATTTGGTTGGTAGCTGGTTTCTGCTGAGCTCTGACTGAGTTTCTGAATAGACATTCAGTTGAAATCCACATTCTTCATCTGACAAAACAACTAGCTGGCAACTGATTGCAGTCACTTAAAAAGAATAGGTTGCACACTGGTTGCACAGTTTAATGTACACTGTACTGTACTCCCATGTACTCATTTAAATCATGTGTTTACCTTCAGTTTTGTTTTCAGTGTGCTGACTCATTTCTATGTATTACCTACTGTATATCCTTCTGCTGCATTTTGCTTATGTTTTCTTAGTCTACCTGCTGTTCATACCAAGTCACTTGTAAACTTTGCATTTCAGTTCCACTGCATATATTTCATTAATTTCACCTGACTCCAGGCATACAGCTGCAACCACTTGTACTCAATCACTCATTTCAACCAGTGTTACTCAGTCTGTTTTAGCATTTTCTCCACACATCTTCACTACAGTTATGGTTCTAGCTTTATGTGTTCCTGCTAATGACTGGGAGTTAATATGATAGTGGCTTTTGATATGTGTTTATATGGTTATGAATTTTGTGGAAGAAGGACCCTTAAAATTACTTAAAGAGAATGTTTTATCTCTCTGCTGCAGTTCAACTGGGATTAGACCCAGGTAGGATGAAGGAGAAGGGGAGGAGGAGAAGGGGGGCATTTGACACAGCCCCATACAAAAGATTAATAAACAAGTTAGCTAGCTTGGGAGTGGGTCCCAGGGTGGTAACCTGGGTAAAAATTTGGCTGGAGAATAGGTCGCAGAGGGTAATAGTAAACGGAGTCCACTCCAAAGAAAGGGGGGTTACTAGCAGGGTACCACAGGGTTCAATACTGGGACCAGTCCTCTTTAATGTCTTTATAGGTGACATTGCGGAGGGACTGGAAAGAAAAGTATGCATCTTTGCAGATGACACAAAGATTTGTAAAAGGATCAATAGAGAAGGTGGGGTGGAAAGGATGAGAAGAGACTTGGCAAGGTTGGAAGAATGGTCAAAAGTATGGCAGCTTTGATTCAATGGAAAGAAATGCAAAGTAATGCACCTGAGAAACAAAAACCCAAGGGAAGAGTACACAATGGGGGGGTATTAATGAAAACAAAAATGGAAAGGGACCTGGGGGTAGTCATATTAGATGACCTAAAGTAGGTAAGCAATGTGAGAAGGCAGTAAGGAGGACTGGGGGGGGGATAATGGGATGCATAGGGAGACTCATCACCAGTAGAAAACAGGAAGTTGTTATCCCTCTGTACAGACAATTGGTTATGACCCCATCTGGAGTACTGCATGCAGTTCTGGAGACCCCATCTCCACAAGGACATAGACAGGATGGAGGCGATCCAGAGGAGGGCAACTAAATGACGCAGGGTCTGCACCAGAAACCATACGAAGAGAGACTAAAAAAGTTTAATATGTATACCCTCGAGGAAAGGAGGGAGACGGGGGACATGATAGAAACTTTCAAGTACCTCAAGAGAATCAATAAAGTCTAAGATAGCAGCATCTTTCAGAAAAGGAGATGTGCAAGAACAAGGGGGCATAATCTGAAGATGGGGGGCAACTCAGGGGTAACATGAGAAAGTATTTTTCATGGAAAGGGTGGTGGACACATGGAACAGCCTTACAGAGGAGGTTGTGGGGTCAAAACCAGTGGGGGAATTTAGGAATGCATGTGACAGCCAGCCCGCTGGTGCAGTGGTTGGATTTCCGTTTGTGACACCAGTGACCTAGGTTCAAGAACGGACTCAGGTTATCAGAGGGCTGGCTGGGGGGGGGAAGGATCAAGCGCCCCATGACTGCTCTCCTTCTCCAGGGGGAGAGGGTGCGGAATTCTGCCAGTAAAAGGGGGACCCGGGTGGAAGCCAGGAGTGCCTCAAGCAGAGGGCTCCACAAAGTAACTAGGAGGCGAGACGGGCACTGGCATCATTGCATATTCCCGCCCCCGCAGAGGGAGAAAAACTCAGCCACCTCCTCTCTGCCTAAATGATGCCCTCTCCTTGGCTGAAATAGGCTCCCCAGGCCGACTCCCATCCTATCCCATTATCCGTGGCACCTTACGGGGTGGGTCCATGTCTCCACCCTGGGAGGTAATCCAGGGGGTCCTGGGAGTATGGCTCATGTGGGGATGCCGCAGCCGAGGGGACTGTGACCGAGCGGAGGACCAGCAGAGAGTGAGGAATGGTGCAAAAAAAAAGAATAAAAAAAAAGAATGCATGTGACAGACATAAGGCAATTCTATTCTGAGGTAGGAGGAAGTAGGCTATTGGTAAAAATAGGATCTGCAGCTTATCCAATAGGTAGGGAAATGGGCAGACTGGGTGGGCCAAGCCGTCCTTATCTGCTGTCAAAGTCTATGTTTCTATGGGAAGGAATTCTTTCCTCTGGCTAACCAGGTAAAAAATGAAAGCCTAAAGCTTTAAGGCAGGTGAAGCTCACTTGTGAGGTCATCAATTAGACTCAGTCACCAAAAGTACTGCAAACAGAAATGCAGCATTTCATACATAATTACCTCACACTGTCTCTAACTGTATACATAAGGTGAGTTTCATAGCCAAGACACAGTCCACTGAGTCAGTTAAGAGATAAGATCATATCAGCTGCTTCTGCAATTCCTTGGCTGTGGTGGTAACAAAGGAGTGTCATCATAGAAGGCCATATGCGGTGGATGACAACAGAAAGTCACAAGGAGCAACATCATCACAGTCATAGCATCAGCTTGCCTTGAGACCCTGGTTTTCAGGTGACATCAGAGCTACAGCATAATCCTGCCTAAAGACACTGGTTGTCTGGTGACATCAGAGTTACAGCATCACCCTGCCTAGAGAACCTGGTTGTCAGGTGACCCAGAGATACAGCATCATTCTGCCAAGAGACCCTGGTTGTCAGGTAACCTAAGAAACATGGCATCACCTTATTTATCCAATTGCCAAGAGATCTAAGTTGGTAAGAGACCTCCATCAAACCATCTTTCCTGTAAATAAAGATATCTACTATTTTTCTAAATATGTGCAAGGTATCTTCTTTTTATTCAGGGTAAAGAGAGCAAGTCAAATGATTCCTTGAGCAACCTGAGTCCCACATTTGCAACAGTATTTTCAAACAACAGGAATCCATCAATAAGATGCATTGCAAAATGCATCATCCCACCAGAATGTGATGCCCCAGAGACAGAACTTTAGGCTGATTTGTGGAACTTTAGAACGTAAGTTCAAACTCTACACTGTGGTCGTGCTCCCGCTGCTGTACTAATGTCAGATTTATTTTTCTGCTGAAAAGAACAGTCACACAGGCTTTTGTTCAACAACTTTAATCTTATACTTTCATCTGTTGTTTTTGTCAGTGTACTAAGTTGTTTTTTGATACTCTACATTAGTTAGGGTGTTTTTTATGGTTTGTATTTTTGTAGTTTTCAACAATTCCCAATCAGTTTTAGAAACTAGAGAAGGCTCTTTTCCAACATGGTTCCTGCCTCAATGGAACTGACTGCATTTATTTAAAAAAAAAAATCAAGCCACTCTCTTTTATAATGTAGGTGGCTTTTCTAGTATTTCGTATATGCGGTTCCTGCCTGAAGGGAACCAGCTGCATTTTGAATAGATTGTTGAAGCTGCTTAACTTTATTGGCATTTTAGCAGTGTCTCACATACTCGACCAGAAACATATTTTATATTAACACATTTGTGACTGGAAACCAAATAACTAATTTAATAGGTCTTTCAATGTTTGATATAACTGACAGACCCCAAAAAACTGAACTGGACCAACAGGCTTTAAAAATTATGCAAATTGTTTCAAGCTCCTGGCAAAGGAGAGGGGGGCAGATGGACGGAAGGTCAGAGAAGGGGAGATAGGGGAGCTAAACACGTGGCTCAAGGGCTGGTGCCAGGAAAAAGGACAAAGATTTGTAGGGAACTGGCAACAGTTCTGGGAGAGAAAGTTCTTTAAATTTGATGGATTGCATCTGACTAAGGAGGGAGTCAGTGCAATGGGGCAGAAGTTTGACGTCTTTGCAGAATATTTAAATTAGCAAATGGGGAGCGGGGTGCAGCACCCCATACGTCGAATGGGAAGAACACCCCACCCCCTCAGCTAGTGGTCAAACAGGGATTCAGCATGTTTGCAGTTCATTTGCATCACCAGGTAAGAAAAAAGGTTTGTCTCCCCATACGACACACAGGGCTAATGTCAAACCTCACCCAACAACTAACACACTGAAATCTGGCCAATGGAAAATCATTTACACAAATGCTCACAGCCTGGGAAATAAGATCCCAGACCTGCAGGCAATAATGTCAGAGGCTAAACTGGACATAGTAGCAATTAGTGAGACGTGGTTTACCAGTAACCACACTTGGGAGACTTCAGTACCTGGCTATGTATTATTCAGAAGAGACCGAGGTGCAAAAAGGGGGGAGGAGTGGCCCTGTGTCAATGAAAATATCAAAGCTACAGAAATTCAGAATACACATAGGAGCCAGAAGAACTGTGGGTCACCCTGGAAACAGGAAATGGGACAGCCATAAGAACTGGGGTTGTCTACAGGCCCCCAGACCAGGGGGAGGACATAGACACATTACTGTTAGAAGATATACAAAACATGACAGCTAAAGGGGAGGTTCTGATAATGGGAGACTTCAACATGCAGGATACAGATTGATCAATACCAGCAGGAACATCTGCCAGAACTAGACACATAGTGGATTCTCTGCAGGGGGAGGGCCTCAAACAACTGGTACAACAACCCACAAGAGACAGGGCTATCCTAGATCTAGTACTGACTAACAGGGAAGGGATCACAGATCTCCAGGTAGAAGGTCACCTGGGGGCCAGTGACCATCACATGGTATGGTTCAATTTGGCAACTACATCTAAATCATCCCATTCCAAGGCAAAAATATGGGACTTCAGAGGAGCTGACTTTGATAAGATGGCCAACAGAGTTAAGCTAGCCCTGGCAAAAAGAAACACAGGTGAGGGGGTACAGGCAAAGTAGGCAAGCATTATGATGCAATACTTGAAGCAACATCCCATTGTGTTAGAAAGAAAAGGAAGTGCAAAAGAAGAAGGAAACCACTTTGGTTCTCCAATACAGTAGCAGAAAAGGTCAGAGCCAAAAGGCTGACCTTCAGGAAATATAAGGGAACACAGCGTGATGAAGATAGGGAGGCATACCAAACTGCCCTAAGGGAAGCAGGGAAAGCAGTAAGGCAGGCAAAGTCCCAAACTGAGGAAACACTAGCACGAACAGTAAAGAAGATGACAAGACTTTCTATAGATACATTAGTGAAAGGAGAAAGTCCAGAGTGGGTATTGCTAAGCTTAATGGAGAAAAGGGAGCATGTGAGGAGGAGGACCCTGTAAAAGCATCTATCCTAAATAGATACTTTTGCTCAGTATTTACTGAAGAGAAGGTAGGGCAGGGCCCACAGCTCAGCACCATGGAGACAGGGGGGAAGGAGGTGAGCACTACTCCCTTCACAAAAGAAAGGGTCCTACAAGAGCTTGCTAAGCTCAGGGTGGAAAAGGCAATGGGACCTGGTGGCATACATCCCAGGGTACTTAACGAGCTAAAGGTGGAACTAGCAGACCCATTAGCAGAACTGTTTAGTGAGTCTCTGAGCACAGGAGAGGTCCCAGAAGACTGGAGAAGGGCTCATGTGATCCCACTCCACAAGAGTGGTAGCAGGGAGGAGGCAGGGAACTACAGACCAGTCAGTCTTACCTCAGTAGTAGGCAAGATTATGGAGGCACTCCTTAAGGAAAGGATAGTGCAACACCTGGAATCCATGGGGCACAGGATCCAAGACAGCATGAGTTTACAAAGGAAGGTCCTGTCAAACTAATCTCATAGATTTCTTTGACTGAGTAACCAGAGTGGTGGACCAAGGGGGAGCAGTTGATGTCGCCTACCTTGACTTACAGCAAAGCTTTGACACTGTTCCACATAGAAGATTGATAAATAAGCTGGGTAGGCTCGGGGTGGGTCAGAAGCTGGTCAACTGGGTGGCAAACTGGTTGACGGGCAGAAAACAGAGAGTGGTGGTAAATGGTGTACAGTCAGAAAAGATGCAAGTCACAAGTGGGGTACCTCAGGGATCAGTCCTGGGGCCAGTCCTCTTCAACATCTTCATTAGTGACCTTGCAGATGGACTAGAGGGTAAGGCTTGTCTGTTTGCAGATGACACCAAGATCTGCAACAGAGTAGATGATCCAGATGGGGTGGGCAGAATGAGAAGAGATCTGGATAAACTAGCAAAATGGTCAGAAGAGTGGCAACTGGGATTTAATGCAAAGAAGTGCAAGATCATGCACATAGGGAAGAGAAACCCTGAAGCCACCTATAGGCTGGAGGGAGTTGCTAGCAGTCACAAAGGAAGAAAGAGACTTGGGCATCATCATCACTGATGACCTGAAATCATCCCAGCAGACCTCTAAAGCAGTAGATAAGGCTGGGGGGTGTTAGGGTGTATTAGTAGGGGTATCACAAGTCATAAGAGTGAGGTAATAATCCCTCTTTACAAGACACTGGTTAGGCCTCATCTGGAGTACTGCGTGCAGTATTGGAGGCCACACCTTCACAAGGACATTAACCAAATTGAGGCAGTTCAGAGAAGGGCAACCTAAATGGTGCAGGGACTGCATCAGAAGGCATATGAGGACAGATTAACGGAGCTCAATATGTATACCCTTGAGCAAAGGAGGGAGAGAGGTGATATGATCGAGGCATTCAAACACCTTAAGGGCATTAACAAGGTGAAAGAGTCTAACACGTTTAAATATAAGAAAAATAGCAGGACAAGAGGACACAGCATGAGATTAGAGGGGGACCGATTAAGGGGGAATGTGAGGAAATTATTTTTCACAGAAAGGGTGGTGGATGCATGGAATGGCCTACCTCAAGAAGTGGTGGCTATGAATACAGTGCAGGGCTTCAAACAGGCATGGGATAGGCATAAGGGAGCAATACAAATGAGTATGAATAGATAGGCCACTGACAGAGCAAATGCCGATGGCACTTTTATAAAGGTAGAAAAAGAAATGGGCAGACTGGATGGGCCTTGCGGTCCTTATCTGCCATCAACTTCTATGTTTCTATGTTTCTATGTAGACTGTCATGAGCTTTGTCTAAAGTGCCTGGGTCCAGATAATGATTTTGCCCATTGTGAACTCCATAGGAAGCTTTGTTGTCAAACATAAATGAAAACATAGGAACAAAGATTTTGTTGGCAGAACAGGACCTTTAGAGGCATCCAGTCTGCCCCTTGTCTTTGCCTATTCCATCACCACTGACCCTAGTTAGTAATAGGTGTTACTCCCTCCCCTGTTCCTCTACCTAATATGCCCTTGTGCCTATCCCACTCATGCTTGAAGCTCCCCACAGTCTTTGCCCCCACTACCTCCTCTGGCAGGCTATTCTAGTCATCCACCAGCACTTCCATGAAGAAGTATTTCCACACATGTCTCTTAAACTTCCCCCTCTTACCATCTTTGCATGCCCCCTTGTTCTAGTACCTTCCTTTCTCCAGTATAGACTTTCCACTTGCACCTTGTTCACTCCTGTGAGGTACGTGTAGGTTTCCATGATGTCCCCTCTCACTTTTCTCTCTTCCAGGGAGTACATGTTGAGTTCCTACAGCCTTTCCTCATATGGCTTCTTGAGCAACCCCCTCACCATTTTAGTTGCCCTCCTCTGTACCACTTCCACTCTTTCAATGTTCTTGTGGAGCTGTGGCCTCCAGAACTGGACACAGCACTCCAGGTGGGGCCTCACCAGTGAGTGATACAGTGGCAGCACCACCTCCCTCCTCCTGCTAGAAATCCATCTCTCAGTGCACCTTTCCCACTGCTTTGTCACACTGCCCAGCTACCCAGAGGTCATCAAATATGATAACCCCAGGTCTCTTTCTTGCTTGGTGACTGCAAGCTCCACTGCCCACATCTTATATACAGCCCCAGGGTTCTGCAGCCCTAAATGCATAATCTTGCACTTTTTGGCATTGAAACCTAGCTGCCACCCCAAGACCATTCCTCTAGGTTTCTCAGATGCCTTTGTATTCTCCCCACCCATTCATGAAGTGTCAACCCTGTTGCAGATTTTTGTATCATCCATAAAGAGAGACACCTTACTCTCAAGCTCCTCAGCAATGTCACTTATGAAGACATTGAAGAGAACCAGTCCCAGCACTGAACCCAGTGGTACCCGACTAATCACTCTCCTATCACCTGAGTGGCTACTGTTTACTACTACTCTTTGCCTCCTATCCCTTAACCAGTGTGAAACCCAGCATGTCACTTTCTCCCCCAACCCCAAGCTGTTTAGTTTCCTAACTAGTCTCCAGTATGGCACAGTGTTGAAAGCCTCAGTGAAGTCCAGATAGGCCATGTCTACTGCCCCCCATTCTACATCCCTGGTAACCCAGCCAAAGAAATCTATGAGATTATTTTGACATAACCTCCCTAAAATAGAAGAATTTATGGCTTCTCAGTCTGCCACTATGTCACCAAAGCACAAAAAGGCTTAAAGGGAGTTCCTAATGATGGTGGAACGCATGTATCAGAGGTTTATTCTCCTCATAAGCAGCAACAGTCCCTGACAAAGGAGACAAACAAAGAATATAAAGCTGCTTAGCCATCAGATAATCATGGTAAAGTGACCAGGGTGTCTGAAAGGGGGAACCCTGATTTCACTGATGGCAAAAATACAAATAAAGAGCATTAGAGCAAGTACTGGACCTAGTGACAACCAAGGCCGGCTGTGGACTGAGTTGTCATGTCAATGAATAAGCACATACTTGTACAAGTATTCTCTTACAGACAGTTCAGTCAGCAGCTGGCTGTGGTGGAGAGCGGAGGGCTGTGCCAGTCGCCAGCTCAGCATTGGGGAGTGGGTGGGTGGGGGCACTACCATTTGGGGTGAGAGGTCTGCTAGACACCAGGGAATGGACTATCTTTCTATTACAGGGGATGAGGGATAGGGAGGGGGGGTCCGCTAGACTCCAAGGAATGGTAAAACTTCCTAATACAAGGGATCAGGAAGGGGGAGACCATTGGACACCAGGGAAACTGTGACATCATGTCAGACAGGTGATCAAGTGGGGGGAGGAACCACAGGGCAGCAGATAATACTACAGATAATATTGGGCATGGGTGCGGGTGGGGTGAGGGACTGCTAGACACCAGGGAAAGATAAAGAAATTATTTAACACTGGACTGGCAATAGGTGTTGGGGGGGCACTAGACACCTGGGAAAGATTTTTATTTTACATCAGGCTGATAATCAGTGGGGAGGCACTAGACAACAGAGAATAATCCTATCATTGGGCTGGCTAACAGCGGGGGCACTAGACACCAGGGAATGATCATTGTTAGGCTGGCGATTGGTGGGGGGACCAACAAGACTCCAGGGACAGGTTTTTTTTCATAAAGAAAGAACCCTAAGTAAGGTGAAGTTACAAATGGCAAACTTTTGACAAACATGAAAACCTCATGAAATGATCTGTGGAGACTGATTTGGTGACTTCCCCAGAAATTTGCTGGCAAATTAAAACTTTGTTGCATTTCTGGTGTCAGAGAAGGTGCTGAGGGTGCTTAAGGTTTCCAGGAAACTAGGAACGTGGAAAGCATAATACTCAAAGTGAAAGAGTTTTGTATACTAGTGTGCCTTCAAAAAGATAATCACAATTTAGACAGGGCTACCTAAAGTTTTGAATGTCTGGTACACTTATAGCCCTTAGGTCTCAGAACTTCAACTCTGAAGGTAGAGCTGGCAGGTCTGTCAATGCCAAAAAGTGCAAAGTAATGCACCTGGAAAAAAAAGGGGAACAGTACACAATGGGGGGGGGGGTACTAACAACAGCAAAAATGGAAAGGGACCTGGGGGTAGTCATATCAGATGACCTGAAGGTAGGCAAGCAATGTGAGAAGGCAGTAAGGAGGGCTGGGGGATACTGGGATGCATAAGGAGAGGCATCACCAGTAGAAAACAGAATGTTATTATCCCTCTGTACAGACAGTTGGTGAGACCCCATCTGGAGCACTGTGTGCAGTTCTGGAGATCTCCACAAGGAGATAGACAGGATGGAGGCAGTGCTGAGGATGGCAACTAGAATGGTGCAGGGTCTGCAACAGAAGCCATATGAAGAGAGACTTAAAGAGCTTAAAATGTATACCCTTGAGGAAAGGAGATAGGTGGGGTACATGATACAAGTTTTCAAGTACCTCAAGGGAATCAACAAAGTCCAAGACAAGAGCATCTTTTACAAAAAGAGATGTGCAAGAACAAAAGGGCACAATTGAAAATAGAGGGGGGATGGCTCATGGGCAATGTCAGGAAGTATTTTTTCATGGAGAGGGTGGTGGACACATGGAACTGCCTTCCTGAGGAGGTCATTGGTCAAAAAAAGTGGGGGAAATTCAAGAATGCATGGGACAGACATAAGGCAATTATAGTGGAGGGTAGGAGGAAGTAGGCTGTTGGTTAACTAGAATCTGCAGCTTATGCAATACTAGGGAAATGGGCAGACTAGGCTGGCCAATCAGTCCTTATCTGCTGTCAAAGTCTATGTTTCTGTCAGCCTACAAATCAGCAGGCAAAGACAAGTCCTTTGCCTCACAGCCTGTTTTTAAAGATTCTTTGAGAGCCTTGATCATCCATATCCCCCCTGTCAGGGACTCAGTTCCTCCATGGGATTTAAATATCTGTCTTGCCCACCTGATGGAGACTCCTTTCGAGACTACTATATGATTACAGTTAATTTGATATATGTCACTTGGAAAATGGTTTTCCTGATAGATACATCATCTGCCAGGAGGGTAAGTGAACTACAAGCCCTCTGTACTGACCCTTACTGTGTAAGGGCTCATAGGCAGTAGGAACGTAGGTGTAAAAATACATACAGGGAGGAGACAGTAAGCATACAAAGCAACAGGAGAGGGGACACAAAATAAGTCAAAATGGGAGTGGTGCAGTGCAATGGCTGTGGGGCAGCAGTGTTCCGGGGAGACATTCTGGAGGCAGCAATGCTGCCCTGTTCACAGGCACCTCTCTGGTCTGAGGGAGGAGGATGACCATCTCCAGGCTGACCTGGCTAGGATTTGTGAAACCACTTCACCCACCCAGGGACCACCAGAGACACCACCGCTACATCAGAGGTTGCCAAGAAAGAGGAGAGGTTGGACCAACGTGGGTTCAGGGAGGGAGAGGGTGGTGGAACAGAGGTGCATCCCTCCAATTGTACTGCTCCACAATTTATATGCTGTTCTGGCGAAGAGTGGTTCCTCTATGGAGGCACCTGCAGTGGAGACCAAGGAGGATGCTGGGAACCTCCACAAAGAAGACCCACAGGAGGGTGGCATGAGATCCCACAGGGGAAGGAAACAACTCCTGGTGGAGGACTCAATAATTAGGGGGGTGGAAGTGGGGGAGGAAGGGGATAGGGAGGTAAGATGCCTGCCAGGTGCCATGTCTTGGAAGGACAGGAAGTGAATCCTCAGGATAGTGGGAGCAGCTGCACAAGGGAGGGAGCTGGATGTCATTGTCCACCTAGGGACAAATAATCTGGCTGTGAATGAGATCAGAGCAGTGCAAGAGGAGTTTGTAGAGTTGGGGAAGGGTCTTAGACAAGTAGCATGTATGGTAACCTTCTTGGATGTGCTGCCTGTCTATGGCAAGGATGATGCTAGGGTATTCCACACCATGGGATTCAATGAATGGTTGAAAAACTGGTGTGGAGCTCAGGGTTTTGGCTTCATTGGGGACTGGGGAGCCAGCTGGAGGGATGCAGGCCTTTACTGGTGCAATGGTCTGCACCTGTCCGGGGAACCAGGATCCAAGTTGATAGGTTTAAATGCTTCATTGGCAAGCATTTAAACTAGCCAAGGGGGGAGGCACTGAAAAGGAGCAGGGAAATCCCAGCCTTCCCCCACAAAACACAGTAGTTAGAGAGGTAAACACCAAGGTAGAAAAGTCAGTAGGGAGCAGAACAGGGGGAAATGCAGAAAAAGGCAGTAGGTACAGGGATGGGGCTAAAAGGGGTAAGGCCATCAAAAAATGGAGGACAATGAGTACCAATGCCCACAGTCTGTGTAACAAGCTCCCTGAACTAGTGGCCTTGATGGAAGAGGGATGCCTGGATACTGTGGCAGTCACTAAAACATGGTACACAGAGAACCATGACTGGGATGTCAACATACTAGGATACACAATCTACAGGAGGGACAGGGTGGGTAAAACAGGAGGAGGAGTAGCTCTCTATATAAGGGAAGGGATTAAAGCAACAGAACTAAAGAGTAAACAGGAAGTTAATGAGTCACTATGGGTCACCCTGGAGACAGGAAATGGCACCACAATCCACATGGGGCTGTGTATAGACCCCTATCTCAGGGGGAGGAAATGGACAAGGACATGATAGAAGGAATACTTAAAATGGCAGAAAAAGGGGAGATATTGTTGATGGGGGACCTGAATATGCCAGATGTTAACTGGAGTACCTTTGCTGCAGGCACATCCAAGACCAGGGTCATTCTTGATGCCCTACAGGGGGCATGCCTCAGACAGCTACTGTTGGAACCCACTCAGGAGGGAGCAATCTTAGACCTGGTACTCTCAAATGGGGAAGGAGAAAGGATCTCAGATTTAGATGTGGGTAGCCATCTGGGAACAAGTGACCACCAAACAGTGTGATTCACAATAAACACAGCCATAGAGTCAAGCCATACAAAAAAGCAAGAGTATTGGACTTTAGGAAGGCTGACTTTGGGAAAATAAGAAAATGCCTCAGAAAAGCACTAGCAAATGAGCAAGAAGGAGGGGTTGAGGAACAATGGGGAATAATCAAAACAGCCATCACAGAGGCAACAAGCCTTTGTGTGAAGCAAATCAACAAAACAAAATGAAGGAAAAAAACACCATGGTTCTCAAAAGAGGTGGAAGGGAAGGTAAAGGAGAAAAGGATGAAATTCAGGAAATATAAGGAAACACAGAAGGAGCAGGACAGAGAACTTTATCAGTTAAAGCAGAAGGAGGCAGGGAAGGCAGTCAGAATAGCAAAGGCACAAACTGAGGAAAAGATAGCCAACTCTGTTAAGAAGGGGGATAAATCCTTTTTATAGGTACATTAAGGAGCGAAGAAAGACCAAGGGAGGGAGACAGGGACTTAATATAGGGGAGGGATTGTGGGCAGAGGGTGACAGTGAAAAAGCAGGGATACTGAATGAATATTTCTGCCCAGTATGCAAAACGGAAGAGGAGGAGGTACCTAAACCAAACAACAGAAACACTCTGAATAGGGGGGTTGATACCAGTCCATTCGCAGAAGAAAGGGTTTTGAAAGAACTCTTGAAACTGAAGGTGGACAAAGTAATGGGGCCTGATGGAATTTACCCCAGAATTCTAAAAGAACTAAGGGTACAACTAGTAACGCCACTGACTACTCTGTTTAACAAATCATGGGAGGATGGGGTGGCACCTGAGGACTGGAGGAGGGCAGATGTGATTCCACTTCACAAAAGTGGGAGCAGGGCAGAGGCAGGAAACTACAGACCAGTTATTTTGACCTCAGTGGTAGGGAAAATGATGGAATCACTTCTGAAGGAAAGAATTGTTAAGTACCTAGAGGCCAGTGGGGCACAGGACCCAAGGCAGCATGGTTTCACAGCAGGAAGGTCATGTCAGATGAACCTAATAGATTCTTTGACTGGGTGACCAAAGTAGTAGACCAGGGAGGAGCTGTGGATATAGTCTACCTAGATTTTAGCAAGGCATTTGGCACAGTCTCACACAAAAGATTAATATACAAGTTAGCCAGCCTTGGAGTGGGTCCCAGGGTGGCAGCCTGGATAAAAAACTGGCTGGAGAACAGGACGCAAAGGGTAATAGTAAATGGAGTCCACAGTGAAGAAAGGAGGGTAACTAGTGGAGTACCGCAGGGTTCGGTACTGGGACCGGTCCTCTTTAATGTCTTTATAGGCGACATTGGAGAGCACCTGGAAAGAAAATTATCTCTCTTTGCAGATGACACAAAGATCTTCAACAGGGTTGATACACAAGGTGGGATGGAAAGTATGAAAAGGGACTTGGCAAGGTTGGAGGAATGGTCAAATGTATGGCAGCTCAGATTCAATGCAAAGAAGTGCAAGGTAATGCATCTGGGAAACAAAAACCCAGGGGAAGAGTACACAATAAGGGGGGGTGAGATACTGACAACAGTAAAAATAGAAAGGGACCTGGGGGTAGTCATATCAGATGACCTAAAGGTGGGCAAGCAATGTGAGAAGGCAGTAAGGAGGGCTGGAGGGAGTACTGGGATGCATAGGGAGAAGAAGAAGAATCAGCATTTATATAGCACTTTTCATACATCCAAAGCACTTTACAAGCAATGCTAGACTGGTAGTGAAGAGATTGAATGTGTGGTGGTGGCCATATCACACATCATCACCCACACACAGCCAGGATAATTGCATGAACCGGTTTTATGGGAAGGGGAATGTTGGCCAGGACACTGGGGATGTTCCCTACTCTTTGCGAAGAATGCCCTGGGTTCTTTTACTTCCACCTGGACACCCACCAGGATGGGCAGAAGGGACCTCGGTTTAACATCTCATCTGAAGGACAGCACACCCCAGCAGTACAGCACCCCCCAATACTGCACTCGGATGGCAGCGATTTTTAGGTGCAAGTCCAATCCCGGTGTGGGATGAGAACCCATGACCTTCTGGTCCAGAGGCGGATGTGCTACCAACTGAGCCACGCTGACACCTAGGGAAAGGCATTAACAGTAGAAAGTAGGAAGTTGTAATCCTTCTGTACAGACAGTTGGTAAGACCTCATCTAGAGTACTGTGTGCAATTCTGGATACTCCATCTCTGCAAAGACCTAGACAGAGTGGCGGCTGTTCAAAGGAGGGCAACCAAAATGGTGCAGGGTCTGCACCAGAAGACATACGAGGAGAGACTAAAGCAGCTTAATATGTATACCCGTGAGGAAAGGAGGGAGAGGGGAGGGGAGACATAATAGAAACTTTCAAGTATCTCAAGGGAATTAACAAAGTACAAGAGGGTAGTATCTTTCAGAAAAAAATGTGCAAGAACAAGGGGACACAATTTGAAGATAGGAGACGGTTCAGAGGAAATGTTAGAAAGTACTTTTCACAGAGAGGGTTGTGAATGCATGGAGCAGCCTTCCTGAGGAGGTTGTGGAGTCAGGAACAGTGAGAGAATTCAAGAATGCATGGGACAGACATAAGGTAATTCTAGTGAGGGGTAGGAGGAAATAAGCTGTTGATTAACTAGAATCTGCAGCTTATCCATCAGGTAGGAAAATGGGCAGACTGGGTGGGCCAAGTGGCACTTATCTGCCATCAGATTCTATGTTTCTATGTAAACTACATAGAAACATAGAAACATCGAATATGATGGCAGATAAGGACCGCTTGGCACACCTAGTCTGCCCATTTCCCTACCTAATTGATAAGCTGCAGATCCTAGTTAACCAAAAGCCTACTTCTTCCTACCCCCACCCCCTAGAATTGCCTTATGATTTTCCCATTCATTCTTGAATTCCACCACTGTTTTTGATTCCACAACCTCCTCTGGAAGGCTGTTCCATGATTCCACATCCCTTCCTGTGAAAAAATACTTCTTTACATTACCTCTGAACTGCCCCCCCATCTTCAAATTGTGCCCTCTTGTTCTTGCACACCTCTTTTTCTGAAAGATGCTACCCTCTTGGACTTTGTTGATTCCTTTGAGGTACTTGAAAGTTTCTATCATGTCCCCCCCCCTTTCCTCGAGGCTATCCATAGTAAGCTCCTTAAGTCTCTCTTCATATATCTTCTGGTGCAGACCCTGCACCATTTTAGTTGCCCTCTTCTGGACAGCCTCCATCCTGTTTATGTCTTTGCGGAGATTGGGTCTCCAGAACTGTATGCAGTACTCCAGATGGGGTCTCACCAGCTGTCTGTACAGAGGGATAACAACTTCCTGTTTTCTAATGGTGATGCCTCTCCTTATGCATCCCAGTATCCCCCCAGCCCTCCCTACTGCCCTCTCACATTGCTTGTCCACCTTTAGGTCATCTGATATGACTACCCAAGGTCCTTTTCCATTTTTGTTGTTGTTAGTATCTCACCCCCATTGTACTCTTCCCCAGGGTTTTTGTTTCCCAGGTGCATTACCTTGCACTTCTTAGCATTGACTCTCAGCTACCATACATTTGACCATTCCTCCAACCTTGCCAATCCCCCTTCTCGTCTTTTCCACCCAAACTTGTGCATCAACTCTATCGCAGATCTTTGTGTCATCTGCAAAGAGACATACTTTTCCTTCCAGCCCCTCTGCAATGTCACTTATAAGGACTTTGAAGAGGACCAGTCCAAGCACTGAACCCTGTGGTACCCCACTTGTAACCCCCCCCCTTTCTTCAGAGTGGACTCTGTTTACTATTACCCTCTGTGTCCTATTCTCCAGCCAATTTTTTGCCCAGGCTACCATCTTGGGACCCACTCTTGTGGGTTGCTGGCCTGAGCTCTTTCCTTCTAAGATTGCTTGAAAGGACAGAGCCGAGAACCTTACCAGAGCAAGGTAAAAGGATTACGACTTCTTTTGGCTAAGCAGATTTACTGTGTGTTGTTATTTTTATTTTGTACTCATTTATTTGCTACTGTTTGTTGCTAACATTTCATTGCTTTATTTTTTCTCTGATTCAAATTGTTGTTGCTGGTATACCTTCTTCTGCATTATTACAAGGTGTGCCTACAGGTGTGTGCTAACAGATTACTGCTGTAATCTT
This sequence comes from Neoceratodus forsteri, assembly GCA_016271365.2. Taxonomy (NCBI): domain Eukaryota; kingdom Metazoa; phylum Chordata; order Ceratodontiformes; family Ceratodontidae; genus Neoceratodus; species Neoceratodus forsteri. The sequence goes on along the minus strand of JADMNL010000023.1, from coordinate 622,418,486 downwards.
CTGATTCAAATTATCTTTTACAAGATATATCTTCTGTTACTGCTTTATTTTCCTCTGTAGCAAAGTGTTTCTTACAGAGTATATCTTCTGTGAAATTATTACAGGTGGTGCATTATAGGTTTTACAGTTTTATCTAACATTAGGACAAGCTTTCAGGGTTACTGCATTTGTTGTTGACTGATTGTTTCTGCTCTTACCTCCTTGTTCTTTCATCCATGGTTGTTCTTTTTTGGTAGAGGAAGGGCACAGCCACCCACCCCCATCCCCAACCACACCACACTACACTCCTTTTGTAGGGTACCACAGTTGTGACATTTTCTGTGGCAAAGCAGGAAGGGGCGGATCAGTGGAGCATCCACAAGGTGAGCTCATTTACAGGGGCACTAGTAATTTAACTTGTTATAACAAGTTATACGAAAACAAAACACAAAATCAAACCATTACTTGCATTTTTTCCCCTTCTAATTACTCTGACCAGGTTATAAACCCAGCAACTTATCTGGAATGGATATCATTAACTGCAGGTACTGTGGAACACTTTTCAGAAGGGCAGTTTTACAGGATTTAGGACACTGTCCTACATGCTGAGCCATTGGAGATCTTAGGGCTCATCTCCGGGCAGCATGGGCAGAGATTGCATGCCTCAAATTTACTATTCAAGAGGAAATACATTATAAGAACCACCCACCATTTCCCCAGCATCCAACAGAAGAACCTCGACCACAGAGGGTAGTTGGTCCAGGAGGTTGGCAGTTGGTTAAGAGGGGAAAATTGGGTGCCCCATCACTCTGTGCTCTCCAACATATTATCTCCAAAAACCATATAAACACTACAAACAGGTATCTGCCTCTATCTCTGAAATCAAACAAAGGGACACAGGACACTGCAGAGCAGGACACTGTAGCACAGGAGCTAGCACAACAAAATTCGACCAAATCAGGAACCAAAACAAAAAAAGCAAAAAGGAAATCCAAACAACTTCTGATCTTAGGAGACTCCATGATTTGGGAGTTGATACCCATCTCCAGCCAGGGGTAATGGTCAGATGTCTCCCAGGTACATCAGCGTGGAGAGACACTGACCGCATTGCTAAAATTGTTCACAAAGCAGGAAAAAACATTGATGTCCTGGTACACATAGGGACTAATGATCTCGCCAGCCCGTCAGTTGTGGAGACCAAGGAACACCTGACCAGGCTGGGTGACAAACTATCATCCATTTCATCTGGCATCTCCTTCTCTGAGATCCTGCCAATCTGTGAGAGGGGGGGTAGATGGACAGAAGGTCAGAGAAGGGGAGATAGGGGAGCTAAACATGTGGCTCAAGGGCTGGTGCCAGGAAAATGGACACAAATTTGTAGGGAACTGGCAACAGTTCTGGGAGTGAAAGTTCTTTAAATTCGATGGACTGCATCTGACTAAGGAGGGAGTCAGTGCATTGGGGCAGAAGTTTGATGTCTTTGCAGAATATTTAAACTAGCAAATGGGGAGAGGGATGCAGCACCCCATCGTCGAATGGGAAGAACACCCTCCCCCTCAGCTAGTGGTCAAACAGGGATTCAGCATGTTTGCAGTTCATTTCCATCACCAGGTAAGAAAAAAGGTCCATCTCCCCATACGACGCACAGGGGAAATGCCAAACCTCACCCAACAACTAACACACCAAAATCTGGCCAATGGAAAATCATGTACACAAATGCTCACAGCCTGGGAAATAAGATCCCAGACTTGCAGGCAATAATGTCAGAGGCTAAACTGGACATAGTAGCAATTAGTGAGATGTGGTTTACCAGTAACCACACTTGGGAGACTTCAGTGCCTTGCTATGTATTGTTCAGAAGAGACCGAGGTACAAAAAGGGGGGGTGGGGTGGAGTGGCCCTGTATGCCAATGAAAATATCAAATGTTACAGAAATTCAGAATACACATAAGGAGCCAGAAGAACTGTGGGTCACCCTGGAAACAGGAAATAGGACAGCTATAAGAACTGGGGTTGTCTACAGGCCCTCAGACCAGGGGGAAGACATAGACACATTACTGTTAGAAGATATACAAAACATGACAGCTAAAGGGGAGGGTCTGATAATGGGAGACTTCAACATGCCGGATACAGATTGGTCAATACCAGCAGGGACATCTGCCAGAACTAGACACATGGTGCATTCCCTGCAGAGGGAGGGCTTCAAACAACTGGTACAACAACCCACAAGAGACAGGACTATCCTAGATCTAGTACTGACTAACAGGGAAGGGATCACAGATCTCCAGGTGGTAGGTCATCTGGGGGCCAGTGACCATCACATGGTATGGTTCAATTTGGCCACTACATCAAAATCATCCCATTCCAAGGCAAAAATATGGGACTTCAGAGGAGCTGACTTTGATAAGATGGCCAATAGAGTTAAGCTAGCCCTGGCAAAAAGAAACACAGGTGAGGGGGTAGAGGTAAAGTGGGCAAGCATTAAGGATGCAATACTTGAAGCAACATCTCATTGTGTTAGACAGAAAAGGAAGTGCAAAAGAAGAAGGAAACCACTTTGCTTCTCAAATACAGTAGCAGAAAAGGTCAGAGACAAAAGGCTGGCCTTCTGGAAATATAAGGGAACACAGCGGGATGAAAATAGGGAGGCATACCAAACTGCCCTAAGGGAAGACAGTAAGGCAGGCAAAGTCCCAAACTGAGGAAACACTAGCATGAAAAGTAAAAGAAGGTGACAAGACTTTCTATAGATACATTAGTGAAAGGAGAAAGTCCAGAGGGGGTATTGCTAAGATCAATGGAAATAAGGGTGTGTGTGAGGAGGAGGACCATGTAAAAGCATCTATCCTAAATAGATACTTTTGCTCAGTATTTACTGAAGAGAAGGTAGGGCAGGGCCCACAGCTCAGCACCATGGACACGGGGGGGGAGGGAGGTGAGCACTACTCCCTTCACAAAAGAAAGGGTCCTACAAGAGCTCACTAAGCTCAGGGTGGACAAGGCAATGGGACCTGATGGCATACATCCCAGGGTACTTAAGGAGCTAAAGGCGGAACTAGCAGAGCCATTAGCAGAACTGTTTCATGAGTCTATGAGAACAGGAGAGGTCCCAGAAGACTAGAGGAGGGCTCACTTGATCCCGTTCCACAAGAGTGGTAGCAGGGAGGAGGCAGGGAACTACAGACCAGTCAGTCTTACCTCAGTAGTGGGCAAGATTATGGAGGCATTCCTTAAGGAAAGGATAGTGCAACACCTGGAATCCATAGGGGCACAGGATCCAAGACAGCATGGATTTACAAAAGGAAGGTCCTGTTAAACTAATCTCATAGATTTCTTTGACTGGGTAACCAAAGTGGTGGACCAAGAGGGAGCAGTTGATGTCACCTACCTTGACTTCAGCAAAGCTTTCAACACTGTTCCACATAGAAGATTGATAAATAAGCTGGGTAGGCTCGGGGTGGGTCAGAAGTTGGTCAACTGGGTGGCAAACTGGTTGACAGGCAGAAAACATAGAGTGGTGGTAAATGGTATACAGTCAGAAGAGGTGCAAGTCACAAGTGGGGTACCTCAGGGATCAGTCTTGGGGCCAGTCCTGTTCAATATCTTCATTAGTGACATTGCAGATGGACTAGAGGGTAAGGCTTGTCTGTTTGCAGATGACACCAAGATCTGCAACAGAGTAGATGATCCAGATGAGGTGGGCAGAATGAGAAGAGATCTGAATAAACTAGCAAAATGGTCAGAAGAGTGGCAACTAGGATTTAATGCAAAGAAGTCGAAGATCATGCACATAGGGAAGAGAAACCCTGAAGCTACCTATGGGCTGGGAGAGGAGTTGCTGGCAGTCACAAAGGAAGAAAGAGACTTGGGCATCATCATCATCACCAATGACTTGAAATCATCCAAGCAGGCCACTAAAGCAGTAGGTAAGGCTAGGGGGATGTTAGGGTGTATTAGTAGGGGTATCACAAGTTGTAAGAGTGAGGTAATAATCCCTCTTTACAAGACACTGGTTAGGCCTCATCTGGAGTACCGCGTGCAGTACTGGAGGCCACACCTTCACAAGGACATTAACCAAATTGAGACAGTCCAGAGAAGGGAAAGCAAAATGGTGCAGGGACTGCATCAGAAGACATATGAGGACAGATTAACGGATCTCAATATGTATACCCTTGAGCAAAGGAGGGAGAGAGGTGATCTGATCGAGACATTCAAACACCTTAAGGGCATTAACAAGGTGAAAGAGTCTAACATGTTTAAATATAAGAAAAATAGCAGGACAAGAGGACACAGCATGTGATTAGAGGGAGGCCAATTAAGGGGATATGAGGAAATTATTTTTCACAGAAAGGGTGGTGAATGCCTGGAACGCTGCCTACATCAGGAAGTGATGGCTATGAATACAGTGCAGGGCTTCAAACAGGCATGGGATAGGCATAAGGGAGCAATACAAATGAGTATGAATAGATAGGCCACTGACAGAGCAAAGGCCGATGGCACATTTATAAGGTAGAAAAAGAAATGGGCAGACTGGATGGGCATTGCGGTCGTTATCTGCCATCAACTTCTATGTTTCTATGTTTTGTGTGGGACTGTGTCAAATGCCTTGCTAAAGTCTAGGTAGGCCATGTCCATAGCGCATCCCTGATCTACTACTTTGGTCACCCAGTCAAAGAAATCTATTAGATTCATCTGACATGACCTTCCTGCTGTGAATCCATGCTGCCTTGGGTCCTGTGCCCCCTCTGGCCTCTGGGTACTCAACAATTCTTTCCTTCAGAAGTGATTCCATCATTTTTCCTATCACTGAGGTTAAACTAACAGGTCTGTAGTTTCCTGCTTCTGCCCTGCTCCCACTTTTGTGAAGTGGAATAACATCTGTCCTCCTCCAGTCCTCAGGTACCAGCCCATCCTCCCATTATTTGTTAAAGAGGGTAGTCAGTGGTGTCACTAATTGTACCCTTAGTTCTTTTAGAATTCTGGGATGAATCCCATCAGGCCCCATTGCTTTGTCCACCTTCAGTTTTAAGAGTTCTTTCAGAATCCTTTCTTCTGTGAATGGGCTGGCATCAACTCCTGTATCCAGAGTGTTTCTATTGTTTGGTTTAGGTACCTCCCCCTCTTCATTTGTGAATACTGAGCAAAAATATTTGTTTCGTATCTCTGCCTTTTCACAGTCACCATCTGCCCACCTCCCTCCCCTTTATTAAGCCTCACTATCCCTCCCTTGGTCTTCCTTCTCTCCCTGATGTACCTACAAAAGGTTTTATCCCCCTTCTTAACTGAGTTGGCTATCTTTTCCTCAGTTTGGGCCTTTGCTGTTCTGACTGCCTTCCAAGCTTGCTTTTGCTTTAATTGATACAATTCTCTGTCCTGCTCCTTCTGTGGTTCCTTGTACTTCCTGAATGCTTCCTTTTTCTCTTGAACCTTCACTGCCACCTCTTTTGAGAACCATAGTGGTTTCTTACATCATTTTGTTTTGTTTATTTGCTTCACACAAAGGCTTGTTGCCTCTGTGATGGCAGTCTTGATTATTCCCCATTGTTCTTCCACCCCTCCTTCCTGCCCATTTGCTAGTGCATTCCTTAGGCACTCACCCATTTTGACAAAGTCATCCTTCCTGAAGTCCAGTACCTTTGCCTTTGTATGGCTTGACTCTACTGCTGTGTTTATTGTGAACCATACTGTTTGATGGTCACTGGTTCCCAGATGGCTACCCACTTCTACATCTGTGATACTCTCTCCATCTCCATTTGAGAGTGCCAGGTCTAATTATTGCTCCCTCTCGAGTGGGTTCCAATACTAATTGTCTAAGGCATACCCCCTGTAGGGCACCTAGAATAACCCCACTCTTAGAAGTGGCTGCTGCAACTGCACTCCAGTTAACATCTGGCATATTCAGATCCCCCATCAGCAATACCTCCCCGTTTTCTGCCATTCTAAGGATACTTTCTATCATTTCCTTGGTCATTTCCTGCCCCTGAGATGGGGGTCTGTATTCAACCCCTGTGCAGATTGTGGTGCCATTGCCTGTCTCCAAATTGACCCACAGTGCTTCTTCTCCTCCCTGTTTACCATTTTGTTCTGTTGCTTTGATTCCTTCCCTTATCTAGAAAGCTACTCCTCCTCCTCTTTTACCCTCCCTGTCCCTCATGTAGATAGTGCATCCTGGTATGTTTACATCCCAGTCATGGCTTTCTGTGTGCCATGTTTCTGTGACTGTCACAATATCCAAATGTTCCTCCTCAATCAAGGCCACTAATTCAGGAAGCTTTTACCCAGACTACGGGCATTGGTACTCATTGCTTTCCATTTTTTGATGGCTTTACCTCTTGTAGCAACATCCCTGCCCTCATTTACTTTGCTTTCTCTAGTTACCCCTGTCCTGCTCCCCACTGACCTTTCTACCTTGAACTTTTCCTCATTTAGTACCCTGTTTTGTAGGGGGAGGATGGAATTCCCTGCTGCTTATCAGTGCTTCCCCCCTTGACTAGTTTAAAAACTTGCCAATGTACTACATAATCTTTCACATGGATAAGGTACTGTAGTGTGTTGCATCAATAGGAAGTTATTGCCTAAAGTGGTATCAGCATTCCACTTTGAACCAGTTAGTTACCCTTACTGTACTCAAGGCTAAACACTCCAGTACAAGTTAATAGAAACTGCACTGTCTGGATGTAAAAAGGGTACTAGGTAACTACCTGGTCTGGACAAGGGATGTCAGGTCTCAGAGCACACAGCTTTTTATTAGTCATGGGGAGATGGGCAAAGGTAAAACAGTAGCAGGGAGAACTATCTTTCATTGGATGGTTTTCTGCATACAGTTCTTTTATTGCATGGAAAAGCTGGTAAAACACCTCCTAGAGGCCTATGGCACATTCCACAAGAAGCACATCTGCCACTATGGCAGCTACAAAGCACATCCCCTTTTTGGACACTTGTAAAGCAGCTATATGGAAAACAGTGCTCACCTTCACAAAGCCCAACTTCCAGAACATACAGTCTAGGAGAGTTTCCAGTTTTGGAACTGCTGTTTTGCAGAAGCTTTCTCTCAAATAGGTTGTAGGCCCATCCTCTTAAGGTACTGCTAGTGAGTCTGCATTTTGTAATGCATCTCATTGATAGATTCCTGTTGTTTGAAGAAAAAAAATACTCAGTGTAGTAGTGTTGTTTCTTTTCAGGGATCCAACAGTGAGCATTACAAACCATCACCCTACCTCCCCTTCCAGAACCTGAAAATAGGTTCACACAAGAATGAGTTCTTGTCTTATGGTTGCTTGGTCATTATTTATTGTAATTCTTCAGCAATTGTTAAAATGTGATCATCTTAATTTACACATTGTCTGCTTTAGTTTGGTTGGATTTTTAAAAGTTTTAAGAACATTTTAAAAAATGTTGGTAGCCATTTAACAAGTTTTAGTGGTTTCTGTTTTCCTGGCTATAGAAACAAATCTGATGTTAGGACAGCAGGAGGAGTATGATCACTGTGCAGAGTTCAAACTTGTGTTCTAAAGTTCTTCTGATTAGCATATAGTTCTATCTCTGGGGCATTACATTCTGGCAGGATGATGCAATTTGTAATGCTTATTGGCAGATCCCTGAGAAGAAATATTACTACGGTGAGTAATTTTTTCTTCAGTAGCATGGCATTCAGTTTTCTCTCAATCATATCAGTTGTTCTTTTCAGCAGACCTCATTCAGTCAATTTAAATTATATCAGGCCTCCTTTGGCAATCCCTGTTCAGTCCATTTCAATATACAATATTGATCATTATTGAAGTACTCATTATTCCATCAGTCCATTTTTGCATCCATGCCAGCAGGCTTTATGAATGTATTCTTAATGGCCATTATCATAGCCACAAAATCTTGCGCTCAGGTTTTCCCTATGAGTTGACATGCTCACTTGTTCCCCTTGAAGTCCACATCTTGAAGATGAGTCAGTCATCATGGGTGAGTGTAATTCTCTAAATCGGTTTTCTCCTGTAGTGCCTCCCAGCAGTTCCACTTGGTGGTAAGGCCCAATGCTCCAGGGGAAGCTTTAGTGATGCAGACACAGTTGGTAGCACCTCACGGTGTAGTATTTAAGACCTCCGCTGCTGCAGGGTGGGGCCCTAAGCCTACATAGGTTCCTTCAGCAATTTTGAAAGTCATTCTCCCTACAGCTGCCTAATATTCACTTGTCTAATTCCATGTTCCTTCCTTTAGCTTTCAGTTAAGGTAAGGCCTCCTCCCAGTCTTGAGGTTGGGAGTTAGCCTGACTATCAGAACACAAGTAAGTGTAAAAGGTGTAAAGTTAAGACATTTAACGGGCTGCAATTTTAGGTAATAAAGCTTTGGTTCTGGTGGGTAGGAGGGGGAGAGGGCAGAGAAGAGGAAACCATTGTCACAAAAGGGAGAGGTAACTTCAGTGGTGTTGGACAGGTGGACTCTTGAGTGGGAGAGGGAAGGGGTCCCTGATACAAAGGTTATGTTCAATTTATACTGTATGATATGTGGCTATTTTTAAGCAATTTATGCAGTTTCTTGCTACACCCTAAGAAGGGAGAAGTGCTATGTGTTGCTTCGGTTGTGGGACACAGCTGCTAATTTAATTGATTTGGGCAAAGGAGATAGATTTTAATTCTGTAATAAGTGGCTATTTCTAAACAATTTATGCAGTGGCCTGGCTGTTTCAGAAGATGGAAGAAGTGCTCTGTGTTGTTCAGTAGAGGGAATTTATGCAGCCAGGGAATTTTAAAAGTTTACCTGTAGTTCAGCCCAGCCTGTGAACATCACAAAGTAGCTTGCCCTGCATTTCCACTCCTGATTGACTCCTGTTCTGTCCTGTTCTCCCCCTTCCTCCCCAGTAACTTTCCCTGTTATTGCCTTTAAAAAGGGCTGCAGTAATCCCCCTCTCTCTCTTCTCTCCACAGCTGCAGTGAACTTCAGAGGGTCACAAGGGCCAGATCCATGCCCTCCCTGAGCAGCTGAGACCCCCCACCACCGCAGGTATGACTGCTGTTGGGATCCCGTGGTGTCCTACAGATTTACCCCAATGCCCCCACCACCCCCCTTGGTGTTCATTTCTTTATATAAGCCATGAGACATCACGTGATTGTTCTAACAGCCAACTTTACCATTGGCAGATTATCTTGGTCTGCCGCTAGTGGCTGCTCACTCACACTTCCTGCATTACCTATGGGATGCTAGCTGGTAAAAAGGAAAAACTACGCATATCATCATCTACTGCTTATTGTAGCTACATTAATCAGTACTTGCTAAACACACAGTATTACAACCTTTGAATCACACCACTTGCCATGGAGGGCTAGGGAGGAAACAGGGAGAAAAAAAAGAGATATACAGAGTGTGTGGATATGTATATATAAATGTATGTGTAAGTGTATATGTGTGTGTATATATATATATATGTATATATATATATATATAGCCAGTGGATTTACTAATACACTAGTAAGTGTGTGCACCTAGCTCTGAATTTGATAACGCCTCACAATTTGGCTCCTTCTACACTGCAGCGCTTGCAATGGTCGCCATATGCTGCTTCTGCCTCCCCATTATGGGGTACATTGCCACTATGATCTTCCTATTTTTTTCAGTGCAACAGGCCCATGCTACCAAAATGGACCACTACGACCCCCACCAGAACCATCACTAGGAATCAGTGGATTGTCATCTGCAAGTGGGACCCTGATGTTCACCAACAGCATCACTCCTACATGCCTGGGGCTCCCCATGACCACCTTCCACCTTTACAACCTAACAATTATTTCACCTACAAAGTTAACACTGGGGGACACCCATCTCTCACATTGCAAGACTAAGTGGTGTAAAATTCAGTCCACTACTAGCATCAGCCTGACAGCCAGGAAAATTTCTTTCATGCTGCTACTCTTATCAGGAAGTATCCACTCCAACCCAGGCACCCCAACTGTACTAGGTGATGGGGTTACAAAGTCAAGGGCCTGAGAGTAACTGCACTGAATATCTGCAGTATAACTGCTAAACTCGAACAACTCCAGGCATGGTTGGCCCACCACACACCTGACATTCTCTGCGTGAATGAGACCTGGCTATCAAGCAAAATTAAAGACAATGAAGTAGCACTCCTGGGATACCAAACCTTCAAGATACACAGGAATGGCAAGAGAGAGGATGGTTGCCTCATATATGCCAGGGAATACCTGTACTGCTCTGACCTCCCTATCTCCATAGCGGGGATGACTATGAACTATTAGCAATAAAGGCACAGGTCAGGAAGCACAGCAATAAACTGATCATTGCCTCAGTTTACCTACCCCCCAAAAAAATGCCAGACAGGGTCTCCCCAAAATACTGGATGCAATTGCCACCCCCCCGAAGGGCACAGAACTTATCATAACAGGTGACTTTAACATCAACTGGGCTGGCAAGGAATCAACCCCCTTTAGGGATATGGTCGCTACTTCCAACCTAACCCAACTTGTATCCAGTCCAACCAGGTAGAACCACAAAACAGGCAAAGACACCCTGCTAGACTGACTCCTCTCAAGTTCCCCTTCCCGGATCTGTGAGCTCAAGGTCCTGCCTGACACCTGAAGTGACCACTCTCCTGTCACATTCATGTGGTCAAACAAATTTAGTAAACCCCCTCCCATCCTAATTGAATCTAGGGTCCTGAGGAAGGGCAAGCTGGGGACCCTCTCCTTGGCCCTCTCCCAACATTACTGGTCCCCTATTGAATTGGCACCCAGCCTTGACCAGGCCCTAAGGTACTTCACAGAGGGATTCAACAGCATTTGAGATCTCTTTGCCCCCCTGAGGAAAAGGAAAATACGGGGGTACGAAAATGGCTGGATCATGGTGGATCTCCTCACCCAGATGAAGGACAGGGACAGCCTCTGGGAAAAAGCCAGGTCCACCCACAGCAAATATGACTTCCAGTGCTACAGAGCAGCAAGGAACCACTGCACCAACCTCATCTGGCAAGTGAAAGCCCACTTCCACAAGGAACAGCTAAAAACCTCCTGGGGCAATGGGAAGAGATTTTGTGCGAACATTAAAAACTTCCTTAGGAAGGACGACAAGAAGCACCCCCAGCTGCTTAACATCAATAACTACCCTACAACTGACCCATGACTTATCACGGACTCCTTCAACACGGCTTTCTCTGACTTTACCTCGGTACTACCTCCCGACTACCTACTACTTGCTACTGACCATCACAGGGGCTCATGTCCTGATTTCTATTTCAAAAAGGTGACGGTAAAGGAGGCCCTGAAACACATAAAAAAGTGCTAGGCAAGACCAGGTTGAGCAATGACGGAATAGACATGAAACTCCTATCCCTTACAATAGATGCCATCATTGTGCCAGTTACAAAACTATTCAATAAATCACTGGCTCTTGCTCAATTCCCTGAGATCTTGAAGCAGGCTGTCATGACACCGATGCACAAGAATGGTGACAAGTCTAATACTGCCAACTATATAGGCCTATCTCTATCCTTTCCCCCCTATCCAAAGCACTAGAAAAGATAGTGTCAGCACAACTCACAGAGTATCTCAGCAAGTACCAACTCCTATGCCCTAATCAACACATCTTCAGACAGAATCATAGTACCACCACTGCACTTCTGGAGTACACAGACTATGCACACAAGGCACTAGACAAAGGCAAACTGGTGGGGTCTGTGTTCATCGACCTCACCAAAGCCTTTGACACTGTTAATCACTCCCTTCTACTGGCACAGCTGCAGAACGTGAGTGTTGCAACCAATACTGCATGCTGGTTCAAGGACTACCTGACTCACAGAAGCTAATACATCAAAATAGGACACACAGGCCCAGATATTCAAAAGGGTTGAGCATGACGAAACAGTGTTGCACCATGCGCAACCCACTGATGTGCCCAGCGCGATATTCAAAAGAGAAAAGTGCGCCGCACAAATCCCGATGCGCCGGACCGCATCAGTAATGTATGCAGGCACAGGTAGGGGGGACGTGCCCATGCATAACCTGCATGGCCCGATATTCACCCCGGGATGTGCAGAGTCATGCATGCGCAACCCCTACCTGTGCCTGCACAAAGTTAAGCTAAAAACAAAAGGAACAAGTGATGGCCACCCACAGGTGAGCTGCCACATTGCAGGGCGCAACACGGCAGCTGCCGCCTGTGGGTGGCCACCCGAGTTCCTGACGCACCTGGCGGCGCCCTCCCATGCCCCATCGCGGGAAGCCCTGGAGCGCAATCCACCCATCCAATATCCCTGGTGGTCCAGTGGACCAATCGCCGCCCGATCATGGGCATCCGTAACACACAACAGACCCCTACCACCCTGGTGGTCTAGTGTACCCCCCTCCTTGCCCGCTCACTGAGCACCACCACCCAGCTCCTCCCCTGTCAGCTGGCAGGTGGCAGCGCCTTACTCGCCCGCCGCTCTACCGACTGACAGCTCGGTAGGGTTGCATCTCATTGTCTCACAGTGTGAGCTACTGTGTGCAGCCTATACTATAATCCAGTCCAGATATGTGAATAATTCATTTACATATCTGACTGAGTAGTACGCATGTGCACGCTCATTGGCTCACGCCAGAACCAACAGGTGTGCAGCCCCACCGAGCTGTCAGTCGGGTGGCGGGGCAGGTGGTGGTGCGCCACCACGCCGCTGACGGGGCAGCAGGGCGGTGGGGCTCAGTAGGCGGGTGGGGAGAGGGGTACACTAGACTACCAGGGTGGTAGGGGTCTGTTATGTGTTATGGATGCCCGTGATCGGGCGGCGATCAATCCACTGGACCATCAGGGATACTGGACATGGGAGGGGACTATACTGATGCCCACGATCGGGCACATAGAGGTCCACTGGACCACCAGGGATATTGGACTTTTTTTTTTATATTACAGGAATGCCTGCGATCGGGCTGTAGGGGGCGTCGGTCCCCGACGGCTGCTGCCTGGCAGGGCGCCAGGCACAAGTCGTCGGGGATCGGCGCACCTGCATGCTAATGGCATGCAAATGGGGCCGGAATGAGATGCAAATGACCCCATGTGCACCTTGCATAAATTATGGGCCCATTTGCATTTCCCCTTTTGAATATTGCAGGTGCTGTGCATGGCGCAGTGGCACTTGCACCAGCGCATCTCCATGCTCCACTCTGGCCACTTGCGCTGGTGCAGTGCCACTGCACCATGCACAGTGGGTGGCCAGGTGCGACATTCAGTTACCGCGCCATAGCCGCAGCTCCATTGAATATCACCCAGGCCACACCCCTGCGCAATAAAGTTGAGCTGCGCCCAGGCTTGTGCCACAGCCTGGCGCAGTTTGAATATCCGGGCCACAATGTCTAGTTCCAGAGAAGTATCACTAGAGGTTCCCCAGGGTTCAGTACTGGGGTCCTTACTGTTCAGCCTTTTTCTGAACGGTCTCCCTAATGCATGTAACAATAAACTGATCCTATACACAGACGATGCAGTTCTTCTTAACTGCAATACATCCCACGATGCCCTTCAATTTGAACTGCAGATTTTATTCGACAAACATGAGGACTGGTTCGGCACACATAAACTTCTACTAGATTACAAAAAGACCAAGGCTATGCTCATAACCATCCCCCAGCTCAAAAAGAAGCTCCCCCTTCACCATCTCCAACAAAGTCTGTCAGCCACTGGAACAAGTGCAATTGTTCAAATACCTGAGGATCACTATAGATGACACCCTCACCTTCACTCAGTACATCGACTCAGTGGTTAAGGTGGCAAACACCAAGCTGGGTGTCCTCTATAGGCATAAGAAGTATCGCACCCCTGAGGCCCTCCACCTCTCAGACTGCAGTTCTATCCTCTCAACCATTGATTATGGTCTAGTGATTTACAAGGCGGCTACGGATACAGCACTAAAAAGAGTACATATTGCTCTCAACAAAGCTTGCAGGCTCACACAGGCTATAGAACAAAATATGCACACCTGCTCTTTGTACGAAGAGATGAAATGGCTGCCTGTAAAGAATAGGATAAAGTGCCAGACCTGCCACATTGGTAAGAAGGCGTTAATGGGCAACCCCCCCCCCAGGTATCCAACGTCCCCTCACCAAGTGCCAGCAGCTATACCACCAGGGGTAGGGAGAGGGGGGGCCCTATCAACACCTTTCCATTGAACCACACAGGGACAGTGCGCCTTTGCCTTCAGGGCCCCCCCATGGCTCAGTGAAATCCCAGTGCCCAATCAAGCCTCCATTTGCCTATCTCACTTCAAAAATGGCCTAAGGCAACACCTCACTGGCACAGAGTGTGACGGCTACTGAAGCTTCTAACTTTCCACCCCATGTCCCCCATGGTAACCCATATGGCAGCCTGATTAACCCCTGCTCCTCCAGCTAGTGATAGCTAGCAACTTCTCCAACCAGCTGGTACCCTCCCCTCTCGGCACCAAACTAACATCATTATCCTTCCTCCTCCCTGACAAAGCCCTAACTCATGGCTGTTCTACACTCCCCAGACTTCCACCTACTCTCTCCTAGTACCTCTCCACTGCTCCTACTCCTATTGATGCTGTACCTCACTGATACTAGGAATAACATTGTCATGATTGAAACCTAATGTATTTCAATGTATTATGTATGTACATATGCATGCCTAATTGTTTGTTCCACTGACGAGGAACCTTTGTAAAACAGCCTGTGCTCAAAGGTATTTTCTGAATCCTTACATAAATAAATAAATAAATTTTGATTTGGTTGTTCAAGTTAAAATGGTTATGTTTGTATGTTCATCATTTTGTAATTGCTATGTGTCAAGAGAGCTACTACAGAATACTGCGGGGGAGAGGATCCATACATAAGGGGACCTTGGAGTTTGGACATGAAAGTACAACTTCTTCCTAGGCACCCTGCTAGGTGAATAATGGCATCAATATGTAGAATCTCCATGGGTTCTAAATCCCAGTAAAGTGGAAAAAATCTTGACCACTCTTAAGTGGCATGGTGTGCAAGTGGCTTTATTATATGAGACACACCTCACCATGGTTAAGTGTCAGAAATTGATAAGGGAATGGGTGCCAGTCCTTTATGGCTCCATTCATCTACAATAAATGAGAGGTGGCAATTTTGGTCCATAAAAACCTTCCCAGTGGTGGAAGAGTGGTACTAAACTCTAAGGACGGATAACAAGTTTTTGTTCATGGGAACCTGCAAAGTGAAAATATGTTGTTTCGTAGTCTATATGCTCCAGCAGTGTGTGTCCCTAATGTTTTCCAGAAGGTCTTGAAAATGCTCCTCAAGGAACATTTTGCCAGTCGGCATTTGGGGGTGATTTTAATTGTAATTTGGAGCCATGGCTGGACCACTCATAGTGGGCATTATGACATGCAATGGAGACAGAGATCAAGACAGGGTCTGGTCAACATTGACAGGATAAATGTTTGGAGCACTGCTGATTCAGGGTCCAAGAGGTATACCTTTTTTTTGAACACCCCCATAAAACTTGGTCTAGACTGGATTACATTTTTGGCCCCAGGGGAAGTATGTAGGGATGCTGGCAGTTTAGATTGACCAGAGTGTTATTTCCAATTATGCAGTGGTAGAGGGCAAGTGGTCTTCGTGGACTTTTTCAACATATTTTCTGGTAAATCAGGACTTTAATTCTTATCTGCAGCAACACTGGAAATGTTATGCGGAGATAAACGACCTCCTGCCTCCTGTCATTTGATTTTTTGAGAGGCTATGAAGGAATATATGAGAGGGAGAATTATTGCCTACTCAGCTCACTGCTATAGAAAGAGGAGAGCGAGAGAGCGAGAGAGAGAGAGAGAGAGACAGAGGAGACAAGTGGAACTAGAGTGTAGGTTCACAGATCTTGAGAAGAAATCCAATACAGATAAAAAAGTGGAGTGTCTGGGACAACTCATAGCTAAAAGGGAGGCCTTCAATCTTTTGCTAACCAATATGTTCAATCCCCTGTCTTTGTTGCTCATGACAGGCTGTTCAAGTGGGGCAAAAAACCTGGTCTCTGTTGACGTGGTCAGAAAGGGGGAGATGAGTCTCAAATGTGGTTTCCACAATGCAGGACCCTTCAGGGAAATTGGTAAATAAGAGAAAGCATATGAAACAGAGCATTGCATCCTTTTATAAGCAACTATACCCATCTGATTGCCAGGTGAAACTTCAGAAGGCAAGGGAATTTTTAAACAGGATTGGAATAACCCAGCTCCAATGCGAACAAGCGGATGCCTGGGGCCCCCATAATAACCTTACAGATGCAATGAGCAATACAAGCACTTAAGGGTGGTAAGGCAGATAACCCAGACAATTTCACAATTAGTAATATAAAGTTAAGAGGACACAGAAACATAGAAACATAGAAGTTGACGGCAAATAAGGACCGCAAGGCCCATCCAGTCTGCCATTTCTTTTTCTACCTTATGAATGTGCCATCGTCATTTGCTCTGTCAATGGCCTAGCTATTCATACTCATCTGTATTGCTCCCTTATGCCTATCCCATGCCTGTTTGAAGCCCTCCACTGTATTCATATCCACCACTTCCTGAGGTAGGTTGTTCCATGCAACCACCACCCTTTCTGTGAAAAAGAACTTCCTGACATTACCCCTTAATCAGCCTCCCCTCTAATCTCATGCTGTGTCCTCTTGTCCTGCTATTTTTCTTATATTGAAACATGTTAAACTTGTTCACCTTGTTAATGTCCTTAAAGTGTTTGAATGTTTTGATCATATCACCTCTCTCCTTCCTTTGCTCTTGGGTATACATACTGAGCTCTGTTAATCTGTCCTTATATGTTTTCTGATGCAGTCCCTGCACCATTTTGGTTGCCCTTCTCTGGACTGCCTTAATTTAGTTAATGTCCTTGTGAAGGTGTGGCCTCCAGTACTGCACGCAGTACTCCAGATGGGGCATAACCAGTGTTTTGT
This sequence comes from Neoceratodus forsteri, assembly GCA_016271365.2. Taxonomy (NCBI): domain Eukaryota; kingdom Metazoa; phylum Chordata; order Ceratodontiformes; family Ceratodontidae; genus Neoceratodus; species Neoceratodus forsteri. The sequence goes on along the minus strand of JADMNL010000023.1, from coordinate 622,401,605 downwards.
AAAGAGGGATTATTAACTCCCTCTTCCGACTTGTGATACCCCTACTAATACACCTCAACATCCCCCCTAGCCTTACTTACTGCTTTAGTGGTCTGCTTGGATGATTTCAGGTCATCGATGATGATGATGCCCAAGTCTCTTTCTTCCCTTGTGACTGCCAGTAACTCCCCTCCCAGCCTATAGATGGCTTCAGGGTTTCTCTTCCCTATGTGCATGATCTTGCACTTCGTTGCGTTAAACCCCAGTTGCCACTCTTCTGACCATTTTGCTAGTTTATCCAGATCTCTTCTCATTCTTCCCACCCCATCTGGATCATTTACTCTGTTGCAGATCTTGGTGTCATCTGTAAACAGACAAACCTTACCCTCCAGTCCATCTGCAGTGTCACTGATGAAGATATTGAAGAGGACTGGCCCCAGGACTGATCCCTGAGGTTCCCCACTTGTGACTTGCATCTCTTCTGACTGTATACCATTTACCACCACTCTCAGTGTTCTGCCCGTCAACCAGTTTGCCACCCAGTTGACCAACTTCTTACCCACTCCAAGCCTACCCAGTTTATTAATCAATCTTCTATGTGGAACAGTATCAAAAGCTTTGCTGAAGTCAAGGTAGACGACATCAACTGCTCCCCCCTTGGTCCACCACTCTGGTTACCCAGTCAAAGAAATCTAAGAGATTAGTTTGACAGGACCTTCGTTTTGTAAACCCCTGCTGTCTTGGATCCTGTGCTCCTATGGATTCCAGGTGTTGCACTATCCTTTCCTTAAGCAGTGCCTCCATAATCTTGCCCACTACTTGAGGTAAGACTGACTGGTAGAGTGCATTTGAAGGGTATTTGAAGAAGCACAGATAGGGCAATCAATGTCTGCCTCATGCTATCAAGTGATGATTTGTGTTATCCCAAACTGTGTCATACCAACCCATACCAGTGCTTAGCTACAGTCTTAAAATATTTGCAAAAATATTGGTGAAATAGCTGGAGTTGTTCTTGCCATAGGTTATACCGCTGGATCAGACTGGGTTTGTCAGGGTACCCCTTTCGTATAACAATATGCAAGGGTGTTGAATGTGGTGTAGTGGGGATCTCAGCACCCGGGGTCAGAATTTGTGCATTCCCTGGATGCAGAGAAAGCATTTGATCATATCAAGTGGGAATACCTTTTGAGGTGTTGTAGAGGTTTGGATTGGGTTGGCAGTAAGCAGATTCAGTCAGACTACTTTATGAAACACCAAATGCCAGAGTTGCTATTAATGCACAGGTATTGGATGAATTTGCACCCCAACAAGAAATGAGGCAGGGGTACCCTCCCTTCCCACTGTTTTTGCACTAGAAATAGAGCCCTATGCTATTGGGATACGAGATGTTAAAGAGATATGTGGTGACAGAAAGCTCAGGAAGACAGCATAAGATCACTTTTTGCCTGCTGATGATCTTGTCCTTTACATTTCTGAACCAGCTACTTTAACCCCTGCAATAATACAAGTGGTTAAACAGTTTTCACAATTCTCTTGTTACAGATTCAATCTAAGTCAGAACTCTTGCAAATTTGTAAAAGAGGCTCAATACTGGTGCCACAGAACATTCAATTTAGAATAACAGGAGAGTCATGAGTCTTGGAGTCAAAGTACTGTAAGTGCAAGGCTGTAGAATGAATACTCCCTGAACAACACCCCCTCATTACAAAGATATTAGCAGACTTGGAGCTGTGGAGGGTACTATCCATATCTCTGTGGGGCTGTATTAACCTCAAAACAAGCATTTGTCAATGCCGAATGTTGATTGCATTGGTCTGTTGAGCACGCTCACTGGACCTCTGTCAGTCACTCAGTGTGTTTCGTCCAGTGCTGCAGGCTGCTCTTTTGTACTGGGCTCCTGCCTGCGTTGGCACCTTGTTCTGCCCACTAAGAATTCTGCAGCTGTCCCGACAGACCTCCATTGAGGTGGCTCACTCCCCCTTTCTCACTCGCTCATTCTGTTTCTCCTGGTGCTGCAGGCTGCCCTTTTGTACTGGGCTCCTGCCTCTGTTGGTGGCTTTTTCTGCATACAAAGAAATCTGCAGCAGTCCCGACACAGGTCTGTTGAGCCTGCTGACTCCCCCTCTCTCACTCACTCGTTCCATTTCTGCCGGCGCTGCAGGGTGGCCTTTTGTACTTGGCTCCTGCCTGCGGTGCCGCCTTTTTCTGCCAACAAAGAAATCCACAGCAGTCACGATAGAGCTCCATTGAGCCCACCACCCTCTCTTACCTCTCTCGCCTCACAAGCCCCAGGCTGCAGGCTGCCTTTGTACTGGGCTCCTGCCTGCATTGCACCTTTTTTCTGCCCACAAAGAAATCCACAGCTGTGCCGACAGAGATCTGCTGAGGTTATTCCTCCCCTGTGTCACTCACTCATTCTGTTTTTCCTGGTGCTGCAGGCTGCCTTTTGTACTGGGCTCCTGCCTCTGTTGGCGCCTTTGTCTGCCCACAAAGAAATCTGCAGCAGTCCTGACAAAGCTCCGTTTAGCTCGCTCACTCCCCTTCTCTCACTCACTCATTCCGTTTCTGCCGGCGCTGCAGGCTTCCCTTTTTTATTGGGCTCCTGCCTGTGTTGCCGCCTTCTTCTGCCCACAAAGAAATTTGCAGCAGTTACAATAGAGCTCTGTTGAGCTTGCTCAATCCCCCTTTCTTACTTGCTCATTCTGGTTTCCCTGCCAGTGCAGGCTGCCCATTTGTACTGGGCCCCTGCGTGCATTGGCACCTTTGTCTGCCCACAAACAAATCCGCAGCTGTCCCGACAGACCTCTGTTGAGGTCGCTCAGTCTCCCTCTCTCACATGCTCATTCTGTTTGTCCTGGCGCTGCAATCGGCCCTTTTGTACAGGACTTCTGCCTGCATTGGCGCCTTTTTCTGTCCACAAAGAAATCCACAGCAGTCCTGACAGAGCTCCGTTGAGCTCACTCAGTCCCCCTGTCTCACTCGCTCATACTGTTTCTCCCACCGCTGCAGGCTGGCATTTTGTACTGTGCCCCTACCTGCTTTGATGCCTTTTTCTGCCCACAAAGAAATCCGCAGCAGTTCTGAAAGAGCTCCGGTGAGTTCGCTCACTCCCCCTCCCTCACTCGCTGTCTCGTTCTGTTTCTCCCAGTGCTGCAAGCTGCCCTTTTGTACTGGGCTCTTGCGTTGGACCCTTTCTCTGCCCACAAACAAATCTGAAGCAGTCCCGACAGAGCTCAGTTGAGCACGGTCACTCCCCCCCCCCTCACTCGTTCGATCTTAATGTGTCCCAAACAGTGATTTCTCACAGCGACCGAGCTATTCTGCGGCAGGAGTGCAAAAACACATTTTAGCCACAATGTGAAAAATGGCAGCTGTACGGTTCATAAGGAGGCGTGGAAAAATGCCACTGTTGAAAATGTGGCATGAAAATATTACAAAAATGTGAAGTTACAAGGGTGCGTGGAAACAGTTCAATGCACACTTGTAACACAGTCATGTTATGGAGTTTAGTCACCAGATTTTCAACATAGGCATTTTAGGACCTCTGCTCATGAACAGTGCCACTGTCATTTTCTTAATCTGTCCCGAACAGTGATTTCCCACAGCGACCGCATTATTCTGCGCTGGAACTGTGAAAACACATTTTGGTCAGGATGTGAAAAATGACAGCTGTACTGCTCATAAGGAGGTGTGGAAAAATTCCACTGGTGAAAATCTGGCGTGACAATATTACAAATCTGTGAAGTTACTAGGGTGCGGGAAAGTGTGCAATGCACACTTGTAACACAGTCATTCGATGGGCTATTATCACCAAATTTTCAACATAGGCATTTTAGGACCTCTGCTCATGAACAGTATCACTCTCATTTTCTTAATCTGTCCCGGACAGTGATTTCCCACAGCGAGCGCTCTATTCTGCGCCAGAAGTGCGAAAACACATTTCGGCCAGGATGGAGAAAATGACAGCTTTACTGTTCATAAGTAGGTGTGAGAAAATGGCAAAATTGGAAATCTGGAGTGAAAGTATTATAAATTTGCCAAGTTATGAGCATGCGTGCAAACTGTGCAACGCACGCTGGTAACATAGTCATTAAATGGAGTATCGTTACCAAATTTCCAACATAGCCATTTCAGGACCTCTACTCATGAACAGTGACACTGTCATTTTTTTAATCTGTCCTGAACACTGATTTCTGACAGCGACCGCGCTATTCTGCGCCGGAAGTGTGAAACACATTTCCACCAGGATATGAACAATGACAGCTGTACTGTTTACAAGGAGGTGTGACAAAATGCCAATGTTGAAAATGTGGCATGAAAATATTGCAAATTCCGGTTCGAGCATGCGTAACAACTGCACAAGCCAGCTAGGAAAACAGTCATTTTTTGGATTTTTTCCACCAAATTTGCAACATAGGCTTTTTGAGAGCCCACCTCATGAACACTGGCACTGTCATTTCATTAATCGGCCCTGAAAGGTGATTCTGCGCAGTGACCGGGAAATCACCTTTTGGGGCCGATTAATGCCATGACAGTTCAAGAATTCATGAGGAGGGGTCACAAAAACCCCATGTTGAAAATTTGGTGATATAATTTCCCAAAATGCCCGAGATTTGCAGTAAAGTTGAAAAAACCCTATGTATTATATTATACAGCTTACCGGCATTTCCTCAGTTCGCGGTTGTCTTTGAAGAGTACAGACGTGTTCCCGGTCCACCGAAGATCATCGCACCGAGCTCCTAAGGTAAGTATGGGGTGAGGGGGAGTGTGGGGAGGCAGGGCGTGCAGTGGGTGGGTGCGGGTTGAGGGTGGGAGGCAGGGCGAGCACCAAGGGATGGTTCCCTTTTTTCCAGGAGACAAAAACAAAAAAAGACATTGCGGGACCGTTTTTAATTCGTGAGATCTGGCACACTGGAGGCTCCCAGTGTGCCAGCAGAGGCTTTTTTGTTGGGGGCAGCAGTAGCCAATGGGGGATTGGGCACCCCCGTCGGCAAACGAGCTGGGGAGGTTTCATTATGCCAATGGGGATTGGGCACCCCGTTGGCAGGAACAAAAGGGGGAGGTTACAGAATGCTGATGGGGAGTGGTCTCCCCCATCGGCAACAAAAGAAACACGGGAGCACTAAAGCCAACGCGGATTGGGGCCCCCGTCAGCAACTAAACATGGTGGGGGGGTTATATTGTTTGTAAACATGGCAGCAAGCCTCTGCCATGTTCACAAACAATATCAGGGGTTTTACATCCCGCCCTGCAATAACGGATCGCTCCTTCATTGCAGCAGATGGCTGACACTGCAATGACGAGGCGGCCCCTGATTGCAGTGACTGATTTTTTAGAAAGTTGTGGCACACTGACTGAACTAGTGTCAGCAGCAGCGTGCCATGGCATTGGGCAAAGGGGGACAAGCCTTTGCAGGCTGTGGGGGCATTGGCCACAACAGTGCCGCACCTCCACAACCTGCTTGTGGAGAAAGCTGTCGCAACATGTTTCTTGCACATGCGCGCAATCAACATAAAAATGAATGTTCTACCAGAGACCTGTAGCTGCTGTTATTGATGCAGACTGGCCCCACCAAAATGGAGATTCATAGGCTGTAACTATGCTTTTCTAAATTAATATGGCAGTATAAGAGCCCCCAGGCTACCCTGGTATGACTAAAATGTGATATGGCAAAGGAAAGACTGAAATTCCAGGATCTTAAGGGAAATGTTTTTGTGATCCAAGCCAGGTATACTCAAGATTGGTTAGCTAAGTGAGATAGTGTGACTTGGCTAAATCTAGAAGGGAATACAATGCCTGTGCCACCACAGGCATACCTGAGCCCTGGGAGTGGAGGGCCTTTGCAGTCCTGCTGTATTGGAATCCCATAGTACGTTGCACTTTAGATGCATGGCAGGAGACGAGGAAGAGATGGGGTGTCAATGATGCTACTATGTTACTGATTCCAGTGGCAGGGAATCCAGACATCTGTACTGGACTGGAGGATGGAAGCTATAGGGACCAGGAGACTAGAGATGTATAGTGTGTGAGTGGCATGCTTACATGCAAAGGCATAACTCTCTAGAGGTATACCTATAGTTATTGATACTTGCAGATTAGAGCCTTTGTCTCGAGTCTGGCCCATCTCCTCCTGCTTCATCTTCATTATTTCCCCTAGAACAGTTTGTATTGCATAAACTGCAGAACCTGAAAAAATTTCATCTTGATGCTGGTGGGGCAGGAACAGGCCTTGCAACTGAACCTATCAAACAGAGTTAAAATACAATGGCAGGGGGACTGGGCCTGGTGATACTGGAGGAAGACAGGGTTGCACTGATGGAGTCACAGACTGCAGGATGAGGTAGCCAGACTCAGAGTGGAAGTAAACTGGGTCAGGAGTACCATCACCGCTATTCTGAGACCACCCAGCCCAATGCTGCTGCCTCAAAGGATGCCAAGAACGAGAAGCACTTGGATGACAGTGAGCTCAGGGAGGGTTAGGGCGGTCAGGCAGTGGTACATCCCAGATCTTATTCACTCAAGAACTCATATGCCACACTGGCAAACGGGGACAACCAAATCAATCAATCAATCAATCAAAATCTTTATTTACCCCGGCGATCACCATTGAGCAAGCTCATTTACAAGGTGGACCTGCAGTTTGCAAGGATGAGGGTACAGAATAGAGTACAAGTAAAATATACATAAAACAACAGTAGCAAGATGTATACAACAAAATATATACAGTGTAGAAATAAAGGTAAATAATATATACAGAGACGCCTTTATAATCCTATCCATTAATAACATGTTCATAGCCTGTAAAGGAGTTCCTGGGATATGGAAAAGTGCACATGTAGGAGGCAGGGATGCTGGCAGAAAGATTCTGGGATACTAAGCAGGTGGTATCAGGGCATAAGAGTGGGCAATGGGGTTGTGTGTTGCAGTGAGTACATAGTACCGGTGGGACTGGAATGGACTGAGGTGAACCAGTAGTACCGGTGGGACTAGAATGGACTGAGGGATGGGGAGTAATCTTGGTAAGGGAGCACTTAGCTTGAATGGAAAGGACTTAGATTGAGCGGAAACGTCAGCTGGATAACTAGGAATGGTGCAAACAGTTACAGAGCTCCACAAATGTTTTGGCATACAGGGTCTTGAACATAGCAAGACTAACAGGGGAGCTAAGTCTCAGCGATTTCTGTATCCTATTCCAAAGTGTGGGCAGGACAAAGCTTATGGCTGCTCTTCCAAAGCGGGTACCAACCCTAGGTACTGTCAGAGAAACCAGCGAATGACTTCTCAAGGCATAATTCCCAATCAGGCTTAGTGGGAGACAGTCAGCAATGTAATGCAGGAGTTTGTTGGTGAGGGCTTGGAGCATCCAGAGGGCTGCATTTCTATGCTGCCTGTGTTGAAGGGACAGCCAACCCACAGCTGCATATAGTGAACAGTGGTGGGTGGAAAAGGGGAAGTCTGTTAAAAATCTCAGAGCTCTATGATACAGTACATCCAATTTAGCAAGGTGTGAGGCTGAGCACTGGCCATATATGAAGTCAGCATAGTCAATTAGTGAGAGGAAGGCGGATTGGACCGGCTGTCTTTTGGCGTCTGCGGTCAGGAGGCAATTTATTCTGAAGAAGAGTCCAAGCTTCTGCCTCAGCTTTTTCAGCAGTTCTTCTCGAATGCTAGGCCTGCAGTGGCAAAATGATTGTTGAAGGCCTGCAGGATCTCATTTCTGTCACTGATTATAGCATTGTCAGTGGTAATTTTGGAGGGAAGTACATTTCCTGGAGAATGACCGGTCAGTTCTTTTAGTGTGGACCAGAAATTGGTAGGGCATTTCTATGCAGAATCTAGCTCAGATCTAGCTCAGATCAGTAAAAACTGGCCTTGACCTTTCTGACCATCTTAGTGTAGGTGTTTCTAGTTGTCCTGAAGAGACACCAGTCTTCGTCTGTGTGTGATTTGCGAGCCTTTTTCCAGAGTTGATCTCTTTTTAGTAAGGCAGTCTTGAGGTCCGCTGAGAACCAACGACATGTTCTAGCTTTTATACATGCTTTTACCAGAGGAGCATGGTTATTTAGGGCACTGGTTATAATTTCACGGAAGCTGTCGTAGGCATTACTCACCAATTTAGCAAGGTAAAAGCTCTGCCAGTGCAAAGAGTTTTTTAATTAATTAAAGTATGCGAGAGGATCGAAGTTCTGTCTGGACCTTTTAGTGGAAAATTTAGATGTTGGTGAGGGTTTAGCGTCAGTTCTTATACCAGCAATAAAGCAGTGGTCACTAACATCAGCTGAAAAAATTCCGGCATGGGAAAAGGAATATGGTTTGCTTAAGAGAAGGACATCCAATAGGGTGCTGTTTATTGTTTTTTTCCTTGTTAATGTGAGTTGGCTCAGTAATAAGTTGTGTGAACCTGTGGGAGTCACAGAATTGCTTCAGGGATAACAAGACCTTAGTCAACCAATCATAATTAAGGTCTCCTAGAATAATTGTTTCAATGGGGACAAAGCCCGTAATAGATGACAGATGAGACAGGAGCTGAGGCTCCGCGGCTGGTGGTCTGTAACAGCCTATGACATGGAAAACCATTGATGAGGAAAGTTCAACTTTAAGGGACAAACATTCGAATCCACCTGCAATAGAGGTAGAGTCTAGGATGGACACTGAAAATTTGTTTTTGATGTAGATGACTACTCCACCTCCCCGGTCTGCCTATCGGCTCTAAATAGGAGGTAGTTAGGGATGTTAACCTCTCTATCTGGGGTGGATGCCCGAAGCCAGGATTCAGAGAGCACAAGTATGTCTGGTGCGGTATGAGTAATCCATGCCTGGACTGATGTAAATTTCATTAAAAGACTGCAAACATTTGCATGCATAAAGCTGACTCCTTTCAGTCTTGTAAGGTCGGATGGAGATAAGAGAGCTTTTGTGGGACCAGGGTTGAGTTCAACATTACCTGAACACAAAAGTAGTAGGAACACAATTTTCCTTAGGACAGCGAGGAGTAGTTTGAAAGTACAAATCTTTCTGACCTAGGGACGCGTAGCCTATGGTCCATCCAGTATAGCACCAAGACATGAAGGTTTTGAGTGGGTGGGTGAGGGACCACATATTGGTAACAAGGTAGCGGTCCCACCTCGAGGAGACTCCACAAAGTGAGAAGCGTGCGGAGTCATGTGGTGGCAGCATAAGTTATACGTAGTATTAATATAAAGGCAGTCTAGCAGTAGTAGGCATGACTCTATGTTGGGGTCAATTCTGCTTGAATGATCTGTCACGTGGGGTACCATACATAAGCAGGTAAGTAATTGAAACCACACGAGGACTGCCATGATTGCCCAATGTGCTAACAGGGTGCGAGTTGCACCAAGACTCACTAGCTAGGTTCTATAAGTTTCAAGGATCACTGCTCCGTGTTAGACTAGCTAAAAGAGACAGAGATTGATGGTACGCAAAGATACATGAAAACAGTCTGACGGCACAGATGCCTTAAGGATTTATCTTCAACAGGCAGGGGTATCCTACCGATTACGCTTCATGAAGAATATCGGGGAATTGCTTAGAGGAGACAAGTGAGCTCAAGAGAGGATCACCCCTTTAAGAAGTTACAGAAAGGAGAGCCCCTTTAAGCAGTTGCTGTAATTGAATAGTGTGAGGCCTCAGGGGGAGTGGATCACTGGGAAAGTGTACTTAATAAAGGAGGAACAGGGGCTGGGGGTGGGTGAAAACAATTGTCCAGAGAGCAGTACAGCAAGGCAGTGACCAAGCTGTGTTTTGAAAAAGGCACCTTGTGTGCTTCCTTTCTCAGTGGGGATCTGCTGCATCCAATTGGGAAGCAGCCACAGTCCCCAGGAGCCAGTCTAATTACGGTGATTAAAGCCTGACAGCTCCAAGGTAGGAGCTGACCAAATGTACCTGCTTTCCTTGGTCAGGGGGTGGCAGGCTGGATGCAGAGGTCCTGCCGCCAGCAGGTAGCAGTGCCAGGGCCACTCAGCTGAAGAGGAGAGCCTTGTTTAGGCTTGTGTCTAAAATAGAGCAGGAAAAAAAGGCAGGTTGTTAGTTAAAAAGCCAGAGACAAAGGTCAAGTTAATTGGTGGGAGGGCCCTGGGCAATTTAGTGCTCAGGGCAGGAGTAGGTGCAAATAATGGGAGAGAAAGGTTCCTGCAGAGAGGTCTGGTCAAAGGTGCCAGGTGGGAATTTAGCAAAACAAAAGGCTGATTCAGGAGTTTGAGGGGGGGAGGCCCCTTCAATGGGACCAGGGAGAGCTAGGAAGCAAGTGTGTGGTGGAGAGGACTCAGGGTAGTCTGGAATGGGTAGAGAAGATGGCCCAAAATGCCAGGCAATATTTTCAGAATGTGCTGGATCGGGGAAGGGTGTCAGGAGAGGGAATCAAGGGTCCAGCAGATGGCAGAGAAACATTGTGGGGAATCTTTTGCTATGTAACCAAAACACAATGTATGTCTTTATGTGATGAAGTACCTTTGGAAACGAGCCTCTGGCTCAAAGGTTGTAAACTGATTCTTAAATAAATAAATAAATAAATAAATCAGGATGATTGAGAGAACTGTGATGGGAAAAGTATGGCAGAGCAAACAGCAGGCAGTGGTCAGTTCTAGCTATTCTACAATACTGGGCAATTAGCAGAAAAAATTCAGTAGTGCAAGTAGTAAGCTATATAAACATCAGGCAGTTAGTTAAAGTTCGCTACAACTCTGCTAGGCAATTCCGACATATACAGTGCAATAGTTTAAAGGTAAAATGTTTTAAGCAATAGAAATATTCAGTAGTGCAAGACATAAGCTATATAGAAGTCAGGTCTAGCTAAAACAGCAGCCTAAAGAGCCAAAAATTCCAGGAGGAGAGTAAAAAAATATATATATATATATATATATTTCCACATGAGCAGTAAATTCAGCAGAAAAAAATTGCCCAGAGAGCAGTACAGCAAGGCAGTGGCCAAGCTGTGTTTTGAAAAAGGCACCTTGTGTGCTTCCTTTACTCAGTGGGGATCTGCAGCATCCAATCGGGAAGCAGCCTCAGTCCCCAGGAGCTAGGAGCTGACCAAACATACCTGCTTTCCTTGTTCGGGGGTGGCAGGCTGGATGCAGAGGTCCTGCCACCAGCAGGTAGCAGCGCCAGGGCCACTCAGCTGAAGTGGAGAGCCTTGTTTGGGCTTGTGTCTGCTTCCCTTGGTCAGGGGGTGGCGGACTGGATGCAGAGGTCCTGCTGCCAGCAGGTAGCAGCGCCAAGGTCACTCAGCTGAAGTGGAGAGCCTTGTTTGGGCTTGTGTCTGCTTTCCTTGGTCAGGGGTTGGCAGGCTGGATGCAAAGGTCCTGCCACCAGCAGGTAGCAGTGCCAGAGCCACTCAGCTGAAGTGGAGAGCCTTGTTTGGGCTTGTGTCTACTTTTCTTGGTCAGGGGGTGGTGGGCTGGATGCAGTGGTCCTGCCGCCAGCAGGTACCAGCGCCAGGGCCACTCAGCTGTAGTGGAGAGCCTTGTTTGGCTTGTGTCTTATTTCCTTGGTCAGGGGGTGGGGGGGCTGGATGCAGAGGTCCTGCTGCCAGCAGGTAGCAGCGCCAGGGCCACTTAGCTGAAGTAGAGAGCCTTGTTTTGGCTTGTGTCTGCTTCTCTTGGTCATTGGGAGGCAGGCTGGATGCAGAGGTCCTGCCACCAGCAAATAGAGGTACCCAGAGAAGTAGAAGGAAAGGATGCGGAGGTTAGCTAAGGAGGTGACCTCAGTGGGGAGAGAGTGGAACCCAGAAGAGGAGGAAGTGAATCCTGGTGGGGGACTCCATCATAAGGGGGATCCAGCTAGGCACACAGGAGGGGGAGAACAGGGAGGTGAGGTGCCTACCAGGTGCCACGGCATGGAGGGATGGAAAGAAGATCCTGGCAATCACTTGGAAGGTGAGATGGGAGGGTGAGCTGGATGTCATTATCAACCTAGGTACTTATGACCTGGCAAATGGGGAGCCAAAAGAAGTTCAGGAAGAGTTTAGAAAATTGGGGAGGGGTCTCAACAAGTTGCTGCTTCTGTCACCTTCTAAGAAGTAGCACTTGCGAGAGGCATGGGAGAGCATAGGGGTCCATAGATCAGGAACTTTAACTCATGGTTGAAGAACTGGTGCTGTGAGGAAGGGTTTGGATTCATTGATGACTGGGGACCCACCTGGAGGGATGGAGGCTTGTTCAAGCCTGACGACCTGCATCCATCCTGGAGGGGAATCAAAGTACTCAATGATAAGTTTAAATGCTACATTGACAAGCATTTATACTAACCAAGGTGGGTGGCAGGCCAGCAAGGAGGGTACCTAATTGCCCACCCCCCACAGCTAGCAGTGGAACCAGTGAACCGAAGGAGTGGATATCACTACAAAACAGTGTGCAAAAGATGGAGATATACACCCAAGAAGTGGATAGGCAGAAAAGGGGCAAAATTCAACAGAAGGGCAGACAGCAAGGAGAACCAGGGATAAAGGACAACCAGGGAAGGGGTTGGAGTAGAACAGATAAACAGTCTAGGGAGGTCAAATCATGGAAAGCCATGTGTGCCAATGCCAGGAGCCTTAGCAACAAGATGGAGGATCTGAAGACTGTCATGGTGCAGTCAGACCTGGACATTGTGGCCATCACTGAAACCTGGTGTAATGATAACCATGACTGGGAGATGGCCCTACCTGGCTAGAACATATTCAGAAGAGACAGGGCAGGTAGGAAGGTAGGAGGAGTGGCACTGTATGTGAAAAATGACATAAGGGCCACAGACATCCAGGAGGAACAAAATGGGGAAGAGATACTGTGGGTTAAGCTGGAAAGGAAAATGGGGCCAGCCATCCGCACAGGCGTGGTATATAGATGACCAGCCCAGGAGGGAGGAAGAAACAGATAGAGAGCTGATGCTAGCCATCCAGAGGATGGCAGACAAGGATGAGGTAGTGCAGGTTGGAGACCTCAATATTCCAGACGTGGACTGGAGCATCCCAGCAGCAGCAGCATCAACTAGGAGCAGATTTCTCCTGGACTCCCTTCAGGGTGCCTTCCTCAAGCAACTGGTCATGGAACCAACTCAGCAGAAGGCAATACTGGACCTTGTGCTCACAAACGGACAGTGTGATGGGGGTAACAGTGGGGGAGCACCTGGGGAACAGTGACCACCAGTCATTGTGGTTTGAAATCACAGAATGTGCAGAACCAAACCACACAAAAACATGTATCCTGGATTTTAGGGGTGCAGACTTTGGGAAAATGGGGAGATGCTTGAAAGAGGCATTAAGGGGAATTGGGCAGGAATCAGGGGTTGAGGAACAGTGGCAGTATTTAAATGGGGATTACAAGAGCAACAGAATTATGCCTTAAGCAGGTTAGCAAGGGAAAAGGAAGAGAAGGCCATTATGGTTTACCAAGAGGTAGCAGAGAAAGTGAAAGCCAAAAGATTGCATTCAGGCAATAGAAAAGACACAGACAGAAGGGATAGGGAGAAGTACCAGGAGAAGCAAAAGGAGGCAGGAGGTCAGCAAGGGAAGCCAAAGCTCAGACAGAAGAGGGCATTGCAAAATCAGTGGGTAGAGGGACAAAACCTTTACAGGTACATAAGTGAAAAAAGAAAGGCAAAGGGAGGGATAGTGAGACTGAAGGGGGAGGATGGGGGCCACGTGGAGGATGACAACAGTAAAGCTGACATATTGAACAGGTATTTCCGCTCAGTCTTTACTGAGGAAGAGGAGGGTAATGGATCTGAAGGGAGTACAAGGGGTCGGAATGGTGCAGAAATGGACACAAGTCTCTTTACATGAGAAAGGGTCCTGAAGGAACTGGAAGTAATAAGAGTTGATAAAGTAATGGGGCCAGATGGGGTGCACCCCAGGGTTCTTAAATAACTAAGAGTGGTGGTGGCTGAACCTCTGGTAATCCTGTTTAGCTGATCACTGGAAACAGGGGAGGTACCCAAAGACTGGAGGACAGCAGATGTAGTCCCCTTATACAAAAGTGGGAACAAAGAGGAAGCAAGGAACTACAGAACCGTCAGCCTCACCTCGGTAGTGGGGAAGATCATGGAAGCACTACTGAAGGAGAGATTGGTGGAACATTTGGTTGTCAGTGGACTATAGGACCCAATGCAGCTTGGTTTCACCAGGGGGAGGTCATGTCAGACCAACCTTGTTGAATTTTTTGACTGGGTGACTAGGGAGGAGAATCAGGGGAGGGCAGTGAACACGGCCTATCTGGACTTCAGAAAGGCCTTTGACACGGTGCCACATAAAAGACTATTACACAAACTGGGGAATATGGGTATGGACAGGACAGTAGTGTGGTGGGTAGGTAACTGGCTGGGCGGCAGGACACAGAGGGTGTTTGTAAATGGCTGTCACTCCACAGAGGGAAGAGTGACCAGTGGGGTACCACAGGGATCAGTGCTTGGACCGGTCCTATTCAACATCTTCATCAGTGACATTGTGCAGGACCTAAAAGGCAGAATTTCCCTGTTTGCTGATGACACAAAGCTCTGTAACAGAGTAGACACACCAGAGGGTGTAGACAGAATGAGAAGGGACTTGCAGAAACTTGAAGAATGGTCAAGGGTTTGGCAGTTGAAATTCAATGCAAAGAAGTTCAAGATAATCCATATGGGGAACAAAAATCCTGGCACAATATGTCAGTTGGAGGGTTAGGATATAGCATGCACCAAGCAGGAAAGGGATCTTGGGGTTATCATCTCTGATGAACTCAATGTAGGGAAACAGTGTGACAAGGCAGCAGGTAAAGCAAATTGGATGCTGGGATGCATAGTCAGGGGCATCACCAACAGGAAAAGGGAGGTCATAATTCCACTATACAAGACACTAGTGAGCCCCAACTGGAGTACAGTGTACAGTTCTGGAGACCTTACTTACGTAAGGACATAGACAGGGTAGAGAAGGTTCAGAGGAGGGCAACAAAGATGGTACATGGATTGCATCACAAGGTTGAAGGAATTGAATATGTACTCCCTGGAGGAGAGGAGGGAGAGAGGGGATATGACAGAGACATACAAGTATCTTACAGGGAGAAACAGGGTGCATGAATACACTATTTTTAAGTGAAAAAGATGTTCCAGGACTAGAGGTCATGGGAAGAAGTTGGAGGGAGGACGATACAGAGGAAACGTGAGGAAGAATTTCTTCAAAGAACGGGTGATGGATAAGTGGAACACCCTGCTAGAGGAAGTGGTGGGGGCTGAAACAATCATGGGATTTAAGACTGCATGGGATAGACATAAAGGAATTCTGGATGTCAGAATTAAGGGGCCACAGACTTCTAGGAAACATAAAGTGAACTTACAAGCTCAAATGGGCAGACTGGGTGGGCCATAGGCCCTTATCTGTCGACACTGTCTATGTAGCTATGTATCTATGTACAAATGGACTTGCTTATGTGCAATTGGAACTGTACAAATAAATACCATATAAATATATTAGCAGGCTATACTACCATCCAAGTATGGTCCACTTGTTTAGTCAAAAAATCTCACCTACAGTATGTGTGGAAGATGTAGTTTAGCAGTGGATCGTTACTGTCACTACTTTTAGAAGTGTTATGAATTGCACCCCTCCTGGTCCCTTATAGTGCAGAAGCTCCCTACAATAAATGCTAGTCCCATACCTGATGTATTGACATCCATGCCTATGGGAATAGAAGAGGTAGTTGTTGTGGTGGTGGGCCTCTAACTTCAGAGGGAAAAGAGTTATGCAAGTAATGACCAGACACTGTTTGCAGAATACATGGGTTTCTAAAGTCACCATAATGGGGGCCTCAGTTGCTGGAGTTTCTGATAAATGTCCCTCCCCAGGAAAGGCTCACATACAGTATTTCCTCAAAGGAAGGCCTGAAGTCTTCAAAAGGTATGGGGGATGTTAATGGACTCATTGCCCCTGTATGGAGCCTATATGCTGAGGAGAGGGATCCCTTGAGATAATCAGTAGAGGACCATGCAAGTAAGCTGGGGAGGTACAGAGTCATTAATAAAGAGAAACAAAAGAGAGACTGGAGTTCTGAATCCAGTTACAATGTCCGGTGTTCTGAACAAGCAATGAATTATGATAGCAAAATGAATATATTTGCTGTTAAAACTGTTTGTCAGTTGTACAAGTTATGTATTCCATATTTGAAATGGGTACAAAGAATGCTGGCTCCTGATCGACCTAGAGGTCCTTTCAGCTGTGCTATTATCACAGCACAATGGCCCAGCTAAAAGTAGCTTAACAAGAATATATTTATAAAATGCATCTAGCTAACTATAAAGGACCCATTTCCTAATTGCAAGATGGCACTTCAGGGAGTGCATTAAGGTGGGCTATGGCCCTTCTCAGGTTGTGGAAGCACTCAGCTTTGCCTTGTGCTTCAGCCCACCTGTGGTGGGCCATTATCCCACCATAATACCACTCCCATCATACCTTATTGCTTAATCATCTGTACTGCACCCAATGAAAACAAAACAAACAATAAACAAGGATACAAATAGCCAACTTGTTTAGTTTCTTTGCTTCTCTCACAACCACACACTAGAAAGCCCTAAAATCAGAGCAAAGCAGCATAACACAGTAACTGTACGGTATGAAAATCTTTTAAAGGGCAGACTCACAAGGCTTTGCTGGAAAAAATATTTACTTAATGCCTATTTAACCTTGAAGAGGAAACATATAAATCCATTTTGAAACAGCAAGTGTAAACGTAGTCCATTTTCCTATCATAGCATTTAGCAGTACATTGTAAGCCTGTCTCCTACTTGGGAACATTTATTTTGATTACACACTAAGGGACTTTCTCATAGCAGCATCTCACATCACAACTAGATGGTGCTGCTTACAGACTGCTTTGTGCATAGGTGGTTCTCCACTAATAAAACAGTAAGCCCTGTGGCTCACATAAGACTCGAAAAACACAGCACAGTTTGCAGAAGTATGAAAATTAGGTTAACAATCAGCTCTTCATTTCAGCATGTATTCTGATGATGAACATGATGTTTTGGATTTAGTTATTTAGTACACAAATGTATATTTGTTTGAATTTGCAGTTTTTTTCAGAGCTTATAAGGAGATTGTTGCTTTTTGACATTTTGTCTCTGTAATTTGTTGTTACTGTAATAAAATATGTAGGGCACTGCACTGACTCAACCTCTGTGCAGTATAATGCTTGTACTGTATTAACTTTATACCCAATTCTGCACAAATCTGTACAATTTGTATCATTTTACATAATGTGTTACTTATGTATTGTAACTACTTCCTGTCCTTTTACCTTTTGTACCTGTTTTTCATTTTGCCATGTTTTATACTGTGTTTATGGTCCTGGTTGTGCCTGAAAATGGTCCCTAGGATCAGTGCACTTACAAATAAATAAACAACACATGCAGTATAAGCAGTATGCCTACAATTTTAGTAGAAATGTTTTTAAGATTTTTTTTCCATGTATGAATTTAGTGCTCAGGAAAGGCACTGGATTGACAACACCGGAAACTGAAGCCCTCTGTTTGTCTACATGATAGATACAACACATTTGATTACAGTGAAAACTTGTCCACACTGCCCCACCAACTTGCCTCAGTCCTGTCACAGATGGACCACCACATAGGTGAGAGGTTAGTTCAGACTCCATGCTCATTCAGTCTTTGGCTTCTCTGCTACTGCCAACAAGGGTGCCAATTAATACCAATTGTGTTGGTGGTTTTGTGATGTGGACACCTGCTCACTTAGAACTGGACTGAGAACATCAAATCTCATTTCACATACAGTAGTCCACTGCACAGCCCTCAGGTGATATGGCTTTCGACCACTACCCACCTGGTCTGGATTTCAGTAATTAGACTTGCCACTAAAAGGCAAGCCAGGTTGTTCTGGGACCCAGCCAGGAATGAATACAGAAGGGGGAGGGGGAGGGGAGTGGGCGCAGGGAAAGAGGGAGGGGCTATGACTTCACAGATGGTGTCATATGACCAGGCTTGGAGCTCGCTGGTCATTGGCCAAGGGGAAGGGCCAGATGGGGGTCTTGATCAGGGGTCCTTAGGGGCTATTTAAGGGCATGTAACCCTCAGTAAGCTCTCTTTCTTGCTGTAAAATTCAACTCTCATTGAACTACAGCACACCGCTGGCAATCTAAGGTAAGGCACTGAAGCCTTTGCCCTTGTGAGGCACCCAAGCTGTAGGTGTGGGTGGGCTCAAAATGTTGGCTGGTTTTGTACATGCGTGGTAGGAATGCATCCAGATTGAGGGGGACATATTTCACTGCTTGACATTAGTTCAGTTTAATATGCCTTATTTGGGACCTGTTGATTTGCACTGCTGTTACCTGCACAGCTGAAGGTATACTGTGTCTAGACTGAGGGCATTGGTTCATTTTAATATGTCTTATTTGGGTACCTGTTGAGTGCACTACTTTTGCCTGCACAGCTGCAGGTTGTCAGAGCTGGAAGTTTATAAGGCAGTTTGTGGGCTGTTGGGCCCAGGTTTGGGGGCCCTTGGTCTGGGCAAGGCACTCAGGTAGGGATGGTGAGAGCGTGGGGTGACCCAGTTGGTTGCTGCAAAGGTGCAGCAGTGTAAAAAGCAGTTTGTCCAGGGATTGTGGGGGAGTTCGGGTGACTGCTGGGCCCAAGCTCGATGGTGTTAGGATGGTGTTTTGCAGTGTGTGCTTCGCCCCTTTAAAAAAAAAAAAAAAAAAGAGAGAAGAAGAGTTTTTGGAGCAGTTTTTTTCTCTGTGCAGAGCAGTTTGGTACTGATTCCTGGGAGAGTTTAAGGCAGCAGCGGACCGCTTGGGCGAGGTGTCTGGTAGGTGGGGGCCTGACTGTGCTGGATGACTCGCACTGGCAGGACAGCATGCTTAGAGTGGGTGGCATGGCACGGACTGAGCACTGGAATGTGGGGGCTGCTGTCAGGGCAGCTTGGTGGTGGGGCTGAGTGGTGTTTCAGCTATGCAGTGGCGTTTTGTCAGGTAGGCCGCCAGGTGGGTGGGCACAGCGTGAAGAGCATTTGCGATGATGGGGGGGGCAGTGCAGGCCCTGGCTGACACCGCATGGTGAGGTTTTCTCTCAGGAAGCCTGATTGGGGCCAGGGGATGATCTGGCTTCCCCGATTGAAGAGGGGGTGACCGTGTGGAGCACTGAGATGCAGCATTAGGCCAGTGTGTGGGCCAGGAGGCCTAGAGGCAGTTTGGGGGCTTTGTGAGGCCCAACCACGTGGCAAGGTGCCAGCAGCAGTGTCAGTGGCTCAGTAGGTAGCACACTCACCTCTGAGGCCGGGAGATCAGAGGGCTGTGGGTTCAGTTCCCACATCTGGCACTTGGGTTAATATCCCAGTACTGACACTGTAGTGCAGCATGAGAGGGGTGCTGCACTTCTGAGGTGCCGTCTTTTGGATGAGATGTTAAAACCGAGGTCCCATCTGCCTGGATTGGTGGTAGTTCAGGTGGATGTTAAAGATCCCATGGCACTTATCTAAAAGAGATGGGGAATTTTTGTTTTATTTACACAATAATAAAAACATCACAAAAATACAATAAAAAGGCTATAACACATGATGAAAAAAATACAACAAAAGAAATAAAACAATAATACTCAGGATATGAATGTAGAAGAGACAAAGTAATACAATACATACAATTGAAAAGCATCTCCCCATCCCAGAAAACACAACTCTGGTCATCCTTTAAACAAAAACCCAAAGTCCCTTGCATAGATTATCTATTCCATACCCTCAATCCCCAGTATAGACATTTGTTAAGGAGAAATAAATGCAAAGGTGAGAATTAAACAAAAAAACAACACCATAATAATAACTTAATCATAAGTTTTTTTTTCTTCCTTTTCTGCATTTTATCCCAAGGATCCCTATCCTACACTTCCCCACATAACCCAAAACACCACACAATATTTCCTATAACCTCATTTCAAATCGATATTTAGCAAAAAACAAGTTTGCACCAGAAACTTTCCTGTTGTGAAGAGGAAAGATGTGTACATTCTATGCGTTTGAAGTTTTGTAATTCATTTACAATCATGTGTACCAAATTAATGACAGGGATATCTTGTTGCAGAACTAAACAACATCTACTAAGCCAAAGCCAATACAAGAAGTGAACATGAATAATTTGTAATGTACTTGCACAAATCTCTACTGGAAAAACAGGACAAATTCCATAATATAATAAATCCGGCGAAGGAGGGAGTGTTAACCAATTCATATGGAGTGACCATCTATTTTTCAACACATCCAAGAACCTAACCGCATATGGACAGTTAAAATACAAATGATTCATAGTTTCCAGTTTCCCATTACAACTTAATCTTGGGCAAAATCGCTCAGTCAATGCCTTATGTTTCTGGTTATCTTTAACGTTCACCCTATTGTGAATTGCTAGCCAAGCAGTATCCCACATATTAACTGGGATCCTATGATTGGTAATATAGCTAGAAATCTGCCATTGTTGAGAAACAGAA
This sequence comes from Neoceratodus forsteri, assembly GCA_016271365.2. Classification (NCBI taxonomy): domain Eukaryota; kingdom Metazoa; phylum Chordata; order Ceratodontiformes; family Ceratodontidae; genus Neoceratodus; species Neoceratodus forsteri. The sequence continues at coordinate 622,381,175 of JADMNL010000023.1, read as the reverse complement.
AATTCTGTCCAAAGGGTGTCAGTAAAGAAAGAATCCATTATCGATAAATAAAGTACTTTCCGAGACATTTGCAAAATGCCAAGATATTTTATATTCCATAGTTTAATTTTATCGAAAACCAAATCCCATATATCTAATAGTCTAGGTTTATGTTTATTCTTATGTAAAAAGGAACCCATACGCCATTCTTCTAAAACATGTGCAATATTACTAGATCCAATCTGAATCCACCATTTTGAGTCACCTTTGATTAATGGAATTAAATTAACAGAAAAAAATATTGTAAAATAAAACACTATAGGATTTATCATGTTCAATCCACCTTCCTTGAGTGATCTACATAAAGTGTTCCTTTTGATTGGATTCAATCTACTCCCCCAAATGCAAGTGAAAAAAATCTGCAACACTGAAACCTCCATTTGTTTCTTTAAGGGAAAAATAGAACTTAAATACAGAAATAATGGAATCAAAAACGTTTTAGTGTAATACACTCTTTTCTTTTTTGTCATTTTCCAACTATTCCATATTTCCACTTTTTTTTTGCCACCTCTATGGCACGTTCCCAATTGAAAAGGGACAGATCCCCATTATCCCAATAAATCCCCAAAATCTTACAAGGCTGTTGGGCCACCGGAAAACCACCAAAAACTAAAGAAGCTATTACATCCTCATGTAATTTAAAAATTTTCATTTTGGTCAAATTTAAAGAAGCCCCTGTAATTTTCCCTATTTCCTGAATAAGGTCCCTAGTCAATACAAAAGAATATTCATTTGACAATAACAGACAGATGTCATCAGCGTATGCCAATACTTTAGAAGTAGCAGCCGTAGAAACAGTTAAACCACGAATCAAAGGGGACCTGTTCAGAACCCGCAAAAGAGAGTCCAAAACGAACACATATAATAAAGGGCTTAAAGGGCAACCTTGTCTTAAACCAGTGTAAATAAAGTGTGGATCACCTATCCAACTGTTTTCATATGGAAGTACATATGCTAAAGTGTAACAAAGCTGTAACCACCCTGTAAAAACTGTAGGTAACCCAAAAGCCAATAAAACATCCCATAAAAAAGAATGTAAAACTGTATTAAAAGCTTTGGCCTTATCTAGGCTAATTAAATATCCTGGCATCTCAGCATCAAGTCTTGAAGAAAAAATGATTTCTTTTACAAACAATAAGGCATCAGTGATGTTCCTACCTGGGATTGCACAAAACTGCATGGGGCTGATTAATGAGGGCATAAGTTCTGCCAATCTATTCCCTAAAAGCTTCACAAAAATCTTAAAATCTACATTTAACAAGGTCAACGGTTGCCAATTCCCTAAATCCATAGTATCACCAGACTTGTATAAGAAAATTAATAATCCTTCATACATTTGTGTAGGTAAAACATTATTATCCAGAAAAAAATTATAAAGATGTAAAAAATAAACCAGAATCTCTGACCATATTATTTTATATAATTCGCATGACAAACCGTCCGAACCTGGAGCTATATTGTCATGCAAAGAGTGGATAACCCTATCCATTTCTTGTGAAGAAAAAGGAGTAAGCAAAAGAGAATTCTGAAAACTAGTAGATTGAGGGAGCGCTGCCATTTGTAAAAAGGCGTCAGATGAGAAAACAGATCTTGGTGAAGTTTCAAAGGTATTTCTAACATTTTCCTCAACAACCCCCATAATACCCACATTATCCCAATGTTCTACACCTGTAGAATCTATAAGGCTCAAAAAAAACCCGGTTCTCAGTCCTGGATTTGCATGCTAAAAATGGGTTAACTTGTTCAGACTTCCCCTGAGTACCAAACAACTGTTCTTTCTGTAAGGACTGCATTATGGAATATTGGAAGTCCGACATCAGTTGCCTTACATTATCAATACAATCTTTTAAATCAATGACCCCCAAACTTTGTTGGGATATCAACATACCCAATTCAGCATGAAATGTTAAATATTTATCCCATTTTGTTTGTGCTCTGTATGAACCTATCACCTTAAAAAAATCAGTTATACATAATTTCAAATCAGACCACCAAAGACCTATATTATCATACAAGTCTAAAGTAGATGATTTATCACTTAAGATCTCTTGTAAATCATGTAAAATGATTGCATTGGACAGCAAGGCCACATTTAACTGCCAAACCCCTCTCCCAGCTACCCTTTGTGGAGGGCAGTCAAACCGAAAGCCCAACAGCCAGTGATCCGAAAGCTCAATAGGGATGAGTGTAGGAGAGGCCACACAAAATTTCTGATTCACAAAAAGAAAATCTATACACGAAGAAAGGGAACCCTTATAAAAAGTAGGCTTCTTAACCAAAGGGGTGCCTAAAAAAACATTTTTTAGATTCGCCTGAGAGATAACCTGGGATAAAAGTTTTATCGCAATATTGTTTCGCGCCATCTTTTTGCGGTTTGAAACTAATATTAAAATCACCCCCAAAGATCAAATGATGTTTAGTATATAAGTAAGGCTGCACTTTCCTTAATAAATCAATCCGAATGGCTTTAACCTGAGAATTGTAAATATTTATTAAACGCAAAAAATTACCATTAAACTTGACATCTAACAAAAAAGCCCTACCAGGCTCTATTTCTACCATCCTAATAACATGAACGTCATGGGTCCGAAAACCAAAACCCACCCCACTACAAAGTTCAAAACCTGGAGACCAAATTGAGAAACCCATGCCCCAGTCTAAAGTGGACTGTTTTATTTCCATCATATCCTGTAAACGGATATCTTGTAAAAATAAAATATTGTAACTTAGGGAATATAACATACTAAACATGGTAAACCTTCGTTTCTTATTTTTTATGCTGTTAAAATTTAGGCTTGGTACAGAAAAATTAACCATTTACGTCTTTTTTGTTTTTTTCCCCCACTAGACCTCGTAACTCGTTTTGCCGGAAAGGGCACACCACCCCCTCCAACAGACAAATCCGTTTTATTCTCTACCTCAGGGTCATGAATAGAGATGGTCTCTACCCCTTCAGAATCAATAGGCTGAGATCGATCCATTTGGTCACTCCAAGAAGGAAGGGAAGAAAACCTGTTCGACAGCATAACTGAGGTTGGAGAAATCATGGAGTCCTTAATTTTCCTGAACCCTGAATGCTGCACTAACACAAATTGATCATTATCACCAACGGAATCAGAAGATCCAAACTCAGCCACAACATTTCCTAATGCCTGAGAATCCACTTGTAAACTATCCATAGGCTCACAAATTATGGGTGACTGAGCTGGAGAAGTGGAACCAAGAGGGGTAACAAGGGGGATGGGGTTCTTTATTTGCAGGGTGAGATCAAGCACTGGTTAACAGACTCTAAAATCCCAACACCTTTTTGAACAGTAGTTTGAAAAGGGAGAGAAGTTCTAACCAAATCCCTCGCAGTCCCCCCTTCCCCTTCTACTCTCAACAGGTGGAATTCCTATGGTTAATTCTGAAGAAAAGTGCTTAGCTTTGTGTAAAAAATAAGCATGGTCAGAAGCTGCATCCAAATCAGTAATATTCCATGGACAGTCATCAAAACCATGCTCTGATTCCCCACATAAATTACACACGGGGGGGTGTCACACTCATTCGCCTCATGCCCAAGAACCCCACAAGAAAAACACTTTACAGAAGTACAAGCAGTGTTTAAATGATCCAAAGAACCACATTTATAGCAGCTCTTTGGTTGGTCTGCATAGAAAATTATCACCCTATCCCTTCCCCTCAAAAAAAGAACTAGGCAGATGTTGTATCCCGGAGTCATTTTGGGATAGTTGAACCCTAAAAGTCCAACCACCTGTCCAAAACCCATTATCATCTATTATGGGTCTAGGGTTTTCCATTATTTTACAGCGTTGCTCCAACCAATACATTATATTCGCCACATTAACACCCTCATTTCGGAATAAAACAGTCACTATTTTGATGGTGGGTTTGGTGACTGGGATCACTAAAAAGTCTTTCCATACATCTAAGTCTTTTACTTCATAGTAACGTTTCCAGAATTTATCTAGTAATTGCATTGAACAAAAGCTTATGTCATATTGATGATTCCCAGGCGAATGAATGAAAGCATAAACATCGGAAGGCACAAACCCTAAACTGTCGAGTAGGAGATTTTTCCCTATCCATAGTCTGTCTGGGACAGTAGGAGATTGTCCCTTGTAGCGAAGCCATACCAAGAATCTCCATTTTGCCTCACGAGCGGGACGACGAAACAGATCTGCATAAGATTTTTTCCGCCGTGCATCAGTTTGTGCAGAAGAAGCATCAGTAACCGAGGAGAGGGAAACACCATTTCCATCCAAAGAGGTAGTGGCACCCAGAATGGAAGGTCCAACACTTACTGTATCAAGGGGTTTGTTAAGCGAAGTAATGCAGTCTAACACAGCATCTGACGCAGTTCTGTCCCTGTCAGCCTCACCTTCAACTGACTGTTGCGTACTGCTGTCAATTTGAAACTGAAATGTCTGACTGGGGATTGGAAACCGCCAAAGCAGGAACGTCTCGTAACACAGAATGTGAAATAGCACAAATCCACATACCCTCACGCCATAACCAACCCGCGTTCGTAAGTACTTCATTTTTAAAACAAATCTCTGTATCATCATTGATTGAAGGGAGTATTCCATCCACTAACCCTTCGTTACATATATTTGGAACTGAAGGTATTAACAGTTCACCAGGAGGTGTAACAAATGGCAATCTTTTATTACCAGACAAAACAGGGCTTGCAAGTGAACATTTGCGTCTTTTTCCTTCCTCTAAACGCTCTTGGCATAGACCATAGTCTTTTTCTGCTACCTGAATTAATGCCAGTAACTGCTGTTTTTGCAATTCCATTTGTTCATATAATACAAGTTCATTAGCAGTACTGGGAAGCAATGACTCTGTCGGTAAACTTTCCATCAGAAAAGGACCCTCACAGGGTTCAAAACGCTCCGACTCCTTCTCACTGGCTGTACAAGCATACGAAGGCTGCAGAGCTCCAGAGCTAGGACCATCCTCCTCCACTACCACTTTTTGACTGAGATCTTCCATCTCTGCAGACTGAGGGACAGCGCCACCCGCCCACAGAGTAGGGGAATTTCCCCGGTGTCCTGGCCAAATTTCCCTCATTCACTAAAAATACCACCAGCAGCTTAATCTGGTTCAAGGTCAGTTGGCATTCATCTGTATCCCCCTCCCCCAGGTCGTGCCTGAAAATAGGCAGGATTTGTCTAGTGCACTTACCCAGTCAACAAAAACTAAATAAATAAATAAAAATAAAATCTTGGGCTTGGGAACATTTGGGCCAGGAGGCCTAGAGGCAGATCGGGGTTTCTGAGGCCCAACCGCATGGCGTGGGTGCAATCTTGGGAGCATGGTATAGTGGGCCAGGAGGCTAGAGGTAGAGCGGGGGCCTTTCTACTGCCCAACTGCATGGTGTGGGTGCCATTTTGGGGACATAAAGTATGTGGGCCAGGAGGCCTGGAGGTGGATCAGGGCCATTTGCTGCCCAACCGCATGTTGTGGGTGCCAGCTTGAGGTGGGGCTTGCAGTTACCTGTGGGGTGGCATGTAGCATGGGCACCCCCTGGGTTTGCAAGCAATGCAACTGAAGTGAAATAGGAAATAAAATAATAATTTCGTGGAAAATTATATTGGAAGGGACAAGCAAGGGCAAGCCACAATAGGAGGCTGGCAGACAGAATGCTGTGCAGCGGGTAGGGTATTGAGGCCTAGCAGGACCCGCAGCCTTTGGGTGCTACTCCACTGAGTCAGGGAAGAAAAGGAAACAACGTTTGGCTCTCATTGCAGCAGTGATTCAGGTGAAAGGTAGCTACAAGGGGCAGACACTGCTCTATCCTGTCAGGAGAGGGATGGTTGCTGAATAAGGAACCACTAGGCACGGCAGAAAGCACCTTGCAGTCAGCAGAGGCAGGGCTCCTTCTGGCAATGCAGGACATGGACCAGGAGGCCAGAAAGCGTCGGTGACTACAGGGGCCTGGCTGCGTGGCACAGACACCGTTCTTGGCCACGAGGGCTGAACTGGGGCATGGGGGGGAGGAGTGGTTAGGCAGACTGGCTTATAGGTTTTATAAAAAAACATAAAAAATTAAATAATATATATAGTGAAGAGGTTCACCAGTGCGTGCTGGGGGTCTGCCACGCGACACTCATCCACAGTCAACCATGGAGTTGAGTGGTTCACTCCCGAGGTTACTGGACAGGAGGATCCTATGCTGGAAAGGGATATGGGGGAGGCTGAGAGTGGTTTTCACGTGGCATGTTGAGTCCTCTGTGGTGCACCAGGGGGAAGCCATGATGATATGTTTCCTGAGAATGGGATGAGCATGTTTAGGTGGGTGGGGGGGTGAGTGGCAGGTGGCAGGTTTCCAGGTGATCATTTGGTGTTTTGTATGGAGCCTAGGCATGCAGAACCAGAGATGGCACCCAAGAGAATTTCTGTGTCAAGCATTATCATGCTCGCGGAGGCATCGAAGCTGATGACCCAGTCGGAGTTGATGAAGGCGGCAAAAAAAAGGGAAGTGGAGGAAGAGGCCCAGAAGAAATGGAAGGAGCAGGACAATAGGGCCAGCACTGGAAAGACCAACAAGAGACCAAAGAGGGTGGGACCCAGCCCACCGGTGGCACCCGAGGGGGGTCGAGACCATTCCAGTACTGGCAGGGCCACAGCCGGATGATGGTAAGGATGATGTGGATATGAACGATGAAACAAGTTTGAAGGAGTATATTGAGGGTCTGTTGGGGGACATGGGGTGTACGGGGTCTCTAACATGGAGAGGGCCTTACAGGCCATCAAAGGAGGGGCCGGATGGACAAAGATGGGGCTGGCACAGCGGGGGGGTGTGGAAACTGTACTATGGACCGCCAGGTTTCACACTGGGTGACCATGTGCTGTCCTCCATAAAGGACAAGATATGGAAAGTGGAGTATGTCAATATTTTTGGGTTGGTGGATGAGGAGACAGCAAAGAAGTATGAGCAGAGGGAGTCAGTAGGCAAGTCAGAGATGGCAGTGGCATTGGCAGTAGTAGGGCACAAGGCAGAGGAGGCCAGGTTCAAGGGGAAGAGCCTCGATACATGGCAGGCTGGTTTCCTGATTTATAGCGCGTTGTTGTTGGAGAAGCAGCCAGACCTGGCAATCCCGCTACTGACTTATATGGCGATCATCCTGGATGTGTATAAGGCGAAGCTGGATTTTGGTTGGCTTAAATATGATGAGGCTTTCTGGAGGAGAATGGCAGTGAAGGGCTACCTGAGGTGGGATTGCACCCATGCAGAGTTGTGAGTTAGGACTCTTTCCGGTCTGGCAGTGAGCCAGGTGGCGGAACAAAGGAAAAGAATGGGACCAGCCCAGGGCACCAAGGCCTGCTGGGCTTTTTACAGGGCATCGGGTACATGGCCTAGCTGCAGTTTTAGGCACATCTGCTCACAGTGCTTGGGGTCACACCTGGCCACGGCCTGCAGACAAGGGGGTGACAAAGTCAGGTACGCAGGTGGGCAACTTTAGGAGCAGTCCTTTTGGAGCAGAAGGGGGGAGCAGGGAGAGGCCAGGGGGGCCACGGGAGATGGGGATACAATCCCGGCTATGGCTGGAATTAGCACAGGACTAGATGGGGGGAGGTGGGACTATACCCTGGCTCACACCCCCATCAAGCACTGGGTGGTGGAGGCCTGGACAATAGATTATCCCAACAAGAGAGGAGTTTAGCTGCTGCTATCAGGTTTTCAGGGTGGCTTTCCACTGGGTTTTGAGGGCACACGGGTGGGGATGTGGGCTAAGAACTTGGGCTTGGTGAGAGGAAAAGAAGACATAGTCCGGGGAAAGATTCAGAAAGAGGTCAGGGAGGGGAGGGTGGAGAGGCCAATGAGTTAACCCCCCTGTGAGAAGTTCTGGGTGTCACCCTTGGGGGTGGTGCCTAAGAAGCAAGCGAGGGAGTTCCGACTCATACATCACCTGTCTTATCCGGATGGAGGGTCAGTGAATGGAGGGATCCCAGATTCATTGAGCATGGTCTGTTATGCCTCACTAGACCAGGTGGTAGAATTGATCCAGGCAGCAGAAAGGTCCTGGCTGGCAAAGAGGGACATTGAGTCTGCATTCCAGCTGTTACCAGTTCACCCAGCAGACTGGACCTACTCGGTTTTCAGCTTGAGGGTGGGCATTACTTTCATAAGGCTATGCCTATGGGTTGCTCGGTGGCTTGCTCCACTTTTGAAGAATTCAGTTCATGGGTGCAATGGGTGTTTGAGTACCGGTATGGTCACAGGAGTGTAGTCTACTACCTGGATGATATCTTGTTGATCGGGGCCAGCCAGGTGGAGACCCAAGGGATGTTGGCAGACTTCAGGGATGTGTGCAGCACCATAGGGATCCCCCTGGCAGCAGGGAAGACTGAGGGCCTGGCCCACAAGTTTCATTTCCCGGGGATCGAGGTGGACACTGAGCAAGAGTGTTTTCAGCTGCAAGGGGACAAGGTATCACAGTTAAAAGGGTTGCTAGAGCTAGTGGGTGGTAGGAGGGGGATGCTGCTACTACAGGTACAACAGCTGCTGGGGCACCTTAATTTTACCTGCAAGGCCATAAGCCCGGGCAGGGCTTTTATGAGAAGGTTGGAGAGGGTCACGGGCAGGGAAAAACAACCCCTTCACTGGATGGACATCAGTAAAGGCAAGAGGGAGGACCTTCAGGTCTGGAAGGTTTTTCTGGAATCATACAACGGGGTGACGTTCTGGCAGGAGGAGTGGGCCTGCAATATGGACATGGAGCTGTACACAGATGCAGTTGGGGTGCTAGGGATGGGGGCCTACTTTTAAGGGGAGTGGATCTCGGAGGCATGACCAGCCCAATGGCAGGAATGGGGGTGGACCAAGGACATCACGTTTCTTGAGCTCTTGCCAATATGGGTGGCCTTGGAGATTTGGGGCGACCGGATGGTAGGGTGGCGCATCTTGTTTTGGTGTGATAGCAAAGGGGTGGTAGAGGTGATCAACAGGCAGAGTGGTCATACGGAGTCAGTGGGATGGGTGTTAAGGTGCATGGTGTTGTTGGGTCTGCATTTGAACCTGTCATTTAAGGCACAGCACATTGAAGGAACACAGAATGAGGTGGCTGACTGTCTTTCTCATTTTCAGGTAGAACGGTTCCGGGATTTGGCACTGCATGCCACACCTACCCGGACCAGAGTCCCGGACTGCCTGTGGGAGATTGGAGGGAGAAAGCCAGGGCTTTGTACAGAGGGTCGTGGTTAACCAACACCCTGAAGGCCTATGAGGTGGACCTGGGAAAGTTTCCAGGCATTCTGGTCCAAGATCTGCTGGGAGACAGAGGACCCAGTGCCGGAAGAGCAAGTCATGTGGTACATAATGGATAAATGGGAGGAAGGGGTTGCCCACACTACCATGGTGGTCCAGTTGGCAGGGATCAGCTGGACATGCAGGGATTGGGGTGGTTGGACATTATGGGCAGCTGGGCCATTAGGCAGATGGTCATGGGGTGGCAAAGGAGGCAGGGCAGGAGGCAGGATGGGAGAAGACCCTTAATGGAGCCCCTAGTCATGAAGGTGTTAACGACATTGGACCACATCTGCCATTCTGAGAGTGAAGCCTGTCTTTTCCGGGCCATATTTGCTGTCATGGCAAGGGGGGGTTTTCAGGGTGGGAGAAGTGGTGATGCCCAAGAAGGAGATGGCTGCGGCAGGTTTGTAAGAGGGGAATGTGAGAGTGGAGGCAGATAAAGTGGTCATCTGTCTTCAGAGGTCCAAAACGGACCGGCAGGGTAAGGGCAACGTTGTGGAGATACACAGGCAGACAGGTGCGTGAGTCTGCACAGTCCAGGCTATGACAGAATATAGTAGGATGCAAGGCCGCATATCAGGGGCCTGGTTCATGCATGGGGACAGGTCACCGGTGATGGGGTTCCAGGTGGGAGTGGTACTGAAAAAGGCAGTGGCATTTGCTGGGGAGAACCCCAGCAATTTCGCCCCACATTCCTTCAGGATTGAGGCAGCTCAGAGGCAGCTGCAGTAGAAGCAGGGGAGATGGAGGTCAAGCGGGTGGGGAGATGGACATCAAACTGTTACAAGAGATATGTGAGGTATTGATATTGGCTAATGGGTGTTCCCTTTTCTCTTCCTGCAGCAGGTTCCAAGAGACAGGTCTGGATCATGGGGCACTCATTCATCTACTGGGCAGAGAGGTTTGCAGCCACAACAAGGATAGGGAAGCAGTTGCGCCTGAGAGCAGAACACACCAGAGTGCAGTGGAGGGGCCTGAGAGGCATGAGGTGGTCACAGCTGCTTCCCTGCTGGAGGAGCTTCGGGTGCGCCGGGCCAGACCAGACTGTATCATCATGCATTTGGGGGGCAACGACTTGGGAACATTGCATTGGGGGTCCCTGATGAGGGACATAATTTCAGATTTGGAGAAGGTGAAGAGCTGGCGGCCTAGGGTGGTGATCGGATGGTCTGAGATCACCTCCTGGAGGGTATGGAGGAGAGCAAAAGGGCCTAAAGTGATAGAGGTGGCACAGAAATTCCTGAACAGGAAAGTGGCCAGGGCAGTGATTGAGATGGGGGGGTTCACATTCAGCATAGGGACATTTCATTCGAGCATAAGGCGGTGTACAAGGCAGATGGAGTTCACCTGACAGAGTTCAGCATGGGCCTGTTCCTCCATCCCTTTGGGCAGCTAGTCTGGGAAATCAACAAGAAAGGCCTGAGGGGTTAACCCGCAAGGGGGGAGCCAAATCTTCCATTGCAAGCTGGAGAAGGGTCAGTGGAAGGGGTTGGGAGCAAGGGGAAAAAAGGGGGCAGGTAGAGGGGAGGGGGGTAGGTACCACGGGCTGGGGACAAAAGAACCCAGGCATGGAGTAATGGGGGAGGGATATAGAACTAAGGGGTGGATCACCATGTCCACACCTAGTGGGGGGGCAGTGGTCTGGGTAAGTGTGGCACCCGGTTATGGTGATGAAAAGGGGGGGCCAGATCATGGTGTCTGGACCCCAAGAAGCAATGGCGAAAGAGGAGGAGAACAAAAGGAAGAACCATGAGAGGGATGACAGGACTGTCATGTCCTAGAAGTGATATGGGACTTATGTCCAAGTTGTAAATACTGATTGTTAAATGAAGTGTGATGTAAATTGATGAATATAAATTGTGCCTTTAAATAAATATTGCCAGCGAGCATCCAAAAGTGACAAAGCAGTGGCCTGAGTTATTTCTGGGTAGGGATCTAGGGACAATTATGTTTGCAACTAAAAGGCAGGCCAGGTTGTCCTGGGACCCAGCCAGGAATGAATATAGAAGGGGGGAGGGGGAGTGGGCTGCAGGGAAAGGGTGAGGGGCCTTGACCTCACAGATGGTGTCATACGACCAGGCTCAGAGCTCGCTGGTCATTGGCCAAGGGAAGGGGCAAGATGGGATCATGATCAGGGGTCCTTAGGGGCCATTTAAGGGCATGTAACCCTCAGTAATCCCTCTTTCTTGCTGTAAAATTCACCCACCCTCCCTGCAAGAAAGAGGAGGGGACCATGAGATAGGCACTGGTGAAGTAGAGGCACAAGGTGGAAGTGACCTCAACTGGCGCCCTGCACTGGCCAGGTGGGGACGCAGATAGGCAGCCAGGGTCTGGGGGGCTAGATGGGGTCCCACTGGAAGGTGTCAGGAAACTGGGGAGAACAGCGGAAGGGAGGAGAAGGGGTTGGGAGCAAGGGCAAAAAAGGGGGGCAGGCAGAGGGGGAGAGGAGTAGGTACCACGGGCTGGGGACAAAAGAACCCAGGTGTGGGAGTAAAGGGGGAGGGGGGAGGGATATAGAACTAGGGAGTGGATCGACGTGTCCACACCTAGTGGAAGGGTGATCAAGGTAAGGTGGTACCCGGTTATGGTGATGAAAAGGGGGGGCTGGATCACGGTGTCTGGACCCTGAGAAGCAAGGGCGAAAAAGGAGAACAAGAGGAAGAATCATGAGAGGGAAGACAGAACTGTTATGTCCTGGAAGTGATATTGGACTGTTATGTCTGAGTTGTAAATACTGATTGTTAAATGAAGTGTGATGTAAATTGATGAGTATAAATTGTGCCTTTAAATAAATATTGCCAGCGAGCATCCAAAAGTGACAAAGCAGTGGTCTGAGTTATTTCTGAGTGGGAATCCAGGGACAAGTGATCTTGAGGCGGAAGACTCCTTAATTCACTACCAATCCACTGAGCCAACCAGTTCCCTCAAAATGTCGGGATTAAAAGTATTTGACTGTCCCCAATTGTCCTCAGAGTGCCTTTGTTTATGACATTTTATAAAATGGGCAAAGAAATTCCTGAAACCTGATTGACTGAAAGGTCTTTTTCAGCTGTGTACTTATCTGGATAAAACCATACGAGATTCACTATTTGTGCCAACCAAACCGCTGCACATGATAAAATCAATACATGCCACTGCTCTCCCACTGCAGCTCCAATGGGACAGAACCACAACAGCAGCACCGTGAGAGCGGTGGCACCCACTCCCCAACCCCCTTGCAACACACTGTGTCTTACAAGTTATAACACCTACATTTTAAACTGCACAGCATCCTACTAATAAGACTATGGAAAAAAATGTTTTGAATGGCTCATTTAAAATATATGAAACTGTCACCTCTTCTGCTGAGCATTGTCCGCATGCCACCAGGATGTGGCTTCCGTATCATACACAAAACCGCTCCTCTGTCAGATGTTGTAAAATAAAACACTATGTAAAACTGAATATTAAACAAACTGCACATGTAAAACAGGAGGTATAGTGAGCAGCTGATATCACGATCAGGGAAGAGCTATTACAAAAGTGTTAAATATGGTAGGTGGTGAGGGACATGCTTGCATCCACTCATCTGACTAGACCACACTAGGCGTTTTCTCATTTTTATGTTTACTTGCACGCATGTACGCCATGTATCCACAAGAACTATCTCAGGAGAGTACATTTTAGAGGTGTGTGAGTTTCTGCCCAATGCAGTTGACACATTATGGGGCTCATCCTTCAGGCACCAATGAATTGGCGAGCCATTACAGCAGTTTGAGAGAAGTGGTCTTCACTTAAAAGAAAAGTTCCACTCCAATCAGGGATGGTTACGACGTTTTATGGGGCTCGTCCCTCAGGCAACAATGAACTGGCAAGCTGCCTATGACAGCAGTTTGAGAGAGAAGACCGCACTTGAAAGAAATCTGCCACTGCAATGAGGGACAGTTTACTCATTGCAGTGGACCTTCCTCCTCCCTCGCAACCAGGCACACAGACATATCTTCTCTCAGTTGGCAGAAGTTGACAAGACTCCGGACATGCGCATTACAGTGCACAGTAATAAGCATGGCTGGAGTTACAGTTTTTCTCGGCTCCTGCTGCCGAGCACCTTGTTTGTTCAGTGTGCCTTTCCTGGTGAACCATTTCAACAAATAAATAAATGAGCTGTGACTGTGGCCCGCCACACAATCCAGAGAAAGCTGACATCAGGGTGCCCAATCCCCATGTGGGAATATATCCCCTCCTCCCCATAAATGTGACACACTGGGAGGCCACCCCAGAGTGCCAAAATATTTTTTTTATTTATGTTTGTGACACCAGGATGCCCACTCCTGTTGTTAGATCACCCTTCCCACCCACTCGAATATTTCAAGTGCCGACATCGGGGTGTCCAATCCCACTGTCGGCATGCCCCCCCCCCACACACACACACACACAAACACACATACACACACTATTGTGGCACAGTGGTAGCCCACCCCAGAATGCCTAAATATTTTGGTAATCTGCAAAATAAAGAAAACCATCCCCAAAGTCTTTTTTTCCTGTAAAAAGAAAATGATCCTCATCATGTAGCTCCATTCCCCACCCCCCCACCTCCCTCCCTCTGTGGACCCACTTTTTGCAACCCCTTACCTCATACTTACCTCCGAAGTCAGGAGCAGTATACAAACATACGAAATTGCTGGTAGAAAAAGGCACACAGGTCTACCAAGTCTGCCCATTTGTGCAGCACTTAATTCATATCACTACAGCTGCCCCACCCCCACACAAACCCCTTTCTTCCTCCTCTTTTCCGGTTCTTCCCCCTTTTGTGTTTTTGTCTGTACTAACCCTGCCCTTGACTCTATCCCAACCCTGCTTAAAGCTATCCACTGTTCTTTGAGTGATTAACTCCTCTGGCAGTGCATTCAAACCTGTTACCACTCTCTCTGTGAAGTAGTGCCACCTCATCTCCCTCCTAAACCTCCCCCCTTCCAACTTCAGACTGTGCCCCCTAGTAACCCTTCCCCACTTTAAGGGGAACAGTCATCCCTCCCTCCCTCTGACTTTGTTTATGCTCTTCAAGTACTTAAAGGTCTCTATCATGTCCCCTCTTACCCTTCTGTCTTCAAGCGAGTACATGTTTCAATTTTTCCTCATAAGGCAGCAATCTTCTATGGATTGGACCAGTCTGCACTATTCAAAGCCGACCAGCAAACTAAAGAAATGATGGTATACTGTATAATGGGAATCAATGGGTGGGGAGGCATTCAACTTAGATTGATATCTCAGCCAGTTTTAGGAATTTTGGCCCAAAATGTTCAACATGGGGTTCTTGAGAACCCACCTCATGAACACTGTCACTGTCATTTGGTTACACGGTCCTGAAAGGTGATTTTGCAATTGCTGCATGGAATCACCTTTCAGGACTGAGTAATGAAATGACAGTGCCACTATTCATAAGGTGTGGTCCCCAAAAAAACATGTTGCAAATTTGGTGAAAAAAATTCCCAAAAATGACTGCATTATGAGCATGCATTGCACAGTTTCTATGCTTGCTCACAACTTTTCCAATTTTTTATATTTTCACTCCAAATTTTCAACATTGCCATTTTCACACCTCCTTATGAGCAGTATAGCTGTCATTTTTTGCATCCTGCTGAAAATGTATTTTTGCACCTGTGGCACAGAATGGTGCAGTCACTGTGGGAAAGCAACTTTCAGGACAGATTAACAAAATCACAGTGGCACTGTTCATGTGGAGAGGTCCCAAAATGCCCTTGTTGAAAATTTGGTGAAAAAATTCCAAACAATGATTGTGTTACAGGTGTGTGTTGCACAGTTTCTATGCACGATCATAACTTCACCAATTTTTCATATTTTCACTCCAGAATTGTAACATTGCCATTTTTTCATACCTCCTCATGAACAGTATAGCTGTCATTTTTCACATCCTGCCCGAAATGTGTTTTTGCACCTGTGGTGCCAAATGGTGCAGTCACTGTGCAAAATCCCCTTTCAGGATTGAGTAATGAAATGATAGTGTCATTGTTCATGAAATTTGGTCCAAAAATGCCCATGTTGAAAATTTGGAGTGAAAATACCAACAAATGCCTGGGGCATTAGGATTTCCAACCATAATTCCCCACTCTGTAGAGACTGACAGGCATTGGGACTGTGACTTGAGGTCGTCGGATGTAATGCTCACACCATTCCACTCCCACCCTGCAGCCAGTGACAGACACTAAGGTGTGCCTTGGGATCTTCTGTCCTAACATTCACTCCATTATCCTCTACTGCACCCATCTCAGCTTATTTCCTTAAGGAATGGGGTGAGCATAAAGGCCAAAGACCCCAAGGCACACCGCAACACCTTTCGGTGTCTGCAGGGTGGAGTGAGGTGGAATAGCATGAGTGTTATGGCCAGTGACCCAAAGGCACACCCCAAAATGCCTGTCAGTCTCTGCAGGATGGGGATGGGGGTTGGTGTTAGTTTAATACTTCACTGTCATTCCTATTATGCATCTCCCTAACTCCTGCACTACCAATGCCAATACCAGCAAGACAACATTAGGCATTGACAAATGCTTGTTTCCAGTGTCCCACTAGACCCGCTCCTCCAGCTCTTTTAAATTATGTTTTCTTTTGTTGACATTACAGTGTTCAATATAATGGCAGAGCGAGCAGCCGAGAAGTGCTAAATGGAGTGGCTGGTGAGGGACAATTTTGTTCCCTTAAAACTAATTTACTCCCTGAACAAAAAACAGAAAAAAAAAAAGAAAGGAAAAAAGGAAAAGCATATTCTAAAGGATTGTGTGTCTGTGTCTGTGTGTGACAAACAGATAGACACCTCAGCCCCCTACTTCATTTTAATCAAACATGTTCACTACAATACAATGAATGACAAGGACTACTTTTTTGTTTTGTCTTATGATGTCATATTTTAACTCTTTTTATCTGTGCATTTTATGTACAATTGTAATTAACTTTTTTTTTACTGGGGGGCCATTTCATAAGTGAAATCAAACATTCCGAGGTGTGGCTTATGGCCTGATAAGAGCACTTTCCAAGTGCTAAAGGCACACTGCGCAAGCGCTTTGTGCCTCATTAGATATCTGGGGCATGCTCTTATCTGGCCTTAAACCACACCTCATCGTGTCTTATTCCTTACATAGTTTGCATCACAGTAAGATACCATGATGTTACAAACAGCAATTGTGATGTCGGTTGAGGATAGTAAGGTGTTTTTTGAAAGACACACGGTAGTAAGTATGAATGATAACATATGTTTTACTGGTTAACCAGACTGTGCAAATGTTTGAAACTCTGGCTCATTTCTCTTCCACAGGACCATATAATTGTAGTTGAAAGAGCTGGAGACTGCTAAAATAAAAATTTTACAGGATTTGTAAGAACAATTATTAAAATTTTAATGTTTCTAGTTTTACTTTACGCTTTCCTGTTACTGCTCTACAAAGGAGCTAAAGGGACTGCTACTGGTATCATTCAAGTTCACATGTTTTTGAATTTTTTCTAGTAGTCCCTGTGTTTTATGTGGAGTTCTATTTTTATGAAATGTCAGTGATTATATAGAGAATAATGGATGGAGAAGGGTTTGATATGAGAATTTGATGCACACCCGAATTGTGGGATGCTACATAAACCCCGAGGGTGAAGCCTGAGGGGTTTATCAAAGCATCCCACAGAGAGAGTGTGCATTAAATTCTCATATGAAACACCCACCCCATCTTTTATTTTTTATAATAACAGACCAGCAATTTTTCTCCAGCAGTTTGTGAAACTGTTTGGTCCCGCCCACATACAGAATGTTGTCCAGTGAGGCAGCAGCATAGTTTGACTGGCATGGCTCATGAATGTCATAACAACCAGCCAGTTGTTATGGAAAATATCAACCTGGTCAGTACTTTGAGAGAAATTGCTGACCAGTTATTATTATCTGTTTACCGTACGTGTTATTTACCTGCTTCACTCTTGGAAATAGAACTTGTTCCAGATAGTGTACCCAGTTAATAAACTGAACTAAACTGAATAATTCAGAAAATGCAGTTTTTATATTATTTGAACCTCTCTGGCCATAATTTCTTGGGACATAACCAGAATTTAAGACAGTTATCAATTTTGATTATGCATTAGAACTGTGTGCAATGCGGAATTCTGTCAGCGTAATTTATGCAGAATGGCAATTCCACTTCTGAAATGCTTTTTGGGAATCTCTTTGTTCAATTTTGCAGAATTGCAAAAAGCAGTTCTATGTAAACTACAGAAAAATAGTCTGCACATCACATAATCCAAGGAATAATATATTGTGGTTTGCGGAAAATGAATCTACAGTTTACTTACTGTAAACTGCAGATTATGATTGCACAGTTACAATTCCAATCTTAGAAGTTAGCAATTCCACTTCTGATGGAATTCCATAGAATTGGGTGGAATTTTCAAAATTCTATGGAATTCCAGTGGAAGAAGAATGTGAAAATTCAACACATAAGGAATAAAGTACAGGTGCCCTTACACAACAAGTCTGTTTCTCCACCTAGGGTTTGCGATACCAGTGTATGGACCTTGATAGTGTAGCTCGAGAGGTCCATGATGGTATCTCAAACCCGAGATTGAAAAACAGGAAGAGTTGTGTTTGGGTACCCATACTTTGTTTACTACAATATATGGTTCCCTGAGATTTAAAAAAAAAAGTTGTATTTCTGAACTTTTTAATTTCACAAGGTTTCCTACCTCGTGTTCCCATTCCCACTTGTTGTGGGCAACTCAGTGTGCTGCAATGTTCGTCGGTGCTGGTCGTCACTGCAGTCCCATTCCAGTCCAGAGTGTTGAAAGATTTCTGGCAGGACTTTATTTATTTTACAAAAAAACCCTTAAATTATTGGAGTTTGGTAACATGGAGTTGACTACGGCACTCTGCATCCAGAGTGTTCCTGTGAACTGCTCGCTAAGCGACATCACCATGTTTGTTTGGATTCCTCATTTGAAGAGTTTGATTTCATCCAATCAGGTGGTGGATAGTATGGTCCAGATGAATTTTAATTAGGGACTCATGAATATTAATTGTAAAAAATGCACAATATTTGAGCAGCTACTGATTTTTATACACAATAAGCCCTAACCATATACTATAGCTTTATCATGTACAAAAAAAATATTGCCAGTTACTTTGCTGAACAGAAATGCATTAACAACTGGCTTGCTTCTACAAAGGTTTACCAAATCAGAACCATATAGACTGGCCATCACAGTAAGCTGTATTAAATGAACTGCAAATGTATCACACAGTGTTTCAGATAACACACCATTAAATTCACATTCAGCAGCTTTATGCTTAACTAGCAGGTTTATGAACATATTGGTGTCATTTAGCGCCAGGGTTTTGCTGGAACAGAATTCCAGAAAATTCAGTAGGACTGATCAACATGTTTCAAAACACTTAAAGCTTGGTATGTTGCCACTCCATTAATTCAAATAACTTTGTCTCAACTAGCTGATATGTTCCCAAATTATTGACACATGGGCAATATAATTCCATCTATACCTCTGAAAAAAAAACATAATTCTAATTTTCCTGTAGGTTTATATTCATCTTCTGCATTATATCGAAGATTTTATAAATATGAACTATAGGTGAGGCTATACTGCAAATCTATTGTGCAGAGGTTGGAAAAGTGACTGATAGTGGGTTATGACATCCAAATCCATGGGCTAAGTACCTTTTAGCCACTGAAGGCTACTGTATATATATATATATATATATATATATATATATATATATATATATATATATATATTAGAGCAAAAAATCCATTTAATGCATTAGTTAGGTTGTTCCACAGTGACAAAAGTGAGAAATTTGGTGTTAGGGTTGAAAACTCCCTTGGACCCCCTGCCCACCCCCACCCGGCATTGGGGTGTGCATTGGGTCATCAGCCCTAACTCTCACTCCATCACATGTGTAAAGCAGCAGAAGTATAGGAGAATGGGGTGAGAGTTGGGACCGGTGGCCCCAATGCACCCAATGCCGTTTGGGGACTTGGCAGGAGTGTCCAGGGGTTTTCAACCCCTAACACCAATTTCCTCACTTTTGTCGCTATGGAACAACCTTAACTAATACATTAAATGGATTTTTTGCTCTAATTTCCTTCTTTGAGAATGATAACGAGAAATAGTGACTGTAATGCAGTGGTGGGAGCGCGCCCTTTAGGTGGGGGTGCGGAGCCTTCG
Source organism: Neoceratodus forsteri (assembly GCA_016271365.2). Lineage (NCBI taxonomy): Eukaryota > Metazoa > Chordata > Ceratodontiformes > Ceratodontidae > Neoceratodus > Neoceratodus forsteri. Next base: position 622,361,668 of record JADMNL010000023.1, on the reverse strand, counting down.
GCCCCCTGCACTCCGGCCATGTGATGTCTTAAGACATAGTAACAGGAACAGCAATGCAAACAGAAGCACTAACAGTGGCGCACATGGTAACACAAGCGTGAAAGAGAACAGAAAGGGTAACGCACATGGTGGCGTAGATGGGAACGGTCTGCCACGTAATGTGTTGTCACATAGTAACATGCTGCCTGCAAACGGAAATGTCAATTGGCATGGTGATGCAAAGTGAAACAGAAAGAGAGACAGTACTGTAGACACAAATGGCAAAAAATAACAGAAACGCAAGCGCAAATAAAAACTCAAAGGATAACGCACATGGTGGCGTAGACGTCAATGGTAAGTGAAATGGGTACGGAACCACAAGCAGAAAGGGCAACAGTAACAGTAATGTAAGCACGCAGGCTGGTTTTCCCCAAAACCTGCACAGAGAAAGACAGTGAGTACAAAGAATGTATGCATAATATTAGGTATTGGAGCAGAAAATGAGGACTTGGAATACTAAATAGGTTATATCTCAGGAACCGTACGAAGTAGAAAAAAATTTTAAAAGTCATATGATTTATGACTGTCCTGGCTAGTTTTATACTTAGCCCCCAGAAGGGGGCTAAGTATTTTTCCAACAAAAAGTCCGTATCTTGCACTGTTTCTGAGATACGGGCCCTGAAAGACACGGCGAACGCCGTAATGTTATCCTATGAGAAAAAAAGAGAAGTTCGGAGTGCCATAACTTTGCCTCCCTGTAATATTTTTTCACCAAACAACTGAAATGCACATATGTGGGCTGTTGGCTGTCTTCCCTCCAAATTTCAGGAAAAAAGACCAAACGTTATTTTGCAGCAGGGTGCCAAAGGATTCCTGTAATGCGTTGGGCGCCGTAATGTTCTCCTATGGGAAAAAACTGTCAACTTTGGAGAGCCGTAACTTTGCCGCCATGTAATATTTTTAACACTGAAAGGCACATCTGTGAGATGTCAGCTGCGTTCCCTCCAAATTGCAGCCCAAAATTCCCAACCGTTCTTTTGCAGCGCAGTGCCAAAGACTTCTGTCATTTTCACATACTAGAAAAACTACTGTCGCACTTGTGAAAGCTGCAAAAATTTGCAACACTTCGGAGCACAAAAGTACTTTGTGAAAGTACTTTTCCAGAAATTTGAAAAATATATTTCTGGGGTGTTTTACCCAAAATAAAGGCATGGCTAGCATCCTCAGGGTCCGACTAGGTGAATACAAAAGAATTAGGTTGCTAGAGGTTCCAAATTTAAATGCCAAGCATTTTTCTGATCACTAACTGAAAACAAAATGGCGGATTTGTGAAAGTAACAGGGCCATTTCGTAAAGTAAAATGCATTTGCGACACTGTTGAACTTTTTGTTAACTTTTCCCATTGACTTATAATGGGAAATTGTTTTTTGAATAACTTCTGAACCGTTTAAAATTTTTTCACCAAATCTTTGAAAGGCACATTGGGGACCCTGACTACACGTTTCCTGAAGATTTCGGGCCGGTCGTGAAAACCGTGCAACCTGTACGCGCGACTGTAGAATTCCAGAAAAAGCGTAAACATGCGTGCAGATCATGCTTAATAACTCCGCAGCTGTGTATCTGACTGATACGAAACTTGGCAGATCCCAAGGCATATGGTTTTTGATCATGTATTCCAAATTTCAGCCAAATCCGTCAAACAGTTGCAAAGTTATTAAGGTGCAAATTTTTGGATTTAACATAGAAATGGCTCCTCAACACTAACTATGGTAGCACTACCGTGCTACCATAATATATATATTTTATTATGGTACAATAGCACTATAATTAGGATTGAGTAGGCAGTTTAATGTTAAACCTGCATTATATTGAACTTTTTATAAACATGAACTGTAGGTTAGGCTATAGTGCAAATCTATTTTGCAGAGGTTGGAAAAGTGACTGATAGTGGGTTATAACATCCAAATCCATGGGCTAAGTACCTTTTAGCCACTGAAGGCTACTGTATATATATATATATATATATATATATATATATATATATACATATATTTTATAGTGGTACAATACACTATAGTTAGGATTGAGTAGGCAGTTTAATGTTAAACCTCAAATTTTGCACTTTAATAACTTTGCAACCCTCTAACAGACTTGCACAAAATTTGGTATGCCCTGTCCCATGAGGCAGATCTCTTGAGTTACCAAGTTTCGTTCTGTTCAGATTTGTGGTTTTCATGCCGCACATTGTGAAATAACTGTAAAAGTCATTTTTTCACCAGTTTGGCTGTTGTTTCCTTATTGTGCTGTAGCCATACCATTTGCAATTTTGGTTGGAAATGTTCAGGGTAGAAAGAACTTGCCCCAAAGAACAAGCAAGCATTGGTTTGGTGAAAAAAATATTAATCTACTCCAGAGTTATTCAATTTTGAAATGTTGGGTTCTAAGCATGCTCAATTCACTCTTTTGGTTAGCTGCACAAGTTCAAAAAAGGATTTGGGCTCACAGAAAGGGATTTTGACAACTTGCAAAGAGGGATTTATAATATCCCTGTTTGTGAGAAAAAAATTCCTTTTCACGAGCCGCTATCTTGTTTTCAATGTTTGTACCCAAACAAAATGTTATAACTTGCCCCAGGGATGTCTTCTGAAGAAAATAAAGCATAGGTTTAGTTCATGGAGCTGTCCTGCACACTGCTGAGCCTTTGGTTTACTTCATGTTAGTCACAAAATGCTTGTTTTTAAATTTAAAAATCCATTTACATAATTCACTTCCAATCCCTTTTCACAAGCTGTTCAAATCCCTTTTTGCGAAACAATCCCTTTTCGCGAACTGTCAAAATCCCTTTTCATGAGATGACAACCAGATGGCCCTACCTCAGAAAAAGAGATTTGTTCACGAAAAGGAATTTTGACAGTTCATGAAAAGGGATCAGCTAATGAAAAGGGATTTTGACAGCTCACAAAAAGAGATTTTAAAAAGTAATCCCTTTTCATGAGCTGTCAATATCCCTTTTTGTGAGCTGTCAGAATCCTTTTTCGTGAGAAATCCCTTTTCATGAGACATCCAAATCCCTTTTTGTGATTTTTGCACTTGCTTTATACTTGCCATATTGCAATTTAGACCTCTGTTGAAGATTTATTTTAAAGGTTGGAGCAGCCCAGTGGTTGCCTTATTGAGTATAATATTTTCACACTTCTGCAGTCTGGAACAGTCCAGGGGAAGACCGGTTGTGGTTTCCATAACTTTGTCTGATGATGCTGACCCTACTTTCCTGTGGTACTGACTGCTTAGCACTTTAAGATAATGAGCACACAACACTAGGTGAGCTAACCCCCACCCCTCCTTGCATTCATTTTATACCTGGTGTACTGTCTGCTTAAATTGGTCTAGTGTGATGTGCTAGTTGTAGTCTCTGGCCCAGTGCTCAGCCACTTCTAATGTACAGAGGCCCATGCTTCCACAATGGGTGGGGGGGTGGAGTCAGGGCTACATTAGTAAATCCTGTTATATGGTAATAATTTAGTAATTCTTAGAAACATAGAATGTTATGGCAGATAAGGACCACTGGACCCACCCAGTCTGCCATTATTTTTTTTAAACCTTTGTCTTTTGCTGCAGTTGCCACTTGATCTACAGTGAAATCTATTCCTCACACTTACTCCTACAATTCCCTTGTGCCTGTCCTAGGCATTTTTGAACTCCACCACTGTTTTCACCACCACTACCTCCACTAAATGGTTATTCCCAGTATCCACCACCCTTTCTGTGAAGAAGTACTTCCTCACATCCCTCCTGAATTTACCCCGCTTCAGCTTCATAGTATGCCCCATTATTCTAGCGCACCTTTTTCTCTGAAAAATACTCTGCTTCTTTACTTTGATTTTCCTTATGAGGTATTTAAAGGTCTCTGTTATATCCCCTCTCTCCCTTCTCTCCTCCAGGGTGTACATATCTAGCTCATTTAGCCTCTCCTCATAGGGCTTATGATACAGACCCTGCACCATTTTGGTAGCCCTCCTCAGGACTGCCTCCACTTTGTCTATGTTCTTCTTGAAATGCAGTCTCCAGAACTGGACACAGTACTCAAGGTGGGGTCTTACAAGTGATCTAAATGGGGCTGCACCACCTCTCTTTTCCTGCTGGTGATATTCCTTCCTATGCATCCCAGCATCCCACTAGCCCTCCTGACTGCCTTGTTACACTGCTTGGCCACCTTCAGGTCATCTGATATGATTAACCCCTGGTCTTTTTCCTGCTTGTATTTTGTTAGTAACACCTTGTCCGTTTTGTGTACCGCTACTGGGTTTCTATGGCCCAAGCACATTGTTTTGCACTTTTTTGCATTAAAACCCAGTTGCCTAATCCTTGACCACTCTTCCAGTCTTTTCAGATTCCTTGCCATCCATTCCACCCCATTGCAACTAGAGACCTTAAACTTAGCATATAGAGTTGATATATGGATTCCAAAGGGTAAACTAAATTGCATGGCATTTGAATTAAAAATATTGAAATTATAGGGGCTAAAATTCTGGCACTTTATTTTTTGCAATCTTTTCAGACAATATTTTCTTTGCTTTTGACTTGGCCAGATCTGGAGCTACATACATGGACATTTGCATGCAAAACTCATTTGAAATAGCCTTACCAACCTCTAAATGTTGAGTGATTTGGATAAGAAATTTTAAGTTACTGTGGTCATAAATTTACAATTTAAATGTTTGTGAAACTTTGTGGAAGTCTTGCACAAATTGGGTTGTTTGTAGCTCCACTGCTATTGCAGATCTACACCAGAAATTTGGCATGCATAGCCTCTAACAGTGAATCCTAGAGTCTAACAAAGCTGGAGAAATTTTGTTTGGTATTTTAACATTTTCAGCCGAAAGACTACAGATTACTGACTGACAAAATCTGCTAAACAAATTCATAGAAGTGTATGCCACTGGAATTCCACTTGCATAATTTACATTTTACAATGCACGTATTATCATGGAACCCATTGAGCCATGCTAAGCTGTTTGCAGTCATGGTGTTTCTTTCTGAGAGACTGTTTTATCTCCTCCACTTCTCTTTTCTCTTTGAGCTTTACCAGGTGGACTCTATGGAATTGCTTGACACACTGGCTTCCTTTTTGGTTTTCACATACTGTACACCAACCCTTTAAAAGGAAAGCCACCAACTCCTTTTCTTGTGATTTCTATCAATTTGGAATAGCAAGAATTTCTCCCTCTTGGTGCCCCTGTCATTTTCCCCTACCAGGTCTCTGTGAGTGCCTCCTGGTCCTTGAGGTCCAACTGTACTGGGCTTTTGACAAGGCAGTTTTGCTGCATGTGATTTTCATATGACCTGCTTTCAAGTGAGAATTGTCCCACTATACCACCTTGTCCTGAGTGGGGATCTATTATTCTTATGCTACCCAGCTCTACTGCCCTTCCCTAGGTAAACCTATACATCTAACTCCTGCCAGTGGTGATCCCTGCATGAAAGAAAGCAACACCCAAGCCACCCACACACAGCTGCAGTGCAGAGTGGTTGATGACCACAAATGATGCTGAAAGTAGAAACACAGAAGTCACACTCAGTTGCCAATATATAAGACTAATACTCACCAAATGTGAAATCGACTACTAGAAACCCCATTAATTGAGGTCACAGTAATACACAGAGAGTGCAGTGCTATTTCCTGGTGCTTCACATGATTGATGTGATGTTTCATTAGGGGGCCACTCACAAAAAATGTAAATCTTGGCTACATTTTGTGAAATTTCTGCAGATATTTAGTGAATTTTCATGGAAGAAGAACTGTAATTTTTCCTAACTTCCACTGGCAGACCTTATGCTTCATGCAATTGAATTCCACGTGGCCACATTCTGACCTGAAAGTGGAGAACAACTGGGGGGATTCAATTCAATACTGCCTATTTAATCACTCAGGAGATGCTGAAAAGTAGACTCACTCCCTAAATCTTTGCATTAAATCTATATTTACCTGAGGTTTAAGTACTGCACTCAAAATAATAGCCAAAGTGTCAAGGGAATCATCTGTATTGAATATGTTTATTAATTATTTTATACATTATTTACGGGTCAGATACTTTCATGCTAAGCAGGGTGACATCCATTTCTGGGTAGTTTTGCTCCTGCTACCAGCCATTGAAAGCCTTTCCAATGTATCCACAACACAGGGAAGTGTCACAATTGAAAAAAGAAACTGTTAAGGAGTCAAACCAATGAGAGGACTTAATGGAGTGGCAAGAATCAGTACCAATATGGACTAACTGAAGGACAGAATCAACATTTAAACAAAAGGCACACTTTTGTCCAGGCACCATGGATAACCAATAGGTAACAATTTTTGACTGAGCATGTGACAGAAGATGTAGATAAACTGTTTAATCAGAAATGGCATGAAAGACCACATAATTTGTCTGAAACTGAGTGAGAAGTATTGGAACAGCTGAAAAAAAACATAAATGTTTAAGTGATTAAGCCCTCCAACAAGGGATTGTATTGTTGGGTGAGAGGAGATATATCATTGAGGCAATTCACCAACTAAATGATAGAGATCTCTACACCAGACTACATGAGGACCCTATAGAGAATTTCTCCATAGAATTAAAAGAATTGCTGGAGACTGCTGCCACCAGGGGGTGGCTCACGAAAAAATATTTTGACTACCTTAATCCCAATTCACCAACGGTACCTACTTCCTATTATCTCCCTATAATGCATAAGAGTATGACCAAGCCACCTGGGAGACTTACTGTATGGTCTCTACAATGTTGTCATCTTACCTCAGTGACTCCATGGATGTGCTGAATGAATGAACTTGGGGAAAAAGAAAAGTGGTTCAACAGCAATGTAATCTCTTTGCAGATCAGTATACAGTACACCAGTGGACTCAGGATGATATGATTTTTAACAAATTGTCCTAATGTGAATTGTATAGCTGTTGAGTTTATTAGTAAAGCTACTGAATTTGAACCCACACATAATTATTTTTCCTTTAAGAAAAATATCAGATGTTACTAACAGACCAGGGGGACTGAGATGGGGGGGTGTGTATGGTGCCCTCATACACAATACCTTTTATGGGATGGTGGGAACAGCTATCTGAACAGTGTCTATAACAACGCCTACCATCAACACATAGCACATTGGTTTCATAATATTGCAAAGATATGCATATGGAGGGGCACATAACAAAATGTGGATAATTTCATAGCATACTTTCATGAGAACAAAATCAACTTTAGGTTCACCTCATGCTTTGATCCCACATTTCCTAGATCTCAGATTGTCATAAATAAATAGATTTCACCTCTTTTCTGTGAAATGAGCATTATCACAGAGGGTTAAAAGAAACCACCTGTGAACAACCAAACTCTGAGAGCTGATACTGCATACCCTGCCAAACTCATCCAAAGTGTATTCTTGGATAGTTCCTATAACTGAAACATAACTGCTCTAATACTGAAACTTTTTGGGAACAGGTTAATGACATGAACACTTGTTTCTTGGCCAGGTGTTATAAGAAGAAGGCACTAGTGGAATTCTTGGAGCGGGTTCTTACCATTTACAATTATACCTTCCTTACCTCACAACTCAAAAATAAGGGAAGCTGCAAAGTTATTACATTTGTCACCAAACACAATGTGGTCTGTGCAGAACTAGACAGTATTATCAGAAAACTTAGAGATATCCTTCTCAGAGATCCCATCCTGGGACAACACTCTAATGCACAACTGAGGGTAACCTCCAGTAGGGGCAATGACAGTCAAAAATGCAGTGCACTGAGAAGATTACTCCAAAATTTGCAGTCTGTCAGATGAATGAAACAAAAACAGATGCATTCATCTGGAGGAAACCTTCTTAGAGGTGAAAGTGCATGGGGTTCTAGTCTACCTGTGTGTTTGACATTATGCATTATTAAATTATGTTTTACACTCTTTCATGAGTGTGTCTGTTTTTGTTATTGCTTGTAACCTTCCATAGGTGAAGTACTATAGGTGATATAATTGACTTCCAGTGATTTCCCTGGAAGTAAACCAGCTATGTGGTTGCATAATCGGGTGGTTCATTCCACAGATGTGGAAGATGCAACATCTGTAAGCACACCATTACAGGTAAAGAGTTCACACACCTGGTAGATACTACCATGAATGCCAGTATCAGACAATTTATTAACTGACAAATGGAATAGTGGTATGCTATATGTCTTACAAACATACGAATGTCCAGCAGAAACAGACCACCCGGTCTATCTAAGTCTGCTAGAGTGTGCAATCAACATCCCTAGTTGGCAGCTGCCCTTCCCCTTTGTCATCCTACTACCCCCCCCACCTCCGCCACCCTCACTCTCCCCTGTCCCTGTCCCATGCCGTTTTGAAGCAGTTCACAGATTTACATGATACCACCCATTCTGGTAGGGCATTCCATTTTGCTACCACCCTCTTTGTGAAATAGTGTTTCCTCATTTCCTTCTTAAATCTCCCCCATTCTTGGCCTATGCCCCTGGTGACCCTCCCCTCCTTAACTTAAAGACCCCATCTGCCCTATCCTTATTGATTCCCCAGATACTTGAATATTCTATCATGTCCCCTGTCCTTCTGTCCTCCAGGGTGTACATATTCAGGTCTCCCAGCCTACTGTCATAGTCTCTCCCCTCCATTCCACATATCATCTTTGTTGCCCTCCTCTGCACCCCCTCCAGTAGCCTGATATCATTCTTTAGGTATGGCCTCCAAAACTGCACACAATACTCTGAAGTGTGGCCTTACCAGTGACCTGTAGAGGGGGCAAGATCATCTCTCTTCACCTGTATGAAAACCCCCTCGCTATGCATCCCAGCATTTTGTTCACTTTTGTAGCCACTTTCCTGCACTGGGCAGTGTTGTTCATGGTCCCTGTTATCATTACCCCTCGGTCCTTCTCCTCCACAGTGATCCCCAGCTGAACCCCTCCCCCAGCCAGTATTCTCTCCTTGGGTTCTTCACCCCAAAGTACATAACCTTACACTTCTTTGCATTGAACCCCAGCTGCCACCTCTCTGACCACTCCTCTAACTTGTGTAAGTCCCCCTGCAGCTGCTTCCATCCTTCCTCTCCATCCACCACTGCTCTGATATTGGTGTCATCAGCAAACAGACTTACCTTTGCTCACCACCCCATGTGCAATGTCTGATATGAAGAGCCCAAACAATACTGGCCCCAACATGGAGCCCTGTGGCACCCCACTCATCACCGGCCTTGGAGTTGAGAACTCCCCTCTCACCACCACCCATTGCAGCCTGCCACTCAGCCAGCTTATAATCCAGTTTATAATTTTTGCCCCTACCCCTACACCAGTTAGCTTCCCCCCAAGCTGCCCATAAGGCACTGAATCAAAGGCCTTGCTGAAGTCCAAGTAAAGAACATCCACTGCATGACCCTTTTCCAGCTACCTGTAACCCAGTCATAATATTGTATAAGGTTGGTTTGACAAGACTTCCCTGAAACAAACCCATGCTGCCTTACATCCTGGAGGCCATTGTCCTCCAGTTGTGACACTAGTCTTTCCTTTAATATCGATTCCATGAGTTTGTATACTATGGAGGTGAGACTTACAGGATGATAATTACCCAGTTCATCTGCTCTTGTGTAATGGTACTACATGTGCCATTCTCCAGTCCAGTGGCACACATCCCGACTCCAGTGAGGTGCTGTACAGATCTGCCAGCGGCTCCGCTAACACCTCTGCCATTTCTCTCAGCACCCTGAGGTGGATACCATCTGGCCCTGGTGCCTTGTCTACCTTCAGTGTCCTCAGTCCCTCTAGGACTCTGTTTGCCTCAATTCTTCCATCTGTCACCTCCTCTCCCCCTGTCCCCACCCTCCCAGCCCATGCTGGTAGTGGTCCCCCTTCTTCTGTGAACACTGAGCAAAAGTATTCATTCAGTGCTTCTGCCTGCTCCTCCCTCTTTTCTGTCCACACCCCACTGCTTTTTATCACTATTGTCTCCTTGCACTTCCTTTTCTCCCTGATGTATCTGAAAAAGTCTTTCTAAGCCCCCACCCCCCATTAATTCCCTGTGCTAATCTCAGCTCCCTCTGGACCTTGGTTTCTCTCACTTTTCTGGTCACCTGCCTGGACCATCTTTCATATTTCTTCCTGTCCACTTCCTTCCCCATCCTCCTAAACCTCTGGTGCACCACTCATTTTGCCCTCACCACCTCCACAACCTCGCTGTTCAACCAGCATGGTTTTCTTGCTCTGCTCCTCTTACTCTGTGCCTTGGTGCATGCTTCTGTTGCCTCTGTAACCCCCTGTTTAATAATATCCCATTTCTGCTCCACATCTGTCTCCTGCCTTATGCCCTCCAGTTTCCTTTTCAGTACTTCCTGCATCCCCCCAAAGTCCGCCCCCCCTGAAGTTTACCACCCGAGTAATTGATTTCTCTGTCTCTCCACACATCGTGATATTAAACCACACCGTTTGATGATCACTGTTGGCTAGAGGGTCCTCTACCTATATTTCCCCTCACTGCCTCCCCATTTGACAATACCTGATCTAAAGTGTTCATTAGCCTAGTAGGTACAGTAACCAACTGTGTCAGGAGACGCCCCTGGATTGCATCCAGGAGTTCTTGCTCCCTAGCACTGAAGGTGACTGGAATGCTCCAGTCAAACCCCAGCAAGTTGAAATCCCCCACGATGACCACCTCCCTTTTCTACATACCTTTTTGATTTGTCCCACTAACTCTCTGTCAAGCTCCTCAGACTGGGATGGTGGCCTGTATACCACCCCAAACCTCAATTTCCTACGCCTTGAGTCTAGGAGCTGTAACCAGATTGCCTCTGTTCTCCTCTCTTCTCCCTCATCCCTTGTGCATTTGATCCCGTCCCTCACATAGACTACCACCCCACCTCCCCTCCCCTTCCCTCCTTATGGTCCTTCCTGTATAATTTGTATCCTGGGATTGCCAGATCCCATTCCTGGTGCTCAGTTGCCCACATTTCTGTGACAGCTGCAATATCCACCCTCCACACTGCTAAGAGTGCTTGTAGCTCAGTCGATTTGTTTTTGCCTGCTCCTCCCTCTTTTCTGTCCACACCCCACTGCTTTTTATCACTATTGTCTCCTTGCACTTCCTTTTCTCCCTGATGTATCTGAAAAAGTCAGTGTGACCACCCTCCACAATGCCCCCTTCCCTTCACTAGCCTCCATCTCCTCCCTTCTACTCCCTCCTTTTTTGGCCCCCCATGTATCCCTATTTTGTCCCTCCCATGTATCCCTATGAAAAATTATACATTGGCAGAATAATCAGGAAATTAAAGGAACTGTTCCAGGAGCACATGAGGGACATTGTTAAAATGAGGTATCATAGCACAGTGGGTGATCATTTCTACATACATCATAACAGTGACACCAGTGGACTGAAAGTTGTGGGTTGTTGTTTTAGAAGTCCCAGGGGGAAAGACTTCAGTTCCATTTGCAAAAGGAAACCAGGTGGATATAATATAGCTTGATATATTAAGCCCACAATGTCATAAATAAATAGATTTCACATCTTTTCTGTGAAATGAGCAACAGAAACATTGAGGCTGTGTTGCTTTATTTCTCATCATTTATTTTCTCTCTTTTCATTTCTCTTACAGTTGAAATCTGAAAGCATATCCAGCACAGGAGTACCCGAGAGAGAGAGAAAAAAAAAAAGAGAAAACAAATGATTTAGAACATGGGATGCAAATTTCTTAGGAAGCTTCATCCTACAGTATGTCAACATGAATTTACAAAAAGGATTATCATTTTATGCTCATGACCTTTCAAGCATTGTTTCAGTACCATTCCCAGGGTTCATTTTCAATTCATATAACCTACTTGTTTACTACTCCTTCAAAGCAAACTCTTTTCTCTTTCTCCTATCTGTGAAGTTTTTTATAATATACACAATCACATTCTCCCACTTTTCTCCTTTTTTGTCCCTCTGTCCCCTTATTTCTCTCTCCCCCACTCCCTTACAACACACGCGTGACTGTAACATATGTGTTATCACAATGAAATACTTTGAATTCACCTGGACTTTTTACCTGTTTTTCTCATCTCAGTCCTTTTCTGTTATATAATATATAGTTATGAGGCTACTGTCACACAAGTCACCATTAGTTATGCTTTAACTTGAAAGTTTTATAATCCATGTTTTGTCTCATGTATTTATCCACAGTAAGGCTTGGTTACTTGTAGAAAATGTATTTTTTTCTTAGTATTTTTGAATTTTGGATACTTGTGTCTCAAATGGGAGGGGGCAGCATTTCTTTGAATTCCAATTACATTGCTAATCTTGGGTATAGACAGTGGATAAAGATCAGACTGGATTTTGAATTGACAAATTTTGGGCTCTATTCATGCTTCTTTGTTATATCTTGCACCTAGTCCCTACCTCTTTTTGACTGGCTGCTTAGCCCTTAAATAAAAGTATACTTTGCTTTGTTTAGTCTGGGAATTTTGACATATAGATTTTCCTGTGTATGGTACTCCTTTACCAACCCCACCACCTTAAACTTCACAGCTTTTCTACATACTATTGGTGCTGGTTTGATATACATTTTTAATGCACTATCACTATGCTATGTCTGAACTGCTATTACTGACACTGACACATTAATGTTTGTGTAGAAAAACAGACATCTAAGTGTCTGACTCCACCCCTTGATGAAATCTCAGTGTGAGGTGAAGCACTGGGGTAGTTGGAGCCACCCCAATGATGTATAATTAGAAATATATTGTAGCAGCCATGCCTTTGCTGCTTATCAGTTTTGTTCAGTGCTACCATCCTGTGTTGTGGATATGGCTGGACACTTTGTTGACTTATTGTTGGTTTTCTTGCCATTTTCTATTTTGGCATTAAAGAAAAGGCATTCAGATTTTGACAACAGAGTTGTCGATGTCCAACACAGCGACAGAAATTTGCCCACAGTTGCATCGCCTGGCAAATCTGTTGACTGACTGCCATGGTGCCCCATGCACTGGGGCACATTTAGACTGTTTGCAGGGGGCATCACCACCAGCACCCACCATGTAGGGGGCTCTGACCCCCGCACCCACCAGGCTTATATATAATCAACTCCAGGAGGGGGTGTTTACTGGGGATAGCAGCCAACACTGGGAGTCACTGTAGCCATACAGTGCTCCCACAACCCATTCGATAACTGAGGATGTCGAATGGGTTGCTGTTGCTGTGTTAGTTTTGCTGTTTTGGTTTAGATAAAACAGCGGTATACCCTGTGGGGAAAAGGTTTTGCTGCATAAGATCAGGTAGACTGTAATTGTTTAGGCATTTTAGAAGAGACTCGCGATAATAAGTTTGTATGTCTATAAGAGTCAGAAGAAAAAATGTCTCAGTAATGGATTTTATCAGAAACTGCTAGCATACATGATATCAGTTAGCCTCATATTGCATGTTAAAATGCTGCAGGAGTATAAATGCTTCCAGAATCTATATATGTAAAAATATATGCAGCACTCATCTATGCATGAAACTTCTAGGCTTGTCTATGCAACAAGAAAATATTCTAATGATTCATGTTCCACTTCACCTGTAAAGACTTCAGTTGTGTGAAATTTCTTCAGTAAAGATTTAGCATATAATTAGATTCAGCAGACAGGAGTAAATTAGAAAAAGTAGTGATGTTAAGGAACTTGGTTGGTAAATAAGAAAGGTCTAATTATAACATCGGTGATAATGATTCATTAAGAATAGGTTAACCAACTATCAAATCTTGCTTTTAAAATTTCTAAAATAAGGTTACTGCAATTGTGCATATTTTCCTCACAGATTCTGATAAATAATCTACATTTATATTTAGCATGATTTTACTAGAAGGGGCTAGTAAATCAAATACTATATGTTGCACATTATAGTTTACATACATTGGTTTGATTTCTGTACACCCCAAAACAAATTTGACTTAATAATGGAATGACAGTTGTGCAGCTGTTCTGCCCCCCCCAAAAAAAAATGACATCAAAGGTAACATATTAATGGTTGTTATTTTTTATAAGATTAGATTTTTATGTCAACATTACTTAAGGTGTCATCATATGCCATTTATATAATGCAATGCATACTGTATGTCTTATGCTCATTTCAGGTACTCTGTACTATTTGATGGTGTAGGCTGTTTGGCCCACTAGTCCTTTAATAAAAATACAGAAAGAAACTAACAAACATGATAAATTGTAAAGACTGTTAACTAGTATAAAAAGTTGCTTTAGCTAATATATCTTTTGTTATTAACAGTCTTGTAGAAACTGCCTGCCCTGATGAAATGGATTATCTTGAAATGTTGGCAGTTATTTTCAATGCAGCACTGAAGCCTGCTTTGTTGTTTACGTTTTCAATAAAGCAAGGATGTAAGGCAAATATTTGATTGAGTGTGTCTAGTTTTCAATAACTCCTGAGAATTTTACCTACTCTGCAAAGGACAGCAAGTTATGTTCTCTATCATCCCACTGAATTGCAAAGCCCTATCAAGCCCTTACATTTGTAGCGTGTATCTGTTTGCCAGAGCACCAGCTGTCAAGGGGTAAACTTTTTTTCTGTACTGCACTACAATAATGGAGAAACCATAATAGAGCAAAATATAATCCCCCTACCACATCAGCTGTTCTTCCTTTTTCTCTCTCTCTCTCTCTCTTTCTTATTAACTTCTAAAGCAGCTTTTTGACAGAATACCAGAAAAAGTTCCATGTGCAATTATACTTAACATCTTAGTTGGGAACTGGTTGGACAAGGCAGGCCTCAACTTCTGTGAGCCTGTTCAACTTTCAGAGGTCCACTCCAGCTAGGTGCACTGAGCCACAGCCGAAAGTCCCAGAGAAAGTCTTCCATACATTGCCGCTCCATTCCCTCCAGAGCACCCCAAATCCTCAGGTTATTTCAGTAGTCCAAGTTCTTCTAGTTCTGCCCCAGAGGGTTTGCCTGTTTTCCTCATGGTCAATGAGGCGCTAAAAGATTTGATAGGTTTTTGGTCCCCTTATTTTTCTCTCACTGATCTGATCACGCTGAGCTCCCTAACTGCCTGATCTTACCCCAGCCTCTTGCCTGGTATCCCTCTCTCCCACCACCCACTGCTCAGTTTCTTCACCCTCCTCCCCTTACTACCCTCTCCTACCTCCCTAATACTTTTGACTACTCTCATTCCCTTCCCTATCCCTTCTACCCACTCACCTGCTCATTCCTTCTGCCACCCATTCCCCCTCTCCTTCACTCTCCTAGGTCTTATTTCTCCAACCCCTAGCAGACTTGCAAACACCCTTTAGTGAACTGGCTGGTCAGTACCTTCCCATACTCTCCATTCCAAATCGCTTGGCCTGCTCTTCTTCTCCTCGCTTTGGTACAAACACACTATTCAGCCTCTCTCTATCTGTATATTTCTCCACTATCCCTCTCCCATCATACAGTTTGGACACCTCCACCTTCCTTAACTACAGAGCAGTACTGCTTCCATTAAGTTTATTTCCCCTTTCCACCTCTGTCTAATCTCTCACCAACCATCCTTGCCCTCTCCCATGTTGAAATTCTCCCAGTCCTCTCTTGTCACCTCTTAGTACTCTACCTCTCTCCTGTCCCCTCCCCCCTTTTCCTCCTAAATGTCCTCAATCTCTCTTCCTCAGTGCTGATCCCCCCAAGCCACCCACTATCACTCCCTCCACTCTTCCCACATCTCCCCCTTCTCCCCCTCTCCCCTTATCCTCCCCCACCACTCTATCATTATGCTCCACACTGGTTTTCTATCTTCCTACTCCCTCAATTTTGAGCTCCTTCACCCGCTTTGTTTTCCCTTTCCTCCTCCATCCAGACCTAAACCCACTCATCGTTTTAGAGCACAAAGGTCTCACCACAATCTCCTCCTCCTCTTTGTCCTCCTCCTCATGGCAGGGAATGTTCAGCCCTGGCCCATCCCTTCCCCCTCTCCTACTTGACTGCCTAAAGGTCTGAGACTTTTCCACCTCAATGCAAGGAGTTTGCTCCCCAAGTTTGACTTCCTTAAAGTCTGGGTCTCACAACACTCCCCTGACCAACTCTGCATTTTCTGAAACCTTGCTTTCCTCTACAGTTCCTGACTCCCAAGTAATTCTCCTGGACTTCAACATCATTCTCCAGGCCCACAGCAAATGAAGTGGTGGGGTAGCTATTTACGTTAGCTATAACCTATTTTGTTCCATCTCTCTTTGTGAATCTCTCTCTCCTCCTCTCACAAACTCCTCCTTGTAAGCTTCAAGTTACTATCCTCCATCACCATCTCTGCTGGTGTGATATACGCATCTCCCCAAATCTCTCCTCCCTCCCTTTCTTTTTGACACCATCTCCTCCCTTGTTTTTCTAGTCTCCTCTGGTGAATGTATCCTTCTCAGGGACTTTAACTTTAACCATAACTGGTCCTTCCCAATCCTCAGGCCCATGTTTGATAAGACAGAGTCCCTAAACCTTTCTCAACTAATCAAGGAACCCACTCAGCCTAACCCACTCTCCCCCAACCACACTCTTCTGGACTGGGTGCTCTCCTCTCACCCCCACTGCATTGTTGCTGCCTGTACTCTCCCTGATGCTGTCAGTGACCATGACATATTATGACAGAAAAGTGAGTCTTTCACACTATCCACCTAACTACCTCTGGCTCAGGTCCCTCAGGTCTGTAAATACAGATGCCCTCCTATGCAACCTCTTCTCTTCTAATTGGTCTCTCGTCTACTCTGCCCCTGATATTGATTTGTCTCTCTCCCTCTTTTTCTCTATCCTATTACAAGGTCTGGAACCCCTCCCCCCAAGAAGATACAGGGTCTGATGCTCCCACCACCCTTGGATATCAGCTGACATCGTCCAGCTATGCAAGTCCTGAGATCTCACCTGGGCGCTCTAGAAATCCTCCCTCTCCCTCTCCCCCTCTGATCTGCACTTCTGTAGGTCCTTAAGAAACTCTTGTACAAAGGCTATTAGAGCAGGGAAAGCCCAATATTTCAAATCTACCCTCTAACACAACAAACTCACCTTTCAATTTCTGGAGGGTTCTCCACTCCCTTGTTGATACCCCCTCCCAACCCCCCACTGTGCCACTTGATGGTTCACCAGTCTTGGACACCTCCTCCATTGCTTCTATACTCAACTCCTTTTTCACTATATGTGCCCTTCCCACTAACCCGACCCCTGAGATGCCTGCCTCTCCAAACCCCTCTTCAACAAATGGCTTCTGTTTCTTTCCCATTTCCATGCATCAAGTTCTCCTTGCCCTCGGTTCTCTCAACCCCTCAGAATCCATTCCGGATGGCATTAACCCCACACTTCTCTGGATCTCTGCTTCTGCCATTGCTCTACCTCTCTCCTATCTACTGAACCTCTCTTTCACACTTGGCACAGTTCTCTAGGCATGGAAGTAAGTTGCCAGGTGCTCCCCCTTCACACAGGGAGTGACCCCTCTGCTCCTGGCTACTACAGACCTATCTCACTCCTCCCCTCCTTGACTAAAATACAAGAGTCCCTTGTATTTACTAGACTTATGGATTACCTTACCTCCTCTCTCCTTTTCAATCTGACTTTAGAAAGAATCATTCTACTGTTTCTTCTCTCCTCCATGTCACTGATTCTATACTCGCCGGCATGGACCAGAGACACATCACAGCAACCATCCATCATCACTGACCTTGTTAAAGCTTTTGGTTCAGTGTCTCATCCATTACTCTTAATCAAACTTCACTCTGCAGGTCTATCTAGTCAGGTTGTGGACTGGTTTTGGTCTTACCTCATGAGCTACATGCAACGTGCTGAGGTTGGAGGCATCTTGCCCCCCCCCAGCAGGTGTCCCTGAAGGCTTCATTCTGGGTCCTGTCATTTTCTCTGTCTTTCTGAATGACCTTCCCTCCATTTGTGTCTCTACCCATATCCATACGTACACTGACAACACAGTCATCTACACCTTTGGACCTTCAACCCCAGTTGTGGAGTCCCCAGTACAGAGTGACTTACTTAGGGTTCTATGTTGGTTCCAGGCAAATCAGCTTAAGGTAAACACTAAGAAGACTGTGTCCATGACTTTCAGCACTGCTCAGAAGCTTGCCAGGCTTTCTCCCACTCCCCTCCTTTTCCACCCTTGATGGCACTGCACGTGACATTGTTCCCACCATCAAATGTCTCGGCATCTGGTTGGGCAGCTTACTCAATGTCTCTGTCCACATTGAGTCTGTCCTCACCAAACTACATCCCAAGCTTGGTGCCACGTATCAGAACAAGGACTGCCTCTCTCCTCAGGTCTGCCATGAGCTGCTGACAAAAATGATCCTCCCAGTCTTTGATTGTTCTGATGTGATCTGTGAATCTGCCCCTTTCTCATGCCTCTCCAGACTGGACTCCCTCTATAATGCCTTTTGCCATTTTGACTCTAACTCTCCACCCCGCACACACCCTCGCTGCCTCTACTCCTCCCTCTCTCTCCTAACTCTTCACTTATGTCAACAGCATCAATGTACCACTCATCTGCAAATTCTGGTTTGGCACCCTTCTCTCCTACTTCTCCTCACACCTCTCCCCTTCATCACTTTCTTTCTACCTGCTATGCTCCATAAACTCCTGTACCTTCTGTCACCGCCTTCCCCTTTCCAGTTCAGGGCAGACTGCTTTCTCCTATTGCTACCCCTTCCTCTGGAACACTCTACCAATCTCATTTCATCTAGCCCCATCTCTTCAAAACCTAAAATGTGTGCTATCTCTTAACCCTCATCCCTCTTGCTCCTTTCTATCCTCCTCTTGACACCCTGAGATGAGACTCTCACTATCTCCATTAATGGATTCCTTATGCACTGTATTATACCCCAAATGCTCTCTGTCTTGTGCTGGAACCTATAGCATATGTTTAATTTTCCTCTCTCTCTTCTTCATTTTTCTCTTTCTCTCCTGTCTATTATTTCAAGTTTTTATTATCCTATGCCTCTACCAGTTTTCCTGTGTTATACTCATAAGTTACTCCAACCCTATTCGCTCACATAATTGAATTTTCAAATATCTTGTAATGTTCTCTCAGTCTCCCCTCATGCAATCTTCCCCCAGTGGGCCTTGCCTTACTCAAACTCTACCAGTCTGTCCCCGCTCCCCTTATATATTGTAAATCAGTAAATTATACCAATGTACTGTACTGCTGTCTTATTCCCTCACTGTAGTCATACCAATATCGTTGCCCACTGTAACACACTTTATATTGTTGTTCTTAGATTCAGTTGTTGTAACTTCCTCTTGTTTTGTTCCCCCACTCCCCCTTCCCTGAGCTGCACCTGGAAATGAGCCTTGGCTCAGTGTGCCTTTCCCGGTTACCAAACTTTTAAATAAATAAAATAAATAGATGGAGTTCTTCTGCAATTTGAACCATCGCAGTGCTGACTCTGTCTCCAGTGCTTGAATTTGGCAGAGTTGGAGGTAAGTGAATTTTTCAGACTTGCCAGGTCTGCCAACATTGTTTGTAACAGAAGGTATATGTAGTCCAGGGTCATTTTCTTCACTGATGTCATTTCTGCCACTTATGGACACTGAAATGTACCATAGGGTATGATTGATGATAACTACCAACCAGAGACGTTCAAATGAAAAACACGCAAATATCCACGTAGTGTTGTATGACTGATATTTCCAGCAGCTTTTGCCAGTAACAGATTAGAGTTGGTGGAGGATGCAGTAGGTCACAGTGAAAGCTGTCTCTAAGCACTGAGGTTAAGTGACCATCTTGGACAATGTCTCAACAGCGCAGCCTTTTAACTGCATTTTGTGTACTGTAGCATATGGATAGTTTATGTTAAATAGTAGCTACTTTAAACAACCAGAAACCATGTTTAACAAGCAACGTCTGCTATTAACAAGCAGCTGCTGTGCAGCAGTAGCTTTTAAGATCAGCATCAGCTGACATTGTCATGTGACTGTTTCAGCCAATCATTTTGCAAGTTACTATCCAAGGGTTTAATAAAATAGATTATTGTACCTTGGAATACTGTTATGTTGTCCTGAGATTGGTGTAAACCAAGCTGCATAACAGTATTTAGTAGGACCTATTGCTCTGCTTTTTCCTAGCAACTGGCAAACATTTCTGATTATGGGCTATGGGTTTAAAATTACTAACAGCCATTGACTCACACATGCTTGCACCTTCATGCCAACAATTCAGATAAGATATTCGACAGAGCAGGGGTTCTCTCTGAGCCCTCGGAGTCCATCCCTATCATGCACAGCTGCAAAGTACACAAATTGTCCACATTTGCACCCCCAGAGTAACAGAGCTGAGAAGTAGACCAGGAAGCTGTGAATCATGGTCACACTGAGCTTCAATATTTTGAGCCTCCTTATGTCCCCTATTTTCCTTCATTAATTGAATTAATTGAATGGACACCTCTGCATGTGCCTACATAACAAACCAGATGACCAAATCTACACCTGAGTTATGAAACAGTCAGTGGATCCAAACCTTGAGGAGAGTCCACCTAGTCAGGCAGTAGTTGTGCACTACAACCAATGGATGCTCTGCACCAAGCTGGAGGGGGTGCGTGGAAGAATCACATCCCCTGCCTGTGCCTCTGCACCCCATGGACAGGTGTGCCCAGACTGGCATTCAGCAATGCCAGCCACCTGTCCATGGCTCCCCCCCCCCAGCATGCTAGACTCCACAGGGCAGCAGGGGGAGGAGTCATCATCCCAGGATGGTATACAATGGGATGCCTCCCTAGGACCCATAGTGGGTTCGGGGCCGTGCATACCAATTATAGGCACCTGAACCCATGCAGCAACAACCCGTACTGGTGCCACCACACCCGGACTTGCTGGGCACTCACCCATCCAGCTGCCCCTGCTGCTTCCTGCTGCTCAGCAATTAGGGGCAGCATGGTGTGTCCTGTCCCGGTTCCCCAATGACCGATAGCCTGAGTTTGTGGGTGCGCACAGTGGGTTACGGCAGGGTCTACTCTGGCATACCCTGTACCACCCACCGCACCCATGCAGCCAGCATTACGTGGGTTAGTGAATCCTATGTAGAGCTGGCACAGTCATGAAAATGTTCTCATGGGGCTGTCCACTGATGAGGGGGTATGGTGTGGTGGGGTCTGCATGCCCCCCCTGTTGGGCATGCCGCATGGGGGTCAGTGGGTGTGGAGTGGCTATGAGCCCAAGATATGCATATGTAGCCACTCTACCCCATTAGTGCATAGTGCCGTAAGTGAGCAGAGCTCATGTCTTGCAGTCCCTTTCAAATGAGAGGGACAGAAGCTACAGATTAATGTGAGGGAGACTGAGGTTACAGAACTGGGAACGGTTGTATTCAGAGATCTGGTAACTCTAACTGTTGAGCACAATACATGGACATACCTCAGCAGGGCTGTACGTAATTGTGTCTATCAAAATAATAAAATAAAAAGTACAGGACATTCTCAGCAAGGTAATCTGTTCTCACAAAATGTAATACAGATTTCACTTCATAGTCTCTAGGAACTAAAAGACCAGGTTTGCTAAAAAAATACATTTGACCAAATGTTTCAGAATAAAGCAGAAAGAAAATGCCCTCTCAGGATGATTTATTGAACTCAAGCAGTCATATTACCTGAAAACTTTGGCTTTGGGCAATATATCTATTGTGCTATCAGTCAATAGATTATTCCTCAGGGCAATATGTTTTTCATGCAAATGTAACAATTGTCTCTCTTTCTCACCTGCTTAACTGACAAATTTTACAAGCTCAGCAATGTCCACAGTCTCCACCAGATACAGCAGAAGAAGTAATTTTCAGATTCCAAAAAATGTAAACAGTAATTTAAGTAACAAAAATACATTATGTATACAGGAACTATGTATGTTTATACTCTAGTTGAAGGAAAGGGTGTTGTCCATGTGGATGCCAAGATATTTAAAGGATGATACTTGTTCTATGACATCACCCTTTGGGCTAAAGATGGTCAAAGGGTCATACTTCCTCTTTGAGTGTGGGAGTAAGAAGTGCATGAGTTTAGTTTTTTTTAATAGTTCAGGAGGAGTCGGATTTGAGAGAACCAGGTCTCAAGCTTTCTGAGACTATGTTGTAGGTTATCAGCTATTTCAGATGGGTCATTGCCTGGCACGGAGATAACTGCATCATCCGTGTAAAGCAGTATCTTAGCAGGGCAGGCACTGGGCAGTGAGTTTATCAAAAGGCTGAAGATTAGGGGACCCCCAGTGTTACCTCCCTTGGGTCAGATGTAACCCCACTGATTCTCACGCATTGTCATCTTTGTGACAAGTAGCTGGTAAACCAGGAGACAGTGTCACTAGACAGGCCTAGCAAAAAAGGTTATCAAGGAGGATATGATCATTCACAGTATCGAAAGCTTTAATGAGATCTATGAAGATGGACACCACTCTCTTACCGGTGTCTAAAGGTTCATATAGGTGTATGATGTATTAATGTATAATGTCCTATTGCCCAACAGGCTAATTGAAACCCTACTACTTGTAAGTCCAATGAATGACTGATACTGTCTAAATATTCTTACTAGTAAATAGAGCAAAATTGAAAAGTTATTAAATGTTGAATGCTTTTGGGGTTGATTTGTTTTAGTAAAAATATTAAGATGAGGATTTTTTTTATTTGATTAATAGCTTTCTTTAAACTATAACTGAAACTGGGGGGTGTCTGGTTGAAGGACTCAGCAATCAACTTTAATAATTAGAGTGAGCCTCTATAGAAACATTGACTTTCAAAGTTTCAAACCAATAAACATCCACAATGCTATAAAATGTAGTCAAAAATGTGAGGTATTAACAAATTCCAACTAAGCTCAAACTGTTCAACTTTCTTGAGTTCAATGCAAATTATTCATATGAATATACGAAATTGCCAGCAGATAAAGGCTTTATGGTCTATCAAGTCTGCTTTATTGTGCAGCTAGCAGCCTTTATACTGCAGCTGCCCTTCCCTCCCCTCCTGCCCTCCAGCGACCTTCCTCTTTACCCTGTCCCATCCCCTTTTGAAGCAGCCCACTGTTCTATAGATACCACTTCCTCTGGCAATGCGTTCCACCCATACGCCACCCTCTCCATAAAAAAAGTGTCTCCTCATTTCCCTCCTAAACCTCCCCCTTCCAATCTCAGATCATGCCCTCAAGTATCCCTCCCCATCCTTAATTTGAAAAGCCCCCTCCATGCCCATTTTATTTATTCCTTTCATGTACCTAAAGGTTTCAATCATACTCCCCCATTCATCCTCTCCTCTAGGGAGTACATGTTTAACTCCATCAGCCTGCTCTCATAGGGAAAGTCCCCTAGCCCCTGGATCATTTTTGTTGCCTTGTACTGCACCCCTTCCAGAGACCTAATGTCCTTCTTAAGGTATGGTCACCAGAACTGCACAGAGTACTCCAGGAGTGGTCTAACCGGTGACCTGTATAGCAGCAGGATCACCTCTCCCCTCCTGGAGGATATGCCTCTGTCAATTCAACCCAGCATCCTGTTGGCCTTTGCAGCTGTCTTTCTACATTTTGCTGAGTTGTTCATTGCTCCCATTGTGATGGTCCCTGGATACTTCTCCTCTATTGTCTTGGCAAGTTGAATCTCTCCCCCCCCCCCAGCTGGTAGCTCCTACTTTCATTTTGGGCACTGAAATGTAGAACCTTGCATTTCTTGGCATTGAACCCCAGCTGCCAAGTGTCCAACTAGTCCTCCAATTTTGCCAGATCGTCTTGCAACCCCTGTCACCCTTCTAAGTCATCCACTACTGCTTCTGTCTTAGTATCATCTGCAAACAGACTGATCTTGCTCTTGATGTCTATTGAGATGTCTGCTATGAAGATCCCAAACAACACCTGCCCTAGTACAGAGCCCTGTGGCACTCCACTTGTCACTGCCTGGGAGATGAGAGCTCCCCTTCCACCACCAACCTCTGCTGTCTCCCTTGCAGCCAGTTCACTACCCATCCCACCATCTTTGCCCCCGCCCCTGTGCCTTCCGGCTTACTTCCTAGCCTCCCATGTGGTACCACATCGAATGCCGTACTGAAGCCAAGGTACAGGACATCCACTGTATGGCATCTATCTAATTGCCTGGTTACCCAGTCATAGTACTCCACCAGGTTGGTCTGACAGGATCTGCCAGAAACAAACCCATACTGTCTGCTGTTTTGCAGCCCATTAGCCTCTAGGAGGGAAACCAGCCTCTTCCTCAGGATTGTCTCCATCAGCTTCCCCATGATGGATGTGAGGCTTACCTGTCTCTAGTTCCCTGGGTCATCCTTGGGTCCGCTCTTGTGGAGGGGTACCACATGCACCATCCTCCAGTCCTGAGGTACACTCCCCGAGTCCAGAGAGGCATTGAACAGGTCTGCCAAGGGTTCTGTTAGGATTCCTACCAGCTCCTTCAGCACCTTGGGGTGTATGCTATCTGGTGCTGGTGCCTTGTCCACCCTCAGTGCACTCAAGCCCTCCAGTACTCTTCCACTGGGACTTCCACATCTTTCACCTCTCCTCTCCGGGCCCACCTTCCCACACCCCCTTGGGTCCAGCTCCCACTCTCTCTTTAATAAATACTGAGCAGAAGTACTTGTTTGATGCTTCTGCCTGTTTTGCCCCTGTTTCCTCCCACCCCATCCTTCTTTATCCTTACCGTTTGGTCCTTACAACTGCTTTTCTCCCTGATGTACCTAAAGAAGTTCTTCTCCCCCTCTTTGATGCCATGTGTTAGCTTGAGTTCCCTGGTCATCTTGGCAGACCTGACTGCCATTGTCACCTCCCTCAACTCCTTCAGATATTCCTCTTTGTCCTCCCCCTCCCTGTTTTTTTGTACCTTCTAAACGCAGCTCTTTTCTTCCTTACTTTTTCCATGACCCCCCCTGTTTACCCAGCTAGGCTTCTTCATCCTAGTCCTCTTACTCTGGACCCTTGTACATGTTAGTGTTGCCTCCTCAACTCCCTGTTTAATGATCTCCCATTTCTGGTTAGCATCCATGTTTGGATGGATCCTGGACAGATACCCCTGTGCTATTTCCCTCATCCTCCTGAAGTCAGCCCTCCTGAAGTCTAATACCCTTGTGTCCATTCCTACTCCCCCTTTCCCCATGTTTATCATGAACCACACCAAGTGGTGGTCACTCCCCGCCAGTGGTTCCTCCACTCCAGCTCACTCACAAACTCACCATACACCAGAACAAGGTCTAGGGTGTTCCCGAACCATGTTGGCTTATTGACCATCTGCAATAGGAAGCTGTCCTGGAAGTCATCCAGAAGTACCTGCTCCCTCCTGTTTGTGGTGGCTGGGGTACCCCAATCCACTCCCAGCAGGTGAAGTCCCCCACAGTCACCTTGCTGCCCCTCTCACAGGTCCTCCTGATCTGTCCCACTAGTTCCCTGTCTAACTCCTCAGTCTCAAAGGGTGGCCTGTACACCACTCCCATCCTGAGGGTCCAATGTTTGGAGTCCTGGAGCTGCACCCATAATGACTCTGTGCTGTCCTACTCCCCTTCCTCCCTGACACACTTCAGTCCTTCCCTCACATACAGTGCCACACCCCCTCCTTTTCCTTTTATCCTGTCCCTCCAAAATATCTTACACCCTGGTACTGCTATGTACCAGTCATGGTAGTGGGTGGCCCGTGTTTTGGTGATGGCTGCGATATTCACCTCCCCATCTGCCATGAGAGCCTGTAACTCTGCTATTTTGTTCCCTAGACTCCTAGCATTCAAGATTACCACCCTCCACCCTGCTTCCTCCCCCCCTCCCTACTTGCTCTCCCTTTCTAGCATCCCCCCGACCTCCCCCTCAGTCCCTTGCTGATGGTATGGGGCGGTAAGTTTGGTCAGCTTCCCTCCCTGTGGATCCTACCTGACTCCTGCCAACTTGCCACTCCACTCTTCTAGTTTAAATTCTCATTCTGTGCTAAGTATTCCCGCAGTTTCTGTTTCAATATCCTCCTTCCCTCCTCACTTAAGTGTAGCCTATCTTTAACGTAGAGATCACTGTCCTCCCAGGTCCTTCCCCACCCACCCCCTCACCAGCCAATGCCCTTTGGATTGACACCATTCTCTTAGTCATGTTCTAAATCCCTCAATCTTCAGCTTCCTTGCCATGCTCACCCTGGGTACTGGAAGCACCTCTGAGAAAGTTACTGATCTTCCTGCCTCCTCATAAATTAGCCCCAGCTCCTCAAACCTCCTCTAGACTACATCTGCCATATTTCCCACCAGGTCATTTGTTTCCAAATGCAGAACTATGTGAGGTTTCTCCCTACCCCTCCTAGTATACTTCAGAACAGATTGACCCACCCTTTCCATTGTTGTGCTTGGCTTGACCTCCACCCATATGTGACTATGCCTCTCCCCCTTGCTTCCCCATCTGATCCCTTTCAGAACTGAGTCTCCCAGCACTAGGTTCCCACCCCCGTTTTTATGTTCTACTTGTCTTGTCCTTCCTTTATCATGTCCCCTTCCTCTCCACTCCTCCTGCGCAGTTGTTCCCCCTTCTGCTCCTGCTATAATTTCCCCTGTCTCTGTTCTGCCCTCCTTCTCCCCTTTCTCCTCTGATTTTACCTACCCTCTCCACTGGGTTCCACCTGCCTCCTGCCCCTGATGCATCCCTACCCCTTTCTTCTCATACCTCCCCATCCCCCCTTCCCAAGAACCTCCCTTACTTGACCTAGCCCCCATATTTCTTCAACCCCCTGGCCCCGCCTCCCATTCCCCTCTCACCTGGTCTGTCATCAGCTCCTCTGCTCAGCACTCTCCCTAACACATCCCCAATTCTGCCAGTACTACAAACCAATTTTTCCATGTTCATTCACTATAACCTATTTCCTCCTTCCTTCCTTCCTTCCTTCCTTCCTTCCTTCCTTCCTTCCTTCCTTCCTTCCTTCCTTCCTTCCGCTCGCCACCCCACAACTGCTGATTCTGTGACTGTTAGATTCCTTCTTCCCTCCCATCCTCCATTCCTCCCTTTTCCCACCCTTGTTTGTCCTCTGAACTGGGACCCCCTGTCTCCTTCCCCCATCTGCCACCTTTTTCCCTCTCCTCCCCCTCTTTGATCTGTCCTCCCCTTCAGTTACCCTCCTTCCCTTCCCAGCCACTGAGTTGTCCTCCATTGCAGCCTGCATTCCCCTCCTAAGCTCTGTTTATAAATAGCTGATCTCGTTCCTAAGCTGCCTTAGTTGCCTGCACACCAAACACTCTCCCACTCTCCATGAAATTTTCAGAAAGATTGAAACTCCTCAGTTGTTGCAGCCTACTACCTTTCCTGTATCACTTTTTTTGCCCACCAGTGTCCCCCTCATTTTCAGGAGAAGGATGCCCATACCACCCACTTGACCTCTCCCATCCACCTTTTCCAGTTCTGCCCATGGTTCCCTTAGTTCTCTGATACCTTACCATCATTTAAAAGTTAGCCAACCAACAAAGCTTGCTCCACCAATAAGTGCAGTCTGTCCCCTAAGCACAACCAAAAGCAATATGCCCTTAAATCTTAGTTACACTTCAGTAGTACAGCAGTTCCTAACCTATAATCACTGTGCCAAACATATCAGTACTGGGGTTTCCAAAAATACCCTGCTAACACAAACAATATAGGATGTATTTGTAAGCAATAATTCCTGTGTCAAACATTTCAACATTTGCTCTAACCTCACCTAGTAAGATACAATGCAATAACTGTATAGCATATGTTGCTGTTCTTTAGCATTATCTTCTACCTGGTGTATCAGTCTTCTCCTGTATATTCTTCCTAGTTATCAGAAGTGCTATGACTCATATCCTGTGATGTAACAGGATATGATATGGGGGTTAATGGGAATAAATGAGAAGTGAGCCTTGGGGTGGGATTAGACACTGGCCTCCTCGAGCAACAATCAGGCTAACAGTGCTCAGAGAACTAGAGCTCCATTTGGTTCCCTGAGAAAGCAGTAGTATCTAGATATTTGTACTTCAGGTGTGCCTCAGTTACTAACTGCTTCTGGGGGGAGGGGAGCAAGTTTGCTCAACAGCCTCCCAAAAATCCCCTGAGCTGCCCTGAAGTCAGACACAAATGCTGCTGTTTTTAACTAATATCTGACTCTACAACTATGCCGTGTACCTGCAATAAAAAGGAAACAGTAAAGAAAGCAAAGCAGGTCTAGCAAGAAATCTTAAACTCTGTTAACTTAGAGAAGCACTTTCTGTTCCTCTATGTATTCCAAAAAATGTCCTAACAAACCTTAAAATACTATAACAGAATACCTAGGGAAAAAAGGCTAATAATCCCAACACCTGGAAGAACAAAAAACAAAATATGTATATATAAATATGAAAGAACCCCAGAAACAAGGAACTTTCCTTTCCTTCCCTTTCCGGCTGAAGCCCTCAGCTGTCCCTGGCTTCCTCCCTTCCCTCAAAATACTGGTTCAAAAATTTTCTTTTGAAAATATCTAAAACTAACAT
This sequence comes from Neoceratodus forsteri, assembly GCA_016271365.2. Taxonomy (NCBI): domain Eukaryota; kingdom Metazoa; phylum Chordata; order Ceratodontiformes; family Ceratodontidae; genus Neoceratodus; species Neoceratodus forsteri. The sequence goes on along the minus strand of JADMNL010000023.1, from coordinate 622,333,268 downwards.
TACACAATGGGCTTACTGTTTTGTTTACCTATGTTTTGCTTACTTTATGTCCTGAAAAGCGTTAGTGAAACAAAGCTTCTTGATTGACTGTAAGCATTCTATTAGACCTATGTTAAACTTATGCAGACCTACAGTATATGCCTAAACCTCTAGACCCCAATCAAATCTTAAACAGATACTGTAAGATGCTTTTAAAATATCCATTTTTATGGCTGTATGGGCAGATCCATGCTGATGTATTGTAATTACTAAGTAGAGAAAGGGGGATCTGGAAGCATGTGACCGGATACTTAGACTGTCTCCTTCCACTACTGGAATTCAAGCACATGCAGTCCTCTCCATTAATCACAGTGCTATTTTTTTGTTGCTCCCCTCCCTTCTGACATGCACTATTTTGTTGCTCCCTCAGTCATTTCCAATTCAATTCCTGTTGTAATCATCATGATTCAGCTAGTCTTTATGGCTACACAAAACAAAGTCTGCTTCCACCCATTCTCTCTCCCTCCCCTGTGGCATTTCAGTTATCGGATTCTTAGTCTTTATGGCTACCCAAAAAATGTCTGTTCGGTGCTTCCTCCCTTTATCTCTCTCTCCCTCTTTCCTGCTGCATTTCAAAAAAATGACTTCTAGTCAAGTTCATCATTTAAGCCCAATGGTTTCAATGTTTTTAAATCAAAAATCCATTTTGATTCTTTTCGAAGAAGGGTCTAATGTTTTTTCTAGTCATCTGTCTAGATGTTCCAGGACTAGAGGGCATGGGATGAAGTTGGAGGGAGGACGATTCAGAGGAAACATGAGAAAGAATTTCTTCACAGAACGGGTGGTGGACAAGTGGAACACCCTGCCAGAGGAAGTGGTGGGGGCTGAAACAATCACGGGATTTAAGAATGCATGGGATAGACATAAAGGAATTCTGGAGGTCAGGGGTAAGGTGCAACAGACTTCTAGGAAAACAAACTGAACTTACAAGCTCAAATGGGCAGACTGGGTGGGCCATAGGCCCTTACCTGCCGACACTGTCTATTTATCTATGTATCTATGTATCTTTCCCCAACCACTCACCTACTTCCCCAATCTCAAAACTCTTATCATAATCAGGCTTGCCAATAAAAGGCAGGCCAGTTTGTCTAATGTCCTCCTGCCAGAAAAGCAAAGGGGGAAGGGGATCGGAGAGGGAAGGGGGATGGGATGTCAGAAAGGGTGTCAGAGAGGGTCAAATGACTAGGGACAGGAGAGCTTTCCAATTGGTCAAGGGGAAGGGCCAGAGAAGGTGGCTGGGAGGTGGGGCCTGCTTGGGCTATGTAAGAGCATGCAGAGCGTTGGGTCTCCCTGTTTTTGCTGGGATAATGATTCCCCACCCACCCTGCACTAAGTAGAGAGGTTTGCTGCTGGCTGGCACTGCACGAGAAGTTGAGGGTATAAAATACGGTCCCCATTGGACCCCTGGAACAGGGGTGGTGAGCTGCATGAGGCAGCCTATGGACCAGGGGCTGGTGGGTTGATGGTGGTGGGGCAAACAGACAGCCCACAGAAAGGAGAAAAGGACAAGAAAAGGAGGAAAAGGGAAAAGGGGAACAGAATGGGGAAAAGGGGTGGGAGGGGGTAGGCAGCATGGGCTGGGGGGCAGAGGAACCCAGGCATGGAAGTAGAGAGGGGAGGGATAGATACCAGGGTAGGATCACATGTCCAGACCTAGTGGGGTATGTAATGGGAACTGGCTCTGTGTGGGTTGGGCCCGGGTAAGTGGGGGTACCTGGTTCTGGTGATGATGGAGGGGGCGGATCAGATGGTGTCTGAACCCGAAAGCGCTACAAGCAAGGAGGAGAGGATCCAGTTGGCAGAAGGTTTCCAGAAAGAAGAAACAGAATGAATCATTGTGGTGGTACTGTACTGTACTGTACTGTATACTGTTGAAATTGAAGTTGGGAATGTAAAGATAACTAGCGTGCCTTTAATAAATATTGCCAGCATGCATCCAACAGAAATAGTTGTGGAGAGATTTATTTCTGGGAGGGGGATAAGAGGACAAATATATTGCCAGCATACAACACCTCATACTTTTGACAATACACTGCTATGTGATTATCAAGAGGAAGATACAATACTGTTTGGGCAGGACTGGAGAGAGTGGAAGTAGCCCAACAGATCGAAGTCCGACAGCTACCCCCCCACCCCAGTCTCTGCTCAACAGATTCTATGATGATACAGACTGCTGATCATAGCATCAGAGAGGAGGCACTGCTGGTGTTCTCTATGTCTCATCTGTTGCATTCTTAGTTAAATGCAAACAAGATGCAAATATTGCTTTAAATGCTGCAGTTCACCTTAAAAATTCTATTTTCCCAATAGACAGTGACCGGATTAATCATCTGTCTAAACTTCAACATTTCTAGTTATCATTTGGGTTGGCTGACTGAGAGAGCTGCAATATACTGAGAAGTCTGGCAGATTCACTAGCTGTGCAGTTAGTGGTGTTACTTTGATAAAACTCTGCAGTATGAGAGAACTGTGCAACATGAAAGAGATAAATCTGTGCAATAGTATTGTGATAATGTTAGATCGAGTGATACACCCATGCAATATTAATGTGCTAAAGCTGTGCAATATGATGAAAGATCAGTGTGAGGAAGCTATGTAACAGAGATTGGATAATATAGTAGAATATAACAAAAGTAATACAAGCTTGTTTAACGTAAGCATTGCTTTGCATCTAACAGCACACTTTTGGGAGCTTCACCTCAGGCTCTCAGCTACTTACTGAAGGTGTGATCTGAAAAGGCCTGCCCCCTCATTTTGGCATTCTGCTGTCAGGCAGTGAATCACCATTCCCCAACAACACAGAACCACCAGCAGCACTAGCGAGCAGTCGCAGGTCATCTCCAAGGCAAGAAAGGGGCAGTCAAGAAAAACACTCTGTTATCAGCAGCAGCAGTGCTCCATCCCCATCAGAATGAGTCTCCAACAAAAACCCTGTGACTCCTCCTTGCCTGCAGCCTCATTGTAAGTGGGAGAGTTGGAAAGGAGGAACCTTCAGATGTGCTGCACACTGCCTTGCTTGCTCATTTGCACACTCACACCGCATGCTACACCCTTCACTACTTGTGCTTCTGGCTTATGTCTGCAGGACAGGGGGAGGCTCCTTCTGCAAAACACTAACTATATTGCTGTGGAAGAGGGAGGGATGGGACATCGCTGTTGCCCACATGCACATCAAAGCTCCACCCCCCCCCCCGGGATCTGTAGAACTCTTATGACAGCAGGTGATATCACCCAGCATTGCCCTTCACTATTCAGAGATCCTATAGATATATACAAAGTGTATGCACCCCTATCCCCCACTGGCAGACTGGTCGCGACTCTAAGACAGCTGCTGTATCCCTTCGGTAATGAGCAAGCCAAGCTGGGGTGCTTATTTTTATTTTGGGGGAAGGGGCTTAGCTATAGGTCAGGGCGGTTGGGAGCAGTCATTACAAGTTTACAGAGAAAACTTGACTAACTTCAGGGGGGTCATTTTAGCTCCACAGGAGCACCTCTGCTGTTAGCATTCCTGATGAGAAGTGCCTTTTCACGTCCCACCTCGTAGGTTTTCCTGCTTTTGCCTAAAAAGAAACCTAGGTCTCTCTAAAAAATCTGATCTATAAAAATGGAGTAGGGCACATTTTTTTTAGGGGAGGAAGAGGAATAAACTTTTGCATTTCCTGAGTTCTAGCAAGCCAGATGTAAAAATAAGAAATACTGGGGGAGACGGGGTTGTCACAAAAACTAGCAACTTAAAATAAATATTGCATGGAACAAGCACAGACATTCTGGTAGAAAAACATGTTATCCAGCAGTGTACAGAGTACATAACGTTTGTTTGTTAAGAATATACGAACATTAATTGCAATTTTACAGTATTCTGGAAAAACCTATACAACTTGACAATTTCATTAATTTTCAGAATTTATCTCTGCTCATTCATTATCACTCAGAACATATGCATAAAGTCAGAGTTCTTTTTTGCAAATATTGTTGTAATAATGTTTGCTGTTGTATGTATGTATTTCCACTACCCTTTCCCCCGGATGCACTGAGATGAGCAACTTGTTGTTCAGTGCCTTTCCTGGTGAAACATTTCAATAAATAAATAAATGCTTTTTATTTTGAGATAATGTATGAAATAAACAAACAGAAAAAAGTATTTTGTACAGTCACATAACACATTTCATCATATAGTTTTAGTATCTCAATTCACTAGCTCTTTATGATAGATACATTTTATGTTTTGTTTCTATAGTGTTACAGTTGTTTAAATCAGTGGCTCTAGGGATTGGTCAGAGGACTCAGTGGGGGGGCTCTCACTCACTAAATGAGAAAAAAAAAAACAAGGCAACTATGAAGCTTAAAACTGACATGTGCCCGTTCATATTTTGGCATTGGGGCACAGCAGACTGGTACTATTTATGTCTTGTGCATCTATTGAAAGTTAATGAAAATCCCTGGAATGGTTATGAGCCAATCAGAGCCCAGGAAATAAAAAGCCCATTCTCTAATGTTCAATTACTCTCTCTCTATGGTCATTTAGCACTCAGCTACACCTTTTGTCACAAAACATCCCTAAAAGAGTGATTAACAGGATAGATACACAACCCTAGTCTTGCCTTATTGCTTTATTATTGTTCTCCATGTAGGGTTTTAGAATTCCAAGACTTGGAATGACTGTACCGGCTGCAGTACTAATGTAAAGAGGAACAGAGGCAGGTGTTTAAAATTGAATTAAAAAAAATACTTATTAATATCTCAAAAGGTACTCACTAGCAATGAAATAGATTGCCAGAACAGCTAGTTCCTGGGTAAAAGGAGTGAGATTTCAAACATTTAGGAGAAATAAAGGTTGTCTGAAGCAAGTTTCTGCACTTTGTTCATCATGGCCAAAAGCAACAATCACAATCATGTTGTAGACTTTGGTAGACTCATTAGTGTCTTAAAGCTGCTGTCTCTTCCAGAGGTCCAGTAACTCTGAAGCGAATAAGGATACTGTGCTTGCTACAGTCATGATGAAGCAGTTGTTCAGTACAGGGAAGTTCTCAGACTGGATTTTCAGTCCTGCATTGGGGACTCAAAGCATGAGTGTATCACATCCTCAATGCTTGAAAATCTGCTGCCATTTGTAGCATCATAGGGGCCCTATAGTAGTAGTATTAGTAGTAATACTTATTGATCGGCCATGGACCTTTTCAAAATACACCAGTATAAAATAATAATCAATTTTAAAATACATACATATCAGTTGTAAAATATCCAGCATTGTACAATTTATAAAATTCGTCACATTTTAATGCATATTTCAGGCAGAACCCAACAATTTTCTTACCCTACAAAAAAGGTGCTTGTCAAATATGCAGTATCTAAGCACAAATGCCATAACAACCATATCACTATGCTTAATCCTATCCATCCTTTTATAATATAACTAAAATAGTATCTTATCCTAGCCCTAGACACCTCTAGGAAAATAAGGCGAAGATGTTCTATAGCAGGTGCTTACATTATTTTTGATTTAAGTTCTAATTCTTGTAATAGCTTCCAAGTAACTGTCAGTTCTTCTTATTATGATTTCGTCATTTGTAGTAAAGAATATACTGAGTAGAAACTGCTCATTGCAAGAGTGTATACTATTCCTGATAGGTACAAGCCAATAATTCCCAGGTTTAACATACCAGGGACATATAAAAATAACATGATGCAAATTTTCCTAAGTTGAATAAGTACAGGAACAAAATCCATATTGTGAAAGCTTTGATTTCTGGTATCTGACTGCAAGAACATTACTAGAAAACAGTTCTAATCTGTATCTGCTCCCCCATTTTCTAAGCCCGGTGGATGACCGGTGCATCTAGATGTGTCACCCAAATAAATGTTCTGGGGCAAAAAAAATGCAATATTCAAACAAGATGCACGTTTGTGCATCTCATCTGAATATAGCAATCCAATGGGGTAGCACAAATGGGGGCTACTGACAATGCGCCAGCTCATCCCGGAGGATGGCCTGAATACCTGGAATGGGGATGTGTGGTGCATCCTCAGATGCGCGGTTCCCATAGTCCCGATATTCAGCTAGAAAAATGCAAATGTGTCCATTAGGCATGCAAGACACAATGGGCCATTTGCATGCTCATTATGACTGCATTTGCATACATTTTGCAAGAATACACCCTACAGGATGCACCGGGAGGCCTGCCCCCTACCCAGCCCAGTCCTGTGTAACTGCCAACAACAGCCCTGTTCCATAGTGTAGGGAGCCCCCTCCCATCCTGACACCAATTCAAAATAGTATTGTAACTCCTAGGTGGCACTACTCCTAGAGTTGCACCCCTGCCTACTACCTATGATGTAGGCTAAAGGGTTTCGGGTCTCAAACTTACATTAGATTCTAAAATGCACAGTGTCTCAACTCAGAGTCTAACCTTAATGTGGGCTAGCTGTTACCTGGTACAACCCCATGAGATGTTAGATCACCCACAATTACCTTTGGCCACCACAAATATGACTCAACATACAGTTCCCCACATTTCAGATATTTTGTAAATTAAAGACTCTCTCTAATAATAAGCTCACAACCATTTGCAAAAAAGCAATAACAATAATATTTGTTTAGGGGACATAGGAGTTAGGAAGAGGAAATAGGAGCAATTGAGGTTATGCAGTGATTATATTATTTACAAATGTATAATAAATTGGCTTGTGCTGGTGAAACCCTCCAGCTGGGTGAGCACCAATTAAGCAGACAGAGGAATCACATTAATTAGACCAACGGGAATGACACCCAGAGCCCTGGCTATCTCGCTGCTGACTAATCAGATGGAACACATTTAATTTCCCCACCACTGGTACCAGTTCCCAAACATGTATGAAACTCTGCAATCTCACACTATGCCCTGGGTACCCAGTTACCAATGTCCTGGATGGCTGCAGGCCTGGTGCACATTGCAGCTGGTGGCATTGTCCGGCTTTGATTTAAAAGAGGAAAGAAGTTTAACTTGAGAAGCAATTTAACCAATAATAACTTTAGATTTCGGAAGAAGTGCAGGGATTGCCCTGTCTTTGGCAGTGTAGCAGGGATTGACCTGCGTGTCACAGACTAAACATTTCAGGAGAAGGTAACCAGCTGGTTACATTGGTTGAACAATGAATTGGCAATCCTGAATATTCAGCACATTTATACTTTTATCACATCCATTACATTTATATCTCTAGTACATCTATATTTCCAGACATAAATAAGGACAGTCACCAAAAGGGAATGCCTTTTACCAGGGGCCATGAAGGCCATCCTGGTTATCTTGAATTCAGTGGAAAAAGGTCATTTCCAAATTATATAAGCCAGTCTTAATTGACTTTGAGGTCTCAGTCTCATAATGGGAAATATGGCTATGGCTGGCAGCTCCACAGGACAGTCTTGACTGGATAATTAACACAAGTACATTTCAGCACATTTATAGTACTCTGTCAAGGGCTCCCACTGGGTACCCCCAGAACAGACATGGTAGCAAACAGTTCTACTAAAGGGATCCATCCCCACTGGGCTAAGGTTATTCGCAGCTGTAGAGTGTAAACCCTGGAACGTGGTCACTTGAACAGTCACTTGGGCAAGATGGACCATATTTGCTTAGATTGCTTCATGGTCACTTGAACAGTTACTGGGGCAAGACAGCCCATATTCACTAAGCTTGCTTTCTTTCTTGCACTGGGGTTATAAGAGTACTTACTCAGGTTTCTCATGAACGATCCCCGTTATGAAGGCTCCTGATGCTCTTCAGTTCTCTCACAGCTGAGGTCTTTTTCAGCTCACAGCTGCTTGATGTCATCTGGTTCCAGTCCACATCTTTCTCTGACATGGAAGGGAGGGCTAGCACCTGGGGACATTCTGGCAACCCCAGGCTAGCAATTTAACATTAACTAAATTACCTTAAACTTTAACTTCAACTAAACAAGAAAACTACCCTCCTGGATGGAGGGGCTTAGCTGAATTACTAGGTCCATTTACTCTGCTGTGGGCTGAGCCCCCACCCCTGTGGGGGGCTCCTGCTCGAATCTGGCAAAATATTGGAAAACAGTCTCTTATAGGGCTTTCCTGAAGCTCGTGATACGCTGAAGCTTTTGGTTGCAAGGCCTCTGATTGACTGGAGGATCTGTCAATCAAGAAAATGAATAATACATGAACCTCACTCGATGCACAGTTGGTTTGTTGTTTTGGCACCTAGAATTAGGTCTCTGTAAGTCCCCATGAGCACTTAGCATTTATTCATGAGCTTTGGTGAATGTCCCACAAGTCTTGGCTTTGTTATCCTGGTTTTCCAATTGACTGTGGCTGCTTACAGTGGTTGCTTAACCCACTGTCTTTAAGCAGATCTAGTACAGTTTCAAATTAAAGTTCTGGTCTAGCCAGCATAAAGAAGACACATGCCCCAATGCCCCACAGTCCATTAGTCCCGATTGTGCACTTGCTGTCACTGCACAGAGTGAACTAATTGTTCAGTCTGTTATCCCATCACTGCTGCTGATATACTAGCTCCCTGATATGCAGCAGCAGACAGGCTGACATTTCTCTGAGTCCCACTAATTTACTCGTGCAGCCAGGAGTAAAGCAATCATTTATTTTGAACACTTTCCCCCCTGCAAGCATCTTCCCCCAAACATACACTTCAGTTACATTATTTATTTTAACATTTATTTTTCTCTCTTCTTTGGCTGCAGCTGAGAAAAAGCTTCCCTGAGGGCAGACAAACCCTCATGAATATTCAACAGTGATCAGGGCTCTGGCTCATAAATATTCATGAGCCCCGATCAAGGTCACCTCATGGATCTCTCTTAATTTTAAGAAGATGGCCGCTCAGGGGCCTGTCCGTGGTCCCACTTAGCTGATGAGGATCCTGGGATCGATGGAACATTCTTCAGAACAACCCAAATTTCGGGCAGTCCAACTTCTAAGGTGCCGCTCATGCCTGCTTGATCCCCACTGCCCTGAGGGCATGGCTACAAGCGGGAGAAACATAGAAACATAGAATTTGATGGCAGACAAGGACCGCTTGGCCCACCTAGTCTGCCCATTTCCCTACCTAATGGATAAGCTGCAGATCCTAGTTAATCAACAGCCTACTTTCTCCTACCCCCCACTAGAATTGCTTTATGTCTGTCCCATGCATTCTTGAATTCCCCTACAGCTTTTGACTCTATGACCTCCTCAGAAAGGCTGTTCCATGCATCTACAACCCTCTCTGTGAAGAAATACTTCCTCTGAGCCATCCCCCCTCTTATCTTCAAATTGTGCCCCCTTGTTCTTGCACATCTTTTTCTGAAAGATGCAACCCTCTTGGACTTTGTTGATTCCCTTGAGGTATTTGAAAGTTTCTATCATGTCCCCCCTCTCCCTTCTTTCCTCAAGGTTATACATCTTAAGCTCCTTTAGTCTTTCTTCCTATGTTTTCTGGTGCAGACCCTGCACCATTTTGGTTGCCCTCCTCTGGACAGTGTGGATCCGGACAGCGGATGTAGAGTGTGGTTTTGTGTTTTTGGAGCCCTGGAGGGTTGGATTTACACTTTGGGAAAAGCTGGGGCACCAGAAGGGCAGAAAAGGAACAGGGGGACCAAAACAAATGCAGGCCAGACCTGGAGGTGCCTAGGAGACAGCAGGAACATGAGCTGCAAGGCTGCAGGTAAGTCCCCATTTTGGCAGGGAGGTTACAGTATCATAATCCCTAACCATTTCCATAGTGTTGTGGTCCCAATGTGCCATGTTTTGTTCAGTTTATATATTGGTCCCAAAAATCATTACTTGACTTTTATTTTAGTTTATTCTAAGACCATATTGGAGGGCATAAGAGTTTAGAAGATTCAATTTGACTTCTAACCCTGAGATAGAGAAAGAGAAACGATTGCCAAGTCATCCATATAGGTGAGTGCTGCACAAATTATTTTACCAATTTTTGGGGAATCAGTTATTAAATGTTCAAGAGATATGTGTAATTTGTTACTGTATATACAAAAAAGAAAGGGTGTCAGAACACATCCTTGTCTGACACCCCAATTTATTGGAATTTTTTCAGTTGTTTGTCCTACTTTGCCATATCTTATCTGAGCTCACCTGACCGAGTACAGTTCTCTAATGATACTAATAATTTCAGAGCTGGTGCCTCATTTACTCATGAATACCCATAGTAAATTCTGTGATATAGTATGAAAAATGGAACTGAAATCTATAAACGCGACATATAACTTTCATTTTCGTAGTTCTACATACGCTTCATATAAATAGGTAAGGATATAGCAATTGTCAGTAGTGCAGTATCCAGAGTGAAAGCTGACTTGATACTCTGATAGGTCCCCTAAGTTCTGAATTTGGTCTAAGAGTCTGGCTAAAATTATTTTGGAAAATATTTTGCCCAAATTGTCCAGTTACGATAGGCCTGTACACTAATGGATCTTTTTTATTACCTTTTTTGTATATGGAAATAATCATGGCTCCCTTCCACCCTTTGGGAAAATCAAGTCTCAGATTGCAGTAATTGAAAATAGGGTAAGAATAGATGCCCAAAAAGCTGGTGCAATCAGAAATACTTCTGCAGGTATCTGGTCAGGACCAGGGACCTTTCTCCTTTTCATAGAAGCAATCGACAAATATACTTCTGCAGCTGTAAAGGGACTGAACTATGACATCTCTGTGACTATGCCTGATTTGTCCACTAACTGTTCTGGGTCATAAAACATTTTTGTATAGTGTTCAACTCGTACATCCTTAGTAATGTAAGAGTCAATATCATATTTAGAATTATTGGTACCATTGGCTACCTGCAGCCAGTATGACGGAGTATCATTATTAACAGTTAGGATCTTATCCCATTGGTTTAGGTGGTAATGTAATTGCTTTGTTTTTAATAAATATCTATACTCATCTCTGGCTTTATTTAGATTTTTATAGTTGCTTTTACAAGCATTATTTTTTGTGTGTCTTCTTATTTTATTTAAGCCTTGTTTAGCTCTGTGACACTCCTGGTCAAACCAGGTATTAGAATATTTACTTTGGGAATTCTTGGAAACATTAACAGCTAACAAGGCTTGATTTCTTGGAGGCATTTATCCAAAGTAGTCAGTAACATGGATCCATTCTGCATATTATATTAATGAGAACAAAAAGTGGAATGAATTAACTGTATGATCCCATTACACCAAAAATATTTCAATTTAACTCTTGATTTAGTTCTTATTTCAAACTGTGGAAATGTTTGGGCTCCTAAGTCTGACAACCCTATTTTATTGTAAATCAATACTAAGGGAAAATGATTGCTGTCTAGTTTAGTGATTACTACACATGAATCCCAAACCTCCTTATTTCTATTCCAGAAGAAATAATCAATAACCGATGGACTTTTAATACAATAATGACTGGCATTCCCTTGACAATCCCTCTTAATCCTTTCATTTAGTAGTGCTAAATTATGAATCATAACTTTCTCCATTAATTTACTACCCATTTTATTAATTTGTAAGTCTGTTGAGTATCTGGGGAATCTAAATGCTTCCTCAAAATGCAAATTATGTATGTCACTATTGGCATATCCATCATATTCTTCTATTCTGGCATTGAAATTGCCAAATAATAGAATATTTTCACAGGCTGTTATGGTCCAACTTTCTGTGAATAACCTCTTCCAGTTCATCTCATATTGTTTCACAGTAGTATTTAGAGTTGGGGGGGGGGGATATAGATATTAATCAAACACAATTCCAAATCATCTATTTGAACAAAGAATGCTTGAGTATATGAGCTACAGAGTATTAAATTAGCTTTTATCTCTTTGTTAATCTTAAATCCAGTTCCTAGACCACCCTAGGGTCTGCCATGGTTTAATAGCTTGTTGCCATATACTTGGAACAAATATAATGATATGTCATTCTCTGCTAAATGCCATGTCTCTTGTAAACAGTTAATTGCAAATTGATTTACAAAATCCAACCACACTGTGTCCACAAACATATATAATAAACTGGCCACATTTCAAGATATAAAGGAGGTGGCTAGAGACTTGGATGTATTATACAGAGTATCAGGTTCAGGTGCACTGGACAATCTGTCCAGTTACTTAGTATTTCAAATTTGTTAGAAATAAAGACATTGTAACCATATGAAACCACTCTTACTTGTGGTAAATCCCTTGGACCAGTGATCTTGGAAACAGTAGCATTACCAGAAATGTCACAGGTTGGATTTTCACTGCAGATCGCTTTATTGGGCAGGACAACAAGATGTAACCCATTGCATCAAGAGCTGATATATTTTCCAGCAATTTGTTATAAAGACTGGTAAATTTTACCATAAGCTGGATTTGATCACATTCTGCATCACAGCCTGCTCTTGTTACAATTAGGAAATTTAGGTCCTCTATGGAGATGTTCAATAATTGCTCAAATAAATCAGTAATAACTATTTTAATTTTACATCATTCTTATTATCTCTGCTAAGGCCATAGAGAAATAATGTTTTTGTGACTGGAGTCTCGTTATTAGAGCTATTTGTAGAATTTTGTAGTCTCAATGTGTTATTAAATATTACTGTCTACTATATGTACTCCAATTGCATCCAATATTGAGGCTTTCTGTAGTATTTTATAGGCAGCATTATCTCCTTGCACTAGAACATCAACTTGACCTGCTTTGTTTCTAGAGTTCCATCTATACACTTTAACAAATTTTTCTGTCAATGCATGGTTACACAAATTTAAAATAGTATTTTTTTAATTTCCCTGAGTTCTCATTGGGTATTGCTTTAAGAACAAAAATGTTGAGTTGTTTATTATTAACTATTTTTACTCTTGTTTATATTGTTTCTTTTCACAAAATCTATTGAGCATTCAAATTTTGCAGGGCCCTATTATTCAACCAAACCAGATTAGCTATCCTAGCAGCTGTACAAAAGATAAATACACAGTCAGTACCATCAGCATCATTATCTTTCCATATTTGAGCAATGTCTTCTGCAGAAATATCAGCACCTGTGGCTTCCCTCAAAAGGTTCACAATCTGATTTTTATTAAAGAAAGTAGTTTTAGCATATGCCCATATGTAGCCATACAAGCTCAAGATTGCACAGTCAGAGACATCTATTAGCTTATGGGACTGGACCAGATACATTTCTTTCCTCTCTAACCAAAAGAGGTTAAGAGGACTTAGACTTACAGCCATCAAGAGAGAGAGATATACTGCACCATTGCTGCCATTCTTCTCTAAAGGCTTTGAGATCTAAAGAAAAGTTAGTTATTTGTGTGGATATGGTTTCCAACTGTTGCTTGCCTTCTAGAATTTTCTGCTTCTCAGATAGTATAGAGGGGACCTGGTAAGGTTTACAGAATTGTTCATTATTTTGTTTTTCTGCCTGCTCTTGTATAGAGTAGATAGGATCCCCTGAGACAAGTAAACCCTGCTGGGGATTAGTCTCTATTAAATTGAGGAGGCAAAATAGTGCAGTGGTTTAAGGCTCCAAGCTGAAAACCTGTATACCTGGGTTCAAATCCCACAGCCCCACTTGCATACTGTGTGACCTTAATCAAGTCACTTAACTTCCTTGTTCTCCCAGGTCAAACCTGTAAACAAGCTTGCAGCTTAGTGTGTCTCTCCTGGTAAAAAAAAGTTATAATTATTTATAGCTGGAATATTAGTATTCTTCACAGTTTTGTTAGTCTTCCTTTTCCTTTTACCTTGTTTACTAGTTGATTTTTTTATCTGGTGTCACAGGAATATTGACCATGGAACAATCAGGTCTCTTAAGTGACGTGTCCACCATAATCAGTGAAAGTGATCCTGACTGTGGGATTAGTTTATCCAGTTTGACAAAAATGTTATCAAGCCTAAAGCCACTTATGGCTATTCTTTCTTTTAACATGTCAATTGCGTTATGCACTATAGCCATCTGTTCCAAAATCATAAGGTGTGCTAAATATGAATTCTGCATGAAGTTTTTCAAGTCTTCACTCAGACTGAATGGATATGCTACATGATCCATGATTGAATTGTTTGTCAGAGGGTGGTGCGTAGTGGGGCTATTTGCCTCATTTGACCTGCCCATCAATTACATTTTTTTAAGCCTGTTATTGTTTTCTGTAATTCACCTGTAATATTTTTTAGATCAGCAAACCAGTGTTCAGTTTGGTTATTCATGGCACTACTAGCAGTGTCAGTGGCTCAGTAGGTAGCACACTCACCTCTGAGGCTGGGAGGTCAGAGGGCTGTGGGTTCAGTGTCTACATCTGGCACTTGGGTTAATATCCCAATACTGACACTGTAGTGCAGCATGAGGGGGATGCTGCACTTCTGAGGTGCCGTCTTTCAGATGAGATGTTAAACTGAGGTCCCACCTGCCTGGACTGGTGGTAGTTCAGGTGGATACTAAAGATCCCATGGCACTTATTGAAAAAGAGTAGGGGAATTTTTTACTCAAAACTAAATATATAGAAATGTATTACTTCATGCAAAATCAAAAATCAAAATAGAAATACGTATTACATCATACATTAATGTCAAATAAGAATAATTCATATTAATAGAACCCCCCCCACACACACACTAAAAAGTAGGGGAATTTTATTTACTCAAAACTTGAAACAAAATCTACAAAATTGTATTACTTCATACAAAATAGAAAAGAAAGGAAACAACAACATAAATAATTATTACATCATGCATAACTTACAGCCATAAATAAACCGTACTTATACAAAACCCTTCCCTCCCCCCGCAAAAATAAGTAGGGGAATTTTTTTTTATCCAAAAACTCAAAATAACATAAACAGAAACCTATTACTTCAAACTAATAACTTAAAAAGAGTGCAAACCTCACAAAAAAACATACCCCAAACCAACCCCCCCTTCTGAATTTATAGGGAAATTTATGATCCAGCTTAACATTATATAAATAACAATAGTTTCATCCAAAACCTAAAGAAAAAGAAAAACACAATCCTGCAACAAAACTACCTCAGGCATATTTAATAAAGAAGTTAATCCTTTCCACCACATATTCTCCTTCTTCCTGGGATGGAGCCTACACTCATCAATATACACCTCTCTAAGAGCTGCCTCACACAGAGGAGCTATCCCTTTAGACAAAATTTCCCTTTGTTGAATCAACAGCTGGCAATTACTTTCCCACATATAATAATTTAAACAGGCAAAGAGTAACTGCAAAGTGGTGATATGGTATTGATCTTTAAATTCTGACATGCATCCTAAAGCCATATTTCTATAATATATCCTCCTCAACCAAGGCAACTTCCACTCACTAGCCAGATATGCCCATAATCCGTTCGCATATATACAGTCCAGCAAAAAAATGCTCCTTAGTTTCTTTGCCATTACCACACCCTGGATATAGACAATTGTGTTCTTCTATGGCTTTGTGTTTTAAATTTCCTTTCACACCTACCCTCCCATAAGCTATCAGCCATTGAATATCTCACATCTTCTGAGGAATCCTTGAATTATTAAGCATGCTGTAAACAAACCTTGTCTCACCTGGCAGGCCTCCTTTAAATACTGAGTCCCCAGGTCCCATCTTTTCCACAATATGGTAATACATCCTTTTTCTAGAGACCCTCATCATTTGTGCTCTTGATGTGTCGTGTCCTCCTGGGGCTGTCACCTCGCTGCCAGAGGAAAAGCTACAACCTGTCCTGGGAAGCAACCCATTATTCTGCTACTGCAAATTAGCAGACCCTGAGGCTTTCTTCCCCTGTTGAAACTGCCACCCGGGATCCTCCAAACTCTGGTTAGTTGCAGGGCCCAGAAATCTACAGAAACAGCCAAAAACCGCATACTCCCTCAGATGTGCCGTGCCCTCCTGGGGCTCACACCTCGCCACCAGAGGAAAAGCTACAAGCCTGTTCTGGGAAGCAACCCATGATTCTGCTACTGCAAATTAGCAGACCCTGAGGCTTTCTTCCCCTGTTAAAACTGCCGCCCAGGATCCTCTGAACTCTGGTTTGTTGCAGGGCCCAGAAATCTACAGAAACAGCCAAAAGCCGTATACCCCCTCAGGTACGTTGATATTTGGCACCTTTGGACATTCTGAATTTTCAGTGCCAACACTCTGATTGGAGGATCTCAGCCTCACTGGCTTCTTCCTGCTGGTCTCCATTTTACCTTCCTTCATTAGAGACGTTTATCAGCGCTGCTGACCCAGGGAGACTATCCTTTTTTGTAAAGCAAGAATTTCATTTGTTTTCTTTTTTTCTCATTTGCAAATTATACTACATAGCCACAAGAGGGCTACAATAGCTGTCTTTTCTGTTAAAGAGGAAACACATTATATTTTCTACTTCCTCTTCTGCTCTAGTGGACCTGGGATACCTCTCTTTCTGAGGACCAACCCCAGAATTTTTCTGCCTGTTTCTCAGGCCGAACCATGCTCATCCACTAAGGCTGCAAGACTTGAATGCTTGCCTCCACTTCCATTCTATACTGGTGCAGCAGGGCCAGAAATGGAAACGAAAGCTACAGACCAATCTTGCCACACCGGATTGCAGCCTTGAACCACCTCACTGGCTCAGCTGCAAAGAGTTGCTCCACAGGTACATTCAGGGCCAAAACCGCCTCTCAACCAACAAAAGGATTTTGAACTTATGACACCTGATCGCCGATTGGTCTAGGCTTCTAGTGGCTTTTACTGCCGGCTGTTGTGGCATTTAGATCTACCATGGGAAATTACAGCTGGTTCCTCGGTGTGTCACTAGCTTTACTAGCGCTCAGCTCAGTTCTTCGGAACCCTCATCTCTCCCTAAAGTGGAATGACCTTTGCGCTTCTCCCTGTCCTGCATCCAACAGCTCCTTTCAGGTAGCCATTCTGGACTATTGGGCTTCTCAGTTGTCTCTGCTGGGGAGTGGGGCATCTCCTGAGCTGCCTCTGCAGATTACTCCCCCATCCAGACTCGAAACTTCCTACTCATGGCAAATTTCTGCCAGGTCACTAATGGCTGCAACACTAGGCCAATATAACACCAGGAGTGGGTACAGGCCTACCCATCAACACCACCTCCCCTATTGCCCCAAAAATAGTGTTTACAAATTACAGTTCACTGCCTTAAAAATAATCCTGCTTCTTTTACTATTGTGCTCAGGCAATGTCGAACTCAACCCAGGACCATTAGACACCCTTGCTTCTCCATCAGACCTGGCAGGTATCAAAGGAATGTCTTTTATGCATCTTAATGCCTGTAGTTTGCTGAAAAAGTTCACCCTTATCCAGGCTTGGGTGAGCCACACCCTACCTGATGTCCTAGTGATCACTGAGACCTGGCTTAGGCCAGCCACCCCAGACAATGAAATCAATATCCCAAATTATTTACTCTTCCGAGCGGATAGGAAATCAAGAGGAGGTGGGGTGGCAACTTATGTAAGGGACAAATACTCAGCTGCATGCATAGACGCATCATCCTTCCCCAAAGAATTAGAGAGCTTGACCCTAAAGATCGAACTTTCTTCTTCCAGTGCACTCTGTGTAATAGGCTGCTACAGGACCCCTTCTGCCAGGCCGCATCTCCTGTCTCAACTCAGTTCTGTACTGGGGTTCAGTTCCTTGGAAACCATTATTCTTGGTGACCTGAACTACGATTGGCTATCAAGTGCATCAGCTCCCTTGAAATCCTTTTATGACACTCTAGGGCTTGTGCTACTCATTGGCGAGCCTGCTCATCCAAATAAAAAGAACCTTAACAACAGTTCCCTCTTAGATGTAATTTTGGTTAGCAACCCACCCCCGTTCTCTCATGTCAGAACATTTTTCTCAGACATTAGCGATCATTGTATAATCACCACCATTTAATCCATGCACAACCCACAGTTTATGGCAAAGTTCTCTATCAAGAGGTGCAAACACAACTTTGATTTGTTTGCTTATGTCCATGACTTGAAACATTCACCGTGATGGCAAGAATTCTTCCTAGCCAAAATGGTTAACAGGGTATATACTACTTTTTACGATATTTTAAGTGAGGCTTTAAAAAAGCATGCACCCTCAGTTAAGGTGTGGATCAGGAGCAGCACCTGCCATTGGTTCTCACCTGAGATGAAAGATTCCCTGTTAGAAAGGGATACTTTATGGAATAAAGCCCGAAGAAGCAAGAACGACTCGGATTGGTATCTTTTTAAGAAAGCACGTCACAAGTGCACCAAGTTGGTCAGAGCAGCCAAGGCCGCCTACTATCGTTTGGAGCTAGCCTCTGCCTCAAGAAATCCTACAAAGCTCTGGAAAACATTAAAAGACATGTCTGGACACGAACCTGGTAATTCCATTCCAGCAAAAAATTAAGTCCGGTGGCAGCGTTATCTCTAACCGATCTGAGATATTGGAAGCCCTCAATAACCATTTTGCAATGGCAGGGCTAGCATTTGATACTTCTCCTGCCAATGACATCTGCACAGCTCAGGGCCCACCAACCCACGAGTCTCTCTCTACCGAGGAGGCCTTCTCCCTCCTGCCTGTCTCTCTAAAAGAGGTGGAAGACCTACTGCTGCAACTGGACACCAGGAAGGGAGCAGGATCTGACTTCATAGAGCTGCATTATCTGAAATGTGCCTACCATGTGCTTGCGGTGCTAATCACCCACCTATTCAACATGTCACTCTCCCAGGGTAGCCTCCCTCCTCAATGGAAAATAGCCCATGTCATCCCTCTATTAAAAACAGGTGACCCCTACGATCTAAATAATTACAGACCGATCTCCCTCCTCCCTACCCTGTCTAAATTACTAGAAAAAATAGTGTGGCCAGCTAGGGGTATACTTAGAATCCAGAAGCCTATTAAACCTGGTTCAGTCTGGATTCAGAGCAAAGCACAGCACCATAACGGCCCTAGCTAAGGTGACGAATGATTGGCTCCTAGATCTTGACAACAAGAAGCATGTCTGTGCCATTTTCTTGGATCTTAGTAAGGCATTCGACACAGTTGATCACAGCCTGCTTCTTTCCTCCCTAAGCACCTTAGGCCTGGACCATAAATCTATGTGCTGGTTTGTAGACTACCACGGAGAATGGAAACAGCAGGTTAAAGCTGAAGGTGATCTTTCTCCATTAAAACCTATGCTGAGGGGTGTGCCCCAGGGCTCTATCCTTGGTCCCCTCCTCTTTGAAGTCTACATTAACAACATCAATGACCCCATCAAAAAGGCCAACATCCTCTTATTCGCGGATGACACTGTACTGTACTTGAGTCGTCCCATGCCGGAAGCAACCTGTGAAGACCTCCAAGCTGAATTTAACCTTCTACAATACCAGCTCATAAACAAAAAGCTTTTGCTCAATGCGAAACAGACAAAAGCCATGCTTTTTTCCCCCTCCTTGCATGCGGCAATTCCTGTTGGGGGGGAGCTATCCCTCCAATTACCACTGTTCTTGGAGAAACACTAGAGTATGCAGCTAAATTCAAATATCTAGGAGTTTGGCTTGATCATAAACTCTCCTTCGCCGACCATCTTGAAAAACTACAGAAGAATAAGGCAAAGATTAGGACTATTCTACAGAATTAACCACCTGCTCACAAAGGAGGCCAAGATTCAACTGGTTCAAGCTACCTTCCTATCTTTAATAGGTTACGTGGACCTGCTCTACAGCCACTGCACTGCCTCTGCACTGGCTACGGTTGACACCCTCTACCACAGAGCTATCAGGTTCATTACTGGCCTTCCACTTTCCATACACCACTGCTCCCTGTACTCATCGTTAGGCTGGACTTCCCTTCACTATAGAAGGAATAGAAATGCCACCCTATGGGCCCTCAGAGTGGAGACCAACAAGCTCCCCTCATATGTCTCAGATTGTATTCCCCGGAGAGTGTTAGGCGCCTACGCTCTAAGGAGCTATTCCCTAATTGCTCTCCAAGTTCCAAGGGTCAAAACTCATTTTCGGCAAAGCTGCTCTAAGCTTCTCTTTACCCATATTGTGGAACAGTTTACAAAGGAACTTGAAGCTGAACTGCCCTGTTAGCCTGAATATCTTCAAGGCACTCTACGATCGCTACATGAAAGCACCTTGCAAATGTTTTCCTCACTGCTAGCCCACTAATTCCACAACTCTCCCTTTCCATCCTGATGCTCACCATGTTTCTACCCCTGGCTCTCACTCTTTCCCAATTAACTCTTCCTGCTGCACCCACCCTTCCCTGTCCACTCCAGCCTGGCTATAGTCCCACCCATCCATAGTAGTGTCCCAATTATCTACCCCTCCTCCGTCACAATCATAATAAACAAGTACACAACAGCCATCGTCACTTTCTGTGGTTTTAGCTCAATTTTTCCCCCAGTCGTCGGTAATAAATCCCTCCTCTTCTTTCTCTCTAACCTGCCACCCCATAGATGGCCTCTTTCCTATATGTGTAGTTGCCGGTGCCTCACTCAAAAGATCTCTGCTTATAACCCCAGTATGCCTATGGTTGATTGTACATCTGCTGACTTCTTCAATTTAAAATAATGCTGTTTTTTTATTTATTTCAACCTTGCACTGTACTGTATACACTGTATATACTTTTTCTTCCTTGTTTATTATTGCTTTTTGTATACCTGCTTCCGTACTGTACTTTGATGTATTCATGACCAGGTCCACCTTGCAAATGAGCCTTGCTCAATGGTGCCCACCTGGATAAATAAAGATTTTGATTGATTGACATTCCATTTGATCATTTTTTTAACTGCTACACTATAATAAACCGGAATCTCCAGTAGCTTAATTCCTCATAAGGATTCACCTGTCCACTCCCCAGTCCAATTCCCCAAAACATGTATCCCCCATTTGCTACTTAAACTTTGTTGATTCTCAAATATTTTATACAGGTTTGAATACCAAAATAATGTATGAAAAAAGGTAACAGGTTTTACCATCCCAAATCCCCCCTGCATTTTATGTTTACATAAAAATTCCCTCTTAATAGGGTTAAGCCTATTCCCTCACACCATCTGGAAAACAGTCTCAATAGTCTTGCTTCAAATTCCACAGGCAAGGGAAACACTCCCATTACATATAGAAAACAAGGTATCAAAAACTGCTTCACCACATGAACCGTTTTCAATTTAGCTGTCTTCCATGTTTTTCATCTTCCGACCTTTCTTTCAGCTACTTCCAATGCATCCTTCCAATTTTCCTTTCCAATTCCCCCCTCTCCAAAAAGGACCCTTAAACGTTTTATATTATCATTAGATATAATAAGTTCACCTACTTTTATGCTAGGAACTTCTTTCCTCACTAACCACATCTCCCTATTCTTCACGTTTATTCTAGCTCCTGCTACCAAAGAGAACCAGTCCAATAACCTCAAAAGAACGTTTACACTATCTAAGGATCTCACAAAAATAGTCAAATCATCCACATAAGCTGTTATTTTTATCTTATCCTTAGGCTGAAGCCCTCTGATACCTTTTAATTCTCTGGTTCTTAAAATGGTCCTTATCAAGGGATCTATAGCAAATCTATACAATAAAGGACTTAAAGGGCACCACTGCCTGACCCATGTGACTACCCTGATTCTTTTGCTCCCTTCCCCCTATTTCTGCTTGAACTACTGCTTTAGCATACAGCAAGTTCACTCATTCTCTAAATTCCCTAGGAATCCCACACTTTTCTAAAACCTTGAATAAAAACTCATGGCTTACTCGGTCAAATGCCTTGTTTTGGTCAACCGCTATTACACACCCATCACTCCGAGATTTTCTCCCATATTCTAAAACATCTCTAATCAGACCCAAATTCTCTTGGATGTTTCTTCCCGGAATCCCACATGTTTGGACCTTATATATTTTACCAGCTACCACCCTTGGTCTTCTCTGCAGTACTTGGGCCAGTATTTTAAAATCTGAGTTCTGAATTCTTATAGGCCTCTAATTATCCAAATTGTTTCTATCTCCCGATTTAAAGAGAAAAATTATCAATCCTAAAGAGAAGTCAGCAGCCACACTTTTATTGCTCAACATAAAATTATACACCCTCACCAAAAAGACTGATAATATCCCCGAAAATTGTTTTTAAAATTCGTTAGGGATTTCATCAACCCCTGGGACCACTCCACCTTTCAGGTTCTTGATTACCTATACAACCTCTTGTTCTTTGATGTTGCCCTTTAGGGCCTCTACCTCACAAGTATCTAGACCTGGAATTCCTAAATCAGCCAGATAAGCCCCCAAGTCTTCTCTGTCTATATCAATCTTTTTACCTACTTTAATTAAATGCCCCTCAACAATTTTTCTAATACCCTCAGTACCACTTATGATCACTCCCATATCATTTTTTAAACTTGTTATGTGTGACCTGCTCTTTTTTTCTTTAAAAGCTTCACATGGGTCAGCCGTAGGCATCTTCTGTGTTCCAAACCTTAACTCATGCTTGAGTGTTTCACCTCTATCATATTGTACAGCTGTCATCTCATTTTTAACCCTTTCAATCTGTCCTACAACTACTTCCCCTCTATTATACCCTTGTTCCAACAGTTATCCTAAGGGATAAATACACAAAAAAATCATTTTTCGCCATTCTTTTCCCATAAGCCTTAAACCAATTACCAATCTCAAGTTTTGTTTCTTGCCACCACACCCGAAGGTCCTCATATAGCCCTAATACTGAGGCTCTGTCAATAAACAGATCTCCTATTGTTAATAACACTTCATCAATCCCCAAACTACTCACATTCATCTTCCATCTTGTGCAGGGTTGGTCCACCCCAGTTATAGTATTAATTACACTTTTAATAATTAGGTGGTCAGACAAGGCAGTGGGGAGAACAGCTACTACATAAATATCAAGCCTCTTAGAAGTAAATACGTAATCAATCTTAGAGTACAGTATGTCTTTTGAAAAAGTAAAATTAGCAGGAGACACAGCTTTTTCAAACACGTTCTGGAGTTCAGCTGTGTCTATACTTTTTTTTAAATGCAGCTGAATCATGATAAATCTTCTTACTCTCTATTTTCCTTTTCAAAGTGTCCAATGAACAGTTAAAATCACCTGCAAAATAAATATTCCTTGCAGAACACAAAAATGTTTTATCAGAGCAAACAATTCCACTCTCTCTGCCTTTAACTGATAGGTATAGACCACTATAAACCTAATAGGTTCTCCGTACCATATTCCATCAATTATTAATGCCCTCCCGGGCTGAAGATCCATTATTTTAGACATTTTTAGACCCCTACCAGAAAATAACACACCAACCCCATCTGCCTTGTCTAAGCCAAAAGACCAATATGAGGGCCCCCAGACCCACTCCCTTTTTGCCTGAGCCACAACCTGCATTGAATTAAGCCATGTCTCCTGCAAAAAAATCACTTCACATGAAAGGTTCCTTAATTCTGTCCATAAGGACCCCCTTTTGTTCCCATTCAGAATACAACATAAATTCAATGATGCTAAAGAAAACAAAACCATTTAGGGTCTTTAGTGTTAATAAGCAGCTATCTTCTTTCCAGACCTGCAAAACAGTTCCTAATATTTATTTTAGCTTTCTTTTTTTCCTACTTGACCTGCTCCTCCATATTGTCTGCCCCATGCAGGGGTATATTCCCTCCTTGAACCCCTGAAGACACATGCAACTCCTCACCTGAGGGGCTATCAACCCCACTTTGAGCTTCCAAAACCTCAAATGCATTTTCCAGAATAAACTCTGATGATACCCCCTTATTACTCCTCAGACTCCATCTCCTCTGAGAATCTTGAGAAATTCCTGACACTTGAGGGGGGGACATCTTTACTTCCCCCACAATCTCCTCCTTCAACCCCTTGTCATCACCCTTCTCTTTCTTTTCATCAGATATAACCATTTTGTGACCAACTTCCCCCTTCCCCATGCTTTTACAGGGAGTTGGCCCTTCCCCGACTCCTCTTTTGGGGGACTTTCCTTTTTACTTGATTTAATGATCTCTGTCACCTGGGGGTTCTGGATGTCTTCTTTTTCACTCTCTTCCTGGGGAGGGGGAGCTAAGGGTTCTGGCCTAGCACCTGCTTGTTGTGCTTTATTTATCAAATCCTCCTGATTCCTGCTTCTCATATTATTTTGTGCTGCCCATGGACAATTTTGAAACATATGCCCACACTCTTCACAAAGGTTGCATCACACATGGTTAGCACACTCTGAGTTGCTGTGGCTGCATTCCCCACACAGGCCACACCGAATGACATCACACACATTAGATAAATGTGACTGAGCGCCACACCTGTAGGATGCCCTGGGTTGTCCCGGGTAAAAAAAACACCCCTCTATCTCTCCCTAAGAAAAAACAATTAGGGATATGCTCTATTCTATTTTCATTTTGATTCAATTTTACTTTGAATCTCCAACCCCCATCCAAAAACACTCATCATTAATAATAGCCTCAGGCAGCCCCATTACTGTACTCTTCAAGTTAAGCCATTGCATAATATCCCCCACATGAACACATTCTGACCGGAACATTACTGTGATGTTTTTAATCAGTGGCCTTGTTAGGGGGGTTGCAGTAAATGGGGCACATAAAGGGGTATTTTTTAAACCCTCATATGTTAACAAGAAGCATTCTAAACCTTTTATAGACCTGAAGCTAATGTCAAACATCTTCACCCAAGATGTGGATCAGGGTGTAAATCTCTATTGCAATAAATTTCATTGATCCCTTTAACAGGACTCTACCCACATAATATCTGTCTGAAAAGTTATCTAGCCCATTCTAATAGCTCAGATGTACCACAAATCTTCTGGGGGGGGGTCATTGAAACCATAGTTGTTAAACCACCCAGGCTTTCCTCTATCCCTCTCTCGGGGGGGGGGGCAAATTTATCGTCACCAAAGGGTGTATTTTTTTGACCATATCAGCAAAAGATTCAACCGGATGAGGTTTACTACCCATCCCACCACTTTGTTCACCCCCTGCAAAAGGAGCAGAAAAAACCTTCTGGAAACTACATTTCTTTTTAACCTCAGAACGAGCTGCAACAGGCTCCCTTTCTACCCTTTGATCTTTTATGCCATCCATATAGGCTGAACTAGTCCCAGCTTCCTCTACCAGAACACTTTCATAACAAACTGGCCCCAACAAGAAAACATTCCCTTTACTATCCAAGGCCCCCTCAGCAGACTAGGGCCAGGCAAACCCATTGTCTCGACTTTACAACAGTCCTTTCCAAGAACCCCCCTTACCAGACTTGGAAAAGTCCTCCCACTCCATTTCTGGCTTCCAGCTGCCATCCAATAATTGTATCCTACCAGCTCCCTTAAGTGAAGATCCAGGGGACCCTTTCTCTTCTTTCCTGAGTGTTTTCAGGCCAAAAGCGTGCACAACCGTCTGCTTCACCGACATCCCTAGTACGATAACTCTGTCCTTCCTCAGTTCCACTTCCGGCATCCGACTGGCTCCTGACACACTTTCTGAGGCTCCACCTCATTCTGCCTCACCTCTTCTTCTGGATTCCTTTCTCCTCTCCTTCGTATGCCTCTTGTCTTCCTCCTCTAGGATTTTGAGGACCGACACTCTTTTGGCTTCCATCGCCTGCTCTAGTGAGCTGCAGCCATTCTTTTATCGCTACAGGATGTAGTGTAAGCCTCTTCACAACTGACCAGCTTAGTGTCCAGTTGCTCCAGTAAATCTTCAACCAA
The DNA here is from genome assembly GCA_016271365.2 of Neoceratodus forsteri. NCBI lineage: Eukaryota > Metazoa > Chordata > Ceratodontiformes > Ceratodontidae > Neoceratodus > Neoceratodus forsteri. The sequence continues at coordinate 622,307,638 of JADMNL010000023.1, read as the reverse complement.
TGCATCTGAAGCTACTGCTGATGCAAAAATCTCCACATCTTCCACTTCAGAAATATTCTCCATATCTTCTTCTTTTACCCTGAGCTCCTCCATAGAGCCCTCCACCTTCATTACCAGTGTTTCCATACTGGCCATGAATGAAGCACACCACAGCACCCTCTACCAGCAAGTAGGGGAATTTCCCCGGTGTACTGGCCAAATTTCTCCCATTCACTAAAAAAAAAAAATACCACCAACAGCTTAATCTGGTTCATTTTCAGTTGCTTACCATTTTGTATCCCCCCTTCCCCAATCGCCCCTGAAAAAGGGACTTCTAGGCCCAGTGGGCTTTCCGGGTCAATAAAATTCAATAACATTTTTTTCAGGGGAAAAATCCAGAGTTTCAGAAAGACCAGGCGGGGAGTCACAGTACAAATCAATTGAGACCTCTTTAATTAAAGAACTGTTGACTTTGTTCAGGTCAGACTGACTGACCATATTCCATTTATTATGCTGAAATGTCTGAGAAGTTACTATATTCCTCAAATTGCAAGGCTAGATTGTTAATATTAAAGACCTTAGGTGTAGAGGATAATCTAGAGGTCTCCTGCCCTAATATAATTACATCTTCCCTGCTGTCTACACTGTTAACTGAGCAAAGTGAAGAGACATCTGCTATAGCTGGGGTCTCAGACTCGGTTGAACTGGCTTTCTTGAAATGTTCATTCATTTTAGTTTGTTTAGTGTTTTCTTGCTGCTTGAAACTATGCCTCTTTATATTATTACCTTTAGTAGATTTTCTGATTTTATTATATTGTTTTCTTGTTCGTTTTCCCTTTCTTAAGTGGGAAAATACTATTAGGAGAATCAGCATTAGTTTCTAAGATCCTGGACATCTCAGAAGGTTGTATTATTTGAGTATCCACTATAGATATAGTGGTTAATTGTGAATCAGGACTAATACTGTCAAGACCAGCATCAAGTTCTTGTTCCCTGGTAAACACCATGAACACAATTTAAATTTCTTTGTTAAAATATAGTAAAATCAATCTACCACCAATATAGCAGCTAATTCTGTCTGATAAAAACAATAATGGAAACCCAGCCAGAAACTGTATCATAATATGGACCAACAACATACAGTAGTCTTGAATGCTAAAAAAGTCCTTAAAAATATTAAGTGTTAGACTTGATTGCAGCAAATTTCCAAGTTCCTATAAATATATAAAATATTCAAGGTCTGTTACAGTTCCTTCAGGAATAAAACGTTGCAGAGACTGATCAGGACCATTCAAAGTTCAGCTCCCAGCCTTGCCTCTTGGAATGAATTGTATTCGTAGCCCCAAGCCTCTTCTTGGACACTGGAATAAGTAGTCTTGAATAATGTAGCATTTAATAAGACACCCAGCTAATGTAATAGCATATCGTACTCCGGATGGCTCTAGGTAAAGTAAAAGACTAAAATAATATACTGATTTTTTTGAATAAGTTATACAGAAAATGTTGAGCCTTTATTACTAAAGAGAACCTATAGTTTAAGTTTAATAATTTGATTTGAGCCAAAACCTTTACTAGCTAGCATGTAAAACACCAGGAGCTCTAATAAATATATGAATTTAAATGTAAAACTAAAAAAGTAGATATAGGCAAGCAGCTGCTCTAAACTCTTTCTATAGAATACAGCCTCATACTAAAGTACATAAATGAATAAAAATATCTAAAGTCAACAATCCTTATAGCTTACTTGTAGCAAAGATGGAACCCATGTCCAAACACTGGATCCCAAATTCAAGTCAGTTATACTGTGCTCTGAACAGACACTCGGCTCAGCACAGGAGATTACCTTTACATAAATCAGCAGGAGATATGGTAGCACAGGAGATTTCTCCCCAAATGGCTTTCGAGAGCTTTCATCTCCCAAAAAAGACTGTTGGGCATGTTTGTCAAAAGGACCAGTATCTTCTTTATTGCTAGCAGAAAATCTGGACCTAGTTCTTGCTGCATGCATTCATGGAAATGGTGACCATAAAGTCTGGGCGCCAAACAGATACTGTACATGCACACTAAATACTGACTGGTCATATGACCCTATTTAAAATGCTGAAATGGCATGTATTTTTAAAAACCCAAAAATAGTAAATAAAACCCCTAAAACAGATAGCAATAGCAGTTATCCAAGAAAATGATTTCTAGGTATTGATCACTTTAATAATCTTTGTATGATTCTCAAGCACTAATATTTGAACTGATATAAATCAGAAATACTCTACATGAACAGATAAGACAGCAAGAAAGCTTCCCCACAAGCTTCTTTTTCTGTAATGGGTTTGATCAGACAGAAAGAAGTCCACCACTCTCCAGCCAAAGCTGTCCAACTGGCCTTCCTTGCTCACATACAGCTCCAGCCAGAACATTCTACCAAAACACAGCTTTCCTCCTGTGTGTGACAAAGAAGACAGGAGAGAGAAATTGACCAAACCAGTCAAACCAAGGTGTATGCAGTAAGTTATCCTGGTTGAGCTGCACTTATCTAGGCAGTAGGTGGCATACCTTTTAAAAAATAAAACAAGCTGTGCAACCCTGCTACCTGGGCTTCCTCCAAAATCACAGGCACGCATAACAGATCACCACTCCTCTCAAGTATGGAAGTCCATCACCAAGGAGTCCTATAATGATGCATGCATCAGTCTTTTACCATGTGTTGTCAATTTGCTAAAAAGCAGTGGCAACCTCCATCAATGCAGCAAAACATTCCAAAATAACATTCAAGTCTTTTACAGACCATAGCTATGGGTGCATTTACCCATACCCAGGACTAGTCCACTTGCTTTCTTGCAAAGTACTCTGATTCTTTCCATAACAGCATTATTGGCCACAGAGTAGACTACCAGGTCATCCCCAATTAGGGATACTATAGAGTAAGAGACAACAAGATGCCTGGCTTAGTAGTTAGGTCATTTGTGTTTCTGTACATGGCACCCAGCCTTTTGTTGTTAACCTTGTGAGACTATCAACATACATAGATACATAGATACATAGACAGTGTCGGCAGATAAGGGCCTATGACCCACCCAGTCTGCCCATTTGAGCTGGTAAGTTCACTTTATGTTTTCCTAGAAGTCTATTGCCCCTTACCCCTGACCTCCAGAATTCCTTTATGTCTATCCTATGCATTCTTAAATCCCGTGATTGTTTCAGCCCCCACCACTTCCTCTGGCAGGGTGTTCCACTTGTCCACCACCCATTCTGTGAAGAAATTCTTCCTCATGTTTCCTCTGAATCGTCCTCCCTCCAACTTCATCCCATGCCCTCTAGTCCTGGAACATCTTTTTGCTTAAAATAGTGTATTCCTGCACCCTGTTCCTCCCTGTAAGATACTTGTATGTCTCTATCATATCCCCTCTCCCTCCTCTCCTTCAGGGAGTACATGTTCAGTTCCTTCAACCTGTCCTCATAGGACTTGTGATGCAATCCATGCACCATCTTTGTTGCTCTCCTCTGAACCTTCTCTACCCTGTCTACGTCCTATGTAGGTAAGATCTCCAGAACTGTACACTGTACTCCAGGTGGGGCCTCACTAGTGTCTTGTATGGTGGAATTATGACCTCCCTTTTCCTGCTGGTGATGCTCCTGCCTATGCATCCCAGCATCCTATTTGCTTTACCTGCTGCCTTGTCACACTGTTTCCCTACATTGAGGTCATCAGAGATGATAACCCCAAGATCCCTTTCCTGCTTGGTGTATGCTATATCCTCACCCCCCAACTGATATATTGTGCCAGGGTTTTTGCACCCCATATGCATTATCTTGCACTTCTTTGCATTGAATTTCAACTGCCAAACCCCTGACCATTCTTCAAGTTTCTGCAGGTCCCTTCTCATTCAGTCTACACCATCTGGTGTGTCTACTCTGTTACAGAGCTTTGTGTCATCAGTGAACAGTGAAATTCTGCCTTTTAGGTCCTGCGCAATGTCACTGATGAAGATGTTGAATAGGAATGGTCCCAGCACTGATCCCTGTGGTACCCCACTGGTCACTCTTCCCTCTGTGGAGTGACAGCCATTAACCAATACCCTCTGTGTCCTGCCACCCAGCCAGTTGCCTACCCACCACACTACTGTCCTGCCCACACCCATATTCCCCAGTTTGTGTAATAGTCTTCTATGTGGCACAGTGTCAAAGGCCTTGCTGAAGTCCAGATAGGCTATGTCCACTGCCCTCCCCTGATCCACCTCCCTAGTCACCCAGTCAAAAATTCAACGAGGTTGGTCTGACATGACCTCCTCCTGGTGAACCATGTTGCCTTGGGTCCTGTAGTCCATTGACAACCAGATGTTCCACCAATCTCCTTCAGTAGTGCTTCCATGATCTTCCCACTACCGAGGTGATGCTGACTGGTCTGTGGTTCCCCGCTTCCTCTTTGTTCCCACTTTTGTATAAGGGGACTACATCTGCTATCCTCCAGTCTTTGGGAACATCCCCTGTTTCCAGTGATTGGCTAAACAGGATAGCCAGAGGTTCAGCTACCACCTCCCTTAGTTCTTTAAGGACCCTGGGGTGCACCCCATCTGGCCCCATTGCTTTATCAACTCTTATTACTTCCAGTTCCTTCAGGACCCTTTCTCATGTAAAGGGACTTGTGTCCATTTCTGCATCATTCTCACCCCATGTACTCCCTTCAGACCCTTTACCCTCCTCTTCCTCAGTAAAGACTGAGCAGAAATACCTGTTCAATATGTCAGCTTTACTGTTGTCATCCTCCACGTGGCTCCCATCCTCCCTTCAGTCTCACTATCCCTCCCTTTGCCTTTCTTTTTTCACTTATGTACCTGTAAAAGGTTTTGTCCCCTCTACCCACTGATTTTGCAATGTGTTCTTCTGTCTGAGCTTTGGCTTCCCTTACTGAACTCCCTGCCTCCCTTTGCTTCTCCTGGTACTTCTCCCTATCCCCTTCTGCCTGTGTCTTTTTGTATTGCTTGAATGCAATCTTTTTGGAATTTCACTTTCTCTGCTACCTCTTTGGAAAACCATAATGGTCTCCTCTTCCTTTTCCTCTTGCTAACCTGCTTAATGCATTATTCTGTTACTCTTATAATCCCCATTTTAAATACTGCCCACTGTTCCTCAACCCTTGATTCCTGCCCCATTCCCCTTAATGCCTCTTTCAAGTATCTCCCCATTTTCCCAAAGTCTGACCCCCTAAAATCCAGGATATCTGTTTTTGTGTGGTTTGGTTCTGCTCTTTCTGTGATTTCAAACCACGATGACTGGTGGTCACTGTTCCCCAGGTGCTCCCCCACTGTTACCCCCATCACACTGTCCCTGTTTGTGAGCACAAGGTTCAGTATTGTCTTCTGCTGAGTTGGTTCCATGACCAGTTGCTTGAGGAAGGCACCCTGAAGGGAGTCCAAGATAAATCTGCTTCTAGTTGATGCTGCTGCTGGGATGCTCCAGTCCACGTCTGGAATATTGAGTCTCAACCAGTACTACCTCACCCTTGTCTGCCATCCTTTGGATGGCTAGCATCAGCTCCCTATCTGTTTCTTCCTCCTGGGCTGGTGGTCTATAGACCACACCTGTGCGGATGGCTGGCACCATTTTACTTTCCAGCTTAACCCACAGTATCTCGCCCCCATTTTGTTCCTCCTGGATCTCTGTGGCCCTTATGTCCTTTTTCACATACAATGCCACTCCTCCTCCCTTCCTGCCTGCCCTGTCTCTTCTGAATATGTTGTAGCCAGGTATGGCCATCTCCCAGTCGTGGTAATCATTACACCAGGTTTCAGTGATGGCCACAATGTCCAGGTCTGACTGCACCATGACAGCCTCCAGATCTTCCATCTTGTTGCTAAGGCTCCTGGCATTGGCACACATGGCTTTCCATTATTTGACCTCCCTAGACTGTTTCACTGTTCTACTCCAGCCCCTTCCTTGGTTGTCCTTTATCCCTGGTTCTCCTTGTTGAATGAAAGACAGGGGGGGTCAATTTTCAATGGTAATGGAATTATATAAGGTGCCTGCATCCAACAGACATGATGAAAGGGGCACACTGCACTGCACCTTGCATCATTTCCAGTTCTCAAACAGTGATTGCAGCAGGACCCCCTGTGCCAGACTATCATGTGCTGGGCTTGCAGAGATCTGCAGTCTGTGCCCTATTGCTAAAGGGGCTTGCCCTGGCCCTCAGCTGCATCATCCCCTTTTTGAGTATTTTGAACCTGGGACATTCTGCCAGGGCTTAGACCAGCCAGAGCTAGTCTAATAGCCCCATGTGCTCACTTTGGCTGTGACACCACACAATGTATATGGCTTGTACAGGTGTCTGGTACCTGCAGCACACCTCAGGAAGGGTGTGGAAGCCCCCCCACCACACCTCAGGTCACCAGCAGAAGAGCATGTCCGTAAGCCCTGTGGTGACACACAAGGTCGATACCCAGAGCACCATACCAGTGGGCACTGCATAGCGGACACACCACAGTCAAAAATGTGCCAGTAACCCAACCCTGGATAAGTATGGGGTGGAATGCCTTGATGGCTTGGCTTGTGGACCCAGAAACTGTACCATGGAGACAGCTGTGGAATGTCTGGCTAGCACCTGCCTGCCTGCCAGGCATAGCTGAAGTAGTTGTGCACTTCAGGTGCCACAGCACAGCATTGCAAAGATGCAGGTGGCATTTATTTCCCTGTCAGGTTTACTGTAGAGTCTGACATGTGGTGCTCTGGACATTCTGAATGGGACCATCCTATGGCTAGCATGAGACAGTGTGGGGGCTGTCATCTCTGCACACAGTGTCAGTTCGGTTAGCAGAAGTGAGTCCATGCATTGGCAGTCTGCATCACAGTACATCTGGAGGACTGGAGATACTTCTACAGGAGAACCTGATGACTGATGCCCTGCTAGCTGTGTCTAGTACTGGTTGGACTTGCCTCAGGAGTGGAGGCACCTGCAGGTACAGCGGGCTATGGGTACTACTTGGCCATCTGCTTCCATGCCACAGCCCATCCTGCCATCATGTTCTTCTGGGGAGCACACAGATTGGTGTAGTAATGTTGTGGGCATGACGATCAGCAGTGACTGCCACTATCATGTTGCAGACTGGCTGTTGCGGGTCTGCTACAGTATGCTGCCTGTTAATGTTGGTGGACACAGATAGTTCAGAGCTGTGCTAGATACCACTAGATGCCTACTGGGCCCCTCAGAATATCCACATCTGCTGGTGTGTACTCATCCAGGAACCACAGCAGCAGGTTTCACGTGTGTACTGCTACTGTCAGGGTCTGCCAGTAGCCTCCGTCAATCCCCCCCTGTGCACCATGTGTTTGGCACATGGATCCGCATGGGGTGGATTGGGGTATCTTACCCTCTGACAATATTCTACTAAAATCAAATCAGGTGTAGTATCCCTGGTGCCCCAGGATTCAATGTAAGCCACAATTTGATGCAGCTTGTGTGATCTAATAGGCCCTTTGAAACTCGAGCCCAGGGTGTCATCTAGGTAGAGCTTGAGGTATTTGAAGAACTCAACATGTTCCAGCCTAGTACTCAGGGTGCTGAAAATGCCTAGGGAAAGAGTTTCTTTTTCCAGAGAGCACTGCTGAAAAGCATTGTCTTAGTCTTATTATAATAAAGTACAAGGCTGTTGTTGGAGAACCATGTTTCCACAGACTCAAAGTTACTTTGTGGGCTCGGTTGAGGCTACCTTTGCTGCGATGCCTGGTGTAAACAGCAGTGTCGCTCACATATAGGAGGATGTTAGCTTAGTGGAATGCTTCAGGTATTTGTTTGACAAACAGCCTAAATCTGTAGTGGGCCCAAGATGGAGTTTTGAGGTATCCCACAGATACTACCCTGTACAAGGAGGTAGTACCCTCAGTTTTGACATTTTGGGTCCAGTTGGAGAGCTAGTGATTGAACCAGAAGACAGTGCCAAGGGATGGACCTAAACAAGTCCAATTTTGTAACAGGAGCTTGTGATTCACTAGCTCAAATGCCTTTGTAAGGTCAATATAAATGGCTCTGACCAAATCACCACTGTCTATTGGATCATATAGGTAATTTGTGTACTTAATCAGGGCAGAGTAAGTGCTGTAGAGCATCCTGAAACCATGTTGTTGGGTACATTGAATGGCATGTTTGTCCAGATATGAGATGAATTGGTCAGTGACGACCTTCTCTACTGCATTTGAGAGAAGGGAGAGAATGGAAATTGACCTGTAATTTATAATATTGGTCCTGTCCCCATTATAAAAAATAGGTGCCAAGTACTGACTTCCATTTACTAGAGAAATGTGAGAGGCACTTGGAGAGGTTGAAGATTTTGGTGATTGGGTGGGATTGTTCTGGTAGGGCCAGGTAGATTCACTTCATGTCAATATCATCACTTCCTACACTGGTTTTGCCGAACACTTTTTTTTTACATATCATAGTGTTTCCCTTTCACTGATGGTCTTAAAAGTAGAATGCAACTTAACCAAGATTAGTGCTGTCACCCTGATGCAAGCTGGTCTACAGGTTGCTAGAGAGAGGTTGGGGGACTATGGGGGATGTCGGTACTAAGGTGGTAAAGGCCTCATTAACTTTCTTAGCGATGTCAGTAGGGTAAGTGACCTCAGTGCCATCTATATCCAGGATAGTCAGACCTTTCTTTTCCTCCTTGTTAAGCAGGCAGTTCAAATTCTCTCAGAACTGTTGTGGTTAGTTTTCTTGAAGGTAGTCTTCGGGCTCCCAGAGCATCCATAGCTGCAGACTCCGGCTCCTCTTTCTGTGGATGCACCCTGCTGTATGCACTTTTGCTGGATGCTGTATGCACAGTGTTTCTGTTTCACAACTAAAGTGAAGTGCTGTGGATTGTTTTCCTTGGAGGTAGCCTCTGGGATCCTGGAGCTTCTGTAGCAGTGGACACCTGTACCTGTGATTATGCTTTTGTCTTTGTTGGACACAAGAATCCGTGGACAGTGGCAAGTTTGTAATTTGTGAGTTTCTCTAATGAGAAATGCACTAAAGCTAGATTCTCATTTATTAACCTTTCTGTAACCCAGTAGTGGTGAGAACGCTGCTGGGAGGGGACATTTGACAATTTGTTACCTTCCTTAACTATTCTATCTGATGCCGCCATTTTGAGTCAGGTTAAGCAATGGCTGGTTCTGACGCCATATGGCACTAATGGGTATAACGGGTTAATCTCCCCCTGTAGTGGTGAGAGCACTGCTGTAAGGGGGGTCATCTGTAACTGTTGAGACTCAGTCTGATCTGTTTTTAAATATTTTACTATTCCACCCAGTAGTGGTGAGATCACTGTTTGGGGGGGGGGGTCTCTGAGTATTGGTTAACTTGCTGTTTATTATTGGACATCTGTGGAGTCTTTAACAATGACAGACTTTTAATGTTGCCTATCTGATCAATTGGCATAAATATACCAACTGAATGACATAAACTAGGACCTGGGCCTATATTTATTTTTTTAATCCTATTTTAATTTTTATTGTGTGGGCTGTAGGCCAGAAAGGGGTTGTGTGTGATTGTGGATGTGTTCTGGGTTTATTTTTGTCTTGGGCGAGTGTGTGAGTTGGGGGGGTGTTTTAACTGTTTGAGGATTGGGGGTTAATTTAAATTTTAATATAAGTCAGATTTTGTGTGGGGTAGGTGTTTTATTTCACTTATTGTATTTATTGTTTGGACAAGTGTCCTAACCAGTAGGCTGAGAGATGAGATTAGGTATTGGGCCCCGTAGGCTCAGCTACACAGCGTTCCAACTGTTGGACCTCCACCCCTTCATCAGCCTCCCTTTGTCACCAGCAGTACTTCGGCACTGTTGGGAGGCCAGTATTGGAAGGAAGCAGAATGATGGATTGCGGGACACTGGGGTAGCTGATTGGAGATCCTCAGAGTGGTGAGGACCAGGAGATGCCCTGGGGTGAAATGAGGGTCAGTAAGATATCAGGCATACTTAGTCCCCATACCCAGGGTCCCCACTGGATGACATGGACAGCTAACTGCTGTGCTAACAGGTGCCTCTAGCCCCTTTGGGTGGTGCTGTGCAACATGTAGTCAATCAAGAACAAGACTGCAATTATAACAGACTTGACTTCCTCAGTCGATCTCACTTACATCACTGAGACCTGGCTGGATGAGTACACGGGTCCAATTCTGGAGGCCTCCATCCCAGCCAGTTTCTTTATAGTGCACTGCCTGAGAGGGCACCACAGGGGCAGAGATACAGCCATCTGTTTTAGAACCAACTTGAACTTCTTTGTGCACCTAGTGGGAGCTACTTCATCATTTCAAAGCATGGCCCTTCAGGAGGAGTCCGGTTGCAGGCTGCAAAATCTTTCTTGTGTACCGACCTCTGAGGCACAAGAGGGAATTTCTGAAGGAAGTCACAGACTTTGTCACTGAGAGGGTGTTGAAGTCACCCAGATTGATGATTTTGGGTGACTTCAATGCTTGGGTCAATGAAGAACTATCCCAGTTTGGACAAGGCTTCCTCCAGACAATGAATTTGCTGGGCCTTGCACAAGCAGTTGCTTCTGTGACTCACTGCTGTGGTCACACTTTGGATTTAGTATTCTCGTTGGGGTTTGAGATCACTGATCTTTGGACTGACCTGGTCATTTGTTCGTATCATTGTATGGTGAGGTTCTCATTTGGGGCTCCCCTGGTGATCCCGCCAGTGTGGAGATGGTTTGTTATTGCCTTTTAAGGGGATTGTTCCCACAGAGATTACTGGCAAAAATGGACCTCTCTGAGGTGAGAGCTGATTGTGTGGCAGGCATGGAAGAAGCAGCTGCAGCCTATAACAAGGATGTGACCTTGGTACTAGACTCCATCGCACCGGTCTGTATATCACCCAGGACCTCTTGCTTGAGACCCCCATGGTTTGATGGGGCTCTCAAAGAGATGAAGACTAAGGGTTGGAGGTTGGAGCATTGTTGCTGGAAGTCTGGATGAGGAGGACAGACTGGCTTTGAAAGCTCACTATAGTGAGTATCAAAGAGGTATCTCCCATAAGAAGGCAGTATTCCTGTATAGGGAGATAGCTGGAAGGAAGAACAGAGTGGCTCAGCTCTTTGGGACTGTAAACAGACTGCTTCATCCAGTTTGCCTGCAGTCCAAAGTTGCAGAATCAGTGGCCGAATGCTGAGAGTTCACTCTGTTCTTCTCTGACAGTGTCCTTCATCAGGTCCAGTATTTGTCCAACGGGGCTTTTGTTGCCCTGCACTGGTCAGTCAGCTGTTACTAATTGCTCTCTGGTTGCCTGGAGTGAAATTAGGCCAGTAAAGGTGGAGGAAGTGTGTGAGGTAATCTTGTTGCTGTGGCCCACATTTTGTGAACTGGACCCAGCCCGACACGTCTCATCATGAGATGTGTGGAGTCCACTGGCCCAATGTTCGCCAAGGTTGTTCAGTGTTTGCTTTCTGAGGGACTTTCACCCAGTGCACTGAAAAAGGAACTGGTGAGGTCCCTCCTGAAAAAACATCCCTTGACCCCGACATCTTGATGAATTACAGATCCCTCTCTAACCTGCCCTTTTTGGGCAAGGTTATTGAGAAAATCATGATGCTGCATTTTGAAGCCCACCTCACTGCTTTTGACCTCTTCAAGCCACTTCAGTCTGGATTTAGTTCAAGGCATAGTACTGAAATGATGCTAGGATGGGTGCATAATGACCTCCTCAGGGCTAGAAATATAGACAGAGGCAGTATAGCCCAGTGGCTTAAGGCTCTGAACTGCAAATCTGGAGACCTGGTTTGAATCCCACAACCCCCACTCACATACTGTGTGACCCTGAGCAAGTCACTTAACTTTCCTGTGCTCCCAGGTCACACCTGTAAACAAGCTTTCAGCTTAGTGTGCCACTCCTCGTTAAACAATCGGAGGAAAAAAAAAAAGCATGGTCAATTCTCGTTCTCCCAAATCTTTCATCAGCCTTTGACACTGTAGACCATAGTGTGTTATTGGATCACCTTAGGGGACTCTATGGACTCAACAGTACTGTCATCAACTTGTTTGAGTCATTTCTCCCTTGCAGGATGCAAAGGATTGTGTTGGGGACTTTCTCCTTTTGCCTGAGGCCCTTGCCATTTGGAGTCCCCCAAGGTTCGATCTTCTGACCAAAGCTGATTACAGTGTACATGCTGCCCCTTGGTGAGATCATTTGATGTTATAGTGTGGATTTCCACTGCTATGCAGATGACACCCAGCTGTATACTGTATGTCTTTTGTACCCAGAACTAGTGGTGCTGTGGAGGTACTAAATGTGTGCCTGACTGAAATCCAAGACTGGATGTCTTCTAGCTGGCTTAGGCTCAGCATGGAGAAAATGGAGTTACTAATTAATAAGCATGGTCACGGGCAGGAAGTGAAGACTGCCAGAGTTGGCCCTGCCTTGATGCTGATCTCGACCCTGTTGGTAGCTTCTACAAGGGTGAAAAATCTTGGCATTGTATTCGATGATGGACTGACATTTGAGGCTCATGTGGCATCCATCATCCGGAGTGGTTTTTATCACTTGAGGAATATCACCCATATTAAAGCTCTTATCCCACCAGATGATCTGCCCTCACTGGTTCATGCATCTGTGATGTCTAAACAGGACTTCTGTAACACTATCTATCTTGGGGTTAGTGGAGGAGTCCTGCATTTCCTGTAGCTACAGTAGTGCTGAACATGGAAACCAGGTTACTGACAGACCTTCCGAGATCGTGTCATGTGACCCCAGTGCTGTGCGGTCTGCATTGGCTGCTGGTGAGGTGGAGAATCTCCCTCAAGGTGTGTCTTCTCACCTAGAAACCCCTATATAGTCTGAATCTCATCTACATGACTAATCTCCTGACTCCCTACCACTCTCAGCACACTCTCCGCTCCTCCAAGGAAGGCCTGCTGGCAATTCCCAGGGCCCAGCTAAAAACATCTCCTGGCTGCGAATTTGCAGTGGCTATGCCAGCCTGTGGAATTTGCTTCCAAGGTACTTGAGGAAGGCCCCTTCATTGGAGATCATTATGCAGGGCCTGAAAGCATATTTCTTCAAGGAAGCTTTTGGGAACTGAACAATACTGGTTTATGATCTCAACTGATTCCATTTTATTAATTTTATTTAATTATGCCCTTATTATTTTGTTATTGTTGCTTTTGAACTATGGATTCATCCCTGTCTCACACTTTGCATATTGCATATTGTAAAGCAACCTGAGCCTCAGGGTTAAGGCACTTCATAAATAGAGATTTACTTACTTGCTTAGAATTTCTTGCCATTGTTCCAGTGTAAAGTTTGCTGGGCTTTAAATAGTTAGACTTGTCTGCCCTAATTTTATTAGTACACATCCTCTTCAGCTCCTTATATTTCTGTCAGTGAGAAGCAAGCCCGAATTCCCTGGCTATAGGCCACCATTTGTTCCTCTTGTTCATTAGTTGCAAAATATCTGGAGAGATCCCGCACTGATGTCATCCCTGATCGTATGTTTTCAATAGGAACAAAATGGTCACAGACTCTGCTGATTTCCATGATCAGGAAGTTAAGGGGCAAATCAACATCCAGGATAAGGTCTAGATGACTCCAATATATTAGTGCTACCTTTCTCTTGAATTCAGCTACCCCTTCAGTTTTTATTATGGAATTGTGGGTGACACAGGAGGAGTTTTAGGGTGTTTTTCAGTCCATGTGCATAGGACGTGGGAGTGCTCATTTATGCAATCAGCGATGACTGAGACCTCTTTGATTCTTTTGGGACTGGTAGTCAGTAACCAGTTGAGGATAGTTTGGGTGCCCATTTTGTAGCTGGTTCCAGTGTGTCCTGTTACTTTTTGTGTTAAGAACAGACTTACTATACGATTTTGGTGATTGGTGCTACTTAAGTCACCCAGGACAACCTTTTCCCAGTTTGGGTTGATTTGCAAAAAATAACTGCAAAGGGTATCTGGGCAGTGGTCCTAAAGATCTGACAGAATAGAGATAGTCATGAGGACAAGAGTTTTGTGTCCATTTCGCCCAGCCAGTTTGCTGGCCAGGCACTCACATTTGGTTAGCTTACCCTTCAGGTCAATATCTGTGACCATTAAGTCCACTTTATAGTATATTGCAATCCCCCCATGTACAGTATGCCATGCTGGTCTTCCCTCAGCAGCTTATAAACTGAGTGCTACAGCAGCAACAGGGATTTTAGGAGTGAGCCATGATTCAGTTAGTGCAATGAGGTCAATGCAGAATGTGGTCACCCAGGCTTCAAATTGTTTGAATTAAACCAAGAGACTCCTTGTATTAAGGGAGGCAATCTTTAGATTGCCAGATTTTTGGTGGACAGATCTCAGGCTGAGGAAGGGCCCAGGGTGGGGGTGTATATTACCAGATAGCAGGAGCAGTACTCTTAGAAAGCATCTAAAGGATATGACACAGCCCCTGGTGCCAGCTATCGTATGCCTGCTCAACATGATTTCGAAGGTGGTGGGCTTTGGACAAGACATGCTAGCAAAGATGTGGCATTTCACTTGGGCTATTACCAGGGACAGGTCCAAGTAGTGTGGTTTAAGCTGTGAGACCAAATAACTCATGGTGTTGTGGGGGGATACAAGGAGTGGGAGAGTGATCCCAATTATCATATGAGGTTTGAGTAGTGTAGTTATTTGGGGCAAGATCCTAGCCTAGTCCTGAAGTGACTTGGCCAGGGAACTCAAGCTCTACCATATGTATTTTCAGAATACGGACAAGCTACAAGCACCAGGAACTCTGTCCAGATAAGGTGTGATCTGAGGGTGGAAAGTTATGCTAGCAGTTTAACATCTTTTTTTCAAGCATCAGCATTTGAACCCCTAATACAAGCGCAGCATTTTAGCACAGGCTATGTAAGGCTGCTATAAACTCAAATGTGCTTCATCCAAATGGGGAGAGTCAGCAACATCTGACATAACTTATGGGCAAAGACTCAGCAATAACAGGCTAATATCACTCACTTAACTAGCATAGTAACATAGTAGCAACTGACCTAAATGATTAACAGCAAACATTAATCAAAAGCAGCAAGCACTGGTCTAACTCACCCAGATAGGGAATCAGCAATGAAGCAGTAACAGGTATACTGAACTAGGTGCTGACCCAGATGTGGTATTAGCAGTACACAGTATCACCATATATTAATTTTAGTGTTCACTAAATAGAGTATCAACAGTGACACAGAAACATTAATGTGGTACAGTCTTCAGGTAGCATTGACCTGTTAGCAGCAAAAAACAAATAGCTGCAGTCAGTGAATAAATGTTCATCCTGAATAGGATAGCAGCAAAGAAAAAGCAACATTTACATACTGAATGTGGTGTTCAACAAGGTAGGGTATTAGCAGGAGGTAGTAAATACATTGTATTTAAGTTAGAGTCCACAAAGATATGGTAACAGTTGTGAAACAGTAGCAAGATTGTCTATGAATGTTAACCCAGTAACTAAAGCAGGTTACATGATGCAAGACAACTTAGGTACTCACATATCTTAGAGATGCATACAGTGAAGCAGCATAACCAGCCACTGGCAGCCTCCTCTGCCTAACTCACTCCTAATGGACTACGTAATCAGCCTTTGATCTGCGGTCCTTCACACTCTGCACTACAATGCAGAGGACAGTTCAAGGGTTTGGAGTAATGAAGGAGAGTCAGGGGATGTGTTTTATGGTGAGCCTTCCTGATTGGTGAGGCTCCAGGGAAGAGGCATGACTTACTAGGAAAACATACTGCTGATTGGCTTGACTTCAAAGTCCAAAGTGAGGCTGAAGATCTGATTCCTGAGGCAGATCAACGAATGGGTCCAGTGACATGGTGTGAGGGGAAGGCGTTTCAGCAAAGCAAACTCTCTCATCCCCTTTGCAGCTCCTGGGCTCTGTGGTGGTGAGTGTACACCTCAGTGGAAAGCAGGCTCAGGGAAATTGAGATTTAAGCCTCTCAGCCCTTTGTTCTATGATGCATTTTGCAGTGCAGGCCCCTAGTTGGTGGCCCTCCAGCAAGGAGGCAAAGCTCAGCTGTAAAACAGCCTGCTGGTTGGCTGGGCTTCAAAGTCCAAAATGGAGCTGAAGATGACTCTTGAGACACATGGAGGAGTGAGTCTAACAGTGTGGTGCAACAAAGCCCTATCATCCCTATTGCAGTTCCTGGGCTCAGCGACAGTGAGTTTACAGTTTAGTGGAAAGCAGGCTTGCAGGTCTGGGATAAGGAAATTTTAGTTCTGCTGAAGTCTTACTTGCACCCTTTGCCACAGTGATTTCACAGTACAATTTAATTTATTAAACTGAATTTTTTTTGTTGACTGAGAAGGCCCACTGAGACTAGAAGTCCCTTTTTCAGGGGCAACCTGTGGGGGGGGGGGGGAGTACAGATGGTAAACAAAGCATCTAATACCCTTTTAAAATTAACTGCAGTCAATAAGCTTATTGACAATGTTTACCAATCCAGAAAATTATATTCTAGGAACAAATAAGTCGCAGTTATGTTGCATAGCTATACAAACAGGATATGGCCAAAATATTGTTTTAAAAGGGAAAGCGAAAGGACTTTATTTGTATTTATTTTATTGATTTATAATTTATTCAGATTAGAACCTTTGAGCTAGAAGCTCATTTACAAAGATTCCACGTCATAGTGAGATCAAAACGGGAAGAGCATTTACAGTTAATGGTACAATTACGGCACAATTACAGTGACTAGTACAATTACAGTGAATTGCATACAATGGGAATGGTACAGTAACGTGGAATTTTAACATAGAGATGACAGTATAGATAGATACTGCATAAACATTGCAGGTTCAGATGGAAAATAAACAGCAAAACAAGACTGCAATTATGCTAGCAAACAAAGTATTAACAAGACAGGCAATTCAGGCAGAAAAGTGAGAAGGGGATTTATGAACAAGAGGGTAGGAGGGAGGAACAGAGAGAGGGAACTTTTGGGGGGGTGGGGAGTAAGGATGGAGGAGGGAGAGGAGAGAGTGATGAATCATAGTACAAGACTAATTTGAACGGCTGATTTGAAAGGGTGAAGGGAATGGTAGGTGGAGGTGGAAAAGGGGGAGGATTTGTGGAGGAGAATTGTGAGTGGGGCATTGGATGGAGTATGGATATGGGAATGGGAGGGAGGAGAGGGAGGGAGAGGTGTAAGAGGAGGAGAGGCAAGATGAGTATAAGCATGATAAGTGTTGATGTTGCTTGGAAGGGCTGGATTGGAAGAGTGATGTAACTAAGGAAAATAGAGAAAAAATAAAAAGGGGTGTTGGGGTAGAATTATCAATCAGTACTAGAGGTAGGACAGGGTGAAAAGTGCATGTTGCAAGTAGCAGAACAAGAATAGTGATAATAGATATCCCTATTCAATTTCCAGGGCAGAGGAAGAGGTGAAGAGGGAGTGGAAAACCATCGGAAGGGGGAGGGGGTTAGTCTGAGCAATCACATCTCTTTCAGTCATAAAGGTGCCCGAATATATTACAGCAACAGCAATATGAGCTATTACAACTCAGTATACCATATCCTGGTCAAAAATGATAATATACTGTTAATATTTTGTAAATAGCTTTTAAAGATGATAGGCTATACTGACTTAGTAAGAAAAAGTTTCTTTGTATTTTGGCACCCAATTCCAGAGGCTCTGGACGCCATTACAAGTGCATGCAGGGTTCAGGAAAACATAGACAGTAGCATTATTAAAGTTCTGCATAAAATTACAACAAATTATCAACTGTTAACAAAGGCTTTGTTAAAAAGATAGGTCTTCAGGCCCCCCCTTAAAAACCTCCACGATTGGAGCCTCCCTCGAGGATCTTGGCAGTGAATTCCAGAGAGCCGGGCCTGCCACCTCGAAGGAGCAATCCCCCGAGCTTTTCAGCTTGGCCCTCGGAATTGTCAGGAGGCCCTTGGTGGAGAAGTGGAGGGAACGTGCTGGGGCAGCTGGAGTAAGGAGGTCTGACAGTTAACCATGGTCCAGGCCGTTTAGGGCCTTATAGGTGAGCAAGCCCACCTTGAAGAGGATCCTCCACCTAATTGGCAGCCAGTACAGATCCCGCAGGACTGAGGTCACATGAGAGGATTTTGGTAAGCCTGCCAGCAACCTCGCCACTGCGTTCTGTACTCTCTGTAACCAGTGGAGGATCCCTCCATTGACCCCGAAGTAAAGAGCATTACAATAATCCAGCCCAGATGTCACAAAAGAGTGTATCAGTGATGGCAGGTCTTCGAGTGGAATCAGGTGTTTTATTTGGGTGACATTTCTTAAGTGGTAGAACCCACTTTTGATGACAGATGACACCTGAGCTTCCAGAGTCGATCTATCATCAAGGATGATGCTCACATTTTTCACCCTGGTAGAGGCCATCAACAGGGTGGATCCCAGGACCAAACCTGTTGCCACTCCGGAGGCCTCCCCATCACGTCTTCAACCAGGCTCAATCACTAGCACCTCCATCTTGTTTGGATTCAGCCTCAGCCAGTTTGAGGACATCCAGTCCTGAATCTCGGCCAGACATTTGTTGAGTACATCAATGGCACTCTAAGCTCCTGGTGTAAATGACATGTATAGCTGGGTGTCATCTACATAGCAGTGCAAACCCAGACTATTGCCTAATGAGCTCCCCCAGGGCAGCGTGTACACTGCAAACAACATTGGTGAAAGGACTGAACCGTGAGGCACTCCACACGACAGGGGCTTCAGAGAGGAGAAGTTGTTCCCCAACACTACCCTTTGGCTCCTGTCAGAAAGATAGTACTCAAACCATTTGATGACTGTTCTGGTGAGTCCACAAAACACTTTAAGGCAATCCAAAAGCACAATGTGATCCACTTTGTCAAATGCTGAGGAGAGATCAAGGAGGACAAGAACTGACC
Source organism: Neoceratodus forsteri (assembly GCA_016271365.2). Taxonomy (NCBI): domain Eukaryota; kingdom Metazoa; phylum Chordata; order Ceratodontiformes; family Ceratodontidae; genus Neoceratodus; species Neoceratodus forsteri. Next base: position 622,288,813 of record JADMNL010000023.1, on the reverse strand, counting down.
GTTTTCTTCTATCCTTCTCTCAGAGGAGAGTATTTTGCACCTGAACTGTCTGCCCTCCATGGACTGGGTCCTCCACCAGCAATGCTCCAACTTCTGACCCCTGGTTTCATCTCCTTGACATCCCCATCAAACCATTGGGGTCTCATGCAAGAAGACCTAGGTCATATACAGACTATTTAGAAAGGGAGGAACAGAACGGAGAAAATAGACAGCACAATCAACAGTTAAGGGGTGAGATACAGTACATAGATCTATCAAAGAAGGAGCTTGGATTAATCAAAGGGTGGTTACCATCTAGAATGGGCTCCCAGAACATGTGATACATAGCAAAAATATAAATAGGTTTGAAAGGACTAATGCTTGAATAGATTTGCACATAATTTCATAATTCTTGTTTTACTTATGGCATATACATTGCTATTTCTAAAACTCTCTGGTACTGTACCAGGCCATAATCCACCCAAACACTCCAATTCTAGGCCCACCTCACACAGACACTGCAGTACCAGGCCCACAGCCATGAAAACACTCTGGAACTTGGCCCATTGCTCTCTAGGTAGACCATGAACACTCCAGTACCAGGAATACTGCCACCTGAACACTCTAGCAGCAGGCTACCATCCATCCAAACTCTCCAGTACTAGGCCTCCATCACACAAACACTGCAGTACCAGGCTCTCTGTCATGCAAACATTCAAGTACCTGGCTCCCATTCATACAAACAATTCGATATCTGGCTCCCAGCCACCTAAACACTCCAGTACCTGGCCCTCAGCCACCTAAACACTCCAGTACCTGACCCAAAGCCACCTAAACACTCCAGTACAAGGCCCCGTCACACAAACACTGCAGTATCTGGCCTCCAGACATCCAAACACTCCTGTACCTGGCCCCCAGCCACCCAAACACTGCAGTATCTGGCCTCCAGCCACCCGAATTCTCCATTATCTGGCCGCCAAACACCAAAACACTCCAGTACAAGGCCCCGTCACACAAACACTGCAGTAGCTGGCCCCCAGACACCCAAACACTGCAGTACCTGGCCCCCAGACACCCAAACACTCAGTACCAGGGTCCATCACACAAACACTTCAGTACCAGGCTCTCAGCCATGAAAACATTCCAGTAGCTGTCCCCCAGACACCCAAACACTCCAGTACCTGGCCCCCAGCCACCCAAATACTCCATTACCTGTCCCCCAGACACCTAAACACTCCAGTACAAGGCCCCGTCACACAAACACTGCAGTACCTGGCCCCCAGACATCCAAACACTCCAGTACCTGGCCCCTAGACACCCAAACACTACAGTACAAGGCTCTATCATACAAACACTGCAGTACCAAGCTCTCAGCCATGAAAACATTCCAGTAGCTGTCACCCATCCACACAAGCACTCCAGTATCTTGCCTCCAGCCATCTGAACACTCCAGTATCAGGCCACCAACCACCCAACCATCCATCCAAACACTCCAATACCAGGCTCCCCCGCACACAAACACTGCAGTACCAGGCCCCGAGCCATGAAAACACTCTGTAACCAGGTCCCACCCACACAAACACTCTGGTATCTGGCCCACAGCCACCCAAACACTCCAAAACCAGGCCCCCAGTCACACAATCCCCTCTAGTATCAGGCTCCCAGTCATGCAAACACTTCAGTACCTGGCCCCCAGCCACACAAACAGTCCAGTACCAGACCACCATCCACCGAGCCACTCCAGTATGCGGCCCTTATCCATTCAAACACTCCAGTAACAGGCCACCAGCCACACTGACACTCTTGTACCAGGCACCCAGCCACCAAGACACAGTAGAACCTAACCCATGGCCACACCCCAGTACCAGGTACCCAGCACCAAGACACACCAGAACTGTACCCTTGACCACTCAAACACTCCAGGACCAGGCCCCAAGCCACACAAACACTTCTGTACTGAGAATATCACTGCCCAAACACTCTGGCACCAGGCCACCATCCACCCAAACACTCCAGTACCAGGCCCCCATCATCCGAACACTCCAATACCAAGTCCCCAGTCATGCAAAAACTCTGGTAATTGGCACCCAGCTACACAAACAGTCCGATACCTAGCCCCCAGCCACCCAAACACTCTAGTACATATCTCCCAGCCACCCAAACACTCTAGTACCGTGCCCTTATCCATACAAACACTCCAGTTCCAGGCCACCAGCCATGCAAACACTCATGTGCCAGGCACCCAGTCATCCCAACACTCCAGAACAAAACTTTTATCCACCCAAACACTCCAGTACCAGGCATCCAGCCCCACAAATAGTCTGGAACCAGGTCTTTAGCCACACAAACATTCCAGTACCAGGCCTGCAGCCATGAAAACTCTCCAGAACCAGACCCTGGGACACCCAAACACCCCAGTACCAGGCCCCAAGCCACCCAAACACTCCAGTATTAGGTCCACAGCCTCTGCTCTGTGGTATACCCCAGGGCTCAATCCTCTCACCTATGCTGTTTGCAGTGTACATGCTGTCCCTGGGTGATATCATCAAATGTTATGGTTTGGACTTTTACTGCTATGTAGATGACACCCAGGTGTATCTGTCATTTGCACCTGGGACACCTGTCATGGTCAACATACTGAATTTATGCTTGTCCAAGATCCAGGACTGGATGTGGACTTGCCACATCTTTGAGAGAAGTTCCTTCCATGGAGGCCTTTAAGAGGGGCCTAACAGTAGGGGACAAACAATAAAAGTTAAATCAGTTATATATTTTTGTTTATTTAACAATTGTTGATCTGGAGAGGAACTCTGAGCCCTAGCAACTGCACTTAGCACCATAGCAACCAGCTCTACAGAGTGAGACACTCGTGTGCTTGCGCTGTTCTGTTTCTCTGATAATACTATTGTTCAGAGCTCTGAATGATAGTATTACAGGCTCTGAACAGTAGTATTATGGCATAGAATTGATGGTATTATTACTTTTGTGTGATGGTATTACTGGGATTTTTTTGTATGCTTTACTGTGCTATTATTTTCTGATATCCATATATTACATTGTATTATATTGCATTGCATTGTGTTGTATTTTACTGTGCTGTACTGTATTGTATTGTATTACATTATATTACATTTACATTGTATATCAGTTAACCATCAATTGTTTTTTTGTCCACAACCCACATGATGTAATTAAATGCAAGCTATTGTAACCAATTAGTAGCAACAGAATGGTTTAATACTCAGTAAGACAATTTACATTCCTGTGGGTGCAAGGCATTGTACAGTAGGCTCCTCAGCATGAGTAATATTAATACTGTATTTTTACATTGTATGTGGTGTTTTTCTAGTAATGCATTTTGCTTGCAGAAAAGTGCAGAGGAATAAAAGTGATGATGATGATGATGATGGGGATGATGATGATGATGCGGATGATCAGTAATGGTATTGCCCTGGTTGACATGTTTGAATGTTTGTCCATTGTCACATTTTGCCAAAAAAGATGGGCAATAAGTCCATTACATGCCACAATGCTATATTATGTTACTGTCACACCTGCAGCCATGTTCAATATCCAGATTTTCTTTTAATTCTAATTTAACTGTCTAAATTTATATAATATTATATTGTATACTTGAAGAGCATATAATACCAAAAAGTATTTTAGCAGGATAATGGACTGCATTATTTTATGAAGTGCACTTCCTGAGTCTTTAGCAATGTTCTGTCATCTAATTTTTCTCATGAGAGATGTATTGCCTTTTTGCATTTTTATAACACCAAAATGACTGCAGTAATTTTAATTTAGTGAATCAGAAAATGGAGCACCTGCCTGCGCTCTAATGATCCTGGCATTTGGGAATGGTGATAGATGTCTGGAAGTTATTAGACATGTCCTGCAAATGGCGTTTGTGGCTTGCAGCTTCAAGTTTGCCATTCTCTGAAGGTATCTACTTTCCCAACTGATTCTAATTATGACAGCAATGATGAATACCCTCTGACTGGCTCTAAAAGTTTTCCTTTAAAATCCGAACCAGGGAGTAAGCTTCACTAAGCATTTGTGTGGCACTGGGGAACTGACAATTTTATTATAGTTCTGAGGAAATTTACTGTCATATAAAAGTATGGCTTCAATACTGTATGGTTTAGAAGGCTTCCATAGCATTTCATGCAAGTTTGCTTGAGGGAGTATCACTTGATAGAACGACATAATATTCTGTTTTGTATTCTGTGATATCCTTCTGTCCCTGGATAGATGTGTCCTAAGTCAAATCAACTTACAGTATAGCCCTTGCTTTGCAGATGACAACTCTGCTTTACAACATCAAATATCAGGCTTCACTGAGCCTAGACAGAGAAACCTATGTCACCTTTTCTGTCAAGTTACATCCTCTCATTTTTGGGATGCTTTACCCTTCTGTGACCTCTTCATACAAAAAGAGCTTTTAAAGACATATGGTCTCTCTTTCATGGATAACAAGTCACGTATCCCAGAATGTATGGCTTCCAATTTTAGAAAAGCTTCAGAAAAAAAATAACCTTTATTTTAGTACTTGATGTTGAACATCTTTCAGTAATGCATAAAGCTACAGAGATTACTATGGTTATTAAGTTATCGTGCAATATACTGCATTTTCTAATTTAAGATGGTTTGGTGAGTGGGAAGTGCAATTAAAAAAGGAATAATGCTTGAGGCACAGGGCATCTCATGAAGATTTGAGTTTGTGTCCTGAGGCAGAGGCAATTACCACTGCTACCAGCTTGTTAATCATTTCCCAAGAACTACCAATAGACAAGGTCATTATTATGAACATAAACCTTAAAAAAGATGACATTTTAAACTTTTAGTTGAATTTTGCTTAGCTGGTCCAATGGCACTGAGGGTTGAAGTGCTGGATGCCACAGCTCTTGCCACACCAGTGATCCATGTTCAGGAGGAGCTCAGGCCACCAGGGGTCAGCAGGGGAAAAGAAGGTAGAAGCATCCATTGGCAGCTCACCTTCTCCAGGGGAGGGAGGGATGCACTGGTTGGAAATAGGGTGCCTTCCAGCGGTGGCTGGGTGGCACTGAGCCAGCTCTGGCTAGTAATTGGGAGACATAGTATGGTAGATGCTGGCTGGTGCATGCACAGGAGCATGTTCATCCCTACCCAGATGTCATGGCACATTCGAGCTTGTCGTGGGAGGAATGGAGTGGACCTCATGAACAAGGGGGAAAAAAACAAGCCTTGAGAGGGTGACGATGCCCTAGACCCCATACCCACCATCAGACTCCACTCACCAGGGTACTGATCCTCAGTGCCACAGCCCGACTCCTGCAGCAATTGGATTTCAAGAAATGCCAAAGTAGTAGAGGCAGCCCCACCTTGGGGTACAAGCCAGGGGGTCACTGTCAGGTAAGGGCTGTCAATGCAGAGCTCTTGAAGGGGACCATGGATGGGGGAGTCTCTGGAAGGGCTGGAACAGCTAAGAGACATCTGAAAGAGATCCCCGGGCTCGGTGATTGGAGGGAAAATGAGTCAGGAAAAATATGGTGAATTTTGCTGTTTTCAATTGGTTTTACAACATTTTCTGCTATGTGTCCTTTGCTCCTTGCCAATTGTATTTGCTGAACTGGTTATTTCTAAGAGAATAATGAATAGTCTATCAATTAGTCGGGTTCCTCTTCCTGCATTTGAGTCACATGCCTCTCCACTAGGATTCTGTGGATACTACCAATTCAGTTTCTGATAGAGGTAATTGTGTAAACCATGACTACCTCTGGACTGGATGATTTACAATATTATCCAAATCCATTATCTGGGCCAAGCTAATTTAATGCACTCTAATAATCCACTATTTCAGACTTTGGGCATTGTTGTGGATCAGATAGTACACTATCTGCAGAACCTACAGTATTTTATTCTGGTTAGCTTTCTTTATTGGCCACAAAGAAGAGAAGCATTTCATAAGTGATGGCTATCAGGGCCATTTTGCCTTTATCAGCTGCATGATTGAGTATGCTTTGTTAAAGACTTTTGCCAGATTTTCAAAACTCCAAGACTGCCATAGCCCCTGGTGCGTTGAATATATGGTGCATGTGACTTGCAGCAATCTTCAGCTGGCAAGTGGGATTTTCAATCCTTTGCACCACTCGCTGCACTTTAGACCACATTTTGGTGGTCTAACATGTGTCACTCCTGGGAGCCTTTGTTACGGAGCTTGCGCTAGATGTTTGGCACAAGCTGCCGTAAATCATGGAAACTGTTGCAACTGCACTCGAAAATGGAAAATCAGGTGCAGCTGTGACAAAGGGGTATGGTGCACTAACAAAACCTAAGTCCTCTGGCACAGGACTTAATGCAAGCCTTGGTGCCACCTTTTGAAAATCCAGCCCTTTGCTTTTTTTACAGTATCTTTACAGCAATGAAACATATAGGGCCCAATTCTCAAAATTCTTTGCAAGCTGCACCAAAGGTGACTTGCATTGATTTCCGGTGTGCTAGGCACCCTGCACCCAATTCTCTACCGGGTACGGTCCTGGCAGCAAAGTTCTGCAGCTTGCAGCAGCTGTGGCCATACCCCAAACAGAATGCGCATTTCAATTGGTTGCAGCAACCTGTGGGTCAGTTGTGTGCCACTCTAAGACATACCTGGTGACTAGCACCCCCTCACCTCGATCCCCTTGTTATAAATAGTAATCCCATCCCTGATGGTCTGGTGGACTCCCCCATCCCAAAGCTCTGATCCACATTCCATATAGTACTCACATCCCTGGGTGGTCTAGCAGACCAACCCAGCCCTCATCCCATTATCATTAAAGTAATCATGTCCGTTACTTAATCAGATTTGAATGATACCTTTGAGCACAAGGATTCTTTTACAACGGTTCCACATCAGAGTTACAAATTTTGCAACAAATGACACAATGGCATTGCAATAGATGTTGTAATTAAGTAAGAGACAGAGAATGAGCACATTCCAGAGGGAAAGCTTGTCTAACAAAACAAGAAATATCAAGCTGTGTAAGTGCAAAGCTGACTCAGCAAGAGTACCCACTAATGTGGGGAACAGTTCATATGGACCCAATGGTCTTCTACTGTTCTATGCCAAGTATAAATACCGAGTATAAACAAGTTCCAGCAGCAGGCTGCTAGAGTGACAGTAGAGCATAACAATGATGATCACAATGAGTTCAGTGACAAATTGCACTTGCACTTAACTGCTACAGCAGCCACGGGGATTTTGTGAACCAGGCAAACCTGGGGATGTTCAACATGGATTCCAGCAGGTCATTTAGCCAGCCTGCAGCCCTAATGTCAAAGGAATACTTACCCAGCTGAGTTCTGCAGAAAGGTAGTTCAAGGCATTCCTGGCTATGCTCCTTGTGCTGTACTGGTTGGAAACAATTTTTTAGTGCAGGGGGTGTTAGGCCCATCAATGTTTTCTTGCTTAGTTTTTATTGTATTTATTATTTTAGTTTTGACTGTATATTTGTTTAGTTTGTATTTATGGTGCACGGAGCTTTAGGGATAGGGTGCCATACAAATTACATTGCTTTGTCTCACCTTGCCATATGTCCAGCCAATGCACTAGTGCAATTTTTTCACTGCAGTTATGGAAGCTGAATCTCTATGCTGCATGCTAAGCAAACCCTTAGCTGCTCTGGCTATGTGATTATAAACCTCATGTATTATGTGATCCACAAGAGCACTGTTTGCACTGTAAACAAAGAATACAGATCATTGAAGTACACGTCAAATTAGAGATTTTGATATAAATCAGAGTGACTGGACAAACAACGTAATGTTCAGTACCGTACCTGGTGAGCACACTTGCTCACACACATGACAGTTGGGGTAGCATATTTATGGTGTGCCCGCAGCCCACTGTCTGCGATGGTGGTACCATTATTCTCAAGAAATGTAGGACTCTTTCTTAACAGCATCATGCATTCTCCACAAAAGACCAGATGAAAACCAAAAAGAAAAACAGAAAGACAGAAAGACTGAAGAGACCTAAGAGGGACCCTGGGAACTGAGTCACATGACATGCCCAACATGCCATGTACTACACACGTGCAGCATTGAGGTGTATGCCATGGTGCACAGTAGAACAGCAGTATGCAATGCACACCATGACGGAGGCATGTCTGTGAAAGTGTGGGATACAAGCTTACACATGTGCACAAATATAAGTATAATGTAAGCAGTATGCATCCCATACACATGCTGCAAGTGCACATGTGCACATGCCATCTACCATAGAACTGTGCAGAACACTATATTTAACATGCAACAGGTATGGTACAGATGTAACTTACTGTATGTACAATCCTGTAGTGAGAATGGGTATGCCATCACTGCAGCGAAAACATTACAGTGATGTCATCGACAGCAACAACAAGGACAGATCACTGTAAAGTCCACTCAGGACCCCGGCACAGCTTTCCCAGGTGTTGCATACCCTCCCAGAGATGGCTCTGACCTGGAGTTGATGAAAATGAAGTGCGGAGGGTGCGAGGGGTGAGGCCCTCCAACAAAAAAAAATTACTTTTCTGATGGCACAATACTGACCACAATTGCGGTTGACCTAGTTCCATAGCTGTAATGGCGGTAAGTTCCAGTGGCCCCTGTTATGAATGCAATATTTATTAATAGTACCCTAAATAGAGATGTGTGACACTGGGAAACTTTGCTTTGCTGGTTAACAGTTAATCAGGTGTTACTACTGCTATAGCACAGATGTCACTCACCATTCCTTCTCATCACAGAGAGTGAAGAGTAAAGATGTTCACTTCAGGGTTTATGTGATAACGACAAACACCTAAAGGCGATCACTGTTATCGCTCAGTCAAAGTGCCAAAAACATTTTCGGCACTCTGACAACCCTGGCACCTCAGGACAATGGGGCCAGGACAGTATTTTACTGCTTTCTGTGAAGGGGCTGCCTCCCCTTTGACACTGAGCCCCCGCACCTCCCTACTTAATGATTCTCAACCCAGGGGGTACGTCGGGGTTGGAAAGCAGGAACAAAGGTTCAGTCTGAATGCAATAAAATCGCACCCCGCCTGGACCTAAACCCGTACCTCCCACCGCAACCACTAGCCAACCCCGACACCATGACTCAGCCTCGGCCAGCCACGGCAGCACCACCCCCCACAGCATCTCCACCCTCCCAGCCCACGCCGCCATGCTCACTCCCACCCCCACACATAGTCATAGTGACATCCTGTCACCCAGTTTGCCAATGGCCTCATCCAGTCGCCCTACCCTCCCCATCGCCATGAGGGACTGCACCAGGAAGGAGTCACTGTAACGGATGGCGCCCTTTCTCATGTGCCCACCTCACATGTTACCTTCACTTCACTAGGGCACAATTATTTTTTTTTTTTATTTGGGAAGGTTGGGGGTTCTATTATGATTTACAAGGACTGATATGGAATGTGGGGGGGCTTGCATTAGTGGGTTGGGTGAATGCCAGCTTTTACAGCACATTAAATGGATTTGAAATCATTGCTGGCTGTATGGGGAGAGGAGAGATGTTGGGGTCTAATACATGGATGGGTGGGAGGAGTATTCTTTAAAACAACATGGTGTAGCCGGCCCAGTGGCGCAGAGGGCTGAGGCGCTGGCGCCTTACCTCATCCCACGCCGGCGACCCGGGTTTGGGAACGGACTCGGGACATCAGGGGCTGGCAGGGGCGGGAGAGGATTGAGCGTCCGTAGGACTGCTCTCCACTCCTGGGGGTGGGTAGTGGGTTGTCGTCGTACCGCAGCGGCCTCTAGGTGGAGACCAGGAGCACTGCTGATGCACGCAAGGAGGGAGTAACTAGAAAAGCGGAAATACCACTTCATGGTAGCTGGATGTCGGCTGCCTGGTGCTCTGAGGCCATCAAGGTCCTACTGAGCTCTCTATCTCAGCAGCATCCCCTGGTCTAAAGTGGTGCACTGGTCTGCCACCTTGGCTGGTGCCTTCCCCCTCGGAGGAGAGGGACCCATCTGGCGAAGGGTTATGCCGGGTCACCCCGGGGGTCAGCTGCAATCTGAGGCAGAATCTCGGAGGACGGATGGGTCGGAGGACAGCCTTGGTAAGCCCAAAGGAGTGGCTGCCATGGAGCACGTAGGGGTAGAAAGAAATAACACAAAAAAAAAAAACATGGTGTGGTGGGAGGGTGGACAGTGAGTATGACCCAGAGGGTTAGGGTAGTTTCTTTGCTTTTATATTTAAAAAAAAACAAAAAACTGTAACGGTCAATCCACTTCACCAAATACTTGATGTGTAATAAACTTTGTGAAGTGGTACTTCTCACTTTGTGAAATATGAAAACATCACTAAGGATTTCATGAAGCAAAGTTTTCTGACATTGCACATCTCTATCTATAATTTGGTAAATGAATAATGATGCATTTGCCAATAGTAAAACCTGAATGAGCCTCAGCCAGTCAAAAACAGTTGTAGCCAAAGACGTGGTTAGATTGTTCCTGAAATTTCTGTGCTATCTCTAGACAAGTTCCATGTCTGACTGCAGTTCAGCAGTAGGGCCACCAGAGAGAATCTCTTTAGAAACATCAGGAAATATCTGACCATGTAGGCAAATGCAACACCATTCATTCTTGGCATCAAGGATACTTTCATTGATCAGAGTTAACATTTTTGCACTGGGGTAGGTTTTCTTTTTTTATGGGTAAACCTCAGCTGGATTGTTTTTGTGGTGCTCAGTGGTGAGATGGAGGTGGTGGCAATAGGTGTATTGTGGGGATTCTGATTGATGACTGGGGCCTGGTTTGGTGGAAAGTGTGGGATGTCATTTTGGGCATGCAGGTAGGTGGAAAGGAATCACAGTCATGAATACATCATATTCATCATCTATATTGTTGGCACAGTTCACTGGGGGGATTTATTTAATGCAGAGGGTGGCAGGATGGGGCTAAATAAACAGTAAAGGAAGGGGGTGATGTGGGGGAGGCACAGGTGATGGCACAGTTAGTGGGGGATGCTGCATTTTGTTAAAACATTTAAAAAAAAATGAGCTGATTCAGTCGGTGTGGTCATCAGGTACTTTGTGAGACTTTGTAAAATGTGAAATTCCTGACTTCACATTAACTTCACTTTGTAGGAGACAAAGACGGCAGCATTGAATGAATGCTGGTGCTGCCAGTAACAACAGTCAGTTTATAATCACACTCGCAACACTGCACACTGATGAGGATGCTTTACTAGATGCTAAAAAAGTGTTTATTCCATACTAGTAGTAAACACAGCATTGTAAATACTGGGGCATATCAGGGCAAAAGCCATCCCAATGTCTCATGTGTGGAATCGCACTTCATCAGAAGACCTACTGGCACGCTCTACTGGTAGCATCTTATAGCATTACAAGCTGACCAGCTTAAGGTGCACAGTAGTCAAACGCAAACAAGTGCACATTCTTTCATTTAAATATGGTGCAGATAACATGTTGTGCAAATTAGTGATAGAATAAATACATTCAAACATTTTAAAAAATAATGTATTACATGGAGACTTCCAATCATTTTCCAGTATTCCTTATACTTATTCCATATAAGTTTCCTTATTTGATATTGTCTTACCTATGCTTTGTATCATTTGTTTATGTACCTTGAACTGCATGTTTAACTGCAACCTTACTTCTATACCTTGTACTGTGTAACTTATTTTTATTCTTAACTGCTTTGTTTTCTACCTCTCCCAGGTCATTCCTGAAAAAGAGACTGCAATGCTCTCAGTGGACTTACCTGGTCACCAAAATTCAATAAATAAAATAAATAACAGTAATCAGTTGTTGTTCTGATGCTTGCTGGAACATTCACTGGCATACATTATTCTTGTATGTCACAGTGTGCCTGTATATCCTCAAGACCATACTGAGCATAATGTTAAAATTCAATTAACACTGTGTACTTTTTAACACATTAATCTGTCCAATATGGCATGATTTTTGCTATCTGTCTGATACAGGCAACCCGCTACACACATCACTTTGCACAGAAACATGCTGATAAACATGATGTAACTTTTGTTTTACAAGCAATAACTACAAGGGATGAAAACTGGGGTGAGGAAAAGGAAATAAAAATGGAGGAAAAGAAAGAGAAAATGAGAGAACAAATAGAAAGAGGGAAAAACAAGAGATGGGGGGAGTGGAGGCAAACAGGGGTTGTAATACTGGTCAGTTAAAAACTGAAGCAAATCACTATGGTGGGGTCAGTTCAAATTTCTTGTTTATACCTAGGGGAATGGTGGCCCTCATTTTAAAGATCCAAAATGACTCCCTGTGTTCTATCAGGGTTTCCACATCCCCACCCATTGGTCCAACTGTCAATTTTTATATGCCAACAAAGGACTATTCATGGCCCACTGCAGACACCATAGAATGCACATGGATTGCAAATGCTGAATCCATATGGCATGCCGAACTGCAAACATGTCTTCTTTTAGTATGGCCTATATAATAGGCACCACACCTGCAGTAAACCAGGTAGACTATGTGAGCTGCATCACAATTCATGAATCGCATGATGTTATGCATTTCACCTGTACCTGGATTAACAAAACAGCTGGTGGGAGTGGTCACAGGACAGTATTTACATCGTCCACATATTGTGAGAGGGGTTTGGTCAGTGAATCAGTTCCTGAGATTATGGGGCATCCCAATGAGGACTCCAGGCTCTTATGCACTTTGAGAAGTACCCCACATGGGGAGGTGTGGGAGGCATGACCCAGGGTAAAAACAGAGACTGTTCGGGTGTGCAACATTTCTGTTGTGGCAGCATTATGTGCTGCCACTCTGTTGCAGCACACTGTTTTCCATGTACTGTAGGTGTCTGACATGCACTGTTTCATCCATGACATAATGATGCCGTGCCCAATGATATCATGGTGCATGCCATGCACTCCTGCGCAACATGCATTGATGTCTGCCACTCCTCCCAACCTTCCTGACCCGGTCTGCCATTCCCCCAGCTTCCACCAGGGGTCAGACGACCATCAGGCTCCACCCACCCTTCCCCAAAGGAGGAGAACAGTCCTATCGATGCATGATCCTCCTCCACTTGGCCGGCCCACCAACACCCGAGATTTGCTTCCAAACGTGAGTCATCAATATCAAAAGTAATAGCACTGCCATTGCACCATCAGACCGGCTTGGGAGGTTCAATCTTGTGACAACTTATAGTACTAAAGCCAATGAAGTTGAAGAAATACTTTGAAAACATTTGGCGATTTGATACACAGGAACAAAATTAGAAAACTTTGTGAAGGATCCACCCTGAATGGTCTGTAGAAGACCATGGCATATTGGTGATGTCACCAAAAGTCTTCATCCCCTACCACCATCTCAAACTACATGACTTTCAACATTATTAAGGGGCACACATCATTGTGAGTGATGTAAATACTGTCCTGTGATTGCCCACACCAGCTGTTTTGTTAATCCAGGTACAGGCAAAACACATGGCATCATGCAAGTCATAAATTGTGATACAACTCACATTGTCTACCTTGTAATCTGCAGGTGTGGTGCCTATTACATAGGCTGTATTAAGAGGAGATTTAAAGAAAGAGTGGTGGGCCTCATGTGGTCAACTCCACATGGCCATTTAGATTCAGGACTTGCTATCCATGTGAATACCATGGGGTCTGCAGGGGCCCTTTGTTGGCATGAAAAAGGTGGCAGTTGGACAAGGTGGTGGGGATGTAGAAACTCCTGCTAGAACACAGGGTGTCATTTTGGAGTTTTAAAATAAGGGCTACCATTCCCCCAAGTCTAAATAAGAAATTTGAACTGGCACTGCTATGGTGATTAGCTTAAGTTTACAACTGACCTGTTTTACAGGCGCTGATTGCCACCGTTTATTTCCCCTTCTATCATCTTTCCCATCCCCTCTCATTCTTCTCTCATTTTCTCCCCATATTTATTTCCTTTTCCTCCCCACAGTTTTCATCCCTTGTAGTTACTGCTTGTAACATAAAAGTGACATCACATTTATCAGCAGGTTTCTGTGCAAAGTGATGTGTATAGCAAGTTGCCAGTATCAGATAGATAGAAAAAAAAATCATGTCATATTGGCTTGATTAGTGTGTAAACAGTACACCAGGTTATTTAATGTTAATATGATTCTTAGCATGGTCTAGCAGATATACAGGCACATTGTAGCATGCAAGAAAAATGTATGTCTTTGAATGTTCTAGCAAGCATCAGAAGTAGAGATACAGCAAAATTACATTTTGCCAGCACAACTTGGCAAAATCGGCAATTTCGCCATGCGAAATGTTTCACGAAAATGAGGCTCAATTTCGCAATTTCACCCACATTTTTGCCATCTGAGGAGTCTAGTACCAATAGCGAAAGCAGTGGTGGAATTTTGCCCTTGGTGGCGACATTTCACCAACAGGCAAAATTACGCTGGCTTGGGGGCAAAATTTAGCTCACAACCGCAGGAAAAATTTCGCATTTCGCCTGGCAAAATATTTTGCGTAATGCACTAATTCCGCAAAATATTTAGTTGGGCAAAATTTTCCAGTTTTGCCCAACCCTAATCAGAAGCACAATGGAATAATGTAAAAATGATTGAAAGTCTCCCTTCATGTTTACATTTTTGCACGTATTTAATCTATCACTAATTTGCACAGCATGTTATTTGAGCTGTATTTAAATGAAAGAATATGCACTGAGTTGCATTTGTCTACTATGCACCTTAAGTTTGTCAGCTTGTAATGCTATAAAATGCTACCAGTAGGGAGCGGCAGTAGGTCTCCTTGCTAAAGCATGGTTCAGCACATGAAACACTGAGATGGCATTTGCCCTGATGTTTCCTGGCTTTAACAATGCAATGATAACTACAACTATGGAATAAACACTTTTTCTTTTCATCTTACAACGTGTCCTCATCAGTATGCAGTGCAGTGAGTGGACAATTTTTTTTGTTTTTTTACAAACCAACTGCATTTTGCAACATATCTAATCCCAAATTTAGTACAGTCTCCCTTTGATATATTGTTCTCCAGTCATCATTATGTATATGAAACACTAAACACAACAGATTTATCTAGCAAGGTGGCTCACAGGCTGGCTGTGTGAGAGGAGCTACTCAAACTGAAGGGGCTCTGTCAGGAGATGATTTATGACGAAATGACTGCCATTCACTCTTAGTGCTCCACTCTAACTTCTTTCTATATCTAAAATCTTTACCCATCACCTGGGATGTCTAAAGGACATCACAGAGCCCAGGAAGTAAAAAAAAAAAAAAAAACTTGCCGAAAACCAACAAGAAAAAAGAAGCATAAGAACATGAGAGCTAAGAGGGGTCCTGTGGACTGCTCGAACTACTCTCGCTGAGACACTGAGCCCCTCAGAAGAGCTAGGACTCCAGTCTTCTTCCATAGCCATGTCATGGAACAATACCAATACTGCCAGTGAAGCAGGTAACTATAAATGAACCCTGAGATTTGCTTTTGTAGCCACTCCGGCAACTCTCGAAAAAAACATTGCTAAGTGCATAAAGTCCAGAGTTGGGCAGCTGACAGATTAGCTGAGAATGCCTGTCACTGCTGACATTAAATCAGCTGTGCATATCATAGAATCATAGAAGCTTGATGGCAGAAAAGGACCATACTGGACCATCTAGTCTGCCCTTTTTTTCCTCCCCCTACACCTCCCCATCCCTGCCAGCCCCCACCCTCCCCTGATACTCAGCCCCTTATGCTTGTCCCATGCTCTCTTGAATTCTTCTACTGATTTAGCCCCCACCATTCCATCTGGTAGTCTGTTCCAGGGCTCCACCACCCTCTGTGTGAAGAAATGCCCTCTCACATTGCCCATGTATCTTTTCCCTTGCCGTCTGAGGCTGTGCCCTCTAGTTTTAACCCCCTCCTTCCTCTTAGGTAAACCCTCTGCTCCCACTTTATTGAGCCCCTTTACATATGTAAAAGTTTCAATCGTGTCTTCCCTTTCCCTCCTTGTCTCCATTGTGTACTGATCCAGCTCCTTACACCTCTGCTCATATTGCTTTCCCTGCATACCCTGCATCATCTTGGTTGTCCTTCTCTGAACCTTCTCCAATGCATCTACTGTATATCCTTGCAGAGATTTGGCCTCCAGAACTGAACCCATTACTCCAGGTGTGCCCTCACCATGGCTTTGTAAAGGCCATTATTGCCTCCCTCTTTCTGCTAGTAATGCCCTGCCTATGCATGAACATTCCATTGGCTTTTCACACTGCCCTGCTACATTGGATTCCTACCTTAGGGTTCGAGGAGACTGATCCCCAGATCCCTCTCCTGTTCTGTTACTTTAATTTCCTCCCCACCTAGGATGTACTCTGCTCTTCTGTTACTACTCCACAAGTGCATCACAGTACAGTTCTTGGCATTAAATTTCAGCTGCCACATCCCAGACCATTTTTCAAGCGTCTTTAAGCCCTCTCTCATATCCTCCACCCTCCCTGAGGTGGCCACCCTATTGCATATTTTCATATCATCAGCAAATAGGCATACCCTACCCCTCAAACCCTCAGCAATATCACTGATATATATGTTGAAGAGAAGCAGACCCAAAACTGACCCCTGTGGCACTCCACTCACCCTCGCCGTCCCAGAGTGCACCCCGTTTAGCACTACCCTCTGAGTTCTTCCTGCTAGCTGGGCCTCCACCCAGTTTGTTGTTTTCCCACCCAACCCCAGGCTTTCCATCTTGCTCACCAACCTCCTATGGGGGAAGGTGTCAAAGGCCTTACTGAAGTCCAGATAGGCCATGTCCACTGCCCCCCCGGTCAATCACCTGAGTTACCCAATCAAAGAACTATATTAAGTTTGTCTGGCAAGACTTCCCCTTTGTGAAGCCATGCTGTCTGCTGTCCTGCAAGCCACTCTCCTCCAGGTAATCCACCACCCTCTCCTTGATTAATGCCTCCATTACCTTCCCCACCACTGATGTGAGGCTGACAGGTTGGAAGTTCCCCTTCACCTCCTTACTACCGCCCTTGTGTAAAGGCACTATGTCTGCCATCTTCCAGTCCTCTGGCACTCTCTCTGTATCCAGGGACAAGTTGAAGAGCCATGTCAAGGGTGTGGCCAACTCCTCTTTCAATTCCCTGATCACCCTGGGGTGTAACCCGTCAGGCCCCATTGCCTTGTCCACCTTCAATCTATCTAGCGCTGCCCTAACCCTATACTCAGTGAATGGGCTCAGATGCACCCATTTGTCCTCCATCCCATTCGACTTTAGCTCAGGTCTCCTACCATCCTCCTCCTCTTCCGTGAATACTTAGCTAAAGTACTTAACTCTGCTTTTTCAGTCTTTTTCCAGTTTTATTTCTCCCGGCCCCCTCAGCCTAGTTATCCCCTGCCTTGCCCTTCTCTTCTCCCTCACATATCTAAAAAAGTTTTTATCCCCCTTTTTTGCTATTTTCTCCTCAGTATCTGCTTTTGCCTTTCCGATCTTCTTCCCTACCATACTCCTCTTTTCCCTATACTCTTCCTTCTCTTCCTCACTGAGCGTCCTCTTACATTTTCTAAAAGCCATCCTCCTTTCCTTAACTGCCCCCACAACCTCCTTTGTAAACCAAAGTGGTCTCCTCCCCCTTTAGCTCTTCCTAACCTTTTTATGCACATTTCTGCAGCTTTCAGTACCCCTCCCTTGATAGCTTGCCATAACTCCTCCACTGCCCCTATATTCCATGTACCCTCCATTGTCTCCCTTACTATCATTCTCATCTTGTCAGTCTGTGCATCTGAAGTCCATGACAGTAGTAGTGGTTTTACTTTTCTCTCTCCCTGCCCTGACCCTGAACATTACCGTGCTGTGGTTGCTGTTGCCCAAGGCTTCTCCCACCTGCACCTGCTCCACACTCTCCCCATTTGTCAGGACCACATCCAGCAGGTTGTTGTCCCTTGTCAGCTCCCTGACTGGCTGTTGAAGGAATATCCCCTGAAGCGCAGCTAGTATCTCCCTGCTCCTTGATGATGCTGCATCCAGGATTTCCCAGTCTACATCTGGGAGGTTTAGGTCCCCTACCAGCAGTAGCTCTCCTTTTAGGGCCAGCCTTGTCACTGCCTGAATTAACTGTTGATCACCCTCCTCCCTTGTGTAGGTGGCCTGTATACCACTCCCAGTCACAAGGATTCTCCCTTCCTCCTGCCTAGTGTTTCCCACAGTAGCTCAGTATCTCCATCCTCTTCTTGTCCTTTAGTTACACTTATGCCTTCCCTGATGTATAAAGCAACTCCTCCCCCTTCTTACCTTCCTTATCCCTTCTGAACAGTCTGGAATCTGGGATAGTCATTTCCCAGGGGTGCAACTCTGTCCACCAGGTCTCGCTTATAGCTACTATAGCTAGTCCTTCGTCCCCCATGATGGCCTCCAATTCCACCATCTTATTTGCTAAGCTCCTGGCATTGGCTGCTAAGCCCTTCCACCAGGTTCCGTCGCCATTCCCCCTTCTCTACTCTCCCTCATGCCCAGTACTTTAGCACTATCCTGGGGGGGGAGGCTGGTATCCCCCCATTTCTCCTGCCTTGTGGTGCAGATTTTTTCCACCCCCCCAATCTAGTTTAAATTGTAGGTTTCTTCTATGAACTCTCCTAATTTGCTCTTTAGCACTGCTGCATCCTCCCTATTCAGGTGCAGTCTGTCTGGAGCAAATAGGCTCTCATCCCCCCATGTGGATCCCCAGTCCGCTACTAACCCATACCCCATTTGTTTGCACCATCCCACCAGCCACTCATTGAACTCCATAATCCTCAGCCTCCTATCAGTATTTGCCTTTGGTACTGGCAACGCCTCAGAGAAAGCCACTGATTTGACCCCCAGACTGCTGCAGTATCTAGCAAGTGTTCTAAATCTTGCCTGCACCTCCAACAGATATTTTCCACCAGGTCATTTGTTCCCAGGTGGAACATCAGGTGTGTTTTCTCATCCTGCTGTTTCCCCTTGGGGGGATATACTGAATGACCTCTGCAGCCGTCATGCCTGGCAGACACTCAACCCATACTGTGCTACTCTTGTCGCCCCACCCCATCTAATGCCTTTTATTATAGAGTCTTCAACAAGTAAGACCCAGTTCTCCATCACCTTCTGTTTCCGTTTCCCTTCTATCCTTCTACCAAACCCTACCATTTCATTTCCCACCCTATTCTCACTATCCCGTTTGCCAGTTTCATTTCCCGGCGTACTGTTTTCCCCCTGCACTCCCCTAGCTCCATGCTCCCTGCAAGTGCTTACTGCTGGGCTGCCCGCCTCTGCCCCGCCATCCTCAAGCTTTTTCCTTCTCCTTTGAATTGCCCATAGCCATGCCTTGCTTGAATTCCCTGGAGAATGTTCCCCTTTCCCAGCCCCATCTAGCCCTAGCCCTTTTGAATCTGAGCTCCCTGTCTCCCCCCCTTTTGGGTTTGGCCTTTCTGTGGTGTGTTCACCCCTGCACACCTATCCCTATGTTTATTACCCTCCTTATTCTTTCCTGAAAGTGCATCTCCTTTTCCAATTTTCCTTCATCTACTTCTTGCTTGCTTCTTCTATGTCCCCTGGATACTCCTCAACTCCACTGTCCTGATTTTCTACCCCATTTAGTGCCCCTAGTGGAGCATATCTGATTTTCTGCTCCAAGCTCACTGCCTGTTTCTGCCTGGCAGGGGCTCCACCCCTTGTTTCCTCCTTACTTGCCCTCTGTTTAGGCTTTGGACCTTTATACTTAACCTCCTGCAATTCCCTCTGGTTTCTCTTGTGTACCTTGCTGCCCCTATCTGGGATTCCTGTAGCCCTACTAGAGCCATCTTCTACCCCTTCTAGCCTGCTTCCATACTCCCTTGTTTTCCTCCACTCCCCATGGCATTCTCCCTTACCTTTTTCTGTATTTGCTCCTTGCCCCATTATAGTTCCCATTTTTACCATTCATTGTGCCCCCACAGTTCCCCTTCTAATCTTTATTTCTCCCTCAGTTGAGCCCCTCCTGTCCTCTATTATACTCCTCTGTCTTTCCCTTTCTCAGTTTAGCATCCTTCTCAGCCATGTCAACCTCCTCCCTCAGCTGCGTAAGTAGTCTACATGCTATGCAACCCACCCACTTTCCAAACTATATCCAGTACCATGGCTGACCCACAACCAATGCACCCCACTATCCTTCCAAAGATGCCCCCAGCCATTGTAGCCTGGGGATCATGCTTCAGACCTGCCCCTACCCTGCTCCATTGACCCCTCCAATTTGTACACCCCTCCATTTTCCCTATGGCGTATTGCAAGCTATAGTTTTCAGGCCCTAGTGTGAAAATTCTCCCCACTCTAAATATCAGTATCCAGACTCTGTGAATTTATATTCCAGACTCTGAAACTCCTGAGGCTAAGATTTCAGGCCCCAAAGCAACTTCTGAGTTCTATGTACTGCAGAACCAAATAAACAGTACCCTAAAAACACATTGCTTTGAGCTTTTTAGATCCCAGATCCAGAGATACCCTTATAAACAGTGCCCTAAAAACACAGTACTTGAGCTTTAAATTTCAGAAATTCCCACAATTTTCCCCTGGTTTCTCAGAACCATTTATAACCATAGAAGCCCCATAAATGTCACAGGACCTTAGTTTTTGAGGATTATGAGCACCAAAGAAGTCCCAATTATACCACAGTACCCCAGTTCTGCTCCAAGAATCCCATAGTACCTTAGTTCTGAAATTTTGAGCAGTCCCAAAAAATATGCCCAGTACCTTAACACAGCAGAAATTTAGCTCTGGAAAGAAAAATATGCCACAGTACCTTTGCACAGAAGAAATTTTGCTCTGGAAGAAATCCAAAGTGTCACAGCTCCTTGCAGATGTTTCTATGCCACCTGCTAGCAACAGAGACATCCCTTTTCCAACCCCCTTGTCCACCCCTTATTGTTTGTTTCTTTCTTATTTACTGTTTACTTTATAGCTCTGTACTGTCAGTAGACTTTAGTGGTATAATGTATCAAGATTTACATCAGGGTGTGCTGTGTGACTGTGTTGTGTACTGAAATATGATGGCTAACAGTATTGTATGAAGTTAGCAGGTACTGTATGATGTCACAGGCTATGGGTATAAAGGAAGTGATGCGCTAGGGGCGGGCCACTCTGGACCTCCAGAAACAATCAGACTGGTAGAAAACTGATGTTACAGAATGTAGAATCCCAGCTCCAGGTTCAAGAACAAATGCTGCTGATCCACACAGAAGCAAGCAGTAATTCCTTGATTTAGTGTTCTCAGCTGCCCCAGATGATACAGGTTCTTGTGAGAAAGATCACTTTATACGAGGAATGCAAAGTCAATTTAGATCTTCCCCTCTCTCCTACACAAGGACTGTTGATCTGTTCAGAAACACAGTAACACTGGTAGAAAACTGATGTCACAGAACGTAGAATCCTAGCTCCAGGTTCAAGAACAAACACTGCTGATCCATTCAGTTATTAAAGAACACTGTTTGCTCTGAAGAACAGTGCCACACTCTTGACTCACCTGTCTGAAGTAAGTGTGACCTGGAACCAAGAAAGACAACTCAAAGGATTTGGAAATCTCTATAACAAACTCCTTACTTTTCCTAGAAAATATTCAAGAATAGCCAGGGGCTGACAGCACAGAGAGTATAAAGAAGGTGGAAAACTAGAGTGACAAGGAGGCTACTCACTCTGAAAATTCAGCAAATCTAAATTTAGTTGATACTGAGACCTCCTGCATCTTCTTCAAGACTGAAAGGGATGTTCCTGCAAGCTGCATCTAAGGCAGAGATACTTAGAACTGAACCATAGAGAGGAAAAAGCCTAGCAACTCAGTCACCAACAGACCTTAACACACCAAAAGTAATGGCATCAGAAAAGAGCCAAAGCACAATTTCAGTAACTGAGCGGCATAAAATGAATCCAATTGAAGTGTATGTGCTGTACTGGCTTTACCTTCCTAACTCTACATATAGATAACACAAGAAGCTGATATGGTGAGAGCACAGCAGAGCAGCACCAACAACATGCAAAAGGGAGTGCTACTGGATAGAGTGATCAAGATGCCCTCCTAAATGAAGTGAGGCATGGAAATGCAAGCATTTTTTCTTCTATCAGCAACCTGAAAAAAAACATTTCTGGCTTCTCAAAGAAGAAAGATTCTTTGGCATTTCAAAACACTGAGCTCGAAAATAGAGTACACAGTAAAGAATACAAATTAACCCCAGTGTAAAAGACCTTAGAATCCAAGTGACAGAACTGGTTATATTGAGACAGAAACTGGAAAAAATGGAAACCGGATCTCACAAGGACAACATCAACTTGGGAAAGATCTCTGAGGGGACGGAAGAAATGGACCCTATACCATTTCTCGAAAAAATGCTCGCAGAAGCTTTGGGGAGGCAGTACCCAGAAAATAAGGTGGAGCTGGACAGAGTGCACTAGAAGCGTAATAAATCAAATGATCCAGTCAGACAATATAGGTTCATGTTTGTAAAGCCCCACAACATTCAGGCTAAGGAGTCTATGCTAAAAGCAGGAGTGGAAAGATGTCTGCATACTAATGGGAGTGCCATCCAAATATGCCCAGATTTTCTTCCTGAGGTTTTGAAAAAAAAAATGTTTTCTTCAGTCATGAAAAATGTTTATAATGAAGTGGAATTGACTTCATTATGCCACCCCTGCTTGTGTCAAGGTATATCTACAGATCTGTCTCTAAATATTCCATCCCCAAGGAGGCAGATCAAGTCATTAGAAATGCCCTACTAAATAATCCTGGTGACTCTGCTAATTCAAACTCAAGATCTTAAGCTGAGAAAAGCAAAGATCATCTGAGCTCAGTATCTGGATAGCCACTTAATGTGCAATCTACATCCACTGTAGCATCATGATCAGGCTCTGAGATGACCCCAGGAGACATAAGGATGAATACTGCAGGACAGAATAAGACTAACCATAGTTAGCATTTGCTGTATGGATGATCTATGAAAAACATTGATTTTCACTAAGATAGGCTACTTTATATGAAGGTGAGGGAGAAAATGAGAAAAGGAAACTGTAAAAGGAATAGGAAAAAAGAGAATCTAGTTCTTTGTAGAATTTAATGGTATTTTTAGTAATAGTTCTTCCATGCTCATACCTTTTTATTTTCTATTCAGTCCCCAAAGTGGGAAGTGATTTTTCTAAGTTTTGATACTAAGTACTGAGTACTGGGTTCTGAGTACCTGCCATCTGTCTTGTTGTTTGGAAAGGCAGGATAGTCATGGGGGGGGTGGACCTGGGAGGCAAATTTGGGGGTTATTCTTTTTTTATCTATACCCTTCATTCACTCACACTTGTGAACTGAGAGACTGAGACAGCTGTCAGCTACACACTCTCTGTTGCTGTGGAGTTAGTACAGAGAAGCAGGAGGATTTTATAAAGCTTTAAAAGACTTTAGAAAAGGTATGCCACCTATCCTGTTTTTAAAAAAATCCTCTTACCAGTATATCTTATTGCTGGCCCCCATTGTGCTGTTCTGTGCCACTTTCTTTCTTCTTCATAGGAGGAAGGCCGTGGTGGCTCGAAGGGGAAGGGTCCTCCGATAAACGCTGGACTGCAAATGCAGATAATGCAGAGAAAGACTCCTTCAGAATGGTGATTGTGGTGAAAAAGAGATCTGCACCTGAAGGGAAGTGTTCTGTGAATAAATTTTAGGGTCTTAGTCTCTGAATATTGTTTATTTTTTTTACTTTTAAAGTCATAGCAGTAATTGTCTATTTTAAGATATTTTAAACATTGAAAGATGCCTCCTTTTATAGTTTTGTGCTTTTTGGGATTAGGATATTTTAATTGTTTTAATTTAAAAATAAATGAATATAGTTTATACATTTGGACTTTCGTGCTGTTTTCTCTGATACATTAGATGTTAGTTCTATAAAGCACATGCGCTGGTACCTGTTGGTATCAGAGAACATCTGGTTGAACGTGCTGCAGGTTGTGTTAAGTCTGGATGGTGGATTCTGCACGTTTGCCTGTCCTGTTTTGGAAATAGCTCTTCGAAGTTTTTTCTTAAGTAATTAGTAGTAGTGTGGCATTTTTGTAGTTATAGCCATAATAGAAGGAACGGGACACTACCTTGAACTCTACTTGAAACTGGGAATTGGGAGTTACCAGGAGTAACAGCGCTGTCTAACGAAAATGTTGTGTAACCTGTAGAGCTTGTTGTAATCTGGATTGTATTATATTGTGTTTGATCACATACGGTGTTTACCAGGTGTGCTTTCTGGTAAAATTGAAGTAAGTTACCTTTAATATCCCATGATTTAAATGCATGTTTTATGAGTATTTTATAATTATTAGTTTTTGAAATACTAAATAGGTAGTGTAGTGTAAATTCCCAGCAACGGAGATTAACATAGAGAGCTAAATTTTCTCTACTTTGAGGAATTTTAGAAACTGTAGGTTTTAGGTTTTAGCTTCTAGGTTTGCTGTGCAATAATGTTTGCTTAATGATGTTTTTTGTTTGTTAAAGCATCTCCAGGATAGAGAAGTGTGGTCCCAGAAAAGCAGGAAGTAAAAACCTGAGGTGCAGGAGCTTTAGTAAATTTAATAAAAGCCATATAAATCATCTCTCAAAACAGACTAGCAATGGACCAGCGATATAAGATCTGTAGCAGGAAATCGTGGAGAGAATTGTCACTGCAAGAAGTTCTGCCTTGTGAACTGGTCTCAAAATCTGTTCAGTGTTTTTGCGTCTGCTCTTTGACTGTTTGGTGGTACTGTGACTTAAAATTTTTAATCTTCAAGCTTCAAGTTTCTTTTCTATCTGGGAACCCTTGAAGTAAAATTATAACTGCAACTACATTTTTTACTTTCCTCTAGGGACTTCGCAGAACTTATCATTGGAAATTATTGGGACTTTTTTTTTTGTTTTATTATTCACTTATTACTCATTATTTAATTTTTTGGTTTTTACTTTTTATTTTGCCTTAAGCACTAGAAGTTTTACTATGGTGAAAACCAGGAAACAACAGTTGGGGAAAAGTGAAGGGTCATTTCCAAATTTAACATCTGCAAAGAATTTAAAAAAGAAAGATACTGGACACTCAGAGAATTTTGAGCATAGGGATGAACTAGATTGTAACACGGTAGGAATAGATGAAGGAGAGTGAGTTAAATCTAGAACCGAGAGGTCTGTTTAGACAGCTCAAGTGGGATACTGTAAAATTGTATTCTACACCTATATTAGAAGATAAAATCATTACTAGGAAAGTAATTAAGCATAGAAGTAAGAAGAAGAATCTGCAAGAAATATCAACGGACATTCATAAATTAGAGGAGATTAACGGGGTTAAGGGCACAAGTAATATTCAGAGTGCCCTAGTAATTGATAGAAAAAGTAAAGGATACAAGAAAAGCTGCAAATTGCCTGCAGCTCAGCAAACAAACATTGAGAGTTTTTTTTTTTAAATCAGGTTCATGCAGCACAAACATTTTTTTCATCAAGCTGGTAATAGTGGGAATGATGGAATTACTGTAGGAAATAAGAAGGCTTGTTTGCATAAGGATTTTGTGACAAGTGTTAATACAAGCTTAGAAAATAGCATCCAAACTAGTGAAGGAAAGTGTGCCACAGCAATAAATAACTCTGTCAGAAAAGGATACTGAGAAGTATAATAGAGATGATCATGGGACACATATTACATTAGAGGCCTCAGAGAATTTAAATTGTGATTTTCCCACTAGTATCTTTACATCCCTGGAATTCTCCCCTGAATATTTTTATGAATCTAACCCAAACCCTAATTGGCAATGTGACTTAAAGAATATTGCTATTGATTTGCAGGAAACTATTAAAGGACTCAAGCAATTTTCATTAGCTGGTCAAATGGAGGATGGACAGATACCAGAAACTAAGTTATACAATTCCGTGGAGAACTATTCTACTTTATTAAGTGATGAGATGAAAAAAATCATAAGTAATCCTTACACAGCTCATTTGGTGATTCTTGATCACCTGATTAATTTAAAATATGAATTGGATACTATTAAAGAAAATATAGCCATCAATGGTGGCAGACTTGATGATGTAATTATTAGATTAAACAAGGCTGCCCCAATAGAAACATAATTTCCCATTAGAGAGACAATTAGTATCCAAACTCAATTAGATTTCCCTATCTGTGATCTGATTAAAACTGTTGATAGCAAAAATGGGCAAATGGAACATCATCATGAAGGGATGGTGAGGAGGAAAAGAAAAAAAGACTACAAGCACAAGTAAACAAAATGTAGTGCAGATGGCTAGTATCTCTGATAAAACCTTAATACAAATTGAAGAGCTTCAAATTGAAGCATCAAAGAAAAATAAGACGGGGAAGGGTAGGAAAAATGTGGAGATGGAAAAATCATCTGAGGCGTTAGCATAGATTATACAATCTGTACCTAAGGTTAAGGGTTCAATCAGAAGGAGTATAATGAAAACAGACAACCAAACGATAAGAAAGGGAACAAATGAAGGTGCGAAGTTGTTAGATGAAGCAGAAGCAAAAGAAATATTGGTGTTAGAAGAACTGGTAGAGAAAAATAATGAGGTCTCATGTTTTAAAATCATTTACTGAGGGGAGGAAAAAACCAGGGATTAATATCATTGACTGTACCATCCTTACTCTATATGGATTTCAAGTACATCATGAGTGGTCAGCTGATGAATTAAGGAATAAGATTGTGCACCTATTTAGGACAGCAATGGGAGCAGATATCTCAAACTTGGATATTATCCAGATATGGACAGATAAAGATGTGGAGGGAGCAGAATGCTTGTCTAGCTATATGTGGGGCTGTACAGAAAATAATCAAATTTGGTTAAACAGTGGGTCTCTAAGAAGACTTGGATATGTGATCCAGTATGAAAATTGGATGAAATTTAAATACTGGTAGTGAATTGGATAAGAATACACTGATGCAGATTACTGTTTTTGGTCTCAAATTATCTGCAAAGGAGTCATCCTATAGGTTAAAGGGAATTTTAAGTAACTTGTTCATGCATGTGTTAAGAATCCCTGAAAAAGATCTAGGAATTAATAAAGTCTGGGGGAATAAGAGTAACCTAAAAATAGGATGGGTGGATGTACTTTTAAGTAGAAAAGATAGGCAGAAATTATTCTGAGCAAAGCACCAGTATTAGATAATATAGGGGTGCATATTTTTGAAAGTG
Source organism: Neoceratodus forsteri (assembly GCA_016271365.2). Lineage (NCBI taxonomy): Eukaryota > Metazoa > Chordata > Ceratodontiformes > Ceratodontidae > Neoceratodus > Neoceratodus forsteri. The sequence goes on along the minus strand of JADMNL010000023.1, from coordinate 622,261,696 downwards.
TTATCTTGGATGCTCCAGTATTAAAAGTTATGCAGTCCAGAGATCCAATGAGAGAAAGCAAGACTATTAACAGGCTTCATCTTTATGGTCTAGGTAGATCAAAAGATGGAAATAATAACAAACTTCAAGTTACAATAATAGATATTTTTGAGCAATTGCTGAACATTTCTACCAATAACCCTGATGCTACCTATGTATAGAGACAGAGTGCTGATGTGGACTGTGATAAGGTGACTATTGAGGTTGAGGCAGTATAGCACAGTGGTCTAAGGCTCTGAGCTGCAACTCTGGTGACATCTAGCAGACCAGACCTGGGTTTGAATCCCACAGCTTCCACTTGCATACTGTGTGACCCTGAGCAAGTCACTTAGCCTCCTTGTGCTCCCAGGTTGCTCTTGTAAAAAAAGCTTTCAGCTTAGTGTGCTATACCTGGTTAAACAACTAAATAAGGTATTTGACTATATAATAAAATATTGGAGAATGTGAGTAAATTGAACCTTATGGGAATATATATAGTACCTGAAAAGCCTGTTCCACAGCACAAGGCTATAAACAATAGTACTTCAAGGACAACTGATATATTAAAAGGAGTACAGAATATGAATGAGAAATCAGTTGATACTGCATATAATATCCCAATCTCCAATATTTTTGAGGTTTTAGAGACAGAGGACACATGACTTCTGATGGAGTCACAAAATTGTCTTGAACATGGTCAAATTAGATTGTACTTGGTGTCCTGGAATAAAGCAGGTGTAATAGGGAAATTTGTGGATACTGAATGGAAATAATTTTTAAAAAATGTTAATGTAATATGCTTGCAAGAGACCTGGCATAAGGTAAAGACAGATGTGGCATTGAATGGCTATTTAACATTTCACTCAGATGGTTTTAGGGAAACAAAAAAAGGTAAAATGATAGGTGGTTTAGTGGTTTGTATCAAAATAATAGAGGATATCTCTGTAGAAATACTATACTGTACAAGGAACATTATAATCCTTCTAATTGACATTAACAGTAAAAAAAAAGTATGCCTGGCAAATGTATATGTCCCACCAAAGAACACTAAATATTATAATCCTGAAATATGGGAGAAAATTGAGGTCCTGATACATGATAGCTGGCTATCAACTGTTTGTGAGGCGTTTCTTCTTTGTAGGGACTTTAATGCCAGTATAGGGAATTTCGATGGTTATGTAGATAATGAATTTATAATTGGGTCCATGAAGAATCTGCAGATAAAAAATGAAATACAAGGGATAACGTAATTAGTAGTTTGGGCCAGAAACATATACAGATATTAACTACCTTTGATTTAGCACCCTTAAATGGCAGGATTCAAGGTGATCAAACAGCATGCTCATTTAGCACCTAGAGGACCCAGGTAATAGACTATTGTTTTTGGAGTGGATACATTGCTTTTTGGGATTCCCTAGAAATCCCAATGAGGGCAGAAAGTGACCATCTCCCTTTAGTACTGAAATCAATTATTCTAGGTGAGCATCATGTAACTCAGTCACAACCACTTGATATTGAAATTAGGAATATGAAGATTAAGTGGAAATATGGTGCATCAGGGCAAATTAAGGAGATAGTAACTAATATGCTGACTAATGGAAGTGAAATGAATATTGAAAATATAGAATATAATCTGGAAAATTGTTTACAAAAGATTAGGCTTATTCTTTCTGCTCCAATCTGTATTAAAAAAAAAACAGTAACCTGGTTTGATGAGGAATGTTGCAAAGCAAAGAAAAACCTTAACAGATTAATAAGGAAACTTACTAAAAATAAGAGTAAAGATAATTATAAATTAAAGATAATTATAAATTATTAAACCAGCATAGAGATTAATATAAGATATTTCTGGTACAGAAAAGGGGGCTACATCAAGAAAAACTTTGGGAAAAAATGCTGGAGGTTATTAACAAACAAGATCATCAATCATAATGGCTTTTAGTGGCCAAAGAGTCTAGTAGTGTTAGTTATGAACTTGACACCTATATATCTCCAGAGATTTGGATAAAGAATTATTCCAGTAAATTCTTTAGTAATGAGAATACTTCTAATATGGAGGATTTTTGTGATATGAGTTGCTTTGTACCATTCCTTAATCAAGAAATCTATTTGGCTATTGTCTCCCTAAAACCAAAAAAGGCACCTGGCCCTGCCCAGGTACCTGCAGAGGTATATATGGATTGTCCGTCCTTATGGGCTAAATATTTTACAGTTTTTTTTTCAATAGCTGCTGTAGAAATCTGAAATTCCCTATATCCTGGAAGGGTGCAATTATAATATCTATTTATAAGAAAGGCATAAGAACAGATCTTGCTATGTACAGACCTATGTCACTGTTGGATCATATGGGCAAAATTGTCTCCAGAATAGTGATGAATAGACTCAGAGAAGAATTATTCAGATTGGGGGACTTATCAAAAGCACAGACAGAGTTTCACTCAGGGTATTGCACAATGGATAACTGTTTTGTTATTATGCATGTATATGAAAAATATGTAACTGTAAGGAAGCAGAATTTTTATGCAGGTTTCATAGATTTTAGCACTGTATTTGATAGTTTATCACATAAAAAGCTATGGGAAGTGATGTACAAGAAGGGGTTCTCTAATGAAATTACAGCTATTGTAAGAGAACTCTATTGGGAGACTTGGGCCAAAGTGAGATTGGGACTTCAGGGACAGTTATCCTCCACATTCCCTACTAACAGAAGAGTTAGGCAAGGCTGTGTTCTTGCCCCTCTTCTCATTTCTACTTATATTGGCACTCTTTTACAGAAACTTAGTGAGTCCTTAACAGATTCAACTAAGATTCTAGGTAATCAGTGTGCTGTTTTGGCATATGCTGACTATCTGGTTTTATTTTCACTCACGCAGGCAGGTTTACAAAATAAACTTGACATATTGAACAATTGTGCAATTGAGTATGAATTAAAGATAAATGAAAAAAGTCAAATATTAAATTTTGGAGGAAAAAACAAAGTGAAAAGGTGGAGGTTGGGGAGAAAAGAACTGGATACTGTAAAAGACTATACTTACTTGGGCCTACATTTAACAAATGATGGGAAATGGTTCAGACAGACACAAAATGTGATTCCTAAACTGAAGAAATCCGCTTTATCCTTACGTAAATTTAATAAACAATATGAAGGGAATTCTATTAAGGCCCTGATTCTGGCCATTAAGGCTAAATATTATGCACAAGCGCTGTACTATGGGGAAGTATGGCATCCAAGAGTCCTGAATAAACTGGAGATACCTTTAAATAATCTTCTTAGAAAGAGCCTAGGACCGAGTAATTTGGTTCCTGTCTTCTTAGTTTGAGCAGAAGTAGGGATTACTAGTTGAGAGGCATTCTTTTCTATTAGGAAGTTAAATTATTGGATCAAAATCCTTCAACATAAACATACAGGGCTGGATATTCAAACTGCACCATTCTGATGCGTAAGCCCTTGCGCTGCACAAAATAGTTGCACAGGGGTGTGGCCGGGGTGATATTCAAAGGAGTTGCGCTATTGAGCAGCTCCTTTGAATATCACCACCCAGCCACAGCCACTGTGCATGGCGCAGTGGAACTTGCACCACCGCAAGTTGTCAGAGTGGAGCATTCAACTTGCGGTGGCACAAAGTACCATTGCGCCATGCGCAAAATCATGATATTCAAAAGGTGACATGCAAATGGGGCCATAATTCATGCAAGGTGCAGGGGGGCCATTTGCATCTGATTATGGCCCAATTTGCATGCCATTAGCATGTAGGTGCACCGATCCCCGAGGACTTGCGCCTGGCACCCTGCCAGGCAGCAGCTGTCGGGGACCAACCCCCCCTGCAGCCCGATCACGGGCAGAAATGTGGCTCCCCCCCCCTGTACATATCCCTGGTGATCAAGTGGACTGAAATGCCCGATCGCGGGTGGTATGTGTGATAAAACCACCCCGAACATAGCCCTGGTGGCTGGTGTCCCCACCCATCCACCCACCCACGAGTCCCATCACCCGCTCCTCCCGGCAGCCAGCGGGTGGCAGCATCCCACCACCTGCCACCCCGCTGCCTGCCGACTGACTTGCCCTGTAGGGCTGCCGCCCATTGGTGCAGAGCAAGAGCCAATGGGCGTGCAGCTCTCATCCCTATGACAGTCCAGATTTGTGAATGATGTTCGTTCACAAATCCTGTGACATCTCTGCTATGGGCTGCATGCCCGTGGCTCTTGCTCTGCACCAATAGGTCGACATCCCATCAGGCAGTCAGTCGGCAGGCAGCGGGGCGGCAGGTGGGTGGGATGCTGCCGCCTGCTGGCTGCCGGCGGGGAGCGGGTGGTGGGGCTTCATGGGTGGGATGGGGGACACTAGCCACCAGGGCTATGTTTGGGGGGGTGGTTTTTATCACACATACCACCCGCGATCGGGCATTTTGGTCCACTGGACCACCAGGGATATGTTCACGGGGGTGGTTGTTATCACACATACTACCTGCGATCGGGCATTTCGGTCCACTGGACCACCAGGGATAAGAATGGGACTGGGGGGCCACATTGATGCCCAGCGATCGGGCAGGTGGGGGTACACTATGCCCGCGATCAGGCTGTGGGGGGCACAGGGACTGGGTTGGGAGCCAGCCACAGGTGGCAGCTGCTGTGTTGCACCCTGCAATACAGCAGCTCACCTGTGGGTGGCCCTCGACTTGAGCCTTTTTTTTTTGGCTCAAAGTTGTGCAGGCGTAGGTAGGGGGTTGCGCCTGCACAACTCTGCACAGCCTGGCTGAATATCGGGCTGTGCAGTTTATGCATGGTTCCTCCCCCTCCAGTTCAGCATGCATTCATTTGCATTGCGCTGTTGCTCAGCATGTTTTCTGTGGTGCAACTGCCTCCTGATGAATATCGCAGAATGGAGCAAGTTTGGACTTGCGCAGGTGCAACCGTATTGGCATGGCGCAACCCTTTTGAATATCTGGCCCGATATGTATACTTCACTGTGTTTGAATGAGAAATACAGTTGGATAAAATTGGGTTGTTTAAAATCCAACTGGCTGAATCAGGTCTCTCAGATCTTGCAGGAGACAGGGTTAAACTATTTAGAGAATTATGTTAGAAAGGGTATTAGAATTATTCTTAAATATCAGAAATATGTTAAAATGGAATTATGGAATATTATAATCACAAGGATCTGGAAAGGAATAATAAGTTAAAGATTGCTCCCTGGTTGAGATCTAATGATAATGCTAATTTCTTTAGGCACAATCTTGAGATCTTAGTGGATAAGGCAAAAAGAATGCAGTTTACAAAATATAGGCTAGAAATGTTCCCAAGCAATATACGTGATGCTATTTATAATAAAAATAGTTCTGAACAGGCTAAACTATGTCACTGCATGTTAAATGCTGCTGAAGAGCAAAAACATGTTATGTTTGTATGCAGATGGTATAATGCCCCAAGAAAAAAATGGATTGTACTATTGTATAACACTATTCTGTCTTCAGACTGGGATTTACTGCTTGAATTTATTTTTTGTTTCTGGAGATAATGTAATTAAGTCAGTAACTACATATCTAGTTGTAATCTCTAGAATTCGATTATTGGATAAAACAAATATCTCAGAGATACTTAATTCTGGGTAGTAGTCTAGTGAATATATTAATGTGTACAGTAGGCCTTTCAGCCTTTTAAAATGTATTTTCATATATTTAAAAAGATGTTTATATTTGTATATGTATTTGTATGATAAAGTGTTGTATTTTGTCTTTTTATAATGATGATTGAAAAAGGTCATATGACCGATCAATAAAATATTACTACTACACTCCTTGGTTTCACACTTTTGCATGAAAGAGAGGAGGGATGGTAGAAGGGGACCGACAGGGCTGAGGTGGAGAGAGAGAGATCAAGTAGTTAAGGGGCTTAGAGAATATCTAAACTGACAATCATATTGGGAATAACATATAATAAAAAACATATATTCAAAGACAAAATCATTCAGTATGTATACATATTCACAATTTGGTTTTCAATTTGTTAATATCTTATGGAGAAATACTGGCTGAAACTCAATATGAACTACTGATAGTCATGTCTATAGTTAATTTGTTGTCATGGAGCACCATGAGCAAAAATGACTATTAAAATCAAGAAAATAATTAATGTCTGTAGACATGAATCTGTTGAAATATTGGTTTTGCAAGAAACTCACTTCTCGGATAAAGCTTTTAAATATTTTCCGAATCTCTTCTGAGCAAGGAGTGTCCATTCCCATAGTATACCTTTGCTACGGTGACAACTTTACTGCAACTGATACTACAGCGACAGCAGCGCCAAGTCACTGTGGTGTCGGCGTGGGACTCTGGCACTGCTTTCTTGTGGTATTGCACCCCCCTCCCTGAAGCAACTCCAACTTGGAGTTGATTAATATAATAGCGGAGGGGTGTGCGGGACTGAGCTCCCACATGGGGGGGTTCAGGGGATGAAGCCCTCTGAAGAAAACATAGTCTGAAGTGACTCCCTTTATGCTGACTGCAAATGCAGTCAAGATAAAGAAGTCACTTTATCATTGGTTGACAACGAAATGCTCAACTGACTGCCATAGATCCCCCCACACACACACACACATCAAGCTCTTGCAGGACTGCTATTTTTATAAAGAAAACATTGAAGTTCACTATTGGAGATTAGTACAATGATCCAAGACTTAAAAATCCTTAAGGGTATATATGGTACACAAACTTTTTCTTTAACAAGTCTGCATGCCCCTAATCAGGATGAACCAATATGTTTCTCCAACGTCTGCATCACTCTAGCACACTTTCCCTTTCCTTACATTATATCTGGAAACTTTAATTTAACCCTTAGCCACAGGGATACAAACCCTTTGTCACCAGAAAACACACACACAATAAATGTAAACATAGAGAAATATAAGACATCAGAAAATTCCCTACCAAAGAAAGATTAACTTTTTTAATGTAAAGAATTTGGGGAACAGCACACAAACAATCACACAAACTACATTTTAAACAAGTTTTCCCATCCAAAGAGGTTGCCATCCTTGTCCGCTGGTCTAGCACATGCATAGTTGAAGAGTCTCGGTCTGACTGTCAAGGTCGGTGGGTTTTGGTTAGACTGGCCTCCCCCACTTGGAAACTGATTCTGGGCAATGTGTATGCTCCCAACACTGATCAAGCAGACTTTTTTCCTAGCTTGAGCCAAACCATTTCCACTTTAGAGCAGCCTAATGCTACCACTCCCTACTACTGGGAAGGGACTTTAATTTGGCATCCAGTATATTCTTAGATAAGTCTAAACCCACCCCCCCAGACACATCCTGAAGCCCATGCTGCTCTGCAAGAGCTGAAAGAAGAGTGGGGTCTAATAGTTGTCTGGAGGCGTGACAACCCTTCCAGGCAAGACTACTCCTATTTCTCTGCTTCCCATGGGGTACACAGCCACACTGACTACTGGCTGGCCAACAACGCAGCATCAGGTGGAGTCTCTAACAACTCCATAGCTAGTATCATCATCTCAGATCACTCACCTGTGTTGACTACCTATACTCCCTTGGGGCATAGGTTCACTGGTACGAGATGGAGATGTAACCCCATACTAGTCAAAGATCCTGAATTTAAATGAGCTATGCTGAAAGTTACTCAGGATTACTTTGCTCTCAACTCAGCCTGTGTCATTTCTGCAAGTACAGTATGGGTGGCCTTTAAAGCTAACCTCAGGGGCTATATTATCGCTTTTGCAGCCCATCAGACTAAAGCCCCCCAAAAATCTCTGGATCTGTTACAATCGGAACTCTCTGGGCTAGAGATGCACTTTAAAGCTTGCCCTGCTGCTGCTAGAGATGCATCTTTGACTCGCAGAATAGTAGGGCTTAAATACCAAATTAATGCTCTGCTACATCACAGAGCAGAATGGCTCTTGCTTAGATCAAAGCACACTTATTTGGTGGTGGGGACAAAGGTGGCAAGCTTCTTGCCTATCAGTTGTGTAAGCAACAGGCCTCCACCAAAATCCATGCCCTCCGCATGACCTCAGGCTCAATCACCACTGATCCCGCGGGCATCAGCAAGACTATGAGGCTCTTCTACCAGTCCCTGTACAAATTCAATCCTCCCAGACAGCAATCCAGTTGTCCCAAGGCTTTTATCAGTTTTGTCAACATTTTACTATACCTACCTTGTCATCTGACCAAGTTACTCTTCTAGATGCTCCAATCACTGTCTCTAAGATACTACAGGCTTTGTCTCAGATGGCCAAGGGGAAAGCCTCAGGACCTGACGGGATGACCGTTGAATTATATCAAGCATTGGAACAAGAGACAGCCCAGCTTCTGTTGCTAGCACTGCAGGATGCTCAATCCTCAGGCTTCCTCCCCACCACAATGAGGGAAGCCCTCATTACATGCCTACCTAAGAAATCCAATGACCCCCTTAATTGCGCTAATTTCCAGCCGATATCCTTACTACCTGTGGACACTAAAATCCTGGCCAAGATTTTAGTCACTAGAATGCATAATGTCCTTACCTCCTTAATACACCCGTCTCAGGTGGGGTTCATGCCAGGAAAGGTGGTCTCTGATAACACCAGGTCACTACTCAACCTGAAATGGATAGTGGCTAGGTCCAAGGTCCCTATGGCCGCTTTCTCCTTTTATACGGCTTTAGGCCTCAGTTCTGTCTCTGGGTTTTGACGCTCTATAACTCCCCATGGCCAGAGTTTTAATGAACTTGGACATCTCCCCCTCTTTCCCACTTTATAGAGGTACTCATCAAGGGTGCCCTTTGTCTCCCCTTCTTTTTTTGGTTGCCCTGGACCCATTAATTAGGGCACTTGCTAGTGCTGATGGACTCCTGGGTATCCCAGTGCATGGTAAGTCATATGTAGTGGCAGCATATGCAGACGATCCTCTACTCACCCTGTCTCATCCTCAACAGTCCCTCCCAGTGGCTCTGTCAGTCCTTCGAGACTTTGCCTTACTGTCCAGGCTACAGATTAATCAGTGGAAAACTACTCTGGCCCCCCTTAATTCACTCTGCACACAGGAGTGTCTTCAGGGCACAAAACTGAGCTGGGTGGCTCAAGAATTCACCAGTCTTAGCCTCTATATCCCGACCAGTTGGGCAGACCTTGAATCCTCTGATTTTTCCCCCCTCTTAAAGCAACTAAATGTGGAAGTGGAGCTTTGGCGCAAGTCACACTTATCACTATCTGGCAAAGTGGCCGCTGTACGTATGCTTCTCCTCCACAGAGTCACATATTTGTTCAACAGTCTCCTGATTCACCTTTCTCCCAAACTATTCTCCTCCCTCAAGAAGTTGGTAGCCTCCTTTCTTTGGGAAGGAAGGACTCATAGGTGGGAGAAGCATAAGCTCTTAGCACACTGGTCCAAGGGTGGTATGGGCTACCCCTGTTTAGGGCACACAACTTGGTGAAGTGGCTACCAAACCACAAAATGGTTAACACCTCTAGTACATCCCTCTGGGTTAGTCTTGAATCCAGCTTGATGGCCCCACTTCACTTAGGTCTCTGTTAGGACTGGATGGTCCATCTAATAAGGGACTTTCCCCTGTTATATGTGAGTTTTGCTATGCCTGGAATCATAGCATGACCTTATCTCAGACCCCTAAGGAAGTTTGGCATCCTTTTTTATGGTATGCTGAATTTTGGCAGAACAACTTTATCACTATTGGGGGGAACCTATTAAATGGCCGACCTGGGAAGCCAAGGGAATTAGTTACATGCAAGACCTAATGCAACCTGATTCAGATATCATGTTGTCCTTTAATCAGCTAAAACAGAAATTTCATCTCCCCAGTACTGACTTTTGGCTAGTTCCACCAAATATGTAGTATTATTAATGACCTTTAGTTTCAGTATAAATCACACAGCAAATGGAAATAACTTGCCTCTCTGCATCTCTAAATCCCCCTCCTCTAGAGGCCGCATAGGCAACTTTTATGCCACTTGGCATGACTCTCAAGCTGACCCCACTGAGCACTGCAGAGCTAAATGGGAAGTTGACATGGGTATGGCTATTTCCTAAATATCCTGATCGTGTTGTCTTAGGGACTCACATAAAGGGTATAGAGACTCCAAAAGCCAGTTTTCTACAGCTTAAAATCCTTCTGCGATGGTACAGAACTCCAGCTGTCCTACATGCAGTGGGAGTCATGCCCCATTCTAAATGTTGGAGATGTCAGCAACCAGATGCCCATCTGCTCCATATCTTGTGGACCTGCCCCCAAATAGCAACCTTTTGGACTGCCATTGTCCATGAGTGCTCTGGGGTCCTCGGCATTTGGGAGCTACCTCTTGACCCCAAACTGCTTTTGGGTGACTCGTCTAGGTTGGACCCCTTGCCTAGGGCACATAGGGAATGGATCATGCCTACACTGCTAGAAGCCATGAGGTTGCTATTAATGCACTCAAGACAGAGTAACAGTATAACTATAAGCATGTGGTATGCTGCTATAGCCCAGCTGGCCCTTCTGGAGCAGCTGTCCTACTCGCACCGAGGCCAGCTAGAATATTTCTTCAAGAAATGGAGAGCCTACCTACATTCGCCGCTTTGCAAAATCCCCTCACCCCCGGGAAATCTCCCCCCCACTAACCAAGTCATAGGTTGCATAATGATTCTACCTTTATTTGCTGCTCTATAGGAACTTATAACTAGTACTGCTGTGCTACTCAATACCACCTAGTCTTCTATTTCCTTTGCTGTACTGACTCTCTTATTATGGCTTGTATAAAAACTGTTGTATGAAATATAAGTCCTATTTGCTGTGTGCAATCATCTTGTTCTTGCATGGGAATACAGTGTATATGATGTTTGAGGTGCACCATCTTAAAAATTGAAAACCTTCAATAAAACCTTCTATGATAAAAAAAAAGTTTATGCTCTGCTGCAGTCTCACACACCAATACCTCTAGAAAACGTAAGCAGATTCAGTTGCTTCCTACCTGAGTACAGTCAACCATATGACCTACAATCTGCTGCAGAGAGTAAGTCATGTGACAAGCCTTTTTTTCCCAAATTTCACCTGATACTACCGCAAGGTGAAATTTACCAGCAAAAGTGAAATTTACTGTCAAAATTGAAGGTGAAATTTCACCATAAGGACTTAATTTCACAGAATGTTATGTGGAGCAAAATTCATTATTTCACAGGAGAAATAAAAGTTCTCAGCATCTCTATATGCCATGTGGGGGGGTGTAGTGTGTGCAGGCAGGTGCAGGACGGGCTACGTGCTGGAGTTGCTGGGTGCATACCCACTCCACACCTTTGTGAACAGCCACCATTGTTATTTTGTAATATTTGCAAGTCTTGTATGGACTGTTCATACTGTACTATTGTTTCTTTATGCTCTTTATCTTGTATTGTGAAAAATTACTCAATCAAAATTAACTGTAAAACAGAAAGACATAAAAATGTTATATATGGTTGTGATAAATATTATAAAATGTATTGGATAAATCTTTATAATCTGACTGATGCAATCTTTGACCTGTTACCGTATGTATATCATCATGGGTCATAACTAATTACCAGGCTTGACCATATACTAATACTTATCAGCCATTTTAAAATTGCAATAAAATCTAGACAAGAGTGTGGCATGTCATGGGATACTGACAATGCTCAGGTGGCTGAAACAACTCAACTTTCCCTGATACTTCACAAGTTACAACATGATCCTGTTATCGTGCTATCATACAACAAATCACTCTTTGTTGCATATTTAAGCAATAATAGATGACACGGTGTGGTATATTAAGGGATACAGTTGCACCTTAGGAGCATTGGGAGGTACACAGCCAAAGGCAGAGTGTCTCATGTACCCATGAAATGTTGATTTCCCATGATATAACACTTACTGGGCCATATTATTGCTATTGTTAACTGGATTAAAACTGAATTAACATTTGTATATATAAAAACTGAAAAAAACAACAACTTTGTAATGATTTTAATGTGTATCTGTACATTTGAAGAAAATAGTTCCTATAGTATTTAGTCTTCCAAAGATGAAAAAGTTTCTGATAAGGATACAGTAGGCTAGTAGGGTGCTGAGTTGTATAGGGAGGGGTATCACAAGCAGAAAAAGGGAGGTAGTGTTACCCCTATATAGATCAACGGAGAGGGGTATCATTTCAATACCGTGCATCATTTACAGCACAAGCATTAGCGTGCAGCATTTAAAGTGCATTCACAGCAAGAGGACAATCTTACCATAAAATGCTTTCAGCACATGGCCTTTCTTCTGTGACTTCTGTGGGGGGGCGGGGTTTAGTGGTAATGGGGAGCTTCTATTACCTTCTGTTCTTTTTCTTTTAACTTGGCCAAAGTATCCATGAAACTTACACAGTTCCCAAGAAGTTGGCTATCTCCATCACTGGAAGTGGAGCTAGCTGAACTCTCACTGTCCTGATCGCTGAAGACAGTGTAGAGACAGTATGGATCATATGCCACTCACAGTTCTGTGCACTGACCAATGAGATTCATGCATGGTCTGCCACTTCTGGGTTTCATTGCCATTTTTATTCATTTTTAAAATAAAATACTGGCAATTTTAAAAAAATAGCACTGCGATTATGCTACTAAAGAGACAACTAATGAACACCACAAAACTGTTAGGATTGCAAAACACCCTCTTTAAACAAAGTGATAGACATGCAAGAGGTGCTCTGGGAAGATTTGGCAGATCCACATCTTCCAAGACCTCCCACCACAATTTTGCAAGATGCGATCTGCATACTGCCCCATCACCTTGAAGCTTCATGCCACCACCATAAGATTTTGCCTTCAATATCGTGTGATACTGCAGCTTACTGTTATCAGAGAGCACATCTTTCTTTTGACTGAACAAGCTAAGAGTAAACTTCCTGCACTCTTTCCCGCTCTGTTTAAAAAGCCTTAACTGATGGAAGCTGGCAGCAAGAGAAACTAGTTTACTAGTTCTGCTTACTCTGATAACGGCATTTGTGATGTGCTGTATAGTGTTATCCCACCCCTCCTTTGAGCACTGCATATAAGGCTTACATAAGTGATGTTTACCGCATGCCGAGATTGTATTTAATGAAATTGTGCAGCGTGCTAATTGGAAACAATGATCTGACAGTGCACAAATCTACCATGGCAGTTTTGTTTGCATGCAAATGACAGGGAACCATGGTGAGGCCACACCTGGAGTATTATCTCCAGTTCTGGAGGCCCCATCTCAGGAAGGACATAGACCTGGTGGAGTCAGTAAAGAGAAAGGCAACCAAAATGGTGCATTGCCTGAATCAGAAGCCCTATGAGGAAAGATTCAGGAAATTAAATATGTACTCAGTGGAGGAAAGTAGGAAAGGGGAGACATGATAGAAACATTCAAATACCTCAAGGATATCAATAAGCTACAGGAGGGTGGTATATTGCACAGAAACAGATGCTCAATGATGAGAGGGCATGATATGAAGCTGGAAGGGGGAGACATAGAGGAGATGTGAGGAAATATTTTTTCACAGAAAGGGTGGTAGGCACCTGGGACAGCCTCTCAGCACAGGTGGTGGACACTGAAATGGCAACAGATTTTAAACATATGTGGGATATACACAGGGGGATCTTACTAACAGGGCTGTATGTGTGTGGGGGGGAGGGGTAATGGCCAAAGAAGTATCAGTGTCTATGGTAGCACAGTAGGTAGGGACTTTAGGGCAGACTAGGTGGGCTAAGAGGTCCTTTTCTGCTGACAGCATCTATGTTTCTATGTTACTGTGTGGGTTGTGACCAGTGAGTGGCACTGTTGCTTGTATCTAGGAGCTGGCAGCAATAAACTGAAGTCTCTGTAGTCTGTGCTCTGGCTAAGTCATTGTTATTTTTTAAAGGATGTTAGGTACATGACAGTTTGATTGGGATGTATACATAATCAGTGTTTTCATCTACTATGATCGAGGTATTTGTTTTTTAAAAAGTGTTAAGTGCTTATGGGTGATTGTGTTGGCCTAGTTGTGACATTTTTAAAATGCTGCAGCTAGTGATGGTTGCCAGAGTTGGTGAATTTTGTTGTAATTTAGTCGGGAGGGGGGCTGATTGTAGCATTTTATGAAGCGCCATAGTTGCCAACAGTTCTGGATTTTTATCAGTGGGTGTAATCGGGGACTATGGAAAGTGAAGAGGTTGGCACAGGCAGTGGTTGCACTGGCATGACAGAGGGCAAGATCACTGTGGTAGCCATAAGTTGCAGTGGCCTAAGAAAGGTAACTGCCTGTCAGGATATTGTAACTGATTTTGGGTATTTTGTCAGGGTATAAAAAGACGTGCCAGAGCAGTTAACCTGAATGTGGAAAACACAGCGTCAGATAAATATCTGGTGCGTGAGGAGTTTGGTGGCTGGAAGTTTCTGAAGTCAAGATTACATTGTGGGATTGAATCTCAGCTCCAAATACCTCTCAACCAATCAGTTTCCTTCATTCTTTCAACTCAGTTTATAATATTGCTTATATGCTAGTCAGGCTAAAAAATTATGATTCAACTGCACTACATGTTAAAGGTATATTTACATGTTTATCTTCTTTCACATTATGTACCATTCTGTTACGAATGCCATTTGTCAATGTTATGCAATAATTTCATAAAGACAAATAGTAAAGGTCACTTTAAATGTGACAGCACATTTCATTGCGTTACCAGGTGCTAGCAAGTCAAAGCTTACTTTAATCAAATTTTCTTTGTTACTGTATCCTTATCAGAAACTTTTTCATCTTTAGAAGACTAACAATATTTAAATTCAGCTCTAATAAAGTATAATTTAAAAGTGAAAGAAACACCCACCTGCCACCAATTAAGAACTTATTTTATAAAAATGAAAGTCATTGCTGATTATACTAATTTATCCTTGTGGTAATTACTGCTAATCTTCGGCATATTGTATGTGTCTTGCTCTTATGAAAGTAACACTTTCTGCTTCCAAGAGTACTTCATAAAATATTCAGAACCAGTCAACAGCTAAGTAATACAAATGTCACATGACACATTAAGAAGATTCATCTCTATTTAAACTATGAATGTTATATAAGAAACTATACTTAAATGGCAAGTCCTTTTGCAATGAATTAGAGACAGCAGTTGAATAGGGCTAACAATCACTGACACCATAGCTATAAACAGAACATAATTTTTATCAAGGTAATAGTGTGGTACTATAGAATTGCTCTGTTCTTACTTACCACAATAATCTTACATTTCCTTTGTGTGGTTCAGAATTAAAGCACATTTACAATACAAGTCCTTTTAAAAAAAAATGGTTTGTGAATTTTGATTCTGGCATAAAAGATCTCCATTTACAACATGATACATTGGGGTAAAGTGTACTATGAACATATGGGGTCCAATATTGGAAAAGGGGCAATGCGGAGTGTAAAGGTTTACACTGTGCCTGCCATTGCCCATAACCCAGAGGATGCTATATTTGGTTGGATAGCACACTGGCGCTATCTGACTGAATATAACAGCTTATCAGTGAAGTGTTAAGTTGAGTAGCACTGCCCTGACATTCATCTGGAAAGTGCAGGGAACAGCACCCACAAACTTGATAGCACTGCAACCCCAGTGTGATATTCAGCTGGCACCATGCAAATGAGACTACTGGGCATGCAATACACTAAGGGGCCATATGCATGCCCATTATGGGATTATTTGCATGGAAAGCAGAAGCAAGTTTGTACCCCTCCTGTGACTGGTCCTGTGACTTACCCACCAACCCAGATTGCCTGTCCACGTAACAGTGCAAACATTCCCTGGCGTCTAGTGGTTCTCCTACCCTCTGATCATTTGCCCCGATAAATGAAAAATATTCCCTGATGTCCAATGGTTCTCTCATCCTTTGATCGCTGGTCCTGTTAAACATAATGCTGGCCCTACTGTCCAGTGGTCCCCCCACATTCTATTCACCAGCCCCAGTAAATGTAAACTATTCACTGGTGTCCAGTGGTCTCCCTGTCCTCTGATCGCTGGCTTTGTTAAGTAGAGATCTTTCCCTGGTGTCCAGTGGTCCACTGCCCTATGATCCCTTACCCTGTATTATAGTAAATTGTTCCTGGCATCTAGTAGCACCCCACTAACTGACCCACTACCCCGTATGAGTGGAACTGGTTCCTGGCATCTTGCATGCCCCCACTGCTGGCACCGAGCAAAGCACCAGACTACTGTATAGTCAATCAAAAATAATGGACATCTCACATTTTATTCACTTACTGAAAGTATTTTACTAGGAAAGGCCTACTGAGCAATAATAGCTCATTTTCTTAGGTGTCCTGGGAAGAAATAAATGAAGCTAGTCACTGAGCATGCTCAGAAATTTATCTGTGGTTTGCTAAGTTGAAGTGATGAGCCACTCACTACTTGAATCTGTATCTTTTCAGGCTGTGACAACATATGTACTGATATCAACATACAGATTCCAGTCTGGTGGAACTACAGTATAACATGGGCTCTCAAACATGCAGAACCTTTCTGCCATTGGGAGACTAGAACACCACGGAGAGCAGGTTTGATAGCTTTTTATAGCAAAATGATCTCTCTTTTGAAAACAAAAAATCATGCTATTGAGAATACTTACAAATGGAGGTTACATAATCCTTTCATTTTATGAGAATACTTTTTGTTTAGAGTACCACAGTGAGCACTGGGCCTTAGAGACCTAAGAATTAAGCATAACAGGTGAGAAAGAAACAGTTAAACAGAACTTTGAAAAGAGTTTTTAATGGTATAATAAATTGGAAGTAAGCATAGTATTTTATGCACTCAGTAATGATGCATAAATTTGATTAAAAATGCACTTGGCAAGAAATTTCATAACTGATAACTTCTCTAAACTGTCTTCATTTACTGAGAACGTTTTTGTCTTATAGTGCTCCACTTAAGCCTGCGAATTGAAATAGCAACAGGTGAGTGAAGGAAACTACTTTAGAATAATTAACATGTTTATTCACCGGCATAAGGTCTTTATAAATATTCCATGCATTTATTACGCCCCTTATAGTTGTGGAATTTATATAACAATTAAACCCTTGCTGCTATTTCCCTTAAAAGACAGAGATCAAATGGAAAATGTAAAATTCATAGAAATATTTTTTTAAAGTAAAACAGTAAGTGCGTGCCCTTTATTAAAGATTATAAATATAAATCAGGGCTGTATGAATACCAATTCCTGAATATTCAGCCAAATATTTGTTGTTTGGAGCCAAACTATTCAATATTCGTTATTCAGGTGGGTTGAAAGGGGGGTATTTAAAAATAAGAGTTCCCCCCCCAGCCAACATTAAAATAAATATTTTATCCCTGGTGTCTAATGGCTTGACCCTCTCCCGGCCAATCGCCAGTCCAAAATGAAGAATCCACCTCCACCCCCACCAAGACTCACTCATACCCTGGTCCCCAAATGTATAAAAAAATTAAAAAATGCCCTCATTTCCCTGGTGTCTAGTGGATCCCTCACCCCCCACACTGTCAAGTGGTGCCCACCATCCCACTCCCCCCACAACCCCGAGTGGGCCACTGACACAGCCTTCCACTCACCTCTATGGCTGGAAGAGACTGAGCTTTCAATGAATGAGCGCATGCTTGCACAAACATGCGCTCATTCATTGACAGATGCAGCCAGCTCCCACACTAGCTACCACTACCAGAGGGGATGGAGGGGAGGGGGGAGCTGCTCTGGTCACTGGTGGGGGGCAGGATTGGAGGAATGGTGTTGTGGACTCTGGGAGGGGTCCACTACACCATTCTCCCCATCATGACTCCCCCCACCGGTGACTGGAGAAGCACTCCCTCCACTCCATCTCATCTGGTAGTGGTACTAGTAGTTCTGTGAGAGCTGGCTGGATCTAATGAATGGGCACATGCTTGTACAAGCATGTGCTCATTCATTGAAAGTTCAGTCTGGCTGCCGGCTGTGGAGGCGAGTGGAGGGCTGTGTCGGTGGCCTGCTCGGGTCATGTGTAGGGGGGAGAGTGGGGTTTTGGTCACTACTTAACAGGATGGGGGGGTCCACTAGACACCAGGGAAATGAGGGAATTGTTTTTTTATACATTTGGGGATGGGGTTATGGTTGAGAGTCTCGGTGGGATGGCGGTGGGTTCTCCATTTTGGACAGGTGATCAGCTGGGGGGTGGTATCACTAGACACCAGGCATTAATATTTATTTTAAAGCTTATTAGGAGGGCAGGGAAGGCTTTTGTTTTCATGTATAACAACCCCACGGACGAATACCAGCCAAATAGTGGACTATTCGGCTCCAAATATTCTGAGAGCCCATTATTCATGGTATTTGGAAATTATATTCATCTGTTGCACAGCCCTAATATAAATATTTGTTAAAATTAAGGAAAGGCTATAAAAAAATGTTATAATTGCAGTGTGGTGCTCTAATCCCAATAGGTAGCAGACTAGGACTAGTAAAATCAAAGGGTAAAGGTATAGTGGTATATATGAATTTATTTACAGCTTTTTTGAAAGACATATACCACATAGCAAAGTTGTGTTGCCTGTATGAGCAGAATATATTAATGTCTATAAATGATAAATATTAAAAAATGTTTAACAGAATATATATGATTTGTACATGAATATGTGATAAACTGAGAGCTTTATTATATGCTCTCCAGTTACTAATATATGCAGTATAGATTTTAATGTATTGATTACATATTTTATAGTCAACAAAGTAGTCCTGAAGAAGTGAGATGACTCACAGAATGTTGGCATACTAAGTTACATGCTGTCAGTAAAAAATTAAAATAAAATCTGAAATATTTAAGTGGTTAGTGGGCTATCATTTCAACTTACCAGACTGTTTGAATATTGCAGCTGAAACAAGCTCCTCCAGCAATTATTTATTTTCTAGATACCTGGGCCACCCTGACTGGCTTGACCGAAATTCATCTTCACATATGAAAATAAATTTCAGAGCATGCTCAGTGTGAACAAAATGAGTGAGGGAAATTTCTGAGCCTGCTCAGAGAGCAGTTTCATTCATTTTGTTCATGTTTCCCAAAATAACATATTTATCTGAACTGTAAAAATATGAACTAACAGCTTCAAATCCTACCTGTCACTGAAGCACTACCTTTAGTAATGTAAGTCGCATGCTCTTCTTTCCCTTATACATTTCATCTCTTATCCTTTCCAGTAGTAAAAGTTGGCAGACATCAGACCCCACATGGTAAAGGTTGTGAGTGTTAGTCATGGCCTGCTTGATAAGACCGATTATTAACAAGTACAATATATATCGGAAATGCAGAGTTATTTCAATTTCAATACAGTAATAATTCATTCTTCATAAAAATAGGGTATTATTTATTCATTCAATGCTTTGTTGTTTGGGATCCCTTGGGAGCCAGGAGTTTTTTTTTTTTAACAACCCCAATTCATTACACTAAATTCCAGATGATACAGGCTGGATGAGATGATCTACTTTAAAGTGTTTTCACCAAATGAATGAGTTTTTAACCCTGTATAAAGTAGTGTGTGGACTGGATCAGCAATGGTGTGCACAGTGATGTCAGCACATTCTGAGTTGCTCAACTTTACAATAATACTACAGAAAATGTAGTTTGTATACAGACTAATGTAGTAGCACTATTGTTACAATAATTATTTTGTTTTTCTTGCAGTTAGTTCTTAAGGGGGTGCTTCAGTAGGCTCCACGTCAAGTTGGTGAGAGGAAATACAGTGCAGTAAAAACAGCATGGTAAAAACCATGAATATCAAAACCATGAATACAGAATACTTGTTGAGGATTTGGGGGAAAGTGTGGTTTACTATTATAACACCATGCCACCATGGGCCACCACTCCAGTGAAATTTTGCAACTTACATTTTTTTCCATCTCCAGCTGCATTCTGCATGCACAGTTTTGACTTTCTTGGCTTTGTCTGCACTGTTTCTGACTACACTGGATTTCCTTTCACTGATTGATGTGCTTCCACTTCAGTAGGTGGTTATGGCAAATGGTGGTGTGGAGTACCTACAAAATGTGATCTAGCTACTCTGTGTCACCTTTTCTCCAGGAATATTTGAAGTTCAATAATTTTATTGTTCATCTTAATAAAGTTTTTACAATTAACATAGACATTCCAACAACTACTATATCATTTTAACATCTAAACAACTTTTCCTACTTATCGTTAGACAATGGATAGGTTTTTTTTAAAAAAAGAAGCACATACATTTCAGAAAAAGGAGGCAATCCTTCTTAAAGCCAGGCTTGAGGGAGGATTTCATGTACTGAATATTCAGATTTCAACTTAATAGCAAAGAAAGTCATTCAATCAGGTTAAGGCTGCCCTTAGGTCAAAGGGAATCAAGTAGTCATTACTTCCTCCAGCTAAATTAAAACATTTATTTAAATGGTAGAATACAATGCTTTACAAACTTGGCAGAAGCTTCCCAAACCTTGGTTGCTGCAGATATCCTACCAGAAAATGCTCAAACTAAGGCCTACCAGGATGCTTTAAAAAACAGTCACTTAGTTCTGTCTTACAGATACAATGCTTTGCATGAGGAACAGTCTGCTCCAGTGACAATTAACAGCTAAAAAGAACAGTTCCCTGGAGAATGAAGCTTCACAAAATGAACAACCGTCACATGGGGCAGAGGTGATCATTGCAATAACAAGCTCTGGTTAAAGCCGATATGGCTGCACCAAGCTCTTACCTGTACAATGGCAGCATGGCTCTCAGAGTGGCAGTGGTGATATCACAGCAGCAGCAGCTGCAGTTTCTAAGTGGATGGCATAGCTGTCTGAGCTGTCACAGTGTGCCATCCGCAAGATGGTGGCAGTGACAAAACTGCACATGTGTGATACTCGCACATGCACAACTTTTCCTGAAGTTCATTCCCAAAGTAGTGTGCCCATGGGGAGGGGGGTGATCATGCTGTGGAGGGGAACTCCATCATGGAGGACAGCTCCAATGGAGTCAGCGCTGTCCAGACATTGCCACATCACTGTAAGAGAACACAGGGTCGTGTTTTGGTTGCGATCCTCTGTTCTACTACAGTGATGGCATAACATCTGCAGAGCTCCACCCATGTAGCCACAAAAATGGGATGAAGTGCAGAAGGAATGAGAGAGCAGGAAAACAAATAAGAAAATGTGAAGAAAAAAGAAGCAAACCTTCACCAAGAGACTTCAAACATTAGGATGAAATAAACACTGACTGAAACATTTTTAATATATTTTGGATGAACTAATAGCTCTGTGAAATTTTCTGTTTCATTCTCCTTTTTGCTCTTTTCTTTAAAGCCTCATGTATTGAATTTGGTTATGCATTAGTGTATTCACTGTGAAAATACTAGCAACATGGAATTAATGTTACTTGGTGATACTTGGTAAAATGGCATGCTAATGACTAGAGATGAAGCGAAATTAAGTTCCACTGGTGAAGTGAACACAAAGTGGCCACTTCATGTTGTCACTCTGCTACATGGAGTGGTCAATAGGAAAAGCTCACTTTGCCTTGTAATTATTACTTCGTGTTGTCATTCCGCCTAAACATGAAGTAAGGCAGAGTGGCAACAATATTGTCAGCCACGCCAGTGCCCCCACAGACACAGTCACCAGAATTAATGTGCATCCCCAAAATGATACTGTCTTGCATCTAGAAAACTCCCCAGTGTTGACAAAGTGAAATGAGAGCACAACAAGAAATACAAAGTCTCCCAGAATTAATGGCATACTCAGTTATGCATGCAGTGGATGTGGTCACATCACACACAGTCACCAGAATTAATTTGCATCCCCCCAAATGCTACTGTCTTTTGTCCAGAAAATTCCCCAGTGCTGGTGAAGTGAAATGAGAGGGTAACAAGAAACGCAAAGTCTCCTACAATTAATGGCCCACTGCATCATGCGAGCAGTGGCCACACACAGTCACCAGAATTAATTTTCATCCCCAAAATGCTACTATCTTGTGTCCAGAAAATTCCCCAGGCTGGCAAACTGAAATGAGAGGGTAACAAAAAAATACAAAGTCTCCCAGAATTAATGGTGTACTTAAATACACAGACTGATTAAGATTGCGCTGCACACTCAAGAGATGCAGAGTCAGATGTAAATGCACAACAACATCTAACCAGTGCTCACAAGTCACAAATCCAAATCTGGAAAAGAATACCTTTTTCCTGTTGGTGGGGTAGTGCAAGGCAGTAACAATCCACTACCGGTAAAGATACCACAAAGTAGTATCAAAGCTTTATGCAGGTGCAGTGGATAGCAGGTTCACACTGCTGCATTCACTCTGGCACAATAAAAGTTGTCTGATGTAATGGTATGCATCACACACACATACTGACACATGCACTACAAGTATTGCATAACAAACGGAAAACCTTTAGCAATATAACCAAATGTTTTAAACAAACTGACATTATACTCTGCTGCACCACTACAATCAACAAAACAAGTCAAGAATTACTGAAACTATTACTGTATGTACATTAAGTCATACAAGAAAAATATAACCAAAACAGAAAGACTGCATTTTTCTCCCAGTTAATCTACCTATACTACAGATACACCCCTTCCCCAAAGCACAATTCACAGCACACAGACTGACTGTTCTAAATTAACATTCAAAATCCACACACAAACAAACACTCGATATGAGCACAGGAAGGTTTCCTACAATTGATGCACTAAATTTTGAGAAAAATAAAATGGCTCAAAAAGGCTTTTTTAACAGCTTTTAGAGGATTTGAATTACAGAGCTCTGAAAGGAAACTCATCATGTACATCTTCCACTACACACACACTATACAGAACTGAGGCTGTGCAGAACTATCTAGAGACCATGTGACCCGCAATCCCATGAAGCACTACAAATTTGCCTTGGAGCTCAATAACAAGGCAAAGTGATGCGAAGTACATTAATTTCAATGTACTTTGCCTTAAAATTTGTGAAGTGGTTTGGGGAAGGCGGAGTAATGTAAAGTCATTAGTTTCAATGGACTTCATGTTCCCCATTATTGCACAAAGTACTCCACTTCACGTTGTGGAGTGCTTTGCAGTTTCCACGTTACTTAGCGAATCACTCCGTAGAGCGAATTTCGGCCACTTTGCCCACCTTTACTAATGACTTTCCTCACCTGTATGATAATCATACCACTTTTTTATCCTTTTACTGTTAGCTCCAATTGCTATGCACAGTCCCATAAGAGGGCTATTATATTCACTTATGTGCTTGAAGACCAACATGGACTTAACTGCACTTTTGCACCTCAATGGGTAAGGAGTGTCCATCTCTTTCAGCTGTCTTTCTTATTTAATGCATAGAGTGGTGGTACTGGGAGGATTGGGAGGGTAAATGGGTTATAAGGGATAAGGAGAAATTAAAGGGCTGGAGGGGTACATGGGGTTTAGGTGGGACAGATAGTGGGGATGTGGGTGCACTGTTTAGGATCACAAATTTGATAAAAAAGAGAAGAATCAAATACTGGTGGTATATAAAAAATGAAGGCGTGGACCAGGGAGAAGTTTGCAATTCTTAAACATGCATACATCTATGTTGGTGTTTTTTTTCCGCTTTACTTTGTGTAAAGAACAACAAATATTAACTTGAAATGTTAAAGGTCTAAGGGATCCAGTTAAGGTGAACAAAGTTATTAACTACATTAATAGGAAGAATACAGATGTTTTGCTTTTAAGGGAAACACATTTCCTTCAAAGAGACTTTAATTTCTTTAAAAAAAAATTGAGATAGTGAAATGGCATCTTTCTTCTAATTCAACTCAATAGGTGTAACAGTAGTGATTAAAAAAACATGGATCCTTATATTCAAAAGTTTGCACGGGTGTTGACCGGTGTTTGCCTTCACATACTGGGCTTTGGCTGGAGCCAGACATTCATAGGGCTCTGTTGCACTGGCAAACAGGGGTAGCACCCATACAAACCAAATGAGGGGAATGCAAATAGTGGAGCAGGATAGAAATATAGGCACAAGCCACTATTCAGCAGATATGCATGGTGTAAGAGGTTTGCACAGTCCTTTTGCACCACACAAATTTTGCAGATGAATCCTCCACTTATTTTGTGCAACGCTAACAGCTGCCAGAGGTAATGTAGCCAACTATCTAGTAGACTGCTGGGGGAGCATAACCACCCTTGAGGTCCCTGGCACCCCCAATCTCTAGACCCATAGTATAAATACAATTTCCTAGTGGTAGTGGTTCTCCCGGCCTCTGATCCTCAGCCCCATAAGAATAATTAAAATCCATTGTGTTAGTGGTCCCCTCCCTCTCTCTAATCCCAGTCTCATAAAAATAATTGATATCCATGGTACTAGTGGTCCCTCCCTCTGTCCAATCCCAGCCACATAAGAATAATTAAAATCCCTGGTGCTAGTGGTCCCTCCTCCCTCCCTCCCTTCCCAGCCCTGAAAGAATAATTAAAATCCCTGGTGGTAGTGGTCTCCTCCTCCTATCCCAGTCCTGTAGGAATTAATTCTGTGTGCTAGTGGTCCTCTCCTCCTTCTGATCCTATCTCGATGTAAAGTCTTTATCCCTGATGGCAGTGGTTCCCCCCCAGTCACCAGCCCTGAAGTAAAAACAACCCCTCCCTGATGTCCAGTGTCAGTCTGCAGCACTGGGAACCACCCTAGTGACCTGATTGGTATCTGCAGTGCTGCAGGTGCATACAGTGACTGGCACAGCCCTCCTCACACCTCCTTGGCTGGCTACCATATCTCCAGGCAGGGAGCACACCTCTTATTTATAGGACTGGACACATCACCCTGTTCTGTAATTAAGGGGTGCAGTCCCTGCTAGGACATGCAGTGGTCACCTTAGGGGGTGTGAGGAAGGCTGTGCCATATGCTGTGTGCATCTGCAGCACTGCAGATACCAATCAGGTCAGTGGCAGGGGTCCCCGATGCCACTGGAGGGGGCACTTGACAATAGGGAGGAGTTGTTTTTTTCTTCTTCTGGGCTGGTGATTGGGGAGGAAGCATACCACCAGGGATAAAACCTTTTACATCAGGGCTGGGACTGGAGGGAAGGGACCACTAGCACCAGGGATTTTAATTATTCTTACAGGGCTGGGATCAGAAGAAGTGGACCACTAGTACCAGGAAATGTACTTCTTTCTTTGTAGCTGGGATCGGGAGGGGGTACCACTAGCACCTGGCATAGTTATAGCTGTCATGGATAGTATGGGCAGTGCCATGCTACCTGCTTCCACTACCCATGCAAATGGGACCATAATGGGCATGCAAATGGCCCCTTAGCACCTTGCATGCCTATCAAGCTCATTTTATTTATTTATTTAAGAGATTTACCAGGAAGGCATGCTGAGCAGCGTACCACTCAATTCCAGATGTGCCCTGGGAGTAGGAATTACAATGGTATAGTAGTACAGAAGAAACAAAAATGTGCATACAAGTGTTTGGTACAACAATGGATGAGGCAGTCATAATACAAATAGAGCAGGTACATATTCATTTGCATTTTAAAATATTAGGTGCAGACCAAAAAAAATAGAAAAACCAGACTGGTGATAACAGCTGGTAGGTAGGAGATGAGGTTCAATGGGGGGGGGGGAACAGGATCAGGTGGTAGAGAAGTGCATTTTAAGAAGGGCATTCCATTGAGGAGTACTTGTGGTGTGTCTGATATCAGCTGGAAGGTAGTTCCATAATTTGGGCAACCTGAAGCTGAAAGCAGCCTGGCCAGACCGGGTGGATCTGTGTGGAATGTGCAGGAGCCTAGAGTCTATGTTTCAGAGAGTGTAGGCAGGTGGGGAGAGGGTGGTTAGAGAGGAAGACAGGTAGGGGGGAGCGTCTGCCACCAGAACTTGACAGCGGTTCTAGCACAGTGAAGCAATCATCGGTTATGAAGTGAGGGGAGGTCCACGGACTGGTAGAGATTGCAGTGATGGGTATTGGGAGGATGGTCCAAGGAGAACTGGCAGAAGGAGTTGTAGAGGGGATCAAGCCTAGCTAAGGATGTTTGGGGGGGTGGCACAGTAGACAACATCCCCGTAATCCATAATCTGGAGGATCATTTTTTGGACTATAGTTAGTCTGGTTGGTAGAGGAATGCAATTCTTGTTCCGGTAAAGGGCTCCCAGCATGGAATGTAATTTTTTGTGTAGAGTGTCTATATGCGCTGAGAAGTCAAGGTACAGATCAAGCCAGATGCCAAGATAATGATACGAGGTGCAGGCCTCAAGTGGGGCTCTGTCCAGAGTGTAGAATGTGGGTGGTGCGCTAAGCCGGGTTAGTTTGGCCCGAGAGCTGAAGGTGAGGCAGACTGTCTTTTTTGTGTTTAAGAATAGTTGGTTAGAGAGGAATCAACGTTGGATGGAGTTGAAGTCCTTCTGTAGACAGGCTGTCACGGCGCTTGTGGATGGGCCAGAGGCAAATAGCACCATATCATCTGCGTACATATGGATAGCTGTTTGTGAGCAGGCAGCAGGCAGATCATTGAGAAAGATAGAGAACAGCAGCAGGCCAAGTACAGACCCTTGGGGGACTCCACAGGTGACAGAAAGTGAGTTGGATCTTGCCAAGCCAATACGGACTGATTGGGACCTGCCTGACAGGTACGAATGGAACCAATTATCTGCATTCACAGACAGTTCAACTTGGGCAAGTTTGGCCAACAACAGGGGATGAGATACCGTGTCAAAGGCTTTCGCCAGGTCGATAAATATGGCTGCTGTTAGTTCCCCTTTGTCCATCCCCATAAGGATGGAGTTAGTGAGGCGAAGGAGGGAGGTGATGGTGGAGTGATTTTTTTCTGAAGCCGGCTTGGTAGGGGGTGAAAAATGATATGGTATCTAGATAGTGGTGGAGCTGGGGCAGAACTAGACAGTCTTGAATTTTGGCTAGGATGGGGAGCAGAGATATGGGCCAGTAGTTGGATGGGGAGGAGAGGTCCCCTCCTTTGGGTAGGGGAATGACTGTGGCTTGTTTCCATATACTGGGGACTGCCCCGAGTTTGAAAGACAGGTTAAAGAGCAGGGTTAGAGGGTGGGCTATGGCCAGTGCTGAGAGTAGGAGCATTCTGGAATCCAGGCCTGTTGGACATTTACCGTTAGATGGGTTGAGTGACTGCAGTATTTTTAGCACCTGACCAGGTGAAACTGGGCAGAGCAAGAAGGAGGCCGAGGAGGATATTTTAGGGGGCCCAAATGGCGTGGGATGGGGATGGGAGGAGAGTAGAGAAGAAGCATTGGTGGAGAAATATGAATTAAGCTCAGTGGCAACTGAGCAAGGATCCATGATGATTCTTCCTTCGAGGTTGAGAGTAGGAGTGGGGGGTTGGGCCGGTGGGGAAAGAAGGGATTTTATTTGCTTCCAGAATTGAGCCGGGTGAGTGAAGTCATTGTTGAGTGCAGTTTTAAAGTAATTTGATTTGGCCTGATGTATGAGTCTTGTACTGGCGTTTCTTAGCGACCGGTAGTGTTGCTGAGCCGTTTGCGCACCTGTGACCTTGAAGGATTTCCAGGCATGGTCTCCGGCTCTTAGGTGTGCCATGAGGTTAGTTGTTACCCATGATAAGTGGGAACCTCTTACTCGGGATCTCCTGAGCAGAGCATGGAGGTCCCAGATGGCTAGGAAGTTATTAGAGAAATATTTCAGAGCCTCGTTCATGGAGGTGGCCCTGGGGATGAAGGACCAGTCAATGCTGGTGAGGTCATTTAGGAGAGCTGTCATGTCAAGGGATTTATAAACTCTGATATAAAGCATGTGGGGTGGAGGGGCCATTGGATGGAAGATTTTACGCACCATATAAGTCATATGGTGGTCGCTAAGGTAGTCTGGTAATAGGCCAGCTTTAACTATCCAATGAGGGTGGGTAGTAAGTGCCCAATCCAGTAGTGTGTGTTTATTGGATTTGTGGTTTAGTCGGGTGGGTTCCTTTATTTGCTGATGCAAGTTTAGGGCATTTATTTGGCATCGCGATTTAGAGGCTGCGCTGCCTAGCCAGTTCTGATTGAAATCTCCAAGGATGTGTAGTTCACTGCCTTGCGTAAGGGACCTCAGGTTACCAAGGTGGTGAAGAATGCTACCCAGAGGTGTGTCTGGTGGACAGTATGACCCTGCTATGTATAGTGGGATAGAGTGTGGCAGGGGGATTTTAATTAGCAGGGAGTCCATGGTTTGTAAGGGGTGTCAGGCAGTGATTATAGAAAACTGAGATTTGAGGAGATATACAAGCAGTGCCGCCACCCTTCTTTTTGCCCTGTCTGTCCTACGGATTAAGGAGTAGCCAGGTATAGAGAATTCTACATCCCGGTTATGGGGCTTCAGCCAAGATTCAGTGAAGATTACAATATCAGGGTGAAGGGCAAGGACCGTGGTTTGTAGGGCTGCTATTTTGTTTAGGATGCTGCATATGTTTAGGTGGACAATTTTAAAACCCTTAGGGAGGTGCGTAGTTGGTGCAGGGTGCTGGCCAGCTGGGGGGGCCAGTGGACCTGGGTTACATTCAACATCCCCAGCTACAAGAAGAAGGAGAGCCAAGGTGTGCCTTAACAAGCGCATGGTCTTTACTGATGACCCAAGTTGAGTGGGATGGGTGGGAGTTAGCAAGTTTGTCTTGGGGTCTGAGTAGAGTTGGATATATAGGGCAGGTTGCTCAGCGTGGAAAGAGAGAGGGAGGATAGAGGCCCCAGGGACCAATTGTGCCAATGGTACCAGTTGTGTTCCGCTGGTGCCGAGGTGGAGTGGAGGGGTGGCTTAGAATCTTATGAGAGTAGAGGCAAAGGGCCAGGTAGAATAGGATGGGATGAGGGTGGAAGGTAAGATATGGTTAGGCAAAGCATAATAATGGTTACTGTGAGAAGCTGCATTTTTTTGTTTGTTTTTCAGTATTAAATTGAATCTGCTCTGCGGTGGCCACTAGTAGCAGAAAATTATAAGGAGCTAATGGGAAAGTGGGCAGATTGGTTATCCAAGGTCATGTGCCACTACCTATAAAACTGAGTGATGACCAAGGGTGGTGGTGGGGGCGGTGGGAAGCCGGAGACAGTGACGGTGGGGCTAAGTCCCTTCAGAGCACTGAGCAGGTATGCAGAGCTCAGTGCTATCACAGTCCATCGCACCTGAGCAGTTTCGGGGTGGGGAGGGCATCCTAAGTCCTCATGGACCTGGGGGCTGCCTTCTGAGACCTCGGTTTCCTTTGCAGCTGGGAGAAGCAGAAACAGTACTGGGTTAAATACAGGTACAGGGGCTTGGGGGCTGGGGATGGGGGGAGAAACCTGCAGTACTTTGTTATTTATTTTTTTATTTGTTTGGTAAATCGCAAGTCAAGATTTGCACAAGAGCTGAAGTTCAGGGCTCAGATTTATTTCAAGGCTAACACACTTGTAAAATGCAGGACTAATTATCGGTAAAAAGATCTGTGATGCAGTGTACTGGGTTAGCTAGCAAGCAATTTTCATGGGTCCCTTTGGAAATTGCTAATAGCGCTCTGGTGCTATTGGCTCCTGAGGCCAACTTCAGGACCTATGTTTGGGTGGTGCTACCTGACTTAGTGCTGTGCTGACATGGCCCTATATTCAGTCGGGTAGAGCCTGACTGAATATAGTATCCTGGGACCCTGGGCAATAGCAAAGTGAAGTGCAAACATTTGTGGTATGTGTTGTGCCTTTCTGAATATTGGGCCCATGGTCTTTTGAAACTAGGGAGATCACTTTTAGATCAACATGGCAGCTATGTTTTATATGAGAAATCATGTCACCAGGTCAAACACTAACTATTGCTTACTTATATGGGCCAAATGAAAATGATCCAGCTTTTTTCATTAACTTGTTTCTATTTAACCACATTTTACTATCTTTCATTATGGAGTGATTTTAATCTCACTTAAATAATTTATTGGCTAGATTCAATACAGCCACTAATAAAATTACCCCAGCCACTATAACTATTAAATACTTTATGAATGACTTGAAGTTACAGGACCACTGGAGAACTTAAAATCCAACTTTGATTAAATATTCTTTTTTCTCTTCCTACATCAAGCACATTCACATATTTATTTCTTTTTAGTCTCATCTGACATTTGTTTCCAATATTATTATTACACAATATCACAACACATTGGTTTGAGATCTTGCTCCATTTACATTGAAATACAAACTGAATGCTGAAAAACTCCAGTTGTGCCTGGACCATGCAATTATTGCAGAAGAGGAGTTTTCAAAACTTCTAAATTTAGAGATCCCAACATATTTTCATGCCAACTCTTCACTAAATATTTTAGAATTAGTTTGATTGCTTTCAAGTTTATCTAAGAGGGTCTACAATCCCATACACAATAAGAAAATATAAGAACATGCACTCAGACCTAAATAACTTGGAGACAGAAATTAAACAACTAAAAGACTCCTATTTAGTACACATTAGTGAATCGTTAAGGAACACTATTACACAAACAAAAGGTCCATACACTAGAATACTTATGCAGAGTATCAGCTAATAAATTCCAGATCATACTATTACAACTTTAGTGCAAACCAGAAAAAAACTTGTGGTATAACAAATTAAGCAAGATCAATGTGATACGCTCCACATACAACTCCAGTGGGGCCAGTTATAATACCACTACAGATGGATAAAGTAGTTAACAAATATTATGCAGACCTATACTGTTCAGAAAGACTTAAATCTTTTGATAGAATCACAAATTTGTTATCCAGTATAGAATTGGTAATTTCAAAGGTGCAGCATATTGAAAAACAAGAAGAGCCTTTTACAGGGGCATTAATTGGCCAAGCAATAAACAATTTACCATTGGGCAAAGCCCTAGGACCAGATGGAATCCCTATTGATCTGTATTAAGAATTTGAAACTCTTTATAATATCACTTTACTGCACTATTTAATAACATTACCACTCTGGGAGCTTTGCCTGACTCTTTTTATGATGCTGTAATTAATGTAATTTTGAAGAAGGACAAAGATCAAGAGCATTGCATGTCATACTGTCCAATTTCAATTCTAAACTCAGATGCAAAAATCTTTACAAAAAGGTTTACCTACAAGATTAGAAATAAAAGTTCCACACATAAACCACTACAACCAAACAGGCCCTATAAAAGGTAAATTACTTAACATAAACATATGAAGGACTATAAACATGATAGACACTGCAGTTTATGAACAACACATAGACTGTTTTACTAGCACTGGATGCAGAGAAAGCATTTGACCATGTTGAACAGGATTTTATTCACATAGTTTTGTAAAAGATAGTTTATAGTTTGAAATGAAGGAACTGGATTGATGACCTATATTCCAAGACTATGGCACAAGTTTGTGCTAAATGAAAATTTTTGGCTAAATTTATGTTAAAACAAGGCACCCAATAGGGACGCCCACTATTATCAACGCTGTTTGTCATCATAATAAAACTATTAGCTATTGTCATAAGGAATCATCATGAAGTAATGGGAATTAATATCAAGTGTAATGTGTACTAATTATTCTGCTATGCAGATTAAATTATTTTCACACCTACCATACTGTTTCTACCGCATATGCACTCTGTCATTGAAAAATCTGGTCAAGCATCTGGATGCAAAATTGATTGGGGAAAATCAGAACTATTATATCTTACTTCAAACCCATCACCTCACAATATAATGTGTATACTACCTTCAAAGGTTACACCAGTTATAAAGTACCTCAGTATCAAACTATCTAACCAAAACTGTACTTGTCCCAGAAACAAAACACAAAAGCAGCATCTGAAGCACAGTAAGGGGTGCACATACCAAGGGCAAGGAATATCAAAGGAACAAATGGGGCTTGCATGGCTGCAAACTCCAAAAGCGGTCAGCACTCCAACATAAGGAATTTTTAAAACCAGTCAAAAGATGTGTAGACTTGTTTATTTAACATACCACATCCAGTAACTCCATAGGGTGTGTCATTTATCTGTGCAGTATGAGTCTCCAGAGCAGGCTTATAATCCAACGGCAGCCACCATTAGTCCTCAAGTGGGAAAAACATTTTAGCTATGAAGTCAAACAATACATCCTGCGATTACAAACAGAGATGAGCATACAAATGGACCAAATGCTGCTACTCACATGCTAAGGGCATGGCTTAGCATGTGTGTAGCAGTACTCACTCCAGTTGTACCTTCAAAACTATAGCTGATGTCACCAGCCCGGTAGCACTGAGTTGAGATGCTGGATGCCACGCATCACACCACTCCCTAGACCTGGGTACAGGAACAAACCCGGGTCATCACGGGTCAGTTGGGGTTTGGAGGATTGAGCATCCCAATGGATGCTGTCCTCCTTCATGGGGGGGTACACTCCAAGCAGTGATAGTGCCCCTAGTACTACTGCTGGTGGAAGCTCAGGCAGTAGGGCGCATGGCTCTCACGAGTCAGGGAAGGGAGGACATTACCGGGTGCTTGACTATGACATGTGTTGGTATGTTGTCAGTCTGAAAATAAGTCCTTTATGCCAATGCCCTCAGGGGTAGGGAACACACAAGAAAATGGAGAAAAACAGAAATATTCCTGGGCATCAAGCACTATGACACCAGGATCTGCCGGGACCCAGCCAAAAGAACCAGGGGAGATAAGAAGTACTGATGGGGGCTGAAGCCCAGGACAAGTAAAAAAAACAAGAAAACAATGTAGTTGATATAAATTAAATTATACCCCATTACTTCATGAAATTTTTAAGGATCGGGATAAATGGACCTCCTTACCATGGACCCCAATAGGTTGGGTGAATTTAATTAAGATGGTAACTCTACCAAATGTCTCATTTTTGTTCCATTCTTTGCCAACATAGTACCTGATATATATATTTTTTTAAATCACTTAATAAAAATGTGACATGATTTTTATAGGGGAAAAAAAAAGCCTTCACAATTCTTTCTCAAAATTAATGCTACCTAAATGTGACGGAGGTTTAGGATTTCTCAATTTCTAGGGCCCAGATATTCAAACTGTGCCATAAAAGTGCGCAACAGCAGGAGCAGGCGCAAGTCCATTGCGCCCATGCGCAACACGCATGATATTCAAACACTGCGCAGGTCAAGATGCACCTGCAGCACATGACTGAATATCACACCAACTGCACCATAGCACAACCAGGGATGTGCAGTGGCGCAGATCAGATGCACAATAGCACAACCAGGGATGCTCAGTGGAGCAGGGCTGCAGCGCAACAGCACAACCAGGGATGTTCAGTGGAGCAGGGCAGCAGCACAACAGCACAATCAGGGATTTTCAGTGGAGCAGGGCAGCAGTGCAACAGCACAACCAGGGATGGGCAGGGACTGGATGCAGGGGCCCACCACCCATGCTACAGATGGGCAGAGGAGCACACAGCAGAACAGACATCGCCTCCCACACCCCATGCACTGCACAACTGGGGGAGAACTATAATAGCCACCAGCCCATGGATACCAGCAACAAACCCACAGCCAGGGAATGGTGCCCCAGCACACCCACTAGCAAGCTTTGACTGGCACACAAGGAGGTCCAACCACCCCATGCCACACCATCCCACCAATGCAGAGCACACCCTGCACCGTGATCCCCAGACACCGTGCCCAGGAGCAGTGCCCACCAGTGCAGGACACCCCATGCATGCCACCACCGATACTGTGACAATGCAACCCTGTGCACCACAGAACCATGCAAGGCAGCCCCACCACGAGCACCCATCAGCTGGTAGCAGCAGACAGTGATGCAATGACTGCAAACACACTGCTGCCATGCACATCCCCCCCCAGGTACAGCTGAGAGACTGACCATGTGCCAGCACACAATGTACCCCACACATGACAGGGCATGCCCTGGACCCCACCACCAGTGGTACAGCACCCTGCACACCCTTCCAAAGACACACCCCAACCCAGCACTGGCCACAACAGCCAGTGCAGACACCCACAGTGGTGTGGTGCATGGAAGCATGCACCACACAGGAAGCAACACAGTGCATGGACAAACACCCACCCATACCCAAGGGCACACCAACACAGGGACACAGTAGCAGGTCAACCAAGCCCCCAACGTGTGGCCATGGAAACCATGTACACATGGCTAGCACCCCTCCATGGCACAGGAGTCGAGACACCCTGTTCAGGCACCATGGAGCTGTATGACACCAGCATGCGCCCAGAGCACCAGTGACAGACAGTGGAACACATCCCCTGCAACAGACACAAGTGACAGCATGGAGGTGGGACAACAGTGGAGGCCACAGTGCCACCCAAGGCAGACATGCACCACACCAGTGACAAGAGGCAACCCGGCGTTGTGCTGGGTACAGTGGCTGTCCAGCATGGACAGCCACCACTGACATGCCAGCAGACCGTGCAGGTCACAGACATGCAAGGGTGTCAGCTGCACAGGCCATGGATGGTCTGACAGGTGTGACATGGACACAGTGCTTGCACCGTGGACCACTGCACACAGTCATCTAGTGCACAGGGAACAACACACAAACCCCAGACAGTGACTGATAGCTACACCAACACCATAGTCACTTCCCCTACGGACACACACTCATGCCCATGACTGCACCACCCTGATGACATGCACACCGCTGCAGCTGAGTACCTGTAGCCTGCTGCAAATCAGAGACCACCACAGTAGGCATAACAAAACAAATGTATATTAAAAGATAGAAAACAACTATTTACAGATATGTACAAAAGGTTGGGGGTGAGGGCCACAAACCAGGTGGGGGTGGGTAAGGGGCAGGAGTGAAAGAATGGTAGAGGGAAAGAGGGTGTGAGGGTGGGTCCAGGAGGGTAGGTGATATCTTGGGGTGTATGATGTTCAGCGAGAGCCCCGCTCCCCACTCTATAGGCACTTCCTCCACACCTCCTGCAGACTCCTAGCTGGTCGATCCACTGTAGAATTTCCAGTTAGGCCCTGGCCACTTGCAGTATCTCCTGCAGCACCCTCTCAGTGTTCTGCAACCACCATACACCTAGGACAAGGGAGCAGAGTCAATAGGTGTGAATGCACAGCCCCCTGCAGCCCACCCATTGTGCATGGCATATGGCCATGGGACATGCCTCTGTGATAGTGTGTGACCACCCACAATGATCATGTCCACAACACCTGCCCACCCAGGTGCACATAACCATGAGGACTGCTGCACACACCCACCACTCAAGTCCCGCACAGCACCACCATGGCTGTACAGTGACATGGCTATGCAGTGTGAAGGCAGTGGTATAGCCATGTACCTGGTGCACACATGGACCACCAGCGATGCACACCGACACATGCAGTGCCACTGGACAGTACTGACTGTACTGTGTGGCATGCACGTCAGTGGTGTCAATAGATGGTGGCCATGTCCAGCTGCCTGCCCTGCAACGCAGCATGCACAGAATACCCTGGAAGAAAGGCACTCACCATCATCGGCCTGATCAGGGTGCTGGACTCTGCTGCGACCAGCTGCCTGTGGCTGTGGACCAGCTCCCCTCACCACGCCTTGGTGTCATTCCTGTTGGGCTCGTTGCCACTCTTCAGGGCCTAGGGTGCAAACATGGAGGGGAGAATATCAGTACAATCCAGTATCAAAGGCCCCCAACCCCCAGGTGTGTGCGATCCCGCACAGCCCACCCATGCCGCAACCCTCCCAACACCACCACCAACACCACTGCCCACAGTAGACGGCCCACCCCCCCATCTGGTGGACACATGCCAACTGCGATACCCGTACTGATGCAACCAGTGTATGGATGGGGCACCTACCTGGTCGTGGCACTGCGCCCCTCCTGGCACATGCCTGCAGGTGGGCAAGCCTGTCAGGGTCCCTGCACTGTAGCTCCCCGTATCTGTGGCAACACTGCTCAGGTGTACGCTCCATTCCTGTGGCCTCTCCAGCGCCACTGCCACCTCCTCCTGTACAGCACTCCTGGATCTGTCCAGGTGTGCATCTCCAAAAAGTGCCTCAGCTTGGGTCTCCACTATGGCTACCAAACTGGCCAGCTCCACCTGGCTCCAAACAGCAGCCCTCCTTCTTGCCATCACTGAAGCTGGTCGGAATCAAAATGGCACTTGGTAGCGCAGTCTGCCACGTGCAGAGGCTGTGTGATACAGTGCTGCCATTCCCCATCGCACTGTCACCGAACAGCACGATAGTGGTGCACCCATGTGGACACATGGCGCCTAGGGAGCAAAGGTCAGGCACAGGGTCAAGGGTCTCTCGTGCACAGACCGCCACAGCGAGATTGGTACTCCCTGCGTGTAGCACGATTAGGTACCTGTGTGAGATGCCCTGTAGTGGCCTACCACACTGTGGCTCCACGGTGCCTATGGCGCCCCAGTGCAAGAGCACCATAGATGTGAACAGCGCAGTAGTGCCACTGGTACAATGGTGGCCATGCCCTACACTGCCTCCTGAGCACAGCACTTCAGCAGCGCAGCAGGCGTTGGCACCAGCACCCCGGGCATGCGCCGCTCAGTGTCCACTGCACACATCACAGAACTGCACCCTTGCCTGAGCATGTTCAACACAATTGCGCAAGGCACAACAGCGTGATATTTAACCAGCATATGCAAATCAGCTCATCAGCGATTCAATGGTGCAGATACTGCATTAACATCCACTTCAAATTTCACCTCGCCTCATTTGCATGCGTTGAGCTAGATAAATGTGACATTATGCAGCAGAGGCCATAGTCTGGTATTTCAGTCTATTTTGGTGAGTTGCATGCTATTTGGGAGAGTGGACTGTGGTGTGTGGGAGATGTATGGGACTGCACAGTCAGAGGTAACACCTGTCTTTCCCACAGGATCAATGATGAGTGACCGTGAGGTGGAGGAGGAGGAACAGAGATGTGGGAGAAAGAGGAGGCCAAACTTTACCAAGGCAGAAGCAGATGCCCTGTTTGAGGCCTACCTTGACCAGGAACCACTGCTCAGTGGACAGCGTGGAATGCCACAGGCGAGAAGTGGCGCATGCAGTCAACCAGCATGGTAGCCACCAGCGGTCCATGCTGGAGCGCAAGAAGAAGGTGGGCACGGACCGGAGGAGGATTAAGGATAAGGTGGCTGCCATCAGGGCAGCACGGGCTATGACCGGTGGGGGACAGCCAGCCGTGCAATTCCTTACCCCACAGGAAGAGCGGGTTGCTGGCAGCATGTGGCATTCTGCCATCAAAGGTGTTCCAGGTGGTGGCTTCCAGATGGGTGGTAGCCCGTCACTGCATGGTAGGTCCTGATCCATCA
This sequence comes from Neoceratodus forsteri, assembly GCA_016271365.2. NCBI lineage: Eukaryota > Metazoa > Chordata > Ceratodontiformes > Ceratodontidae > Neoceratodus > Neoceratodus forsteri. The sequence continues at coordinate 622,224,484 of JADMNL010000023.1, read as the reverse complement.
CTGTGGGGGGGGGGATGCCACAGGATAGGGCAGATACATTAATGCTACTGTGTTCCCTTACAGCTCCTGAGCATCTACATGGGTCAGCGGTGGTGGGCTCATCCGCTGAGGGTGACACCCTGGACACAGAGGAGGGTCCATCCACCTCCACAGGTGTCCGAGGGTCAGGACAACAGTGGGCCCACCTGGCTGTCTGGACTGATGTTGGTGGAGCAGGTGCAGAGGAGGCCCTGCCCGTGTTCCAGCATGCCGGCATCCATAGATGTCAGCATGCTGAGACTCAGACTGGTGCCGGATCCGTCACTGATGATGATGGAGCTCACATCATGGACAGTGATACGTGTGGGCCACTGGATGGCCGCACAGCAGGTTACAGCACGGGCATAGCCATGGGTGGTGCCGCCATGGAGGCCTGTGTGACATCACAGGCTCAGCCTGTGCCTATCTGCACCAGTGGGGAAGCACTGGTGTGTGTCCAGGACAGTGGAGCTGTTGCAGCCGCTGCAGCGGCACCACTGAGCCCTGGAAAGTGGCAGCCGGAGGGGCAGTGTCAGCAGTCAGCCAATGGCAATGGGGGGACAGTGTCGGGGAGCGGCGTCAGTGCACCACCTGTGGACATGCCCAGGCATGGCTCTGGTGTGCAGTGCCCAGCCTCAAGGGATGCTGCCTATCATGGCCATGAACACCATGAGGGACAGCATGCCGATCAGGCAGATGACCTCTTAGATGATCACACCTGCATAATCCATGATTCAGTGGATCAGCAGTTGCAGCTTGTGACAGTGGTGGATGCACTCAGTGCGGTCCTGCACCAGGCAGAGGAGCAGCCCAGCAGGGACACCGGTCTGCTCCTTGCAGGGACGGACTGGCTGCGGGAGGATGTGACCACCGCCATTGACAGGCAGACACAAGTATTCACAGCTGTCATGGCCACAATGAGCACACAGTTATTTGCCCATGCGTCACAGACACTGTGCAGTGCAATGTCCACCCCCGTTCCTGGCGTCACACGACTCCATCCTTGTCAACACCGGGTTCAGCTGTGGGCATCCCAAGCATGCCTGGCGCTGGCATGTTCGGTGTGCTGCAAACCCCTGCTCGAGAACAGTCACGTTCCCACAGTGGAACCCCTGGGGGACCGTCGGTGCCACCCCATGAGGCCATTGGTCAGCTTGTCACTGCTGGCAGGTCACAGTGGGGCTGCGCATGCATCCATGATGGCCGTGGCACTGTGCCGTGTGACTGACCAGTCTCCCACCATGGCTACTGTCTGACGCTACCCTGTGTGCAGTGTGTTGTTCATCATGCAATGCATGGGTGGGATACCCGGCCCTGCACACACACAAACGTTCCATGTGCACACCCTCCCAGCTTCTGGCCAGTGTGGCATGTGCATGATGATGCCTGCGTTGTGCTGTCCACCACTGTGCAATGGTGCCTAGCATCTGAGACATGCACAATGACAGGCACTGGATGTGGTGGTCTGTGGACTTGTGTGTGGCTAGGGGTGGCGGTTGGGGTCGGCATGCCTCCTACCCTTTGTGCATGCCTTGTGGTGTGTGTGTGTGTGTGTGTGTATGACTGTGTGCCGTGTTAGGCCTTGCCCATCCCTGATGGCCTGTGCGGTTCCATGCTCAGCCAATTCCCTTTACTACATGCACCCCTGCGGTTTGTCCATGTGTGTTTGTGGGTTGTGCACTTGCCATTGGTAGTTGCACATGGCCCCATGACTTACCTGGGTTGGTTGAAGTGCTCTTCTGTGATGGTGTCCCAGTGCAGCTGCATCATCCGGATCAGTCGTGGTGTCCCTTTGACCAAGGGGGGGAGCTGCCCATCTCCATCTGCACTAGCGTCCTCATCGTCCCCATCGCTGTCCCCTTCTTCAGTCTGTACAGCTATCCCACAGTCGTTGGCCATGTTGTGCAGGATGCAACAGGCCAGGAATAGCCCGCAGGCCTTTGAGGGGCTGTACTGTAGGGCACTGCCAGACATGTCCAGGCAACAGAAACATACCTTCAGCATCCTGAACACCCGCTCTATGACATTGAGTGTGGTAGCATGTGCCTCATTGTAGCATTGCTGCAATGAGGTCGTGGGGCACTGGTATGGTGTGAGCAGCCAGGGATGGTGTGGTTATCCACTGTCACCTGTATGTAGAGGGTGGACATTAGTTTGGTGATCAGCGTCGCCCCGCCATGGGCCTTCCAGGCTAGTACCCATGTCACCTCTGACTGTGCCCCTCCCAAGATCCATGTCTTTCTGCGTGATTTGCATACTCACTCACTTGGTGGCCAGTGGGGATGTCCCCACTCTTGAACCTGTGGCACAGTGATGACTGGTGCCAGATGAAGGCATCATGTGCTTCCCCCAGGGTGCATGGCACAGACATTGATTATGCACCCCCTAGCATCGTAGCATCGCACACCACTTGGCAGTTGATGCTTGCATAGCCCTTCCAATTTATGTATGCTGCACCTTCTGGGCCAGGTGGCATGCGAATGGCCACATGGGTGCAGTCAATGGCCCCGAGCTTGCCAGACATACGTGCTACCCTGTGGAACTCTTGTATGTGTGCTGTGTGCTCCGCTTGTGTGCTGGGGAAATGGATGTTCTCCGCAACATGTGGCAGCAGTGCGCTGAGGAATTGTGTAAGTAGGCGTGACACGGCTGACTGGGTTATACTGTTGTGTCCCCTGTTGGTCTCTGGAAGGCACCCGTGGTAAGCAGGTACATGACAGCTGTCACCTTTGTCCCCACTGACAGAGCATGGCTCCGTCATGTGGGTGCCTACATCTCATCACTGCACAGCTTACAGAGCTGCCTCAGGATCGCCCGGTTCAGGCGGTACCGTCCCACTATCTCGGTGTCACTGTTCAGCTAGAACCTGGTGTGGGCTCGGTACTGCCTGTTGGGGGCATACTGCTGACGGGCCCTTCCATGGCTGTGCCCCCCTGCTGCCTGCCTTCTCACACCCCTCATTACTGCCTCCATCTGAATGGTGGCACTGGCCATGTCCCTGGTTTGTGTTACCCCCCCGGCAGCTGTATTTCCATTCTCCCCACTATCCTTTCTCCTTCTCCCCCTGCACTGGGAACACCTCCCAGATTTGGATGTCCTGCCCACTGTCAGTGCCCTCTGTCCACTGTGGCACTTCCCTTTTCCTCCTGCACAGTGACACAGGCTCCCCACTCCTTTCCTGTTCCTGGTACTTTCCAGGTGTACTCTGGCCTGCTCCTGCCCTGTCCTGCTCACTGCTACTGTCTGCCTGGTTGCTGTCACATCGCTCCCAGATCTGGCTTCCCTGTGGCGTTCTTGCGCTTCTCTCTTGTTCCTTTTTTTTTGGGATCATTTCCGCTATTGTGCAACTTCCGTTTGCTCCCCTAGTGAGCATGGCGCATGCTGTTGAATATCACACGGCGACATTTATTCATGGTTCCTCCCTCTTCAGTTGTGCATGCATTCATTACCATTGCACTCTTGTGCATTGCAGTTTGGGGGGGTGCAGCTGCCTCCCGCTGAATATCACACAATGGTGCATTTTCGGACTTGCGCTGGTGCATCCCTGTTGCGCATGGTGCAACCTTTTTGAATATCTGGGCCCAGTTGTACAACTACATAGGCCAGCTCATCAAAATTCAGTTCTGGCTTAAAGCTCAAACCACAGAAAGTTATATAATGTAAGTGAGTAGAGTGCAATATGATTCTTTCAGTTATACTGTGCAAGATTACCAAATGTTAAATACAGAGTCTTATTATTATCTACAGTCACTGCTAGTATTACTTTGTTACAAATACATACAAAAATTAGTTGGATGAACAATTTACACCTGGATACACCAATTAGCTTTAATTATCATTTCAAACCTTCAGTTTAGTCTCCAGAACATACAACTTGGCACTTTCATGGATTGACTCAATTGTCACACTACTATAAATGTGGTCTGTTTAAAACATTTGACCAATAACCACAATAATTCAGAATACAGTTGCAGCCACAGACATGATCAGAGATTTCATGACATTTCTGTGATATTGCTGGAGAAATTCCCTGCCTGCCTGCAGAATCACTGTGGCCACCAGAGAAAATCTCTTTAGATATATTGCAAAATATCTGACCATATCTATGGCTGCAACTGCACCTAACCATCATGGGCTAGATTCTCAAAGCTGCCAGTATGGTGCAAGAAGCTTACCTCAGATAGAATGATGCAATGAGCTGTGTATGCCAAGGGGGTCATGTACCATCCCTGCAGCACAAAAAGGGTGCAGCTTAGTGCATAGAGCATTGAGCCTGGGCAATGCCACCCTGACCCTTTTTTTAATGGAATTTTTTAATGTGAACAGTGCTGCCAAAATCAAACACTGGCTAGACCAGCCAGGACTGGTCTCATGGACCTTGCACCATCTCTTGAGCCCTCCCTGGGCAGATACTGATGGTACTTGTGTACTGTCCCAATGGCAGAGACCGTATCAGGATAGCAGCATCTCATTTACAGGGGAGTCTGTGTCTACCCACCATGAAACCATGTCTTCTGATGATACCGGACAGTATGTGCAGATGATTTGGATAGTGCAGATGTGTACCATACTAATCCCATCAGCACTGTTCCAGTCACCTGTACATACTGTCAGGTGTCTTAGAGAGGCATGGTTATGATATGTGTGCAGTACATCTGTCTGGTTTGTGTGCAGTAGCCAACTGCCTATTGTTAGCCTCCCAGGAGTACCACCCCACTGCCCTGAAGCTTGCAGCAACCCCCTCTGGTGTGCCATCTCTTCAGCAATCAGCCACAGTTACTGCAAGCAGTGGGACATTGCCGTGGGGACCCTACCTGATAAAAAATTAGATGAAGGGTCTCTGGTGCACTGAGCATTGACCTAAGTTGCCTTTTGCTGCAACTTGCATCAATACAAGGGCCTTTTGAGCATTGAGCCCCATCTCTTTAGGTACACTCAACTAAGAGATTATATTAACAAAAAGAACTTTAGCCTGATTTTCAAAACTGTCAGCAGAGTGACATAAGCTACAGCAAACAGCAGCTTGTATTGATCATCTGTTTGCCAAGGATCCTGTACCTGATTTTACTACGTGGGGGTCCTGGCACCAAAGTTAGCAGATTTGCCACAACTGCTCCCATGTAACAAACAAGTGGCACATGATGGAGGCTTTGGTGCACCCCCCAGCACTGCTCCAAGAAAATCAGTGTCCCACAGTGGACTCACAACTCCTTGGCAGGCACCACAGTGGACACCTGGCATGTGCTGGATGGTGGAAAGGGCATGATATGTTACCCCAGGCAAGGGGACATTGGCAGTGTTCCCCATGTGACATTGGTCACTAATGGTGGTGCCATGATAAGTACAGCCCACACCACATACCCAAGCACAGAGAACCATCACTGAGCACCCACAAACTGCCATCACAGAACAACTCATGAGCCAAGTGGACTTTGGGATAGCCCAGAATGTGACATGCCAACCTGCAGAGAACAATTCTTACTTGGGGCTGGTCCATACCTGGAGTCCTTACACCACTGCAGTGACCATCCACAGTTTCTACAGGCTCAGTGATCAGACCACTGCACCTATGGCAGTGAGGGTATGTATGCCCATAGTGTCCCCATGAAAGAGGTGTCCCAGGCATTGCCAGTTGGCTGGGGTATCACTGATCTTGAAGACATGCCCTGGTGCAGCATCAGTGAATGCTCCTGATGACCACTGGCCAAGTAGTGGCAGTGTGGTCACCAGTGTGACATGTGCAGTGCATGTCTGTTAGACAGTTCTCAGAGCACACCTTTGCCCATCCTGCACCATGGGCCAGGGTGTGCCACATAGTGCCCATGCCCAGTAATCTGGCCAGCTGACTCCCATAGCTGGCGTTGGTGCATCCTGCTGTTAGAGAAGCTCTGGCTGGTGTAAGGCTGGTCAAGAGGATGTTGCAGCTTGCATCCATCTCAAGCATTTCTTTCCTTCAGCACATTCTTGGACCTGATGCAAGTCTGGCGCAAGCATGTTTGGTGCAGGTGACTGCAGTGGGGGAGCAAGTTTCCTTTAAAAATTGAGATTGATGTAAGGTGTGGCGCACAGTCCTCTTTCCATAATTGTTTTTCGTCTTTTTTATGCAAGCAGTTTGCATCAGTCCCGGACTTTTGAAAATCAAGCACCAGATCTTTAAAGAGCAGGTAGTTACTTCTAATAAATAGGAAATTATTTTATGTACTGTATGCTGATGTGTAAGTAATCACGTCCTGCTTTTATAATAAAATATTCTGTTTGTGCAGTGAAACAAGATTATTTTAGCCTTTGCTTTTCACAGTGCTGGAAAAAAAAAAAACTATAGAATTCTGGCATTGTGATGTCAGAAACTGCAAGCTACTTAGGAGCGCAATCTATTTCAATGAGAAACTAAATATATTTTTCTTTTTCTAAAAAAAATACTTCTTTTAGCAACACAGTTTGCTTTTTGTATGTTTGCACTATTGTGGTCCATCTGTATGATTTTAGAAATTTTAAAACAATAATTGGCTTCTCTTTTCTTCTTCCCAAGTAAAATCTGGTCATGAAGAAAATGTCACCAGCTAAATTATAACAAAATATCACATTTTCAAAATCACACATTTCTAATAAATATATAATATTTTGGTGGTAAAATGTGTTATTTCTGTACAAAAACCTAAAAACAGGTTTGCAGTTTCCCATTGAAATACACTGACAGCCTTGACAGTAAATATTTTTTGACATCACAATACAAGAATTTCATTGGGTTCTTTTTTTACTAGTAGTTCACAAAATACAAATAAAATGATGCAAAGGTAACTAAAAAAATAACAAAATGATTGCAGATGCATCTAAAGGCCCCAAACCATCATTCTTTAAGATATACACCATTACTAAGCACTTGCTCTTTAAAGTATAGTGATTTCTTCTTCAGTTTATAATTTATTAATGCCCAGGTCAGTGTCCTCAAATTAAGTTCTAGAATTTATTTTACATTCCTCTCTTAGCTGTATTCTGTATAATATATGCTTTGACGTTATTAATATTAATATTTTTAATATTTTATTTTCTTTGTATTTTATCTTTTGTAACAAATGTATTCAATTGTATTTACTGTAAAAAGGATCACACTGAAAATAAGCTCTGCTCAACTGAGTTTTATATTCATATGAAACGTGAATAGCATTTTACCATACCATACCATACATAGTAGCCACAGACATGGTCAGATATTTCATGAAATTTCTGAAGAGTTTCTCTCTGCAGCCCCTACTGTGAAAATGCAGAAAGCAGGAGATAGCTCTAAAAATATCACAGAAATTTCAAGAAATATCTTACCATGTCATTGACTGTGACTGTACCATACCATACCATGTTTAACTCATTTACATAAGAAGCGTATGCAATTTTTGTGATTGCAAACAAATGTATTTTATTAAATAGGCCCAATAACCATCCTCCAACCCATTCACAGTGGGTTAATCCAATGATAGACTTAATTAAAGAAGAAAAAGTGCACTTTACTTAAAAAAATAAAAGAACTGGTGGCATGGAAGCAAATTGGAACCCCCATTCAAGGAACCGACAGACTTAGTTTCAGGTGCATTGTATCCCCCAAAGACACTTGTCTGATGATTGTATAATAATACAGTATTTACTTAAATGAATTGCATGATAAGCATGCAGTATTTTGCTTGTATATCAAATGAATCCTCCTGAGTTGTATGTTTGTACCAATTCTCTTTTTCTTATGATTATTCAATAGTGTATCTTCAAAAAAATAAAGTAAATACAATAAATATCATCATACAACTTGAACATCAATTCATTGGTAATTTTTCATTTAATATTAAGATGACATTTAAGTGAGTGACTTTTTCAAATTCAAACAAATATGTTGCTCATTTTAAACTGGACATGGACAGGTTCAGGCCTGGTCACCAACAACATTTTGCATCATGTTATAGCTCGTAATCTCTAATTTCATGTTATACAAGAGATGTCACCAGTGGGGTCCCACAGGGCTTAGTGCTGGGGCTGGTGTTGTTCAATGTCTTCATCAATGACATTGGAGATGGCATTAAGGGTAAAATGTGCTTATTTGTGGATGACATCAAGCTCTATGAGAGAGTGGACACAACTGTAGGGACACAGGATCTACAGGATGATCTGGAAAAGCCAGGGATGTGGTCTGGGATCTGGCAGCTTGACGTCAATGCCAAGAAATGCAAACTTATGCACATTGGAGCTAAGAATCCCAGGATGGAGTACTACCTGGGTGGAATCCAGGTATCTGTATCAAATGAGGAGATGGACCTGAGAGTGATGAACACTAGTGACCTGAAGCACCCCACACAGTGCAAGAAAGCAGCAGCAAGGACAAATAAGAAGCTGGAATCCATAGCAAAGGGGATTAGTAGTAGGAGAGAGGAGGTTGTTCTGCCCTTGTACAGGTCACTGGTGAGGCCACATCTACAGTATGGAGTTTGGTACTGGTGCCCACACCTCAAAAAAGGACATTAACATGCTGAAGAAGGTCCAGAGGAGGGCTACAAAGATGATAGTGGGTCAGCAGGGTAAGGCATATGAGGACAGGTTGAGGGCACTGAACGTGTACTCCCTGGAGGGCAGGAGAGAGAAAGGGGCATCATTGGGGCCTTTAAATACTTGAAAGGGATGAATAAGGTAGATTAGGTGGGTCCCCTTAAGCTGAGTGGCAACCATAACATGAGGGGGCACAGTTTTAAGCTTGGTGAGGTTTATGAGGGAGGTCAGGAGGTACTTCTTCATGGATGGAGTAGTAGACACTTGGAATGCACTGACAGAAGAAGTGCTCTAATTGAAGACAGTGGGCAGCTTCAAGAGAGGTTGGGTTAGGCACGGGGGAAGGAAAAGATCCTTGGTAGGGAGGATGAGAGGAGTGGGGAGGGGGGCAGGGACAGTAGCTCAAGCTGTTGACCCTGTAATACGAGCAGACTAGAGAGACAAAATAACCTTCTTCTGCTGTCATCTTTGTATGTTCACATGCATGATTTTGTGTAACCTCTGCAATGGCCTTTCTATATGTTACAAAGAGTGTCCTTGTACAATATACTATAATTACAGTTTTCTGTATATTTCTAGTTATTGGCTTTTAACACTTTGACATAAATCGGTTTCAGGAAGTTTAAAACATCATGTGCTCCTGTTTCAGAGAAAGAGTTCACTAAAGCAAATATAGTATCATTAATTACATAATATGTTCCCTAAGGGAACAAGCAGGTTTTCCTGATATAGTTGTATTTATGGCAGTGAAGTATTACATGGGTTAGGGTTTCAAATGATCCAGATCTACAATCACGTTTCAAATCCCCCAATTCTTGGTTATCCCCTTTCACATTATATCTTTTTTTAATGTCTTAGAAAAATCTCAAGCTTAAACATGATAAAAATTCTAAGACAAGTGTTCATTAAATAAAGTAAAGTATGGTTCATAAATGTGTAAAACCTTTAATTTATATGGCACAGAAACAGCTCGAGTTATTTGATCCTTCTCAAATCCCCAGTTGTCAAAATATTCCTTAATGTAAATTGACAAAATCAGTATCTGCTTTTGGTACTTGTTCAAGAGATGTATTAAATCCTATTGATGCTAGGGTGTCCCTGATGTCATTTTATGATGAGGAAGGTGACTCTGAGGTTAACCCTTATTTGTTTTTCCTCAAAGCACATTGTATTTATTCTATTCTCATCAATACTTGTGCTTTTTACCCATTATGCAATTGTCCTGCTTTTTGCCAATAATTCTTTTTATTTTCTATCTCTGCAGAGGTTGTTTTGGGAATGTGTACCCTTATAGTGTGGGTAAATTATTGTTCTAGTTTGGAACACTGCTCTTCCCCACACACACACAGTTCCATCCATATCTTAAATCATTGTAAACTGATTTTTGTAAACATTTTTCTGAAGCAATCTAAAAAGCTAAAGGTCAGGTAGCTTTCTGGGCAAGCTAAATTTACTTTTTTAAATGGGTACAATTATGATCCCTTCCTTCTCCTGTAAGAATGTATCTTGTTCAAATAATTTGTTGAAGAAAATGCCTAATAGGTTACTCCACCATTGTATTTCTATTTTGTACACATATGGGGGAGGTTGTCCTCAAAATTAAATTCTAGAATTTGTTTTAAACTCCCCTCTGAGCTGGGTACCAATCTAACATTGCTCAAATTAAAATGGGAAAACAACTTTGGAGTGGCATTGAGAGACCAAGAACAGAAAGAAATGCTAAATGCACCACATAAAGCTCTTATTTCTTCTAAACTGCAACAGATAAGTATTAATATAATTTATAGACCCTACTATATGCCAGATTAGTTAAATAAAGTAAATCCAGCAATCTCTGATAAATGTCCTCGACGTGATCACTCTCCGACAGATTTTACTCATTGGATGACAATATGTCCTATGCTCCAACCTTACTGGGAGAGAATATTTAACATAATCTCATTATCAACTGGTATTGAGTACTTACTTACTACTTACCAGCAGAAACCGACCACATGGTCTCTCAAGTCTGCTCGAGTATGCAGCTAACACCCCACTTGCAGCTGCTCAACCCCCTTGACCACCCCACACAGATGAGTGCCAACTGACCTTGAATCAGATTAAGCTGTCGGTGGTATTTCCAGTGAATGGGGGAAATGTGGCCAGGACACTGGGGAAATTTTCCTACTCTTAGGTGTGGGGGAGGAGGGATTTTTATGAATTGTATGAAGTAATACGTCATTTTGTTTTCATATAAGGGTTTTTGATTTATATTATGATTTAGAATATGTCTTAATATTTACAGAAGGGGTTGTATGCTTTAAATACTTATTCTGCTTCAATAGTTTGCTTTCTGTTAATTTTGTAATGCATTATAATTTACATAGATACATAGATACATAGACAGTGTCAGCAGATAAGGGCCTATGGCCCACCCAGTCTGCCCATTTAAGTTTGTAAGTTCAGTTTATGTTTTCCAGGAAGTCTGTTGCCCCTTACCCCCGACCTCCAGAATTCCTTTATGTCTATCCCATGCATTCTTAAATCCCGTGATTGTTTCAGCCCCCACCACTTCCTCTGACAGGGTGTTCCACTTGTCCACCACCCGTTCTGTGAAGAAATTCTTCCTCCGTTTCCTCTGAATCGTCCTCCTCCAACTTCATCCCATGCCCTCTAGTCCTGGAACATCTTTTTCGCTTCAAAATAGTGCATTCCTGCACCTGTTCCTCCCTGTAAGATACTTGTACGTCTCTATCATATCCCCTCCCTCCTCTCCTCCAGGAGTACATGTTCAGTGCCTTCAACCTGTCCTCATAGGACTTGTGATGCAATCCATGCACCATCTTTGTAGCCCTCCTCTGAACCTTCTCTACCCTGTCTATGTCCTTACGTAGGTAAGGTCTCCAGAACTGCACAGTGTACTCCAGGTGTGGCCTCACTAGTGTCTTGTATAGTGGAATTATGACCTCCCTTTTTCTGCTGGTGATGCCCCTGCCTATGAATTCCAGCATCCTATTTGCTTTACCTGCTGCCTTGTCACACTGTTTCCCTGCCTTGAGGTCATCAGAGATGATAACTCCAAGATCCCTTTCCTGCTTGGTGCATGATATATCCTCACCCCCCAACTGATATATTGTGCCAGGGTTTTTGTGCCCCATATGCATTATCTTGCACTTCCTTGCATTGAATTTCAACTGCCAAACCCCTGACCATTCTTCAAGTTTCTGCAAGTCCCTTCTCATTCTGTCTACACCCTCTGGTGTGTCTACTCTGTTACAGAGCTTTGTGTCATCAGCGAACAGTGAAATTCTGCCTTCTAGGTCCTGCGCAATGTTACTGATGAAGATATTGAATAGTACCGGTCCCAGCACTGATCCCTGTGGTACCCCACTGGTCACTCTTCCCTCTGTGGAGTGACAGCCATTTACCACCACCCTCTGTGTCCTGCTGCCCAGCCAGTTACCTACCCAGTGGGGGAGTGGGGGAGCACCTGGGTAACAGTGACCACCAGTCATTGTGGTTTGAAATCACAGAAAGAGCAGAAGCAAACCACACAAAAACACGTATCCTGGATTTTAGGGGGGCAGACTTTGGGAAAATGGGGAGATGCTTGAAAGAGGCATTAAGGGGAATGGGACAGGAATCAGGGATTGAGGAACAGTGGACAGTATTTAAAATGGGGATTATAAGAACAACAGAATTATGCATTAAGCAGGTTAGCAAGAGGAAAGAAAGAGGAGACCATTATGGTTTTCCAAAGAGGTAGCAAAGAAAGTGAAAGCCAAAAAGATTGCATTCAGGCAATACAAAAAGACACAGGCAGAAGGGGATAGGGAGAAGTACCAGGAGAAACAAAGGGAGGCAGGGAAGTCAGTAAGGAAGCCAAAGCTCAGACAGAAGAACACATTGCAAAATCAGTGGTTAAAGGGGACAAAACCTTTACAGGTACATAAGTGAAAAAGAAGGACAAAGGGAGGGATAGTGAGACTGAAGGGGAGGATGGGAGCCACGTGGAGGATGACAACAGTAAAGCTGACATATTGAACAGGTATTTCTGCTCAGTCTTTACTAAGGAAGAGGGGTAATGGGTCTGAAGGAGTATAAGGGGTGAGAATGGTGCAGAAATGGACACAAGTCCCTTTACACGAGAAAGGGTCCTGAAGGAACTGGAAGTAATAAGAGCTGATAAGCAATGGGGCCAGATGGGGTAACACCAGGTCCTTAAAGAACTAAGAGAGGTGGTTGCTGAACCTCTGGCTATCCTGTTCAGCCAATCACTGGAAACAGGGAGGTACCAAAGACTGGAGGACAGCAGACGTAGTCCCCTTATACAAAAGTGGGAACAAGAGGAAGCAGGGAACTACAGACCAGTCAGCCTTACCTCGGTAGTGGGAAAGATCATGGAAGCACTACTGAAGGAGAGATTGGTGGAACATCTGGTTGTCAATGGACTACAGGACCCAAGGCAGCATGGTTTCACCAGGGGAGGTCATGTCAGACCAACCTCATTGAATTTTTGACTGGGTGACTAGGGAGGTGGATCAGGGAGGCAGTGGACATGGCCTATCTGGACTTCAGCAAGGCCTTTGACACTGTGCCACATAGAAGACTATTACACAAACTGGGGAATATGGGTGTGGGCAGGACAGTAGTGTGGTGGGTAGGTAACTGGCTGGGTGGCAGGACACAGAGGGTGGTGGTAAATGGCTGTCACTCCACAGAGGAAGAGTGACCAGTGGGGTACCACAGGGATCAGTGCTGGGACGGTCCTATTCAACATCTTCATCAGTGACATTGCACAGGATATAGAAGGCAGAATTTCACTGTTCGCTGATGACACAAAGCTCTGTAACAGAGTAGACACACCAGAGGGTGTAGACAGAATGAGAAGGGACCTGCAGAAACTTGAAGAATGGTCAAGGGTTTGGCAGTTGAAATTCAATGCAAAAAGTGCAAGATAATGCATATGGGGCACAAAAACCCTGGCACAATATATCAGTTGGGGGTGAGGATATAGCATGCACCAAGCAGGAAAGGGATCTTGGGGTTGTCATCTCTGATGACCTCAAGGTAGGGAAACAGTGTGACAAGGCATCAGGTAAAGCAAATAGGATGCTGGGATGTATAGGCAGGGCATCACCAGCAGGAAAAGGGAGGTCATAATTCCTATACAAGACACTAGTGAGGCCCCACCTGGAGTACAGTGTACAGTTCGGAGACCATACCTACGTAAGGACATAGACAGGGTAGAGAAGGTTCAGAGGAGGGCAACAAAGATGGTGCATGGGTTGCATCACAAGTCCTATGAAGACAGGTTGAAGGAACTGAACATGTACTCCTGGAGGAGAGGAGGGAGAGAGGGATATGATAGAGACATACAAGTATCTTACAGGGAGGAACAGGGTGCAAGAAAACACTATTTTAAGCGAAAAAGATGTTTCAGGACTAGAGGGCATGGGATGAAGTTGGAGGGAGGATGATTCAGAGGAAACATGAGAAAGAATTCTTCACAGAACGGGTGGTGGACAAGTGGAACACCCTGCCAGAGGAAGTGGTGGGGCTGAAACAATCACGGAATTTAAGAATGCATGGGATAGACATAAAGGAATTCTAGAGGTCAGGGGTAAGGGGAAATAGACTTCTAGGAAAACAAACTGAACTTACAAGCTCAAATGGGCAGACTAGGTGGGCCATAGGCCCTTATCTGCCGACACTGTCTATGTATCTATGTATCTATGTACCCACTGCACTACTGTCCTGCCCACACCCATATTCCCCAGTTTGTGCAATAGTCTTCTTTCTGGAAGTTTGAATAAAAAATTCCCCTACTCTGGGGAAGGGGGCACTGTCGGCTCATTTCCTGTAATGGAGGATCCAGACATGGCTGTGAAGGAGGGAGAGACGTTCCTCTCCCAAATGAACACTACTATGGAAATGAATGAAAATATATCGCAGGAGTATACTGAGATGGTTAATATTGCAGGACTTTCTATGGAAATAGAGGATCCAGCTCAACATAGATCTGATATGGAAGTCTAGGTTGTAGAGACTAACAATGTGGAGGACCTGCAAGAATGCAATATTCAAGAGAAGTGCATGCAACTTTTGACTGAACTGGTAACTGAAGAAACTGTGGTTCTGAGGAAAAAGAAGGATTCGACTAAAAAGAGGTGAAATGGAAAAAGCTAGAGAAATCTGTGTGTCCAAATGAAATGGAAGTCCATTCCATCTGGGTCCACAAGCAAACTGAGTGGGTCCTCTGCCAGAGAAACCATAAAAAAGATTTTTCATACGGAAACACAGGAAAATGCGGCAGAATCCTGGATGCCTGAGTCGGCTCTGACGGATGCAGGATGGATGCAAGACAAGGACGGGATATGGGTACCTGATCCTTCATTTGACTTTCAGAGCCTATTAATGCCACAGGATGACTCACACAGCACAGCTGGAGTAGGGCCAGGGCACCCAAAAGCAACTGGATTTTCAGAGGATCACTTTGGAGACAAGATGAACAGGGTGAATGAAAAACATTTTGAACCAGATGTGAGAAAATTACAAGAAGCAGTCAACACTAAAAACTTAGAAGGCACAAACAATAAATATTTCTTTATGGGCAGTAAAGGCTTGGGGTCTCAAGCTTCCCTTGCTTTATACTCTGAGGCTAGACCTAGTGAACAGATGGCTTAGTCAGATGGACATCATTTTCAAAAGGTGACAGTGAAGGACCTGAATGCCACTGGAGTGAATGAGGGAACTCATGACCATGATACCAATGAGGCAGCAGAGGTTGGGCCCACTGAAACTGAGACACCCATCCAAAATGAAGGACCAGGAGGAAATTCAGAGGAAGATTTTCTGGGCGACTCGGAACAATGCCATACAGCAGCCAGTTCTAGTGAAGACGAGCCCCAGGGTGCACAACTGAGCCCCCCTCCAAGCAACCAAGATTCTCTGAACTATTCAATAGAACCACCCCCCAAACCATGTAGGAACATGGTCTGTCTACATTACAGGGGAAGTCTAGAGTTGCACCCTAATGGGGAATATGTGGTCAGAAATAGATAAAGGATTCTCTGATGTTTTCTCCTGGGGATGTGCATGCCCTGATACACATATCTGGGGAAGACAATTTCAATATCAGCTTCAACTCCCCCTAAAGTTTGGAATGCTTCTGGTTTAAATACAACCAAATTAAGTTCTCCCCTTTATGGGCCCCCTTCATGGTGATTCCCCTAACTCAGTCATTGATCAAAAAAATCACAATCATGTTCAGAAAAGAAGTAGTCAGTATCAGTGATGCGCATCATTGGCTCCAGAAGTAGTGCAACATACTGAGCGCACCAGAGCCCATAATTGACTCAGAGCAATTTTGGACTGGAGGGTGGCACTTCAGAATAAAACTGCACCAGATAGAGAATGATATTGTGTATATTCCTAACCATTTTTTGATTGGAAATGATCGTTAGGTAAGCTTTTACATGGGACAGCCAAACATTTGCCATTGGTGTGGAGAACATACACACCTAGCCAGCACCTGTGATAAATTAAGATGCATTATCTGTGGGGAGTACAACCATTTGAGCGCAACCTGTAACAAATGTTGCAAAATGCAACCTATGTGTTGCCAGGGGTCATGTCTTCCAGAAATGTCCCTGGGCTGCCCATAATCGCACAGATGGAGTGAATCCAGATATGTTAATCAGAAATGCTCAAAGGAAGGTGGCAGGGGCATCAGGGGCCTCTGGATTTACACCTTCCCAACCCCTCCTTGCTCTCACACTGATTCTCTGGAGACTAGACTAGAGAAGGCAACCATGGCTGTGAGGCAAGATAGTGAGCAAAGTGACCAGCCTCCAGTGATGCCCAATGTCACTATTCCCACTTCAAAGGACACATCAATGGCACATGGGTCCAGCACATCTGATTCTGCTGCTCAGGATACCCTTCAGGGCGGGACTGAATCCTACATAATTATGCCACCCCCCTCCCCACAACCAGGAGAAGTGCTAGATTGCAAGCATTCAAAGCCTCCCCGGTTTCAACCACAAACAGGTTTGGGCTCTGTCAAAATCCAAAAACTGGGGAGACTCTGATTATGAAGACCTGGAATCTCATACTTCCACACACTCTTTACTCCTACCTGATAGCCTGAATGGCAGAAAGAAGAAAAAAACATATTGAGGGGACAGAAAAATAAGTCATGATCTTGATATCTTAATGAATCTGTTCTGTCTGCCTTACTCACACTGTTCTGGACTCTTTAACCATAGCTACTCTTAACATGTGCAGCATAAAAAATGTTGGGAAATGAGCTGCTATATTTTTAGTATTTGAACAACTGCATGTTGAAGTTGTTTTTTTATAGGACATATGGATGGCTAATGCTTACCACCTTACACAGTACAAAAGGGAGTGGATTTGGGGACCCTCCTACTGGTCCTTCGGGCTGGATAGGGTGGATGAGGTGGGAATTCGATTCAAAGAAGAAGGCTTTAAATTACAGAAACTAATTGACTTGGTTCCAGGCAGAGTTCTCATTTTGGATGGGTTATGGGACAACAAACCATCTAGGTTTATCAATGTGTATGACCCCCAGGTAAAAGCAGAACAAGTAACGTTACAAGAGCATATTCAACCTTTTTTGGCAACAGCAAGAATGTTTTTTTTTTTTTTTGGCAGGAGATTTCAACTGCACAATAAAAACTTTGGACCAGCTAAATGCAGGGAAAAAAAAGTTTACTGCAATTCCCACGCTCTACTAAAATACCTATCCAAAGTGGATCTGTAAGACATATATAAAATATTAGGTAAAGCCCCAGAGAGTACTTATTTCATGGGAAATTTGGCCTCTAGTATAGATTATAGCTGTATTCATCCATACCTGTTAGTGCAATCGTTAGGCACAGTACCATGCGAGCTATCTGATCATCTTTTGGTACAAACAAAAATAGGTTTGATACTCACTAGCACAAAAAACAAGCGTAGATGGAGAGCTAATGACAGAATAACAGAGGTGAAATCTAGTAGTTTTTCAGAGCTTCAGGCCCGGTGGATGGTTCGCTGCCTGTATGATTCTGTAGGAGAATGGTGGGAGAACTCAAAAATAGCCATCAAAAGATGGCTTCAGAAACAAGGTGCACAAACACAAACCAGGAAATTTCTAAAATATTTAGATTTAAGACACCAACTTCAAGTTTTATTTTCAGCAATGAATAACTTTAATGTAGATTATTCTGAACAAATTTCAAATATAAAACAACAAATGAAAGCCTATCAATGTGACCGGGCTTCAACTTTAAAAGCAGAAATTCAGTTCGACACTGTCAAATCACCTGCTGATGACCCCTGTGCAGCATGCAAAACTAAATTAGACTCTGCAACTCTAACTGAACTAAAAAATGTGACTGGTAGGTAGTGCACAGAAAGAAACGAGATAGAACAAATAATAAGACAACATTTTCAAGAGTTAGAGGATTCACCAATAGGGTCTATGGAAGAGAGGGAAGAATACCTGTCCAATATTGGTACTCTTTTGTCCCACGAGGAACAGGTAGTTATACAGATACCTATATCAACAGAAGAAATTGAATTGGCCATATCTAAGATGAAAAAAAAGAATATCACCGGGTTGGGATGGATTACCTATCGAATTCTACCAAGTCTTTATGAAGGAAATCACACCCCTTTTGTTTCTTTTGTTTATGTAGATAACTATTGAATGTAAAATTAACCCAGATTTCTCAATGGGATTATTAAGATTTCTATTTAAAAAAAGGGGATAAAACCTTGTTACAAAACTGGAGGTCCATTTGCCTTCTAAATTCAGATTGGAAAATTTTAATGACCATTTTGTTAAACAGCTTAAAGAATATTTTAAAGCCTCTAATTCATTTCTCACAAGCATGTTATGTGCCTGGGAGAAAAATACAAGACAATTTAATGAGTGTTAGGGACTGCTACAAATTCTGTAAATGAAAGAATCAAACAGGATTTTTACTGTCAATGGACCAAAGAAAGGCCTTTGACAGAGTATCACACACCTTTTTGTTCTATGCACTGGAAAAATATGGAATCCCTCTCCCTTTGATAAAATGGATTAATCTTTTGTATTGCCAGGCAATGGTTGCACCCCTGATTGCAGGTTGTATAGAAGCACCGATTCCACTAAGGAGCCAAGTCAGACAAGGGTGCCCCCTCAGCCCAATACTATATGTTTTATATTTAGACTCCTGCATATGCCACATATGGGATAATCTGGAAATTGAAGGATTTTGTAACCCATACGGAAATTCTGAATTAAAATCTTTGGCCTACGTGTTCAAATTGTTATTATTTTGTAAAAACAAGACTAGTATTACAATAGTGATGGGGGAATTACTAACATTTTTGGCTACTTCTGGAGCCCAAATTAATATGTCAGAATGATGTGGTATCTATGTAGGGGCACAAGGGCCAGAGACTACTATAGCAGGGATATAAATTAAGACAGACCCAATTAAAATTCTAGGTGTTTACATTGGGGGTGAGGACGCAGCGGCCACAAATTGGAATATTTCCCTTCCTTAATGTGAAGCTCTTGTCACGAGATGGAAGGGAAGGCAATTATCTAAATTTGGGCTCATTTTTATGATAAAACAGTTTTTGGTTCCTATCCTATTGTACATTGCATGGGTTTTTCCTATTCTCTTACAGTATGACATCAGAATCTACAGACTCTTTTTCCAGATGTTGTGTGGCAGCCGTTTGAACCCCATAAAAAGGGATTACACTTATTTAAGCAGGAAACAAGGAGGATTGGGTATGTTGTACCCACTGATATTCTTCCACACCCTGTTTTGGATGAGCTCTCTCAAAATGAGTCTCCAGGAGGACCCTTCTCTTTGAGTATGGATATGGAGTATTCTAGGACCCTACACTGAGAGATGGGAGGTGGAGCCCCAAAATTAGTTCCTTTTCTACACATACCTGTGTACTTAAAATCTACCTTAAGGAAAATGAGTAATTGGAAGAAGCCCAGATTCTGTCTTTAAATAGACTCCAACTGTACTGGATCACCCCTGAAAAAGGGAACTTTGGGGCTCAGTGGGCCTACCCGGTCACCAAAATTTAATATGTAAATAAATAATTTAATCATTTTAGGGCAAATTAGCCCTGCAAAACCAGAATTACCTAATTGCCATGTCAACAAAACACAGATTGCTATCTACCAGTTAAATAATAGGAGAATCCCCTATGAATGTGGAATAGTGCATGGCTTTACACCTATGGTATGATAAATGTCCTGGGAAACTGGAAGCACAAGCCTATAGAGGACAGATCTTGCCCCTACTTAGAGTGTCTAGCCCCATTTGAATTAATGACACCGTTTTTGTTTGAATGTACTTACATGATGAATTTACGGGTATTTCTAGCTCACAGATGGAAACGGCTTTGGATAAAAAATATGACTTATAGTCAGTTAATTTGGGGGGACTTTACTGGAAGATTGCTAAAATATGATAGGAATACATTAGAAGTAGTCTTCACAGTAATGAAATTCTATTTATGGCAGGCCAGGAACAAATATGTATTCCAACAGCAAAGGATGACTTATTTATCTATAGGGAAAATGTGTGAAACTGCTTGCAATTAAGTTTTGCAAAGTGATTTGAATTACCATTCACATGCTACCATACCAAGTATGTAGAGGGGATTATTGCATATATTACATTTATGAAATTTGCTCAGGATACCTTTTAGGTTATAGGAACAAGATGACCTGAGATTAGTTTGCTTTATAGGGACCTTGGTTATTGATTGGCCAAAATGGGTCTCTTAAATAAGAAATTGCCATCATGTATGGAATGTTGGTGCTCCTTTTTATGTTGATTGCACACATGCACAAGAATCAAATTGCAGCAGCTTTACAGAAGCAGGTTGTGGAGGTGCGGCACTGTTGTGGCCAATGCCCCCACAGCCTTTAAAGGCTTGGCCTGCTTTCCCCAATGCCATGGCAAGTTGCTGCTGACACTAGTTCAGCCAGTGTGCCACAACCTTGAAATGTTTCAGCCACTGCAATCAGGGGCAGCCTCATCATTGCAGCATCAGCCTTTCACTGCAATGAGGGAGCCACCCATCATTGCTGGCCAGAACGTTGGCAAGTGTAATATTGTTTGTGAACATGGCAGTGGTTTGCCGCCATGTTCATGAACAATATTATGAACCCCCAGTGCTCAGGGGGTGCCCAATCCCCCTCAGCAGCATGTGCCCCCCCACAACAGTGTGTGTTTGCTGACGGGGGTCCCAGTTCCCATCGGCTTCAGTGCCCCTGCCCTGTACTTTGATGTTGCCGATGGGGGAGCCCACTCCCCAGTGGCATTATGTCCTGCCCTCCCAGTTTCATGTGCTGACAGGGGAGCCCACTCCCTGTCAGCATAATGCCCCTCCACAAACACCCAGTAGATTTATGCTGAGGGGGTGTCTAATCCCCCTCAGCTCTTGCACACTCCCTTTTGTGCCGACGGTGCCCAATCCCCATCAACTACAGCTCACCCCAAAAAAAACACTCTGTTAGCATGCTGGGAGCCCACATCAGTGTGCAACATGCCCCTGTAAAAAAGAAAAGTCCCGCAATGTTTTTTTTTGTTTTTCTTTAACCTGTGGAAAAAGAAAACAGTCCCTCGTGGTCTCCCTGCCCCCCTTCCACAACCTTGCCCACCCACTGTGCACCCTGCCTCCCCACACACCCCCACCCCATACTTGCCTCTGGAGTCTGGCACGACGATCTTCGGTGGACCGGGAACACGTCTGCACTCTTCAAAGCTGACCGTGAACTGAGGAAATGCCGGTAAGCTGTATAATGGAATAAATAGGGTTTTTCCAACTTTGATGCATATCTTAGGCATTTTTCTGAATTTTGGCACCAAATTTTTAACATGGGGTTTTTGGGACCCCTCCTCATGAATTCTGACACTGTCATGGTGTTATTTGGCCCCAAAAGGTGATGTTGTTGTCACTGCATGGAATCCCCTTCCAGGACTGATTATCAAAATGACAGTGCCAGTATTCATGAGGTGGGCTCTCAAAAAGCCTATGTTGCAAATTTGGTGGAAAAAAATCAAAAAAATTACTCTTTTTATGAGCGTGCATTGAGCAGTTGTTACACACACTTGTACCTTCGTGAATTTGCAATATTTCCATGCCAGATTTTCAACATTGGCATTTTTTCACACCTCCTTGTGAACAGTACAGCTGTCATTTTTCACATCCTGGCCAAAATGTGTTTTCGCTCTTCCAGCGCAGAATAGTGTGGTTGCTGTGGGAAATAAGTGTTCAGGGCAGATAAAGAAAATGACAGTGACACTGTTCATTAGCAGAGATCCTAAAATACCTATGTTGAAAATTTGGTGATGAAACTCCATAAAATGAGTGTGTTATACGTGTGTGTTGTGCAGTTTCCACGCACTCCCGTACCTTCTCAACTTTGCAATATTTTCACTCCAGATGTTCAACATTGCCATTTTTCCACACCTCCTTATGAACAGTACAGCCGTCATTTTTCACATCCTGGCTGAAATGTGTTTTCCATCTTCCTGCACACAATAGCGCGGTCACTGTGGGAAATCAGTGTTCGGGGCACATTAAGAAAATCACTCTGACACTGTTCATGAGCAGAGGTCCTAAAATGCCTATGTTGAAAATTTTATGATGAAACTCCATAAAATGACTGTTACGAGAGTGCATTGTGCAGTTTCCATGCACCCTTGTAAGTTCGCAAATTAGTAATATTTTCACACTAGATTTTCAAAACTGGCATTTTTTCACACCTCCTTATGAACAGTACAGATGTCATTTTTCACTTTCTGGCTGAAATATGTTTTCGCGCTTTAGGCGCACAATACCACAGTCGCTGTCGGAAATCAGATCGAGCGAGTGAGAGAGGGGGGAATGACCAAGCTCAACTGAGCTCTGTCGGGACTGCTGCAGATTTCTTTGTGGGCAGAAAAAGCCACCAACGCAGGCAGGACCCCAGTACAAAAGGGCAGCCTGCAGCAGCAGGAGACACAAAATGAGTGATTGAGGAAGGCGGAGTGAGTGAGCTCAACGGAGCTCTGTTGGGAGTGCTGCGGATTTTTTTGTGGGCAGAAAAAGGCAGCAATGCATGCAGGGGCCCAGTACAAAAGGGTAGCCTACAGAGGTGGGGGAAACAAAATGAGCAAATGAGAGAGGGGGAGTGAGCGAGGTCAACGGAGCTCTGTCTGGACTGCTGCAGATTTCTTTGTGGGCAGAAAAAGGCACCAACAGAGGGAGGAGCACACTAGAAAAAGGGCAGCATGCAGTGCCAGGAGAAACAGAATGAGCGAGTGAGACAGAGGGAGTGAGCGACCTCAACCGAGCTCTGTCGGCACAGCTGCAGATTTCTTTGTGGGCAGAAAAAGGTGCCAATGCAGACAGAAGCCAAGTACAAAAGGGCAGCCTGCACTGCTGGGAGAAACACAATGAGCGCGTGAGAGAGGGGGAGTGAGCAAGCTCAATGGAGGTCTATTGTGACTGCTGTGGATTTCTTTGTGGGCAGGAAAAGGCAGCAGCGCAGGCTGGAGCCCAGTACAAAAGGCCAGCCTGAAACGTGGGCAGAAACGGAATGAGCGAGTGAGAGAGGGGGAGTGAGCGAGCTCAACGGAGCTGTGTTGGGACTGCTGCAGATTTCTTTGTGGCCAGAAGAAGCCACCAATGTAGGCAGGAGCCAGTACAAAAGGGCAGCCTGCAGCAGTGGGAGACACAGAATGAGTGAGTGAGGGAGGTGGAGTGAGTGAGCTCAACGGAGCTCTGTTGGGAATGCTGCGGATTTCTTTGTGGGCAGAAAAAGGCAGCAATGCACACAGGGGCCCAGTACAAAAGGGCAGCCTGCAGCGGTGGGAGAAACAGAACAAGCGAGTAAGAGAGGGGGAGCAAGTGAGGTCAACGGAGCTCTGTTGGGACTGCTGCAAATTTCTTTGGGCAGAAAAAGGCACCACCAGAGGTAGGAGCCCATTAAAAAAGGGCAGCCTGCAGCGCCAGGTGAAACAGAACAAGCGAGTGAGACAGGGGGAGTGAGGGACCTCAATGGAGCTCTGTCAGGACTGCTGTGGATTTCTTTGTGGGCAGAAAAAGGAGCCAACTCAGGCAGAAGCCCAGTACAAATGGGCAGCCTGGAGTGCCGGGAGAAACAACAAGCGAGTCAGCGAGGGGGACTGAATGAGCTCAACAGATCTCTATCATGACTGCTGCAGTTTCTCTGTGGGCAGAACAAGGCGGCAATGCAGTTAGGAGCCCAGTACAAAAGGCCAGCCTGCAGCGCCAGCAGAAACAGAACAAGTGAGTGAGAGAGGAGGAGTGAGCAAGCTCAACGGACCTGTGTCAGGACTGCTGCAGATTTCTTTGTGGGCAGAAAAAGCCGCCAACAGAGGCAGGAGCCCAGTGCAAAAGTGCAGCCTGCAGTGCCAGGAGAAAAAGAATGAGCACGTGGGGGGGGGTAGTGAGCAACCTCAATGGAGCTCTGTCGGGACAACTGCAGATTTCTTTGTGGACACAAAAAGGTGCCAACACAGGCAAGAGCCGAGTACAAAAGAGCAGCCTGCTGCACCGGGAGAAACAGAACAAGCGAGTGACAGAGGGGCACTGAGCGAGCTCAACGGACCAACGCAATCAACATTCGGCATTGACAAATGCTTGTTTTCTCTTTTGTTTGCTCCTTAAAGGTTTGTGAGATTTTAGGGTGTTTTCTTTAACTTATCTAAGGGTTTTGATTTCTTCACCTTGATTGCACTTTCTATTTTATTTTGTATATTTAACATTCAATAAAAAAATCCCTATTCTTTTCGATAAGTGCCATGGGATCTTTTAACATCCACCTGAACAAGCAGATGGGACCTGGTTTAACATCTTACCTGAAAGATAGCACCTCAGAAGTGCAGCACCCCCCTTGTGCTGCACTACAGTGTCAGTATTGGGATATTAACCCAAGTGCCAGGTGTGGGAATTGAACCCACAGCCCTCTAATCTCCCCACCTCAGAGGCAAATGTGCTACCTGCTGAGCCACTGACATTATTGTACCATATGCTCAGAAAAAGAGATAATCTTATTGGAATATTACAGATCCCTATACTTAGCTCCTTTACATAAGCTTATTCAACTTTTTTCGGTAATCGCAAATATATTTTATTAAATTGGAAAATAATCTTCCAACTCATTTGCAGTGGGTTAATGTAATGATATATTTTATTAAAGTAGAAAAAGTACACCATAACTAAAAAAAAAAAAAAAAATAAAAGACAACTGGAGCTATGAAAAAAAAATGGAACCCCCTATTTAAGGAACTGACAGACTTAGTATTAGATGCTTTGTATCTCACAAAGACACTTACCTGATGATTACATAATAATGTAGTATTTACTTAAATGAATTGCATGTTAAACATGCAAAATATGCTTGTGTATCAAAGGATTCCTCCTGAGTTGTACCATGTCTCTACTAATTTATCATTTTCTTGTGACTATTCATTAAAGATTCTTAAAAACAAACAAATAAAAACTAAATACAATAAATACCATCATACAGTTTGGACATCAGTTCATTTGAATTTTCCATTTCATGTGTACTAAGATGACATTAAAGTGAGTGTCTTTAGAAAATTCATACAAATATGTTGCTAAATTTAATCTGGACAAGGAACAATTCAGCTTTGGTTACCTATACCCAAGGTCGCTGTTTCTCAGTTATTACTGGAAAACCCAGTAAAATGCTTAAATCTGGACTGTTTGCACACCAGTAAAAACAAAGAATTTCATGGAATTTGACATGTTATACCAGATCAGTAAATCTACATAACTTGTATTTTTCTTATAATTGCTTCCTGTACTATTTTCAGTTTGCTTCATTTAATGTTCTACATATTGAGCCTAGAGATGCAGCGAATTTAAATTCCACCGGCGAAGTGAATGCGAAGTAGGCACTTCATGTTACCACTCCGCTATGCGGAGTGGGCAATGCAAATTGCTCACTCCGCCTTATCATTACCACTTCGCGTTAAGGCGGAATGGCAATGCGAAGTAAGGCTAAGTCATTGTTTTTAATGGACTTCGCGCTCCTCATTATGATTCTAAGTGATCCACTTGGTGTTTCAGATTTGGTAGCCCCCCTCAAGACACATCATATGACATACAGTACTGCAAGTCGATCCTCTTTAGCTAGGCAGGAAGAAAGTGAGTCATACAAGCAGACACTTTTACTTTCTCCTGTGCACAGAGAGAGAGAGAGAGTAATGTGTTTTGTGACTGCTGATACTTTTAGATCAGAGCGAGGAGGAGATTTAAACTTTGATTTAGACCCAACAGCTTTTTTAAAAGCTACATATTTTTGTCTTTTCTGTACTTTTTTACTTAATTTGTTCTTTCTGTAAATTTTATTTTTCTTACCTTTTGAGTAGTTAGTTGTTTATCTGTGTCTGTGTGACTGTGTGTGTGGTGTGATAGTGTGAGTAGTGATTGCTCAGACTGAGGGAGCACAGTAGGAGAGATGGACCAGGGTGAGGGAATGTCTGGGGTGGGGGCAACTCTGGGAGAGCGTGGTAGGGGTATGCACCATACCGTGCGCATGTGTGGAGGGCATGGGCGCCCATTCCTGTTGGACCTCTCAAAACTTGTGAGTGCCCCCCCCCCAGAAGCAGGACCAGCACCGCCTCTTGTCCTGACTCTGAGGCAGATGAACCACCACCACCACCACCAAGTCCAGCACCAGGTCCTCTGGAGCAGGATGTGCCTGTTACCCTGGGCCCAGGTGTGGATCCCATCCTTGTTCAGTACCGTGACCAGCCAGCTGCCAGTTCATCTGGCCATCCCCTGCCTATGCCTGGTTCTCCCCGAACCTTCATTGTTTGGCAGTTTTTTGACTGTGTCAGGGGGGACGGCAGTGTGGTCAAGTGCCACCTATGTGAGTTGGAGGTGCGCCATGGCCCCCGGGGGACTCACCTGGGTTCTGGGAGCCAGCACACCCATATGCTCAATCACCAGCAGTTGGAGTGGCAGGCTGCCACAGAACAGACCATGTCTGCACCTGCTGGCCATTCTGTGGCAGAGGGTGCAGCAGTGCATTGCGGCATCCCTAAGAAGAGGAGGGCCACAGCAGCACCTGCTGCTCCACCACCACCCCCACCACCACCACCACCAGGTCAGCCTGCAGAACGTGTGGACCCCAGAGAACTGTGTGTAACACAGGCTGACTTAGCAGTTCTCTGGAGTGCTGTTGAGGAGCACAACGAGAGGGTGAGTGCTGTGCAGCAGTGGCTGGATCACATAGAGGGACATCAGTTGCAAATTATGTCCATGCTGGAACTGCTGCTGGATCACCATGGGATCCCACATTAGTTTTTTTTCCTCACTCCATGTGCCCCCCCCCACACCTTCCTTGCTGTGTTATAAAATGTATTCCTCCACCATCCCCGACCCTTGTATGTAATTATGCCCTTTTTTGTTGTCTTCCGTATGCGTGACACTTTGTATTCTGAACAGTTCAAGTATACTGTGCAAAACTGCATGTGTGCATTCAGTCTTCTTTCCAGTCTGTGTATGTACTGCAGACACTGTCCAACTCCCTGACTTAAAAACAAACATTAATGAGCACAATGGTGGGGTGGTGAAGCATGGAGAGATACTACAAAATGGGCTTACAATACATCCAAGTAACCATTAAAAAAAATTAATGTTGTTATTCATGACGTGATCGTAAATCATGATTTGTGACTGCATTTGTGACCGTGATGATGAAGAAATGTGAATGCCTACGGCTGTACTTCCCCGGGCCCCGATGAGCCGTAGCTTAAAACTCCCAGTCTTAAAAACACATATCAATGAGTAAAATGGTGGGGTGGTGAAGCCTGGAGAGATACTACAAAACAGGCTTACAATACATCCAAGTAACTAGATAAAAAATGAATGTTGTGATTCGTAACGTGAATGATCATGAATCATGATTTGTGACTGCATTTGTGACCGTGATGATGAAGAACGTGATTTATATCACGAGCGACTCGTGATGATGGTCCTGACTTAAAAAAGCATATTAATGAGTACAATGTTCATGCAGAATTAAGCACCACACCTGTCCAGTACTCTGAAGGGAAGCCAAAGAAACAACTGTGACTTAAATTATAGATGGAGATTGGGCCCTAAAGAGATGCAAATGCAGAGACAGATTAAGATTGCACTATGCACTGAAGAGATGCAGACACAAAGGCACAACACCCAACCAGTGCTCACCATCAGAAATTCAAATCTGAAAAAGAATACCTTTGCCGGTTGGGGTGGGCAGGGGCAGTGTACTGTACTGCTGCAGTAACAGTCACTAGTACTAGTACCAGTAAAGATACCACAAAGAAGTACAAAAATCACACAGCTGCAGTGGATAGCAGCTTCACATTGCTGAATGTATTATGTGGCACAATAAAAGGTGTCTGATTTGATGACATGCGTCACACACATACTCACACGCACACTAAGTAATGCATAGCAAATTGAAAACTTCAGTAATATAACCACATATTTTAAACAAACTAAAATTATGCGCTGCGGCAGTAACAGTCACTAGTACTAGTACCAGTAAAGATACCACAAAGAAGTACAAAAATCACACAGCTGCAGTGGATTGCAGCTTCACATTGCTGAATGTATTATGTGGCACAATAAAAAGTGTCTGATTTTATGACACGCATCACACACATACTCACACACACACTAAGTAATGCATAGCAAATTGAAAACTTCATTAATATAACCACATATTTTAAACAAACTAAAATTATGCACTGCTGCACCACAACAATCAGCAAAAAAAGGCAAGAAATATTGAAAATATTACTGTGTGTACATTAACACAGTTATACAAGAAAAATATTACCAAAACAGAAAGCACTGTCTTTTTCTCCAAGTTAATCTACCTACACCACAGATACGCCCCTTCCCCAAAGCACACTTCCACTGTCTCTCAGTACACAGACTGAATGTTGTACATTAACATTCAAAATCCATACACAAACAATAAACGCTCTATGATATGAGCACAGGAGGGTTTCCTATAATCGATGAACTAAAGTTTCAGCAAAAAAAAAATGACTCAAAGGCTTTTTTAACAGCTTTTTGAAGGTTTGAATCTCAGAGAGCTCTGAGCAGATTGTCTCCTACAGCTTCCTACACACACTACCCCAAACTGAGGCTGTGCAGAACAATCTAGAGCCCATGTGACCTGAAATCCCATGAATCACTGCAAAATTTGCCTTTGGAGCTTAAAAACAAGGCGAAGTGAGGCGAAGTGGAAGGTGGAGTAATGCAAAGTCATTGTTTTCAATGGACTTCGCGTTACCCATTATAATGCGAAGTACTCTGCTTTGCGTTGCAGAGCACTCCGCAAATTCACCTTCACTCCGCGAATCACTTTGCGGAGTGAATTGGGGCCACTTTGCCAATCACTAATTGAGCCTTCTTTTATTTAGAATATTTATTTCCATACTAAAAGAATGTCAGTAGAACCCCAGTAAAATCTGGAAATTAGATTTAAAATCACAGGTGCAATTCCTGGAGTGTCAAGTCCTGAAAATCGAATTTCATTACTTTAATCACCGTAAATTAATAGCCTTGCCTATACCCCTTTGCAACATATTGTTGCTCGTAATCTCCAACTTCATATGAAACAGATAATCTATCAGACCCTACTAAGTAAGTCACTTATATGTCAGAAATAAAATATAATTTGTCTAACATCCTCTGTGGTCTTTCTATATGTAAACAGAGAGTTCTTGTACAATATAATTATAGTGTCCTATATATTCTTAGTTCTGGTATTTAACATTTTGGCATATATCTGTTTCAGGCAGTTTAAGACATCATGGGCCTGATATTGGAAAATGGGCAAAAGTAGAGTGCAAAGGTTTGTGCTGTGCTTACCCTCACCCATGACCCTGGGGATGCTATATTCCGACAAATAGTTCACCGGCACTATCCAACCGAATGTAGGGGCATGCCAGTGCAGCATGACCTCAAGTAGCTCTGCCTCGACAAGGATCTCGGGTGCAAGTAGCCCATAAGGATGGGCAGAGAACAGTGAGCATGCCCATTAGGGACACATTTGCATGTGAAGCGGCTGAAAGTTTCACCCCTACAGCGGCCAAATGCCACATCAGGCCGGGTGATGACCAGCCACTACATCCTGAATGTCTGTCTCTACAAGGTACACAACCTCCCTGGCATCTAGTGGCACCATCTTCCTGTCCCCATACCAGATTAGTTATCCATGGTGTGTAGTGGCACCCACCAGCCTCCAATTCCCATCAATGAAATAATATAGTTATTCCCCTCATGTCCAGTGGCACCCTGAACCCTGTCTCTTTAATAGTATAATTATTCACTGGTGTCTAGTGGCACTCTTTGTCCTCCAATCCCCATCACCATATTAGCATAGTTATTTCCTGGTGTCTAATGGCACCCACACCCTTCAATCCCCATTTTCTGAAATAGTATAGTTATTCCCTAGTGTCTAGGTGCACCACCACCCCCAAGCACCCGTCTCAGCTGAGATCCCATATTCCCTGCCATCCCTTTCTCTCTGTTGTCGGAGCCACCTGGATCTGATATAGTGACCGGCACTGCCCTCCTCTCACTACCTCAGCCAGCCATAATATGGGATGACAGGGAGTGTGCGTACTGTCTACAGCACAGAAAGTGTGCTTCCTATACTGTAGATAGTACACAAACTCCCTCTCATTGCATACAGTGGCTGACTGAGGTGGTGAAAGGAGGGCTGTGCTAGTTGCCATATCAGATCTGCATGGCACTGGTGACATAAGGGAGGGCGGGCAGCAGTGTGATTTGCTTGGTGCAGTCAGTATGGGGGGGGCAACTAGTCACCAGTGTACACTGGATCTCACCTGAGATGGGTGCTTGGGGGCATGGTTGCCTTGCAGACACCAGAGAATAGCAATAATAGTACAGGGACAGAGATTGGAGAGTGGGGTGTGCCACTAGACACAAGGGAATGACAATGCTATTATGGGGCTGGGGATCAGATAGAGGGAGAGTTCCACTGGACACCAGAGAATATACTGTAGATACACTGATGGGGACGGGGATGGGTGCCACTAAACACCAGGGAATGCTTGTGTTATACTGCAGCAGGCAATCAGAGGTGGGGGTGCCACTAGACACCTGGGAAGTCATTACATCTATGGACTAAGATGGGCAGCTATAGTCTCTTTGTCTGCCACTAGGGCCTTAAGTCGGAGATTGCAAAGGTGGCAACTTGCACCTGTTAGGGTGGCATTTTCCCCCTGTGCAGACATCTCAATATCCCGCTGCACCCTTATACATGGGAGGATCCCCTCATTTACATGGGCAGAGCAGTAATGGGTTTTGTCCATGTTGAGGGGATGTCTGAATATTGCCCCCACCCAGAAATTTGGCAGAAAACCCAGTTAGCATGGCCAAACATTCCTTAGCTCCCGGTCTAAGGTTTGAATATCTGGCCCCATGAGCCTTTATTTCAGAGAAAGAGTTCATTAAAGCAAATACAATATCATCAGTTACATGATAAAAGTTCCTTAAACAAGAGAATAAGTAGACTTTCTTAATATCATTATATTTTATGCAGTGAAGTATTACATGGGTTAAAGTTTCAGATCACCAAAATCTTGTCGCATTTCAAATCCTGCAGTTCTTGGTTTGTCCCTTTCACTTGACACATGTTTTTTATATTATAGAGAGAAATAGTCCATGTCTAAAACCCGATAAAAATTCTTAGATCAGAGTGCTCATTGAATGAAGTTAAATATGGTTCCAAAGTGTGTGAAACCCTGTTATTCATTTGCCACAGATATACCATGAGTTGTCAACTTTCTTCTCAAATCCCCAGTTGTTGAAATATTCGTTAGTGTTCCTTTGTTACAGTCATGTAAGTTGACAAAATCAGTATCTGTTTTTGGTAATTGTCCCAGAGTTGGATAATGTCTGTTGATGCTAGGGTTTCCCTGACCTCTTTTAACCATAAGGAAGGTGACTCTGAAGTTAACCCAGATTCTTTTTTTGCTCCAAGCACTTTTTAGTTAATTGAGTCTCATCCATACTTGCATCTTTTATTCAGTATGCATTTTTCCAAATTTTGCCATCAATTGTATTTTAGTTTATCCCAGCTCAGCTATTTTCTATCTCCACAGGGGTAGTTTTAGATATATGAACATATGGAGAAGCCAGCAGAATAAGGCTTTTTGCTCTATCTGTTGTGCTTGTTTTGCAGTGTTCACAGCTTAAACTACTGCCGCTGCCCCCTTCCAAATCCAACCGTCCTTTCCATCCACCTCTCCCTTGACCCTTACTTTTTCCTTAAGTCTATTCCAGCCTCTACTGAAGCTGCTCACCATCTTCATTGAGACCACCTCTTCCATCAGCGTATTCCAACTCCACTCCATGAAGAAATTCTTCCTAGTCTCCCTCCTAACCTACCATCCTCCAATTTAAGACTGTGTCCCTTTGTGTTTCAGTTGTCACTTAGCTTAAAAACACCTATATAATCCAGCCTATTTATCTCCTTCATGTACTTCAAGGTTTCAATCCTGTCTTCCCTCTCTTTCTCCTCTCCTCAAGAGAGTACATGTTCAGGCCCCCCCCCCCAACCTCTCCTTATATGCTCTACCCTGCTGGCCTTTGATCATCTTAGTTGCTTTCCTCAGGACAGTCTCCAGTACATAGCGAGACAGTATAGTGCAGTAGTTTAAGGCTCTGAGCTGCAAATCTGGTGACCTGGGTTTGAATCCCACAGCCCCCACTTGCATACTGTGTGACCTTGATCAAGTCACCTAACTTCCCTGTGATCCCAGGTCGCACCTGTAAACAAGCTTTCAGCTTAGTGTGTTACTCCTGGTAAAACAATTGGGGTGAGGTTGATATCCTTTTTAAGGTGTGTGCACCAGTACTGTACTCCATACTCCAGATGTGGCCTCCCCAGTGACCTGTACAGAGGCAGTATAACTTTCTCTTGCCTACTGCTGATCCCCCTAGCTATGCAGCTCAAAATTTTATGTGTCCTTGCTGCTGCTTTCCTCCACTGCATGGAGTGTTTCAGCTAGCTAGTGATCATCACTTCTGGATCCTTTTGCCCCTCTGTTCCAGACACCTAGACTCCTTCCAGGTTGTAATCTGTCCTGGGACTCTTGGCTACAATGTGCCTAACATTGCATTTTTTTTTTTTATGGAAAGCCAAGCTGCCAAATCCCGGACCACCTCACAAGCTTATTCAGATTATCCTGTATATCTTGCATCCCTTTGGCTGTGTCCACCCTACCACAGAGCTTGGTGTCATCCATGAATAGACACACTTTTGCTCATAATGCCATACCCAATATCATTGATGAAGACATTGAACAGCATCAGCCACTGCACCTAGCCCTGTGTGGCCCCACTGGTGACTTCCCTTGTGCTAGATAACCCCCCACCACCACCTTCTGGGTCCTGTTCCTTACCCAGTGTTTTACCCATCTGGTCATTTTCTCCCCAACCCTAAGACCTGCCAACTTCCTGCTCCACCTCTTGTTGGGTACAGAGTCCAAGGCCTTGCTGAAGTCAAGGTAAAGGATGTCTATCACTTGGCCCCTGTCTACTGCCTTAGTAAGCCGGTCAAAGAAGTCAATCAGATTGGTTTGACAAGATCTACCTACCATATACCCATGCTGCCTCACATCCTGGATACCATATTCCTCTAGGTACTCTATCATCCTTTCCTGAAGTATGGTCTTCATGAACTTGCACATGATTGAGGTCAAACTGACTGGTTTGATTTCCCTCTGTCATCCTTGAGACCACTATTATTGGGGGACAACACATGTGCCATTCTCTAGTCCATGGTACCACATCCGGCTCCAGTGAACTATTGAACAGGCCCACCAGTGGCCCCGCCAGATCCCCTGCCAGTTCCCTCAGCTCCCTTGGGTGTATGTCATCCAGGCCTGATGATCTGTCCACCTTCAATGCCAGCAGCCCTTCTTTCACTCTGTCATCCTCTACAACCACATGAGTGTTCCTCCCCTTCCCCTCTGCTCCTCTTATCCCCCTGTAGATGCTGGCTCATCTTCCTTCTTGGTGAAGATGGAACAGAAGTATTCATTTAATAGCACTGCTTTTTCTCTGTTCTTTTCCACTCATTCATCCCCTTTCTAAAGCCTAACTATCCCATCTTTCTTATCTCTTTTCTCACTTACATAGTGAAAAAAGGCCTTCTTCCCCTTCTTAATTTTCTCAGCCTGCCAGACTACCTTACTTGACCCAGTAGCCAACTTCAGGTTATTATCCATAGCTGCCTCTTCTTTGGTCTTTCTCAGTTTCATATAAGCTAAGCTAAGCTCTTGTCCCTCACTGCCTGGGCAACCTCAATACTGAACCAGCTGGGTGCTTTGGCCCTTGAGTTCTTCCCCTTGAGCCTAAAGCATTCCTGTATGGCAACCATTATTCCTTCCTTAATCATGGACCACCTTTGGTTCACCCCCATATCTGCTCTAATGCCCACCAGGTACTTCCTTAGCACTTTGCTCATCTTTATGAAGTCCTTCCTCATAAAATACAGGATTTTGGTCTTAGTGGGGATGTTTTCACTGCCCATATCTAACCAGAACTACACTGTGCAATGATCACTTCCACCCAGGGCTCTTTGACTATTATTTCTTGTATGTGCTCCTTGATCGTGGGCACTGTATCAAAGATTGACCCCTCTCTTGTGGGTTCTGTGATGCCTTGAGCCAGGAACACACTCTACAACACATTTAGGATCACGTGACTCCTTGCACATGCTGTGGATGGTATGCTCCAGTCTACCATGGGCAGGTTGAAGTCTCCCCTAATACCACCTCTCCTTTCCCTGCAGTTTTCAATAATAGTGAGCTCAGTTCCCCATCCCTTTCCTTTTCCTGGTTGGGTAGTCTTTAAACCACCCCTAAACTCACCTTTCTCCCTCTATTGGACAGTAACAGAACCCACAATGCTTCCACCCTTCCTTCTCCGACACCTCTCTTATTCATGCTATACCCTCCCTGATATAAACTGCTGCCCCACTTTCCCTACCCTTCTGCCCCTCCTGTATAATTTACATCCAGAGATCAAGAGGTCCCAGTCATGGTGTGGTGTGTTCCAAGTCTTGGTTACTGCCATTATGTCCACCCTCCCATCTGCAAATAGCACCTACAGGTCATCCGTCTTGTTTCCAACATTTTGTGCATTCAGAGACACCACCTTCCACCTATAATCTGAGCCTCCTTCCCTTCTCTCTCTCTCCTTTCTTTCCTCATTTCTCCCACTGTGTGCTTCCTCCACCTCTGTTGCTAACTGGTCCACTTCCCACCACCTCCACCCTCCAGACAGCGTTCACTGACCTTCTCCCAGAGTCTTTTGGCTTGCTATCCCAACGGTTTCCCCTAAGTAGTTTAAATTAAGTTTATTGGTTATGTACCCTTAGTTTGTCCCTGAGTACCCTTATTTTGGGAATGTGCAGGATTGCCTTATAAACAAGCAATAACACATGACAAGATGTGGGTTATGTCCTTATAACAGCATGCCCAGGTGCATTATAAGGCACAAGGTGTTTGGGCCGAGTGCCTTAGGCACTTGGGCAGGCTCATATCAAGACATAACCCACACATCGGAGTATGTTATTGCACTTATAAAATGGGCCCCCTAGCTAATAAAAAATATTTTTTTAAAGAACCAAAAAAAACACAAAAATATAAAAAAGGGTAAGTTTTAATTGCTGAAATACTAAAAATATAGTCCCCCTATTAAACTACTTGACTGCTTGGACAAGAGTTTCATTAACAGTACAGGCTCTGTATATTTTTTGTCTGTGTTTCTATGTCTATCACTCCTGGTGCTGTATTCCACATATATCTTTGTATCACTGTTGCTTTTCTCACCTTTCTACTCCCCCTACACACTCATTTTGGTATTTGGTCGCATGACACCATCCCATTTCAGTGACAGCAAGTGTGTCCTTCTGCAGCTGCCATAGCCAGTGCTTTTCAAACAGCTCTTTCTAGATTGCAGTGTTCATTTCAGATGGTTTCACATTTTTTATTTATTACATGTGGTTACGAGTTGCTGCACAGAAGCGGGTATGTTTTTTTTAATTTGAAGGCAGTTGCTGTCGGTTGCTGACATGCTCGCTGGATTTCTTTTGCAAGATTTGAAAGCTGTTGCATGCACAGCTCTCATTTGACAAAAGTGAGTGAGACTTGACTGCTTGTCTGGCTATGGCTGTCACTTCGATAATACAGAGACAGACCTGGTGAGTTTTATGAAATGTCTCTCTTGTGAAAGTATCAGGACATGGAAGCAGGTGGCTCAGAGGAGAGAGAGTGTTTCTCTTTTGAAAGCATGAGATAGCAGGAGTGGCAGTTTCAATACTGCAAAGCCTTTCAATAGCGTGGTCATTTTTGTAGTGTGAAACTGCTCACTGTGGTAAATTTCCAATGACTGGTGAAGGTGAAACATTGCCATTTTTCTGTTATGGGGCTGAGGTGACCAGAAGAAGTGCTCATTGAGTGGATATGGCCTGATATGGACACGGCTGAAAACCTGTTTCAGCCCATCAGGCTTCAGTATTTTTTTTTGCCCATTTTATAATGTTGGTGAAACAGTTGTTCCATTTTGGCACACTTCTCTTCCCAGAAACATACATTTCTGTCATGTAAAGTGCCACATTATTCATCTTTATCTCCGAATCTTGTAATGATCGCATGAAGGTATAACCACCCATTTTTATTATTAAATTGGATTGCCCCATTTTAATCCGTATCAGCCTAGCCTTCACATACGTCTGGTGAACCAATCATTTGTTATTATTGGAAACATTTAAGCTTAAGTAACAGCAATTTTTAATTATTTCATTATTTTTCATGTTTTGCTTTTCTTTTCCCATATATTAACATTTTACTGTTCCCATGTTAACTGTTTTTAAACAATAGTTTTCCTGTCAGGATAATTTTCACTGCAGACCCATAGTGGATACTGAAAATTTAAATAATCAGCATGCATTAATACCGATACTGGAGAACCCTGAACTTAAGGAAGGTGGCCACTAATATCCAACAGCTTAAGTGGCAGGCCATTAATTAATAAGCCGAGTAAATAGGGAGCAAGTAAGTATTCCTGTTTGCCTCCAAGATTTGAAGCGAGTTGGTTTGAAATATTACCTTTAAAGTCATATTTGACCACTGACCAGTTATCAGTATACATGACAAAATTTATCCTAATGTCAGTATGATTCATACTTTGAGCCTTCAGTTTTTCCCTTAAGAGTGGCCTTGGGATGCCATCGAATATGCCTTTGAAATCTACGAAGACATGAATAACGGACATTTTCTTTCTGCCATAGTTTTCTACATGATAATGAAAAATAAAGCATTGGTTAGTAGTGGAAAAGAACTTTCTGAACCTGGCTTGAAACTGATTTCAGATACTGATGGATTCTCTCCATATGTTCAGTCTTTGTAAAATGAGATTTGTACCAATTTTTCCCAAGCAGTCTATAAAGAAAATGGGCTGGTAGTTTTCTGGGCAAGCTGGATTTATTTTTTTTAAATGAGTACAATAATGCTCCATTTCCACTCCCATGAGAATGTAACTTGTTTAATGAATTTGTTAAAGAATGCCAAATCATTTACTTCACCATTGTATTTCTATTTTGTGTATGTGTATGTTATATATATATATATATATATATATATATACTATATATATATATATATATATATATATATATATATATATATATATATATACACACGAGATTTTGTCCAGATCAGGAACGTTGTTGCTTTTCATTTGTTTGATGGCCTCTGCTACCTCCATGGGGTTTATATCTAAGGTGTCACTTTCTAGTTGTAATTTCTGTACTAAAGATACATAATTATAGCTTTCATCTTGCTTGAAAATTATTCTATTTATAATAGTTGACCCAACAGAGAGGGGTATGTTGGCCGAGATCTTAGCTGCATGGTTTCCAGTGTCCTTAGCTACCAGCATCCAACATTTCTTTGACTCCTGCAATTCAATTTCTTCAGAACATGATTCCATTTGCATGCTTACATTTCAGAGCTCAAGACTCCATTATCACAGCTCCAAAATGTAAGCACATGGAACCAGCTCCTGAAGACATGTGCTCACTGATATCTATGCAGCAGGAGTGGCAGAAAGACAGCTTCAAGCTGCTGGATACCCTGATTCTAGGGATCCATGGAAGTGCAGTTAACACTCAGCACAATCTATGGGAAAGATAATACATATAACTAAAAGAAAGACCACATTCACTAAAGGCCATAAATATAGAGGAGGGTGACTGGAACCTAATGGAAGGAATCCCTTTATGAAAGGATTTAGGCAAATAAGCCACAAAGAAACAGGACCTCAGAAGAACTGGTAGAGTGACTTTTTATACATTTCTCTATGCTGGAACTATACTGCAACTGTAATTATGCATATGTTCAGTGTAGCCTGTAAACAGGTTGATTATTTAAACTGTCTTTTATAAAAAATAAATACTAAAAAAAGTATTAATGAAAACAGAAGTTTGAGAACCTTTTTTCTAGGTATGCTGATAGACTTATTCTTTTTAGAGCTAAAAACACATTTATGATACCCTGCTATTAAGCACCTTTACCTTTTCTCCACTAGTAATAAGGGTTTTGAGCACAATCACTTGCTTGGTTTGCTACTGCGTTAGGCATCAGTGATACCTAAAGACCACAACATGTAATATTGAACATGCTGAACATTAACCACAATATGACAACATATACTGTAACATGATTTAGAAACAAAATGAACAGTAGGAATCAACATCTGTGGTCACAATTACATGTGTGTTAATGTATATAAAAACACCTTCATCGCTGAAAGAGTGTATCCTATGCTTAGTGTATGTGCATGTTGTCTCCTCTCACAACTAGCCATCATTAAGACCTGAATGGCAGCATATGCAAAGTGGGGGAAGCAGGAAGTTAAGTCCTTGGTCATGATGCATATCCCATACTGTACTGGACAAACATATTCAGTAAAGGATATGCATTAAGTTCTGAGGCTATATGATTGTTTATATTACCAATAAATTCTTGTAGCATTTCAGCTTCCATTACTTGAGCACAGCACAGATGCCATTTGCTGCCCATCTACATGCTTGTGCTGTGGAGAGTTGCAGATGACCTTCTTGACACCCACCCTCTATTTGAACCCATTATTTATTTAAATAACCATCCCTCCCTCTCATTTACTCTGTGTACCCCCACATGTTCTCCAAACCAACCCAGTATCAGACAAATTATTTTTCAAAATAACTATTTCTCTTGTAGACTATCTCTCTCTGTGCTCTTCTTGACCCCCTGACCCATGACCCTGCAGGTAGCTGTAATGTTATATCTAACCACCACAGCAACTGAAATGAATTGCTTTGAATGTATTCTCTGCTATTCTCAGCCCTGTCCATACAGATCCACTTGGAGTGAATCAGCAGAAATTTAAACAAGTGCTGTCTACACAATTTTTTAACTTACAACAGGTGCATTGTATCAAAATGCAGCTAGCCCCATGGTCTTGAAAAGACATTTTAATGTTTTTTTTGTTTGTTTTGTTTTTTGTTTTTGTCACAGTATTTAAGAAGACTATGACCCGTTTATGTTTCACAGCCAGATTTGTTCTGGAGCCTCCAGCTACAGTTCAGTCACACAAAAAAGCATTCTGATGAAGCAAAGTGATGGACCAAGCTGCAACATGTTCATGAAATAGTATAGCAGGATTTTGGAAGAGAGCCCTGTATAGTAACTAAACTGGACTTAGCAATACAACTTTAATTTTGGGGGGGATAGCACTATGTTTAATTTAGTTCAGGGTTGTGAAACACAAAAAAGTTGCAATCCAATTAAATGTTACAGAAAAACAATGTTTTTAATTGTCCTGCCCTGATGGTGTCAACAGCTTGTTAAGCAACTCACTACCCCCTTCAATCATTCTGGTTCAGGCAGCAGTAAGCCATGGAGGGATGTGCATGAAGGCATGCATAAGGACTACAGGATTTCTGTTTTTAAATTCTGAAAGGACTTGATGATTAGGACTCCCAGGATTAGAGTCTCATGCCATATGGAAACCTAGATTCATTTTTAAGACGCAGAATAGTATGTATATGCATTTTACTCAGGTTGCATTGCTGTACTTTAAGAATTCCATGGTGATCGGTGGGCATGAGAACTTTTGGATACAAGAAGGTAGTAATATTACTCTAGTGCAATGTGGTGTGTGGGTACTGGCCCTAGGTGATGAGGGGCATTTTTTTTTTACCAATCACCTCACCTCACCTATTGTTCATAAAACAAACAAACAAAAAATAAAACATTTGAACAATGCTAGTAAATGTCCAATTATTGTTATGATAGCTACACAATCAATTACCTTTCAACATGTAGTCATCCGATTCTTGTAACACTGTAATTTAGAAATACAGAAAATATATATATTAGTGTCTTCTCTTGATGTATAATTGCAGAGAATTGAATTATATCATTTCAGTTACTTTTAATAAAGAAAACCACAAACAAATCCAGCTACTACCTGACCATTAAAAACAATTCCTAGTACAATTCTTCTATAATGGTGAGGTCTAAGCAGGTCACTCATGAAGTTCTTTAGAATTACATTAACATTTACTGTATAATACTGTGTCCCTTTGCAGTGCATCATAACATGTTCCAAAGGTTACATTTAAAATAAAGTGTGAAATACTGGATTCACAAAATAATCAACATATATTCTGTGTGTGAACAAATCAATAATTATTTCTTATGTCAAATAGCATCAGCAGTTTCAATTTACTTTGATCAGTGGTTGTACTAACACTCACTACATCAAACCTTTTAAACCTCAGCAAGCTTTATACAGAACTTCACATCTTCCTAATAAACAAGGCATTTAATAAAATAAACTTAAGATTTAATGAGAAAGAAAGCTTTTCAAAATTAGTGATACAAATATTATTCTTTATTGCAGACAGATAAATTAAGAATAGCACTAAAGCAAACATCTGTGACCAAAAAAAAACCAGTTTAGAACAGCTCAGAAAGCTATAAAAGACATATGTGACAAAAAAAAATGACAATAGCTGAGAAAGCTAAAAGTAAGTAGTGTGGTATATACAACTACTTTATTGTTTTTAATAATGCATCAAAGCAAAGGTTTAACCTCAGGAATGGAAATAATGTGTATTCAAATTAGGGATATCCCTGATAATCAAAATAGCTAAGAAGTATTGTATGCCAAATTACAAATGGGGGGAACTTAGGACTCTTTGTGCAGGCCAGTTTGTGTCATCAAATGCAGGTGCAGTAGTTGGTATCCAGCACAAACCACTGGATTATGGAGTCAGTCCTGCAAGTGTAGTGCAGTCAGTTGTATTGTGTTATCAGGCATTATACAGGGTAATGCATGTAAAAATGACCGTCAGTGCCCAGTTACATGAAGCAAAATATTACAGCAGCATGTTTCTGGAAGATATTGCAATACGGTGATGTAGTACTGCCTCCACATTACCTGAGGAATTCTCTGGTGTTTAGTGTTCTACCCTCTCATCACATCCCTATCATCTCCAACATTCCCAGGTGGCTAGTTGTACCCTCCTCACATTGTTTATTTTTCCATTGTTCAAAGCCCTCCATGGTTTCCAGAAGACACACATCTCAATCTCCAACCTGTTCATATGGCTATGTTTTGCTAATTGTTCCCCATTCTACATCTCTGCTAGATCCTCCCCTAGAAATACCCCCCCCCCACCACCTCCACCTGGCATTAATCTAACTGATTACCAAAACAAAGTTATTGCCTAATTTTATCATTATTACTTTATTATTCTATTGTCATTATTATAATACGATGGGCACTGCACTGTCAAAGTGCTATCCTTTGAATGAGACATTAAACTGAGGTCCATTCTGGTCACTGTCCAGGAGGAACATAAAATTCCAATGGGACTTATGGAAGAATAGTGGGGGTGTTTTATTTTAATTTATGAAAAAAAAATATGCTGTAACAAAAACTGAAATACAAACTCAGAAATGAAAAACATAGCAAAACGCAGAATGAAA
This sequence comes from Neoceratodus forsteri, assembly GCA_016271365.2. Lineage (NCBI taxonomy): Eukaryota > Metazoa > Chordata > Ceratodontiformes > Ceratodontidae > Neoceratodus > Neoceratodus forsteri. The sequence continues at coordinate 622,182,803 of JADMNL010000023.1, read as the reverse complement.
TAATAAACAAAAAAATAGAAAAAAAAATTACTCTCAAGCCTAAATAATGACCTCTCACAAACTTTTAATTAGAAAAGGAAAAATGCTAATCATGCTGCAGCCACAATGTTTTGTTCCACTTATAATGAAATTGTGAAGTGGGCAAACATCCATATTCTTTGTCATAAACTAATTTAATTTCTTTCTGAAGCATCTGCATTAGTAAAGGGAGATGAACTATTTTCTGCTGATAAAGGAAGGAGCATCTGTCATGCCAGATGCACCATTTTAAACAAAGCATCACCACACACAATGTACCACAATTTCAGCCTGTCCAGGAAGGGGAAAAGAGCAGTACACCAGATTGTGATATGAAGGAGTGGCCAGTTCAGGAAAGTTCCAACACATACCTTACTAATGTCTTGCCAAAATGCATGAATGTAAAGACATGAAAAATAAATGATACATTTTCTCAACAGACTGTCCACAAGTGTCTTGGAGATGGAATCTTTCTGCTTCCCTTTTGTAATTGGGGTTTCCCCTGACTTGTAGCTTTTTATGGGTACAAAGCCACAAGAATGTCTTAATTTTCCTCAGAATCCTAAAGTCTAACAGTTGCTTGGTAATGGTGGATGTTGGTATTCCACCATGGAAAAATAAATCAGTTCCAGTAAAAATAAATTAAAACATGCTCATATAGAGCCTTCCTGAAACAGGTGGATGCCTGAACAAAGGACAATTTCCACTGGCAAACACTAGTAAAACTGGAACTAAGGTAGTTTGGGAGTACTGTAGAAGTCTTTCAGGGGGCCTATTACCTGCTACACTCCAAGCACCAAAAGATTAGAAAACCATGCTTGCCCCAGAGGTACCCATGTTTTATCAGAACCTGCTAAAAGATGGCTCAGAAAGGTGAAAAATAAAAATACTATGGGAAAACACCAAGGGGTTTAACATACCTTCCTTACTAGGCTTGTAAGTGTGAGTTGTAGGGGAATTTTTTACTGGGAAAAAACATATGAACATATGAAATTGCCAGTAGAAACAGGCCCCACGGTCTAGCGAGTCTGCACAAGTGTACGGCTAACACCTCATCTTGCAGCTGCCCCTCCCACCCCCCTTCCCAGTATCCCTTCCCCTTCTCCTCTCCTAACCCCTCTTGAAACTGCCCACCATATTAAAGGACACTACCTCATCTGATAAGGTGTTCCATTTGTCCACCATTTTTTCAGTGAAAAAATGTCTTCTCATCTCCCTCCTGAATCTTCCCACCTCCAATCTTAGTCCATGCCCTCTCGTGTCACTCCCCTTTTTCTTCTGGAAAATCCTTTCTGTGTAGGTCTTGATTATCCCTGTTTAGATAGTAAAAGGTCTCGATCATATGCCCCCTTCCCTCCTCTCCTCCAGTGAATACATATTCAACTCTTCCAGCCTGTCCTCATAGGGCTTGCTCTCTAATCCCCGGATCATCTTTGTGTTTCTTTGCTGCACCCCCTCCAACAATCTGATGTCCTTCTTCAGAACTGGGCACCAGTACTGCATGCAGTACTACAGGTGGGGCCTGACTAATGACCTATACAGGGGCAGGATAACCTCCCTCCTTCTGGAGGAGATCCCTCTTGCAATACACCCCAGCATTTTGTTAGCTTTTGCTGCCACCTTCTTGCACTGAACAGAGTTGTTCATGTTCCTTGTAATGATCACTCCTTGGTCCTTCTTCTCTGTGGAGCTTCCCAAATGTACTCCATTCAAGAGATAATCCCTCCCCTGGTTCCTTGCTCTGAAGTAAAGAACCTTGCACTTCTTGGCATTGAACCACAACTGCCATGTTTCTGCCCAGTCCTGCAGCTTAGTCAGGTCCTCCTGCAACCCCTTCCACCCTCTTATCATCAATCACAGCTCCCATCTTGGTATCATCTGTGAACAGACTGATCATGCTCGGGATCCCATGTGATATCTGCAACAAAAATCCCAAACAGCACCAATCCCAGTACCGATCCCTGTTGTACCCCACTCATCACTGCTCTCGTTGATGAGAAGTTCCCCTCCTCAACCACCCTTTGTTGCCTTCCCTTTAGCCAATTTGTGATCCATTTCACCAATTTTGTTCCCAGCCCCACATGTTCCAGTTTCCCCCAACCTGCCACGTGGCACTGAATCAGAGGCCTTGCTGAAGTCTAAATACAGGACATCCACTGCATGGCCCTTGTCCAGTTCCTGCATCATCCAGTCATAGTACTCTACAAGGTTTGTCTGACAGGATCTGCCTGCTCCAAACCCATGCTGTTGACCATCCTGGAGGCCATTTTCCTCCAAGAAGCTCACTAGCCTCTCTTTTAGGATGGTCTCCATGAGCTTTCCCATGATCGATGTGAGGCTCACTGGCCTATAGTTTCCTGGTTCATCCTTTGGGCCAATTTTGTAGATGGGTACCACATGGGCCATTCTCCAGTCCTGTGGTACACATCCCGTGTCCAGAGAGGAATTAAACAGGTCAGCCAGTGGCCCCACCCAGACCTCTGCCAACTCCTTTAGTACACTAGGGTGAATGCCATCAGTTCCAGGTGCTTTATCCACCCTTAATGCCTTCAACCCATCTAGTACCCTGCTCTCTGTAATCTGTACATCTGTCATCTCCTCCCCCCCACCTGGGGTATCTGCCTCCCTTCTCCTGTATGAATACAGAGCAGAAATATTTGTTCAGTGCTTCTACCTGCTCTGCCCCTTTCTCCACCCATGCTCCATCCTTCTTAATCCTCACCAGCTGATCCTTGCTCCTCCTTCTCTCTCTCTGATGTAGTGGAAGAAGTCTTTTTCTCCACTTTTGATTCCATGTGCCAGTTTCAGCTCCCTGGATGCCTTGACCACTCTCACCAGTCTGGTAACCTCCCTGCACTTCTCCGAGTGTGTCCTTATCTTCACCCCTCCATGATTTCCTGTACTTTCAAAATGCTGCCCTCTGGGCCCTCACCACTTCCATAACCTCCTGTGTCAGCCAACTGGGTTTCTTTGCCCTCCCCTTCTTGCTTTTCTTCCTAGTGCAAGGCTCCATAGCCTCCACCAGCCCTTCCTTTATGATGTCCCATTTCTGGTCTGCATCCATGTGTGGTTGCCTACTTGCTAGGTGCCAGCCCAGAATTTCCCCCATCTTCTTAAAATCCACCCCTAAACTCAATCACCCTTATACCCATGCCCCCCATCTCCCTCCCCATGTTGAGCATGAACCACATCGAATAGTGATCACTCCCAGTCAATGGTTCCTCCACTTTCAGATTCCTTAGAGCTTCCCCATTATCCAGTCCAAGGTTTAGAGTTCTTCATAACCAAGTCAGCCCCTGGGCTAGCTGTGTCAGGAAGCTGTCTTGAAATGCTTTTAACAGGACTCTGTCCCTTGCACTGGTGGTGCATGGGGTGCCCCACTCCACCCCTGGTAGGTTGAAGTCCCCCACCACCACTGTGCTCCCCTTCCTGCAGACCCTCCTTATTTGTTCAGCTAATTCCCTATCCAGGTTACTGCCCTGAGCTGGTGGCCTGTACACCACCCCCATCCTCAATGTCTTATTCTTTGCATCTTGAACTGCATCCATAGTGCTTCTATCCTCCCCTCCCCCCTTTTCTCCCTTAGGCACTTTATCCCCTCCCTTACATAGATCAACACCCCCCCATTCTCCTTAGCCCAATCCTTACTGAATAGCCTGAACCCCGGGATCATCATATCCCATTCCCGGTACTGGGTGGGCCACATCTTCATGATGGCCACAATGTCCTCCCCTTCCACCACCTAGAGAGGCTGTAACTCCACTGTTCTTTTCCTTAGGCTTCTTGCATTCAGTGAGACCACCCTCCAGCCTGTCCCCTTCCTTTCCTTACCACTATTCTTTGCCCCTGTATCCCTCCCTGTGCCGCTTTACCACTGCTTTTACCCATAACTAGGGGGGTGAGCTCACTAGGCTCCCCTTTAGAGATCTTTTTCCTATCAGAGGTCCTGTCACCACCACCCCTCTAGTTTAAATCCACCTTTGTTGATATATACCCCTCTATTCCACATTTTAGTACTCCCTTCCCCTCCCTGCTCAAATGTAACCTGTCCCCTGTGTATAGGTCACTATTGCCCCAGGTTCTGCCCCAGTCTGACAATAATCTGTACTCCCTGGTACAGCACCAATCCCTCAGCCACTCATTGAACTCCTCTATCCTTTTTTTCCTCACTGTACTCACACATGGTAACAGGAGTACCTCAGAGAATGCCACCAACCCCCACCTCCACACTGCCTACCCAAATCCTTGAACCTCCCCTTTACCACCTCTACTATCCCCCCAAGTCATTTGTACCCATGTGCATCATTATGTGGGGTTTCTTCCTCCTCTTCTGTGTGCACTTGAGAAATGTCTGCCTCGCCCTTCCCGCAGTCAACCCCAGAATAGCCTCGACCGAGATACGACTGTCTTTCTCCCCTTCCACCCCATCTGACCTCTTTCAGTATAGACTCCCCCAGCACTACTACCCTCCTTCTTCTTGTCCTGTATCCCCCTCCTCCTGTTTTCTCTGTCCACATTTCCAGAGTCCACACTGCCCTGCTCCTTATTACCTCTATCTGCCCCATTTGTGGCTCTTACATCTCCCCCCCATTCCTGCCTCTCCCTCTGCCTCCACCCTGCTCTTCCCCTTTCCCTTTCTTTCTTTTCCAGCCTTTCTCCTGGGCCTTCTCTACCCTTCTTCTCCCCTCCCCATGATCTCTGACACCTCCACCACCATCTCTGATGCAACGCTGAAAACCTTTAGCTTGCTATCCACGCAGTGGTGCCCATCTCCTCCTTTCCCCTGCCCTGAGCCTTCCCTCCACTTACTGACCCTCTGCTCTCCTTACCCCATCCCACCCTACATCCTCATGGGATTTAGCCCTGCTGTTCCTCCCCTGCATGTTTCAGCTACTCCTCTCTGGGATCCCTTCCGCCACAGCCCCCCCCTCACCCTCTCCAGCACTCTCCAGAGCTCCTGTTCCTCCTCCTCTTCCAGTCTGCTCAGCCTGTAACAAATTGTACAACCCCTCTGCTTTCATAGTATATTCATCCAAACAACCACCCCACAACCATTGCACCCCACCATCCTCCCTGTGGCTGCCACCCTTACTCCATGGTGCCCCCATCCCATCCAATATTCCAATGTCTTCAGCCACCCTTATTCAAGCCCCTCAGCCCCCCAGTGTGATCCCCCATAATGCCCTATTTTCCTTCCCTCCATTATTCACACTTAACTGAAACATAACCTCAGTTTCTTATCATCCAGTGAGTACAGCAGTAGCTGGATCCCATATATGATCCTAGTAGATTACTTCTGAGTCCTTCTTTACACCATTGGTCCCTAGCTTGCTAGCTCAGTAACTCTAGTTAACACATTTATACATGACCTTGCCAACTTGAACTTCAAACTTTCAACTTTAAATATGCAGTTATCACTCCTTAACCCAAACCTGTCAGTATGACTTTCAAACTTGCAACTTTAAAACATTTAAACCTTAAAATCCAACTAGTAAAAGCCTGAGTGTCTGAACTTTTCACCACCTGTGTATTAGCTTTAAAAGTTGGCTCATGTGGGAAGTTTGCAGCTCCCCAAGCTCCTCCCTCACAGCCTTCAAACCCAACTCCCAGTGACTTTTCAGTATTTAAGAAAGGCTGGTGGAGGGAGTGGGAACATATGGATCATAACAAAATGACATACACAACAAAGTAATAGTCAGTATTATCAACAAAAAATTTCAACTATTTCCGTACAAAAAGAAGAAAACCACAGTATCTAAGACATCCAACAAGTGGTATTAAACAAAAGGCAAAACTGACATTGCTAAAAAACTGTAACAGAAACCTATATGCAATAGTAGTCTATAGCCCCCCTTCCTATTAAACAAAAAAAAAACAGTGCAAGTGCACCATAACCCTCAAATTCTGGGGTCTGGAAAGCGTGTACATTTTTGAGCATAAATGCAGGACAAAAATCCTACCTACATTCTACAGTATTGCCTGGTAAAAAAACTTATTTTTGTTGCAACATCCAGGCACAGTCTGCTTGTCAAAAGTAATACATAAGTAGTATGCCTATGAGCTGCAAGGTGCTATGGTTATACATATGCCAGAGTCCCTTATAAATGCCCAGAACCAATTCCTGATATGTAAGATCTGTATATAAGGGTTCCCTCCAAAGTGCCACAACATAGGCCCAAAAACTTATGATATAGGGGCACCATAAAAACAGGCATTCCTATATCTCCAAATCAGATTCACACCCTGGTCTTTATACAATTATGCTCTGCAAGCTGCTTATGCTTGTGAGTGTTTCTCACAGCTAATCTCCCATGGGCACTAAGCCATTGGACATCCTATGTATACAAAGGAATCCGTTCATTAGTAATAAATCTGAGTACCAGGGTCTGCTCCGTATCTGAGCAAAAGGGTAAAATTACTGCTGTATCAAAGGCTGTGCTCATGACAGTACTATACAGATGTTTTCTGGTACATGACGCCACGTACTGGTATTCCACTTTCCATATTTTAATCTTGGAAAATGCATTCTGAATATAATCAGGCACAAAAAAGGATTTTCTAATATTTCTCAATTTCTTGCTTTCCCATTCAAGAAAAATACGGGTGGGTCCAATCCTGTAAAGCATCATTCCAGACACCAGAATCAGGCTGAAACAATGTACCAATGTCTGTGTACAAGAAAATACAATAAAAGAAAACACACTGGTTAACCATGCCCAGCCCACCCTGCCTCTTAGGTTTATATGTTGTGTTTCTCTTCACCGGATTCAACCAGCTTTCCCACACAAGCTGAAAAAATTTACTATATAACCGCGTTTCCATAATGGGAAGTGGGGGGAAAATGTAACTCACATGCACAAAGATGGGGAACAATATTGTCTTTATCACTAATATTCTTTTCAATTTAGAAATCTGTTTCCCTTTCCAGGATTGCACTTTCCCCATGGCTCTATTCAAGCAAGTCTGCCAATTGATTTTTGCCATGTTTGCCTTGCCAAATGTGATATGCAGTAATTTGATGTCACTGGAGTCCATTCTTATAGAACCCACAGTACTGGGCAGGTTCAGACCCTTGGTCCCTAATAGGAAACCATGCTCTTATAATTTATTTTGGAAATAGAGACAAACTCAAATCTTTCCAGCTGGGACTGTTCTGCAGTTCCAGAGGCCTCATCAGCCAGTATAATTACAATATCATCTGCATATGCCAATATCCGAAGGAGAGGATGACGTGGGGTCAATGCAATACCCTGCACTCTCTGATCTGCCTGTATACTCCTCAGCAGAGTCTCCAAGTCAAAGATGTGCAACAGGGGGCTAAGAGGTCACCCCTGTCATACTCCTCTTTGTAACTCATGTGTCCCCCAGTGAGTGATAGGAGAATGTTTTATTAAGGAAAATGAAATAAAACACATTTCAACAAAAACAATTACAGGGAGTCCAATTAGTTTCAAATGCAAACATATAAAACACAAATAAGGAAAAGAAATTTACATCCAACAAATCTGTTTCTTAAGAAGGCAAAAAAAGGGATATGGGCCAGATAACCCCAAAATGTATTTATTTATTTATTTGATTAGGTACATCAAGGAAATGCAGATAGAATCCATAAACAATTATTCCAGTACGTATTGAACACAGTGTAATTCAGAGTTTTCTGCTCAACTTTCTGCCATAAAGCTTCTGAAGAAGGACCGGGTAGGTTCGAAAGCTAGAGCACTTTGTTCTTTTCTGTAACATCCATGTTGGTCCAATAAAAGGTATCAAATCATTCGTTTCTGGATCTGTTCTTAAAAGGACCAATACGGTACCTACAACATGTTTCTGCTCAACTCTATAAATAGACAGGAAATTATTCACAGTTTGTGTAACAATCTGTACAGCTGAGAAAGTTTTTTGCTGCAAAAGAAAAGCACACCTTGCCTGCCATAAATAAGAAGCATTTGCCAATGCCGAATGTTGTCTCGCTGGCATTGGCATTGGCAGTGCCAGAGTTAGAGATACATAATAGGAATGGCAGTGAAGTACTGAAGTGACGCCAACTCCACCCCCACCCTGTAGAGAGTGACAGGCATTGGGGTGTGCCTTTGGGTCATCAGCTATAACGCTCATGGCATTGTACCTCACCCTACCCTGCAGACACTGACAAGCGTCATGGTGTGCTTTGGGGTCTTTGGGTGTTATACTTACCCCACTCCATAAGGAAATATGCTGAGGTGGGTGCAGTATAGGAGAATGGGGTGAACATTGTGGTCAAACAGTGCCAGGCACACCACGATGCCTGTCTCTGGCTGCAGGGTGGGGTGAGGTGGAATGGCATGAGCATTACAGCTGAAGATCCCAAGTCACACCCCTGATGCCTGTCAGTCTCTACAGGGTGGGGTGCTACAGTTGGAAACCTTAACACCATAGGTGTGTGTTGGCATTTTCACTCCAGATTTTCAACATGGGCTTTTTGTGAGCCCACCACATGAAAAGTGGCACAATCAGTTTGTTAGTTGAAAGGTGGTTTTGCACAGTGGCTATGCCATTTGGCAACACAGGGTTGAAAAGACATTTTGGGCAGGATGTGGAAAATGACAACTGTATTGTTCATGAGGAGGTGTAAAAAAATGGCAATGCTAAAAATCTGGAGTGAAAATATGAAAAATTGGTGAAGTCATGATCATGCATAGAAACTGCACAACACAGTGTCCATAACTCAATTATTTTTGGGAGTTTGATAGCCACATTTTTAACATGGGCATTTTGGGACTTTCCCTCATGAACAGCTGTGCTGTGATTTTGTGACTCTGTCCCAAAAGTTGATTTTCCTCAGCGACCTCGCCATTGAGTGCCACAGGTGTGGAAAGACATTTTGGGCAGGATGTGAAAAATGACAGCTGAACTGTTCATAAGGAGGCGTGAAAAAATGCCAGTGTTGAAAATCTGGCATGTAAATATTGCAAATTTGCAAAGTTACATGGGTGCATGGAAACTGCACAACTCACACTTGTGACACAGTCATTTTTTTTATTTATTTAGTTTTTGTTGACCAGGTAAGTGCACTAGACAAATCCTGCCTATTTTCAGGCACGACCTGGGGGAGGGGGATACACATGAATGCCAACTGACCCAGGTTAAGCTGTTGGTGGTATTTTTAGTGAATGAGGGAAATTTGGCCAGGACACCAGGGAAATTCCCCTACTCTTTTCGATAAGTGCCATGGGATCTTTAACATCCACCTGAACTACCACCAATCCAAGCAGATGGGACCTCGGTTTAACGTCTCATCCGAAAGACAGCACCTTAGAAGTGCAGCACCACTCTCATGCTGCACTACAGTGTCAGTACTGGGATATTAACCCAAGTGCCAGATGTGGGAACTGAACCCACAGCCCTCTGATCTCCCGGTTTCAGAGGCTAGTGTGCTATCTACTGAGCCACTGAGCCGCTGCCACTGAGCCACTGAGCCACTGACACTGCCATTTATGGCTCCATTTTATGGAGGTTCAGCACCAAATTTTCAACAGAGGCAATTTAGGACCTCTTCTCATGAACAGTGTCATTGTCATTTCCTCAAACTGTCCAAAAAAATTGATTTCGCACAGCGACAATGCTATTCTGCGCCGGACATGCGAAAACACATTTTGGCCAGGATATGTAAAATGACAGCTGCACTGTTCATCAGGAGGTGTGGAAAAATGCCAATTTTGAAAATCTGGAGTGAAAATATTACAAATTCATGAAGTTACGAGCATTGGTGGAAACAGTGCAACGCATGCTCTTTAAACAGCCATTTTTAGGATTTTTTTCACCAAATTTGCAACATAGGCTTTTTGATAGCCCCCCTCATGAACAGTGACACTGTCGTTTTGTTACTTGATCCCGAAAGGTGATTCCGTGCAGTCACCGCGAAATCACCTTTCGGGACCGAATAACGCCATGACAGTGACTGAATTCATGAGGAGGGGTCCCAATAACCCCAAGTTGAAAATTTGGTGCAAAAATTCCAAAAAATGCCCGTGATATCCATCAAAGTTGAAAAAACCCTACTTATGCCTTTATACAGCTTACCGGCATTTCTTCAGTTTGCAGTCGGCTTTGAAGATCGCAGACGTGTTCCCGGTCCACCGAAGATCATCGCACCAGACTCCGGAGGTAAGTATGGGGTGAGGGGTGTGGGGAGGCAGGGTGCGCACAGGGTGGGCGCGGGTTGCAGGAGGAGGGCAGGGAGAAGGCGAGGGACAGTTTTCTTTTTTCACAGGGTTAAAAGAAAAAAAAACATTGCAGGGCAGTTTTTTATTTTTCAGGGGATTTGGCATGCTGGGGTGGGCTCCCAGCATGCCACCTAAGTCTCTGGGGGGGATGCTGTAGCCGATGGATTGGGCACCCCTATCGGCACACAAAGAAAGCGGGGGGCAAGAGCCGAGGGGGGTTGGGTACCCCCCTCGGCACATAACAAATGGGGGGGTGCATTGTGCTGATGGGGAGTTGGCTCCCCATTAGTACATACATTGAGACAGGGTGTGTAGACAGAGGGATAGGGCACCCCTGAAGTCGGCATTATGGTAGGCAGTGTGCTGCCACGTTAAATGTTTTTTCTCTCCAGGGAAAGCTCTGCTGCATATGACGAGCTTTGCTCACATTGCAGTGGACCTTTCCTTAGATGTTCCCACCACATTATGTATGCATGGTGTGGCGCTGGCATGCAGGCTTATTTGGGAATGAGGTATGCACCTACTGATGCATGCCATGCATTCGCTCGACAGTGACCGTGCCTCCAAATCTGCTATTACCGCAATATGTTGGCTGCGCATGCACGAGCCAACATAAAAATGACATAAAGCAAATACCAACCAAAGAGTCCCTGGATGGTAGTGTTTCATTTTAGGTGGGAATAAGCCATAAATTAAAATTTCTTAAGATATTTGCGTGAGGGCCTTTTCTCTCCATTTATGGAGTAGCAGGGTCCATACTGACTGGCTATAAAGGCATTTAAGAAAAAAATAATGCATGATTTGGACCACGTTTGGGCATGTATCCCAAGGGCACATACGTTCTTCCACTGGTTTGTGTTTTAAATTACCCCAAACCCCTAATCTTACATGGCAGGCCAGCCAGGTTACATTCCATAAGCGTATAGGAATCCTTAGGTCTGTTAACTGAGGAAAGATGATGTCTACATTTATAGAAATGCCCTATGCATTCACTATCTGCGGCAGGTCAGAAAAGTGTGTGCTTATAATGTAATGATACATTTGTTTCCTGGATAATGTTAGTATATTGGTAGGGGATAACCTCCATTGTTTAATTTTAAGAAGATGGGGGCTAGATAGTTAGGTATACCTAGTTTCCTAAAATTTCTGGGGATTTCATAGGGAAGGCACTGCCAAACCTGGCACACTATTTGTAATAGAATGTATTGCAGAGTACCAAAAGCGTGTTGCCCTTGAAGTAAATAAAGTATAGTTACTTTCATAAACAAACTGTGAAAGAATACACTCGGATTTATCATTTGCACCCCTCCCTGGCAATAATCCTGTTTTATGTGGGACCTTGAATAAATTTCTGGGGAATATGGTAATGAGCTAAGACCTGAAACAGATAGTCATGATTCACCTGGTCAAAAACTTTCTCTTGGTCCAAAGAAATTAACATAGTTAGTGTAGAAGGGGCACTGCATGTTATTATGTCTCTGAGAAGGGTAAGGTTAGAGATAATAGATCTATTCGGAATAGTGCAGGTCTGTACCACTGAAATTACTTTTGCCACAACAGGAAGTAGACTATTTATCAAAACAGAGGTAAGAATTTTATAATCTGTTTTGAGTAAGCTAAGAGGCCTCCAATTTTGAATATCAGCCCTATTTCCTTTTTATACAGTAGTATCATTATAGCATCAGAAAAGTTGTTAGGAAAAGAATGGGTAGAGAAAATAGTATTGTATACTATTGTCAGAACTTGGGAAAAATAAACCCCATAGTGCTGGTATAATTTGGCTGTCAAGCCATCCTATCCTGGTGAGGTGTGATTTTTCTGCCACTTTATAGCTTGCAGGGTTTCCTCTGTAGATATGGGCTTGGTTAGAGAGCTAGGTAAGTTCATAGGGATGGGGGTATTGCAATATCTGAAAGGAAATCTGTTATAGGGGTAACAGGTGAAACTGAACCAAACATGTTTTTTTAAATGACAGCTTGCAATCTTTTTTATATCAGACAAGGTGTCATAAATGCCATCTGAATCAGGATCTGCCAGCTGCTCAATATGTGTTGCTGACACCCTATCAGTGCAACTCTTAAATATGTCCAAGGAAGGTCTAGAACTCTATGTTACATACTGGGCCTCCATTTTTAAGGAAAGAGCCCTATCATACTGGTATTTTCCCATTTCCTCCGTAATTGCACTTATCCATTGGCAACAATCTACCTGAGACTCAAAAGAAAAGGATATAGTTTGGAGAAGCTTATTTCTGAGGGATAAATACCTCAGTTAAGCTCCCAAAGCCTTTTCCTCCCTTTATGGAGGAAGAAGTTTGTAATGTTTCTCTTAGTGTCTTCCCATCATTGTAAGGGGGAATGATATGCATCTGTTACAGACAGGCTCTTAAAAGTTCTTGACAATGGTCTGTAACTACTGGGTAAGAAAGCAGGGAGCAATTTAACTTCCATCTAGAGAAGTGTCTGACTGGGAATGATTTGCCAGAAGGGGAACAGGATAAGAAGACCCCCAAGTGATCTGAGGTTTCACAGCGAGCAACTGATGCCTGTGCTATCCGAATATTCTGAGATACAAAGATGTAATCTATTCGGGAAGCATAGGGGCCTCTATGATAAGTCTTTGCTTCTGTACTATGGATCGAGCAATACCCGTCTATGAGTGCAGCAGTTTTGATCACCTTGTTTAAAGTGGAAGAATCTGCAAAAAGATTTTGGGTGGAGCCTCCCTGGTCTCTAAGTGTAAGGCCACAATTAAAGTCACCTCCAATGTAAATTTGCCTGTTTGAATATAAAAACAGTTGTAATTTATTAAATAGCTCCAATCTGGAAGTAATGCTTTGTGGGGCACATATGTTTATTAGTCTAATTTTATACTGTTTAGATGTGCAATCTACTAATAAAGCTCGACCTGGGTGAATATCGACTAGCTTGGAAATGTGAAAATTAAACCCCAAAAATAAAATGCCCAAACCATCACATTTATCTTCTCCATAGGACCAAAAAGAAGGCCCCTGACTCCAGCGGTTCCTAACCTGAGTGATCTCAAAAAGGGACTTCAATCAGGTATCCTCAAGAAAATAGACGTCATGCTGTAGATCTGTGAGATATTGTAATGTGGAAATTTGCTTCTTAAAGGATTTAATGCTGCACACATTGAGTGTAAAGCAACTCAACCCTTGACCATAATGCATATCCTAGTGAGCAGGAGGAAGCCTTAGACTATGTAGGTCTTAGTACTAAGTAACCTCTGAATGAGTCCCCCCATCCCTTGTGGAGAGAGAAGGGTCAAGCTGTGCATCGGAAGAAAAATCCAGTCTAGAAGAAAAGGCAGCAGAAGAGTCTGAATCACCATCTTCCCCCTCGATGTCCCCCATTGCCTTCTTTTTGCCAAGGCCTGAAATTTATTCCTAGTGAGGACTGCCCTTTTAGGGGTGCAACTGTCTGCCTTCCTTTTCCCCTTTCCCTGCTTTGAAGTGGGAACTACCACAAATTTTCCTGTGTCCTTGGGAGGAGTGATAGAAGAGTTTCCCCAGTGTCAAAACTAGCATTACACCCTCAATAAAACAGGGCCCAATGACCCATCCCCAGGATGCACCCAGAAACAGGGTGTAATAGCTTAGTGTGCCTTTCCTGGTCAAAAATGACAAAATAAAATTAATAAATAATTATGCCTGTCATGCATTTTTTCCTCCTGGCTCCACTTGATTACATTATGATGATGCAGTATTCATGCATAGCTGCAACTTTTTTCAAACTGAGGGCAGGCAAGTGTCTGCCTCCTCATCCGATACCAATAATTCTCCTTGTTTGGCTGACAGGGGTGCACAAATGCCAAGTGACAAGTACATCCTTTTCCCTGAAGCCATGTGCCTCACCTTAGCAATACTGTCAACCCCTAGCTGGCCTCAGAGTGATTTTCTTGAGCTTACCACCAGCTTTAAGTAGGTGGTAACAGTATGAGAGAACTGTGGCTTGACATGCAGGCTGCAATGCAGTAGGGTAGACCTACATGCATTTGCATTGATTGATGCCCCTGAATTCATTCTGGTGCACTCACATGTTTGCAAAGTAATTTGCACATGCATGAGAATGGTTTATACTAACTGGGACCACAGGCTTTGGTTTGGTTGAAGTGGTCTTTTTAACCACATTGCACTAATGGTTAAGGTTCAGGTTTGCTTTCTCAGTAGCATGTCATAAGATAGCGCTACAGTTAAAATAGTTAAAAACATAGCCGGCCCAGTGGTGCTGAGGGCTGAGGCACTGGCCGCCACACCTCGCTCCACACCAGTGACTGGTGTTCAGGAACGAGCACAGGTCACCAGGGGTCAGCTGGGGAAGAGAAGGATTGAGCATCTGAAGGACTGCTCTCCTTCTCTAGGGAGGGGGGTCCACAGCAGTTGGTGCGTGGTTTCCTCCTGGCAGAGGCTGGGGGACTACAACCTGTCACACACAGGGGTGGAGCTGAGGGCAGACGTCTGGAGGGAGCGCATGTGGATGCATGTGTGCCCCCCTCCAGTGATGTCATTGCATGCCATCAGCTCAGAGGGGCGAAAATGGGCACTCAGTTGAGCGGCTTGATGGACGTCCACGAGCTTTGCCCAGTGGCCGAGCACCCAGGCTGGATCTGTGTTCCATAGGGAGTCTGGGGAGCTCCCTGTGGCTCTGCTGCGGAGGGTACAACCACAGGGGCATATGGGTGCCTGGGACCAACTGGGTAGAGGCGGACAGTGGCCGGAATCCATGGACCAGATGCGGGGACAAGAGGGGAGCAGACTAAGGCAGCCAGAAAAAAGTAGAAAAATTAGTAGCTCAAAATAGTAGAAAACATAGTACGATTAAAAAAACATATAAGACATGCAATAATTAAAATTGTAACTTTGTACCAATGATATTGACATAGCTTTATGCCCATGTGGTTTTACCCATTTTAGTTAGTACCTCCAGTGATTTATAAAATCATCTATCCCCTCCCCATTCAGACCGGCATCCCTCAAGGCTCCATCTTAGGTCCTGTCCTCTTCTCTATCTTCATAAACAACCTTCCATCAGTCTGCTCTTCCTCTAGCATACATATGTATGTGGATGATACTGTCCTCTTTGCCTCATAACTTTCCACCTCATAAACTGAGTCTCAGCTTCAATCTGATTTCCAGCCTGCCCTTCGCTGGTTTCAGATCAACCAACTCAAGGTCAATGCTAAGAAAACCATATCGATTACCCTTGGAACTCCTTAGAAACTGGCCAAACTCTCCTTCCCTCTCTCCTTCTCCACCCTGGATAGTACCTTTCTTGCTGAAGTCCCCTCCTTCAATTATCTGGGTGTCTGGCTAGATAGCCGGTTTGACTTCTCAGCACACATAGACAACATCCACTCAAAGCTCTGTCCAAAGCTCGGTGCTATGTATAGAAATAAAGAATCTCTCTCCCAGTCCATCTGCCGGGAATTTCTCACTAAAATGATCATCCCTAAATCTGACTCTACAGACACTGTCTAAGGACCACCCCAGCCTCTTTGCTAGCCAGGCTAGAAGCTCTATACAATGCTTTCCATTGCTTTGCCTTAATGCCCCCACTGCACCCACCACTGTTCCATCTTCTTCTCCCTCTTCCTTACATGTCTTCACCTGTGCCATCAGCACCATGCCACCCTTCTCATCTCCTATTTCTGGCTTGGGTCTCTCCCCACTGATCCCACCTCTCTTCTCTCACCCTACTCACAGTCCTCCTGCCCCATTCATTCCAGAGATGCAAACACATTTTGTCTCCCCCATTCCTTATCCTGCTTGGGTCAAGCAGCTTTTTCTTACCACCTACCTTCACTCTTGAACTCCCTCCCAATTTCTGTTAGACAATTGCCCTCTCTGCTATGCCTGAAGTGAAAACTCT
This sequence comes from Neoceratodus forsteri, assembly GCA_016271365.2. Lineage (NCBI taxonomy): Eukaryota > Metazoa > Chordata > Ceratodontiformes > Ceratodontidae > Neoceratodus > Neoceratodus forsteri. Next base: position 622,166,698 of record JADMNL010000023.1, on the reverse strand, counting down.
CCCAATTCATCCCTCCCCCATGCTCCTGCCCATCCAACTCCCTGTAGCTCATGGTACTGAATCTCACAACACTCTCCCCCGCCTCCAGGTGATAAGACCTCTGTTCATCCCAACTCTCCTTTTGTGCCCCTGGCTTCTAAAGTTCTTACTGCAGTACTCAAATCGTTCCTACTCAGACTAAGTTGTCTCCTTGTTATATTTAACTATTAACTGTCAGTTATCCTAATTGTGATTATTGCTATGGACAATTCTAAGTTACTATTTTTTCTTAATTGCATATTGCTCTATTTCCTGTCTGACATAATTTATCCATTATATTTATTTGACTTTACTGATTATGCTATTGAACCGTATGTCCTTACTTGTATATTGTTCCTTTCCTGTGTGTCATATTCCAAAGTGCTGTATTATTGAACTGCTATGAACATTGTACTCCTCTACCCCCCCACCCCAGTCACACTTGAAATGAGCTTCGTTCAGCATGCTTCTCCCAGTCACCAACTTTTATTTTTTTTTGCATAATGTTTTTTATTGTTTAACTTTTTCATGATACCACCACATATACATACATATATTCCATTTATCTTAATCCATTCACATTAATCCCCTAATCCCCCCGTCCTCTCCCAAAGAAAGAGAAAAGAGAGAAAGAAAAAAAAAAAAAACATGAAATCCACCCTCTCCTTTCACATCTCTTTTGCCATCTGTGCCTTCCTTTCTTTGCACCCATCGCTCGGCCATCGATTTTGATTTTGCATTTCCTCCGAGGTACATGCTACCTCTTCTGTTCACTTTACCCCAGCCACAGGCTACCCCACTAACCCGTTGTTCCCACCTCCTCTCCCCATCATCCCTTCACCCCCCACCTCAGACCTCCAGCCTCCCAGCATTCTGATCCTCCTCCCTCAACTCTTCAAACCTTTTTCCATAATTTCCCTTTCAACAGGGGAGAGCAAAGATACATATACACCCCATATTTTCCAAAATTGCACTTCCCTGTTTTTGGTTATATAATATAGCATCTCCATGATGAGAGCCTGCAGGCACAAATTCCTCCATTGCTGCAGGGTAGGGACATCCCCTGAGATCCATGTATTTAACATACAATGCCTAGCCATTGCAACCAGAACTCTCGCCCATCTCGGAAGGAGTTCCCCACTCTTCCACCACTGAATCATCTACTCTGAATAAAAGAAAAAACGGGGTTTTCCCCACATGCCCTCCCAACACCCTACCTACTTCCATAGCCACACCTTCCCAGAATTGCACCAGCTGTTGAAGCTCCCAAAAACAATGTATATAGGTACCAACTTCAGTTTTGCACCTTTTACATAGGGGTGAGATCTCTGGGTGATACTTATGTACCAAATTCGGGGGGCAATATATCCTATGAAGAAACTTGTAAAAAGATTCCTGGTATTTATTACAAATCAAAAGGCCCCTATGTTGTTGTAACAGTACCTCCCAACCCTGGTCAGGGATCTCTTTCCCCAGGTCTCTACTCCAGAGTGCTCTAGTTTTACAAACCAAAGACGGCCCATGTTTCCACCTCACCTTCGCCGCCCTTCCTATAATCCCCTTCGCCTGCTTCCGGGTACTAAGCACTAATTGCTCAACCTCCTCGAGGGGTGAGTCTCTCCCCCAGCTTTTCCTAATATTCTTGGCATAGTTCCTCACCTGAAAGATCCGGAACCTGCCCAGCCCCTTCTCCCCTCTCAATTCCACTCCTACTCCTTCCCCACTTACCCTCCAAAAATCCCCAACACACTTCACCCCTTTCTCCTCCCACCGCTGAAATTCAGTGTCTTCCATACCAGCTAAAAACTCAGGGTTCCCCCTAAGGGGAAGCAACAAGGTCTATTCTTCCGCACTCACCCCCATCCTTTTCTGAAGTTGTCCCCAACTATCCAACACTAAAACCACCAGGGGGTTAGGGTCTGGCTGACTACAATACGCTTTCCTTCCTCCTATCCTCAAAAATGCGGACAGCCTTACCCCCTCTCCCCCCTCCTCCAAGTCCAACCAGCTGGCCCCCTGTGGTCTGTTTAGCCAGTCCCCTATCAGTCTATACTACATGGCCAATGTGTAATTTCTAACATCTGGAAAATTCAGACCCCCTCTATCCGAGTCTGCTTGGAGTCTACAGAGGCTCACCCTAGGCCTCTTCCCACCCCATAAAAATCCCGAAAAGGCACTTTCTAGTCTTTTAATATCCTTCTTGTTAAATCCCTTCGGTAATATCTGCATCAGGTATAAGATACATGGTAATGTATTCATCTTTAATAGATTTATTCGCCCCATCCATGATAGTGGGAGGCCCCTCCATCTTCTTAACTCCTGCTCCACACTCTGAACCATCAGCCCATAATTAAGTTTATACAACTGGCTCAGTTCATGGCCTATTCAGATACCCAAATATGTAAACTCCTCTTCTGCCTTTCTCAAGCCCCACGCCGTTTCCCCGTGCTCCCTTTCCAAACTACCCCACAACATAATTTCAGACTTGTGAATATTAATTTTATAACCGGAGAAGGTAGCAAATTCCTTTATGACTTCTAACAGTGGCGGAACAGACCTGTCTGGATCCCAAACAAACAACAACATATCATCGGCGTTGAGCACAATCTTATGTTCCTCCCCCAAGCCCCCAGCTACCCTGCTAATTCCTTCAGCATCTCTGATGGCTATCGCCAGTGGCTCAATCGCCATAGCAAAAAGGAGGGGCGAAAGGTGACAACCCTGCCGGGTCCCCCTATGCAGAGCAAACCGCCCAGTTAAACCCCCATTTACCAAAATCCTGGCCATCGGAGCCTCATATAGACTACCCACCCATCCAATAAATCTATCCCCAAGGCCGAATCTCCGTAGGACCGCAAATAAGTAATCCCATTCAATGCGGTCAAAGGCCTTCTCGGCGTCCATTGTAAGCACCGCAATGTCTTTCCGTCCCCGGGCAGCCCTCCATACTAGGTTGAGAAGCCTCCTCATATTATGGTATGAGTACCTGCCCGCCACAAAACCCGTCTGGTCCGAGTGTACCAATTACAGTAAAAACCGGTCTAATCTCCTGGCCAGAATTTTGGCTAGTATTTTAGCATCACAATTCAGCAGTGAGATCGGCCTGTACACCGAACACTCTTGCTCATCCTTCCCCGGTTTAGGCACCAAGCATATAACCGCCTCTCCAAATGAGGCCGGGAGTCCTCCCCCCCTCCTTCCCCACCCCCTCAAAGACCCTCTGGAGGGGCTCTACAATCTGCCCAGAAAGTTTCTTATAAAACTCAATGGGAAACCCATCCAGTCCACTAGCTTTACCCTGTTTCATGCACTGTATGGCCTGCTTGATTTCCACCTGCGTAATTTCTCCATTCAGTTGCTCCTGTTGATGCACGTCCAAACCAGGAATCCTAATTCTCTCTAAAAAGCTAGCAGCACTATCCTCCATGCCTTTACACTCGGCTTGATACAAGAGTTCATAAAACCGCTGAAACCTCCCTCTTATTGCAGCCTTGTCTGTAACCAACCCCTCCTCCCCCTTAATTCCCAGTATACATACGCAGGTTCTTCTACCCTTTATCAGTCGGACCATTAAGGGGCCAGCTTTATTACCCCACTCAAACAACCTACTCCGGGCCAATCTACCAACTGAATGGGCCTCACCCAGAAGAAACGCATTCAGGGCCTCTCTGGCAACCCTAAGATTCTTACCCCCATTTCCCTTCAATTTCTCCACAGCCTCTCTCTCCCACCTCAGAACCTCGCTCTCCAACCTCTTCCTAGTAGCCTCCTTTTCCCTTTTATATTGGGCTACATACCTGATGATAGCTCCCCTAATATATGCCTTCCCGGCTTCCCAGTACACCCCAGGAGATTCAACTGATCCCTCATTCATCTCCTTATAATACCACCATTGCTGTTCTATATATTCAATAAAATCTTCCCTGCTTAGTAAATACCTAGGGAACTTCCACAGAGGAGGTTCCTCCCTATCCTCTTTCATTTCCAACTCCATCCTGACCATGGTCTGAAAGCACAATGGGGCTATGCTCAATTTTACGTACCCTGCTTAACCACAACCTCTGTATATAAATGTAATCTATTCTGGTCCACGTATTATGTGGATTGGAGTAGAAGGTAAATCCTTTCTCCCCTGGGTGCTTAGTCCTGCAGCAGTCTATTAAATCCAGGTCTAGCATCCCCTCCTGCCACCTCTTCATTTTACTTGCCCTCCTATCCCTCCCCTCCAAATGGTCCAAATTTTCCTGCATTATTTCATTTAAGTCTCCACCCAAGATTAGTCCCTTAAATTGCTCCCGCATCAATACATCCAGAACCTCCTGATAGAAAACGGGATCAAAGACCAACGGGGCATAAATACTGCCAAATGTGACCCTCTCCCCGTACAACTCCCCCTCCACAAATATGTATCTACCTTCTCCCTTGTCACCCACTATCCTGGAACACAGAAAGGGCACCCTCTTCCCCACCAAAATCACAACACCTCTTTTGTGGGCCTTATAAGGGGATGCATAACATCTGCCCACCCAACCCCTTTCTAACTTCTCATGCTCTCTACTAGTTAAATGTGTTTCTTGTAGTAGGGCTACTTGGGCACCCTGCCGGAGCAGTGCTGACAAAACACTTGTTCTTTTCGCTGGAGTCGATATCCCCTTTACACTCCAAGAGACCACCCCCAAAGTTTTATCTTTTACCATTGTCTCCGTGTAATTTCCCTCTCATACCTCTCCTTACTTCGACCTTTCTCCATGATCTCGATGATCTCAATTGACTGGTCACCAACTTTTAAAGAAGTAAATACACTTTGTAATGCTGATCCATGAGTTAAAATGTTGCTTACTATAAAAATAACTGCACGTAGCCAAGATGGTAAGAGAGCAGGAGTCAGAGGTAGATGCTACTGAGAAGGGCTCGCCATAATGCCTCTATGGACACTTTTGAATACCTTTGAGAAACAAATCTAATACTTTAAATTTCGGGAGAAAAGTAGGTTGATGCGCTTTGAAGAATGTTTAAAAAATTAAGTAAGTAACATTATACTTTTGGCATTTTTATTTGTGCTATACATTGGCTACCCATGTGCTGAATCTGCAATGGCTGATTACACAGTAATAAAAAGGTACCAGGATCCTAACTAGTAACTGATGCTCAGACTCGGGATGCTCCCTCCTGATATTTTACTGCCTGTCCCCCTGTCTGAGAAAAACCCTGTAAGCTCACCAAAAAACAAAGTCCAGTAAAAATCAAAGACAACTAACTTTGAAGGCAGTAACCTGCACCATTTCTGGCAACTTAAATGGTGCAAGGTCTGCATCAAAAGCCCTATGGGGCATGATTAAAGGACCTCAATTTGTACACCCTGGAACAGAGGAGGGAGAGGGGGATATGATGAAGACCTTTAAATACCTTATGGGGGTAAATAAGGTACAGGAAGGAATTATTTTTCAGAAGAAAAGGTGTTCAAGAACAAAGGGATTTGCTATGAAGCTTGATAGGATGAATTCAAGAGAATTGTGAGGCAGTACTTCCTCACAGAGAGAGTGATGGATGCTCGGAACAGTCTTCCAGCAGAGGTGTTGGAGTCAAAACAGTGGTGGGGTTCAAAAATGCATGGGAATGGCACAAAGAGATCATAGTGGAAAGGAAGGGGGAGTGAGAAAGTGCTTTAGATCTAAAATGGGGTCAGTGGTGATACTGTAGGTAGGGAAAATGGGCAGACTGAGTGGACCAAGCAGTCCTTACCTGTCATCAAATTCTATGTTTTATATTTCTATGTTTCAGTGTTTCTGTGTTAAGGGTAGACACCCATAAAACAAACCAGAAAGTGCACAAGAGAACAAACACAAATGTGGCGCAGAGATACACCTTAACTCTAATGTTTGAAGCACAAAGGGTAATGAAAAATAAAAACAGTCAACAACTGAAATGGATGACAAGAAGGAGCATACAGAGCAAACGGAATCTCTCTGAAGCAAAAAACACAGAATCTGGCTATCGAACTGAGAAAGCCATGCTAGTGATCTGTGAGCTTAAAACTGTGGAGGAAGGTCACAATGGAAAACGCTCACCAGAGATATCTGTAAAATTGTAAATTTAAACAAAACTCCAGATGGCATGGCAAAGGAAACAGAAATGGTAACAGGTATGGCCTCTTCTTTGTCTTTATTAACTGATGGAGTGGACTTTAATGGTGTGAAACATAACTTTATTCAAAGCAAAATTTAAGATGGCTTAACAGAGGACAATGATAAAGGTGCTCATGAGATATAGAGTAGAGAGAAATATTTAGTCCCAGATAGACTTAATCGGTCAGCAGAAATTATCCAAGAACAATTTTCTGATACAGTGTACAGCCAAAAAATCAACAGTAAAAAGAGGGGGAGCAAGGCAAAACTAGTAAGTGTAATACTAAGAAGAATAATGGGCCTTAAAGTAAAACTTCTGATTCTCAATCTGAACAAAAACAGTATCAGGAATAGTCCCTCTGAGTTGGGAAGTGAACCTTTTAAAGGACATACAGAAAATTAAGATGCAAATAGTTCCCATATTGCAAATTAGAGACAATTTTGATGTAGAAGGCCTGCATGGAAAAGAGGCACTGTCTGCGATAAATAAGTTAAAAGAAAGAATGACTGAATCTAAAGTCAAAATATCCACTTTGGAGGGTGATGCCATTGTGACACAAAGGACACTTAATTCACATGACCAAGAGTTGAACAATGTTAAATTACAAGATCTTGATGCCAGATTCCTACATTTAAATGTCAGAGTAGTAGGAATGCTGGAAACATGGGAATCAGATAGCATCATCCTCTATCAAGTACAAAGTGGCTGGGGATGTTGTGTGCCCCCTTCCCCAACTGTCATATCACCACTTCTCTGTACTCTCTGCCTCAGCCTCTCTGTGGGGCCCCAGGTCTCTGGATCATCAATCGGGTGCTCCTCCCCACATCTCCAATGGGCATCCACCTCCTACGCTAACAAATCCTTACCACTCTCCCCCCTTACTTCTTAACAATGCCTGTCTTTGGCTGCTATTCCTTTGTCAATCAGTAAGTTCTCTGAATACCTTCTGGGCTCCATGGAAGAATACCAATAACATTGTTTTCAGTGGTACTGTATCCTGCTGCCACTTTTTTTATTTCCAACTGACTTGATAATCCTGCACTTGAATTTAATAACCACATGTATAGCTGTATTTTGTTGTCCTTATCGTACCTTCATACTATGTTGACTGTGAACCGGTCATATTTTTGTGGTATTTCTGTTCTACTGTTCATGTACCTTATTCTGATGTAAAAGAGCATTTTACTAAAATGTTATTTTGCAAAGATTGAAATAAATAAATGATACCCCATTAGTTAAAACTGCCCAGGATATTTTTCTTTATATCTGAAATCTCAGGGGAAAAAAATTAGAATTGGATTGTATTCACAGAAATTTGAGAGAGAAGCCAGAACTAGGGAAACCACCAAGAACTGTGATAGCAACTTTTCTTAAAAAGGAAGATAAAGAAGATGAGATGCAAGCAGTATAACTTAAGAAAAGAGTTGAACTCGTGGGTGCAAATATTGTTATATATAACAACCTCCCTGCACAGATTGTGACTGCTAAAAGAACAAAAAAGGACTTACCTAGAGCCAAACTCTGGAAAAGTGATATTAAAGTGGTTATAGAGGATAGGGAGGATAGTAAAGAAAGGAAGGGAGCAGGGAGTGCTGGTGCATCTTGATACCAAAGATCTTGTGTTGCCTGCGGAAACAGTGAAGAGTGACTTCCAGGAGCTGGGGGATAGACTGAAAAAGCACTTTGCTTCTTTGACCTTTTCTGAGAGCCTTCCTGTCTGAGGTAGGGAGAAGAGTGATGATAGAGTGAGGAAGGAAGAGAATGAGGAGTTTGATGGGTGGTTAAAAGGGTGGTGTCAGGAAGAATGCTACTACTTTGTGGGGAACTGGGGGCTTCTGGGACAGGAGGCTCTTCTAAAGTGATGGTCTTCACCTAACTAAAGAGTGGAATAGTGCATTAGGGCAGAGGTTTGATGTCTTCATTGGCAGATGGTTAAACTAACCGTTGAGCAGGCTGGGGCTATGGATTTCACTGCTGAGGTACAGTAGGTGCAGTGGGGAACCTAGACAAGCCTCCCCACAGGGATGATGGTAAGGTGTACAAGACATGGTAGTAGAGTGGAACAAGTTCAGGGCACTGGGGAGTGTAGACCAAATAGATCAGCAAAAAAGGGAAAACACAAGATGTCTAGGATATCAAGGAAATGTAATGGGGGAGTTATTCTAGAAGCAAGAGAGGTGGGAGCATAAGATGGACAGTGGTGTCTCAATGCCAGGAATATGGGTATTACAATTAGTGAACTGCAGGCATTGATGGCAGACTCTGGGCTAGATATAATGGCCATTACAAAAACTTGGACCTATGACAACAATGACTGTAACTTAGAGATCCCTGGATACACTTTATATAGGTGCAATAGAGGGATGGGTAGAGGTGGAGTGTTGCCATTTTCATCCAGGAAGGAACAGAAATAGCAGAGGTTGCATCCATTGGAAGGAAAATGGAGGTAGAATCACTGTGGGCACAGCTCACAAAGGGTTCCATGTAATAACAGCGATTGAGAAACAGCGATCGCTATTATGGCGAGTGTACATCACTGAAAATCAGCTTCGACGATGCACACTTGCAGTGCAGAAAAAAAGGCACCTAAGACCTACAGGTCTCATTTTTAATGCAGGGGGCTTCACTCCCTGCAGTCCCCTACTTATGGATTCTCAACTCCAGGGGGGTGCATGTGGGTGTGTGTATGTGTGTGCAAAACCTGATTAACATACATGCTGTCAGGTGGCAAAAAAAAAAAACCTGCACCATGCCGGACCAGAACCTGGTACCCCGTGCCTCCCAGCCAACCAGTCACCCAATGATGCCAGCGATCCGGGTTGGCAGCTGCTCACCGCAACCCCTCCCACCTGCCATCCATCCCCTGCCTCTCCTCCCTGCATGTGCACATGTGCATGTGTACCCGCTAGTTCCTGTCATGGTTTTTGCCAACCACAGTATCTGGTCACCCTCTTCCCTAGGTAGCCGTGATCACAGTCACCAACATTGAGGCACCATTTTTCTAGGCGCTCAATCTCGGTCACTATGGTCATTGACTACCCTCACAAAGTGAGCAGGTAGGACACTTCACTTGCCTTTGGCGTACAGGCCACCTGGGCAGAGAGAGGAGATAAATAAAGCAACTAAATGCAGAAGGAGAAAAGGGGGTGGCAAAAGGGGAGCATACTGTAGTAGGAGCTCTCAAACTGCCAGAGATTGACTAGACCATCCCAGCAGCCAGGACTGCAAGATGTCAGGTCCTGTTTGATACTTTGTAGGACTGCATGCTGGTGCAGCAAGTCAGGGAACCCAGCAGGCAATCAGCCATTCCTGATGTGGTACTCACCAATTCCAAAGGAGTAGATGGAGTCTGGGTTGAAGAATAACTGGGTCCAGTGACCACAATACTATATGGTTTGAGTTTGCCCTGGGAACCAATAAGCCCTCGTCTGTGGTGGAAATGCTAGACTTTAGAAGGGCAGATTTCAATTAAGTGAGGATATTGTCCTGGGCAGATCAGCTAGGGTAGACATTAGGAGAGTAGAAGAAAGATGGGGGTTATCAAAGGTGCTGTTCTGATGGCAATTAAAACATGCACAAGAACAGTTATCAAAGGAAACAAATATAGGTGACCCATTTGGTTCTCTGGAAAAGTAAGGGAGACAGTGAAGGCCATACAGGAGGCCTTTATAAGATACAAAGAAAAACAAGCGAATAAGGAATAAAATAAGCATCAGGGAAAAAAAAACAACCAAGACAGCAGTCAGGATACCAAAGGAAGACACAGAGCTGCATATTGTGGAAGGGGTCAAGGGTGTGGAAAAATAATTTTTTAGATATTTAAGGTAAAAAAGAAACCTTGGAGGGGGATTGCCAGGCTAAAGAAGGCAGGCAGGGTATGAGAGGAAGATGGGCAAGAAGCAGCTATACTGAATGACTACATTCACCATGGAGAACAGCTGCCTCTTTCCAGAGAGTGGCATAAAAGGGAGCTAATGGAGGGGTCCCAGAAATGAGGCTGCAGAAGTATATTAGTGAAGATATATAAAAGGGTTAGCAGCCCTGAAAGTAAACAAGCACCCAGGTCTGAATAGGTTGCATACCAGGGAACTAAGGAAACTTGCGCCAGTGTTAGCTGATCCCCTTGCAGGCCATTCCATAGCTCTTTGAAGCAAGTGGTGGTTTCCAAGGACTGGAGGATGATGAACATACTGAAGTTCCATTACACAAGGGATGGGACAAGGAGCAGCCAGGAAACTACAGACCTATCAGCCTTACCTACATGGTAGGAAAAACTGATGGAGACACTAGTCAAAGAAGACCTAGGGGAATACCTGGAGTGGGCTTCAGGATAGTAAAGCAGCATGGATCTGTGGCAAAGAAGTCTTGTCAGATCAACCTGATAGTATTATTTGATTAGATAACTAGGGTAGTTGACAAGAGGCGCTCAGTAGACTTACTATACTTCAACTTCAGCAAGACTTTTCACTCATTACCACACTGAAGACTGCTGAAGAAAATGTGGGACCTGGGTACTGCTAGGGAAATAGTAAAGCGGGTAGGGAATTGGTTGGAGGTGAGGCAGCAGATAGTTGTGTTGAATGGGGTCAGATCTCTTGAAAGAGAAGTCACCACTGGAGTATCACAAGGATTTCTCCAGGACTCAGTCCTCTTTAATATGTTTATCCATGATATAGGGGAGGCAATCCAGGGCAGGTTCTGTCTATTTACAGGTGACACTTAACTCTGGAAGAGTTGACAATGTGAAGGGGATAAGGGAATTGCAAAGATACCAGAAAAGGCTGGAAATTCGTCAAGAGTCTGGCAACTGAAATTCAATGCCAATAAGTGCAAAGTGTGCACTTAGGGAACAAAAACCCTTGAACAGAGCAGTGGATGTGAGTGGTTTACTTGGACATGACCTCAGAGGAAATGGACTTAATACTCATCAGTAACTCCTGTAACAAACCATCCAGTGTTACAAGGCCTTCAGCAAGTCTTACAGGATGCTAGTGTGCATTGAAGGAGGGTTTGACAGTAGGAAACAGGAGGCACTATTACCTCTGCATGGGTCACTGGTAAAGAAACACCTTGAGTACTGTGTCCGGTTCTGTAGTACCCACCAGAAAAAAGATAGGGACAGGCTACAGATGGTACAATGCAGAGTGACAAAAATGGTTTACAGCCAAGAAGGCAGATCCTATGAGGATGGACTAAGGGCACTGAACATGTACTCACTCAAAACTAGATGAGTGGGGGATATGTTTGAGACCATCAAGTTCCTGAAAAGAATAAACAAGGTATACTGTGAAGCGTTATATACCAGGAACAGAGAAGGTAGGACATAAAGTCATGAGTGGACGTTAGTGGGGGAAATATTTCAAACAGATTTGGAAAAGCATTAGTTTACAGAAAGAGTGGTTGAGCTATGAAATGGTCTTACAGCAAAGTTGGTGGGTGTCCAAACCATAAACACTTAGAATAGAATGGTGACAACATGCTGAAGATGCTGTGGAGGAGCATTTCAGTATATAATTTATATGTTGTTTTTTCAAGCTATGTAAAGGTATGCCATTATCATCTGTATTGTTTGAGTTTTGGTGATTTTATTACTCTTTCTGTCTGGAAAGCTCTACCATGACTCACACTCTTTGGTTTAGCAATTTAATAGGGAAGCCAAGAACTCCTGCTGATGATTCCACATTTATGAGTTGCTGAGCCACTGTGAAGGAGCTCTCAGTAGATGATTTTACAAATGCTATTTTAATTTATTTAACTAGAGAGCTGCAGAATTGCTTAGATGCTACTGAATTCCAGCTTAAGAGAACAGCAGAGAAAAGCAGAGTGACAGAGCCAAGACATGTGAGCTAGAAGAGCGAACAAGATATTGCAAGGCGACACATCTCTGATTATAATACCAGTAGAGAATGGAATAAGTTTGAGTAGTGTAAAGAGAACTAGGAGGAAAAATAGAGTTTAAAGAGTGCTAAGGAGAAACTTGAGAGCAAAGACTTAACAAAAACATCTTGGATAAAAGGACTAAATAAGAAGAAATATAATGAGCCAGATTTTCAAAGGGCCCTTAGATCGATGCAAGGTGCATCAAACAACCACCTTGCCTCAAATCCAGGTGCACCAAATATGGTGTGCCATATTTTTCAAAAAAGGTACTCTCTGTGGCAAAGTCCCCCCAAATGATGCATGAGGTCCACTACATAAAAATATATATTGCATGTGAAGAGAATGATGCAAGCTGAGTCAAAAATGCATGGGGTGAGAATGACTCAAGCTGAGTCAAAACGACAAGCCAGGGAGTGAGAGTGACTCAGGCTTAGTAAAAACAATGAGTGATTCATGGAGCAAGAATGACACAAGCTGCATCAAAAAGATGATGCATGAGGTCAGAATTTGACGCAAGCTGCATCAAAAAGACAACATATGGGGCAAGAAATGACTCAAGCGGAGTCAAAAAACAACACGAATGAAATGACAAGACAATGGCATGTTAAGCCCCCTCAAAACACTCTAAACTAGTTCCACAGGGGATTGTTGGCTCTAAAACCAACCCCCTATATAATCTACCCTCACCTTTATATGCTCCAGTGTCAGTTAGACCATTTTGGCTGGTCTAACAGTGGCATGCCTCTTCAGGGCAGTGTCAACAGCTGAGACCTTTGAATATCCAAAACAAGGGGATAGTGAATCATTTTTTTTTTATGAAAGCCCATTGTGATATGGCACTGCCAACGTGTTTTGACATAGATTACTCCTTGCATTATTCTTTTCTGGTGCAAGCACCTTGCATCATCTGGAGTCCCTTGCTACAAGTGCCTCAGCTCGGCTGTGTTTGGTGATTTTATTACTCTTTCTGTCTGGAAAACTCTATCATGAATCACGCCCTTTGGTTTAGCAATAAAGAGGCCTCAGAAGCACCCCTCTCCCCTCTGAACACAGCCCAGCTGAGGTGCTTGTAGCAGGGGACTCCAGAGAGCTTTAAGAGGTAAAGACTCCTTCCTTCCAGCCTACTTGTGGAGAGGTATTACCCTGTTGGCGCTGTGCGCTGACAGCCCCACCCACCCAGGGTTGGCTCTACATTTATTGCTGCTGCCAGATCACGCGATCTCTCCTTCCTGTTACTAAGCCTCCACTTTCCCATTTGCAGCTTATACTCTCTGACCACTAGGGGTTGCTACACTTTCCCCAGCCAGTACTACGCCATCCATCCCCCCATCTCCACTTCCTAGTTCCTGCTAATACTGTATCAGTTCCCATCCACTAGTAATCACTACAGTTCCCTCCTAGTCCCATTTTGCTGTGTTCCTCTCACCACCCTGTGTTCTCTCCTACCCTCTACTGGTCTCAAACCCTGTACCCCTGACTCCAAAGTCAACAGCCCTTCCACCAAGCCAATATTTATTTCTGTTTCAAAGCTCTTAAGCCTTTGCCTCCACACTCAGCAAAAATACTAATCTTCTGTCCCACTGCAGGTCTCAAATCATATACTCTTACCACCAAAGACAGCAGCTCTACCAGTAAACCAACAAATCAAGCTAAATTATTCACAGTTTCAATGCTCTCAATGCCTCTGACCCCATAATCAGCTACAATAAATACTCTCCAGTCCCATTACAGGTCTCAAACTCTGTACTCTTGCCACCAGAGTCAGCAGCTCAACCGGTAAACCAACAAATCCAGCTACATTATTCATACTTTTCTAAGCTGTCAAAGCCTCAGACTCCATAGTCTGCTACAATAAATTTCCTTCAGTCCTTTAGACCCTTTGCCACCAGTGTCAGCAGCTCTACCCCACTAGGATTTGGACCTAGTACCTCCTGCACCAAAGTCCATCACCCTACCACTGCACTACTGAGACCACCATAATGATGGCTGTCAGTCTGCTTCCCTTATAATGGAATTGGTATAGCAGTGCCCACTGCCCACTGCCCAACCACCTATTCCCCAGCAGACTAACCTATCTTCTACCAATTGCATTTATCATACTCCTTACTGGGTTAGACTGCCTCCCCCCCACCCACACACCCACCTTACCCCTTACCTTCTGTACCTATTACCACCGTCCACCCACCCTGTCAACGCCTAACAAACATCCACCCCCCCACTTAACCTGCCACCAACACACACACCCCAACCCCTTACCGACTCATCTGCCTTACCTTTCCTGCCCTCCTCAGCCTACCGATTCCCTGTGCTACTCTCTCTAAACATGTGCCTCACCTGCACCCAACCACCAAACGGCGGTCCCTCGCTCTTCTCAGGGTTCTAGCCCTACTTCTTCTCATATCTGGAAATATTCACCCCAACCCAGGCCCCGCCACCAATAATCAACAGAAACTACACCAAGGGCTGTGCATAGCTTCCATGAATATCTGCAGCCTTCCCAAAAAACAGCATCTTTCCAAAGCTGGCTAGCTCAACACCAGCCAGATGTCCTTGCGCTCATTGAAACATGGCTTTCAAACAAAAACCCAAATACATTTGTCAGCTTCCTAGGCTTCACTCTACACAGAGCTGACAGATTGGGAAAATGGGGTGGTGGATGTGCCCTCTATGTTCGAGACTCCCTACTGAACCAAGCTCTCCCAATCCCCTCAAGACAACGGCACCCAAGCCTTATCCATAAAACTTACCTTGGACCCTGCTAGGGCTCCCTTAACCATCACAGCGCTGTATGTTCCCCCACGCAACCAAGCTATGGCCATATAATCCCTCAAAAACTATATTTCCAACTTCCCTCCAAAAACGGTGCATATCCTGGTTGGTGATCTAAATGTAAACTGGCTCTCCAACTCGGTAGCTGCTGTCAAGGAAGCCTTTGCGGCACTAGATCATACCCAGCTTGTCCACCAACCCACCAGGATAAACACCACAAACGGCTCCCAGACCCTACTAGCCATACTACTAACTAACCAACCGCATAGAATCTCTAACCTAGTGGTCCTTCCTGACTCTCTGAGTGACCACTCCCCTATCCTCTTCTCCTGGTCATGTCACCTGCCTGAACCTCAACCTAGTGTCTCCACCTGCAGGCACTTACGACCAGCAGGCCTTCGAAAAATCAAACATTATCTGGCCCAGTGGGACTGGACCCCTATAACCCAGGCCCCTAACATTGACCTGGACCTTGATTACTTCACATGCTCATTCAACAAAGCATGTGACATTTTTGCGCCCCTGGCTAAAGTGCAAACTGTAAAACATAATGTCCCATGGATCACACCCTTATTACGGCAGCAACTGAAACAAAGGGATGACCTCTGGAACAGAGCTATTGAATTTGGCTCCCAAGCAGACAGACTAGTCTACAAAGTAGAACACAATAGGTGCATCTGGGCCATACGCAAGGCCAAAGCTATATATTATTAAGACACCCTGGCTTCTTCCTGGGGAAGTGCATGAAAGTTCTGGGACAACATTAAAGAACTTAATGGCAAATCCCACCTCCCCCCACCCTCCCAGCTATGCATCAACAATGCCACCTCCACTGACCCACAGGCTATCGCTAACTCCCTTAACTCAACCTTTTCCGATCTTAGTGCAGTTCTCCCAAGTGACTTTTTCGACCCAATCCCAGCTACCTCTGAACCAAACCTCCACTGCCCCCCTTTCTACCTTAGGGTCATTACAAATTGGGAAGCCAAATCCTACCTCTCCAAAGCTCTCAGTGGCTCCAACTATTGCAAAGGCTCCTTTGACATGAATATCCTCTACCAGGTTCTCGACACTGTTCTTTCCCCCTGACCGACCTTCTTAACCAATCCCTATGCTTGGGACAGTTCCCAACAGCTTGGAAGACTGCTACAATTACCCAAATACTAAAAAGTGGAGACAATACCAACCTCAACAACTATCGGCCCATCTCCATCCTTCCCCCTCACTCAAAAGCCCTTGAAAAAATCATTGCCGACCAACTCACCGAGTATCTGCGAGCCCACAATTCATTATGTAGTGAACAACATGGCTTCAGATCAGGCCATAGCATAACCACCGCCCTCATCGAATTCTCCAATTTCATTCACTCTGCCCTTGACCATAAACATCTTGCTGGAGCCATCTTCATGGACCTCTCTAAGGCCTTTGATATGGTCTCCCACCCCCTTTTCCTGGACACACTCCACCACACTGGTCTATCACGTGGACCACTCTCTTGGTTCAATAGCTACCTTACTTCTAGATCCCAATGTGTTAAGATAAATGACACCCTATCTTCCACCCTGCCTGTCCACTCGGGGGTCCTCCAGGGATCCATTTTGGGCCCCCTCCTCTTCAGTATCTACTTAAATGCACTACCCAAATCCTGCTCCGGTAACCTACTGCTATACGCTGATGATGCAGTTCTCTACACCACACACCCTTGCCCTGACAACCTACAGTCCTCCCGCCAAAACTCGTTCAATCAGATTGAAAGTTGGTTCACCAGTCGCAGACTTGTGGCCAACATCAAAAAAACAAAAGCCATGCTATTTTCCCATCGGCAGAGCAAGGCCAAGGACACTGAACTAAAAATCCCCTCCCACGCTCACCTCCTCCTGGAACAAGTACTCACTTATAAATACCTCGGCCTTACATTTGACACCTGCCTATCCTTCCATGCCCACACTAACATCCTGACCTCAGCCATTAATACCCTCATCAGCCTCCTATACCAGCACAAAGACTGCCTGACGCCAGAGGCTCTCAATCTGGCTGCCACCTCTTCTGTCCTCTCTCTCGTTGACTATGGGCTCCCCATCTACTCTGCTGCAGACAACACCACCCTAAACAAAATTCACATAGCCATTAATAAAGTGTGCCGACTCCTGCTCAGTGCAGATAAACACTCCCATACTTGCACCCTTTACACTCTAACAAACATTCTCACCCTAGAGGAAAGACTACAACATCAATCCTGTCTTCTCACAAAAAAATCCACCTAGAGTTAACTCCACTGGGGGTCTCGGCCTCCCTACTCTCGTTCCCAAGTTATCATACTACTCGCTCTGCCAAAAAACATCTGTGGACCGTGCCCAGGGTCAGAGCCTCCCTAGCTCAGAGATCATTCCTCTATAGAGCTCCTGCCTGATACAATGAGCTCCTTCCAGCTATAACCTCCATTCCCAAGCTAGGGCACTTCAAGACCATCCTAAAAAGCACATTCTCTCCTTGTGCCAAGGCCAGTGCAACTGCTAATCCTCCTAACTGACCTGCACAGAGCTGCACTAGGCCACTCCCCATTGACATTGCAACCAACTGTATAGGACTAAAATGTATAGGACATCTTCACTGCTGATCACTGTCTCTGCTATTTGACAATGCCATAGAGGCTGCACCCACACTGTAACTATATCACTTGTACTAATACTAATACCCTAGCTACCACATGTATAGGTCAACAGTCACCCAGGCTATTATATGTAAATACTTTGCTTAAACTGTGTTGTCTCACTAATGTATTGATCACTGTTCTTACTATATGACAATGCCCCTGAGGCTGCACTTGTTCTGTAATTGTTTCTCTGTACTAATATCAACACCCTAGCTACTACATGTATAGATCTTCAGCCACCCTGGCTATTATGTGTAAATACTTTGAAGTGTGATGTCCCACAAATGTACTATCTCTGAATGTATGACTATGCTGAGGCGGAGCCTTTGTAAATGAGTCTATGACTCAAAGGGTTGTAATTCCTATGACTGACTAAATAAAAATAAATAAAAATCATTCTTTGACCTTCAAAAATTAAGCTCAATATCTTTTGATACTCCTTTGCCCATAGAGGGTAGAAACGATAAAAGGCATAGAAGGTAAAAACATGCGATTTTGCATTATTCATTTTATTTATGAGTATATTACACTCAAAGGTACTACATTTGTAAAAAAATTGATACTAATTTTTTGGTTTTAATGTAGTAAATTGGTGCCTTTTTCAAATTGACATCATTATGTCTTATATGTAGAAGGGGTCATGTGACATAAATTCAAGCCAGTCTCCAGTTTCGTTTTGATTTGCTGGTGCGCTCAGCAATCTGAATGTTACTGCATAGAAATCTAGAGAAGAATTTTCAGCCTCAAAGAATAGCTGCTGACAGTTATTATTTGAAAAAAAAGTCAGTATGTGAAAAGTTATTGGTCCCATATAGGTATATATGTTTAATGTTTTAATTTATGGTTGAGGGCTGTTTGAAAAACTGAGCACAATTCCCCAATTGATTATTTTTTTAAGTATTAGGGTGACCAAGAGGTATATAGATTTTTGCTGAAGTTTGGTATTTTAAGAAGTTCTGGGGAAAAAGAACAGTATTAACTGAAATAATTGAACTTGTTTTAGCAACTGCTAAATAATTAGACTGCTAGTCTAAGTGTGACCAAATACCCGGTATAACTGTTTTTTCTGTAAGGAATTTTTGGTTTTTCTAATTAGTTCTAAGACTTTTAATAAGTTACAAGTAGGTATGTAGTTAAGTTTCAACAGGGAAAAAGAAAACCAGAGCTAATGCAAATTCTTTTTTTTTTTTTTTTTGTACTGGGGACCCCAAACCCTGTGCGGGAGCTCCGCCCCTGCTCTACCCATCCCACCATCAGCCTCCCAGGACTTCCCATGAAGACAATTCATGCCCAGGCTTACTCTCCTGTGCAGGGCTGCTGGGGAGCTGCCTGTTGGGCACCTCTCCAACAAAAATGAAAGGGTAAACCCTGGATTATCCCCCAGGGAGGGGCCAAGGGGGTGACACCCCCAAGTGGGAGTGACAAGGCTTGGTTGTCAGTCAAAGAGTCATGGGCAGGCAGAGTAGGATCAACAGTAGAACAGGGTATCATGCATGGGGGCTGGCATTTTGTTGAGGTGCTAAACCCATGATGGGAAGTGTGGCATGCAATGACATAATGGAGCTGAGCTCCAATGTACATTACCCATCCCCTACTATGCACTGTCCTGGCAGCCTCCGCTAGGGGTCAGTACCATGTGGGAGGTTTCTCCGCCCTCCCCCCTGGAGGAGGAGAGCAGTTCTTGTGATGCTCGATCCTTCTCCAACTGGGCCCTGAAGTTGCATCTGATCCTGGGACATCAGTGTCTCAAGTGGAAACACTACCACTGTGCCAGCAGGCTGACAGCTAATGATAATTCTTTGAAAACCAAAAGGAAATACAGTAAGACTAAATCAGGTAACAATACACTTACTGATAAAGGGGGTAAAATAACAAATTATTTTTTGACCACGAGAGCACATGTTGAGCTGATGGGACATGAGGGAGCTATTAGAATTTGTGGCTATTAGTATTTTATCACCAATTAAAAATGGTGGAACAGATAAAGGTAATGATCAACCACTGATGGAAGAAATTAGAATCACAGGCTAATATTAGAACTGTACATGCAACATATGTAGAAGGTAAAAAGAATGTATATGCATCATTAGCAAAAAGAAAACAGTATACAGAGACTAATAGGAACACAGAGTACAAGTGATTTCTAGCACACATCTAATGATTTGGTGGAACACGGAATATGAGCACAGTTGTTAGGCAAAAATTGCAGTCAGTTATTTAAGGGGTAGAAAGATGTATTGATTTATTAACAGAACAGCCAAACTCTAATAAACACAAGGATAATAGTCCCCAAGAAGTTCATATCTTTACAACTTAAAAAATTTATTTTCACCTTATATTAAAACATTCAGTCTTGAACCTCCTACAAATTCCACCAGATATACCATGTCTGTGGCAAGAGGACAAAGGCAATGATGACACTGGGACAAACTCTTGTAAAAGGAGAGTGAATTTTGATCACAATTTTAAGGAGTTAGAGCATGGGGAAGCATAGTGCAATAAAGAAACAACATTTTCTGACATTCAAAATGAAATAATAAATAATAACTTACTGTTGAGAGAAATAATAGACCTTGTAAAAGAATGGGCTGAAGGAGGGTCTGCAGTGACATGGGAGGTTTCAAAAATGGTGAAAAATAAAATGATGAAAGAAATAAAAAAGGATATTGCAGATAAAGAAGCTATTGAAATAAACCATCTTCTTAAACAGTTAAGTAACCAACTGAAGAAAAAACAGAGTAATAAGAAAAAGAATCAGGAATCAGAATGTGATAAAATACAGGGTACTCTGAGAAAGAGGCACAGAGGCCAGCAGGGAGTGTTCAGAGCATATGGCAGGACACTTTGCTCTGGTGGAGTGCATGAGACTGCACCACTCTGGAGCAACTCCTGGTGGCCCAATGGGGCAACACACATTGTGGCATGGATGACCACGTGCCACTGTGTGTCCTACAATGGACACCGCAGATGTGTGGCCACATTGTGGGTTGAGGGTAGGTGGGTGGAAAAAACACACCGAAAATGGGCTGCCTGGCCAGCCAGATGATGGCCGCTGGTCCCCATGTGCGATGAAGCCTGAGGATCCATGCTGTTCACCCATCGATTCTGGCATAGATGGAGGTGCCCACTGGGCCAGTCTCCTCTCCCAGTGGTGCCACGGGAGGCCCCCCCCAAGGAAGGGATAATCTTTATTTATTTATTTGAATTTTGGTAAGTGGGTAAGTCCACCGAGACAATAGCAGTCCCTTTTTCAGGGATGACCCAACAGAGCAACAAGAGAAATGCAGTACAGAACACTTAGTACAATTTCACTGAAGGATAGACACAGATAATTACATTAGCAAAGACAGAACATAGTAAAAGCACTTTGGTCATCAAGCACAGCAATATACAGTAATAGTATCAAAATAAGACTAGCAAATAGGCTAGGCATATAAAAAATTGCAGTTATGCATACACAGAACATGGCAAAAGCACATTGGTCATTAATCACAGCAATATACAGTAATGGTATCAACATAAGAATAGCAAATAGGCTAGGCGTATAAGAAATTGCATTTGTAAACACACATGTTAAGGCCAAACTGTTTGAATATATGCAGAACGGTATAAAGGTGAGTCAGGGTAAAAGGCAGGAACAGAAGCATAAGTAGAGAGTCAGGTAGAGGTGAGCAAAGGAAAACAGCATCATCAGAAGCAGGAGTATGTAGCAGCAGCAGAGAGAGTGGTGAGCAGATTGGATTGGAACATGGGAAGAGAGAGAGAGAGAGAGAGAGAGAGAGAGAGAGAGAGAGAGGCAAGATAGGAGGGAAGAAGGAAGGGCATTCCAGTCAGACACTGCTGCAAAAGCAAAGGACTTACAAGCAGTGGCTAGCCACAAGTTAGGCCTTGTGAGAAGGGGGAGGGATGCAGATCTGAGAGCTCGAGGGGCTTGTTTATGGCAGACAATCACACTGAGGCAGGGAAGGGTGAATCTATGGACCATCTTATGCATGAGACTCAGGGTTGTATACCTCAGTTTTGATTCATATGGTAGCCAGCCTAAGGAAGACAGGACATTGCAGTGATGGTGACGGGAGTTGACCCCCATTGCGAACCTTCCTACTCTATGATATGCCTGAGCCAGGAGGGACAGGGTAATGGCATTGGTAGATTGTAATAAGATAATAATAATAATAATAATAATAATAAAAATAATAATAAACTTTATTTCTTTTGTGCCTTTCTAAAATCAAGGCTCATTACAAAATAACAGTCATAAAAACATCATAAAACAAATTAAAATCCAAGCTAAAATATACAGCATTAGTTAAAATCTATATCATCACCAAATGCCTTTTTCCATAAAAAGGATTTTAGGCCTTTTTTAAAACCCTCCACCGTCGTGCACTCTCTAATCCAACAGGGTAGAGAATTCCAGAGGTTCAGCGCCACAAAACTAAAAGCGCAGGTGCAGGAAGATTTTAAAACTACCCTCGGGAATCTCTAGCAACCCCTCATTGGCTGAGCGGAGTGGTCGCATCGGAAGGTAAGGCACCAGAAGATCTTTCAGGTAATCAGTGCCCAAGCCATGTAGGGCTTTATATGTCAGTAATCCGACTTTAAAGGTGATCTGCCACTGGAACGGCAGCCAGTGCAGATCCCCCAGCACCGGTGTAATATGGGAAGAACGTAGGGTCCCCATTAACAACCGGGCCACTGAGTTCTGCACTAGCTGCAAGCGGCAGATATCAACCCCAGGAAGCCCAAAGTAGAGGGAGTTTCAGTAGTCCAAGTGGGAGGTCACAAAGGCGTGGATCAGTGTAGGCAGGTCGCCAGATGGAACAAGGTGCTTGATCCTGGTGATGTTCCTAAGATGGTAAAAGGATGCCTTAACAACCGACGACACTTGCGCACGCAATGTCAGCTGATCATCAAGGATCACCCCCAGGTCTCACACCCATTCAGAGGCCAGGAGTTCCACATCTCCCAGGAATAAACCTGAGGTTTGATTTGCCCCTGTCCCCTCAGTCCGGCGGCCAGGATCCACAACCATCACCTCCATCTTCCCAGAGTTCAACTTCAACCAGCTGGACCTCATCCAACCCTGGATCTCGCTGAGACAGTTGTTAAACACTGAGAGTGCTCTATTCTGGTCAGGTGCAAAAGACAGATAGAGCTGGGTATCATCAGCATAACAATGAAACTCCAGCCCATATCGTCTTACAATGTCTCTGAGGGGAAGCATGTACACCGCAAACAACATGGGGGACAGCACAGAGCCCTGAGGCACCCCACAGGACAGAGTGGTCGGATCAGAGGAAAATATGCCCGATACAACCCTCTGAGTTCTACCTGTGAGGAAGGAGGTAAACCATCTGTGTGCCAAACCCGACAACCCACAGATGCATCTCAGGTGCTCGAGCAGCACCCCACGGTCTACGGTGTTAAATGCTGCTGACAAATCCAGAAGGACCAAACTGGACCGTTTTTTCTGGACTCTCACCATCAGGAGATCATTGAGCACCCAAACCAGCGCAGTCTCAGTGCTATGTCTCTTTCAAAAACCTGATTGAAGAGGGTCATAGATGTTATGGATGGATAAATGGTTGTCCAACTGGGCTGCCACCACTTTCTCGATAACCGTCCCCACAAACGGGAGGTTTGAGATAGGTCTGTAGTTGGCTAGGGTGTCTGGGTCCAGAGAAGCCTTTTTCAACACTGGTGTCAACACCGCTTCCTTCAGGGAGTGGGGATATTCACCGAAGTCTAAGGAGCACCAGACTATCCTAGCTAGAACTGGGATGATAACCTCACCACAGCCCATAATCAGGCCAGTGGGACCCGGCTCTAAACTACAGCTTGTGGTACACACACCCTGGACAATCCTCATAACATCATCAATTTCCGGCCTTTCAAAGGAACTCCAGGCAAATGGGGTACTTGTAACCGTAGGCTGGACCACAGCAGCTCCCATGGCGAGTGCTGTGCCACTCCCGGCCCTGATGTCAGCCATTTTATCTGCAAAGAATCGAGCAAGCTTCTCACATTGTATTTGTGAAAAGGCTTGATGAACCTGCAGACAGGCTGGGTTGCACAGCCTGTCTACAGTTCGAAAGAGCTGGGCTGGTCGATTCTGTGCGGCAGCAATTTCTCCGGACAGGAATACTGCCTTCTTATGAGAAATTGCTGACTGATAGAGTTTGTAGTGCTCTAGGAGTCTAAGATGGTGGGCATCTAAGCCGAATTTTCACCAGCACCTCTCCAATCTGCGTCCTAGTCGCCGCATCTCCCTCAGATCCCGATCAAACCAAGGGGATCGAGGGTGAAGGGAGAGAGGGCACACACGGGGTGGGAGCAATTAAATCCAGTGCAGCGGTAACAGCCTTGTTATAGGCTAGCACCAGCTCTTCAGGATTTGAGCTCATCCCAGGACGTTCTGATAGGTCAAGAACCGCAATTAGGCCTTCAGGAGTAACATCCCGTAAAGAGCGGTACTTGACCATCTCCACATGGGTAGGCCTGCGCAGGGAGGTGCAGAAATTGAATCTCACAGTGTGATGGTCAGACCAACCGACAGGTTGCACCCCCACATCGGAGGCTTCCATCCCCAGCAGGAAGACCAGATCCAGCAAATGGCCGTGTTTATGAGTGGCAGAGGTAACCACCTGTGAGAGGCCCAATGAACACATCAATTGGAGGAAGTGCTGACCAAATTGCAAGAGTTCGTCGTCGATCCAGGCATTAAAGTCACCCAGCACCATCAACCTGGGCGGAGTCAAATACCAGGTCGACGACGAAGTCCGCCACTTCCTTAAGGAATAGCTTCTCATCACCGGGTGGACGATAAACGAGTGCTATCCTATAGCCCCCACCTGCCACTACGACACATTCAAAGGATCTGGCCTCCTCCACTGGAACACTAGTGAGATCCAATTCAGTCTTGAAACAGACTGCAACCCCCCCACTCCTGCGATCCAATCTCAAGCGGTGTATCACAGAATACCCAGCTGGAACTGCTGCCTCAACTACTGGGCCAGCATTACTGTCCAGCCAGGTTTCGGTGATGCAAGTCAGGTCTGCTGTGCCCACCAAGTCTGTTATGATGGCACAAGGAGCACTATAGGTGAGGAGAGGGAGAAGGGATGAGGAAGCAATTTTAAAGTAAGAGGCAGAAGTGAGGAAGGGCAGGATACGGTATAGGAGACCTAACTTTTGGGTCACGGACTTACCTATAGTGGAGGCATGGATATTAGAGGAAAGTGAGGAATCAAGAATGATGCCTAGGTATTTAAAGGTGTTGACAGATTCAAGGGTATCCTCACTCAGAGATGTGATGGTAAGTGGGGGGAGGGTACTAGGAGAGGAGGATGGGTGAGATAATAACATGCATTTCATTTTATTTATGTTAAGGATGAGATGATTGCACCTGAACCAATCTTTCAGGTCGAAGAAGTCAGAAGCAAGGACACTGTTTATTAGATTAACATCAGGATATGTACGGTATATGATTGCATCATCCGCATAGAAGTGCACAGATGCACCACCACAGTTACTGGATAAGTCATTAATAAACAGGAAGAAGAACACAGACCCAAGAATAGAGCCCTGTGGCACCCCATGAGTTACAGGTCTGAGGCTAGATAGGGCATCAGCCCACTTAACCCTTTGAGATCAGCAGGACAGATAGCTGTTGACCCACCCCAGGAAACTTATATGTCGGGTCAACCAGGCTGCGGCAATAAATAGGGGTGGTGAGATTGCAATGGAGAGGTCTGGTGGCAGGATCCCTTGGCAGTCCAAAGCACTGGCTGGCCAAGAGGGCAGGGGAGCAAAAAAAAAAAAGAAACAGGCACATGTCAATGCATGCTGAGATAGTGAGGATACAACAAAAAGAGTCAAGATATAGGTATCCAGACAGAATTAATTGATAGAAACAAAAAAATGGTCAGGTACAGCCTCAAAACATATTTAACATACTAACATACTATTTGCCAGCAGATTAGGCCTTACGGTCTATCGAGTCTGCTCGAACCTAGATCCTTAGTTGGGTGCCGAGATCCTCCCATCCCTTGTTCTCTAGAAACCCCTATCATCCATCCCCACCCCCCGGGACAGGCCATCATCTGATACATCCACTTTCTGTGTCTGTCCCACCCTCTCTTGAAGCCCTCCACTGTGGATCTCTGAACCAGCTCACCAGGCAGTGCATTCCAAGGGTCCACCACCCTCTCAGTGAAAAAACTCCTCCTCTTTCCCTCACCCTTCCACCTTCCAACTTCAAACCATGCCCTCTGGTGATACCTCCCTGCTTCAGTCTAAAGATCCCCTCCATGTTTACCCTATTTATTCCCTTGAGGTACTTGAAGACCTCAA
The DNA here is from genome assembly GCA_016271365.2 of Neoceratodus forsteri. Lineage (NCBI taxonomy): Eukaryota > Metazoa > Chordata > Ceratodontiformes > Ceratodontidae > Neoceratodus > Neoceratodus forsteri. The sequence continues at coordinate 622,140,897 of JADMNL010000023.1, read as the reverse complement.
TCATGTCCCCCTGTCTCTCCTCTCCTCCAATGAAAACAGGCAGAGCTCCTCAAGTCTGTCCTCATAAGTCAAATCCCCTAGCCCTCGTATCATCTTTGTTGCCTCCTCTGTACCCTCTCCAGGAGCTGTATTTCCTCTTCAAATGGTCTCCAGTACTGTACACAGTACTCAAGGTGTGGTCTAACCAGTCCATTGTACAGCAGCAGAATCACTTCCCTGCTCCTAGAGGTGATCCCCTTACGATGCATCTCAACATCCTGTTTGCCTTGCTAGCTGCTCTCCTGCACTGCTCAGAGTTATTCATACATGTATCCACCATGACCCCTAGGTCTTTTTCCCATTGAGGCCTCCAGCCCCTCCCAGGGGTGTACCTGTGTTTAGAGCTTCGACCAAGATGCAACACCTTGCACTTGGTGATATTGAAATTTAATTTCCATGTGTGAGCCCAGCTTTCCAGGGTGTCCAGGTCCCCTTGCAGGGCCAACCTCCCCTCTTCTCCCTCAACTACTGCTCCCATCTTGGAGTCATCCGCGAAGAGACTCATTTCACACCCTATAGCCTCCCTGATGTCCGATATGTATGCATTAAACAGGATCGGACCCAGGACCGAGCCCTGTGGTACCCCACTACCAACCTCTCTAGGGTTCGAGAGCTCCCCACAGCCCACTACTCTCTGGGTGCGTCCAGCTAGCCAGTTTTCAATCCATCTGACCATCAAAGGGCCTACTCCTAACCCCATCAGTTTCTCCACCAGACCATTGTGGGGGACAGAGTCAAACGCCTTGCTGAAGTCCAAGAATAATACATCCACAGGCTTACCCCTGTCCAGTTCTGATGTTACCCATTCATAGAACTCCACAAGGTTGGTTTGACATGATCTACCTGGCACAAACCCATGTTGCCGACTATCCAGACCTCCCACCTCCTCCAAGTACACCCCAATCGCTCCTTTAGAATACTCTCCATTAATTTTCCCACCACGAGGTCAAACTGATGGGTCTATAATTACCTGGTACTTCCTCGACCCCTTTATGGATTGGTACCACATGTGCCTCTCGCCAATCCCTAGGTACCCTCCCTGTCTCAAGTGACCTGCTGAAAAGCTCCGGCCAGGTGCAGCCAGTATGTCCGCCAATTCTATAGTACTCTTGATGAATGCCATCCGTCCCAGGAGATTTGTTTTCTTAGGGCCTTGAGGCTAACCACACCCTTTTGGTGGAGATAGCATCATCCGTCCCCTCCCCTTACTGGTCTTTTTATCCTTATCCAGATGTGACCTCTGGGTACCTTTCCTCCCTCTTGCTCCATTTCTGTTGCTCCCTAATCCCACTCCCTGCCGCTTCCATCCCCTTCATGCCTTGTTTTTAGATATCCCATCCCTCCCTAGTGAACACAGAGGCAAAATACTGCTAAATACCTCTGCCTGGTCCTCGCTCTTCCACCCACCCTCCTTCTGATCTCAATCTGCTGAGATGGCCCTTAGTTTTTCTCCGGCTCCCCAATGTACCAGAAGAACCCCTTTTCCCTCCATGTATCCCCTGTGCCAGCCGCTCTTTACTGGACTTTGCTCCCTCACCATACGGGTGACTTTTCTAGATGCAAGCTGGTACATTTCCTTATCCTATCCCTCTTGTTGTTTTATATTTTTTGTAGGCGCCTTCTTTCTCCTGACTGCTACTGTCACCTCACTGGACCACCAGCATGGTTTACGGACCTTGCTCCCTTACGCTTCAACCTTAGCGCAGATCCTGACTGCTTCATGAAGTCCCTGCTTATGACCTCCCATCTCCTTTCCACACTTGTCATTGAGGTAATCTCTCAAGTGATCCTTGAGAATATTTCCCATACCCATAAAGTCTGCCCCCTGAAGTCCACTGCCAGTGTCCTAGATCTCACCCCACTCCCCCATGCTTATTTGAAATCAGACAGTATTGTGGTCACTCCCAGTCAGGGGTCCTGTACAGCTATGTCCTTACCAGATCCCCATCTGCCAGAACCACATCCAGGACATGCCCCTCCCTTGTGGGCTCCATCACATGCTGTGTTAAGAACACATCCTGGAAGCCATCCAGCAGCCTCTGCTCCTTGGCCACCTTAGAGGACATGGTTCCCCAGTTTGTACCTGGCATATTGAGTCCCCCATCAACACCACTCCTTCCCCTTTTGGACCACACTGGGTAATGATGTTGTCCAGCAAACCATCCTCTAGAACATCACTCTTCCTCGGGGCCTATATGCTACTCCCAGCTTGACCTTATCTCCTGCTGGGGATCGTGAGTGACCCATAAGGCCTCCACGTTTCCTCTGCCTCTTCTACCATAGCAATTTCTATATCATCTCTAATGAACATAGCCACTCCACCCCTCTGACCTCCTTTTCTATCCTTCCTAAGCATAGTGTACCCTGTACATTTAGGTCCCAGTCGTGGTTTTTCTTGGCCCACGTCTCCGTGACCGCCGCCACATCCACTCCCCCCTCGAACAGCATGGCCTGGAACTCCGGCAACTTGTTTCCCAAGCTCCTGGCATTTACTAACACCAACCCCCACCCTTTATCCCTGATCCTCTTTGTCGAACCCCACCCAGATTCCTTATACTTCCATCCTCCCCTGCTCCTCCTGAAACCTCCACCTCCAGTCTGTTTCCCTCCCCTCTTGGGCTTGACGGCTACTCCTCATCTGGAGGAGAGGGCTTCTGTCAGCCCTCCTCATCCCTTCCCCCTTACAAGTTTAAACCCCACCTTTCTTGTATGTAGTCAGCCATCCCCTGTTTAAGGACTTCCTTCCTAATGGGGCAAGATGAAACCTGTCCTTGGCATATAGTCCCTTATCCACCCAAACTCCATTCCAGTTCCCTAACACCCCAACCCATTCTCTTCACCCCACTTCCTGAGCCAGTCATTAACCTCTGTGAGCTTTTTTTTCTCCACTGAGGCCTTTGGTACTGGCAATATCTCCAAAAAGGAAATGTTGCATCCATTATCCCGACAGACTCTGGCAAGTTCTTGGAAACTTGCTTGGATTTCCAAAATGCTATTTCCCTCTAGATCATTAGTTCCCAAATGCACCAGGAAATCCGGTTTCCCTCCACAATCCCTAACCATTTCATACACCATGAACTATTTGGAACAAAACAAGCTGTAAAAACAAGTGATACATAGATACATAGATACATAGATACATAGATACATAGATACATAGACAGTGTCGGCAGATAAGGGCCTATGGCCCACCTAGTCTGCCCATTTGAGCTTGTAAGTTCAGTTTGTTTTCCTAGAAGTCTATTTCCCCTTACCCCTGACCTCTAGAATTCCTTTATGTCTATCCCATGCATTCTTAAATCCCGTGATTGTTTCAGCCCCCACCACTTCCTCTGGCAGGGTGTTCCACTTGTCCACCACCCGTTTGTGAAGAAATTCTTCTCATGTTTCCTCTGAATCGTCCTCCCTCCAACTTCATCCCATGCCCTCTAGTCCTGAAACATCTTTTTCACTTAAAATAGTGTTTTCCTGCACCCTGTTCCTCCCTGTAAGATACTTGTATGTCTCTATCATATCCCTCCCTCCTCCTCTCCTCCAGGGAGTACATGTTCAGTTCCTTCAACCTGTCTTCATAGGACTTGTGATGCAACCCATGCACCATCTTTGTTGCCCTCCTCTGAACCTTCTCTACCCTGTCTATGTCCTTACGTAGGTATGGTCTCCAGAACTGCACACTGTACTCCAGGTGGGGCCTCACTAGTGTCTTGTATAGCGGAATTATGACCTCCCTTTTCCTGCTGGTGATGCCCCTGCCTATACATCCCAGCATCCTATTTGCTTTACCTGATGCCTTGTCACAAGTGATAGGATATCGTGATAGGAAGTGATAGGAATAGAAGGCAAAAAGTAGCTTTCAGTGATAAGGACATGGACACCAAATATATGACGTCCAGACAAAAATGGAGGATGATGGGGAAAAAGACAAATGAATCTGTAAGGAAACCTTTTGCCTACTGTATGTACTGTATGTATTGGCTCCCTAAGACAAAATCAGAAAACAGCATTTCTTTGAAAGTTATGACATATAATCTTTGTAAAGGAGCAGTGGGTGCCAAGTGTAATTGGACAGATATTAAATCTGTCTATAGATTTACTGTCAACCTCAACAAAGGATGGGTATGTTTAGCATTAGGAATAGTAGAAGCCAGAGAAACATTGATTAACTCCAAATTAAAGTTTAAAGAGATGGGTGTTAATTTGAACTCAACAGTGGTCCATAATGATAGAGAGAAGGGGCAGAAAGAAGTGAAATATAAGGACAAAAAACTAAATACTGTATGGGAATTACACATAGCAGAGACAAAAAGAAAGATAAGAATAGTAAATCTCAACCTAGGATAACTAATTATTTGAACCCTATTGAAATAAAACACTCTTTTGGGTCCCCTGATGAGGAGTCAAATGTCATGATAATCAGAAGGAGAGCTAGGAAAGAGGTGAGAATTAATATCAGCCTTGTTTTGGATGATAGTGAAAGTGATGTTGAGACAGCAACAATAGAACCAGCTATAGATTTAGTAAGTTTGTACACTAACACTTAATCTTTTACAGAATTTGAAACAAACTGTTGTGTCAGACTGACAGATGGAGAAGGGACTAGAGATGCAGTGCATTTAAATTTCACCAGTGAAGTGCCCGCGAAGTGGGCACTTCGCATTGTCACTCCTCTACATGGAGTGGCCAATATGAAAGGCTCTCTTCGCCTTGTAATTATTACTTTGCGTTGTTATTCCACCTTAACGTGAAGTAAGGAGAAGTGACAACAATATTGGCAGCCCCCCCACACACACAGTCACCAGAATTAATGTGAATCCCCAAAATGCTACTATCTTGTGTCCAGAAAATTCCCCAGTGCTGATAAAGTGAAATGAGAGTATAACATGTGCGCAGTGGTCACACAAAGTCACCAGAATTAATGTGCATACCCAAAATGCTATTGTCTTGTGTCCAGAAATTTCCCCGGTGCTGATGAAGTGAAATGAGAGTGTAACAAGAAATGCAAAGTCTCCCAGAATTAATGATGCACTCAGTCATGCGCACAGTGCTCACACACAGTCACCAGAATTAATGTGCATCCCCAAAATGCTACTGTCTTGTGTCCAGAAAATTCTCCAGTGCTGATGAAGTGAAATGAAAGCATAACAAGAAACGCAAAGTCTCCCAGAATTAATGGTGCACTACAAATGGACAGACAGAGTAAGATTGCGCTCTGCACTCAAGAGATGCAGACGCAAAGACACAACAACACCTATCCAGTGCTCACAAGTCACAAATCCAATACCTTTTTCCTGTTCGGGGGGGTGGTAGTGCATGGCAGTAATAGTCCACTACCAGAAAAGACACCACAAAATAGTACAAAAAAATCATGCAGGTGCAGTTTATAGCAGGTTCACACTGCTGCAATTACTCTGTGGCACAATAAAAGGTGTCTGATTTAATGGCACACATCGAGCACACACACTCTCACACACACACGCACGCACACACACACACACACACTACAAGTAATGCATAGCAAATTGAAAGCCTTTAGTAATATAACCAAATGTTTTAAACAAACTTAAATTATACACTGCTGCACCACAACAATCAGCAAAAAAAGTCAAGAAATACTGAAAATATTACTGTATGTACATTAACACAATTATACAAGAAAAATATAACCAAAACAGAAAGACTGCCTTTTTCTCTCAATCTACCCACACCACTGATATGCCCCTCCCCAAAACACACTTCAATGTATAAAGTCTGCTCTAAATTAACATTCAAAATCCACATACAAATAATAAACACTTGATGATATGAGCACAGAAGTGTTTCCTACAATTGATGTACTAAATTTTTAGCAAAAAAATGACTCAAAATGCATTTTTAACAGCTTTTAGAGGTTTTGAATCACAGCGCTCTGAGAGGAAACTGTCTCCATCTACCACTACATACACACTACCCAGAACTGAGGCTGTGCAGAACAATCTAGAGCCCATGTGACCTGCAATCCCAAGAATCACTGCAGAATTCGCTTTGGAGCTCAATTACAAGGCAAAGTGATGCTAAGTACATTGATTTCAATGTACTTCGACTTAAAATTGGCGGAGAAGTGGTTTGAGGAAGGTGGAATAATGCAAAGTCATTGGTTTCAATGGACTTCGCTTTCCTCATTATGACACGAAGTACTCCACTTCGCATTGCAGATTACTCCGTGGATTCCACGTTACTCCGCGAATCACTTTGTGGAGCAAATTTTAGCCACTTCGCCCACCACTAGAAGGGACAACAGTCGAAAATATTTTCCAGGAATGGGACTGAGTTAGTAGGAAAAAAGATAAAGAATGGAAGACTGGATGATTAAAGTAGGGAACTGTGATAATCTTGCTCTTCCAGGAGACCTGGCAACTTGATTAAGTTGAGTTTTATTTAGGATATAAACAATGGGGTATTTATTCCTTTTTGTCATTGTCTGCTATTGATTAAAGAAATTTTCCCTGTGGGAATAATTACATATATATGGGACACATGATGGGCATGAGTGTGATATGGCAAATATTGTCACTCCTGCAGAGTGAGCTCTGGATATCTCACGAGTGCCGAAGGAATGAGTGAGATATCCCGAGCTCACAATGCAGGAGTGACAATATTTGCCATAGCACACGATCTGCCCATCATGTCTTTGATATATACAATAGGGCCAAGAGTTTTAGAAGTTTTGTTATGCTCTCTTGTGTTCTTTTCCAGTTTGTGTTTGCTCATTCTGTGTATGAGCTTTTCTGAATGGGCTGGCAGTGTTATAAACTCTGGGAGACACATGAGTGTGTTTTGCAATGCTAAATGAGTTAGTTTTAGGTAGGAGTGAGAAACATACTTTTGTGAGGCTGTATTGTTTCAAAGTCTGGCTGCAGTGAAGCTGAGAGCATCACAGTAATTGTAATGAGCTGAGAGGCAGAGTGTCAGAACAGCTGATACTGTCTTCAGTGGTAATTAAGTTAGCTGCAGGCAGAGTGCAGAGTGTTCTGTGAAATTGTGCTCTTTAGGATTATGACTGCAGTCAAGCTGAGAGTATCACAGTAATTGTAATGGGTGAGAATGAGAGTTTGAGGAACAAGTGAGAGTGTGTTTCAGTGGTAGTTGAGTTAGCTGCAGGCAGTAGTTTAGACTGTTCTGTGAAGCTGTGCTGGTTAGAATTCTGGCTGCAGTTAAGCTGAGAGTATCACAGTAATGAGCTGGAAGTTGGGGGGGGGCGTAGGTGTGTTTTGTAATGCTCACTGAGTTAGCTGTAGGCCGCAGTGAGACCTCTGAAGTAGTTCTGCATTTGTGTCTATGGTAACAGCACAGGTGTTTCTTGCATGCTGAGGGGAAAACTGCCTGGAGTGATGACCTTTTGTGAACTGTGTATGTAAATGGCTGATATCATCACAGTAGAGTAGAGGGTGAAAATATCACACTGCAGTGGATGATACACTGTTTTATCTCACTCATTTACCACTCACCCCATTGTATATGTGTGTATATATATATATATATGTATATATATATGTATGTATTAATATTTATATATATATATCTATATATAGATATATATATATATATAATATATATATAACTTAAAAACTCAGTTAATGCACCAGTGTGGAAATTCAACATTAGGGTAACCAATCCTACCACCCCACGCCAGACCCTCCACACACCAACAGGTGTTGGGGTGTGCATTGGGGTCATCGGCCTAACTCTCACCCCATTCCATGTGTAAACAAGCTGAGGTTGTACAGTGTAGGAGAATGGGGTGAGAGTTATGCTTGATGACCCCAACACACACCCTGATGTCTGTTGGTGTGTGGAGGGTGGGGATGGGGCATGAGGTGGTAGGGTTGGTAACCCTAACGTCAAATTTCCACACTTTTGTCAGTGTGGAATCAACCCTAACTGGTGCATTAACAGAGTTTTTTTGCAATGAATTTCCTTCTTTTTGAGAAAGTGAAATGTTACTCATATGGAATCCATAGGTGGGAGTGCAGGCCCTCTGTGCCCTGCACTCTCACCCATTCATAAGTATGTCCTCAGGTTTGCAAAATGGTATCCATACAAGGAGCATGGGCCCTCCGGTCCCTGTGCTCCCACTCACCAATAAGTATGCCCTCATGTTTCCAAAATGTTATCCTTAGATGAAAGCATGGGACCTCCAGGCCCTACACTCCCACCCACCAATTACTACATCCTCAGGTTTGCAAAATGGTATCCATAGATGAGATTGTGGGCCTCCAGGCCCTCCACTCCCACCCACCCATAACTGCATCATCAGGTTTGCAAAATGGTATCCATAGATGGGAGTACAGCTCCTTGGGGCCTCCCACTCCCACCCACCCATAAATATGTCCTGAGGTTTGCAAAATGTTATACATAGATGGAAGCATGGACCCTCTGGGCCCTGTGCTCCTACTCACCCACAACTATGTCATTAGGCTTGCAAAATGGTATCCATTAAAGGGAGCACTGGCCCTCTTGGCCCTGCATACCCACTCACCCATGAGTGTAGAAGCATAGTGTAGGAGTGCCCAGTGCTTCCAGTTTAGCATAAATAGTATGCATAGGTGGCAGTTCAGGCCCTCTAGGCCCTGCACTCCCACCTATACACAAGTACAGACAAATAGTGCAGGCCTAGAGGCATTCCATGCAACCCTCATAATATTTATTTGGCAATATTTCAGTAACCATAGTAATTGCAGAAAAAAATCTTTCACAGTTGTATTCATGATCTAGCCACCTCCACACATGCTTAGTAAACCTAAAGATGTACTTAGCAAAAGTACACCTAAAGTTGCAGTAAGCTGCACTTAGTGAAAAATATGTATATCAAACCATGTTTGAGATATAAGCACCGAAAGGCGCCGTGGCCGCCACAATGTAATCCTATGGGAAAATTACAACTTCAGAGTGCTGTAACTCTGCAACTTATTTAATGTTTCTCAGCAAACCAGCAAAAAGCACATCTGTGTTGCAAGGGCTTGCCAACCCACAAATTTTGGCCCCAAACTCCAGATCGTGTAGGGCAGTGAGGTGGCAAAGAAACCATGCTTTTGGTGGAAGCTACAATGTTAGCCTATGGGAAAAATATGCAACGTCAGAGTGCTGTAACTATTTAACTAATGTAAATGTTTCCACCAAACCACCAAAAGGCACATCTATGGTGCAAGGGTTTGCCATCCTGCAACTTTTAGCCCAAAAGTTCAAACAATGTAGTGGCAGTGAAGTGACAAAGAAACCATGATTTTGGGGAGAGTACTATCGTAAATTGCAAAAGTTTTGCCAATTGCTAAAGTACTTTGCTACACTTTTGCAAATTTGCGAAAGTGTTGTGCTTTTATCTGCAACAGTATAAATGGCCTGATAAAAAAATATATATATTTCTGGGTGTTATTTTAAAATTCTGATGCATTCATGCTGTTCCTAGGACCTGGTTTAGGTAAACACAACAGTTGATGTTTACCTAGCGGTGCTAGTTTTTAAACTGTAATGTTTTTTCTTCACCACTAACAAGATGGCAGCAGCATGACACTACTGAGGGTATCTGTGACAGAAAAAGATGCTTTCTTGACAGTAGCACTTGCTTTCATACGGAACATATTTTTTTTTCCATAGAATACAATGGGGAACTTTAAACTTTAATAACTTCTGAATGGATTAATATGTTTTCACCAAACCTTCAAAAGGCTTTTCCCTTACCCAATCACCATATACCTTGAACATTTCAGACCAGATGGACAAACAATTCAGACTCTAGAGACAAGCAAAGAATTTACAAATTTTGATGATTTTTTACACTTTTCAATGCTCTGCAGCTCCACAACTATAGATCTGACCAGAACAACAATTTCCAGATCCAGTGATCTATGGTACAACAACATGCATGCCAAATGTTAGGTGAATCGGACAAACAGTTGCAAAGCTATATAAGTGTAAAGTTTTGGCTTTAACATAGAAGTGGCCATGCAACCTATATATATTCATTGCAAAAAAACTCTGTTAATGCATCAGTTAGGGTTCCTAGCACAGTGGTAAAAGTTTGGAAATGTGATGTTTGGGTTCAAAACCCTAACTCTGCATTCTCCCCCCCAACACACACACACACATGCAAGCAGGAAAAGGGCCAAGGCAACACAACCAATCAGAGACAACCAGCATCAGGTAACAGAAGTAACATACAACTCTCTAAATGTACTACAAGACACATCCATCATCATAGTCCACCAACTGTATGAGTTCTGCTGCCATCTGAGTGCCTTGATGGTACACATGCATGCTGGCAACCATGGGTGATGGCCCACAGTGAGCATTTTACAAACATCAATAACAAGATTTAAGCAGATGCCTATATTTCAATAGTTAACAAGTAATGAAACACACAGTATGTTATCCAGAGATAGCTATATTGGAAATGAGAGTTTGGATAACTCTACCAACAGTCATTGGATGTTTACATTTTTTTTCCTGATAGACTAAGTCAGTCCTAATAACAAATGGTAGTAATAATAAAAGTTATTTTTTGTAGTATAGTTTACAAGTAACATGTGAAAGCAACAGTTGTAACATCCACAGCTAACCATAACTTGCTGCTAATGAGTATTTCCAGGTAACGCAGCAGTATAACATGTGATTGTGCCAGTTTCATACCTGACCAGTATCTGAAAAGTACTACGTATGTGTCAGCTCTATCTTTCCTGCTACCACATGCCTTTGTTGTAGCAGCGATACCTGCAGTGAGCCAATTTGAAAATTTGTACAGACTAAGTTTCAATGTATGAAGAAGATATGCCAGCAATAATGTGTCATCATACTGTGCTGGCAGTATAGCGTTGATGATACTGTATTTGTTTTTTCATTACATAGTGTTACAGTATGAGAAATGAGTACGGTGTTGTGATTATTGTGCTTACATATGTGACGGACTTATATAGTGTCTTACAATCTTGCATGTGTCTTGCTTGTGTGTGTGTGGGGGGTTGGGGTTGGGGGGAAGGCAGAGTTAGGGTTTTGAACCCTAACATCATATTTCCTAACTTTTTTCACTGTGTTATGAACCCTAACTGATGCATTAAAGGAGTTTTTTGCAATGAATTTCCCTTCTTTTTGAGAAAGTGTAGTGTAACTGGTATGTGTATGAGGGAGTGCGGGCCCTCCGGGCCCTGCACTCCCTTCACATTGTCCATTTTTTGCATAATGGTATATGTATGTGGGAGTGCTGGCCCTCTGGGCCTTGCGCTCCCAATTACACATAACTACAGAGCCATACAGCAGCTCTATAGGGCAAGGAACCCTTATAACACTAATGTGCAAATATCTCAGCAACCATAGCAGCTACAAAAAAAATTCAAGTGTCATTGCAGTTATTTTTTTTATTTAATATATTTTATTAGTTTTTTATCAGATGAAAGAACATACATGTGGTACAGACCATAGTATCTAAACAGGGATACATAGACAAATGACCTGGACAAAACAAAACAATTACTACATTCTACCCCCTCCACTCTCCTCCTTTCTAATCAGCTACCCTCCTGACCATCTCTCCCACCCACTCCCCCCATAGACCCATGCCAAAACTAAAGAAATTGATACAAGTATAGGAGAAAAAATCCAGGATTTCTTTATGGTTTCCATAAATACAATAGTGTATAAAGGGTCTCCCATGTCTTCTTATAGACATGGGGTCTATTGTACATGTGGGCTATATGCTTTTCCAATTGGAGAGCCAGGAGTGTTTCCCGGTACCCTTCTAGGACAGTCAGGGTGAGGTATCTTTCCAGTGCCTCAACATAGTCAATTTCACTGTGGCAGATATCAAAGCTAAATGTGCTTTCCTTGTTCTAGGAGTACTGTGGGGAAAAACATTTATAAGACAGCTCTGGGTTGTGAATAGGGATTCAAGGCCCAACAAGGGATCAAGCACCTGTTTAATTGAGGCCCAGAATTCTTGGGTCTTTGGGCAATGCCACAATAAGTGGATCAAAGTGCAGTTGGCTTCACCACACCGGGAGCAGGTAGAGGATGAAAGATGGCCTATTTTATAAAGTTTGGTTGGGGAATAGTAAAGATTGTGCATTATATTAAATTGGATAAGTCTAAGTCTATCCTGCTATCCTGTTTAATAAATTGGCATATAAATTCCCAGACTTTTCCCCAATCATTTTCCTCGGTAGAGAGATTTAATTCTTGTACCCAGTAATAGCATATACCTTGAGGAAGATGGGAGTCCAAGGAGTGTACAATCTTGTATGCCTTGGAGATTACATGCCAATTGCCTCTAATAAAGAGGAGAGAGTTTCATGAGGAGGGAAGGGCCATGGCTTCTTACTTAGGAAAGAAAGGATGGCCTCTCTGACTTGTAAAAATTTAAATAGGTCTTTGTCTGGGAAGTTAAGTTGAGCTTGGAGCAGGGAGAAGGGAACTATAATGTCACCTTCTAGAAATTTGGATACAGTACAGCCCTTTAAGGGAGACCAAAAAGCTATCAGTATGGGACCCTTGTTTATCTGGAATTGTGGGTTATTTAAGATGGGCTGGTCACCTGATCTCTGCCAGTTTCTCGAGAGGTAAGTTTGGATTTGGGAGAGGACTCTAATTGACCATCTCACTGGGGATTTTTTTAGAGCCTTAGGAATTTGAGCGAGAGTGGAGTAGATCAGGGACAAAAGGGAATACTGATTTTCATTCACCAGAGCCCTTTCCATGTCCAGCCATAAGGGAGTGTATTCCTTATCTCCACAAGTAGATGGATTTAAAATCCATAGTGCCAGCCTGCTAACATGGCAAGCACCATAATAAAGGGAAAAGGAAGGGAGTGTGAGACCACCTTTGCATTTCAGAACAGCAAGATTGTGGTAGGCCCTACAAATTCCCTTCTTTTTCCAAAGAAAGATGTGAAGGATTTTCTGGAGGTTAGTGAACCACTTCTTAGGGAAATGGATGCCTAACATGTTCACTGGGTACAGGAGTCGGGGGAGTATATTCATTTTAATAATGTTAATATATCCCCACATGGAAGTAGGGATACATTCCCATCTTTTAAGGTCTTGCTGTATAGTTTGGAGCAGCTTGGTAACATTTTCTTTAACCATAGTTGGGAGATTTCTGCATATCTTTATCCCCAAATATGTTAGTGAGGTAGGTTCCCAAGCTAGTCCTGTGTTACTGACATCTGCTCAAACAGCGTGAGGATTTAGAGGGAATATCTTTGATTTAGAGAGATTAAGTTTGTAAAATGAAATTATTGAGAAATCATGAATTTCTTTAAGAAGTATGGGAATGGTAATCTGTGGGGTTTCCAAGTGGAGTAGCAAGTCATCCGCGTAGGCTGAAAGGGAATAGCACTTGTCTGCCACTTGGCTGCCCATTAAAGAGGGCAGATTAATTAACTTCTGAGTAAGAGGCTCTAAATAAATATTGAATGACAACGGGGAAAGCGAGCATCCTTGTCAGGTACCACGCTGGAAAGGAAAAGAGTCAGACAGGCAGCCATTGCACCATATGCATGCTGTAGTTGCACTGTATAAAATTTGTACCCATTTAATAAAATCTAAAGAAAAAGCAAATTGGCGAAGGGATTCAAAAAGAAATTCCCAGGAAACATGATCAAAAGCTATTTCGGCATCTAATGACATTAGTGCCGCGGGATGATCAGAGTCTTTGGCTGTTGTAATAAGATAAAGTAATTTTCTCATGTGGTCACTGGAGAGGTGGCCAGCTATAAAACCAACCTGCTCTGGGCTCATAATTTCTCCCAACACCGGAGAAAGACGATTCGCTACAATTTTAGCTAACATTTTTATATCAGTGTTCAGCAGTGAGATGGGACAATAATTTTCCAGAAATTGGGTGTCTCTCCCAGTTTTGGAAGAAGAGTAATTAGGGTTTCTAGAAAGGTCAAGTCTGTCATCCCATCATCAAACCAAGAGTTAAAAACGTCTACAAGGAATGGGGCCAACTGTGCACGGTATGATTTGTATAGGTTATTGGAAAAACTGTCTGGACCAGGGGCTTTATCCAGTGGTAATTGCTTAATTGCTTGCTGTACTTCGCATAGAGGGATACAGGTACCCAAGACAGCTGCAGATGCTGCAGATATTTTGGGAAGATTGGCTGACTCTATGTAAGTGGATATCGTTTGGGAAAAGGAATTATATTCAATTTGATCTTCGTATAAATCTTGGTAAAAAGACCTGAAAGCTGAGACAATTTCCCTGGAATCTGTGAGCACCTCCCCACCATGTGTGGGTTGAAGGCTACAAATGTATCTACTGGTTTCCATCTGCTGCATCCTGAGGGCTAAAAGTTTGCCCGCCTTTTCCCCAGATTCAAGATATTTGAGTTTAGCATTCTACAAGGCTAGTTCTGACTTTTGAGCCAATATTTCAAAATATTGAGATTGAAGACAGTGTAATTTGGCCCAAGTTGAGTCATTAGATGAATGATTTAGGGAGCGCTCCAAATAATCGATGTCCAAAAGTAGGTAGGAGAGGTGCTCATGTGCCTTGCGGGCTCTTGTCGCAGCCAGACAAATAAGTTCACCCCATAAGGAACATTTAAGGACTGCCCAAACTATGTTGAGCTTATTCACTGTGCCCTGATTCTGTTCTATGAAAAGGAGAATAGACACTTTTACAAGTTTGAGTACTGGGGGGGGGGAACTTGAGGAGTTGATATTTAAATGCCAAATGGAGTCATGTTTAATGCTGGGTCCAAGCAGATAGGCCAAGCAGACAGGAGAGTGATCAGATATCACTCTCGCTTGCATGGTAGCAGCCAGGATTCCATGTAAACCAAATGCACTGATGAGAAAATAATAAATTCGGGAAAGTATATGGTGTGCGGGAGAATAATAAGTATATTGCCTTTCTGCAGGATGCAGAACACGCCAGACATCTATGGTTCCAGTGCCCTTCATGAGATCTTTTAATGCTTGTTGGGCAGGGGTTAGTCCTAATCTTCTACTATCTGATCTGTCGAGGTCAGTTTGAGGCACTCTATTCCAATCTCCTCCTAGAAATGTTAGTTTTGGATAGTCTGAGATAAGTATTGACAGTTGAGAGAAGAAGTGGGGAGAATCTATATTTGGTTCATATATCGAGCTTAATAAAATGGGTTGGGATTCTAATTTGCCATGAAGAATAATATAACGCCCTTCTGGGTCATAACATAACATGCCTGAACCAAAGAAAAAGGAACAGTTTTAGCAATGAGTATTGCAACGCCTTCTTTCTGTGAGGAGGATCCAGAACCGTATAGCTGTCCCACCCAATTCGTTTGGAGGAGTTTTATGTCCTCTCTATGGAGGTGTGTCTCTTGTAAACATACTATGCTGGCCTTAAGGAGTTGGAGGTGGCAAATTATTATTTGCCTCACGTTTTTATTTTGAGCTCCTTTTACATTCCAGCTAATGAGGTTATAAGACCCCCCCATTTAGTCGATATTCTGAGCAATTTTATAGAGTAGGTGAAAGGGTATTTCATAGTCTCCTATACTAGCCCACATGCTGCATTGAAAGATTATAATGTGGCGCAGATCTCCCCTCCTATCCCCAATATTATATAAACAGCAGGTCCATATAGTCGTCCTATCAGTCTGTTTCCCACCCCCTTCCCCAAACCCTTAACAAAGCCCCAAACAGAAAAAGTGTTGCTAAACACATATCTATACTAAACTAATCTACCCCCAGTTCTAAATAACTGCTTCACCAATTATTCACCGTCAGGCAATGTTTTCCAAAACTAACCAGAGAAAAACAGCTGTAATAACCTCATACCCCCGCAAAGCAACTTGATGTTGTAAAAGCTTGGGAAAATTATACTAAGTGATAAAGCAATTTTTACCAACAAATATACATAAGTAGTAAAACAATTGTCTCTGATATATAATCCTGTACTCAAGTATAAAAAAAAGACAGTAATTTCCCAAGCAGTTAAGGTGTGAGACTTGTGATCACATGAAAAGTATGTGGGAGAACTGGTTTGATCAAAAGTAGGAGTTGAGAGCACATTTATGTTATGTGCTACTTTGCTTTTTAAGAAAAGAAAACAAGTGCGCTATCGATCGTTGATACTCCCAAGCCCTAGCGATTCAAATTAACCGTACTAATGGCAGCTCTGAAAAGGGACTATAAAAGGTCCAGAAGGATACCAAAGCAAAATTCCAGCCATTGCTCAAGGTAGATCTTGACTCGGATCACTAACCAGACTGTGTTTCCACAGCATCGACAATAAAACAAGGCAGTTCAGCAACAGAAAAAAAAGTCCAGAATGTTTGTAATAGGAGTAGCTTGCTCACGTTAACTCAGGGCATCCACGTTTGTGGTGATTGGTATTCACAGCGAAATGAACTCAGTGACTATTCCTCAGCATTTCACCTGAAGAGAACGGGGAACAGAGAACAAAGTTCAGTTGCTGCTTGTTCAGGAGAGTTGAAAGGTATCCACTTGTCTTCGTGTTTGATTTGTAGGATTGCAGGGTATTGTACTCTGAAGGGCTTACCAGCTGCGATCAGCTTGGAGACCAGGGGGTGAAGCTCTTGCCTCCTGGCTCTGACTGACTGGGTTAAGTCCTGAGCAAGTCATATCTTGTGGCCTTCCCATAGCAGAGTCTGGATTTCCTTGGTTTTCATAATGATATGCTGCTTATCCTGGAAGTTGAGAAGTTCAAAAATAATAGGCTTAGGGGGTGCACCCGCTGGAGAGGGAGGGCACAATGAGCGATGTGCTCTCTCTATGCCATATGAATCTCCATTCAGGGATGGCCCAGCTATTTTATTGCAGAATTTTTGGAGAAAAACAATTGGGCTCTTCTGCATTCTCTGGCTGGCCCAGGATCAGGAGATTGTTGCACCAGCTGCAACCTTCTAAGTCTTCTAGTTTTTCTTCTAATTTTTTAATCTGGTGCCGCATAGTAGTGGAATCTTGCTCTGCTCTCCCTTGCCACTTCTGCATAGAGGAAATTCAGGCTTCAGAGTCATTGACTCTTGTTGCAAGTGAGGCCATAGAGGTGTGGAGCTGTTGGAGATCTATGGAAATGCCCGAAATAGTCTCCTGCAGTGGCTGCATTATTTCCAGAAATTGGTCTTCAGTAAGGGCTGCAGCAGTAAGCGTATTTCGAGGTGGGGGTACAGCCTGTTGTTTAGGCCACTTCGCACCCTTGTCCTTCCCTGGTGTAGTGGGAGGAGAATGAATAAGGAGCATTTTTTTATACCTACTTCCATATTCTGAGTCCTTCATCGCAGGCTGTAGCGTCTCCTGTAACCCTGGTATAAACTGTAGTACACTGAAGTGCTCGCTAAGTATATTATTTATGCGGTTTGTTTATGAGAGGGGTCAGAAGCGAGAGAGATGACCTGCCTTCCCTTAGCCAGTCATCACATAACCTCATGTCATTGTAATTATGATAGCAAGACCTCCACATGAGACAGGATGGCCAAAGCTGTATCTGGCATAGATTACAAGATACGGGCACTGAAAAGTCACCTCTGAAATCCTTGTGACACTAATTTGCCAATATCTCCATAACCGTAGCAAGTAGGAAAATAATTCCACTGCTGGTGTAATCTATGATTTCAAAACTTGTTTGTGCAGCTACAGGAAGTGAAAAATCCACATCTCACTTTGTTTTCAAGATACGGGGCCGAAAAGCATCACAGATGCCGCAATGTGATCTTATGGGAACTTTCTCAACTTCGGGACACTGTAACTTTGGGCCAGTTGAATGTTTTGGCACCAAACCACAAAAAGGCACATCTGTGGGACCAGGGCTTGCCACCCTGCAAATTTCAGCCTAAAATCCCCAACCATTTTGTTGCAGGGTGATGGCAAACATTTGTAGTTTTTTAACAAAATACTTCTGCAAATTGTGAAGGTTTTGCAAAAAACAGCACAGAACTTTCACATTTGCTGAAGTGTCACAGCAGTTTCTTTCACAATTTGTGAATGTACAGGGGCACCAATTTTTAAAAATGAGGGTTTTACCCCCCAAAAAAGATAGGGCTGGCATCCTCACCACCCAACTAGGTAAACACAACAGTTAGTGTTTACCTAGGGGGTCCCAAATTTAAATGCCAGGCATTTTTTTTTCTCTCACTAACTGAAAACAAGACGGCCACAGCATGAAAGTAAAAGGGCCATTTGTGAAAGTAATATGTACTGGCAACAGCTTTCGGGAGACATATATTTTTTCCCATTGCCTAGAATGGGAAACTTGTTTTTTTTTTATAACTTTCGAATGGTTTAATATTTTTTCACCAAATCTTCGAAAGGCACATCAATAACCCAGACTGCATCTTCCTTGAAGATTTCAGATCAAAAGGACAAATCATACAGGCTGTGGGCACGAGCAAAGAAACATGAAAAAAGTCTGTTTTTTACATTTTGTGGCATTCTGCAGTTCTGCAACTGTACATCTGACCATAATGCAACTTGCCAGATCTAGAGACCTACGGTACCAGACCGCACATGCAAAATTTCAAGCAAATATGTTGTATGGTGGTAAAGTTATTAAGATGCAAAATTTGAGGTTTAACATTAAAGTGCTTACTGAACCCTAACTATACTGGCGCTACCATGCCCATATAAAAAAATATATATATATATATATATATATATACAGTATATATATATATATATATATATGTATGTAATAGATAACCCACTCTTAGGTGTGCAGTCACGCTCTGATATCGCATGACTTGGTGTGCGTTGTTACACCTGAAGCCGCAGGCTGAGTGCATCAACTCCCTACGGCGTCCATATATCAGAGGAGTGACAGCACACCTAAGAGTGGGAGTTATCTATCTTTATAAATGCAAAATTATTTTGAGGGGGTAAAAGTGCAGGTGTGTCACTGTCTCGATATACGCATGGTCATGCGATGTGTTTTATAACAATCAGAACACTGGATTTAGATTTGTTGGATTTGTCCATTTTATAAATATATATATATATATATATATATATATATATATATACGCACAGAGGTTCTTTGTCTTTAAATCATTTTTTATTTTAATGGGTTCACCACAAAATAACCCAGACAGACTGTCTTAGGGTAGCTGGTTCATTCCACTGGAGTGTCAAACAGCCGAGGCATACTGATGAGTCCTGGTAAGACAAAACACGTGTCTATGTCATCTGTTAGCACCCTTTGCAAACTGTGTGAGAGGCCTTTCGGCACCATGCAATTCTGCTTGAAGTTAAACCAGCATAACATTCTGTGGTGATTTGCATATGCAGCCCATGATGCTTTGCATTGTGTGGGCATGTGTGATTTTGTATTTTCTTGAAACTTGGCTTCCCAGCCAAATGCCCTTTGGGGTAACCCTTGCCTCAGTGTTTGCGCACAGAGGTTCTTTGTCTTTTAAATCATTTTTTATTTTAATGGGTTCACCACAACATAACCCAGACAGACCGTCTTAGGGATCTGGTTCTTTCCACTGGGGTGTCAAACAGACGAGGCATACTGATGAGTCCTGGTAGGAGGAAACATGTGTCTATGTCATCTGTTAGCACCCTTTGCAAACTGAGTGAGAGGCCTTTCAGCACCATGCAATTCTGCTTGAAGTTGAACCAGCATAACATTCTGTGGTGATTTGCATATGCAGCCCATGATGCTTTGCATTGTGTGGGCATGTGTGATTTTTTTGTATTTTATATATATATATATATATATATATATATATATATATATATATATATATGTATATATCCATATTAAAGGGCTGAACTGCAAAGATGTGATAAAATGATTTTAAATATGATTGTTAAATTATAGGAAAGCTTCATTGGCACCACACTTATTTTAGCAGGAGACCTGAATGTGAGTGTGCATATCAAACAAAAATTAGAGTCCTATAATTGGACACTGGATGATTAATACCCTGAGTATTCCCTTAAAGAGCTAGTATACTGCCTGGAATTAATTGTAACTTTCAGATGTAGGCAGCTATCACTTCTTATATCTCAAGTATTTTTTTCTTTTCTGTTTGGTAATTGGAAGATTTTCAACCTGAGAGTAATAGGGGGTGATGTGTGGAGCAGCACTCTGTCTGGAGGCTAAACAAAATCAGTTCTGTTCCTTCCACTACATCAACACTGAGATCCCACTGACTGCAGCTTCACCAGTAACCAAGGAGCACCATTTTTCACTGCCAGATTATTTACTTTCACAGGAGGCAGCAGGGACTGGCTCTTCTTGGTTATTAGTGATGTCATAGTTTCCTGCATTTTGATTGGTAACTTGTGAAAGTCACTGCTCAAACTGCAAGGATTCTGGTGCCTCAAGGTGTTGGTCACATTTTTGATGATGCAGTGGGAGGAACAGAATTGACTTTTTTTAGCCTCCAGAGTGCTGCTCTACAAATCAGCCCAGTACTGCCACGTGGAAAATCTTCTAATTAGCAAACAGAGAATAAAAAAAAATACTTCAGATATTGGACGTGATAACTGATGGTATCCTGTGATAATAGTGACTGAATATTGGCGACCATCAAAATGAAGATTCATATTCGGCGCTATTATCTTGGGTGGCCCACAAGGGTAGCGACACACTGTTACCACGAGAGTAGAGGAGGATGACCAGAAAGGGAGGATAGCGAGGGGAAGGGGAGGGACAGGGAAGAGGGTTATTGTGCTGTAGTGAGCCTGCTGCCACTGAGTCAGCCATGTGGTGTGGTGTGGTGATGAGGAAGGCTAGCTCTAGTACAGCAGGTACTGGGTTCAGGGCTGGGGACTGGGAGAGTAGGAATTTTGCCACTGCCTGAGGGACTTAATTTTTTTTTAAATGCGGACTCCCTGACATGCATCCCCTGGAGTTAAGAATTTAAAATCAAGGGAGTGTGGGGGCAAAGCCCCCTGTGAGGGGGGTCATGGGGCACAAAAATGCTTATTTTTTTGCGAGATGTTGGGTCGCCAGCAAAGTGTATATCGCCAATTTGCTTTTTGGTGATGTACACTCACCATAATAGCTATTGCTGTTTTGCCTTTGCTTTTATGACATAGAACCATAGCTGACTGCATCTGAAAAATACTATTAATTCCAGGCAGTACACTAGCTGTTTAAGGAACTCCAAAGATTTAAAGCACAGTGAAAGGGGGGTATTTTTTATTGGAAATTGCCATGAAGCAAAACCTAAGGCCACTTAATGATAGGGATAATAGAGATAAATGTGGTGAAATCAGTTTCCTAATTGAACAGGGAGGAAGTGCTGTTGATGTGTGTTTAACTGATATTTACTCATTGAAGATGGTGGAGGAGTTTATGGTTTTAGAATGGTGGGAGAGTGACCACCTTCCCCTTTTGATAGCATTGAACTGCACCACCAGTGAATTCAAAGACTATTCTAAGTTTACAGCTCAGCCTATATCTCACATTATGGAAGACAACATGATTGCCTGTAATGCGAGGAAAGTTAAATGGTCAGAAATTATGAATAACTAGCTGACAGTTTTATTATACACTAAAAGTATGGATGAGCTTAAAGGAATTTTTCTTTTAAATTACTCCAAAGGAGATGGCTTGTTTGTCATATTTGGAAGTATGACAGATTTTATTAATGTAGCATTGCGCAGAGGAAATGCAGAGACATATTCAGTGAGACACTCCAAAAGAAGAGCAGTATTGTTTGTCAAGGGACTGTGTATGTCTAAAGAAAGATGCATGCAGATTAGGAAACAAGCAGGAACAGTGGGTCAAACAAAGGAAGAATAGCTGACATAAATGTAAAGAAAGAATATAAAAAAGCAAGAGATAAGAAAATCAATGTATAAAATAGAACTTTTGGGGAATTTTCAAGAAGCAATTAATAATATTAAACAAAAAGATATCAAAGTATTCTAGAGCATGGTGGCTAATGGACGGGGGAACAACAGAATGTGTACATACAGCAATCCCAGCTTCTAAATGGCTTAAACATTTTAAGAGCTATTAGTTGGGACTAATTTTGGCCAACCTTTGCATCCCATCAGACTAAATAATATGTGTTTTCTACAATTCTCTGTATCTGGCAATTCGATATCACCTTACGTGCTTTTTGTTATGGCTGAAATTTATAAACTTTAATTATATTATTTGACAGGTGATGGTACAATTTGTGAAACTTTACTAGACATATTGTGTATGTGCAGAGTATGAGAGGACAACTCCTTTTTTGCCATTATTGACTTTGTTCTAAATTCAGGTATTTTTTCCCTTTAGAACTCTAGAGATTATGGGCTGCAGTACTCTGGTGGGGGTGTAGGTAGCCCGACCCAAATCCAGATGAGTCCCATTTACTTCTGCCAGCTGGCAGGATTAATAAAGACCTGGTCTTCTCAGACCCCTCTTCTTGTCTACAAATGCATACCTCTATAATTCCTTACCACTGAATCACATAATCTGATTTATTATAATTAAGAGACTTTTATGAACTTTTTTCCCCTGCCATGAAATTCTAACAGAAAGTGGACTTGTATTTATGTTTTATTGATATTCAATATTTGTACTGCTTATAGTGATCCATAATGTTTGCGCTGTTTATAATGACTTACTGTTGATCAATAAACTTGAAACCTGAACCTAAACATTTTAAGGGGTTCTGTGAGCAGGCCTTAAAGACTAGCAGTGCTGGTATAAATGGACTGTCATCTGAACCTCATTATGTATTGGAGAATGTTAACCCATTGGATTTAAAAGAAGTGATGTTAGCTCAAAGAAATAATAAAGCTCCAGGTTTAGATGGGCTTCCATCAAGTCTTCCAGTCCAATGTGAACTGATGGATGCAGATTTTTGGCAAAACTTTATACTGTAAAAAATAACAGTCTTAAGATCCCTGAAAGATAGAAGACAGGGATAATAGTGCCCCTTTTCAAGAAAGGTTATAGAGAGTCACCAACTTGTTATAGGCCCATATATTTGCTGTGTGCGCCCCTCAAGATGTACAATTCAGTATATTGATTAAAAAATAGAGACATGATTGAATGAGAAAATTTTACTTTCAGTGAATCAGTTGTTCTTTTGTTACACAATGCTTTGAAAAAGTTGATTAAATGTTTACAGTTCAATTGTTTTGTCCATAAATAAGTATTTGTTAAAGGAGAAGTACACCCTCATATCTAGAAATTATTTGTTTCCTCATCAACAGACAACTCTCTTCATGTAACTGTTGGGGATAAATGTTCTTGCTTTAGTTTGTTTTCACTGTTCACACCAGCCCCTGTAGCTAGCTTGGGGGTCTCCTTTTTCTGGTTGTTGAAATCTCATTGTGCTTGAGAGCTGCATTAGCATATGAGAAAATGATGTGTCAGCGCCATTTAGGCTCTACAGTATGCCTGTCTGCTTACTTAGAATTCAACAAAACAGTAGCAGCAAGGTGTGCAATACCACATTTAACTTCAATTAGCTTTACAAACTGTCTTAGATGTAATGCAACTTTTGTTTTCCTTTAAACTCTATTCAGCGTGTGTGCTTCTAGATAGTTTTTTCCAGTTATGTGTACTTTCAGCATAGAGATACATGGTGTAAATGGGTGCTGTGGCATCATGTTCTCATGTGCTAATGTAGCTCTCAGAGACAATTAGACATCCCCAGCAGCTACACAGAAAAAGTTATCTTGTTGACAAGTAAACAAATAACATTTACAACATATGAGGGTGAATTACTCCTTTAAAAAGAAAGAGTGCTATGCAGAATTTTTGAATATTAAATCAGCATTTGATTTTCTCAAGAGAGATACCTTATGGCACATACCTTATGAATTGGGAATAGACAGTAAATTATTATATATTCTTATAATGCTTCATAGAGAAACCAATGAAACAGAATTAATAAAGAGAGAGTAATGACTGTCTGATTTAACATAAACAGTGGTGTGAGACAGGGGTGACTATAGCCCCTGTCTATTTAATTTATGCATTGATACTGTTGTGAAGAAACTATATAAGATCAATTTATTTGATCCCTGTCTGTATGGTCTGAAATACCAGTCCTTCTATACACGGACGATATGGTCCTGGTATCCAACACACCTTTAGGAATAAAAAGAGAATAAGTAAAGTTTATGAGCATCTTTAACAGATGGGCCTGGAGCTAAATTACAATACATATAAAGTGATTGTGTTTAGTAGAAATATAAAGATTCCTCTGAAGTGGAGTAGATGAAACAACTTCATTGAAAAGACAGAAAACTATAAAAAACTTAGGTGGATCTGTCAATTGGTGCTTGGACTGGAAGGGCCATATTAAGGGATCTAAGTCTATAGCAGCTATGAATAATGACATAGGGTATCATCTATTTTGTTTACAGTTTCACTGGACATTTGTTTAGAGCTATGAAGAGATGCTTTAAGATCATGATACATAGAGGATAATGTATGGGCAGCGGTGTGTAACAACGCTATGTTTGCCTTCGAGTGGTTCTCTTGGCAACTATGTTAAACCTCGAGAATGAAGCTCGAGAGGTTTACAGGGTTGCCAAGGGAACCACGAGAAGGCAAACAGCATTGTTGCACACCGCTGACCATACATTGTCTTTTATAGTGTATGGTCAGTGGAGAAACAAAAAAATGATGCCAACGTTGGAAACAATAATCTACTACTACCACCTCCACCTCTACTTCCAGTGCAGCTTCCAACCGCATGGTAGCATTCTGACAGAGCTCTGTGACTCTCTCACCAGTTACCTGATAAACTTTTTAAACATAGGCATGTTCGGCTGTTATGGGGGCCATGGCAACAGCATCACGTGATGGTTCGAATTTTTTACACTATCGATGTGACGCTTCGTCGATAGTATAACAAGAGCGTGCCGTCACATCGATAGTGTAACAATGCTGTAAAAAGATGATTTTTGAGCCATAACAGCATTCTACCATATGTTATATGGCCATTTATTGTATGCAGTAGAAATGTGGTGGCACCACAACAATATAAACAAATTTGAAGTTGTGCAAAATAATTTTTAAGGGGAGCGTTGAGTCTCCCCAGAGACTTGTGGTGCTGTGATGGGAATAGAATCTGGTATATGGAGTATCAAATGTCAGATTTGTTTTTTGATTCTCTTTATCTCCTTTAGACACCTGGAACTCTCTCAGGCCATGACACATCTGCAACTCTACCATCTGCTGTGTCAACCACCAACCTCAAAGTCGTTATAGTGCACCTGCAGAGCCCCCCTGGATTAAGCCCCACTGGAGATCAAAGAGGTGGTGGTGGAGGTCCAGCATTGGGTGTGTGGCCAGTGTACATGAGGGCTGTTACCTATCCTGGGCCTAAGGCCCCCCTTATAGTAGTCCTCTGCTTCCTGTCCTCCCTCCCCCCGCGTGGGCATCCCTGACAACTATGGCACACGGCAACCCTGCTGGTGTCAGCTACACTGCTACATGTTGTCTGGGTTTCTTCAGCACCACCGATCACCACTGAGGGCTGTTGGAACTCTGGATGACTCTTGACCCTCCCCCCTGGAGAAGAGAGCAGCCCAGCGGGTGCTCAATCTACTCCCTCCCCTGTTGACCCCCAGCACCCGAACTCACTCCCGAACTCAGGTTGCCAGTATTGCGCGAGGTGAGGAGTCCAGCACCTCAACCCTCAACACCACCGGGCCAGCTCAAATATCAGATTATTAAGAGAATGTTAACTTACTGAACCACAATTGCTGGAATGAATAAGTGTCAATTACCAAAAATGTGTCTCCTTGAATATCTGAGGGTAGAGAGTATCTGGTTTTCCAGCCTTAATATTTTTCTTAAGAATATTGTGCTGGAAGATTTGAAATCTGCATAGGCCATGTGTTATCAAAAAGAGTACAGTAAGCCTGCTTTACAAAATGTACAAGATTCATCTACTCAGGATGACTTTGCAAAATTAACCCCTCTTGACTTTCTATAGTACAGATCCCTATTTACAGTTTTGTGACAAAGTCCAGCACAGAAAAGCATGTTATCTTTTTAAATTGATTATAATAAAGAAGATGTAATTTGGGATTTCAAACACTTTATTGCTAAACCAAAATAGAATTTGTCATTGTCCCATAAGTAATGAAGTAACTGTTAGCCATAGCTTATTAGAGTGTAAATTATTGATACCATAAGGGAAAGAATTACTTCAACACACAGCTGGACTAGAGCTAAGGGTATAGCAGTTACTCTGCAGGACAAGGGAGGTGGAAACACAAAGAATAAAATGAGGAACTGGGTATACATAGACCCCACAAAGAGAATAGGTCCCAGGGTATGATACAGGGTAATATGGGCAGACTAGATGGACCATCGGTCTTTTTCTACCATCATCATATATGTTGCTATGTTGATGACATATCCTGAAAAGTTAAAAATTATCTTGAATGTGCAAGTATAGTAACCCCTTACTATAGCAAATGCTTTCGGAGCCATGTCCATCGCTCATTATAGCTCCTTGTTCATTACAGCAAGGGAGGCTAATACAGGAAATGCAACTGGGGGGTTGCTAAATTTAAGTGTGCGTGCTAATACGAGACATGGTGCAGGGGGAGGTTTACTGAGCTGCATTGTAACAAGTAAATAAGTAAGTGCTTCAGGGATGGGATAATGTACAATGTGAGAAGGCTGATACAAACAAGCCACTACATTTGTCATTCACTAATACAGGACATACCGGGGGTGGGGTTGCTGAGTTAAGTGCTTCAGGGATAGGCTTATACTTTTTTTTGTGTGTGATTTTGTGCTTGGTTTAACTTTTTTCAAACTTTAACTAGCTTTGTGCACTTTATTCTTATGGTCCACTAGTGCAAACCAGTCAGTCTTTTTTCATTCCTAGGAATAAATTCAGTCATCTTCATCTGTTTGACTCTTTTAGCAGCAACCACATCCTTTGCAAATGAAACAGGTTGTCTAATATGGATAATCTTTATGGGGTCTACCTCTTGGCTTGAGAGCCATGCCAGCTCTGTCTTTAAGCCCTTAATAGCCTCTCTATCTGCCAGGGGTGACAGAGGCACTTCATGTTCTTCATCCTCTCCTTCCTCCTCTATTCATCACTCTATTGGTTGAGGACTGCAGAAATAAAGTCGGAGTTTGACAGCTGCTCATGAGTCTCCGCAATATTGTCTCCTATCAACTACTCCTTGATAGCGGCCTCCGAGTCAGTGGAATTAATCAGATTCAAGTCACTAGCCATCTGTGAAATTTCCCAGTACCATCTTTGCCATTTCATTGTCGCGGGTAATGTCTTCATCAAAAGCAGGACTTAGTGTTGCTAACCAACAGTGTGCTATGGTACTCAGTCACTTTTTCCCATGTTCCCCCAGCCAAGTTTGCCATTATTTTTAAAGTTAATGACTTTATGAAATCAGTGACCTGAGTTCCAGTACCAACGGCAATCAAGTCACACAGGAGCCACTTCCCATAATGTTTTTTGAATGTTGATATGATACCCCCATCTGGAGGCTGTATGGAAGAGGTGGTGCTCATAGGCAAAAAAATACTGTAATTTTGCCATCTCATGATTGCAATTCAGACTCAAGGGATGTGTGCTGGACATTGGTTGATTAGGAGTAGGGCTTTCAGCTGCATTTGTTTTATGGAGGAAGGAACAGACTGATGATATGAAACATTCAAAGAACCACCCACAGACATTCTCTGTCATCATCCAAACATTTCTGCTGTGACTATATTGTACAGGTAATGAAGTCAAATTGACATGATGGAAACAACAGGGGTTTTTAAACTTGTAAATGCTGACTGAGGGGCTAATTTTATGTGTGCCTGTGGTGTTACAGCAGAACAAGAGTGTCACATGATCTTTGCTGACCTTAAAACCTTTGCTGGCATTACTCTCAGCACAGCTGTCAAGTGTGACATTAGG
Source organism: Neoceratodus forsteri (assembly GCA_016271365.2). NCBI lineage: Eukaryota > Metazoa > Chordata > Ceratodontiformes > Ceratodontidae > Neoceratodus > Neoceratodus forsteri. The sequence continues at coordinate 622,113,024 of JADMNL010000023.1, read as the reverse complement.
CAGGCACCACCAGTATAAGCCCATTATGTCCATGTTATAAACATGTTCTGGATGGTAACCACCATCTACCAAAACCTGCTTTAATTTTGGTAGAAACTCCATGGCAGTGGCATCATCACAGGAGCATTGCTCTCCTGTAACACACTCTCTGTGAAAGCTGTGTCATCGTTGGAACTGCCAGAGCCATCCAGTGGAGGATTTAAACTTGGAATCCTCAACATAAATCTCCCTTACAAACTGCGTCACCTTCTCTCTGACTATTGTGCCAGAAACAGGAATCCCACTAGCCCACTACTGGACAAACCACAACTGTGTGGCTTTGTCAACTTCTGACTTGTTGGCTCATCTTAGCTTCTTTCACTTCAGTGCATCTGATTCGGCAGCTTCTCGTACAAAATCCCGAAGTGCACTCTCCTGTTTCTGCCAAGTGCACATTGTAGATTTACTATAGCTGATCTCAGAGGCAATTTTCCAGAGATGTTCTGCTGTCTTAAGCCCATCAAGAACTGCTTGCTTAGTCTCCACAGAGTAAACAGAATGCTTCATGTTGCCATTGGGAGACCTGTCAAATGATGTCACTTTATAGTGCCAAAACAGTTTACTGTGAGACTGGAAAGGGACCATTCACTACAGCCAAGAATTCACTATAGCAATGTTTGTTATAGCAGTGGATTACTGTATTAATGCATGAAGCACTTGAGCATTTCATTATTTGTTAAATGTGTGAAAATATTCAAAATATTTGGATGTTTGTAGCATGGCTGCAATTGCAGGTGTACAGTCAAGATTTGGCATGCATACTAGTGTAAAATTCGGCATACATTCCAAATGTTAATGTAAAATTTGACATGCTTATCTAATGGTGAGCGAATGCAACAAGACAATAAGTAGGTCCAGTGGGATGTTGGGGTGCATAGGGAGGGGTGTCACCAGCAGAATGAGGGAGGTAGTGTAGTCACTGTATAGACCGTTGGTTAACCCCACCTCAAGGAACATGTCCAGTTCTGGAGACCACATCTCAGAAATGACATAGACAGTGTGGAGACTATACACAGAAAGACAACTAAAATGGTGCAGGGGTGGAGACTTAGTGATCTAAATATGTATGTCATAGAAGAAAGGAGGGAGCGAGGGACATGATAGAGACCTATAAATACCTCATGGGGCTGAACAAGTCGCAGGACTACTGTTTACAAATGTTAGAAATATATTTTGGTATCTGGGATGTTAAAAAGTTATCAGGTGGCACTATACAGAAGCAATGCTGCATATTCATGTGCTTCACAAGTCCTTTAGTTAGCAAGTGCTAGTGGTTAGCTTGCATACTGCGAGAAGACAGGTTAGTGCACGTTGATGTCCATGATTATTTTTCACGGTTTTTCACTGAAGATACTTACATGATGGTTGGCATAGCTATACTTTTACAATGGAGCCTCTTATGAATGTTACCTTATTGCCACTCTACCCTGTCTTTCTCTTCATCCAGTATAACTGCAGAGTAGGTGCATGCTCCAGGAGGGGCCTGGGTGCTCTATAAATTATCTGCAAACAGGAACAAAGAGGCAGGCATTCCAGCAGCTATTTGCCATTATTCATTTTATCCTTGTGTCATAAAAATCTGAAAGTACAAATGCTCAAACATTTGGACATAGAAACATTGACTTTGACAGCAGATAAGAACCACTTGGCCCACCCAGTCTGCCCATTTCCCTACCTACTGGATAAGCTGCAGATTCTAGTTAATCAACAGCCTACTTCCTGCCACCCCCCACTACAATTGTCTTGTGTCTGTCCCATGCATGTTTGAATTCCCCCACTGTTTTATCCCCAACAACCTCCCCAGGAAGGCAGTTCCACGCATCCACCACTCTGTCTGTGAAAAAAAAAATTCCTCACATTACCCGTGAGCCGTCCCCCATCTTTAAATTGTGCCCTTGTTCTTACACATCTCTTTTTCTGAAAGATGCTACCCTCCTGGACTTTGTTGATGCCCTTGAGGTACTTGAATGTTTCTATCATGTCCCCCCGTCCCTCCTTTCATCAAGGGTATACATATTAAGCTCTCTCAGTCTCTCTTCATATGGTTTCTGATGCAGACCCTGCACAATTTGAGTTGTGCTCCTCTGGACTGCTTCCATCCTGTCTATGTCCTTGCATAGATGAGGTCTCCAAAACTGCACACAGTATTCCAGATGGGGTCTCACCAACTGTCTGTACAGAGGGATAACCACTTCCCTTTTTCTACTTGTGATGCCCCTTCCTATGCATCCCAGTATCCACCTGGCTCTCCTTACTGACTTCTCACATTGCTTACCAACCTTTAGATCATCTGATATGACTACCCCCAAGTCCCGTTCCATTTTTGTTGTTGTTAGTATCTCCCTTGCTATTGTGTACTCTTCTCCTGGGTTTTTGTTTCCCAGGTGCATTACTTTGCACTTCTTTGCATTGAATCTAAGTTGCCATATGTCTGACCATTCCTCCAACCTTGCCAAGTCCCTTCTCATCCTTTCTAGCCCCTTGTGTATCAATTCTGTTACAGATCTTTGTATCATCTGCAAAGAGGCATACCTTTCCCTCCAGACCCTCTGCAATGTCACCTATAAAGATGTTAAAGAGAACTGGACCCAGTACTGAGCCCTGAGGTACTCCACTACTGACCCTCTTCTTCGGAATGTGTTCCACTCACTATTACCTTCATGTCCTGTTGTGCAGCCAGTTTGCATCCCAGGCTACCACCCTGGAACCCACTCCCAGGCTGGCTAACTTGATTATTAATCTTTGTGCGGACTGTGTCAAATGCCTTGCTAAAGTCTAGGTAGGCCATATCCACAGCCTCTCCTTGGTCTATTACTTGGTCACCCAGTCAAACAAATCTATTAGATTCATCTGACATGACCTTCCTGCTGTAAATCCATGCTGCTTTGGGTCTTGTGCCCCTCTGGCCTCTAGGTACTCAACAATTCTTTCTTTCAGAAGTGATTCCATCATTTTCCCTACCACTGAGGTTAAACTTACAGGTCTGTAGTTTCCTGCTTCTGCCTTGCTCCCACTTTTGTGAAGGGGAATCACATCTGTCCTCCTCCAGTCCTCAGGTGCCACCTCATCCTCCCATGATTTGTTAAAAAGTGTGGTCAGTGGTGTCACTAGGTCCTCCCTTTGTTCTTTTAGGATTCTAGGATGAATCCCATCAGGCCCCATTGTTTTGTCCACCTTGAGTTTTAGGAGTTCTTTCAGGACTCTTTCTTCTGTAAATGGACTGGTGTCAACCCCCCTACCCAGAGTGCTTCTGTTGTCTGATTTAGGTAACTCCTCCTCATCTTCTTTTGTGAATACTGAGCAAAAGTATTCATTCAGTATCTTTGCCTTTTCACTGTCTCCCTCTGTCCACCTCCCCTCTCCCTTATTCATCTTCACTATTCCTCCCTTAACCTTTCTATGCTCCCTAATGTACCTATAAAAGGTTTTATCCCCCTTCTTTACTGGATTGGCTATTTTTTCCTCAGTTTGGGTTTTTGCTATTCTGACTGCCTTCCCCACTTCTTTCTGCTTTAATTGATACAGTTCCCTGTTGTGCTCCTTCTGTGATGCCTTATACTTTTTGAATGCAGCCTTTACCTTCTTAACCTTCCCTGCCACCTCTTTTGAGAATCATAGTAGTTTTTAACTCCGCTTTGTTTTCTTTATCTGTTTCACACAAAGGCTTGTTGCCTCTATGATGGCAGTTTTGATTTTTCTCCACTGTTCTTCTACCCCTCCTTTTTGGCCATTTGCTAGTGTATTCCTCAGGTATTCACCCATTTTGCCAAAGTCAGCCCTTCTAAAGTCCAGTATGCTTGTTTTTGTATGGCTTGTCTCCATGGTTGTGCTTATTGTGAAGCACACTGTGCAGTGGTCACTTGTTCCCAGATGTCTACTGACTTCTAAATTTGTGATCCTCTCTCCATTTGAGAGTTCCAGGTCTAGTATTGCTCCCTCCCAAGTGGGTTCCAACACTAGCTGTCTAAGGCTTGCCCCCTGCAGGGCATCGAGAATTACCCTTCTCTTGGATGTGGCTGCAGTACATGTCATCCAGTTAACATCTGGCATATTCAGGTCCCCCATCAACAGTATCTCCCCTTTTTCAGCCATTTTGAGAATGTCCTCTATCATTTTCTTGTCCATTTCCTCCCCTTGAGATGGGGGTCTATATACAACCCCTGTGCGGATTGTGATGCCATTCCCTGTCTCCAAGGTGACCCAGAGTGCCTCTTCTCCTCCCCCCTTACTTTTTAGTTCTGTAGCTTTGATCCCTTCCCTTATATATAGAGCTACTCCACCGCCTCTTTTCCCCTCCCTGTCCCTTCTGTAGACTGTGTACCCCAGTATGTTGACATCCCAGTCATGGTTCCCCGTGTACCATGTTTCTGTAACTGCCAAAATGTCCAATTTTTCATCTTCCATCATGGCTACTAGCTCAGGAAGCTTGTTTCCCAGACTACGGGCATTGGTACTCATTGCCCTCCATTTAATGTTGGCTTTATCTTTCTTACCCCCATACCTGCTCTTTTTGCCCTTGTCTATTTTTTCATTTACCCATGTCCTGGCCTCTGCTGAGCACTGTACCTCAGTGTTTACCTTACTACCCATCATGTTTTATGGGGGAAGGCTTGAAATTTCCTGCCTCTTATTAGCACCTCCCCCCATGTCTAGTTTAAAAGCTTGCCAAGGAAGCATTTAAACCTGTCACTTAGGATCTTGGTTCCCTTCATGGACAGATGCAAACCATCATGCCAGTATAGACCATCATCTCTCCAGGTATACCCCCAGTCCCCAATGAAGCCAAAGCCCTGTGCTCTGCACCAGTTTTGCAACCATTCATTAAACTGCATGGTGTGTAGTACCCTAGCCTCACCCCTGCCATGGACTGACAGCACCTCTGAGAAGGTAACCGTGCTTGCTACCTGTCTGAGGCCCCTCCCCAACTCCACAATTTCATCCTGCACTGCACTGATCCCATGCCTAGTGAGACTAGTGAGACCATGGACTAGTGATCCCCAGCACTTCAAGGATTCAGATCCTCTTCATCAGGGAGCTTCCTCCAAAATGGCACCTCAAGAGCATGGCTGGGCAAATCTATGGGTATGTTTTCAACAAAAGTATCACATATTTATACAATTTTCACACAAGCTCATGACACTCAACTTTAATTATTAATTAATTAGGGAGGCAGTATAGCGCAGTGGTTTAAGACTCTGAGCTGCAAACCTGGAGACCTGGGTTTGAATCCCACAGCCCCCACTTGCATACTGTGTGATTCTGAGCAAGTCACTTAACTTCCCTGTGCTCCCAGGTTGCACCTGTAAGCAAGCATTCAGCTTAGTGTGTCTCACCTGGTAAAGTAAAATTATGGATGCTATTTTCAATCTTTGGTTGCTTATAACTTGGCCAGCTTTTGACCAAGAGATTAGAGAGTTTACACACACACACACACACACACACACACACACACAGACACTATTTTAGGGCCAGTTAACCAAACAAAACTGTTAATATTACAGTCTCTAGTTTTAAATTTATAAATTTATAGGGTCTTAAAATTCTTCAGTTGGTGGTGTGATGTAGACAAAAGCTTTATCATTTCAACAGAAAAAACTGAAATTACAATTTTGGGCAAATGACATGGAATTTGCACAAAAATTTCACATAATTTCATGGCTGCAAAATTGGAATTTCATGAGAATTCCACTAGTGGAAGATAAATTTCACCCAGCCCTATTAGTTTTCAAAAATTGCACATCCTATTGTTTGGATATTGTATTTGGAAATGGGTTAATGCAACAGCAGTGATGGACATCATCACTACACCACAGAAATAAAGAATAGAACAGCCTGGTTTTGGTACTGTATAAGGCAGTGGTATGCTTCATAATGTTCTGTTTACACCATTATACGGTTAAAATGTGCATTTGTTTTGCTTACTACTACTACCTGATTCTTAAATTGGGGTTCGCAGAAAAAATCCCTCATTCATTTAAGTAGTATCAGTAGTAATTGTGAGCACCCATTCCCTGAGGATCAGCGAGCACTTTACAAAATTATAAATAAAATACCATAACATAACTTCAAACAGTACATATAACTTAGTACAAATTACATAACAATTAAAACAATAACATAGTAAGAACCATAGAAATTGGTGGCAACTAGGAAAAACAGGAGGCTACTAAATGATGGCAAAGGCTTTCTGAAACAGGAAAGTCTTCGGGCCCCCCTTTAAAGACCTCCACTAATGGGCCCATATTTAGAGATCTAGGTAGAATATTCCACATGGTCTGACCAGCTGACTCAAAAACCCAATCATCCAATGACTTCAGTCTAGTTCAGGGAACTGTGAGGAGGTCCACCTCAGAGGAGTGGAAGGGATAGGACGTCTGATAAGGAATCAAGAGGTGTCACAGTTAACCATAATCCAGTCTGTATAGGGCCTTGAAGGTCAGCAAGCTGACCTTAAAAGTGATATACCACTTCACCGGTAGCCAGTACAGTTCATACAGAACTGGGGTCATGTGACAGGACCTACAATGGCACTTGCCAGATGCAATGTAGTAGTGCTGCAGTATACCAAAAATGCTACAATATACTGCAGGGAACAAGGTAATTCAGTAGCAATTAAGTTGTTCTGTCATGCAGTATTTTTGTGACACAGAAAACACAAATAGCACATACCCCCAAAATGCAAAGCATCATGAGAAGCATATGCAAATGACCATGAATTAATTTGGACCAGCTCAACTTTAAGCAGAACTGCATGGTGCCGAAAGGCCTCACAATTCAATCAGTAATGGCTGAGAACAGCAGACACAGACATGTGTTTTATCCTAATTTGGAATCATCAGTGTGCCATATCTGTATCTCAACCCAGGGAGAGGGAGCCAGCCACCCTATAGGAGATCTTATTTGGTTGGGTCATGGGCAGTCCAAAGTAGAGAGAGAGAAAAGAACTACAAAAGGACCCAAGAGCAAATGCACTGGGGTGTCGGTTATCCCAGAGGATATTGGTCATATAGCCAAATTTTAAAGAAAACACAAATTGCACATACCTCAATAATGCAAAGCATCATGAGAAGCATATGCAAATGCCCATGAGTCAATTTGGACTGGCTCAATTTAAAGCAGAATTAAATAGTGCTGAAAGACCTCACAATACAATCAGCAAGCAGTGAACCATGGAGAATCCAGCTGGGACTGCCACCTCCAAAATTGGACTGGTGTCATCACTCAGCCAGGTCTCCATGATGCAAAACAGCTCAAGCAAAGAACAAGTCATTACATCTGCCATTAAGACAATCTTGTTTGTCAACAATGTGGAATTGGAGTCCACTGCCCATGGGGGATAAATGAAGACTGCTGGCCTATTGGCTACCCATCCATTCAGCCCCATGAGGGCCCAGGTTATGGGGACCACCCATGTCTCTTTCTCTAGGCCCCACTTTCCCCCTGTGTGCTTCTTGGACAACACCAGCAATATAGCACCACCCCCGCTTAAGTTAGTACTCCAGTAGACTTACAGTAAAGTAATGTAGGTCCACCAGAGTACAAAGGTCCAATTTTCAGAGATGACACAGATTTCAAACAAGTGAAGCACATATAAAATGCATACATATTAGCATATCTCACAATACAGTATACATAATGCAAAATAAAATTAAACCAAAATACTTACATACTGTAAAAGTCTAAAAATAAAATAAACACTATAGAATCATACGGTTAACAGTTTTGAAACAATAACATACAGAATAATGCTGGGAGGGGGAGTGCAGAATGAGAATTTAATGTCCACCTGAGGTGTGGGATGCTACATAAACTTGAAGGGTTTATTAAAGCATCCCACACCGAAGGTGGGCATTAAATTCTTGTTAATGCACATTCTCCCATTCATTATTTTATGTAATTTCTGTCTTTCGGTGTTTCTCCACATAGAGAAAAAAATGACTGTGTTAAGAAGTTTATTGAACAGAACATGGAATTGCTTTTAACATCTTTGAACTTTAACATTTTTTTGCCAGAGTCAAACAGTGAAATGGAAACTCATTAAATGCATTTGTTGAAAATATTTTACGTTTTTTAAACAATGGTAGGTTGGTTTTCGCTTGAGAACAAGACATGGTCAGATGAGTGAGGAAGGAAATCTTTGTTTCCAGAGAACATTTCAAAAGTGAAAGATCTTCGATGGAAGCTTGCAGTTTCTACTGAAATGTCTGCAATATAATTATTTATTAGATATTTTATTCCTTTTCTTCGTGCCTTTGGTTTTGCTTGGCTTTCTGTGGTTTGGTTGCCTTGGAGATATGGAAATGAGGATGATGAAATCAGACATCCTTGAAGTTTCTATGGAAACAAGAGAGAAAAAAAAGTTCAGTAGTGAGGAAGTTAGGGAATGTCTGTATTGTGCAATGAAGTGTTGGTGTTTTTTTAAAAACTGGTTTATAAGGGAAAGTTTGGAGCACTAGCAGATTTTGTTCATGAGCAGAGTGAGTGCATAAATATTTCTGGCATTTACATTCATCATCCAATTCTGATGAGGATAGCAGTCAAACTCTGTGATACTCTTTGGAGGGAGTCCATAATAGATGCTGACTGTCGCTCCTGTATTGAATGCGCAGTGGGAACTGAAGAGTGCCTGCATTGTACAGGTGGTTGCACTCTCAGTAATAGACACTTGCAGGATTTTCTGGATGCTATGCTGAACTTTCTTTGGATGTGGAGGGCTCTGGAGTTTTAGATGTTCTGGTGAGGAGATCACTGATTTCTATTTGCCAAGACTCTGATAGAACGGAGTAATTGTTTATGGGCTGGAGTTTCTTATGCCCTGAAGTTTGTTGTACCTCTGTAGGCAGGATGTGGGCATCAATTAACTTATGAATACTTTTACGAGTTGAATGGTTAGTGATACATATGTTTTCTCACAGTCTGGATTGAATTTTCATCAGTTTCATCATTGTCTGTAATTAATTCATTCCAGTTGTCATGTTGCAGAACCCCTTTACTGTGTGATTTATACTTGGCGCAATATACAAATGGACTTCATTTAACAGTATTGGTTCAGGCCTGTGAGCTTTGTAAATTTTGTATGCACAGATGGTGTCCCATTGTGGATTTTCTTTATTTTGGTAAATACATACATACAAACATACAAAGGAGCCAGCAGAAGAAGGCCATTTGGTCTATCAAGTATGTTCGTATTGCAGGGTCCACAGCTTGAGCTAATGTCGCTGGCCTCCCTCCCCACTCCTCCCATCCTCCCTACCCATGACCCTTATCTTCCTCCTATGCCTATCTCAGCCTCTCTTAAAGCTGCCCACCATCTTCAACAAGATGACCTCTTCCGGCAGTGCATTCCAAGTGTCCACCAACCTCTCTGTGAAGAAGTGCTTCATGACCTCCCTTCTAAACCTTCCACCCTCCAGCTTAAGACTGTGCCCCCTTGTGATATGGTTGCCATTCAGCTTAAAGAGACTCTCCTTATGAATCTTATTCATCCCTTTCAAGTAATTGAATGTCCCAATCATGTTCCCTCTCTCTCTCCTGTCTTCCAGGGAGTACATGTTCAGTGCCCTCAACCTCTCCTTGTATGCCTTGCCCTGCTGATGAGCTATCATCCCTGGTATTGTCGCCAGGATGAGTTTTTGTCTGTCTCTCATTGTATTGCATGAATTTATTTCTCTGTGTATCTGTACCTTATTTAATGTCTCCCCACCTCAAGTCCTAATGCACTTTGGTATGAAGAGTGAAGTGTATGCCGATGTTGAAAACAGAAAATTAAGTAGAGATGATGGGTTGTCTGTGCCAATCATGCCAGTGGAGTACATGAACACTGTTTCTTCTTCCATGAGTGCCTCTGCTTTTTGGGGACATATACCCTTGCCAAGTTTTTTTCAATTGGTTTTGCTTTGCCACTAAAGTTCTTTTCATCTCAGTAAAGTCCATTTGAAGCCCTTTAAAGATTGATTGTGGGTAAATTTTGTGTACTAAGCATCTATCTATGCTACCTCATATCCCACACACTGTGCTTGGTTCATAGTCTCTGCTCTCCTGATATTTTAGGCAGAATATGAAACTGACTATTTTTTTTGTCAAGCTCTTCTATAGGTAATTCTGTGATGGCAGTAGACTAGTACCTGTTTCTGTTAGAAATGTTGTAAAAAGTTGTAGGTCACGCTTTGTTTTCAGGTACGTGTTGTGGCTTTTTTGTTGTCTGATAAACTCTTCTCTCTCCTCTAAGTTAGACAGCTGAAATCTGCCTTCAATCTTGGCGGACATATGATGCTGTTTGACAAGGTTAGTGAGAAGGGATTTACTTTTTTGTACCTTTGGCTTTGGCTGGCTGCTACTTTCACTACCGTAAAGCTGGCTGTGAGGTGATTTTGCCCAGTTTACAATTTGTGGTGCACTGAGGTGCCGAGCAAGCCAGGAAGAGCAGGTGGCACATATTCGCCGTTATAACCTGCAGGTTATAATGGCAAATTATAACTTGCTCCTTCAATGAAAAAAAAAAACAAGGCAGTTATTATAATCTGATTCAAGTATTGCCAAAGCAGTTACATACAAATTAATCTTCTAAGTAGGTAAAGAGGACATAAATACTTTCAGACCACATCTTCCCATAGAATTAATGTTGTGAATTCCAACATTTGGAACCACATTAACTAAATGGCAACTGACCATCAACAGTTCACGTTTTAAATAAAAGTGATAAGTTAAGATCACTTGAACTTAGGTTATTAAATTTATTATCCAGGATATGTAAACCATGCAGTGTTCTGGGCAAATCAATCCATATGATTTTTATAAATCCATATGGAAAATCAAGTTCAAGGAAACTCAGCAGGAAGACACTTGAAATTTTTAGAAGAACAATGGTTAGTAGAAATATTTGCAATCAGAATAAAGCTTGCAGTTTTATTCAGCAATAATGTCCTCTTTCAAATAGCTGTTGAGATACCTGCCCAGCTAAAAAGTTCCCATAATTTGGGACCAACACAGTAGCAAACCATAGGCAATCTTACTCCTGACATCCCTGTTTAAATAATCATTCGATCTATATCACATCCCCAATTCAGTACAGAGTATTTTCCTAACAGCATTAATATAATTTTTAAAAGCAAGATTTGCATCCATACAGATAGCTCAGTACATGCATAATGTAACTTCCTCCAAACATACTCTATATTCATCCTTAACTTATAGACTGCCTTGGTTGACATTGCAGATCTCTTTCGTTCCAAACAAATTGGCCTTAAATTTTTTTTTTTTTTTTTTTTTAGCACAAGCTTATTATTCTCTAACCAAGACTGAAGGTTAAGAAAAACTACTGTACGGTAACAATCTCAGTAGCCTCACTGTTGATTTAGATTGTGTATAAATAATAATGGTATCTGCATAAAGCAGTGTATTTACTGTAGCTAAACTGATGGGAAGATTATTAATACTGTAGTTTAAAAAGAACTGATCTCAAGACAGAACCAGAGAGAACACCAACATCCACATTTTAGACAGGGGTTAACCAACAGTAACCTGCTGAGATCTCCCAGTTAAATGACTGATAAACCAACTCAGCGTATGGGGAACAGCACCCACTTCCTGAAATGTATCAGTCAGCAGGTTATGGCTGATCAAGCTGAAAGCCTTGATAGGGTCCACAAAGTCTGATCACAGAACATGTCCACTATCAATGTTCATATGCACATCATTTGTGAAAAAAATGAGCTAAAGTAATGTTCTTCCAGGGCCACCATTCAATTTTCTTCTAACTGCCCAAAACATTGTCTACATACAAGCTTTTCTAATAGTTCAGACCAAACAGACAGAATAGAAATCAGCTGGTAGTTATCACATATTAGAGACTGTGCAAAGAATTGCTTTGTTTATCTCCCATGTAGTTTCTGATTGCAGTGCCTTGTATGGAGGGGTGGGGGGGTGAGAGTGGTTGGGTTGGGGGGGCTTGCGGAGACCGTATGTTTCTCTTTTTTTTTTTTCTCTTTTAGATTGTACTGATTGTTCGTTGTGTGACCTCATCTGTATCTCAATGCTTATGTTTATATTGTCTCCGCAAGTACATGTGTTCTAATGTTCAATAAAATGTTAATTGCAAAAAAAAAGAATTGCTTTGTGGGAGAGAGAGAGAGAGAGAGAGAGAGTTGTCTGTGGTCTCTTTCCCCCATCCTTACACTTGAACTGGCAGGTCAAGGAAGGTAGGTAGGTAGGTAACCTCCCACTAGGAGGGCCGATGCAGGCATTTAGATGGCTCCCAGGGAGAGGTCTTGTGCCCAGACGGGAGGAGCAAGAGGGTGCATAACAAGAAGCATGACTGTATAGAGTAATCTTGCTCTTTCACTTTAGCCAGTATTGCTTTTTTTACCCTCCATTTCAATAATTTTTTTTTGTTTGAGGTAGCTGTTATTTTCAGTTATGAAAAGAGACGTATTATTTATTTGTTTATTTCATGAGTTTCACCAGGACTGGCATACTGAGCTGAAAATGACTCATTTCCAGATGTGTTCTGGGGAAAAGGGGAAGAGGAGTATAATTTATAGCAAGCATAAGACATAATTTTGTATAAGGACTAAATAACAAGCACTAAGCTAAAACAAATAAGCCTTTATACAATATTAGTGCAAATGGCACAATTTAGCTTTAGAATTAATCTGATCCTTTCAAGGCTTTGGAGGAATTACAATAAATTGAAATAAGTGATGGCATAAATGAAAAAAAGCCTAATTAAAAATAAAATAACTTGAGTCGTATCTTTGTATCTGATCTTCACTCTTTGTGTTGATACCTCTAACAACTTTGTTTTTTGAATTTCCCTCCATTTCTACCAGAATTTAGTATCCAGCAGCAGCTAAGTTTGGTTTCAGATATTTCTGGTAAGATCTTGCTTCAAGTAGACTTAGGAGGGTGTTCCACAACACATTAGAAACATAGAAACATAGAATGTGATGGCAGATAAGGACCACTTGGCCCACCTAGTCTGCCCATTTTCCTACCTAACAGATAAGCTGCAGATCTTAGTTAACCAACAGCTTACTTCCTCCTACCCCCCACTAGGACTGCCTTATGTCTGTCCCATGCATTCTTGAATTCCCCCACTGTTCTTGACTCCACAACCTCCTCAGGGAGGCTGTTCCATGCATCCACAACCCTCTCTGTGAAAAAATACTTCCTTACATTACCTCTGAGCCGTCCCCCCATCTTCAAATTGTGCCTCCTTGTTCTTGCACATCTCATAGAAACATTCTTACAAATTGTTGATTTAATAAGTGCCCTTTGTGGTTGCCTGCTACATGTTTTTCTGGCTAATTGGGGCTGTTGAGCAAGACTCCCTTCCCATTTACCTACAGTAGTCATGAAACTCCCTTTGTTCTTAGCTGACACTATCTTTGTACTGCCATGTGCTTCCACATCTCCATTTCTGGCAGGGAATGATTTGGAGTACCAGAACGTCATCTCAGTTTGGGTTGAAATTGTTAATGTTTTATTTTATGGCCATATGACTGCTTGCTTGAAATATGCGATCTGTAACTGAAAAACAAAACAAAATGTGAGCACGCTATTGAGTAGATGGCAAAACTAGAAGTAAAGGATCTGTAACTGACAAAAGTTTGTGCATGCTTTTTGGCTAGAGGCATATTTAGAAATATAGGAGCTGTAACTGGCAACATTTTGTGCATGCTTATATTAGAGGGCTGAGCTGGAAAACTGTAATTGACAAAGTGTTGCTTTTTCCTTTGGGTAGAGGGTTAAGCTTAAATCATAAGATCTGTAAGTGGCAACATTTTGCTTTGGTTCAGTTATCAACTCTGTGCATGTTGTTATGTAGAAGGCTAAGTTCTAGCATCTAAAAATATTGACTGGTATTAGTGACTAAAACATGTTCAGTACTGGCTTGCATTGTGGGGATTTTACAATCAAAACTACAGTGTGCCATGGGCCTTTTCCTTGTGTAACAAGGAACTGCTTTACTACAGGCTATTCTCTATTAAATGTGACTACTAGACCCCAGGTCCCTCTTCCTCATTCGGCTTGCTTCTTTTGTTCTGGAGACATGCAGTATTACACCATAGTCTTTGGTGGTCACAGGGCAGAAAAATTTAGGATTTTCACAAAATTCATATAGGACCCTATTCTCCATGGTGCAGAGTGGCTACATGCTGCGTACTTGGGGTGTGTAGATGCTCTGGTCTGCCATGCCCCCTATGCCTGGTTCACCAAAAGTGTCATGGGGCTGTTACATGCAGGATCGCCCAGCTGCTAGTTATTTCCATTCAGGGTGGTCCAGGGGGCAGGGCAGGAGGTGTGTTCATGCTCCACGGTAGCCTTGAAAGTGCAGAGTGCCAGGGAAGGGGGGTGCAGGCTACAAGCCACTACACATTCCTGGGGCAGACATAGCCGCTGTGTCCCCCCCAAATGGCCAGCACACATCATCCTACTGGCATCACTGGGATGGCTGTTGGCTGAGGAGGTGTGAGGAGGGCTGGGCCACTGGCCATCCCGAGCCACTGCATCAGCGGGAAGGTACAGGGGTTGGGATGGGGGTTGTCAGTGCCACGGGGGGGTGGGGTGTACTGGCCATCAGTGTTCTGGCTGGGGTGCCAGGGTTGGGGCAGATTGGTGTTGCCAGGGGCTCTTCAATGTGTGTGTGTGAGTGTGGTTGTTCCTCACGAGGTCAGGGCTGTATGTGTGGCACTACCAGGGTTGGGCTGACATGTGTTTGGGGGGGGTTCCATGGATGATATGGGGTCAGGGCAGTTTAGTGTTGAATGGCCATTCTGCCATGGGGCAGTGGTCCACCAGGGGTAGGTGACATCTATGCACCAGGTGGACTCAGCCAAAGAAGCATGTGTCAGGTGGGGGGACTGCTTCTCACTGGTGTATGGCAGTGCGGGTCCGGGTGCCTGCAGGGATTATTCACACACCTGGAACCCCACCTGCCTGTGTATGGGATCCACTCTGGGACCCAGGATGGGCATCTGATTGGATGCCCTGCCTGGGTCCACTACTCCACCACCAGCAGCCCTGCATGGTCCTATGAGCCAAGGGGGTGGGGCTATGGACAGGTGCCCCATGGGTACATGCGGTAGTGCATACCATGTACCCTGTACCTGTCCAGGGCCACAAAACTACATAGGTGGGATACGCGCCTCCAGCACATTATTTCTGACCCTTGGAGAATCCCCCCCCCCATAGTGTGGACTTGTAGCCAATAAATTCCATTGGGGAGCAACAACATATGCCTGTAGGCTGGGAGTAACAGTATGCCAGTTTTGCTATGAAGACAAAAAAAAGGTTGATAAAACAATACTTCATTAACTGGCATAGTTTTTCTAGTACTGTACAATTACAGCATTTAATTTGTACATTGTCTGTGTGGATTTTTACCAGGCTGTCATACACTGACAATTTTAAGAAATTCTGAAATTGTGGGCAGACACCAGCAATGTTGCAAACACAATTTAAATCAACAGATCATCATTAAAGAGCCATACTACATCCTATGGGCATGCAGGCCTGCTTACAAAAAGTCTCTATCTCTGTGTGGATGATGCATTGAAAATTCTTAGTATTAATAATGAAGCATAGCAAAAGTTGTGCAATTACAAAGAACTTGCATAAGGTACAATTTGTTTCTTAAAGAAAAAATATTAAAATATACTTTGACTGGTTAAGCTATTTTGTTTTTCATAATTGATTTTTTGCATGGTTTTCAGCAACTCAAACTTTATTATCAAAGCCTGACAAAACTCCAGAATGGCTGTTTTTCAGTATACTGAGCTGAGATACATAAATATATACAAACTGAATATGGCCCAAGTGTTCCTTTGTCTTGCACTGAGGACACCGTTCCTGGTGCTGCACTCACCTACTATAATGTTTTGCTTGACTTAGTTGACTTATTTATTTATTGATTGATTGAAGAGAATCAGAATTATAATCTTTTGAGGCAGAGACTCCTTTGCAAAGGCTCCACGTCAGTACAAGAAAGCACAAACATGACATTAAACAGTACTCATAGGTCATACAGCACGGGGATATATACATTGGTGGTTTATGGCATCTAGGATCTTAAAGTAGATCCTGGGTCATAGTTGTGAAACATGGCAGGTTACAGTTTTGGAGGGTCATTAACTGAGCCCTCAGTCAAAGTTTATGTACAGTGAGATTGAAGGACCTGAGAAAGTAGACACGAGATAAAGCAGAAACATTTTGTCCCTTACTTTTGTGGGTTTTCTCACTGCACTAGAGCTAGAAACTGTTTACAGTATGCCTCCTTTTGAGGAGAGAGGGGGGAGGAGTATCGTTTACAGCCACAAGCCATGGCGTCAAGGAGGAGGTGCTTGATACCAGTCTTAAATTGGCCAAGACTGGGACCAGGGAGATGGAGGGCAGCAGGCTGTTAAGCCAGAGGGTTTGACTTGTAATGTTATTGCAGGTATTTTTCTGTTTGAAAGGGTTTAAATCCCCTCAAAGATCATAATTGCAACATTAGCCTAAGCAGGATCAAAGCAAGTAAAATGATACAGTGTGAAATGATTGATTCTTACCTATAGTTGCAATGCACACTAGCTTTAAAAAAATAGAATAATGAAAGTGGGGGCATCAGTAAAAGCCAGGCTGCCATCCCTTACAGAAATAATTGTATGAAATGTTTTCATGCTGCACACATAAAACTACCCAAGTGATATGCCTGCTGCAAGTATAATTTAAATGTTAAATTGGAACCAATTGCATGCATATGGCATGCGTGCAGAAACCACGATTTTTATGTTAAATTAAGAAATACTGCATGGATGTGACATGTGTGCACAGAAGCAAGTGGTCGCTGATAACTGCACTGGTAAATGTTAAGTAACCTACGCAGGATCACACCATACACAAGTGGGGGTTGATGAGATTCAAACCCAAGTCTTCATGCCTCCAAGCTTGCAGTTCAGTGCCTTTATCCACTAAGCCATACTGTCTACACACATATGTCTCACTTGTACTTTAATACAAACTGTATCTGAATACATCTGCATGCATGTGGCATGCTTGTAGCCGGTATACCATTGTAACAGCGATGCTCTTACAGCAACACTGTTACAGTGACAGCAACCCGCCGACACCTGCAGTGTCGACCTGGTTGATGGATCGATGCCAGCATCATCTACTCCAGAGTTTGATCACTCTCCACCGAGATCCTCCCCCCCGAGTTGGAATCCTTAAGTTTGGGGGGGTTGGGTGGCAGAGTAACATGAACACTGATAGTGTAACAGTGCATTTTCTGGTCAGGGACTGGAGTCAGCGGTGTCAGGAATGTCGGCAAACAAGTGTCACTGTATGGGTGGTCGACGACATTCCTGTCATGGTGGCAACATGGAATCTTGTAGCCACTGTTGTACTTTTCGGTTTTCTTCTTTCCCGCTTCTCATTTTCACAGTTGAACTGTAGCACATATACCAATGGAAACACATTTTTCCCACCCCAATACACGAACTTACCCACAAAACCACTTAATTATTTCTGTCTGGCCTGTACTACTACTTTTTTCTCTTCATAGTTTTAAATGCTTCCACGAAAACAGACTTTAAGGTGCAAAAACAAAAGTATCAATATCTCGACACACACACACACCCACAAGGCCAGTCCGTCCCCCACCATGTACACACACTGTAGCGGGTACGGCTATGCTGCTACAGACAACCCACCAAGTATAGATATACATAAAAATTATCTTACTTGAGTACTAGGGAGCCAGAGGCAGGAGTCTTTAAGAGATGATGTCCATGGCATGGGTCAGAGTGCTGGGGCATACCCCCTTAAAATGAATGTAGTTATTTTCTATTACTATTTTTTACATTATGTTGGTTAGTTGGAGAATAATGAAGGCCACTGTTCTACTAACAACACCCTTGTTAGTTGAGTGGTGGCCTTCATTAATCTCCAACTCTCTATCAATAATGTATAAAATAGTAATTAAAAAATACCCCCATTCATTTCAATGGTGCACACCACTGCAGTCTCCTTTGCCCTTTGTCATAATGTGCCTGAGTGTGGGCATGTGGAGGTCAGCTTCATGGGGGGGGGGCATAAGCCTGACTATAGTGGAGCTCCAGTAGTCTGTGCAAACCATACCACTTAACTGTCTGTGAATGCAAGGGACAGCTCTAGAATGCCTAGAACATCTCTAAAAGGTACAACTTATTTGGTTTGACTAAAACACAATGAGCAAATCAGGAAAAGTTAAAATGTATTAGATTCATCTGTATATAACAAGAGCAGTGCATCAGATTTGGGCTTAAACCGAGCCAGTTACTAACCAAATTTTTCCAGGCTGAAGTTCTGCCCCCCCCAAAAGAACTTTGTCCCTATTTTTCTCCCTGACTCCATTCCATTCAATACTCATCCCCTATGGATCATGAAGCCGCCCAAAGGTGAAGAAACATGAAAAGCACATCAATATTTCAGTCCTTCCTCTTTCCCCAATTCCCCTGTAAAAAAAAATTACTTTTACTTACCCATGTTAGAAATACCACTTTCTTTCAGTGCAGTTTAACCCCTGGAAGGTATACATATTTGTAAATCAAGGATGGAAATGAGAAAGGAAAAGTGTGGCCTACTGGGATTTGAACCTCAGATCTCTGATATGCCGTTCCATTGCTCTAACCATTAAGCTACAGGCTCACTGGTTAAGAGTGTAACTTAATGGTTAGAGCACTGGAACAGCATACCAGAGATCTGAGGTTTGAATCCCAGTAGGTCACACTTTTCCTTTCTCATTTCCATCCTTGATTTAAAAATATGTATACCTTGCAGGGGTTAAACTGCACTGAGAGAAAGTGGTATTTCTAACATTGGTTCTTAGTTGCATCATTGTGCAACACTAGAGAAAGGAGTGAGTGTGGCTGTAAGGAAATTCCTCAGACACTTTGACCAGTGAGCCTGTAGCTTAATGGTTAGAGCACTGAAACGGCATACCGGAGATCTGAGATTCAAATCCCAGTAAGCCACACTTTTCCTTTCTCATTTCCATTCTTGATCTTAAAAAAAAAAAAAAAATTACTTACCCAGTCACATGACCAGAACCTGCAGCCTGGCATAGTGTGCCACCAGTCAAGCTTTCAGTTTGCTCCCCCTCTCTCCTTTGCCAGAAGCCGTATGCTAGAACTGACCATCACAGGTTCCAACATGGTCTGTGTCCAAGTCACCTCACCATCTGAACCCACCCAACCTGGGTTGCTTGCTTCTTGCTTGGTTGCTGCTGTGACTGCTGCTGCACTGCACTGATCCACCCCTCACCACAGTCACCACTGCTGCTAAGCATAGCTTGCTGCTGTGGGGGTATAGGCTGTTTTTTTTTGCAAGGTGAGCCTAGTAGAGTAAGTAGGTAGCCTAATCTTGGGATAGCTTCTAGTTCACCCTCTGCCCCTTCAGCCACCAGGGAGAGACGGAGACTCACTAATAGCAGAACAATAAAAATATGCTGCCAGAACAATGTTATTAAGAGTTTAGTGCTCACTGACTCCTCCAAGCTATAGACTGCAGTCTGTCTACTCTGTGGTAGGAAAGACAGTGTCACACTTGCAAGGCTCATAAGCTCTTTCTTGGCTGGAGCTCATCAACATCACATGTGATTGTGCCACCGCTAATAGGTGGAGAGAGTGGACAACACAATACAGACACAGTCAAGTCTGGAAAGTACCTGCAGCGTGAGCACACACAGGCCAGGTAGGCACTTATTGTGCAAAAGATTAAATCCAAATTTAAAGCCATTATTGCCACACCATAAGAACATCCTAGGCACAAATACGGGGGCAACTGCCTCCCTCTGCCCTATATAAATGGCACCCTTACTTAATTAGAAATTCATTCTCAGGTGCTAATGCAATGGTTTCCACTGTGTTCTGAGGTACAGTATCTCCATGTTTCATGATGTGTCCTGATCATCATGTGGGTTAGTGTCCCTCATTGTTCCTCATTTTGAGTGTCCATATCCCTCATTTCAGTGACAAAATGTGAGGATCTGGCGCATGCTTCCAGGATCCTACTCAGCACAAAGAGTGCTGAGCATGGCCATAGTGTATATGCTCAATACAGAATGACAAAGGGAAAGTAAGTGAGATAAAACAGTGAAGGAGAAACACATTTGTAGCACTAAATATGCATAAGGAACTTGCATTGTGCAAAACAAAAAGGACAGGCTTCACAACACAGAGGCCCCTCTTTGTACATCTGGAATGGGGGTTGTTGTCTGGCTATATCCTAGGCATTTAATGCAGTAAGCAAACAATACTTTACAAATTAATGTCGATTTAATGACAAAAATCAAAAGCCATTAAATAACTTGCAAAAGGCTCAGAATTAATTAGTTTACCTACTTTTTTATGGGAATTCAAATAACAATGTATTTTAATGACTAATTTGCTAGCAGTAGTATAAGAAATAGAAACTGATGTGCTTTTTTAGATGAGATTTGCAACAGCTTAGCTGCTGCACACATGGCAAGCTTGCAACATGTGAAACTGATGTGCTTTTTTAAGCAATATTCACACCAGCTTAACTGCTGCACTCATGTCATGAGTGCAGCATGCAAACCTGATGTAATTTTTAGGAGATATTCACACCAGCTTACCTGCTGTGCACATGTCAAGCTTGCAGCATGTGAACCTGATTTGCTTTTTATACCTGGTTCGCAAAGGTTCACTTTGAGTATGCGAACCGCATGGAAACATTGCACAATTAAGCATGTAGTATGCATTCTGCATGTACACAGCACACCTATATTTTTGTAAGGGATGGCAAAGCCCACTCCCATGAGCCCCGAATCAAAAAAAAAAATAAAAAAAATATCTAACCACAGCTTCTCCTCACTGTGTAACCCTGTGCTGCTGTAGCAATTGGATAGGGATACTACAGACAGGGATTTTTATGTTTCCGTATTTTGTGTTTTCACAGCTTGTGGATTCTGGATTCCCATAAAGTGGATGAGGACTGAAGCAGAATTTGAGCAGCAGTTGAAGGTCTTTCCCAGGTAAAAGGAAAAGCAAGGTGGGATGCTTGCTTACAGAACCCAGCAGGCCCTGGCTCATCTGGGATTCTGGCTCAACCAACCCTGCATCCACAGCCTGGATCACCCACCAGCATCCCTAGCGATGAAAGGTACAATGCAAACCCCAGCTGGAACCTGCTGCACTGGTGAATACTGCCAGGAGCAGTGCTCATCCCATGGCAGCACAGTAGTCTTGAAAGGAGTGTAAAAAGAAGGAAATGGGGAATTTCATGTTTTATTCGGGTGGTTCTTTATGAGGTGGTAATAGGTCACAGCCTGGATGACTAAGGTTCTGGCTGCAAGAGACAGTCAACAATAGCCTCTTCGAGCATGGATGTATTGTGTAGTGGTATTTGATGGGGAAGGGAACACATCACAGGGCCCTGGTTAGCCACCCCTTATGACCCGGAGGCTGTAGTCCCTCTATAGGTTGTACACTTTGTTGGATCCCCTGTGGGTAAGGGGATTGCAGCAGTGAAAAGTTGGATCATTCAAAGCCTTGCCAATACTTTCTTGCTGTGGATGTCATGCTTGTTATGTAACTGAGGTTACAAATAAGTTTCAATAAACACGTGGCTGTGGCATGGCATAAATCTTAGTCCGTGTAGGTGAAATGAGGGGAATGTGTCCTTCAAAGACAATAGCTTGTGAAGAATTGCAGAGGGCAGAGATTTATCTGTAGTCACTTTCCTTTCTTACACCTGAACTGGCAGGTAAAAAAGGTAGGCATGTAGAATCCCACTGGGGGAGTGGTTAGGCAGGCAGGTAAGGGGATCCCCAAGGGAGGTCCTGCTGCCAGAGGGAGGGGGAGTAAGAGGGTACTTAACCAGGAGCATGGCTTTGCAGAACCCTCTTGCTCTTTGACTTCATCAAAAATCCCCCCCTCCCCTCATAAAAGCAGGGCATGGGAATGTCATGGAGAACTCACTGTCCCACTATAGGGGAATGCCTTATGGGTGGGAAGGCATTTTACCCTTTTTTTCCACAAGGTTTTCCAGATTTTTCTCCTTCTCTTGTGAAATACTAAATAGAGTGTTAGCAGAGGTCAGCAGTAGAATGTCATAGCGATGTATACATGATTGCATGGTAGTCTTGCAAGAAGTGAACAAAGGGGGAATGGAGAATCTTGTGTATGATGCGATCGGTATTCTCTGAGGTCGTAAGTGGTGAGAGTATGGACGGCTGGTGTCTCCCCTACAGGGGATAGTCAGGGATAACCTCTTTGGGCATGGGCACCTGTTTAACACCATCTGACAAGGGAGTTACACATGTCTGACAGCTCTGGTTGGCCACTCTTTGTGCGCCAAAGGCTGAATTCTCTCTGGAAGTCATACACCTTGAAGTATCCCTGTGGGTAAGGTGATGGCAGAAGTCAAATGCTGGACCATTACTATTCAAAACACTGCCACAGCTTTTTGTTGCACACATCATGCTACTTAAGTAACTTGGGTTACAAGTATGTTTCAATAAACACATGACTATGGTCATTTTTCTCCAAAGCATGGGGTACAACTCAATCTGTTAGGCTGAAAGACAGGTAACGTGGCCTAAAAAGACAATTGTTTATTACTGAATTAATCAACTGAAGCACATAGTTATACCAGAGCTGATCAAAAAAAGAAGTAACTACATAACTTTCTCTAAACTATCTCTTTCACCTTTTCATGGTGCTATGTGATGCTCTTCTTGTAAACTCATTCTCCAACCTGCTACTTCTGAGTGCAGTAAATGTATATCTCCTTCACCTGAACTAATAAAATTAGCAAGCATTTGAAATTAGCTGACATGGTGCAAATACTATAAAGTGTCACTACATCACCTGGCAAGCAGCAGGCTATTCACAGATTAATAGTTATGCCATGCTCCACTACGCATATTGCTGAGTAATTAATTTACTTGGGAAGAGCATTAGTCAGACTATTTTTAGTTTCAAAGACTGGAGATTGGTGTGCTAAAGTTTCAAACAATGTCAGTATTAGTCATTCAGTCTATGCGTTTTCTAAACTGTCCTTTTTGATAAGTCACTATGCCAAAGTCCCCTTTTCCCACATCAGGTGGTTATCTAGGTGAAAGCAAAGGAACTCATGGCACTTGTCATAAGAGTAAAGGATTACATCTGGTATCCTGGCTAACATCTTCCCTTCCATAAAACAGTTTGCAATACATTTTTCTATGGTTTTGTACATATCTCAAATTCTGAATAACTCACTTTACAGTATTTATTTAGTTGTTGACTGGGAAAGAAAGAATAAACAATACTGCCAATTTCCAGCCTTGTCTGGTGTGTGTGTGTATGTGTGTGTGTGTGTGTGTGTGCACGCGCTCGAGCGCGCACACGGGGGGTACAGATGCAATCAAACTGAAATTAAACCAGATTAAGCTGTGGTATTTTAGAGAATGGGGAAATTCCCACGCTTTTTTCGAGAAGAGATGTTTAATGTCCACCTGAACAGCCACCAGCATAGGTAGATGGAACCTTGGTTAAATGTTTCAGCCAAAGAATGGCACACACCAACAGAACAGCAGCCTCACAGTACTATACTGTACATGGATGCCAACTTTTGTGGTATCAGCCCAAGCTCCATGTGGGAATAGTATCCGTAACCATCTGGCCCAGAGGTAGATGTGTTATCAACTGAGTCATGCAGGCAGCTTGACTGCCTTCTGTTCCTGGCAGTGTCAGTATTTTACTCCTTGATCTGTAAAGTCTCTTGCAGACATGTACTCTGCATGCCGTGCACTGTTTGTGTTTTACAACACACACACACACACACACACACTGTATAAAATCTTCATTTATTAATTCATGCTTCAGTTGCGCTCACCATGATATCCTACGCTTTTTTTCCCCCGTAGGTAGTTTGTACGTTTTTTGACTTTTTGTTTCCTGACCCTGTGCACCCTGGCATCGCGCACATGTGTGGAGGCACATGCATGCCACACACTATGGGATGCCCCACCCTACCTGTCGTGCTATTACCACCTGCGCCTATCACCGGACTTCCATCCGGTGATGACAGGACTACAGGCAGGTGACCCCCCTCCTGGAAGAGAAGAGCCAGTGCTCAATCCAACTCCCACTCTCCCCCCCCCGTGCTGGCACCACGACGACCCGAGTTTATTCCTGAACCTGGGTCACCAGCATTGCATGAGGCAAGGTGTCTAGCGCCTCAGCCCTTAGTGCCACTAAGCCAGCATAATGTCCTATGTTTTGCAGTAATAGCTTAACCATGATTTGACAAGGTTTGTTTATCATGAATTTATTCAGGACAGTCCAACTAAGATGTAACACATTTTCAGTGGGGTCCTGCTTTTTTTTGTTGATGCTTTACAGATGGATAAACAAAACAACTCAAAGAAACAGAGGAGAGAAAGAAGTGAATGCCTCAGGTGGAACTTGAACCAAGGCCGCCCAGAATACTGTTATGGTTATACTACCAGCTGCACCAACAAGGCAACTGGGCCGTCCTGGAGCATACTCTTTCTCCTACGGACAGCCTGGTGCTGCACAGATAACGACATTTTCAAACACAAGAGTGTGGTGTACATATTTATGGAATACATATAGAGGAGAGAAAGAAGTAAGTGCCTCAGCTGGGACTTGAACCCAAGCCACTTGGAATACCATTCTAGTTGCCCTACCAGCTGCACCACCAAGGCAAATGGAAACTGAGCCATCCCAGAGCACATTACTCTGTCTCAGTGCACAGCCTGGTGATGCACAGATAATTACATTTTCAATCACAGGAGTGCAGTGTGCATATTTATGGAACACATACAAACAGAGGAGAGAAAGAACTGCATCAGCTAGGACTTGAACCCTGGGTGCACGGAATACCATTCAGGTTGTGCTACCAACTGTACCACCAAGGCAACCAGAAACTGGGCTATTCCCAGAGCACGTTACTCTTTCTCCAGTGCACAGCCTGGTGCTGCACAGATAATTTCATTTTCAATCGCAAGAGTGCAGTGTACATATTTATGGAACACATTCAAACAGAGGGGTGGGAGAAGTAAGAGCCTCCGCTGAAATAGTAATCTGGGTGGTTTGGGTTAAAGTCCAAGCTGAGCCTCTTGCTTCTTTCCCCTCTTCTGTTTGTATGTGTTCCATAAATATGCACACCACACTCTGGTGATTAAAAATATCTGTGCAGCACCAGGTTGTACATTGAAGAAAGAGTGTAGTGCTCCAGGATGGCCCAGTTTCCAGTTACACAGAAACATAGAAGTTGTTGGCAGATAAGGGCCTCCATATCCACCTAGTCTGCCCTAATTTTCCTACCTACTTGACATTGCAGGCCTTAAACAGCCTCAGGTCCCCCCCCCCCAAGTCTTCCAAGATCCCTTTGTGTCTGTCCCATGCTTTCTTGAATCCTATAACTGTATCCACCCCCACCTCCCCTGCTGGAAGACTGTTCTACTTGTGCACCACCCTCTAGATAAAGAAGTACTTCCTCATGCTCCCTCTGAGCCTCCCTCATTCCAACTTCATATTGTCTCATTGTTCTTGAGCATGTTTTTCTTAGGAAAATGATATACTCCTGTACCTTGTTCATCCCTGAGAGGTACTTGATTGTCTCAGTCATATTCCCCCTTTTCCTCCTCTCTTCTAGGGAGTACATATTTAATTTCCTAAGTAAGTGTTTATTTTTAGGCGCACTGGGTGCTGTACATAAAATTCCAACATACAATCAGATAAAATTATTGAATACATAATAAAATTCATTCATAAATTCAAACAACATTAAAATAGAACAATATGTCTTCAGGATATGCTAACTTAAACAGGTGAGTTTTCAGGCCCCTCCTGAATCTCCTTCATAGGGGCCTCCCTCAGAGATCTTGGGAGTGAATTCCTGAGGACTGGGCCGGCCACTGCCTGAATGAACTATCACCCAAAGTTTTTAGCCCGGTCCTCAGAACCACAAGGAGGCCCTGGGTGGATGAATGGAGGGAGCGAGTCAGAATGGCCGGAGTAAGGAGGTCTGACAGGTAGCCAGGACCCAGTTTCTACAGGGTCTTATAGGTGAGCAAGCCCACCTTGAAGAGAACCCGCCACCAGACCAGCAACCAGTGCAGACCATGCAGGGCTGAGGTCACATGAGGTCAGCCTGGCTGCTGCATTCTGCACCAGTTGAAGCCGGCGGAGGTTACCCCCACTGACCACAAGATATAGAGCATTACAGTAGTCAAGCCTCGATGTCACAAAAACGTGAACCAGTGATGGGTGAGGGGTTTGATCCAAGCAATGTTCCTCAGATGGAAAAAGTTGTTTTTGATGAGAGCCGATACCTGAGCCTCAAATGTCAGCTTGTGGCTGAAGATCACACCTAGATTTGGCACCCTAGAGGATACCACCAATGGTATTGGCCCCAGAACTAAGCCTGTTGCCATCCCGGAAGCTCTCTCATTCTGTCTGTGGGTAGGCTCAATCACTAGTACCTCTGTCTTGCTGGGGTTGAGCTTCAGCCAGTTAGAGTTCATCCAGTCCTGGATCTCAGGGAGACATTTACTCAGCACTTTGATGGCCCCGCATGTCCCTGGTACAAAAGACATATACAGCTGAGTGTCATCTGCATAGCAGTGAAAACTCAAACTGTACTGTCTGATGAATCCTTCCCAGGGATAGAAAGTATACCAAGAACAACATCAGTGACAGGATCAAGCCTTGAGGGACTCCACAGGTAAGAGGCAGGGGGAAGAGGAAAAATTCTGCAACACCAGCCTTTGCCTTGTGCCTGAGAGAAAGGACTCAAACCAGTTGATGACAACACCGGCAAGTCCACACCACTGTCTAAGATGATCTAGTAACACAACATCATCCACAGTATCAAATGCAGATGATAGATCGAGAAGAATGAGAACTGACTGTTCCTTGTGATCTCTGGCCATGAGGAGGTCATTATGGACCTGGACCAGTGCCGTCTCTGTACTGTGCCTCACCCTGAACCCAGGTTGGAATTGCTCATAGATGTCACAGGTCTCCAGGTGATCCTTGAGCTGCAGAGCCACTATTTTCTTGACAACCTTCCCTAAAAATGGGAGGCTGGAGACTGGTTTATAATTTGCTAGAATGTCAGGGTCAAGAGATGTTTTTTCAAAAGCCTAAGCCTTTCCTCTTTAAGGTTTTTGATGCAGTCCCTGCACCAATTTGGTTGCTCTCCTCTGAACTTCCTCCACCCTGTTTATGTCCTTTCAAAGATGGGGTCTATAGAATTGGACACAGTACTCATGGTGTGGCCTCAGTAGTGATCTATATAGAGGAAGTATTACCTCCTTTCTTCTTCTGGTGATGCCCCTGCCTATGCACTCCAGCACCCTCCTAGTTTTCCCTGCTGCCTTATCACACTACTTTGTTGCCTTTAGGTCATCAGAAATGATTATTCCCAGGTCCCTTTCTGGCTTTGAGGCTGCTAATTCCTCCCCTCCCAGTCAATAAGTTGCCCTGGGTTTTTGTGCCCCATGTGCATTATGTTGCACTTTTTTAGTGTTGAAACACAACTGTCAGTCCCTTGATCAAGCCTTCAGCTTTTTCAGATCACCCCCTCATTCTGTCCACCCCCCTTGTGTGTCCACTCTGTTACAGAGCTTTGTGCCATCTGCAAACAGGCATACCTTCCCCTCCAGACCTTCTGCAATGTCACCAATAAAGATATTGAAGAGGACCGGGCCCAGCACTGATCCCTATGGCACCCCACTGGTCACTCTGTCTACTCCAGAGTGTATGCAATTTACCACCACCATCTGAGTCCTATTGCCCAGCCAACTCTCCACCCATTTCACTACTTTCATACCTATCCTTAGGGTGCCCCGGCTTGTTTACCAGCCTTCTATGGGTAATGGTGTCAAAAGCCTTACTAAAATCCAGGAAGGTCACATCCACTGCCACCCCCCAATCCACTTCTCTGGTTACCCAGTTAAAGAATTCTATAACGTTTGACTGACACAACCTCCCCCCTGTGAACCCATCCTGTCTCGGGTCTTGCAGACCATTGTCTACCAGGTGTTCCACTATCTTTTCCTCTAATAGTGTTTCCATTATGTTTCCCACCACTGATGTCAGGCTGACTGGCCTGTAGTTTCCAGCTTCCTTCTTATTTCCACTTTCATACAGGGAACACATCTGCCCTCCTCCAATCTCCCGGTACCTCCTCCATTTCCAGCGGAGGGTTGAACAGGGCTGTCAGAGGTGCAGCCAGATCCTCCTTTAGTTCCTTCAATATCCTGGAATGCACCCCATCTGGTCCTACTGCCTTATCAACTTTTAGTGCCACTAGTTCCCTGAGGACTGAGGGACTTGAATGTATCTCCAGAGTCTTTTTGCCTTTACCCCTTATAGTTGGCCCTTTGCCCACCCCTCTTCCATGAAAACTGAACAGAAGTATCTCTTCAATATGTCCGCTTTTTGGTAGTTTTCCCTCCACAAAACCCCCTCCATCTTCTTCTTAGCCTTACTACCCCTCCACTTGTCTACCCCTTTTCACTTATGTACCTATAAAAAGTTTTATCCCCCTTTTTCACTGATTTTGCAATGTTTTCCTCTGTTTACGCCTTTATGCTCCTAACTGCCTTTCCTGCCTCTATTTGTTTTTCCTGGTAGACCTCCCTATCCTCCCCTTCTGCATTTGTGAGTATCTTCTAAATGCCATCTTTTTTGCTTGTATCTTTTCTGCTACCATCTTTAAAAACCATAGTGGTCTCTTTTTCCTCTTGCCCTTACTGACCTGTTTAATGCAGAGATTTGTTTTTTGCTAGTGGCCCACTGTTCCACTACTTCTCCCCCTCCCATTTCCTACTCCTGCTAGAGTGTCTCTCAGGCATTCATCCATTTTCCTGAAATCTGGTCTCCTAAAGGCCATGACCCTCATCTTCATGTGATTTAATTCTGACTGATCTGTTATATCAAACCACATTGTACAGTGATCATTGTTCCCCAGGTGTTCCCCATTGTAAGTTCTGCACACTGTCCCCGTTTGTAAGAACTAGGTCAAGTAGTGCCCCCTCTCAAGTGCATTCCATGCCCAGTTGCTTGAGGAATGTCCCCTGTAGGGAGTCCAAGATGTTCCTGCTCCTGGTTGTTGTTGCTGTGGAGGCTCCAATCCACATCTGGTAGATTGAAGTCTCCTACCAGCAACACCTCTCCACTGTGTGCCATCCTTTGATTACTATCATTATATCATTATACACCTTCTCCCCCTGTGCTGTAGGTTGTCTTGGTGGTGCAGCTAGTAGCACAACCAGAATGGTATTCCGGGAGGCCTGAGTTCAAGTCCCAGCTGAGGCACTTACTTTTTTCTCTCTTTTGTTTGTATGTGAGTAAGTAAAATTCTGTTTATATGGCTCCCAATCCCAGAGGCTGTATGTGTTTCATAAATATGCACACCTCACTCTTGTGTTTGAAAAAAAACAACACAAAAGTTGAGTGTCATGTTCAAGGTCCCACAGAAAAAGTTGGCAACTGTAGATTTATTGGAACCTGGATCTTCTGGTTGCACAGTTCAGTGCTTTAGACTGACTACTTAATGAGCTGAAGGTAGCTAAGCATATTAAAACATACCGTAAATCTAGCTACTGCAGCTTTAAGAATTCTTGAATTATAGTACACTTTACTAGGTATTATCCATTTTTAAAAAGGCTTATTTTCCATTTCAGAATTAATACGGAAAGTTCTTTAGTTGTTTGTCTCTGCAGACTTGATAAAACAATATGCAGCAGGTAGCAACACACTTTAGTTGCTTGAGAACAAAATGCAAGTGCTTTGATATCCAAAAGACCTCCTAGAAAGATATTAAGCTATGCAAATATTTTGTTTGAGCTATTCTTCTGAAAAGCAGCAGTGTGTTTTAAACCCAGTTATCCCAACTGAAAAACACTGACCACAACTCTACATCAGAGAAGTGGCATTTCAACAAATGATTGTGATAACAGGCTCTTGAATAGGTATCTAAATAAGTTTACTCAAAAATCAGCTGTAGGCCTGAAATTATTTACCACTGGGAAGCTGTCTCTATGAATTTGGTGGGAAATTACCCTGGGACACCTTGTTGCTCTTGAAGCAGCAGCCATCCAGTGTAGAGGAGCCGGTGTGCTGATCTGCAGTTATAATTGAGGAAAATTACTTGAGAGGATTCTGACAGAACAGAAAATAGGCCAATTAGTCACCCGGCTCCCATCCTCCTGTGATACATGATTGCCTCCATTTAATTTTGCTGTCAGTTATGTGGCTAGGTTGGGAATAAATTAGACACATTTAGTTATTTTTTGTATAAGGTTAGCATTACTTGTTCCTCTCTCCCTCCCTCTCTCTCTCTCTCTTTTTTTTTTAGAAGATATTGTCTATCATGTTGCAAACAACACTTTTAAAATGGTCACCGTTTACTGCTCCATGCAGGGACTGCTTAGCATTTGGTGCAAAATGTTAAAACTGTCAAAATGATTGTTAGTTTACATGGTCTTTAGTCAAGGTTCTTAATGACTAAAGGCCCTGCAACTAACTATAAACATGCAAAGCTGATAGATAGCTGTGTTTAGTTGGCTAATAACAGTTGCCAGGCTGACTTCTTAAATGCAATTCTGTGGAAAGCAGTAAATATAAATGACGACTATGAAACTAATACATTTGCTGCGGCAGTGTCGCATGCTGTTTTATAATTGTAACTTTCAGAATAATTAACTGACAATTGATCAGGCGTGTAGGTCAATGTCATGTCAGTGAATATTTGATTTTCATATCTATATTGCTAAATGAAGTGAGTCCACATTTATGACTTTTCTCCTGTGTTTTTTTAACCAATATACAGTATTAACTTTTCATCAGTGTGAGGTAGTTTGACAGCAGAAAACTGTTAAAAATGTGGGGCATCTAAGCTTAAATATCAAAAGTCTTATCACTTTTCATAATAGCTAGTGTGTGAGATTTTGATTTTTAACTCTTTAATCTTCACACCATAATAACTTGAATGAGACAAGAATGCATGCTTTAATTTCACATCATAGCCTGTCCTGCTTTCTTACTAACAGGGAGAGGTGCTGCTAAGCTGTGCTGTAAAACTACAGCAAAGAACATAAAAAAAACAAAAGATAAGAACGTGAAATATTTAGACTTTAAATGTATTTTTCAATATAAAATCATCAGAGTGTGAAGGGCAGTGCATCTAAACAAGTAAAAAGCATGGTATCAGCAGTGAAATGGACAGCTTGACTGAGCTTCAGAAAAAAAGTAGCACAAGTTGTTATTTAGATGAGATAGGCAGAGAAAATAATGTGAAATTAAAGTCAATTTACAACATTTTTGCAACCCTTTAGATACATAAAAGTTCACCTACTAGTATGACTCCATTAAATATATTTTAAACTATCATACCCAAGACCTTTTTCCGCATTCCAATGGTTTGATGACTGTCCCAGTGGTTTGTTTATATAATCGGTACTGTCCATCTGACTGATTTAATATTTCTCTATATGGCCCTGACTACTTTAATTTCTTCCTTCCTTTCTTGCCTACTCTGGATTTGAGTTGAACCTGTCCTGTAATCAGTGGTATATCCCTATCAAAGGAAGTATATAATGGTATTTAAATTGCAGAGCTGTTATCATGAAGACCCATGTTTGAATCCCACAATTGCAATTTACTTTTTGTGTGACCCTGAGCGTTGCAAAGGCCCACCCTCGATGTGTTTGGCATCCCTGTAATTGCTTTCTAAACCCCAAAACTGTAATATTAGATTTATGTTGTCTTGCTTTAGTGCTTTTGGCATCATTTCATGTAGCAGAGATGGCTACCCTATTGTACCTGTGGCACATAGTGCTGTAACATATATACCATGTATTGTAGATACTGTACCTCTGCATGGTATCTCATTTGATTTTCAGTTTGTTGTCAGATTTACACCTTTGTTCTGACCGAATTGTATTTTAAGTTTGTTAATATTTTTTTCAATCCACATCCATGCTGCCTTCCCCCACATTGTACCTAAAAAATGTGGATTGCTTCAGTGAGCTTTTTCAGGCCAATATTTCTTTTTCCAGTTAATACGTACAAACATACAAACCTATGAAATTACCAGCAGCTAAAGGACCTATGTTGTATCAAGTCTGCTTAGCTGTGCAGCTAGCAGCCCTTATGCTGCAGCTGCTCCTCCCTTCCCTCCCCTCCCCCCTCCAGTGATGTTCCCCCTTACCCTGTCCCATCCCCTTTGAAGCAGCCCATTATTCTATAGTAGACCACTTCCTCTGGCAGTGCGTTCCACACAAATGCCACCCTCTCCTTAAAAAAGTACCTCTTCATTTCCCTCCTGAACCTTCCCCCTTCCAATCTCAGATCATGCCCTTGAGTGTCCCTCCCCCTCCTTAATTTGAAAAGCCCCTCCCTGCCCATCTTATTTATTCCCTTCATGTACTTGACAGTTTCAATCATGTCCCCCCCATCCCTCCTCTCCTCCAGGGAGTACATGTTCAACTCATTTAGGCTGCTCTCATAGGGTAAGTTCCCTAGCCCCTGGATCATTTGTGTTCCCCTGAGTTCCTCCCCCTCCAGTAACCTAATGTCCTTCATCAGGTACAGTTGCCAGAACTGCATGAAGTACTCCCAGCATGGTCTAACCAGTGACCTGCATAGCAGCAGGATCACCTCCCCCCCCCGGAGGAAATGCCTCTAGCAATGCAACCCAGCATCCTGTTGGACTTTGCAGCTGCCTTTCTACACGGTGCTGAGTTGTTCACTGCTCCTGTTATGATCATCTTCAGAGCATTCTGCTCTTCCATCTTGGCTAGTTGAATCCCCCCAACTTGTAGCTCCTCCTTGTTTTTTTTGCACCAAAATGTAGCACCTTGCATTTCTTGGCATTGAACCCCAGCTGCCAGGTGTCTGACCAGACCTCCAATTTTGCCAGATCATCTTGCAGCCCTTTCCATCCTTTTAAGCCATCCACTACTGCCCCCATCTTGGTATTGTCTGCAAACATACCGATCTTGCTCTTGATGACTATGGAGATGTCTGCTATGAAGATCCCAAGCAACACTGGCACCAGAACAGAGCCCTGTTGCACCCTGCTTGTCACTGCCCTGGGAGATGACAGCTCCTCTCCCACAACCACCCTCTGCTGTCTCCCTTGCAGACAGTTCACTACCCATCCCACCATCTTCATCCCTACTCCTGTGCCTTCCAGCTTACTTCTTAATCTCCCATGCAGCACTGAATCGAATGCCTCACCGAAGTCCAGGTAAAGAACATCCACTGCATGGCCCCTGTGTAATTGCCTGGTTGCCCAGTTATAATACTCCACGAGGTTGGTCTGACAGGATCTGCCAGAAACAAACCCATGCTGTCTACTGTCTTGTAGCCTATTAGACTCTAGGAAGGAAACCAGCCTCTCCTCCAGGATTGTCTCCACCAGCTTTCCCCACAATGGATGTGAGGTTTATCAGTCTGTAGTTCCCTGGCTCATCCTTGAGGCTGCTCTTGTGGAAGGGTACCACATGCGCCATCCTCCAGTCCTGAGGTACACTCCCTGAATCCAGGGAGGCATTGAACAGGTCTGCCAAGGGTTCTGCCAAGACCTCTGCCATCTCCTTCAGCACCCTGGGTTGCATGCCATCTGGCTCTGGTGCCTTGTCCACCCTCAGTGCTCAAAAGCCCTCCAGTACTCTGCCCACTGGGATTTGTCACCTCCCAGTGCCCACCCTCCCACCCCTTGTAAACTCCTTTCTATTTAATAAATACTGAAAAGAAGTACTTGTTTAATGCTTCTGCCTGTTCTGATCTTGTTTCCACCCACTCCCCATATCTCTTTATCCTTATTATTTGGCCCTTACAACTCCTTTTCTCCCTGATGTACCCAAATAAGTCCTTCTTCCCCTCTTTGATGCCCTGTGCTAGCCTGAGTTCCCTGGATGCCCTTGTCAACTACCTCGACTCCTTCAGGTATTCCTCTCTGTCCTCCCCTCTCCCTATTTTTGTACCTTCTAAAGGTGGCACTTTTCTTCTTTACTTTTTCCATGACCCCCCTGCTCACCCAGCTAGGCTTCTTGGCCCTAGCCCTCATACTCTGGATACTTGTACAAGTTAGGGTTGCCTCCTCAATTCTCAGTTTAATGACCTCCCACTTCTGGTTAGTGTCCATGTTTGGATGGATCATGGCCAGATACCCCTGTACTATTTCCCTCATTCTCCCGAAGTCGTCCCTCCTGAAGTCTAACACTCTTGTGTCCATTCCTACTGCCCCTTTCCCCATGTTTATAGTGAACCACACTGAGTGGTGGTCACTCCTCACCAGTGGTTCCCCCAACCCCAGTTCCCTCACAAACTCACCATTCACCAGCATGAGGTCTAGGGTATTCCCTAACCTGGTTGGTTCATTGACCATCTGCAATAGGAAGCTGTCCTGGAAGAAGTCCAGAAGTACCTGCTCACTACTATTCATGGTGGTTGGGGTACTTGAATCCACCCCCGGCAGGTGAAAGTCTCCCACAATCACTATGTTTCCCTTTCCAAAGATCCTTCTGATCTGTCCCACTAGTTCCCTGTCTAACTCCTCAGTCTGAGAGGGTGGTCTGTACACCACTCCCATCCTGAAGGTCCTATTTTTGGAGTCCTGGAGCTGCACCCATAATGACTCTGTGCTGCCATCCTTCCTCCCTGATGCACTTAAGTCCCTCCTTCACATACAGCACCACCCATTCCTTTTCATTTTACCCTGTCCCTCCAAAATATCCTATAATCTGGTACTGCCAGGTCCCAATCATGGTAATGGGTAGCCCATGTCTCTGTGATGGCCACCATGTACACCTCCCCATCTGTCATGAGAGCCTGTAATTCTGCTGTTTTGTTCCCTAGATGCCTAGCATTCAAGGTGACCACCCTCCACCCCACTTCCTTCCCCCTAACTTGTTCTCCCTTTCTAGCATCCCCCTCTGACCTCCCCCTAAGTCCCTTGCTGCTGGTGTGGGAGGGTAAGCTTGTTGGGCTTCCCTTCCAGTGGATTCTGTCTGACTCTTGCCCACTTGCCACTGCCCTCTTCTAGTTTAAATTGTCATTGTTTGCTAAGTATTCCCCTAGTTTCTTTTTCAATACCCTCCTTTCCTCCTCACTTAAGTGTAGCCTGTCCTTAGCATAGAGATCACTGCCCTCCCTGGTTCTTCCCCTCCCTCCATCAGCCCATAATCTTTTTATTGAGTAGTTTTCACACATTTTTCCAGACATTGTGACATGGAGCAATACAGTAATAGCATGACAGAATTTATATACAAGGGTATATGAGCAGTGAAGGAACATTCAACTTCTGTCAAAAGAAGTACCATGAAAGGAATATCAAGTACTTACCATACTCTACTTAGGTCTTCCAGGTATCCAGAAAGGGTACAAAGAGTCATGTTTCGAGGGGAGGATTTGACTTCCTCACCTATTATGCAACAGATAAAACTTGTCTGGTTGTCCACATGCTGTTGATTCATGGTACCTGGAAAACAACACACATTCAAGGCCAATTTATCTAATTGCAACTCGGATATGCTTTATGGAGGCCTACGCCTATCCTTTGAATGTTTTTCTGTCGATTTCTTACTACTGGTTGTAATATAGTTCAGAAAGGGGGCCCGTATAGACTTATATTTATGCATGTTGCCTTTATTTTAGTAAGACATTCTAGTTAGGGAGGTTAGAGCTTCCTAGGCAGTGAGCCACTCGCTAAATGTTGGGATTTCTGTAGTCCACCATCACCTCAGAATCAGCTGCTTCACCTTGACTGAGGCCTGTATTACCCGCAGTTGTTGGGACCAGGTAAGACTAGTGGCCTGAGGGAAAAGGCCTAGCAGCCACATACTGGGGTCCATTGGGAGGATACACTTAATATTTTGGAACTATGCTGTCACACAGCCAACCAGAGATTCAGAATAGGTGTACACAGCCAAAGGATATGCAGTAGGTCCTCTTTGGAGACATTACATCTCCAGCAGTTGTCCTGTTGTATCAAACCCTTTGTTTATGCTGCGAGGGATTACAACATAGAAACACAGAATTTGACGGCAGATATAGACCGCTTGGCCCACCTAGTCTGCCCATTTCCCTACCTAACAATTGAAGATAGAGGGGGGACAGCTCAGGGGCAATGTGAGGAAGTATTTTTTCACAGAGAGGGTGGTGGACACATGGAACAGCCTTCCTGAGGAGGTTGTGGGGTCTAAAACTGTGGAAGAATTCAAGAATGCATGGGACAGACATAATGCAATTTTTGTGGAGGGTAGGAAGAAATAGGTTGTTGGTTAAATAGGATCTGCAGCTTATCCTCTAGGTAGGGAAATGGGCAGACTAGGTGGGCCAAGCGGTCCTTATCTGCCATCAAAGTCTATGTTTCTATGTATAACAGATAAGCGCAGATCCTAGTTAACCAACAGCCTACTTCCTCCTACCCCCCCACTAGAATTGCCTTATGTCTGTCCCATGCATTCTTGAATTCCCCCACTGTTTTTGACTCTACAACCTCCTCCAGAAGGCTGTTCCATGTATCCACAACCCTCTCTGTGAAGAAATACTTCCTCACATTACCTCTGAGCTGTCCCCCCTCTACCTTCAAATTGTACCCCCTTGTTTTTGCACATCTCTTTTTCTGAAAGATGCTACCCTCTTGGACTTTGTTTACTCCCTTGAGGTACAATACTATAGATGCAACACCTTATTTTGTATAAGTAGACTTCTCTTGTCATTGCAAGCTTGGTGTGCCCTTAACCAACACTGTTTCCACTGCTGATCCATAATCTTGGCACCTAGTTTTGTTTCCCACTTGCTCTTAGCCAGAAGGGAGGCGTCTGGGACATGGTCCCTCATAAGACTGTGGATTTTACCTGCCAGTCTCTGTTTTTTCCTTGCCCAGACCCCTATGGGGAATGTCTTGAGTTTTTTGCTTTTGTTTCTAGTACTTGTTGTGAGTGAGCATTTCTGTTTGCACCAGGAGTTATAGAGGCTTTTAACCTGCAGGGATTTCCAGAAGTCACATTGTGGTAAACTGTACCTTGTCCTTAGTCCTTGGAAGGAATCTTAGGTACTCCTGTCAGGAGTCTCTAGGTCTCAAAGGAGTTCCACTGACCTGCTTACCCATCCTAGCCACATAACTGGCTAGTAGTCAATGCAAAGGTGGGGGTTATTCCATAGGGGGGTGTACTACCCTGGATTGAGGCAAAGTTTTGCCCTCTGTCCCACCTTCTGCCAGGCCTGATGAGCATCCTTGATTGTGAGCCAGGGCTGTAAATTGTTTGGGGAGGAGGTGACCCAGATACACTGATAAGGATGTAGCCTGCATTACAGCACCTTCTATTCCCAACCAAGTGGTGGGGGGGGCATGCTGTTTTTCTGGAACCCCTTAATCATTTTTGTGGTCATGAAAGCTAGGGAGTATTGGGCAAAGTCTGGGAGATTCCAGCCCTCTCTTCTCCATGGGTCATGTAATTTGGCTGTACTGTAGCGAGGGGGTGGTGAGCCCCACAGGAACTTACTCATTTTACTGTTCGACCTTTGAGCCCATCTCTTAGGAAGTATAATCAGAAGGTGGAACACCGAACAATAAACTCTGCGAGCTACCATAAGTTTGATTGCTGTAATTTTACCAGCCATTGACAGCTGTAGGTGTTCCCATCCCTGGCGACTGGCGTCCTGCCAGGCTGCAGCTGTTGGGGTCCGATGCCCCCTGCACAAGTGGCAAAGTGCCCCACAGCCCGATCGCAGGGATAAGTATATAAATAATAATCTTCTCTATCCCTGGTGGTCCAGTGGACCGCTCCCAGCCGAGTCGCGGGCAGAAGTCTAAAGATTAGATTACCATCCTGGTGGTCCAGCGGTACCCCTCCCACCCACTGAGCCCTGCCACCCTGCTCCCCTAGGTCAGCGGTGGGTGGCAGCCCCCACCAGCAAAGCCGCCTGGCCACCACCACTGACTGCATACAGTATAGCTGTATGCCCATTGGTCCACAGCATGGGCCAATGGGTGCAGAAAGTACCGCATACACAGTCCAGATATGTGAATGTGGGAGTTGCCGCCGCTCACTGACTGGGGAAGGTGGCGGGCCCAGTGGAGGGTGGGAGGGGGTACCGCTTGACCACCAGAGATGGATATGATCTTTTTTTTTAGACTTCTGCCCATGATCGAGCTGTGAGCGGTCCACTGGACTACCAGGGATATAGGGGATTATTATATTTATACTTATGCCCGCGATCGGGCTGCAAGCGGTCCACTGGACCACCAGGGATATAGGAGATTATTATATTTATTCTTATGCCCATGATCGGTCTGCGAGCGGTCCACTGGAGCACCAGGGATATGGAACTGTTTGATTTCCTACTTCTTCCCACAGTCGGGCATGGGGGGAAGCTACCCGATGGAGGGTGCCGCCAGAGTTAGGGTGGCCACCCGCAGCTGGCAGCTGCCGTGTTGTACCCTGCAATACAGCAACTCACCTCTGGGTGGCCGGCTGTTGCTCCTTTATTTTTTGGAACAACTATATGCGGCGCATGTGGGGGTTGCACCTGCCTGGGCTCGACACATCCCGGGCTGAATATCGGGATGTGTGGGGGTATGCATGGGCACGCCCCCCTACTTGCACCGCATACATTACTGATGTGCCCCGGCGCATCGGGATTTGTGCCACACACTTTCCCCTTTTGAATATCATGCCGGGGTGCATCAGTGGGTTGTGCATGGTGCAACTGTGTTGTGCCATGCGCAACCCTTCTGAATATCCCACCCTGTATGTACATTGTATTAAAATGTCTCAGGGTAAAGTAAACTATGAATGAATGATCTTGTGTTAGAGATCAGAAATGACACTGAGAAACAAGGTGTTATATATTTTTTTAACTAGGGACCCTGAGATGGAGCTTCTAGAGTGGGTGGGTGGAAGCTCCAACCCCTTCCAGGGTTAGGGAAGGTGGTAAAACAGTCCGTGATTGTTTCCCTCCTAAGGGGGAGGGGAGAGTGTGACAGGGATTAGTCCTGTCCCTTGATTTGGACCTTCTTCTCCTCCTAAATATAAAACTACTGTTGCAACAGTTCCCTTTATGCTTTCTATACACTATCCTAACATTTCTAGTTCAGATGGTTGGCCATCTCTGGGACCTCCCCCATCTCCTTCCTTATCTGTCTCCTCTAATGCTCCTTTTTCTTCTTGGTCCAATGATAGGATAGTCGCTTGCAGGTCAGAAAGGGACCTTGAGCAGGCATCACTGCCAAAACAGGGAATAGTTACCTCCCTAAAGGTGAATAATGGTGTACACCAGTTGCATAATGAATGAAAGATATCAGCCTGAGTTCTGGAGCTCCTGAAAAGGCTGCACATTTGTGCTATATAGTGATGTTAGGGCCTCATAAGAACCATGTACCATTTAAAGTGTTTGGACATTGATAATGGTCCAGAATGCAAGTTTTTTTTCAAGTAATTGCCATGCATGAAAGAAGCTGCACACAGCAACAAGGGAAAAATGTTGCAAACTTTTGTAAAGGTAACCGGTATTCCTCTGTTCATAGTCTGGTAGAGTGCAGTTTCAAACATGTCCATTTATGGATAAAGTGTGCCTGTTCCCCACTTTGTACATGTCAGAGCCCTGTACTAACTGTAGATAAGCAGTATAAGACTCATTAGGTTTGTTTACAGTCTGAAGCTGCACCAATAATTAAACATTCTCTGGACCTATATATAGACAGAGTGTGACTCTATCTCTAGCAAGTCCCAGTACAAGCCCAAGTGTCTTAGCTTATATCTTTTTGCTTGGGA
The DNA here is from genome assembly GCA_016271365.2 of Neoceratodus forsteri. Classification (NCBI taxonomy): domain Eukaryota; kingdom Metazoa; phylum Chordata; order Ceratodontiformes; family Ceratodontidae; genus Neoceratodus; species Neoceratodus forsteri. The sequence continues at coordinate 622,073,198 of JADMNL010000023.1, read as the reverse complement.
AAGTAAAAACAACCTTGCAAGAGATGTTTTCACTAGTACTGTAAAAACAAAAAAGAAACCCTGTGGAGAGAAATTACAAGCCAACAACTGTGCACTTAGTCATTAAGTTCAAGTAACAGTTTAACACAGTGTCCAACTAAGCAACTATGTGCACTAAGAGGTTTTTGCCTAGACAGTGCAGTTTAAATTAAATTCAGTACAAACTCTTACATTTAGTATGAAGCAGACTCCTGCAGATAGGGTGTGGTCTTTGGTGCTTGCCAGGTTGCTGTATGCCTTCAGTATTGGTTAGCAGCAGCCTCTAGTGCCTACTTTTATATCACACCATCTGCCAATCACAGCAGGATGAAATGTTTAACATTTATTTTGAGCTCTCCCTTATTTAAATTTGAAACTCCTGCCAGAATATGTGTGAATGCAACTAGCGAAGAGCTCCATAGTATTATATAAATTAAAAGGAGCCTTCTAAAAGTTATTTTAAAATATTGCTGATGCTGATAACACCTGACCTGGTGGGCGGGTATAAAGAGGTATCCTGTACACCTTGATGTTAGATAGGGGGTCAGCTCCTTCTGACCAGCATTAGAGAAGGACTGAGGGAGTCTATCCGAGGTGGAAACTGAATGTGAAGTTTGCCACAAGAGTGAAGTATTTCTTTAGTTTGAGCTTTTCTTTATATTTTGAAATAAATAAACATTACGCCAGGCCAACGGTGCATTAAATCTACTTTCGTGTGTGAAGTCCATCGGTTATCCCACGTTCTATTACACCCTAGTCTATAAGTGTTTTATAGATGAGATTTTTATTATATGGAAGGGGAATGTATCTAATCTTAAAGCATTCATTAGATATATGCATGGCTCTACACTGCACATCAGAATCAGATGAATTTGTTAGTCCTGACTATCACTAGAACTAATAAGGGGACCTTGAACACTGGCATATATAGAAAGCCCACAGATGGCAATGCTCTGCTCCTGGACTCCAGCTGCCATCCAAAACATACTGTGAAAAATATCCCAAAGGGGCAAATCTAGAGAGCCCAGAGAATATGCTGCACACAGGAGAGTCAGGAACTGAGCATGAATGAAATGACCCAAAGATTTCCAGAAAGAGGCTACAGTCAGAATATTATACAACAGGCAAGAACATATGCAAGCTTGCAGAATTGAGATTCTCTATCAGAAGAAAAAGATAAGGAGAATAACACAGGGACAAGGTTTCATTTTGTAACCACATACCCTATACAAGCAAAGGGTTTTGAAACCATCCTAAGAAAAACATTGGCCAGTACTGTCCAGTGTTCCTGGATTAAGACAATTAGTCAAAAACCACCAAGAATGGCCTATAAAAGGGTTACCTCCCTAAAAGGCATATTAGTCGATAGCCATTGCACAGAAGCACAGGCTCCCAATACATGGCTGAATCAGAGTGTCAGAGGTTGTGTACCATGTAAAAGATGTGTGAACTGTAAAAGTGTGAATACTAGTAAAGAATTTCAAAGTGTGAACTCTACAAAAAGTTATGAAATCTGATACTTAATAACATGTGATTCTGGTGGAGTAATTTACTTGGCAACTTGCTCTTGCCAAGCATTTTATGTGGGCAAAACCACTAGAACATTTGAAACTAGAGTGGGGGAGCATATACATGTAGTCCAAAGGGGTGATGTAACCTATGCCACAGCAAACCACGTTGTACAAGCTGGAAACAACTGAGAACATTTGCTTACTTTTCAGGCCATAAAAAAAGTAAAAATGTTGCAAGGGGAGTTAACATTAATGATGCAGTACTGAAAAAAAGAATGTTTTTGGATTACAATCTTAGGGGCAAATAAGAAACCAGGACTCAGTGTGGGTATGGATACAAAACCCTTTATAAAAAAAAGACAAATGTTACAATATTTTATTAACTTCCTCACTGTCTTGCATAGAGTTCACTTATACCTATTTTTATTAACTCACCCCTCCCAATACCCTTTTATACTTCCCCCCCCATTCCTTCCCTCTGTTTCCTCCCCCCACCACCATTTTCAGGTTATAAAGATAGATGCAATAAGGTTCTATATAAATACTTGATTAATTACTGAGAACTAAGTTTGCACATTCATGATCTAATGTTTTTATGTTATGTATGTCTATTTATATATTGTGATGTTTTTATTTTGCATGAATAGTCACGTTTAAATGTCTGGGTGTTACTTGAATCTCACTGGGGAGTTGTTGGATTGGGTGATTTGGCAATGACCAATTAATTTGAAATTAGAGCTTACGTCAGTATGATGGCAGCTTTTTTTAGGATATTTAAGAGTCAATTTGTATGTTTGTATCTAGCCTTTGATAAAGGATCTATGATCCAAAATGCATCAGGCAGGTTATGTATGCATGTCCTGTGACTAATAAAAATATGTTTTAACTGACCCTGGGTTCCATGATGATTAGAGGTGGTGAGCGCTCGGCTTTTTGCTTTTGATGTCTAAACCTTTGCATAGAGCACCATGGTATGCCTCCCACAGAGATACACTTCTACAGTGACATACATCGATGCCAACAACATCAACATGTCACTGGGGAAGTCCACCTGGGACCCGGCAACACTTTCCCCCATCCTGACCCCCTTCCTGAACCAACTCCCACTTGGAGTTGGAATCTAATAGTACTAGGGTGCAGGGGGCAGAGCCCCCCGCATGGGGGGGTTCAGAGGTGAAGCCCCTCAAAGATAAAACACTGTCCAACATGTGCAGCTCCCTGCCAACTGCAAATTGTGGTTGACAAGGAGCCTGTCGCTGTGATGCCGGTCGACTAAATAGTTGGCAAACCAGCATCATAGATCCAAGCACCACCATCCTAGTGCAGGACAGTGCTTCTCTACAAAAGGTTGGGGGGAGTGGGGGGGCAGGGTCGGTAGCACAAGTTGTGGACCATGTAATACAAGCAGACTAGATAGACCAAATGGGCAGTTTTATGTCAAAACGGAAAAAGAGGAACAGTGATTGCTATAACAGCTTATGGATAATATTGAATGGCACATTTGGTGTTTTCTACTTTTGTGGGGGTCTGTGTCCCTTCCCCCCTACTAAATATACTAACTCAGGGGGTGGACCTCGGGGAGCTGGTACAGAGACATCGCTGAATTTGTTATTCAGCATTATTCATAAGCCTTTTTAGTGGTTGCCATTCTGCTTTTGCCCTTTTAACGTGCTACTGTACCCAAATGTCCTTCTTCTGATGGCTTCTTTGTATGTTGGTATATTCATATGATAGTAACAAAACATACCAGAACTGCATCAATTGTGTAACTGATTAATATAAAATAAAATAAATCATATGATATAAAAATATACAGTATAAGCATCAATTTACAGAGAAACGCAGGTTCTAAAATGTTACTTCCTGGGCCATGGAGAGCATTTCCTGTCATCTAACATAATTTATACACATATGCAACTTCCATCTAGTTTTAGGTTTACATTTTGTCTGAAGCTGGATAGTTTTTCAATGATCCGTACACTTGGTGATAATTTATTCCAGATTTTCAGTAGGTAGAAATACATTTTGTTGCATTTTACTGTAGAAAATTATGATCATTATTAACATTAATTCCCTATTCTTCAATCTCTTCCAATTATGCTTATGTTGCTGGTTCTGTAAGAACTTGGAGGAATCAATTTTCCTGCCTCTAAGCTGTTTAAAACCCATCACTGTGAGCTGTTCTTCTTTGTAAATTTAAAGCATTCCATCCTAACAGGTTAAACATACTGTATCACAGTAGTAGTCAAAGCAGCCCAAGGCAAAATTGACCATTCTAGAATAAGTTCTATGCAACTTATGAAAGATGGGTCAAATTAGCATGCTAGTAAGCCACATTACCATATTCTAATATCAGTAGTAAGAGATGCATAGCTATTATATTTCTAGATTCTTTTGGCAATATGAAAGCCTTCCAATGCTTAACTCAAAACCTTATGTTACCGTTGTCCATTGTTTTATTTATATGCTTATGAAAAGTAAGTTTGTTATCAATGTAGACCCCAAAATCTGTGTATGTTTTGGCTTATATTCAGTTTTTTACCATTTAGTAAGTAAATTTCTGGTCCAGAATCAAAATCATGTTTGCTACTTTTATCTGAAACCCATCACCTGTGTTTTTCCTTGTGCAACACTATCTTGGAGCCTCTAAATCAATTCTGTAAAATATTAAAATTAGTCTGACATTTTTGTTGCAGTTCCACCTTATACCTAGCTCTGCCAATAAGTATGGTATTATTTGCATGCAGATGAATATCACAATTAATTATCATACATAGGAGGAGGTTTATGTAAATTAAAATTAACAATGAGCCCAAGATGTAGCCTTGGGGACCTCTCCCCCATGAAGTGACTCAGGGGGTCAGAAAGTAAATTTCTGATGCAAACTTGTGTTCTTTCTATGAGGCTGAAGCCAGTCAAGTACTGGTTGAACATCCCAAGATCGGAGAGTCCAGAGAATCTATTTAATAGAATAAGTGATCAAATCAAAGGACTTGGGGAGGTCAACAAATACCTCACCAACAAACTCACCCCTCTATAGACCCATTGTGACAATGTCCATAAAGTTCATCAGCATGGTGCCTGTCAACCTCCTCAGCAAGCTTAAAAAGGGGGAAAAAAGGTAATATTTTCAAGGTATTCAAAAATGTGTAGACTAGTCAACTTCTCAAAAAATTTAGATACTGTAGAAAGCATCACAATGGGCCAGTAAATTGATGGATACCCCCTTCCCCAACTATAGGGACAACCTTAGAGTTTTTTGTCCAAAATACAGAAAAAACAGATTGTTGGGGGTGCAGCTTGGACACCAATGTTAATGACCGATTGAACTCTAGCTCTGCTAAGCCAGCTTTCAGTCTGCCAATTATTACTGCTCTCTCTCCATTAATCAAACCAACCCAAATGCCATAAGTTGAAACCTTTTACCTGCTATATCTGCTAATGCCAAACAGAGGTGCATCCACTCTAGGTTAGCCAGTTTTCCACCACTGTTGTTTGTCCTGTCACCCACTGAAGTAGAGCATGAGAAGCTTTCCATCATGGCAAAAGCCACCTCTGTTCTTCATGATCATAACCTGCAAGACATTAAAAGCGCATTCCAGCATCTGATTGATCAAATTAATAAATTTGAGCTAGAAACCCAACAAATTAACTTAGATATCCTGGACATTTCTCACAGAGTAAATGTTGCAGAGCAACATGTTGTAGAGATGGAGGACTGTACAGACAAAATGATGGCCTACATCCATGACCAAGATCACACTATTAGAACTTTATGTGACAGAGTGGATGTCATAGAGAATAGGGGATGCCAGAACAATCTCCAATTCATTGGCTTCCATGACAGCTGCAGAGAGTGGAATGTCTTAGACTTCTTACAGCAAACAATTCCAGAAGGCCAAACCACAAATGGTCTGGCCCTCTGGAGACTGACTGCTCTCAGTGCTCCTTCACTCTGAATTTGCCACCCGGAGGCCACCCACATCCCATTTTGGCTTGCTTCCTTATGTTCCAAGACAAAGAACTTATCTTGCAACTAGCCAGTGATAAGCAAGAACTCCGGTGGAAAGGCCACCACTTCCAAATTTTTGCAGACTTCTCAAGTACCCTGTTGAACCACTACAGAGCCTTTACAATAGCCCACATGTCCTGCACTGACCAGACCCTCTCCTATTTCCTCCACTCCATTGCCATCCTCAGGATCACTGTCAATGGAGTTGCTTGCTGCTTTGAGTCTCTAGACTCAGCTGAACACTTTCTTCAATCCAAAAACTGACCTAAACAAATATAGACCATCCCAAAATAAAGGTTGGGGGTGGGGAGAGCACCCACAGGATATGGACACATCCCCAGCCCCTGATGGACAGCGAGGGTCAGAGGATGTGTCCACTTTCACCAATCCCACCAAGTGATGATGAACAGTAGCAAATTCCCCTAAAATAAAAACATAAAATCAAACAGAAAAAGTCCAGGGCAGGCACCAAGGAAGACCAATCTCCATGTCTTCGACCTTACAGCAGGAATTGCAGTGTGGATACCAAGGACTCTTCAAGTTTATCTCCAGTCATACTGGACCCAAACAAATATGTTGCTTTACAAGGCTAAGAGGAATCACGAGACCCTCCCTCCCCTCTATCACAGCACACTCACCTTCCAAAACCAAGACATGGGCAGAAGCCACTGCTGCTGCACCACTCCCTGTAAATGGGTCAACCAGTGCTGAGGAGCTAAAGGAGCAGAATATGTTTCTGGGGCAGTTGCTATTTCCACTGGCCTGAACTGCTCACTGGACTGAAATGTGCTTGCAATGTGATTGCATGCTTTCACACTTATCCTCTGAGTATCCACTGGCTATCCCATCTTCATGGTTTCTCTGGTTTTCCATCCCAAACCCTATCAGGACCCCCTATCAGTTAAGGCCAATACACTCTTAAAGGAGTTATGGCTCTGGGCTCCATCTCTTCTACAGTAAGCTTCTTTTTCTAAGAACATCTCCCCCTTTAAGGCAGTTCTTCACAATGACACATGCTGCAGACCTCTGATGACACCCACCTACCCTTAGTGTCTCCTACAGATCCCAGTGATTGGATCAGCTAGCTCTCACTGCATACCTCCATATGCATCTGACCTAGCCAGCATGCAGGAAGGCCATACAGCACCCCATGGCTGCAAAGATTGCTCAGTGGTTGGGAGGCACCACTCCTGCTGGTAAATGAGTGTGGCAGGCTGGGGGTGAGCTACTGGACTGGCAAGTCCAACCTGGTGGGAGTCTTCAGCTTCTGAACCACTCCCAGGAACCATGGGATAGATCGGGGGATGAATGTCCCACTTTTTCTCTCAGAAGCCCTCATGGCTTCTTGCTACATTGGCTGTATGTGCTCCACATCTGATTGACTGTACCCTATCATAGGAGGGTGTATTTCACCTGGAGTGGCACACATTCTCTAAGATGCTGATCTTCTGTGTGCCATATGAGGTTACTCTCCAGAATGTCTGGGTCAGGTGGGTCAGTCTGCACATTCAGCAGTCCATATTATGCTAGGGATGCACAGATGCTGTCTGACCTGATTACCATGTTCTCCTTTGGGGCACCTGTAGGCACCTTGGCTCATGTTGAACTCATGTCAGACTCGGACAAAACTCACTGTGGAGAGGGGGAAAAGGAGTGGAACATGGTGTTTTTTCTCTCTCTAATGTTCCTTTTAATTAAGTTGTGTTCTTTACTGCTGTTTCACACAATAAATAATATGAGAGGATATGTATGAACTGTGGGGACAAGGGGCAGCAGGTAGCAAGAAATGGTAACAAAATATTTCTGTGGTGTATGTACTCAAATAGACATTAGCTTAGGGAGCTGGAATGTGCAGGGGCTGAATTCACCCTAAAAAAGAAGAAGGCAATGTCAAATTTAAATTGACTGAAGGTCCACCTTTCTGCAGGAGACAAACCTCTCTGCTACAGAAGAATGCAAATTGTGGAAAGACTGGGTGGAAGAGGAGGCACACAGTGTAGCCACCACAGCAAAACTGGGAGTATTTATCAAGATACATAAAACGCTGAGGTGAGAAGTGGAATCCACCAGATTGGACAAGGAAGGAAGATGGGTTTTGCTGAAGGTAACCACTCTGACTGGTCATCTGGTTCTGGCCAATGATTATTGGCCTCATTTCAACAACCCTGCCTTCTTCTGTAGCCTTAGCCAGACCTAGTCATAATTTAATGGCACTAGGTCACCAGTGCTCCTGGTAGGGATCTCAGTGTTACTCTGAATGGTAGAGTGGACAGGAGTTGGATATCCAGCAAACCCCATGTTGGGACAGTAAAAGCCATTTATGCCATGATGGTGCAGCATGCACTGCGGATGCCTGGAGGGCCCAACATCCTAATGTCAGGGATTACACATACTTCTCCTTAGTTCATGGATCTGCAAGCAGACTAGACAGGTGACTTGTTAATCATTCTGCTTTGCCTCAACTAACAGAGGCCACTATTCACCTAGTGATAAACTTTGACCATGCTCCCAGAGAGGTTAATGTCTTATGGAGCCCCATCCCATAGAAATCTTCAACATGGTGGATGGATCCTCTCCTACTGGAGGACCAGATATTCAAATCATGGCTCAAAACTGAGATACAAGCATATTGGGAGATTAATGACACATGCAGTGTACCATATCCCACCATGTAAGAAAGGCCATGCTGTGGGGCAGTATTATTGCTTATGTGGCCCATAGAAAGATGCCCAGGGAGGCAGAGCAGATGCAACTAGCAAAATAGCTTCAAGGGATGGATGTGGAACTCATGACTTCCCAACACACTCTCCCCTACCACTAATAGCTAAAGTTAATGGCATCTTGATTAAGTTGGGCACCATCCTCTCCAGGAAGACAAAGCTTGCTTTTTGCCACCTACACAATTCCTTTTGGGAGGGGAGGAATCCATATAAGCTTACCATACAAGGAAGATAGCAGAATAAGGCCATTAGGTCTCTCTTGTCTGCTCATATTGCAGGGTCCTATTTGTCACTTGTTAACTCTCTCCCCCAATTCATCATTCCCCTCCATCCGCCCTTCTCTTGACCCTTATTTTCTGCCTGACTCTACCTCAGTCTCCCTTGAAGCTGTCTAACATTTTCAACAAAACCACCTCCTCAGAAAACATGTTCCAACCCACCACCACCCTCTCCATGAAGATGTGCCTGCTAGCCTCTATCCTAAACCTGCCCCCATCCAACTTGAGACTCCGTCCTCTTGTATTTAGGTTCCCAATAAGCTTGAAGAGATCATCCTTGTCCATGCCATGCCATACCATACCATTTATTCCTTTCAAACATGTAAAGGTCTCAATCATGTCCCCTCTCTCTCCTCTTCTCCAGGAAGTACATGTTCAGGGCCTCTGTCTCCTCACGCGCCCTACCCTACTGGCCCATGATGATCTTTGTTACTCTTCTTTTGACCATCTCCAACAGGTTTATATCCTTTTTAAGGTATGGGCACCAGTACTGTTCACAGTACTCCAGATACAGCTTCACTAATGACCTGTACAAGGGCAGTATTAACTCCTGTCACCTGCTGCTAATCCCCCTGGCAATGCAGCTCAACATTTTATGTGCATTTGTTGCTACTTTCCTACATTTCATGGCATGTGTCAGGTCACTAGTGATCATCACTCTCAGGTCCTTCTCCTCTGATGCAATTATCTGGACTCCTCCCAGGGTGTAATCAGTCCTTGGATTCTTGGCTCCAATGCTCGTAACTTTGCATTTATTTGCATTGAAGCCAGCCTGCAAAATCCCAGAACACCTCTATTGCTTTTTCAGATCTTCCTTTAGGTTTTGTATCCCTTCTGCTGTGTCCACCCTCCCACAGTGCTTCATATCATTGTTGATTAGGCATTTTTTTCTGTTAATTTCATCCCCAGTATCATTAATGAAGACATTGAACAACACCAACCTGAGTACCAAGCCCTATGGGCCCCAACTGGGGACATCCCTGGTGCTGTAGAGCTTAACTACCGCCACGACTTTCCAGGTCCTGCCCCTCTGTCAATTTTCCACCAACTTGGTCAACTTCTTGCCATCCCCTTGATCTGACAACTTCCAGATAAACTTGTGGGGAATACAGTCAAAGGCTTTACTGAAGTCAATGTAAAGGATGTTCACTGCTTGGCCCTTGTCTGCTCCTTTACTGACACAGCGAAAAAAGTCAGTCAGATTTGTTTGACATGACCTCCCTCACACAAACCTATGTAGCCTCTCATCCTGCAGACTTTTCTCATCCAGACTCTCTACAAACCTTTCCTTAAGTATGGTCTCCATGAGTTTGCAAACTATTTCAACCTATTAGCATACAGACTGAAATGTAAACAAGCAAGCAAACTGATCGCCAGCCATAAAGATGCCTAAATGGTCACCAAAAGAGACCCTAAAGACATCATCTCCATTATGAAGACTTTTTACTCAGCACTCTTTGTCTCGTCCCCCCCCCCCGTGTACTCAATGGAAGACTTCTTTGGCAAACTGCATATTCCTACTCTCGCACCTATTCAAGTCTTTGAGCTTGAAAGCCCCCCTCACTGCACGGGCAGTGTTGCAAGCCAACAAGGCTCTCAACCTGCACATACCACCTAGGGGAGATGGATACCCTGATGATTTTTACCATCTGCTTACTGAGGAGCTCACACTTTAGTTCCTGGGAGTCTTTCAGGAATCAGTCTCATTGATATCTCTCTCTCCATACAAGAGGGAGGCAGTAATAAATGTGCTCCCCAATAAGGGCAAAGACAAAACCTCCCCAGGGAGCTACCACCTGATCTCAATAATCAATGCAGATGTGAAGATCATGGTAAAATTCTAGCTGCCAGACTAGAGAAAGCCTTCTCAGGACTCATCCACCCTGCCCAGGTGGGGTTTGTGAAATGCAGGTTGGGTTCAGACCACTTCAGGACTCTAGTGTCACTAATTCATAAAGTACAGTCAGATAAATCACCTGCAGCAACTCTGGCTGTAGACTTTGAGCATGCCTTTGATTCAGTTGAATGGCAATACCTTCTCACCATCCTGAAGAAAATGGAATTTGGACTACGCTTCCAGCAATGGGTCCAGTTACTATACACCTCCCTTATAGCATCCATCCTCACCAGTGGTCTCTGATCATCACCTTTACTCTTGCAGAAGGGAACCTGGCAGAGGTGTACCCTTTCATCACTGCTGTTTGCCCTGGCAATTGAACCATTAGCAACAGCACTGAGAAAGCACCCACACATTCAAGACATCATTCTGTCAACCAGGGGTATATCACTTTTCTATATGCAGATGACCTGCTGATTATATTCACCAATGCTGTGGAGATAGTTCCACATGGCATGGCCCTGCATGATGCCTTTTTCTGAATAGCAGGCCACAAAGTTAACCAAAGCAAATCTCAGACTGTACATCTGAATTCACCCTGTACCCAAGAAACGTGCAGGGCAGCAAGGCTATCACGGGCAGCAGATGGTATAAACTACCTGGGAGTTAAAGTCCATAGGAACCTACCAAAATGGTGGCCAGGAACTTGAAGCCCTTCTTAGCTTCCACCAGAATTGAGTTACAGAGATGTAAGACCCTGTAACTATCCCTGGATACATTTATGCTATTAAAAAGATCACCACCTCCAGATTCCTACACATCCTTTCCTACCTGCCCCTTTTAATTCCTTCTATATGGGTCCACAGAATAGATAAGGTTCTGGGGTCTTTCTCTAGGAGGGCAAGCCTCCAAGGTATAACAGAGCAAAACTCAGGGACCACAGAAGCAGTGGGGGTGGGGCCTCCCATGGTTTCATGGATACCATGTGACCTTCATCTCCATCCAGACAGCTCACAGGTTCCAGATGGACTTAAAAGAAGCCTCCTTCTGGAGGCATGTGGAAGCAGATATGACTGCAACCACACTCTAGTCAATGGAATGGCTCCTGTGCAACTCCTCCCTTACTGTGCTGCTCCTTGGGGCATACTGGAAGAAATTACATCAGTGGACAGGTGAAGATCCCATCCCCTGGGCATGGACCCCCTTTTGGATCAGCACAGATATTTGTGTTTGGGGTAACATGTTACAATGGGGCCTATGAGAGAAACAGGCCATCCATTTAATTAAGGATCTGCTTTCTATGGGGCCAGGATACCTCAACACCATTGAGGGGCCACCTCAAAGATATGATACCAAAGCAGGATTTCTGGAGGTATCTAAAGTTTTGAAATGTGGTGCACATGTACAAATCAGAAAACCATAGACCACAGACCTCCTCCAAGGCCCACCCCCTGAAGCAATGAACTGTGTTCAAGAGAAGTAGAGCCAATATGACCAACAAAACCTTATGGATGCCCAGCCATATCCCTCCAATGCAGCCACAATGCAATGCAACTGGATCTGGGCACCCACACATCTGAAACACAAACCACTGTTGGGATAAGTTCCATAAAGCCTGCAGGGATGGCAGAAGCAGACTGATCCAAAATAAGACCCTACACAGATGGTACTGCACCCCTCAGGTGCTTCATTCCATAGTCACATCCAGACTGGAGGAAAATGTGACTCTAGCAATGCAGGGCTGGTGCTTCATGAAAAGAGGTAGTGCACCCACCAAAATATGCAACAACCTGAACCAAAAGAGATGGGAGCACTCATTAGAATACATACAATACTACATGGTACAATACAGAATCATATGCAAGAATAAGTGCTTACTTTATTGTGTAGATACACAATATCTCAGCAAACATCCAGAGGTCAGATGCAAGAAATGAAACATATAAGCCCCTGATAGACAGTCCAAAATAACAGGCAGTTTCAAGTTGTTTGAAGCTACCATGGTACCTGAATATCAGGAAGTACTGGTGTGAAATCCCAAGATAGGAAGAAAAACTCTTGAATACCACCTAAAGAGTGTGGGGAGGAAACTCCAGATGGTGAACAAAAGAGCACCTAGAAAAATGAAACAGAGGGATGCTCTATGGGCCGCCCATTAATCCTCAACTTCTCCTGCCTCCTGAGACAACTACAGAAGATGCCATAACCTCTATAAGCAGGAAGCTAAATCCCTTAAAGCTACCTACCTTAAAAATCAACAAGTCTATGCCTTGGGAGATCCTCTTAAGTTCTGGGCCTCAGCGAACTCCTTAACAAAGCTGGGCAATAAGCAAGCCTCCATCAATCTGCTCACCAAGGCTGGGTCAGTGAATGAACCCCTATAGGTTGCTGAGGTCCTAAACAGTAAATTCACTGACCTATCTGGTTACCTGGCTAAGCTTCCAGTTAAGGACCCTTTGACTACCTACAAGGACAGGAGTGTGTGTGAGCCAGTTACCCCTACCTTCCACTTCAGGACCATTTCTCCCAGTGAAGTCTGGAGGCTCCTCAAGGTACTTCCCAGCTACAGCAGTGCTCACATTGATGGTCTCTGCTCTTAGTTTCTAAAGTTTGCAGCTGTGCTCATCACCGAGCCCCTAGCCAAGCTTTTAAATCTATCCCTAACCTCCTTGACTGTTTTCACAATTTGGAAACAAGCTTGAGTAATCCTTATATTTAAAATGGATGACCAAAACTCCTTGATAGTTACTGACCAGAGTCCATTCTCTCACACTTAAGTAAAGTTCTGAAAAAAACAGTCTTCTGGCAAATCTCAGATAACTTCTCACTGTACAATCTGGTCTCCCTCCACCAGCATGGCTTTACAAAGGGCCACAGCACCACCACCGCATGCAGTGGACTGTTTCACTGACCATGTCTTCAGGAACTTGGAAGAAGAGAAATTCACTGTTTCCATATTTATTTACCTATCAAAGGCATTTGCCCTTGTGAATTATGACATCCTCCTTTAGAAACTGCACCTATATGGTTTCTTTGCAGCTCCCATGGTCTGGTATTGGAACTACCTCTCTGGCAGATCTCAAGTTCTCTTTACTGGGACGGCCACCTCCAACTATATTGGGGGGCACAATTGAGTGCCCCAAAGGCCCATAGTGGGGCTCATACTGTTGTCTTTGTTTGTGAACCCCATCTTCATGGTTAGCATGGGTCGACACATACTAATGTATGCAGATGATCTGATTCTTTACTGAAGCGATAAAAACCTAGGTAATTTGTTCCTCTCCTTCACCAGGAAGTTCAGCACTAGCTACAAGAGGTTCACTGTAAACAGACTGCTTAACATCAAACAAATGAAGGCAATATTTGTTTGGTCCAAACCGAGACTCACCCATTATTTGGCAGAATCAAATACCCTTCCCTTAATATATGGGCTATAGATGGGTCCCACCTGGAACAGGTAACTGAGTTCAAATACCTAGGAGTCTGCCAGGACCCCTCACAAAATGTTATTGTTCTATCAGTCAAGTTGTACCATGTGTGACCAGAAACTGGGAGTCTGTTTTAGGCTAAAAGATCTCAAGACCCCTAAAGTATGGTTGGCCATTTCCCGAGGCATGCTTCTACCTCTTCTGGACAGATGCTTCCCTATTTATTCCCAAACCTCCAGTCACAAGTTTGCTAGACTTAATACCACTTATAACAATATCTTTAGGTTTGCCTCCCTGGCACCTTTGAACACCCACAATTACTCCTTATATTTCTGGCTTGGCTGGCTATCCCAGCAGGCGCACCATGTCTTCCTTATGGGAACCGTAATTGATAAAGCTTTTCAGGATAGAGATATCTCCCTCCTGTCATGCCTCCTCAACCTTTGGTCATGCACATGGACACTCAGATCCTTCTCTTAACATCTCCTTGATCATCCCCAGACTGCAGCTGAGATGGATTACAAAGTCTTCTCCCTCACTTGCACTAGGCTTTGGAATAGTTTACCTGCCTCATTTCACTCACTGAGCACATACCCTCTCTCAGCTGGCCCCCTAGCATGGTGCACTAGCTATCTTGACACTCGATCTCAGTGTGTAAAAATTAATAGCACACTCTCCGATACCCGTCCCATTCTCTCTGGGGTCCCCCAAGGCTCCATCCTGGGCCTCCTTCTCTTCTCGTTCTATCTGAACACCCTGCCCAGTGCATGCCCTGGCAAAATTCTACTGTATGCAGACGACGCTGTCCTTTTTGCCACCCACCGCAATCCCATCTCCCTACAGGACTCCCTACAGCAGTCTTTCAACAGTGCCGAGGCTTGGTTTAAGGAGCGCAGACTCGTCATCAATCTTAATAAAACCAAAGCTATGCTCTTTTCCCACCCCCAAAACAAAGCTAGCAACCACCCACTCTATATCTTTCCAAGTACCAATCAGCCACTGGAACAAGTCTGCTCCTACAAATACCTTGGGGATACCTTCGACTCAGCCCTCATATTTCACAACCACATCGACGCCCTAACATCCACCACTAACACACGGCTTGGCATCCTCTTCCGCCATAGAACCTGCCTTCCCCCAAATGCTCTCCGGCTCGCTGTTACATCATCCGTTCTGTCCCTTGTAGACTATGGTCTACAGTATATGGTGCTGCCGACACCCTGCACTCAACAAAATTCACTTAACCCTGAATAAAGCCTGCAGATTGATTACTGGTGCCCCCAGGCTCCACACACACCTGTCAGCTGTATGTCGAGGCTAACCTGCTTACCCTGGATGAACGGCTCCGATAGCAAACCTGTCTCCTCACAAAAAAAACCCTACTTGGGCTCTCCCCCCCTGGGGTAATGGCATCCATCCACCAGAGCCCTCCCACTATTGCAAGACGGTCTTCCTACAAGACCACTCTAAAGGTCCCCAGATCAAGAACCAGCCATTGCCAGAGATCCTTCTGCTATAGAGCCCCAACCTGGTTTAACGCTCTCCCTGCCCCCATCACCAATGCCACCACCATCTCCAAGTTCAAAACCACCCTTCGGAACCACATCATCAGCACTCGTAACTGCTCCTGTCTCTGAACATAGCCTCCACCTCTGCTTCTCTTGACAATGCCCCCGGCAGCTCTCCACCTAGCCATCCCACCACCACTCTCTGTACACTGTGCCTATGTTTAACCTGGTCAGTGCCAGCTGTTTAGTGTTTACTAACTAGATTGCTCACTTGATACCAACTTGTGTAACACCTGTTATCAATTACATGTACCCTGTAACCTAATTGTATTTGTCTGACCACAGTGTGACGTGGCGCCTCTGTTGAACGCCTATTGTTTTGCAAATCTATGCTATGTAACCAAAAACACAATGTATGTCTTTATGTGACGAAGTACCTTTGGAAACTAGCCTCTGGCTCAAAGGTTGTAAACTGATTCATAGAAATAAATAAAATAAAATAAATAAAATACCCCTTTTCAAATCACACCTTAAAAAATGCCCTTTTAACCACTGCTGTATGCATGTGCCCCACCTGACCCAGGGATGGTGGAATGTTCCTCACCTGGCATCAGTCTGCTGGCCACGTTTCAGCTGCATCTGCCTATTTCAGTCAGTTCACTGTTACTTACTTTTATATGGTGATATGTATTATCCAGAGCTATATATTTCCTAGAGGCAACCTCCAAATCTAGCTAGGCTGCTGTTATTTCCATATGGTTCCCTTACTCCATGCCTGGGCAGTCAAACAGTGGGCTTAATTGTAAAGTTGCTGCTTATTGGATCATGTGCTTAGGTATATTACTGGGGGCCAAGACTGTTGTTTTGTTGCTTGTTGTTTTCTCTGTATGACTGTATGACTTGTCTGTACAATTTGTTATACATAATCCTCTGCCTGCTCTTTATGTACTTTTTGACATGTACGCTGCTTTGACTGTACTGTTTATGTGCCATCTATATGACCTGGGTTGTACCTGAAAATGGTCCATCAGACCAGTGTAACTACCCAGTTATCAAATAGATAAATAAATAAATACATAATTAAATAAATAATTTATGGGACTTGGAACACACTAATGCTGGAAACCTGCTGCTGCCAAGAATTTTGGAGAAAGCAGGAGCAGGAGTTAACAGCTCACCTACTTGAGTGATTCAAATCCTCAGATTGTAGTCAGGTGCTCCATTTCATGGGCCTCCTGAACAATGACTCTTGCTGGAGCTTCCAGGCACCAAGAGTGACCCTCATGCACATACTGTGGCAGTGCCCCCACAACCCTTTTGGCAGCAGGGCTGGTCCATATGTGACAAAATCATAGGGAGTGCCATCCAGGCCTTGACCGATGCCCTCCTACTGGGCTGCTGTTTGGCTACTAATCCCAGAACCTCCCCATAGGCACAATGGCTCACTGCAGTAAGGGTAGCTGCACAGATGGAGAATCCAAGAAATTCCATTGGTAATGGAATGGCTTCTTGCTGTGGGTCAACTGGCGACCTGTGAAAGACTTTCAGACTTTGAATGTCACACTTGTACATGCTACTACAAGTGCTGTGCCCCCTTTCTGGATTCTCCCTTTTGCAATATCATAATAGGGCCTCAACTAAAGCTTACAACTCCCCTCCCCCCTTTTGGGTATCTATAAATTCCTTTGAATCATCCTGCTCCACCTAGTATTAAGGAACAGCTAATTGTTCTGTTGTCATAGAGTTTTAAGTTGCATGTGTGATATACCTGTTTGTCAATGCAAGAGACTTGGATCTACTAGCCTCCATTAGGATACCCCCCCCCCCCACCACCACTACCACCAGAGGCTTTGCTGCAACAGTCTTGTGAAAGATTTATGAACCTTACAATAACTTCATACCCCTCACAGCTAGGGGATGGGAGGTGCCCCCAGAACAACTATGAGAAACTTAGAATTATGGCATTACTTGCTACGGGGGCCTTGGTTCACTCCCTATTACTATTAAGACGGGGTTCAAGGCTTTACTGAATACCTATTGTGTATATACAGATGCTGTTATCAAGTGTGTACACTTTTTATCTAATGCAATTTATTCCATGTTACTTTCTGTGTTTCTTTGTATGGTTTGGTTTTGAATAAAAAATGATTAACCGCAAAACAAAAGAAAAAATCTTTGTGAGGACTGGTGCAGTAATATCAGAAGAATGTTTCAATAATTTTATTTTCTTTTGTCTGGTTTGGTAGAATTTTTGAATTCAATTGCTTTCATTGACACAGTAGCATATTAAGCTTGAATGCTTCAGAACCCCATTACCCAAAGGGACCTTCAGATTTGTAAGGATGAAGTTACTGCTCACTAACATATCAGACTGCTCAAACTTTACAGCAGTTAGATGACATAAATTCAAGTTCAAACAATCTGTTGTTTGCATAGCAGGGAGTTATATTCCCTTCTCATTTAGGAAACATATATTCTGTTCCTTTTTAGTATTACCCTCCAGTTCCTTCATTAAGTTCCCATGTTGGTCTGGGTTTTTAATTTGATTTATCCTATTTTGGCAAAAGATCTTTTTTTTCCCTCTTTATCATGCTCTTGCATTTATTTCTAATCTTTTTAAAGAGGGCCCAGTCCTCTGCTTCCAAGAGGTGATTTGCTTTCCTCCATAACCCATCCTTCTTCCTTATTTGCTTTTTTTATTTTCTCATTTATCCAAGGCTGGGGATTTCCCCTAACCCTATTTGGTATGAAAGGGTGCTTTTTTGTCACACACTTCCAAAAATAAATTTGTAAAGTCCTTTACTGCTGAATTAATATCTGGAATTATCTCTAATCTATCCCAATAACCTGATTTATCTAACTTCCAAAAGTCTGTTTATTAACATTTTAACAGTCCAGTCAAAGGAGTCATTCCTGGAGGCTCTCCCCACCCACACCCCATGAACACAGCTATGGCAGAACCAGACCCCTGCTCTCAACAACAGCAGCAGGTAGTGTGGGCAAAGGAGCCATTCCTGGAGGCTCTCCCCACCCCCACCTCCACCCCCCTGAATGCAGCTACAGCAGTACTAAACCCCTGCTATCAACAACTGCGGCAATCCAGGCAAAGGAGTCATTCCTGGAGAATCTCCCCACCCCACCCCCAGAGCACAGCTACAGCGGCACCAAAACCCTGCTCTCAGCAGCCATCACAGGTAGTCTGGGTATAGGAGCCATTCCTGAAGGATCTCCTCAGCCCCACCCCCTGAACACAGTTACAGCTGTGGCAGGTATGGAGGGAGCACAAGATTCATTCACAGTGTCTAGTTCTGTCAGAGGCAGTGTTCTGATAGTTTTTTCACTTACCAGCTATTCAGTTAAGGGCTGTGTGTACCGATGCTTTTAGATGTGCTAGTGCTGCAAAGGGACTTGTTATTAATCACAGTTGTACTTTAAGATGTGGAGTAGACTGACTTAGTCCATAGTTGTAGTTGTAACTTCCTTTGCCATTTAGCTTAATTTGATTTAGTGTTCTCCTGCTTAATTTATTTCTGTGTCCTCCCCCACTCTTTTGTCTGCCTTCCTGTTTTTCCCACCCTGATCCCTGCTGGTTCATTTGTTTCTGGCATGACTCATTAATCCCCCTGTGATTCTGTTACTTCAGTTTTGTTTTCTCTCTCCTCAGGTAGTCCACCAATGGAGCCATTCCTAGAGGATCTCCCCACCCCCAACCCCCAAACACAGCTACAGCCACGGCAGGTATGGAGGGAGCATAAAATTCACAGTGTTTGGCTCCGTTGGAGGCAATGTTCTGCCTAGGTCAGAGGCAGTGATCTGCCCACCACCGCTACTGCAGTGGCTCACCCTCCTCCCTGGGTAGGCACATCTTTTATACTTGGCCATGGTCAGTTGATTGTGTCACATGATCAGCTGAATTTCTATCTCCCCATTCCCCCATTGCAGCCCATACTCTCAAGCCACTAGGGGATGCTATGCTTTCCACTGAATTTCAATTGCATCCCCACTCAATTTCTAAATAGAAAATGTGGTACCAGCCCTCTAAGACTCCTCGCAGCTAACCAGCCCTCTAAATCTCCTCCCGCTCACAGATTTCCTCCCTTCCATGGGACTCGAACCCTTGTTTGTGTTATCCAGCCTGCTCAGTTGCATGTAACTCTATCAACTAGGCCACTCAGCCTGTTAGTATCTCCTCCTAGCATGTTCTGCCTGTACCTTAGCCCCCCTCTCCATCATACACTATCTTCCTATATCCTCACCTGCATAATATATGGTATCATGTCAAAATAGCAACTCAAATTGAGCAACTCGATTTTGAGAGACTCAGTTTGAGCACTCGTGATTTGAGCAACCCTGATAGGGTAGTGAGCGCAGTTATAGCGACTAGGTAGGGGGAAAAAAGGCAAACTAGTAACAGGGTGAAGGACAGGAAGAGGAGGATCCAGGAAGCAGGGTCCAGGAAACAGAGGTATGTGGCCTGTGGTTTTATGGCGTGGTGCAGAGCTGGTGTTCTGGTGTGGTGGTGAGGGTGGCAGCCTGCAATGAGAGAGAGTTCAGGGCTCGGTGCTGGGTAGGGTAGGTATTTTATTTTTTGTTTGTTATGGGGGATTTAATTTGTTTTGTGTTCCTGGTTTTTCCCCCTCCCCGACATGCACCCTCTGGAGTTGAGAATCTTAATTTAGGTGATTTGGGGGAAGGGGTGCAGGTGGGAGCACAGCCCCCCTGCATAGAAAATGTTTTGTTCCGTGGTCGCTGTTGCTGGATTTGCTAGGGAGTGTACATCACTGTTTCGCTTTTCAGTGATGTACACTCGCTGTAACAGTGACCGCTGTTTTGTGATCGCAGTTATGTCATGGAACCATCATATATTGTTCGGTCACTAGAGGCCACTGTTGCTATTTTTTTTTATTTACCTTCATCTGATATTGTCTGGCTACTAGTGGCCACAATTGCCTAATTTGTACTCTCCTAAATACTTCCATGGCCTCACCCTGCATTCTCCTCCACCCACTCCTAGCCCTCCTTTTCTCCTTCTTCCAGTCTCCTCCCCAGCTTCATGCCCTCTGTGTGGCCAACCTACCTACTCCACTGATGTTCCCCATCTGCCCTCCCCCTTTCTAACTACCATATGCTGATAATTCACCTCAGGTTACTCAATACCTCCCTCATTAAGCTTGAAGTCATCTAACATCTGCTTCCAGCCCCCTCCAAATATCCTCCTCTCCAAGGATACCAGCTAGTGTAAAGCTAAAATGACATTCCCCCACTATGCCCTTCTAGTATTTCTCCTATTCCTAGCTGGGGATGTTGAGCTAAACCCAGGCCCCTCCAACCCCTCCTTTCTGCTGGACTTCCCCAAGGGCTTGAGGTTCTTCCATATAAATTCCCATAGCCTCCCTCCTAAACTGGATGATGTAAAAGTGTGGGTCACTCAGCACTCCCCTGACATTCTATGTATCACAGAAATATGGCTGTCCTCGTGTATCCCTGACAATCAGCTTGCCCTGCCTGACTATAACCTCCTCCAGCAAGACCATGGTAAAAAGGGAGGATGTGTTGCAATCTACACCTGCAACTCCATTTCTTGCACTGTCACCCACTTTGAAGTTGTCCCACATATTCACAAACTCCTCCTGGTGAAGCTCACTTTTCCATCCTCAACACCTGTTTTTGTTGGCCTTTTGTATGCCTCTCCCAAACTCCCTGCCTCCTCCCTTGTCTCCAGTATCAACCCCTCAAAATGCTCAACTCAAATAAGTTACTCCTTGATCTGGGCATGGATAACTGGCCACCGGTCCTCTCCTCTCCCTCAGTGGATGCTGCTCTCTCCCATTTCACTAGAATCTTCCTAAAAGTCATGCTCCACTGAAATCAGTCAGGGTAAAAAGAAATCACAGATCCTGGATCTCCCTTGAAATCCTATCCACCTGCAAAACCCATGACCTTTCTTGGCGATGTTTCAAAGCCACATGTGGCTCAGCTAACCTGCAGATCTACCGTAACCTCCAAAATAGCTGCATCAAGTTTATTCAGCAGGCAAAATCTGACTATTTCAAAACCTGACTGCACACCTCCAACAACTCTTTGTCCTCCTTCTAGAATGACCTCTGTTCACTCCTTTTAACCCCTCTGAACCCCCCCCACCCACTCTCTGCATGGCAGATTCCCTACTTTCAGACCCTACCTCTGTCATAGATGCCCTAAATAAATTCTTTATCACCTGTGCCTCCTGCAAGCCCCTCCTCCTCCTCCTCCTCTCTTACCCCTCCCCCTTCCTACACGCAGCCATCTGGCTTTCAACTGCCTCTGGTATCCCCAGTGGAATTTCTTAGAGCTCTAAGCCCTCTAAATTCCACTCAATCCAATCCTGATGGCTTACACCTTAGACTCCTCAAAATCTCTGCACCCTCTATCTTGACCTCTCTAATTTACTTGCTCAATCTATCTCTCTCCTCCTCCACCATCCCTTCAGCCTGGAATTCAGCTATGGTCATACCCTTTCATAAAAGAGGTGATCCCATGGTCCCTGGCAACTACAGACCCATATCACTTCTCCCTTCTTGCCAAGGTCCAAAAATCACTTGTTCTCTCTAAGCTAAATTAATTCCTCTCTGCTTCCAATACTGTCTCCCCAGTCCCATCAGGCTTTAGAAAACTCCACTCAACCACCTCCTCCCATCTTCACTTTATAGATGCCATCAACTCCATGATGGATCAAGGGCAGATCACCTTGGCTAATTTCATTGATCTTGCAAAGGCCTTTGACTCCATCTCTCACCCTGTTCTTCTAAACAAGCTGAGCACCACTAACCTTTTCCCTGCTTCTGTCACCTGGTTTTGCTCCTACTTAACTGGCTGTCCCAATCAGTAAAATCAGCAATGTCCTGCCTCCCTCCCCATTCTTGCAGACATCCCCTAAGGCTCAGTCCTCAGACCTGTTCTCTTTTCCCTTTTTATTAATGACCTCTCCTCTGTATGCACCCAATCTAAGAGCCATATGTATGTAGATGATACCATTCTCTTCCTATCTGGCCCCTGTGCCCCAGCCATCCAAACTCCACTCCAACATGACTTACAGCAGTATCCAACTGGTTCAATGATAACTGCCTAAAATTGAACGCCAAAAAGACTGTAGCCATGACTTTTGGCTCCAAACAGAAACTTGACAGGCTCCCTGCTCTCCCAGCCTTCTCTACCCCAGCCAACTCTCCCCTAGATGATGTTCCAGCCTACAAATACCTAGGGGCATGACTAGATCCCTTGCTATGCCTCTCTTCCCACTTTAAGGCCCTACATTCCAAACTACATCCCAAACTGGGCCTACTCTACAGCCATAAGGGTAGTCTTTCCATCCCTTTCAGATGTGACATGCTGGTCAAATGGATATTCCCAGCTTTCGACTACACTAACATTGTCTTCAGCGCAGCTCCAGCCACCTCTCTCACCAAGCTAGACATCCTCTTCAATGCCTTATGTCATTTTGCCTCTAATCCCCCAACACATCACTGTGACCTCTACTCCACCCTATCCCTTCAAACCCTATCATAGAGAAGCACATCTCACTGCTCAACTTTCATCTCCAAATATTAGTTTGGAACTCTTCCTTCCTGACTCTCCTCCCTCCTAAATCCTGCTACTCCCTCCCTCCTCCTACAGCTCACATACGATTAGCCTCAGCACCTTCACCCTCCCACAAGTATGCACTTTGACTGGGAAACCAGCATTCTCCTATATACTCCCTTCCCTTTGGAATAACCTCTTCCCTCAAACCTGCCTCACCACCTCCTTTCCAGCACTTAAGCACCACCTCAGACCATCCTGTGTTACATCTTATAGCTGTCCACTGCCCTAATCCAGAACCTTGCTATGGTCCTCCTCCCCCTCTTCCATTTCCTGCAACTAGTGAGCAGTTTTTTTTTTTTTTTTTGCTTTTGCTGTCTCACTTTGCTTATCAAATCTCCTGTACAATACTTTGTAAATGGAATCCTATAATGAAAATGTTATCTGCTCTTTGTACTATACTGTAATGTAAAATTTATTCTGTATTATACTGTTTATTTTATGTTTTGTCTGTATTATACTGTATCTGAATTTTGTTATCCCTTTGTTGTATTTGTATCTCCTGTCCCCAGGTCACACCTGAAAATGAGTTTCTGCTCAGTGTGCCTTTCCTGGTCACCACATTTTTAAGTTAAAAAATAAATAAATAAATAAAATTTTGAAGCACCTACTGTAGGAAATATATGACATATTATTCCTGTCTACCTTTACATTAAGTATACATTCTATAAATCTGTGACTTCAGTAGCTGGAGTCTTTAATGTCGGGTTCCGGATATTTCCTCAGCTTTGAAAGGTACCCCTTTAGGTGGGAGCATCAATAATCTGGTCTAGGCCCAAGGAGGAAAAACTATAAGCAATACAGTCCCCCCCCCAGGCCCACCTCAGGCAGTGTTGAAATCCTCCCCAAGATGGCCCCTCTGTTAGTTAATCAGTGATGTAAATTTCATTGTAAGCACCTCAAATGTGCTACCTTGATCTTAGTTTGATGAAGCTTGGGGAAGCCTGAGCCAAACATGAGTTGGTGATGGCCCAGCTGTGATATCATTAGGGTGTGAGTTGTTTCCACACACCTGGTTGTAGATGGTGTACTGTACTTGTACTCGCACTAAATAAATAGTAAGACTATTTGTGAATCTGTTTCTTCAGTGGATTTTTTGTTGTTGTGGGTGCTCTTGTCCCTCTGTGTCTACTCTTGTATGAACAACACAACAACAGCTAGCACCACAGTCACCTGTGCATGTGCAACAGCTAGCACTACAGTCACCTGTGCATGTGCATGAGGAGGGACAAGTAATAGTCTGACATGAAACACTTTATGATGCATCTGTCTCAAAATCACACATCAGCTGCAGTGCCACCTAAACCATGCTGCTTCTTGGTCTAACCATGTGATGAAGGTGAAAGTGAGCCTGAGTCTGGCATGGAGACCATGGTTATCTTGTTACCAGAGTAAAATGCATAGTTATTCATGGGAGTAAAGGGTAGGACTAGGGCAGCACAAGCTATACTGTACCAATCCTTCAATTCTTCAAAAACAAATTAGTATCACCACCACAACTAAAACAGCTTCTTGAGAGTGCCAATAAGGAGGAAATGGAAGTGGAGCTGTCTGAGTGGAGGCATGGGAGTTTGAAGATGGCAAATGGGGACGCTCATGAGGAGGGGGGAGAAAGGAAATGGGAACGTTCATAATTCATGCATGTAGAATAATGAAGCAGGGGAAGAGTACAAGAAGAAGAGCAGGGGAATAAGCAGGAGGGGAGAAAGGCCATAAGGAAGCAGATCTAGAAGGGGAGGATAAAGAATAAGAGGAGCTTGGAAGTCTGTTGTCAGTGACACCATGGACTAGAGGGACAATAAGATTGATACTGCGGAGTGGAGGCCATCATGTGAGGAGATGACAAAATTGAAAAAAAATGATGATGAAAATGAGAAACACAAGGAAGCAGATTTCTCAGGGTGGATAACAAAGACAAGCCCTGCACCCAGTTCCCCTCCATGATCATCCCTAGAGAACTGTACCATCTGCTACTGGTCTGCCTGTCAATCCCCAATCACATAAGAGCACAATAGGAGAAAAAATGAAATTTTCTAGTCACCTGCTATTCTTCATCAAGCCGTTTCACAGAAGTCCAATTGTTCAGTACAAAAAAAAGAGATAGATTTTCTGCATAGAAGTAGAAAGAAAAGTAGGGGTTAATCTACTCAAACATTGGGAACTGGTATTCATATGGGTTGCTCTACTCAAACACTGGCAACTGGTATTTGTACGGGTTAGTCTACTCAAACATTGGCAACTGGTATTTGCATGGGTTAGTATCATACATTGGGAACTGGTATTCTGGCTGGTCATTTAAAATGTGAACATGGCATTTTCTAAGAGCCACACCCATTCCATTCACAGCTTTTGTCAAATGAGCCAGCATAAGCAGGGTCCATTGGGTATGACAAGCAGAAGGATTAGATGATTTGTTCAAATAAAGCAGCCACCATGGTAGTCATGTTGATAATTGATGCAACCCAAGCTACAGACTTGCCTTCAAAAGCACTACTCCATCCACCAACAACAAAACAAACTACACTGCCCAAGTCATTACACGCTTAACCTAAACTGCCACCACTCATCCAAGACCTGTCTATATGACACAGCTTATTGGGGATATGGGGGGATGTGCAGACCTTTGCTCTTCAGCCAGTCTCTAAAATACTGTAGAAGACATCAGCTTTTAAAGCAGCAATGCTATAAACCTTTTTTTTTTGAGAATTCATTTGAATAAAAAAGTTCAGACTGTTCCAGCTGATTATGATTTCCCCTGATGTAATATAGATTATGTTTTTTCTTTTTACAGGCTTATGCAACCTGTAGAGCAGCACAGACCCTCGCCAGGATCACCATTTGTATTCAGAGTGCATTATGGTTATTTTGAAAGCTGCTATGATAACCATAATGATTTTCCATAGTGCATTTTTCTGTTGTTGTTTCAATTCTCTCTGTATATTAATGCTACTGGCATACTTCACTTTTAATGATGGCAAAAAAAAAAAAAACACATAACAACCAAAGCCACATACACTTAAGAGCACTCCCAAGAATGTAAACAAAATAAACAGCACATCAACTAATAATAATAATATGTCAATGCAGTGCTTACATTATGTAGAGTCCTTCAGGACAGGTTCCGAATAGCAGACAGATTGAATGGTTTAACAAGTTCATGCAGTGACCCCATGGTACCAGGAAAAAGTCTGTTTTTTAAGAAATAAATCCAAGAAATGGCCCAATAATCCGAAAGAGATCCAAAAACCAAAGTCCTGCTGCTGCTGGAAAAATGCAGATCACTTGATCTATTCTGGAAACAGCTTTTTTAATTTTTTAATTCCACTTTTTTCCTGCCATCGGCTGCCTATTCCTTCTGCCAGGTCATGGACCCTCATGCGCCCACTCCCATATCAGCCTCAGTTCCCCCAGTACTCCTGGTTTACCCCCAGGGTGGAGTTGTGGCACAGGACCTATAGCGCCACAATCGTGGGATTGGATCAGGGAACTGGCCTGGCTGCTAATTGAAGCCAAGGGCAGGCTTCATCCATGGCAGCTGGCAGCTTGATTTTTTTTTGTTTCAGTTTTTTAACCCCCAGGGGTGGGGACATGCAATGATGCCCTGTGCCCACCCCACTCTACCCCTCCTAGTTCAAGGCATTGATCACCTGGGGTTCTCCCAGCCTCTGCCAGGAGTCTGTCAAGCAACGGACACTCTACCCACCCTCCCCCTGAAGAAGGAAAGCAGTCCATGGGATGCTCAATCCTTCTCCCCTGGTTGGCCCTCTGGTTCCCTAAGTCCATTCCCGAAACCAGGTTGTCGATATCAGAAGGGGAAGTCCAACTGCTACGCCAGCAGGCCAGATGGGAAACAGCTTAATCTGGTTCAAGGTCAGCTGGTTTCCATCTGTATCGCCCCACCCCTGGGATGAGGCTGAAATTGGCAGAATTGCCTAGTCTCAGTCAACAAAAACAAAATAAAAAAATAAAGAGCTGGATGCCCAGTCTGTTTTACTCCCACTACCACCTCTTTTCAATGTGGCTTGAGCAATCTGTGTTTTTTCAACAGCAGCATGACTTTGGTTTTTGGTGTTCTGGTATGGATCTGGGGCTGAACTGGCACATTATTGTTTGTTGTGCTGTTTATTTTATGAAGCAAAAGAAAAAGTAATCACCCAAAGCAAGGACTTAGCATAGAAAATACTTTATTAATGCAAAGGTGAGTGTTAAAAATGCTGCTTCAAATATTACTATGGTGGCAGCAGGGCAAACAAACCCTTACATTTTGCTCAGTGGCTGCTGAGCTTCATCAGAGATGGCTTACTGAACACCCATACTACAACGTATACATCTTGTGCAAACCTGATGTTTATTTAAAACATTTAATTAATTCAGATCACATCAATTAAAACATACACAGAGCTCATATTAACCCACATACACTTAAGTTAAGCACTTCACTTAATTACTGGATGTTCCACCCTATGGTTTATTTTATGTGCATTCTCGTAAGTGCTCTTAAGTGTGTGGCTTTTATTGGCAAAACACTGGTCAAATCATACTGTTTTTATGACATTTGTTCCATTTCAGTCCTGCATATATATGTATGTGTTGTGTCCTAGACACTGTAAAACATCAGCTTTTCTGAAGTGCTTGTATTTTAACTGTTTAAAAAATTCCCCCAGCCTACTTATATGCTTCAATACATAACTGAAGCCAAAAAACAAGCACATCCGTCTATACTTGGTTTGCTGCATTACTGTGACATTCTGTCTGTATTGTAAATTCAGACTGCTTCACTGTGCCAGAAAGAAAGTTATTATTAACTTTCCCTTTTCCTGCCAAGTACTCGGGGATGTGCACGTAAGGACTCCATCAAACAAGCACATGTGCATTGTGGGAAAACTCAGAAGGAAAACAAATAATGGGTGCAGCACTCTTTTCACATGAATTAATAGTGAATTTTAGTAAAAAAACTAGGGCCCCAGTATTCAAAAGTCCGCTGGAAAATCATGCAAGTGCCTGCATGGCGCATCTGAGATGTGCTTCCCCAAATAAATGCAGTATTGAGTGGATGCACCATAAGATGTGCCAGTGCATCCCAGACTGAATATATCAGAAATGCACCATCGTGCAGCTGTAATATTGGAAATGGAGAACAGGGCAGTACTGAATATGGGAAATGAGCAGTGTGCAACAGCACAAAAAGGGGCAGCAGCTGCCAAAGGCAATGTGGAGGAGAGTGGCACTGCAAAGGTCTAAACTGGTAAAAGCACAGCCCCCATGGGTAGAGTACAAAGCACCACACACAGACCACCAGCCAAGGGTTGTAACAGGTGCAGTGGGCATGGCACACAGGAGGGAACAGACAAAATGCCACAGCACCAGGGTTACCAGTGGACAGCACGGCCTGGCCAGGCACTGTGACAACAGTGCTGAGGAGCCAAGCAGGGTGGACTTGGTAGCCAGACCACAGGCACAGTGAGACACAGGCATAATGGCACACAGGCCAGCAGCTGTGACCCACACTGTGAGCACACATCCACAGTTACACAGGACTACAAATAGTGCTGCACAGTAGCATGGGGACCAGGAGAATAGTGGAGGCATGCACAGCACTGGAACAGGGACATAGTGCAAGTGACAACGTGGGCAGCAGTAATAGACACACCAGAGGCAGACCAGGGGAAACCATGACAACCACTGTAAGGGCCAAACAGTGTGGACAGGGTGTACTGGTGCACAACCGCACACACACAAATGAGCTGTGATAAACAAGGGTCAGTGGACCAACCATACAACACAACAGGTGATGGCAACAACAGCTAAGGAAGGACCACAGGCGCAGGCAATATCAAAAATATTTAATACTGTAGTAAACAACACAAACACTGACTACAACAGGTTAAACAGCAAAGCAAAAAAGAACCAGAAACAGTATAAAATGGGTGTGGGGCAGGGTGGAATGGGGAAAAAGGAATGCAGAGGGTAGTAACTATGTACAGTGGGAAGGACATGGCTTGGGTTTGTTGTAAATGGGGCTAACTAAACAACAAGAAGTCCAGTGGGACACATTGGCCTAGTGCCCTTGGTGGTCCTGTGTCCATCCCCTGTGTGGCCATCTGGCACTGTGTGGCTCCTGCAGGATATCCTGCACAGCCTGCAGGATTGCCCCCTGCCTCCTGAACATAGCCCCCTGCCACTAGAATATGGTCACCAGTAGTTCCTGACTGGAGATGACCTTTCCCTGCAGCACCATCCTCCCCTACTGCCTCCATAATGTAGTGCTGTCATCCTGACAACTTATGTGGGAGAAACAGAGAACACGTACCCAATGCCACAGCCTACCAAGACATAGTGCCTCCCCCTGGATGGACATGGAAGTGCATTCCTGATGTTGCTACTCCCCTTGCATAGACCTGACAACACACCATGCATTCAACAGACCAGCAATGTGCCTTGTAATAGAGCTACACAGTGAATGGGATGTGGCACAGGAAATAGGCAATGTCAGCATGAGCATGCACTGGATATTGCAGAGGGATATGTGGCCATGTTCCCCACAGCATGTGAACCTGACAGTCATGTGCACCATGAGTGTAGGCCCTGTGGCAACCCCATGTGAGCACCAATGAAACCCCACAGTACTGAAGAAACACACAAAATGGGGAGAAACACACAGGTGCTAGGCACACACATTGGGTCCACCACATGGTGCCAAGACAACAATCTGTGTGTGTGTGGATGGCACCACATGGACATGCACAGCAAGAAGACAATAGCCCATGGTGGGCAATGCAAACCCCCACCCCCCAAACCCCTGAAAACACATATGCAGCACAACAGTACACTCACCTGATGCACGGCATGACACACATGGTGGTGTGCCAGTGACAGGCACTCCAGCACCTCTGTCACTCTTTCACCTGCTGGCTCATTCCTGCGCCTATTGCCACACCTCCCAACCTGCAAGGGGGACACAATGGAAAAGCACTATGAGCAGCATGCAGGAACACAACCCCACCCCCACCCCCTGGGGCACAACAGTGATACGACACAGTACGGCACAGCATAATGTGTGCCCTGCAGACAGGCACTACACAAAGGGGACTGACACTGACACGGCATCAGCACTGTGGGCCACCATCACACCTGGGGCTATACAGTGGCATGCATGGTGCCATTGGCCTGGCCCTGTGACTTTGGCAATGTGAACCTTGTGGGCAGTGCCACATGTCCCTGCTGCACCCTGAAACCCCCCACTAGCAGTCAAGGAATGCATGCACACAGCATAAATGTACCTGTGCACAGAACAGCTCCCCTGTGGGCCTGGTCCTGCAGGCGTTGCAGCCTCTCTGGGTCCTTCCTCTGAAGGTCACCATACCAGTGCCTATGCTGTTACCTGGACCACTGAATGCCCTTCTTCCCCTCTAGGTGATCAGCCATCCTGGCCCACACCTGGGCCCAGGCCTCCTGTAGGGTCTCTGACCCAAATAACGGCCCCTCCAGTGGAGTAACAAGGGCAACCAGGTTTGTCAACTTCTCAGCAGTCCAATTCAGGGCTCTGGGCCCACCACCCTGGGCACATGGCATGGTTGACTACAGGATCGTAGGAGCAGGTGTGGCAGGCAGGGGGTGTCGGTGATATGTGGCTGAGCCATGCTAGATGCCTGATAGGCTCACACACATTGCACCACGCATCCTGCACATGCATCATAGGGATACACGATTGCCATACAATGGTGCATTACCACACACATGGTAGATCAGGGTCATGGCCCCATGCAACACGCATGTGGGGCCACATGGGGCGGCCATGTTGTTGAGGTCGGCCAATGCCACACCTGCAGCCGTCCACATGGTGCAAAGTTACAGACATATGCCATGCACATCAATGGTGCATTACAGCTAAGTGGTGGATATGCACAATGCATAGCCAATGTGGTCACACATGCACCACCACTCCTGTCAGTAACGGTATAGCCTATCGTGCATGTGTGGAAATGCATCATGTGGAGATGTATGGCCCAAATAGATCCACTGTGCACATAGAGATGGACTAGGAGCCAATGTGCAATATTCAACCAGGATATGCAAATTGCCTCCTTGTCCAATCCTGGCCCAAGTCCACACATTAGCATCTCATTACAGGCTGCTGTCCACCTCATTTGCATGTGCTGAGCCATAAAGCTGGAATACATAGGGGTGGGAACAAAGATGGTCAAATTGATCCTCAGCTGGCTGAAGGAAAGGCAGCAGATGGTGGTGGTGGTGGTGGGGGAACTCTCATCACCAAGGGAAGTGATGTGCAGGGTGCCACAGGGACCAGTACTGGGACCAGTGCTGCTTGGGATATTCATAGCGGATATCTCACATGGGATCTGAAGTAGTATCAGTCTGTTCGCTAACAATATGAAAATGGAAGCAGTAGTAGATGACATCAAAGGGTAGAAGGGGCTTCAAGAGGACCTGATCAAACTACAGAAGTGGCCGTTAACATGGCAACTGGGGTTCAATGCCAAGAAGTGCAAGGAACTGCACTTTGGAGCTAGGAACCAGGGGAGGAACTATCAGCTGGGAGGGGTGCAGCTGGAAAGCACTGAGGAGGAAAAGGATCTGGGGGTGCTTATAATGGACAGCATGAACAACTCAGCCCAGTGTAGGAAGATAGCAGCAAAATCCATCAGGATGCTAGGGTGTCTAGCGAGGGGAATCTCCTCGAGAAATAGGGAGATGATCCTTACTCTATACAGGTCTCGGTCATGCCACTCCTGGAGTACTGCGTGCAGCACTTGTGCCCATTCCTGAAGAAGGATAACAAATTTTTGGATGGGTGCAACGTAGGGTGACAAAGATGATTCAGGGATTGGAGGGAAAGTCCTATGAGGATAGGTTGGGTGAGATGAAAATGTACTCCCTGGAGGAGGGGAGGGATGGGGGATATGATTGAAACCTTTAAATACTTTAAGGGGATAAACAGGTTAACACAGAAGGGATTTTCTGGATTAGAAAGTGGACAGATACGAGAGGGCATCAGCTGTGATTAGAATGGGGAAGATTCAGGAGGGAAATCAGGAAAAATCTTTTCACAGAATGGGTGATGGACAGGTGTAATACTCTGCCAGAGAAGGTGGGTGACATTAAGAGGGATTGGGACAGGGTGGGGGGTTATGATGATGAGGAGTGGGGCAGCTGCAAGTTGAGGGGCTAGCTGCACAATTGAGCAGACTCGACAGACCGTAAGGCCTGCTTCTGCAGGCATGTTCATGTGTTTGTATGTAAATGGGCTGCCCAGTGCCACCCCACCCCACAAGTGACTGACAGGTACTGTAGCCTTGGAAGTGTTTTTTTTTTTTTTTTACATTCTGCCTGTTGCACTGTTTGGTGCAATGCATCCAGTTGGACATACAACATTTGCCAGATGTGGTGGACCTGGGCTGATGCTTGTCATTTCTCCTCTCTACAAGCACCATAATGGCAGCCGAGGAGAAAAGGAAGAAGAGTCAGCCAAACTTACCGAAGATGAAATGCAGGCCCTCATAACTGCATACTTCCTTCATGAGGACCTACTGATGAACAAAACAGGCACACAATAGGAGTGTGCCAAGGGCTGGGACGAAGTGGCTGAGGCCGTGAATGCCCATGTTGTGTACAACCACACTGCACAGGAGTGCATTAAATGTATGAACAATGAGCAGACCAGAGCCAGGCAGAAGCTGGCCACAATGAAGGCATCCAAGCAGGCCACTGGTTGTAGGCCATGCACAGTGCCACTACTGACAGCATTGAAGGAGCTTCTCACTGCCACAATAACCCATGTCTCTGTGGAGGGTGTCCCTGGTGGTGGGTTCCAGGCAGGAGGCAGTTCTTCGCAGCACTGAGAGTATGCACCTGTCACGTTATGTGGAGGGCTGCATGTGTCAATCACAGATGTGTGGAATGCTGACAGGGCACAGCCCTGTTATAGGCAAACACGGTCCTTGGGGTGGTTTGTTGCTGGCCCAGTGTCATGCCGTGCAACAAAGGATGGAAGCCTGTCAACTACACAGGACTTCAGTAGTCGACCATGACCACAGGGGCATATGTGTGTGTGTGTATACCTCACTGGCAATGTTGGGCAACTGCACTGTGCAGCCACTGTGGATAGTTGGTCCACATGGTGGCCACTGTGCCTGTGGCAATGCCATGGGGGGACTTTGCCAGAACACAGCCTGGTCTCTGAGGCTGTGCAACACATTCTGCTCTGCATGCATGGCACAGCAGATATGCAGTACACATACCATCATTGAGTGTGTGCAGTACAGGCGACAATGGTGGCCCTGGTCTATATGGCAGGACCTGCACACCTATGGTGCACATACACACCTCCCTTTTGTCCACCTGCCATCCAGCACTGTAGCCATGTGTCCATATCATGCTGTCCATTCTGCATTTCAGCTCCATCACACCTCGGGGTGCTGCAGGGTCCATGTCATGTTGGGTGGAACCAGAGGAGGACACCCCCAGACTATCCACATCCAACAGATCAGTGGACCCTGCTCATGGAGCACTTTTGTTGAGAGACTCCCTTGGGATTGCTGAGTTAGATGCCTTGCCCATCTTTGACATGTCAGAGGATCTCACTGTGTTTGCATTGGCCACAGAGAAGGATGATGATGATGATGTAGAGGATGCAACCCAGCTGGAGGCGCACACACACATCACTGTCACAGCCACTGTCCCTGTTGCCACACGGACAACATCAGGTGGTGTGGGGCATCCTGGCCCTTTACATGACACTCCACAACCACACACATGCTGTCTGCTGCTGCTACTGTAGCAGCTGTGGGTGGCCAGGGGTAGGGCACTGCTGTGGGTCATGGGGCTGTCACCACCATGCAGCAGGGTGTTGTGCAGCAGCATTATCTTGCAGGGGTCCACAGCATGACTGTCCCAGGTCCCACTGTGCCAGCCCACACACAATCCCAGGCCAAACAGCAGCCTGTCTTGTTGCATCCACAGCCAGTGGATGTGGCATGGCAGGCTGGTACCCCACTGCCCATCAGTCCACTGCACTAGAGATGTCTCCTGCTGACAGGCTGGATGAGCACACCCGGCTCCTGCGGGCATCCGTGGAGCACCAGACAGTGTTCAGGGAGGCATGTCATGGACTGCAGGTGCACATGGGCCTCATTGATAGTGGAGGGCGAAGTGGGTTCAGTTTGCTCCATGAAGTGATTCACGGAGTAAAGGCAAATTCGCGGAGTACTCCGCAACACAAAGTGGAGTAATTTGCGTTATGATGCATGACGCGAAGTCCATTGAAAACAACGACTTCGTGTTATTCCGCCTTCCCAGACCACTACTCCACCAATGTTAAAGGTGAAGTGCATTGAGAACAATGTACTTCGCCTCACTTTGCCTTGTTTTTAAGCTCTAAAGGTAAATTTTGCAGTGATTCATGGGATTTCAGGTCACATGGGCTCTATATAGCTCAGTTCGGGGTAGTGTGTGTAGGAAGCTATAGAATACAGTGTGCTCTGAGAGCTGTCTATGATTCAAACCTTCTAAAAGCTGTTAAAAAAGCCTTTTTGAGTAATTTATTTTGCCCAAGCTTTAGTTCATTGATTTTAGAATACCCTCCTGTGCTCATATCATCGAGCATTTTTGTTTGTGTGTGAATTTTGAATGTTAATGTACAACATTGAGTGTGTGTAGTAAAAGACAGTGAAAGTGTCCTTTGGGGAAGGGTGTATATGTGGTAATGGTAGATTTAAGTTGGAGAAATAGGGAGTTCTTTGTGTTTTGGTTATATTTTTGTTATATAACTTACTGTGTTAATGTACACACAGTAATATTGTCAGTAATTGTTGAAATTGTGTTGCTGATTATGTGTTGTGTGGATATGGTGCAGTAGTTCATAATTTCAGGTTGTTTACAATACATGGCATATTACTGAACTTTTCAATGTGCTACGCATTACTCATTGTAAACAAACTGTGTGTGTGTGTATGTGTGAGTGTGAGTGTGTGTGCAGTGCTGCGTGACATCAAATAATACACCTTTTATTGTGCCACAGTGTAATTGCAGGCGCAACAACTGCGTGATTTTATACTGCCATCGTGGTATCTGTTCTTTGTTTTGCTGCTTGTACTGACATAAAAATCTGCAGTCAGTGCTCACCCCCCACCCCACTGGCAAAGGAATTGTTTACAGATTGGATTGTTTGTGACCTCAGCACCACTGGTTACTTAATGTGTTGCTTTCACTTGCAAATTTGTGTCTCTATCTGTTGTTGAAGCCACAGTTGGTTTTTTTTGGCTTCACATTCAGCATCCCCCCACGAAGAGTGAACGTTCCAAAATCTAAATTTGTTTAGAATATTGTTATTAATCCCCCAAAATGCCTACAAAGAGACATGCAAGTAAAGCTGGTTCTCGCCATGGCACTGCTGCCAGTGGTAAGATAGTCTGTGGGTGTGGTAGTATGCAGATGCAGAAGTGCATTACTGTTGTGAGGAAAGGTATTTCTCCTGCAATGTTTTTTACCACCCAATCACTCATACTTGGAGGAGATGATGTTGTCCCAGCCGGTGGTGTTAGTGCAGTTGCTGGTGGTGGTGGTAGTATGAGTATTACTGCCTCAAGTTCAACTTCTGACCACTGTACCGTGTCCAAAAATATAGTGGTGTGTGAAGCAGTGCAAGTAAGTGGCAGTGTAGATGATGTCATACTTCCCAGTAACATCCCAGTAACTGAACCTCAGGATTCTAATAATCATGTTAACGATAGCACACAATGTGACATTTCTTCCACTGCAGTTCATGTCATGCATTTTCCATGCAGTGATTCACAATGTGGCAAATCTAGCAAAATAACTGCATTTCTGGATTTGTCACCACCTGTGCAACTGTTTTCATCAAACATCCACACTCCACCCCCCTGCCATTTGCAGAGCAGAACCATTTGTCATCACACCCCATGTAAAACATTTAAGTCAGCCCACGTCACAGAGTGATTTTGCTCATAAGCTGAAGTACCCACCCAGTCATACAGTGTCATGTGAACTTAATGCTGCTGTAGCTGAAATGCTGGCAATTGATCTTTTGCCCTTCTCCTTTGTGGAGAATTCTGGGTTCTAGTGGTTCACTGCATGTGCCTGTCCAAAATGGACTTTTCAACCTGTGCTATCCCTGAGTTATTCAGTACTGTGTCCGACTCGGTAAGACATGCCCTTCAACATTCCTCCTCTCCATTCATTCATTTAAGTATGGATATGTAGACAAGTGGCAAAACAGCAGGGAGTTCATATTTGTGTATAACTGCACACTGGACACAGGTTCCAGGGGGTTGTTTGTGATGTTAGTGTGAATAATCAGTGCAGTAAGGTGGAGTGTCATGGTAGCAATCTTCCAGGAATTCGACAGCTTGGAACAATTGCTATGCACAATGTGACCTGTTCATACACTGGTGAAAACATGTTGGATGTGGTACTGACTGAAATTGACAAGTGGCTGAACCCCCTGTACTTGAAAGCTGGGTTCATAGCAAGTGGCAATGGATCAAATGTGGTGAAATGCATCACGAATGGTGGCTTTTTTCGTGTTTCATGCATGGCCCATTGCTAAATATTGTGGTGCAGGAGTTTCTGCAGCACCCTGATGTAAAGCAAATGCTGACAGTTGCATGCCATATCTGCTTTCACTTTTCATGATCTGCAAAGGCCTGTGACCAGCTTCAGCAGTTGCAGATGTGAAACAGCCTCCCTCAGCACCGCTTGAAGCTGGAAGATGTCACTCGGTGGAACGCCACTTTACACATGGCAGAGAGGTTGTATGAACAATACAAAACCATCTCAGAATATCTTGTGATGCACACTAGTCCTGACAGTTCCAGGGCCTCCATGTCTATGACGACTGAGCAGTGGCTTCTCATGGACTCTAATAACAATTTTGTGTCCTTTTGAACATGCCACACAGGCAGTGAGTGGCGAGTCTGGTTGCATTAGCGAATCAATTCCACTACTGCAGATGCTTAGGCAAACATTAATGAATGTACAGCATGGCCTTAATGTTCCTGAAGACAGTGCTAGCAGTATGTTGCTGAAACACATGCTGACAGTATTTGATCAGAATCGTCACATTTTGAGCATTCAGCGTAGTGACAACTTTGCCATAGCAACAATGCTGGACCCTTGATACAAACATGGAATTGCCTCAATACTGGTGGGAGGGCCTGAACCGGTTAAAAAAATGTCTGTGAGCAACTGGTGCACTTGGTTCATGGGGCACAGAAGTCATATGCCAAGGTCAGCAAACCCCAGCAGCATAATCTGGCTGAAGGTGTACCTGGAACATATCCTGTAAGGGGAAGGGGACTGCAGTTTTAGGTGGTCTGTCATCTGTGACGTGACACACTTTAATAAAATTATGGGTGTTTTTAACAGAAATGTATTGCAGTATGTAAGGACATGTGAAGCAAGAAAGATTCCCCTTGAAGTGAGGCACCCATATATTGGGTGCAATACTGTGAGTTGGTGAATCTCTTTAACGTCTATTTCACAAACAAAATATTTATGGTGCCTCAGTAATGTTTACTTTGTGTCGGGACTCAAATCGGATTTGAAGTGTTTTGCTAAAATCATGACTGAGCAGTGCAAGTATGTTGTGCTAAACTGCATGTGTGCCATCAGTGTTCTTTCTTGTGTGTGCATACATTGTCCAGCTTCATACAAACATATATATGGTGTGACTTGTTGCAGTATTTCAAGAATAAAGATAACAAATAATACATGATGTATAGTTTATTGGTCCCATCAGCACCAGCGAAGTAAGTGATATGATATTTTTTCAGTCACTCACAGTGCACACATGACTTTGCGGAGATCATAGCACAAAAAACAGATGCTCTCCTAAAAGTTATGTGTGCAGTATGTGACTAAAGTGCACTCTGGTCAGACACCTCTGAAAAAGTATCGTATCACTTGGGCCACTGATGATGATTGTGACAATAAAATATACCTTATTCTGCTCGCTATTCTTTATAACATAAACACTGCAACAAGTCAGCAATATATGTTTGCAAGAAGCTGCACAATATCTGATGCACACACACACACACACACACACACACACACACACAGATGAAACAACACTGACTGCACACATGAAATTTAACACATCATACTTGCCCTGCTCACACCAGCTTTTCCACAAGCACTCCACAACAGAAAGTCAGCATTACTGAGGCACTACATTATAACAAAAGGGCAAGTGTCTATTATTAAACAGACAAAAAAAATCATAAAACACTACAGCACAGCAGTGGAGGGGGTGTCCCAAAAAAAATCCCTCACTGGGGTATTTCATGGTGTTCCAGTAGCAGGTGGAGCATTGACAGTATCTGCAGCTGCTGTTGCTGGATCTGATCCATCTGCTGCTGCACAGCACCCACAGCACAGCACCCACCCTCTCTTTGCTTTCCTCAAGGGCTGCCCACACCAGTGCAATGTCTGCCTGCATTGCAGGCACTGTGGCAGGGTCCACTAAAGCAGGAAAGCCAGGGAGTGGTGGTCATGGTGAGGGTGGTGCTGCTGGTGGTGGTGGTGGAGCAGCTGCTGCTGTTGCCCTCCTCCTGCTGCAGCAGTGAGGCACAACATCCCCAGCACCCTCTGCAACTGCCACAGAAGGGCCAGCAGGTGGACGCCTGGCCCCTTTGGTGGCAGCCTGCCACTCCACCTTGTGGTGGTTTGCCATGTATGTGTGCTGGCCACCGGTCCCCAAATGTGTCCCCTGGGGGCCAAGGCACACCTGCACACCACACAAATGGCAAACCACAATGCTGATGTCCCCCCCAACACAGTTAAAAAACTGCGACACTGGGGAGCTGTGGGGGAGACCAGATGTACTGCCGGAAGCACTTTAATTCACCTGGGACTCCACATGCAGCTGTGGAGGTGGTGGAGAGGGTGCTGCTGGACCCCCTGCAGCTGCTACTGGTGGTGGTGGTGGTGGTAGTGGCAGACTCAGTGGATGTGCTG
This sequence comes from Neoceratodus forsteri, assembly GCA_016271365.2. NCBI lineage: Eukaryota > Metazoa > Chordata > Ceratodontiformes > Ceratodontidae > Neoceratodus > Neoceratodus forsteri. The sequence goes on along the minus strand of JADMNL010000023.1, from coordinate 622,034,273 downwards.
CCTGTGGCACTGGTGCTGCTGCTGCTGCTTCCAGAGGGGGAGACGTAACACCAAACAGTCTGGAGTGGTCCAATGACACCCGACCACCCCCACGTGTGCACACTCCTCCCATCTGCCCATGCCCATGGGCCACAGACTCTCCTCCCGGGTCCGTCACACACAAGTCCCTCAGACTGTGACTGACACCTCACAATACTCCTTCACATGCACTCACAGTCTCACACACACAGTCATACACACACACACAAAACAAAACTTATTAAAAAAAATCAGTATCAAAAAAGAACTGAAAAAACACAGTACAAAAAAACCCTAAAGATTTAGCTTTTAAAAAAGCAGGTTTTTTTTGGTCAAATCACAAGATACCAACTACCAACAACAAACTCTCCTCTCTATATACCCAAAAGACTTCTTCCTTCTACCATTGCAAATGAGAAAGTGAAACTAACTGCTTTTCTGACTCACTTCCTTCCTGCCTGGCTAAAACATGTGACTCACTTTGCATAGCTTGATGATGATATGAAGTGGTCACTTCACCGGTGGATTTTAAATTTGCTGCATCTCTACTCATGGATAAGCATGTGGCTGTGAGGCACACACAGATGATGGGTGAGTTACGCCAAATGCAGGCAGATATGACCGGGGTCTTGAGAGGATTGCACAGACCATTGAAGTGGGCTGTGCAGTCCTGGTGCCCCATGGCCTCAGGGACTCCCACTGCACAGTACCACCAGCACTCCCACACAGGAGCATTGTTTGACTCCATTGTTGCTGACACTGCCCCTTGCCAACTATATTCCCAACACCCCTGCTTCCCATCTGGTATTCAGTACCACAACACCCACAAGCACCCGGTCACAGTCACATTGGTCAACCCCAGATAGGGTGGATGAGTCACCCTTTGTGGTGGATGACACCCCAGAGGGGTTTTCCCAGCTGAGGCATGGCTGTCAACGTACCCATGGTGGCAATAGTGGCACACAGTGATGTCTCCTGGATGCAGTCCACATGGAAATTTTGCCACGTGGATGTGTCTGCCTGTATGCCCAGCTGTCACCACCTAGGCCTGCATGCTGTGGCCTACACATGCTCCAGTGGCAAGCATGTCTGTGCTGTCTTTGTGGTGTACTGGGCATAGGTGGGGGCACTAGTGTTGTGCTGTGTGACATGGGCATGATGAGGGAAGATGTGTGTGTCAGCTGTACATGTGTGTCAGCGGAGTCCCTCTGATCCATGCCATTCCCTGCTATGCAACAATGTTCCCCTTGTCCATGCTGGTACTGCACTGTCTGCCTGTGCATGGTTGTGTGCACTCTCCATTGCAGTCCTTTGCATCTGTGCTGTGTCTGCTTACCTGCATTTGTGTGTATCCTCACCCCCCAATGTGTGCATGAATTCCCAGTTTGGTACTGCACTGTTACTCACCTACTGTCTCCAAAGTGCTCCTCCACAATTGGGACCGTCTGCTGCCATGCCCTAGTGGCCAGTCATGGGTCCCTCCTGTCAAGGGTTGCCTGCCCACCCCCAGCCAGTGGTTCCTCATCCTCTGAACTGCCACCCTCCAGTGCTTGGACAACTATTCCATGGTCCATGGCAATGCTGTCTGGCATGCAACAGGCCAGAAATATGCCACAGGCCTTCCCTGGGCTGTACTGTATTGTGTCATGGTGTGTGCCTCACTGTAGTGTTCCTCTGCCTCAGTTGAAGGCTGACGTATGGGAGTGAGCAACCATAGCTGAAGGGGGTATGCACTGTCATCTGGGGAGGGAAATACAGTATGTTAGTCTCCATCATGCATCCACAGGGCCTACCACAACCCACCACCCTTGCCAGTCTTGCTTGCTCAGTCCATCCAGCTGCTTGCCATTCCCCCATACCCTCCTGTGCTAACCTTGTCATGCTGGTGGGGGGCCCTCCATGTCTGTTGCATGCTCACTGCTTGTTGGGGCATGGCATGGCTTCCCTCTATCCAGTCCTGCACTAGCCCAGCCCTGCCTGTGTGGCCACCTTGCCACTGTCCTGTCCTGTCCTGCTAAGGTACTCTGCTCTGCCCTGGCCATTGTCTGTGACTCAGGCCATGTGATGCCACATGCCCTGCCACCTGAGCATGCTTTATATGTCTCCTGCCCTTCCCCAGTCCATGTACTGGCCCCACCATCTGACTGTGGATCCCACTCCAGTGGGCTCTCCTGTTTCACAGTTCACCATATCTACTAGCCAGTGCATTTTCCCTGTCACTGCCCCCCACTGGAACTGACACCAGCTGTGTTGTGTGCCACAGAATGTGTTGTGTAGGCATGTTGTCCTGCCACACTCACCCACTAGGTGGCCACTAGGTATCTCCCCAGTCTTGAACCGATGGCACAGGGCCAACTGATGTCAGACGTAGGCATCATGTGCACTTCCAGGGTGTGTGGCACAGACATTGGTGATGTGCCCTATGACATTGTACACTACTTGGTAGTTTACTGAGTGGTATCCCTTTCTGTTGATGTAGGTGTCACCGTCAGGGTCAGGTGGTGCCCTGATTGCCACTTGGGTGCAGTCGATGGCCCCCATCAAGCCTGTCATGCGTTTCACCCTGTGGAAGTGCTACATGATTTCTGACTGCTCTGCCTGTGTGCTAGGGAAAGGGATGAGGTCTGTAGCATGTGGCAGCAGGGCGGTGAGGAATTGAATAAGGAGATGGGATGTGGTGGACTGTGTGATACCAGTGGTGTCACCCACTAGTATCAGGAAGGTGCACGTGGGAAGCAGGCACAGTGCTGCTGTCAACTTTGTCTACACCAGCATGGCATGATTTCTGTGTGATGGTGCCTGCAGTTCATCATGGACCAGCTCACAGAGTTGTCTCAGTATTGCCCTGATGAGTCAGTACTGGCCCACGATCTCTGTGTCACTGAGTTGTTCAAATGTGACATGGACATGGTACCATTTCTATTGAACATACTGCCTACAAGCCCAAACCTGGCCACGTTATTGTTCTTCCTGTCTTCTCACACCCTTCATGACAGCTGCCATCAGAAAGGCTAAGCCATTCATGGCTCTGGCTGTTGCTATGCAGATTGCTGCCTGTGGGTGGTTTGCACTTAGGCATTCTTCTTTTATACCTAACTTTCTGCAGTGCATCTTCAGGATGCGCTGCACTTGTGCCACTCATTTTGTCTGAATATAGGGATGCACAGCACATTAATGGGAACGCCCCCTCCACATGCACCAAGTACATTATAGATGCAATTTGGTGCGCACAGAGATGTGCGATGCATCTCTGTCCTTTGAATATTGCACCACGGCTCATATGTTGGGATGCACTGGCACTTCTGAGGATGTGCTGCTAGAGCTGTGCAGAATGGGAAATTCCAAATCCATGGAATTTCACAGAAATATTGCAAAATTCCACAAAATGTATTGGAATTTCATTGGAATTTCACAGAATTTTTAAAATTTAGTAATTTGGCTATAACTCAGCCACCTTTTATGGTAGAGATCCAAATCTTGGAATTTGTGCTCCACGTGTCAGTGGCCATTTACATACTAAATATCATGAAAGTTGGATGGATAGTTGCAAAATTATAGGTGCTTGAATGTTGTCATTTTATTGTTTGTGCAAAATTTCATAAACATTTGTATCTGCATATACCTTAACCATCTATAGAGGTCTGGGAACTTAAATTTGGCATGATTTCTTGATGACAGATTTTCTAGCAATCTGCCAGATTTCATGACAATATGATGCATCATCTCAAAAGTATATGTGCTCACAATCTATCATTTTATTTTTTCAGGAAATGTCATGAAATAATTTCATCTTCATGTAACTAAGGCACCTCAGGAGCTAGACATGTGTAAATAAGTACAGATAACCTTTTTGTAATGCATATAGAGTGATCTAAATATGGAGAGAATTAGATATGAGATTTTTAAGTTACAGGGGTTCAAAACTTGACTATGTAAATATTTACAAAAAATTTTGTGAAAATGATCAAAAATGTTGATGTTTGTAACTTATCTGCTGTTGCATGCATACAATTAATATTTGACATGCATATCCATTGTCAGTGTAGTCTGGTGTCTAACACAACTGGATAAATTGGTTAGGCAGCTTTAATTCTGCAGAAGAAAAAAAATGATTAGTAAAATTTTCTCACATATTTATGACAGCATATACTGCAGATGAAGCATCCAGAATTTATTTGTGTAATTTAACATTAGCAATGCACATATTACTACTTCATATGATAAGCTGGGCTGAGCTTTTTGCAGTCCTGCTGTTCCTGTCTGGGTGACTATTCCCACCCCATTCTCTTTAGACATAGCCAGATCGACCAAGTAGAACTACTGATCCCACTGATATCCTATTTATTCTTTACAGCGACAAACTCCCTTAAACATGAATCACCTACTTCTTTTCCTATCAACCTACCCTGTTAAAATAGTCAGACATCTTTTTTCATGCTGCCCGAGACATTGTCTTCCCCTTCTACATCTTTCTGAGTACCTCTAAGTCCTAGCCTTGCATGTACAACAGGCTCACTGGATCCTAAATTTACTGTATGTGATCTTTAAATATCCTGCATTCAGGTTGGAATTGTTGACACTCTGTGATTTCTTGCTCCAACCTAGGGGTCTACCACTATTGTGCTACCCAGCTCAGCTGTCCATTTATTGGTGAAACTGTGCATCTAACTCTTTAACCTGGTGACCCCCTGTGCTGTCTGCCTCTTATACCCCTATTCTTTAGTTAGAATCCCCCAGATAAGACTGAGAGAAATTAAAAATTCCAGTTTTATGGAATTTTTCATGAAATGCTATAATTTTTGCAAAGACTCATGGTATTTGACTTTAAGTACAGAAGTAGTTTTGCAGTTTCTCACAGTAAGCAATTAATAAAATTGGCACTTACAGTCTCCTTGTAAGGTCTAAGAACCTGCCAAATTTAATTATATTGCATTCTCTAGTTTCAAAGTTTCATGGGTTTATAAATTTGTAGTTTACATTCTTGCAAATTTAAATTGTTAAATGTTGTGAAAGTTTGACTACTTTTAATTCAATCCCATTTAAAGTTGCAAATATGAACTTTTTCAGAAATTACCATGTGGTATAATAGTATAGTAGTTTGAATGTTTCAACTCTGATTAAATTTGTATACGTTGTTTTAAAACTAATGGTGACTAACCAAAATTTAAATTTTGGCAACATGTTTGGCAGGCTATACCTCAGTGCCATTCAAAGCTAGAACTCTGAAACTATGTGCTTATACAAATTTAGTGATAACCTGTATACAGTACCTGTCAGGTTTTGTAACATTTTAATGCTTACTATCAAAATTATACTAAAATTAGAGAAATCCAAATGTTGGCAAAACATTCATCTACCTATAACTGCACTCCCATTGAAACTTGAGACTTAAAATACGGTGCATATATGCATTCTAGGCACTTCGATAAATCCTGATATTGTGGAGAAATTTGGTTGAGAAATGTTAAAATTATCTCAAAATAACTGAAAATGTCATTTTGATTAAATGTCTGACCACCCTTAACTCTGCCCCCTTTCAATGTATACATCTGAAATTTGGTACACTCAAGTAAGCCATTGGGTACTGTTCAATGTCCTCATTTGGTGTTATTTGGATGCATATGTATAAAATTATGGTGACATAACTGAGGTTTAAAATTCTGTGAAATTCTGCAAAATGTTTGCAAATATTACCCGGAATTAATCAGAATGGTCATTCTGTGGGCATTCCATAGGTGGAATTTTATATTCTGCACAGCTCTACTGAAAATCCATACTTTCCTTGTGAGCCTTGGAAACTCACAGTGTTGTCTAATATGGGCTAAAGGCATCGTGCAGGTAAGATTCTGTACTCCAGGGTCAGGAGGGAAGATGCCAGCTCTAGGAGACTGGCTTTCCACTCTAGCATCTTGTGAACTAGGAATCAAAGATTTGACCTCTACTATAACAGAAAGAGAAAGATTACAGTAGTTGAAATTGTTCTTATTTGAATAATTTAATTGGATTAACACACATTAAAGGAAAGTTGTGCTATAAGTGGGATTTGAACCAACGCCTCAATTTGGAGATCAAAATATCCATTGTCAAAGGAAGAATTCTCTTCCTGAATCTGGCACCTTAGACCACTCGGTCATCCTGATGCTCAAAAGCCAAAATGATGATGAAAAATTTCTTTAAGTAAAGTACAGTGACTACCTTACATGTAAGTGTCACATAAAAGTTTTCATTTCACATGCCTACCACATATTTCACTTGCACCAATGCTCCATTAAAGAACTGCAAGTGACTGATGTGGTAATTCTCATGGCCTTTCAAATTTTTCATATGTACCAACAGTATGCTCCTTTCCAGCTCTGGAACAGAAAAGTATTATTTGATTTCAAGGCTTCCTGGGATTGAGAGGAAATTTACAAAAATACAATTCTTTGCACAATCAGTCAACAGTTAAAGGAAATGCAGCATTGTGGGTTTATTCTCAGTTGTTCCATTAAGTACAGCAACTTCTTTAGGTCCTTAAATCTGTATATTGAACTTAGAGTCTAGTTCTACTGGTGCAGATTGGCCCTCTACTTGATTGGCAAACACATATTTAAATAGGTTCAACAGTCTGTCTGGCACTACAAATCTGAATTTCTGCTACTTCTCAAAAAGTATGCAAAAGATTTCTGCAAACAAAGGGTCATATTCTAGCAAGGACAAATTTAGTATAGACTTTATAACATCAGTTTGGGAGGAATCAGTGGCAGTACATTCCAAAGTTGCCTGAGAAGCCACACTTTCCTTGTGAGCCTTGGCAACTCACAATGTGGCCTAATATGGGATGAACACACCATTCAGGTGAGATTCTCTACTCCAGGGGCAGGAGGGAAGTTGCTGGTTCTAGGATACTGGCTTTCCACTCTGCCCTCTGGTGAACCAGGAATCAAAGGTTTGAACTCTACTATAACAGAAAGAGAACGATTACAGTAGCAGAAATTGTTCTTATTTGAATAATGTAATGGGATTAACACACATTAAAAAATGTTGTGTTAGAAGTGGGATCTGAACCCACACTGCCAATTGAAGACCAGTGTACCCATTGTCAAAAAAAGATTTCTCTTCTTGAGTTTGTTACCTTAGACCACACAGCCATCCTGACAACCAAAAGCCAAAAAGATGATGAAAAATATCTTCAAGTAAAGTATAATGACTACCTTATACGTAAGTGTCACATAAAATTTTCCATTTCACATGCCTACCACAAATTTCATTTGCGCCAATGCTCCATTAAAAAAAATGCAAATGACTGATTTGGTATATATCACTGATTGATAAATTTTCTGTATATGACAGTGGTATTCGGCTTTACAAGTCTGGAATAACAAATTATTATTTGATTTAAAGGATCTAGTATATCTGAATTCATGCTACTGCTCCAAAATCATGTATAAGATTCCTGCAAACAATGTGTCATACTCTGGCAATTACATGTTTAGTACAGACTTCATAACATCAGTTTGGGAGGAATCAGTGACAGTGCATTACTATGTTGCCCAAGAAGGCAACCTTTGCTTGAGAGCTTTGAAAGCTCACATTATTGCATAAAATAGGATTAGTGTATTATGGAGGTCATATGCTTTACACCAGAGGTGTGAGTGAAAGTGCCATGGGTAGGAGGTTGGCTTTGCATCCCACCCTCTGGTGAACCGGGGAGTAAATTGCCAACCCCTTCTAAAATACAAAAAGAGATTAGTTGAAATTGCCCTGATTTGAATAATTTGATGGGATTCATTTTTAAAATACATTAAGGCATAGCTGTGTCAGAAGCTGTGATTGAACCAACACATCCTTTCAGAGATCACAATAAACATTTGTATAGGAAAAATTCTCCTGTTAATCCAGATGCCTTAGACCACTAAGCCTTCCAATTACTGATTGCAAAAAAATGTCCTGAATTACACTAGAATGGCCACCTGAGATGTAATTCTGGCAGAAGACTTCCTATTTCATATGCCTACCAGAGTTTTCATCTGCACCAATACTCCTTTAAGAACTGCAAGTGGCTGATTTGGTATTTCTCACAGTCTGGCAAATTTTCCATATGTACCAACAGTATGCTGCTTTCCAGCTCTGGAATATAAAATTATTATTGATTTCAAGGCTCTCGGGGATTGAATGGAAATTTACAAAAATGCAGTTCTTTGCACAATCTGTCAACAGTTAAAGGAAATGCAGCATTGTGTTTTTTTCTCAGTTGTTCCATGAAGTACAGCAACTTCTTTAGGCTGTTACAGTTGTCAGGAGGTCTAAACCTGACTCTCAGGTTCTTGGCAATAATGGGCAAGCAAGGAATCACAGACACATTGCATAAGAGTAATATACTTGTTTATTACTACCAAAAGGGTAATCACAGTTGCCCTAAGCAGTTCTTACCAATACGAACTGGGAGCCAATGCTAAGCATTCCCTATACCTCAAGGATTCTCTGTGTCTCTTTGGGTCTCTGAGGTAGAAGACATAATGTCTTACATTATATACATATGATAATTACCATGGTTTCTGTAAGATAGAAACATTTCTAGTTCCAGAGATGAGCCCTATTGGCTAAATTAGAGGTGGCGCCTCAGTCCAAGATAACATTACACAATTTTGTAGTAGTCATCACTTTGTAAAGACAAAGGAGTACAGTTTGCATGTAGCAGTGTAATAATACACATCATCAGAAGATGGCAGTGCTAACTCATATATCATAATCATTACAAGGACACAGGTGTCCTAACATCTTGTAAGCAAGAAATACATATATGTATTGGAAAGTAAAGTGTATAACAATAGTATGCATACATATCCTGACATCTACTCTTCTACGGTAGATGCCCTTAGCCCTATATGTTAGTACAACATATACCTAAGTGCTAGCTGTCTACGGTGTATCTCTGTGGGTAGCATTGAGGGTGCAGGGACCTTGTGTAACATTCCCCCCTTGTTGCCTCTCAAAGGCAACACAGCAAAAGTAGGGAAGTGGATAGGGAACAGGGGTCATTTACAGACCCAACGCATGAGCCTAGTAAAGGAACTCCAGCTGCTCACGGTGTTTATGCAGTGTGCACCATAGGCAACAAAGCATAATAATAAGGAAAAAATATCACAAATGCTTGTATAATAACAAAACCTTTAAAATTAATCTCTAACCATGTGTTAGTAAGTGCACAGTTCATATCACCAACATTAATAAGTGCAAGGACAGCTTCATTAGCTTTAGAAATATTATTGCTGATGTGGATGAGATGGGTGTCTTTCCTCTCTGAAAGTGATTTTAATGTCAAGATGAGGGGGTCAATGTGTACATTAAAGTATGTTAAATACTCAGAAAGGGTAAGCTGATAATCACGGTTACCATCAATAATATCAGCATCTATGAGAGGGACCGGTGTAATAACAGTGTGCCCAATAATTAACTTCTGGTGGGGAACAAAACAGAAATTGTGGCTATCTATAGCACATGTCTACATTCCATATGTGTAGGATTTTAAATTAGTAACAATACAATACTCTCCATCTGAATTATATTGCATTTTAACAGTGGGAAGTCTCCATTTTTGCAACTGTACCGGGCAGGTTTATGTAGTCTTGGAAATCCGTGTTGACAGGTGATGAACCTCCTCTTGATAAGACTGGTAGAGCTTGTCTGGAGCCGATGCTGAGTCCTGGAAGTCAGTGTTATTAGTGCTGATGTCATCGTCCATGGAAAAGGACCAATCAATACTGTCTGGGGAATAGCCACATGCAGGTTTAATAACATCAAATATGTCACATAGACACAAATAAATATAATCTTTCTTCGAGCAGCAATCTGTGTGCGGAGAGACCCAGGTGTCCAGAAGAGGATGGAGGCAAGTAGAGGAGGCAAGTCGAGGTGTTCTCTGTAGATAGCTTCATCAAGGTGCCCAATGGAGTGAACAGTTGCAAGTTTATCGAATAAAGCTATAGCAGGATCAAAACATTGTAAAGAGACAGTAAAAGAAACAAACATCATATCCTTAATGGAACATTTCTTAGAAGTAAAACATGGACCAGTGTTAGCGTGTCTGGTCACAAAACCCAAATTCCTGGCTGTGGAAAGTGGAATAGTTAGATTCTGTAGCATACACACTGCAATACAGCTGAAAGATTTGCACTGAGGACAATACCATTTAGAGATACGTCTGTCATGTATGATATCAGGGATCCTTCTGGATTCTAGATAGCGGAAAAGATTATTAATTGTAGTGATAATGTATGAGCCATAGGCTGAACACAATATTTCATGGGTAATATATTGTTTATCTGCTTCTTTATTATTCTGTACAATGAGATCTTTGGTCTTATCTTTAGAATCTGTAAATGCCTTAGCAATGTCATGCATGTTGTATACAGTGTATCTTTTTTCCTGAGTAAGGCCATCCACACCATGCAATAATGGGGGTAGAATATAATTTACCAAACCAGTTTGGAATTTCTGTGAATGTGATTTAATAGCAGCAATGTTGGCCTTATTCCAAATAGACATGGCTGTACCAAAAAGACCTGTAATGGTGCCTGTGGCACCAGTAACATCAGAACTGTCAACTTCACCTGTGTTATGCTGATGACTTTGATCATCAGGATTAAGTTTTCTCCTAAAATTGCCTCTATGCTCAGTGGTATGTACCCCAGCAATAGGGTCTTGAGTACGGATTTGAAAAGCTGCTAAGCTATCAAGTAATAAAGTACTATAAAATGCTGAAGTGTTAGTAGTATGACACATACCAAATTCTTTCATATTCCAGTAGGTCAAGTTAAACAGAACAGGTATATGCATAAATTGTAAATTGTTAATAAGTGTACCAGGTAAGGCAGTGGCTGTTAGACCACTACGAGGACCAGGGGTATGTTTTAGACATTCCAAAAGCTGTTTATCCATAGGGGGTAACACAGAAAGGTCATGTTGTGTACAGCACAAAATTTCCTGGCAGAGTCTTTAGACAAGGAATTACAATATGAGGGATCAATTAAGGCAGTAATATTGTATAAACCAGAATGTCTAAGAGCAGTTTGGAGCAAGGACAGAGAACCATTGGGGGATAATTCTGAATTGGGCCAACCATAGAAAGTTCCCTGGAAAGCTTGGCCACAGGGAGAATTTGTCCTTGCGACGTGGTTTGCCACTCAGTTTGTAGGGTAGATTTATCAGGAGCAACAACCAAGGCAGTGAGGTAGGCATCTGAACCTTCCTGGACAGTAATCAAATTGTCGGGTATTTTGATGGAAACTCCCTCTGAGGTAGATGCTGGAGGATCAAGGTGAGGAAGGAGGTGCTTTACCGTGCCTTGGATGCAGGGGATAACTCCTGAGATGAGGAGAAAATGGAACAAGATAGCCATCTTGTCAATGTATCTGAAAAGAAAAACCAAACATTAGCACCCACCTTGGCAGACCACATCAGTAAAGGGATCACATATGTCAACAGGGGGATTGGGCACCCCCCCTTGTTGGCTTCCTAGGGACTGTGAGAGGTGGGTGGCGGTTGGCGAGCTGCCACCCACCATGTTTCTTGAAATGTTACACCAGGCAAGGCACGCCCTGCAATGAGGGGTCGCTCCCTCATTGTAGCGGCTAAAACATTTCAAGTTCGTGGCATGTTTTGCAACTGCTGTCATAGACAGTGTGCAATTGAATTTGTACCACAGATCCCAGCCCTAAAAAGCAGTGGCACCACTGGCCACAACATGACCGCCCTTCCAAAACCTGCTCTTCCACTTCAAGCAACCCCAATTTGTTGTCTGTACTGCGCACAGAAGACAACATAAAAAGGATGTATGGTGGTCTGCTTCCAACAGGATGGATATTGTCCACTACAAAGGGAGTAATTAAAAAGCTTGGTTAAAGGAGCTACCATTGCATACTTCTGTAATTCTAGAAGCCTAAAGTGCATATTGTCGGGTCCATTAACAGATTGAGGATTATACTTTTCAGTATAGTAGAGTACCTCTACTTCTGAAAGCATTTAAAATATAAACTTGGGGCATTTACAAAGCTACTAGGCATAGCACTTTTAGAATCTTTCTTTCACACACTATTATTAAATCCTTCTTTGTGTGTGGTAAAATCCCCAAACTGTTCATAAAAAATGGAAGCCATGGATTTAGCATCACAAATAGGCAAATTATTGCATTGTAGAATTCTTTTTTTTTTGTGTTTGTAATTTGTAGGTTTTCTCCCTTTTTTTTCACTGACTCGGGACCCCAGCAGACACGTATGCACCCTTGCGTGGAGGCGCACATGCATGCTGGGCACCAGCTCTCTGCCTTCGTGGCTGCCTTCCCACAGCCACTTCTGCACCAATTTTAAGGCGAAGTATATAGAAATCTATGTACTTCACATCACTTTGCCTTATTATTGAGCTCCAAAGTGAATTTTGCAGTGTTTCATGGGATAGCAGGTCACATGGGCTCTAGACTGTTCAGCACAGCTTCAGTTCTGTGTAGTGTGTGCATAGTGGTAAATGGAGACACTTTCCTCTGAGAGCTGTGCAATTCAAATCCTCTAAAAGCTGTTAAAAAAGCCTTTTTGAGCCATTTTTTTGATCAAAACTTAGTATATCGATTTTAGGAATCCCTCCTGTGCTCATATCATTGAGTGTTTATTGTTTGTGTGTGGATTTTGAATGTTAATTTAGAACATTCAGTCTGTGTGCTGACAGATACTTAAAGTGTGCTTTGGGGGAGGGGTGTATCTGTGGTGGAGGTAGGTTAAAACTGGGAGAAAAAGGCAGTCTTTCTGTTTTGGTTATATTTTTCTTGTATAACTGTGTAAATGTACACACAGTAATATTTTCAGTAATTTTTGACTTTTTTTGCTGATTGTTGTAGTGCAGCAGTTCATAATTTCAGTTTGTTTAAAAGTTTTGGTTATATTACTGAAGTTTTCAATTTCCTAGGCATTACTTGTAGCGTGTGTGTGAGTGTGTGTGTGATGCGTGCCATCAAATCAGACACATTTTATTGTGCCACAGAGTAGCTGCAGCAGTGTTAACCTGCTATCCACCACACCTGTGTGATTTTGTACTGCTTTGTGCTATCTTGGTTTTGGACTGTTACTGCAGTGCACTGCACCCCCCCCCCAAACCAGCAAAAGGTATTATTTTCCAGATTGGATTGTGACTTGCGTACACTGGTTAAGGTGTGGTTGTTACTTTGCATCTGCATCTCTTCTTGACTACACAGTGCAATCTTAATCTGTCTGTGCTTTTGCATCTGTTTAGTACCCAGTCTCCATCTGTAAGCCACAGTTGTTTATTTTGGCTTCACATCCACTGGCCCAGAATGAAAGCTCAGAAATCTAAATTTGTTTAGAATTTTCTTGGTGATCCCCCAAAATGCCTGCAAAGAGATGTGCAAGCAAAGCTGTTTCTGGCCATGGCACTGCTGCCAGTGGCAAGATTGTCCATGGGCGTGGTATTATGCAGAAGTGCATAGCTGATGTCAGTAAAGGGATTTCTCTATCATTGTTTTTTATGGCACACTCTGTAACTTTTCTCATAGTTGGAGGAGATGAAGATGTCCCAGCTGGTGGTGTTAATGCAATTTCTGCTGGCATGAGTATTGCTGCCTCAAGTTCCACTTCTGACCGTTAAACTGTGTCAAAAAATATAGTTGAGTCTAAAGCTGGGAGTGACAGTGTAGATGATTTTATACTCCCCATCCCCAGTAACATCCCCATAGTAGTTGAACATAATTGTGATCATGTCGACAATAACATACAGTGTCACATTTCTTCCACTGCGGTGGAGGTCATGCCTTTTCCATCCAATGATTCACAGTGTGGTGCAAAAATATTGGGTGATGATGATGATGATGATGATGATGATAACCCAGTAATAATCATAGGTAGCCATGGTAGTCAGTTGCAGTCCAAGTGTGTCCTGCCTGGAGGAGGATGCAGATAAAACCTGTGAAGAAGTTGCCAAACAATAAACCAACCATTAATGAAACTTGCTTGAAATTGAAAAGCCCCCCCCCCCACAAAAAATACTTACCTTCACTGGCTTGACCATATTCCAATGCCACAATTCCTCATCAAGCACAGAAATGTGCACACCAAGTGTGTCTACGTGACCTGTGACACAAAAAAAACAATGATTGCATGTATATTATATATGTATATATATATATATATATATATACATATATATATATATATATAAAACTATATACAGTGTGTGTGTGTATATATATATATATATATATATATATATATATATATATATATATATATATATATATATATATATATATATATATATATATATATATATATATATATATATATATATATATATATATATATCATCACAATTAAGGTCAGGTTCTGTGGAAAACAATGATGGTGCCAGGCAGGTACATTAATCAACTTACCAAGGGTAGTATTAGTGTACACACAAAGGGCATCCTTCCTGTTGGGATCAGTGCAGCCCACTTTGGGCAACCAACAGCATTCTCAGTCTCATCATCTTGGATGGTAAACTCAATGGTCAGGTTATCTTTCTTGCAAACCATTTGGCAAGACACTGTGTATCATCCCATCACAGTTAAGCCAACTGCAGCATTACATGTAATTCCAACAGCAGCAGCAGGGCACTTAGTTCTTATTGGAGTGTGGAGTGTGGAGACTTTGCTTTTCTTGTTATGCTCTCATTTCACTTCATCTGGACTGGGGAATTTTCCTGAGACAAGACAGTAGCATTTATGGGATGCACATTAATTCTGGTAACTGTGTGTGAACACTGCACGCATGACTCAGTGTGCCAATAATTCTGGGAGACTTTGCATTTCTTGTTATGCTGCCATTTCACTTCATCAGCACTGGGGAATTTTCGGGAGACAAGACAGTAGAATTTTGGGGATGCACATTAATTCTGATGACTGTGTGTGAACACTGAGTGCATGGCTGGGTGTACCATTAATTCTGGAAGACTGCATTTCTTGTTATGCTCTCATTTCAGTTCATCAGCACTGGGGAAATTGCTGAAGACAAGACAGTAGCATTTTAGGGATGCACATTACTTCTGGTGACTGTGTGTGAGCACTGCGCGAATGACTGAGTGCACTATTAATTAATTCCCTTCCTAGTTATATTCCAACTTCATAATGTCTATTTCCAAAAATAAATATTTTTGGAGCCTTAGTAAAGTTTACTTTTTGTTGTGGTATTGTGAAGTGTTTGTTAAAATGCAGGACTGAGCAGTGCAATTACATTGTGCTGAACTGCATGTGTGCAGTCAGTGTACTTTCCTATCTGTGCAGACACCATCCAGCTTCTTTCAAACATATATATGCTGACTTGTTCCAGTGTTTATGGTATAAAGAATAAAGATACAAATATGTAATGTATATTTTAGTTGTACCATCATCAGCAGCGAACAAAGTCATATAATATCTTTTCAGTGGTCTTGGGGCAGTGTGCACTTCAGTCACAGTATACACATGACTTTTAGGAGAGCATAGCACAAAAAAACTCCTGCTTTTCAACAAACCATACCCAACAGACATGAAATATTGCTGAGGCACCCAAAATATTTCACAGTGTACAGACATTATAAAGTCAGAAAATATATTACAGGTCTAGTTCACTGCCACCACACTGTGCTACTACATTTCTTCTTTGCATGTTTTGTTCTGGACTACGTGATGTCTTTCTAGTTTAGCCTGGCAGTGGCAGTTTTGCAGCAAGTTGCTGTACAACATAACATGATATGGCACCAGTGTTAGCACAGTGTGGTGGCAGTGGGCTGCACCTGTTATATATTCTGACTTTATAATGTCTGCACAAAATGAACTATTTGAGGTGCCTCAGCAATATTTAATGTCTGTTGGGTATGGTTTGTTGAAATGCAGGAGTTTTTTGTGCTATGATCTCCTAAAAGTCATGTGTGCACTGTGACTGAGGTGCACACTGCCCCAAGACCTCTGAAAACATATTATATGACTTTGTCCACTGCTGATAATGGTACAAATAAAATATATGTTATATATTCTTATATTTATTCTTCATACCATAAACACTGGAACAAGTCAGCATATATATGTTTGCAAGAAACTGGACAGTGTCTGCACACACAGGACATTACACTGTACACATGCAGTTTAGCACAGTATAATTGCACTGCTCAGTCCTGCTTTTTAACAAACACTCCACAACAGAAAGTAAACATTACTGAGGTACCAAAAATATGTCAGGGTAAACATTCTTAACCTGGAATATAACAGGGCAATAAGAAGCACATTGCACTATGTGGATGGCTGCTGATACACAATACCTGGCTCCAAAAGTGCAAGGCAAACACACAAAGCCACCACTCCATATGAATTCATGCCACAAAAAAATGTTCAATGCTACTGCAACTTTATTGATGGCAAAACAAGGCATACACAAATGACCACTGCACTTTGCTGCTTAAGCCTTCATTAGGAGGCACACCACTGAAGGCCTAACCATCAAAATTCAAGGCTCATTACTGTGTGCCCTGTTTTGTCATAAATACAGTTGCAGTAGCAGTGGAAATATTTTAGTGGCATCTATTCATGTGGAGTTATGGCTTTCTGGTTTTGTTAAAGGAGCAGTCAACACAGAATTTGAAAAAAAAAACATGTTATGCAGAGCACTTTTGATTTGAATGTAAAGTCCTAGTGCGTCCTTCCCTCTGTCTGCTATTAGAAGTGTTTGCTAAATTAGCCTGCTACCTTTTATGGTAGTTTTATGATCCCTGTGGATCTTCTTCATGTCAAATACGTTTATTGCCTTTATCACTCTAACAATGCACCCTGTGTCATGTGACAGTGATGTAGCAGAACCCATAGATTTGTCATATGCACAACAGCAGCACTGTGTAACTGTTGTTATACAGTGAGACCAAGTGGCAACTGTTGCAGTTTAGCATATACTTCAGAGTTAGGTGAGTGGGGTTTCTGTATGAAAACTGCTAGTCAGTTACACAGCTCTACTGTTGTGAACTGTGCATTTTCAAAATCAATGGGCTATGTTACATCACTGTCACATGACACAGAGTGCAATGTCGGAGCGATAAAGGCAATAAACTGATTTAACATGAAGATCCACAGGGGGTGATAAAACTAACATAAAGCTTGCAGGCTAATTTAATAAAAACTCCTAATAGCAGACAGAGGGAAGGACACACTAGGGGAGGGACTTTATATGCAAATCAAAACACAGTGCATAACATATGCTATTTCAAATTTTGGGTGGACTACTCCTTTAAGTTTAAATAATGATGATGGCAGGGACAACCCATTTGAACTTAAAACAAGGAAAACCAAAACAAGGCACACACACTTAACAAAAGGAAGGGGGGCCAGGATAAAAACTGTAATGCATACAGAACAGAAGACAAGAAAAAAAGTGCGTAATTATAAGACACAGAGTGTAGTGGGGGAATACATTTTTATGATACAGGGAGAGTGGTGGGGGGTACATGGTGGAAGCAAAAAAAACTACTGCAGAATCCCCATAGTGGTCCATCAGCAGCTGGAGCATGGCCATCATCTGCATTTGATGACCCTCTATCCACTCCAACTGTTGGTCAACAGCACTCACCCACTCATTTGGGGCATCCACAGCACTCCAGAGAACTGCAATGTTGGCCTGAGTTACAGGCAGTTCTCTGAGGTCCTGATGTACTGCAGTTGGTGGTGGGGGTGATGCTGGTGGAGCAGCAGGTGCTGCCATGGCCCTCCTCCTCTTAGGGCCATGCACAGCACAGGTGCAGGCCTGGCCCATTCTGTAGCAGCCTGCTACTGCACCCAGTGATGATTGATTATGTGGGTGTGCTGGTCCCCAGTCCCCATGTGACTCCCCTGGGGGTCACAGTGCACCTCCACTCTGCAAACATGGCACTTCACCAGGCTGCTGTCCCCCCCCACACAATCAAAGAACTCCCAAACCAGGGAGGTGTGTGGAGGACCAGACACATGCAGGGGGGCAGATGCACTGGCGGCCTGGTGCTGAGGCACCACACTTGGGGCTGGGGGCACAGGCACATCCTGCTCAGGAGCTGGAGCTGGTGGTGGTGGTGCAACTTCCTGAGGAGGTGGTGGTGGTGGTGGTTCACTTGGTGCTGAAGCAGGTGCACCAACTCCTCCTGCTTCCGAGGGGGCAGCAAGATTTTTCTCTGGTCCACCATGAACTGGCCACGCCCCCCCATGCTTGAGAACTCCTCACTGGCCACGCCGCAGAACTGCCGCCACCCCAGACATTTCCTACTCCATCTCGACTGCCCCCCAATCTGACCGAGACACACAGTCACACACAAGACACAAACACAACACAGGCTCACACAAGTCAGATGCACACAAACAACAACTAATAAAACTAAAAATAAAAGAAATGCAGACAACAAATTAAGTAACGAAACTGTCTACAATAAAACATGAACAGATGTAGCGTTAAAAAAGCTTTTGAAACTGCCTCCCAGATCTCTCTCTCTCTCTCTCTCTTTCTCTAACTGCTCTGACTCCCTCCTCTCTCTCTCTCTCTCTCCCTCTGCACAGGAGAAAGTGAAAGTATCTCCTAGCCTGAGTCACTTCCTTCCTGCCAGGCTAAAGCATGTGACTTACAGTACTGTAAGCCATGTGTTGTGTGTGGGGGGGCTGCCAATAGACTTGCCACTCTGCCTTACTTTGCATTAAGGTGCAATGACAATGCAAAATAATAATTACAAGGCAAAGTGAGCCTTTTACAGTGGTCGCTCAGTGTTGCGGAGCACCAACGTGAAGTGCCCATTTCATGGGCACTTCACCAGTGGAATTTAAGTTCACTGCATCTCTACTTGGCTCCTACTCTCCACACACTTCTCCCTCAGAAAAGCAAAAGCCATCATCCAAATTGGCTTCAATGATCTCTGTCCTGCTCTTTCTGCAGTCCCTGATGGCACAGTAACTGATTCTGTGAGCATGAGTTTAACCCCACACTTCTCTGTTTTCTACCTTCAGTCCTTTTCTACTGCTAATGCAAAAAGCTGTACTGGGAGAAGACACATCTGTAACAGATGTGGAGAGGGGACATCTCTCCAACTTCCAGGCTACAGAAATGGACCGACTCAGAGTGTGGGCAGGTGGGGGGCAACCTCTCACTTCCACAAGGCAACAGAAACAGTGAAGGAAGGGAATGAGACACGTAAACATTACAAACTGTACATTCAAAATAAAATAAAAAACATAGGTAACAATAACACATACAAAAATTACTGTGTTGGAGTGCAGAGCCACAGTAAAAGCAGCTCCACCTCCAGCCCAAAACAGTAAATAAGGACTATTTTTTTTAAGTATACCTACCCATTGAAATAAAACACCAACAATATACTTTTAAATGTACTTTTTTATAATTTTTAAATTTTTTTTATGCATGAGCCATTGTATAATAGGAATAATGCACTCCAGGGGGGTGTTACGCTGGGATAACATCCCTTCCTGGATGTTGGATTCACTCGACCTGCAGCCTTGTACCCAACCACCCGAGGCCAAATGTTATTTCCAGCATAACACCCACCCTGTTGTGCATTATTCCTTTATTTGTCAATGCTGAATGTTTGCTTGCAGGTATGTGTTGTGCAAGTGTTTGGTACTGATAGGCAGTACACACAAAGGTTGTTAATTTTTTTCCCCAATTTTTGAAGATACTTGTTTTGAGATTCGCCTTATAAACATTATATGCACCATTTGTAGTATTCTTCTGGCTGAAATGTCATTTGTACCAGAGGTGTGAAAATACATCTTGTTCAGGATTTAAAAAATGACATGTCATATTTATGAGGTGGTGTGGAAAAATGGCTATGGCGAAAGTTTGAAGTCAAAATATTGAAAATTAGTGAAGTTATGAGTGAACACTGCAGTAGAGTAATGTTCAGTCATAACCTGGGCATTTTACCATATGTGTACACCAAATTTCAGCACAGCCTTCTTGTTACCCCATCTAATCAATCTTGTAGGTGAACATTTTCAAATCCCTGCCAAACTGCTATTCTGTGCCACTGAAATGCCATTCCACACCACAGGTATGAAAACACATTTTGGCCAGGCTTTGAAGAATGACAGCTGTCACATTCATGAGGTGGTGAGATAAAATGGCTATGTTGAAAATCTGAGGTCAAAATATTTAAAATTACCAAAGTTACAAGCAAGCATAGAAAACATCAATGTATGTACATAACTTTGCCATTTTCACACATTCTGACTCTAAATTTTAAATATAGCCTTCTTATGACCACACATCATGAACGAGGGCAGTGCAAATGTTCAAATACTACTCGAAAGGTGATTTTGCAACATGACCATGAAATCACCTTTTAACCTGATTTGCAAAATTCCACTGCCATTGGTCATGAGGTGTAGCCCAGAAAAGGCCATTTTGAAAATTTAAGACCAAAATATGCAAAAATTAAATAGTTATGCATCAAAGTTCAAAACCCCATGGAAATACATTGAACTGAACTTACCTTAGTTTCTCATCTTGCAGTCATCAGGTCCAGCAGCAAGATGTGTCTTTGGAGGGTGGATCTTAGCCATGGGATCTGTTCAGGTGAGTGAGGATGTGTGGGGGAAGCTGGATGTGTGTGGGCTGGTGACTGCTGAGTTTGGGAGGTTGGGGTGGGGAGGGTTGGAGTCTGTGTGGGGGCAGATCAGTGAGGGACGGTTTTCTGTTTTACAGTTAAAAAAAACATTGAGGGATGGTTTCCTTTATTTAAGGGACATTCCAACACTGAGATTGGGCAACCCAGTGTCGGACACATTGGGGAATGGAGGTGGGTGACCTGGAGGGGAGGGGTCCAAGTGAAACAGTACCGGGTTTGGCTTCCGGACCACTTACATTAAAAAAAAAAGATTGGGAAGGCTGTGGAGTGAGCAACCTGGAGGGGACAGGGAGAAAGAAATGGTGGCAGGAGTGGGCACCCCTCTTTGCTTGATAGATAGATAGATAGATAGATAATCTCTTAGGCTTCTGATGTTGAAAGACCATCAGCTGCTTGCTGATCAGTTTCAAATGAAAGGACTGAAGCTGCCTCTGATTAGAGTGGCTGTGGTCCTTTCAATTACACAAAGTTTCTGCCCAGCAAGTAGCGAGTGGCGTCATGTCCACTGTGCATGGTCATTGGTCTGGACTGCTAAGCCCTTTCCAGTATGTGCTGCAATGGGCTTAGCAGTGACACACCTCTCAAATACCATTAAGTGTAACAAAATGTTTCTTGTGCATGCACAGGCAAACATAACATTTAAAAACCAGAAGGCCTGGTGTATCACTTTCCCACCAAGAGTCCTGCAGAAGAATGATATTGTGATTCAAGTTAAATTCCATACGTGCAGTATCTGCCAATTTGCTTCTGAGACTAGAGATGGGTGAAGTTGTGAAACTTTGCTCTACTAAATTAATGCACAAATTTAGTGCAATTCATGAAGTTTTGAGTGATCCACAAGGTGCAAAGTTCAGCCATGAAGTGTGGAATTTCACCCTCACATGCCAAAATTTCACCACGAATGGCAGAATTTTATCTTTTGCAGGCAGAGTTCTGCCATTCAAGGGTGAAATTCTGCTGCTCATGGGCAAAATTCCACCATTCGCGGTACAGGTCCAGAAGCAACTAGTTTGATACCTTTTATTGGATCAACATAGATGTTACAAAAAGAAAACAATGTCTGTGCTTTTGGGCCAGCCTCGTCATTCCTAGGAGACTTATGACAATAGTTCAGAATCATATTCCGTTAACACCCAGATCATAGATAAAAAATACATAAAAAAAAACAGAAAAAAATTCTCATTGGTTTAAAGTTAAATATATCTTAAGGAATTGATTTTAATTTTGAATATATTCTTATAATACACTCATTCATTAATATTTTCCATCAGATATTCTGTCTTCTTGAGTGTTTAGCTTATCTGCTGTGGATGTTATTTGATCTTGAAAAGATTCTCAGTAGTAGCAAGTTAATGGAATGCTGTTCATTTCATTTAAAATGTGTGATTTTTTGAAAAAGGAACTTTAAACCAATGACAATTTTTTTTTCTGGGCTTTTTTTATGTATTTTTTTATGTATGATCTGGGTTTTGATAGAATGTGACTCTGAACAATTGTCATAAGTCTCCGAGGAAGGACTTGGTTGGTCCGAAAGCTTAGACATTGTTTTCTTTTTGTAACATCTATGTTGGTTCAATAAAAGGTATCAAACTAATTGTTTTCGAATCTGTTCTTACAAGGACCAATATGGCAACTAATCTATCTCTGTATGTCACCATTTGAGGTGAAATTCTACAAAAAAATAGCAAAGTCACATTGCCAAATTTTAAGGCTAATAGCAAAACTTCATGGATTGCTCCATAGAGGTGAGTTTGCCAACTTCACTGGAACTTTGCTGGTGAATTAAAACTTTGCAACATCTCTATCTCAGATCCCTCAATATCCTAAACAACTATTTTCAAAGTGTTTTGTGACTTCACTAGATTTAATGATGAAGAATAGGAAGCAACTTCATTGGAGGAAATTCAATTGTAATTTCTTATTATCAATCATACCTTTTCATAGCATTCCAAAATCATCACATTGGTTATATAGGTGTCCCCTGATAGGCTGATACACAAACTGAAACTTTGAATCTGCTTCTGTTTCTGCCTCTTCTTTCTGGAGCTTTTTTAGTTTAGTTTTGCTCATCCTCAGTGCTGGTCACATCACATTTGGCACTGCACCAATTGTTTGCATAGTTAGGTGAGTTCAACCATATTTTTAAATTTCTGCTCTCTCATTTGAGAAATTCTGTCTTTCTCTTCTGAATCCTATATTTTGCTGGGAGTTTTTATGAATGTTATTGTGCATTTTGTGAATACTTTTTGCTCTAAGCATACAACCTAGGTGGAGGTCTCTTCTTGCCCTCACCCCAGGGCTGCTACTGTACTTTCTGTCAGTTAGCTTTTGACTGCCTTGTTACTGTTTAATTGTCCCTTTTCTCTGTTTGTGCCTCCTTATTTTAGTGCATTTCCCTGGTTCTACTGTTTGTTTTCTTTTGAGTTTGGGAGCTGGTGCAGTACCAGTCTCATGTTGTGCTTGGTGGTTAGTCCCACTCGTGCTTACTTAAGCTTGCATGTGTCAGCACTATGATTTGGATATTTTTGGTTGTATTTTTTCCTGATTTCCTCTTTACTTTCTGGCTATTGGTAGAACCAGAGCTGCTTATAAGGTCTCTTCCCATTTTTTTTGTTAGTCTCTGAGTAGGAGTCCAGTCCATCAATGCTTTTTGTGTTTTGTCCCATCCCTTGTCTTGTTGCTGTTGAGATGTTGCTTGAGAAGAGACTGATCTACTTTACTCCACCTCTAAGAATTTCAGATCAGTGAGACTGAGCTACATCATGGGTTGCTCCAAGAGAGTTTGCAGAAAGTGCCCAAATTTGTTACTTTCCACTTAGGCAGAGGAGCTTAACTTACTTTGTTTGGTGGGCCCTAACTCACAAGAGAACAGCATGTCTTCGGTTACCTTAGCAAAGGACACCATATATGACAATGTGTCAACTGTATCACAGGGAATGATGGTGGACATGTTCCAGAAATTGCTGGAACTAACAGAAGTTCTGGAGAAAACCGAGTGCCTGAAAGACCCTAATGCCAAAACATCAAAGCCCAAGAAACCCAGAACAGAGGACGATAATGAGCCAGTTGATCCCAGTGGCAAATCTCCATCTGAGAGGGACTACTAAGATGAGGAGGAAAAAGAGACAATAAAAGATTTGGCAGTCAGATTGTGCCACTTTAATACCATCCTGTAAATATCTAGGGTGTTTTGTGAAACTTTGAAATTTGAAGACCCTGCACTTCTGAGGAGCAAAAACTAGATCCCCTCATCAGGGACAGAAAGAAGTCCTACAGGTTCTTCCCAGTGTGCAAGGCTCTGGAAGGCTTAATATTTAAAGAATAGGATTCTCCAGCTCCAGCGAGAACAAAGGAGAAGGCACTCTTAACAGAAGACATCCTGTCCCAGTGGACAAACAAGAGGCATGGTCTCTGCCTCTGAAGGTCTATTCAAAGATAGTGGCTTTAAGTCACTGAACAGTTCTTCTATCAGACAGTGGTCTACAGCACTAAAAGACTTGCCAGACATGAAGTCAGTGGACACGATAATGAAGGTACATGAGATGCTAATTATGTCTATAAAAGCATCAACTAAGTCAATTTACACCACACAGTCATACTTAGGTGGCTCAAATCCATTCAAGAATGTTGCCCTAAGGCCACAAAACATAGAGAAAACATGGACTATGCACTTCAGGTGATCACAAATGTGGCAGGTGCATCTATAGACATGTTTAAGTTGTAGTCTAGTGCCACAGTCACTATTAACAGAGTGAGACATCAGCTATGGTTGAAGCTCTGGCAAGCCGACCTGGAGTCAAAGAATATGCTAATGAAGATGCAGTATAAAGGGAACATGCTGTTTGGTACATGGTTGCAGAAATATATCAAACATGGGAGGTTCTCCGGCTTCCTTTCGTAACAACATATTTTAAAACAATTCTCAAGGGGCCCAAGGAAACAATTTCTTCCAAGTGGGAGAATCTCACAGCTTCAGACTCAAAACCAACTTTTCAACCCTTTTCAACTACAGAGGAGCCCATGTAGAAAACAGAAAAGGTAATGGTAGGTCCAGAAATAGGCACGGATTCAGAATCAGCGATAGCAACAGATCATTTCATGCTTGGGGAGGTACAGGCTCAGGCATTACAACAAGCAGTGAGAAGTCAGCTGTTACAATACACCACCATCTGGGCCAAAACAATCAAAGACAGAAGGGACCTAGAAGTAGTTTCAAAGTTACTCCATTGAATTCAATCAACTACCAAAGAACAGCAGATTAATTTGGTCACACATATCTCTAAACAGATCTCCATTTACTCTGGGTTGAGCTTTGCTCAACCAACTTCAAGTAGACAGCACCATAGTCCTAGTTCCCTCTCATGAGTAGGGAGCATGAGTGTTTTTAACATTCTCCTTAGCACCAATGAAGACAGAGGACTGGTACCTCATAGTGGACTTGAATTTCATAAATCAGTTTGTTCGCTACAAAAAGTTTAATATGGAGACTGTGTACCACAATAATAGCAATCAGATGGGGTAATCTGCTGACATCAATAGACCTGAAGAATGTCTACTTCTACGTTCCAATCCATCCATCTCATCACACATTTCTGCGATTCTGCACTTTGAATCTCTATTTTCAATACAAATTTCTACCCTTCTGCCTTGCTCAGCCCCTCAGGTCCTCACCAAGGTGATAGTAAGACTAGAATCAAATCTCAGGATGGAAGGTATTCATGTCATCCCATACCTACTGTAGATGACTGGTTGATACAAGCAAGATCCAGGGAAGCAGCAGAGAAGGCCACAAGGAGAACACAGCATGTCCTCTCCCAATGCAGCTGGATAACCAACAGGGTCGAGAGCAACCTCAATCTGTGTGCCACATTAGAGTAACTTGGAGCTGCATGTGATATCAAGTGGGTACTGGTACATCCATCAGAAGGTCATATCAGGCAACATTTGTTGACTAATGTAATAAAATATCTCTGGTTGCTACCTGACATGGTACTCATGTACCTATATTATGACTACTGTGATCTACCTATTACCAAGCTTGTACCACCAGTGAATGCCTGTAACACTGGTTGCTTTTTTAATCTACGTTTTATGTACTGTACTGTATAGTTTACTGTGATATATTGCTCTCTTGATGAGGTGCCTTTGTAAATGAGTCTTTGACTCAAAGGTCTGTAAACCGATGATCTAATAAATAAATAAATAAAATAAAAATATCAGCAAACTACAAATCCTTTTCTACCAGATACTGTCACATCATCAAACGTTTTATCTAGACATTGGATACATTCTAATATTTTGTCTATGGAATTACACATAGACTTCAATGTGTGTACTTTATTTTATATTTGTATTTGCTGTTGTAAAGACAGTTGCTGCATTGCACTGTTATATGCTTTCCCTCAGCTGCCAAATTCAAATCAGTCCCAAACCAATTGTTGGTACAAAAACAGAATCAGCTTTCACTTGCTCTTGGTGATTTGATAATTCCTAAGACTGTTTCAAGAGAGTATGATGCTGAGTCAGTGAAGCAGAGAGATTACCACTAGTGCTAGAACTAAAACTTGATTTCTGCATTACAGCTATACTCTACTTCTCATTCTTTGACTTAAATGCTTTCTCGTTAGGTGAGCCTGACATCACTGGGGCAGACACCTCTCAGTGCTTGGGTTCTGGGGCTAACTCTAGGTTTTACCTGTCCTCCTGGCCGTGTGGCCAGTCAGAAATATTTTTTCCAAAGGATGGATTCTCAGGGACTAGTATTCATCAGAAGATGTAATAATTGGTCCTTGCATTTTTCAGATATCCAAGCAAGTACAAAAATCAGCAGTTAAACTGTAAATGTAATTGTTTTAAGGGTTTTTCTGTATTAACATCCACAGAGCACTAACAGACAGTGTCTGTTTCAGTCAGCCTTCTTTTCTTCCTCACTAAGGGCAACAACCTTATAAAAGGAACAGCATTTGACAAACAAACCTCCAAACAATAGAGACAGATACCAGCCTGAGAGGCTGGCATGCACTTCTTGGGTCTGCCACACTGAAAGGCAAATGGTCCAAAGTAGAAGCAAGGCTGCCCATCAAGGTGCTAGAGATGAGATCAGTCAGACTGGCATCCATTCACTTCCACTCTCAGGTACAAGAACACCACATGAGGTTGAGGACAGACGACAGTCACAATGCCCTTCATGAGCAAACAGGGAGGCACTTAAAGCAAACAGATGGCAAAAAAGACAAACATCTTATTGAGCTGGGCCAAGGCAAATCTGTTAATCCTATTGGCAATCCATCTGGCTGGACACTTAACATCCAGTCAGACTGGTTCAGTCACCAGACTCTCAACCTAGAAGAATGAACCTTCAATAAACAGGTATTTCTGGCAATTCACAGCAGGTGGGGACCCTTTCAAATAGACCTGATGCCCACATAAAAAAACAGACAGGTGAAAAGTTTATTCCAGGTAGAAAGAGCACAATTCAGCAGGAATAGATGCTCTGTCTTCTCTATGGAAGTTCCAAAAAGCATATATGTTCCCTCCAATCTCCTTGGTAGGCCAAGTGGTTCACAGTATTCTGGAGTCCAACAGCACGGTGTTCTTTATAGTACTGATCTGGAACAGGAGAATGTAGTACACCTCAATAATGCAAATGTTGATGGACGAACCATTTCCAACACCAAATCAACCAGATGTTGTGTGCCAGGGGCCACTCCTTCATCCAGATCCACACACTCTCAAGCTGAGAGCCTGGCTACTCATATGAAGAGTGTTAGAATCAGGACTCTCACATAAGGTGGTAGACAGTGAACACTATGCTGCAATCTTGCAGGATGTCCACCAACCGTACCTATAACAGACATAGGTTTGTTTTCAACAGGTGGTGCACTTCTCATTCTGTTGTTCCAACCAATTGCACCATCCACTAACTTTGGGAATTTCTTCTAGAAAGCTTCAATAAAGGCTTGTCCTCTGCATCACTGTGACAGTGGAGAGCCATGATAGGGGCAATCAGGGGACATATTGAAGATGTTCTTTTGAGGTTGCACCCACAAGTACAGACTTTCCTAAAAGCTACCAACAACATCAGGCCTAGACAGAGGTCTGTTGTAGCCCTGTGGCATCTCAATCTGGTGCTGGACTCAATGACCAAGGAACATTTTGAAGCTTTACAGTGTAGTTCATTGTATTATTTTACACTAAAGACTGTGTTTCTTGTTACTATATGTCCTGCCACAGAACCAGTGAACTACAAGCTTTGTTCTGCGCAGAATCATTCCTTGTGTTCCACCAAGGCCAAGTGGAACTCTGAATGGATACTTTCCTTTGTAATCAAAGTGGTGGCTCCTTTTCCCCTGTAACAGGAGATCTCCCTGTCCATCTTTGACCCTCAACCCTCTGATCAGGGAGATGACCTGCCCAATCTAGACATATCCAGTGCCATTAGAGATTATCTGGACAGAAGAGCCTAGTTCAGAAAGCCTGGGAGTTTATTCCTTCTCATTTAGTAACACAGGCAGAGATCCCCTGCTTTACACTCCACATCACTAGATAGGTTAGGACTACAACTGCAGAATTGTAGAAGCACCCTCAACTACAGTACCTTGCCCCATTTTTATTAAGGCTTACTCCCTCAGGGTAGTGGTTACCTCCTAGATAGAAAGGAGTTCAGTTTTTATAGCAAACATCTGTGTGGTGGCAATTGGGTCATCAGCACACACCTTTTCTAGACGCTACAGGCTAGACACCTGTGACAGTGACAAAGCTACCTTCAGATGCAAGGTCCTTCAAGTAGTTACTCAACTGATTCCTCCTTGCCCCACCCTACATCCATCTGATACTGCTACTTAAATCACCCTATAGTGATGACTTTAAAGTACTATAAAATCCTACCAGGTCAATATGTCACACGCTTCATCATACATGACAAAACCATGCAACAGCAACAGCGCAGTAGGAAAGAGCAAGAGGGTGCAAAACTGGGAAAGAATGGATGCATGGTAGTGCACCCTCTCACTCTTCCCAGGCATAGGATAAGACCTCTGCTGGGACAGGGGGCTGGCGAGCAGCTGCCATGGATCGACAGGATGAGCCACAGACAGCTAGGGAGGCAAGCAGTACATTTGGGACCGGGTTTCGATTCCCGGTCCCAGATGCATGGATTTTTTTTTTATTTTTTGCACTTTGTGCTAATTTAACTGTTAACCCCCCACGAGTTAGTTATTTTAGTTGGGAGGGTTTGTGGGGCACAGCCCCCACAAAACAAAGACATATGTCACTGGCAATATATTGCGCTGTACTAGCAGTGTGGTATATTGCTGCCGCATAATGTCTTGCGACATTATGACCCTGTGCCCTGTAAAACAGTGCAATTGATAATGATTGTTTACTCACCTGGTAAAAGTATTTGTCGGAGCACCTTTTTTACAGCACTATGGGGCCCTCACAGCAAGGAAGAATCTGTCACTTGCAGAATGTAAGGTGGTTTTCATGCATATTTTTGAGACTGTTAGCTTAGTAAGTGTATCACTGTAGATATTCTTAGATATATTCTTAGATGTTTGCTATTGTGTATCACTTCTATCTTTTGTGTTCTGCCGATTGTAAGGAATAAATACCTTTTGAATCCAGATCCTGTCCTTATTGTGCTTATGATCTGTTCCTGCTCCAATGGTACTGTTCTATTTAAAGTTTCAATAGTTGTTGAGTTACTTAGACATTTACAAGAGAATGGCTTGGGAAGTTTCATACGGAAGAAGATCCAGAAGAAAGGGGCAGAGACATGATCAGATTCAAAGATTCAGTTTGTGCATCAGCCTATCAGAGGACATTTATATACCCTATAGTAATGACTTTGGAGTGATGTAAAAGGTGTTCCTATTGCCTTTACCAGATGAGTAAACTACCATTCTGTCATCCAGCCTTGTGAATTTTTGTGTGCTGTGATTGTCCTATCCTAGATAAGGAGGTAGTACTGCCTCATCCTCTATGTGATTCTGACCATTAAAATGCACTGACATTCTCATATTAATTCTCCCTGATTTTTTCAACTACAGCTATTAATAGTACTTCCATGTTGACTAGACTTTGTCTTCTTTATATGCATTCTTGTATGATAGAAACATAGAAACATAGAATACAGAAAAAAAATGATGGCAGAAGGAGACCAAGGTCATTCTAGTCTGTTCAATTGTTTCTGAGAATTTTTCTTATCTCAGGACCTAACCCCACCATCTGATTTAAATTGCCACTCCCTCTCCCACTTTTGCTCAAGCCTTAGCTCTAATCCACCACAGCTTGAATTATGCCACTGACTTACTGTAGCTTCCACTACTTCTGTGGGCAACTTATTCCATGGTTTTACCACCCTTTCTGTTATATTGTGTTTTCTAAGCTCCCTCCTGAAGTTACCCCCTCAAATTCCACTTGTGACCTCTAATGCTAGAGTTGGAAATTCTGTTGAACGAGTCAGATGTGGGCACTTTGTTTATTCCTCTTAGGAATTTGCATGTCTCAATCATGTCTTCCCTCTTCCTCCTATCTTCCACTGAGGACATATTCAATGACTGTAACCATCCCTCATATGAGAGCCCCTGGATTCCTTAAACCATTTTGATCACCCTTTTCTGGATAGTCTCCAGTCTGTTCGTATTCTTCCTTAGGTGTGGATTCCAAAACTGGACACAATATTCCAGATGGGGACTTACCAGGGATCATAGTGAGGAGGTATTGCCTCCCTGCTGCCGCTGTTGAATCCCCTCCCTATGCACCCTAACATTCTGCTGGCCTTGCTGTAGGCTGTGTTGCATTGGCTGGTCTGTTTAAGGGTACTGCAAATGATGACTCCAAGGTCTCTTTTCTCCTGAGAGGCATTTAGCTGGATCCCATTTAGCCTGTAGACTGTCCTCAGATTCCCCTTACCCAGATGCATCACTTTACATTTTTTGGAGTTGAACTTCGGTTGCCAGATGTTTGAATATCTTTCCAGTCTCTGAAGGTCTTTTTGTAGCTTCATAACTATTTCCTTGCAGTCCACGCTTCCCCCAGCTTGGTATCATCCTCAAAAATGGCAGATTTGCCCTATATACCTATACCAATATTGCTGAAAAATGCATTAAACAGGACAGGCTCTACCACTGATCCCTGCAGCACCTCACTTGTGCCTTCTTCTACTTCTGACCTCTCCCCATTTACTACCACTCTATGATTTGGTCCTTTAGCCAGATACCTATCCACCTGACTATGTTCTTTGCCTTTGCCAGGTCCTCCAACTTCGTCAGCAGGTGCTTGTGAGGCACAGAGTCAAAGGCCTTACTGAAGTCAAAGTAGAGGAGGCCTACTGGGTGGGCTCTGTCAATTTCACTGATCACCCTATCAAAACATGTGATTAGGTTCATCTGGCATGACTTTCCTGCCATGAACCCATGCTGCCTATCATCCTGAAGGCCATTATTTTCTAGGAACTCCACTAAATCCTGTTTTATTAAGGTTTCCATGAGCTTCCCCACCACCAAGGTGAGACTGACTGATTGGTAGTCACCAGCCTCCTCACAGCTCCCTCCCTTGTGGAGGGGACCCACATCTATCATTCTCTAGTCCCTTGGCACTACCCCTAACAGTAGTGAACTGTTGAACAGATGTGTCAACAAACCTGCCAACTCCCCAGCCAGTTCTTTTGGCACTCCAAGGTGAATTCCATCATGATTTGTCCACCCTGATTTTTTCTATGGCCTCCTCAACCCTGCTGGTAGTGATTGACAGTGTCAATCTGCTTTAACACCACTATCTTGTAATGGGCCTGTGTGTTCCTTAGTGAACACGGAGCAGAAAAAGTTATTTAGAACAGTGGCCTTCTGCCTCTCCTCTTCTATGATTATGTCTCAGACTTTATGTCTGACAATTCCTCCCCTCTTCTTCCTTTCTTCTTGAACATATCTAAAAAAGTGTTTTTTCACCACCTTGACTCCCTCTGCAAACTTAAGCTCTGTTGTGGTCTTGGCTGCTGTAACTGTGGTCTTTGCTTCCTTATTTTTCAGATTGTACACTTCCCCTTCACTATCCCCCATGGTTCTTTTATAATTTTTGTGTGCCTCTCTTTTGTCCCTGATAGCTGTCCTGACTTGGTTAGTGAACCACATGGGGTTCTTGTGTCTGTTCTTTTTAGACACTGTCCTAATGCATGTCTTGGTAGTCTGCATTATGGTCTGTTTTATTTGCTCCCAAATGACCTCCACCTCTCTATGCTCTGAAAGTAACATTCATTTGAGGGGTGTCAACATAATCCTGATGGACATTTATCCAAGTGATCAAATACTTTCCTAAGTAACAATTCAAAGATCTTGACAAAAACATTAATATGTTCCTTTAGGTTTTCCCTATGGAATCATTTCTGGAACCTGCTAACCAAAGAAAGAGCTATTTTTCCCTATATTTATGTAGTCTTCACTACTATGAATTTAAGGTAGGTAATGATCTATAATCTGTAAAACCCTATCATGTCTTCCCTGGTATCTGTCTGGTACTATGGTATCCTTTTGTTTCCTTGTGTTACTATTTATGGTTAACCTTGGTGAGCCCAGATAGATAACCTAAGACAGTGACATATCTCTAGCGCCCCAAACATTATGAGCAAGATCCACATTAAAGGTACATAAAGAGAAAATGTGATTGTTTTCTTCAAAGTGTCTATAAGCCATATACTCTGTAAAACCTTATCATGCCTTCCCTGGTCTGTGTCTGGTACTACGGCATTCTCTTGTTTCCTTGTGTTACCATTTATAGTTAACCTCGATGGGCCCAGATAGATAACATTAGACAATGACATATATCTAGTTTCCAAACCTTTATGAGCAAGATCCAAATTAAAGGTATACAAAGAGAAAATGTCATGATTGTTTTCTTCAAAGTGTCTATAAGCCATATCTTTTGGGACAAGATGTGGAAGGAAGATCAATTTCTGTTTGATGGATTCTGCTTTTTATCTCTCATCCTATATATGTTCTTCTATTACTAATTCTGCAAAGAATTCTATGGTGTGCTTAGTTATCCCTTGAAATCTAAGTGTTCTACCATTTTCAACTGAACCTCCATGTTTTCATTTATTGGAAAATAATCTACCAGTTGGGGGTCTCCTAGGTCAATGCTAAGGCATTCCAGAAGTTACAGCTTCTCTCTCATGTACATAATTTCTCTAATATTTATTTAAAAATAAAGTTACTCTACTGCTGTCATCTTTGTGTCTGCAGGTGTAGTGAATTGCATTATTGTCCAGATCAGGATGGAGTAAAAATGCACATTTGCTCTTTAAATTATTCATAGATTCAGATTCTATCCCTGAGATACCATGTGGGTAAGTGTAAGAGAAGGAGTTAACAACAATGGGTTCAAATTCTCATCAACTCACAACTTGTTATAACCTCTGTCAGCATTTGATAACAATGGCATTTTGAATTAGCTTCCACGACCACATACACAAGGACCATATGTGCAATATAAAGTGAAAGTCATTGGTCTCCTCAAGCCACAACAATGTTTAATGTCTTCTTGTGAAAAGCAGCATTTTTGGTAGCTAAACTGTGATATGGATACATACATTACAATTAATAGCTCTATAGTGCTTTCTAGTTTACTTCTTTTTTAAATAAACTACTTTGCCTTGACCTCTTGCATTCTATGGGCATTTATCTCATTGTGTTTGCATTGCATTTTGTTCTGTCTCCTGGAGAGCTGGCTGTAATGTTTTGGTAGCACATGCAATGGTTCATGTCCTTAGCTGTTACATTAGTTGCTGTACTTGCCCCCCCCCCCAAAAAAAAAACTAACATTAATTTTGTTCATATTCTTATGTTGCTTACAATTCTGGGTATGGATGCAATCGGTTGGAGCTGTTTGCGTAGGAACTTGTGTTTTGAGAATGATTGCTGCACCTGACCTTTGTTCCCCTGATCAATTAATGTCCAACTCCCAGGACATTTATGTGAAACCACATGAATCCACCTAAGGCACTCAAGAACGTAATATGGCTACTAGATACCTAAGAGAGTGTGCAGGGATTCTTTTGTGGAAGCCCTTTTTATTGTTAAGAGACTATGCCACCAGAGGATTCTTCAATATTTAAATTATGCCCTTTCAAATACTATCTCAGGCAGCACCTCCTTGACATGGGCGGTTGCGACTACTCCTAGCCCCAACTCTTTCTCCTCCTGCTACTTGACTGTCTTCCTAATTTGTAACATTGCACAATGACGAGGTCAAATCTGACTGCTTCAAATATTTCTGTGTTTGACTGTTTCAACCATGTTTCACTGCCTGTTGTATCTAGCTGGTTTTGTATAATGTATGCAACTTATCTGTAAGTATCTAAAGTCGTTGTTTGCACTATTTGTTATTCCTGCACTAATTTTGATGTGGAGCCTTTGTAAAGGAGTCTTTGGCTCAAAGGATTGTAATTCCAATATCACAAATAAATAAATAAAAATGTTGTGTGTAATGTCAAACAGAGAAAGCTTTTGTTACATGTGTAGTTGGGCACAGGCCCATTACACATGCAGCCAGTTTTTTTTTTGCCTTATCTCTTTATCCCTCCTATATGCTCCACCCCAGCCACTCCTTCAGGCTTTATGCCAAGGCAGGAATCTGACCCATTGCGCTCCCTGAGCCATCGTCTCAGATAGCAGCCAGTCCCAGGGTAACCCCGATCTAACTTTTCACGGGGAGGGTTCCTCTCCTCTGAGGGGGAAGGCACTGGCCGAGAGAGCAGACCAGAGCAAATGCTTGGCCCTGGGATGTTGCTGAGACAGATGGCTTTGTGGGACTTTTGATGGCCTCAGACAGCCATCATCTGGCTGATCATGCAGTGAGTATTTCCACTTTTCCGGTGATGTTCCCTACACTGCATCCGCAATGCTCCTGGTCTCCACCAGAGGCCACTGCAGAGTAATGTCATCCCTCTAGCCACCCCAGGAGAGGAGGACAGTCCCACTGATGCTCAATCCCCTCCTTCCCCTGCCAGTCCCTGGTGTCCCAAGTCCATTCCTGAACCTGGGTTGCCAGCATGGCTTGAGGTAAGGCGCCAGTGCCTCAGCCCTCTGTGCTACCAGGCTGGCCATGTAGCCTGTTTAATTTAACTTGGGCATACTTTGGCATGGCATTTTATTCTTAGGCATAAAACAATTCAGAAAGGCTTCAGAACCAAATTATGATTTGTGTGTCCAGTACGATGATTTGTATTTTGTCATGAAATGGAAATAAGTACCATGCTGTTTAATTTATTTAGAATAGTTGTCCTGGAGCTGAAGCTCATTTTCATGTGTAACCTATTGATGGGGGGATTAGGCTGCAATGTTTTTGTTAGCTTAGCAACCATAAGTGTAGTATCCCCATTATTGTTTGCAATTCATATTGGCACTTTATTTAAATTATTTTGTCTAGGATAAATAAATAATAAGGCATTATACAATTATTCTACCTCCAGATTTTTTGGTACTGTTTTAACCCGAATTCTATTTTTTAAACATGTGGAAATTAGGTGTTTGGTGTAAGTTGGTTTACTAACTATGCATTTGGTGTCCCCAATTACATAAATCACACATATAGAGATTTTTATCTTAATTAGTCGCTCTAGAAAAAAATGACAAGTTATTATACAGACATTCTAGGTATGGATTTGTGGTACTTGTTTATTTGAATTCTATGTTATTTTGTAAACATGCAGAATGTGATACACATTTGATGTCTTTGTTAGTTTAACAACCATTGATTTGGGTTTCCTGTTACCTTTTTTTCTATTCTTTGGTAGCTGGATAATGTCAATGGGGCACAAGGCCCATTTACAAGGGCATCCTGGAAGCACAAACAGAGTAAGTGACTTGTTCAGGGTCACACAATATGCAAATGGCGGTTCTGGGAATGAAACCCAGGTCTGCTGGAGATGCCAAGCCCATTCACAGCCCAGTGCTCTAAACTCTAATCCCTTTTGTCACCCATTAGAGCTTTCTATCTATATGTTTCACACAAGCTAAAGTTAGATTGTGTGACATCATAGACATATACTAGCAACACATTTTTAGTTCATTTTTGAACTTTAATACAATGTTACTTTAGATATGCAGAATTTGATGAATGTATAATGTCCTTGTTAGTGTAGCAACCATGCACTTGGGTTCCCAGTTACCTTCGCACATATAGAGCTTTTTATCTTAACATGTCACTGATGAGAGGTCAAGGAGGACAAGAATTGAATATCCCACCATTGCTCCTCGCAATGAGGAAATCATTGAACAGCTTGATGAGTGCTGTATCCAAGCCAGGATGGGCCCTAAAGCCTGACTAGAGTGGCTCATAGATGTCAAAATGCTCAAGATGAATCTCCAGCTGCATCACTATCACCTTCTTATAAACATAGCTAAGAAAGCAGAGGTTAGAGGCAGGTCTATAATTTGCCAGGTTTTCTGTGTCCAAAAATGGCTTCTTTAAGAGTGACCTCACCACTATTCTATTTACAATGGCAGGGAAACAACACTTGGACTGAGGACAACAGAAAATCCCATGAAAATCAGACACAGAATATCCTGGCAGTCCAGCACCTACCAGGTAGGATTTAGATTCAAAGCCCAGCAGGTGGGAGACAATAGACGACTCACTTTGAGCACCTCTACATCCAAAACTGATCAACATGTATCCAGGATCACAAAGGGATCATTTCCATTTTATGGATGACACTTCAGCACATGACATAGACACGTAGATACATAGACAGTGTCGGCAGATAAGGGCCTATGGCCCACCCAGTCTGCCCATTTGAGCTTGTAAGTTCAGTTTATGTTTTCCTAGAAGTCTGTTGCCCCTTACCCCTGACCTCCAGAATTCCTTTATGTCTATCCCATGCATTCTTAAATCCTGTGATTGTTTCAGCTCCCACCACTTCCTCTGGCAGGGTGTTCCACTTGTCCACCACCCATTCTGTGAAGAAATTCTTCCTCACGTTTCTTCTGATCGTCCTCCTCCAACTTCATCCCATGCCTTCTAGTCCTGGAACATCTTTTCATTTAAAATAGTGTATTCCTGCACCCTGTTCCTCCCTGTAAGATACTTGTATGTCTCTATCATATCCCTCTCTCCCTCCTCCTCCAGGAGTACATGTTCAGTTCCTTCAACCTGTCCTCATAGGACTTGAGAACCAATCCATGTACCATCTTTGTTGCCCTCCTCTGAACCTTCTCTACCTGTCTTGTCCTTATGTAGGTAAGGTCTCCAGAACTGTACACTGTACTCCAGGTGGGGCCTCACTAGTGTCTTGTATAGTGGAATTATGACCTCCCTTTCCACTCGGTGATGCCCTGCCTATGCATCCCAGCATCCTATTTGCTTTTACCTGCTGCCTTGTCACACTGTTTCCTACCTGAGGTCATCAGAGATAACCCCAAGATCCCTTTCCTGCTTGGTGCATGCTATATCCTCACCCCCAACTGATATATTGTGCCAGGTTTTTTGTGCCCATATGCATTATCTTGCACTTCTTTGTATTGAATTTCAACCGCCAAACCCCTGACCATTCTTCAAGTTTCTGCAGGTCCCTTCTCATTCTGTCTACACCCTCTGGTGTGTCTACTCTGTTACAGAGCTTTGTGTCATCAGCGAACAGTGAAATTCTGACTTCTAGGTCCTGCGCAATGTCACTGATGAAGATGTTGAATAGGACCGGTCCTAGCACTGATCCCTGTGGTACCCCACTGGTCACTCTTCCCTCTGTGGAGTGACAGCCATTTACTACCACCCTCTGTGTCCTGCCGCCCAGCCACTGACCTACCCACCACACTACTGTCCTGCCCACACCCATATTCCCCAGTTTGTGTAATAGTCTTCTATGTGGCACAGTGACAAAGGCCTTGCTGAAGTCCAGATAGGCCATGTCAACTGCCCTCCCTGATCCACCTCCTAGTCACCCGCTCAAAAATTCAAGCGAGGTTGGTCTGACATAACCTCCCCTGGGTGAAACCATGCTGCCTTGGGTCCTGTAGTTCACTGACAATCAGATGTTCCACCAATCTCTCCTTCAGATGGTGGCCATAATCTTCCCCACTACCCGAGGTGAGGCTGACTGGTCTGTAGTTCCCTGCTTCCTCTTTGTTCCACTTTTGTATAAAGGGGACTACATCTGCTGTCCTCCAGTCTTTGGGTACCTCCCTGTTTCCAGTGATTGGCTAAACAGGACAGCCAGAGGTTCAACCACCACCTCTCTTAGTTCTTTAAGGACCTAGGTGCACCCCATCTGGACCCATTGCTTTATCAACTCTTATTACTTCCAGTTCCTTCAGAACCCTTTCTCGTGTATAGGAACTTGTGTCCATTTCTGCACCATTCTCACCCCTTGTACTCCATTCAGACCCATTACCCTTCTCTTCCTCAGTAAAGACTAAGCAGAAATACCTGTTCAATATGTCAGCTTTACTGTTATCATCCTCCACGTGGCCCCCATCCTCGCCCTTCAGTCTCACTATCCCTCCCTTTGCCTTTCTTTTTTCACTTATGTACCTGTAAAGGTTTTGTCCCCTCTACCCACTGATTTTGAATGTGTTCTTCTGTCTGACTTTGGCTTCCCTTACTGACCTCCCTGCCTCCCTTTGCTTCTCCTGGTACTTCTCCCTATCCCCTTCTGCCTGTGTCTTTTTGTATTGCCTGAATGCAATCTGTTTGGCTTTCACTTTCTTTGCTACCTCTTTGGAAAACCATAATGGTCTCCTCTTCCTTTTCCTCTTGCTAACCTCTGTTGCTCTTGTAATCCCCATTTTAAATACTGCCCACTGTTCCTCAACCCCTGATTCCTGCCCCATTCCCCTTAATGCCTCTTTCAAGTATCTCCCCATTTTCCCAAAGTCTGCCCCCCTAAAATCCAGGATACGTGTTTTTGTGTGGTTTGGTTCTGCTCTTTCTGTGATTTCAAACCACAATGACTAGTGGTCACTGTTCCCCAGGTGCTCCCCACTGTTACCCCATCACACTGTCCCTGTTTGTGAGCACAAGGTCCAGTATTGCCTTCTGCCGAGTTGGTTCCATGACCAGTTACTTGAGGAAGGCACCCTGAAGGGAGTCCAGGATAAATCTGCTCCTAGTTGATGCTGCTACTGGGATTCTCCAGTCC
Organism: Neoceratodus forsteri; assembly: GCA_016271365.2. Taxonomy (NCBI): domain Eukaryota; kingdom Metazoa; phylum Chordata; order Ceratodontiformes; family Ceratodontidae; genus Neoceratodus; species Neoceratodus forsteri. The sequence continues at coordinate 621,995,482 of JADMNL010000023.1, read as the reverse complement.
ATATCTGGAATATTGAAGTCTCCAACCAGTACTACTTCACCCTTGTCTGCCATTCTTTGGATGGCTAGCATCAGCTCCCTATCTGTTTCACCCTTTTGGGCTGGTGGTCTATAGACCACATCTGTGCAGATGGCTGGCCCCATTTTCCTTTCCAGCTTAACCCACAGTATCTCTCCCCCATTTTGTTCCTCCTGGATCTCTGTGGCCCTTATGTCATTTTTCACATACAGTGCCTCCTCCTCCCTTCCTACCTGCCCTGTCTCTTCTGAATATGTTGTAGCCAGGTATGGCCATCTCCCAGTCGTGGTTATCATTACACCAGGTTTCAGTGATGGCCGCAATATCCAGGTCTGACTGCACCATGACAGCCTCCAGATCTTCCATCTTGTTGCTAAGGCTCCTGGCATTGGCACACATGGCTTTCCATGATTTGACCTCCCTATACTGTTTCACTGTTCTACTCTAACCCCTTCCTTGATTGTCCTTTATCCCTGGTTCTCCTTGCTGTCTGCCCTTCTGCTGAATTTTGCCCCTTTTCTGTCTATCCACCTCTTGGGTGCTAATCTCCATCTTTTGCACACTGCTTTGTAGAGATAGCCACTCCTCCTGTTCACTGGTTCCACTGCTGGCCTGCCACCCCCCTTTGCTAGTTTAAATGCTTGTCAATGTAGCATTTAAACTTATCATTGAGTGCATGGATTCCCCTCCAGGATGGATGCAGGCCATCAGGCTTGAACAAACCTCCATCCCTCCAGGTGGGTCCCCAGTCACCAATGAATCCAAACCCTTCCTCACAGCACCAGTTCTTCAACCATGAGTTAAAGTTCCTGTAGCATGCACCCCTATGCTCTCCCTTGCCTCTCGCAGGTAGTACTTCTGAGAAAGTGACAGAAGTAGCTACTTGCTTGAGACCCCTCCCCAATTTCCTAAACTCTTCCTGAACTTCCTTTGGCTCCCCATTTGCCAGGTCATTAATATCTAGGTGGATAATGACATCCAGCTCACCCTCCCATCTTGCTTTCCCAGAGATCCCCAGGATCTTCTTTCCATCCCTCCATGCCGTGGCACCTGGTAGGCACCTCATCTCCCTGTCCTCCCCCTCCTGTGTTCCTAGCTGGATCCCTCTTATGATGGAGTCCCCCAACAAGATTCACTTCCTCCTCCTCTGGGGTCCACTGCTCTCCCCACTGAGGTCACCTCCTTGGCTAACCTCCACATCCTTTCCTTCCACTTCTCTGGGTACCTCTATTTGGTTGTCCCCCATTTGCCAGTGTGGCATATGAGTTCTTGAGTGAAATAGGATCTGGGATGTGTCTCTGTCTGACCGCTCTAACCCTCCCTGAGCCCACTGTCATCCAAGTGCTCCTTGTTCTCAGCATCCTTTGAGGCAGTTGCTTTGGACTGGGTGGTCTCTGGATAGGGGTGATGGTACTCCTGATCCAGTTTACTTCTGCTCTGAGTCTGGCTACCTCATCCCACAGTCCAGAGAGATGAATGAAGATAGGGCAGCACCTCAGTGTCCAGAAGGTCTGCCTGAATGTGCTGCCCACAGCACTGCATTGCACACTCCCACATTATACTGCAATTATACTGCTATTCCACTACTTGTCTGCTACTGAAGATCTCCTAGTTCCTTTTGATTAATTTACTGTCCTAAAAATCCTGCCACTGATCCTCAGATACTTTTCTTTTAAAAAAAGAGAAAATTAACCAATAAATAAATAAATGAGTCAAAACACTTGTGCTGAGGGTGGGCTTCTTCCCTCTTATGCCCCTCCTACTCCACACCCCTTGCTATCCCATGTATGTTAGCTCCTGTCATTCAGATTTAACAGGGCATATAATTAAGAGTCGGGGAAGGGGCAAACATTGCAACAATTAAAGACAGCAAGAAATACCACCACCAGTGCTTTATTTTCAACAGCCCAAAACAATTCTAAGTAAGACAGCAAAGAATTTACAGTGTCACTAAAAGCCCACGATCTAAGTTTAAAGAAAATAGCAATTACCAGTTACTGTAAAGCACTGAATTGAATATGTTTCCTTCCCTTCTGGCTTCTTCTGAAAAACAAAACTCACTTGCTACCTCAACTCTAAGCCCACCTCCAGTTATCATGTAGCTGAGGTCAGAGGCCAGACAATTAACACCCCTCACCCCAAACTACAGGGCAAGTCAGACAAGCCAAGACTAAATTTGCAGCAATTAAAGACAGCAAAGAAATACACCACCACTACGTTTTAAATTTTCAACAGCCAAAAAACAATTCTAAGTAAAGACAGCAAATAAATTACAGTGTCACTAAAAGCCCACAATTTAAGTTTAAAAGAAAAATAGCAATTACCAGTTACTGTAAAGCACTGAATTGAATATGTTCCTTCCCCTTCTGTCTTCTTCTGAGAAAAATGTCACTTAAGAAGAACCTGACCAAACAAATGTCATCTTGTCTAGGAAGAACTGGCTGAACTCCTGGCACTGAGAGGCAGAATTACATGCACCTGGTTGCAAACAGGGCAGATGAAGCAATCAATCCCCAGACTGCAACAATTGTGCCATTCGGTTGCTCCCAGTGACAATCACCTGTGAATGAAACTCTGCATTTTCAGTGTAATTACCTTCTGATTCTCATGAAGATGGCCCTTTTGAAGCCTAATGAATTTTGATGCCTAGGAGATAAAGAAGCCAACAGTTTCAGCTACATTTGTGGCAACTGCAAGAGATACTCATGTTCTTTTGTTGGCCATTGTGCTCTCTGTCCTGATGCCCAATACCACCATCTCTAGTGGTCTTCCCAGTGCTCCTGCTGCAGGGTTTTAAAAAATTGATTAGCAGTTTTTTTTCTTGGGACAATGCTAACTGTACAGAAAGTATTTATATAGGTTTTCTAGAAGTGTTATGTTTGTTAAACACAGTGAGGTAAGTGCTATGCATTTTCACAATGTTTTAGCAGTTTTATGAGCAAAACGCTAATCAATTTTTGGAGTTAAATAAATCCCTGTGCTGACTACTGCATTTTATGTTTCTCTGCTCCAGTATACTCCACAGCCTCTCATGTTGATCCTGCAGACTCCACAGCTGCTCATGCATTTACTGCTACTGCTGTTGCAATGGCCTCCAATGCTCATCCTACTTCTGCTGACTACAACATCCAATACTGGTTCTGCTTCTGCTGACTCCATAGCACCCATCATTGTAAAAATTTTCATTAAGCTTCACCTGATATAGTTTTGTCAAATGACCCTCCTGTGCCTGGAATATCAGCTAATGCACAGCCCACACTTAGATTACAAAAATAACACATATGGCACTCTCTCTTCCTCCAGCATCCCCACTGTTTTCCATTAAGAATCAACACATTTTTAGATCCAGAACATACGAACATATGAAATTTGCCAGCAGATAAAGGCCTAGAGGTCTATCAAGTCTGCTTGAATGTGCAGCTAGCACCCCTTATTCTGCAGCTGCCCCTCCCTTCCACCCTTCCCCTTCATTAACCCTACCCCTTGTCCTGTCCCATCCCCTTTTGAAGCTGTTCTACTGGATACCACTTCTGCAGGCAACGCATTCCACCCAGCCACCACCCTCTCTGTAAAAAAGTGTCTCCTTATCTCTCTCCTGAACCTTCCTCCCTCCAGTCTCATATCATGGCTCCTGGTGGCCCTCCCCTTCCTTACTTTGAACAGCTCCTCGGTACCAGTCTTGTTTATTCCTTTCATGTATTTAAAGGTTTCAATCATGTCACCCCGTCTCTCCTCTCCTCCAGTGAGTACATGTTCAACTCCTTCAACCTCCTGTCATATGATAAGTCCCCCAGACCCTTGATCATCTTTGTCACCCTGCTGCACCCTCCAGTAACAATGTCCCTCTTCAGATATGGCGCCAATACTGCACGCAGTACTCCAGGTGTGGTCTAACTAATGACCTATACAGTGGCAGAATCACCTCCTCCCTCCTCGAGGATATACCCCTTGCAATACAACCCAGCATTTTGTTGGCCTTTGCAGCTGCCTTCCTACATTGTGCCGAGTTGTTAATTGACCCTGTAATGAGCACACCCAGATCCTTCTCCTCCTCTGTCTGGGCTAGCTGCACTCCCCCCAGCTGGTAACTCCTCCTTGGGTTCTTCATCCCAAAATGCAGCACATTGCACTTTTTGGCATTAAACCACAGTTGCCAGGTGTTTGACCAGGTTTCAAGCTTTGCCAGATCATCCTGCAACCCCTGCCATCCCCCTAGGTCATCCACCACCGTGCCTACCTTGGTATCATCAGCAAACAGACTGATCTTGCTCTTGATGTCCCATGATGTCTGCAATGAATATCCCAAACAACACTGGTCCCAACACCGAGCCCTGTGGAACACCGCTCGTCACTGCCCTTGGGTATGAGAGCTCCCACCCACCACCACCCTCTGTTGCCTTCCCTGAAGCCAGTTTCCTACCCATCTCACCAACTTTGCACCTGCCCCTGTGCCTACTAACTTCCTTCCCAGCCTTCCATGTGGCACAGAGTCGAATGCCTTACTGAAGTCCAGATACAGGACATCCACTGCATGGCTCCGGTCCAGTTGCCTAGTTACCTAGTCATAGAACTCCACCAGGTTGGTTTGGCAGGATCTGCCATGTATGAAGCCATGCTGCCTGCAAATCGCATGCAAATCAAAAAGTTTTGTGTTGTTAATTACAGAAAGGGATTTTACATAGGACTAATAATAACAGTGGATACAATGAAAATATGGCACTCTTTGAAGTTAGTCCCACAGCATGGAAATGCTTTCACTTGGCCATGTATTTGGATAATAACACTGTACAAAGAAGATGTTTTCCTGGAACAATAACATTCTGGGAGTTCTCAGTTTTGAAATATAGACAGATGAACTGAACACAGTCATTGCAACAAAAAGCTGCTAAAAAGGACTAAATGCATTGTTTCCTCAATGTTGCAGCACAACATACAGGTCTCTTAATAAGGGGGGCTTGGGTGAAAACATACTGTAGCCATTTGATTAATTTCTTATATTTCATCATGGTGAACAAACAAAAATATGCAGTTATTGTAAATATGTAATTTTTTTAGTCTATAGTTATAGTGAGTACATTAGACCTGGAATACGATAGTTTATTGTTCATCCTGTTAGTTAAAAAATAGAATTATTGTAAATATGTATTTTTTTTTAAGTCTGTAGTTGCATTTAAGTCTAAATGCCTTGAATAAAAATATTTTGGAACTGAAACTGTTGTTTATTATCCCTATTAACATGAGTGGTGCTTGTCCATCATTACATGTGCAACATTAGGTTAATGTTCTTTGTTACATGTGTGCCTGGAGTTTAATGCTCCTTGGTAAATTGGCAGTATAGGGTAATGCCCCTTGTTACACATGAAGATGATTTTTCTCATGCCCCTATAAGGAAGTTATCTTACAGCATAATCCTTTTTTACTGGAAAGTCACAACATGCAAAAATTGTTAACATAATTGATAAATTGTGTGTTTAAAAAAATTACCTTTGTGTCACATTTTGGTAGACCATTTTCATGCTTATGTTCATGTTATACTGTAAAAAATGTAGATTTATGTTGTACATTTGAATTTAGCACTTGTTCTGGATGCCCAATATCAGATCAGTTCTGAAACAGATATGGGAATGCTGCTTCAGTATGGGTATTACATCCAGCTATAGACTATGCTTTATAACTGATTTCCAAGTGTAAGGGGTGTGTCCTGTTTTGTTTCTTTTCTTAAGTAGTATCCACATTTCTATTGGTGGGTTGTTTCATTAGCTATTTTTTATTATTGCTTCAGACTTAGATAAACTGTTTAACTTTTTATTTTTCTTGATTTGCTTTTTTTTTTATTTTTGTTTTGCTGTTCTGGCCTCTTTTCTTTCCTCTGTCTCTGGCCCCAGAGACTGCACCATTGATTTTGAAACCTAATTATCTGATATTAAAGTCTCATTATAGGGAGAGTGTTTGCCAAAATACTGAGGTTGATTTCCTTGAATAACTTTAGTTTCTCTGGTAAACTCTTACACTTCCTTTGGCTGAGTTGTCACCCTGGCCATTGTCACCCTCTTTACAATTCTTGCTAGGATGAGTATTAACCTTGGCAAATATCTTTAACTTAATTAACAAAACAGTATTAATATTAAAAATTGGGCTGCACTTAAATAAAGCACAGTAAAATATCAACAATCCTTTTGTGGGTATTCCGTGAGGTGGGCACATGGGGAAGGGCACTGTCCGTAAAGACGACTCCTTCCCGGTGCAGTCCCTCAGAGCAATGGGAGGGTAGGGTGAACAGATGAGAGGATGGGCGAACTGGGCGACAGGATGTCGCTATGTGTGCACACGTGCAGGGGGGGTGAGCATGACAAGCTTGGGCTGGGAGGGGGTGGAGGAGCTGTGGGGTGGTGCTGCAGTGGATTGCTAAGCTGCATTGTGGCATTGGGGGTTGGCTTGTGGTTGGGGTGGGGGAGGTACTGGGTTTGGATCCCGGTGCTGGTGCAATTTTATTGTGCCTAGTCCGAACCTTTATTTTTTAATGCTTTCACCCCCCCGACATGCACACCCCTGGAGTTGAGAATGCTTTAGTAGGGGGGTGTGGGGGTGAAGCTCCCCCCAACAGAAAGCATTAAAATACATGTCATGGTGCCGTTGTCCTGTGTGCTGAGGGTGTCAGAGTGCCAAAAAAGTTATCGATAAAAGTGATCGCCTTTAGGGTTTCACCATTATCACATAGAATCCCTTTTGTGTAATGTTTAAAATAAAGGTTGGTCACACAGCTTGCTTATGCCCAGTTTCAAGATTTCAACAGGGGTCCAGGATCAAGGTTTTGCAGCTTTCCTACTTGTAGTCTGTGAAAGTGTTTTAGTATGAAGAACTTTTCTATCAGTCGTAAGATGTCTGGTGAGAGTTGTCTGTTGCTTGTTCCCGTTCTCAAAGTTGGCTCTGCATGAGCTAACTGATGATTCACTCTAGTAGTCAGAAAGTACACTTAACGTGAAAATGGAATAATTAATGACAATAAAAGTATTATAATGTATGGTAGAACGCTGTTACTTATACAAATCTATACAAGCTCAAAAGTTGTTATGCTGCAGTAGCTTGTTGTTATGCTGCACCACGAACGTAGCTACTGCAGCATAACAGATTAGAATGTTGTCAGAAATGCTCGCGGCGTGAGCTGCTCATACTTCAAATTTAAACAGTAAAGCGAGTGTTTCTAAAAGCATACACACACAATGTCAGCTGCTATTTTCAGCGAGATATTTGTCTGCAGAAATCAACAATTACCACAGCCCTCTAAATCTGCATCCACCAGCTGCAGTGAAGCACAGTCCCAGAAAAGAGTGAAAATCAGTACCGCCAACCCACTCTCTGACCTGTCCAACTTTAAGCTGTTTGGTGGCAACTGTATTTTTCAACAAGGTTCTGTAAACGTTAAAATAATTAATTACCTCGCAGGTGGGCATCATAAAAACTGTAATGAGGACACCGACTAATTCTAACGTAAGTACACAAACTCCCATGACCCCTGCCCTAACAAAATGACTTCCTTTGAACTTTGACTCCAACTGTCCCTCTCATTTGTCTCCTAGCAGGTGAAGTCTTCAGCTCCAGAGGTCATGGCAGCACGTCGGATCTTCCGCACCACAATAGACTAATTTAAAGATAAAATGTCTAAGTAAAAAAAAACAGTAAAAATACTGTATTGTTTGTTTGTTTTTTTCAATTGTCACTAGCGATGTCGATTCTTGCTGTGCACACCAAACTTAAGTAAACATTTTATTAACAAACTGTACCGGCTGATTGTTTCTCTCTACAGGGTACAGGGTACAGGGTAACTGCACATGTAACAAGATTTCAAACTTGAAATACATTAGATAGGTGACCATACACTATAAAAGACAATGTATGGTCCTCTATCCGTAACAAGTTTGAAATCTCTTCTCGAGATCGTCATGGTGACTAAACCTCTCGAGCTTCGCTCTCGAGGTTCCAAACGTCATCATGACGACCTCTCGAAGAGTTTACAAACTTGTTACGGATAGAGGACCATACATTATCCTCTATATCAAGGTTATCAGTTCAATCTGTGTTATCACACTCTCCAATTTCATATAAACTCAAAATATCTACCAGTAAGTCTAAGATGCAGAGCATATAAGTTTGCCTACAAATAAGACATTAAATAATTTGTAAGATACAGTATGCTTAAAATTGTAGGCTTTATTTTAAAAGATCCAGCAAGGGATGAATAACTCACTGAAATGATTGTAACTAAAAGTAGAATAGCCTACATTGTGTTTACACTAGCTGGATAGCCAGAAAAGATATAGTAGAACTCTGAACTGAATGCCCAACTGATTAAATAAAACTTGCACATTTTTTATTCATTTATTCATTACAAATCGGGTTTATAACCTTTGAGTCAGAGACTCATTTACAAAGGCACCTCATCGAAGGGGGGGTAGACATCAAGACAGTTATTACAGTGCAGATTAAAACAGAGGATAACATTACAAGTGCAGGAAAAGGAAAATTTAACATAGATACACTTAGGTTACATAATGTAGTAGTTTGTATGTTACTTAGGTTACATAATGTTACAAAATTGTGAGTTACACTCATGGATATAGTAGGTTCTCAGAGAAGACAGCGGGTTACATCCCTGTTTGGACCTAGTAGGGAAGGAGTAGGTCTGGGGGAGGAAGAGGCTGTCCAGTGGACATTGTCGAGCAAGGGGGCAAGGCGAGTGGGAACCACAGGTTACATCAGGGGGTTAGTTGCACCTACAACAGTGGGTATTAAAGATATGGTTCCGAAGGGCTGTTTTGAAGGTGCCAATTTTTGGCAAGTTGGAGATGCAACTAGGGAGGGAGTTGAACCAGGTGAGGGCTTCATAGAGGAAGGATCTCTGGGCAAGAGAGGTCTTGGTTCTGGGCACCTTGAAAGTGGCCTTAACAGAGCTATGGGTGGTGATGGATGATGATGGCTGCTGTAGGGAGGTGGAGACCCCCAGGAGGAGAGTCCTAGCAGTGATTTCTTAGCGAGAAGGCAGGTCTGGTAGAGCAGTCACTCCTCAAAGTTGAGAAGATTGGTGGTAGTATAGAGAAGGCAGGGGTGAGCTCGGCTGGGGGCCTTATTGACGGAGAGCTGTATTTTGGAAAGGGCAGTGTTGTCAGCTGCAGCGTAGATAGGCAAGCCGTAGTCCATGAGGGACAAGACGGAGAAGGTGATGGCCAGCCTGAGGGCAACCTGAGGTAGGCAGTCCCTGTGCTGGTATAGCAGGCCAATTCAAGAGTTAATGGGAGCTGACAGGGCATTAATGTGGGTGTGGAAGGAGAGGGCAGTATCGAACGTGATGCCTAGCTACTTGTATGTGGTCACTTGTTCTAGTGGGTGCAGAGTGCTGGGGATGATCAAGAGGGGGGTATTTTTAGCTTTATTTTGGTGGTGGGAGAAGAGCATTGATTTCGTTTTCTTTAAGTTAATGACCAGTCTGCGGTCGCCGAACCACCTTTCGGCTTGGTTGTAAGCTTGCTGGAGGGAAAATTGGAGGGAGGTGGGATTGGGATGTGAGGCAACGAGGACTGCATCATCGGCATAGAGGAGCATTTTACCAGTACATGAGCTGGGGAGAGTGTTGAGGTAGAGACTAAAAAGTATTGAATCCAGAATGGAGCCCTGAGGGACCCCGGAGTGAACGGGAAGAGTGCTGGAGAGGGAGCAGCTGATCTTGACATGCTGGGATCTAGCAGAGAGGTAGCTAGAGAACCAGGAAATGGGACCATCAGAAAAACCAAGTTGGTGGAGAAAGTCGAGTAGAAGAGGATGACAGACAGTGTCAAAGGCCTTAGAGAGGTCAATGAACACTGCTCCTGCAAGGCTGCCAGAGTCAAGAGCAGCATGCAGGTGTTGGGAGAATTCCAGGAGAGCCGTGGTTGTACTGTGTCCTGGGTGGAAACCATGCTGCTCTGGGCACATAATGTCATACTTGGTTAGGTATTCAGAGAGCTGGATCAACACCAATTTTCAAGGTCTTTAGAGAGTTTCTTCTTATGTACTTTTTTAGTTGTGTAAACTTACTTCAAGCCAGTACTTTCACTTCCTTCAAATAAGGAGTGCAGCTTAATGGGGAATGGCTAGCACTGGTGGAAGATGGTTGCTAAATTTGTGAGCTCCTTCAACCTAGATCTCAGTCCTGAAGGCATTCTGCATCCTTTGCTCCAACACTGCTTACTTTCTGATCTGTTTGATTGAGTAAGGTGTAAACTGCCTCCCAAATCAGACTTACCCTCAGGAAGTTGTACATTGAAATGTGCTTCTTCCTCTCAACTGCTGTCTACTGGATAGGCTAGACCTCCTCATGAAAGCACCTATTCCAGCAGACAGCATTGAGCGGATGTTTGGTCAGCTATTACAAGAATTGAAAGAAATAAAACTGGTTGCTGCACAGAACACCAAAGATGTAGGCAAACTTCAGACTAGAATTATTGCAGTGGAGAACTGCACAGCTCACAACAAGGAAGGACCTCTGCTACAATCTGCAGGCAACTATCAGGAAGCAAGACAGACAACTACAGGCCCTACAAGAAAAACTAGAAGATTTAGAAAACCTGACCCAGTGTAATAATTTACTTTTCATCAGCTTATTAGAACAGGTTGAGCTTAGAAATTACCAGGTGACCCAATGTTTGAGACTGAAATGGCGCATTTGTCCCTTGCCCTGCATCCCAGGCAGGGAGAGTGCCCCAGACCTATTCTAGCCTGGTTTATGCAGTTCCAGGTAAAATTGGACATCCTCCAGAAAGCTGGGAAGTTGGGGACCCTAGACTAGCAAGGCGACTGGACTATAATCTTTCAGGACTACTCCGGGGAATTAACTGCCAAGATCCGGGCCTACACCAAGGCAAGGCAGGCACTGCATTGTGTGGGGATCAGTTTACATTACGACACCTGGCTCTACTCTGCCTGATCCACAATAGGGTTCTCCATGACTTTCTGTTCCCCTGGGGCTGTACAATATTTTATCCTCGGACCCTGGCAAGTAGCTCTCATGTCTCATTCTCAACGTCCAGTTCCCCCACTCCAAAGCTCGGCTCAGTTAGTCACACCAGATTGACAGCTCAGATGGACGTGCAAGACTGCTCACCTCATTAGCCCTGGAGAGAGGACTCATGGCAGCAGGCACCCAAGGCAAAACTTCAAAATTGCAACCGCATCAAGAAGAACCTGCCAGACTAGCATCTATGATCACACAGCCACACTCACAGTGCTGACTCTGCCAATGGTGAGGAAGGTTCATCTGATCTCCTGGTACTGAATTGTTTTGTGTCTCTCTGTCTGACTTCCACTGCCCCAGACACCACAGTTAACATCTCTGAGCAGTCTCCTGCCCTGCCCACATTGTTGACCCAGTCAATGGCCATTGCAACTGCTCCAAAGCAACCACCAGCTATTTGGGCTTCTACAATTGAGACAGCTATTCCACTGCTTACCTGTGAATCATCAGGGAATGAAGAACCAACCCTGCCTCCGATCACCCCAATGAAAACCTTGCTGCAGGCTGTCCCACTTCTGCTCCTCTGTGACTGGATGAAATGACTGTACACTCTTTCACCTGCATCTGAACCACCACTGCTGGAACTTTGAGGTAAGGTTGACTGAGGGCAGGGAAAGATTTTCATCCATTCCACTTCCTACCTCATCCACTAACTATGGAATATGCTCCCTCTCTCTGAATTCATTTTAAACCTACCCAGCAGACGGTGCCAATGCACTTTGAAGTGAATTACCATCCTGCTGTCTTCATCCCTTGCTCTGTGACTTCACCTGTGGCTTGCAATTGCTGCTGCTCTCACAGATCTTCAAGTCGTTGACAATCTCCATGTACTTTTTTCCCCTCGACTGGCAGATATCCTTATACAGGCGTGAACACCTGCTCCTGTCTGGACTTGTTTTATTCAATTTAACTTTATTACATTACTTCTCAGTTATGTGCTTTCACAGGTACTGTACAATATCTGGTTCTTTGTGGACCCACTGGCTTGAAGGTCCTAGGCTGCCTTGCCCTTTTAGTGGGGGATGAATACCCCTCTTACTGGTCTGGCTACTTTCCACAATGCAGTAATTTTCAATTGGTGATTCACACAAGACGGTGTAGTATTTCTGCAACTTGGGTGGCACTTTCCTTCTCTAGCTCATGTAATGCCCCAAAGTTGGGGCATCCCAGAAAGTTTAAAATAAATAAATAAATTAGGGGTTCACAGGTGCTCAGGGTACCTGCTGTAGGTGTAGGCAGCAGGATACTGTGGTAAGGGGCCCCTGAGAATAAAAGATTCACCTCCTTGTAATGGGAAACTAAAATAATAGTAGAAAAGTGCCCTGTGCACTTTACAGTATGGTCAAAAAGCAGATTTAAAAAGCAATATATGTCACAATGGCCTGGATGGAATGCTGTGCTAAGTGGCTCATGCACAGCATTCCACTCCAGCCAATCTAGAACCCAGGGAGGTTCAAGTTTGAAAAATATTTTGTTCTGTTGTCAGTTGATCCTGGGCAGCGGTAGAGGAGACAGGACACAGAAGTCAAGGGACAGTTCAGGGCTTACCTCGAGTTGAAGCCGTCCCTCTGGGCTTGCTGTGGTCCTGTGCTGCCTCCCCTGCCTGAAGACTCCTAGTCCTGTGGTCCGCGGTGCCATCGGGGCACCAGAAGATTGTGACTGGCCATTTGCCGTGGTTTGGGCTTGTTGGTCCTGTCGTTTTATTGTTTTGACCCCCCACTTCCGTTTATTTATGTTTAAAGTCCTGTCCCCCATCGGCAGCCTTGCCAGCCGCATTTCCACTCGCCTGTTGGCCGTCTGAGGCCCCACTTGCTGTCCTCCCAACTGCCTGCAAGTTTCCTCCCACTGCCAGCATCCCTCCTGCCTCCCTACAGCACAGCAGCCCCAGAAGACCGCGGAACGGTGAGTCGGCGGCAGCACTAGAAGAGTGCTGACCGCCTGTTCCACATAGACTCTTTTGTTTCCCTGCTTTGAGTGCAGTAGGCGTGAAGAAAGGCGGCTGAGTGCCGCAGGGGTATCGGGTCGCTAGGACCCTAAATTAAAATTCAAAAGGAGGTGGGACTTAGTGATGCCCACAGGGAGGGACTAGGACTTCAAGGCCAGTATAGCGGCCTATAAATATTGATGTGGAGTCGGGATTTGGGGCAGGGATTTGTGATTAAATGACGGCAGCTCAGTGAGCTGCATATTTAAAGGAGGCCTGCCATTTGGGGTATTTAAAGGGGCAATCCAGGCCCAATGTAAAGAGGGGCACCAGTCCCAGTATTACGTGGGGCACAGGCCCAGTATTAAGTGGGGCACCAGGCCCAATACAAGGTGGGGCACCAGGCCCAATGTAAAGTGGGGCACCAGGCCCAGTATTAATTGGGGCACCAGGCCCAATGTAAGGTGGGGCACCAGGCCCAGTATTAAGTGGGGCACCAGGCCCAATACAAGGTGGGGCACCAGGCCCAATGTAAGGTGGGGCACCAGGCCCAAGATAAAGTGGGGCACCAGGCCCAAGTTTTGGTAGGGCATCAGGCCCGAGGTAAAAGTAGGGCATTAGGCCCGAGGTAAAGAGTGGTGCCATAGGGAGGCCCCGGCCTAGCAGAATAGGGCAAGCCAGCCTAGTGGTACTAAAGGGAGACCCCGGCCTAGCGGAAAAGGGCAAGCCAGCCTAGTGGTACTAAAGGGAGGCCCCAGCCTAGCGGAAAAGGGCAAGCCAGCCTAGTGGTACTATAGGGAGGCCCCGGCCTAGCGCAATAGGGCAAGCCAGCCTAGTGGTACTAAAGGGAGGCCCCAGCCTAGCGGAAAAGGGCAAGCCAGCCTAGTGATACTATAGAGAGGCCCTGGCCTAGCGGAATAGGGCAAGCCAGCCTAGTGGTACTATAGGGAGGCCCCGGCCTAGCAGAATAGGGCAAGCCAGCTTAGTGGTACTAAAGATAGGATTCCTTAGCCATGACGTACTGAAAGGGATCCTATTCCAGAAGACCCAACGTTTAGAAACAGAGGTACGTTTAAGAGTCTTCGATTGGCCTATACTGTAAAACTACTGTAATTACTGTACTGCTTATGCTGAACTATTGCCTTAAGTACCTGAACTATTGTCCTAAGTACCTGAACTATTGCTCTAAGTACCTGAACTATTGTCCTAAGTACCTGAACCATTGCTCTAAGTATCTGAACTATTGTTCTAAGTGTCTGAACTATTGTCCTAAGTACCTGAACTATTGCTCTAAGTACCTGAACTATTGCTCTAAGCACTTGGACATTGGCCCTCATCAGTAAGAGTTATTCCTGAAGTTATAATTTGCCCTCCTCCGGCAACTTATTGTATCATTCCACAGTTCTTTGGGCATTTTTCAGTTATATGTTTACTATTGTATGAAGACAGTCTCAATCTTCTACCACACTGCAGTCTCATAGTGTGGTCTGTAACACCACGTACTCAGAATCAGTCTCTACTCAGAAGAAGACGTCCTCTCAGAATTCTTCACTTCTGTGGGATCATCCATCAGCTCATCCCGTCCATCTGTGTCGTCCGCCGAAGTTGAGTCTGTCGCCAGTTGTACAAGTCGTACCCGCCGTTTTCTTGTTTTCACAGCTTGAAGGTACGTCTGCCGAAACGCATCACGACAGCCATGCCAGTGTCGTTCCGTATGGTTCCTGTTCCAGATGTCCCGGAGTTGGTCGCCCTCTACAGAAAAGTGAGCTCATCCTGGAGAACCTAGTCTGCGCCCCTCCTGGTTATTCGCCGAAAGTCGAGTCCGTCAAAGCCCAGTATGGGACGCATCCGCCGTTTCTTTGTTTTGTGTTAGTTCTTGATCCTAGGATTGCAGAGTCAACCATCATCTCTTCAGATTCTTGTGATTCCTGGTCCTGTCCGAGTTTCTTCTGAGTTTAGCTGGCCCTTGGAGTGCCACAGCATCAGTCAAGTCGTGGTAGTCCTCCTTCGGATTCATCACCACGCAGATCTTGATCTATCTTCATCCTTGGCAACCCTGGAAGTGGGTTTTGGCTGAGGAACCCTTTGTTTTCAGTGTGTTATCTCAGGAACTAGTTGCTTTGGTTCTACATTCCGGCAGCCTTGGAGAGAGTGGGCTTTTGCCGACGAAACATATGGTCTGTTTACCAAACCTCTCACCATCCCAGTGGCCTTAACTAGGTCTTTGCTGGGAATTGTGATTAGGGTTCTACAGTTCTGTTTTACTTCCCTTGTAGCTACCAATGAAGAACGACAGTGTACACTAAGACGCCGGATCCCTGGACTATTGTAAAATCTAGTCTCTGATGGAAATGTGTGATGATAATTACCCTAGTACAGTTCTGAGTAGCTTATGTTACCCTATCCTCATCTAAGAGTATAGAAGTGTAGAATAATTTCAGAATAAGAGTGGCAGTAGGCCTAAAGTCTATTCTTGTAGTAACAATCTTAGTAGTGGTAGATAAAAGTATTTCTCTGTTTATTGCCCTATTGTTCTCGGGCAACCCCTCCTCCCTCTTGTGACTGTGTCTCTCTACCCTTGGTACAAAATAAATGCCCTGCGGGCATTGAAGCACTAAGTTGACTCCTGCCTCTCCTTGTCTGGGTAACGGTTATCCTATCCACATAATTCGGACCTTGGTGCCTAGCTCATCTCTTTTTACCACCTTTAGAGTAGAGCACTCCTCACAGAGCATCACACTCAGGGATCCACCCCACTCCCTCAGGTGCACCTTTCCTGATCTGTCCCTCCCCACCATGCTGGTACTCCTGTTCTCACCTACACACAGTCCCCCCTTCCCTTCTCCCCCTCCCTTGACAGCACAATATGGCAAGTCATGCATCTGGTCCTTGAAGTTGGCCAGTAACTGTTTCGTATATGTTGGAGGGGGTGCATGGCTTTGTTGACTCCATTGCATAGGACAAGATCTGGATTGACTAAAGGCTCACTGCTAGTACAGTTCAAGTGAGCTTTGCAGCAACATTTGACAGTAATGAATCTGTGAGGTTGGTATCTTTTGACAGTGAGACTGCCATTAATGCCTCCTCTCCTATCCCTCTCTGCCCTATCCACTGCTTTCCATTAGCATGATCTGGAAGCGGGAGTGCATCATGATGCACAATGGTATATCTTCCTGCATGTGAGCCACAGAGTCTCCCTAGTTCTCAGATAAATGCAGGCCTCTGACATACCTTTATGCCTTAGCCAGGGGAAATATCCAGGTTTCACCCCCTCACCTTACAAATCCCCAGGGTACTTTCTTACAGAACCTGCCTTCATTCTGCTGAGAGCCAATCATCCCTCCCTCACCCACCCTTTCCCTTCTCCTGCTCCCTCTCCCTTTTATCCTTTGTCCCTCCTGTCCCAATAGCTTCCATATCCCACCACTATCCTCGATCCAGACTCCCCCTCCTCTCCCTGCTTTGCTTCCAGGGACTCAGCCTACTTCCATAGCAGATATTGCTAATTGGTACACCTGCTGCTAAAATCTACCCCATTGTGGTATTTAAGCACACCCCTGAATGAGTTCCTGTCCTTGCTGGAGAATATTCATGGCAGTTCACATGGGGGTGCAACCTCCTCCTCTCATTTACTGTTATTTTAGGCTTAGGGTCTGGGGCAGGGGGAATGGATAACTGTTACTGCTTAGTCCACTCACTATTACTATTCTAGTGTTTTGGGTCACATATTTCAGGTGATACCCTCGGAGTGCAGGAGGTGCACCTGGGACATTGTTTGGTACTGGTTGTCCTATGGTAACAACTGTACATTTCTAGTTAATTTGTTGTTAGTGTTTGCAAATTCTTTGTTCAAGTATTGTGTTCTTCTTTTTCAATGATGCCCTAGTGTCTCCTACCACAGTTCTTCAGTATGGGTCCCACCCCTCACAAGTCTTGGTACCAGCACAGGCTACCTCCAGGATCTCTCTCATTTAGGTACTGCCTTATCTGGTGCAGGCACACAGAGGGTCTCCTCTCACTTCCATAATTCATCCCATTTGCTGCTTTCACAACCCTTTCCAACCCAGACTCCTGTATTATGACTCCTCATGACTTTCAATATTTAATGTCACACCTGGACTGTCCAGAGTTTGAACTGTCCAATTAAACATAACTAGGGAAATCACCCATTAGCACTGACTGCCTACCCAACTGGCCCTACTCCAAGAAACAAGGCTCTTTAGCAAAGAAGCCCAGAAGCTATGTAGGTGTTGGATGGGCCTGGAAATTCATAGTGCTGCAGTGATGAAAAAGAGGGGTGTCTCCGTCCTGGTCCACAAGGCCTTCCAGTGGAAACTGCTAAAGAAATCTGTGAATAGAGAAGGCAGATGGGCCCTAGCCCTTTTTGGCACCCCACACAGTCAGCTAGTAGCAGGCAACCTCTACACCCTGAGTGATGACACCCCAAATTGCTTCCATGAAATAGCAGATAGTTTGGCACTCCTTAACAACACACAGGTCCCCCTCATTGTGACAGGATATTTTAATCTCACCATGGACCCTTATATGGACAGGAGGCACAGCAAGCCAGAAACTCACACCAGGCAGCTCAGACTGTGTCCCTCTAGCTCCATGACCGGCGTTATCTGATTCCTGGTGTGTCTGAAACCCCCAGGTGGGGAACTATACGTGTCACTCGGTAGTGCATGGGTCCTATAGCTATATTGACATTTGGTTTGCCTTGGAGCAGGTTAACACCCATGGTGATGTCCATTTCCATCACTCCCCTCATTATTTCAGACAACACAGCAATCCAATGGACCTTCTGCTGGGACTGGTTACTAGTCACTCAACCAGCTGGAGTTTTGACTCTCTACTGCTGAACAATCCCCAGTTTAAAATCTGGCTCCAGGAACAGGTCATTGAATACTTTTTCAACAATGATAATGATACCACCATGGTGGTTACTATGTGGGAAGCCTTTAAGACCACCATTGATTGGCCAACTTATTGGTTTTACCTCTCACAGACATAAGGCATGGGAAGGATAGTTAGCAGAATTGGAGACTCATCTCAGACTTAAAGAGTGTGAATTCAAAGCAGCTCCCAAGGCATGTGTCCACTTCTAGACCCACAAGGACATTCTGAAACTCCTTACTGACATCAACAACACCATCATGGCTCACAAAGCCAAAGTCTCAATTCTCTGCCTCTGACACTGGTATTGGGATGGGGGAATGAAAAGTGGGAAACTTTTTTTGATAGGCTTATGAAACATCAGGCAGAGAGGCATATAGCTGTGCTCTATACTACTAATGGGGCGCTTTGTACCAAGTCTATAGAGATCAAAGGCATTATGAAGGACTTTTATGTGTATCTTTACAGTTCTATGTCATCCACAGATATGGACACCATAGAAGCATTTCTTTCCAAACTCAATGTTCCTCATCTTACTCTGGAACGGACCCAGCCACTGGACTTCCCTATCTCTGTGGCTGAAATAGAACAGGCTGTAAAAGGGCTTACTATTCAGAAGTCACCTGGTGGAGATGGCTTTCATGCCAAATTTTAACAGCTCCTCTCCCCCATCCTTTGCCCTGTTCTACAAAGTCTGTACCATGAAATCAACATGGCATGCTCCTTCCACCCCACAATGGCCACTGCAGCCATAATGGTTCTCCCTGAAAAATGGAAAGACCCCACCCTGCTTTGCAGTTACAGTACCATCTGACTTCCCTGATTTCAGTGGCTAGCAAGATAGGTGCTTCCTGACAGGTTGGATCACCTCCTTCATTTCCTGGTCCACCCCCAACAGGTCAATTTTGTGAGGGGCCAGTTGAACTCTGACCATCTGAGAACTACTCTAGCTAATCTAAGTAGCTTGACAGGCCTACTCCCCACAAGCAACCATAGCCGTCAACTTCAAAAAGGCTTTTGATTTGGTGGAGTGTGGCTACCTGTAACAGACACTAACCCATATGGGGTCTGGGGATGACTTTCTGGCCTGCATCTGCTCTATGTATGCTGACCCTAAGGCACAAGTCCTTAATAATGAAATCCTTCCCCACTTCCAACTGGCTTGGGACACCAGGCTAGGATGCCCCCTCCCTACACACTCCTTTTTGTACTGGCCTTGGAGCCCTTGTAGAGGCCATCTGCCAGAATTCCAATATAGGAGGAGTTATTATAGGGCAGGACCAATACAAGATTCTGATGTATGATGTAAATTTACTTGTATTTCTGGGCAACACTCATGACAGTATCTACCCACTAATGGACTTGCTGAACATGTTTGCGATGCTCTCAAGTTACCGCATTACCCATGGGAAGACAGCAGTCCTGGCTCTTAACCAGCAATGCCTACCACACACATTTCAGACAATGGGTCTGCACTGGGCCCCCCAACTGTATTTTGTATTTGGGCATCAAAATCACCCTCCAGGTGGACAAAGTCTGTGAAATTAACTTCATCCTGCTGTTGAATAAACTTAAACCAGAACTAGACCACTGAAAGCCCCCTCTGCTATCCAAGGCAAGTTAATTAGAGGTAATCAAGATGGTCACCACCTCAAAACTCTTTCATCTCATATCCCACATCCACATCCACATCCCAAATGGCTGGTTTGACTAAATGAGCAAACTTATAGGAGGCTTCCTCTGAGAGGGAAAGCAGCCCTGTTACAGCTGCAAGAAACTCTGGGACCATTTGTGTAAAGGAGGATGGGGCCTTCCCTGGTTCAAAGGGTACTATTGAGCATTTCAGGTAGCACAGATCCTTTGGTAGTTTTAGACCCTACCCAATCCCCTCCACTCTGGCTAGCCATTGAGACCAAGCTGCTAGAGAGGGGGACTCACCTTCTGTCTGCCTTTTTGCTCCAAATCTTAAATGACTGTCTCTATTTCCCACACTACATAATTTGGTTCTTACATGGCAGCATCAAGGGAACTGGCTAGGCACTGGCCTTGCCCATTCAAGATTGACCCCATGTGGGTCAACACTTTCATCGAGGTGGGTGGCAAGCTGATCTCATGTCCTTGGTAGATTAACTCCAGTATAACTACTCTCTCTGATATTCTGCACCCTTATTGTAACATGGTCAACTCTGGGAGGCAGTTTAGCACAGCAGGTTAAGGCTCTGAGCTGCAGATCTGGATACTGGGGTTTGAATCTCACAGCCACCTAGGTGTGTACTGTGTGATCCTGAGCAAGTTACTTAACTTCCTTGTGCTCCCAGGTCATACCTGGAAACAAGCTTTGGCTTAGTATACTACTCTTGGTTAAACAATGTTTTCTTTCCCTTTCACGGGTTGCAAAGCCAGTTTGTTCTACCAAAATCTGAATTCTGAAGATCCGTTTAACTCTGATGTGCCCTGATCCATACATTAAAGAAACTCAGAGATGCATCACCTTCCTCAGGGGCTTATCATCTCTCTTTTTGGGCTCGAACACAGATTTAGAGCTGACACCATCTACTCCATCATCAGACAGCAAATCCTGGATAAGTCTGCCTCTGCCAAGGCTGCCTGGGCCATGGCCCTTGATCATCCTCTCTCTGATATAAAGAATGGAGCCTCTGCTGGCTGGCACTGAGGGACCCCTGCAGCAGACTGCTACCTAGTGAAATACTTAATTGCTAGCATCAATCCCCTGCAGTGTTGCACTCAGCACATCTCCTCCCTGATGGCAATTGCTGGAGATGTGACCAAGCCGTAAGTGATTTTGCCCACATACTCTGGTCGTGCCCAGCGCTACAGTGCTACTTAGCCCAGATTAGAGGCTTATTTGGCATTGTCCTTAAACTGCCAGTCCCAAACTCACTAACTGTCCTCCTACTTGGCTTATGACTGGAAACCCCCCATACCCCCAGGCCACAGTTGGACTGGCTTTTCAGAGCTAGCATCGAGGTTAAACACCTTCACCTTTGCAGATGGCCATCCACAGATATTTCCTCTCTCAAGAAATTCCTGGCCAACCTGGCTCAAGTGATTAACTACAAATGACTCAGACCATCTCAGCTATAAAACCCTCAGCTGGTACTGGGACATGTAGGCCCCTTTCCTTACCTACCTGACAACTGCTGGCAATAGGGCTACATCTTCTATTCAACTCAATGTTCATCATCTTAGGATGGGGATAGGTTGATAGTGGTTCCCCTCATGCTCAATATGGCTCTAGTGTGTACACCCATGTTAAGGCACTGCCTTCTCTACCCATATGCTTATACTACCCAACTACAGACATGTGGTTATGAGGCTTTAGTGTACCACTGTATGGCTATGTTTTACAAATAGTTTAATAGTCCTTACTAGTGTGAAGGGGGCTTTCCCTACCACTAGCATGTGGGCCATATACGCCTCACCATGACATGGTCAAGTGGATTGATTTTCCCTAATCAGTCTATTGAATTACTGTATGTTCTATTATCACAGCACCTGTCTTCTTAAACTGCTGAACTGACTGCACATGCACAGCACTGTCTGCTATGTTTTAGTGCTGGAAATGATAACCAGATTAAGTACAAAAGGAGAACAGCTTAGGTTAGTTTGAATATTTGTAGTTCCTATCAGAAATGTGGCTCAGTGGAAGAGTGGATAAGACTGGCAATCCAGGCACTAGCTGTGGACAGAGTGATTTACGTACTAAGAGATGGAGAGGAACAGTTCTTAACGGAATGGAGTAAACTTTTGGACTCTCTCATGGTTGGAGAAGCAATGCTGCTGCTAGAAGGGGGAGGTGGTAAGCATTTATAATAACTGTGCAGAGGAGTAGGGCTCAGTGAATGGGTGGTTCTCTGTTGGCATACGCTGGATTGAGAAAATAGCTGGCTGGCATTCTTTTGGGGTGTTGATACAGGAGCATAGCATGAAAGTACAACTAACCTGGGGAGGTCTTGAGAAGGCAAAAGATTTGTTTTTAATCCATCTATGTTCAGCTATGTAAGGGCAAAATGCATTTTCTTTCTTGTCCCTTGTCTCTTTTCTTACTTCTGTCTTCACCTCTTGTTAATACTAACCTACAATTAAAGATTCTGTGTTATCTCTCAACTACATATATATATTAAGTAAGCAGAAGGGGTCAAAACAGCATTGCTTATAATTGGATGGCTTGGAAGTATATGAGTAGTTTCAGGTACCTTTGCAATAATATTATGTTAAGGTACATATAAGTGGATCAACAGCCTGATGTTCTTAATGTTTCTTTCAAGATTTTGATGAACTCTTATGTACTAGTATGCAGAACAGTTTCTTTTGTTATACACTGTTTTGAGTGTAAAGCACCTCCTGTCTTGTACATGTACTGATGTTTCTTTTTATATCTACTTGAAAATTTTAATAAAAATATGACACAAAAAAAATGAGGCACAGAAATTAGCTAGTGAAGGCCATCGCCCGACATGGATTTACCAACACAACAGTAGAGTTGTAACCTTAGTGAGATTTGCTCAAAAAAGGCAGGACTTTTTAAAGAGTTTAGTAAATTCAGGAACTACTGTTGCTTCATAGAAACATACCCCTAGTCTGCCCATTTCCCTAGCTAATGGATAAGCTACAGATCCCAGTTAACCAACAGCCTACTTCACCCTACCCCCCACCGAATTGCCTTATGTCTGTCCCATGCATTCTTGAATTCCTCCACTGTTCTTGACTCCATGACCTCCTCAGGAAGTCTAATCCATGCATCCACAACACTCTCCATGAAAAAAATTCTTCCTCACATTACCTCTGAGCCGTCCTCCCTCAATCTTCAAATTGTGCCCCCTTGTTCTTGCACATCTCTTTTTCTGAAAGATGCTACCCTCTTGGATTTGTTGATTCCCTTGAGGTACTTGAAAGTTTCTATCATTCCCCCCCCTCCTTTCCTCAAGGGTATACATATTAAGCTCCTTTAGTCTCTCTCCATATGTCTTCTGGTGCAGACCCTGCACCATTTTAGTTGTCCTCCTCTGGACAGCCTCCATCCTGTCTATGTCTTTGCTGAGATGGGGTCTCCAGAACCGCATGCAGTACTCCAGATGGGGTGTCACCAACTGTCTGTACAGAGGGATAACAACTCTGTGTATTCTACTGGTGATGCCTCTCCCTATGCATCCCAGCATCTCCTAAGCCCTCCTTACTACCTTCTCACATTGCTTTCCCTCCTTTATGTCATCTGATATGACTATTCCCGGGTCCCTTTCCATTTTTGTTGTTGTTAGTCTCTCACCCCCCATTGTGTACTCTCCCCCTGGATTTTTGTTTCCAGGAGCATTACTTTGTACTTCTTTGCATTGAATCTAAGCTGCCATACATTTGACCATTCCTCCAACCTTGCCAAGACCCTTCTCATCCTTTCCGCCCCACTTTGAGTATCAACCCTGTTGCAGATCTTTGTGCCATCTGCAAAGAGACATGCTTTTCCTTCCAGTCCTTCTGCAATGTCACTTATAAAGACATTGAAGAGGAACGGTCCCAGTACTGAACCCTGTGGTACCCCATTAGTAACCCCCCTGTCCTCTGCATGGACTCTGTTTACTGTTACCCTCTGTGTCCTGTTGTCCAGCCAATTGTTTACCCAGGCTACCACTTTGGAACCCACTCCAAGGCTGGCTAATTTGTATATTAATCTTTTGTGTGGGACTGTGTCAAATGCCTTGCTAAAGTCTACATAGGCCATGTCCACAGCCCCTCCCTGGTCTATAACTTTGGTAACCCAGTCAAAGAAATATATTAAATTTGTCTGACATGACCTTTCCACTGTGAATCCATGCTGCCTTGGGTCCTGTGCTATGCTGACCTCTAGGTACTCAACAGTTTTTTACTTCAGAAGTGATTCCATCATTTTCCCTACCATTGAGGTCAAACTAACAGGCCTATAGTTTCCTGCCTCTGCCTTGCTCCCACTTTTGTGAAGTGAAATCACATCCACCCTCCTCCAGTCCTCAGGTACCACCCCATCCTTCCAGGATATGTTAAAGAAAGTAGTCAGTGGTGTCACTAGTTCTATCCTTAGTTCTTTTAGAATTCTGGGGAGAATCTCATCAGGTCCCATTGATTTGTTCACCTTCAGTTTTAAGAGTTCTTTCAGAACTCTTTCTTCTGTGAATGGACCTGTATCAACCCCCCTATCCAGAGTGTTTCTATTGTTTGGTTTAGGTACCTCCCTCTCCTCTTCTTTTGTGAATGCTGAGCAGAAGTATTCATTCAGTAATCCTGCTTTTTCACTGTTTCCCTCTGCCCACATTCCCTCCCCTTTATTAAGCCTCAGTATCCCTCCCTTGGTCTTTCTTCACTCCCTAATGTACCAGGATTTCCCTGCTTCTCTTCAGTGCCTCCCCTTGGGTAGTTTAAATGCTTGCCAGTGAAACATTTAAACCTATCACCTAGGATCCTGGTTCCCTTCCTGGACAGATGCAGACCATCATGCCAGTATAGGCCTACATCCCTCCAGGTGGACCCCCAGTCCCCAATGAAGCCAAATCCCTGAAAGCTGCACCAGTTTTTCAACCAGTCATTGAATCCCATGGTGATGAGTACCCTAGCCTCACCCATGCCATAGACAGGTAGTGCTTCTGAGAAAATTATCCTGTGTGCTACTTGTCTAAGGCTCCTCCTCAACTCCACAGGCTCCTGCTGCACTGCTCTGATCCTATTCCCAGCCAGGTCATTTGTCCCTAGGTGAACAATGACATCCAGCTCCATCCCACATGCAACTGCTCCCACCAGCATAAGGATTCACTTCCTGTCCCTTAAAGCCATGGCGCTGGGTCAGCACCTTACCTCCCTTCCCCCTCCCTCCCCCAGTCCTACCCCCTAACGATTGAGTCCCCCAACAGAAGTTGTTTCCATCCTCTGTGGGATCCCATGCAATCTTCTTGTGGGTCTTCTTTGTGGAGGTTCCCAGCATCATCCTTGGTCTCCACTACAGGTGCCTCTATAGAGGAACCATGCTCCACCAGAATGGAAAATGAATTGTGGAGAGGCACAACTTGAGGGATGCACCTCCATTCCACAACCCTCACCCTCCCTGAGCCCACTGTGGTCCAACCACTCCTCTGTCTTGGCAACCTCTGAGGCAGTGGTGGTGGCCTGGGTGGTCCCTGGGTAGGGGAGGAGGTGTCCCAAATCCTAGCCAGGTCAGCATGGAGACTGGCAACCTTTTCCCTCAGACCAGAGAGGTGCCTGCAAATAGGGCAGCAATGCAGCCTCCAGAACTTTTTCCACAAGACTGCCACTCCACAGCCGGTGGATTGTACCACTCCCCACATGTCTGTCTCCCTTCCTGTTTAAGATGTTTTGTTTTATTTTATTTTTTTAGTGTGTGCAAGTGTGTGAGTGTGCTTACCCCCTATTCAATGTGCTGTGCCTTTAGTATATGAACAGGTGTATGTCCTTTGCACTTTTGTGGAAGTTATGTCAGAACCCATGATATAAAGGAAACAATGTGCTTGGGGAGGGTGGGATGAAGGGCAGGATCGGTGGGACTAAGCCTATGCCCTCTAGAAACAATCAACTACAACTCTGACCCACCACCCCGGTAAGTGCCTTTCTTCCTTCCTTTCAGAGTTTAAGTAACAGGTCTAATCACAAAAGACTGCAAATATTCTCCCAGCTAGATTTCCTCCCAGGCAAATAAAAGTTTTTACACTAAGAAAAGTAAACCCCCAAAACAGAGAACCGAAACACTGACTTCTACTTATACAGGCCCCAAAATTAAGAATTCAATTCAGTGTACTCTATTAAATCACCTCCTTGCTTTAAGGAAGTTGGTGGCTGCTCTCTTGTCTCAGCTAAAGCAGACAGAGTCCACAAACAACTCCTGTTTTGAATCCTAGTTCCTTAGGCCCCTTTCAGCTCCTCCCATTATCAGATACCTATTTCACTGAGTTTAAGTAACAGGTCTAGTCACAAACTACTGCAAATATTCTCCCAGCTAGATTTACACCCTGGCAAATAAAAGTTACACTACGCTTCAATGGAAACAGCAATACTACTCTTTCCTATCTGTTAGTCACTGAGAATAATCAAAGCTTTGGAGACTCTTGGCTGTAGTGTTCTCCAGTCCCAAGTCTGCCTGCTTCACTGCCTGCATTAAAAATAGAATAGTAAGCCCTGGGGCTTATTTATACCCCTGAATATGGGATACACCCACTAATCTGGTCACTAACAGAAGTGCTCTTTATATGGAGGACACCTACTGTAGATGCTTCCATGAGGGATCTCAGGCATTTGCACCAACATGTGGAAACTTCACAGTACTTATAAGGAAGATCATTATTGGTTTATAAAATTATCAAAATATACAGAATTAAAATTGATAACTCATAAAGTCTTTTATCATTAAAAAGCTGTGCCATATACTACAGTTGGCAGTTAAAATGCATTCATATATATTTCAAATAACCCAATACACTATTTTTAGTTTCTGTTTCTGCTGTATTTCTGCTTTTTTCCAGCTTTTATATATTGAGGAGAAACATTAGGTAGTGCTAAGGTACATCAGCGAAAGAAGGAAAGCGAATGGGATAGTAAGGCTCAAAGGAGAGGAAGTAGAGTGTAAGGAGGGAGACCTTGAAAAGGCAGAAACACTGAATAAATACTTCTGTTCAGTATTCACTGAAGAGGGGGAGAGTCAGGGACCACAGATGGGAAACAGATATGAAGGGGGGGGGGGGGGGATACCAGTCCATTCACAGTGGAGCGAATCCTAGAGGAGCTCACAAAACTAAAGGTGGACAAAGCAATGGAGCCAGATGGTATGCACCCAAGAATATTGAAGAAGCTGCAGAAGGAACTACTGTAGCAGCGTCTCTGGCAGCCATGTTCACCAAATCACTCATCACCGGAGTGGTTCTAGAACACTGAAGGAGACCACATGTAATCCCTCTACACAAAAGGGGGAGCAGGAAGGAGTCAGGGAACTATAGGGCAGTCAGAATCACCTCAGTGGTGGTCAAGGTTATGGAGGCACTGCTCAAGGAGAGAATAGTGGGACACCTGGACTCCACAGGTGCCCAGGACACAAGGCAACATGGATTCACATCAGGAAGGTCATGTCAAATTAATCTAATAGTTTTTTCTGACTGGGTGACAAAGGAGGTAAATCAAGGAGGAGTGGTGGACATCAC
The DNA here is from genome assembly GCA_016271365.2 of Neoceratodus forsteri. Lineage (NCBI taxonomy): Eukaryota > Metazoa > Chordata > Ceratodontiformes > Ceratodontidae > Neoceratodus > Neoceratodus forsteri. The sequence continues at coordinate 621,968,412 of JADMNL010000023.1, read as the reverse complement.
TTACCTTGGTTTCAGCAAGGCCTTTGACACTGTCCCACATAAAAGACTGGTAAACATGATGGGTAGTCTGGGCATGGGCCACAAGGTAGTAAATTAGGTTAAGAACTGGTTAAGTTGCCTGGTTCTCTAGCAACCTGCACAATCGCACCCAGTCTGTCTCCTACCATTGAGTCTTCTCATCCCCTGCCCCTCTATCCACTGGTGTTCCACAAGGTTCCATCCTTGGGTCCCTGCTCTTTTCTATATTTATAAACAATCTAACTACCATTCCCACCCATTGTCACACCTTACTCTACGCTGATGACTTGGTCCTCTATACCTCCTCTAGCTCCATTGCTGACATTAATTCCCATCTGTCTTCTGATCTGCAATGAATTCAAACATGGTTCACATCTCACCACCTTGTCTTAAATGTTGCTAAAACCCAGGACATTCTCTTTGGGCCCCACAGGAAGCTCTGTGCCCTAAACCCCTAATTTCTGGTCTCTTGTCTCAATGGCTCCCTGGTACAAGTTACCATCTCCTTCAGATATGTAGGGGTCACTCTGGATCCGTGTCTCAGTTTCTCTCTCTGTGTCAATGTGGTGTGCAAGTCTGTCAATGTCAAAACTGAGTTGGCTTATCATATCTGCCATGCCCTGACCCCTGCCACTAGGATCTCCATTGCCAAAGGACTTCTGCTTTCTAGTCTTTGCAATCACTGCCAGTCTTTGCTCAAGTGTAGGCAAACATCCTTCAAGTATGGGATGTTGCCTGTAAAAATGTTTGCAGATTTGCCTTGTCTGCTCATCGGCTTAAACACAGCTGTACATTTTACTCTGACCTCTGTTGGTTATTCCCCTCCTCTCGGCATTTATATTCCATAAGCTGCTGACTGACACTATAATTCGTTCTTCTCTCCCCTCCCCCCTTGCAGCCAGTTCACCCCAGTTTACTGCCCCTGACTCTTCTGGCCCTCTACTTCTGCTCTGGTCGCTGCCCCTAATTGCTCCACCAAAATGGATGAACTTGCCTTCTCCATCTACACTCCCAAATTCTGGAACTCCTTTCCATTTTCTCGTAGAAGCTTCAGTTCTCACCCTGCCTTCAAGCATGCACTTTTAATTCCTCACATCCCTAGATGCATGTAAATCTCTTTTGTTCATGTATTACACCTCTTTACTTGCACTAGTTCACAGAACATATCTCTTTACTTGCCATTGCACTACTGTCCTCTTCTCTGTCCTATACCCTCATCCTATGCCACTAGCACTGCTGTTATGCACTTATGTTACTGATCTCTACAAGTTATTTTTATCTTTTTTTACCATGATGCTTATGTTACAGTGTGTAGGCCATCACTTTCTTGCAAAGTAATTCTACTGCCATGTAAGGTTATTGATCTCTTTAAGTACTGCATTGTATCAGCTCCTCCCTGTACTATTGTTTTTAACTTACTTGAGCTGTAATCTCCTGGGTCATGCCTGAAAATAGGCAATCCTGTCTAGTACACTTACCCAATTACCAAAAGCAAATAAATAAAAAATAAAAAAGTGACAGGAGGCAGAGGGTGGTGTAAATGGGATTCAGTATGGGGAGAAGGGGGTGACAAGTGGTCCTTCATGGCAGGGACATCAAGCGGTCACAGAGTGTCTTTTAACTTGCACTTCTGTTCTAATTTCAGGAAGTCCTAATCCATAGCAGAGGAAGAAGGCCATGCCAGAGCAGCAACACTTTTTTATTAACTTTTACACCCTGTCACACAAACCCTGTGGAAGGGCCCTGAAAGATTAATCTGTCAGCAAGGGATGCTACATGTTGACAAAGTCAAATATGCCAGAAGCTGGTACACTCATGTCTCATCTCATGAAGCCCACTGCTTGCCTTGTATTTTAAATGAGTTGCTAGGAGAATGATCTCCCCCACAAAGACTACTGACACAGAGGAAACAACTGTGGGAGCTGGCAGAATTTCAGAGATTGGCTGCAGATAGGGATGGGTGGTCATCAGAGGACAAATAGATGAGGATTATAAGGGCCTGGTTAGGAGATATGGATGATTGAATAAAACCAGGATGAAAGGCAGTCTGTTATATACAGGGTATTCTGATAGATCCCATAGGCCTTCCAGAGACTATATATTAAATCTGCTTGGGCACTCAGAGATCCCACTGCTAGCTCCCATGGGATCAAGTTTTTGTCATGTATTCTGCAGAAAGAAATATTTCATGGTACAAATTTGCAATTCCACAGAAATGTGTCTGCAAAAAACATGTTTTCATGTTAGAGCTATGCAGACTACAATATTCCACCCATGGAAGCCAAGTAGAATGGTTTATCAGCTTTTGAAATACTTTTCAAAATGTTTCTTTTTTAATTCTGTAGAGTTCCAAATGACAATTCTATATAAACCATGGGCTAATATTTGGCAGATTATGTGATCTACAGAATATTGCCATGGTTTGTGGAAAATTATACAATGGCATCAAAAATACTGCATTCTGGTTGGCTGGCTGGCATGCTTTACAAAGTGGAAATCATGCTATCACCCCACGGGAAGAAGTGTCTGCCAGCCAGCCCCCCCCCCCCACGCACATATCACTCCGATCTGAAAACTTTGACTGAAGCAGCCGCCATATTGATCCTCCCACTAACCATGAAAGTCAAATACAAAAATTGAACTTCTCCTTCCCTTAGCTGGCAGTAAAGCCTGAGTCCCGAAATAAATTGTAAATAAAAATAAATAAAAAAAAAAAACACCAAGAACAGTCTATGCCTCACAGTGACCCCTTTTTTCGAAATGCTTTCACCTCTTAAAGCTGCACTTAAACTCTGTGCTACTTCAGTCACCCCCTCTTTTGCCACTCGCAGCCTCCTCCATTTCACTAAACAGCTACACTGTGAACAACAAAAATCTGCATCCATCACCACTTGAACCCTATTGTATCATGACATCAGAAGAATGATGCAGAGACAAAACTAACCCCAAAAAAGACCCAAGATAACTTTGTTTCCCCTACCCAGACAAGAAAGAGGGCTGGGGAAGAAATGTTAAACAGCACAGCATACATGTACAGTGCTGCACAATGTGGCAAAATGAGCCACAGCTCAATATTTGTAAGTGCGTAATGGAGCAAACTGACAAGGCTGTCCCAGCTCCTACAACCGAAATGGAGCTGGGACAACTTGAACTGGTGACTTGTGGGCACAGTGCTGACGATTTCCTGTCCCCAGAAAAAAACATCCATCAAGAATGCCAAAACAGTCCTTCACATGCTCAGGAAATGAAATCCCCTGAACCCAGAACTATTTGTTCTCATAAAACAACAATTTCAACACAAATAACTTAAAATATAACAAAAAAAATGTTATCACTAAAAAACAAGAGGCATATTGTAGAATAGCAATATGCCTCTTGAGAGTGTAGGTGATGCCACAATGTATCCAATTCTGGTGTGGTTTACTCCAGGTGTGGGTATATCATAGCATCACCCACACCCTCTCATGGTACAGTATATTGCTTAATTATTCCACTGCGTATATAAACTGTGGGCCATGATTCCGCTGTTGACATTTTGCTTTCAAAATTTTGGAATTCACCTTCCATTGGAATTCAATAGAATTAGGCAGAATATCTGCAATTCAGTAGACTTCTGACTGAAATGGGATTTTAATACTCTGCACAGCTCTCTTTGACATAAAATGTATGTGTTCACATATAAAAATATGTAAGCCATTAATCAAATAGATCAATTTGTGTTTCCAATATACAGCATATAAACAGATAACATAGTTAACGTTTATGTTGCCATATATGTTTACCATTTATATACATTTATTCATGCAGCACTAATGGAATCAACTGTAAGGCTTGTTACTTGATGACATGAGCAACTTCTGTAATAAAGTGTTATGTTGGGGTTGTGTACTGTATGTCGTAATGGTTTTCTGTAAAGGGGGCATATGCCACAGTAATTTTTTTTTTAACAGGTTGCATATATCACAATGCAGTATTGTATAGCTGGAGAATGTTTCAAACCCAATCAGATAACAGCTGTTCCAATGCTGAAAACATCAGAATAGCCCTGTCCTGCCCGCAAGCCAACTGTTTCACTCAAAGAAAAAAAATGGTAAAGCTTCACACAAACTGCCAAACAAAAATATATAACTTCTCAACTGTTACCATCATCCATGGAGGAGCACGACTTCCATAAATCATGAAGATGCATTATAGTATATATTCTTAGTTGGGCCATTGTAATTCCTTTTAGCAAACACATGGAAACAAAGCTAGCACAGTGTCCCAGTAGCAGGACACTGATAACTGAGAAATAATCTGAAATGTCACTTGTCCTAGGCCACATAGGAGTGGATTTCTCATGGATGTGGAGATGCTGGGTTTTCATAGAGGGAATGTCAGTTTGCATCACTTCCATACATACACACACCTGTAGGCAAACCACACATAGGACGTAGTTAAGACACAAGGAAGACAGCTACTCATGCCCCTTCAAGCCATTTTTTGGGTGATATACCATGGTTGAAAGTTCAGCGTGAGAGAAAGAAAAACAGTTGGGAAACAAAGACTACGCATGATTTTGTAATGTGTGACAGTGTGAGACACAAGTATTGTTTCACAAGAAAGCATGCTTTTTCTTGTTTACAGTTGGGTTCCATGGCATATCACCAGCATTGTCTGGCAGGTCACAGTGTTTAAGAGTTATCTTTACTGTTCCTTGAAACATAGAAACCCCTACTACATCATGGAGATCCTGAGGTAAATATAAAGTTGAAATTAATGTAACAGAGCTTTGAAATGATTTTGGCCTGTCGTCTGAACAGTATGTCATCTGTCATCTGATGCAGTGTGTGTGAACGCTTAAAGCACTGGCATGGGAACCAAGGGATCACATGGTCAACACTTACCAGAGTCTTATATCTACTGTTTCAACCTGAGCAATTCACTTAAACTCCCAGTGCTTCAGTCTACTTGTGTAGAAATGGGTAGAAGCAAGACCCCTCTGGAGATCACATGATGAGATAGCGGGGAAAAGATGTCCTGAAAGCTGCTCCCAGGCCTTGCCGAATTCAGCAGTTAATAAAACTATATTTGACCTCGTAGTCTCAGTCGCAAAAGTGAGTTTTGTAAGCTGAAGAGGTATAGTGTACTTTGATACAATCAGTGGGAACAGAGCAACACCGGATACCCACCTTACACAAAGGTGTGAGAGGCCGAGTAACATGGCCGAGATGGAGTGTGGAAGCCACAAGCCTCTGGCTGCACGATCACTGGTGGTGAAGCGCTCAAAACATCATTCTCCTGTACCAGAGGAAAATGAGTGCCAATTGACTGCAGAGCGAGAAGGACAAACATCCTTGGTGGACATTTCTGAAATAAAACATTTACTCCAGGGACTAGTGGCTGACTTTTCCACTTTAAAGCCAGCTCTGAATGCTTTATCACAATGGATGGGGGATGTGAAGCCAGGATTGTCTCCCAGGAAAGGAAGATGATGGCAATGGACCATGAATTGGTCGCCCTAAGAAAACAAGTTAGGAGGCTGGAAGATCGAATCAAGGACCAGGAGTCACGCAGCTGGAGAGACAACTTGATCATGGCTGGTCTTCCTGAGTGGGCAGAAGGATTGGACTGTGTATCTTTCATGCAGGATCTTCTTATGAAATTGTTCAGCTCAACACCTTTTGGGAAGTCCTACAATACTGAGAGTGCGCACCTCCTATTGAGAGAGATCCCACTACCAGGAGCTAGACCTCGAGTCCTCATTATGCACTTTCTAAACTATAAAGAAAAGGCCCATGTTCTTCACAAAGCCAGAGCAGTTAAAAATTTACAATGGAACGGGGCATCTATCTGACTAATTAAAGACCTGACACTCTCGATTCAGGAAAAACAGAAAGAGTATTCAGATATCAAGAAAAAGCTTTACCTTGCAGGGGGTAAAATTCAGAATCCAACACCCAGCAACACTGATTGTGAAGTTACAGTCTGGAGAGGTATTTGACGGCAGCTGACACTGTGGAAGGCCGACGAGAGGAGTTCCCGGCTTTGTTTAGCCTTGCGACCTGAAGAGAAGAGGTGAGAGGAGGCCTCAGCTTGACATAACAGTGAGTGAGTGAGTGAGTGATTGACTGGCAGGATTTACAAATATCCATTGGGTCTGAATTTCTCAAACTTTATTTCACTCCCCACACCTCGGAGATCGGATCCGCTTTTTTATATTGGTTACCCTGTAATTATTTTGAGCGGGACTGTTTTGCAAGAATACTATAGCTAACATTTAAAGGTTAATTGGGCCCAAGTCCACTTAATTTTATTTTTGGCTCAGGGTTCGACAGTTTACTTTACTTTGGGGATAGTCAACATGCTGCTGGAATGTCTAAGCAATGTAGAGAAGGCTCAACTGGAACAGGACATCTCAATATGGAATGCTTTTATTTTTTCTGACTAATGGGGATGAAAAGAGATCTTATCCAGTCTTAAATCAGATGTTTGAGAATCAGAACTATTAAGCATAATTCTACTGAAATAGATAATGTATCAGGGCATTTTTAATATAATTGTTATTTAATGGTTTCAAGGGCTCAATTTAATGTTTTCAACTGTTTTGCCTGGGCTAGGAACGCAGGGCTAACTAGGGAGACTATATGTGGGGGATACTATTTCAATTGGGGGGCATAGACCTGTCGCTGCCTCTTTTATGGGGTTGGGGGTATTAAGCCCTCTGGCCTCTGCTCAAATGGCGGGGGCTTGGCAGGGGTTGGAGTGAGTTCTCCCAGCCATTATCTGCTGTTGTAGTGGGAGAGATTTATAGAGGAGAGAGGAGTAGGTATACTGGATATTTTGAACTTGCTCACCCCTAACCAATATGAGGTACCTCCACATATAGCAGGTCTCTAAGGGGACTAGTATGCACCAACTTGCGTGGGAGGATGATGGGGAACTTAGGGATATTGTCGGGCAATTCCTGAGTTGCATGGGTGAAGGAAGATGGCAGAAATAGTTTTTTTTATTTGATTTTTACCCTCTAAAGTTTTGAGAGGGATTTATTTGGTTGCTAGAAGGGGAAGGTGTGGCCATTGGATGGACGAGCTACTCTCATAAGAGGGGAGTGGATACAATGAATTACAGGTAGGGTCCCTGCAATTAAATGAACAACTAATGGAAGATAGCAAAGGGAAATAGAAGGTTACTTGAGGTTTAAAGCATGGGGGGGCAGGTCTTCGGCAACCTAAGGGGCTTCGGGTGGGATATTAGGCCATGGGAGGGACTTTGATTTCTCAATAGGATTGGGGTCTGGGGGCATCGGAGCCAGCTCATCCACATTTCAATTTGTTTAAGGAGGGTGATCTGAGGATCGGGGGTTACAGTGGGGGGGTATAGAGGGGAAAGGGAAGACAGAGAATCCATGGTGTGTATAAGATGGAGGGCAGATCTTAGGAGGGTGAACAGCAGGGGTAGAGTTACATATAATGGTATTGGTTAAATTAATTTCCTGGAATATTAAAGGCCTCGGGGGAGGAAGAAAAGACTGGTAATATTACGGTACATCAATCATTTGTGGTCTTAAATAGCTGCATTACAAGAAACCCACTTACTAAAAGAGGAACTAGGTCTGTTGAAGAAAATGTGGGGGTGCCAAGTAATAGGATAACGTAAAGCAAAAGCATCTGGGGGAGTTGTGATTTTAGTGGGGAAAGCCTGTCCATATGTAATCTCACAAATTAAAGCAAGAGATGATGGTAGAGGGATCTATGTTTCGGCTACTATTTTGGGCAATGCACTTTCAATTGCTTCAATATATGGCCCTACACCACCTAAACCTGACTTTTTTGCCTCACTGTAGGTAGATATAGCTACTCTCCCACCATATCCACTTATCTTAGTGGGGGATTGGAATCTTTGTTTAGATGACTGGGTGGATAGGAACCCACCCTCTAAAATACCACCTTCTTTGGCCAGGGAGCTATGTCTAGATTTTCGGAGGTCACAGCATTAGTGGATCCCTATAGGGTGTATAATAAAGGGGACAATGATATGACCTTTTACTCTTGGGCACATAAATCCCATTCGCGAATTGACTTCTTCTTGGTCAATGGGGCAGCACTACGGGGAGTCAGGGAGCTGACTACTCATGGCAGAATATAATCTGACCACTCCCCTATTCAGTTAATATGGGAAAAGGATACCATCCCTCTAAAACCATATAGATGGAGATTAGATGACACAGTGCTAATGGATGATAATATTGTGTCCAAACTAGGGGATGCCCTGATGGAAATTATCCAGACCCAATTACCAATACTCCAGGACAAGAGACTTGCTTGGCCTACCTGTAAAGTATTATACGCAGAAATAGCCCAGAAATATACTGCTAGGAGAAACAGTATGAAAAGGGTGCGGGAAGAATTTTTAATGGGGGCCATTAAGTCATTGGTCCCTTTGGAGGGATCTTCTAGTGAGCTAGACAATGAGCTTAAAGAGTTAAGAGATGAATTGCGAGGTATACTGTATGACAGGATAGACTGCTGGCTTGAAAGACTACAAGCTAAATATTTAATGCAAGGGGATGTGCCAGGCAGACTGCTTGCTAATAGAATCAAGGAGTGGGAAGCAGAGTGGATGGTTACTACAGTAAAATTTGAAGGGGACATTATCACAGACCCTCAGGGAATGTCTGATGCCTTCACAGACTATTACACAGGGATCTATCAAGGTGGGAGTTACCAGTAATGAATAGGAGATTAGAGAGTTCCTAGATAAGGTACCTCTGCCTAGGCTGACTCAGGTGCAGGCTCAAGCACTGGCACCTCAATGCATAGAAGCAGTAAATGCATTGCCAAGTGGTAAGACGGTCTTTCAGCTAAATTTAATAAAGTTCATTTATTATCCATACTTCCTTTACTGAAAGACTTATTCTTTCACATTATGCAGGAAGGGGTTCCCCATTCACCCTTATATCAGGCCTGTATTATGTTCATCCCAAATCCAGACAAACCAAATGATCTTCTGGGTAATTATAGACCCATAGCTTTGATAAATCAAGATATCAAAGTGCTGATGAGGATCCTGGCTAATAGAATTCTAAAGATTGCTCCCTTACTAATTAGTCAGGATCAAGTGGGGTTTATGCCAGGTCGAGGGGCACATGATGCACTAAGGAAGCTTCATCACATACTTGGCATGGCCTCCAATTCAACGTTACCCATGGCTCTGATTGCACTTGACGCTGAGAAGGCATTTGATAGGGTCTCCCATTCTTTCCTATTTCTCACTATGGAGAAGATGGGCTTCCCAGAAGGCCTTCTCAGAGGTCTCAAAAACCTCTACGCAGCCCCCACTGCCAGGGTTCTGTGTAATAGCTACCTATCAAAAGAGTTTCAACTGATTAATGGGACCAGAAAGGGCTGCCCCCATCACCAATCTTGTTTAATATTTACTTGGAACCTTTATTAACATGGATCCTGTGATACAGGGGATTGAGGTTCAGGGGAGGGAGCTTAAATTCTCTGTTTTTGTGGATGACATAATGTTACACTTACAGGAACTGGCAGAGAGCTTCAAAAAAGCCTTGGAAGTCAATAGACAATTCTCAGAGGTCTCCAACTATAAACTGAACTTGAGAAAAATGCAGGTTCTTCCTCTTACCCCTTATACTTACAGAGCAGACTTTGAACCTTTGCAAATCAATTGGGCCCCAACTAAGATCAGATATCTGGGCATCTGGATTATGGCTAAATTGGAAGATGGGTGGAAGCAAATATTGATAACTTCTTGTCAGTAATTAAAACTGATATTCTAAGATGGAATAAACTCTTCCTAAACTTCACTGCAAGATTAGGATTGATCAAAATGAATCTCTTTCCCAGATTGCTGTACCTGATTCATTTGTTGTCCTATAATATCCCTAAAGGAAGGTTTACTAAAATTTAGAGGGTAATCTCTGTATTCCTCTGGAATTCAAAGCCTCCTAGGAGAAAACATAATATTTTACGCCTTCCCCATCACTTATAGGTGAAATACATGATCAAAGGACGAGACCATTAAGATCACACCACCTAAGCCAGGTGGGTTACATATTTTAGACCATTCATATAAGAATCAAGTTTTAATTTAAATTGAGCCAAATTATCACAATGTACTACCTCATGTGGAAGTGAGTTCCATAACGGAACTATTCTTTGAGTATAAAAATTATTTCTCTTTGTAGTTTTATTAGTAGATGCAATTAATTTCAAATTGTGTGATCGAGTATGCACAGATGTTGGATTCCAAGTCAAATATAATGTATTGAACAAATATTCATCCTTAGTTGCCTTATAGAGCAAACAAAGGTCCCCTCGCAATGTTCTATATTCCATACTATACAGTTGTAATTGTTCTAATCTTTCCTCATAAGTCAAAGGACCCATGCCAGTAATACTTTTTATAAATCTTCTTTGGATTTTCTCTCTGGATAATCTATCTCCTATCTGTGTTGGGGCACTGAATGATGAACAATAATCAAAATGAGATCTTATAATACTGGTAAATAGTGGGATTAATATGGCTGGGGTATTAAGCTTCAAGACTTCCACTTATGTGGCGGGACAATTAGGTCTAATGGGCAGTGATACAGAAAATTGGAGGAAGAGAGATATATTCCAACTTGGCGACAAATTGAGAGAGACAAATTCTTGATGACTTGAATCTCTCCCCAGCAGCGTTGCTCTTCTCAGATCCAGAAGGCTTACCTAAAAGGGGAAAGCAGACACCAACTTACAAAAAGATGTCTACATAGTGGAATTTTTTAAATCCCACCCAGAGAAGAGACCAAAGGAGAGTTCGGGACCAGCCTATACTGGGAAACCCTAATGTTCATCTCAGGGGACAAATAATTAATAACCAGCGGGCTCCACACTTATCTGGCCTAACTCTGGCAGACTTTATCGTAGAAGATAAAGTGGTCCTCCCACCTCAGAGTAGGGATTTGAATTTTTTTTTAAAGATTCGGATCACCAATATGGTGCAGCGATTACTGAGAGAGATAATAGAGATTCCCGTCAGAACCTGTTCACCTGGGATAAGCTAAGGCAGATTAACTATTTTCAAAACCCCCTTTCAAAAGTCTACAGGGTGTTATTGGATTTTGTGAGCCTGGGTTCCTCTGCACAGACTCCATACTGGGAGAAAAGCATAGCCCCTCTGAGGCCTGACTGGAAAGAGATATGGAAGAGTGGTAAATTCCTACCTCTACCCAAATATAAGATTATGCATTTTTTTATTTTCTCAAATATCTACTATACCCTTGCTAAACTATGTGCTAGGAGACTCAGACAGACAGATCTGTGCTTTAGATGTGAAACAAAACCAGGGGACTTGTTACATGTGATGTGGGATTACCCCAAAATACATTCCTTATGGGTTCATATCAAGCAAAACATGGATCCCTTAGTAAACTATTCGGAACATATTCTGCCAGCGATCTGTGTTTTGGGTGATATGAACTTGGTTTCACGGGCTTCAGCTAAATATCATATAGCTCTGATATCTGTCCTGGTTAAGGCCTTTGTCCTAAGACATTGGAAAAGTGACCTTAACTATAACTATGACCAGTGAGCGAGAGATCTGTTACAGATTTTAGATAAACTTAAAAGACAAATGCTATTGGATGGCAGAAAAGAAATCGATGACAAAAGGTGGAGGATCTTAGAGACAGTGTACTCAATACAATTCAGGGGTGCCCAAACCCAGATCTGCCTGTCTGATTGTGACTAGTTAGAGATATGTGGATAGGGAAAAGATAAAAGTGATTTTATCTACCTGTAGGAAAATAATTTCTTTTTCTTTTGTATTCTTCTATGGAACGTGCTTTATACACCCTAGATAGCCTGTATTATGATTATACTATAAAAGGGAAAAGGTCTGCCAAAACAGTCGGTTGGGGGGATTCTCTCTTTCCTAGGGACACAGTTGCAAAAGCCTGTTTTAAATGACTGATAGCCAAATAGAAATCAAATATAGTTTCATTGGGGGATAGTTAACATAGGACTGGATCTATTACTATTTAACTTGGATTTCAGAGCTCTAAACTCACCCCAGTAAAACAACTGGATAATGGCAGGAATGTTATATGGCAGCTGTGTATGTAAATAGTTATGGGGATGTATATAGTGACCACAGCCAGTTTGGGGTTGTGGGCCCGGGGTGGAACCTGGAAGTTTTGTATGTATGTTTTTTCTTGTCTGAACAAGTTTAATAAAGAAGTTTTAAAAAAAAAAGAAGCAAGACCCCTCTGAAAATGAGAAGCTGCATCTCAGATGTGCTATTATAGGTAAATGAACTGTAAAATATATTTAAGAAATAAAAGAAATGATCTGGATATGGGTTAAATTAATTACTGTATGCCTCAAGCAAATTTAATTTTGAAGTCATAAGTTGAATACTGTATTTGTAGTGGGGATTGCTACCTTTCCTTATACTGTATATGGTATTTGAGTATACTAAAATATTCCCTACTACTATCTACTACAACTACTGTAACCACTATGTGCTAGATTTTCAAAAAGCATGTGGAGGCCTAATTCCTAATTTTGGATGCAGCCTGTGTCATTTCAAATGGAAATGATGACTGAAGGGAGGCACCACAGGGAGAAGTGTGAATGGTGCATCTGAACCCGTTATGAGTAAACAGCTGAACTAACAGAAAGGGCACACTCCAGAAGCAGATTAGAAGATGTATTTAAAATACTGTGAGCAAAATACAGCAGGCCATGCTACCGGCTAGGCTACAACATTTTACAGAAAAACTTCTGCTTCTACAGGGGAACACATCCTTGTCCTAGTGCCCTCCTTATATACATTTTAGTAAAGCATGTAACCACATTGGAAGCACTAGAGGAGTTTGAATTTAGACGGAGAAAGATGTATGGGTGCAAAAACAAACCCAGCACAATATGTTCGTCTACTAAACCATAGAAATCACCAAGTGAAAACCAGAAATTAAATGAGGAAAAATGTCAAACGGTTGAAAAGTTTAGATATGGGATGAATGGTGGATATTTTTCTTTCAATGGAAAAGGGCAAAATTAGAAAAGAGGAGAAACATAGAAATATAGAATTTGACAGCAGATAAGGATCACTTGAACCATCCAGTCTGCTCATTTCTCTCTACCTACACTCTTACATCAGACCATGCCCAATCTACAGCTCTTTCTTCCTTACCCCTTCTTTTCCATTCTTGAACCCCACCACTGTTTTTGCTGCCACTGCCTCTGCTGGAAGGCTGCTCCAGAAATCTACCACTCTTTCTATCAATAAGTACTTCCTCACCTCTCTCCTGAATCTACTCCCTCCAGCTTCATACCAGGCCCCCTTATTCTTGAGCACCTTTTCTTCTGAAAAATATTCATCTTCTGTACCTTATTTACCCCCATGAAATATTTAAAAGTCTTTATCATATCTCCCCTTCCCCTCCTCTGATGCAGGGTGTACATATTGAGGTCCTTTAGTCTCTCCTCATAGGGTTTTGATGCAGACCCTGCATCATTTTATTTGCCCTCTTCTGGACTGCCTTCACTCTATGTCCTTCCAGAAATGTGGTCTCCAGAACTGGACACAATACTCTAGGTGGGGTCTTACAAGTAATTTGTACAGAGGCAACATCACCTCCCTCTTTCTGCTGTTGATACTCCTCCCTATTCAACCCAACATCTCACTTGCCCTCCCTACTACATTGTCACACTGCCTGGCCACCAGCAATATATCAAGTTTATGTAAACATGACTCTTAAAAACAATTTAGTATGAAGTCAGCATTTGTCAAGATAATCTCATAAGGTACAGTTATAAACAATGAATAAAATTAATTGATTAATTTAGTTTCAAGGTTGAAAATGTAAATCCTTATGAATTCTGCTTGCAAAAAAGTAAATTTGTACTGTCCCACCACTTTAATGAACACAAACATGGTTAATTCCCATGAATTTCAGTTTCAGGGGGTTTACAATTAGAATTTTGTTAGTACAGTATTAGCCACTGTTAGACAGTCAAAATCACAAATTGTGGTGAGAAAGAAATAATATGACCTACTGGGAATTGGCCCCGTGCCCCAGGAATACCATCCTAGTGTTCTAACCACTGAGCTACAGGCTCATATGGTTGCACCCAAGGTTTCCATACAATACTTCCTTACTCTTGTGTTGCATATCCTGCCACTAGGAATATTCATGGCAGGCCTCAACGTGGCTGCCAAGGATATTGTTTGTTTTCTGGGAGAATTTGGTCCTCATGTGTTGACATATTGTTACCTTAATTGGCTGGATGGTGTAGCCTTTTTATCAAAATATTTGGATGCTATTTTTAAATGTTTTGATGCATTTGCAACAGGTTTCTTAGTTTATTACAAAACAAAAAGATGTGTGCATCATTTATTTGATGCATACACTATTTTCTGAGCACAAATTGTAGCAAATGCACCTGCATATTAGCTAACCCTTTAGGCGGCATAACATTTAAGCACAAAGAGAGCAAAGGCATAGGACTTGTGATGCATAGCCTGCTGATTGCTTTGAAAATCCTGCCTAATAAGTCTAAATGGTGTTCAGTACAAAATTGTTATGCCTTAATGAGCAGGTGTTCTGTGTCAATAAAGCTAGCAGATAAGGCTTAGTCAACATTAAAACTGAGGCTTCACAATGATTTAAATGTGCACGTCTCCATGCATAGTTTCTTTTCATATCATGCAAGGAATAAAATAATCCTGTTTGCAAGAATTGTCTAAGCACTATACTGTACACAGTTTATAATATCATTTTATGATGAGGAATGTAGAGAAGCATCAACAACCAGCAAGTTTTGGAAAGCAGTGAGACTTGACTTTTGATTAAGCTAGCAAGCTTCTCAAAATTAAAACAAGCATTTGTCAATGCTGAATCTTTGCTTGCTAGTATTAGCATTGGAAATGCAGAAGTTAGACAGATGCAGAGTAGGAATGGCAGCGAAGTATTGAAAGTCACTCCAACCCCACCTCCACCCTGCAGAGATGGACATGCATTGGGGCATGCGTTTGGGTTGTCACCCATAATGTTCATGCTATTTTACCTCACCCTATCCTGCAGACACTGGCAAGAGTTGAGATATGCCTTGGGGTGTTCGGTTTTACAGTCACCCCACTCCATAAGGACACATGCTAAAATGTATGCAATATAGAATGGGGTGAACCATGGGGCCGAAGAGTCCATGGCACAGCTCGATGCCTGTCAGTGGCTGCAGGGTCGGGGGTTGGCTTGGAATGGCATGAGCATTGCAGTCGGCAATCCAAAGGTACACTACTGATGCCTATCAGTCTGAACCGGGTGGGACATTATGATTAGAAACTGTTATGCCCCGTGCATGTGTTGGTATTTGCAGTACAAATTTTCAACATTGGCATTTGTGTCCCCCACCTCATGAAAGCATTTGGGACCTCTTCTCATGAACAGTGGCACTCTGATTTTGTCAATGTGTCCCGAATTTGTGTTTCCACAGTGACCGTGCCATTGTGCATCAGATGTACGAAAACACAGATCGGGCAGGATGTGAAGAATGACAGCTGTACCATTCATAGGGAGGTGTGAAGAGATGGCAATGTTGAAAATCTATGGTGAAAGTATTAAAAATGCTCAAACATCCGAGCGTACATGAAAACTGTGCAATGTATGCATTTAACACAGTCATTTAGTGGAATTATTTCACCAAATTTTCAACATAGGCATTTTGTGACCTCTGCTCATGAACACTGTCACTATGGTTATCTTAATCTGTCCTGAACATTAATTTCCCACGGCAACCACAGTATTCTGCCTCAGATGTATAAATGCATATTTTGGGCAGGATGTGAAAAATGACAGCTGTACTGTTCATAAGGAGGTCTTAAAAAATGGCAATGTTGAAAATCTGGAGTGAAAATAGTACAAATTTGCAAAGTTACGAGGGTGCGTGGAAACTGCATCACTCACGCTTGTAACACAATCATTTTATTGACATTTGTCACCAAATTTTCAACATAGACATTTTAGGACCACTGCTCATAAACAGAGTCACTGTGATTTTACATACGAACATATGAATCTGCCAGCAGAACACACCAATCGGTCCATGTAAGTCTGCCTGAGTGTACAGCAAGCTCTCAAGATTGCAGCTGCCCCAGCCTCCTCCCCCTCAGTTCCTCCCCTGTTGTCCCAGCCCCTGCCCCCGACTCTTCCTCTTGCTTTATCCCACTCCTCTTTAAAGCTATTGACTGTCCTATGTGTTAGCGCATTCTAACTAGACACCACCCTCTCACAGAAGTAGTGCCTCCTCATTTCCCTCTTGAAATGTCCCCCTTTCAACCTTAGCCCATGCCCGCTCATCTCTCTTCCACTCCTCAGTTTAAACACCCCTCAGTGCTAGGTTTAGTTACCCTCTCAGGTATTTAAATGCTTCAATCATATCCCCCTATCCCTCCTCTCCTTCAGTGTGTACATGTTCAGGTCCTTCAGCCTAACTTCATATTTCTTTCCTTCCATCCCCTTTAACATTTTTATTTCCCTCCTTTGCACCCCCTCCAGTAACTTTATATCTCTCCTCAGGTATGGCCTCAAGTATTGCACATAGTACTCTAGGTGCGGTCTGACCAATGATCTGCAGAGAGGTAGGATCAGATCCCTGTGTCTGGATGAGAACCCCCTTGCGATGCACCCCAGCATCCTGTTTGCCTTCGCTGCTGCTCTCCTGCAGTGGGCTGAGTTGTCCATGCTCCCAGTTACCAAGACCCCTAGGTCCTTCTCCTCCTCTCTGATCCCCAACCAATAGACCCTCTTCTGGTTCTTAGCCGTGTAGTGCATCACCTTACACTTCTTTGCACAGAATCCTAGCTGCCACTCCACTGACCATGTCTCTAGTTTGGTTAAGTCCCCCTGCAGTTTTCGCCCATCCATCCTCTTCGTCCATCACTGCCTCCAAGTTGGTATAATGTGAGGAACAGACTAACCCTGCTCCCCACTCCATGTGATATATTGGAGATAAAGGCCCAAATAGCACTGGGCCCAGCACTGACCTCTGTGGCACCCCGCTTATCACTGCTCTGGGTGTCAAGAGCTCCCCCACCACCACCACCCTCTGCACTCTCACCTGTAACCAGTTCTTTTAACCAGTTCTCTATCCATTTAGTCGGCTTTTTCCCCACCCCCACTGCTGTCAGCTTTCCCCCCAGTCTCCCATGAGGCACTGCATCAAAGGCCTTACTTAAGTCCAAGTACAGGACATGTACTGCATGGCCCCTGTCCAACTCCCTTGTCACCCAGTCACAATACTCTGTTAGGTTGGTTTGACAAGACCTCCCTGTGATGAACCCATGTTGCCACCCATCTTGGAGGCTATTACTGTCTAGGAATGCCACCAGCATCTCCTGCAGTATTGGCTTCATAAGCTTACCCACTATGGACGTGAGACTCACTGGCTGATAATTTCCTGGCTCCTCCCTAGGCTCACTCTTGTGTATGGGCACCACATGGGCCACCCTCCAGTCCTGGGGCACACACCCCATTTCCAGAAAGGTGTTGAACAGATCTGCCAGCAGCTCAGCCAACAGCTCCACCATCTCCCTCAGCACCCTGGGGTGGATGACATTGGGACTTGGTGTCTTGTCTACCCTTAATGCCCTCAGCCCTTCTAGCACCCTACTTCCTGTGATCACTTTGTTCATCACCTCCTCCCCCCCTTTCCCTCACCACCCCAGCCCATTCTGGTAGTGGGCCATCCCTCTCCTTAGTGAAAACGGAGCAGAAGTACTCATTTAGAATTTCCATTTGCTCCTTTCCCTTTTCCAGCCAATTCCCTTCCCGCTTTATTCTCACAATATGTTCATTGCACTTCCTCTTTTCCCTGACATACCTAAAAAAGTCCTTTTCCCCTCCTTTTATGCCCTGTGCAAAACTTAATTGCCTGGAGGCCTTAGCTTTTTTCACCCTCCTGGCAACCTCCCTTGACTGACTCCCGAAAGCCACCTTATCCTCTGCCTTCCCTGTTGTCCTGTACTTCCTGTATGCAGCCGTCTTTGCCCTCACCCCTTGCAGCACTTCCTTGTTCAGCCAGCATGGTTTCTTGGCTCTGCTCTTCCTACTCCTGGCCCTGGTGCAGGCTGCTGTGGCCTCTGTTAGCCCAGGTTTTTATGACTCTCCACATTTGTTCTACATCCATCCCCGGCCTTATATCCTGGAGTCTTTCTTGCAGTATTGCTCCCATCCCTCCAAAGTTCACCTTAATAAAGTCCACCACCTTAGTACCCATGCCTCCTGTCTTCCTGCCCAGCGTGACAACAAGCCACACTGTTTGGTGGTAACTACCTGCTCATTAGGATCCCCAGTCTGGACCTTTCTACTAACCTCAGTCTTTTGGCCACCCCCTCAATAGTTTAAATCCACCTTAGTAGAGATATACCCCTCAAATCCTGCCTTTAATACTCCCCTCCCCTTCTTGTTCAAGTGTGCCCTGTCCCCCGCATACAAGTCACTATTTTGCCAGACCCTTCCTCAGTTAGTCACTAGCCCATAATTTTTAGTGTGGCACCTATCCCTCTGCCCCCATTGAACTCCTCAATCCTACGCTTCCTCCCCATGCTTGCACATGGTATAGGGACTAACTCCAAGAATGCCACTGACTAGCCCAACCCCTCACAC
Organism: Neoceratodus forsteri; assembly: GCA_016271365.2. Taxonomy (NCBI): domain Eukaryota; kingdom Metazoa; phylum Chordata; order Ceratodontiformes; family Ceratodontidae; genus Neoceratodus; species Neoceratodus forsteri. The sequence continues at coordinate 621,949,739 of JADMNL010000023.1, read as the reverse complement.
TGCTTGCCCAACTACTCGAACCTCCTCCTCACTACTTCCACAGTCTCCCCCTGTGAAGTCATTTGTACCCACATGCAACAGTAAATGAGGTTTCTTCCTCCCCCTTGCTGCACACTTGACTAGTGCCTGCCCTGCCCCTCCTGCAGTCAACCTGGGGATAGCTTCAACCCAAATATGGCAATGCCTTCCCCCCTTCTGCCCCATCTCACCCCTTTCAGTATACAATCCCCTAGGACAAGTACCCCCCATCACTTAGCCCCTTTCCCTTCTAATGCCCTTTCCACCACCCCAGTATTCGATCTTCCCTGCCCCTTACCCCCACCAGCTGCACCCTCTGTGACTTCTGTATCTGTACCCTCTACTTGCGCCGCACCCCTTTTCTCTGCCTTATTCCTCCCATCCCCCTTGAAAACCCTTCCCAGCCTGACTACTTTCTACTGGGATTCCCATGTCGACTTCCCCTCCTCCCCTGCTGATTTCCAACCACTCTCCTATCCCTGCTATTGTCTATTTAGAGCCCCTATTCTCTTCTACCCCGACAGTGATGCCCCTCCCATCCTTCCCCTTCCCATAGCCTTCATTCCTCCAGTCACCACCCCTCCTTCCTTACTAGCCAGCCTTCTACCCTTTCATCCTCACTATCTCTTCCCCTAGCTGTTGCCATCCTTCTCATGCCCTGCTTGTCCTCCCCCCTTCAGTATGTTCCTGCTCCCCCCCTCTCTCTCCCATAGCAGAGGCTCGAATCTATTCCTAGTTGATACCACTCCTACATCTCTTCCCCCTATAGGTCCCCCCTTCCTACTTGTTCTCCTCCGTGCCACACCTGGTCCCATCCATGGTCCATCCCTACCTGCAGCCATCTGCTCTCTCCCCTGGTACTCCTTGTGGTCTCTTCCTCCCCCAACAGGCACCCCCTCACCTCAGGCACCCCCTCCCTTGTCCTCTGTTTTGAGCAAGTCCATCTGATACTTGGGTCAGTTTCAGTCCATAGTTGTTCTTCCTCCGTCCCCCCCTTGCCATCCCCTATTCCCACCCCAGCTAAGATATCTACCACACTCATCTGCCCAGCCACTTAGACTCCTCCACAGTTCATCCCTCGAGCTAGCCAGTCATCTACAGACTATACACCCCCCATCCTCCAAGCCCAGTCCAGGATCATAGTAGACCCACACCCTGTGCCCCCCACCACCCTTCCAAAAATACCCACCCTATTGACATGTGGCACCTGCCCCATTTTGGCCCCGATCTTATGATATGGGCTCTTACTCCCAGGCTCTGCACCCTACTACAACTGTTAGGCCCCATTTACTCAAATTCCTGTCCCCCTCACACTAGTCACCCTACTGGCCACTTGCCGACTGGGGTAATTCAGTCTCAAATCTCATCCATTAGATACTGTATTACTGTAGCAATCCTAAATCCTCCTTGTCCATTTTTCACCCCTCAGCCAGCTTAATTTTTGTTCTCGGCTCTCATATAGTTTCACTTATCCCAGTTAGAAATCCTATTGCACTCCAAGTATTAGTCAGCTCAGAGAAATAAACAGAACAACTAAATCTGTATTATTACAGCACTCCTCAAAATATCCAATCATTGCTTTGTCTCCACCCCAGAGACCCTGCTGTAATGTAGGACCACAGAGAACATTGGGCAGGAGGGTGGGCAACTCTAAAGTCCCGGCAGAGCTTCATTGAGCTAGCTCACTTCCCCATCTCTAACTCACTCGTTCTGTTTCTCCCAGCACTGCAGGCTGCCATTTTGTACTGGGCTTCAGCCTGTGTTGGCGCCTTTTTCTGTCCACAAAGAAATCTGCTGCAGTCTCGACAGAGCTCTGTTGAGCTCACTCACTCCCCCCTCTAACTCGCTCATTCTGTTTCTCCCGGGTCTACAGGCTGCCCTTTTGTACTGGGCTCCTGCCTGCATTGGCACCTTTTTCTGCCCACAAAGAAGTTCACAGCTTTCCCAACAGAGTTCCGTTGAGATTGCTCACTCCCCCACCCACTCACTCCCTCCTTTTATTTCTCACAGCACTGCCTGCTGCCCTTTTGTACTTGGCTCCTGCCTGTGTTGGCACCTTTTTCTGCCCACAAAGAAATCCACAGCAGTCCCAACAGAGCTCTGTTGTGCTCACTCACTCCCCTCTCACTGGCTCATTTTGTTTCTCCCAGTGCTGCAGGCTGCCCTTTTGTACTGGGCTCCTGCCTGTGATGGTACCTTTTTCTGCCCACAAAGAAATCCGTTGGGTCCCGACAGAGCTCCGCTGAGCTTGATCACTCCTCCTCTCTTACTTGCTTATTCCGTTTCTCCCGGTGCTGCAGGTTGCCCTTTTGTACTGGGCTCCTGCCTGTGTTGGCACCTTTTTCTATCCACAAAGAAATCTGCAGCAGTCCCGACAGAGCTTCAGTGAGCTTGCTCACAACCCCTCCATCACTCGCTCGTTCTGTTTCTCCCGGTGCTGCAGGCTGCCCTTTTGTACTGGGCTCCTGCCTGCACTGACACCTTTTTCTGCCCACAAAGAAATCTGCAACAGTCCTGACAGAGCTCAGTTGATCTTGTTCACTCCCCCTCTCTCACTCACTTGATCTTAATCTGCCTCAAACACTGATTTCCCACAGCGACCACGCTATTCTGCGCCAGAAGTGCAAAAACACATTTCAGCCAGGATGTGAAAAATTACAGCTGTACTGTTCATAAGGAGGTGTGAAAAAATGGCAGTGTTGAAAATCTGACTTGAAAATATTACAAATTTGCTAAGTTACAAGGGTGCATGGAAACCGTGCAATGCACACTTGTAACACAGTCATTTTATGGGCTTTCATCACCAAATTTTCAACATTGGCATTTTATGATCTCTGCTCATGAACAGCATCTCTGTCATTTTCTTAATCTGTCCCAAACACTGATTTTCCACAGTGACTGCGCTATTCTGCACCGGAAGTGCGAAAACACATTTCCGCCAGGACGTGAAAAATGACAGCTGTACTGCTCCTAAAGAGGTATGAAAAAATGCCAGTGTTGAAAGTCTGGACTGAGAATATTACAAATTCATGAAGTTATGAGGGTGCATGAAAACTGCACAATGCACGCTCATAAAACAGTTGTTATTTGGATTTTTTTTCACCAAATTTGCAACATAAGCCTTTTGAGAGCCCACCTCATGAACAGTGGCACTATTGTTTCATTAATCAGTCCCAAAAGGTGATTTCACACAGTCACTACAAAATCACCTTTCAGGACCAAATAACGCAATGACATTCACTGAATTCATAAGGAGGAGTCCCAAGAACCCCATTTTAAAAGTGTGGTGCCAAAATTCCCAAAAATGCCCGAGATATGCACCAAAGTTGAAAATACCCTATTTATGCCATTATACAGCTTACCAGCATCTCTTCAGTTTGAGGTTAGCTTTGAAGAGTGCTGATGTGTTACCAGTCCAACGAAGATCATCACACTGGGCACTGGAGGTAAGTATGGGGTGATGGAGTGGGTGGAGAGATGGGGTGCACAAAGGGTGTGCACGGGTTGGGGAGGGGCCACCAAACTGTACGAGAGACCATTTTCTGTTTTACAAGTGTTAAAAAAAACACATTGCTGTACTTTTTTTTTTTTCAGGGACATTTGCATGCTGGGGTGGGCTCCCAACATGCCACCTGAGTGTTTTGGAGGGGGCTGTAGCTGATGGGGGATTGAGCACCTCCGTCGGCACATACCAGTGTGGAGGGGAGAGCTGAGAGGGACTGGTCACCCCCTCAGCACACAGCAAATGGGGGGGCAGTATGCTGACAGGGAGTGGGCTCCCCCATCGGCAAATTGAACTGGGCGGGACTAAAGCCCACAGGTATTGGGGCCCCCATTGGCAAAGAAAGACTGTTGGTAGGGTGCATGCTACCAAGGGGGATTGGGCACCCCCTCGGCACACAACAGATGGGGGGGGTTACAATATTCTGATGGGAGTGGGCTCCCCTGTCGTCAAATGTACTGGGTCAGGGGTTGAACACGGATGGCAAGGCATTGCCCTGCAATGATGGGTCACGCACTCATTGCAGTGAAATGGCTGACACTGCAATGACAAATCAGCCCCAGATTGCAGTGGCAAAAATGTTTTAACTTGGTAGCACTTCTGCGGAACCAGTGTTATCAGGACACTGGGCCTGCATTGGTATACCAATACCAAACCCCCAAATGGAGTGCCCCCATTGTCTGCCAGAGGCACCTCCACAACCCGCTTCTCTCCTAAGCTGCTACATAATGTTTAGATCAGAATGAAGGTTATTGTGAAAGAAAATGTATAGTCCCCCTTCTTGAAGGCCTTCTATGTCAGAAGAATCTTGGTCAAACTGCATTTTTGGACTCTCTCACAACTCTGATAGGTTATTTTGGATCATGGAATGTATTATCTTAAAAAGTAAAAATGTCCATTCAAAACCAGAAAGACGGTGATGCTGTGGCACAGCATATATTATTGGTGAAGAAAATGACTTTGACATGTGCCTACAGACCCAGCCTGGGTGAAGGATTCAGCAATTCATTTTTTTAGCACTATCAGTTAGAAGCTTTACAACCATTTACTGATTTGTTGACAAACCAAGGATTACCAGCATAGCCATTGCCCTTGAAGTGACATATTGCAGTTTAAAAAAGTACCAGCACTGCAGACACATTTAAACAAATATCTTAGACTTGCTGAGAAGAAAGCTAACTGTATAAAGTCATAGGACTTAAAAATTCAGCTCCATGTGGTACACTGGTGTGGATCATCCAGCACAATTCAAATAATACCAGTGCAGGACCTGCCCCAGACTGTGTACCTGGTTTGCACTTTCACACTGAGCCTATCCTATCTGCTGTGGATCCTCATTCATCTATTCCTCTTTTTAAAATCATAAAATATGAACTACAACTCCTGACACATCTACCCTATTACCTTTCCTACCTTCTTGCAATGCAAAATTCCCAAAGAGAATCCATGGCTATTCAGATAGGACAGCATGTTGCTGGTGGAGGTGAAAATGAGTATACAGCATGTAATCAGATTATGTGATTACAAAGATAATGGCACGGAGAAATAGAAATGGAAATTAACATGGGTACAGCCACAATGATCATTTCAGAAAAAAATGATGAAATATAAATTTGAAAATGTGAAAGATTAGACTGTATTAAAAACTTATGTTTTAGAATATATACTAATCAAGTGACAATGTATGCTGAGCAGATACTGCAAAGGTTGCATAAATGCAGGGAATCATAAAATAGCATTGTAAGATGGTACAGAGAGTTACTAGTCTCAGAATGGAGTTACCCTGTTGATGAGTTACAACTGGATTTAAGAATGAAAGCGACATTTTTCAAGAGCTCAATATATTACTGGTGAAAGTGATTCTTTATGTTTAATAGATTATTCCTTCTGCACATAAACACTGATTTAATGAAAAGTTAATACTTAATTTGTATGTATATAAAAAAACTATTTTCAGCCAGCCCAGTGGTATGGAGGGTTGAGGCATCCATACCTTACATCCTGCCACGCCGGCAACCCGTGTTCATGGTGCAAGCGGGTCACCAGGTGTTGGCTATGGAGGAGGATTGAGCATCCCCAGGACAGCTCTCCTCCTCCGGGGGGGGGGGGCAAACAGCAGTGAGCATTAGCCTGGCCCTTAGTGGAGACTAGGGGCTGGCACACTGATGCTGCCAAGACCAAGGGGCAGAGGCAGGGCAGATGCCGGGTGTGCAGCATATGGAAGCATGAGCGGCACCGCCATAAGGGGTCCTTGCATGCTCCCCTCTGTGGGGAGAAAAACAAGGAAACTGCCAGTGGTTGGATGATGGTGGCCCACCCTGGCCAGTCAGACCGGCAAAACCAGATCCTGGAAGTGGTGGGGGTGAGCGCTCTCCCCTCTGACCTCACCAGTGGAGTAAGCCCTTGGGGGAAAGAAGCTGGTGCTGGCAGACGTCAGGGGATGGGGATGGAGTGACCACCTGATCAAAGGCTGCCAGGGGACAGAAACAATATGGGAAAAAAAAAAAGGAAAAATGTTTCAAAATGTGGGCAAGGCTGGATCAGTGTCTTATGGACTATGGGAAGTTATACTATAAATCAATAATTAAAAAAAATGGAATTAATCATGTGCAGTCAAACCCTGACTGTTTCACAAAACACAGTCACTGCAGCAGGAACAATACTTACTGTATCTCCCCTGCACCATAACTACATTTCTCACAACATTACTCCTGTTCCCCAACTGATGCTGAATACTCCATTATCTGAAAGACCCCTATGGGCCATTTTTTAATCCCTAGGAAAACAGTCCTCCTCCCACTCTCAGACATTGGTCATAAAATTCCTAGCACCCAGTGATGAAGCTGAGCTGAGCCCTCAGAGGTACTGCTGACCTAAACAGCACTACACATCAAAACAGTTAAAATAAAGCCATTATTAACAGTAGAATACACAACCTGTGCCACCTCTCATTATCAATCTAAACTAAAAATAGAAATGTGGTCATAACTAACATTGCAAGGGGAAGAAGTGTAGGTCAAAATTATTCCTAAACCTATAGGCAGATCACAGCCTGTTACTTGTATAATTTGTGCATATATATATATATATACACACACATATATTCTCACTCCTGCAGAGTGAGCTGTTTATACTCACGAGTGCTGAAGGCACGAGTAAGTGTACCCAAAGCTCGCTGTGCAGGAGTGAAAATATTTTCCATTGCACATAATCTGCACATCATGTGTGCTATTTGTACATTGGGGGTGGGAACTCCAGAAATTTTGTTATGTTTTTCCGTGTTCATTTCCTGTTTCTGTGTGCATTCTGTTCTTTCTGTGTATGGTCTGAGTGTGTATGCTTTTTTTTAATGGGCTGGGAGCCTCAGAAACACTATGGGACACAGATAAGTGTCCTTTGCAGTGCTAACTGAGTAAGTTGTAGATGGCAGTTAGAAACAAAAACCTTTTTGTGAAGCAGTTTCCTTTAGAATGCAGGCTGTAGTGAAGCTGAAATCAGTGTAGTAATGGTCTGGGAATCTCAGAAACACTATGGGACACAGGTGAGTGTCCCTTGCAATGCTAATTGATTAAGTTGCAGGTAGCAGTAAGAAACATAAACTTTATTTGTGAAGCAGTTTAATTTATAATGCAGGCTACAGTGATGCTGAGATCAGCATGGTAATGGTATGGGAGTCTCAGAAACTCTTTGGGGCACAGGTGAGTGTCCTTTGCAATGCTAATTGAGTTAGTTGAGGGTAGCAGTGAGAAACTGAAATTGTTTTGTGAAGCAGTTCCATTTAGAATGCAGGCTGTAGTGAGTGAGTGAGTGGTGACATCAGTTATATATAAATGGCATTTATTTTAACTCTGCTGATGTCATCACCATTTATCACACCGCAGTGAAAATAACGATTTATCATCAGCCTGGAGTTCCCACCCCCATTGTATGTGTGTGTGTGTGGTGTGTGTGTGTATAGAGCGATCTCTCTCTCTCTATATATATATATATATATATATATATATATATGATAGTGGTACAGTAGTGCCACTATAGTTAGGGTTGGGTACCCCATCTAAGGTTAAATCTGAAATTTTGTACCTTAATAACTTTGCCACTGTAAGACAGATTTGCCTGAAATTTGGAATGCATGGTTTGGTACCATAAATCTCTGGACCGGCCAAGTTTCGTTATGGTCGAATGTATGGTTAAGGCTCTACAGTGCACTAAAAAAATGCATAAATTACAGGTTTTTGCATGTTTCTTTGCTCGTGCCTACAGCCCTCACAGTTTGTATGATCAGTCTGAAAACTTCAGGGAACATGCAGCCAGGGTCCCCATGTGCCCTTCTAAACTGTCATGAAAAAATATTAAACAGTTCAAAAGTTATTAAAAAAAACCTGAATCCCATTATAGTCTATGGGAAAAGGTAACAAACAATGTGAAAGTGTCGCAAATGCAGTTTTTACTGTCACACATGACCCTTTTACTTTTGTGATTCAGCCATTTTTTTCAGTTGGTGGTCAGCAAAATGCTTGGCATTTAAAATTGGGACCCTCTAGGGACACAATTCTTGTTGGGTTCACCTAGTCGAGCCTTGAGGATGCCAGCCATGTCTTTTTTGGGGGGCAAAACACCCCAGAAATATGTTTTTTTTATGTTTTTGTAAAAAGTAGTGTTGCAAAGTACTTTCGCAAATGTGACACTTTCGTGATTTTTTTTTTTGCAAAAGTGTCGTGATTTGGGAAAGTAATCTGTGATACTATGCCCAAAACAATAAGAAATCTTTGCCACCCTGCTGCAAAACAACAGTTTGGTCTTTTGGGTTTACATTTGCAGGGAGGAAAGCCAACATTACACAGATGTGCCTTTTGGTGGTTTGGTGCCAAAATATAACAAGGCTGCAAAGTTACAGCACTCTGAAGTTGACGATTTTTCCCATAGGATAACATTATGGCTTCCGCTGAGCCTTTTGGGTCCCGTATCTCGAAAACAGTTCAAGATATAGACTTTTCATCACAAAAATTCTTAGTCCCTCACTGGGGGGCTAAGTGCAACACTAGCCTGGAAAGTCATAAATAATATGAAATTTTATTTTTTTTTTCTACGTCGTAGGGTTCCTGAGATATAAGTAATTTAGTATTCAAGTGCTCATTTTCCTGTCCAAGGACCACTATTATGCCCACATTCTTTGTATTCACTGTGTTTCTGGATGCACCTCATTCGAACACAAAGTATGTACATTTGTGTTACAGTTACCATTAGCGTCTGAGTTTGCGTTTCCATTACCGTTTGCATTAGCGATTCCACCTGCATCACCATGTGCATTACTGTTTGCGTTTGTGCTTGCATTTGCATTACTGTTTCTTTTTGTGTCACTGTTGATGTTAACATTTGCGTTTGTGTTACCGTTTGCATTTCCATTACCATTTTTGTTAGCATTTCCGTTTGCGTCACTGTGTGCAGTACGGTTTGCATTTGCATTTATGTTACCATTGCCGTTTGTGTTTTCGTTACCATTTGCATTACCATTTCCATTTGCATTTTTTGTTACTGTTAGCATTTGCATTTGCATTTGCACTTGTGTTTCTGTTGTCACTTGCATTACTCTTTCCTTGTGTGTTGCCATTGCCATTACCATTTGCATTTGTGATACCGTTGCCATTTGCATTTCCATTACCATTTGCGTTAACATTTGTGTTTGTGTTAACATTTGCGATTGCATTTCCATTACCGTTTGCGTTATCATTTCCATTAGCGCCACCGTGTGCGTTACCGTTTGCATTTGTATTTGTGCTTGCATTTCCATTACCGTTGCTGTTTGCATATTTATTGCCATTTGTGTTACCATCTGTGTTTGGTTTCACATTTGTGCTTGCATTTCCATTACCATTTTCGTTACCATTTCCATTTGCTTTTGCACTTGCATTTGCGTTACCATTTGTATTACTATTTCTTTTTGCATCACCATTGCCATTACCATTTCCACTTGTGTTGCTGTTACCATTACTGTTCTCATTACTGTTACTGTTTGCATCTGTGTTACCATTACCATTTGCATTTCTGATACCGTTTTCATAAGCATTTCTATTTGCGTCATTGTGTGCGTTACCGTTTGCGCTTACGTTTGCGTTATCATTAGCATTGCTGTTACCTTTTGAGTCACCGTTTGCATTTGTGTTACCGATACTGTTTGCTTTTCTGGTACCATTTTCATTAGCATTTTCATTTGCATCACGATGTGCATTTACAGTTTACATTGGTATTTGCACTTGGATTTGCACTTCTGTTTGTGTTACCGTTACTGTTTTCATTTTTTGTTCCCATTTGCGTTACCATCTGTGTTTGCGTTCACACTTGCATTTCCATTACTGTTTGTGTTACCATTTCCATTTGCTTTTGCAATTGTGTTTGCATTACCATTTGCATTACTGTTTCCTTTTGCCTCACCATTGGTGTTACTGTTTCCACTTGCTTTTGCATTACTGTTTGCTTTACCATTTGCATGTGCATTTCCGTTACGGTTACTGTTCTTGTTACTGTTACTGTTACCGTTAGCGTTGGCATTACTGTTAGCATTAACATTCCCATTAGGATTACCATTACCATTGCTGTTAACATTACTGTTAGTGTTACTGTTAAGCTTATTATGCACAAATGGGAAGCATGGTGGGAGCATGGGGCCTAAAGGGACCCGTGCTCCCACCACCACATACTATTCACAATTTATAGTGCACATTCTCAAAAAGAAGGAAAATTCATGGCAAAAAACTCCATTTAATGCAACAGTTAGGGTTGTTCCACAGCAGCAAAAGAGAGGAAATTTGGTGTTAGGATTGCCACCCCCTTGTACCCCTCACCCACCCGGCCCCCACCAACAGGCATCAGGATGTGCATTGGGGTCATCGGGCCTAACCCATATCCCATTCTCTTATACTGCACCACCTCAGCTTATTTACATATGGAATGGGGTGAGAGTTAGAGCCAAGAACCCCAATGCACACCCCAATACCTGTTGGTAGAGGTGGGGTGGGTGTGGGTGCAAAGGGTGGCAACCCTAACACCAAATTTCCTTGCCTTTGGCACTGTGGAACAACCCTATCTGATGCATTAAACAGAGTTTTTTTGCCATAAAATAAATATATATATATATATATATATATAGTCTGCCTATTGAAATTTCTTAGCCCTAGTACAGAACATTTGTTATTCTTTTTATTCTGTTTGTTTTCTTGCACTCCTCCTCCCCTTCCCCCAGGATGTATCTGGAAACAAGTTGCTACTAGCTTAGTATGTCTTTCCTGGTGAAAATGTTGAAATAAATAATAAATAAATTATCCCCACTCCTTCTCCCCATAACAACACTGATTCATTTGCACTTGCACTGCAGACTAGTCAAAATAGCAATTATAAATCAATAAATTTGCCCCCAAAATTTGCAGCAGATGTTTCATTGTCTGGGGCCCCACCACCAGCCATCTGACAGGCAGTTAGGGTATGATCCCCCACCTAAGGACAGGAGCTGGCTGGGAAGCCACACCCATGGGGGTGGGATGACTGAGTCTGCCCACAAGGTGGGGGCTTCAGGCTAGAGGGAGGAGAGAAAGGAGTTTAAAAGAACAAGGCCTGGGGCTCCCTCCTCATTCTCTTTTCCCTTTAGACTGAAGATTAGAAGATGCTAGCGGATGGTGAAGACTGGACAGTGGGATCAGCCAGCTAGTGAAGATAAAGACTGGTAGGAGCAGTACCTGGGTAGGTGCAGCAAAGAACTTTAGAGGTGGCCAGACAGCCACATTTGTGGCAGGATGATAGGAGAGGCTGGTCTGATTGCCCAGTGGTGCAACCTGCTATGAGGTGGGACCCTTGAAAAAGCACTGATCCTAGTGAAGATGGTGTGGATCCAGGTGTCTGGCAGCCAGAGAGATCGGGGGGGTTAGAGAAGGTGGGCCAAGCAGAGGAGAAGCTCCGGCACCCAACAGAATTCAGAGCCAATTAAAAAAAACTGAAACAACTCATTACATGGGCTGCAATTGGGAGACTGCTCAGAGTCTGGGGGTGGAGAGTAAGCAAGCCAGCTGCCATGTGGCTGGAGAGAGGGATGAGCAGGTCATAAAACAGGGATCATTTTGGTGGTGCTTTAGAAGTACAGCCCCACCACAGGGAGTGTGGCTGGGGAGTAGTGTGGAAAGGCAGTAAATAAAAAACAACAGGGAGGGGATTGGAGGGAGAGGGCAAGAAAGAGAGTGTGGGAGCAGTATGCCAAGGACCATGTGGCCGAGGGGATCTCAGGGGAGGAAGAACATCGTGACCATGTGGTCAGACCCAACCCCATCTTTATAATGGCAGTGGTTCCTAGAAGAAGTATTGGGCAAGGTTTCCAGGGAAATAACAACCAATTACTACTATTCTTTGAAATCTTGACTTGTAGGTACTGCAGTAAAACAGAAAAAGGAAATTTTATGGACTCAATATCTGTTGAAGTGATATTTAACTCAGTATCTCAGGATAGTTTACCCAGGTATAATGCCTAGAAGGCCAGAGTTTATGCATTAGGTTTCGTACCACTTTTGGTGCCTGTTGCTTTGGAAACTCAGTAATAAGAATAGTAAGGATGCTGCTCTATTGCAGTTACTGTGTGGCCATGTGCATTACTTTGGTTTTCATGGTGGCACTTGTTGGTTAAAGCTACAGTATAGCTCTTTCCCAACGTGCATTTCCATCAGCATTTTACTTATATGTTTTATTGATTTATTTATTTTAGTCTTTGGTAACCGGGTAAGACCCACTAGTCACATGTGCCTCTTTTTAGGGGTGACCTTGGAGCACTGGGGTGGTTAAGTGACTTGCTCAGAGTCACACAGTATGAATGTGGAGGTTGGAATCAAATCCAGGTCTTCTAGATGTACCGATCTCATTTATAGCTCGTTACTTCAACTTCTAGGCTATATTGCCAACCCAGTGCATTGCAATTATTATTTACAATACTAGGCTTTGATTTACTGAAATGTGCGTGAACTCCAATGGCTAATATTGTGGCCAATCGCATGCTTTTGTTAAACTGAGGCATTTCCTAGTTAAAACTGCAACTCTGTTCCAATGTGCACCTCACAACTAGCAGTTTTTGCAATACTGTGTGCTGATGTACTGAAATGTGAGTAAACACCAGCATGGTGTGGCGCACCTCCACCAACTGGACAAGGCTGGAGAAGCGATGCAGAGGATAGCAATGCAGAGGGCCTCCAAAGTGGGTCCCTGGGGGTTTCACATTACTGCATTTTACACTCATTCACACTTCTAAAGGCATTTTTAAAAAAGGGGAGTAGCAGAGTGGGACACATTATAGCACAATGGCTATTGTCTGAGGGAATGGGATGGTGAAGTCTTCAGCCACCTTTTGCATGTTGCGTGATCATGGGCAGTCAATTACATAGAGGGTGGTTACCTTGGCATCAGTTCCACACAACACCGTGGACGGATCAGAAGAGATGTAGTGATTTATAAAAAAAGAAAAAAAATAGGGGAACTCATAAGAAATGGATAAGCCTTGCTGTTGAAGAAGTTTTATGCTTATGCTGCACTATCCAGCCTCCTAGGTGCATATGCACAAAACTGAACCTCAAGGGCTCAAAAAACAATAAAATGGAATACTAGTGCCATGAACAGTACCCTTATGGAGCCAAGGTATTGAAGGACTTTCAGGAGATGGTGAGGAGAGATTTTAGTAAACATGCCCTGAAGCTCCCCTTGTTGACCCAGTGCCCAATCCTGAGCCCAGTCTGGATGACCCAGGGGGCCAACTGACACTGGCACCTCCAGATCCAGAGCCAAGGGTCCCTGATAACCAGTAACCACAACCAACAGGCTAAAGCAGGCCAAGCCAGGGATGCAAGGGAGGATGTTGGTGGGAACATAAGTTGGACAAGCTGTTGGAGACCATAATGGGCCTCACATAAAGTGAGCCCTCATTATAGGGATGTGTTTACAAATGTTGGACAAAAGCTGTGCCCCCACATCTTCTTATCGGGGTTGCTGGTGCTAGAAGAGAAATCTGCTGGCCAGTGGTCAGTGCTATCACACAGTGGGGCCAGTGGTTCTTTCACTTATAAAAAATGTTCATTTGGTTCTGATACTTGTCAAACAATATGGGGTTTCTTGGTGGCTCCCCACAGAGGAACGCATGGAGCACCCTGCTATCAGATAGGATTACCTGGGACAATAATGAGATTTTGAATTGTGCAGCACACAGTAATTATTCAATTTCTTTTGGGAGTTAGAAAGGTGCTGATTCTGTTCCACAAAAAGTTTAGGAACAGCCTTGCTTAGGCATGGGGTGGCAGTAGCTTGCAAGGCAGCACAAACTGGGCCAAGGTATACAGGAATAAGGTGGTAGATGGGAGTTGGCACCACCTGACGGTGTGTATATAAAAAAGGGGGGGGGGAGAAACAGTACAAACCTGTAAAAAAAATGAAAGTGACGCAATCAGGGGTAGCATTGACTGTATGTGTGAAAAAAAGAGGAAAATGGTCAGAGGAATTATGTGGGGAACACATATAACTAGGGAGACTGAGAGTGGGGGTGGATATGCCGAACAGAACAGAAATGATTGTTTTTTCACTTTTTGATAGCATTTTGTGTTTTGCAGATTTAGAAGCCCAGGCAATGCCCACTAGGAAGTTTCCCATTTCCAAGGTGGCCAAGGCTCCAGAGCAGCAGCTGAAGGTGATGTAAGAGAAGAAAAGGCAATCATGGTTAGATGTTTGCTTGAAGGGGATTCCTGACCTTTAACTGGACCAGTCAGTTGGAAAGCAGAAGCATGCTGCAGACAAGGCAGGGCCTCTGGTAAAGAACAAGCCTAACAAGGGCAAAACAGGTACAGTTAAGGTTACCGAAGTACTGGAGGACTTTCAGGAGATGGTGATGATGGATTTAAGTAAACAAGCCCCATAGCCCCCTGCGGACGCTGTGCCCAATCTTGAGCCCAGTCTGGAAGCACCTGGGGGCCAGGTGACACTGGCACCTCTGGAGCCAAAGCCAAGGATCCTGAATAACCAGCTACCACAACCAGCAGACTTAAGCAGCGCCAAGCCAGGGACACAATGGGGGATGCTGATGGAACACAAATTGGACAAGCTGTTGGAGGCCATAACAGGCCTCACAGCAGCCATGCAAAGGCACCCTTCAAAAGGAGCAGCTTGGCCAGAGAGGAACAGATCCCAGTTGGCCACGGATGGGGATGTGCCTGCTGAGTTTCTGAACACTTATGTTAGCATGGCTGAACTGGTGGGAAAGGGTGGGATCTCACTTAATGGAAAAGTCTGGCAGCAGATCCGTGAGAGGGAGTATATAGATATTTTCTTCCTCCTCTGTCAGCCCAGCCTAAGGAACCCAAAGATAAAAAGGGGAAGGAACAGGACTGAATGAAGGTCAAGGCTGAGTGTTCCCTTGAAAATTGGTTAACTAGCTCATAGTGCTGGCCAGCACTATTTGTCAGGAGAACTCCGAGAAGAGCATGGCACTCTGTAACCATCTGCACAAATAATGTGAACATATACAGTAGGAGGCAGGGTGTCTTGGGTTGGTTGGAGTATGAGAAATAATTTTATCAACATATGCAACAAGACCCAGTGAAGGATTGGGGTCAATTGCATATGCTCTTGATGGTTGAGGTCATGCATGGAGGTGGAATAATTCATACAGCCAGCAATGTCCATATCAGGACAACTAGTGTGCCAGCACCAAAGCCTGCCTCAGGTGGGACAAGCGTGTCTCCAGATCTGGTCTGTTTTAGCTTTAATTGGTGTCATGCTCATGGCTGTCATGCTGTTACATGCATGAGTGTTTACCCTGCAGGAAGAGGCACCCCTTTCAGAGCAGCAAGGCTGGGAGACAGGGTAAAGGTGGCTTGGGGGGGTACAACAGGCAGTGCTTCTTTCAGGGGAGGCAAAGTTGCTGGGGTAGAGGGCAGACTTCCCATGCCGAGGTGTAGCAGTTTATGCCACGGCTCACCCAGTACCAAGATTGACAGGTAGCAGCTTTACTCAAAGAAGGGTTTTGGAAGGGCTTCAGGTTCACCTATGCGGGCCCAGGTTGGGGATATGAAGCTGAGAACCTTAAGTTAGCTAGGAACCACCCAGATATAGTGCAGAAAAAATTAAAGATGAAATAGGCTTAGGCAAGATTAGTGGCACCTTTCCATCTCCTTCAATGCTGGGGTTGTGGGTGTCACCTATTGGATTAGTACCCAAGAAGGCCACAGGAGAATATTGTATGATTAATCATTTCTCATACACTGAAGGGGATAAATGAAATGATTACAATGACCCAAGCTTTACCACAGTACATTATGCCTCCTTCAACTAGGGGAGTGAGGTCGTATGGCAAGCTGAGTTAGGGGCACTCATGGTGAAGGCAGACATAAAGTCAGCTTTTCACTTGTTACCAGTGCATCTTGAGGATCAGGGCCTCTTGGAAATGAAATTCAAGGGCCAAAATTACATAGACAGTTGCATGCCTATGGGCTGTGCAGTGGTTTGTGCTGTTTTTAAGAAATTCAGCACATTTCTATATTGGGTGACGGCTAAGGAGCATGGTGGGACAGAGGTTGTGCATTACCTGGATGACTTCCTGTTTGTAAGGCAGGCACATACTTCACAGTGCCAGGAGTGCCCAGACACTTTTATAAGAGTGTGCCAGGAATTTGGTGTCCCATTGGCCCCTGGGAATTTGGAACTCGTGAGTACTGTGATGTCCTTCCTAGGCATAGAATTGGATATTATTACCCAACAATGCTGGTTACCACAAGACAAGGTGGAAGCCCAGAGGGCTCTGTTGGAAAACTTTCAGGTAGTAAAAAAGTCAGATTAAAAGAGCTACAGCAGCTCATGGGCCACCTAAATTTCACCTGTGAAATCATACCCATGGGCTGCACCTTCCTGACTACCATACGAGAGCAGAGTGAGAGAGTTGAACATGTACTCACTGGAGGAGAGGAGAGAGAGGGGGGGATATAACTGAAACCTTCAAGTACATGACAGGGATAAAGAAGTCTTGTACAGAGGGGCTTTTCAAACTAAGGGAGGGGAGTGCCATCCGAGGCCATGATATGAGACTGGAGGGGGGAAGGTTCAGAAGGGAGATGAGGAGACACTTTTTTTCAGGGAGGATGGTGGTCAAGTGGAATGCGCTGTCAGCTGAGGTAGTATCCGGTAGAACAGTGGGGAGGGGAAATCAAGAGGGGATGGGAAAGAGCAAGAGTGAGGGTCTAGGGAGGGGGGCAAGGGAGGGAGGGGCAGCTGCAAAATAGGGACTGCTAGCCGCATAACCGAGCAGACCTGGTAAACCGTAAGGCCTTTTTCTGCTGGTATTTTTCATATGTTCTTAAGTTTGCATAGGCAAAATTAGGGGCAGAAGCCTGAAGACCCTAACACAGAATTTGGGTGACACAAGGTTTTTGAGAGAATGTGGTGATTTGGTATACGTTCATCACCCATCTTAACAGGTCAGCCATGTGGCCAGAGATGGTTTGCAGCACTGAGCTCGAACTTTGTATGGATGCATCTGGTGGTTAGGGGCATATTTTCAGGGGGCATGGTGTGCCAAGAAGTGGCCAGCAGCATGGGTAATGGCAAGCCTCACAGAAGAGATCACTCAGTTGAAATTTTTCTCATACTGGTGGCAGTGGTAATTTGGGGCCATAAGCTACAGGATAAGAAGTAGAGATGCAGTGAAGTTTAACTCCGTTAGCGAAGTAGAGGCAGAGTAGCCCACTCTGCCTTGCTTTGTAGCTAGTAGAAGTGGTCATTGAAATGCACTACTTTGCCCACTTCACATCAGACTGACTTTGCATTGCTTGCACTGCTTCACTCCATTTTATTTTTCTTTTAAAGGCAGAGTGAGTGAGCACTGAAATAGCCCACAGATCACATGGCTCATAGTGTGCAGGTCACATGCTTCAGGCAGGAAGTTAATCATGCAAACAGTGAAAGACTTTCAGTTTCACCTTACCTAGTGTGGGAGAAAGAGCTGTGTTTTAGAGGAGACTCGCGGGAGAGAGAGAGAGAGCAAAAAATCTTATAAAACTTTTGAATTAGTTTCATAATTAGCAGATTTTTTTTTAGTTTAATAGCTTATTTTTTGTCTTGATTTGTGTTTATGCACCTACTTTAGTCTAGTATTTCATTGTTAATTTGTGTGTGTGTGTGTGTGTGTGTGTGTGTGTGTGTGAGAGAGAGAGAGAGAGACAAGAATGGAGAGAGGTAACTTTTGTCCACGTAGCGGAAATCGTGTAGGTGTACGCTCATGGGTGGTACCCTGCATCGAAACCGGAGCACCTTCCAGGCTAGTGGTCCTCTCCCTGAAGCAGGAGATAGAGGTACCATGGAAGCACCACCTCCGGTGGCACCTACCAGCGCCCCCCATCACCAGTGCCACCTCCTGTCATGACTCCTGTGCCAATGGCTGTGCAGGAAGTGAGGAAGGAGCCGCAACAGTCACAGCCACAGCAGCAGCAGATTTCCCCACCCCCGGACCCAATTGAGCACCAGCAGCAGCTGCCAACAACATCTGAGCCCCCTCACCTGTGCCCGGTCCTCCCTGCAGCTCATTAGAGTGGGAGATCTTCACTACACTGCCTGTGGACACCTGTGTAGTGAAGTGCAATCTGTGTAGTGTGGTGGTGTGCCATGGCTAGAATGGAAGTCATCTGGGCACAAGTGGTCAGCGCACCAACCTATACAACCACCGCCATACAGAATGACAGGCCAAGGTTGACAAACAGGGCATAAATGTGCCTGCTGGCACTGCTGGCTAAGAGGTGGTAGCACAGTCTCCACCTGCACGTGATGTCAAGCGGGGCTGGGCTATGGAGCAAGTGGCTGCTTCACAACCTGGTGGCAGATGACAGTGGCAACCCTGTGGATGAATACCTACCACACATGCTAATTTGGGCCTGATGTTGAGTGAGTTGGACCATGTGAACCACCGAATTGACAACATGGAGCAGCAGTTAGAGCTCATTGAGGTGCATCAACTCTAAATTATGGCCATGCTTCAACTGCTGCTTTCACACCATAACATTGATCATTAGTTTTGTCCTTGCACCCAGCACCCTCTCCATGAAAAAATAGTTCCTGATGTTGCCCCTGATCCGTCCCCCCTCTATCTTCAGATTTTGCCCCCTTGTTCATGTACATCTCTTCCTCTGAAAGATACTACCCTCTTGTACATTGTTGATTCCTTTTCGGTACTTGATAGTTTCTATCATGCCACCCCCTTTCCTTGTGGTTATACGTACTAAGCTCCATTAGTCTCTCGTCATCTGGCTTATGGTGCAGACCCTGTAACATTTAAGTTGCCATCCTTTGTACAGCCTCCATCTTGTCTATGTCCTTGCAGAGGTATGCTCTCCAGAACTGCACGCTGTACTCCAGATGAGGGCTGGCTGCTGTCAAAGTGTCCCGAACATGCCAGACTCCAGATCAAGAGAAATATGATAAAATGTGCTGAAAAGTCTCAATTATTTCCTGACACACTGCTTTGTACATATACTCACTCTGCATAAGTGTGGCCCCCCAAATGGCTCCTGTCAAAGTGTCCCACAAATGCCAGACTCCAGATCAAGAGAAATAACATGTTAAAATGTGCTGAAAAGTTTCAATTATTTCCTGATGCACTACTTTATGTGTGCACCCATTCTGCATAAGTGTGGCCCCAAAACTGGCTGCTGTCAAAGTTTCCTGAAAATGCCACACTCCAGATCAAGAAAAATTGGATGGGAAGTCAAAAAAACAACTGTAGCTTATAGATGTAGATTGGTCCCTAAACAGATACAAATGCACAGATGGAGAGTGCACACCATAATGAGATACAGCTGCATAGGCACAAAAACACCTTAATCAATGGTCACACAAATCCAAAACTGGAAAAATAAATGATACTTTTTGTAGGTTGGGGGGTGCTGCAGTAGCAGTCCATTAGCTAGATAGAAAGAAGCTGTAAAAAACACCGCAGATGGATAACTGATTCAGAGTGCTACGATTACTGTGTGGCACTGGCACAATAAAATGTGCCTGACTTGATGGTACACACACACACACACACTCACACACTGCAGGTAATGTGCAGAAAATTTAACAGTTCCATACACTATATAACCAAATCTTTTAAACTGACTGAAAATATGCACTGTACCACAACAGAAAAAGATTATCAAAAATTTATACAAATATTACTGTGTGTACATGAACACACAAATACTACCACACTACTACTGCCCAACAGTTAGACAGACTGCCTTTCTCACTGTGAATCTTCCTCCACCACAGATACCCCCTTCACCTGAAGCACACTTCAACACTGTCTGTCACTACACAGACCGAATGTTCTAAATTAACATTCAAAATGCACAGAAAAACAATCAACACTCGATGATATAACCACAGGAGGGTTTCCTACAATCTGTGTACTAAATTTTAACCAAAATAATTGGATCAAAAGTGATTTTTTTAAAGCTTTTTCAAAAGTTTGATTCTCAGAGCTCTGAGAGCAAACTGTCTCCAGCATTCCACTACACACACTACGTAGAACTGAGGCTGTGCAAGACAATTTAGAGCACATGCAACCTGCCATCCCATGAATCACAGTAAAATTCACCTCAAAGAGCAATAAAAAGGCAAAATAAAGCGAAATCCATTCAAATTAAAATTTAGGAGGCAGTATAGCACAGTGGTTTATGGCTCTGAGCTGCAAATCTGTTTACCTGGGTTTGAATCCCACAGCCCCCACTTGCATATTGTGTGACCCAGAGCAAGTCACTTAACTTCCCTGTGCTCCCAGGTCACACCTGTAAACAAGCTTTCAGCTTAGTGTGCTACTCCTAGTTAAACAACTGCAAAAAAAAAAAAATTCAGTGGCACTTCATGTTAAAATTAAGGGGAAGGCAGTAAAACAAAGCAAAGCAATGTGAAGTCCATTGCAGTCAATGCACTCTGCATTAAAATTAGAATGCGCAGTAAATGCTTCGTATTACGGAGCACTATGCTAATTCGGTACTAATACGCATAGTGCTCCACATAGTGAAGTTTGGGAACTTCGCCCACCTCTAATAAGAAGGTGCAGTATATGTCTGACAACACAAGGGTTGTACACATGATAAATGGACAACTAGTTACAAAGTCCCATTAGGGAACTTGATGCATATATTTGTACTCAAGTGTTTGTTGGTGAATATCCACTTCAAAGTCAGACATGTGCCTGGAATTCAGAATGATATTACTGATGCTTTATCTCATTTACAATGGCAACAGTTCAGGAAATTGGCACCAACAGCAGAGGTGGAGGCACAGCCGGTACCGGCCATTCTGGGGGACACCTGGGAATGAATAAGTAAATCCATAGCACCCAGGACATGGAAAGCCTAACAGAAGGTGGTGGAACATTTCCTTGAGGTCAAGTCTGAGATGGGATTGCCAAACAGCTAACCAGTCCTGGTTGACCACCTGTGTAAGTACATCATGGAGGCCATGCAGAAGCTTCCACTCAGGGATGGTGAGTTAATACCTAGTTGGGCTATGCTGGTTCTCCAGGGTGTAGGAGTTTGAGGATCTTGGCAAAACCTTTACAGTGTGCAAACTACTGGAAGGTTGGAGCTGGGCAACTCCAAAGTCAATGGGCCACAGTAGGCCACTTAGTCTTGCTACACTTGAGCAGGTATTGAAGGCCTTGGAAAAAGTCTTCCACTCCTCTTTTGAAGTGCAGTTGTTTAGGATGGCCTTTCTTTATGGCCTCTTACAGTGCATGTTGAGTTTCAGAACTGGTGCAGCCAAGTAAGAACAGTGGTCGACCTGTTCACATTGACCAGGATGTGGTCATTACAGCTGTCAGCAATATGGGTGAGGCTGTCAAGGAGCAAAATTGTTCAGGAGGGAGTTGGGAGGTGGTATGCCATTCAGACCTCCCTCAGAGGGGCTGGGATGTGGCCACACTGATATCAGACAATGTGGCGCATCTTCCCACTGAGGAAGCAGCCTTCTAGCACCATGCCATTGGGTCTCCAGTGAAGGCCTACCAGTTCCAACATGTACTGAAAAACATGGTGCAAGAAGCAAGCCTGGAGCCAGCAATGTTTAATAGCTATTCCTTTTGGATAGGGCCAGCATCATCTGCCAGTATCAGGGGGTGTTCAGATAAGGAGATACAGGCACGCTGAAGGTAGAAATCCCAGACATTGTTGTGGTATGTGAAGCCACACTTGTAACGTGCTTCTCTTTTCCTTTTCTTTCAGGTGCCCCCTATGAATTCAAGCCAGTGTGGATGTGCAGTCACTCCTTCATCCACTGGACAGGATGCTTAGTGGGGGGGTGGGACTGTTAATTCCACACAACAAGGTGCAACTACGATGGTTGAGACAATGGGGGATATGATGGGACAGCCTCCACCCCCCCAGCCTGTTGGCAGGAGCATGCTGGGGGAAGGCTCCAGACACGTTGGTGGTCCATCTGGTTGGCAGTGACCTGGGTGAGTAGAAATCAGTTGATCTTTTGCTGAGTATGAAGGAGAACATGTGGTCCATACATGCTCGTTGGCCGGGAATCAAGTTGTTTTGGTCCCAAATTATCCAAAGGTGTCAATGGAGATACGAAAAGGACTGCCAGGCCATGGTCAGAGTGCATATTCACATTAACAGGGAGATGCGAGCCTTTAAGGATTCCATAGGGGGCATTGTAATTTGGCACAATTTATTACCATGATACCAGGGATATATATGAGAGATGCTGTTCATTTAATAGAGGCTGGGGCATATTTTGGACTTTATACAACAAGGTTTGTTTAAGCATTTATTGGAGTGAGTGATATGTGGGGTCAGAAGAGATTCTCATGTGGCGGCAAGAACTCTCACAAGATGATCTTACAAGGGGAAAAATTGATAACAGTCAAATTCTGCCAAAAAGCTACATTCCTTGGTTGACAAGAGGTGGGGGAAACATGACTCAGTGCAGGGGACCATGGCCAGCCTCATTGGCTTGCCTACAGATATGGTGCCAACAGATGGGGTAGGCGTTTTAAAACCGGCCAGTTGACCACCCCACTCACCAATGGTTTGAGGTTCAATGCCTGGGAGGTATATCCTCTCCTTGATCCATGTGGCCCTTCTGCAAAGGGGAGCAGAGTCCTTCAGGTCCATTTGATGAGATTCCAGAGCTGTGTACAAACTCCAACTCTACAAAATTATTCAATAAAGAAATGGTTGTGACCACTTCTTCCAGTTGAGGGTGTAGTGTGTGTCTGTTAAGGAAGGGGTGTGTAGGGGGTCTATCAGACAATACCACCTAGTAGTCTAGCAGCATGACTAGAAGACATTATAATTGATTTAAAAGTACACCTCAACATGAAAATAATTAAACTTTCAAATATTGGGCCCTATGCATGAACGGGAAGTAGGGTACATGCGATAGGTGCCTACCCCTCCTGCACAGCTCTGCACCCATGGACAGGTGTGCTTCCTGTCCATGGCTCCACCCCACCAGCATGTAGCCATGCATTCCTGGACTGGGGCTGCATGAGAGTAGAATGCGGGACCCAAGCAGGCATCCAATTAGATGCCTGTTCTGGGTCACAGAGTTGATCCCTAGTGAAGCAGGATTGGGGCAGTGTGGGAAAGCATGGGTCCAGCATCAGAGACAGGAAAAGTGCTCACCAAACATCCACACCCAGCACTCCCCAGTTGCTCCGTGGGCTGGGGCATCATGGAGGGGGACCCCAACTGGTGCATACATCTGTTACATCCATGTAGTGCACCAGTTGGCAGTGTGGATGGCATACGATCAAATACCCAAATGACAGGTAACATGTACAGTGGAATGATCAGGGTGTGGAGCAATGCAGTCATCTCATACCTATGCCACCCACATTCATCTAATGTTATACTACTATCGGCCAGCAGCATGTTTGGTTCTGATACACAGAGGTGGGGCTTCTTGTGTCACTTTGCAATGGCTTACAGACCTGGACCATTATAGTGTTACAACTGTCACAACCCAGTGTGGCACACATACCACATGAATGGGTCTGAAAAAGGTGCTGTCTAGTAGACCATACCGTGTGGATGAATATTACTACATTGGCATACACTGTCTGTTGGCATGTCTGCAGTGCAAGCCATCATCCATTCACAGATGTCAAAGACTTTGGACTTGGGACAGCTACTCTGGCAGTGTCATTCTGTCTTGTACAGTAGATGCCCTGTAGGTACTATGGCAATCCCACTGTTTGTATATCTGTACAGTACCTGTGGGTGGCGTTCAACAGCACAACATGGTGGGATACTCAGATATCATACAGTATCTCATTTTCAGTGGGCTTCTACTTTGACACATTTTGTACTGTATGTACCCAGGATAGCACAGCTTAGTGAGATCCTGCTTGTCCCAAGTTTTACATAGTATTTAACCAGGATAGCACAGCCGGGATGCAATATCTCATTTTCATTGGGGTCTGGCTTGTACCCATTTTTATAATGCATTTACCCAGGATAACCCAGCTGAAAGGCAAGTAACATTTTCAGTGGGGTCCATCTTTTACAATGTATTTTCCCCAGGACAGAGCAACATAGATGTACAGTTCAGTTGTGGCCATGATGTAATGGCGTCACGTTCTTTTACATTTT
Organism: Neoceratodus forsteri; assembly: GCA_016271365.2. NCBI lineage: Eukaryota > Metazoa > Chordata > Ceratodontiformes > Ceratodontidae > Neoceratodus > Neoceratodus forsteri. The sequence continues at coordinate 621,925,577 of JADMNL010000023.1, read as the reverse complement.
TACTATGTTTTTACCTAGGCTAGACCAGATGAGATGCAATATCTAATTTTCAGTGGCATCTTGCTTTTACACAGTTTTAGACTGTATTTAATCATGACAGGCCAGCTGAGAGGCACAAATGGATATTCAATGGGCTTCCGCATTTGACCCCAAATTTCCAACATAGTCTTTTTATGACCTGACGTTATGATCAAGATAGGTAGAATTTTGTCCTGTCTGAATGGTGATTTTGCAGTGTGACTGCAAAAACATGTTTCATAGGGGATTTAAAGAATGAGACCTATCATGTTCATGAGGTGGGGTAACGTCCTCAGCCCGGTGGCACTGAGGGTTGAGGCGCTGGATGCCACACCTTGCATCATGCCAGTGACCCAGGTTCCAGAACAAGCCTGAGCTGTTAGGGGTTGGTAGGGGGGAGTGAGGATTGAGAACCCAGAGGACAGCTTTCCTCTCTCAGGGAGGGATCCAGGGGTAGCCCAGCACTGCAGTGGCCTCGGACGGAATCCGAAGGCACTGCCATGCTACAGGGCACAGAAAGGGATGGGCTGAGCTGCGGTGGATGTTGATAGTATTGCATTGCATGTCCAGGCTCAGAGGGGAGGGTGAGAGAGGACAGAAACAAAACAGAAAAAACCCTCCTCCCAGTGATAGGTGAAGGCACCTCCTACCCTCTAATGTCCACACTCCCAATGTTGGGTTTGCCTCTATGCTGTGTCCCCCCTTCCCCGGTCCAGAGCACAACACTATAGAAAGAGCACCCTGGGCAGATAGGGTGGCCCTTCCTCGGAGGGTTCAGACTCAGGGGATTTGCTGGACCAGGGGTGCAGAGAAGGCATAAGCCACGACAGGAGGCAGAGACCGGGGGGTCTAGGAGGACACCGGAGAGAGTTCGCTTGGGTCAGGAGGAGATAAAAATAATAAAAAAACAAAATGAGGCAGGGTAACTATAGGAGACACATTCTGCAAAAATACAGTTATGTATAAATGTTGCAAAATTTATTGTTTCTTCGTAACTTAATTGTTTATTCACATTGCGAGCCTAAATTTTTAACCTAGTCTTTTTATGACTCCCTGGTTATTATCAGAACAGGTGTATTTTTTCAAATCCTGTCTGAAAGGTGGTTTCACAGAGGGACTGTGAAAACATGTTTCAAAGGGAATTTGAAAAATGACACTTGTCATGTCCATCATAGAAACATAGAAACATAGAATATGACGGCAGATAAGGATCGCTCGGCCCACTTAGTCTGCCCATTTTCCCTGCCTGTTTCATATACCGCAGATCCCACATGATCTGTGGCTTACCATCACTTTCCTATCACTAGAGTTCCTTTATCTCTGTCCCATGCCTTTTTGAATTTCCCTACTGTTTTTGCCCCTACAACCTTTGCCAGGGGGCTGTTCCATGGATCCACCACTCTTTCCATGAAAAATCACTTTCTCATGTTACACCTAAGTCTACCTCCTCTCTATTTTCATATTATGGCCCATTGTTCTTGAACATCTTTTTTTTTAAAGATGCTACCCTCTTGTACCTTATTTATTCCCTTGAGGTATTTGAAAGTCTCTATCATATCCCCCTTCCCTCTCTCTTTTCCTGCAGGGAATATATATACAGAACCCCAAGTCTCCCTGCATATAACTTTTGGTACAGCCCCTGCACTGTATTTATCACCCTTCTCTGAACTGCTTACACTCTGTCTATGTCCTTCCTGAGATATGACCTCCAGAACTGGACACAGTACTCTAGAGGAGGTCTCACCAATGTTCTATACAGTGGCATCACCACCTCCTTCCTTGTCATGGAGATACCACTCCCTGTGCACCCCAACATTCCACTGGCTCTCCTCACAGCCTTCTCACATTGTTTAGTAACCTTTAGCTCATCAGATATGATTACTCCCAGGACCCTTTACTGTTTGGTGGCTATCAGTACCTCCCTCCATCATGTACTCCTCCCTTACATTTCTGTGCCCCAATTGCATGATCTTACACTTTTTTGCATTGAATCTTAGCTGCCACGCCTTTGAGCATTCCTCAAGCTTGCTTAGATCGCTTGTCATTTTCTTTACCCCTCCTGGAGTGTCAACCCTGTTGCATATCTTCATGTCATCTGCAAAAGAGAGGTAACAAAGGAGCTATGTGTTCATTCTGTGCCAAAATCTGGAAAAATCAAAATGTTATGAGTAAGCATTGAATAAAATCAATGTTTCCTCAAAACTTTGTTGCTTTTTGCATTTTAACCCCAAATGTTCAACAGTGTCTTTTCATGACCCCACTTTATGTTCACAGTAGGTGGATTGTTTTAAAATCCTGTTCAAAAGATGACTTTGTAGAGCACTTGTGAACACATGCTTTGGATGGGATTTGAAAAATGACACCAGTCATGTTCATGAGGTGGGGTAGCAAGTGAGCTATGTTGAAAATTGTGGGCCAAAATCTGCATACATCACAATGTTATGACTAAACATTTAAATAATTAAATATTTCTTCATAATTTCATTGTTTTGATAGATTTTGACACCACATTTTCAGAGCAGTCTTTTTATGACCCCCTCCTTCTGAACTTGATAGGTGTCAGTTATAAAATACTGGCCAAAATGGCATTTCACGCCACAAGTGTAAAAATGCCTTTTGGCCAAGATCTGAAAAATGACACCTGTTTTGTTTATGAGATGTTGTGAAAAAATTGCTGTGTTGAAAATTTGGGGTCACAATGTTGAAAACCACCATAGCTCCGAGCAGGCACTGAAGAATGTCAACCTACCTTTATAACTTTGTTGACATTTAATATTTTGACCCCAGTTTTTCAACATAATTTTCTTATGACCCCACCTCATGAACTGGATAGGTGAAAATGTTAAATCCCACCTGAAAGGTGATTTTGTGGAGTGATTGTAAAATCACCTTTTGGGCTAGAGTTGACACATTTCTCCTACCTTGTTCATGAGATAGAATCCCAAAAATGCCATACTGAAATGTTGGGTGAAAAATATTAAAACATGATCAAGTTATAAGTACAAATTCAAAAGCATTGAAACACAGTGACCTCAGCTTACCTGATTTCTTCAGTTCCCAGTCAGCCATTGAAGAGTGAAGATGTGTCTCCAGAGAAGATTACAGTGTTGGACTGCTCAGAAAGGAGTTGGAGGAGTGTGGTGGTGGGCGATGAGTGGGGGGGAGGGGAGGATAATGGTGGTGGGGGCAACAACAATAACATCAATGGACCATTCTGTTTTACAGGGTGTAAAACATTTAAAAAAAAACAAATTGAGGAATATGTTTCATTATTTCAGGTACCAACACAGGATTGGGCACCCCAGTATTGGATTCATATTTAGGTGACATGGGAAGCAGTGGGGAGGTAGGAAGGTACTTGGCAGAAGGTAAGAGTGTCAACGATCAAAAAGACACTTGCAACTGCTTGCCTTACCACAACGTTTGAGTCAAACACATACATTGCATATATTATTAATTAATTAATTTGATGACCGGGTAGGCCCACTGGGTCCCGGAGGTCCCTTTTTCAGGGGCGACCTGGGAGTTACAGGACTAGTAGGATACACAATTAACACAGATATAGCTTATGGCATGCGACATGTTAACATATATCTATATATAGCAATGATATATTACATAGCAGGTTACATTGATTAATGAAGTGAAACAGTATAGGAGAGCCAGAGCCATACCTGGTCACAATTACCTGAGTAGAATATTTTGGGAGGAGAACCAATAGAGAAGGGTTAGGGCTGTCAGCTCAGGTGGTATTAGAACAAGTAATGCCATTAACAAACAATAAAAAGACAAATACCTATGCTGTTTCAAGTGGCTGCCATGAAAAAACAGACTTTATGTACTGTATCATGAATCACTGAGTCATTTTTTTCAAGTATTCCAGTAAAACATAGAGATCTGTAACCAGATATGTGGAAGCTCCCCGACATGCTATTAAGTTTACATGCAGAAAAGTCAGATATTAAGTTGATGGGCTAGGACTGAACAATGGTGAAAACATTCAGGATGAAATTCAGAGCCAGGTTTCCATATGGAGAATGAACACTAAGGAGAACCAATGGTTATGAGTCATGTGACAGTGAGGCAGCTCCAGCGACCCCAAACCACAGAGCTGCTGATGGCTCATCACCTGGACCATGACAGCAAATCCAAGCAGTTTCTCAAATTAAAGGATTTTAGGGAGAATAGCATTTGATGTATGTGGCACAAAGTACAGCTGACATCTGAAGATGTGTTGAAGAATATCATGCAGGCTGATAATGATGCCAATCAGTTGATTGCTGGGTGGCATCATGCAGATCAAGAAAAGAGCCGCCCTGTGAAAAGAACATAAGAACATAAAAATAGCTTGCAGACGGGGACCGCTTGGTCCATCTAGTCTGCCCCAAAATTTTTAACCCCTCCCTGTTTTATTATCCCTTCAAGTGCCCGCATTGCCTGCACCATGCTAGTTTGTATTCCCATACTGTCTTCAATGCTGCCAGCTCTGAGGGAAGGCTGTTCCATGGTTCTGTCACCCTCTCTGTGAAAAAATATTTCCTTATATTGGTTCTAAATCTGCCTCCCACTAGGCACAGATTGTGCCCCCTTGTACGTGTTGTTTTGTTTTCTTGGAATAGGTTTCCTGCCTGGGCTGTGGTGATTCCCTGTCTGCATTTGAATGTTTCTTTCATGTCCCCCCTATTTCTTCTTTGCTCTAGAGAGTACAAGTTTAATTCACTGAGTCTTGTTTCATACCGTTCTTGATGCAGACCCTGCACCATGTTAGTCACCATTCTCTGAACTCTTTCTAAGTGGTCAATGTCTTTTTTTTAGGTGAGGCCTTCAGAACTGCACATATTATTCCAGGTGCGGCCTGACCAAGGACCTGTACAGTGGAATGATTACCTCACGATTCCTGCTTATAATCCCTCTACCTATGCAGCTGAGGATGCCACTGGCCTCCTGTGCTGCTTTTTCACATTGTTTCTCCACTTTTAGGTCATCAGTAACAATTGAGGTCTTGTTCCATCTTTGATTCTTCTAATTGATGCCCATTCAGTGTGAACTTCTTTCTTGGGTTACGTTTATCCCTGTGTATCACCTTATACTTCTTGGCTTTAAATTTTAACTGCCATATTCTTGACCACTCTTCTAATTTCTTGAGATCAACTTCCATCCTTGAGGCACCTTCATCTGTGTCTACCCTGTTGCAGAGTTTTGTATCATCTGTGAACAGGCAGACCTTCCCCTCAAGTCCATTAGCAATGTTGCTGCTAAATATGTTGAAGAAGATTGGGTCACGTACTGACCCATGTGGAACAAAATTGGTTACTCTGCCCACCTCTGATAATATCCCATTAACCAGGACTCTCTGTGACCTATCCTGAAGCCAGTTCTTAATCTAGCAGACTGTTTTATGGTCTATGCCTGTGTGCTCTAGTTTGTTGGCTAATCTCCTGTGGGGAAGAGTGTCAAAAGCTTTGCTAAAATTGAAGTAAATCTCGTCCACTGTGCCACTTTGGTCATCTGTTCTGGTTACCCAATTGAAGAAGTCCACCATATTCGTTAGACATGAGTGCCCAGCTGTGAACCCATGCTGCTTTAGGTCTCATCTTCTGTTTTCCCTTAGATAGTCTACTATCCTCTCCTTAAGCAATGCTTCCATAATTTTACCCACCACTGAGGTTAGGCTGACAGAGCGGTAGTTCCCTGGTTCTTCCCTGCTTCCACTCTTGTACAAGGGTACCACTGTTGTCCTTTTCCAGTGGTCTGGTAGTATACTGCTTTCTAGCAACTTATTGAACAGTTCAGCCAGTGGTGCTGCAATCTCTTTCCTTAGTTCTTTCAGGACCTTCAGGTGGATACCATCTGGACCCATTGACTTATCCACTTTTAACTTTCCTAGCTCCTCTAGGACATTTCTTTTGTGAAGGGGCTTGTGTTGGACCCATTATCAGTTTGCCCAGTGCCACTTAACATAGCTCCTTTGCTGCTGTCTTCTATAGTGAAGAGTGAGCAGAAGAAGGCATTCTGTACCTCTGCCTTATCTTTATCCCTCTCCACCAGCTGACCCTCCTGTGATGCTAGATGGACTATTCTCCCCCTCGTATTCTTCCTCTTCTCTCTTATGTATCGATAGAAAGTCTTATCACCCTTCTTTACCTCCTGGTGCAGCCCCTGCACTGTTTTTGTCACCCTTCTCTGAACTGCTTACACTCTGTCTATGTCCTTACTGAGATGTGGCCTCCAGAACTGGACACAGTACTCTAGAGGAGGTCTCACCAATGTTCTATACAGTGGCATCACTACCTCCTTCCTTCTCATGAAGATACTGCTCCCTGTGCTGTTCTCTCCTCTGTCTATATTTTGGCAATCCTAATTGCCTTCTCTATCTCTTTGAGTTTATTTCTGTATTCCTCCTTGCCACTGTCCTTCTTTGTGTCCTTGTATTGCATTAATGCTCTTTTCTTTTCCTTAATCTTAGCTGCTACCTCCCTAGTAAACCAGAGTGGGTTCCTACTCTTCTTGGATTTGCTGATCTGTTCGTGCAATCTTCTGTTACTGTAGTTAGAACATGTTTCAAGGTTTTCCAGCATTCTTCTACATCTCCATTGGTACTGTTTGTAGTAAGGATTTGATCTGGGATTTCATTTCAGGCAAGTTTGATTTCCTGAAGTCTATTACCTTGATTTTTGTTTAGCATCTGGCTTCTGTTCTGCTAACTGTAAGCCATAATGATCTGTGGTCGCTGGATCCTAAGTGGCTTCCTATGTGAACACCTGAGATCCTGGAACAGTTGGAGAGTACCAGGTCTAGGATTGATGTCTCCCTGGTGGGTGAGTCCACTAGCTGAGTTAATCCTGCCTCTCACAGTGCAAGAAGGAATTCCTTGCTCCTCTGTGAGGATGCCATGTATAAGGACCAATCCATATCACACAGATTGTAGTCCCCAACTAGAAGTAGCTCACCCTTGTTGGCCATTGTCAGGATGGCTTTCAGGAGCTCCTTGTCAGTGTCAATGTCTTGGAATGGCAGTTTGTAGACAATCCCTACCTGGATAGGCATTTTTTCTGCAGCTGCTAGGGTAATCAATAGGGCCTCAGCCTTACAGTGTATGTCTTGGAGTTCTGTTGCACTGGTACCCTCCCTTATGTATATAGCCACCCCCTCCCTTTTTCCCTTCCCTATCCTTCCAAAAAAGTGTGTTGCCAAGTATCATAACATCCTATGTGTAATTTGTGGTGAACCATGTTTCCGTAATCGCTACACAATCCAATTGTGATTCCGCTATCATGGCTGTGAGTTCAGGGATCTTGTTTGCGAGGCTTCGAGCATTGCCACACTTTGCCCTACAAGCCTGATTGCTCTGGCCTGCTGTACAGTTACCCTGTGTTTCTTTTGTAGTATCCATGTGTTTGTGGTGTCTTTTGAGTATTGTGACATTTTTTCAGTGGACCGGCAGCTCTTTTCTTTGAAGCTTACAAAGATTCAGCCAAGCAACCACTGAACAGTGTTATCATCAGCATGGCTGATGATTGGCCTGACACTGTCAAGCCCACTTCAGAGTACCCTGCTTTGGACCAACAGTGGCACACCTCTCAAATACACCATCATAGCAATATGTTCACTTTGCGTAAACCCAAGTGAGAACATAAAAAGAAACAACTACATAACTGCAATAAAACACCTGAGAGTGTGCGTTGTGTTACAATGACACTTCTTGGGTGCTTTGAAGGCACTCAGCTTCACCTTGTGGCTGACATTTCACATGGTGCGAACCATTATCTTAGAACAATACACACTCTGTCATATCCTATTTTAATTACCTGAATAATAATAAAAAAATGGCATCTACACATTAACCACTTTCAGTGTTGTCATGTTCTTAGTAAATTTTTGTAAATGTTTTTGTTACACTTACAACCTGATATAGCCTTGTAAATAAGTGGCTTAATTTTCAAAGAGCACTTAGATTGACAAAAGCTGTCACCAAAGGCAGGTTTGGTCAATGCCTAGTGCACCAGGGATCCTAAGCCTGATTATCTATTGGGCAGTGTCCCTGTGGCAAAGTCCCATGGCTTGCAGCAGCCCTGGCAGTGTACCAAACAAATGGTGCAGCCTGAGGGTCTGCCACAAGTTGTGGGTGGCTGTGCACTGCTCTAGCTAGTCCCTGGTGGCTAGCGTCCCCCCCCATCTCTGATGTCTCCCAAAATGTAATAAAACACCTTGTGGTGGTATAGTGGCCCCCCTTCCCTATCCATGATGTCCCCAAAATGAATATAATAAAATATCCCATGATGGTATAGTAGTTCCCCTCCCCAATCCCTGACATCCCTGAAATTACTGTTTACAAAACAACCCTGATGGTCTAGTGGACCCCCCCACCCAACAGTACCCTGCAGCCCCAGTCTCCCATCCCATAACTGAGACAGCGACTGGCACAGCCCACTGCTCACCACCATGGCCAGCTGCTGACTGAGCTCTGAATTAGCATGTATTGTATACAGTACATGCTCAGTGATTTACAGATCACTGAGCGCATACTGTATACAGTATGCACTCATTTAGAGCTCAGTCAGTGGCTGGCCATGGTGGTGAGTGGTGGGATATGCCTGTCACTGGCTCGATTATGGGATGGGGAGGAACAGGGTGATATGGCACTGTTTAATGGAGGATCCACTAGACCACCAGGGTTTTTTGTATACAGTAATTTTGGGGACCTCAGGGATTGGGACCACTAGACCACCATGGGGTGTTTTATTACATTCATTTTGGGGACATTGGGGATCAGGGAGGGGGACCACTATACCGCCTCTGGATGTTTCCTTACATTCATTTTGGGGATATTATTGGGACTGGGGGGGCACTATACTACCATCACGTGTTTTATTGCATTCATCTCTCTGTTCTACATGGGTTTGAGAAGGGTTTGATGACCGGGGTGGTGTTCATGGACCTAACCAAGGCTTTTGATTTGATTGATCATGATTTGGCATGCACAAAATTGAAAGATCTGGGTTTTTCTGATGTCACTGTTTCTTGGTTCTATGATTATCTGCGTAACAGGTGTCAATTTGTTCAAGTAGGTTCCTTGGTTTCTGATGTTTTGCCAATCAGTTGTGGTGTGCCTCAGGGGTCCATTTTGGGACCCCTGTTATTTTCTATTTTTATTAATCAGCTTCCTGGAGTTTGTAAGTTTAGTGAATCACTGCTTTATGCAGATGATCTTGTAATCTGTGCTCAGTCAAATTCTGTGTCTAAAATTTCTTGTTCTCTAGAACAGGATTTTGGTGCCATCTGTTCTTGGCTTACTTTAAATGCTATAGTTTTGAACTCAGCTAAAACAAAAGTTATGTTATTTGGCACGCAATTTATGTTGGTGGACACCCCGGAACTGAGGATATCTGATTTTCAGGGTGGTCTGCTTGAACAAGTGTCTCAGTTTAAGTATTTGGGCACACTATTGGATCACGGTTTGACTTTTTCACCTCAGATTCAGTCAATGGTTAAGAAAGTAAATCAAAGACTAGGGGTGTTATACAAATTCAAGTCGTTCTTCTTACAAGCAACTAGATTGGCAATTGCCATTGGTTGTCTTCTTCCATATTTTGATTACAGTTCTTGTTTATATTATAACATAGATACAAAAGAAGTGCAAGCATTAACTGTGGCCTATAATAATATTTGTAGATTTATTTTAGGAGCCCCCAATAGGACACATCAGTGTAATCTTTTTTCTCAGTTGGGGTGGTTTTCCCCTAGTTGCAGAAATAATATTTTGTTGGCTGTCTGATGTATAAATGTTTTTACTTTGGGTCCCTTTTTCCTCTTTCTGATCTTGTTGTAATGATAAAATTTCTTTCCAGCCTGAGGTCAGCTGATGGCCCCTTATATTTTGTCCCCAGGTCTCGGCTTAGATTAAGCTCTACAGCTTTTTCGATAGCAGCTCCCTTGTATTGGAATTCACTCCCACTTGATGTTAGGATTGCTCCCTCTGTTTTAACTTTTAAACAAAGGTTAAAAAGTTGTTTATTACATAAATCTGTTTGTAACTGCAATTTGTAATTCATATTTTTTGGTTTTGTATTGCTGTTGATTGTATTTGTGTATTTTTGTATGTTTTTTTGTCTGGGTCGGGCCTGAAAAGGGACCTTTGGTCCAATGCCTTTACCCTGTTACCAAAGAATAACTGAAATCTCGGGGATATTGGGGACCAAGGAGGGAGGGAGGGAGGCCACTGTACCACCTTGGGGTGTTTTATTAGCTCTATTTCACGGACATTCGGATATAGGAGGGAGGACCTTGGCACATTGCTGCAAACAGGGCAACTCTCCCAGAGGAGAATATTCTAAATACCTGTAGACTATCCCTGGCTGGTCTAAGGGTGCTTAGAATTGCTCCCTCTGGGAGAGTTCTGAGAATCCTGGTTTAGGGTATATAGCAGCCTAAGTCTGCCACATGGCCCCTAGCACCATGTCGTAGCCCATTTTTTGGCACATGGGCTGCACAATCCCCATTTGGGGCTCAAAGTCTGAGGCTGATGCATACTGGCATTGAAAATCACTCCCGACACTATTTTTGTCACAAGGGTCACTTTGCGTCATTCTTTGTGGTGCAAGCCCATTGCACCATGCTGAGAGCTTCGAGAACTGAGACCAAGGTGTTTACTTTAATGATTATATAACACTAAATAGCAAAAAAGCAAAATAATTGCATTCTATATATATTGAATACAATATGGTCCTCACATTTTGCAAAATTAATCAACTACTGATAATATTAAAGCAGGAATGAGGAATCTGATATGGGTTTACACTGGTGACAGGGTAACAAAGATAGATGTGTCAACACAAAAGCAAGATACTGAAAAGTTTAAACTAGTCTGCAATTTAAAATATCATGACTGAAGCAATAAGTAAAGTGAAATGATTTATTTTTAATCTATGCAGAAAACAGCACCTGTCAAATATCTTAGCTGTCAAATATCTTAGATATCACATAAGATGCATACTAGAAATTATTGATACATTAGGTGTTCACTGTTTAAGTGCAATATATGGATAATGAACACAGGGCATTCATATATACTATTTTGCAGGGGGGTATTGCTTTCAAAGTTGACTTCGAGCATGCACATCAGCATGCGGAGACTCACAGTTCCAATTCTCAAAGCAATAGTTTTAAGTGTCCTCACGCTCATTTTTCAATACAAAACATATTGCCATGTTTAGAACAAAGCCTACTTACAGGCCATACTGTATGTTTATCTCACGTACAATATGCATAACTCATGCATGCTTGAGTTTATGTCTGTTCAGGGCCACCTTGCTCAGACATGCTTTCTTTTGTCCTCAGGAATGTGCAGAGGCATCAGGCAGGTGAAACTTCAGATGAGCTACAGTGTAAGCAGCTCAGACTGAGTAAAAATCACATTTTGACTGTAACACAGCAATACTGTAAACAATGAATAAGACAAACTGGATAGCCTAGATAGATTTTGCAAGCACATAGTCTTTGACAGGCACACTGGTCCCATAGGACCAAACAATAAATACTAAAAGCTGACAGTGCATGTGATGGAGTGTATCGCTGTCATACTCCTTTCATCTGTAAACAACTTCGCAAACCTTCATTGCAGGTTTTGACAGGGCTGGTGTGGAGATTGGTACCAAACCCCTCTTCCTTTGAAGATAGCCCTTTAACACCTCACTGCACTGTGTGCTCTACAGTACTTTTTATTCGCTATCCCCCAATGATAGGGTAAACAAGAAACTGAGGCCAATGAAGGGGAGGGTGAACATGGTGGAAAAGTAGGTTTCATGTTCTGGAATATGGAGACAGAGACTAAACTGCAAGAACTTTCTTTGTAAAACTGAATGCACACTCTTTTTTTGAATGTTATCAAAATTAAAGAAGTTTTCATTTAATTTAAACTGGTCTCTGGGGTGCTGTCTTTGTGGGCATTCCCCAAGAAGCTGCACAGTTCACTACCCTGTCACAGTGCCCCAGTGTTAAAAGCAGAGCAGCAGAACCAAAAGCATGAGACATGTTTCAAGGACTGGGGTTAGAAGTCACACAAGAAAACCTTGCAGCTTGCATTTTCCAGTTTTGTGATTGGACAAGGACTTTAAAGACAAAGGAGGAGCAAGAGGAGGCGTGAGCAGAATTAGGGAAGAAAGCTGGTATTCTTGTATTGTGATAGGTGGAGGAAGGGCACTCCTCCACAAGTCCTCTTACAGTTCAGATTGTTACCGAACTTTTTGTATGTTTTGCAAGCAAAAAAAAATGTAAACTATGAGAATACCAGTTGCATTTGTACAATCATGAGCTCAGTGGTAGGTATATGATGGTGCACAAGATAGTCAAAAAGCAGAATGATCTACTTTAGTGGCCATGTAACTGATACAGACATTATTTTTAAATTAACAGACTGCATCCTTTGAGAGATATGCAATGGCAATATTAGTTAAATGGTGTTTAGGAGATTATTCATGCTTACATACAGGACATGAAAATTATGAGAAGTAATGTAGATGAGTGTATGACAAATATGTTCAACAGCAAACATGGCAAGAACAAAGGGTGCTATGCACAATACCAGCACGCCGCTTAAACTGGGCACATTGGCATCAATACAAGTGAATGATATGGAGCGGTGTCCCATGGATCCCATGTGGCATTCATAAATGGGGCACAAGACAGGTATGTGGCACCTCCCCCGGCCACACAGACTGCAACACACTGGTGGCATTCCAGGGGCATGCTGGTACTATGCAGCATGCACAAAAGAGTATAATGCTGGGTGCAGGGGGTCCAGGTTACAGCAGCTGGGACCCTGCCATAACCATGTGCTCACCCCTATGGATGTCAACCACCAGTCGCAGCAGGACCGGTATTCAACCCTCCATGCTGCTGCAGCCTATGAAGTAATTGGTGATGGAGGCGCTGGTCATTAGGGCAGGTGCCCATCCACCCTGCCATGTTGGCATTGCTGTGGATCCACAGTGGGCCCATTCACTATTGCCCCATGGGTATGAGGGATCCACTTCATGACCTGGGTCTGGCATCCAATTGGATTCCCACCCGGATCCACAACTCCACCCTTGGCCACCCTGCAGAGACCTGAACACTGGTGGTGGTGCTGTGGACAGGTGGTGGCCAGTTGTGAATACTGGCCAGTGTGCATCTGTCCACAGGTGTACAGCTGCATGGGTGGGTACACGCCTTTGTCATGTAACTGCACCCCATTTGTGCATACCGCCCATTATAAGTTTCACTGGGACTGAATCATTGAAATACTGCAAAGATTAAGGAATTGCATACTGGTGTTATGCTGCAGATTTGTTCTGAACCAGTTTATTCAAGTTCAAGACAAACTTTGTTACCAAAAACATTAGGAAAGTTAATGACAACGAGAGAAGCAGATGGGGGATTAATTGAGAGACGTGGTAGACAGAAGTAGAAACTGAAGTACTTGAACCACTTATTGATTTTTCCTTCAGTTATTGATATTCATAGTGGAAGCAATCAAGTTGCAAGCAGAGTAATGAACAAGAGCAGTTTAGTTATGGTAGGATAACAAAAGTATAATATACGCACACTGGTCCATAAACAGAAAAATAACAGTTAAATAGAGTGAATGAAGACAGTTTGAAATGGAAATGTATTAAATCTGAACAAATTAATTGGGACAACTTGAGAAATTTAGATAAAAATAAAAAGATGTGTACATAAAGACAGCAAGTGAGTGGTGGTGCTATATTGGGAAGGGTGTGGGAGAAAAGGAATGTAAATAGTAGAAACAACAGTAACAATCAACATATAGCAACAGTCAAAGAACCTTAGTATGTAAGCACTGAGGCAAGGGTTACCTCAAATGGCCTTGGCTGGGAAGCCAAGTTTCAAAGAAATACACAATCGCACATACCCCCATAATGCAAAGCATCATGGACTGTATATGCAAATCACCACAAAATGTTATGCTGGTTCAACTTTAAGCAGGAATGCATTGTGCCAAAAGGCCTCTCACACAGTCTGCAAAGGGTGCAAATGGAAGACACAGACATGTGTTTTGTCCTACCAGGACTCATCAGTGTGCCTCATTTGTATGACACCCCAATGGAATGAACCAGCTACCCTAAGTTGGTCTGTTGGGTTTGGGTTGTTGTGAGCCCAGTAAAAACCAAAAAACAAGATAAAAGACAAATAACCTTAGTGCGTAAGCACCAAGGCAAGGGTTACCCCAAATGGCATTGGCCAGGAAGACACATTTCAAAGAAATACAATATCACACATACCCTCATAATGTGTCCTCCACTGAGATGTCATACAGATAAGGCACACTGATGAGTTCTGGTAGGACGAAACACATGTCTGTGTCTTCTGTTGGCACCCTTTACAGACTATGTGAGAGGCCTTTCGGCACCGTGCATTCCTGCTTGAAGCTGAACCAGCATAACATTTGTGGTGATTTGCATATACAGCCCATGATGCTTTGCATTATGGGGGTATGTGTGCATTTTCTATTGAAAATGTAATGCCTTCCTGATCGTTTGCCTTTACTTCCCTTTGCTGCTAATATATGTTGGATTCCAGGATTTGAACTCAGTAATTTGAATTTCTACCCAGGGAATGTCATTCAATGGCTAGGTTGTCAGTATCTATGCTGTACTTTATTTAAATATATTTCTATGAGCATCAGGAAATATGTTTATATGTATTTCTCCATAGTGCCCCTATAGTTAGGGTTCAGCTGTGGTTTCTATGTTAAACCTCAGATTTTGCACTTTAATAACTTTGCAGCAATTCGCTAGATTTGCACAAACATTTGCAAGCTGTGTCTCATGTGGTAGATCTCTTGAAGTGCCACATTTTGTTCTTGGTGGATGTGTGTATTCTAAGATCCGGATAGTGCAAAAATCTTAATGATCAGGTACTTAGTAAGGGTGCATATCTTAAAGAATGAAGGTTTGGGGCCTTTAGATGCCTCTGCAATCATTTAGTTTGCTTGTATTTGTTTCTTTACTTGCTTTATTATCATTTTATTTGTATTTTGCCAACTGCTAGTGAAAAAAGAGTTCAATGGAATCCCTATAGGATGATGTCATTAAATCCTTACTGACAAGGCTGCCAGTGTAATTAAATGGGAAATTACAAATTTGTTTTCAGATTTTTATGGAGAAATAAAACTTCCTGCCACCAAAATATTATATATCTAATAGAAACAAGTGATTTTTGATAACATGTGATCTTTTTTTATACTTTAGCAGGTGGGGCTGTGGACATGGTCTACCTAGACTTTAGCAAGGCATTTGACTCCGTCCCACACAAAAGATTAATATACAAGTTAGCCAGCCTGGGAGTGGGTCCCAAGATGATAGCCTGGGTAATGAATTGGCTGGAAAATAGGACACAGAGGGTAATAGTAAATGGAGACAACTCTGAAGAAAGGGGGGTTACTAGTGGGGTACTGCAGGGTTCAGTATTAGGACCTGTCCTCTTCAATGTCTTTATAAGCGACATTGCAGAGGGACTGGAAGGAAAAGCATGTCTCTTTGCTGATGACACAAAGATCTGCAACAGAGTTGATGCACAAGGTGGGGTGAAAAGGATGAGAAGGGACTTGGCAAGGTTACAGGAATGGTCAAATGTATGGCAGCTTAGATTCAGTGCTAAGAAGTTCAAGGTACTGCACCTGGGAAACAAAAACCCAGGGGAAGAGTACACAATGTGGGGTGAGATACTAACAACAACAAGAATGGAAAGGGACCTGGGGATAGTCATATCAGATGACTTAAAGGTGGGCAAGCAATGTGAGAGGGCAGTAAGGAGGGCTGGGGGGATACTGGGATACATAGGGAGAGGCATCAACAGTTCAAAACAGGAAGTTGTTATCCCTCTGTACAGACAACTGGTGAGACCCCATCTGGAGTACTGTGTGCAGTTCTGGAGATACAATCTCCGCAAGGACATAGACAAGGCGGAAGCTGTCCAGAGGAGGGCAACTAAAATGATGCAGGGTCTGCACCGGAAGACATATGAAGAAAGACTAAAGGAGCTTAATATGTATAGCCTCGAGGAAAGGAGGGAGAGGGGGGACATGATAGAAACTTTCAAGTACCTCAAGGGAATCAACAAAGTCCAAGAGGGTAGCATCTTTCAAAAGAAGAGGTGTGCAAGAACAAGGGGGCACAATTTGAAGATGGGGGGTGGCTCAGAGGTAATGTAAGGAAGTATTTTTTCACAGAGAGGGTTGTGGATGCATGGGATGGCCTTCCAGAGGAGGTTGTAGAGTCAAAAACAGTGGTTGAATTCAAGCATGCATGGGACAGTCATAAGGCAATTCTAGGGGGTGGCCGTAGAAAGAAGTAGGCTGCTGGTTAACTAGGATCTGCAGCTTATCCATTAGATAGGGAAATGGGCAGACTGGGTTGGCCAAGCAGTCCTTATCTGCCATCAAATTCTATGTTTCTATGTTTCTATGACAGTTACTTCAAAAACATATTTTACTTGGAAAGAAGTATAAGCTAATTATTATATTCAAAAGTGTAAAATCATACAGATGGAGCACTATAGTGCAAACATAAAAGGCAAAGACAGTTGATGAAATAAGTATCAATTTCTTTTGAAAAAGACAGAAAAATGTATTTAGTTTCTCATTGAAATGCACTGGGCTCTTAAACAACTGGCAGTTTCTGAGATCACAATACCAGCACTACACTGACTTCTTTTTTTACTGGTAGTATTTAAAGAAAAGGTGAAAATCCACTTGTTTCACTGCACTAACAAATAGTTTAATGTAAATGTAGAAAGTAATTGCTAAGACATCAAAATGCAATAGGTAAAATAGTCAGCTTTCTATTTATTAGAAGTAAACACCTGCTCATTAAAAGTTCAGCATATTTTAATGAGAAACTAAATATATTTTTCTATCATTTTCAAAAGAAATTGATACTTATTTCATCAACAAAATTTGCATTTTATGTTTGCACTATATTGCTCCATCTGTATGATTTTAAATTTTTGAATGCAATGATTAGCTTCTCTTTACGTCTTTCCAAGCAAAATCTGGTTATGAAGAAAATGTCACCTGCTAAAGTTTAACAAAAGAGCATGTTATCAAATATCACTTATTTCTATTAAATATATAATATTTTGGTGGCATGAAGTGTTATTTCCCAATAAAAATCTGAAAACAGATTTGTAGTTTCCCATTGAAATACACTGGCAGCATTGACTGTAAGAATTTTATGATATCATCATACAGGGATTCCATTGGACTCTTTTTTCACTAACAGTTGGCAGAATACAAATAAAATGATAAAAAAGTGAGAACAGAAACAAATAAAAGCAAAGTCCCCAAATCTTCATTCTTTAAGATTTGCACCCTTACTAAGTACCTGCTCTTTAAAAACACCCTTGTTTGCAGTTTTTTTATCATCTCCTTGTGCCCACAGGGTTTGGAATGATTGTGTGAAATTTGTATAGTAGAAAGAGCTTGGGTCACAAAAGAGCCTTTCTCTGGTTTGATGAAAAAATATTAATCTGTGCCAAAGTTATTTAGTTTTTTAATTCCCATTATTTTCAATGAGAATTTCACACTCAAGGATAGCTTCCTGGAATGAAAAAGGAAATTGGTCTCATGGAAAAGGATTCTTTTTCATGAGGGGCCAATCATTTTTTGTGAGCCACCATCTTGTTTTCCATTTTTCCACACAATGAACTGTTATAACTCTGCACATTGATGTCTTTTACAGACACCAGAACATGTATCGTGCTCATCAGGACTTGAGGAGCTTCATGCTGTAGTTTTTAACAGCTCCAGTGCCCCCAGAACTTTTGTTTTACATTGTTCAAATCCTTTTTCGTGACTCACTAACATCCTTTATGGTGAATCCTTTCTTGTTCTCACAAAAAGGGATTTCATCTTGTGAAAAAGGATTTAATTGGGCACTGTCAATCCTCTTAGGCCGTATAGTGTCTCTAGTTTAAAAAAACACATTTTATCATTGCCAACAGTCTGTAAAGATTGCTGATGTAGCTGGTAGTTTGATTCTAATTCTTTTGTTTCTTTTAAAAAGTGAAAACAGACTGCCCACCCTACTGGTGTTACCATACAAAAACAGATTTGTTTACATTCTTGATCAACTCACACTACATATTTCCTGGACTTGTGAACATCCCCAACATAGTCTAGCCACTCACGATGCAGTGAGAGTTTAGGATGCTATTAAACTGTGAGTGACTGCACTATTCAGAGGTGTTTCTTAATGTTCAGAAATTATTCAATAAGAATAGTTACAGGATTTGAAACAAAACAAAGTTGTTTATAAATACACATTAGCATGCATTTCAGTTCTACTAAAGAGGCAGACAGACAGAACAAACAGCAACATCAATGAATTTTGGAGAAGGTAAGCAATCATAAAATGTGGGTTTTAACTAGAAATAATACAATACAAAACAGACTGACAGTGTCCCTTTAAAAAACACAAAATCCAAAATTCTTTTTTTGCACTCAGGATCATTTTTGCGAGAACAAAAAAGGATTAACAGTTAAAAATCATTTTAAAATCAGCTGTACGATGACGGTTCAACAACACTTTTGTTGACCGGCATCACAGTGAAAGGATTTATGTTGATCACAAGTTGCCAGTGTCCCAAAATACTTGTTTATGTGTTGCCTGTAAAAAAAAAACAGTCCCACAACATCATTTTGGTTTTTAAACCTGACAAAAAGAAAATGGCCCCTCACCATCCCGGCAGTTCTCCTACCCCTCCTGACCCTCCCACTGAGCACCCACCACTCCACCCCCTCTTGCCCTATACTTATCACTGGAGGTCATCGGCTGTCATCTTCTGTGGATTGAGTGTGACAAGGAACTCCTGCCACTCTTGAGGACTGACCTTTTCTTAAATCTGTTGCAACAGATCTTCTGTTTCTTAGCCTAATCTATCCTTTGCAATTTCTAGTCCATAAGGCTGGCCACCGATGGGAACCCCTTTCTCTTTCTTGACTATGCAATAGTCTAGTCTTTAATTCTCCTTTTTCTGCTCAGGTCCTCATACAAGGAGGTTATTGTGGTGACTGCCGAGCATATGTAAAACAACAGGCTGTGTTTATCATTGATGGATTTAGCATGTAATAGCACTATGCCATAAATACTTTAATGTATATACCTTATGTGGATGAAACCTGTAAATGTTGAAAATACCATTGCACTAGGTGTTTTTGATTAAGGTAAAAAGTACTAGTTGACTGTATTATACAAATTAAGTTAGTTGTGCTATTTAAAATGCATGTAAATTGCTGTAAGTTGAACAAGTCTGAAATTTCATGGTGATTTGCATATATCCCATGATGCTTTGTATTATGAAAGTACAGTATGTGTGATGATGTGTTTCTTTGAAACTTGGCTTATTGTCAATGTCCTTTGGGGTATCCCTTGTTTCAGTGTTTCTGCACTGAGGTTCTTTGTTTTTAACTTTTTTTTTTATTTGAGCCTCCACTACCCAAGCAAACCGGACCCTCATAGGGGTGGAGGCTGAATCTCAATGGCTAAGTTAGATCAGAGATCAATGGACCAGTAGGTGCTAGCTAAGTGCAGAGAAAGGACATACATACTCTGTTGCTGCAAAGTGATGTACTGAAGAAGGGATATGCCATTGCTTAAGGTTATCTACTTCATTTTGAATAAACATCTCACAAAGATTGTGTGTTGAACTTGAAGTTTGGTGTCTGGTTCATCTGTTATCCCAAAACCCCTCCACACTGAGACAGGTCCACACTCTTCAAAGCTGAACCACGAACTAAGAAATCAAGGAATGTGCCATATGATGTACGATATTTCAATGGTGTTTTGAATTTGCGTTGATAACTTTGCCATTTTTTGGACTTTTTGCACATTTTTAACATGGCCTTTTTGGGACCCCACCTCATGAACACTATGACTTTCATTTCATTAATCAGGTCCAGAAGGTGATTTTGTGGTCTCTGTGCGAAATCACCTTACTGGTCTGAATAACAAAGTTTCACTGCCTGTGTTCATGAGATTGGGACTCAAAAAGGTCATGTTGAAGATTTAGTGAACAAATTCCTAAAAATGCATGTTACGTGCGTTCATTGAAATGTTTCTATGCACTTGCATACTTTGGTAATTTTCAATATTTTAATGCCAAATTTTCAATATAGCCATTTTTCACACCGCCTCATTAACAGTACAGCTGTCATTTTTCACATCCTGCCTGAAACATGTTTTGGCACCTGTGGCACAGAATGGTATTTTGGAACAGATTTTAACATTTTCACCTATGGGGTTTATGAGGTGGGCTCATAAGTGTACTATGTTGAAAATGTGGGTCAAAATATGAAAAAATGACGAAGTTATGACACTTCGTTGCAATTTCGCTATGCCTGGTCATAACTACAGAAATATTAAATATTTTTACCCCAGATCCTACCCCACTTTTTTGTATGTTATAGCTGTCATTTTTCAAATCCTGCCTAAAATGTGTTTTCATACCTGTGGCATGGAATAGCGTTAAAGTTGCACAGAATTAAATTTTGCTATGGATTTGATAATTTTTCTGTACTGGGGTACATGGGGTGGGGGTAATATCATGGCTATGCTGACAATTTAGTCATTGTTGTCCTATAAATGGAAGCACAGGGCCCCACAACTAGATGCATATGCACATCTATGGAGGGATTGAAGGGCAGGGCCTGGATGACCCTGAGCTCCCAAAGACAAATAAGGATATGATTATACGATCTGAAAAAGTAAGGAAGTACACTGCAAAAAACTTTATTAATGCATCGGTTAGGGTTCTTACTAAAGTGACAAAAGAAGAGAAATGTGGTTTTATGGTTTCCAACCCTAACACCACACCCCCACCCTGAAGACACTGACAGGCATCAGGCATGTGCCTTGGGGTCATCAGCCCTAATGCTCACCCCATTCCATAAGTAAATAAGCTGAGATGGGCACAGTGTAGGAGAATGGGGTGAGGGTCAATGACCCTAAGGCACACCCTGAAGCCTGTCTGTGTAGCAGGCTGGGGTTGGAGTGTTAGGGTTGGAAACCGTAACACCACATTTCCCTGCTTTTATTCCTTTAGTAGGAACCCTAACTGATGCATTAACACAGTTTTTTGCAAGATATATATATATATATATATATATATTTATATATATATATATATATAATAGTGGCGCGATCGCACCACTATAGTTAGGGTTTGGTGGTCAGTTACATACTAAAGTCAAAGGTTTGGGCGTTAATAACTTTGGACCCATTCAATGGATTTGCCTGAAATTTAGTATGCATGTTGGGGCATGGAAGATCTCTTAATTTGCCAAATTGCATTTCAGTCAGAGTGCCGGTCTTTGTGTACGAAAGCGCTGAAAAAATGCAAAATTATCCATTTTTGGAGGCATCTTTTGGCATTCTGAATGTGGTCCTGCACAGCTGTTGTGTGGCATGATGCTCTGCAAGATGACTCATTTGAAAGAGCTTTGGTGGCCGAACATGCTGCTTTTTGTTTGGTGAAAAAATATTAAGGCATTCAAACGTTATGGCACTTTTAAGTTCTCATTATAAGTCAATGGGAAAACTTATACGTATATCTTGCGATCAAAGAATGGGGTTCTGGCCATTTCGTCCCACCTGGTGGTCAAAGAATTTGCAGCCTCACTTTTCAAGAATCTTTGTCCCCAAGGATTTTTTCAAATTCTTTGATCGCAAGGTCCACCATCTTGTTTTCAGTTTTCCGATTGGAAAAACCCAAATATCTCGGCTCGGGGTCACTTCTGAGGTAAAACTTGGATGGGTTTTATTTAGGGGACCCTGATCTATTGAGCCATTGCTTTGGCTCCATCCAAATCAGTCCAAAAATGGAGTTATTAGCTTTTAAATTCTTCGTTCATGGCTCGCTAATGATCTTTGATCGCGATCCTGCAAATTCTTTGATCGTGAGAATCTTTGATCACGATTGTGCATTGCGAGTGAGGGACTAGATGGCCAGATTTCAAATTGTGTTTCTGTAGCCTAGGGGTGCCCTATTAAGTAATATAAGGGTGTTTTTTACTTAGTGGGCTTTGCTCTTCCACATGTGAATAAAAAAAGTGCAGTTTTTATTATCCCTGGTAGTCTAGCGGCCCCGTCCCCATCATGCCAATGTACATAATGATTTTGTTATCCCTGGTAGTCTAGTGGCCCCCCAAAGAGTATCATATAAATATCTTTTATTTTTGATCCATGGTAGTCTAGTGGCCCTCCCCATGTGTCTTTATGTATATTTTTTTATTATATCCCTGGTAGTCTAGTGCCCCCCCAACCCCGAGCTGTAGTTCATGATAATTAATATTGCTATCCCTGGTAGTCTAGCAGTCCCTCCTCCCATCATAATAAAATAAATTTCAATTTAGCAATTCCTGGTAGTCTAGTGGCCCCACCCCCCACCTCAGCCCTGCCAGCTCACCCAGCAACCCCCCCCCTTCTCCATCTGGCGACTGGCACGAGTCCACCTCTCACCTCAGGCCAGCCGCCAACTGTGTGTATTACAAGCGGCAATTGAAACAGGCACTAGGAAATTATTTCTGGAGTGCCTGTTTCAATGCCTCTGTAATACACACAGTCAGTGGTTGGCCAT
This sequence comes from Neoceratodus forsteri, assembly GCA_016271365.2. NCBI lineage: Eukaryota > Metazoa > Chordata > Ceratodontiformes > Ceratodontidae > Neoceratodus > Neoceratodus forsteri. The sequence continues at coordinate 621,902,927 of JADMNL010000023.1, read as the reverse complement.
GGAGGTGAGAGGTGGCTGTGCCAGTCGCTGGCTGGGGAAGGGTGGGGATTCTGGGTGGGCTGGCAGGCTGGGTGGGGGGCATCTAGACTACCAGGTACTGCTAAATTGAAATTTATTTTATTATGATGGGAAGGGGGACCGCTAGACTACCAGGGATAGCAATATTAATTATCATGAACTACAGATTGAGGGTGGGGGGGGCACTAGACTACCAGGGATATAATAAAAAAATATACATAAAAACACATGGGGGGCTACTAGACCACCACGGATCAAAAAAAAGATATTTATATGATACTCATGGACTACCAGGGATAATAAAAAGTATTGTTTTTTTAAGTCAGATGGGGCAGAGTGAAGGCCCCTGAGCAAAACCCACACTTATTTAACTTAATAGGGCACACCTGGGCTACAATACACTATTTTTAAATCTGGGCCTCTCATCCCTCGCGCTTTGTTCATGAGCGAGCAATTTCTTTGACCGCCAGCATGCAAATTCTTTGATCGCAAGATTCTTTGATCGCGATTGTGCATCGTGAGCGAGGGATGAGATGGCCAGATAAAAAAATATTTTCTCAGCTCAAGGGTGTCCTAGGAAGACAAATAGGGTGGATTTTACTCAGGGTGCTTCGTTTTGATGAACCATGGTGGTGGATTACTGCAATTGTGTAAATTTTGTTACACTAGTTTTTATTCTTTGGTCATGACCATGCAAATTCTTTCATCCCGAGATTCTTTGATTGCGATTGTGCATCGTGAGGGTAGGACGAGATGGCCAGATTAAAAAAATCTATTTTCTCATCCGAGGGGTGCGCTAGGAAGTCAAATAAGGGTGGGTTTTGCTCAGGGGGCGTCATTCTGTAGAACCATGGTGGTGGTTTACTGCAATTCTTTCAATTTTGTAAATTATAAAAGTTTTTATTCTTTGCTCATGAACCTGCAAATTCTTTGATCGCGAGCCTGTAAATTCTTTAATCGTGAGATTCTTTGATCGCCATCTTTGATCATGAGGACAGGACAAGATGGCCAGATCTTTTATAATGCAATAGATAGGGACATTTTACCAAATTTTAAGATTTAATATCTCGGAAACGGTTTGTTCTTTTTACTTGAAATTTGGAGGGTGTTTATGGTATGTCCTGTAGATGTGAATTATGGTGCTTATGTGTCAGAGAAGATTTATTTTATGGAGATATTGTGTGATGCACTTTACATGTTGCGGACAGTGTTTTGCTTGTGGTGGTGGCTTGAAATTGATAGGATACCTAGCCTTAGTAACATGGATGTAGTTTTTACTTATTGTGTGTGTTAAATGTCAACAGGTGCAGAACTGTACCAGCCTGACAAATGAAAATCTCATACATTCAAATGTCATATCTCGGACATGGTTTGGTCTTTTCACTTGAAATTTGGAGGGTGCTGACAGCATGTCATGTGGATGAAAATTACAGTGTTTCTGTGTCAGAAATTTTTTTTGGTGCAGATATGGCATGCTGCAGTTTACGTTCTGTGGACAGTGCTTTGCTTGTGGTAGTGGCTTGAAACTGATAGGATATCTAGCCTTACTGTCATGGATGTAGTTTTCAGTCATTGTGTGGGCTAAATGTCAACAGGTGCGGAACTGTGCCACTCTGACAAATGAAAATGTCAAAATTTGATATGTCATATTTTGCACACGGCTAGATCTTTTTACTTCAAATTTGGAGGGTGTTGATGGCATCTTCTGTAGATGTTAATAGAGGTGTTTACATGTCAGATAATATATGTTTGCGGACATACTGTGTGGCACAATTTACATTTTGTGGACAGTTTTCAATTGTTCTACTAGATTAACATTTGTTTGGTGGCTGGCCTTGCTTTTGTGAATGTATTTTTTAGTCATTGGGTGTGTAATGTGGCTTTACAAGTTAGTGGGAGCAGGGCCGCTGGGCCCTCCTCCAACTATATAACTTTCTACTTTTCTATTCTTTCTTAAAAAGTAAGGAAATTCTATGCAAAAACTTCATTAATGCATCAGTTAGGGTTCTTCTACAGCAAAAAGTGAGGAAATTTAATTTTAGGGTTCCCACCCCTTGCATCCTACCCCAGCCTGCCCCCATCAACAGGCAGCCAGGTGTGCATTGGGGTCCTTGGCCCTAACTCTCACCCCATTCTCCTACACTGCACCACCTCAGCTTGTTTACACATAGGATGGGTGAGAGTTAGGTCAAGGACCCCATCACACACCCCAATGCCTGTTGGTGGGGGCGGCTGGGTGGGGTGCAAGGAGAACCCTAAAATCAAATTTCCTCACCTTTTCTCATGTAGAAGAACTCTAACTGATGCATTAACAAAGTCATTTGCATAGAATATATATATATATATATATATATATATATATATACACATACATATGCATGCATTTGCCATATACAATGCAGTGCTGCCCTGATGGTACACCAGCACTACTCTTAGGTGCTATGTACTGTAGAAATTCAAAGTTTCCACCAAATACTTTTCACTTTTATGCTGATCATATGAAACCAGACCCAGGTGACTGTGGCGATGACTGCTGAAAGTAATAAATTCTATATCAAGCGGTGTTGCCAGTATGGTTGATGACTGAAGATCCACCCAGAGTGAAGACATTTCCACTGTGGACCAGATGAGAAGGACCCCACTCTGAGATTCACATGCTTAAGGACTTCTGAGGTGCAGAGCGAGACCATCGGCTGCAGGCTAGCCCCTAGGCAGGAGGCAATGGACAGAGTTGGCACATCTCCAAGTGGAAAGAAAGTAAATTTGAGATGTAGCAGGAGACCAGCAAGTGGATCATATTTGGATATTCTAGCATGAGGAGGAGACCTTCACACAGGTCAGACTGAATGACGGAGACCCCGAGGTAGGTCCGGAGGAGGCAAAGAGCAATGTAACTGTGGAAGTGCATGCCAACCAGGTCCATTAAGAAGCCAAATTAGGAGTCGACAAGAGTGTATGAGTAGGAGAGATGGTAACAGCTGGGAAGAGCCCAAAGCCGATGGTTAGAGTATGACGTTCCTGGAGCACAGCTAGGTAAAATGGTGACATGAGGGGTTAGTGGCAGCAGGAGGCTGCAAAGCCAGTAAGGGTAGGTGGGAGGAATGTGAAGTTGGAATGTAAAGGGATGAGGTTTGAATAGGAATGGACTTGAAACATAGAGTGAGTAAATACCAGGAAGGCCATTGTATTGGTACTCGTGTGGGAGATGGTAGGCCTGGAAGAGCCAGCAACCACCTGGTAGGGAGGATTGGCTGGAACTGCAGAGTGCATTAAAGCCATGAAGGCTAGGTGGAGCAGCAGTAGAAAGATGGATGAGCCAGCAGTTGATTGAATAAATGATAACTACAAAGATGTTCCCACTTTCCAGAGCCTTGATGCCTGCTATGACAATGCAGTCCCCCCCATGGGAAAAACAAAGAAGCCACAAACTGGGCACCATGACACTAAACAGCAAATTACAAGGTTTTAGATTAATTAAATTGAAGAAAAGCCAGTGGCTAACCAGTTGATTACAATAGTAAAAGGAAGAAAATAATTGAATGCCAGCAGTAGCCTTGGGGGTGAGCAGTCATAGACAGGTACATACTGTTGAGCAAATAAGGAGTTTTTCAGGTTAGGAGGATATCCAATGCCTATGAGTGCTGCAGGTATGACTAGTATGCAATGATAACAATAGCCAAAACACTGAAGGAAGCCAAAAGCTGGTGAATTATTTAGGTGAACAGGTCTTGCAGGTGGGACAAGGATGGTTGAGAAGATAGCATGAGAGATGGGCAGTAGTAAGGCAAGAAACCCCAAAAGGACTGAGGCAGGCAGAAACCAAGCTGAAAGAAGGATCATTTTTTTTTTTTTTGGTTGGTTGTGGATTGGAAGAATGTCATAGTAGCATGTTTGGAATGCAGGAGTCATGGGTGTGATAGAGGAGCATGTGTTGGAAGTAAAAGTCGGTTGACAAGATTGGAGTGCAGTGGGGAGAAGGTGGTCACCCAGGCAATAAACAAGAGGCCCCAGATCTCCCGGAAGGAAGTGTACAACATCAAGCCCAGGTACCAGAGCGAAGAAGCAGCAAGTGCAAGACAGCCATGACGGGTGCCGAACAACAGCCACAGATGAAAGCTCAGCACACTGAGGAAGGTGGAATGTGGCACCAACCAGGCAGAGACAGGGGAAAGCTCAGAGTCCTGAGCAGAGCTCCAGAGATAAGGAGAGGTGGGGAGCGGGTCAGAGGACAACAGGGAGAAAACCCAGAGAGTGGTATGGAGGAAACAGGGGGAGGACACCGCAGAAAGAGACAGAAGGATGGCTGTAGAAGGAGTGGCACAAGGGGGAAATAACAGTAGAATGTGGGAGGGGGAGACAGCAGCGGGAGGTAGAAAATGGAAGACACGAGCCACGGAGTGGCAAACAACCAAGGAGGGGAGGGGAGGGACAGCCAGAAGCAGCAGGCACAATGAGGGAAAAACCCAGACAGGAGAGCAAGACTGCAGCCTGAGGCAAGCACAGGTATAGGGGCAGAAGCTGGAAAAGCAGGGAATGAGGAAAAGTGGAGCCTCTGGCTGAAACAAAGAAAACATTTGAATAAGAAACTGGGAGGTGCGCCTTTATGGCCTGAGCTGGGGTAGTGGTTAGTTGCTCCACCCCATCAAACTTCAGGCACTGTAATCCAAATGAGTGTGTTGCCATGTACACAGATAGTGGATTGCTTTTGCAGATTCCTCAAATCAGGAGAACAGACTACAGCAGGTCATGTGATAACTGGGGCACATGCAACCAAGCAAACTGCAAGTACAAACTTGAGTGCTTGTCCTGTCTGAAACTGCATCACACAATCTAATGCTTAGCAGGGAAAGCCAACCAGGTCAGGAATGTTTCTAGAGGAAGGAAAAAGGCAAAAGGGGCAATGTCAGTAGCATTGGAAAGGCTTAAGTACTGGCTTTAGTAATTCAATATATGGACAGTGTCTTTGACAATGGAAGTAGGTTTCCAAAGGGGATCTTACCAGGGATACTTCTTGAAGTGTTTGATTTTGAACATCCAGTTCAGGGTTAAACATATCCTGGGTGTCAACAACTGGACTGTTGATGATGTTCTCATTTTCAGTGGCAAGACTTCAGAGAACTGATGCCAATGAAGGAGGAGCAGACCCATTGGATTTGTTAATACCTGTGGGACCTGGTGTGAGGCTAAGAATTTTTGGTTGCTCAGCAGCTGTTCCATTTGACCCTGCACAAGGAGGACTCACTGTTGAAGGATAGAACATTTTCCCTGATGCAGGGTTGGTCAAAAGTTGGACTGAACTGTGGCACATACTAGAAAATGAACTTTGCTGGTTCATAATAGCTGCCAAACAAGAGGATATGGCTCTGGAGGCAGTGTGGAAATATTTGGCAGGCATAGCCTGGATTTATGGGCAATGGGGTTATCGGACCCCACAAAGGCCATTTCGATATGGGAGATGATGGAACGGAGGACAGATGCCAGCCACTTGCTGAGCCCCATGTCACTTAAAGCACAGACAAACACTTTCCTATTGTAGCTACATGTTAGTCATAGCATGAAGCCCTGATATTATCGTTGGCCTTCTTGTTTGTCACTCACAGGACCTATAGTGTCTCAGAGCTGGTGACCAGAGCTACTGGTGGGCTGGTGATGACACAGGACTATTTACAAATCAAGCTACCGGTCTGACCCACTGCAGGTCACTATACAGTTGCTTGGCTGCTCATGAAACAAGCTTCGGGTCTAGTGGACTGAAGTTCAGTGTGCAGCACAAAGCAAGTTACAGGTCTTTGTGCACATCACTATGCAGGTGCTTTGTAAATGACCCACACGGCCACTCATGAAACAAGCTTCAGGCCTGCCATACTGAGCATCACTATGAAGTTGCTTTTAAATATCTTTCCAAAAAGTATGGAAATTAATTACAACAATTATAATAACTCATCATTTAGCGTTGAAATGCAAAGCATACTGTAACAGTGCTGTAGTGAGCCAAGACTTTTGGGGGGGATCCTCAGGGGAAAAAAAAACTCCAGGAAAAATTCTGTGAAAAAAGTTGCTTTACTTTAGCACCAAATAAGGGTTCAAAGCAGCTTATTCTGGCAGAGCAAATACAAAACAAAGTACTTTTAAGCTTGTTCAGCTCGTTAGTTCACAGAAGCCCTGGTCTCACTCAAGCCCCCAAATTCTCATTCTTGCTCTGTCTTGTTTTCTCTCTATGCCTCCCTGATGAGGCTCATTTGTGGGTTTCCCCCATGGGGATTTTCATGCTTACATACAGCCAGTTCATATGGCTTCTAAAGGGCCAAGCCAGAAATCGGTAGGGCTTGGTCACAATTCACTCTGTTCTCCTGCTAGTATCTTAGTGGAAAGGGGGTCAAGGGTGAAGCTTGTATAGACTCCTAAACATACTGTCCCCCTCAGAGCTGTGTGCATGGCACACTAAGCACTGGATGACATCAAACTGCCCTCCCGGGACAAAACATCAGCATTATTATGCAGAGAACCCACCCTGTGACATACATGGAATGAAAGTGGCTGCAGAGCTAGGTACCACTGAGTGACTCTGGAATTAGTGTCCCACATGACATGCCACCATTTGAGGGGTGCATAGTTGGTGAACAAGGTGAAGTGTCTTCCCAACAAATAGTAGCACAGGGCTACTGCTGCCCACCTCACTGCCATACACTCTTTCTCTACCTTGGCATACACTTGTTCCTGAGAAACAGTTTTCTGGGCAAACAGAGGATGGAGTTAATCCCAATATCAAAGTCTTGTATCAATGCAACCCACAACTGTACTTCTGAAACTTCCATGTACAAAATGAATGGATGATTGAAATGAGGACTTCACGTGATAGGTCTTTACCAACACTCTTAGAGGGGGCCGGACTCCTTGATTGAGCCAGCTGATTTACATCATCAGGAGGTTCCTGATGATGCTCAAGTGAGTGAAACCAGTCCAGGGTCCATTTGTAACTGAGGTGTTGGCACTTTGGGCATTTTTAAAATAAAGCCTTTTTCACACTCCACTCATCTGGTGCTGGCCCTCGCTTTTCTATTCATGTTTTGGATTTGTACTGGCCACAGATTTGCATTCTGGAGTGGATTTTGTTGCTGCTGTTGACCTTACACAACACTTTTACTAGTTTTGAAGACCTTCTGGCACTTCACTAGACCACTGAACCTCATTTGGGGCAGCCTTTTCAGTCAGGTCAGTCAGGGGAAAGCAAATGTGGAAAACCCAGTTATAATACCACACTAAGCCAAGGACGGATCTAACTAACTTTCAGTTAGTTGTTACAGGGAAGTCAGCAAGGGCTTTTACCTTATCAACAACTTGGCCATTCCCAACCATGAATCCCAAGTATTTAGTTTCCTTTCACCCTATGGCACATTTCATGTCACTGGCCATGAGACCTGCCTTCCTGAGTGAATGAAGTACCACAACCACATCCCACAGATGAATGTCCCATCCAGACCTAAATATGATAACATTGTCCAGGTACACTGCTGCATATAACCCATGGGTATGCAGTATTCAATCTATCCTTCTCTGAAATGCAGCCTGGGCACCATTCAATACACAGGGGAGCATGGTAAACTGATACAGACCAAATGGGGTAACCAAGACTGTTTTCTCCTGGGATTTAGGAGTTAACAGGATTTGCCAATAACTCTTGGTCAGGTGTTGGCTACTGATGTCCTGGGCCTTACCTAGTTGGTCCAGAAATTCATACACCATATAAAGAGGTTATTTGTCAAACTTGGAGACTACATTGACTTTCTGGAAGCTGATACAAAACTGAGTGGATCCATCTAGTTTGGGAACTAATACAGTAGAACTGGAACAGTCACTCTGAGATTCCGCAGTGACTCCCTGTTCCAATATAGAGCAGATCTTCTCTTGCACCATCTCTTGAATTTTTTTCCAAGAGACTAGATGGCTGTTGACGGATCTAAGTTTTAAATTCTGTTTCAGTCTGTGGACTTTAGGGCAGTAGTGCTGACTTGTGTAATAGTGTTGTGTGATGTGGGGTATCCATAGTGGAAGCTGGATATTCATTTATCTTTTCTACAGGCATTGTGAGCAGCTTTCAGGAAGTTTCTGTCCTTCTCAGCCAGGATCAATTTACAGCTCATTGTGGCTTAAATACCAGGGCTTCTCACATACTGTAGCAGTTCTGCAGAAGCAGTTGGGGTCTGGCAGAGGTTGTCCAAACCTTCTTTTGCAGTTGGGGAAAGGATTTAGTTGCTGGATAAGCTTTATTCTGTTTCAGTCTGTGGACTTTAGGGTAGTAGTGCTGACTTGTTTAATATAGTGTGTATGTGTGTGTGCTACCTTCCTCTGGAGGAGGTTGCAGTGCTTGGAGGTGCAGTAAGTGGCAGACACAGGGCTGATACACTCTCATGAGAGTCGGGTGTGGGCCCTAATTCCATCCTCCTCGCCCCCTCCCCAGAGCACTGCTCATTTATTGGGGGAACACCTTCCCTGCAATTGGAGGAAGGGGCTTCAGGTGCAGCTCATGTAGTTCTATCCAATAATGCAGCCATGGGGCAGGGAAAAAGCATAGGTAGGTCTCAAATAGGAGTACAGCATCCACAATAAATTGCTGATTAGTGTGATAGCTGGGTATTGTGGAGGGCCTTCAACTGGAATATGTCAGGTAAAATTTCTGTTAGAAGCTGGGCTAGGATTAGTTAATTCTACTTGCTATAGGGATAGTTAGTGTGGAGAGGCTATATAGGTAGTGTGGACCATGGGTAGGATTGTTGGGTGCAATGGCTGTGGGGCAGCAATGTGGATGAATATACTGTGGAGGCTGGGAGGGTGCCCAATATGCCACAGGCTAAGGAGGCTCAAGGAAGAGGTTCAGTGGCTTGGCAGGGAGCTGGGGAGGTTGAGGGATGAGGGGAGGATTGCTTTGGTAGGAGGGCTGACATCTGAGAGTACTGTGGTGGCACCACAGAGAAGGAACAGTGGGTCAAGGGAGGGGGAGGGGCAAAATAGGCAGGAAGCCAGCTGATGAAGGGTGGACTCTAGTAGGACCTAGAAAAAGAGGAGCAGCAGAAGGAAGGAGGGAGGAGAAAGCACATAGTAAGGCAAAGGGGATAGGGAACATGTTTACTTTACTAGCAACACATGGGAAAGAGGATGCAGGATGTGATTGCACAAGGGATAGCAATCACAAAGAAGAGGGAGTGATGGGCATTACTAGTGGAGAGATTGAGCATGGTGTGGCAGGGGGAAGGATAATTCTCAGAGAGGTGAGGAGGGAGATGGAGGTTGGCAGTCAAACAGGAGGAGGGGAAGGAGTCTTAATTGGGAGGGACAGGGGGGAAGACACTGGGGCCCATGGTAAAAACACAGTCTTCAGTGGCTCCATAAATGAGAACCTAGGTGGGGGGTGGCGACGGGCATAAGGAAAGAGGAGGGGTGTGTACTGGTGTTGGGGGACTCCATACTCAAGGGGATCAGATGGGCCAGCAAGGGAGAGGTACAGTAGGATATGGGTGGAGTCCATACCAGGATTAAAGGCAGACATGGCAGGACAGGCAATCCTAAGGTTCATAAAGAGGGGCAGGAGGAAACCACACATTGTGGTGCATGTGGGGACAAATGACCTAGTGGGAGAAACGTTGGCGGTAACAAGGGAGAGGACTGAGGAAGTGGGAAAGTTGTGCGAGGAGACTGGGGAGTCTGTGGCCTTCTCCAAAGTGCTCCCAGTACCCTGAGCAAGCACAGTGAGAAAGGAGAGGATTAGAGAGTTGAACACATGGTTGGTAGAATGGTGTTGAACTAAGGAGCATGGGGTTGTGGGCGGCTGGGGCAGTACCTGGGATAATAACAATCTGTTTGCAAGGGATAGGCTGCACCAGAGTTAACAGGGGAAGGAGGTATTAAAGCAAAGACTGGTGAGGTATATTGTGACAAGAGTGGATTTAAACTAGATAGGGGGTGGCAAGTAGACAGCAGGTAGGCAGGAATCCGATAGAGTGGAGTCACAGCCTACCACCCAGGCTAGCATGGAAGGACTTGGGGCAGCCAAAAAAGGAGGAAGAAGGGAGAAGATGGTTGCTAGTGAAGGGGAAAGGGGCATTATGGAGGGTGGTCTCACTGAATGCAAGAAGTCTAGGAAACAAATCTGCTGAGCTACAGGCACTCTTAGCGGTGTGGAGGGTGGATATTGCAGCTATCACAGAAATGTGGGCAACTGAGCACCAGGACTGGGATCCGGCAATCCCAGAATACAAATTATACAGGAAGGACCGTAAGAATGGGGTGGGGTGGCAGTCTATGTGAGGGCTGGGATCAAATGCACAAGGGATGATGAAGAAGAAAGGAGAACAGAGGCAATCTGGCTTCAGCTTCTAGACTCAAGGGGAAGAAAACTGGGGTTTGGGGTGGTACACAGGCCACGTCCCAGTCTGAGGATCTTAACAGGGAGATAGTGGGACAAATCAAAAAGTTATGTAGAAAAGGGAAGGTGGTCCTCGTGGGGGATTTCAACTTGACGTGGGTTGACTGGAGCATTCCAGTCACCTCCAATGATAGGGAGCAAGTGCTCTTGGATGCAATCCAGGAGGGTCTCCTGACACAGTTGGTTACTGTACCTACTAGGCTAAAGAACACTTTAGATTTGGTATTGTCGAATGGGGAGGCAGAGAGAGAAATAAATGTAGAGGACCCACTAGCTGACAGTGATCACCAAACAGTGTGGTTTAATATCAATGTGCGGGGAGCCAGAGAAATCAGTTACTCAGGTGGTAAACTTCTGGAGGGCAGACTTTGGGAAGATGCAGGAAGTACTGAAAGGGAAACTGGAGGGCATAAGGCAGAAGATGGATGTGGAGCAGAAATTGGATATTAATAAATGGGGGGTTACAGAGGCAACAGTAGCCTGCACCAAGGCACAGAGTAAGAGGAGCAGAGCAAGAAAACCATGCTGGTTTAACAGCAAGGCTATGGAAGTGGTGAGGGCAAAATGAGTTGTGCACCAGAGATTTAGGAGGATGGGGAAGGAAGTGGACAGGGAGGAATATGCAAGATGGTCCAGGGAGGTGACCAGAAAAGTGAGAGAAGCCAAAGCCCAGAGGGAGTTGAGATTAGAACAGGGAATTAATTGGGGAGAAAGATTTTTTCAGATACATCAGGGAGAAAAGGAAGTGCAAGGAGACAATAGTGAGGATAAAAAGGGGTGGAGAGTGGACGGAAAAGGGGGATGAGCAGGAAGAAGCACTGAATAAATACATTTGCTCAATGTTCATGGAAGAAAAGGGGAGACCGCTAACAGCATAGGCTGGGAGGGTGGGAACAAGGGGAGAGGAGGCGACAGATGGAAGAATTGAGGCAAATAGAGTCCTAGAGGGACTGAGAGCACTGAAGGTAGGCAAGGCACCAGGGCCAGATAGTATCCACCCCAGAGTGCTGAAGGAGATGGAGGAGGTGTTGACAGAGCCACTGGCAGATCTGTACAGCACCTCACTGGAGTCGGGATGTGTGCCACTGGACTGAAGGATGACACATGTAGTACCATTATACAAGGGTAGACCAAGGGATGAACCGGGCAATTATCATCTGGTAAGTCTCACCTCCATAGTGTGCAAACTCATGGAAACGATACTAAACAAAAGATTGGTGTCATACCTGGAGGACCATGGCCTCCAGGATGTGAGACAGCATGGGTTTGTTTCAGGGAAATCTTCCAAACCAATCTCATACAATAGTATGACTGGGCGACAGGTGAGCTGGATAAGGGTCATGTGGTGCATGTTCTTTACTTGGACTTCTGCAAGGCCTTCGATTCAGTGCCTCATAGGTGGCTTGGGGGGAAGCTAACTGGTGTAAGGGTAGGGGCAAAAATGATACACTGGATTGCAAGCTGGCTGAGTGGCAGGCTGCAAAGGGTGGTGGTGAGAGGGGAGCTCTCAACCCCAAGGCCGGTGATGAGCGGTGTGACACAGGATTCTGTGTTGGGGCTAGTATTGTTTGGGCTCTTCATATCGGACATTGCACATGGGGTGGGGAACAAGGTAAGTCTGTTCACTGACGACACCAAAATCGGAGCAGTGGTGAATGGAGAGGAAGGATGGAAGCAGCTACAGAGGGACCTACGCAAGCTAGAGGAGTGGACAGAGAGGTGCCAGCTGGGGTTCAATGCAAAGAAGTGTAAGGTTATGCACTTTGGGGTGAAGAACCCAAGGAGAGAATACTGGCTGGGGGGGTTAAGTTGGGGATCACTAAGGAGGAGAAGGACCTGGGGCTAATGATAACAGGGACCATGAACAACACTGCCCAGTGCAGGAAAGTGGCTGCAAAAGTGAACAAAATGCTGGAGTGCATAGCAAGAGTTTTGTGGTCCAGGTGAAGACAGGTGATCTTGCCCCTCTACAGGTTGCTGGTAATTCCGCACTTAGAGTATTGTGTCCAGTTTTGGAGGCCATACCTAAAGCAAGATATCAGGCTACTGGAGGGGGTGCAGAGGAGGGCAACAAAGATGATATGTGGAATGGAGGGGAGAGACTATGACAGCTGGCTGGGAGATCTGAATATGTACACCCTAGAGGATAGAAGGGACAGGAGGGACATGATAGAGACATTCAAGTGTCTGAGGGGAATCAATAAGGATGGGGCAGATAGGGTCTTTAAGTTAAGAAGGGAGAGGGTCACCAGGGGGCATGGGCTAAGAATAGAGGGCAGAAGATTTACAAAGGAAATGAGGAGACACTATTTCACAGAGAAGGTGGTAGCAAAATGGAATGTCCTACCAGAATGGGTGTTATCATGTAAATCTGTGAACAGCTTCAAAAGGGCATGGGAAGGGGAACAGAGGAGAGTGAGGGTAGGGGAGGTGGGGGGTGGCAGTGGGATGACAAAGGGGAAGGGATGGAGCAGCTGCAAACTAGGGGTGCTGGCTGCACACTTGAGCAGACATAGATGAACCGGGTGGTCTGTTTCTGCTGTCACATTCGTATGTTCATATGTTCGTATGAACACCTGGGTCTGCATCTATATGGTGATGGACCACATGAGTTCATCCCCAAACAAATCCCAAAAATGTCCTACAAGTTGCTGGATGTTGTTTTTCTTGGTCAGGCTGAACCATTCATCCAGTGGGATGGGGCTTGATTCTTTTAAAATTTTATGGCCTAATTTGAGGATTCCATTGACAGTGTCCTCATCTGTCACCTGACATGGGAACCATATAGGTGCCTGTGAGTCAACTAACAAACCCTCCCCATCATTTTAGGATTTTAGCAAATTAACATGATAAATTTGTTTTTTTAATTTTTTAGTCAGGTTGTAATACCTCATAATCAACTGGCCCCACTTTTCTCATGACTTCGCATGGGCTTTGCCATTTATTCAGGATTTTACTTTCAGAGCTGGGGGGAGCAGAAGAATTACTCCGTCATCTGGTCTGAACTCTTGTAGCCTGTTTCCTTCATTATAATGTCCTGCCTACTGTAGGTTTGCTGCACTTCAAATGCATTTTCCCTAGAAATCTGCCAATCGAGTCTAGTCTTTATCTCATTTGGATTACAGATACAGAAGGAAAGAATGGAAACAGGACCAGCAGGATCTGACGGAAGGATACAAGACATTTCTTAAAGCTAAACCAGAACAGACTGGATGGACCTGGAGGTCCTTTTCTGCCAATAACTACTATGTAACTATGTATATTGAGCAGGTTAGGGGGACTTTGTGCCTGTTCTTCCCATATTGGGAAGGCAGTCAGAACAGCAAAGGCCCAAACTGAGGAAAAGATAGCCAACTCAGTTAAGAAGGGGGATAAAACATTTTTTAGGTACATCAGGGAGCGAAGGAAGACTAAGGGAGGGATAGTGAGGCTGAATAAAGGGGATGGGGTGGGCAGAGGGTGACTGTGAAAAGGCAGAGATACTAAACAAATATTTTTGCTCAGTATTTATAAATGAAGAGGGGGAGGTACCTAAAACAAACAATAGAAACACTCTGGATACAGAAGTTGATACCAGCCCATTTACAGAAGAAAGGGTTCTGAAAGAACTCTTAAAACTGAAGGTGGACAAAGCAATGGGGCCTGATGGGATTCATCCCAGAATTCTAAAAGAACTAAGGGTAGAACTAGTGACACCACTGACTACCCTCTTTAACAAATCATGGGACGATGGGTGGTACCTGAGGACTGGAGGAGGAGGGCAGATGTGATTCCCCTTCACAAAAGTGGGAGCAGGGCAGAAGCGGGAAACTACAGACAAGTTAGTTTAACCTCAGTGATAGGTAAAATGATGGAATCACTTCTGAAGGAAAGAATTGTTGAGTACCTAGAGGCCAGAGGGGCACAGGACGCAAGGCAGCATGGATTCACAGCAGGAAGGTCATGCCAGATGAATCTAATAGATTTCTTTGACTGGGTGACCAAAGTAGTAGATCAGGGAGGGGCTGTGGACATGGCCTACCTAGACTTTAGCAAGGCTTTTGACTCAGTCCCACACAAAAGATTAATATACAAGTTAACCAGCCTGGGAGTGGGTCCCAAGATGATAGCCTGGGTAAAGAATTGAATGGAGAATAGGACACAGAGGGTAATAGTAAATGGAGCCTACTCTGAAGAAAGGGGGGTTACTAGTGGGGTGCCGTAGGATTCAGTATTAGGACCGGTCCTCTTCAATGTCATTGTAAGCGACATTGCAGAGGGACTGGAAGGAAAAGTATGTCTCTTTGCAGCTGACACAAAGATCTGCAACAGAGTTGATGCACAAGGTGGGGTGGAAAGGATGAGAAGGGACTTGACAAGGTTAGAGGAATGGTCAAATGTATAGCAGCTTAGATTTAATGCTAAGAGTGCAAGGTAATGCACCTGGGAAACAAAAACCCAGGGGAAGAGTTCACAATGGGTGGGGGAGATACTAACAACAACAAAAATGGAAAGGGACCTGAGGGTAGTCATATCAGACGACTTAAAGGTGGGCAAGCAATGTGAGAGGGCAGTAAGGAGGGCTTGGGGGATACTGGGATGCATAGGGAGAGGCATCACCAGTAGAAAACAGGAAGTTGTTATCCCTCTGTACAGACAGCTGATGAGACCCCATCTGGAGTACTGTGTGCAGTTCTGGAGACCCAATCTCCGCAAGGACATAGACAAGATGGAAGCTGTCCAGAGGAGGGTAACTAAAATGGTGCAGAGTCTGCTCCGGAAGACATATGAAGAGAGACTAAAGGAGCTTAATATGTATAGCCTTGAGGAACGGAGGGAGAGGGGGGACATGATAGAAACATTCAAGTACCTCAAGGGAATCAACAAAGTCCAAGAGGGTAGCATCTTTCAAAAAAAGAGGTGCGCAAGAACAAGAGGGCACAATTTGAAGAGAGAGGGGGCGGCTCAGAGGTAATGTAAGGAAGTATTTTTTCACAGAGAGGGCTGTGGATGCATGGAACGGCCTTCTGGAGGAGGTTGTGGAGTCAAAAACAGTGGTTGAATTCAAGCATGCATGGGACAGCCATAATGCAATTCTACGGGGTGGGGGTAGAAAGAAGTAGGCTTCTGGTTAACTAGGATCTGCAGCTTATCCATTAGGTAGGGAAATGGGCTGACTGGGCGGGCCAAGCGGTCCTTATCTGCCATCAAATTCTATGTTTCTATGTATCTCTTTTATCGGATCCAGTACTCCTCAAGGTTGTCACCCATACAACAATTCAAAGGACTCAAAACCTGTGGACAATTGTAGCATCTCCTGAACTGCAAACATTAAATAGAGTAACAGTTCATTCCAGTTTTTTTGCCTCAGCTGAAACAGATTTAGACAGCATTCCTTTTAAGGATCTGTTAAATCATTATAAGCCATCATTCTGAGTGTGGTACACTGATGTCTGGATGGTCTTAACTTTCAGTAAAGCAGACATCTCCCTCATAAGCTTTGGCATAAAGTTGGTGCTCTTATCAGTTAGGATCTTCTTCGGCAGCCCAACTCAAGAAAATACTTTTAGCAATTATTTGGCTACTGACCAGGTTGTAGTGGAGTACATGGGAGTAGCCTCGGGTATCGGGTACCATAATCCATTATGACCATAATATACCGATACCCTGTTGGAATTTTTACCAGCAATCCCATCATATCAACTGCAATTCTTTCAAAAAGACTATCTGTTATGGGCATAGTGATCAATGAGACCTGCTTTATACTTCTGGGTGCAACCAGCTGACACTCTGGGCAGAAAGTGGATGAAAAAGCACTTACAAATACAAAGAAGTATACAAAGTTTGTGGGCAGAAATTGATGGACACTAAGTGGCTGCACATTATGGGGGCTTAAAAAGTGTAAAGAAATTAAGTGATGGGTTCATTTGACTTTTTCTGGTGCAGTGGTATAAAACAACAAATTTACTTTGCGTTAATCAAGCATATAAGTAGAAATTGGGACATGAGGCCAGATTTTCAAAGGTCCATTATTTTTTGAGAGAAATTATAAACTTGTAAAGTGACTTTCAGTTATGTCACAAAATAGAGGACATTTTAAGGGGCCTTTTGGTGTTTCAGAAGCTGCCACTTAACAATAAAGACACGTCAGAGAGATATTGCATAGTTACATAGAAACATAGAAACATAGAATCTGATGCCAGATAAGGACTGCTTGGCCCACCTAGTCTGCCCATTTCCCTACCTAACAGATAAGCTGCAGATCCTAGTTAACCAACAGCCTACTTCCTCGTACTCCCCCCACTAGAATTGCCTTATGTCTGTCCCAGGCATTCTTGAATTCCCCCACTGTTTTTGACTCTACGACCTCCTCAGGAAGGCTTTCCATGCATCTACAACCCTCTCTGTGAAGAAATACTTCCCCACATTACCTCCAAGCTGTCCCCCCTCTATCTTCAAATCATGCCCCCTTGTTCTTGCACATTTCTTTTTCTGAAAGATGCTACCCTCTTGAACTTCCCTTGAGGTATTTGAAAGTTTCTATCATGTCCCCCCCTCTGCCTACTTTCCTCTAGGCTATACATCTTAAGCTCCTTTAATCTTTCTTCATATGTCTTCTGGTGCAGACCCTGCACCATTTCGGTTGCCCTCCTCTGGACAGTCTCCACCATGTCTATGTCTTTGTGGAGATGGGGTCTCCAGAACTGTACACAGTACTCCAGATGTGGTCTTACCAACTGTCTGTATAGAGGGCCAACAACTTCCTGTTTTCTACAGGTGATGCCTCTCCCTATGCATCCCAGTATCCCCCCCAGCCCTCCTTACTGCTTTCTCACATTGCTTACCCACCTTTAGGTCATCTGATATGACTACCCCCAGGTTCCTTTCCATTTTTGTTGTTGTCAGTATCTCACCCCCCATTGTGTATGCTTTCCCTGGGTTTTTGTTTCCCAGGTGCATTTCTTTGCACTTCTTTGCATTGAATCTAAGCTACCATACATTTGACCATTCCTCCAACCTTGCCAAGTCCCTTTTCATCCTTTTCACCCTGCCTTGCATATCAACCCTGTTGCAGATCTTTGTGTCATCTGCAAAGAGACATACTTTTCCTTCCAGTCCCTCTGCAATGTCAGTTATAGTTACTATCTCTTTGGTAACATTACAACAACAAAAGGAAGAAATTGCAACATTTTATGACTTTTAAAAAATTCAAGGTATGGTGTATTGTAGTACTGCTATTCTCTGAAGTACTGTAAACATGCTGATAGATAGATAGATAGATAGATAGATAGATAGATAGACAGACAGAGAAACAGACAGATGGACAGACAGACAGATATACCACCAACCCTAGTAGAGCGGGAATGGAACACATTTCATATGCGAGAAAATAATGTTTTACAATCAAAAAGTGCAGAACAATGTACAAAGCAATAAAAAAGGTCAAATAAGGAACAGCAAAAAACAAAATTGGTGTATTATATATCACGCAGCTCAACATCAGTAAGAGTAGAAATCCTGAGATGAAACAAAAGACATGCACTTAAATAACTAATTACAGTTACAGTTGGGTTTAGTTAGGCCACCAATCATCATTTTCAGGCCAGAACAAAAAGAGGAAAATAAAAATAGAAATTAAATTGTTCAACAGGTTATGCATTCTTTAGGGGAATGCTGGTCTTGCATCGAGGATTAATTCATATACATTTTTTGGCATTCCTCAAGAAGAAGTTGGGGCGGAGGGTAAAGATGGTAATGAGAGAGAAAACATCATTTGGAAGGTTAATAGACCATTATCCGAATATGAAAGAAGAATTATGCATGTGCATCTCTCTTCTAGTGATGGCCAGTCCAAGTTGCTATCATTGTGTAATGGTGTAGTGTATGCAGAGGGCCCTTAAAAGCAAAGTGTCAAAAGGAATTAAGGAGGTGTCCAGTCTGGTCATTAAGGATTTGGTTGCAGTGCTATAAACAGCATGCAAGTAGTTAAAGAATGGGAGAATCATCTTACATATACAGTAACCTCCTATCTGATGCTGGGTAGCAGACTAATTTTGTTCCTATAGAGCAGGGGTTCTCAAATGGTGAGGCCAGCCTCCCTGGGGAGGCCCCAATCTGTTCTAGGGAAGGCTCAAGCAAGTCTGAAAAAGTACAGTATTTAAATTTTGAGTTTTATGTATTTTGTGTGAAGAGATTAAGCAAACTTAAAGAGAATAATAGTAGGTGAATGTTATATATTTATTTACTAATAGGTGTTCAAGGATAGGTGAATGAGCCAACACTCATTTCAGGTGTAACCGGGGAAGGGTAGGTAGTGAATACATTTCAAAAGGTAACTGCAAAATAATCAAGAAATAAACAGTGAACAATAGTGCAAACCAATATGAACAATAAACTGATAATGAGTGGTGGTAATTGATCAATTTGTAGACTGATGGCAGAACAGCCCAAATACAAGGGTTGAGCATAGAAGTGCTAAGAGCAATAGCAGGAAGGAACAAAGTAATCCCAGAGAAGTTGCTTAGGAGCAGGGAAAGAGGGGGAGAGGCAAAGTATGCAGGAAGGTTATTTCATATAGAGAGGAAACAGAGAAAGTAGTCTGACCTTTGAAGGTACTGCAACAAGGGGTAACAATGGTTCAAGAATGAAACTAGCGGAGCAAGTAGGCTGGCCGGGGTGGGGTTACAATAAACTGAATAATAATTTATTTATTTATTTATTTATTATTTATTATAACATCAGTTTAAAAACCTTTGAGCCAGAGGCTCATTTACAAAGGTACCTCGTCGAAGGCAGACACAACATACATACATGAGGTAATCCAAAATAATGTACAGTAAAAAAGACAAGGCAAGTAGCAGGCAGAGGTGAGACAGTCAGCAACAGAAATTAACAATAGGCAAATGTCACAATTGCAGGTGAATGAGTAACCAAACACCATTGTCGGTTTAGACATTTTTTTTTATATGTGGGCAGACAGCGGGGGTCAGGGGCAGTGGCAGGAGTGTGGGCGAGCAAGTGGTTTTAGATAGTTTTGAAGCTGGCGAGTGAGGGGGCGTTTGAGATACCAGCAGGTAGGGAGTTGTACAGGGAAGGGGCTCTATAGAAGAACGCCCTTTGGCCCTGGGAGGTCCGTACCCTAGGGATGACTAGTGCAGTTTTTCTGGAAGCACGGGTGTGGACAGTGGGATTGGAACGACGAATAGAGTTGGCAAGGCCAGGTGGGGATAGACCATGGAGGGCTTTGAAGGTAACTTGGCAAGTTAAGAACAGGACGCGCTCATCGAGGTTGAGTAGGGAAGCCAAGGAGTACAATTGACAAGTATGGGTGAGTCTAGGGGCACTGATGATAAGTCTACAAGCTTTGTTAGGCGTAAGACGAACCTTTTGAAGGGCTGTCGGGTTGGCTGCGATCCATAAACAGTGAGGCCAGTGTCAACTAGCGAAGCACAGAAGAGGTGACTGCCAAGCGAAGAGAGAGTTAGTGGGAGGCATTTTTTGCAGGTAGAGGATACCAAGCCGAGCATTGGAGGCTGAGGTCAGTGCAGAGATATGGTTATGAAAGGAGAGGAAGAGTCGAAGATTAAGCCAAGGTATTTATAAGAATGCACAAGTTCAAGGGGTGATCCTGTGGAGAGAACAGAGAGAAGTTACTAGACTTATTTTGGGGTGGGCAAAAAGCATAGATTTAGTTTTCTTCAGGTTGATGACAAGACGGTGGTCAGAGAACCAGCTTTCAGCTGAGGTGAAGGCACGCTGTAGGGAGTTTTGGAGTAAGGCGGGGTTACTGCCAGAGGCAAAGAGCACAGCGTCATCTGCGAGAGAAGGATTTACCAGCGCAAGCTTTGGGCAGGTTGTTGAGAAAGAGAGAGAAGAGAAGGCCCAAGAATAGAGCCCTGGGGAACACCAGAGCGAATTTGGCAGGTAGGGATAGGGTACCACGCAACCCACACACATTGGGAGCGGTTGTACAAGTAGCTTCGCACCAGGAGACAGGACCAGAGGCAAAGCCCACACTGGCAAGGGTGGCTAATAGTAGAGGGTGAGAGACGGTATCAAAGGCTTTCGATAGGTCTATAAATACCGCACCAGCGAGGGCGCCGGCATCAAGTGACTTATGGAGGAAGTTAACAAACTCCAGAAGAGCAGTATTGGTGCTATGGCCAGTTCTGAAACCATGCTGTTCAGGACAAAGGACCTCATATTTTGTAAGGTAAAGGGAGATTTGACTGGCAACTATTTTCTCCAAAGCTTTAGAGGGGAGGATAGAGATTGGTCGCTGTAGTTACCATGAGTGATCTGTCACCACCTTTGTGAAGAGGGGCACAGTGAGCACCCTCCAGATGGCGGGGAATTGCCCAAGGCAGAGGGATTTATTAAAGAGGCAAGTGATGGGAGAGATGACCTGATCCAGGACCTGGCGTAGGAGACAGGGATCAAGGGAGTCATTGCCGATTGAGTTGCATTTAGGGCTTTTTGTAAATAGGGCCTAACCTCATGGGTGGACACAGTGAGAAGGTAGAAAGGGGGGTGGGGGATGAGAGGAGCAGACAAGGGGGGAAGGGGATTGAAGAAGTTGCAGGACCACTGCACTAAGGTCAGTGAAGGCGTTGCTGAGGTGAGTAGCAATGAGTGCAGGGTCAGTGCAGAAAGACCCATCAATGTTAAGATGTGCAGGGGGGAGTGAGCGTGAGCCACCATTAAGCTGCTTGATATTATCCCAGAAGGATCTAGGGTTGCCCCAGGAGGAGGTAAGAGTAGAGTTGTAATAATCTGACTTAGCTTTGCGGACAGCCCATGTACATTTATTCCGGGCAGCTACGTAGGCCAGTCTGTCAGCAGGGCGGCCAGTTTCAATGGCCAGGTACCACAGGTTGTCACGCTGCTTGAGAAGTGAGCGTAAGGTAGGGGTAATCCAGGGGGTGTGCCTTAATTTAGATCTAAGTGGGGTGAATGGGGCGTACATGTCACAGGCAAGGTTAAAGGTATGGACAAAGAAGGCTAGCGCCTTGTCAATATCAGGGGTATTTAGTAGCGGGGACCAATCAGTGCCAGCTAGGTGGCGTTTTAAGTCTTTTAGCCCACAGGGTCTAAACCGACGACGGCGGGTGGTGAAACAAGGGGCTTAGGCAGGGAGGTTGACCAGAAGAAAAGAACTGGGGAGTGGTCACTAAGGCAGTCTGGGAGGATTTGAACGTTGTGGACGCGGTTGGGCCTGTTAGTGAGAACCACATCCAGAAGGGTGCTTGTTCCGTGCTAGGATTTAACCTGGTGGGTTGTGAGACTAGCTGAGTCAGGTCAATGGCAGCGAATGCCTCATGGGAGGTAGACTCCTAGGAGATAGCCAGTTGATATTTAGATCACCTACCAGGATTTGGTCAGAGGGTTAGGAAGAGAGGAGATGTAGTCAACAAGGGGCCCAGTGCATGGGCTTGATTTTTAGTGGTATGTAGGCAATAGTCAGGAAGATTGGGGCCCTAGCAGGATCAGGAGACAACTTTAGGGTTAGGGCCTGGGCATTGAAATCAAGGGTGGGGGGCAAGACTATGAAGTGGGTCTTTAACATAGATGGCACAGCCACCACCTCTTGCCGATTCTGTCAAGCCGATGGAGGAGTAGCCTGGGAGAGAGACCTGGGCATCAGAGGTGGAGCTGGACAGCCAGGTTTCCACTAAGGCAATCACATCAGGATTATGATCAGCCACCCAGCAATGTAGGGAGTCCAGTTTTTAGGGAGGCTACAGATGTTAATAGATGCAGCATGGACCAGAAGATTTACAAGGAGACATTGGGGACCGGCCCAGGATTAGGATGGATATTGCCAGAGAGGAGCAGAAGGAGGAGAGCCACCCTAGGAAGGAGGTAGTGTGGAGAAATTTACGGACTGGGGAGGGTGTGGGGGTGTGCTGTACAAGGGATAGGCAGGGAACTTTAGATGGGGAATGCTAGCAAGAAGTGATGGAGGAGTGAGCAGGGGAGTGGGGAGGGGAGGCCAAGGTGATGAAGGGGTGTATGGGAGGTAAAGGTGAGTGTATGAGGCTGGAGGGGGCGGGGGCAGGAGAGCAACAGGGGACGAGGTAGAGCTATGTTGTGGGCAGAAGCGAGTCATAGGAGAGGCAAGGAATATAATAAGGAGGAGCAGGAGAGGGAACAAGCCTGACCAAGGAGGTAGTCTATTAGGTGAGGAGGGGAGAATAGCAGTACCCTGCTGAGGAGGACTTAGTGCCCTAGTGGAAGCACCAGTGGTGGTACAAGGAAGGATGAAGGAGAGCGGGAGGAGTAGAGAGACAGGCACCACCTAGAGGTCACCCAGTATAAGCTGCAAATGGAAAAATGGGGACTTAGATTATGACTCGTAACCGCACAGGACGTGGCGTCAGCGTCTGGAGGCAATAAAGCAAGGGCCGCCTGGGTGGGGGTGGTTGGGGTGAGGGGGCTGGCAGCCCGCCAGCCGAGTCCACACAGAAACAATCAGTGGGCTGTGACAGAAAGCATAGGAGTCCAGTCCAAAAGAACGCCTAGAGCCACGAGGTGGGAAGCCTGATTACCTGAGTCAGTCCGAGGCGCTCAACTCCTTTACCCGCCGTTGTCGGGAGCGTTCTGGGGGTAGCAGCTAGAAGGAGATAAAGGAAAACAAATGAGTATGGAGGGAAAAATATAGGAAGGCAGGTTGGGACAGGGATCATAGACATGCAGTCAGCACAGGACAAGAACAAAGCCCTTAACAAAACCCCACCCAGCTGTATAACCCAAAACACTGCAGTTTACAAAAAATATTCTTTTTTTTTTATGTTTGCTATATTTTGATATCTTTCTTTCCTTATTCCCCTCAGTACTAGAAAAGATAAGAAACACTAAACGAGCTAGCAACCGGAAAGGTGTAACAGACGAAAAAACAAAGACATACAAAATGCTCCAGGAAAATGCAGATAACAACCCCTCTTAAATCATCAGTTTGCCACTAACGCAAGAAGCAATTAGAAATACTAGCCCTGATACGAACTAGATATGGCATCAGAGCAAACAGAACAGGGAACGGCAAAAATTCAGTACAGCAGTAAAATACATTCAAAAGAATCTAAGACGAACTGGTGAACAAGGAAAGCCAGCAACCCTTTAGATAGCAGCCCACAGCCGAGTCCACACAGAAACAATCAGTGGGCTGTGGGGCTAGAAAACACAGAGTCCAGTCCAAAAGAAACGTCTAGAGCCACGGTGGAAGCCTGATTACCTGAGTCAGTCGGTAGCTCCAACTCCTTTACCGCCGGTTGTCGGGGCGTTCTGGGGGTGGCAGCTGAGTCAGTCCCGAGACACGCTCCAACTCCTTTACCCGCCGGTTGTTGGGAGCGTTCTGGGGGGGGGGTAGCAGCTGAGTCAGTCCCGAGATGCGAATATTTGTTTATTTTATTTATTTGTTATTCAGATAACACCTTTGAGCACAAGAGCTCTTTTTCAAAGGTTCCACATCAGTATAAGACAAAGAACTGAATGTGAGCCATGTACTCAAAGGAGTTTCAATTTATTAATGGTGTACTGCGCAAAGTACAGCATGTTATTCTTCCTTGGGGAGGCCCAAGATTATTTCAGTTTTTGGGGGAGGCTCAAAATCTTTTCCAAGGATTTGGGGAGGCTCACTGTGACAAAGTCTAAGAACCATTGCTATAGAAGGCTTCAAAAATGGTACCCAGTTTAGCATTAATGGACTTTAATGGACTTTAAGTGACATCAGTATTCAAGGTAAACTCAGGGTCATGAGGAAAGAGGGAAAATGGAGTGAAAATAAATTGAATAGTTAAAATACAGCTTGAGAGTGGTTCATGCTTTTTCCTGTCATAATACATTTTTGGAACATGCAATACTGTACATGCATGATTTTACTTATGTTAAAATATTTTAGACTTGATATGTGTTGTATCTTATTACAGCTTCTTAGGTGCACCATCAAAAATATATTACTTTTTATTGGGTTACATTCCTTCTTTTTGGACAGAAAAGTATTATCATTATTAACCAGGTAAGAGAATTGTTCTGCTGTTTCATTTTTTTTAGCATTATCTGTTGATTAATGCTTTTTGTAGACTATTATGAAGCATTGATTAAAAATCAGAGAAAAGGTTTAAAAGATAATGATAATGGTTTTTAAGACCCTGCATAGTATTTGTCATTGGAAATTGTGAAATAGGTTAGATGTGGCCCACTTCTGTCATTATAAAGAGCTTCAGATTTACAAAATGACTTTAATATCAGAACAAATGACTGCCAGCAATTACAAACTAACACAATTTAAAAAATCAAATATTAACGCAGTACTGGAGGGTCTCAAATGTCACATTTTTCTTTTATAGATTAATGGTCTAAATAGAATAGTAACGAAACAAGTCATTTAGCTTCAGTTTGCAAGGCACTTTGTTTTTGCTAAATAGCCCCCTTTGGAATAATGTACTGTAACTTCCCTGCATATATTAGAAACGTTTAACAAGAGTCTGTCACCTACATTATTGATGACAGCAGAAGACAGATCTTTTTCTCCTGTGATCAAAAATTGTAGTAAAGTAAATTATAATTAAGAAATAAGTTTGAGAACAGGTAACTAACCATTTCATTACAATTAACCGTTTAACTTTTTTAGGTGATCATGATATGAATTTTACATTTTAAATGAGTTGTTGAATAGTTTGATATCTTTTATTGGAACAACACGTGTCTTGTACAAAGATGATATAGTAGATAAGCATGTGTTCACACAGGTCCCTTCATTAGGAGCAACAGCATGTGGCTGCAATAGCATGTGTACTGTACTATCTTTGTACAAAACATATGTTGGTCCAATAAAAGGTATCAAAATATCCAAGGATCAATATGAGGATAATCTCTCTACTACATTTGAAATAAGATAATATTCCTGACCATTCTAATGGGTATAAATAACAAGCTTTGCTAATTCTGGTTGTGATGTGGCAGTAGAAGTTCCTTTAAATGGGAGAATATGCAACAACAGGACAGCAGACAGCATGGCTCCATACGTGGTAGATCCTGCCAAACCTACCTGGTGGAGTTCTATTACTGGGTAACTAGGCGACTGGACAGGGACCATGCAGTGGATGTCCTGTATCTGGACTTCAGTAAGGCATTTGACTCAGTGTTGCATGGAAGGCTGGGAGGTAAGTTAGTAGGCACAGGGGCGGGTGCAAAGCTGGTGAGATGGGTAGGAAACTGGCTTCAGGGAAGGCACCAGAGGGTGGTGGGGGGGGGGAGCTCTCACACCCAAGGGTAGTGACGAGCAGTGTTCCACAGGGCTCGGTGTTGGGACCAGTGTTGTTTGGGATATTCATTGCAGACATATCATGGGACATCAAGAGCAAGATCAGTCTGTTTGCTGATGATACCAAGGTAGGAGAGGTGGTGGATGACCTAGGGGGATGGCAGGGGTTGCAGAATGATCTGGCAAAGCTTGAAACCTGGTCAGACACCTGGCAACTGGGGTTTAATGCCAAAAAGAGCAAGGTGCTGCATTTTGGGATGAAGATCCCAAGGAGGAGTTACCAGCTGGGGGGAGTGCAGCTAGCCCAGACAGAGGAGGAGAAGGATCTGGGGCTGCTCATTACAGGGTCAATGAACAACTTGGCACAATGTAGGAAGGCAGCTGCAATGACCAACAAAATGCTGGGTTGTATTGCAAGGGTTATATCCTCGAGGAGGGAGGAGATGATTCTGCCACTGTATAGGTCATTAGTTAGACTGCACCTGGAGTACTGCGTGCAGTACTGGCGCCCATATCTGAAGAGGGACATTAAGTTACTGGAGGGTGTGCAACACATGGCGACAAAGATGATCAAGGAGCTGGGGGACTTATCATACGAGAGGAGGTTGAGGGCGTTGAACATGTACTCACTGGAGGAAAGGAGGGACAGGGGGACATGATTGAAACCTTTGAATACATGAAATGAATAAACAAGACAGATACAGAGGGGCTGTTCAAAGTAAGGGAGGGGAAGGATACCAGGGGCCATGATATGAGACTGGAGGGAGAAAGGTTCAAAAGGGAGATGAGGAGACACTTTCTTACAGAGAGGGTGGTGGCTGGGTGGAATGCATTACCTGCAGAAGTGGTATCCAGTAGAACAGTGGACTGCTTCAAAAGGGGATGGAACAGGACAAGTGGGAGGGTTAATGAAGGGGAAGGGCGGAAGGGAAGGGCAGCTGCAGAATAAGGGGTGCTAGCTGCACATTCGAGCAGACTTGATAGACCTCTAGGCCTTTATCTGCTGGCAAATTTCATATGTTCGTATGTTCATAACCTACTTGTTTTGGAGGAACTTCCAAAAACTAACGAACGCCAACAACCAACAGAAATACAGTGAATTGTGAGGGGGGTGCAGAGGTGCTATGGGTCATTCATGAGTCAGGAAATGGAGCCACTATTAAGACAGGTGTGATCTACAGGCCTCCAGCACTGGAGTAGTACTTGGATAAGGTAATGTTGGAAGCAGTTGGCAAAATGGCAGAAAAGGGGCCGGTGTTGCTGGTGAGGGATTTCAATCTGTCAGATGAAGATTGGAGCCTCCCTGCAGCACCTTCAGCTAAAAGCAGGGACATACTAGACTCCATACAAGGGGTATTCCTCAGGTAGCTACTGTAGTCAGTGAAACCACTCATGATGGGGCAATACTGGACCTGGTGCTCAATAACAGGGACAGTGTTGCAGATGTCAAAGTGGAATGCCATCCAGGGACCAGTGATCATGATACAGTGTGGTTCCACATAAGAACAGCTGAAGAATCCAACCACACAATGGTGAGGGTCCATGATTTCAGAAAGACTGATTTTACTAACATAGGAGAATGCCTCTGGAATGACCTGGCAGGGGGAGATGACCTGGGGAGTGGAGGAAAAGGAGAACAAACTAAAAGAAGGCATGGTGAAGGCAATAAACCTCTACCTCAAGAAAGTAAAAGAAAGATGACACCACTATGGTTCTCAAAGTGGTAGCAGAAAAGGTAAAGGATGAAAGAGTGGCATTCAGAAAGTATAAGGAGAGCCAGACAGGTCGGCACTTCACACTTTGCAAAGTTGGTAATTTAATTAAAATATGCTATGTTTTGTAAACTAAATGAACTGATGAAGTAAGTTATAGTTCCATCTAGTACTTAAAAAGGGACATAAAAGAAATAATTCTGACTTTCTTTCATGATTTTGTTCATGTGCACTGGGGTACTGGATTTAATTTGATGCACTTGATTTCTATGTATGTAAGACAAGTCCTCATTGTAAGCTCCACCTCCTGAGGAAAACTCATTTGGAGTCAAAGCTCTGGGGAGCCACTATAGTGTGTTTTCTGTGTGACCACTGTCAGGTTTTGTAAATAGAAAACGCTTTTTACTGCTTATATCTGGCTTGCATTTTGCATTGTATTGGTCCGAGTGCAAAGGCTAACTTTGGTTGTGTATCATTGTGTCTGGGGCAGGCCGCCCTTGTGCCACTGCACTGACCCGTGAGTAAACGCTGATCGCAGCACTTTTTCTGGAGCTGCGGGAACAGACAGAACCTGCAAAGAAGGGTGCAAAAAGGAATCTAATTAATGTTACTCATGCTTGCAGTCTTAATAAAATGGAAGAGATGGAGGTGAACATTATTATGTGGAGGGCATTATGAATACATGCTGGGGAGAAGGCATTGAGGGGGTAATGATCGTAACAGGGTGCTCTGTTATAGAATGAATAGTGTGGTCAAGAATGGATGTGTGGCTATTTAATAAACGAGGACTTAGCACAGTAAGAACTGGAGACAAGGATATCAGGGTAGAGGACATTGTGGTAAAGATAGGAAAGAGAATAAATAAAGAACTTTCTGGGCTGGTTTGCATCCTGTCAAGTAGTAAAGAAAAGAACAATAGGGTACTGCATGAAAAAATACACCAGAAATGAAGAATATGGAAGAATGCATCATATTATTGCAAGGCCTCAATCAGCTGGTAGTTTGCTGGGTGGATTGCAGTGCTATAGATAGTAAGGGAAAGTATTCTTGCCTATGGTAAATGATTGTTTTCTTGAGCAAATGATTCTTGATCGGACAAGGGAATAAGCAGTCTTGGGCTTGGTGGTATCTAACAGAGTAATGGACAAGAATCTTACAACAAGCTGTGGTTTTGGGGAAGCAATTCTACCATAATAAGCTTCATGGTAAAGAAGGTTAATTCAGGAGAGATAAGGAACAAAAACATGGGAATTCAGGAGGGATGATTACATGGAATCAAGGAGGGTGCTTAGAAATATGAAACTGGTAAACAGAATAAAAATCTAAAGACTAAGAAACTCACACAAAGGCCCTGCGACAAATGTTACCCAGGAAGCAAATTGGCAACTGAGTCAGGTTTCTAAAAGATACAATCTCACTTACACACCACTAATGCAAAGCTTCATGCAAAAGTATATTTAAATCACCATGAAGTAATTTAGACTGGTTTGTAGTTAAGCAAGGAGTGTATGCTACCAAACAAGACTCACACAACCTGCAAAGGCTGACAACAGAAGACACAGACTTGTGCAGTGTCATCAATATAAATGTAGACATCAGGAATGGTTAGCAGAAGTGAAGTTATACTCTCTCAAATAAAATAGATTGATGAGGGATCTGAACACTGTTTACAAAACTATGGATAGACAGGGTGGACTGATACAGGAGTTCTGAATAGAAAAAACCGGGAATATGTTTGCATTTTAGGCAGCCAGATTAAGGTTAGATCAAAGGCAGAATTTGTTTACTAACAGGGTGGTGTAGGTGTGGCATGTCCCCTCAGCTGAGGCAGTAGGCTCTAATACAATGAGAAGCTTTTTATCCTTGAAATCAAGGTTTGTCAAAAGAATGTAGTTTCTTACTTGTTGGAGCCTTGGTTACAAATCAACCAGCATGACCTGATGTGATGACGGCTGATTTGTTCAGAATGGTGGAAGAAGCATTGTTTATTAGAGCAGCTTTCTAATCTATGCTGTTTTCTTTTAGTTGATAGGCAGAAAGCACAAGCTGTGCTAAAAAATTCAGTTCTATAATACTAAAGCTAGGGATAAGCAAACTACAGTATCAGTTTTGTTATCAAAGAAGCCTAGGGGCAAAACTCTCATTCATGACCCTCTCTGACAGCTGTCAATTTACAGCAGAAAAACTGCAACACTTTTATATTTTCAATGTTCTGTAGCACATACATTTCAGACAAGGTGTAGTTATCAACTAACCACAGCTATCATGTTCAGGCCCAAAATGTCAGAGTTGTCATATTTCTAAATTTAAGCCTGGACACTGCTTGATCTGGCTATTACTTTAAATCCACAAGGTTAGTCCCAGTACACACATTAATCACATACTAAAAATGTTGGAGCTTAAACTGATGTGTTCACTGGGCCTATACCACTGTCAGTGAAAGCAGTCACAAATGATTTTTAGATTAAAAATGTTGGCAGTTCAATCAGAAGAGTTAAATATATTGACCCACTACTTGGTGTTTGCCTTGATATGGTGCCATTAGGACTGGTTGGTGGGGCTTATTCTAGCCCGCCAAACTCAAATGACAGCTCCTTGTTCTCCATGCTGCCATCCCACTTCACTATACCACCAAATGCCAACAGACCTGCTTCCGTAATGGGAGTGAATGCTCCTACTTACACCATCTTTCCCTCCTTTAGCACTGAGGTGCATACTGTGTGATCCTTAATAAGTCACTTAACTTCCTTGTGCTCCCAGGTCACATCTGGAAACTAGCTTTGACTTAGTGTGCTACTCCTGGTTAAACAATATTCCCTTCCCCCCTTTCTCCTTGATCGCCACCTGGAGCTGACCCATGGACCTTTGTTTCTGCAGATCCTGTGCTACTACCCAGAGTCCTAATTCAAGCAGGGCTGTACATCAGGACTGGTGGTCGGGGCTTATTCAAGCCTGCCAAACTCAAACTACATCTCTTTGTCCTCCAAGCCTCCAGAAAAAAAAACCAAAAACTGCACTGCCACTGCACTGCTAGCTGCTGACGGGACCTGCTTTCCTGAGGATAATGAGGGCTCTTACCTATACCATCTTCCCCTCCTCTATCATTGATTGCCACCTGGAGCTGCCCCATGGACCTTTGTTCATATAAATTCTATGCTGATACTTAGGGCTCTGCATCAGGATTGGTTGATGGGGCTTATTCAAGTCCTCTAATTTCAAACTGTCAGTTTGTCCTCCAAGTCACCTGCTTACTTCACTATATTATCAGCTGCTGATAGGACCTGCTTCCCTCTGGAGAGTGAGGGCTTCTGCCTACAGGATCATACCTGCCTCTAACCCTGATCACCATGTGAAACTGTTCCACAGACTTTTGTTCCTGCAAATCCTGTGGTACTACTCAGAGTCCTGATTGCAGTCAGGGCTCTGCTTCAGGACTGGTGGGCATAGCACTTTAATGTCTGCCAAACTCAAACTACATCCCTTTGTCTCCAAGCTGCCAGCTCACTTTGCTGCACCACCACCTGCTAATGGAACCTGCTTCCCGAGAGAGAGAGAGAGAGAGAGACAGAGAGAGAGTTCCTACCTACAACATCTTGCTCTTCTCTAACATTGATCACCACCTGGAACTGCCACAAGGACCTTTGTTCATGCAAATCTTGTGCTGCTTCTCACAGTCTTCATTGCAATCAGAGCTCTGCATCTTGACTGGTGGGTGGGGCTTATTCAAGCCCACCAAACTCAAACTATGTCTTCTAGTCCTCCAAACCACCAGCTCTCTTCACCACACCACCAGCTGCTAATGGTATGTCCTTCTCTGGGGAGAGTGAGGGCTCCTACCTACACCATCTTGCCCTCCCCTAGCCTCAGTTGCCACTTGAAGCTGCCCCATGGACCTTTGCTCATGCAAATCTGTGCTGCAGCTCAGAATCCTGATAGCAATCAGGGCTCTACATCGAGACTGTTTGGTGGGGCTTTCTGTCTCCTAAAAGGAGTCACTCTCCAGCTGTCCTCTAGTCTTGCAGTCTGGAGAACTAAGGGTCTGATCACAAAGGGTGTCATACAGTAGGCGTCAGCTGTGGAGTCAGTTGTCAGCCAATCATGTTTCGCCAACAGTGCACCCCTCCAATCCATGTAGTATCAGGTCCTGCCCTAACTCCTTGTTTGTGCTCTACTAGAAGTATTCTCTCACCTCCTAGGTGTGTGCATGCTGTCTATTTCATTGCCAGGTGTTTGCCATATATTCTTGCTTCCTCCTATCTGTTGTCAGCTCATTAACACCTACTCTAGGTGTGCTGCTTTACATGGTGTCCCACTGATAGGCTGTAATCAGTCAGAGGTCACTGTTGTCTGGTCCCATCACTGCTCTGGCTCTGGTTTTTATTATTTAACTGTAGCTGCCACCCTCTTGCCCTTTTTTATTTTTTATTTATGTCTTTGATAACTGGATAAGTGTGCTGATACAATGAACCATTTTCAG
This sequence comes from Neoceratodus forsteri, assembly GCA_016271365.2. Lineage (NCBI taxonomy): Eukaryota > Metazoa > Chordata > Ceratodontiformes > Ceratodontidae > Neoceratodus > Neoceratodus forsteri. The sequence continues at coordinate 621,871,059 of JADMNL010000023.1, read as the reverse complement.
ACATGACCCGGGCCACAAGGTGGCACCAACATAGTTCAACAGCCATACATTTATATAGACCGTAGTAGCTATTACACAGTGATGAACAGTAGACAAAGGTCAAAGCATGAGTCAAACATGTCTGTACAAAACCTCAAGATGAGGTCAGTAGGGGTACAATGTAAACTGAACTAAGGCAGCAGTAATAACTCAGATTACAGAGGATAAATGGTATAAAAATAAAAGGCAGTAACTTTTATAATTAGAAGCAAAACATCCATTTCTCCTGAACTGGCTGACAGACTAACAGACAGACTTGATAAGAAGACCTTGTAGGTCAAGGAGAAAGGAAACCAGAGAGAGTATTAGGACATCAAGATGGGATAGAACAGAGATACATAGCACCTGGGGCAGTTTGTGAGCACTACTTGTTGTCCAGGACACAACTGCATGGGGATTCAGATAGGAGCCAGGCTCTTAGGTTCATTTTTGAAGGACAGGTGGGAGGGGGACAAGTGAATAGGCAATGGTAGACTGTTCCATGGGGTGGGGGCAAAGACTGAGAAAGCTTTAGTTCCCATTAAAGTGGAGGCACGTGGTACTTCCAAGGGAGGGACTGAGGATATCATGAGGCACCTTGAGGCAGTCCCGTGAGTGAGCAGTGGGGAACAGGAGGACATCTGGTTGCAGCTGAGCACATTGTCCACAACACAGCCCACAGCATACTCAAAGTGACCTTGCAGAGGGAGCCACCCTAGGGACCGGTAGAGTGAACAATGGTGGGTGGAGTAGGGGGCTTGAAGAACAAAGTGACAGACAGAGTTGTAAATTGTGATTAGTCAAGAATGTAGGGTGGAGGACACAGAGGAATAGATGGGGATCAGTAGTAAAGAAGGGGCAATAGGTTATCTTGCATGATAGCAAGATGAGCTTCAGGGGACAGAAGCTGCTTAATATGGTAAGCAGCACCTATTTTTTGGTGTATTCTCCACACAGTGTTGTTTATGTGGTCAGAGAAGGTTAGTGAGAGGTCAAGGGTAACACCTAGGTACTTGAAAGAGAGGACATTTTTGAAGGGGGGTTACTGGATTAATACCAGGAGGGAGGAAGTGGTTTTAGTGACCTTGGCAAGGAAATGTTTTGAGCCGAAGATCATAGACTTTTTTTTTTATTGACTAGGAGCTTGCTGGAGAAGAACCAATGATGTGCAGAGGCATAGTTACATGAGAAGGTGGATGAGATGGAATCAAGTGACTTATCACTGTGATAGTGGACTAGGTCATCTGCATAAAGAAGCGCATGACAGTTTAGGCTGTCAGCAAGGAGAGCATTGATGAACATGGAAAAATGTAATGGGCCAAGTATAGAACCCTGGGGGATTCCCATATGGATAAGTAGGGTAGTAGAAAAGTCTTTACCTATTTGGGCAGCCTGAGATCTGCCAGAGAGATAACTGTGGAACCACTCCATAGAATCAGGGGAGCAGCCAAACTGTAGTATTGTGGAATGTAGAAGATGGTGGTCAACAAGGTCAAAGGTCTTAGATAGGTCCACAACCACTGTTCCAGTGGGCTTGCCCTTATACATATTTGTTAGGATATGATCATAGAAGAGGACTAGTGCAGATGAGGCACTGTGATGTTTCTGGAAACCATGCTGGAGGGGACATAGGAGGTTATATTTTTGTGTAGATGTTCTAATAGCTGGTGGTGGATGATTTTTTCCAATAATTTGCTGAGGTGTGGGAGGAGTGAGATGGGTCTATAGTTTTCAGGGGAGAGGGGATCACCTGTCTTGAAGACAGGTACCATGTGTGCAATGTTCCATGCGTCAGGCATAGTGGATGATGAGAGGGCCAGGTTAAATATGAAGGTAAGTGGTTTAACGATGGCTGGGGAGATAATCTTGAGAAAAATGGGGTAGAGTCCATCATTGCCAGGGGTGCCTCTGGCTGTTAAACTCTTTAGGAGCTTAGTAGTGACTTTCTGCCCAGTGGCCCTGAAATAGAAAGAGGGTGGCAGGGTGTCATTTAAAGCATCAGGGACTCTGCCTGGTTGCTTTTTTAGGCATTTCCTATCTGGGGTAGTCTGATTTATCATATAGTAGAATGAAGGGTTTCTTTGATCTGGTGGTACACACAGCAAAGTGAATTGGTTAAAAACAAAAAAGCTAGGCCAAACATTGCACACTCCAATAAGTAACAAAGTCAGTTAGTGCAGGTTTAAAATAAAGAGTTATTCCAAGTATAAACACAGAAAATGGCTTCTACAACTCAACCTAGTGTTTCACCCAGGCACACTGGGCATTATCAAGAGAATATTGTCCTTTAATAGAAGGGTACTTACATAGCACATATTTAAAGTGACCACCAAAAATTAAAGTAACAATACAGCAAATAGTGCAAGAACATAGTGCAGCATAAGTGAAAAGTGCAAATGCAACCATTTAAAGCAATACATTATGAAGAAAAATGTTTACATAAATATCAAGGTAAATAGTACAATGTTAGATATTATGTAACTATAATGCATGAAGATCATTATACATAGTTCCCATAAATTAGTAAAGGGGAAAATTCAACGTCCCATCCCCTTGGACTTATCTGCACATGTCCAGGAGGGTGTCCCTACTCATAGATTTGGGTTGTAGTGGATTGCAAAAAGTACAGATAGGTTCCAGGGGAGAGGACTTGAAAAGAAAGCTTTTGCAAAGGGAGTCATTTTGGATTTATACCCTTGGGGGCTTAAACCCCTGGGCCTGAATGATAGATTTGAACTTAGACCATTTTTGGGATTGTTGCTAGTCTGTGTTCAGTTTTTCCCTTTCCTGCTTTATGGATACCACCTATACAGTAACAACTTACACATATTTCATCATTTAACTAAATCAGTCAAGTCAAGTTTATCAAAATGCATATAATCACAATAGATTAAAATATTTTCAGATATTTGACAAATAAGAAAATATAAAATTACACAATACATATAGTAAGTAAAACAATTTTGAATCAAGTATTACAGAGCTCATGCATACTAAAGTATGTGACAACTGTAAATTAAATATTAGTACACAAAAATAACCCACAGGTACAGTAGTTCCAATGTTCTAAAACAAAAATGGTCTATTTAACAAAATAGATGCAGCAAAAGATTATCTATTTCTAAAAACATGAACAATTGAAGGAAAATTTAACTACAGATGAAATACTTAGAAAATTGCATTTTTGTATATGTACCAACTTTTAAGAAGGAAGCTCAACTAAGGTTAGGGTAACAGATGAGCTGTTGGAACTTCCAAACTTCAATCTTTCAAACATGGCCCAGACAATCAGGGAAAGTTCACTAAAGTATTCTTTAGTTTAAGACTAGTTCACCTTGATTTGACTGTAAGAAACCATTGCTTTGTACAGATGTACCGAGAGAGTATTTCCTTTCTGACAGGACACATGAAGCACAAAGAAAAAATGCAGCATTACACAATGAAGGCTACTGGTTTCAACATTTGTGTCTGTTCATCACTGCCAAAACTGACATGTGCAGCAACAGTACAAAGTGTTGAACACACACAGAGTAGTTAGAGACATAGAAACACAGAAATCTGACAGGAGAAAAATAATCCATGGGCTTTGCAGTCTGTTGATCATCTGGCTTTGCCTTCAAATATCTCACAAGACTTTTGTAGCGCAAAAGGTTAAAACTTGATGATAAGAATGTTAGAATATTTCTGAATAAATAAGTAACTAAAAAAGCATCATAGAAACCTAGAAATTAATGGCAGAAAAATCCCAGATACCTCTCTAGTCTGTCTCAACTACCTTTATGCTCCTGATGTATTAGCTGCCAGTGTGTCTGCTGGTTCCAAACATTATGTTCATTCAGACACTGAAAAACTTGGACAAGGGTTCTCACTATACCAGGGATAACCTTTGGACACAGAGTATATGAACAACGTTAGCTGTTTGTAAATATTTATAAGGCAGTGATGACAAGAATAAAACAAACAGCCCATACATGATAGCCTACTTGCTGGTAAGAGGACCATACGCTGTAGGATAGGCCACTTGCCAAATGTTTTACAAAAATGTCCTAGAGTACAAAGCTAGAAATAATGTAACATTGCTTATCAGGTAAAGGACTTGCCAATATAGGTTAGTTTCCCAGTCCAAAAAATTAGCAAACTTTCCAAGAGTTAGACTTGGGGTTGCACATCACGCTCAGATCAAGCCAACAGTCACAGTTGAGGTGTGTCTCAGATCAGGAGATCAGACAGATGTGTAGCTGATGCACTAAGGAGTGGCTGAATAATTTTACTGAGTGATGAGCAGCAGGAGGGGACAACAGTCACCCTAACAGACATGGCAGCAAAATAAAAAAATTGACAGAGATAACAAAGATTCAGTAGCCTGTATCAGCACTCCCTCAAGAAAAGGTTGGCAGGTGCATATAAAAAAGATAAATTTGTGGTTCTAGTAATATAATGTATGGACACAGAAGCCCTCAACATCCAACTTATCTTCCTGTGTCAGATCTGGTAGTACAGGAGATTCATCACCAATAAAAATTGGAGTAAATAGTTCTTGCTAGTTCATGTTTAAAATTGGTGAGTTGACTTTTAACAATGATAGAGATTTTGCAGCGTATACTGGAAGGGTGACACCAGAGATTACTGTAAGACGGCAGCATCAGTACAGCAACAAGGAAAATAAGATGGTAGCCTCTGATGGATTAGTTCAAAAAAATCACAAAAAAACTGCATTTATGTTTTCTGGGTCATATTGTTATCTCTTTCCCTTGCTGGTGACACTGAACCCAAACCTGTCCCTATTGCTAATCCTATACAACATTATCATTGGTCTGCCCACATCCTGCCACAGTCCCAGGGATTGCCCCTGGTCCACCTTAACATCCGTAGCCTTATCGCCAATCTCCCTGAGCTGGAGGCCTGTGAGCAGGTCAAAAACCCTGACGTCCTTGCCCTATCTGAAACATGGTTGTAACCCTCTGTCACTGATCTAAACTGCTTTCTCCCAGGCTATAACTTGCTCTGGGTTGACCGTCCCTCCTCCAAGAGGGGTGGCAGACTGGCACTTTACTATAAGTTGCACCTTAATGTATCTTTATTACCTATCCACCCTCTGAATAACTGTGAGGTACTTCACTCACTCCTTCTTCTTGGTGGGGCTAAGAAACTGCACATCTTCTGCATATATATTCCACCTAGAAACAGCATACTCAATCTTTAGGAGATCTCTGAGCTGATTCCTGCTGTATCAAAGAAAATGAGGTGACCTACATGGGAGATTTTAACCTTGACTGGCAGGGTCCCAACTCCTCTCTCCTTACTTCCACAATCAGTAAGACCAACTTCTTTCAACTTATTGTGTCCCCAACCAGGATCTCTCAGAATGGCTGGACCCGTACTCTCATAGACTGGATCCTAACTAATCGGAAGGACTGGTTACTCATCTACTGGTTTTTTACCAGACTCTATTAGTGATCACTGCCCAGCCTACTGTGTGAGGGACACTCCCCTTCTTCCTATCCACCTAAAGTTCTATCCTTTGCTAACTTCTCCAGTTTCAACCCGGCTAAGTACCTCTCTGATTTTCAACTCATAGACTGGTCTCCTCTTTTCACTGCCACTGATATCAACCATGCCATGGACTATTTCATTAATACTCTACAAGCATTGAAGTGCAGGCACATCCCAATATCAGCACATCAAGTCAAAGGGAAGACGACCAAGTGACTAAAGCGCCCTCTCCGGAAAATGTTCAAGTACCGTGACAAACTGTGGTCAAAATGGAAATCCTCCTCTCTGCAGGCTGACTTTGATGCTTATTACACCTTGTGTAACACCTGCAAGAAGGAGGTTCATATGGCCAAAAGCAAATACTACCACAAACTCCTTGAATCCTCTGCCTCAGACCCTAAGAGATATGTGACCCAAATCAATGAGATCCTGGGCAATACCAAACTGCAGACTCCAAACAACATGCTAATTAATGACATCTACAGTTATAATCCCCACACCACTGCCAATGCCTTCAACTCCCTCTTTACCAAGGTTCCTAATGTTTCTCTTTTCATACCCTATGACTCTCAACTGCCTCCTTATGTTCCTCCTGATGCAACCCCTGCTTTGACTGTCTCTCCCATAACACGTCTCGAAGTTTTAAAGCTACCGAGATCCATTCTCTCTCATGGCAGTGCTGGGCCTGATGGGTTGGAACCCCAGATCCTAAAACTTGCTGCCACTCTCCTAGCTACTCTGGTAACTCGGCTGTTTAACCTATCCATTTGCACCTCCATGGTGCCTTTGGTGTGGAAATCTGCTAGGACAATTCTAGTGTTCAAGAAAGGTGACCCAAGAATCCTGTCTAATTATCAACCAATTGCAGTTCTGCCTACGCTCAGCAAGATTTTTGAGAAACTTATCTACCACCAGATATCGTCTCACATACTCCAGTACAATCTTCAGTCCCCTGTACAGCATAGTTTCAGGGCAGGACATACTACCACCACTGCTCGCACCCATTTTACTAGTGAGGTCAAATCGAATATGGACAGAGGCCTTCTTACAGGTGCTGTGTTCACTTGACCTTACCAAAGCCTTTGACTTGGTGAATCACCCCCTGCTCTTGGCTAAACTGCACTCCCTTGGCGCCTCTGGATCTACACTGTCCTGGATCTGCAGCTACCTTGACAACAGGTCTCAGGCTGTCTCCTTCGGTGAGGTTCTCTCATCTCCAGAGGGGTCCCTCAAGACTCCATTTTTGGGCCCTTGCTCTTCTCTATATTTGTTAATGATATTCCCACCTCCATTCCCCACTGTCAGTCCATCATGTATGCTGATGACTGGTTCTCTATGCTGCCTCTAGCTCCATTGATGACCTCAATGCCCATTTGACATCGGCGTTCACCCAACTCCAGTCTTGGTTCTCCACCAACTCTCTTATACTCAATTTACCTAAGACCCAGGCTATGCTGTTTGAGTCCTCTAGGAAAGTCCATGCTATGTCCCCCAAACTTTGTGTACTTTGTTATGATGGGTCAGCAATCTCAACTACCAACTCCTTTAAATACTTGGGAGTGACGCTTGATCCCATACTTGACTTATCCTTTCATATAAATGAGGTATGTAAATCTATTAACTTCAAGACTGGTGCCACCTATCATGTGCGTCACTCTCTAACCCCTGCTGCCAGGATCTCTGTAGCCAGGGAGGTCCTGCTCTTCAGGCTTCTGTATGCTCTTCCCATCTTTTCCCAGGCCAATGCCAGTGCTCTTCACAAGTGGAACACTGCCTACAATAACTTTTGCAGATTTGCCCTTTTGGCACCATGCTTTATTCACCACTGTCTGCTCTGCTCTGCCTTGCACTGGCTGTCAGCCAGTTCCCATCGCTCCTTCTCACTGGGGTGTTTCATTGACTCTTTGACTAGACATCCCCAACCTGACTCTGTAAGAGCTGTGCTTTCCCCTGTGCATTCCACACTCTGAATTCCTCAGATGCTCAGCTACTCTCTGCCCTTTCTGCTCAACTAAAATGGAGAACAAGCTTTCTCTCATTCCACTCCCAAGTTCTAGAATTTCCTGCCTCCCCACTTAAAGTGCTCCTTATCTCATGCCTCCTTTAAAACTGCACTTTGTTCTCACCTTCTTGAGCTTGATACTTATGACTGTAACTAACTTGCCTGACCATCTGCTCTTGCTTTTGCCTGCCTGAACTTCTGTTTTCCCCATGCTCCAAGTGTATCACTGGGCTTGCCCACAATTGACTTCTCATCTCTCCATGGATGGACCTGCTTGTTATGTGTACTCTTCCAACTATCCCTGCATGGATACCTGTTTGGAAGCTGTCTTGTTCCAATTGATGCTACTGTGACTGTTTGCAAGATTTTACTCATCCCTGTGTGGATGAATCTGCTTGTTATGTATACTCTTCCAACTATTCCTACATTGATACCTGTTTGGAAGCTGTCTTGTTCTAATTGTATGCTACCTATGTCTGTTTGCAAGATTTTACTTTGTACTCTCCTGGGTCATACCTGAAAATAGGTGTCATCAAAAGCTAATAAATTAATACATATTCAGGTGAGTTTTACTATTTGTGAAGGAACAATGAGAATGATAAGAAATGCCCTGTAGCTTGGATCAATACCCGATCTTCACAAGGGGGCTTGTCAGCAGCAGATGTACACAATAGTTAAACTCAGTCATTAAGAAAGATACACCACTATTAATGCTGATAAAACCATGGATAAGCACAGACATTGTCCTAAACTAAAGTTTAGCTAGATTACTTCATTCAATATAACAATTAAATGCAGTCCATTCATTTTGTAACACTGGTTATAAGTTACACTGAAAGTAAGCACATTAGAAACCAGTAAAAACTTGAAGTGAAAACACAATACAAAAAAAAAATACAGAGAAATGTAGTACACATATAATATAAATAACCTACAACATGCATGGGTAGAAGAGGAGAAAATGTGCGTAATATTCTCCAGTATAGGAAACCTATGACAAAAAGAAGATCCCAAAACCTTGAGAGGTTATTTACTAGGCAAAACATGATGAAAAGAAGAGGATGTAGGGATCTTAACAGTTTATTTATAATGAATATGTTTATCTTATGTGTGTACTTGAGTCTAACTAGGAGGAATCTAATTATTGGAAAACGTATTAATTTTCAGTGACATAAATATGTGCCAATCATTTGGTAAAAAGGATACCTCCAAAGGAACCAGTACCACAAAATGAAAAAAAAAATATATACATATACATATAGAAAATGAATTGAAATAAAATCAGGCAATGGAGAAGAGAGAGAATTGCAGAAAACATTATAGAAAAGAAAATATAAAATGAGAATAAGAAACAGTGAAATATATTTAAGTGGTCCTCCTAAATCCTGAATCAGCAAATCTCCAGATTCTCAAGCAATAAGAAATCATCACAGCTTATCCAAAGAATAATTTTTGAGATGAGTTGTGTCCTAAGAGGACCTATGAAAAAAGTAATCATTGTCACATGCCCACTCAGCAGGTCAGGCCCTCTACTCCCAAAGTGCCAACCTCCGAGCGCAGTCTTGTAAATAGTTTAACAGAACAAGGTAACCTTCTTGTCTGTTTTGTGAGTTCAGATCAACCTTTGGTCTCAAGTCTTGGAGGGATTCAAACTGTGAACCTCTTGCTAGTGTACCCAATGTACAGGCTCAGATATTTCTCTCTTTGGGGGGCCAGATATCTTTGCCTATGGCCACCTAACCAGGTATACATAGATGAATCATTAAAAACTTTAATAAAGACCTCAGATTTAAACCACTTCTCTTTCCAGTTTGGTACCACTATTCAAGCTTGTGCCTGCTGTCTGCTATAATCATAAATACTTTTCTTACAACTAAAAGAAATTAAAAAACAGACCAAACATGTTCTAAAAAGAGTTTTACTAGAAATAGATAAATATGTGAAACACAAAATACAGAACTCATATCACAAGACATACAAATCTTTTCAAAGAACAAGGTTCAAACAGTGCAAATTCCTACTTACAGTACTTAGATTTTAAATCTTTCTAAATACTTGTTTACAAGTGCTCCAAAGATCTTTCCTTAGTCAGAGTCTAGGTAAAAATGTGTGTGAGTAAAACAGAGTGTTCCTTAAACAACTGTACTGGCCAACCCCTTTTTCGTGTGAGGTCAGCTAGCTCCTCCACTGTCAGATTATGTATAAAAAATATATAACTTATACAAAAACAGGATGTCTTTTTTTTAAGTATTACATTCTACAACTTCAACATAATTCATGTCCTTCAAATGACACTTCTTTTGATCTATGCTGTATCCTCCCTCACACAGGTTTCACAGGAGCATTTACAACCTTGCACCTCTATGTAACAACCAAGGTTCCTCTCCAACGTCATAAATGGATATGATATAGCAACTACGGCTGTAATAAACTCAGACAAACATAATCCTTGATTAAAGCCTTCCACATAACACATTGTCTCTAAAACCTGAGTGTGTGATACACAGGTTGTAGGCATTTCTCATGGCTTTCATCTTTCAGCTGAAAGCGGGGGGGGGGAGGGTGAGGTCACTCCTAGAGCACCAGACCTTCTGCAGTGACAGTAATACATTTTATATTAAAAAAAATAATACAGCACTCAGAACTGGCTGTCTTCTTCATACTTCTCCGCACCTAGACTGAATTTGTGGGATCTATCCCCTACATGAGATGAGCTTCCCAAATCAGATCACTCCTTATAGACCCTAGACAGCCCATCTGAGTTCTGATTCTTAGCTCCAACCCTATGTACAATTTTTAGATCATACCCTTGTAAAGCAAGACTCCATCTTAGTAGTCTGCCATTGTTTTTCCCCATCTGCGTCAGCCAAACCAGGGGGTTGTGGTCAGTCTGCACCACAAAATGCTGACCATAAAAGTATGGCTCTAGCTTCTTTAGGGTCCACACTATGGCAAGACATTCTTTTTCCACCATGGAGTTAGCTTGCTCCCTGGGAAGTAACTTTCTGCTTAGGTACACTATGGAGTGATCTGTCCCTTGGCTGGACATCTGGCTCAGTACTGTCTCAATACCCACATCTGAGGTGTCCATCTGAACAATAAAGGTTTTGCTATAGTCAGGACTTGTCAAAACAGAAGCACTGCACAGTGCCTCCTTCAGTCTGGTAAAGGTTTCCTCACAGGCTGGGCCCCAGGTAATTTTCTTTGGCACCTTTTTCTTTCTCAGGTCAGATAGAGTAGCAGCCAGGGCAGTGTAATTGGGTACAAATTTCCTGTAGTACCCTGCTGTCCCTAGAAAGCTTCTGACCTGCTTCTGGGTTTCTGGTCTGGGCCACACCTGGATCACCTCTATCTTTTTTTGGTTAGGACGGAGCTGTCCCTGGCCTACCACATGCATGAGGTATGCCACTTCTCCCATGGCCACCTAGCACTTCTCGGCGTTGACAGTGAGCCCGGCCCTCTGTATCCTGCCCAGCAGTTCCCTAAGGTGGGATAGGTGTTCCTCCCAGGTGGTATTAAAGATGGCAGTGTCATCTAGGTATGCCACAGCTTATGCCTCAGTACCATTTAACACCTGATTCACCAACCTTTGGAAAGTGGCCAGGGTATTCTTCATTCTGAAAGGCATTACTTTAAACACAAATAAGTCTATCGCAGCGATGAAGGCTGACCTCTTCCTAGCTCTGTCTGTCAATTCTACCTGCCAATACCCCTTGGTCAGGTCAATAGTCATAACATAGGTCACCCCCCAACTTGTCCAGTAGTTCGTCCGTCCGGGACATCGGGAGGGCATCGGACTTCATGACTGCATTCAAGTCCACGATAGTTCACACAGAAATGAGTTGAGCCATCTGGCTTGGGCACAAGGACTACGGGTGAAGCCCAGGAGCTGTGGGATCTCTGGATTACCCCTAAATCCAGCATCTCCTCCACTTCCCCCCAATGTCCTTTTGGACAGGCTCTGACACCCAATATGCTCCTCCACCGTATGGGTGTCTGTGTCCCTGTCTTCACATCGTATGTAGCTAAGGGGGTTAGTCCAGGCTTGGAGCTAAACAAGGTGGCAAAGTCTGCTAAAACCTCCCTTACCTTCTGGACCTGGTCCAGGGCCAGCTGGGGAGACAACCTTACTGCCTCTACAGAGGACTCCCACTTACTTTCCTCTAGCAAATCTAGAAGGGGGTCTCCTTTGTCTGTCCCCTCCCCATGAGTACACACTGCAAACACCATGTCAGCCCTATTTGCATATGGCTTCATCATGTTAACATGGTACATCCTTTCTGTCTGTCTTCTGTCAGGTAACTCCACAATGTAGTTCACATCATTTACCTTCCTAACCACTTTGTATGGTCCTGCCCACTCAGCTTGCAGCTTGTCTTTCCAGACCGGAATAAGGACCATGACTTCCTGACCCACCATGTATGAGTGAGCTCTGGCTCTGCGGTCATACCACACTTTTTGTTTCTGTTGGGCAGCTGCCAGTTTGCTCTGGGCTGTCCCCATAAGCTCCTTCAGCCTTTCTCTAAACCTAAGGACATAATCCACAATGGGAGTTTCGTGGGTGGCATGCTTGCCTTTCCAGTCCTCCCAGATCAAGTCTAGGGGCCAACGTACCCGGTATCCATATAAGAGTTCAAAGGGGGAAAATCCTGTCGATTCTTGGGGCACTTTCCTGTATGCAAACAACAGGGGGTAAGGTATTTTTCTCAGTCCCTCCCGTGCTGTTCAGCAAATGCCCAGAGCATTGACTTTAGGGTACCATTGAATCATTCCACAAGCCTATTGGCTTGTGGGTGATACAGTGTCGTACATCTCTGCACCACCCCAAACTTCTCCCATAAACATTTCATCAGGTCCCTCAATCGGTGATTACCTCCTGTGGAAACCCAACACGGGAGAAAATCCCAAGTAAGGCATCTGCCACTTTGTCTATCCTCAGTGAGGATAGGGCAACTGCCTCTGGGTACCAGGTGGCATAATCCACCACAGTCAGGATGAAACACTTCCCTGAGGAGCTGGGGGTATTTAAAGGCCCCACAATATCCATTTCCACCCTCTGGAATTGCTCCTCCACTATGGGCAAGGGGATAAGGACTGCTCAGGTTTTCTTGCCCACCTTCCATATTTCCTGGCACTGGTGACAAGACCTGCAATACTCTTTCACCTGCTGGGTGAAGTTAGGCCAGTATAAATTCTGGACTAACTGCTGTATTGTGTGTGCAATTCCCAGATGACCAGACAAGGGACTATCATGTGCAATTTTGAGCAACTGCTCACGATACCCCTGGGGAATGACAAGCTGCCTGCCTAGCATCCTTCAGTCTGTCTGTACTGTCTGTGTATACATAAGTCCATTTCCCCAATAAACCTTATGTTGGCTATCACCTCCCTGTGCACCATCCGAGTCTGTCCAAGCCCTCAGCTTCTCTAAACTAGGGTCAACCCTTTGAGCAGCTGCAAATCCCTCACACATTCCCAAGGCATGGGACAAGTCCCATTCAGTCGCTAAACTAGGGTCCCTAGCACTAGCATCAGGGCACTCAGAATCACGGTCAATCCCAACCCTCGGATAATGAGTCCCCCCCTCCTTCTTCAGAATAACCTTTCGTAGCTGTGTGGTCACTTGCTACTGGGGAAATTTCTACCCCCTTTTTATCAGTCTCCCCATCTGGAGACACAGGCTGGGAAACCAGCCTCCCAGTGATTTTCACAATGGCTTCTGTGGGGTTCAGGGAACTACAGTTTTCCCTTGCTGCTTGGCTACAGGTAACTGCACATACCATCACCTGTTGGAGATTGTTACCCAGGATCACATCCACAGCTAACATTTTGGCTACAGCCACCTGTTGCACAATTCCCCCTGTTTCACCCCAGTCTAGATGAACATTAGCCAGTGGCAATGTTTTCTCTTCACCAGTAAACCCTTGTACAGTGATGTATTTATTGGGTATAAGCTGACCAGGCTGTACCAGATCCCCTTTCACCAATGTCAGGGATGCCCCTGTGTCCCTTAACCCCTGCGTCTGTACACCATTCACCATGACTGGGTGCATGTGTTCCCTCATGTTCACCAGCATGCTTCCAGTGACACACAGACAACTCACTTTTTTTCTATAACCCTGCTGTGTATTATGGCTTGCCTTTTTGGGACACTGTCTGGCAATAAGCCCAGTTTCCTTACACAGCCAACATGCATTTCTTACTTCAGAGAAATCTTTTCCCTGAAACCTGGGGCTAACTGGTTTTGGTGGAGGCAGTGAGGGTTTTAGCTGCCCTGGAGGCATGATTTTCCCTTTCTGTGCTGCCACGCCCACCCCATTCACTCTCAGAGCAGGTCTGCTCTTGGCATAGTGGTCCGAGAGTTCAGCAGCCTCTTGCACTGTTTTTTGGATTTTGGTCCTCTAGCCAGGTTTTTAGCTCAGCTGGTAAGCCCAATAAAACTGTTCTAATACAATCACATTTTTAATTTTATCAACAGAGTTTGCCTCAATTCCTTCCCACCAACGTTTTAAAAACTAAAGTTGTTTCATGGCTTGCTACTCATAGCTCATATCAGGGCTTCTCCTGAGCTTACTGAATTTAGCTCTGTATGATTCAGCAGTTAATTCAAACTTTTTTAACAGTGCAGCTTTTGGCTTGCTGTAATCTTTGCTGTCCTCATTGTCCATTTGACTCAATGCATCCCGAGCTTTCCCGGTAAGTAGCGAGGATAGCTGGAAGCTCAAGAACTCTCTAGGAATTTTAGCCTGAATACAAACTTTTTCAAAAGAATTTAAAAAAGTGTCTATATCTTCCCCCTCCTTAAATTTGGCTATTATTTTGGAGTTCAATTTGTAACCCAGTCCTGCAGTCCCAGTTAAACCCAAGCCACTTACCTGCTCTGGTGCCACTGGTTGGAGTCGTAGCTTCTCCAGTTTGTGTGCCACTGGCGCTCCTCTCTCTTTTCCACTGCAGCTCACTGGCACTCACACTCCTCATGGTCTGCCTCCCTCCATTATTACTCTGCCTCCAGTTCCATCCTGCGAAACTCAGTTTGCAGCCTGAGTACCTCTAGAGTCGGGATATTGGTGACCTTCCCCTGCTGCTGTGGCCCTTCACTGACAGTGGTCCTGCTGTCCTCCTCATTGGCTCTGGATCCTTCACTGGCTGCTAGCCATTCCATACTTGAGGTTTGGTTCTTTCTAGTCATGGTTGGTGACTCACTGTTCTGGGTATCTGCTACCATCAGGGCATCTATGAGGCTCTGTTTGCTTACCTTCACCTTGAATGGGACTCCTCTGTCCCCGCACAACTGCCTTAAGTAATCTACAGTGTGCCTGCCATAGTTGGAAGTCATCTTTCCTGACCACTGCTACTCTGACTGCACTTTAGAAAAAAAATAAAATGAGTAGGAACTTGACTGTACACCAAGTGATAAATAGTTCCGTTTTCTTTTTAAAATAAACTCTTTTTCTTTCTTTGTAAGGGAGCTTACGGTCTCAGCTGACACAGAACAATAAAAGCTTGTGATACCAAAATTATGCCACCACTGCCAACCAATCTATTACAAACTCACTCAGCAGGTCAGGCCCTCTACTCCCAAAGTGCCAACCTCTGAGCGCAGTCTTGTAAACAGTTTAACAGAACAAGGTAATCTTCTTGTCTGTTTTGTGAGTTCGGATCAACCTTTGGTCTCAAAGTCTTGGAGGGATTCAAACTGTGAACCTCTTGCTAGTATACCCAATGTATAGATTCAGATATTTCTGTCTTCAGGAGGGCCAGTTATCTTTGCCTATGGGCACCTAACCAGGTATACAGAGATGAACTCTTAAAAACTTTAATAAAGACCTCAGATTTAAAATGCTTCTCTTTCCAGTTTGGTACCACCATTCAAGCTTATGCCTGCTGTCTGCTATAGTCATAAATACTTTTCTTACAACTAAAAGAAATTCAAAGACAGACCAAATATGTTCTAAAAAGAGTTTTTCTAGAAATATATAAAAATATGTGAAACACAAAATACAGAACTCTTATATCACAAGACATACAAATCTTTTAAAATAACAAGGTTTAAACAGTGCAAATTCCTACTTACAGTACTTAGATTTTAAATCTTTCGAAATACTTGTTTACAAGTGCTCCAAAGATCTTTCCTTAATCAGAGTCTAGGTAAAAATGTGTGTAAGTAAAGCAGAGTGTTCCTTAAACAACTGTATTGGCCAACCCCTTTTTTGTGTGAGGTCAGCTAGCTCCTCTTCTGTCAGATTATGTATAAAAAATACATATCTTATATTAAAGCAGGATGTATTTTTTTTAAGTATTACAATCTGCAACTTCAACATAATTCATGTCCTTCAAATGACACTTCTTTTGATCTATGCTGTATCCTCCCTCACACAGGCTTCACAGGAGCATTTACAACCTTGCACCTCTGTGTAACAACCTAGGTTCCTCTCCAAAGTCATAAAATGGATATGATATAGCAACTACGGCTGTAATAAACTCAGGCAAACATTATCCTTGATTAAAGCCTTCCATGTAACACATTGTCTCTAAAACCTGAGTGTGTGTGATACACATGCTGTCAGCATTTCTCATGGCTTTCATCTTTCAGCTGCAAGCCAGGGTGGGGGGAGAGGTCACTCCTAGAGAACCAGACCTTCAGCAGTGACAGTCAGTAATACATTTTATATTAAAAAAATGATACGGCAGTCAGAACTGGCTGTCTACGTCACAATCATCATTAGTTAGAGTGAATAGGATTGACAGAAAGGTTTTGTGAAAACCCAGATACAAAGAGAAAGACAGTGCCCTGCCAGTCCTATTTGTGACTGAGTTCAACCCAGTGGCATGACAGGTGGGTAATTTGTTTTACAGTTCTGACCAATATACCACACAGCCCAGTGCTAAAAAATAATGTGGGTTACAATTAATTGGGCAGAAACCTAGGTTGCATTGGCTCTGTGAGTTAAGACTTGCTCTTCTGATTGTGGTAATGATTCAGCGGTCAAACTCACCACAGAGAGTCTGGAACTACCTTTAGTAAAATGGAGTGGATGATTTTATTTGCATGACACAAAATACTGGGAAGAGCAAGGGCAGTGCAATCAATGCAATAATTATTCTGATATAGCAATTTAAATAAGGTAACCCTTTCACAAATGCCTTAAACTTTAAATACTAGAACATCTATAATTAACTTTTCAAATACTTCAGATTCTATGGATTCTTAATCTTCTGCAGGTACTTTGGTTTCTCTAAATACTTAAACTCTGTATTTGGTAAATTAGAGAGAATGTCAGTATAGTACAGTGGACTAAGACTCTGAGCTACAAATCGGGAGACCTGGGTTTGAATCCCACAGCCCTCACTTGCATACTGAGTGACCCTAAGCAAGTCACTTAACTTCCTTGTGCTCCCAGGTTGCACCTGTAAACAAGTTTCAGCTTAGTGTGTCTCTCCTGGTTAAACAAAAAATATATATATTAACAGAGTAGACACACCAGAGGGTGTAGACAGAATGAGAAGGACTGCAGAAACTTGAAGAATGGTCAGGGTTTGGCAGTTGAAATTCAATGCAAAGAAGTGCAAGATAATGCATATGGGGCAACAAAACCCTGGCACAATATATCAGTGGGGGTGAGGATATAGCACGCACTAAGCAGAAAGGATCTTGGGGTTATCATCTCTGATGACCTCAAGGTAGGGAAACAGTGTGACAAGATAGCAGGTAAAGCAATAGGATGCTGGGATGGCATAGGCAGGGGCATCACCAGCAGGAAAAGGGAGGTCATAATTCCACTATACATGACACTAGTGAGGCCCCACCTGGAGTACAGTGTACAGTTCTGGAGACCTTACCTACATAAGGACATAGACAGGGTAGAGAAGGTTCAGAGGAGGGCAACAAAGATGGTACATGGATTGCATCACAAGTCCTATGAGGACAGGTTGAAGGAACTGAACATGTACTCCCTGGAGGAGAGGAGGGAGAGGCGGATATGATACAGACGTATAAGTATCTTACAGGGAGGAACAGGGTGCAGGAAGACACTATTTTTAAGCAAAAAAGATGTTCCAGGACTAGAGGGCATGGGATGAAGTTGGAGGGAGGACGATTCAGAGGAAACGTGAGGAAGAATTTCTTCACAGAACAGGTGGTGGACAAGTGGAACACCCTGCCAGAGGAAATGGTGGGGGCTGAAACAATCACAGGATTTAAGAATGCATGGGATAGACATAAAGGAATTCTGGAGGTCAGGGGTAAGGGGCAACACGCTTCTAGGAAAACATAAACTGAACTTACAAGCTCAAATTGGCAGACTGGGTGGGCCATAGGCCCTTATCTGCCGACACTGTCTATGTATCTATGTCAGAGAAAACAATGCATTGCAATAGAATTATCAAGATGTGTAGTGCCACAAGATGGAGTTTGTCAAAGAGAATGCAAGAAGAAAGCAAAATGAAGCTGTGGCCAACTTAATTGTGCATGAAGTGCAAAGGAGGGGGAAATGTGAAGGACCTCTGGGCTGGCTCAGGACCCAGAAAAACATGGAAGGTTTGAACAAACACTTGAAGCAATGTTGGACCTCTGAGGCACTGTGGATCCCAGAAAATAAAGAAAAACACTGCAGGACATGATGAAATAATAAACCTTTTAGCTGCTGAAGAGCCTGGAAACTTATGAAAACCTCTGCAGAACCTGAAGAAATCCTGCACCTCTGAATCACTGTGGATCCGATGAAATGAAAAATACCTTTGTGGAACCTGAAGAAATACTAAACCTCTAAGCCGCAGTGTATTCTGGGAAATGAAGAACTACAATTCATTTTGACCTTCCTGGGGCTGTGTGGGTGGCTGTTTGTGCTTGTATGTGTCTGTAGGTTAGTTTTTGTTCATTTACATGTTTTTCTGCTGGGAATACCTGTGCCATTCTTGCACACAACATTGGTGAAAGTCTCCTGGACTGAATTTCTACAAATCGCCATCATCAGGTATCAGCTTTTTAATTTTAAATCAACTTTCTTGAAGCCTCCCCAAGAAAGCATATGCCTTACAACTAGTCTTACAAGCATTGTGATGCTGGGTCCTGCAACTGAATCAACATTTTCAACATTCTCATCTGACCACTCTTAAAGCAACTGCACTTGTGGACTTTAAAGAACAAAGGAATTTTAACACATTTTGTGACTGAATCAACATTTTGTCTGACCTTTTCCAAAGGTATTGTACTTGTCTCTGAGGACTTTGAAGATCAAAGAAACATACAGACAAAAGGATTTCACACATTGCATATGCCTACTGTCTGACCTACTCCAGGTATTGTACTTATCTCTGAGGACTTTGAAGAACAAAGAAATATATAGACAAAAGGATTTTACACATTGCATATGCCCAGGCCACAGTTTATCACCTTTCAGGAACTTTAACATATTATGTGATCCTGGATCTCAACAGTACTATAGTACTTCTCTTAAACCCTCTGGCACCAAACCCTCCCTGTCTTTTTTTCATTTTCTCTGTACTTCCATAGTGCTTAGCTATCCACCTTAGCCCACTAAAATCTGTACCCCACCACCCTCCTATTGCTCGCCACCCCCGACTGCCTAGCCCACACTACTCGCCTCTCTCCTGCCTCGCTTAAAAATGCTTTGGCTTAGTCCCACCACCTGTTCCTGCTCACCCTCACCCTCCTTTTCCCTTTATGCCAACTCCCTCCACCTACCCTACCCTCCACCTACTCTCACCTTTCTATACTACTACCCGAAACATTGTACCATGGCTTTTACTCTGAAGTCTTAAACAAACATCACCCAATTAATACCTGGGTACAAGAGCCATATTTCCTAATTGAAACTGCCACATCATTATAACTCACTAACGATCACCCTCTACTGGGACCCAGAAGACAATCCAAGCATCTTAAAAAGTACAAGCAGAAACTCACCCAACCTATTATGAACTACGAATGGCATCGCTGAAACTCCTGCTCCTCCTACTTTTAATATCTGGTGGGATACACCCAAACCCTGGTCCTGTTGCACTGAAGCCGACAAAAACAGGGAAAGTTGGTAGTGGTCTCTCCATTATCACTCTAAATATCTGCAGTCTCCTTCCCAAATTGGCATCTCTTCAAACTCTCGCTGGACAAAATAACCCTGATATACTAGCCATTGTGGAAACCTGGCTATCTCCCAGCACCCCGGATCATGCGGTCTCGCTTGAAGGCTACAATCTTTTCAGACTCGACTGGCAAGCAAGAAAGGTGGGGCTGTGCTATCTACATAAAGGACAACCTCTCCTGTCAACGCAGCAGCTTCACCCTCACAAATACACAGATGCAACTCCTCCCTATCAAACTGCTTCTTGGTGACAAAACAAAGTTCTCACAGTGGCGTAGTCTATATCCCTCCAAAAGACCACCGTGCCAGTATTAAGTCTGTACTTGATTTTGTTAGTCTGCAGCCCTCTGAAAATGAGCTCCTCCTCCTCGGGGATTTCAACATAAACTGGCTCGCCTCTGACACTGGCTCTTACAAAGATGACATCCTAGCAGCAAACCTGACTCAGATGGTAACCTCCCCCACCCGGAAAAATTACAAAACTGGTACAAGCACCCTTATTGACTGGGTTCTCACAAATCACCCTGACTGGATAAAAAACATTAAAGTCCTCCCTGACTCACGCAGTGACCACTCCCCAGTGTCCTGTACCTGGTCTAATAAATTTCTCAAGCCAGCCCCCAAAGTTATAACAAGCAGAGTATTGCCTTATGGGAATCTTATCAAGTTGAAAACCCATCTCCTACAACAGGACTGGGCGCCAATCCTTGAATCAACTGATATTAATACCACTAGAATACTTCATTAAATCTTTCAACTCTGCATGCGACTTATATGCCCCAGTAAAAAGCATTAAAATCAAGTGCTATATCAAATCCATGGATTACTGCCAAACTACTTGCCGAGCTCAAGGTTGGGACCACCTTCTGGCAGTTGCCAGAGACACAGGCTCACCTCATGATACCCTAAAATACAAGCAGGCATGAAATAGATGTACCTCACAAATTAGGCAAATGAAGAGCTATTTCAAAAATGCCCTTGAATCCACCTGGGTTGATGGAAGAGTTTTTGGGACAACATGCGAAACATAATGGGTAAACAATAAAAATCGTCACCTACCATTATGAAAGTTGATGGATCCACCACTCTTGACCCAAAGTCTATTGCAGATGCGTTTAATAAGACATTCACAGACCTTAGTGGGGTCCTCCCCCCAGATTTCTTCTCGGACTTACCTGTGCCTAGCCTAGTATCACAAAACACCCCTCGTGACAAACCACAATTTTACTTCAAGAAAATCAAAGTGCACGAAGCACACAAGTACATAAGAAAGGCCTGCTCCAATCCAGAACAAGTAGTGACACGCTAGATCTAAAAATCCTGTCTCTCACCCTGGATGAAGTAATTCACCCCTTGCAAAAATTCTTAATCTGTCACTTTGCCAAAGTCAATTTCCCAACAAATGGAAATCTGCCATAGTTACGCCAGTGCACAAAGGGGGGGGACAAAACCTCAACAGGAAACTATAGACCAATATCAATACTCCCTCCTCTCTCCAAAGCACTTGAATGAATAGTGGCAGACCAACTCTCTGATTACCTGGACAAATACGATCTACTCTGTAATCAACAGCACGGCTTTAGGAAAGGACATAGTACAACAACAGCCTTATTTGATTTCTCTGGAGAAGTCCACTCAGCCCTGACAAAGGGTGCCAAACAGGTGCAGTCTTTATCGATCTTACAAAAGCTTTCGACACAGTCCATCATGGCCTACTTCCTCCCTACTTTCTAGCCTAGGCCTGGCCGAAGGTCCTGTGCTTGGGTAAAAAGTTACCTGTCCAATCAGTCACAGGCTGTAAAATCTCTAATGAACTCTCCGACTTCAAACCAGTTCTCTTGGGTGTACCACAGGATCAATTTGGACCGCCCTCTTTAGCCTGTTCCTTAACTCCATCCCAGATATCTGCCAGAGAAAATAATCTTATACGCTGATGATGCTGTAATTATCTCTTCCCACAAGGATCCAAACTCCCACGAAAAGCCTGCAACTTGCTTTCTCTAGTGTTGAAAGGTGGTTCTGGATAGTAAACTTGTGCTAAACCACAATAAAACAAAAGCCATGCTCTTCTCCAATCACCAAAACAAAAATAGGCATACCCACCACCATACAAACCTCTGCCGGAATTACACTGACCAAGTAAATACTTTCAAATACCTTGGCAGCACTTTTGACCAAGGGCTCACCTTTTGCAACCCACATTGACAACACTGCGAAAACAGTGAACCAACGCCTTGAATACTATTCTATAACCACAATTTCTAAATCAAGCGGGATTGAGAATAGCTATACAGAGTTCCATAATCTCAATCATTGACTATGGCCTTATTATTTATGGCTCAGCTACCTCCACTGCTCTAAGGCGTATCTCAATCACTCCTAAATAAGGCCTGCGGCTTCCTCACGGGGCTCAAAGACTGACTCACACGTGTGATCTGTACTATGAATCAGGCTGGTTGAACCTATCAAATCGTCTTATTTAGCTCACCTGCACAATGGCAAAAATCTATCTTGGGACTGACTCCATTATGTATTCAAAACCTACTCCGACTGAATCCTGGCTCACGACCTCCACCAGATCTGAACGCCAACCTTTCCTGGTTCTGAGATGCCGGACTGCACAGGGACAAAGATCTTTCAGATACAGGGCCCGACATGGTTCATTGCTCTTAGTCCACCTACTCTATCCTCAACCTCGCTTGAAGCTTTCAAATCCATGCTCTATGCCCACCTCACCACCACTAGCAACTGTGATTGCACTAGATAAAGACTACTACTCCTCATGTCCATCCTCACATCTGAGGCCTCTTCCTCCCTGACTAATGAACCTCTGGTACCTCTACTACTTCCTGTCTCCCACCCAAA
The DNA here is from genome assembly GCA_016271365.2 of Neoceratodus forsteri. Taxonomy (NCBI): domain Eukaryota; kingdom Metazoa; phylum Chordata; order Ceratodontiformes; family Ceratodontidae; genus Neoceratodus; species Neoceratodus forsteri. Next base: position 621,848,580 of record JADMNL010000023.1, on the reverse strand, counting down.
CTCACTCCCCTTTTTCCTGTCCCCTCACTTACTCTCCCGCTCACCACCTTTCCCTCCTCTCTAGCCTCCTTTGGTGCCTAATGATCACCCTCTCCTGAAGTTTCCTTAACCTCGACATTGTCTACTCAGCGAACCTGTTATAGCTTGTTTTCTATGAAACTTAAAACGTTACTGCCTTAAACTGTTAATAGCAAATTTATGATGTAACTTTCCTGTCTGGTTTTACCTGTAATGTGTATCGTGCTTTGTTAAATGTTCTTTGTGACGTGGAACCTTTTTAAAAGAGCCCTGGCTCAAAGGTATTAATTCCTAGACTAATAAACTAAAACTAAACTAAACAATGAACCTATGAAAGGAAGATTCCCATCCCAATTTATGTCTCAAAATCCTCACTAATGAACTGAGGAAGTTCCAATGCTTACTAAAACAGGGTAAGAGGAAAGTGTTCTGAAGTTTTAAAGGCACAATGGGCTTCACTATAGCCAAACAATAACTAAATGTCTAGCCCCTTTTTTAGTCCCTGTAGAATGCAATATGGCTGGTTTGTGCATTTACATGACTCTGTTTCTGTAACATGCTGTGTTTGCTCATCATATAACTTACTTTAAAAATATTGGTTGAACAGTGAACACATTGCTTCTTGAACATGCAATTAAAATACTGCACTCTAGGGTATAGGCAGTTTTCAACATACAATTTACATGTGCTCTGTTTCATTAAAACATCACAATCAGTAGTAGGCTATTAACTGAAATATTGATTTAAATGCTTCATGCAGTCTTTAGCATGTTAGTTTGGATTGTGTATTACTCTGATTCACTTAGGCAGTCTTAAACATGAAGTTCGATGAGGCACTTAACTGTAAATCTGTTAGGCAGTCTTTAATATGTAGGGCAGTGTGGCATTTCACATTAAAGGACATAGGCAGTTGTAAACATTCAGTTCAGTGGGGCATCCATTAGTGTAAACAAATAACATGGCAGGAAGTTTAATTAACATGGCAGCAAGATTTAAGTATGTTAAACGGTCACTGAGGGCTGAAATGCAAAGAACTGTACCCTCCGATGGAGGCTTGACATAGCATGACTAAACATACCACCTCAACTTCTGTATACATGTAGGCTGTATACACCACAACAAAGTTGTGTGATGCATATATGTTCCTACAAGAATGCTTGGAATGTATACTGTGCACCTACCACTTTTCTGTAAATTTGTTTGTAATTCTTTGCACATGTTGTATTTTGTATCCTCTATCTATATTTGTATAACTGTATTGGACAACAGCAGGTCCATCTTGTAAATGAGCTTGCTCAATGATGATCACCTGGATAAATAAAGATTTGATTGATTGATTAATATTGTAGTACATTTGTACTGTTGCTTTAAATCACACAGACTGTAGCTGTATCAGTGCCTGTACTCAGTGCCTTATGTTTACATGAATTAACATTTATGACCCCCTAAGTTGCTGAGAGGGACTGTGGATAAGCAAGAGGAGCTCCACCCCTACTGTTTTAACTACTTATTTAGATAACGGAATGCTCACAAGCTATCTCATCCCCTTTGCTGATGGACCAGTCTCAGCTATGCTGATGTCCTGGGGACATGTAGAATCTTAGCTCTACAGGGATTACCACCCACCCCACATTGTGCATTCCCTACTGAGAATGGCTTGGTGGCCTGTAAGTCTATTGCACCTTACTTTGGGTGGAGATTGATGCTTGTCCACCCCAGGTGGCTTTGGGTCCTTGTCTGCTGCTTGCATCTGTGGCAAGAATCTCATGCCTAGTATTTTGCTTTTAAAATATGTGCCCTGCCCCCCTTTTGGGTTCTGATAAGAGTTAGTGCCCAATTATGCAATGGCAACAAAGAATGCTGACCTCTGATTGGTCTGTCTGGGACTGGACCCATGATGTTATCCCAGTACAACATCACAGGCCTAGTCCCAGCACACAGATGACTGCATGTACACTTAACTTAAATCACTCCACAGGGATCACTTCTGTGACCCTGCTCACCACCCGCTACAATCTGATTACCTCTTGTTTTAATGGCAGTCCTCTTTTCTTGTCACACTAATGCCAAAGTTACTGATAAAGGTATTTTTAAAGGAACAGTTAGCAGGAGAGAAAAAAAAAGCCCAAAATTCTTTCATGGCAGCTTTTTTCCCCCCATAAACCAAGCAGTTTCACTGAACAGAGATGACCATAACTGCTGGTCACACGACGCACTGGGAAAAAAGGAAACGTGAGAATTTGATTTCACTACTGCTTTAGTGGGCCCAATCACAAACAAACTCCCAGTCTCCCACAATATAAAATTCTATTGTATCCTTCCCCCCCCCCTCTAGCCACAAAACAGAAGCTGTCTGATACAATGCTTGGCTGACAGCATAGTAAATGGCAGGTGATGTTTTCAAATGGCACAAAACACTGTCATGCCCAGCAGCTTCACATTTCAGCTCCTGCACTCTATGTCTGTTTCAAACAACATTGTCCACAGTAACATTATGCTTTTGGGGAGGAAAATGTTTTACAGTTCAGTGCATCTTGTTTTCAAAAATGGAAAACTGCTACTCACCGGTCTGGAGATTTTACGATCTGCTGCTACACTCTCCCATGTAAACTCTTCAACTTTGCCAGCATACCCTACAGCTGTAGTACCAAAAAAAAAAAGACTGTTCAAAGCTGCAGAAGGTTCACAGTTCTGATGGGAATCCTGAAGGAAAAAATCATGGAGGGGGGAACAATTACTTGTTCAAAGCAAAAGATAACCATCTGACAACAGACAAATAGCATGGACTACTTTTTGGGTGGAAGGTTACATGGCATTTTCTTGAAATAAAACATAAAAAACTTAAAAAATAAAACCTGCACCCCTGCTTTTGTACACTAGAGCCATTGCATAATAGTAATAATGCACTCCAGGGTGTGTTGTGCTGGGATAACACCACGCCTTGCTGTTGGATGTGCTCGGCCTTCGGCCTAGTGCCAAACCAATGCAAGGTGTGACGTTATCCCAGCACAACACACGCCCTGTTGTGCATTATTGCTTAACTATACCACTCATTGGTGGTTTCTTCTCCTGGTGCCTGTCCACCCACATACAGCTTTAGCTAGTCCAGAAGCTCTCACTTGCAATGAAAAAAGTTTAACTTTTTCTTTAAATTGAACAGGTTGCCAGGACCTGCCCAATGATGCTGCCACCAACTATGCGTTGCTGGTTGAAGAACTGGGGAATTTGTTTTGGCCTAACAGCTAACAGGCCCAATCCTACTGGCATTGCTAATGATGATGCTTTCCCCACTCATTGCCAGACCTGACCACTGATTCACTTTCTCTCCTCTGCTGCTTCCTTGTCTCATCACAATGGTCATGATACTACTGCTACTGCCATCTCTGTCATCTTAATCTAATGATCACTGAAGGGATTTGCTGTACTGCTGAGGGAACTGCCAATGACGCTGTATGACTACCACTCCTGGTGCTGCTGACTTGGTGCTGATGATTGACAGGATCTGCTGCCACCACTTTTGAGGCTGCCTACTCTTACAGACTGACTTGAAAGGAAAACAAATGAAAGTGCCAATGATACTAAAGTTGCCAAATAAGGTCTGCAAAGTTTGAAATAATGATATATTAAAATCCAGTATAATGGACCTGGATTCAAACCACTGATACTTTGCTGCTTAGTGAACACACATTGAGTGTATTACTGAGTTGCAGGTAAGGGAATTTCCAAAGACAAAAGGATAATGCACTAGGATGCAGTGCTGTGGATAAATAAGGCATAATGACAGTACAAAAATCCAGCACTCACCAACTTTGGATAGAAAAAACACTGCTCTCAATATTGGAGATAAAAAATTGCAAAACTTTATTGCAGGTGACAGAGAAAAAGCACACACCTTGACAGATTTTGGAGGTGACTCCTTATCACCTCCAGAACACATCAAGATGTGTGCTTTTACTTTGTCATCTGCAATGAAGTTTGGCACTTTTTATGTCAGATATTGAGAGCAGTGTTTTTTTTTTTTTGTTCAAAGGTGGTGAGTGCTGGATATTTTATAGTGTAGGTAAGAGAATTGAAGTTCCAATGGTGTAGATGTTAAGTCACAACCTGCAAAACAGGCAAATGAGGATCTAATCCCAGCAGGTGATTTACATTCACAAAATGTTGTTCATAGCTAAGTTTACATGTTATGTAATTTACTATGCTATTCTACACCACTGCAAATCACCACAAAAGTGAGTTTTGATCTTCCAAAAAATGTGAAAATGTTAAAAAAAAGTTTAAGTCTCTGTCGAGATTTGAATCACTGATCCTTTGCCTGCTAAGCAAATGCACATTCAGTTTGCCATTAAGATGCAGGATAGCAAGTTGCAGTTCCTGCGGTGTAGAAGTATGTCACAATCTTCAAAAACAGGGGACTGGGGATCTAATTCCAGCAGGTGATATACAGTCATAGATTGTTGCTCTTAGCTAAATGTTTGTCTCATTTAATTTACTATTCCAGCTCTACACCAGCATGAATTGCCACTCAAGTGAGTTTCCATCTTACAAAAACAATGTTTATGCTCCTGCCAGGATTTGTACCTCTTATCCCTAGCCTACTAAGATAACACACATGCAGTATGCCACTGAACTGCTGGTAAACAAGTTGCAGTTCCTATGGAGCAGAGGTTTGCCACAACCTGCAAAACATGTTGTTCTTAGCTGAATGTTCTTATATAATTTACTATTCCAACTCCACACCATCAAGAATCACCATTAAAGTGAGCTTCCGTTTTACAAAAAGAATTGGAAAAAAAGCTTATGTCCCTGCTGAGATGTGAGTCGCTGATCCTTTGCCTTCTAAGCAAACACACAATCAGTGTGCCAAAGAACTGCAGATATGCACACCCTGTGTTTCGTAGAGGTTTTATTAAACCTGTAAAACAGGTGACTGGGGATCTAATCAGAGCAGGCGATTTAGCTACACAGATTGCTGTTCTTAGCTACATTTGCTTATCATATAATTTATTATTCTATTCCACAGCACCGTGAATCACTACTGGAGTGAGTTTCCATCTTACAAAAAATGTTTAAAGCCCTTCCAGAATTCAAACTATGTCTATCTGATTACAAACCACTGATCATTTGCCTGCTAAGGTAACACATATTCAGCATGATGCTTAGATATAGGTATGTGAGTTGCAGTTCCTATGGTGGATAGGTTATGTCACAACCTGCAAAACAGGTAACTCAAAATATATTCAAACACAGACAAGTCTCAGCTGACACTAATTTAATTGACTACAACATAAAGTGCTAGTTATCTAAATGTTGACTACCTCAGGGTAATGCTGAGATATGCTGAGGCACTTGAGTTATAATTTGCTTTGGCTGTTGAAAAATGAGAGACTACCCCTCAATACCATACCAATGGAACACGTAGTCCTCATCCTTGATAATGTAATAGTGTATGGTGGAACGTTGTTCCCGCTAAGAATCGCACCATACTGAAACGCTGTTCATCCATAGAGTAGAAATGAATGGAACACTGTACTGACCGTATGTGCAGAACAGCATTCCATTCATGTGGAATGACACACTCGAGCAGCTAGCATTAGCCATACAGAACAAGGAACCACTGCAAACCACAATATTTTAAAAATATCAACATGGTCCATGTGCTGTCCTCTTCATCCTCATACACCATCTGAGTAAGTCAAAGGAGGGCAGTATCATGTGGTAGGGTTCATGACACCATTAGAGTAGCATCAAAAAGGTCAAATCTAATGGGTCAAAGTGCATGTGGGAAAGGGAAATGTCCATGGAAAATCAGGTACAGCTAAAATTTTAAATTTCTGTTATTTTAACTGCAGGTAGTATGTGATCACCAGAAGACAGGAGCCAAAATTAAATTATCATTTCAGAGAGTGGACTGAAAGCAAAAAATCCTCATGGACATGTGATAGTTGTTTCTATTGAAATGTAAAGAAATGCTTTTGTTTTGTGTTTCAGCCTGTGTCTTTTCTTATTGCTCCCCCTGTGAGCCACCATACACTATAAAAAATAGTGGCTTCACAATCTTGCTAAACCAGTGTGTTTTCAGCCACATTGGAGTTTATGATTCCAGTGGACCTCTCGAGCTTCATTCTCGAGGTCACATGGAATCATAAACCCCTCTGTGGCTGAACACACTGGTTCAGCATGATTGCTCAGCCAGTATTCTCTATATGTGTACATCTCTTATTGTGCATATGTTTTCAAATACCAAGTGTTCTATGCATATGTATAAAACACTATAAATAAAAAGTTAAAAAACAAAACAAAAACAGTTTGCACTGGTTATAATGTGAGTCTGCCTCAGCATACCCCAGCATTAGCTCGGTACTAATCCACTCTTGTACCACTACCACTGTACTGTAGAACTAAATGTAGTTACCTGAAATTCTGTTATTTAGCTCTGCTGAAACCCTTCACTACATCAGTAATGACATCTAACAACTTCTCTCATACAACAAAAGATGTAGTGAGAAGGAAAAAAAAAGTGCAATGCAGAGGATTAAACCCAGGCTTGTGTAGGTCTGAAACCATATGCCTAAACCTATAAGTCCTATCTCTGACATTACCTGTGACATCATGTAGCTGAATAACTCACACTGAATGTAATCCTAAACTTGACTAAATGCACACAAGAGTACACATGACTGCAATATTTTCTAACAGCTATGCTGCTGGCACCTAAAAAGGGGTAAACCCTAGATGCCACAGTTCAACAGAAACCAGTCTTCACCTCCTGAAAGGTATAAGGTCTTCCACCAGGCCAGCCATGACAGAGACACTCCATATAGGTAAGGTTAGTCCCTCCTGCTGCCACTGGCCAGTCAGTTACCCCTCATCTCTGTGTTGTAGTTTCTGTACTCATTGACTGTTCACATTGAACTACAATCAGGATCCAAAACACCTGAAAGTTCTATTTTAAAATTCTACATTCAAGCCACTCTAGAATGTTGAAGGGGACAACCGCAGCCAGGTTCCTGGCACATGACAGAAGTAAATTTTCTTTATTTTTTGTTGCAGGGCTGACTGAGGAATAGCAATTAGCAAAAAAAAAAAAAAGTTGTGTAGCCCACAAGTGATTCCCACTGCAGTCAATGGACACTATTTAAACAAACTTTGATCAGAGCCCCTATTGCTGCTAATGCATTAACTTGATAAGGGTGTTTCATGGGCTTCAATGAAAAGATGAATTTCTGTAGTCAGCTTTGTATGTATATTTCATTTTCAGTAAAGTTATTTCATTTATCTGGTTGATCCTGTGTTTCCCATGTGTCTAAAATGTGAGCAGTGTGTGCATCTTGTACTATGTGGAGAAGGAGATGGAGTTACACACCAAGGCCTTCAAGTTATGGTAGAAGAAATGGTGCAGAGAGGAGAGGTATGGCTACAATGGGGACTGAGGGACAACCTGGAAGGACAAGAGCCTATACTGAGGTGATGGCCAGCTTCCATTAAGGAGGGGACCATAGTTCTCAGTGCACAGTTTAAATGTTACTTTGATGGACATTTTAAGTAGCTGGGGGGGTGATGAACAAATGGGGGAGGCAGAAAGTGGGCCACCACAGGCTGAGATACAGAGTAGGGAAATCCCAAGCACTGGGTTAGCAAAGGAGGAAGGAGCAGTAAAAGAAGAAAGATGAGGAAGGAGGGACAATTGGAAAAAGGAGAAAACAAGAAGAAAGCCGAAGGATGTCAAAATGGTGCAAGGTCTACATCAGAAGCACTATGACAGGAAACTGAAATACTTAAATATGTACACCCTGGTGGAGAGGAGGGAGAGTTGGGATATGATGGCGCCCTTTAAATACCTCATGAGTGTTAATAAGGTACAGAAGGGAGGTATGTTTCAGATAAAAAGGTGCTGTAGAACAAGGGTCATGATCTAAAGCTAGAGGGAGGTAGATTCTGGAGAGATGTGAGGAAGTACTTCTTCACAGAAAGGGTGGTGGATTCCTAGAACAGCCTTCCATGGGAGGCAGTGGGGGTGAACTACTGGTGGGTTTCAAAAATACCTTGGATAGACACAAATGAACCCTTGGAGGAAGGAAGGGGATGGAAGAGAAAGTGCTGTAGAACAAGTTGGGCCTCCAGCAAAACTGATCATAATTAAAAATAGGCAGACTAGATGGGCCCAGCAGTGATTATCTGCCATCAGTTTCTATGTTTCTATGTATGACAGGTTACGCGTTTCAAATGAATATAGTGTAAAATTATTAATATGCATGATGTTGATACAATAAATTGTGTGGTACAAATAATTCATGTTGTACTATGCTACACAGACATGATGATCAAATCAGTAATAATATATGCATTGAGTAAGGGAGAAACAAATCAAGGGGAACATGTGTGAAGGAATATACCACTCACAGAGTCATGAAACCATGATAGGTACATACTGTATGAATTTACTGTATAATGATGGTATGCAGATGTATACTAATGTTGAGTAAGCTACAATATGAGATTTTATATATTTTTGCTTTATTTTTAATAATCCAGACATTGTCTACACAGTAGTGGCAAACAGCTAAGGATGTTCTTTACATTTTGCGATCTTGTTATTTATTTTTTGTTTTGTTAATTAATTTTTGGAAAATCATTTGTAATGAGACTGCAATTCTGTTCAACCAATTCATTTTGGTTTGGAGGGTGTATGGAGGTGGAAGAGACAGTGCTGTAGATCAAGCAGGGTCTGACGCAAAAGTGAACGTAATTAAATATGGGCAGACTAGATGGATCCAGCAGTCATTATCTGCCATCAGTTTCAATGTTCCTATATATGACAGGTCATGTGATTCAAATGGCTGCAGAGTAAAATTAATAATGTTCGCAACATTGATAATTGTAAACTGTGTGGCACACATAATTATTGTTGTAGTATGCTACACAGACATGATAATCAAATGGATAATAGAGGATAAAGTAGTTGAGACAGCTAGGTGTTGCAAGCTCAGTGACAGTTGGTCACATGTATTTTCCTGTGGACCGAGTGCAGAGGGATGCCTGGATACCTGCTATCCATGTACAATCTGATGTCATGCCTCGACACAACAATGTAGGTATAAAAAACTGATAAGAGCTTATTTGCTTTCTTGTTTCAAAACTGTTTTCACTAATACTTGAAAGTTATTACTAGTAATTGTTAAACAACAAGAGACATTGTACGTCCATATCTAGTTGTCTCATAATCATGTAAAATGATTGTTTAGTTAGCACCCATTCATATGTGTCTAGTTTTCTCTGGGTTCCTTATTCTCACAAATACAGATATTGCAAAATAAAATTTTGCCAGTGATATTGCCATGAAATTTCAGCAATTTGATCATGAGAAACATTTTGTGAAATTCCACCCTTCCACAAAATATTTTACATGGTGCAAACTTGCCAAATGTTGCTGCAAAATGCAAAATTTCACCCAAAAATTTGCAATTTCACCCGCAAGCAACAATTTTCACCTTTCTGTGGGTAAAATTGTGCCACTTTCAGGTGAAATTTCACAATTTGGGGACAAACTTTCACAATTGTCAGGTGAAATTTTTCATTTTTGGGCAAAATTTTGCATTTTGCACCCACTAAGTATTTCGAGAAATGCATGAGTTTTGCCAAATATTTTACATAATGAAATTTCTCAGTTTCACACAACACTACTCAAAAGGGCTGTGATAAGGAGTAACAAGCATTTATCAATGCCGCACATTCACTTGCAGGTATTTGCAGTAGTATTTGGCATTTATGCAGGCTTCCCCCAGTTGTATCCATGTACTTCCAGCATCCATATCTCAACAGAGTACCTCTCTGCAACTCCTCTTGCATCTGATCAACATTTCAACCTCATACTTCTTAAGTGTGTGTTTTAGGAAACCTAACGCCCTGGTCGTGCTCAAGGTTATGAGCCTGTGTGTAAACTGTGCAACTCACATTTGTAACACAGTCATTCAGTGGAATTATTTTACCAAATTTTTAACATAGGCATTTTGCCATCTCTGCTCATGAACAATTTCACTATGATTTTCTTACTGTATACTGAACACTGATTTCCCACAGCAACTGTGTTATTCTGCGCCGGAAGTGTGAAAACACATTTCGGCCAGGATGTGAAAAATGACAGCTTTATTGTTCATAAGGAGGTGTGGGAAAATACAAATGTTGAAAATCTGGAGTGAAAATATTACAAATGCATGAAGTTATGAGTGTGAGTGGAAACTGCACAAAGCACGCTCATAAAACAGTCATGTTTTGGAATTTTTTCACCAAATTTTCAACATAGGCATTTTAAGACGTCTGCTCTGAACAGTATCACTGTGATTTTCTTACTCTGTACCGAATACTGATTTCCAACAACGACTGTGCTATTCTATGCCGGAAGTGCGAAAACACATTTTGGCCAGGATGTGAAAAAGGACAGCTGTATTTGTCATAAGGAGATGTGGGAAAATAGCAGTGTTGAAAATCTGGAGTGAAAATATTACAAATCTGCGAACATACGAGTGTGCATGAAAATTGCGCAACGCACGCTCATAAAACAGTCATTTTTTGGAATTTTTTCACCAAATTTGCAACATAGGCTTTTTGAGAGCCCACCTCATGAACATTGACACTGTCATTTTGTTAATTGGCCCTGAAACGTGATTCTGTTCAGTGACTGCAAAATCACCTTTCGGGAATGAATAATGCCATGACAGTGACTGAATTCATGAGAAGGGGTCCCAAGAACCCCATGTTGAAAAGTTGGTGCCACAAGTCAAAATAATGGCCAAGATATCTACCTCAGTTAGAAAAATAACATTTATGCCATTATACAGCATACCAGCATTTCCTCAGTTCGTGGTCGGCTTTGAAGAGTGCAGACATGTTCCTGGTCCACCGAAGATCGTCGCTCCGGGCTCCGGAGGTAAGTATGGGGTGAGGAGGGGTGTGGGAAGGTGGGTGTACAGAAAGTGGGTGTGGATTGGTGGAGGGGGGCAAGGAACTCACCAAGAGACCATTCTCTTCTTTCACAGGAATTTTAAAAACAACAAAAAGAACGATGCTTTTGGTACACGGGAGTGGGCTCCCAGCATGCCACCCATGTGTTTGTTGGGGGGGACTGGAGCTGGCCAGGACTGAACACTCTGTTGGCCATACAGTGTGCATGGGGGGAGGCATGAGCATTCTGGGGTGGACTCCCGGTGTGCCAACTGGTTGTTTGCTGGGGGGCTGCAGCCGATGGGGAATTGTGCACCCCCATCAACCACAGTGTGCTAGGGAGCATGAGCCGAGGGGGATTGGGCACCCCCCTTGGCACACAACTTGGGGACCAGGGAGTACACTAACAAGGGAGGGGGAGGACATTAGCAGAGGGAGGAAGCGGGAAGGATTTCATGCCAAGCTGTCTTTGACAGCATTTTGGCTGACATCAGTATGCTAATTGCACACTCGCTACCACCGCTGATTGCAGCTGACCTTTTCTTAGAAGTGAAGACCAATATAGCAGAACTGCTGTAATACACAGCTTAGCATGTATTGGTCCGGTAGGGTCTTGTCTGCTACACTGAGCACTGCATTCATGAGGAGGGTCACACACCTCCAAAAAGTTGTACTGTTTCAAGACTTTCCTTGCACATGTACGCAAGTGAATGCAAAAACTGGAAATGGAATGGAAATGGCTATTGTCCAACTACAATGTGAAAAAGAATATGATGTATTATGGGGTACAAAATATTCTCCTTACACATCCAACAAATGGTCCAGTGCTGTTTCATGCCAGCTGAGTAAACTAGAGTTAAAAAATTTACCACTGGCTAAAATGTACCCAGTGTTTTAGCCACTTGTGAACTGAATTAGCCACTATAGAAACATGGTCTGATGCTGCTTTCCTGTCTCTGTGACCCAAACATCCTGGGGTTCTCCACTGTTCAGTGCCGGAAATGGACTGACAGATATCATGTTCTCAAGGGGTAGTGAGTGAACTTGTACTTTCTAGCAGGCTTTGCTCATGATTTTTTTAAGACAAAAAAAATTGCTCTGCTGCATGGCACTGATGGTCCAAATATACTGATGGATGTGACAGTGTTGGCCTCTAGTGGTGTGGTGTAATAGCCAGCCATATTCAGTTAAATTCATCAAAATGTCTTACTACAGTGGTGAAAGGGAGCCTAGAAATGTTAACCACATTGATTTTACAGTAGCCATTGGTGATAGTGGCGATCTGTCATGCACACCCAGTGCCAAGAAGAATAAAAATTGACCCCTATTAATGACTGAGATAAATAAGGAACAGGATCTTTCTCTTTTTTCCCATAGTGTTTATTTTAATTGGGTCAATGTCCACCCTTTTTGTATCATATTATCTCTAATTGAAACCCCACATTTTCTAATTGCTTATCATTTCTAAAAGTCATTAATGTCGCTGGTTGTTTTATCCGCTCATTTCATAGCGGAAATGAAATGCATGCTAAAGGTGTTACTATACCAAGAGTTGTTTTGTTTCAAATCCTTGACCTACTCTTACAGTATACACCCTGAACTTTAGGAACATGCCCAAACAATGCAGCCACTCATGATGTCATATTCTTCTCCCCTCCCACTGCATAATGATGTTTTATTTGGCAGGGGGCCCAAGCCCAGTAAAGATGCAGTGGGAGTTGATCAAGGACTATAAACAAACATGTTTTGACAAACAAGAACCTGAGGTCATGAGTTGAAACTGGAGGGGTGAAGGTTTAAGAGGGATGTGAGGAAATTCTATTTTATGGAAAGGGTGGTGAAGCTGTAGAACAGTCTGCCAGTGGAGAAGGTGGGCACCAGGACCATTAATGGTTTCAGGCATGGCTGGGATGGAGTGAAGGGCTTAGTGGTTGCTCAGGTCAGCAGCATTAAGGAGGGGAACAGGGGGTGCTCTGTATGGACAATAGGTCATGGGGTGGATAGGGAAGTCTAGGCGGACTAGATGGACCTTTGGTCTTTCTTGTTGTCATTGTCTATGTAATAATATATGCATTGAGCAAGGGAGAAAAATCAAGGGGAACATGTGTTAAGCAATATACTCTATTACTCATAGAGTGGTGACACCATGATAGGTGCATACTGTATGAAGTTACTGCATTACGATGGTATCTAGCTGTATACCAATGTTGAATAAGCTACAATATGGGATTTTATTAGCTGCATTGATTTTACAGTAGCCATTGATGATGGTGGTGATCCTTCATGCACACCCAATGCAAGGAAGAATAAAAATGGACCCCTATTAATGATTGAGATGAATAAGGAACAGGACCTCTCTCTTTTTTTCCGTAATTTTTATTTTAAAGGGATCACTGTCAGCCATTTCTATATCATATTACTTCTAGTTGAAATCCCATCTTTTCTAATTGCTTATCTTTTCTAAAATTCATTATTGTCGCTGGTTGTTTTATCTGCTTCTTTCATAGTAGAACTGAAATGCATGCTATTTGTGTTAATATACCATGAGTTGTTTTGTTTCAAATCCATGACCTACTCTTACAGTATACTCCCCGAACTTTAGGAACATGCCCAAACAGTGCAGCCACTCATGATGTCATATTCTCCTCCCCTCCCCTCCCACTGTGTAATGATGTTTTATTTGGAAGGGTGTCCTAAGTCCAGTAAATATGCAGTGGGAGTTGACCAGTGACTGTAAACAAACATGTTTTGATAAACAAGAACCTTAGGTCATGAGCTGAAACTGGAGGGGTAAATGTTTAAGAGAGATGTGAGGAGATTCTATTTCATGAAAAGGGTGGCGAAACTATAGAACAGTCTGCCAGCTGAAGTGGTGTACACCAAGACCATAAATGGTTTCAGGCATGGTTGTGATGGACTGAAGGGATTAGTGGTTACTCAGCTCAGCAGCATTAAGGAGGGGAGCAGGGGGTGCTCTGTATGGACAATAGGTCCTGGGGCAGATAGGGAAGTCTAGGCAGACTAGATGGACCTTTGGTCTTTTCCTGCTGTCATTATCTATGTAATAATATATGCGTTGAGCAAGGGAGAAAAAAAAATCAGGGGGAACGTGTGTGAATCAATATACTACTCACAGACTGGTGACACCATGATAGGTACGTATTGTATGAAGTTACTGTATTATGATGGTATCCAGCAGTACACCAATGCAATGCAATGCGGCACCATGCAATTCTGCTTAAAGCTGGACCAGCATAACATTCTGTGGTGATTTGCTTATGCAGCCCATGATGCTTTGCATTGTGGGGGCATGTGTGATTTTGTATTTTCTTAGTACACCAATGTTGAATAAGCTACAATATGGGATTTTATTTATTTTTTATTTTATTTTTAATAATCCAGACATTGTTTACACAGTAATAACAGACAGACAATGATGCTGCTTACAATTTGAGACCTTGGATTTAGTTTTAACCACTTTATTCATTTTTGGGAAATCACTTGCAACATGACTGCAATATATATTCCTTACATATCCAGCAAATGGATGAGTGCTGCTTCATGCCAGCTGAGTAAATGCTAGGGTCTAAAAATTAGCCATTGGCTAAAATACACCCAGTATTTTAGCCACTTGTGAACTGTATTAGCCACTCTACAAACATGGTCTGATGCTGCTTTCTTATCTCTGTGACCCAAAAATCCTGGGGTTCTCCACTGTTTGGTGCCAGGTCTGGACTGACAGATATGTTCTCAAGGGCAGTGAGTGAATTTGCAGTCTCTAACAGACTTTGCTCATGATTTTTGTGAAGAAAAAAAATTGCTCTGCTGCATGGCACCAACTGGCCAAATATACTGATGGATATGACAATGTCAGCCTGCTGTAGTGTGGTGTGATAGCCAGCCATACTCAGTTACATTTATCAAAATGTCTTAGCCACAGTGGCAAAAGGAAGCCTAGAAATGTTGGCCGCATTGATTTTACAGTAGCCATTGGGGATGGTGGCGATGGTGGCGAACCTTCATGCATACCCAGTGCCAGGAAGAATAACTAGAGGTTAATGAGCTATGAATGAGCTTGGTACATCCAGCAGACTTGGGTTTGATTCCCACAACCTTCACTTGCATACTGTGTGACCATGAGCAAGTCACTTGACCACCCCAGTGCTGCAAGGTTGCCCTTGAAAACTGGCACTTGTGCCTATTGGGCCTTACCCAGTTACCAAAAGAATAAAAAATATGGATTATATTGTATCAATAAGAAAAACCCTATGAAAAGTACACTATCAGATGTACTACTAGTAAGCAAACCTCATTTCTTCTCCCATGCTGGGATCTTTTCTGCCGATGTTAATGACCATTGTTTTATGCTGGCATAAGAGCAGTCCCTAAACCAACAGCCTCAGCAAAGTCCTCTACCAAAAGATCAAAATGGAATTTTGACCTGCTTGCATATATCAATGACCTGAAAGCCTCCCTGCTTTGGCAGACCTTATATTTAGCCAAATCAGTAGAAACAGCATATGCCATTTTCCACGAAATTGTACCCAGTGCTCTTAACACTCATGCACCCTTAGTCAAAACCCGCATAAAGGCTAGAAAGTGCTGTTGGTTTACAGCAGACATCAAGGCATCATTATTAAAAAGAGACAAGCTCTGGAAGCTAGCACGCAAATCCCACAAAGCCAAAGACTGGCATCTTATTTGAACAGCCAGAAACCACTGTACAAAGCAAATTTGGGAAACCAAGTCCAACTTCTATCGCTCTGAACTTGACACTGCCTCCAACTGCCCTACCAAGTTCTGGTCCATGATAAAATAACTTTCTGGTAATACCACAGGAAACACTCTCCCCTCAAAAATTATTTCTGACAATGTAACTATCAACAACAATAAAGAGATACTACTAGCCTTCAACAATCACTTTGCTACTGCAGGGCTAGCTTTTAATAACTCACCTGCATGTAACCTACACTCCCAGCTTACCATGCAACCTTCAGAATCTAGTCCCTCAGATGCAGTCTTTTCATTCTCTCCTTCCTCACTAAAAGAGGTCGAAGATCTCCTCCTCCAGTTGGACACCAGAAAAAGTGCTGGTGCTGACACCTTCGATCCATACCACCTAAAGATTGCCTATCATATCTTGGCCGTACCTATTAAGCATCTATTTAACTTGTCCCTTTCTCAAGGGACCCTCCCCAAACTGTGAAAGACCGCACATGTTATTCCATTGTTTAAATCTGGAGACCCCTGTGATCTAAACAACTACAGGCCCATTTCCCTTCTCCCAGTACTATCAAAATTTCTGGAAAAAATCGTGAATGCCCAGCTGAAATCTTTCATAGATGATACTAACCTGCTAAACCCAATGCAATCTGGTTTCAGAACTGAACATAGTACAATCACGGCCCTAGCCAAGGTGACAAATGACTGGCAGCATGAGCTAGAGAACAAAAAATTTGTCTGCGCTGTTTTTCTAGACCTAAGTAAGGCCTTCAACACTGTCGACCACAACCTCCTTCTTTCTTCATTAAAAGCTATTGGTCTAGATTCTACCTCCTTGCATTGGTTCCACAACTACCTTTTTGATAGCCACCAGCAGGTCAAGGCCAAAGGTGAACTCTCCCCCTCAAATCTGTTAAAAAGAGGCATCCCACAAGGATCCATCCTGGGGCCACTCCTATTTGCCATCTATATCAACAATATAGACTCAGGCATCAATCAGGCAAAAATTCATCTGTTCGCAGATGATACAGTGATTTACCTAAGCCGTACAACTCCTGAAACTGCCTGTAGTGACCTGCAAGCTGACTTCAACATACTTCAATACCAGCTCCTTAGTAAAAAATTGCTACTTAATGCCAAAAAGACAAAGGTGATGCTATTTTCACCTATTAACCATGAAGCCTACCCTGCTCTACCCCCCATCACCACCCTCCTAGGAGAAACCCTGGAATTTGTGCTGAAATTCCAATACCTGGGGGTCTGGCTAGACTTCAAACTCTTCTTTGCAGATCACCTGGAGGATTTGTTAAAAAAACTGAGGCAGAGACTAGGTCTCTTCTTCAGATTAAACCGCCTACTAACTACAGAGGCCAAGAGACAGCTAGTTCAGTCTACGTTCCTTTCTCTAATTGATTACGCCGACTTTATATACAGCCAATGTGCTACTTCATACCTCGGTACATTGGACATACTTTACCACAGAGCCCTGCGCTTCATCACTGGTCTCCCCTTCTCCACCCATCACTGCTCTTTATATGCGGCTGTAGGTTGGACCTCCCTACACTACAGACAAAATAAAAATGCGGCTCTCTGGACATACAGAGCTATCACTGGCAAACTTCCGCAGTACATTGTTGATTGCCTGACTCTCAATATGCCTGGAACCTATGCCCTAAGAAGCTGTTCACTGATTTCTCTGAAAGTGCCCAAAGCCCTAATGTATTTTGGGAGCTGCCATAGATTCATCTCCCACCACTACCTGGAATGTGCTACAGAAATCACTGAAACTGAGGACTCCTGTTAGTCTCACTGTGTTTAAGACCTTATACTCAAAATACATTACAGAAGCCTGCAACTGCTTCCAATGATCCTAGCTTACTTACACCCCTTCCACATCCTCCCTGCTTTTCCCATCCTCCTTCCTTCTTGTATCAGTGCATAACTTGTCCCTGAGCCATCTACTTATCTACCGCCCTAAATCTCACCCTCCCTCACCCACCTATTCCTTGTATACCCACAGCATCTCATTCCTTCGCTCCTAGTATTATCCCAGTTCCAGATCCCCCCAACTGGCTGCCCACTTCTCCCAACACGTCTTGCCCTTGATATGCCTGGGTCTTTTTAAACTGACTATGTATGTCTCTTCATTTGTAGCATCCACTTCAACTAATCTCTTCACTGGACTATGGTGCCTTTACCTTACAGGAGTACTAAACCATGTATGTTGCTGTATCTGGTATAAATTTTTACTGACTTACTACCCTATTGTTATGTATACCCTTACCAACTGTCTTTTACCTGAACCCAAATGTATTTTTACTTACCCTGTCTATTGCAATCCTACCTGTACTGTTGTCCTCTTGCAGCTACTGTCTATTTGTCTGTATATAAATGCATTGTTACTTGACTTGTGTAATGCAGGTCCACCTTGTAAATGAGCTTGCTCAATGGTGTTCGCCTGGATAAATAAAGAATTTGATTGATTGATTGATATATATGAATTATTTTATGAGGCATGCTGCAGTAAAACATTGCATACTAATTGTATGATTATTACGTGAATTTCAGTCGGTTCCCTTATTAAGAAGTCTTTAGGAGCTTAATGTTGCCTAGTTTGGAATAAAGGAGATGTCAGTTTATTTTATATAACTGTTTATTTTATATAACTACTGTGGCATGGAAATGAATAAAGAATATTGGCTGATGAAAAATAAACTATACACTTCATGTGAAAGTTGGTCTCTGGTCTGATTTCTCAGTTATGCTAAAGTTTTTGTCTGGCCTGTTTCAGGCCATTTCACACAGCATCTGAAACCTGAAACCTCCTTTCTCACTCTCAGTTAAACTTTATGCTTGGGAAAGCCAGAGTGGCTTGACATATTTATGAACCTAGATCTCCTGCAGTGATATAACAAAACTTCATTCTGTGTTGATCTGAGAAATCTGAACCTCACTCCTCACTGTGAAACACTGAGTAACAGAGAAAAAAAAAAGTGCTGCAAACAGACTGCTGAGTGCAGGGATTGCTATAAAAGTCCAATTAAATGAAGTCTGTAACACATATGGTGAGCTCCATATTTCTGTCTTAGCAAAACACGTGCAGAACTCCGCCCTGCAGCCATAAAAACAGATCTGGGCACACTTGAACTGGGGATTTACTGTACTTTCTGAAAGCACTAGGCACATTACAACCCTTGCTGGCCATCTGAGCACCGGTCTGAGTGCGCCCGTCAATAGGGCGCCAAATTTCAGAAATCGCCACCATTTCCCTGAGGTCCACCCCCCTGAAGTCAGAATAAATAGTAAGGGGGGGCATGGGGTCACAGCCCCACACATGGGTGGGGTGGGGGCACATCCCCCTGCATGTAAAGTGGGAGGCGAAATGAAATCCCTGGCACCCTAATGACGGGTGTACTTGAACGAGCATGTTCCGATGGTGGAACCCTTTACAACAAACCCAGAGTCACATTCAGCAAGGGTAATAATGTGGGTGACATGATAATAGGTAGCCACTTTGTTGCATCTGTTAACACTGCCCAGTTTACAAACTGGTTACCCCAACACCCCCAATGGTTTCCACAAATGTGGGGGTCCACAGTGTTTGTAGATTTACTTCTGAAGAATGTAGCTATCTATATCTCTTTCTTCTTTTCTCTTCTCTAAGGCCACACTGCCCCTCCTGTAAATGCCCTTAGCCCCATTGCCCTACACTTCTCCTTATCTAGTCTGACCTCTATACTTCTCGTCACCCCACCTCATCCCCACTTCTTCTCCCCTTCCCCTCCACCACTTCCTCTCACTCCTTTACTTCTTTCCCACTCCCTCCCAACCTAGTAATCATACTTTTTCCCCTTCCTAATCCTCAACCCTCTAGTCCCACACCCTATCCACCATAATCTTTTCTCTTCCCTTCCTCTCTCTATTACTTCCAATACTACTTTACCTTTTCACCTCCCCAGCCTCTCTTTCTCACCCTCCTCTACTTACTCTCTCTCCCACCCTTTCCTATATTTGTGACATTACTTTCTTGTGTATGCTGGGTACTTGGCACTTTTAATGTTTAACCTGCATGATTATTTAATCTGGTAATGTATTTATTATTGTACAATATTTTCTGGTTAGGATCAATAAACCACCACTGGTAGACCTCACAAACTCCATAATTCACACTTGTGAATTATGGAGTTCCATAAAACAAGGTTCTCTGTTACGCAAAGTCGAGCAAAGGTGTGCAAAGGCACGCAATGTCATACAAACTCACTTCTGCGCAGTGTTAATCACCAGTAAATATAACAAATAAAACATGGGAAAGTGTGCTGAGAACTCAGATTTTATGCACACCCTCAGTGCGTGATACCCAGATAAACCCCTCGGGCTTTTCCCTCAGGGTTTATGGGGCATGACACACCTCAGGTGTACATAAAATCCTCATTAACCACACTTCCCCACACATTATTCTATAATAATAACTGGGGAGCACTTTCTCCCATAGGGAAACCCAGTTATAATTTTGCTGTTATAACCAGCTGGTTATAATGGTGAACATGCACTGGGTTTCCATTCTGCACATGCGTCAGTCGCTGCTTTTCCCTTCCTTTGTCTGGCTGCCAGTCCACAGCGCAGCAGTGACAACCACTACTCTGAGTCAGTGTTAAGTTTTAAAAAAATAATAATAGCATGGCAAAATGTTTTGAAAGGGGCCTTTTTTAAGAAAACAAACAAAAAAAGTAAACATTTCTAGTTTAAGATTTTTATTGTATTTTAGCAGGACACATACAAAACACTCATTAATGTGATAATAATCTGAACCATACCGCAACATTTGGTAGGGCAGAAGGAGCAATAAGCTAAATTAAACATGAAACAGAAAAAAAGTACTGCAGAGTGTACGCAGATTATTGCCCTGAAAGGAACTTGATACAGTACAAATTATATTAATCAGGTTACAGAAGTTGTCAAGGTCTAGATGGGTCTCTTCATCCCCAGAACGAAGGGGAAAAAAATCAGGAGACAGTAAGTGGTTGAATAAACAATATCCAAGTCCCTGGTGCCCAAACTAGCCTGGGTTGAATCCTGGTGTGTCCAAAATCAGTCATAGAACAGACTAACTATATACAAGGAAAATAAAAAAAAAACAGAACCAAAGGCAAACTGATCTTGAGGTTCAGATATAACCATAATGGAAGGGGGAACTGGTGGGACTTATACCCTTGAAAGAGGGAAAAGAGCAGAGACTATAGCAGGGAACCATTCAAGATAAGATACCGGTCTGGGGGTGAGTATCATGACAGTACTTGGATTGTAAATAGGGCAGCAAGCATTTCTCAAACAGGGCCATATTGCCCCCAGCAAAACTGGAAATTCTCTTGAAAATGGCCCCTTGGGTTAATGCCAGAAGGAATTCACTGAAGATTGGGACTTCTGGGGACCTCCATCTCATTACAATAAGTCTTTTGTCTATAGCCCCCACTGCTGTAACCCATTGGGCTCCTGGGCTGTACTTCGGTGTAGAAGATTGGGCACAGCCCAAGAGAAGGAGATGGGGGTCGGAGACAATTTGGGGAAATACCTGCCCGCACATATTTTGAATTGATGCCCAAAAGTGATGAAGACTAGGACACTCCCATAGTATATGGTACAAATGGACCGCTGAATCCCCACATCTCCAGCAGAAGTCAGTCGGAGTGAGTCCCATCCTTTTAAGTTTGGCCTGGTCCCTATACCATCTATGGAGGGTTTGGTTCATGATAAGGCGAGTACACCCATCACGACAAGCCCGATGAATTCTTACCCAAGCATGGTCCTATTGTTGCCCAGAGATGGTGGATTGAAGGTCCTTCTCCCAATGAGTCTTGGCTGACTAGGTGGAGTCTGCCGAGGCATCTCTGAGAGCGCAATAAATATCACTAGCTCTGTGTCTAGAGCGATGCAGCCAAATGTTTAGGGGATGCGGGGCTTGTTGTACCCTCTTAAGTCTGGGGGAATTAGGTAGATGAGATATGGCATCCCTAATCTGAAGATATCTCCAGAAATGTGCATTTGGGAGGTGATACCTGGATTGTAGTGCCTCAAAAGTATCAAGTATGATAGAGTTAGGGAGCAGTAGATCATGTACTAGGGAGATGCCTTGGGCTTCCCATATCTTCCAGTAAATTATTTGTTTACCTACTACCAGGGTGTGATTGTTCCATAGAGGCGTGTACGTCCAAGATGCTGGGTCATGACTCAGGCGAACTAGGACATGTTTCCAGTATTGAATTGACAGCTGGATGGGGGAGAGAGATTAGGATATAAATTTTTTTTTGTTATATAGGGCCACCGCAGGGGAAGGTGCCCGAAGAAGTGATGCCTCCACTGGGAGCCAGGTGGGGGAGGCATGTCCAATTCTAGAGAACCACTTAGTAGTTGGGCTGAAATGAAGGCCATGTGATATCCTTGTAGCCAAGGAAGACCCCATCCACCCCTGCTCCAGTGTTGATGAAATTTGAGTTTGCTGTAGTGGGGTCGGGCTCCTTCCCACAGAAAATTGCCCATCAGAATATCCAGTTTATGAAACCATTTTTGTGGGACGGTCATAGGGAGGTGAGCCAGCAGGTATAAAATCCTGGGGGCAGCCATCATCTTTATGGAGTCTATTTTGCTCACAAGTGAGAGCCGTAAGGCCTTCCATCGCTCTATATCCTGTTTGAGAGATTCCGCCAAAGTAAAGAAATTGACTGTCAGCATTTTTGACAGATTGGGGTGCAGAATGATACCTAAATATTTTATACCATTAGGAGACCATTTAAGACCAAGGGTCGCGAAGTCTGTGTTTGAGGGTACAGAATTCAAGGGAAGTACTTCTGTTTTGGACTGGTTTAACTTAAGACCTGATACTTTGGAGAAATCAGACAGGATATTAAGGATACTTTGAATCACTTGAGGGATACATTCGGAGGTAATGAGGAGGTCATCAGCATATGGAAAAGTTTTAAGGGTAGTATCAACAACCTGTACCCCGGGGATAGAGTGAGATTCCCTGAGCGCTATCACCAAGGGTTTGATAGCTAATATAAATAACAGGGGGGAGAGGAGGCAGCCCTGTCTCGTGCCCTTCTGCAATTGGAATGGCGGGGACAGCATACCATTCATCATTACCCTAGTCAAGCAGAAGGCATAAAGAAGTTGTATCCAGGAGAGAAAACCTGGTCCCATGCCCATGCACGAAAGGGTATGAAAAAGGAAGGACCATTCTATGGAATCGAACGCCTTTTCAAAATCGATGGCCAAGGCTACAGAGAATTGTTTTGACAGTTTAGTGCAATGCATTAATGAGAGCAATGTTCTATGGTGATCAGACCCCAGATGGCCTTTAATGAAGCCAGCTTGGGAGGGGTGAACCAGACCTGAAAGGAGATGTTCAAGCCTACCGGCGAGGACCTTAGCTAAGATTTTGGCATCCGCATTAATAAGAGAAATGGGGTGATAACTGCCGGGGGAGAGTGGGTCCTTCCCCTTTTTGGGGAGAACCATGATTATTGCTTCCCTCATGGTGGGGGGGAGATGTTCCATATGTAAGGAATGTTTGAAGACCCGAACCAGATATGGGGCAAGGTTGACTCCCTGGACCTTGTAAAAGTCAATGGGCAGCCTGTCTATTCCTGGGGCTTTGCAGAGATTCATTGACTTGATTGCCCTCTCTACTTCTTCCTGTGTAATTGGGGTTTGTAGCAATTTAGCATCTGTAGGAGGGAGTTTAGGAATAGGTAATGAGGCCAGAAAGCCCTGAATTTTTGATGGTCCTGGGGGCTGCGGAGAAGCATATAGCTGCTCATAAAACCACGCCATAATCTCATTCACCTGTTTACCGGAATAACAGGGGGTTCCTTTGCCATCCATCAGAGCATGAATCTTCCTAGATATTTATTGATGCTTAAGGCAGTATGCCAGGAGTCTGCCGGCCTTTTCACCTCCCTCCCAATAGGCAAGACGTATCCGCCGGAGATTCAGTTTGGCCTGGCGAGACAAATGGGCATTCAGTGAAAGTCTGGTGCTAGCCAATTGTGTGAGTAGAGACTCAGATGGGGCCCTAGAACCGAGGGATTTATATTGAGTTTCCAGGAGATGTAATTGTTTCTCTAAGGTCCTCTGGTCAGCCTCCCAGTGACGTCTCCTAGCTGCTGCGTATGCAATTATTCTGCCTCTTATTGTCACTTTGAAAGCCTCCCAGAGGGTCATATCGGAGACTTCCAGATTCTCATTGTTGGTCCAATAATCCCTTACTTCAGGGCCTAACCAGTGCTGAAAATCTTTGTCCTCAAGAAGGAGAGGATCCAGGCACCAGGAGGGAGATTGGGGGGGGCCAACCCTAATTTAAAAAATAACTCCAAAGGGGCATGGTCTGAGACATAGATGGGGTGCATATGGGAGGAAGTAACCTTATCATAAAGCTCAGAGGAAATCAACCAGAGGACTATTCTGCTGGATGAATCATGAGACTGTGAAAAGCATGAATAGTCGTGCATCCCAGGGTGCAGGACCCTCCATGCATCCAACAATCCATGTTCTCCCATTAGCCGCTGGAGAGCCTTCTTTGCTTGTCTGTGTGGCTCAGGGACTTTATTGCTTCTGTCCATGTTATGGTCAAGGACCAGGTCGAAATCCCCCCCTAATAGGACTGGGACCTTGTTTATTTTAAAATCTGTAAGGGCCTGATTTAATATATGAAAGAAATGGGGACAGTCCTGATCGGGGGCATAGAGATTGGTCAAAATCAAAGGGCCCCCCGGTGTCTCCATTTCAGCCATTATCCATCTTCCATCTTTATCTTGAGCATGCCTTTTAAATTTCCACTCTAGGTTTTTATGTAAAAGTATAGACACTCCTCGTTTGTGGGAGCCAGCCACACTGTGAAGTTCTTCTGTCACCCACCCATGATGGAGCTCCTTAGTTTCATTGTAGAATAGTTTGGTCTCCTGCAGGAGAACTACCATAGGTCTTAGCTTTTTCAAGTGAAGCAAGAATTTTTTTTCATTTGATGGGTAAATTAAATCCCCTGACATTCCAGGAAATGAGCCTAGTCTCTATCACATCTGTGATAAATCATGGCCGAAAGGGTAGACTGCAGAAAGCACCAGGGCAGGGGACCATAGCCCACATAATAGTTATTCTCTCCCCTTAATAACCTCACAGAGAAACTAATCTCTATCTCTAAGATCAGAATGCCAAAACTACTTTCATTATTCAACAATGCACATTTCCTATTATGTAGTATTGTGCCTGAAAGAAAAACAACAACAGCAATAACAGTAATAAGCAGCAAATGCAAAAAACCATATCCCACCCCCCTTCCTCCCCAGACACTTTCTCTTTATCAGACCAGCTTCGCTTCTTGCATCGGCCAGCTCCTGGTCCAGAAAACAGCAGACGTCGCTGGGAGGTAAAAGATTAGTTAACCACAGCAGTGGAGGTAAGACACTCAAACGTCCTGAAAACTCACTGCACATCATCCCCAGCTATAAAAAAAGAAAAAAAAAAACACTTCTGCTTATACGGTGCACTAAACTGACACCCATCTTTCTAAACACATTGTTCAGCTACAGGACCAACCCCCTCCCAACCCTATGAACCATCCCGGAGGTGGGTAACATATGTGGCCACTAGGGGTAACATCGCGTGGGGTCTCTATATGACCTGCCTTATTAAGTGGTCGTCCTGCATAGCGTGCTTGTACAAATAGGGCTGGCTAATAAAGAATAGGATAAGGGCCACACAGGGACCACCCTATTGATCGTACTCTCCCTCTCCCCACTTTGCCATTGAAGGCCCATCCAGGGGCCTGGGGACACATAGGGAGTAATAGGCTACCAAGTCATTGTATGAACAAATATACTTTATATTCAGCATCAAGAGAAAGACTTGGCGATATAGCCAATTTACAGAAGCCGATTACTGCCCAGGGGGCATACCCCCATCAAAGTCAGCCCACTGATTTAGAAGTGGGGGGGAGCATCTCCAGAGTAAGCAGATGGCAGATCGGCAGGTGCCGTGGCCATGGAAATAAGGGTCTTGGATGAGTCCTCCACCCAGGAAAGGGCCCTTACTGCTTGGGATTTGTTATCCCTGAAGTGCGGTTGCATGGGAGGCAGCGAGGGATCCTGAAGAGTGCCATCTGATGGTAAGTCCATCAAGGCCCTGTATTGGTTGTTGCTCATATCAGGAGTAAAAGAGGAATGTGGAGTTATTGAATCAGGACTTGCACTGCGGCTCCTGGATCAAAGCCTGGGGGTCTTGTCTATGTGTGCCCAATTCGAGCTCTTCGTCTGTTCTTTTTTTTACTCCCCGGGGATTTCTGAGAGGCAAAGGGGCAGGGTCCATGGTTGCAGAGCTTGAGGAGAGGGATGGGAGAGGAAACAGTTGGTTCTTGTTGAGAGATCTCCATTGGGGAGGGCCCCACATATATGGCTCCAGATTTGCGGACTTCCCTCCGAGTGCCCCAATTTATCTTAGGGGCCTGAGCTGCCAGAAATTGTTCTGCAGCTGATGGGTTGTCAAATAGCCACGGGGAGCCATTCAACACAATCCATAGAGATGCTGGGTATCTGATGGAGTATTCCAACCCCAGCTTGGCACAAGCTCTGTGTGCAGCTGTGAAGGCCCTGTGCCATGCTGTGAGCTCCTGCGAGTAGTCTGGGAAAATCTGAATTTTATGCCCTTTCCAACCAAGTTCTGATTTTTGATGAGCCAGTTTGGTGATTGAATCCCGGTCTTGAAACCTGACAAAATGGGACAGAATGGTACGGGGGTGATCCCCGGGGGCAGGTCTAGGAGCCAGGGTTCTGTGGGCTCTGTCTATCTTGAGTGGGACATCATGGTGCCAATCTAATAAAGTGGGTAACTCCTTTTGCAGAAATAAAATTGCATCGTTCCCCTCACTTCCCTCTGGAAAGCCCATGAACCTTAAATTATTCCGTCGGCTGCGGTTCTCTAAGTCCTCAACTCTCACCCACAGTAGATGAATTATTTGATCTTGTTCCTGCAGTTTTACCCCTGCTTTGTGCCAATCATCCTCTGCCTCAGCAAGTTTGTGTTCGGAGATGCATGCCCGTTGTGAAAGATCAACAATATCGGAAGTGTTTCTCTTTGCAGCTAAATCCAAGTTATCCATCTGGTGGAGGATTTCGGCAA
The DNA here is from genome assembly GCA_016271365.2 of Neoceratodus forsteri. Taxonomy (NCBI): domain Eukaryota; kingdom Metazoa; phylum Chordata; order Ceratodontiformes; family Ceratodontidae; genus Neoceratodus; species Neoceratodus forsteri. The sequence continues at coordinate 621,821,733 of JADMNL010000023.1, read as the reverse complement.
ACATTTGCTGAATTTCTGACAGGTTGCCCTCTGGGTGTGCGGATGATGAGGCATACTCCATCTTGGCAGTATGCATGGCTGCAGACCAGCGCTCTGACCGGCGAGTATGACTGCTACTTTCCGCATAGGTAGAAAATTAGAAGAAAGTCACGGATTCTCCGAACAGGTGCCCACTACAGAAGCACAGATGCCCTTAAACACACTGGTAAGCAGAAATGAAGCAGATTTTACAGAGAGAGAGTTTGTGGTGGGGTTCCAGGGAGCTCAGAGTTTAAGCATCCATTAAGTTCGGTGGTTAGCCACGCCTCCCAAAAAAAAAAAAAAGTTAACATTTCAGTTTCTCCACAAGCGGCAATGGAGAATTTTGAAACCAGACTGGTCCATGGCTCCGCAGCTCCCTGGAGACTTCAGTTTATTTTATATAACTGCTGTGGCATGAAAATGAGCCCCAGCAATTATATAAAATAAAGGATGATTAGGTGGTCAAAACTCAGATTTTGCGGCTCCCACGATCTGGGATGCCTTAATAAACCCCTCAAACTTTGCTCTCAAGGTTTATGTGGCATTCCACACTTTGGAGGTGTAAAATCCTCGTTATAACCACCTAAGCATCCATTATTTCCTGTATAATTACTGACTAGCATTTTTTCCCTTAGACAAACCCAGTTATAATTTGCCATTATAACCAGCTGGTTATAATGGCAAACACATGCCAGGTTTCCCTCCTTCTTGGCATGCGCAAGCAGACGCTTTTCCCTTCCTGATCGCTGGACCTCCACCATCACCACTACCGCTCAGTGGTGAGTAAATCTGAAACAAAAAAGAAAAGGGAAAAATAAAAAAACCTTGTCTCTCAGTCTGTATAACAGGCTTTTTTAATTGAACAAATAAAGAAATGGAGAAGTCTGTGCAGCTGCTTGAGCGCGGATCACTTCATCCCCACAGGATGCAGCTCAACACCACTTATCTATATGTTATATCATTGCTGTGGCGAAAAAATACTGTTCAGCAATTATATAAAATAAAGGCTGGGTTGGGGGTTCAACTTGAATTTTACACCCACCCCTCGAGCTTCGCTCTTGGGATTTATGTGGCATCCCACTCCTCGGGGTGAGTGTAAAATCTCATTATAGCCCCTTACCCAGCCATTATTCTCTATAATAAATATATGACCATCCTAATAATAGAATGTGAGGCTTGAAACAACAGTGAAGTATAAAAATTAAAAAAATAAGGGGCTCGTACATAGTGACAATGGAGACTAAGAGGTAGTATGGAGGGTTGGGAGAGAGTGGGGTGGAAGAAAGTCGTTTTAAAAGAACACAGTGACAGGTATCAGAAGAAAAAGATAAAAGAACCACACTGTCTTTCTTAAAAGGCAAAACTCATGTCACCTAGCATACAGCAGATACAATCAGGCAGTATAATAGACTTCAGCATAAATAGAAAGCATATAAAAGTTGATTACATGTTTTATATTAATGAGCTAATCTACTATACTATAAATGTCACTATCATACAGGGACATACACTGTACATGAAATATAATTAATAACCCAACAACGGGGAGAAGCAAACTTAGTCTTAGAATAACGTATGTATAGTACCTACACATAATTTAATAACAGAACACCTCTATATAAATAAAAGACTTTGTATCTCTTTCTTAAAAAGAGTTAGACATCCAGGCTAGTAAACCTGGTTTTCTTGTTGCTCCAAGGTTAGGCTGTACAATAAGAAATCTGGAAGTGGACATACAGGAGCACATCCATGTTATTATTAATAAAAATGAGAAGAATGCCCTGGATGTGCACTTTCAACAGGCCACAATTTAGAGCCCTCTGTGTTAAGGTGCATGGCTCTGGAACATGTTGACCCCCACCTAAAAGAGGAGGCAACAGGCTCAATATTGTTTTTAAAAAGAAACAAGATGGATTGTGACAATCAGTACTTTGCATCTCTGGGGTCTAAATGAAGATGTAGACTTCTCACCTTGTTTGCACTGAAATAGTGACCAATTATTTAGTTTATGTTGCATGCTGTTCATACAATAACTATTTTGTCTTTTTTCATAGGTTGTCATAGGATATACTTTGGCTCAGAAATTCAGTATCTATGTCAGCTTCGATGATTTCTTCTGTGCTGAGAATCTGGAAGTTTGCTGATTCATGGATTTAGGAGGGTCTGGCCAGGAACATTGTGGGCAAAAAATATCGTGGCACTGCAGGCAAAACATTGCTGCCTGCAATGTCGGCAAACAATAACATTGCTAGCCCATACTGCACAGACAGTACAATGTGATTACAACCCTGGTGACAAGTGGGTCCCCCCATCTCATCCGCTGATCATTGGGCCCAGTAAAAGTAATAGTAGCAATCCTTGGTGGGATGTCCAGTGTCCCCTCCCAATCAGCCATTGCCGATCGCCGGCACCAGTGTGTCATTATACATTGCTGTGCAATATAACCCTGGTGTCAAGTGGACCCCAGCAGGTAGATACCACACACCCCACCCCCACAAACACCCTGACAATGAGTGGGTGACCAGCACAGCCCTCCACTTACCACCACGGTTGACCGGTCATCTGAGATGATATGAATGAGTGCATATATGAGTACACACTCATTCATGTCTGCTCAGTCAGGCGGCCAGCCATGGCACTGAGTGGAGGGCTGTGCTGGTCACCCGCTCATTGTCAGGGTGTATGGGGTTGTGGGGATCTACCTGCTGGAGTGGTAGGGGTGTCCACTAGATGTCAGGGATATATTGCACTGCACTGCACTGTATAATGAGACATCAGTGTCGGAAATCAGCGATGGCAGGTTGGGGGGTATACTGGACATAACACCAGGGATTGCTACTATTACTTTTACTGGGGCCAATGATCAGCAGGTGGGAATGGGACCCACTTGTCACCAGGGTTGTAATCACATTGTACTGCCTGCGCAATATGGGCCAGAGATGTTATTATTTGATGATATTGCAGGCGGCTGTGTTTTGCCTGTGGTGTTTTGTGCCATAATGTTTTTTCCCACAATGTTCCTGGTCAGAACAATACATGAGCAGGGGATTATGATGTCAGATGTAGGTAAAGAGAAAGAACAGATAAAGTCTAAGGAACAGTACTTCTACTTCATACAATTGTCCTTAGCAATAAAGAAAAATGGGAATGAATTATATAGATACAAGATGAAGTACAAAATAAATTGTGTCTAAACTTCACATTTTCCAGGTTTTTTTTAATGGTGTCGGGGTTCTTTAAATGAAAAAATCAGATATCATAGTATTGTGGCAAAATTTGTTTTTTTTATGTACCAATGTGCTCAAATTACCTATACTGTAACAAATGAAACTGCGGAATGATTAAGACTGTATCATTCTGTTTTCCACAGAATGCTGGGCTTCTGAGTGCTCAGAGCAGAGGTAGCAGTGGCAAATAACATATTTAATGTCAAACATCAACAACATGTAAGCAATAATGACCGAACAGCCTGTCATTTCCTTGGGAATAATGACCACCTGGAAGGGAATGGTTGCCTGAGGCACAACTAACCCCCCAAGCCAGTCATTAAGCCCTAGGAAATGACAGGCTGTGAGGTAATTATAAGTCTAATCACAATAGCAAATGTGGTGGGGGGAGCAGCTTTTGTTTTGAATGTTTATAAGCATGTGCATCAGGTCTGTGCTCTTATGGGCATTTCTAAGGGATTAATGAATAATGACTAGCACAGCAGACAATCAGAACATGCATTTGATGCATTTGGCTCATGATTAATTAATAAGACTGTAATATATATTTTTAAATAAAAACATTGTGTTACCTCAGCAGTAAAGTAGCACAGAGTACATTTTATATTTCCACCAGTCTTTAAGTGACAGAATCATAGTCAATACATTCTGCAGCACAGTGGTGTCTCAGAAGATCTTTCACCTCTCCTGATTTAAAACCAGCTACTTGCATCAAAACACTCATATGAGAAGCCAGCTGAAAATACAAACACAGGGTGTTAATCCATTACCTGTATGGTGCCCTTGATATTGCAACTCGGAGATTGAATGAAAGAGTAGTTGACATTCTGTGTACATAAGTTTTTGTGCCCATCACCAGTCCTAACTAATCAGGAATATACCATATGTCAGATTACATCATGTAACAAACTATCCCTTTGCAGCTCCAAGGGACTGGGAATTGTCTACTGTATACACACACAATTTCATTTTTTTTAAATGAATGTATCACGGATGCTGCCACAGTTTGTGATTAAGCATAGCAGTAGGTCAGATACTCATCTGTTTCACTGTCTGACATTAAATGTTGACTATCTGCCCTTACAATGACAGCAACAGAAATATAATATGTATTACTATCTGTGTATTTGACTTTTATTTTAAATAAAAGACTGTTACTAAATCAATAGAAAATATATTGTCTTATTGCCTTAAAGGGGTTTGTAAAATACAGTTCTTCTGAATGGTGAATTTTAGGATGACTTTCACAAAGACAAATAAAAGAGAAGCACCTCTGCTCCTGTTAACCATAATGAAATATGGGGCCCAATTCTCAAAAGCGAAACTATGATGCAAGATGCCTGCACCAAACGGGGATGATGCAAGTGGCACCTTGCATCATAATTTTCGGCAATCCTGTTTCTCAAACACTGGTTGCGGTGACACTGAGATGCCTTGGGGCAAAGGCCCCTTGAACCACTCTTGCAGCAAAAGCACCTGTGTGTCAGTTCATAATGGGGCTTGCACAATAGCGGAGCTGCATCATACCCTTTTTTTGTATTCAGTAAGGCCCACCACGGGCGCAGCAAGGGGCTCAACTTAGACCAGCCATTAGGTGGTCTAAGCACTGTACACCAATGTGATGAATTAGGGGGACTCTAAGAATGGGGTCTGTGGGCAGAAGGTGCTTTGTGTGCCATAGGGGTTGTTAGGGAGATGGTGGGCATGCGAAGGCATGATTTGGCACCCAGCAAAGATGCCATTTATATAACTATGAAGCTAAAGGGACAGTACCACGAGGGGGGGTCCAGGGACAAACAGTGCCATGGCCCCAGATGTGCACAGTACTGGCAGTAGCCTGAGCCTCTGGAAGTATTTGGCCCTGGACCATCCCCCACAGTACCATCCTATTAGCTTAATGGTTATATAAATGGCACCCCCCCGGGTGCCATATCACCCCCTCACATGCCCATCATCTCACAAACTCCCCCATGGCACCCCATGTCCCTTCTACACCCGGTCACCTTCTGGCAAACATGTTTCAGCCTTCCCCCCCAACCATCCTGGCCCCTCTAGCATTGCACCAGGCAGGGAGGAGCTCCATCCCTGTGGCAATTCCCACAGGGCCACCACTTGTTTGGCACTAGCCTGCAGGTGTGGCAACTCCTGTGTTTTGGTGCACGTACCCTGTTTTTACAGAATTGGGCACAGGGTCCCTGATGCACCAGGAGTTTACTGCAGCCCTAGATGGCCACAAATTGCAGCCATCTAAGGCATCTTTAAGAATCAAGCCCATGGTCTTTTGAACAAAAGGAGCATTTTTATATGGCAGGTTTGGAAATTTCACACTATGTTCAAGGCAGAACCTGGCAGGAACCTGTACATCAAATGGGTTTTCTTTGCTGTAAGACTTCTCTGAAGATTGCAGCTGGTTCAGTCTTAACTAACAAAACTCGACCAGGGAGAGTGTGAAAGAGACACACCATGGCTGCAGCTGCTGTGCACACTGGCCACCCTTGTCTCCTTACACTAACCTGAAATGATCATTAAGGACTGTAACCAAACAAATTTGTTGATGTTGCATCAAAACTTGCAATTTGCTCTCATTACCCAGGTAGCCACATATGTTATAGTACATTGTTCTGACCACTGCAGGCACTGCCTTTGAATACCACAAAGTACCACAAAAATAGAAAATGTAACATTTAAAATATATTATCACAATTTCAGTATTTAAAATGGGGACCAGAGCCAACAAAGTTGAGACATTCTAATTTACATACTTAATGTGTAGAAGTTAAGAAAAGGTTCACTGCCCATACTGATGCTCCTTTTATTTCTAGAGATGGTTGTTGTGGTATAAAATATTAAGATATGCCATTTTGATCCTTTATCTGGATGTAGTAAAGACTGAGCTCAACTGTTGCTGACATTATTTCCTCATCTGGGACAGCTGATTCCAAAGACTGTCTTGTCTGACTGATTAACATTTAATGTGTGATGTTTCCGAGCTGCAGTACATTTTTATTTTTAAGGCAAGTCAGTGTTGATGTCCCATACTGCAAAATGTCACTGCAGATCTCAAGCAGATTTGAACTTGTTTTTGTTTCAGCATTTGTTTGCAACAATAAACATTAAGAGATTTTAACCACTCTAGTGTTTGCTCAAATAAGAGTGTTCAAACCAGCAAGATAGGAAAGTCACCAAGGTAAGGTGATGTTATAGAGCACTTCCAACAATGCATCACTAGGTTTGCACCTTCCTGGAGTTCTTGTGAGCCATGTGATGTATCTACCTCTTCTTGTTTAATACCCAACTAGTTTATGAGATTGGGTCATACCTTTTGGTCTAAACACTGGCTGACTCTTGGTAAAGTTATGCAGAGGCAATAACTTCTGTAACTCATGGATTCTTTTACTTGGAAGGACCTTATTACTGAAATATTATGCATTCAATTTCATCTCTGCTATATATTCACCTACAGTATAGGCACCACTAGAGGGCTCTTGATTGTCATTTTATACCATTGGAAGGTTCTTTCATATATAAATGTTATACAAGAAAATGCAATCTAATGAAGCAGTGTCAGTGGCTCAGTAGGTAGCACACTCGCCTCCGAGGCCGGGAGATCAGAGGGCTGTCGGTTCAGTTCCCACATCTGGCACTTGGGTTAATATCCCAGTACTGACACTGTAGTGCAGGGTGAGAGGGGAGCTGCACTTCTGAGGTGCCGTCTTTCGGATTAGACATTAAACTGAGGTCCCATCTGCCTGGATTGGTGGTAGCTCAGGTGGATGTTAAAGATCCCATGGCACTTATCGAAAAAAGTAGGGGAATTTCCCTGGTGTCCTGATCAAATTTCCCTCATTCACTAAAAATACCACCAGCAGCTTAGTCTGGTTCAAGGTTAGTTGGCATTCATCTGTATTCCCCCTTCCCTGGGTTGTGCCTGAAAATAGGCAGGATTTGTCTAGTGCACTTACCCGGTCAGCAAAAATGAAATAAATAAATATGGAAAAATCATACGATCCTACTCTTTTTCAATGTAGACAACAGGTGAAAAAAATAAACTCTTAAAATGATAACTTATTGCTGAATTCCTTAGTGTGGTGGTTACTGATATATCAAATATGTGCATCAACATCCCCGACATTTAATGAATTCATTTCTTTCTAGTTAATCATAGTGTGTAGTGTCAGCTCCCTTTCTTTTCTATGCACCTAGACAACTGTTTTTCAAGGTAACAGTTAAGTAAACGCGGTCACTGGAATTTAGCAATTCTGAATCAGTGGAACTGGCCACAAAACTGGTATCCTGCCACAGTATATATGAGGTACTACAGAAATCCTTATTTGTGGTATTTCTTACTTAGAACACACAGTTTTTCCATAATGCCTGATTCCCTGCCCATCTTTGACTATCCCAAAGACCCCTCTACAGGCCCAAGCATTTATCACATCTCTTGATATCTTAGCCAATGGCAGGTCTGCAGTCTGATACAGAGGAAAATGATACATGCCACTACTATATGCCACAGAGAAAGAGCAAACTGTGCCATCAAAGCCTATTAGCACTGCTGGGGTGTGTGGCTTGGCAGCCGGCAAGATGATAGTTTAATTCCCTAGTTTTGCATCACCCCTGTAGTAATCTGACAGCATCTGTAGCAGTACTGGTTGGACCATTTGTTATTCTGCCATTCTCCTGTTTAGCACTTACCTCCTGATCAGGCAGTTCGATTCCTGGTCTGGATCACTTCAGTTTTTGTGCACAACTTTACACCGAGAGGTCTGGGGGTTGTCTGCCTCCCTGGATGTGGGAAACCCTCCCTCAGCAGGGCAACCTGCAACTCTCCTCAGACAGACACTAGCCTGCAAGAAGTTAAAGTGATGTTTGAGACACTCTTGACTCAAGTGGACAAACTAGAGGTGACTTTGCAAAGAACTACAACTGATATCATGGACCGCTCACAGTGCTTCAACGTAGTTGTGAACACTGAGGATTGGCTGGACCGTGTCATGGCCTACATCAGGGAGTAAGATAGAATGATCAGGCTATTATATGACAGAGTCTAGGATTTGGAAAATAGGAGCTGATGGAGCAACCTTAAATTTGGTGGCTTTCCAGAGGGCTGTGAGGGCAAGAATGTTATTAGACTCCTCCTGGCTGTGGTGACTGATCTGCTAGACTGATAGTGGCCCAGCCCTCTTCAAATAGGCTGGGCCCATCACTCACTAGCATTGAAGCTGCCAGCATGGGGTCGTCCCCACCCAATCAATGCCCGGTTCCTGCGCTACACACTGAGGGAGGAGATCATGCAGGCATCCCAAGAGAAGAAAGAACTCCATGGGCAGGGCCACAGAATTCAGATTTTTTGCTGATTTCTCTCTGGCTCTCTGGGAGAGGAGATGAGCCTTTACCATGGCTCAAAAGTCTATGCTGATCTAGACCTGCAATTTTCCCTGTGCTACCCCAGCTATTCTGCAGATTAACTTCAATATGGCCTCCCACTCTGATTGTCCTGAAGCCGCTGAATTCTTTCTGGCCAGGCAAGCTCTGCAGCTCACCTGGGAGAAGTACTGACCTCTCTCTCTCTCAGAGACCGGGATCAAGTAGCCTCTCCTAGCATGGACACCTCATCACCTCAAATCATTGGCCAGTGTTGTTTTGCATACCAAGCTGCCTTCCAGTGGCACAGCCAGCATGGAGGAGAATATAGAGACTTACCAAAGGGACTGGGCATAACGTTGTTCCTCATACTATGCCTTTTACCCTGGAACTAGCTTCAGAAACTGTTTCTATGCTTCGACCCTGTGTTGCAACCTCATGTGGTTGTTTACATCACTGCTTCAGTCATTATGCAGGGTCAAAGTAATGGTGGCAGCTGTTGCTGGGCTTGTGGGTGAGTCGGATTTTTCACCTTTACTAAAGTTTCCACTCTCTTATAAATCTAATATGCGGAATAATTTTACTGAGATGCGTAAGTGAGGCTCAATGCTTACATGTGAATGGGGGGGTGGATGAGGAATTATGATATGATCAGTCCCTATGCTGTGCAGTTTGCATGCTTAGCCCCTCACCCGTTGCATGATCTGAAAGGCCTCATACAATCATTCACTTGGAGCATGGAGCGAGTTTCAGGGCCTCTATCAGTTACAGGGTTTGGCCAAGATTAAGGGGCTGCTCTCAGGGTTCCCCTTTTCTTTTGTTCACTGTTCTCAGGCTAGAGGTCCCACTTGCTTACCATTTCTTGTGCTTGCCTGTTTTATTTAATACAGATAATGGGGACATTTTGGTTGTGAGGGGAATCTGGTAGTACTGAAACTCTGCTACCCTTATAATGAGGTGTCTGACATCTCCCCATATGCTCCGGGTGGATCATATGGACTGGGGTCTCTATCTGTCACATAGTGCTCCCATCTTATGTGGTTCCCAATGGGGTGTCTGTATGGCTCATCAAAAGTGATCTGTTGGATGACCATTTCCCTCACTACTATGTCTGAGTAACCAGTTTTCTGTTACTGCAATTGACATTTGATACTTATCAGTATCAGGGGTTGTTTCACTTTCTGATTAGATGTGTTGGCCACACCTGGTGTGGTTTGTTGATACCTTAGAATTATATATTGAGGTGTTTCACAACCCTCTCACCACTTGGAGAAAAGGGGGAGAGGAAGGGTTGTTATATTGTTATGGCTTGGTTCTGTTTTTTGGATGCACTGCTACTGGACCAGCAGGAAAGAGATTGCGACATGTATGAACATTTATTTCATTGTGAAGGAGCCTCAGCAGATGTAGCACTCCCAAACTTCTCAGTACAAGTCTGTGTTGTTTGTCTGAAGCCAGGAAGGGATGTCCTAATGATACTACACTGCAAGACGGCAGAAGGCAGGATGGTATGTGTGATACAGGGGGCAAAGTGCATGCAAAAGGGAAAGCAATTTTTCTGGCACCTACATGGACACTGGTAGAGGGTCCCATCAGTGCAAAGCAGCAAATGGCTGAGTGCAGACAGGAAGTCTCTGAAGATTTAGTCAAAGAGCTCTTTGAGGGAATTTCTCAGGATATCTTGCAAGGGCAGGACGAAATGGTCTTTTCCACACCAGTAATGATGGAAGAAGACCCTTCAGAAACTGAAACTGTAAATCTGTGGACAGTATGCCCAAGTCCACGCCTCATACAAGAGGATGAAATGGAAGATGCTCTACATTGGGAGGTAACCACCTCAGAAGGCAGTGAGCAATGGCCAGTTTCAGGGCTGAAGGCACAATCAGCTCCTGGGCAGAGCAAGTAGCACAAATCAAGTTGAAGAAAGTTGGTAAGGCAACTGACAGTGAGACTGGTCTGTCAGTGGCCCCACCTACAGGTCAGCCACAAATGACTGTAGAGGGCTTGTGAGAAATGCATCCCAGTACAGAGAGGGATTGCTTTTTCCCAGTGCTGACCATCCAAAGCTGGATTGACAAGGTGTGCCCCCCCGCCAAACTGGGTCACTGGTTTAGACTTGCCAAAAAGCAGTAGACAGGAATATTTAATCAGATGTGGTGCTGAGGCGCAATATGGACAGACCTATCCATTTTTCCCAAGGTGCATATGGGAGGAAATTGAAATAAACAGGCATGCCTGGTTTTTGAAAGAAGCCAGTACCAATGTCAATCCAAAAGTGAACATGTTAGTGTGAATAAAATTGTGTCATGAGAGACTGCAATTTTGGAAGCATGGCAGAACTTTGTACATAGTCTCTGTCCAAATTGTGGATACAGCTGGCAGAGAGATGGTTCACAACGTGCAAATAACTTGACCAGATGGGACTACTGTCTATGCTCCCCATCCTGAGTGGTACTATTCCTGAGTGCCACTAGTCCAGCTATGTGCAAATTGCCAAAAGAACTTCAGCCAAGTGATGCAGCTTGCCAGTATAGGAACCTGCTTATCCAAGGCAGCAGCAACCGAAGAGGAGGCAACTCTACTGGTGATCCAGGTACGATTCCAGCCAAGTCCAGCAGGAGGCATGGAAGAGCTTGTTTGTTTGTTTTATTTATTTAAACTGGAGAGTCCTTGGGCCAAAGACCTGTTTACATGGTTGACCAGTGTACGTAAACAATACTTACATACACAATAACAGGATGAAAAAAGACTCATATAATTTCTAGGCTACCTTAACAAACATGTACAGTTCATTCAAACTGAACATTTACGCTCATTATCCTTGTATAAATAACTTTTTAATTTTGTCTTAACGGTCATAACTGTATTATAATAACTGGGGACCGCTTTTTCCCATAGGGGAAGGGGGTTATAATTTTTCATTTTAACCCGAGGGTCATAACGTGTGTGGGCATGCACACAAAGTGCTCTTCCGGTCCTCATCAGCGCACAGCATGCTGTACTTCACCGCCAGTTGGACATGGTGGTAAGTTAATTTAAAATGTATTTTATATAATTGCTGAGGCGAAAAAGCATTTCCCAGCAATTATATAAAATAAAAGCTGGGGAGGTGTGTGAAACTCAAATGTTAGACACACCCTCAGTGTGGGAGGCTGGTACAAACCCCTCGAGCTTCGCTCTCAGGGTTTATGTGGCATCCCACACCTTGGGGGTGTCTAACATTCTCGCTATAACCACCTGCCCAGCCATTATAATGTATATTAAAACATTCAAAAATGGATTGTAAGGAGTTAAAAAAGGAAGGAAGTGTATATAAAAAAAAAAACACCTTTGACCTTCAGATGTCATTGTCCTGGGAACAGAAAACATTTTTTTATTGGATAATCTAGTAGAGACTGTATGCTGATATCTAGTAAATATTGAGGCTAGGAGGGGAGGGACCTTATTCAGAGTCACTTTTTTTGCCAGTAGACCAAGCTGCAATTTATAGCAATAGTCAAGAGGCAATAATCCAGCTGCTCTTAAAAGACTATGGTGATGCGTCCTTGATGGCATCTGGGTAGAAAATCTAGCAATTAGATTTAGTAGTACCAAGACTTTAGACAAGAGTCCCACCCCAGCTGAGTGGTAAAATAATAATCCATAATCTAGTAATGGTATTAGGAAGCTTTGTAACAATTATGAAATAGCAAGACATAAGTCCAAAACATTCAATAAAAAAAAACTTCAATTTTCTTTTATTCTTCTTTTAACTTTGCATCAAACTTGTTCAACCGGCTACCATTTCATAATTTCACACCACTTCTTCAGGCCAATATTATATACAGTGATTTTTCTAAACATAAACAAAGAAACAATTATAAATGTCCTACTCTTGTAAATTCTTATTATCTATTACATTTCAGTTGTATCCAGTTATACAGAAAACCCATCATTGCCAGAGAATGAAGTGTCTAATCTATAAATAATACATTGAGCACTATTATATAGCTTATGTCATGTCTATTCAGGAACTTACAATCTTAATATTATGTTTTGTTACATTTTTACTGTTTAAACTTTTCTATCAGCTTTTTTCATACCTGTTTCTGTTTGTGTTCATTTCAATGTCAGAATTCCCTTAATGCTTTCTGACACCAGCCTTAATATTTAATTCCTATTTGGAAACAAACATTATTTCAGTTTCTTACTACATGTATCTTTTCAATGTTTATATATTCAAATTTCTATTCAAAACTTACTTCTTTAGCTAAACCTTCATGTTTTGATCTGGCTTTATTTAATTATCTCATATGTAACTGCTTCATATATGACTTCATTTAATTTTGTTTTCCTTTTTCTTGTGGAACTACAGTATATATTTGAAACTTTCTCTGTAATAAGAATGAAATTCCTTTAAATTATCATAGTGATTTTATATTACTTTATCATTTTGTGTTTTTACCTTGCTGATAATCCACATTTTTTACCTGTTATTCTTCTAGGTATCTTTGTTCTTCCATTAGGTGCATCAATATACTAAAGAAAATATATATATAAATATTTTTAGAATCTGAAACCTTTATTTTTTACTTTGTCTTCTTCCCATCAATCGTTTGTTGTAAATAAAATCTTTCACCTCTGCAGTTATAGTATTTCTTTGTTCCCATTTTTTGGTTTCGTTTATTGCGTTTTCAATGCTATAAAAAGAGTCAAAAGATATTGTTGCACGTTGCCTTTATAATATATTAATGTTTAATCTTTGTTATTATTACTTTAGCTCAATTTCTTCTAATTTGTAAAACGCTGATCTTACCTGGCTCAAAACGCCATTCCTGTCCTCTCTTTCCACAATCAAAGGAGTGGTCTGAACCTATGCTCATGCGCGGTTTAAAGAGACCGTGAAAATGCAAATGGAACCAACCTCACCTGTGACATCATCCTATAACCTAATAGGATGATGTCTAGTTTTTAAGATACAGGTGAAGCTGCCTGATACCACCTGTATTAGAGTAGCATATGCTGTTAAAGGCCACCTTGTAATCAGGTGGTTGGCGGTTCACTCCCCGCTCTCGGCTTTGTGCCGGAATCTATGTTTTATTTCAAAATACAGATAATTCTTATGATATTGTTGCTATCTTTTAAATTATATTATAACTGTTCTTATTTAGCTGTTTTCTGAATTATTTTTTGAATTATTCGTGGTTGACGCGAACCACTTTCATGGCAGGGGGTACTCTTTTTCACCTAATAGGCTCACCCTATAGTGCATAAGGTGATGCCTAGATGTTTAAATATAGGTGAAATAGCCTGATCCTTCCTATAACCTAGTGGCTAAAGTTGTTAAAAGCCACTTGGCTCTTAGGTGGTTGGTGGTTCGCCCCCTTCTCTCGGTTTATTGCCGAGATTATTATATAATTTTATGTTTATCAATAAGTTTATTTGCCATGTAAGGATACTAAGTATTGTGATGCTGTGCATATATTAATTGAACTCCTGAATTTGCCTTCAATGTTATGCGATTTAGCATTTTACTATTACGCGGTTTCAAAAAGTGGGAAAGAGGACCTACTTCACCTTTTGGGTTCATCCAATGATGATATCAAGATGTTAAAACAAAGGTGAAGTAGCCCAATCCAACCTGCAGTCAAGTAGCATGCAAAATAAGCATCCACTCGTCTGTCAGGTGGTCGCTAGTTCGACCCCCACCCTAGGCTTCTCGCCACTTTTGCATTTTTTAAAAAGTTCTTTGTTTATGTTTAGAAAAAGCACTGTATATAATATTGGCCTGAAGAAATGGTGTGAAACTACAAAACTGTAGCCGATTGAACAAGTTTGGTGCAAAGTTAAAAGAAGAATAAAAGAAAATTGAAGTTTTTTTATTGAATGTTTTGGACTTATGTCTTGCTATTTCATAATTGTTAATAGTCATTTAAAGCCTTAAAACAAGACTGTCCAGATCATACCTCTCAACTGTCCCTGATTTTCAGGGATGTCCCTGATTTTGCCTCAAAATTTTACTCTGTCCCTCCTAAAAATTGTGTTTTCCTGACCAAACAGTTGGGGGTGTTAGGACAAAATAATGTCAAACATTAAAGTTACAGATTTGTTCTTCCTTAGAAAATACATTTTACACTAAGCCCCTTATTCTGCCAGCTTCCTGAGTGGATATCACCAATTTTGAAGATGTGTCCCTGATTTTCGTCCTTTGTCCCTGATTTTTTTAAGCCTTGTCCCTGATTTGTGAGGCAGGAGGTTGAGAGGTATGGTCCAGATATATAGGAAATGGTAAAGAGGGCAACCTATACCCATTAGATTGTACACAATTAGGAAACTTTGTGCCAACATTTTCTTGGTGGAAGGAATCAAGAGTAGGTTAAGCCGATAGAGTGCGCCCAGTCTTTCACATATGACTTTAGTCATATTGGTGATAAGGGATTCAAAAGTTAATCCCTCATCTCATTAATTATTAGAAGTGGGCTAAGTGGCCGAAATTCACTCTGTGACACATTCGTGGAGCACTGGGGAATCTAAAAAGTATACCACAAAGCGAAACGGAGTACTTTGTGTCATAATGAGGATCGCAAAGTCATTGATTCTAATGCACTTCACATTAAACTGCCTTTCTCCAACCACTTCTGTGCCTAGTTTAAGGTGAAGTACATTGATTCCAATGTACTTTGCATCACTTCACCTTGTTTTTGGGCTCCAAGGTGAATTTTGCATTGATTTATGGGATTGCAGGTCACATGGGCTATATATTGTTCTGCACAGCCTCAGTTCTGTATAGAGTGTGTGTAGTGGTAGCTGGAGACAGTTTACTGTCAGAGCTCTGCAATTCAAATCCTATAAAAGCTGTTAAAAAGCCTATTTGAGCCATTTTTTTGGCTCAAAACATAGTACATTAATTGTAGGAAACCCTTCTGTACTCATATCATCAAGGGTTTATTGTTTGTGTGTGGATTTTGAATGTTAATTTTGAACTGTCTGTGTACTGACAAACACTTGAAGTGTGCTTTGTGAGAGGGGCATATCTGTGTGGTGTAGGTAGATTAACTGGGAGAAATATGCAGTCTTTTTGGTTTGGTTATATTTTTGTTGTGTAACTGTGTTAATGTGCACACAGTAATATTTTCAGTAATTCTTGACATTTTTTTGTTGATTTTTATGTTGAAGCAGTGCATAAAATCAGTGTGTTGAAAAGATCTCTTTCTATTACTGAAGTTTTTAATTTGCCACATATTACTTGTAGTGCGTGAGTGTGTATGTGAGTGTGTGGGCGACACATGGCATCAAATCAGACACCTTTTATTGTGCCACAGAGTAATTGCAGCAGTGTGATTTTGTACTGCTTTTAGGTCAGGATTGTGGTACCTTGGTTTTTGACTGTTACTACAGTGCACTGCCCCCCCTCCCAACTGGCAAAAGGTATTCTTTTCCATACTGGATAAGGATTGTGATTGTTGTGAGCAGCAGTGGTTAAGGTGTTGTTGTGACTTTTGGTCTGCTTCTACATCTTTCTCTTGATTACAGAGTGAAATCTAATCTGTCTGTGCCTTTGCATCTGTTTAGTTCACAAGCTACATCTGCAAGCCACAGTTGTTTTTTTTGGACTTCACATCTACCGGGCCAGACTGAAAGTTCTGAAATCTAAATTGGTTTACAGTTTTCTTGGTGATCCCCCAAAATGCCCTCAAAGAGATGTGCAAGCAAAGCTGTTTCTGGCCTTGGCACTGCTGTCCAGTGGTAAGGCTGTCTATGGGCATGGTACTATGCAGAAGTGCATAGCTGATGTGAGGAAAGGGATTTCTCCATCAATGTTATTTACAGTACAAACTGTATCTTCACTCATAGTTGGAGGAGATGATGTTATTCCAGCTGGTGGTGTTAATGCAGTTTCTTCTGACATGAGTATTGCTGCCTCAGGTAACACTTCTGACCAGTTAACCGTGTCAAAAAATATAGTTGAGTCTAAAACTATGAGTGACAGTGTAGATGATGTCATAATCCCCAGTAACATCCCCATGGTAGTTGAACACGATTCTGATCATGGAGACAATAATGCACAATGTCACATTTCTTCCACCACTGTTGAGGTCATGCCTTTGCCATGCAATGATTCACAGTGTGGTGCAAAAATATCGGGTGATGATGATGATGATGATGTTGCTGTGGTTGTAACATGTAGTCCACATGACAGCATCCAAGCAGAAATTGTGGATGCGGATGATGTTGATGAATATGATGATGATGTCAATGATCCCTGCTGGGAACTGGAGAAAAAGAAAGTCAAGGTGGCTGTGTCTGGGTCTGTTGGCATTTAATCCCCCATCCTGAAAAACTTTGTGATTTAGCGGTTCCAGTTGATGTTGATGATGACCCAGTACTAATCATAGGTAGCTGTGGTGGTCAGTTGTAGTCCAAGTGTGTCCAGCAAGAAAAAACATGTAGCAACCCCCCCTCCCCATTTCAGGTCTTAAAAAAATGGAGTCCAATAAGCAGCATCAGGGACGTGTTAAAAATAGGGGATCACAATCTCTTATTTGGGATTTTTTTGTGCAAGATGCAAATGATGAGTCAGTTGCAATCTGCCAGCTTTGCCATGAGCATGTGAGTTGAGGTAAAAAGTGGAGTCATCTGGACATGGGAGTCCAGCATACACATCTTAAGAACAGGCACATGGCACTGTAGACCAGGCACCAGATGGCAGCTAATGCCATAGTGGGGCATTCACCCTCATCATCAACCTTAATGTGCATGTTATCCCCTTCCATGACTGTAAGACCAAGTAGGAATGTCTGCAGTAGCAATGAAATAACAGCAGAGGATTACTACAGGCATGATGAGGTGGAGGATAATAATTCTGAAATCTTGTCAAGTGGTGGTCAGAGTAGCAGTGGTAGTGGTAGTTAATGCAGTACATTTAGTGCAAGTGGCACATCAACCCATGTGTGTAAATCTGGGAAAATAACTTCTTTTGTGGATTTGTCAACTGTGCAGCCCTCTTCATCACATGTCCACACCCCACCCCCCCGGCCATTCACAGAGCAGAGCCATTAGTCACACCCTGTGCAAAAGGTGTAAGTCAGCCCACATGGCAGAGTGTTTTTGCCCATAACTTGAAGTACCCACTCAATCATGCAGTGTCATGTGAACATAATGCTGCTGTAGTTGAAATGCTGGAAACTGATCTTTTACCCTTCTCCTTCATGGAGAGTTCTGGATTCAGGTGGTTTGCAGCATGTGCCTGTCCAAAATGGAAAGTCCCATCTGGGACATACTTTTCCACACATGCTGTCCCTGAGTTATACCGTACTGTGACTGACTCTGTAAAACATGCCTTTCAACATTCCTCCTCTCCATTCATCCATTTAAGTATGGATATGTGGACAAGTGGCAAAACAGCTTGGAGTTCATATTTGTGTATAACTGCACATTGGGCGCAGGTGCCAGGGGTTGTTTGTGCTGGTGGTAGTGTGAATAATCAGTGTAGTAAGTTGGACTGTCATGGTAGCAATCTTCCAGGAATTTGACAGCTTGCAACACTTGCTATGCGCAGTGTGACCTGTTCACACACTGGTGAAAACATGCTGGACTTGCTACTGACTGTAATTGACGAGTGGCTGAACCCCCTGTCCCTGAGAGTTGGGTTTATAGCAAGTGACAATATGTCAAATGTGGTTAAATGTATCACAAATGGTGGCTTTGTTCAGGTTCCTTGCATGGCCCACTGTTTAAATCTTGTGGTGCAGGAGTTTCTGCAGCACCCTGATATAAAGGAAATGTTGACAGTTGCACACCATATCTGTTCTCACTTTTCATACTCTGCAAAGGCCCATGACCAACTTCGGCAGTTGTAGATCCAAAACAACCTCCTGCAGCACCACCTCAAGCTGGAAGTTGTCACCTGGTGGAACTCCACTTTATACATGGCAGAGAGGTTGTATGAACAATATAAAGCCATCTCAGAATATCTTGTTATGCACACTAGCTGTGACACTTTCAGGGCCTCCATGTCTCTCATAACTGAACAGTGGCACCTCATGGACTCTGTAATAACAGTTCTGAGGCCTTTTGAACATGCCACATAGGCAGTGAGTGGCAAGTCTGCCTCCATTAGCTAATCAATCCCACTGCTGTGGGTGTTGAGGCAGACATTGCTGAATCTACAACATTGCCTTGATGGTTCTGGAGACTGTGCTAGCAGTGTATTGCTGAAACACATGCTGACACTATTCGAGCACAATCGGCACATATTGAGCATTCAGCAGAATGATGACTTTGCAAAAGCAACAATGCTGGACCCATGATACAAATGTTGAATTGCCTCACTACTGGAGGAAGGGCCTGAACAGGTAAAAAATGTCAGTGGGCAACTGGTGCACTTGGTTCATGGGGCACAGAAGTCATGTGCCTAGGTCAGCAAACCTCAGCAGCAAAATCAGGCTAAAGGTCAGTTTGGAGTAGTATCAAGCACATCCTGTAAGGGGGCTGCAGTTACAGGTGGTCTGTTATCAAAACCGGTTGTCATTAACCCACTTTGGGGTGCTTTGTCCCAAGTCGGGATTTGTGACATAAATGATTCCAGAGAACAGGATGATGCATCAACCATCAGATTTCATGCAGTACAGTGGATGGTTGACTCATATTTGGCTGAAAACAGGCATCTGTTAATAACTGATGATCCTATTTTATACTGGAGTGGAAAGGTCAGTGAATGGCCAGAGCTGACCTCAGTGGCACTGGAGTACATGACATGCCCACCCTCCAGAGTAAGTGTCAAGAGGGTATTCAGTTCAGCTGGTGCAATAGTTTGGGATTGTCATACAAATCTCTCTCCTTCAAATGTCAGCTTGCTGACATTCATAAAAATGAATGAGGGGCACATACCAGCTCGAACTACAAATTTAGTATTCATACCCCGGCATGGTCATGGTTGTGCTGATATTGTAGAAATGGACCATCCTGGTGGCACTGGCAGCATGAAACAGCCTACCAGTGAGGTAGACGATGACACAATGGAGAAAGAATTCCCTAGTGGGCAGAATTCAGACATTGATGACTGCGAGGGCAGCTTTCTGTATGAGGATGATGATGAGGTTGATGTTGGTAGGTTTTAAGTGAAGTGGTTAAAAGGCTGTCACATTTTTTCTATGGTACATGTTTTGTTTTTCATAACGTTAAATCAGTGTCCCACTCAGAATGACTCAAATTCCGTACGTCATATATGTAACACAGTGCACACAATATCCTGCCCACCACCCACTTGTGTGTGTCTGACAGTGATAGCGAATGTGTTGCATGGTGTAGCTGTTCCCCCATGACCACCACCAGAAAACCACTGTTAGCCAAAGCCACCAGATGCATATATATGTGAGAGGGAATGTCATTATCATGTGCCCATGACCGACCATCCACCACCACCAGTATGCCGTTGTTTTCCATTCTATGTCCTGCCCATGCCATGGCAGATGGAGTAGGAGAGGAGACCACATACATCAGCCACGGCCACAAGGCTTCTTAGTTACTATCAATACTTTAAAGTGAGTATGTGTACTAATGTTTCATACTATGAACTTCCTTTAGCTGTGTTATGTTTCCTGTTTATTTTATGAGATGCAGTGGTCAAACACATACAGTCAATTTATTTTCTTTTTTTCCAGGCTAACAAACCACTCTCTTTTGCTGGAGGACTATGGTACTGCAGTGCTGTCTACAGCAACCTACAGCATATCCATTTCCAGACCAGTAAGTATATCGACTTTATTTCATCAGTTCTTTTTTGTTTTTCATTTTTTCAAAAGAGTGCAAATCCAACTGACAAGTCATATAAAGTAGGTGACATGTACGTCAAATAATATATTTGTCATGCACATAATACACTGTATTGCTGCACCAGCCATGTCAGTGTTGAACAAAGTTTAATCCAGGTCGTGACTTGACAAGATGTGTTTTACTGTGTAATTTGAGTTAAGATACAGGGACAGTGGCACAGTGTATGTGTTACAGCCGGTACTAAATTTGTGATTCTGATGGTTTGGTCTTCATGTGACTTAGTGAGACAGTTTGCTGTCTGCTAATCAGCATATATGACAGGATGTAACAGCCACACTTTAAACATAATGTGTTACTGCAATCAAGTACTAATAACTCCTTCTTCATCTCTTTTAGTAGGAAACTTTCTGATGCTGTGTGCTGTCATTGTTGCTTTCTCCAAATAACAATTTCAGCATCATACCCGCCGGGCCAGCAGACATGCAACAAGTAGCATGAATCCATGACCATGGCCATCATTACTGGACTGGAGGAGGCTGCAGATAAAACCTGTGAAGAATTAACCAAACAATAAACCATTAATGAAACTTACCACCCCCCCAAAAAAAAAATACTTACCTTCACTGGCTTGACAGTATTCCAACACCATAATTCCTCATCAAGCACAGACATGCTCACACCAACTGCGACTATGTGACCTGTGATACAAAACAAAACAATGATTACATGTATATATATATATATATATATATATTTATATATAGAAAACATATTACACACACACACACACACACATATATATATATATTTATGAAATGGGTTTGAAAAAAGAAGCTCATCAAGTGGTGAAAGACCATCAGGTGACCATGCGTATATCAGAGCATGACCACACAACTGCACTTTTACCCCTCTCCAAAACAGTTTTAACATTTTATAAGATAGATAAGCCACTCTGAGATGTGTGGTCACACTCTGATATATGCACACCTTGGCGGTTGACGCATACCAAGGCATGCGTATATCAGAGCATCACCACACAATTCAGAGGGTTTATCTATTACATATATATATATATATATATATATTATGTAGGTAGCACGGTAGTGCTACCATAGTTAGGTTGAGGAGCCATTTACATGTTAAACCTAAAATTTTGCACCTTAATAACTCTGCAACTGTTCAACAAATTTGCCTGAAATTTGGAATACACGATCTAGACCCATACACCTTGGGATCTGATAAGTTTCGTACTGGTTGGATATATGGCTGCGGAGTTATTAAGCGTGATATGAGTGTGCATTTACACTTTTTTGGAATTCAACGGTTGTGCCTACAGGTCGCACGGTTTGCGTGACCAGCCTGAAATCTTCAGGGAACGTGAGGCCAGGGTCCCCGATGTGCCTTTCGAACATTTCATGAAAAAATATTAAACGGTTCAAAAGTTATTCAAAAAACAAGTTCCCATTATAAGTCAAAGGTAAAAGGTAACAAAAAGTTCGACAGTGTCGCAAATGCAGTTTTTACTTTTGCAAATGGCCCTTTTACTGTCACAGATCTGCCATTTTGTTTTCAGTTGGTGATCAGAAAACTGCTTGGCATTTAAATTTGGGACCCTGTAGCTACCTAATTCTTTTTGTATTCACCTAGTCGGACCCTGAGGATGCTAGCCATGTCTTTATTTTGGGGTAAAACACCCCAGAAATATGTTTTTCATATTTTTGGAAAAAGTACTTTCGTAAAGTACTTTCGCACTTGCCACACTGTTGAATGAATTTGTGAAAGCTTTCACAAATTGCGACAGTAGTTTTTTAGGCTGTGGGAAAATGACATCAATCCTTTAGCGCCCTGCTGCAAAGTAACGGTTCTGTCTTTTGGGCTGAAATTTGGAGGGAAGACAGCCAACGTCTCACAGGTGTGCCTTTTAGTGGTTTGGTGAAAAAATATTACAGGGAGCCAAAGTTATGGCACTCCGAACTTCTCTTTTTTTCCCATAGGATAACATTACGGCCTTCGCCGCGCCTTTCAGGGCCCGTATCTCGGAAACGGTGCTAGATACGGACTTTTCGTCAGAAAATTGCTTAGCCCTCTACTGGAGGCAAAGTACAAAACTAGCCAGAAAAGTCATAAATCATATGACTTTTACATTTTTTTCAACATCGTACGGTTCCTGAGATATAAGCAATTTAGTATTCAAACTCCTCATTTTCTGCTCGGAGACCCATTATTATGCATGCATTCTTTGTACTCACTGTCTTTCTCTATGAAGCTTTTGGGGAAACCCAGTCTGTGCACTTCCATTACTGTTACCATTGCCCTTTCTGCTTGCGGTTCCGTACCCGTTTCACTTACCGCTCACGTGTACGCCACCATGTGCGTTATCCTTTACATTTTCATTTGCGCTTGTGTTTCCGTTATTTTTTACCATTTGTGTCTACAGTACTGTTTCTCTTTCTCCTTGCATCACCATGCCCATTACCATTTGCGTTTGCGGGCACCATGTTACTATGTGACAAGACATCACGTGGCGCACCGTTCCCATGTATGCCACCGTGTGCGTTACCCTTTCTGTTCTCATTCGCGCCTGTGTTACCATGTGTGCTACTGTTAGCACTTCTGTTTGCATTGCTGTTCCTGTTACTATGTCACAAGACATCATGTGGTGGGAGCGCAGGGCCAACTCCCGCCGCCGCATAACATCCTCTATTTCTTGTTATCATTCTCAAAAAGAAGGGAAATTAGAGGCAAAAAACTCTGTTTAATGCATCAGTTAGGGTTGTTCCACAGTGACAAAAGTGAGGGAATTCGGTGTTAGGGTTGAAAACCCCCCTTGGAACCCCCAGCCCACCCCCCAACCAGTATTGGGGTGCGCACTGGGGTCTTCGGTCCTAACTCTCACCCCATTCTCCTATACCTCTGCTTCTTTACACATGTGATGAGGTGAGAGTTAGGGCCAAAGACCCCAATGTGCACCCCAATGCCGGTTGTGGGGGTGGGCTGGAGGTCCAAGGGGGGTTTTCAACCCTAACACTGAATTTCCTCACTTTTGACACTGTGGAACAACCCTAACTGATGCATTAAACAGAGTTTTTTTGCTTCTCATATATATATATATATATATATATATAAAACAGTTAAGGTCTGGTTCTGTGGAAAACAATGATGTTGCCAGGCAGGTACATTAATCAACTTACCAAGGGTAGTACTAGTGTACACACAAAGGACATCCTTCCTCTTGGGGTCAGTGCAGCACACTTTGGGTAACCAACAGCAGTCTCAGTCTCATCATCTTTGGGACTTTGCATTTTTTGGTCTGGAGTGCTGGCTTTCTGGTTTAGACTGGAAGTGGCAGTTTTGCAGCTAGCTGCTCTACACCAGCACAAAACCCGGCCCCAGTGTTGGCATAGCATGGTAGTGGACTGGACCTGTTATATTCCAACATAATAATGTCTATTCACCATGAAATATTTTGGGTGCCTCAGCAATATTTCATTTCTGTCAGGTAGGGTTTGTTAAAAAGCAGGAGTGAGCAGTGCTATGATCTGCTAAACCTCAACTGCCCACCAAGCACTCTGAAAACATATTATGTGACTTGGTCCACTGTTGATGATGCTACAAATAAAATATACATTATATATTCTTATCTTTATTCTTTATACCATAAACAGTGGACCAAGTCATTATATATATATATATATGTTTGCAAGAAGCTGGACAGTGTGTACACATGACAGTGCACTGCACACATGCTGTTTAGGAGAGTATTATTGCATGCTCAGTCCTGCTTTTTAACAAACAAACACTCCATGACAGAAAGGAATCATTACTGAGGCACCAAAAATATTTCAGGGTAAACAGACACTGTTCAGTAGGAATATAACAGGGCCACAAGAAGCACGCTGCACTATGTGGACGTCTGCTGGTACATAATAGCTGGCTCCAAAAGTGCAAGGCAAACCCATAAAGCCACCACTCTCTATGAATACATGCCAAGAAAAACTGTTCAATGCTACTGCAACTTTATTGATGGCAAAACAAGGCACACACAACTGCCCACTGTGCTTTGGCCCTTAGGCCTTCATTAGGGGGCACACTAATGAAGGCCTAACCACCAAAGCGCAAGGGTCATTACTGTGTGCCTTGTTTTGTCATAAATAGATTTACACTAGCAGTGAAAATATTTTATTGGCATCTATTCGTCTGGAGTTATGGCTTTCTGATTTTGTTAAGTTGGAATATAATGAGGACAAGGACTGCTTAATTTTATTTCAGCTGTTTTGGGACATGGTTATCAGCATTTTCAGGAGTTAAACAAAGTTATGCAAAACAAAAACAGAACACACATTTAACATTTTTATACACATAACGGTGCGCAATGGTGGGGGGGAAACAAACAGCAACAAAATGGACAGTAAAACCTGTGTCAGATTGCCTAAAGGCATGCAAGACAAATGCCAGAAGGAACTGGGGAGGGATGGGGGACACAGGATACCGGGATGTATTGGGAGCCATCACATAAAATGAAGTCAGAAAAGGGCTGTACAAAGGAGAGGAACTAAAACTGCGAATGGTATACACATAGTACATATAAACAGAAGGAAAGGTGGGGGAGGCACAGGATAGAAATTATTAAGTACAGAAATGGACTCAACAATAGAGTAAGATGCATCCAGAAGACAGAACAAAAGATGTGCATGAAAAAGGGAACACAATTTCAAGATAGTGGGCGGAAGGATCAGGGGCAAAATTGGGATATATTTTTTCACACAGAGGGT
This sequence comes from Neoceratodus forsteri, assembly GCA_016271365.2. Lineage (NCBI taxonomy): Eukaryota > Metazoa > Chordata > Ceratodontiformes > Ceratodontidae > Neoceratodus > Neoceratodus forsteri. The sequence continues at coordinate 621,796,595 of JADMNL010000023.1, read as the reverse complement.
GGGGGGTGCAAGCCAGGACAAACTAATAAACTAACAGTCAATGTTATGGTGTGACAGCAGCAGTTGGAGCATCCCCATTATTTGAAGTTGATGCCCCTTGTTGTGTTCCAACTGCTGCTCAACATTTGGTGAGCCAGTGATTTTGCAGCATCCACTGTGCTCCACAGCGTGACCAAATTAGCCTGATTGGCAGGCAGTACAAGAGGGTTGCCACCCTCAGCAGGAGGTGCTGCAACTTGTGGTGGTGGAGCAGTAGGTTCTGCAGTAGCCTTCCCCTGCTTCACGCCATATGCAGGTTGACGTCATTCTGCCCTGTCTGCCACAGCAGGGCCAGCAGGTACACTGCTGGCCTGTTTGGTGGTGACGATTCTGCTTATGGGTGCACTGACCCCCTATACCCAGGTGACTTCCTTGGGGTCATGGCATGCCTCAACATCGCAAAGTTTGCACCACACTACGCTGCTGTCCCCCCCAATGTATCAAAAAAAAGTCCAAATCTAAGGAGGTGCAGGGAGGACCAGGCCCAGCCGGGGGGGGGGGCCCAGATGGTGTGGGAGCCAGGGGATGCTGCTCTACAGTTGAGGCCGGGGGTGCAGACACCTTCTGCTGCATTTCCTGCTGTGACTCCTTCTCCTTCCTCACTTCCTGCTGCTGCTGAGCTGCTGCCTTGGAGGAAATGGGTGCTGCTGCTGGTACTGGTGGAGCACTGGTAAGTGGTGCCAGAGGAGGTGGGGATTCCATGGCAGCAGCAACAACTACCATATGTCTTGCTTCGGGGGGGGGCCCTCAAGATGCTGCTCCAGTCAAGATGAATCCGACCACCACACAGGTGAACACCCAGCCGATCTCCGCCATGTCGAACAAACCCCCTGGAGCATCTCTCACCCTCCATTGTGGGATCAGTAAAACTATCCTCCACACCACAACAACACACACACACATGCACGCACGCACACACAAAGAAACAATTAATAAAACAAATATTACTAAACACAAATACTGCAAAAACACAAGTCCAGACAACAAATAAAATACCATACTCAAACAAAATCACCCATATAGCCAAAAAAAATGAAAAATTTGAAGTGTTTTTTTTTCTTCAAAAGCTTCTCCGGTCTCACTAGAAGTTCTCATACACACACCCTCTTTCTCCTCATGCAAGGCGAAAGCCAAACTCTCTTCCAAGCGTGAGTCACTTCCTGCCTTCCTGGCTAAAGCATGTGACATACACTAGTGTAAGCCATGTGATGTGTGGGGGCTGCCAACAGACTTCTCACTCCAGCAAAAAGTGAATTAAGGTGGAGTGGACAATGCAAAGTAATAGTTACAATGCAAAGTGGCGAAGTGAGGCTTTAAAATCAGCACTTCTTGTTGCAGAATGCTAACACGAAGTGGACACTTTGAGGCCCCTTAGTGGGTGGAATTTTACTTCAGTGCACCTCTATTAATTATAAGGCCAAGGTTCTTAAATTGATGTATCTGCTCTCTTTCTGCCCCCTGTTCTGTGACCAAAGATAAGGTAATATTTTTCTTTACTCTACTCTAGGTTTTTTGGAAAACCGTAGACTTAGTGTTTTTATCATTTAATACAAGACTATTCCTAATAAACCAGTCATGGACAGCTAAAAAAAAATCACATGATAAATTGTCCTGCACTGTTTTGAGATCAGCTGCGCTCATGAGGATCACTGCATCATCTGCATAAAACAAGTTCTAGCCAGAGCTGATGCAGCTGTGATGAGCTGCCAAATGTTCCAAAGAAACATGTGTGTGTAGAACATTTTGAATGCCCAGGTGTAGCTTGCCCATTTTTTGGCCTTGTTGCACCAAATTTTCAACATGGCCTTTTTGGGACCCCGCCTCATGAAGAGTGTCACTGCCATTTTGTTCACTTTTCCTGAAAGGTCATTTCAAAGAGCGACATCGCCGTTCTGTGCCACAGGTGTGAAAACACATTTCAGGCAGGATATGAAAACTGACAGCTGTATAGTTAATAAGGATGTATGCAAAAATAGCAATGTTGAAAATCTGGAGTGAAAATATTAAACATTGGCAAAGATAGGAGTGTGTGTAGATACTGTGCAACACACACTCATGATGCAGTTATTTTTTTGAATTTATTTAATCAGATTTGCAACATGGGCTTTTGGGGACCCCACCACATGAATAGCAGCACTGTCATTTTATTAATCGGTCCCAAAAGGTGATTTCGCTCAGCAACCGCAAAATCAACTTTCAGGACTGAGTAACGAAATGACAGTGACAGTGTTCACGAGGAGGGGTCCCTAGAACTCGATGTTGAAAATTTAGGGGCCAAAATTCAAAACAACTGGAGGATTTATCAACATAAGTTGAAGACTCCATTGACTACCATTATAGCATGTTTACCTTTGATTCTTCAGTTTGCTGTTCGGCTTTGAAGAGTGCAGACATGTCCACAGAAGATGACGGCAGCATCCTCCAGAGGTAAGTATGGGGTATGGGGGGGTGTAGAAAGGTGGATGCTCAGTGAGAGGGTGGGGATGGGGGAGGGGGACCAGGGTGACAATGAGGGACTGTTTTATTTTTTACAGGTAAAAAAACACAAAACACATCAAGGGACGGTTTTCTTTATTTACAGGGGAAAACAAAACATAAATTTGGGCACATTGGGGTGGGCTCCCAGTGTGTCACATGAGTGGTGGGGTATATAATGCTGACATGGGGACTGGGCACCCCGATGTCTGTGTGGGGATGGGGAATGAATGGAGCGGGGAGGACAGCAGCAGTGGGAGGGAGTGGGAGGGTTTTCTTTGCTGCCAGTGCTGGGACGAAGCAGGGATGACAGGAGCAGTGGGAAGAGTGCAGAAGGATTGTCATCCAAAAGATGGTAGCGGTGATGCAACTGTGCATGTGCGGTACTCACACATGCATAGTTGCAGTGAATGGCATTCTGCTATTCACTAGATGGCGGTGCCAGTGGAACTGTGCATGCGCGCGAGTCGCGCATGCGCAGTTCTTGCCCCGGAATGTGAAAGTAATAGCCAAAATAGTGCGGTTGTTACTCCATAGTGGCCAATCATGGTGGAGTGTTTCAAGCTCTATTGGACTTTCAGAAGGATGTTTCCAAAAGTTCAATGGAATCATGACAATCGGCTGTTTTAAGGCAAGACATGCCATAACAGCAGTAGGCTTAGCCCACAGCTGTAGCAAATCTGTGAATTAATGCAAACCAAAGGGAGGGAATTAAAAAGAAGACTAAAGAGGAGAGGACCCAGAATTGACCCTTGAGGCATACCCAGTGCAATTGAAGCTGGAAGTGAGTATTGACGATGAATTTTTATCAACTGAGAATGAAAACTCAGATAGCTCCTAAACCATCCAACAATATCCTCAGAAAATCCTAGACCACCTAGTGATACCAATAAAAGCCCATAGTGAACCAGGACAAAGGCCTTGATGAGATCTACAAATGCTGCCCCTGTAAGATGACCCTTGTCCAGTGCTATGTGAACAGCACCTGTGAACCCCACCATGGTCATTGTGGTACTGTGGCCTGGTCTAAAACCATGTTGTTCAGGTGCAGGGATGTTGTATTTTGAGAGATACTCAAACATTTGGTCAAAAATTATTCTTTCTAGTACTTTTGATAAAGGAACCAAGAGAGATATGGGATGAAAATTTTGAGCATTGGTAGCATCCCCAGATTTAAATATTGAGATTACAATTGAATCCTTCTGGATAGTAGAAAAAATAGAAGAGCAAAGAGATTAAGTAAAGAGCTAGCCTCATGAGCCTATAGTCAATCGCATCCAGGCCAAGAGATGGTCAGGGATCCATCTTCTGTATATATCTTTGAACCTCGGCTGACTGAAGTAATCTAAAATAAAACCTTGGTGTAAACGGACTCCTATCAGTAAAAGTGGGAGCAGCTACTGTATATCTACTTTACCTGCAGGAACATATTTAGATAAATCAGAAACAAAATACTGAATTCTTGAGCAATCAAAATTGGATCAGATACCAATCCAGCTAAGGTACTGAGACATTGCGGGCTAGTAGAACATTTCTTACCCACTAAGTCATTTATTAACTTCCATGTTTCAGTTGTATTCTTGCCCTCAAATTCCCTGTCTTTCAACAAAATATTTTCTTTTCAGGCTTCTGACTAATGTTTTACAGTTATTTCTTGCTATTTTATAGACTATTAGCTTATCCTGACTAGGTGATTTCCTATAAGATTTCCATCCTTGTCATGCTCCCTCAACTTCTCCAAAAGTTCAGGGTGAACCATTGATGTGTGTCTCTCCTGTTTCTAAATCATTTCTATGGAATACGCCTATCACATTCACTATTAAACATAGAACAGAAGATGGACAAAGCTGTATTGACATCTGTTGACTGCTCTACAGCTGTCCAATCAGCAGTGGCCATAGCATGTCGAAATTTCTCTATGTCTAATTTCTTTATATTGCATGAAAAATTAATCACAGGGGGAACAGTTTTCTTTTTAGCTGACCAGCAGCAATAGATGGGGCTATGGTCACTAATAATGTCCAGCAAAACTCCAAACCTTTTGATTTTATTAGTGTCAGTGACAAGTATCCAATCCAAAAGAGAAGAAAATCCGGTTTTATAATGAATTCTTGTAGGAATCTCAATTACTTGTCAGCCTTTGATTAGTGACCATTTCCCTAAATTTGCAAGAATCCTTGCCAAGCCAATTTATGTTCATATCCCCCCATGTATACTAATTCCCTATTATCAGGGATCTGAAGATTGATCCAAAGATTTTCATCAATCCATATGGGAGTAGAAATCCAGCCCATGTCCAGCAGGAGGCATGGAAGAGTCAGATCCGAAGATTTTCATCAGTCCAGATGGTAGACGAAATCCAGCACAGATCCAGAGAGGTGATGCAGAATTTTAGCCTGTGCCTAGAATCTGGTAAGACGTGCATTTTCCTCATTGACTTTTAGGTTTATTGAATATGCCACCCTAGTGAAGATGTCTATGGAACTGTTAGCCCTAAAGAGACACTCCTGGATCTGGATTACAGTTAAGCAGTCCTCGTGTCTGTGCAAGAACAGTTTTCAACAGGCTTCGGCCTAGGAGAGACTCTTCTTGTGTGAAGTGCCATGTACACTCTGGACATTCTTTCCTTACCAGGACTTTGTAGGGATTCCCCTCCCCTCCAATGTATTGTGAATGGTTCTTTTTATACTATTTTTGCTGAAAACCTTTTAAAAATACATTTTGGGATTCTGTAGTATCTTGCTTGGTGGGAGGTTTGGTCACTTGTTTTCTTGCAGGTTGTTTCTTGTTTGCAGGTTTTCTTTCACAGGTGTGCCTGGGAGAAGAAAAGAAGACAAGTAAAGGATGCTTAGAACTCATCGGAGTTCTCTTTTAGAATGTTTTGTGGAAATGTGTTTAACTAGTAGATGTTAACCAGTTTTTGCTTTTCAGGTTTAGAGTGTGTAGCCCTGGGGTTTGGGAAATGTATAGCAATGTCATATGGTCAAATGGAAAGGGACCTGGGGGTAGTCATATCAGATGACCTAAAGGTGGGCAAGCAATGTAAGAGGGCAGCAAGGAGGGCTGGGGGGATACTGGGATGCATAGGGAGAGGCATAACCAGTAGAAAACAGGAAGTTATTATCCCTCTGTACAGACAGCTAGTGAGACTCCATCTGGAGTACTGCGTGCAGTTCTGGAGACCCAATCTCCGCAAAGACATAGACAGGATGGAAGCTGTCCAGAGGAGGGCAACTAAAATGGTGCAGGGTCTGCACCGGAAGACATATGAAGAGAGACTTAAGGAGCTTAATATGTATAGCCTCGAGGAAAGGAGGGAGAGGGGGGACATGATAGAAACTTTCAAGTACCTCAAGGGACTCAACCAAGTCCAAGAGGGTAGCATCTTTCAAAAAAAGAGGTGTGCAAGAACAAGGGGGCACAATTTGAAGATAGAAGTGGGGCAGCTCAGAGGTAATTTAAGGAAGTATTTTTTCACAGAGAGGGTGGTGGATGTATGGGACGGCCTTCCAGAGGAGGTTGTGGAGTCACAAACAGTGGTGGAATTCAAGCATGCATGGGGCAGTCATAAGGTACCCTAGCGGTGGGGTAGGAAGAAGTAGGCTGCTGGTTAACTAGGATCTGCAGCTTATCCATCAGGTAGGGAAATGGGCAGACTGGGTGGGCCAAGCGGTCCTTATCTGCCATCAAATTCTATGTTTCTATGTTTCTATGTTTCTATATGTATGTTTCTAAAACAGTCTACAGTTTAGAATTGTGAAAAGTGTAGGGGAATAGGTTACCCTGGTAGGTAGCATAGTTCAGATCGCTTTTCCCTAGAGGGCTAGGGGGATAAACAGGTTGGTGGTCCTGATCTGGATAGAGGCCACCATTGCTATCTGTCAGGGCATGCTTCAGGCAGTCTCTTGGAACCACTGGAAGTCCCGAGGTAGTTGTTATGTGAAGATGAGAGGTTTAAGTGGGCCTTGATTCTCTGGAGCAGCCTGCCTATGTTTTGGCCTAGGTAGAGATGAGTCTGGCCAACTAACTCCATAGGGAACCCAGAGGTTGGATGGCCTGCGTGGTAGACCATAGCACTTGCTGCAGACAGAAAGGCTTATCTGGATGGTGGTGAGTTTAACCACCCAATCTCCTGGGGTTCATAGAATCCCATCTGGTTAGCCCTAGGAAGGTAGAGGGCTCATTAGGAGTCCTGTGTAGATGACATCATTATTTATTCAGCAAGGCTGAATAGAGAATGGATTATGTCATTTAGAATTCTCTCAGCAGCATAAACCACTTTGGAATCAGTTACTCTGGGGAGGTTTAGAATATTCAAATGATAGTGCAGGCAGTGTGTAGTCAGCAGCAGTGCAGAGAAAAGCTCTGAGTACGAGGTGCCTGCTGGCTTAGCCAAATAGCCAGGTGAAGGACCCTTGTTCCATTATTTCTCACCCTAGTTAGTGAGGCAACCACAGTGCCATCTGAAGTGGTGGAAATCATCGATTCCAGAACACCTGTATGTAATTTTCCTGTGAGAAGAGAGAGTGGGACTTCAGTTCAGTGTGTCCAAGGGGCAATCCCCTGATTAGCGATGTTGCAAAATATAATTTCATTAGCGAAATTGTGGCCAAATTGGCAATTTCGTCGGACAAAATATTTAATGAAATATTGCAATTTCACCTACAGAAAATTATCACCCTGGTGGTGTTTAGTGGTCCCCCCAGTCGCTCATTGCCCCAAATTTCCATTAACATGATTCTCCTGGTCTGTCCCCCCCTTCCAGATCACGGCCCCAAAGAAATTAAAGCAAGCCCCACAGTTATCTCATTGTTTCCCCGATCCCTGGGCTAAATCCTACAAAAAATATCAGTTCCCACGCCATAGTGTCTAGTGGACCCCGTCGTCCCACCCTGTCACCAGATAGCACCACCCTGCTCCCCAGTACCTGATTGGGGCACTTACCAGCCCTCCACTCACCTCTATGGTCGGCAGTCTATCTGGCACTTCAATGAATGTGCATGCGCCTCAGCATATCCCTCATTCATTGAAGTGCTCAGTCAGGCTGCCAGCCATGGAGGTGAGTAGAGGACTGTGCCAGTGCCCCGATCAAGGTACTTGGGAGGGAGATCAGGATGGGCACTATCTGATGACATGGTGGGAGGATGGGGGATCCACTAGACACCACGGAGTGGGAAATGAAATGTTTTTTAGGATTTGGGATCTGGGGAATGGGAAAATAATGAGTTAACTTGGGGGGGCTTGCTTTATTCACTTTGGGCCAGTGATTGGCGAGGGGGGGGACCATTAGACACCAGGAAGAATTCATTTTAATTGAAATTTGGGCAGGTGAGCAGCGGTGGGGGGGCAGTCATTAGTGCAGAAAATGTCACCCACGGGTGGTGAAATGTCACCCAGGAGTGCTGAATTTCACCGGCTCGAGGGTGAAATTTTGCTCACTCCACAGGCGAAAGTTTGCATTTCGCCCGGCAAAATATTACAAGAAATGTGCGAATTTTGCAAAATATTTTACCAGGTAAAATTTTCCAGTTTTGCGCCACATTATCCCAGATGACCAAAAAGAAAGTCAGTTGCCCTATAAGAGACAAAGAGTGTTTCCAGGTCTGAAAGCTATGAAGAGCTATGATGCAAGTGTGAATTTCAGATAGATGTCTGTACAGAAAAGTGCAACAAAGCTGCAAGTACAGAGGCAGACATTAAATTGAATATGTTTTTCTGGGTTGCTGTCTACTGGTTATATGTGCCACAACTAAGGCTAGAGTACACCAAGCAGAGCCCCAGCCTCAACACAGTTATGTGCTGAATGCTTTTTAATTTACTGTGGATGTCTCTAGAACCCTGGTGAGGGTGGAGGGTCATCTTTGCATAATCCCAAAGGGCTGGCAGAGGCTGACTGGAGCTATGGTGGGAAGAACGCCATTCAAAACTCCAGTCAGGGCTAACTGGTCTTGGAAGCATGCAAAATGTAAGCCTGTGGATGTTAACTAAGCCCATCAAAGTCAGGAGGTCTTCTGAGTGTGTGGCAATGCACCACTTAAATAGACACTTGTAGAGAAGAAATGTCCAGTATACCCCTAGGAAAGAGTGGTGGATGGTGCCAGTGCTGGAAAGAGTAAAATGTCTACAAGCCAAAATTATGAACAGGGAGGCAGTATAGCACAGGGGTCTAGGGTTCTGAGCTGCAAATCTGGTGACATCCAGCAGACCAGACCTGGGTTCTAATCCTACAGCTTCCACTTGCATACTGTGTGACCCTGAGCAAGTCACTTAACCTCCTTGTGCTCCCAGGTCGCTCCTGTAAAAAAGCTTTCAGCTTAGTGTGCTATACCTGGTTAAACAACTAAATAAAAAAAAGAACAGATTTGGGAATATGACTTTTACAGCTAAGGTAAAACAATATTAGGAACCCATTGATATCATACTAAGACGTAAACTACAAAGCTCCATATCTTTTGTGAGCTCTTTGTTAAAAAAACTCTACATGGGAATGGGAATGTTATGATTAGTTAATGGCCATATACAAAAAATATATATATATATATATCTTTGATTACCCAATCCTACCGAATGTCCAGTTTGTACATTATGTCTAAAATTGTCTAAATTCAAAGATTTTCATTATATAATAGTCCAATAGAAGATTAACTACTTATAAATATAATGCTATGATGGTTGCGAACCCCTTAGAAACTGTGATATTGACTAACACAAGTTTTGTTATTATGCATATTTTTGTATCTTGTATTTATTTGGTGTATTTTTGTATGTTGGAAATGATGATTGTTATAACAGGAGCATCTTGAAAATGGGTAATTGACGCAATGATGTAAAAGTGACATCTTTCCTGTATAAAAATAAACATTTTACTACTACTTACTAGATATCCTTGAACATATGGGTGGGACAGTGTTTGAATTGTTTTGCTAAGAGAAGAAAGTACAATTTTGCCTTTGTGTCTTCTGAGAAAAGGGTGTCAGCATTCTTCACCTGTACAGTGGCAAACTTGGGGGAACACCCTGTTCTGCATTTGTTTGCCAACTTTTTTTCAGAATAAAGTCGTACTTCACAATCCCATTTTTCTGTTTGGCCATTTAATCACTGCTTCCCAAGTGAAATGTTATTGGGGCTCCTACTGATTGTTTTAGACCTACCATATGCCTAGCACCTCTTCCCAGAACCTGGAATAAATATAAATTTTATTTTGTGACCTAAACCCCTGACCCCTTTAGACTGCTGAGCCAGGTATTCATCTCAGAGCTAGGGGTGATGCCTTTTATTTTGCCAACTGGTGATCTGTTGCCTTGTCTGTTGTATGAGTTGGGGGGGCCCAGTCTTCACCTGGCCAGGGAATGGGTTACATTCATACTTAGTCATAAATTCTTAGGCTGGTGTTTTACACATGTTAAGAGGAATAATGAGGGGAGGTGGGTTATGGGGATAGTGGATACCCCACAGAGCCCATTACTATTAGTTAATGTTTATGGCCCCAACTGTAATGACTCTGCCTTTTTTTCATCTGTTATGTCAGAACATTTTGGATCTCAATACCTCTCATATGCATATATTGTTGGGGGGAGATTTTAATTTAATGCCTAATGCTGCTTTAGACAGAAGTGCTGGAAAATCTGAGCCCTGCACCAAAGCCCTTGGAGAGTTAGAGGAATGGATGTCAACTCACCAACTGATCAGTGCATGGTGGTTCAACATCCTAGGGTGCAGCACTCTACCTGCTTTTTGATGACCCATGGTACAGTAGGGAGGACAGTCATTTGTCTGTTATCGCACTCCCTAAACTCTCAGGTTGTTGAGGCCTTCATTCACCCTATTATAATATATATAACATAATATAACCCGGCTCCCTAGAAATAGGGTTGATTTGGGGCCCACCAATAGAAAGGTCCAGGTCGTGGAGGCTAAACCCCTCCTGTTAGAGGACCCCTCCTTCATACCTTGGCTTAAAGAAGAAGTCCATCATTATTTGCTTCTTAAAGATATGGGTGACATGGTGGATCACATGTTATGAGAAGCCTTTAAGGCATCAATGAGGGCCTGCAGCATGACATTTACTGCCCACAAGCGGTGAACCAGAGAAGCAGAATAACTGCAGTTAGAACTGAAGGTAAAAGAGTCGGAGAAGAAATGTACGGAGGACTCCCAAAAACCTCCCATCCTTCTGGGGGCCCAACTTATTAGTGCATGCACCAGGCTAGATGAACTGCTTAACAGGAAAATGGAACTCTCCCTTAGGCAGCTTCAGCATTCCTTTTTGGAAGGCCGGGAGAAATCTGGCAAAATGCTTGCCTACAATTTGAAATGTAGGCAAGCAAGTAGAACATTTAGGGGGCATCTAGATTGCATGAGTTAGCCTGACAACACCCAGAGTGCAATAAACAACATAATGCAACAATTTTGTCAGTCCTTATATGTCTCTACTAACCCACTGAAGGGGAAGGACATCAGATCCTTCTTGACACCTTGCCTATTCCCAAAATCACTCCTCAACAATCCCTCCTGCTTGATGCTCTGATTACATGAGATGCAGTTTTTTGTGTAATTAGGGCCATGAACCTTCAAAAAGCCGCAGGGGCCAATGGCTTCCCCATGGAATTTTATCAATACCTTGGCAAGAACATCATACCTTACTTACAGTGGGTTTTCCAAGCCATCTTTAAGCAAGGTATCTTGTCTCAGCCTATGATGGAAGCAGTCATAATGGTACTTCCCGAAAAGGACAAGGATCCCTCTCTACCAGGCAGCTACTGCACCATCTCCTTTATTAACCATGGCAGAAAAATCCTTGCATGCAGGCAGAAATGTTTTGCCTGGCTTGATACATCCATCTCAAGTGGGATTTATAAAAGGTCATCTCAGCTGGGTTCACCTTTGGTCCCTAAGGTCACTCATACATCACTCTCAGTCATCCCGTCCCACAAGTGCAAGCAAATTTCCCCTTTCCCTCCTGCAAAAGGTACCAGGCAAGGGTGCCCAATATCCTCTCTACTTTTTGTAACTGCTGTAGAAATCCTGGCCATAGCCATTTGCAATAATCCAGACATTCAGGGAATTAAGGTTGGACAAGTGGAGCATAAGCTGTTCATGTACTGTTTGCAGATGATTTACGCTATACCCTTTCAGAGGCAGCGCAATCTGTCTCTAATGTTCCTCCCATCCTAAACACTTTCACTACGATCTCATCATGGCTTAAGGTAAATCAATCAAAACTGAAGCTTTACCTCTCAATTCTAGGTATGCAGCTGACTTGTTTGTATCAACAGGCCTGAAATGGACACCCAATGGTATAACCTACCTGGGAATCAAATCGCTTTCTAACCTTGCTAAACTAATACTTCTTAACCTGGACCCTGTGATCTCCTCTTCATGGAAGAAATTTGAGTGCTGGAAAGCCCACTGGCAGTCCTTGGCAGGAAGGATTGATGCCATCCAGCTTATTATAGCACCCCACCCTCCATGTCCTCCACATTTTATCCAATTTGCCTCTACATGTTTCTCCCATGTGGTTCCACAAAGTCAATAATATGATCAGCCAGTTTTTCTGGAAAGGGAAACCCCTGTGATTCAGCAGGGCTAAACTCCACAGTCACTGGAGCAGAGGTTGGTGAAACCTTCCATGCTTTCAAAAGTTCCACATAGCTTTCATCACAGCCCAAACATCCAAGTGATTCTCCATTCCAGGTTCACTTGACCCCATGTAGCTTCATATTGAAGCTGCCCATCTAGGCAACAATATGCCTGCTGTTCCACATAGTCTCCCTGCAGAAGGACATCCTTGCCACCTCCCACTAGGAAAATCTCTGTTAAATACTGTGCCAAAGTCCACAGGGATTTATTGGAGGATCCCACTCTGTTGGATTGCACTGCTTTATGGGATAACCCCCTCATACAGATAGGGGGATGTCTGATCTGATGGAAAATGTGGGAGCTGCAAGGCATCCTCTTCATCAAGGAACTTTACATGACTTTCACTAGGACATTAGACTCCTTTGCCTCCCTGGTGACATGTTTTCAGCTTCGCAAAATGGAGCCACCTCCAGATCGGAATTGGGATCCATGAGTCTACTCAAATCCATAGTGGAGTACCCTGACAGGACTCACCCCCAACTCCCCATCTGTTGGGGGAATAGGCAAAATGGAATAGCAAGCTAGATATACCAAGCATTAAGAGATGCACAACCCATTGCAGATTGAGAAGGAGAGCTCAACGGTAACAAGAAATGGGGATCATTATTACAGAATCTCAATGGTCCCAAGCATGGTTCAGAGGACACAAATTCTATAGAGATGGCAAAAGACATCTCATCCTTTGCAAAATCATTCATCAATGGTACAGGACACCCCAAGTTCTCAAGCACATTGGGCTCATAAGCCTCGACCATTGCTGGTCAATTAATGAATCAATCAATTAATATCTTTATTTATCCAGGTGGGCACCATTGAGCAAGCTCATTTACAAAGTGGACATGCGTTCCTACAGTAATAATACAGAAAGACAAGTTACAATAGTACAAACAGTAAACATAGCTGCTATTATAGTAAAAATGCACATTTACAGGTAATAAACATTGAACATAGAACTACAAGGAGTCATGGATAATGAACTTGTGCTGGATCCAAGCACCAAAACTGTGCATTACTGGTGATATGGGAGTTCTTCTGCACACCTCTTCCTTATCTTATAGGAGTACCTGCTCCTAAATCTGATTTGGCAAGAACTCAAGATTTGTGAGGAAGTCATGGGCTGCAATCTTCAGATTAATACTCCTCTCCTCTTGCAAGGCTTCTACTTAGATGATACTTCTAAGCATACTCCAGAAGCACAATGGGTCACTGCACTGGGAGTAGTTGCTAAAAGGCTAATATTAAGCAACTGGCAATCCACCAAAGCTCCTTCCTCAATTGAATGGATCCAGGCAGCTGGGTAATTAGCTATTTATGAGAAACTATACTGTTTTGCAGTCAAAACAGTGCCCCACAGTACCACAGGCTGAGGCCCATTTCTGCAGTCCAGATTTTGCCATAATCCTGAATTGCATTCATCCATCTCAGTGGCTGCACATAACTCTTTCCCCCCATAATGCCAGCAGTTAATTAAAAGGGTTTTCTGTACCTCCTATGTAATTCCAGTGGTTCTTCCTTAGTAGAAGCAGTAGTTAGTACTGTTGCTGTTGTTGGTTTGTTTTTCAGGTTTGTAGTTTCCTTTTTATATGGCACACATTAACCTCTCATAGGTGCACTGCTTAAACTCATAGAAACATAGAATGTGATGGCAGATAAGGAGCACTTGGCCCACCTAGTCTGCACATTTTCCCTACCTAGTGTAACACTGCAGACCCTACTTGATCTCATACCATCCATGAGGGAAGTTTGAAGGATTGATATATGGCTTAATCTTTGTGTTGTCCCTTTCTTTTTTTGCAGGTATTTATTACTACTACTACTTATATTGCTTCCTTCCATTGGATGACACATTGCTCCAGTAGTTGGGTCTGTAATTCCCTTCAGTATATTTTGCCTGTGTCTCTTGTTGTAATGCACATACTGTACATCTATTATATTTTCAGCTTTTCATTTCTGTATCTTTTCTGTTTGGTGTGTGCCTTTGTAGTTTTGTTATATTTTTATTGTTTATAAAAAGATTAGTCACTAAAGCCTATAAGCATTGCTACAAAAATTAGTACTGAACCATTTCAGAGAACCAGAGGTACTGGTAGTGTTACCTTATATAAAAAGTACATTTTTAAAACTATACAAAATGAGTATTTAATATATTGAAAATATTGCCCTTTACACTAGGGGTTGCTATTTGTGATCTTTTCTTGAGTTAGTAACACAAATCTCATATACTTTCTGTTGGAACCTATACGTCACTGTAACTCAATATACAGGTGTAGTATAAGGTTACTTTATTTGCTAAGTCTCAAGTACTTTTCTTCTAGAGATACAATATCTTGTACAAGCAAGCTAAAACATGTTATCACCACATCTGTATTATATAGTTATGGGTGACATTTTGAAAGCCTTTCTATTACCGTGCAATATCTCACCTAAGGAAAAATATATTACTTAAAACTGTAAAAAATAGGGATATCAGAGAAGGGTAGCTGTCTGCCATACAAAGGTGACTCTGACACTCTAGAATCCATTATAACATTTTCACCATCCCCCTGGTTAGTTTACTGTGACATTTCTGCAGTGAAATGAACGCAGCACAAAATAAAAAAAAAAAAACTAGTTCTAAGTAAATATGAAATGGAGAGCAGGATAAGTAGAAATCATAAATAATTTAATAAACAGACCATTGCACTAAAACATGAAATAACATAAATAATAAAGTTGGGTGGAAGAATACAATAATGAAGCCAAACCCTACAATTTATTTATTACAATTTAATCCTGTCGTTATTATGACATCTTAACCCATACTGTATTTTTTTTTTCTTTTATAACTGCAATTTACTTATTGTTTTTTGATGGCCGAGTTGGTCTGTTAGAATGAAAGTCCCATTTTTCAGGGGCAACCCAGTATTAGTTACACATTACAGTACAGAATGGATTTAAACATCAAGGACCATTGCACAAATATTAGCTGCATTGATGTCTGTATAACTGGTGTTAAACTTGAGCTATATTATGCAAACACAATTGGCCCAGAAATAATTAGTGCATACTGTGTGTGAACATTAAGGTAGCATTTGCAAAAACAAGCAACAGTAAACAAAAAACAATTAGTACAAATTGGTCCAACAGAGGAGCAACAGTTACACCAGATGAACAGAAAATAGACAGTTCAGCACCAGACAACAGGGAGCAAGTGCATATAGGCAGGCAATGGAGGCTCATGTACCCATTACCTATAGGCAGGGTTTCAGCAGATATATTTGGTTGGGACTGGAAGCCAGGAGATGTTCCTTAAGGGGAAGTTTAAATCTGTCGGGGATTGACAAACTGTGATGAAGGGGGGAATGTAGCTGCACAGTGATGACACTAATTAAACAAGGAATCTGTGTCCCATGTCCATTTTTGTTTGAGGGTCTGCAAGAGGATCACAGCTCATAAACTATTGGGTTCTGTAAGGGCCTGCCTGGAAAAGGCAGGGATAAGTCTATGTGGTGAGTTGAGTTTAATGAGTTTGCAAACCAGGCTAGTCATGGCGAACTGCATCCTTCTGTAAAGGGTGGACCATTTTAACTGTGGAACAACACAACAGTAGTGCTCCCTGTCAGGGGCTTTGAGGGCAAAATGACTGACTCTGTTATAGAGGACTCTGAACCTAGTCATCTCTGTTTCTGTTGAAGAGAGAAGTGCAAATGACATGTATGAAAGAGTGAAGAGGAGAATTCTGTTGTCAACAGCCAGGAGGGATTCTTTAGCTAAGTAGCCTCTTTGACTATATAGTAGACACAGTTTCTGATTTAGTATTTTTGTGATGGTATCTACAGTATGTACATTCTGCATGACAGGGTGGAATCACATAGAACATGATAGCAAATAAGGATTGTTTGATCCTACCAGTCTGCCCATGCTTTTGTGTATCTGTGTGTGTGTGTGTGTGTGTGTGTGTGTGTGTGTGTGTGTGTGTGTGTGTGTGTGTGTGTGTGTGTGTGTGTGTTTAGGCAGATTGTTTCTTGTTAACTATTTAAGTAACTGCATAAAGACATTTTGGAGGAGGTTGCTTATGGTGTGTAAGTTGCCTACACTGTGATATAGTATGGCATTTACCTCATATAACAAACACTGGCCATTGACAAAATGCTAGATACTCCTACGGCTAGAGGTAATGTAGATGTTTCAGATTGCAGGCAGTTGAAGGAAACATTAAGCAGGACAGAAATAAGAAGAAATGGTTTTATAGGTAGATCAATAAAAATGTGGAATGGACTGCCTCAGGAAGTGATGGAAGCAGATAGTGTGTGTACATTGAAGGTAAGATTGGATAGGTACCTTACTGAAGTTGGTAACTTCGGTTATCACCACAGAATAGTGGGGAAAGTCTATATGGGCTATGCCTTTTTGACTTTCCTATCCTCCAGTATGAAGTCCAGTATGACATCATGTTTACTGGTCTAAATTTTGCCTCTCTCCATTAGCTGCTAGAACAAGGGCACCATTGGCTGATGATAGTAAACACCCTGACACAAATACTTTAAAGCAGCAGTGCAATCAAAAACATTATTCCAAAAAGCTAATTTTCTGCTACGGTTATGAAAAATATTGGCAGAACTGTTGATTTGGGTTTTCTCGATGCTTCCTATGCTGTATACTGTACATTTGCATTTTTTGTCTGGATTCTTGCCCTTGTCAGGTCCTCAATATTATTTCTATGCAAAAATAAGGTGGCCATCTTTTTTTCTTGAGAAATAATTATTTTAAAATATTCATTAAATTCTTAAATTATAACAAAAACTGAAAATTTTACCACCAAAATAAACTGGAAGACATCTGGCATTGATTAGGAATAAAAAAAAGGTGGGGTCAAATGTTAGCCCATTTTCACTGCACTGCTACTTTAAGTCAATTGGTTTTCCTTTTACTGAGTCATACTGTCCTAATAGCATATAAGCTAAGTATACTGGTTACAGACACCAAAGACATTCAACTTCTACTCCATTACTAATGGTATTCTTATAACACAGAGTGCTGCCTTGGTCCCAGCACTGCAGCAGTGGCCTGAGCTGTGACACTATCCAGGACTGTCATGGTTGCTTTTCTTTTGGGCTTCTCTGACTTTTCAAGACATACTGGATCCCATCTTAGCTACCTTTGTACTGGCCTACAGCCTATTCTTTCTGTATATTGATGCTTAGTTCCCCACCTGCATATACCCATTTGCCATTGTGAAAATCTCTCCCTTGGTTGGTATTACAACAGGTACTCTGGCAAGTCTCCCAGAATGTTGAGGAGTAATTGATTCTATCACTTATGTGCCTGCCCATATTAGACCATCACCCCTTTAGTCTGGGCTTTTAGAAACTTGGAATTCCCAATACCCCTGCACCCATGGCAGGACCCACATCACCCGGAGCTCCACTTTGCTGCAGCATCTTATAGCTCACCCCCTGGGTAACAGCCAGACCCAAAAGGTCACAAATGCCCAGCATATTTTTGAGGACCCGCTCCACTTTCTTGGAGACACTGACCTGCCTTTACCTAGCATGTAGCTTCTATCTGTACTGCTTTCCATCCTCTGGTTCCTGGCATGGTTGCTGTGAAGTCACTGAGGGCGCCCCCTTTTCCCACAAATTCTGATCCTTTTCATAAGAATCCTCTTCAGGACAAAAGAAAATTAGGTGACACTTTTTGATGGGGTCCCCCCCGCCAGATTCCCTCACCCACCCCAAGATCCATCTAACTATTCCACTACTCAGTCCACCTGGTTCAACTTCCTGCTCTGATCCTGGATCAGTAAAGGACTTGAGCACCAAGGTTCATTGTGTTGCATGCCAGGCCTCCAGGATGTTCTGCATAACTCCCTTGCCAACAATGTGCCCATGACCTCATGCCACTCCCTAGATGTGAGGGTGACCAGGCACCTATGTGACAAGAAAGGACACCACAATGGAAAAGCACATCCCAGGTACAATTCTTGAGTCAGCCATCTGAAAGGCCACACTGTGCCCATCTCTCCAGGAGCAGATCACACCTTCAATACCCAGCTGCAAAGCAGGCCTTCCCCTGGAGTTTCCACCAGCCAGACACATGGCAAAGAGCACAGCACCAGTCCCTTGCCCAGGCCCTGAAGGCACCCTGGAGTGAGGTCAGTTAGGATGGAATGTCCCCTTCCCTCTTACTCCTGGGATGGCTGGCAGTTTTCCAACACCTGCACCACATTCTTGCTAAGAAAACTCTTTTTATTTATATTGCTTACACTTCTCCACTAGTGGGCAATGCACAAGCATCTGTTCCTTCTACAGGGCATAGCTAGTAACAATCCTCTCAGCCATTGTGACAGAGTCATTACATAATTATTTTAAAACTAAATCCTAAAAATAAACTTTACTTATATGTATAGATTTGGGAGTAGTGATCACCGGTAAAATGAATCACTCAGAGCAATGCAGGAAAGTCACCTCTAAGGCAAACAGAATGCTGGGTTGCATTGCTAGGGGGATCACTTCGAGAAGGAAGGAGGTAATTCTGCCACTGTACAAATCCTTGGTGAGGTGCACTTGGAGTACTGTGTGCAGTTCTGGTGCCCTTATTTAAAGAAGGACATTATGCTCCTGGAGAGGAGGTCATATAAGATGATCCTCAGATCCACCTACTGTATAGCCCTAGGTGGTGAGACTTAGGGAGCTAAACATGTACTCCTTGGAAGACAGAAGAGAAGGAAGGGACAAGATTGAGACCCTTAAATACTTGAAAGGTATTAATAGAGTAAACACAGAGGGGGTGTTCAGACTGAAGGGGGAAGGGACCACAAGGGGTTATAGGCTGAAACTGGAAGGTGGGAAGTATAGAAGAGACCATTGGAAGCATTACTTCATGGAAAGGGTGGTGATGCCTTGCAGTGCATTACCAGAGGAGTTGATATCAAGGGAATAAGGGGGAGTTTTTAAGAAGGGATAGGATAGATACATGGGCAGGGTATAGGTAGGGTGTGTAGAGACCAGGGGGTCTCTGAAAGGAAATCAGGGTAGGGATGAAAGGGAGAGGTGAGGGGGGCAGCAATAGTTATTAAACTGTGAGCTGCATCTCGAGCAGATGCAATAGACCTCAATGCCTAATCTACTGGCATTTTCTTATGATTATATGTTCATAAACTTTCCATAAATGTTAAAAGTGAATCTAACAGAGAACTTCAACCTGAAAGTGTTCTGCCATAACTGAGAAAGTAGAAAGGCAACACTGGCAAATAAGAGAATGTCTATCACGGATGCAATGCAAGCAATAATAATCAAACAGGGTGGGTGGTATTGGGCTATATAATAACATAAGAAAAGTGACAGCAGAAGGGAATCTTTTTCGTCCATCTAGTCTGCCCTTTTTCCTTGCTACCCCCCCACCCAACTAATTCTTTCTTGTCAGGTTTCCATACTACCTATCCCATACTAACTTGAACTCCCTGACTGTCTTAGACTTCACCACATCCTTCAACAGACTATTCCAGGGATCCGCAACCCATTCTGTGAAGAAGAACTTCCTAGTGTTGCTTTTTAACCTATCTCCCTTTAGCCACATGAAGTGTCCACTGGAGCAAGCAGTCTCATATGAGTGGAGGAGGTCCTCCTTGTGCAATGAGTTTATTCCCTTAATGTATTTAAAGGTTTCTAGCATACAGATGTGTCAGCCATGATGAAGTGCAGTAACTTGCATTAGTGTCACGTCATAAAATCCTGCATGACAAAAGGGCTTAATTGACATTGACTTACAATGCCCCTGCAGTAAATTGCAGTATTCAGTGATATCCTGCAGTGTTTCTGCACTTCATTCTGGCTTGACACATCAGTATCTCCTCTGTCCCTCCTTTGTTCCAGTGAGTATAGCTGTAGTTGTTTATAGTGTTTATATATATATATATATATATATATATATATGTTTTGTAATAGATAAACCACTCTGAGGTGTGAGGTTGCGCTCTGATATACTCATAGTGTGCATATATCAGAGCATGACTGCACACCTCAGAGTGGTTTTTCTATCATATAAAATGTCAAAATTGTTCTTGGGGGTGGTAAAAGTGTAGGTTTGCGGTCACGCTTTGATACACGTACGGTCATGTGATGTGTTCCAACAAATCAGCAGACATAATTTTTCCTACCCATTTTATACAAAATATATATATATATATATATATATATATATATATATATATATATTCTATATATATATATAGTTGTTTATACATGCCCACCCAAAGGTGCAATGTGGCCTAACACTGCAAGTAGAAAGCATTATAGCCCCTAGAAGGTTGGGTATAGCTCAATACCACCCACCCTGGAGTGCATTATTGCACTCATAAAATGGGTTTTGTGAAAGTCCAAGATGGCCATCAACTAGACAACACACACAGTGTGGCGCTTTGTATAGATCAATTTAACACCTACTACTATAAGGGGTATGCTGGTGAGTTGAAAGCCTAGAGAAAACTCAAAGCAAGGAGGCAGAAATTGAATTATAAAAAAATAGCTGATTTCTGGAAACACACACAAAATGCACCACCAAAACACAGTGCAGCACTGGCTGAGAAACACAGACCCTCAACAACCAGTGGAGCAGGAAAAACAGCCTCAGCAGCCTATATGGACATGTAAACTGGGGAGCGCCAGATACTACAAGAAATGAGGCAAGGTTTCACAAGTCTCAATGACAAGCTGGGTTCCATACTATCTAATATTGCCTAGCTTACCTAAGAATATCTGATTTAGGCAGATGTACCAGGAATTTAGAGCACAGAGGGAGCACAAATGAGAACAGCATGGTGCACATGGAACTGCTCATTATTAAATAAGACTTGACAATCACTTTTTACAACAGAAGATAGACTGTCTGGAGAATCAAAGCTACAGAGAAAACTTAAAGGTGGTCGACTTACCAGTGGGTATGGAGGGAGACAACCCAGAACAGTTTTTAAGTTTCCTTTTCTGGCATCGGAAGGCTAGAAGGGGCAGGTGAATGTGAATCGGGTTCATCAAGCCCTGATCAGGCTGCTGGTGGCAGATGAGAAAGCTAGATTCATGCTCATGAAGCTGTACAGGTACACTGACAATAAAAGTATTATGCGAGGAAGGAAGGAGGTATAATGTGTGAAAATTGTAACTTGCAGATTTACCCTGACATTAGTGCTGAACATGAGTGCTGAACTCTTTGCCTAGCGAAGGGAGTTTAATGACACTAAAGACAAACTGAAACAAAAGGGGATACCGTTCACTCTTCTGATGCTGGCCAGGGTTACAATTAATAAGGATGGTAAGAATGTGCTCATCACAGAACCAAGGAAGGCAATGAGGTATAGCAACTCTCTCAAATGAGATATGGGGGTCCATTTGACCCCAGAAAACAGTTTTGTAATCGGGACATGGTGCATCTGTAATCAATCCTGTAAGGCTGGCTATACAACCTTTTTTCTTTTTGTGTTCTGGTAGTGCTTTTGTAAGAGACATACCTAAATATCAGTGTGTGAGAGACCAGCCAGAGTGCACTATACGTGGAATAGCCACTTGGTATAATTCCATATGCTGGGACATACTTCATTGGATTATGGAGATTGCTGAACATTTGTGCGGATTTACTTGAAACTTGGTATTAAAGGTCCTCACATTTACAGCATACAAAAGAAAGGGTCCTACAAGAGCTTGCTAAGCTCAGGGTGGATAAGGCAATGGGACCTGATGGCATACATCCCAGGGTACTTAAGGCGCTAAAGGTGGAACTAGCAGAGCCATTAGCAGAACTGTTTAGTGAGTCTCTGAGCACAGGAGAGGTCCCAGAAGACTGGAGTAGGGCTCATGTGATCCCGCTCCACAAGAGTGGTAGCAGGAGGAGGCGGGAACTATGACCAGTCAGTCTTACCTCAGTAGTGGGCAAGATTATGGAGGCACCTTAAGGAAAGGATAGTGCAACACCTGAAACCATAGGGGCAATAGGATCCAAGATAGCATGGGTTTACAAAAGGAAGGTCCTGTCAAACTAATCTCATAGATTTCTTTGACTGGGTAACCAGAGTGGTGGACCAAGAGGGAGTAGTTGATGTTGCCTACCTTGACTTCGGCAAAGTTTTTGACCCTGTTCCACATAGAAGATTGATAAATAAGCTGGGTAGGCTCAGGGTGGGTCAGAAGTTGGTTAACTGGGTGGCAAACTGGTTGACGGGCAGAAAACAGAGAGTGGTGGTAAATGGTATACAGTCAGAAGAGATGCAAGTCACAAGTGGGGTACCTCAGGGATCAGTCCTGGGCCATTCCTCTTCAACATCTTCATTAGTGACCTTGCAGATGGACTAGAGGGTAAGGCTTGTCTGTTTGCAGATGACACCAAGATCTGCAACAGAGTAGATGATCCAGATGGGGTGGGCAGAATGAGAAGAGATCTGGATAAACTAGCAAAATGGTCAGAAGAGTGGCAACTGGGATTTAATGCAAAGAAGTGCAAAATCATGCACACAGGGAAGAGAAACCCTGAAGCCACCTATAGGCTGGGAGCGGAGTTGCTAGCAGCCACAAAGGAAGAAAGAGACTTGGGCATCACCATCACTGATGACCTGAAATCATCCAAGCAGACCTCTAAAGCAGTAGGTAAGGCTAGGGGGGTGTTAGGGTATATTAGTAGGGGTATCACAAGTCGTAAGAGGGAGGTAATAATCCTTCTTTACAAGACACTGGTTAGGCCCCATCTGGAGTACTGCGTGCAGTATTGGAGGCCACACCTTCACAAGGACATTAACCAAATTAACGCAGTCCAGAGAAGGGCAACCAAAATGGTGCAGGAACTGCATCAGAAGACATATGAGGACAGATTAACAGAGTTCAACATGTATACCCTTGAGCAAAGGAGGGAGAGAGGTGATATGATCGAGGCATTGAAACACCTTAAGGGCATTAACAAGGTGAAAGAGCCTAACATGTTTAAATATAAGAAAAATAGCAGGACAAGAGGACACAGCATGAGATTAGAGGGGGGCCGATTAAGGAGAAGTGTGAGGAAATTCTTTTTCACAGAAAGGGTGGTGGATGCATGGATAACCACCTCAAGTGGTGGCAATGAATACAGTGCAGGGCTTCAAACAGGCATGGGATAGGCATAAGGGAGCAATACAAATGACTATGAATAGATAGGCCACTGACGACAGAGCAAAGGCCGATGGCACATTTATAAGGTAGAAAAAGAAATGGGCAGACTGGATGGGCCTTGCGGTCCTTATCTGCTGTCAACTTCTATGTTTCTATGTTTCTATGTTAGCTGAACTCCACAATGAAAATCTTGTAGAAAGAGAATGTATACTAAGTACCATTTTAGATGACACTTGGAAAGGGGAGGACTCTTTTGTTCCACCTCCAGAATCACAATGAGGATCAACCATTAACATAGAAAGACAGAAACATAGACTTTGATGGCAGATAAGGACCACTTGGCCCACCCAATCTGCCCATTTCCCTACCTACTGGATAAGATGTAGATTCTAGTTAACCAACAGCCTACTTCCTGCCACCCCCCACTACAATTGCCTTATGTCTGTCCCATGCATGCTTGAATTCCCCCACTGTTTTAGACCCAACAACCTCCCCAGGAAGGTGGTTCCATGCATCCACCACTCTCTCCTTGAAAAAAGTTCTTCACATTACCCCTGAGCCATCCCCCTCTATCTTTAAATTGTGCCCCTTGTTCTTACACATCTCTTTTTCTGAAAGATGCTACCTTCCTGGACTTTGTTGATTCCCTTCAGGTACTTGAACATTTCTATCATGTCCCCCCGTCCATCCTTTCTTCAAGGGTATACATATTAAGCTCTCTCAGTCTCTCTTCATATGGTTTCTGATGCAGACCATGCACCATTTTAGTTGCCCTCCTCTAGACTGCTTCCATCCTGTCTATGTCCTTGCGTAGATGAGGTCTCCAAAACTGCACGCAGTTCTCCAGATGGGGTCTCACTAACTGTCTGTACAGAGGAATAACCACTTCCCTTTTTCTACTTGTGATGCCCCTTCCTATGCATCCCAGTATCCCCCTAGCTCTCCTTACTGACTTCTCACATTGCTTACCAACCTTTAGATCATCTGATATGACTATCCCCAGGTCCCTTAAAATAGCAAATGAACTGGAGCAGGTGCACCTTGCTAGTCTGCATTTTAAAAATAGTAAGTGCTAGTGGCAGGATATCAATGCTGGGGTACGTTTCTGCTGTAGGGTTCTCTTGTATTCTGAAAACCACAGATACAGGGTTACTTTAATGTTCTAAAAACAGAGGGATGCCTCTCTAACAGATTAAATGCAGCTAGCAGACATTTCAGTGGGCTTCTTTGCCATGCTACAGAAGGATGGCAATACCACCTTTTTTGACATGGGATGCTATGTATTTCTGTTCTTTATATGAGCTATGACACAGGCACCGTCTTGATTAAATGTGATGGTGAGGCACCCTAGTGAGGACCAACAGTGGAGATATGGCACCACTGGCTAAAATGATGCGATCACTCCACAGTGTTCTAAAAAGCAACCAGCTTTGGGGGCCGCAGATAGGGAAGCATTTGTAGGGTGAGACAAGTGAGAGTGCTGTGATGCTGTATGACTTTGCCATAAGATATATAATCTATACTGATGGCATAGAGAAGAGATAGTCCTAATAGAGTCACGGTTTGATAATGTGTCCATACCTGCACATTATGTCTAACACAAGGCCTCTAGAGCCATAAGGGCTTCCAAGGTGTATCTGATACATGAGGCTGCAGGAACAGCTTAGGAGCCACCCTGCTGCTTTACAGTACCACCAGGATGACTATAGTAGATATAACCTCTAGAACAGGTTATAGCTTACCTTTAAAATTCAGACTGGGCTATCAGAATTGGTTGCCCACTAGCCCTCCACAAGACAGGAGAGAGTTAGCTGTGATTGCTCTTATGAATCTACCAGTTATTCAATTCAGAAAAGTGGATCTTATGTTTGTATGGTTCAAGTTCAAAGTTTGTGTTAATGTTTTTTTTTTATGCTGCACACCTTTGGTTGCATAGGTGCTTACCTACCATGGGGATGGAAACTGTTTATGATGATAGGGTTGTACAAGTGCACAGAGTGGGGAACTGTTCTATTATACGTGGAATGGGTAATGACTGTTTACAACAATTTTGAGCATAGAGAACATTTACATCTAGTGATGTGGAACATCAAAGACATGAACCATGCCATGAAATGTAAACATTTTTTTTCTTTTTCACATTTGCATCATACTAGTACAGCGTTCTTCCAAAAGACCCACCTCTTAGATGCTAAATACAGAAAACTGAAAAGGCACTGGGTTGGGTTGGCCCATTATGCTTTGTACTTGACAGATACTAGGGGTGTAGCAGCATTTGTCATACAAAATGTACCACTGCCAGTACAGGAGGTCCTTTGGGTGGTGGGATCTCTATATGGTACCCCACTGCTGGTCCTAACTATCTATGTACCACATTACAATGTTGTTCAGTTTTTCCAAGATTTAATATTGAATCTTAGCAATACCTGAGGGGAAATAATTTGGTGTGGTGATTTTAGTCTCGTCCTAGATGAAATTATGGACAGATCATCCATGAGATCCTATAAGCGCAAGAAGGCAGCCAGTGCTCTGAAAATAGTTAGAGTTGGTGAGTCTGAGAGACTTGTGGAGGGTGCAGCACCCTACAATTAATGGTTTATCTTCTTATTCCACATTTCACTAGTCTCGTACTATAATTGACATGGTCATGGGATCCTCAGGGTGTTTAGAATGGTACAACATAGAAAATATCTCCCACTATTGAGTTCAGACCACACGCCCTACAAACAGCAGTGGTTTACAACAGGACAAAACAAACAATAAAAGGGCCTGAAGGATGGATCTACTGATCCTACATAGACAAGAATTTATTGAACAAATAAGCCAGGAGAGTAAATCCAAAAGCAAATGGTTTGATACCTTTTACTGGACCAACATAATGTAGATGCTACAAAAAGAACAAAGTACCTAAAGTTTTGGATCAGCCAAGTCCTTCCTTGGAAGCTTATGGCAGTTATTTATAATTTAGATTTCAAAGAAGGACTTGGTTGGTCCGAAAGCATAGGCACTTTGTTCTTTTTGTAATATTTATTTTGGTCCAATAAAAGACATGAAACGATTTGCTTCTGGAACTGTTCTTACAAGGATCAATACTGCAACTAAACTAAATCTGTATGACAGGAGATTAAGAAATTCTGGGCCTTTAATAAAAACTAGACAACACTGGAAACACTTGGGATACTTTTAAAGTGTTCTTGTGGGGCAGAATTACAGCATATGCTAGGAAACTGAAGAAAGGTAGTAAAGAAAAAATGAAAACCATAGAAGTAGAAATTAAGACAGCAGACAAATGTTTTAAGCAAAGGGGAAACTTAAAGCTACACAGATAACTAGTTAAAATAAATACAGAGTACAAAGAACTGGCCACTAGAAATGTGGAAAGGGCACCATGATATTAATGGGCAAGGCACTATGAAGTAGGCAATAAATGCATCAAACTGCTCTCGTACTAATTAAAGCAGGAAGGACTGCAGTATTACATAGAGAGTATAGTAATGGCAAAAGGTGTAGAAACAACAAACCAAAAAGGGATAAACTATGCCTTTGTTAAATATTTCAGAATCTCTATATGGCAGAGGAAGGGGACTCTCAAGGAGATATTGATGGGGGGAGTGGCTGAACATGTATGACAGCTTACAAAAACTCACAGAGGATGCCAGCACCGGCTTAGAGGCAGATCCTTCCTAATAGGAGATTCTCGGGGCTATAGGACAATTGAATCAGTCAGATGGCCTACTTATGATCTATACCAAAAGTTGGTACTGGCAATTTTAGGACCCCTGTTTGATGCACTAAAGGGTAATTTTGAATCAGGGTGCCTTCCTCAGTGTTTTTCAGAAGCCAGAATTACTGTGCTCGCAAAACCAGACAAACCAAAAGACTCAGTTCCATAGTATAGACCAATTTCTTTGCTGAATGCAGATTTCAAGATTTATTCCAAAGTACTAGTCACCAGGCTCAAGAAGGTGCTGTTGGATTTAATGCATGCTGATCAAGCTGGGTTTGTGAGGGGGAAGGGAGTTCTGTCTAACTTGTGAACCCTCGTGCAAGTCTTGTATCAGTGGTCAAGGCAGGCAGATGACTGCCCAGTGGTATTCTCGCCCAGTTGCAAGAAAGCATTTGATTGGATCAAGTGGGATCACCTAAGGACAACAATAGACCACATGGGATTTGGAGAGAACTATTTGAAGTAGGTACAGGGTATCTATCACAAGCCCATGGTGGCTATACAAACAAATGCATGGGTATCGGTGCAGTTTCAGCTTGGAAGGGGAATTAGGCAGGGGTGCCTATTGTCACCCCTGCTATTCAGCCTTGCGCTTTGGATCCACACTGGCCAAAATTATTAGAGACCATGCCAAAATATTAGGAGTCTGACTAGGTGAAGCCACAGTAAAGGTCTCACTTTATGCAGAAGAGCCACTTGTATGCATGACTAACCTGTCACTTACCTAATTAACAAAATTAACAACTTTCAGCCCAGTGGCACTGAGGGTTGAGGCACTGGACGCCACACCTCACGCCATGTTTGGGAGTGAGCAGGGGTCGTCGTGGGTCAGCGGAGAGAAGATGGATTGAGTGTCCGATGGACTGCTCTCCATCTTCAGTTGGGGGATACCTTCAGTCGCTGTGCACCTGACCCCTAACAGAGGCTGGGGGTCAGTGCCACAGTACCATAGTTGCAGGGCTGGAGCTTGGCAGATGCCTGAGGTGGCATGCACAGAGCATGCGCAATCATGTCGTTGGTGTCATTGCATGCCGAGCTCCATAGGAGTCAAAATCTAGGAAGGAAAAGGGTGTCCTGGTTGCAGCGGCTTGATGGACATCTTACGGGCACCCCGGCTTCAGAATGGCATCGCTGAATTGGATCTGGTCCTGGCTGGAGGGAGGTTGGCTCCCTGCTGCCCCGCCATGGGGCATAATCCATGGAGGAAGAGGCAATGGCCACTCAGAAGTGGAAGCCAGGGGACTGACCAGACAGTGGCTAGATCCATGAGGGAGGATGCTTGGTCAAGTGATGCCAACCAGGAAGCCAGCAAGAAGGAATGTAAGTAAAAAAATATATATTTTTTTTTAAATGAACAACTTTGGCATGGCAACTGGATACATGGTTAACAATAACAAATCAATTGTAATCAGTTATATTGCCTTTGTGAGATTATAATTATCAAAGACTCAAACCAGAAAGGCCATTAATTTGGCTCACTGATGGGTTTAAGTATATTGGGTAAATATACAATGAAAGATCTCTGAGTTGTATGAGGCAAACTACCCACACATTCTTGCAGCAGTTAAGAATCTTTGTGAAAAATGAAGTAATTTACCTAATTCATGCTGGGAAGGTGTGACGTGCTGAAAATTTCTTTACTGCCAACATTTTTTTTACCTGTTTGAGATTTTACCTGTGCATGTGCCCAGCATTTATTTGAATAATTAAGAGCATGTGCAATATCATGGATATGAAATAAGAAGGCACTTAAAGTCAAATATCCCCATTTGACCCAAACACAAAGCAAGAGTGGAACAGAGAACCCTCATTGTCTCCATTATTACTGGGCAATGCAACTGGCTGGGGTGACAGTCTTGTACAAACCACTCTGCACACACATTGGCATACAATTAGAAAAGGCATGGATAGGCATATCAAATCTAACTGATCTTGTCTACAGCTCCTCTATAAGCAATGTAGACTGTGCCAAAAGGAATCCCATCATTAAACATGTATTTAAAATCTGGCATGAAGTCCATAAGATACTGCAGGTAGATGCACAGATTACTACAATTGCCCCATCATGGTATAATATATTCTTCCCTATGTAATTAAATGACCAAGGATGTAAACTGTGGGCCCAACAGGGTATCCATGTTTTAGAGCACCTATATAGAGATAGGAAACTAATGGGTTTTGAGATGCTGTGCCAGCAATATGAGCTACTGCATACACATAAGTTCAAATATATTCAATTTGATCATTTTCTACAAGGTAGTTTGGGTCACACATGTGCCCCAAAGGAGCCTACCGACATGGGTCAGACTCTAAAGAGAACACTAGGGGGCTGGTTTCAAAGTTGTACGTCAACTTAGCATCCTCAGTAGAGAATAGAGAGGACAACAACAGACTAAAATGCAGAGAAATATTAGGATCAGAAATACCACAGGAAGATTGGGAGGACATAGTAGAAGAGGGCTGGAGAACTGTAATGCAAAGCCAATTAAAACTCATACATTACTTTACTCTACACTTCACACTAAACAGTGTTTACTACAACCTGACCAGATTGCAGAAATTTTCAGAGGCACATGATGGAAACTGCCCTAGAAGTGCATTTGACAATGCAGATCTCACTCATATGACATTCAGTTGTGCACAGCTTAGACAATACTGGGCAGAAATAGTGCAAACCTTGTCCAGTGCCCTAGATCTTATGACAGGTTTCTGCCCCAGACATGTTCTGTTGGCAACTGGAACAAACCAATAGAGCTCATCTCAGGTCAGAGGAAATAGGCCCACATTGCTTTAGATTTTCTCTCCCAGTGGAAACAATCTATTCCTCCTACACATGCAGTGTGGTTAAGCAACAAGAAAGATAGTAACAATATTGAGAGGCTGGTATATAGCACAAGAAACAGCCTGCAAGCCTTCGATAAGATTTTGGCAGTTTAAAACCTACCTAGCAAATGGTACGGTAAACAAAGAAGGGGCCAGAAAAGTGAGATTTAGCTCCATGGGTCACTCCTTTGGGTGCCTTACAACAGCATCAGCTGAACCATGAATCAAGCTACACTTTACAAGTGTTAAGTAAACCGACCAGGTGCAGTAAAGGCAGATAAGCAGGGGGATTCCTCTACCTCAGTCTGTAATTAAACATTAAAGCAGCTTTCAACATATACGATATCAAACATCCTATAATGCACTGTAAATAGTAGTATTATTATTACTGTGTTATAACTGTTTGTCATGTAGTCATTTCTGTTATAAATAAACTGAAATATAACACATGTAGAACTATTATGACATCACCTGCTGAAGACAAGCATGTACAGAGACTGACTGTATCTATTGTATTGTATGACAGTATTAATTTAATGTTGCTGTGTTTTGGTTGCAAACTTCAATACACTACATTTGAAAAAAAACAGAAAATGGTTTTGTTTTAGGTTTTAAATAAAATGCAAAAAAATGAAAGAAAATGTAGAAATGTAGGCATATTTGCTTGTAGTAAACCTGATTAGCTGAGGCGCCATAGTCTATCCCTATCTCTCTGTAGATATGTGGGCAAAAGGAAAAGGGAGCCTTAGCCAATCAGTTTACTATAAACAAATATATCACCATTCATTCATGCCATTACTGATACTTACACTGTCCAGAGCAAATGCTGTACACTGGTGGATGTTTTTTTTTCTTTTACAGATGTTTAAACATACATTTTTTTGAGGTGGTTGGGGGAGAGGGAGGTTGCCAGTGAGGATATTACCATGGTACCATGTTCAGCCATAGTTCACAATGTCTTACTTTGCTTTAACCATGCTTTGACTTTGGTTAATAAGAATGTTTAAAAACCATTGTCAGTCTAGCATGGTCAGAGTGTGGTCAACTGTGGTTTCAGTTTGAGTTTCAAGTTTATTACGTGTATAAAATCATCAGTTTTAAAATATTATAAAATATGATAATTATATATCAGATAGTATATGATACATAATTAAGCAGTAAGGCATGACAGGGTGTGGTATATCATGAGATATAGTCACACGTTGGGTGGTTGGGCACAAGGCCGCAGGCCGAGTGCATCCAACCACCCAAGAAGTGACGATATCCCATGATTTACCACACCCTAGAGTGACTTACTGCTATTATGAACTGAGTTTCAAGTTTTTTAAATAAAAAAAAATAGAAGAAACTGGTTTTAAAACATTTTATGAAATAGTTTTTGGGTGGTGTAGGAGTACATCTTGGAAAAAAATAGTTCTCAGACAGTAGAAAGCAAGGAGGCTGGTGGCACGAGAACTTTTCTGAAGCCATGATGATGTAGTCCGATATCATCATGGCTTCAAACAGCTCTCAGCCAATCATATTCCTCTATTTACTATCCTCAGTTCATAATAAGAAAACATTCTCTACAATAAGTATTCCTCAATTATTTAATTTTGTCATCACAATGTGTGCAAATTGTGCTACAGAAAATACAAAAAGTGTGCTATTTTCTGGAAATAACAAATAAATCATTGTCTGTTTGCAGGTATAATAGCTTTTCTTTATAAAACAATGGCATAATCTGACTTTCTCTTACCAAGCAGAAAGCCTTACATTCTAATAGAAGCTGTTGCATAGTAATATATTTCTCAGTTGTATATGCATGTTCTGACCCTAATCTTAACTTACAAAAAAGGTTGTGCTGGATTTTATTATGAAATACCCTCAGCTATGTTTTGCTGCTAAATTCTACTTTGAAGTAACTATATATTATTTCTGTCTGGATCATGGATCTTTGATAAATCTGATTGCACTGCAATATCCCTGAAATGGGATATAATTTCCAACTAGCTTTTTCTTTGGTTATGTTCCAGTAATCTACAAGACCATTATTCCTTTTTTTTTCTATAGAGGTGTTTGTCACCTAATTTCCCCTGGCTGCCCCCTTCGGACCACCCCCCAGCCCCATCACCCTGGCATCCCTGGGACTTACCTTCACCTAAACCCTCTGCCTGAAGGCTACAGCTGTGCCCAGTCACCAGGTGTGTGGCCTGTGAGGGGTTAGTTGTCACTCACAGCCCAGGGTGTTTTTCCATAATTTTTCACCCATTCTCATCCATGTACTTGGGTGCACATACCAGACGTGCATGTGTGAAGGCCCGCACACACCTGTGAATGTCCTACATCTCCTCTCATCTCTGGTGTCTGCAGACCCATACTACCCACTGGCCTCCACTCAGCGGCAGTCATTCGGCATGAGCAACCAGCCCACCCTCTCAGATAGAGGAGAGCTGTTCTCTGGCTGCTCAATCCTTTCCTTCCCAGTCAACCCCCATTGGCCTGCTCAAACCACAAACACAGGTCACCAGCATGGTGAGAGGTAAGGCACAGATGCCTCAGCCCTCCATGCCACTGGGCCAGCTTCAAGACCATTTTTCTTAAGAATCCCATTTAGTACAGTAAACCAATTTGTAACAGTTGTTACATTTATATTAGACACTATATCCACCAAACATTGTTTAGGTAATCCTGATTAGTTCATTAGGCTCGCTCTTTCCCAATATTTCATTGTTGCTATCTTAAATATATATATTCTTAAGAAAAAAAGACCACATTCAGCTCTTATGAGTGATGTAAGGGTATCTTATTGTTATCCTAATAATTTCTAAAAAAAAAATGTTGTATTGATTCTGTCACCACCACCATCTTCATTTTGGAGAGGTTTATGCCCTAAATTTCTTCGCCATATAAAAGTTGTCCTTTAATTTAACTTTATACTCATTGTTAATTGCCTTAGAGGAATTACTCACAAAAAAATTAGCAAAACAGCGTATTCCTAGCGAAGTCCTTTTTGCATTTGTTTTCCAGTTTGCTATTTTCTCTTTTCATGTTAGATTAGAATTAAAGGTCTCACATAGGTTTCAATACTTAGCTACCTCCAAAAAACTAATGCCATCTACAGTCAATAAGTTCTTATCATTTCTATTGTTACTGAAGGTCATAATTTTAGTCTTTGAAACATTTAATTCTAGCTTTAACATTTTCAGAATTTGCATTACCCTAGAAAGGCTTCTTCTTAGACCCAGCGGTGGTCTATACATTAGCACGGTGACATCCGTCTACATAAGGATCTTGATTTCTTTATTATTAATACATGAAGCAAAAATGTTGACAGTTTCCAGTGATGTAATCAGTGTCTCTATAGATAAATAGCATTGGGGCTAGAAAGCAGCCTTGCTTGACTCCTTTAGTTATTCTAATAGCTGGTCATTGTGCCCCTCACAGAAACCATCCACCAACACTTAGACATAGACAGAGTCACTGTAGGAAGGGATCAATACAAAATCCTGCTATACGCAGACGACTTACTGGTCACTCAGGGCAATGCCCATTTTATTTGGTTTTTGGTGACCAGGTACATGTATTAAAAACAATATGCCTGTTTCTAGGCTTGGCCTGGGATTGCATCTGCTCTCGATGAGCTTACTGCACACATTCACCATGATCTCAGAGTTATGAATAAATCAAGGGAAAACAGGTCCTGGCCTGTTACATGAAATAACTACCACACACATTCCAGACACTAGAGCTGTATTGGGCATTGAGCATTATTTCATACCTTGACCTCAAGATGACCCCCAAGGTGGGCAACATTTGTAAGATCAACTTTTCCCCTATGCTGGCTGAGCACAAGATAGAGCTAGACTGCTGGAGGATGCCTCAATTGTTCATGGCAGCCAACATTGAAGCATTAAAAATAATCACTGCTCCAATTTTCACCTCATCTCACATGTGCCTATTTACATTCCCTCCAGCTGGTTTGACCAGATGGACAAACTTGTGAGGGGCTTTTTTTGGGAAGAAAATGAACACAGAGGCTGCTCAGTAGTAGAAATGAATGGATCTAGAGCGTATATCTTAATAGTACTTACAAGGCCAGCTGGTTTCAACACTCAGGTCCATTGAATTCACAGGGAGGCTACAAGTAGCTTCAATATTCCAACTTTATTTGTAGATAGAAAAAAGTAAGCATAAAAACAACCCCATGCTGCACTCCCTCCAGTAATCTCACAACCTTCTTTAGGTAGGAGTACCAGTACTACACCAGTGATCTACACAAGGGTTGGATGAGCTCCTCATTCCTGGAGGTGATACACCTGGCAATGCTCCCCAGCATCAGAATTACCCTTGCTGCCACCCTCCTACACTGTGCCAATATCTTCATGTCCTCTGTGACTAGTACCCCGAGGTCCCTCTCCTCCTCCGACGCTGATACCCGCACTCCCCCCAGCCAGTAGCTGGACCTGGGATTTCTGGCTCCAAGGTGCAAGACCTTGCACTTCTTAGCATTAAACCCCAACTGCCACTCCTCTAACCAGTGCTCCAGTTTAGCTAGATCCTTCCTTAGTGCCTGCCTCCCTTCATCACTGTCCACATTTGCACATATCTTTCTGTCATTGGCAAACAGACAGATCTTACTCTTGCACCATTCTGCAATGTCCCCTATGGAGACATTGAATAAAACAGGGCCAAACACTGAATTCTGCAGTACTACAATAGTTATGGGTCTTGGCTTGGATGTCTTCCCCCTTAGAGCTACCCTTTGCTTTCTGCCCTGAAGCCAGTTCTTAACTCTTCCACTAGCCTCTCCCCTAATTCCAGGTCCCACAGCTTGCCCAAAAACCTCCCATGTGGCTCAGAGTTTAAAGATTTGCTGATGTCCAGATACAGGACATCCACAGAATGGCCCCCATCAACTGCATTGATGACCCAGTCAAAGAAGTTGATAGGTTAGTCTGTCAAGATGTGCCTGAGACAAACCCATGTTGTCTCACATACTGTAGTCTATTGCTATCCAGAAAGGTTATCAACCTCATCTTCAGAATGGTCTACATCAGTTTCCCCACTGTAGAAGTCAAACTTACCAGTCTGTAATTGCCCAGTTCATCCTTGGGCCCACTCTTGTGGAGGGTTCCCACATGTGCCATCCTCAAGTCCCTGGGCGCATTCCCCATCTCCAAGGAGGTGTTAAACTGGTCTGTCAGATGGCCTGCCAACTTCTCAGCCAGATCCTTCAGGACTCTTGGAAGTACACTGTCCAGTCCCAGTGCCTTGTGTATCCACAAGGCTTTAAGGCCTTTTAGAACCTTATCCTCATAGATGACCCCGTCTGTTACCTCTTTACCCCCCCCCTTCAATTGTGGTATTGGGCCATTCTTTTCTTTCATGAAGACCCGAGCAGATGTACTCATTGAGTACCTCGGCCTGGTCCTCCTCTTTTTCTGCCCATCCTCCCCCTGATTCTAACAATCTACAACTCTTCTCTCTTATGTAGTTGAAGAACTCCTTCTCCCCTCTCTGATCCCCTGAGCCAATCTTAGCTCCCTTGCTTCTTTGGCTGCCCTGATTGCCCTTCTCACTTCTCTAGATGATTTGGAGTACACCTTCTTATTCTCCTCCTGCCTCGATTTCTTGAACCTGTTGAAGACCGATCTCTTGTCCATCAGCTTCCCCACCACTTCCCTGCTGAGCCAGCTTTTTATTTTTTAACCTGAGCTGCTTACTCTGAGACTTGGCACACGTGTCTGTGGCCTCATTCAGACCCTTCTTTATGATTACCCACTTCTGTTCAGCATCTATTCCTAATCTAATTCCAGCAAGATGTCTCTCTAGGATGCTGCCCATCTTAGCAAAATCTGCCTTGCTGAAGTCTACCACCCTTATCCTGGTGTAAGCCAATTCCCTCCCAGTGTTGATGAAGCACCACGCAGAGCAGCGGTCAATTCCAGCTATTGAGTCCTGCACGACCACGTCCTGGACTTGTCCACCATTTTGCTAACGCAATATCCAATATGTTTCCCTTCCTTGTGAGCTCTGTCACTCCCTGGTCAAGGTAGCTGTCCTGGATAGCCTCAAGCAGTATCTGTTCCTTGGCATTTGTGGAAGTCATGGTCCACCAGTCAATCCCTGGTAGGTTGAAGTCACTCACTGTAACCTTACTCCCTTTGCCACTGACCTTTCTGATTTACTCCCCCAGCTCCCTGCCAATTTCCTCATTTTGTGAGGGTGACCTGTACACCACCCCCAACATAATAATCATACCTTTTGGGTTTTGGAGCAGTACCCATATGACTTCTGGCCTCCCCTCTTCCCCCACCTCCCTGGTACATAATATCCCCCCTTAACATAAATAGCCACCCTCCTCCTCCTCCTCCTCTTCACCCTCCCTGTCTTTGCAATGCATCTTGTATCCAGGGATCGTGAGATCCCAGTCGTGATATTGGATAGCCCAGGTTTCTGAGATGGCGGCAATATCTGCCTCCCCCTCGGCCATCATTGCCTGGAATTCTGCTACCTTGTTTGCCAAGCAACTAGCATTCAAAGATACAACAGTCCACCTTGTGCCTTGCCCTTCCTCTCCACATTACTCCCCTCTACTTTTATTCCTTATTAAATTCCCCTCCCTCTCTCCCTCCCTCTCTTTCTGGGGGGGGGGGGTGAGGCCTTCTGGTCTCCCCTGTTAGATGACTCCTTTCTGCATTCTCCCTCTGCCCACCTCCACAGTTTAAAGTTATCTTAGCTATAATGTACTTCTCCAGACCCTGTTTCATAGTCCTTGTACCCTCACTGCTGAGATGCAGCCTATTCCGACCATAGAGCCCCTTCTTTTTCCATATCTCACTCCACTCCCATACTACCCCATACCCCATTTTTGCGCACCACCCGCCAGTCACCTGTTGAACTCCTCTATCCTTAGTTTCCTAGTGGTGCTTGCCCTAAGTGCTGGGAGCACCGCTAAGAATGCTGCTGAACTGCCCACCTGAGTTTAGATTCTTCCTGCCTCCCTGAACCTCTCCTGCACTTTTCTACAATACTCTCCTCTCGGTCATTTATGCCTAGATGCACCCCGATATGAGATTTATCTCCAGCCCTCTCCACACACTTATGAATGAACTGTCCTACCCTCTCTCCACTGTCATACCTGGCATACACTCCACCCAGGCACTGCTTTTTCTCATTCCCGTACCTCCCCATCTCTCTCCCTTGAGCAAGGAATCCCCTAGTATGACTACTCTTTCCCCATCGCTTGCCCTGCCCCTGTCATGCCCTACCTCGGTCCCATTTCCTTCAGTGTCCTCTCCTATAATTCCCTGTTCCTGCCTCCCTCCATTCCCACGACTGCACCTCCACCCATGCTCTTCCTCCTCCATCCTTTCTGTCCTCCTTCCCCAGACGATCCAGCTCCCTTCCCCTACCTTTAGCTCCCCTCTGTGCCCCTTTCTTAATGCCTCCCTCCACCCTCTTCTACCTTTGTTGGCCCACCCTCTTGATAGTGAGTCTGTAACTACCTCCTTTGCTTCTGTGCCCCCCACCAATTTCTACCCTAGAGTTTTTCCCTTCCCTTTGCACACTGTACATTCCCCCTCCCTCATTTTCCCCCTTCCCTGATCTATGTTGCCACACCCCTTCCTCCTGCTCCCTTTCTTCAGCCAACACTGTGTACCTGTTCTTGATCTCCAAACCCCTGCCCGTGCACTCCTCTGAAATCTTTCACTGCCTCTGTTTACTCTGGGTATGTTCCCTAACCCTTCTCCTCTACTCTTGTTCCCTATCACCTGCTAAATGCCCTTCCCTGTGGCCCCTGGTTCATGTGAAATTTTTGCTCCTGGCTCCCTTGTCTGAAACTCTCCTTTTGGCCTGTGTCAACTTGTTATATCCTGTGAAGGAGCCCTCTCTGTCCCCCTGGCCCCCCTCAGCCCTCCCAAGTCATATCTGCTTTCTCTCCACAGCTCCCATTTCATGCTTTCTATTTCCTGCCTAAGCTGTCTGAAATGACTGCACACCAGCCACCCCCCCACCCTCCACAAGGTGCCCAGGAAAACTGCTGCTCCAGACCCATTGCCACTCACAACTCTCCCATCCTCAGTGAGCCTCCTGTCCCAGTCATCCCCACACCTCCACTCTCCCCACCCCAGTCATCTGCCTGCCTCTGTTCACTGGCCTCCACATCTTCTCTGTATCCCTTGGTTGCTACTGCCTTACTGTTTTGTTTATTTTTCTGTTTTTTTTCCCTCTATTGCTCTCTTCCACTTGTGCACCTCCCTGAGACTGATCTTGCCCAGTGTGTCCTACAGCCTGCTGTCCTCCCTGTGGATACCCTGCAAATGCTACCTGAGCTGCTATACTCCTGCCTCGTGACACCCTGCAGATGCTACTCCAGATGCTACACTCCTGCATTGTGGCACTCACATGTCAGGGTTGCTCATGTGAGGGGTCACTAGACCCTCTGAGAAATATAACCTGACTCCAGCAGCCCTATTGGCCTTGCCAAGTCACGTGATCTCTTTCTTCCTGTCCCTGAAGTCCCTCCCTCACTCCCATCTCATTGTCCTCCCAGCACCCCAACCCTGTAAACATAGCTCCAAAGTCCAAAATTCACTCCCACATCAGTTGTACACCACACAGTTTGCTCAGCACTACAAAAGCTAAACAATTATCTCCCCATGCTCCGTCCGTCCTCCTGCACACCCACCTGCATCTCTCCCAGTGCATCGGTGCAAGGTCTGGCAATGTGTGTGGCACAGCTGCAGGGTTTGATGCAGAGCTTGTTCAAGCCCTGCGTCAACCTTTTAGAATCGGATCTAGTGAGTGCAATGCCCCAGTAAGCAAGAGACCTGAGGTGACTCTTAAATCTGGGTTTCCCATGTGACTGCATGGTGCATAGCTCTGAGCCTCTGGTTGAGATCCTGTTTTTGATTCTTATGTTGTTTTTGAACTGTTTCCCTTTTAGTCATATGTCTCTTTGTCCTGATATTGTTTTACTTGAACTCTCATTTAACTCTGAATACAGCTTCCTCTTTTCCTCTAGCCTCTTTCTCTGCAATATCAAATTAAGTGTTAATTTTTCCTCACACTGTTAGCACAAGTTGTCCCTCTCTTCTGAGGTCAGGGTGTGCTGCAAATTTGGCACTCACTGAACAAACTTCTCAATCTGGGTGCCATCTGCCTTCTTGTGTTTCTGAGAAGACTGGCTCATCATTGCTCCAGTGGCCCGTTCATGACAATGCCTTATTGCTTATATCAGTCCTTCCAAGGTGTGTGCAGCAAGCTCCAGAGTAGGAGGACATCTGAATGGGACTCACTGTTCCCTGTTCTAATGCCAAAGAGCTGAGTGAGCTTCCCTTATGCTGACTCTAGGTAAATCTGTTCAGCCTTCTCCAAACCACACAACATCCTCTTGTTTCATTTCTTTCCTTGCCATGTAACTCAGTAAAAGTCATGGCTTATTAAGAATCTGAAGGTTTCCTGATTTCTTCATACTGGCAGAGAACACCACTCGATTGCAGCTGAAAAATAATTTTTTCTAACCAGTGATTGAATGCAATTTGTTTTTGAAAAGTACTGCATATTTCACATAGAGTAGCACAAACCACATTAGAGTTTTCCAAAGAAAATGTGTAACTAAAAATGAATGTTAAAACTAAAAACAGTACATGAAATACAACGTGAAATGACTGAAACAGTGCAATGAAAAGGATAATTCATGTACTAACACTTTGCATGGGAAGGAAAGAATTTTTGTAGTGCCATTTTATACTATTCTGTATCCCAAAGTGTTTTCCAGTCGAGAAGAGGAAAAAGATAAAATGTGCTGCAGTTTGTGGCACACTGAGAGATTCTAACACACAAATAAGTACTGTACTAAAGAGTGAGACTAGAGAGAGCATCAGTACAAGGAGTTTAAGTGACTTGCTCAGAAAACACATACCACTAAGCCAAAATGCCTCCTGCTGTGCTGATTATATAGATAAAATAATTATTAGGGTTACTAGTAAACTTAATTGCTTCATTTGCATAATATGCTTTGATACAGACACTCAGTCAGTAGGATAGGCAAGGGAGAATATTAAGTTTTGGGATTGGTTGATACTGTTTTGATTGATTTTGTAATCTGGAGATTATCCTTCTCTTGCATTTTCAGGAGCTAGGTCTCAACAGGAGTGACTTGCAGACTGCAGAGGTAAACCAGATAGAGTCCATGATCACATCACATTACATCAGTGGTGTGAAAATGAATGAAAACCCTTTAAAGAACAGATTGGTAGAATGGTGGAGTATCTTGAATCCAATGGACTACAAGACCAAAGGCAGCACAGATTCATGATGTGGGGGAAGGGGTTATGACAGACAGATCTGATTGATTTCTTTGACAGGTGAACATGGAAATAAATATGGGGAGGAGAGTAGATGTGGCCTCTCTGGACTTTAACAAGGTCTTTGACACTGTGCCACACAGGAAACTGATAAAGAAATTGAGCAGCCTATGGGTACAATTCAAAGTGGTGAATTGATAAGAAAATGTTTAATAGATTTGAGGAAGAGGGTGGTGGTTAACAGCACTCACTCTAATGAGGATAAAGTAGACCAGCAGGGTGCCACAGTGCTCAAGACTGAGACTGGTCCTCTTCACTGTCTTCATGCAATAAGTGCCTTTGCTGAAGAACTGGAAGGGATTGTACATCTTTTTGCAGATGACACTACAATCTGATCTGAAATAGGGTGGACACTCGGGGGGTGGGGGGTTAAGAGAATGAGCTGGGACTTTGGGAAACCCAGTGAGTAGTCAAGAGCATGGAAGTTGGAGTTCAATGACAAAAAGTGCAAAATCATGCACTTAGCATACAGGAACCAAGGAGCTGTGTATAGGATGGGAAGGTACTGACAGTCAATAAGCAGGAAAGGGACCTTGGTGTTATCATATCCGATGACCACAAAGTGGCAGGGCACTGTGAAAAGCAGTGGTTAGGGCTCAAGTGGAATACTGGGATACATAGGGAGTGGTATCTCTCTGGAATGAGAAGGGAGGTGATGTTTTGCCACTATATCACTTGCTGGTGAGCCCCACCAGGAGTATTGGTTCCATTTCTGGAGGCCAGCCTCAGAAACAACATAGACAGTGTGGAGGCAGAACAGAGGAGGGCAACTAAAATGTTGCAGGGGTTGCACCAAAAGCCCTACATGTGATACTAAAGACTCAACATGTATACCCAAAAAGGAAAGGAGAGCAAGAGAAGACATGATAGAGACGTACAAGTACCTCATAAGAGTAAACAGGGTGCAGGATGAGAGTTTCTTTCAAATAAGAATGAGCACCAGGATCAGAAGGCATATGATAAAGCTGGCGGAGGAGAGTTTAAGAATGATGTGAGGAAGTACTACTTCACTAACAGTGGTGGAAGTCTGGAACAGACTTTCAGTGGAAGTGGAAGCGGTGGAGGTGAAAACAGAAGGAGACTTCATGCATGCATGGGATAAACATACAGAAATATTAGCAAATAGGCATGGAAGGGGGAAGGTCACGGGGACCAGTTAGGGTCTGAGAAGACTGACTAGACAGGGAAAAACTGGAGGAGATTGGGTGGGCCAAGTGGTCCATTTCTGCCAGCAAATTCTGTTTCCATCACACATACTAGAATTATGTCCATTGAATCTCATATGAATTGGGTAGTGTGAGCTGGCCTTGGCAACTATACAGAAGACAGTGACTGATCAACCTGTTGCTGCCCAGTAAGGATCTATGCCTATATTGTTAACTGCTATAATAAGTATGTGCAG
This sequence comes from Neoceratodus forsteri, assembly GCA_016271365.2. NCBI lineage: Eukaryota > Metazoa > Chordata > Ceratodontiformes > Ceratodontidae > Neoceratodus > Neoceratodus forsteri. The sequence continues at coordinate 621,755,030 of JADMNL010000023.1, read as the reverse complement.
AGTCATGGATGTTGCTGCTCTGTTTTACTTTATTACTTCAGTGCATGTAGAAGTGACTGCTTTAAGGAATTTTTTTATGATATTAAGGAAACTCTCACTCATGTATAGAACAGTATACCAAACATTTGATGAGAGCTCCTGACTTCTGTTGGTTTATTCACATTACTAAAATTTACGGTCTAACTAGGAACTAAAATATGCAAACTTCTGAATATTTTCTGTGGGGGGTTGCCATTCAATGGAGAGTTTTGTAGTGAGTTGTGAAGGTGCAATTTACAAAGATATATAACATTGATGCATACCAGTTTATGAAGGGAAGAAAAGGTTCATGGACATGGTCCAGCAAGTCTTTTAAAGTCGTGCCTATGTCCTCAGCAGACTAGCACTGGCGGGTCCTTATGAGGAGCCCTCTTCCTGTGATTCTGCATGGCCAATCTCATTGCCCAATTTAGTGCAGTTCTTCCCCTAGTTACTTTCCAGTTCCCATGTGCCTATCCTGGTATCTCTTGAAACTAGCAACCATCTTGACATTGACCAGCTCCTCTGGTGGACTGATCCACTTTTCTACAATTCTCTCCATGGAGACCATTTTCCTCACACCCCTCATACATTTCCCCTCTTATCTATTTAAATCTGTTGCCCTTTGTAATGGATCCCTCCCTAAGACTTAACAGTTAATGGTAATCCATCCTGTGTATATCCTTCAGATACCTGAAGTTTTTAATCATGTTCCGTTCTCTCTTCTGGCATCCAAGAGTGTATATTAGGCACAGTCAATCTTTCCTTGTAGGTTTTCCCCTGCTGGTCATGAATTTATTTTGGTTGCTCTCCCAGGGACAAGTGTGGTCTTTAGGTCTCTATTGTTTTCTCAATCTGTACAAGGGACATTATGTTTGTCTCTGAGTTGTTAGGTAGAAGACCATTTTCAGACATTTAAATGTGTGTCATTTCAAAGACAATTTTCAAGGCTTTATTGTTTTGGCTTCTACATAGCTGATTGTGTCCTCCACTTACAGTGGTAGCCACAGATACATCCAAGTAAATCCTTAACTGTATATGCTTGTAGCACAGAAAATCCCACTGACATGAATGGGGATTTTCTGCAAAATATATTGATATTGTATGTCTATATGTACAGTACAGTACTGGGATGTACCTGTGGGTAGTACTGTAAAGATAAATGTTGGTATACATAATATTGCAGAGTTTGTGTGCCCCACTTTGTACTCCCTCTCCCTTCATCATTTCCATCATTTTACATAGAAACATAGACTCTGATGGCAGATAAGGGCTTCTTGGCCCACCTAGTCTGCTCATTTACCTACCTACAAGATAAGCTGCAGATCCTAGTTAACCAACAGCCTATTTCTTCCTACCCCCCACCACGAATTGCCTTATGTCTGTCCCATGCATTCTTGAACTCTCCCAGAGTTTTAGACTCCATAACCTCCTCAGAAAGACTGTTCCATGCATCCACCACCCTCTCTGTGAAAAAAAAATACTTCTTCACATTGCCCCAGAGCTGTCCCCCTTCTATCTTCAAATTGTGTCCCCTTGTTCTTGCACATCTCTTTTTCTGAAGGATGGCACCCTCTTGGTCTTTGTTGATTCCATTGAGGTGCTTAAAAGTTTCTATCATGTCTCCCCCTCTCCCTTCTTTCCTCAAGGGTATACATAGTAAGCTCCTTTAGTCTCTCCTCATATGGCTTAACTTGTAGACACTGCACCATTTTAGTTGCCCTGCTCTGGACTGCCTCCATCCTATGTCCTTGCGGAGATGGGGTCTCCAGAACTGGACGCAGTACTCCAGATGTGGTCTCACCAACTGTCTGTACAGAAGGATAATAACTTCCTTTTTTCTGCTGGTGATGCCTCTCCCAATACTTCTCAGTATCCCCCTAGCCCTCCCTACTGCCTTCTCACATTGCTTGCTAACTTTAAGGTCATCTGATATGATTACCCCCATGTCCCTTTACATTTTTGTTGTTGTTACTACCTCCCCCCCATTGTGTAATCTTCATCTGGGTTTTTGTTTCCCAGGTGCATTATTTTGCACTTCTCTTTGCATTGAATCCAAGCTGCCATACTTCTGACCATTCCTCCAACCTTGCCAAGTCCCTTCTCATCCATTCCATGCCTCCTTGTGTATCAACCCTGTTGCAGATCTTTGTGTCCTCTGCAAAGAGGCATACTTTTCCTTCCAGTCCCTCTGCAATGTCAGTTATAAAGACATTAAAAAGGACTGGACCCAGTACTGAACCCTGTGGTACCCCACTAGTAACCCCTCTTTCTTCAGAGTGGATCCATTTACAATTACCTTCTGTGTCCTGTTGTCCAGCCAATATTTTACTTGGCTACCATCCTGGGACCCACTCCAAGGCTGGGTAATTTGATTATTAATCTTTTGTGTGGGACTATGTCAAATGCCTTGCTAAAGTCTAGGTAGGCCATGTCCATAGCCCCTCCCTGGTCTACTACTTCAGTCGCCCAGTCAAAGAAATCAATTAGATTTGTCTGACATGTCCTTCTCACTTTGAACCCATGCTGCCTTGGGTCCTGTGCCCCACTGGATTTGAGGTACTCAACAATTCTTTCTTTCAGAAGGGGATTCCATCACTTTCCCCTACCACAGAGGTCAAACTGACAGGTCTGTAGTTTCCTGCCTTTGTCTTGCTCCCACTCTTGTGAAGGGGAATCACATTCACCTTCCTCCAGTCCTCAGGTACCACACCATCTTCCCATGATTTGTTAAAAAGGGTAGTCAGTGGTGTCACCAGTTCTCACCTTAATTCTTTTAGAATTCTGGGTTGAATTCCATCAGGCCCCATTGCTTTTTCCTCCTACAGTTTTAGGAGTTCTCTCAGAACCCTTTCCTCTGTGAAAGGACAGGGATCGACCCCCCCGATCCAGAGTGCTTCTGTTAATTGGATTAGGCACCTCTCCCTCCTCCTCTTTTGTGAATACTGAGCAGAAGTATTCATTCAGTATCCTTGCTTTTTCACTGTCCCTCTCTGCCCACCCACTGTCCATTCTATTCAGCCTCACTATCCCTCCCTTTGTCTTTCTATGCTCCCTGATGTACCTATAAGATGTTTTATCCCCCTTCTTAAGTGAGTTGGCTATCTTTCCTCAATTTGGGCCTTTGCTATTCTGACTTCCCTCCCTGCTTCCTTCTGTCTTAACTGGTACAGTACTCTGTCCTGCTCCTTCTGTGTTTCCTTATACTTCCTAAATGCTACCTTTTTCTCCCTAACCTCCCCTGCCACCTCTTTTTGAGAACCATAGTGGCTTTTTCTTTCATTCTGATTTGTTGATTTGCTTCACAGAAAGGCTTGTTGCCTCTGTGATGGCAGTTTTGATGTTTCCCCATTGTTGATCTGCCCCTCCTTCTAGCCTGCTTGCAAGCAAACACAGAGTTCCATCGCAGTGTCACCCATATGCCACATATGTGTGCACCTTCTAAGCTGTTCTATGACACACCACACTGCCTGGACCACCAGAGGGCAACAGAGTGGCAGGGATACCTCTCTAGCACAGTGGAGTAGATTGTTGTTTCCTTAAGATATTTTAGAGGATATACAAGGGTATAAAAGTAATGTAATTTAAGTTCTTTATCTTAATGTTATCTTGATTTTAATGACCTTTGCAATATTTTTTAAAGTTCACATCCTGTATCCTGTCCAGCTACCTTTCCTTGAGTTTTTAAATAGCTAAGAAACAGAATAACACAACTAAATGTGGTGTTCTCACTACATAGTTCTGTTGCCCTATGAACATAATAAAATAGTCATTAACATTTCCAGATATTTAGCTTGGTTGTGTGTTCATTCTCAGAACTGGGAATAATCGATGCATGGGGAGACAGCAGTACACAAGCCATAACCAAAGTCTCTTCCATCATCACAATACTGTGTTACTATATATTTAGTGCAGCTGGTATATGGCTCTTCTTTATATGCTGAACACTAGAAATTGGTGACAAGACAGGACAGAAACATGGGAAAAAAATTAAGCATGTTGACAGAGAGTGAGATATGAACTTTAAAGATGTTAGCAATAGTTTCTCATCTTTTGAAGAAAGCTTACAACAATTTCTGAAGGAAACCAGATTATGGCTGAACACAAAACATCATTTTCATCTTGGGAGTTGGATCAAAGAAGTGCTCTGCTTAGAGATCTTTTATTTCAAAAGTAACAAGTGAGATTGCATTTTCAGAGCTTCTCTGAACTGTGACAGACTGTTCTTTTCAGAATAAAAATGTGATAGGTGCATAGTTTATGTTTTGTAGCTGAAAGCAGATACCAGGTGAAACTATTGTAGAGTATCTTGCATATTTGAAGAAGCTGACCTCCTCCCGTCAAGTAGGCACCAGTCTTGATGAAAAAATGGGAGACCATTTTGTATCAGACATTACCAGTCAGACACTTTCCAGCCAATTACTATATTTTTTTGCATAATGAAATGCTGTCCTGGTATAAAGCACTAGAAATATCCAATAACTTGGATGTGACTATTCACAGCTTACAAGAGTTCAAAAAGCAAGTTAAAAACATGTCTTGTACAGTAATTGCTAAGGAAATCACTCATTACTACAAAGTTAATGCATTCAAAGGTCATCAACTACCAGTGTTATTGGATGAATTAGCAGTTCAAGTTATAGTTTAATAGAATGGGATCCTCCAGCAGATGAGACACCTGGCCTATACCTGTGGATAGAAAGGATCACATCAAACTGGCCATGAATCAATGCATATCAGACACTCCTTCAAATAAATTCAATTTGAAACTAAAAGCCATGTGATTCCTGCACAACAGATTTTGCCTGCTTGAAGTATTGAACTACCCAACAAAATTGGGCTGTACCCTGTTGGAACAGGTGAGAGTAACTACAGTATTTGAACTAAAACCATATTATGCTATGTCACTAATTATTGGCAGTAGAATCAGGATGTGAATGACTTGAGCACAACAATGTCATTAATTTAAAAAAACTGAAAATATATAGTCAATTTAGAATTGTTTCCAGTATAAATTTTTATTGATTAAAAAAACACACCAGACTATACAAGCATACAACAAGATCAACATAATAACATATTAAAAACAGTTAGGTTTATCTTAGTTATGTAAAGCAATAAAACCCAAGCTGAATCCTAGAATATTAATACAAATAACACCATCTGGAAATGTAGATTGATCTTTGATCTGAGCTCATGTGGCAAAGGTTAAAAAAAGATTCCATATTTTATTAAACAGTTATCTCTGATCAGAGATAGTATAAGTAATCCATTCATTATTAGCCAAGGTACCTATCCAATCATGCCATTCTCTTATCATGGGAGATTTGGGGGATTTCCAGTTTTTAAGAATAAGTCTTTTGAATGATGGTGCTGCAGCAATAACCACCACTGATGTAGTTTACTGATAGCAAAAAGATTGGAACAAAAACCCAAAATAAATATATTGGGGTAAAAAGGAATTCTCTGTTTAAGGATCTTTTGACACTTGTGAATTTGTATCCAGCCAGATGTATTGTTTGGACTAGACCAAAGCATATGAAGTAAATTATAAGAGGAGGTATTATACGTTGGACATTTGTCTAACTGATTTAAATACATTTGAAGTTACTGTTTATAAGTTGTACTGTTTGTTAAAAACTTACAGTGATCAACTATTGTATCTGTTAGTAGAGCTGTACGGAATGCAAAATACTGCTGATGGAATTCATGTAGAATTGAAAGTTGCCTTCTGAAATGCTTTTCAGGATTTCTTTTTGAATTCCACAGAATCCCAAAAAACATTTCCATGTATACCTCTGTAAAAGTTCCACAAATTATATAAACCATGGAATAGGGCCTCAAACAACTGGTAGAACAACCCACAAGAGACAGGCTATCCTAGATCTAGTACTAATGGGAAAAGGATCACAGATCGCCAGGTAGAAGGTCACCTGGGGGTCAGTGACTATCACATGGTATGGTTCAATTTGGCCACTAGAACTAAATCATCCCATTCCATGGCACAAATATGGGACTTCAGAGGAACTGACTTTGATAAGATGGCCAACAGAGTAAAGCTAGCCCTGACAAGAAGAAATATGGGTGAGGTGGTACATGCAAAGTGGGCAAGCATTAAGGATGCAAAACTTGAAGCAACATCCCATTGTGTTAGAGAGAAAAGCAAGAGCAAAAGAAGGAAACCACTTTGGTTCTCAAAAACAGTAGCAGAAAATGTCAGAGCCAAAAGGCTGGCCTTCAGGAAATATAAGGGAATGCAGCAGGATGAAAGTAGGGAGGCATACCAAACTTCCCTATGGGAAGCAGGGAAGGCAGTAAGGCAGGCAAAGGCCCAAAGTAAACACTAGCACGGACAGTAAAAGAAGGTAACAAGACTTTCTATAGATACATTAGTGAAAGAAAAATGTCCAGAGGGGGTATTGCTAAGATCAAAGGGGATAAGGGGGAGTGTGAAAAGGAGGACCAAGGAAAAGCATTTATCCTAAATAGATATTTCTGCTCAGTATTTACTGAGGAGAAGGTAGGGCAGGGTCCACAATTCAGCACCATGGACATGGGGGCTCAGGGAGGTGTGCACTAGTACCTTCACAAAAGAAAGGGTCCTACAAGAGCTTGATAAGCTCAGGGTAGACAAGGTAATGGGGTCTGATGGCATACATCCCAGGGTACTAAAGGAGCTAAGGGTGGAACTAGCAGAACCATTATCAGAATTGTTTAGTGAGTCTTGGAGCACAAGAGAGGTTTCAGAAGACTGGAGAAGGGCGCATGTGATCTCACTCCACAAGAGTGATAGCAGAGAGGAGGCAGGGTACTACAGACCAGTCAGTCTTACCTCAGTAGTGGGCAAGATTATGGAGGAACTCCTTAAGGAAAGGATAGTGTAACACCTGGAATCCATAGGAGCACAGGATCCAAGGCAGCATGGGTTTACAACAGGAAGGTCCTGTCAAACTAATCTCATAGATTTCTTTGACTGGGTAACTAGATTGTTGGACCAAGGGGGAGCAGTTAATATCACCTACCTTGACTTCAGCAAAGCTTTCGACACTGTTCCACATAGAAGATTGATTAATAAGCTGGGTAGGCTCAGGGTGGGTCAGAAGTTGGTCATCTGGGTGGCAAACTGGTTGGCAGGCAGAAAACAGAGAATGGTGGTTAATGGTATACAGCCAGAAGAGATGCAAGTTACAAGTGGAGTACCTCAAAGATCAGTCCTGGGGCCAGTCCTCTTCAATATCTTCATCAGTGACATTGCAGATGGACTGGAGGGTAAGGTTTATCTGTTTGCAGATTACACCAAGATCTGCAACAGAGTAGATGATCCAGATGAGTTGGGCAGAATAAGAAGAGATCAGGATAAACTGGCAAAATGTTCAGAAGAGTGGCAAATGGGGTTTAACACAAAGAAGTGCAAGATCATGCCCGCAGGGAAGAGAAACCCTGAAGCCTCCTATAGGTTGGGAGGAGAGTTTCTAGCAATCACAAGGGAAGAAATAGACTTGGGCATCACCATCACAGATTATCTGAAATCATCCAAGCAGATCACTAAAGCAGTAGGTAAGGCTAGAGGGATGCTGGGGTATATTAGTAGGGTTATCGCAAGACATAAGAGGGAGGTAATAATGCCTCTTTACAAGACACTCTTTAAGCCCCATCTGGAGTACTTCATGCAGTACTGGAGGTCACATCTACACAAGGACATTAATAAAATGGAGGCAGTCCAGAGAAGGGCAACCAAAATGGTGCAGGGACTCCATCAGAAAACAATATGAGAGCAGATTAATGGAGCTCAATATGTATACCCTAGAGCAAAGAAGGGAGAGAGGTGATATGATCTAAACATTCAAACATCTTAAGGGCATTAACAAGGTGAAAGAGTCTAACATGTTTCAATATAAGAAAAATAACAGGATAAGAGGGTACAGCATGAAATTAGAGGGAGGCTGATTAAGGGGGAATGTGAGGAAGTTCTTTTTCACAGAAAGGGTGGTGGATGCATGGAACAGCTTACCTCAGGAAGTGGTAGATATGAATACAGAGCAGGGCTTCAAACAAGCATGGGACAGGCATAAGGGAGCAATAAAGATTAGTATGAATAGATAGGCCATTGACAGAGTACAGGCCTATGGCACATTCACAAGGTAAAACAAATTGGCAGACTGGATGGGCTTTGCAGTCCTTATCTGTCATCAACTTCTATGTTTCTAAGATTGCAGAAAGGAATCCTTCATATACAGTATGTCAACCCTGAAGTAACATTCCATAAAACACATTCCACTTTTGAAATTTCGGAATTCTGCAACTGACAGAATTCCAGGGAATTAGGTGAAATTTTCAGAAATTGCATTGAATTCTGTTCTACTGGAATCACAAATTTTCACACGGCAGTACTGTTACTGAAATTTTGTAATACTGTAAATGCAAGGGTTAAGTGGTAAATTTGGAATTGCTAGTCATAAAAGGCGGTGATCCTGCAATTACAGGTCAAATTGGATTCAGAAGCCAAAACTAGATTGGTCTAAAGTATGTAATATTTATTTATTTTTATTTATAAAATGTCAAGAAAAAATCTAGCAATTTCATTGGCTGAGTGATATCACTCGACCGTGCATTATATAAACACACGGTTAGCTGCCAAATCTCATTTTCATAAAAACAAAACCTACAAACATGCACATATCACTAAGTCTCTAAAAATAAATAAACAAAAGCAAGTGTCTGCCATCTTGTACTTTTTAGTCTTTACTATTTCTTTACTATTACTATTATTTAAACCTATTTCCATATAATCTGTTCATCATTTAACAAAAAAAAAGTACAACTCCAACCTTAGTACACATTTTTAATGCTCTCCCTACCATTTTCATAAAATACAACACTTCAGCACAGCTTAAAGTAAATTTTGTGGTCTGTGTTTCAAAACCTACTGTCCCCCCTTGATCCCTTACTAACAAAGACAGCAGCATTCAGGGATCCATGACAACCTTGGCTTCTTACAGTTGCATTATTTCTTTCAGACTGTTGTTCCTTACCTCTTTCCTCCTGCTGCCTGGTGTGTTTGAGGTAAGGTGAGAGACACCCATCAAACTCTGCTAAAAATGAGACCCAAAACCAGCATGAGAGGCAGCAGTCTGCATCTTCATGTGGCAACAGCCACACGTAAAGCCACTGCTCCTGAGGTAGCCTAGCATATTCATATTCTTGTTGAACTTGATATTTAGCCTGGCATATTCAGACTTTAATTGAACTCGATATTTATTGCATTGCAGTTTTATGGATTTTAATATTTTTAACTTGTTATGAGTGTTTTTAATTATGTTTTGTTTAGTTTATGTACAAGTGTCTTGGTTTTTAGAAAGGCACTTTTTATAAATAAAGTTGATGATGATGATGATGATTACACAGAGTATTACGTAGATTGTCCGATCAGACAGGGGAAATGATAGGCCAGTACCATACACTACATCTGTATAGTCAAAGACTAGGAACACTGTTTTGATAACCAGTTCCTGGCAGACCTGCAGAGATGGTCATCTATTTCTAACTCTCTGTCCAGGGTGAGGATGTACCCTTTTTCTGCCCCAGGTCTCCAACCCCCCCACATCTTCCCCCAGCACTTCCCTAAGCTGCCCAGTGTGGGAGGGCTGTGTCTTTCCCCTCACAGATGGGATCCCCATAGAGGGAGGTCTGAATCACCCTGAGGCCCCAGTTGAGGCTTATACTAGAATTGTTTTCAGTAGAGTATGGAAGCTGGGAACCAGGCATAATTCTACTTCCTTGACAGAGAGTTTTCTGTGTAGGTTTTCACTGAAGGTGTGGCTGGGCAATGAATGCAAGAGTGAAGCCATGTGTGCTCCCACACATGGCATGCTAACATCTGCTGTCACCTTCCCCTGACAAGTGTGACCCCAGGCTGGTGTTCTCCCAGTCCCTGCTGGGTGTCCCCATATTGCCAAGTGCCACAGTACTCCCATCCCTGAGGAGGAAAGCAGTCCCATGGATGCTTATCATACCAATTCCACAACCATCCTCCTATGACTCAAGCTCATTCCTGTACTCAAGCCATCAATGTTGCAAGTGGTAATGCTACCACTGCACCAGCTGTCCAGCCTGGAGACAGGCAGTGATTGTTATGGTACAAGGCACAAAGCCTGGTGTGGATGACATCAATGTGGGCACAAACATCAAGCCTACTATTAAACTACACACTGAGATACTTGAAGGAGGAACCACTTCAAGAGGAGAGCCATCTGGGTATAGAAGGCAGGGAGGGGGCAAGCCTGGTTAGTTTCTGTCTGGTTTCAAAGGTCATGGAGACTGTTTTTTTTTTTTAGTGTTGACCTAGGCGGTAAGCAAAAGGTAGGCCCAAACTGAGAATAGGAATAGCAACCTATCTAGGGTAGGGGTACAAGAAAAACAACAAACAACAAAAAGAGGTGATAGTAGTTAACCATCAGTGGTAAGGGTTAATAAGGGAATCTGAGGTAAGTGGTACATAAGGGACAAATAAAATAATACAAATAGGCTTAAAACCAAATAGAAGCAGCACCCTATCTAGGGTAAGGAGTGCAGAGGGGTACAACAAACAGCAACAGTGGAAGGATTTCCAAGTAGCACAGGGAGAACAGGTACATGGACAATAGGGAGTGGTGCAGTGCAGTGCAGTGGCTGTGGGTCAGCAGTTTGCAGAGAGACCTTCCAGAGGCTGTAGTGCTGCCCCATCTGCATGTGCATCTCTGAGTTGATGGAGAAGGTCACTAGACTCATGGCCTAGTGGGTAGGGTGTCAGGGAACCTTTGTCCCCACCAAAAGACCACCAAGTCTGACACTGTTACCACAGAGGATGCCAGGTTGGAGAAATTGCTGGACTACAGTGGGCTCTAGAAGGGTGGGAGCAATGGGATCTAGAAGGCGGGGGGTTGCAGGCACAGTCCTCAACTGGTACCACTACAAAATTCCTATACCACTGTGACAGGGCACAACTGCCAGGAAGAGTCACTTATGGTAGTTGCCAGGGAGGATGTCGGGGACCTCTGTAGTTTGCATCCAAAGGAGGGTGGAAGAGAACCCCAGTGGAGGAGAGCACAGCTTCTGGTGTGGAACTCAGTTGTCAGAGAGATTGATTTGGGAATAGGAGAGGGGGCACAGAGAGAGGTCAGGTGCCTACTTGGTGCCATGGCCCAGAGGAACAGGAAGCAGATCCTAGGGATCGCTAGGGCACAAAAAGGAAGGGGGAGCTAGATGTCATTGTCCACCTGGGGACGAATGACCTGGCTATGGATGGAGCTGAACAGTGCAGGGGGAGTTCAGGGAACTTGGGATTGGTCTTAGGTAGCATGCTCAGTTGCATTTGCAGTGGTGCTGCCTGTTTATCGGGGAGGGGCAGGAGATGGATGTCCTCACCATGACCTTGAACTCATGGTTGAGGAAATGGTGTGGAGCAGAGGGGTACAGCTACAATGGAGACTGGGGGCCCACCTGGATGACAAGGCTCTATACAGGAGTGATGGCCTGCATCCATCACTGAGGGGAACTACAGTCCTCAGTGGATGGTTTAAATGTTACTTTAATGAACATGTAAACTAGCCAAGGAGGGGTGGCAGAGGAAACCGGGAAGGCAGAAACTGCCCCCACCACACAGGCTGTGGTAGAGAGTAGGAGATCCCAGGGGAAGAGGGATCCCTGGTGCAAGTTAGTCAATGTAGCAAGTTGATAGAAAAGGGAAGGTGGAAAGCATTCAGAAGAGTAGAGGGGAAAGAGGGGACAAAAAGAAAAAAAAATGAGAACAACAAGCAAAGTGATAAAATCTGGAAGGCCATGTGTGCTAAGGCTAGAAATCTAGGAAACAAGATTCCAGATCTAGTAGCCATCATGGCAGAGGTCGACCTGTTATTGTGATCATTACCACGTCATGGTGCACTGACAACCATGACTGGGATCTGACCATACCAGGCTACACTCTGTTCAGGAAGGACATGGTGGGAAGGAAAGATGAGAGTGTGGTGTTTTATGTGAAGGAAAGCATAAAAGCAACAGAGATACAGGGAATTCAGGATGGACGTAAGTACTCTGGGTCACCCTCGAGTCAGGGAATGGGGCCGCTATTTGCACAGGTATGATCTATAGATATCTGCCACAGAATGAGGAGTTAGATAAGGTGCTGTTGGAAGCAAGTGGTAAAATGGCTGAAAATGGGGAGGTGGTGCTGGTGGGGGACTCTAATCTGTCAGATGTAGATTGGAATCTTAGTGCTATTTCATCACCTAGAAGCAGAGACTTGCTAGACTCCCTGCAGGGAGTGTTCCTCAGGCAACTAGTCAGTAAACCCAGTCGAGATGGGGCAGTACTGGATCTGGTTCTCATAAACTGGGACAGCATTGCAGACGTCAGTGTGGGTAGTCACTTGGAGACCAGTGATCACTGTACAGTGTGATTCAACATAAGAATTGTGGGATCAAACCACACAAAGGTGAGGGCCCTAGATTTTAGAAGGGCAGATTTTATACAGGTGGGTGAATGCCTCAGGGATGAACTGGCGGATGGGATGATTGGGTGTGGAGCAACAGTAGGCCAAACTAAAAGAGGGAATAGTGAAGGCAGCAAACCTCTGCATCAAGTAAGTGAGCAAAAGCAAGAGAAAGAGAGGATCACTATGATTCTCAAAAGATATGGCGGAAAAGATAATGGCTAAAAGGGTTGCATTCAGAAGGTAGAAACATAGAAACACTGAAACATAGAATTTGACGGCAGATAAGGACGGCTTGGCCCACCTAGTCTGCCCATTTGACTAGACAAGGTACAAGGAGACACAAAAGGAGGAGGATAGTGAGATGTATCAGGGGAAACAGAAGGAAGCAGGGAAAGCAGTAAGAAGTTCAAAGGCTGAAACTGAAGAGAGAATAGCTCAGGCAGTATCAAAAGGGGACAAGACTTATTTTAGTATGTAAGTGAAAAAAGGAAGACAAAAGGAGGGATTGTAAAGTTAAAAAGGGAGGGGAACTGTATGGAAGGTGACCATAAAAAGGCAGACATCTTAAACAAATACTTCTTCTCAGTATTTACAGTAAAAAGGGGATGGGATGGATCACAAAAAAACAATGGGAGATGAGATGGGTGAAAGTGGACACTAGTCCTTTTTCTAAGGAGAGAGTCCTGAAGGCACTCATTAACCTCAAGGTGATCAAAGCTATGGGACAAGACAGGGTACATTCAAGGATGTTGAAGGAGCTCAGAGAGGAATGGCTACACCTCTGAAAGTCCAGTTCAACAAATCACTGGAGAAGTCCCAGCAGACTGAAGGAGGGCAGATGTAATTCCACTTCACAAAAGTGGTGGCAGAGAAGAAGCAGGTAATTGCTGTGTAGGCATGTCAGCCTTATATTGGTGGTGGAAAAATTAATGTAATACTGCTAAAGGAAAGGAGAGTGGAATATCTTGAATCCAATGGATTACAAGAGCCATGCAACACTGATTCATGGGGGAGGTCATGCCAAAAAATGTGATAGTTTTCTTTGACTGGGAGACAAAGAAATTAGATTAGGGAGGGGCAGGGAACATGGCCTACCTTAATTTCAGCCAGGCATTCAACACTAGTCCATGTACAGGACTAGCAAGCAAGCTGGGTATCTTAGGGATGGGTAACAAGGTGGTAAACTGAGTAAGAAATTGGATAGGGGATAGGAGGCAGTGGGTAGTGTTAAAAAGAGTTTGCTTTGGGGAAGGGAGGGAGGGTGACCAGTTGAGTACCTCAGTGTTTAGTGCTGTAAGTGACATTGCAGAGTAGCTGAAAGGGAAGGTCTACCTCTTAATGGATGACACCAGGATCTGCAACAGGGTGGACACTCCGGTGGGGGGTGAAAAGAATGAGCAGAGACCTAAGAAAACAGTAAGAGTGGTCAAGGGCATGGCAGCTGAGTTTTAATGCACCAAAAAGTATAAAATAATACACTTCTAGGGGCAGAGCACAATATGGGTGGAGTGGTATTGAAAATGACCAAGCATGAAAGATACCTGGGGGTTCACTTGGGAACATAAGCAGGAGGCTGGTAAGGACAGAGGTCTGGGTTATATTCTGTTTAAACTGAAATATTTGAATAGTTTTGTACATGAAATTAGTTCAGTGTGTTAAAAATTACTACTTTGAGTTAGAACTGTTACTTGGGCTGTGATATTGTAACTTTTAAGGCTTGGGAACACTTGTTTGGCAGTGATAATTAGAGTGAAATTTAAATGTGATGTTTGCCTGGTGTTGGTAAGAGCCCTCCCGCACACCCTGTTTTGTAGGCTTTCTTAAATACTGAAAAGCCACTGGGGTTGGGATTGAAGGGCTGTGTATTTCTGTTTGGACTGAAATTCGCCAACAGGAACTGGTGGGCTCAGACATCATACAGTACCTGATGTCTCCATACACACACCGTTAGTGGGACTGGACACACACTGGTCTGTATGTGTTTGTGAGACTTGGGAACTTTATTGGTGGGGTTGAAATTGGGTTTGTAAATAGCTGCAGTCAGTATAGAGAGAAACTGTATTCCAGGAGGAAGGGACTGAGAAAAGGGGGTGTGCCATTATAAACAGAGGGGGACAAACAGGGTGGCCATATTCCACCATGGCAGGCATCTTCGGAAGGGTTGTAGGCTGCACAGGCTGTGGGATGGCAATAATTCTGAATTGGGCCTGGAGAGAGAGAGAGGCTGCCCACTCTGTAGACAGCTATCTTATTTCAGAAGTGAGGTATATTGGTTAAGGAGTAAGCTGGGGGGGCTGTCCAAGGATAAGGGGTGTGGATGGATATGGGCAGCAGAAGGGTGGGGCTGAGGGGAGGCTGGAGCAATGCTCAGAAATTACAGGACGTTATGTTACAGCAAGCAGGAGGGGGGATATTAGGGACAGAGGACCCTTAGATAGGGATGTTGAAGCTAAGTGGAAAGCGTAAGGGGTGAACATTCCGAATACAAAGAGAGTGGAGGGGGAAGAGTCAGGAGGAGCTGTTGTGGGGATGCCTAGTAGAGCAGACATTGAGAAGGGAGGGGCTGTTGTGGGGAAGCCTAAAACAGTAGACTGTGGGAAGGGAGCTCCTAAGGAGAACAGAGCCAGTGGGGAAGAAGAGGGGCAGTTTAGAGGTGCAGTCAGGGGAAACTCGGGTTACTTGATGGAGGCTGACATAGAGTGTCACAATAAATTTGAGCTACTAAGTAACCTAGAGGGGGAGGAAGGGGTTGGTTGGAAATGAGGAAACTAATACAGAGGCCGGGGGGAGGAAGTCAGATACCCATAGGGCATCACAGATCGGCAATGGAAAGAATAGAAGTAGTCCCAGAGGGAGAAGGGGAAACATAAATGTTAAGCAGATGGGGGATATGCAACATATTGCAGACACGAGGGAGGACAGCATGACTGGAGAGAAACTAGGAGACAAGGAGGTGGGGGAGGAGTCCCCCCTTCAGCAGGGGGGTCAGTACCAAGGATGGGGCCCTAGCTAAAGGGGACCCACAGAGAGCCTCTGGAGGCAGGGGTACTATTATAAGGGGGAGGATGGCAGTGTGAGAAGGGAAACCATCAGGGCCAGGATAAATGGTTCGGATAAGAGAGGGTTAAAGGGACACATATTCAGAGGGTCTGAGTTAAGTGGGCAAAATAATGAGGGAGGCAGAAAGGGAGGGTGACAAGGGGTCTCTAATAAGGCAGGAAGACTCCATGGAATTGAGATCACGAATAAAGGGGATGGGGGCTGGGAGGGCATAGTGGAGGTAACCATAAGGATGATGGCGTTATTAAGGTTCTGTTGTTGGGAGACTCGATGATTAGGGGTATCCAGTGGGAGGGACAGGGGGGTAGATGCCATAGCCAGGTGAAGGTAGTGAGTAGCTCTGGGCTGACAGTGCACAGAGCAAAGTTCATGGTGTATGAACCGTTAGGGATTGTGGAGGAAACCGGATTTCTGGTGCATTTGGGAACTAACGATCTAGAGGAAATAGCGTTTGGAATCCAGCAAGGTTCCAAGAACTTGCCAGAGTCTGTCGGATAATGGATGCAACATTTCCTTTTCAGAGATATTGCCAGTACCAAAGGCCTCAGTGGAGAAACAAATGAAGCTCACAGAGGTTAATGACTGGCTCAGGAATGGGGTGAAGAGAGTGGGTTGGGGGTGTTAGGAACTGGAAAGGAGTTTGGGAGGAAGGGACTATATGCCAAGGACAGGCTTCATCTTGCCCCATTAGGGAAGGAAGTCCTAAACAGGGGATGGCTGACTACATTCAAGAAAGGTGGGGTTTAAACTTGTGAGGGGAAGGGATAAGGAGGGGCTCAGCCTCCTCCAGAAGAGGAGTAGCCTTCAAACCCAAGGAGGGGGGGAAACAGACTGGGGGTGGAGGTTCAGGAGGAGCAGAGGTATGCAAGTATAAGGAACCTGGGTGGGGTTCACACAAAGGGATCAGGGATAAGGGGTGGGGTTGGTGTTAGTAAATGCCAGGAGCTTGGGAAACAAGTTGCCAGAGTTCCAGGCCATGCTGTTCGGGGTGGATGTGGCAGTGGTCACGGAGACGTGGGCCAACAAAAACCATGACTGGGACCTAAACGTGCAGGGGTACACTATGCTTAGGAAGGATAGAAAGGAGGGCAGAGGAGGTGGAGTGGCTATGTTCATTAGAGATGACATAGAAATTGCTAGGGTAGAAGAGGCAGAGGGAAACGTGGAGGCCTTATGGGTCACCTTATGATCCCCAGCAGGAGATAAGATCAAGCTGGGTGTAGTATATAGGCTCCCCGGGATGAGTGATGTGCTAGAGGATGGTTTGCTGGATAACATCATTGCCCAGTGTGGACCAAAAGGGGAAGGAGTGGTGTTGATGGGGGACCTTAATATGCCAGGTACAAACTCGGGAACCATGTCCTCTAAGGTGGTCAAGGAGCAGAGGCTGCTGGATGGCTTCCAAGATGTGTTCTTAACACAGCATGTGATGGAGCCCACAAGGGAGGAGCATGTCCTGGACGTGGTTCTGGCAGATGGGGATCTGGTAAGGGACCTGGTTGTAGAGGACCCCCTGACTGGGAGCGAGCACAATACTGTCTGGTTTCAAATAAGCATGGGGGGGGAGATCTAGGACACTGGTAGTGGACTTCAGGGGGAGATTTTGTGGGCATGGGAAATATTCTCAGGATCACTTGAAGGGATTACATCAATGACAAGTGTGGAAAGGAGATGGGAGATCATAAAACGGGACTTCATGAGGCAGTCAGGATCTGTGCTAAGTTGAAACGAAGGAGCAAGGTCACATAAACCATGCTGGTGGTCCAGTGAGGTACAGGTAGCGGTCAGAGAAAAGAAGGCGCTACAAAAATGTAAAACAACAAAAGGATAGGGATAAGGAAATGTACCATCTTGCATCTAGAAAAGTCACCCGGATGGTGAGAGGAGCAAAGTCCAGTAAAGAGCAATGACTGGCACAGGGATACATGGAGGGAAAAGGGTGCTCCGGTACATTGGGAGCGGAGAAAACTAAGAGCCATCTCAGCAGATTGAGATCAGAAGGAGGGTTGGTGGAAGAGGCGAGGGATCAGGCAGAGGTATTTAACGAGTACTTTGCCTCTGTGTTCACTAGGGAGGGGGATGGGATATCTACAAAGCAAGGCATGATGGGGATAGAAGCAGCAGTGAGTGGGATCAGGGGAGCAACAGAAATGGAGCAAGAGGGAGGGACAGGTACTCCAGAGGTGTCACATCTGGATAAAGATAAAAAGGCCAGTAAGGTGGAGGGGACGGATGATGCTATCTCTGTCAAAAGGATGTGATTAGCCCTCAAGGCCCTAAAGAAAGACAAATCTCCTGGGCTGGATGGCATTCATCCGAGAGTACTATGGGAATTGGCGGACATACTGGCTGTACCCCTGGTGGAGCTCTTCAACAGGTCACTTGAGACAGGTAGGGTACCTAGGGATTGGTGAGATGCACATGTGTTGCCTATCCATAAAGGGGGGTCGAGGGAAGTACCAGGTAACTATAGACCCATCAGTTTGACCTTGGTGGTGGGAAAATTAAAGGAGGGTATACTAAATGAACGCTTGGGGGTGTACTTGGAGGAGGTGGTAGGTCTGGATAGTCGGCAACATGGGTTTGTGCCAGGTAGATCATGTCAAACCAATCTTGTGGAGTTCTACGCATGGGTAACATCAGAACTGGACAGGGGAAAGCCTGTGGATGTATTATTCTTGGACTTCAGCAAGGCGTTTGACTCTGTCCCCCACAATGGTCTGGTGGAGAAACTGATGGGGTTAGGAGTAGGCCCTTTGATGGTCAGATGGAATGAAAACTGGCTAGCTGGACTCACTCAGAGAGTAGTGGTCTGTGGGGAGCTCTCGAACCCTAGAGAGGTTGGTAGTGGGGTACCTCAGAGCTCGGTCCTGGGTCCGATGCTGTTTAATGCATACATATTGGACATCAGGGAGGGTATAGGGTGTGAAATGAGTCTCTTCGCTGATGACTCCAAGATGGGAGCAGTAGTTGAGAGAGAAGAGGGGAGGTTGGCCCTGCAAGGGGACCTGGACACCTTGGAAAGCTGGACTCACACATGGAAATTAAATTTCAATATCACCAAGTGCAAGGTGCTGCATCTTGGGCAGGGAAACCCTAAACACAGATACACCCTGGGAGGGGAGGCGCTGGAGGTCTCAATAGGGGAAAAAGACCTAGGGGTCATGGTGGATGCATGTATGAAAATCTCTGAGCAGTGCAGGAGAGCAGCTAGCAAGGCAAACAGGATGTTGGGATGCATCGTAAGGGGGATCACCTCTAGGAGCAAGGAAGTGATTCTGCCGCTGTACAATGGACTGGTTAGACCACACCTTGAGTACTGTGTACAGTACTGGAGACCACACTTGAAGAGGGACATACAGCTCCTAGAGAGAGTACAGAGGAGGGTAACTAAGATGATACGAGGGCTAGGGGATTTGACGTGGAGGACAGACTTGAGGAGCTCTGCCTGTTTTCATTGGAGGAGAGGAGAGACGGGGGACATGACTGAGGTCTTCAAGTACCTCAAGGGAATAAATAGGGTAAACATGGAGGGATCTTTAGACTAAAGCAGGGAGGTATCACCAGAGGGCATGGTTTGAAGTTGGAAGGTGGAAGGGTGAGGGGAAAGAGGAGGAGGTTTTCACTGGAGGGTGGTGGACCCCTGAATGCACTTCCTGGTAAACTGGTTCAGAGATCCACAGTGGAGGGCTTCAAGAGAAGGTGGGACAGACACACAAAGTGGATGTATCAGATGATGGCCTGGCCCAGGGGGGTGGAAATGGATGATAGGGGTTTCTGGAACACAAGGGGGGGCCTCGGCACCCAACTAGGGATCTGAGGTTTGAGCAGACTCGATAGACCATAAGGCCTAATCTGCTGGCAAATAGTATGTTAGTATGTTAATCACATCAGATGACCAAAATGTGGTGAGGCAGTGTGACACGGCAGTCGGGAAGGCTAGCTGGATGCAGGGGTACAGAGACAAGGGTATCAAAATCAGAAAGAGAGAGAGGTGGTGATGCCCCTGTATAGATTACTGGGAAGACCCCACCTTGAGTACTGTGTCCTGTTCTGGAAACCACATCTCCAGAAGGACAAAGACAGAGTGGAGGAAATCCAGAGGAGGGCTACCAAAATGGTGCAGGGTCTGCATCTAAAGCCTTATGAAAAGAGGTTAAAGGAGCTCACTATGTACACCATAGAAGAGAGGAGTGAGAGGGCATATGATAGAGACCATTAATTACTTTACAGGAGTAAGTAAAGCACAGGAGGGCAGTATTTTTTTAGAACAGTGGGAAATGCTATAAAGCTGGAAGGGAGTAGATTCATGAGAGATGTGAGCAAGTACTACTTCACAGAAAGAGTGGTGGATTCCTGGAACAGCCTTCCAGTGGAAGTGGTGGGGATAAAAACAGTGGTGGGATCTCAAAATGCCTGGGATAGGCACAAGAGAATCACAGATATAAGGGGGGGGGGGGAATGACTTGTAGATCAAAGAGGATCTGTGGCAAAAATGAAAGCAGAAAACATGGGCAGACTGGGTGGACCAAGCAACCCTCAACTGCCATCAGATTCTATATTACTATGTTCCTGGTTGCTTGGCCTGGAACCAATGCAAAACATTGTGAAAACTGTGTTGAAGCAAGACTTCCACAGCCACATTCGAGGGGTCTGAGGTATCGAATATAGTCATCTGCATACATGTGAATATGTGAGTTGGCACAGGCAGAGGGAGGTCATTGAGTAAAATGGAGAAGAGGGCTGGACCCAGAATGGAGCCCTATGGAACCCCAGCCTGGATTGGTAGGGGAGTAGATAGCACTCCTCCTACCTGTACTGACTGTTGATGGCCCAGGAGGTAGGAATGGAACCAGTCAACATTGAGAACAAAGAAGCCATCGGAATTCAGCTTGTCCAGGAGAAGTGGATGGGACAATGAATCAATGACTTTGGCCTGATCAAGGAAAATGGCTACTGTGATGTCCCACTGATCCACGTCAGAGGGAATAGAATCAGTGACCCATATTAGGAGGGAGAAGGTGGAATGGTGCTTCTAAAAACCAGACTGGAAGGGGGAGAGGAAGTTATAAGAGTGAAGGAAGTCAGGAAACATAGAGTAGACAAGTTTCCTTGCAGTTTTCTAAGAATGGGGGAAGAGAGAGAAAGGATGGAAGTTACCACAGAAGGATGAATTCCCCCTTTGTAGTGGGGGACAACTTTGGCACTCTTCCAAAACTGAGGATCAGCACAGAAGGTGAGAAAGGGGAGAGGCGATGGCAGGAGCTAAGATGTGGATATGTTTTGGGCCCAGGCCATTAGGGCTAGATTTGGATAGGTTGAGTGAGGGAAGGGCAACAGGATTTCATGGGTGGTAACAGGGGGAAATGAAACCTCAGAGAGGGGTGGATGGAGGGGAGGGTGGAGATGGGGTAGAGGAGAGGAACCAGAAGGGGGGGAATGAACAGCACAAATAGTGGAAAACTCTGAAATGAGCAGCAACAGAGGGACAATCAGAGACATGTAAACCATTAAACATAAAGGATGGGGAAGTAGACTGGGATGGGGGATCAAAAAGAAGGGAGTTAAGATTATTCTGGAAGTTTGTCTTATAACAGAGGGATCTGGTGGTATGAACAATATTCATGCAAGTATTTCTAAGCATCCTGTAAGAAAGGAAGTCAGACAAGGAGCAGGATAATTTGTGCCAGGCCCCGGCTTCATTGCTACATGATGGGAGTTGCATATATCAATGCGAAAATAGGTGATCCAGGGGTGGTGGGAAGACTTAACTCTGTACTTCCTGATGGGAAGTGCTTGTCCCAGATGGAAGTAAATTTGGTATGGAAAAGGGAGAGGGCCATGTCATTGTCTCAGGTGGAGTGAATGGGGCACCAGTCAGTTGCAGCCAATTTATTTAGTAGAGTGTTTATGCTAAGTGATCAGAGGGACAGGGACCAGATGTACTTGGTGGTGGATGGAGTGTGCAAGACTTTCCTGCCCCAAAATATCATGCAGTGGTCATTAAAGGCAGCTGCCAAAATGCCTGCTGCAGAGATGCAGTGGGGATGTGAAGAGAGAACTCAGTCCAAGTGGGTGTGGTTAAAGGAGTATGGTTTAGCTGACTGGGTTTGATAATCAGTTGGGAGATGTTTGGGGATGCAATCCTGTGGGAGATCAGCCAGGAGGCTGAGGAAAACCAAATTGTATTAAATTCTCCAAGAAGGACATTGTTGAGCAATGCTCATTTTCAAGATGGACTTGGACAGAATACGTATCCGTAGTATAACACAATGTTTACAATAACCAAACACATAACACAAAAAAGGAAATGAGCCATGGCAATTACAATGAACAAGATGATAACAACAGCAAGGCCTAGACAATAATGATTACAGAATATAAGAATTTCAGTAATTAATGTAAAATGTCCACAAAGTACAATAGCCTGGAGGATACCAGAGGAAGGAAGAGGAGATCATGGGTACAGAAACAGGGAATAAGGATGATATCTATAGAAGAGGGAGGAGAAGAGTGGTAGCAGCAGGTGGGAAGAAGAGGAGAGGAAAGGAGGGGAGCCCATGGGAAGTCACTGGAACTAGAGGATGGCATCACTGAGTGGATTAAGTACAGGCGCCGAGTTGGGGGTAGTACTAGAGGAGATCATTAACAGCTGATGGGTACAAGGTTACAATAACCTATAACAGGACAACCGTAGGTTATGAGTAGAGGAGTAGTGAATGTAATAGGAGGAGGGAGGGGGGGAGATGATGTGATAAGGGCAGCCTGTGGCAGGCTCTAATTTTACATTTAAGGATAGGGCCAGGAGAGAAATGTGAGGTGATGGCAGTGAGTGAGCCAACCACAGGGGAGAGAGGGGTTTCAAGAAAGGCATAAAAAAAACAATGAAGATGGGTAGGTTGGAGGAAAAGGAAAGTTTGGCAAGACGATATTCATGGGAGGTGGGTACAGCCTGTCTGAGATTTGTGGTGCAGGAGAGGATCTGGCAGACATAGAGACAGTACCACCACCACTTTTGGCCCTTCCTGCCTGAAGAGGCAGTAGTCAGGAAGAGCCAGGCTAGAATCAATAATTCTGGATGAGAGTCAGGATTTGGAGATTCAGAGGAGGTCTAGAGAGTCTTGCGAGACTTGTATCTTAAGGAGATCCAGTTTAAGGAGAAGGCTCCTAGCACTAAGGTGGAAAATGAGATGGCCTCTTGGAATAGACGGGGAGAGGGACCAGGGATGGTTCCTGCATTGCCAAAAGGAGAAGAAGTAGGATAAGGAGGCAGTGGATGGAGTAGGACTGGCATCCCCTATGCCATGGAGGAGAGAAAGGGGGTGAAGGATGGGGAAGGAACAGGATAGATCAGTAGAGGAACTCCTTGTTCAAGGAGGGAGAGGGAAGTATACCAAGGTGGATGGGGTGGGAGGGGAGGAGGAGATAAGTGAGGTGGGCAGGCAGGTGGAGGGAGAAAGTAATAAGTAGGGAGGGAGATGGGGGTGGAATAAAGGTAGGATGGGGAGAAGGCAGAGGTAGAGGAGGTGGGCAGCAAGCACGACTGAATCATGAAACTGAAAAACTGTTCTAAGCAAAACTTTTATGGAAACTATTAATAAGGCAATATCCAAATAGGCCATAATTAGGCTACATGAATATTAGCAGTAAGTGAAGAAAAAAAAACAGATGTAGAATGGTGAGACTGTATTGTGCAAAACTGTTACAGAAACTACCAATAAGGCTATACACAGATAGGGTGTAACTAGGTTACCTGAATATTATCAGAAAGTGAAAGGAACATGCATAAAATGGTAAAGCAACTGAGTAAACCAAGCAATGCTGAAGTTTGTGGGGAAGTTGGAAACAGGGTGCACCCAGATAGGGTATTGCTAGGATATCCAAGTATTAGCAACTGGGAAGGCACACAGGCATACAGTAGTGTGATCAACTGATGAAACTGTGCAAACAGAAGGAAGCTATAAACCTTGGCTGTACCCAGATAGGGTGAACTTGGTAACCTAGTTGATAAAAAATTAGTGATGCAACCTTCCTTCAAGGAGAAAGAAACTGATGAAGCAAGCACTGCAATCACATAAGAAGGTAACTAGCAAGAGGGTTATACCCTGGAAGGGTAAGTTAGGAAATCTGAGTATAAGAAGATGGTAAAAGCAGCAAGCAAATGATAGCACAAGCAAGTGTTAAAACTGAATTATGTGTAACCAATAAGGCATGAAGGGGTGTGTGTAAACCATATTTTGCAGCATGGCCAGGGGCATAGTAAGGCATGAGGCCAAAGGCTGAGTGACTTCAGCTGCTGGCCGTGCTGTAAAATATGGTTTACACACACCCCTGAGTGTCTTATTGCACTTCTAAAATTAGCTCCTTTTTATATTTGCTTGTGCGCATGCGCAAGAAACATTATGCAGCACCTTAAGAGAGAAGCGGGTTGTGGAGGTGTGGCACTGTGGCAGCCAACAGCAACACTGCATTTGGAGGCTTGGCACTGGTAGACCAATGCAAGCACACTGTGCTGATGACACTGGTTTCCAAAAGTGCTACCAATTGAAATGATTTTGCTGCTGCAATGAGGGCCCACCTTGTTATTGCAGCATCAGCCATTCTGCTGCAATAAGGGAGCGACCCATCACTGTAGGGCAGTACCTTGCCTAGTGCAACATTTTTGTAAACATGGCAGCCACTTGCTGCCACCTCATAGCCCCAAGAAACCTGATGGGGGTGGCCAGTCCCCCCATTAGCATGCCCCTGACCCAGTTCATTTGCTGAAGGGGGAACCCACTCCCCATCGGCATAATGTAACCCTCCACCATTTGTTGAGGTAAAATTTAGGGGGTGCCCAACTTCATGCATCATACCCCCCAAAAGTTGTTCTGCAGACGGGGACCCAATTCCCATTGGTTTAAGTCCCCACTCCAAAGGCAGGTGACACTGGGAGCCCACCCAGTGCTAAAAGCAAGCCTGAAAAAACCTTCCCGCGACATCTTTTTGTTGTTTTTTCTCCCTGAAAGAAAGGAAGCAGTCCCATGCCAGTCACCGTACCCTCCCCCAACCTGCACCCACCCTCCACGCACCCTACCTCACCACACCCACTCACCCCATACTTACCTCCAGAGCCTGGCGCAATGATCTTCGGTGGACCTGGAACACGTGTGCACTCTTCAAAGCCGATCACAAACTGGAAAAATGCCGGTAAGCTGTATAATGACATAAATAGGGTTTTTTCAACTTTGGTGCATGACTCAGGCATTTTTGGGAATTTTGGCACCAAATTTTCAACATGGAGTTATTGGGACCCCTCCTCATGAATTCAGCCACTGTCATGGCATTATTCAGTAGTGAAAGGTGATTTCACAGTCACTGCATGGAATCACCTTTCAGGACGGATTAATGAAATGACAGTGCCAGTGTTCATTAGGTGGGTTCTCAAAAAGCCTATGTTGCAAATTTGGTGAAAAAAATCCAAAAGATGACTGTTTTACGAGTGTGTGATGCGCAGTTTCCATGCACGCTCGTAACTTTGGAAATTTGTAATATTTTCACTCCAGATTTTCAACACTGGTATTTTTCCACATCTCCTTATGAACAGTACAGATGTCATTTTTCACATCCTGACTGAAAAGTGTTTTTGCACTTCTGACACTGAATAGCATGGTTGCTGTGGGAAATCAGTGTTTTGGACACTTTAAGACAATCACAGTGACACTATTCATGAGCAAACGTCCTATAATGCCTATGTTGAAAATTTGGTCACAAAAGTCCATAAAATGACTGTGTTATGAGCATGTGTTGCGCAGTTTCCACGCATGCTTATAACTTCACAAATATGTAATATTTTCACTCCAGATTTTCAGCAGTGGCATTTTTCAACACCTCCTTATGAACAGTACAGCTATCATTTTTTACAACGTGGCTGAAATGTGTTTTCGCACTCCGGGCGCAGACTAGCGTGGTCACTGTGGGACAGAATAAAAAAAATCATAGTGACACTGTTCATGAGCTGAGGTGCTAAAATGCCTATGTTGAAAATTTAGTGACAAAAGTCTATGAAATGACTGTGTTACAAGCGTACGTTGTGCAGTTTCACAGTACCCTTGTAATTTCACACATTTGTAATATTTTCACTCCAGATTTTCAACATTGACATTCTTTCACACCTCCTTATGAACAGTACAACTGTAATTTTTCATATTTTGCTCAAAATATGCATTTATACATCTGGTGCAGAATAGCATGGCCGCTGTGGGAAATCAGTGTTCGGGACAAATTAGGAAAATCACAGTGACACTGTTCATGAACAGAGGTCACAAAATACCTATGTTGAAAATTTGGTGAAAAAATTCCACTTAATGACTGTGTTATGTGCATGCCTTGGGCAGTTGCCATGTAAGCCCAGAAGTTCAATTATTTTTAATATTTTCACTACAGATTTTCAACATTGCCATCTCTTCACACCTCCCTATGAATGGTACAGCTGTCATTCTTCACATCCTGCCCGATCTGTGTTTTCATGCATCTGGCACAGAATGGCACGGTCGTTGTGGGAACTCAAAGTTCGGAACACACTAACAAAATCACAGTGCCACTGCTCATGAGAAGAGGTCCCAAATGCTTTCAAGGAGGTGGGGGTCAAAAAGGCCATGTTGAAAATTTGTAGTGTAATACCAACAAACACCCGGGGTGTTAGGGTTTCTAACCATAATGTCCCACCCTGTACAGACTGACAGGCATCAGGGGTGTGCCTTTGGATTGCCGACTGTAATGCTCATGCTATTCTACCGTCACCCCACCACCCTGCAGCCAGTGACAGGCATCGAGGTGTGCCTTGGATTCTTCAGCCCCAGAGTTCATCCCATTCTCCTATACTGCACCCATTTCAGTGTATGTCCTTATGGATTGGGGTAACTGCAAAGCCGAACACCTCAAGGCACATCTCAACATGTGTCTGCAGGATAGGGTGAAGTGAAATGGCATGAACATTATGAGTGATGACCCAAACGCATACCTCAATGCCTGTCTGTCTCTGCAGGGTGGAGGTGGGGTTGGTGTGAAGTTCAATACTTCAGTGCCATTCCTATTCTGCATCTCTCTAACTCCTGCATTTCCAATGCTAATACCAGCAAGCAAACATTTGGCATTGACAAATGCTCATTTTTTTTTTTACTTTTGACTATTGCGAAAAGCATGTTTATATGCAGAAAAAATAGATTTACGTGTGTCCTTCTGCTCACTGCAAGTGATGTCATTGATGATGTCATTGTATTATTGCCTACTTTCTTCTTCCTGTTTTTTTTCTCTGTTGTTCTCCACATTCAAGATATGGAATGTTTATCATGGATTGTTTGCCACAGAATACATGGATTCAAAATTCTGCTCAGTTCACTGGCATAATGTTTATCTCCCAACAGGCTGTACACACAGACAATAAAGGCCTTTGTTACAGCCAGAGACTCAGTTATTTCACTGTCAGGGCAAGAAGAAGAGTTCCCTGATGAGCAGGTAAACACAGGAGGGGGGTTTTTCACTGTCAGCAAAGAAACAGTTGTAGTGAAAACTATTAACAATACTTGTTGTTTCTAATTTATGTATGTAAGGAGAGTGTGATAATCAGGGAAACAACATTTAATTCATTTGTTTTATTTTTTATTTAAGGTAATTTCATTTTTAGGACCTAGCTGATGTTTTTTTACAGTGTAAAGGTAGCAGCCATGTTTGTGGAGGAAGATCAGTTCTGGCAGTACAGGGCTAACTGAAATGCTTGTGTTCCAAATGCGCATTGATCTGTGTTGCAGACTCTTCACTGCTGAGCAGTCCTTTTTCCTAACCATGTGTAAACCATATTTTACACATAAATAAGAGTCAATAAATAAATAAGAGCCAATCAGATGACATGATTTTACCCTGCCATTTTATAATTGAGCAATAAGGCACAACAGGGTGTGGAGTATCATGGGATATTGTCACGCCTTGGGTGGTTGGGAATGAGGCCGCAGGCCGTGTGCGTCCAACCACCCGAGAAGTGATGATATCCTATGATATACCACACCCTGGAGTGACTTATTGATTTTATGAACTGGAATACTAGTTTTAGCAGTAAAAAAATATATATTTTAAATCATGAGGTGTTGGAGGAGTACCTTTTAATAAAATAGTTCCTGGACAGCTCTGAACAGCAGGTGGCACTGTTGTAAGTCAAGTTCATAGAGGTGGGATGTACTGTATGTCTCTCTCTCTCTCAAAACTTTATCTGTGGCAAGCAGGAAGCAGCAATATAAATGGGAAGAATGGACATCTTCCAGTAAGTCATCTGGAAATGTGAAACTGTCACTTGGATGGCTGTTAGTACTGTTTAAAAAAACAAGTTGTGGGTCGGTTTTGGATTCTTCACTGTCTTTTAAAAAAATTCTCACTCAAGGCAT
This sequence comes from Neoceratodus forsteri, assembly GCA_016271365.2. Classification (NCBI taxonomy): domain Eukaryota; kingdom Metazoa; phylum Chordata; order Ceratodontiformes; family Ceratodontidae; genus Neoceratodus; species Neoceratodus forsteri. The sequence goes on along the minus strand of JADMNL010000023.1, from coordinate 621,727,067 downwards.
GACTCACACCATTCTGTCCTGTAGACAGATAGGACATGCTCTGCGACTGCCACCTAGCGTTACGTTGCTGTGGGGAATGGAACCGTAGGATGAGGAAGATGTTTTGGGCAGCTTGGCCATTGTTCTTCCCGGCTCCCAGCAGCTTGTGTTGTGCTGCATTCTGTCATGGGCACATTTGTGAAGAGTTCACTTTTTTTTTGTTTTAAATAGTGGTGAACTGGAGGTCTGACTCTGACTGTGGGAGATAAGGAACACTGCGTGGTAAGTGAGGAGGCTGGTGACCGGAGGTTTTCTGAAGCCGTAATGAAGTAGCCCGATATCATCACGGCTTCAAAAACCTCTCAGCCAATCAGCTTCCTCCATTTATGATCTCCAGTTCATAATATTCAATATATCATAGACACAACCTAAAAATAGTGCTAAACCCAGATAGGGTATAGCTAGGATTCCTGTAAGTTAAACAGTTACAAACATTTACCTTGGTTGGTATAGATGGTTTGGTGGGCTGTGCAAAACTACCTTGAAGTCACCGGAAGAAACACAGAGGAGACCTGGAGGGCAGCATCACTGCCCAGTGGCAGACTCATGGCTGACTCCAGGCAGACTCCTCTGAGATTATACCCTTTTTACCATGGTGCTTAGCACTCCAGACTCCAGCATGGAGGATCATGACAGGCAAAAGGTTTTCAAGGAAATGGGAATCAAGGTAGAACCTTGATTGGCTCCTGCAGTTCCAGAAGGTGCAGTTTCTGTGTGGGTCCAGATTGGTATGCAGAGTCATTGGATGGGAGATTGGGGGGGAAGTTGCAATTGTTAACTTCGGCTCACCCTCACAACCCCATAGCTGGAGGCAGCTGGCCATGAAATGGTGAAAAAAGGGACAGAGATCCTTGAACATGATACAGATTTTGAAAGGCTTTTCAAATGCCGCCCTGTGTCCCATGGTAGAGCCCTGATTGGCTTGTGTTGCCAAGGAGGTGCAGTTTCAGTGTGGGCTGGGGTGGCATGCAGGGCTTTGGAACCAGAGATTGTGAGGGTTTGTTAGCTTTAGCTCAGCTTTGCACCACCATAGTTCAAGGCTGCTGGCTGTGGAATGGTAAAAGAAAGGTCAGAGATCCTTGAATAGAGTTGAAGTTTCAGCAGGCTTTTCAAACACTGCCCTGTGTCCCAAGGTAGAGCCCTGATTGGCTCCTGCAGTACAAGGAAGTGTGGTTTCAGATGAGGGGTCCCAGTCGACCTGGAGAGCCATGGGATGGGAGATCAGTGGCAGGGAGGGTGGGTTTGTTGGCCTCAGTTCTGTTGAGTATAGCGTAGAGGTTAGAGTAACCAGCTGTGAATGAGCTTGGCACATCCAGCAGAGGCTGGGTTTGATTCCCACAACCTACACTTGCTTACTGTGTGACTCTGTACAAGTCACTTAACTACCCAGTGCTCCCGGGTCACCCATGAAAACTGGCACTTGTGCCTAGTGGGCTTTACCCAGTTACCAAAGAATAAACAAAAAAAAAAAACCTCACCCTTGCAACCCTGTGTCTGAAGGCGGATGGTGAAGTACAGCAGAAGTGGTGTTTTTAAAATATAATAACGTACTCAAAGTAGACATGTGGTTTAGGAAGGGTGTTTAAGGTAACATTTATGTATCTGAAAAAGTGGTGCAAAATATTTTAAGGCTTGGTCTGTGTTTTATGTATGAAAGGAAACTGTAAATCCAAAAGTATAAATGGAAAAGAGGGGCATAATTTCCCTATTCACTGTACGTACAGTGAATGGGTAAGAACCCTCGTGTATACCCAAAATAGATGTAGGGTTCAAGACCACTGGGGATTACAAGAACAAAATTAACCCATGGCTTGATGTAGATTAGCACCCTACTCCTAGACTACGGGTTTTGTTTACCAGCTAGCTGGAGGAAAAAAAATTTAAGTTCAGCTTGTCACAAGCTTATCTATAAATGATAATTGATGACAAATACAAACCATATCTACCATTAATATGCAAAATGAACTGTATTAGTTTAATCAGTTGCCCTAAGGGGTAAACAGTGATACTGCTATGTGGTGAGACCCCATCTGGAGTACTGTGTGCAGTTCTGGAGACCCAATCTCCGCAAGGACATAGACAAGATGGAAGCTGTCCAGAGGAGGGCAACTAAAATGGTGCAGAGGAGGGCCACTAAAATGGTGCAGGGTCTGCACCGGAAGGCATATGAAGAGAGACTAAAGGAGCTTAATATGTATAGCCTCGAGGAAAGGAGGGAGAGGGGGACATGATAGAAACATTCAAGTACCTCAAGGGAATCAACAAAGTCCAAGAGGGTAGCATCTTTCAAAAAAAGAGGTGTGCAAGAACAAGGGGGCACAATTTGAAGATGGGGGGGCGGTTTAATGTAAGGAAGCATTTTTTCACAGAGAGGGTTGTGGATGCATGGAATGGCCTTCCAGAGGAGGCTGTGGAGTCAAAAACAGTGATTGAATTCAAGCACACATGGGACAGCCATACGGCAATTCTAGGGGGTTGGGGTAGAAAGAAGTAGGCTGCTGGTTAACTAGGATCTGCAGCTTATCCATTAGGTAGGGAAATGGGCAGACTGGGTGGGCCAAGTGGTCCTTATCTGCCATCAAATTCTATATTTCTATGGAACTGATATTACAGTGACTGACTGGTGTGATATACAGTACTACAGTACACTGATGATTCATCGATTACAGGTGACCATACAGACTCATGTTTACAGAACCTGAAAGCTGTTTTTTAGTAATCTGTATAATCATGCTTGTCATAAAAATAAAAAATGCGGGTGTGGAGCTAGTTGTTGGCATGCTGGAATATATGTCAGAGAACTTCCGCTAGGGGTGAATATAAAACTGCATTTGCACCTTTTCCATTATTTTCTACCTGTCGTCTAGTTTAATACTTCCTTCTTGATGTTTTGCAAGGCAGTTTTTTAAATTTTTTTTCTGTGTGTGTTTTTAGTGTTCATGAAAGGTTCAAGATACCCAGCACTGGAATCTGAAGTCCTCTGTTTACCCACGTGACAGATGCAGCATGGGTGATTACAGTGCATGGTTCCCCACATTGCCATACCAATGTGCCTCAACCCTGTCATTGAGGGGACCATAACATAGGTGAGATGTTTGTTCAGAATCCATGGTCTTTTAGTCCATTGGCTCTGACATGAGACTGCCAACAGAGGAGCCAATTAGTGTCACTGATGCTGATGGTTTTATGATGTTGACACCTGCCTATTGGAAACTGATCAGAGACCACAAGCACACATTTCAAACAGGCAATTGAACAGCACAAAGTTGATTATGGCTTTTGGCCACTACTGACCTGAGTTTTATTTAAACCAGTGACCAAGAGGTAAAAGCTCCTTAACCTTGCTATCAATCGACTGAGCCACCCAGTTCCACCTATAAATCAGTTTTTGATATTGAGACATAGAGGCATGCAAGAGTAAGTGAACAACTACTTTAAGGCTAAGTCAGGCCCAGCAAGAGTGATGAAAGTGGAGCCACCATTCCCACATCCACCACCCATGGGACAAACTCTAGCAATTGAGATGCAGGAAATAAACAACTCACTATACATATTGTATTACTCCAGACAGACTTTGGAGTACAGCTTCATGGATGCACTGCTAGATTAGTTACTGCTGAACAGTCTATGGTGGGCCTTCTGTCAAAGGTGACACTGTGATGGTGCAAGTAAATAAATCAATGGCAGACTTTGTGGTCCTAGTGAAAGAAAATAGACAAGTGAAACTGAGACAAGAACTGATGGAAAATTCACCATGGGAGTACAGTGTATGTTTGTTTAGGCAAAGTGCCTGAGGATTCTGAGACTGTGGACAAGACTGGGTTATTTGACACCCGGTCTGCCACTCTGCAGTACTGGAATAATTCTCCCACTCCATGCTTTATTGATCGAGCTTATAGTGCTAACCTGCAGTGGACAACAGCAATTGCCTATGCCTCCATATAGTGTTAAAAACATACACTAAGGCTAGTTTGTGGAACCAAATCTTGTAATCAGCCAGGCATGTTAACTTGCAGACAAAATCATTTTGCACTTTTACTCTGACATATCTTATGCAACCAGACAGATAAAGAAGTACTTTGAGTGAACCCAAATTCTCCTTCAGGTTCTTGAACTGCTATTCACACACCTCCTGCTGGTGTACCTTTTTATTAGTTTGAGCACTAAAAGCTACAGCGTCTATTTTCTAATCCACAAGATACAGGTAGGCTTCTTCAGAGAATAGGAGCCAACAGAGCAAAGCTGTGGAGGAAAAGTCCTCTGGAGAAGAAACTAGGCCAGCAGCTACAGTCATTGTGATTGTGTTGATAATCACAGAGGCATCTTGCATTGATTTTCCCTTTCCTATTCTCATCAGTCGCTTACAGGCTACAGAGGAACTTTTTCATTCCCCCACCCTACTGTTTTTTATGGATTCACCAGTTTTTCAAGCTTTTGGACAATGTCAATATGATTGTTACTAACCTGAATAATGATTGCATATTAATCTGTTTTCATACTGTACATCTGAGTTTATGAAATGTGTAAGAACAACTTTGTGCCTTAAGTGCCCAATCCCAAAGGCTCTGGGTAATAAGTAGCAAACAACAATAAACAAATTGTTAGTGGCAGACCACGGCAGATCATCAGATTTGGAGCCTGAGGGAGAATTGAAGACTGAAGGAGGATGGATTTCAAGACAGGGTTTGTTCCTGCTGTTTGAGGGAAGAGAAACTAAAAAGGGAAGTATTTGTTCCTGCTGTTTTGATTTTATTGTCTTAGCTTGTACTGGGAGAGGGTATGTGTCTGTGGGTTTATTCAGTGCTGTTTGGGATTTAAACTTTTTTTGACTACAAATCTGTGACAGCCATGAGAGAAAGGCTGAGGGGCTATGTTGGAAGGGGCTGGACTGATAGACTCTCTCTAGAGTCGGGGAAGGCCCTAATCTCACCCTCTCCTGGATACTCCAGATATATTGGGGTGTTGCTGCTTGGCCAGTGGTGGATGCTACATTACTCGTAGTTTACTATTGGTGGATAGCATGGCCAGGTGCAATCACTAACGTTCCCAGCTCATTAGCCAAGACGGTGAGTGCCTGGGAGTGTATCCAGGCAGGGGAAACCTGTTAGCCAGAAGAGAGGTGCACTGTAGGTTAGGAAGAGGTACACTTGTAGGTCTAAATAATAAAGGAGGCTTTAGGGACAACATTTACCATCGTTGGTATACAAGAGCTATAGCAACATAGAGGTAGGAAATGGAGCGGTACAGAGAGGAACACATTAGGGGGTTGAACAGCTATAATGGGGCAGTGGGAGGTACAGGAAGCAGTGGGAAATAAGAGGGGGCACCATGGGTAGAATAGTGGGTTGCACTGGTTGTGGGACAGCTGTTCGTATGAACATATTATGGAGACTAGGATGGTGTCCAATCTGCCACAGGCTAAGGAGTCTGGAGGAAAGAGTGCAGTGGCTTGGTGGAGAGTTGGAGAGGGTATGGGCAGGGGGTGGGAATGGGGGCATGAGGGCCTCTTCCAAGGAGTAATAGGAGGGTACATCCGGGGAAGAACATCAGGTTGAGGGAGGGGACAGGGAAGGGGGTGTGGGATCACATCTGACAAGGGGTCAAGCTTTAGATGCAGGTCATGGGACAGGGGAAATGAGCCAATGCACGGCAGTGCAGGGGTGGCAGATAGTAGGTTTGCAGTGCTGGCAACAATGGTGGAGTGGGAGGAGGTAAGATAGCTCCAAGAGGGGGATGCAGGGCGAAAGGGAAAGGAGTGTGCAAGGGTAAGACATTTGGAGGAGGGTAACAGGGGGCAGGGGGAGAGGGGCATGGCTGAAAAGGAAGGTATTGGAGGCAGGGGTGAAGGGGAGGGGCAGTGCTGATAGTTCAGACAAGGGGAGCATAGCAAAAGGGGGGGCAGGAGTCAATAGGAGAAGGGGGGAGGTGGATGATAGCATGGGACCATAGGGGATGGGGAAGACAGGTCAGGGGGAAGGTGGGTGAGTCATAAGGGAGAAACAGAGAGACATAAATGGGCAAGAAAGAGCAGACTCTAGTAACAGACAAAGAGGTAAATGGAGGAGAGGAGGAACATGGCATGAAGAAGGAGGGTGTACTAGTGTTAGGGGACTCCATACTGAATAGAATCAGATTGGGCAGTAAAGAGGAAAGGCATAGTCTCATATTGGTCAAGTCTATTCCCAGTTTGACAGTAGGCAGGGTGGGACAGTCCATTCTCAAGTGCACAGGGAGGGGATGGAAGAAACCGCATGATGTGGCACATGTGGATATGAATGACCTGGTGGGGGAGATGGCAGATGTAGTAAGAGAGAGGTTCAAGGAACTAGGAAGGCTGTGTGAGGAGTCTGGGAAATCAGTGGCTTCTCAGAGGTGCTCCCAGTACACTGTGCAAGCAACAAGGGTAGATTTAAGATAGGAAGGGTGGGTAGCAAGTGGATAGCTGGTAGGCAGGGTTTCCAGAGAGGATAGGCAGATGAGCTTACCCCCCAAGCTATGGGAGAGGGCATCAGGGTAGGGAAAAAGGGGGGGGGTTAATCGGGAAGGGGAAGGGAAAGGAACAGGTTGGAGGGTGGTGTTACTGAACATGAGAAGCCTAGGAAACAAATCAGCTGAGTTACAGGCTCTCTTGGCAGTGGGGGCAGGTGGACATTGTGGCCATAACAGAAACTTGGGCTACCCAGTACCAGGACTGGGATATGATGATCCCAGGGTACAGGATATTCCAAAAGGACAGGGCGAACAGGAAAGGTTGGTGGGGGGGGTGATCTATGTACAGGAGGGAATAAGATGCATAAGGGAAGAGGGGGAGGAAGGTGGGACAGAGGCGCTATGGATGCAGTTTCAGGACTCAAAGAGTAGGGTACTGAGGATGGAAGTAGTCTATAGGGCACCAACTTAAGGGGAAGATCTGGACAGGGAGTTGGCAGAACAAATTAGAAGGGTTTGCAGGAAGGGGAATATGGTGGTGGGGGACTTTAACCTATCTGCAGGTGGACTGGAGCACACCAACCACAACAAATGCAAAGGAGCAGGTTATATTGGGGGAATTTCAGGATAGCTTCCTGGTGAAGTTAGTACATGAGCCAACTAGTTTGGAAAGGACTCTGGACCTTGTACTATCAAATGGGGAGGCCATAAGGGACCTGGAGGTGGAGGACCCTCTGGCTGGGAGTGATCACCAGTCAGAGTGGTTCACACTCAGAATGGGGAGGCAAACTGGAGGTTCAGGTACCAGGGTGATTGATTTTAGGGGGGCAGACTTTAACAAGATGGGGGAAATTCTAATAAATCATCTGGAGAAAATCCAACCAACTATGGATGCCAATCAAAAGTGGAATATTATTAATGCAGGGCTGGCAGAGTCTACTGGGATATGAACTAGGGCACAAAGTAAGAAGGGAAGGGCAAAGAAGCCCAGTTGGCTGACCCAGGAGATAATGGAGTGGGTGAGGGCCAAGAGGAAAGCTTTTCAGAGATTCAAGAGATCAGGAAGGGGGAACAACAGGGAGGAGTATACGAAGAAGTCCAGGGAGGTTACCAGACTAGTCAGAGCTGCCAAGGCATCCAGAGAGCTGAGGATGGCACAGGGCATTAAGGGTAGAGAAGAAGGACTTCATCAGATACTTTAGTGAGAGAAGGAAGAACAGGGACCAGATAATGAGAATTACGAAGGACGTGGGGTGGGTAGAGAAGGAAGAGGAGCAGGCAGCAGCACTCAGTGAGTACTTCTGCTCTGTATTCACAGAAGAGAGGGGGACAGATACCTCATGGGAGTGGTTTGTTTGTGTGGGGGGGGGAAGGAGTGACAGATGGAGAAATTACAGAGGACAGGGTACTGGAAGGACTAAGGGCACTGCTGGTGGACAAGGCACGAGGACCTAATGGCATTTACCTTAGGGTACTCAAGGAACTGGCAGGGTGCCTGTCAGGACCACAGGCTGACCTGTTTAATATCTTTCTGGACACAGGATGCATGCAACTGGATTGGAGGTTGGCCCATGCGGTGGTTATTCACAAAGGTGGCCCAAAGGATGATCCAGATGACTACAGAGCAGTGAACCTCACATCAATTGTGGGAAAACTCATGGAGACAATCCTTAAAGACAGGCTGGTGACATTTTTGGAGGACAATGGTCTCCAGGACAGGTGACAACATGGGTTTGTCTTGGGCATATCCTGCCAGGCAAATCTAATTGAGTACTATGATTGGGTGACCAGGGAACTGGACAAGGGCCATGCAGTGGCTGTCCTGTACTTATACTTCAGCAAGGCTTTCGACTCCGTGCTGGATGGGAGGCTAGGCGGGAAGCTAGAATATGTAGGAGTGGGAACTAAGATGATCAAATGGATCACTAACTGGGAAAGGGCAGGCAGCAAAGGGTGGTGGTGATGGAGGGAAACTCTCATCACCCACAGCAGTAACAAGCAGGGTGCCACAGAGATCAGGACTGGGACCAGTGCTGTTTGGGATATTCATAGCAGAGATCTCAGAAGGGACCCAGAGTAAGATCAGTCTGTTTGCAGATTATACCAAGATGGGAACTGTTGTGGATAACATCGAGGGATGGAGGGGACTGCAGAAAGACCTGACTTAACTACAGGAGTAGTTGGAAACATGGCAGATGTGGCTTAATGCCAAGAAGTGCAAAGTGCTGCACTTCAGAGCTAAGAACCAGAGAAGGAGCTATCAGCTGGGGGGGGGGGTACAGTAGGGGAGTACAATGGAGGAAAAGGACCTGGGGGTGATTATAACAGGGAATATGAACAACTTGGCTCAGTGCAGAAAGGCAGCAGTGAAAGTCAACAAGATGCTGGGCTGTATAGTGAGGGGAATCTCCTCTAAAAGTAGTGAGGTGATCCTTCCCCTGTACAGGTCACTGGTCAGGCCGCACCTGGAATACTGCATGCAGTACTGGTGCCCATTCCTGAAAAAGGGCATCAGATTCTGGGAGGGGAGTGCAGCGCAGAGCAACTAAGATGATCCAGGGTTTGGAGGGCAAATCCAATGAGGAAAGGTTGAACATGCTTAACATGTATTCCCTGGAGGAAAGAAGGGATAGGGGAGATATGATTGAGACCTTTAAGTACCCGAAGGGGATAAACAAGACTAATACAGGAGAAATGTTCTGGATCAGAAGAGGGAGGGATACAAGAAGGCATCAACTGAGGTGAAATTCAGGAGGGAAATCAGGAGACAGTTTTTCACTGAACGGGTGATAGGCATTTGGAATACTCTACCAGAGGAGGTGGTTTCCTGTAGGACGATGGGCTGTTTCAAGAGGGCATGGGACAGAGTTGGGGGGGATGATTGTGAGGGGGAGGAAATGGTGGGGGCAGCTGCAAGTTGAGGGGCTAGCTGCACAATCCAGCTGACTCAATAGACCATGAGGCCTGTTTCTGCTGGCATTTTCATGTGTTTATATGTTCATAGAAAATAAAATCCCAATAAAATAGCAATTCAGCAGTACAGATCTTTATGCTTCTCTAAACAGATGTGTCTTCAGACCCTGCTTGAATATATCCACCAATGGTGCCTCCTTCAAGATTCTTGGAAGTGATTTCCAAAAGACCGGCCAGCCACCTGAAATGCATTATCTCCTGAGGTTTTCAGCCGGGCCCTTGGAACCACTAGGAGGCCCTCAGCGGAGCAGCAATGTGAGTGCATAGGGTACAGAAGAGTCAAGAGGTCAGTCAGCTAGCCACAACTAAGATGGTGGCATCCCCATGGTTACAGGCTCATATATGAAGCTTAAGTGCAGTACAGAGGAAGGGAAGAATGGTTCTATTTGCATCAGGTAGGTTGCTGGTAAGCTCTTTAAATAGCAAATATCAAACTGGTCATTCGGTAACATACCTATGATGGGTTAGGGATTAGTTTGTTATTGATAGCTGATTTCAGTTTGTTCATTGTGGTGTTTGACTGAGACACAGTTAGAGTTTCCTTTGAGGTAATTCTCAGTTTAGTAGAGTTGCATCTAGGTCCCAATATCCTCTATTCTTGTCTAAGATTCCAATGTGAATCAGCATGAATAGTAATTGGGGTGCCTCAGTACATGACTTTATATAGTATAAGTATAATTTTGTATTATGATCTGCATCCTTGATGAAACAGTAGGTCCTGTTTGGAACCATCTGTATTGCAATGTATTATATATTTTCTAGTGAGTATGATTTTCCACGTCACATATAACATCTTTTAGTCACTGAATATACAGTACTTATTTGGATTACATCTGCATCGACATTGCATTTATTGCTGTTTTTTTTTTCAAAACTCTATACATACAAAATAAAACTCAATACATACAAAATAAAACATGCATTTTTTTGTCAGACAAGGTAACTTACTCAGAGCACATAATTTTTGCTGAAAGTATTCACTCTATGGAGAAAAAGAATAAAAGGTATGCCAAGGAATAACCTAAACTGAGATCATTTGAATTTGTTAAATTATTATGGGTAGTTTATACCAAACGGAGGTATCCTGATAAAACCTACATCTTGACTATCATAGAAAGATCAAAAATGGGGGTGGGCAAACACATATACTGTACAATCAAATTTACAGGGAAAGAAGAAGAGTACCAGTCTATTATCCTCCTCCCTCTAATCAGCTGAGCGGGAATACCATCACCACATTTTCTCTACAGTAACTCTTAGTCTGATCATGAAGTCCATTAAAGTATAAACTGATATCACATGCACTAGTAGTTGGAGACAAGAAGCATTTCAGTTGATAAAAAAGCAGCTCTATACATGCCCTGCATTACATCATTATGTTTGCTTGCACGCATGTGCAAGAAACAAAGTGCCATCATACGAGTTTTCCAGAGGTGTGTCAGCCTCTTCCAGTTCAGTCAGTGTGTTTGCAGACACGGTCGCAGAGTGCCAATCACTGCTCCAGCTGTCTATGACAGCTGAAAATGCAATGGCATACAGTTGAAAGGGAGAGCTCCGCTTGAGTGAGCAGAGCTCCCCCCCCCACATACACACACGCGCTTGCGCATGCACGCACACTGAGTGCTCATCGCCTTCCCCTCCCCCACTGTACGGCTGACGGGGTGCCCAATCCCTCTGCCGCTCGCACGCCTCCCCCAGCATCCAGGTGCCACGCTGGGAGCCCACCCCAGCGTGGCAAATGATGTTATGGCCGACGGGGGTGCCCAATCCCCGTCAGCTCCACTGTCTCTTCCCCCCCCAAGCATCCAGGTGCCACGCTGGAAGCCCACCCCAGCATGGCAAAATGTGTTACAGCTGACGGGGGTGCTCAATCCTCCGTCGGCTCCAGTGCCCCCGAACAGCCTTTCAGCTGCCACGCTGGGAGCCCTTCCCAGTGTGGCAAACGTCCCTCGTTGTCTCAATAAAGAAAGAAATGCAAACAAAAACCTGCAAATAAAAAACTGTCCCTTGGCGCTTCTCCCTGCCTCCCTCCCACAACCCGCACCCACCCACTGCACACCCTGCCTCCCCACACTCCCCCACCCCATACTTACCTCTGGAGCTCGGCGCGACGATCTTCGGCGGACCATCTGCACTCTTCAAAGCTGACCGCGAACTGAGGAAATGCCGGTAAGCTATATAATGAAATAGATAGGGGTTTTTCAACTTTATCGCATATCTCAGGCATTTTTTCGAATTTTTGCACCAAATTTTCAACATGGGGTTTTTGGGACCCCTTCTCATGAATGCTGTCACTGTCATGGCGTTACTTGGGCCCAAATGGTGACTTCGCAGCCACTGCGCGAAATCACCTTTCCAGAATGATTAACAAAACGACACTGCCAGTGTTCATAAGGTGGGCTCTGAAAAGCCTATTTTGAAAATTTGGTGGAAAAGTTCCTAAAAATGACTGTTTTACGAGCGTGCATTGCGCAGTTCCTACGCACGCTCGTAAGTTCGTGAATTTTCAATACTTTCACTCCAGATTTTCAACATTGTCATTTTACCACACCTCCTTATGAGCAGTACAGTTGTCATTTTTCACATCTCACCCACAATGTGTTTCTGCCCATGTAGCACACAATGGCATAGTCGGTGTGCGAAATCAATGTATAGGACATGTTAAGAAAATCACAGTGACACTGGTCATGAGCAGAGGTGTTAAAATGGCTATGTTGAAAATTTGGTGAAACAATTTGCCAAAATGACTGTTTTTGGAGTGCACGTTGAGCAGTTCCTACGCACACTGGCAAGTTTGTGAATTTGTAATATTTGCACACCAGATTTTCAACAGTGCCATTTTACTGCACTTCCTTATGAGCAGTGCAGCTACCATGTTTCACATCTCTCCCAAAATGTGTTTCCGCACATGTAGCGCACAATGGTACAGTCGGTGTGCGAAAACAATGTTTGGGACAGATTAAGAAAATCACAGTGACACTGGTCATGAGCAGAGGTCTTAAAATGGCTATGTTGAAAATTTGGTGACAAAACTCCATAAAATGACTGTGTTATGAGTAGGCATTGCGGAGTTTCCATGCACCCTCATAAGTTCATGAATTTGTAATATTTTCAATCCAGATTTTCACCAGTGGCATTTTTCCACACCTCCTTGTAGAATGTGATGGCAGATAAGGACCGCTTGGCCCACCAAGTCTGCCCATTTTCCTACCTAACAGATAAGCTGCAGATCCTAGTTAATCAACAGCTTACTTCCTCTTACCCGCCACTAGGACTGCCTTATGCCTGTCCCATGCATTCTTGAAGTCCCCCACTGTTCTTGACTCCACGACCTCCTCAGGGAGGCTGTTCCATGCATCCACAACCCTCTCAGTGAAAAAATACTTCCTCACATTACCCCTGAGCCGTCCCCTCTCTATCTTCAAATTGTGCCCCCTTGTTCTTGCACATCTCTTTATCTGGAAGATGCTACCCTCTTGGACTTTGTTAATTCCCTTGAGGTACTTGAAAGTTTCTATCATGTCCCCTCTCTCCCTTCTTTCCTCAAGAGTATACATATTAAGCTCCTTTAGTCTTTCTTCGTATGTCTTCTGGTGCAGACCCTGCACCATTTTGGTTGCCCTCCTCTGGACAGCCTCCACTCTGTCTATGTCTTTGCGGAGATGAGGTCTCCAGAACTGCACACAGTACTCCAGATGGGGTCTCACCAACTGTCTGTACAGAGGGATAACAACTTCCTGTTTTCTACTATTGATGCCTCTTCCTATGCATCCCAGTATCCCTCCAGCCTTCCTTACTGCCTTCTCACATTGCTTGCCCGCTTATGAACAGTACAGCTGTCATTTTCCACAACATGGCCGAAATGTGTTTTCACACTTTCAGTGCAGAGATGCATGGTCGCTGTGAGAAATCATTGTTTGGGACAAATAAAGAAAATCACACTGACACTGTTCGTGATTGGAGGACCCAAAATGCCTGTGTTAACAATCTGCTATAAAAAATTCCCCAAACTAGTTACACTACGGGTGTGCGTTGCACAGTTTCTATGCACGCTCGTGACTTCACCAGTTTTTTTAAGATTTTCACAGCAGATTTTCAACATTGCCATTTTTTACACCTCCCTATGAACAGTACCGCTGTCATTTTTCACATCCTGTTCGGAATGTGTTTTTGCACCTGTGGTGCCAAATGCCATAGTCGCTGTGCAAAAGCAGTTTTCAGCTAACAAACTGATATTGCCACTGTTCATGAGGTGGGGGTCACAAAAATACATGTTGAAAATTTGGAGTGAAAATACCAACGAATACCTGAGGCGTTAGGGTTTCTGACCATAACGCCACACCCTGTAGAGTATGACAGGCATCAGGGGTGTGACTTGGGATTCTTGCCTGTCATGCTCATACCATTCCACCCCCACCCACATCCTGCAGCCAGTGAGAGGCATCAAGGTGTGCCTCGACTCTTCGGACCCAAACTTCACCCCATTCTCCTATACCACACCCATCTCACCATATTTCCTGATGGAATGGAGTGCGCATAAGGGCCAAAGACCCATACACACTGTGACACTTGTCAGTGTCTGCAGGGTAGGGTGTGGTGAAAAGGCGTAGTCGATATGCCTGATGACCCAAAGGCACACCCCAATGCCTGTCACTCTCTACAGGGTGGTGGTGGGGTTGGCTTCAGTTCAATACTTCACTGCCATTCCTTTTATGCAGCTCTGTAACTTCTACACTACCAATGCCAATGCCAGCAAGCAAACATTTGGCATTGACAAATGCTTGTTTTAAAGCTGTGTTGCCCATACTTTCAGGTTGTGATGTCTCACCAGTAAGAGTTGGAGCTGTATTATCTCATTAAATGCCAGATGGCCATTAGAAACCTGCAGCCTCTGCATCGTGCACTCTGAGCAAGACAGAATGAGGATCTGCACAAACTGACAAAGTGACTTTAGGTATAAGTTGGAGGGTATGAAATTTCACAGATCCCTTTTCGGTGGAAAATTCCTTTTTTACAGATGAAAAACTATTACTTAATACTACAGAACCCACGGTGGTATACTTTCATTGACATCAACCAACTGTAGATTGCACATAGTATCAGTGACTCTGACTGAATAATGTATCAGTATATAATTCATTAGCTTGAAACTCAAATAAAAGTTTAAAACCAGTATGAGATTACAGATTCTTTTTTGAGACTGCCACTGGACAGTGATGGTGAAAAATGCAACACAATTTTCACAGTGGCATTTTTCACCTTACCTATCATTACAATGGATATAGCTTATGAAACTGAGAAAAATCATTTGTTAAAAAGATAAGGTAGATACACTTACTTGAAGGCCTGCAACCAAATATATAGAGAGAATAAATGATAGATTAAAAATGGTGTTTGGGGGTGTATATTCATCAAAGTGGCTAACAAGATTTAAAGACCATCAGCCTGAAGGGGGAGTGTCTTTATGAGCTTGTTAGTCTTTTAAATCTGTACATTTATTTCATACATGACTTAACTATCCTTTATTGTAGCTATTACATGAGGTTTTTCAAGTTTTGCTCATTTGTGATTGTGTCTAGATTTTATGGTGTTTGTGTATGCGATTTTAGTGTTTTTCCATATTGTATAGTTTTTCCATAGTGTAGTGGTTTATCTATGTAGATTTTTTCATAGTATGGTCATGTTTTTATGTTGATTGCGCGCAGTGCAAGAAACATATTGCAGCAGCTTTCTCAAAAGCAGGCTGTGGAGGCACTGCACTGTTGTGGCCAATTCCCCCACAGCCTGCAAAGGCTTGTCCCACGTCCCACAATCGCCTTGCACGCTGCTGCTGACACAAGTTTGGAACCTTGGCAACAACTTGTGACAATTTTGTCGCTGCAATCAGGGGCAACCTCATCACTGCAGTGTCAGCCATCCGCTGCAATGAGGGAGCGACCCGTCATTGCAGGTCGGGATCTAGAAAGACTGATATTGTTTGTGAACATGGCGGTGGCTTGCCACCGTGTTCACAAACAATATAACCCCCCCACCATGTGTATTTGCCAGCAGGGGCTAACCCCCTTGGCATTCTGTAACACCCCCACTTTTTATTCCCACCGACGTGGTGGCCAATCCCCGCCGGCATAATGATAGCTCTTGTGTGCTGGACGTGGGTGCCCAATCCCCTCATCACATACTGCTGGTCCCTCCCAAAAGAAAGCCTCTGGTGGCACACTGGGAGCCCACCCCAGCATGCCACATGCCCCTGTAAAGGGAAAAATGGTCCCGTGATGTCTTTTTTTTTTTGCCCTACAAAAAGGAAACGGTCCCTCGTAGTCTCCCTGCCCCCCACCCGCAACCCACACCCACACACTGCGCACCCTGCTTCCCCACACCTCCCCTTACTCCATACTTACCTCCAGAGCTCACCGTGATGATCTTCGGAGGACCGGGAACACGTCTGTACTCTTCAAAGCTGACCACGAACTGAGGAAATGCCGGTAAGCTGTATAATGGAATAAATAGGGTTTTTTCAACTTTAGTGCATATCTTGGGCATTTTGGGGAATTTATGCACCAGATTTTCAACATGGGGTTTTTGGGAACCCTCCTCATGAATTCTTGAACTGTCATGGCATTAATCGGCCCCAAAAGGTGATTTCGCGGTCACTCCATGGAATCACCTTTTGGGACCAATTAATGAAATGACAGTGCCAGTGTTCATGAGGTGGGCTCTCAAAAAGCCTATATTGCAAATTTGGTGGAAGAAATCCCAAAAATGACTGTTTTACTAGCGTGCTCTGCGCAGTTGCTACGCATGTTCATAACTTTGTGAATTTGCAAGATTTTCATGCCAGATTTTCAACATTGGCATTTTGTCACACCTTCTTGTGAACAGTACAGCTGTCATTGTTCACATCCTGGCGGAAATGTGTTTTCGCACTTCAGGTGCAGAATAGCACAGTTGCTGTGGGAAATCAGTGTTCGGGACAGATTAAGAAAATGACAGTGACACTGTTCATGAGTAGAGGTCCTGAAATGGCTATGTTGAAAATTTGGTAATGATACTCCATAAAATGACTGTGTTACGCGTGTGAATTGCGCAGTTTGCATGCACGCTCATAACTTCACAAATTTACAATATTTTTATTCCAGATTTTCAACATTGCCATTTTCCCACACCTACTTACAAACAGTGCAGCTATCATTTTTCCCATCCTGGCCGAAATGTGTTTTTGCACTTCCAGCACAGAATAGAGCAGTCACTGTGGGAAATCACTGTCCGGGACAGGTTAAGAAAATGACAGTGATACTGTTCATGAGCAGAGGTCCTAAAATGTCTATGTTGAAAATTTGGTGATGATAGCCCATCAAATGATTATGTTACAAGTGTGCATTGCACACTTTCCACACACCCTTGTAAGTTCACAGATTTGTAATATTGTCATGCCAGATTTTCAACAGTGGCATTTTTTCACACCTCCTTATGAGCAGTACAGCTGTCATTTTTCACATCCTGACTGAAATGTGGTTTCACAATAGCGGCACAGAATAACGTCGTCGCTGTGGGAAACCAATGTTTGGGACAGATTAAGAAAATGACAGCAGCACTGTTCATGAGCAGAGGTCCTAAAAGCCCTATGTTGAAAATTTGGTGACAAAACTCCATAACAAGACTGTGTTACAAGCGTGCGTTGAACTGGTTCCACACACCCTTGTAACTTCGCAAATTTGTAATATTTTCATGCCACATTTTCAACAGTGGCAGTTTTTCGTACCTCCTTATGAACAGTACAGTTGTCATTTTTCACATCCTGGCTAAAATATGGTTTTGCACTCCTGCCGGAGAATAGCACGGTCGCTGTGGGAAATCAGTGTTTGGGACAGATTAAGATCGAACTAGTAAGAGGGGGGAGTGACCGAGCTCAACTGAGCTCTGTCGGGACTGCTGCAGATTTGTTTGTGGGCAGAAAAAGGCCCCAATGCAATAGCCCAGTACAAAAGGGCAGCCTGCAGCACTGGGAGAAACAGAGCAAGAGAACAAATGAGGAAGGGGGAGTGAGCGAACTCAACGGAGCGCTGTCAGGACTGCTGCGAATTCGTTTGTGGGCAGAAAA
The DNA here is from genome assembly GCA_016271365.2 of Neoceratodus forsteri. Taxonomy (NCBI): domain Eukaryota; kingdom Metazoa; phylum Chordata; order Ceratodontiformes; family Ceratodontidae; genus Neoceratodus; species Neoceratodus forsteri. The sequence goes on along the minus strand of JADMNL010000023.1, from coordinate 621,709,528 downwards.
AGGCGTCAAAGAAGGCAGGGGCCCAGTAGAAAAGGCCAGCCTGCAGCGGTGGGAGGAACAGTACGAGTGAGTGAGACAGTACAAGTCAGTGAGACAGGGGGACTGAGTGAGCTCAACGGAGCTCTATCAGGACTGCTGTGGATTTCTTTGTGGGCAGAAAAAGGCACCAATGCAGGTAGGAGCTCCATACAAAAGGGCCACTTGCAGCACCAGGACAAACAGAATGAGTGAGTGACAGAGGGAGACTGAGCGACCTCAACGGAGCTCTGTCGGGACAGCTGCAGATTTCTTTGTGGACAGAAAAAAGGTGCCAATGCAGCCAGGAGCCCTGTACACAAGCGCAACCTGCAGTGCCAAGAGAAACAGAACGAGTGAGTGACAGTGCGATAGTGAGCGAGCTCAAAGGAGCTGTATTATGACAGCTGCAGATTTTTTTGTGGGCCAGCCTGCAGTGCCGGCAGAAAGAAAATGAGCAAGTGAGAGTTGGGGAGTGAGTGAGATCAACGGTGCTCTGTTGGGACTGCTGCAGATTTCTTTGTGGGCAGAAAAAGGCAGCAATGCACGCAGGGGCCCAGTACAAAAGGGCAGCCTTCAGTAGTGGGAAAACCAGAATGAGCGAGTGAGAGAGGGAGAGGGAGCGAACTCAATGGAGTTCTATTGTAACTGCTGCAAATTTCTTTGTGGGTAGATGAAGGTGGCAACGCAGGCAGGAGCCCAATAGAAAAGGGCAGCCTGCAGTGCAGGCAGAAACAGAATGAGCGAGTGAGAGAGTGGGAGTCAGCAGGCTCAACAGACCTGTGCCGAGACTGCAGCAGATTTCTTTGTGGGCAGAAAAAGACACCAACAGAGGCAGGAGACCAGTACAAAAGGGAAGCCTGCAGTGCCAGGAGAACCAGAATGAGCGAGTGGGGGGGGAGTGATCCACCTCAACGGAGCTCTGTCGGGACAGCTGCGGATTTCTTACTGGGCAGAACAAGGTGCCAATGCAGGCAGGAGCCCAGTACAAAAGAGCAGCCTGCAGCACTGGGAGACCCAGACTGAGCAAGTGACAAAGTGGCAGTGAGCACTTGTTTTATAGCATTGTGGCATTTTTCTTGCTGGAAGTGTTTTGCTGCTGTAAGGTTTTCATAGTGCTGTGGCCTCCTAGCAAAGGAGGCATGACTTTGGTGGTCCTTCCTTTCCTGTATTCAGAATGGGGGGGATAGCATGGCACCTGGTCTGAATGAAGTAGCACGTCAGTGCAGTAGGAAGCAGTGATTCTGGACAGGATGTAGTGTGCATTTGGTAAGTGACGTCCTGAGCAGCATGTGGTTAAGAGAGGTCATCCGGTCAACATCGAATGAGGAGCATCAAGGGTGAGCCCTGAGAGTCAGCTCTAGGATCAGCAAGTGCTTGGCTGTCAAGGGACATGGCTGTTTTATGGGTGAAGTTGGAGGGAAGTTGAAGTTTAGTGACTGCAGATTACACTACAGTAGCTTTTGTAGGTAGAGTTTTTTTGTAGTCATTTGGTTTTCAGGGGCTGTACTTTTGAGAGGAAGTTTTGTGGTGGTTGTTATCTGTGCTTTAAGGTGGTTGTTTCTTATGTTAATAAGGCTTTAATGAGGTGTTTGTAGCATGTTAAAATATATTAATGTGTTAAATAACATATTAAGAAAGTTATAGCTGTTACTTGGCTGCATCTCTGCTAATTGGGTACCATGATATATGGAAAATATATGATGGCTTTTGCTAGGGGTGCAAGGGCACAAGCATGTAAAGCCTTTTGCTTAGCTTAGCATGCCTCTCTCAGTTGCCGGTTTCTAAATTCTGTAAATAAAACAATAAATAAATAATTAAAGCCACAAAAGTCAGGAAATGTGATGTTAAGGTTTTTAACCATAACACTCACATAGTTTCTATCTCCTATAGTCATGACCCAAGGTGAATCTACAGGCGCAGGCTAAGGTCCATGGATGTCTTACTTGATGTAACGCCATATGAAAAGTGCTAGAGTCATGTGGTATGTCCGTTAACTGAAACTTACATAATGCCAGGTGATGAAAGCTGTACATAGAGCAGCACAGCCATTGTGTCTGTTTCTGGACTTGTAGCTTGCTTGGCACACAGTCCACATCAAACCTATAATGCAAGGCATCAGACCCTTATCTTGCTTTGTGTAGTTTGCCATATGTAAAGCAGCACACCCATGCTGCAGTGCTCCATACCTATAGAAACATAGAAACACAGAAGCTAATCATAAAAAAGGATCGCTTAACCCATCCAGTCTGCCCATTTCTCCTTACCTACACCATTACCACAGACCATGCCCAATTTGCAGTTCTTTCTCCTTCCCTCATATAATTCCCTTGTGCTTATTCCATTATTGAACCCCACCACTGTTTTCACCCCTATCATCTCTGCTGGAAGGCTGTTTTAGGAATCCACCACTCTTTCTGAAGAAGTACTTTCTTACAGCTCTCCTGAATCTACCCCACTGCTTCATAGCATCTCTCCTTCTTCTTAAGCACATTTTCATCTGAAAAATACTTCCCTCCTGTACCTTATTTACCCCTGTGAGGTATTTAATGGTCCCTATCATATCACCCCTCTCACTCCTCTGTTCCAGGGTGTACATATTGAGATGATTTGGTCTCTCCACATAGGACTTTGGATTCAGACCATGCACCATTTTAGTTGCTTCTTCTGGACCACCTCCACCCTGTCTACGTCCTTCCAGAGATGTGGTCTCCAGAACTGGACATAGTACTGTAGGTGGCCTATAGCTTGTCTAGCTGGAAAGGTACAGTTCATATGTGAGCCAGCATACATTTGGTGCATAACATGAACCTATACCTTGATCAGGACATGGCCATTCTGGCCCTATACAAAGTAGCAGATGCATTGTGCAGGGCCCCAGACTGATAGGTTGTTGTGTTTTGGGATATGTGTCCCATATGTGAAGTAGCAGATACATGTGGAATGTCCCCAGATCTATATGTTGGCCTTGGGTCACCAAGTTAGTCAACAGGGAGGGGGTTAAGTGTTATACTGTGTCTTGCCTTGCACAGGGCCTTACTGCTCATTTATGAAGTACTGTAGCAGATCTATGTCTCATGGCCCAAGACCTATAGCTTGGCCATGGATCATGTGGGTAGGGGATGGGCTTGGGCATTATGACTTAAAACCCCAAAGCCTCATCCCCTGACTTTTGCAGCTTTACACAGTAACTCTGATAGATACGTTAATATAGTTTTCTGCAATGTATTTCCTTCTGTTTTGAGAAAGATTTGTAATGACCGCCACCTTATCTTTCTTTGTGCAGGACCCTATAGCTTACTTTGCAACACCAGACCCTTTCTGCATGGCACTGAACCTGTAGTTTGTTTTGCATCTCATTGTATAAATCAATGGGCTTTGCCAAAACTGTGCCACACTATCAACCTCCATGTGTTTAAATGTGTTGTTAAGTATTTAGGTATTTGATTTTTTATATAACTGTCATATTTTAGTATGTTACATTTTTTGTTAATGTATAACTTTAATTTTACGAAAAAAGTCAGTGAAGTTTTCAACTTTTTTTTGTTGTATTCTTGGTGTGTTTTAGTAATTGCAAAGAATTTGTGAAGTTTAAAAAAGTAATGCACTGTTTTCTGTTTTACAACAGTTTTTATGTTTGCTTGCACACATGTGCAAGAGACATAGTGCCACCATACAAGTTTTTGTAGGTTCCAATGCCCTGAGCATTTTTGTAGGCATGGCCACACCACATGAATGAATGTCTCAGCTGTCTATGACAGCAGTTCAGATGCAGTGGCGTACAGTTGAAAGCAAATGACCGCTACAATCAGTGGTAGTAACGTGTAGGCTATTTGCATGCTGCCATGCGGTCAGCAGTATGCAAACTGCCTATACGTCACCACTGCTGATTGTAGCGGTCATTGTATGCATACCCTCCCATTTGTTGTGTACAGAGGGGTAGCCCAGTCCCCTTCACCTCATGCACCCCCCCCCAAAGTACACTGTATTTCTGACGGGGGTGCCCAATCCCCATTGGCTCCAGTGCTCCCCCTAAAAAACAAACTTCCAGGTGCCACAATGGGAGCCCACCCAAGCATGACAAAAGTCCAGCAGCCTCATGTGTTCCCCCCACACTGTATGGCCAATGTGGTGCCCAATCCCCCACTGGCTCCACTGCCCCCCCAAAACTTCCAGGTGCCACATTGTCGATGTAAAATAAAAAAATATAAACTGTAAGAAAAGAAAACAGTCCCTCATTGATTCTCTTGCCCCCTTCCCCAACTCACACCCACCATCTGCATACCCCACTCCCCACAACCCCTTCACCCCATACTTACCTGCGGAGGCTGGCGCGATGATGTTCGGTGGAGCAGGAACACGTCTGTACTCTTCAAGCAGACCACAATCTGAAGAAATGCCAATAAGCTGTACAATGGCATAATTAGGGTTTTTCAACTTTGGTGCATATCTTGGTCATTTTTTTGAATTTTTGCACCACATTTTCAACATGGAGTTCTTTGGACCCCTCCTCATGAATTCAGTGACTGTCATTTGGTTATTCAGTCTTGAAATGTGATTTCATGGTCACTGCGTGGAATCACCTTTCGGGACCGATTAATGAAAACACTAATAGTGAATTAGAGCTATTTAGCATCTGTTTTATTACAGAAACCCCAATTAGCTAGCTCTCATGTATCTGCTAAACTGTAACTGTTGCCATTCATGCTCACTGGGTAAGAACAGTTGCACAGCTCTGCTGTTGTGAACTGATTTTAAAGCAGTGCATATGCTGAATCTATGGGCTCAGCTATCTCACTGTCACAGGAGAAAGAGTGCAATGTAGGAGCAAGTAAGGCAATAAAACTATTTGAGATGGAGATCCCCAGGGGTTGTAAAATGACCATAAATCTAGCAGGCTAGTTTAGGAAAAACTCCTAAAGGCAGACAGAGGGAAGGACACACTAGGACTTCACATACAAATCAAAACACTTTGCATAACACATGTTTTTGAAAATTCTGGGTGGTCTACTCCTTTAAGAAGAAATTTACGGAGGAAAACTCAGATAAGTTGTTTTTATTTTTTTCAGTATATATACTTTTTTTTCAGTTTTTCTTGTCATGTCACAATGAATGTATGAAGCACATTATACGAAGGTGGTACAGATACTTTTGTTTCCTACTGTGTTGCACATTGCAAATGCATGTTTACCAACCGTTTAGAAGTACAGTAGCACTCGGTGGATTTCTTAAGTAGTTCATAAATGTCTATCTATAAATACAACATTGTTTGCAAACAAGGGGGTTGGGGACTCTCACTCAGCTTCTGAAAAAAAGCCACTCTGAAACACGTGTAATAGAGAAATATTTAATTTATCATATGTCTCAATGTTTTGCAAGCGGGCTTCTTCAGTGAAACATTTCTTTACATTAATATTAGATACACTGTACAAGTATACTGACCAAAGTATAAACAGTCTTGTAGAATTTTTTTTATAATGAAATTCATCACATAAAAAATAATTAATAGATCACACATTATGGCATACCATTCACGTGATTATTCATAATATCTTGTGCTGTTCTTAATATGTTTTAAGGTTAAGTAAATAAGGATTCACTGGTGCAGTGTTACCATACTGTATTTACAAGATTTAAATATTCAAGTACCATCCCAGAAATATGTCTTACACCAGCATTCTATGCATGTTTCAAATTTCCATGCCACTATAATATTCAACAGTTAAAATGACCACTCACTTCCTCTATCCAGGAAATCATTGGAAGACAATAAAAGGATGCTATTTAGCATACTATTTGGGATGTTTGTCCTACTCTGTTCTGCAGATTAAGATGTGGAGACTTTTGATTTTAAGAATTCTATTTGGATGATTCAAAAAGAAAAACATTCTAAGTCAGTCCCAGTTTGCAGTCTGGGAAATATCAGTATTACCATGCAGAAGTGCTGGATTCAGTTTCTAGCCCTGATTTTCATAGACATTGAAGTCAGAGCATACTGCACCAGATGTCCATTTGGACTCCAGTGGATCAGAAGCTAAGCATCTGCTAAACTATGCTTCAACAGCGCTCCCTACACATGGGGATTACTGATACCACCGATGTGTGCATGTAGGTGTGCAGGGGTGTGTGTGTGTGTGTGTTTGTTGAGGCTGTTCTACTGTACAGTAAACTGACTGCAGTTACATTGGTTCACAAGAGGAGGAACAAGTAGTAGGGACAAAAATGGGAATGTGGCCTTCTAGGATACCAAGGACAGAGCTGCTCGCTGCTCATGCACCAATGGCCATCAGAGATCCGGGGACTTCCCTGCACTCTAACAGGATGTTTCTCCGAAGTGCACTGCCATAGTGGGTAGGCCATATGTGAAAGAATAAAACAGTAGGTCTGGACAGGTACTGTAGGCCCCCCATGAACTGGGTATAAAAGAAGGATTTTGAGCAGCACCAAATTTAAGCTAACTGGCAGAGGGAAAACAGATGCATACAAAATTCCACATATCAGTAGTAGGAGAAAAGAAACATCTATTTCTGCATTTATAGAGCTAGAAGTTGTACTTTTGTAGTTGAATATTCTATTGTCCAAAAACTAAGTTAGAAGAGAACAGAATAGGTTAATGAGCATTTCCAAGCTCCCAGGTACTTCCAAAAAGTGCACAGTATGTATCTAGATGGAAAAATCTCAGAAAACAACAGCTAACTCCACCCTCTGAGTACCTATCATGTAATCGATCAATCAATCAGTCAACCAATTAATCAATCAATATCTTTATTTAGCCAGGCAGAATACCATTGAGCAGGGCTCATTTACATGATGGACCTTGCAGTTTAAACAACAAAAGTCACAATACAACAACTTGGAGTAGATGCAGCAACATTAGCATCCTATGTACAGTTATCACAAATGAGAAAGGCGTGGCTTGACACAGTGGTATACAATAATTTACAAATAGCAATGTAAGGCTTGACACGTATAAAATACCAGCACCTGAATGACATAAGTAACTCATTGAAGAGGACAGGACTACATGCAGATAAATCTCATTCTTATAAGTGATATCAAAATATTTAATCCAAACAATTAGTACATTTAAAATTAGCTGTGAAGAAGTCACATGTAACTTCCACAGCTATAAAAATACCACAGATCAAGCAACAATCATCAGTTATATAATTTGTATCCAGAGAACCAGTTCATCTTCATTTGCATCACTCTCAATATAACAGAAAGATATCTATAGTTCATCAAATTCACACAAGCTGTTTTTTTTAAGGTTCATTCCATTCCTGTTGCATTAGACTAGATCAAATCTTCTTGCAATTTAAAGTGTAAAAGTGCAGAGATGTATAACAGAAGTACAGGTACAAAGTGAGAAAAACATGCATGAATAGTGTAGGAACTCACAAAATGAAAACTAAGCAAATGGTTCATAGTAGTATTTGAAAGAAGTTCAAAAACTCAAAATCAGGAATCCCAAGATCTATTTTACAGGTATTTGGAGGGTGGAGTTATCTGTTGTTTTTGTTTTGGAACAGAATAGGTTGGCCCAATAGTGCAGTGATTGAAGAACCACTTGCAATGCCAGCAACATGGGTTCATGCTCTGAGCCGGAGTCATTGAAATACCAGTGACATGAGTTCATTCTCTGAGCCTGAGTCACTGCAGTGCCACTGACATGGGTTCATTCTCTCAGCCTGAGTCATTGTAATGCCAGCAACATGAGTTCATTCTCTGAGCCTGAGTCATTGCAATGCCAGTGCCATGGGTTCATGCTCTGAGCCTGAGTCATTGCAATGCCAATAACATTAGTTCATGCTCTAGGTCTGAATCATTGCAATGCCAGCAACATGCCATTGCAATGCCAGTGATATGGGTTTGTGCTCTAAGCCTGAATCATTGCAATGCCAGCAACATGAGCTCATGCTCTCAGCCTGAGTCATTGCAATGCCAGTGACATGGGTTCATGCTCTAAGCCTGAATCATTGCAATGCCAGTGACATGGGTTGAAGCTCTGAGCCTGAGTCATTGTAATGCCAGTGACATGGGTTCATTTTCTGAGCCTGTGTCATTGCAATGCCAGTGACATGGGTTAGTGCTCTGAGCCTGAGTCATTGCAATGCAAACGGTATGGGTTCATGGTATGAGCCTGAGACATTGCAATGCCAGTGACATTAGTTCATGCTCTAAGTCTGAATCATTGCAATGCCAGCAACATGCCATTGCAATGCCAGTGACATGGGTTTATGCTCTAAGCCTGAATCACTGCAATGCCAGCAACATGGGTTCATGCTCTGAGCCTGAGTAATTGCAAAGCCAGTGACATATGTTCATGCTCTGAGCCTGAATCATTGCAATGCCAATGACATGGGTTGAAGCTCTGAGCCTGAGTCATTGTAATGCCAGTGACATGGGTTCATTCTCTGAGCCTGTGTCATTGCAATGCCAGTGACATGGGTTAGTGCTCTGAGCCTGAGTCATTGCAATGCCAACGGCATGGGTTCATGGTATGAGCCTGAGCCATTGCAATGCCAGTGACATGAGTTCATTCTTTGAGCTTGAGTTACTGCAGTGCCACTGACATGGGTTCATTCTCTCAGCCTGAGTCATTGCAATGCCAGCAACATGAGTTCATTCTCTGAGCCTGAGTCATTGCAATGCCAGTGCCATGGGTTCATGCTCTGAGCCTGAATCATTGCAACATGGATTAATGCTCTGAGCCTGAGTCATTGCAACACCAATAACATTAGTTCATGCTCTGACTCTGAATCATTGCAATACCAGTAACATGAGCTCATGCTCTGAGCCTGAGTCATTGCAATGCCAGTGACATGGGTTCATGCTCTAAGCCTGAATCATTTGCAATGCCAGTGACATGGGTTCATGCTCTGAGCCTGAGTCATTGCAATACCAGTGACATTAGTTCATGCTCTGAGCCTGAATCATTGCAATGCCAGCAACATGCCATTGCAATGCCAGTGACATGGGTTCATGCTCTAAGCCTGAATCACTGCAATGCCAATGATATGGGTTCATGCTCTGAGTCTGAGTCCTTGCAATGCCAGCAACATGGGTTCATGCTCTGAGCCCGAGTCATTGCAATGCCAGAGACATGGATTCATGCTCTGAGCCTGAGACATTGCAATACCAGTGACATTAGTTCATGCTCTGAGCCTGAATCATTGCAATGCCAGCAACATGGGTTCATGTTCTGATCCTGAGTCATTGCAATGTCAGTGACATGGGTTCATGCTCAGAGCCTGAGTCCTTGCAATGCCAACAACATGGGTTCATGCTCTAAGCCTGCATGATGCTAAATTCAGTTCATAAGATGCTTTTGATTTTTGCATTTCTTTTTAACTTTTCTTGCCAAGTCTCTGTAATGTATCTACCCTTTGTCCTTTTTATTTTTTTTTTATATCTGATATAAAGTTGTTTTTTTTTGTTAAGTTTTTAGTTTATTTTAGGTGTGATCCATTGCTGTTTAATTCTTTTTGTAACTTGTTTGGATTTGATGGGTAAGTTTCTAGATACCTCCAGACTTATTTTATTACACACAATATCCAACATGCTTCCAATTGGTTTATTTACCATCTCTTTGTGCCAATCCCAAGCTCTTATGTTATCCTTCACAATCAGGAAATTAGCTTTACCAAAATTTAATATAGTCATGACTCCTGCCTTTTCTTGACAGAGTTTCTTTATCTGGATGCTTATAACATCATGATCACTTGTACCTAGAGGTGTTTTAACCTCACATTTAGATATGTTGTCTCCCATATTAATTAATAGTAGATCCATAATGTTTTCCCCCTCATACATTCCTCTACTTTTTGATCCAGTCCTATGTGATTGAAAGCTTCGAGGTATCTAGTCTCTGATAGATTTGAATTTTGTAACATCCCCCAGTTAATTCCTGGTAAATTGAAATTACCCAATACAAGGATTATATCTGCTGGGTCTAAATTCAGTATCTGATTAACTAGGATTAGGTCATCATTCTTTTGGATAGAAGGCGGTCTATACATGATACCTATTATGATTTTTGGTGATTTGATTGGTGTGATTTTAACCCATATTTTTTTTATATTGTTTGGAGTTTGCTCTATTTCCTCTGACTGTATATTTTCATGTATGTAAATACAGTAGCCACCCCACCTCCTTTCTTGTTATCTCTAGATCTGTTGTACAATGTATATCCCTCAATGTTCTGGTCCCAAGAGTCATTTGTGTCCCACCGTGTTTCTATTATTGCACAAATATTGATGTTCTCTGATTTAAGAAGGTACTTTAGTTGCTCATATTTATTTGTTAAACTTTTTGCATTCAGAAGTAGACAATTCCAGCCCCTAGATTCTTTGTTTTTATTTGGTTGTGAAAGAGTATTAGTATGCTCCCCTTCCACAAAATCCCACCTCTTTCCTAGTTTAAATGATTGGCTATTCCATCATTGAACCTTTTCAACAAACATCTAGATCCTATTTTGTTGAGATGTAGCCCATCAGATTTGTAAATTCTCTTGTCCCTGAATATATCCCCATTATCCAGGTACGTGTAGTTTTTGCTGTCACAAAGTTGACTGAGACATTTGTTAAGTGTATTTATTTCACTCTAATTTTTATTTTGTTATCCATGTACTGGTAAAATGCCTGAAATAATCACATCCCCATTTCTTCTTACAATCTCAGATTCTACGTATTGGTAGTCCCGGTAAATATACTTAAGCTCCCTTCTGCCTATGCTGTTTATGCCTATATGCAGAATAACTAAAGTTTTTTTTGTATATTGCATCAGGCCTGTGAACATGCTCTTTACATCACTCATCTTAGCTCTGAGGAAGGTGCTGACTGTGGTATAGGCATTTCTCCCCTTGCATAGGGAAGTATCTATCCCTCTTATAATGGAGTCACCTATTATGAGTAAGTCCCGGGTAACCTGTGTTGGGGGGGTCATATATTTTTCATTTGCTTCCAACCCTGCTGATATAATTGGGCTAGTGGTAATACTATTTACCTTGGAGTGAGAGTGATTGATACTGTTTGCATTGAACCCTTGCTCCTCATTTATTGCAACACATGAATTTGGTGCATGAGCACAAGAACAATCTCTGGTTGTGCTTCCTCTATCGTCATCTGTGGTAGTGAGGATTTAGACATTAAAATGTCCCTTGTTCCCTTGTGGTCCCATTTATTTATGGGTTGATGTGGCTAGTCAGCGAGCACTTGAATTGTTTGTTTGGCTTGGTTTTTGGTGCCAAGCTGTGCTGAGGTAAATGGGACGCTGCAGGGGAATTGATTGTCAGAGAGAGAGAGAGAGAGTGAGAGAGAGTGAGCTGCTTTGTTTTGCCAAGAAAACTTCTAATATTGGAACGTTAGTGACTTGCTGAGTGAATGAAGTTGCTGTGCTCATAGCAGTGGATGGTTTATTTGGTGTTGTGCACGTGGCCACCAGGTTTCCATCGAATGGGGGACTGGTGGGAGCAAGTGGTCCCAGCTTCAGTTCAAAAAAAAGGAGGGAGAGCTTGAATCATGGTCAGCAAGTAGGGTGACTGGAAAATGAGAACAGGTACACAGGCTGGCTGGGGCTGTGGTGAGCCATTTTGCTGGGGGGACCAGAGACTCACACCTGCAAGTCTGGAACACCAAGCTAAGGCTATAGGAAGAGCATGCCAGATGGGGTTTCCAATGGGGAGCAGGCCGAGGGATATTCCAATTACTGGTACCAAAGAGGAGACTTGGTAGAAGACACATACAGCACCACTCTTGGGCACCCTGCCCAGTCATGTTCACGGTAAAGGGGGCAGGAGCCACCCCAGTGAATTTTGAGACATGAGGAAGACATGGGAAAATGACAGTGAGTGGGAAAGATTGCCCAGAACATGCTTAGAAGTGGGCTATGGCAGAGATGCCGGGGAGGTGGACGGTAGGCCTTTGAACCATGTGACACTTGGGAGGCCCCTCAGACACAGTCAAACAAAAGAAAAGAAAAAAGGATGTAAGGAACGGAGGAAAGGGGCAAAGTAACAGAAAACATTGCAGGGCATTAGGACCAGTATTTCCTTTTGGATTTCTTATGAGATGGAATAGGCCATGGAATAGGCTGCCATGCAAAGGGCCCGATCACCTAGTCATGGCATGACAATTGTTGGCAGTACAACATGGAATTTCTGTTGGATAGGGAGGGGACAAGGAGTTTTTCCAGCATGCAAGAGTGGGTTTGTTTGAATTAAAGCAAGTAAACAAAACAACAGATTATAAAAAAAAATATTTTGTTTTTGGTTTTTCGTAGTAATGGTTGCCAACACAGTTACCAGTGGGGGACTTCAGGAGCTGGGCTAAGGCCCGGCTAGTGTTGGCACTGCAATAAGAGAGATGGCTATAGATGGGAGGGTAGTAAAATAAGGGTTGAAGGCACAGCGGCTGGCAACAGAAGGAGGTTGACTCAAGTGGCTAGCATTACGAGGAGCAGGGAGGTGCTTCCTTGAGAAGGGGCTTGTTTAAGCTGCAGGAGCCCCAAAGAATATCTGGTTAAGGATGATGAGCAGCTACTCTCAGACAGGGCTGTGCAGCCAGACAGAAGGATCAGGGATATGGGGTGCTGGCCACTAAGCCACTACAGCATTCATGATTGGGGCAGTTTGACTGGCATATGAAGCCTACATACATACATAGATATGGTACATGGGAGCTATTTTGAGACATCAGGCCAGCGGTCATTTTCAGAAGAAGGATGGAACAGCCACTGGGGGTGGTGACTTGTTGGGGGCCAAAGATAACAACGGGTTTTATGGGTACTGGCAAAAAAATCAAAAAAACAAGGGGAATGGGAGAAAAGGAAAATAAGGTTCTGGGCTTTCAGGGCCTGGAGGGGGACAGAGTGGCAGAGAAGGGGACAGAGTTATAGGTCTACTAATGGGGCATATGTGATGAATAATTGTTGAATTTGTTTTGCAGTCCCAAAGTGGTACAAGCATTCAGCATGACCCCAAGAAAGAATAAAATGACCAAGGAGCACACATACCTGGCCATAGCGGACCTAGCGGATGAGGCCAATAAAGTCTGGGAGTTGGCAGAGGGTGTGGAGGATAGGCAAAGGGAAAAGCAGAAGGCTGGGAAGGGGAAGAAGTACAAGGGCAATATAAAGCCCCCAAAGGACCCAGTGGGTCCTGCACTGTATGATCTCGTGGCACCCATCCCATCTGTGCCAGCGCCTGCCCCAGTGCCCCCACCACAAATCCCAATACCCAAGCCTACCCCCCTGCCTTTGCCTGCCCTGACACCACCACAGCCCAACAACGCAATAAGTCTGATTATGCTGCCAGGTTCCTCTGCACCCCCTGACACCGACGGACAACAGTTCACCAGCTGGACCAGCTCCACCAGGGCCGGCTCCGGTCCCGGAGCCCACCCCAAAACAGGTAATGATGCCCCCAACCTGGGTAGTATTATTAAAGAATATGTGGAACAGATGTTAGGGGCTCTGGGGGAGGATGGCAGTTTGACAAGGTTTTAGCAGAAATCAAGAAGGGCAAGCAGGCGGGGGAAAGAGCGACCAGGGAACAGTGAATTAGGAAGGCAAGGGCACAAGGGAGACAGAGTCTGCAGGCATGCGCATATGTCAGCACATGCCCTTAGACATGAAAGAGAAAATCTGGAAGGGGGAGTACATTGACATCTTTACCTTGGTAAGTAAGGAGGCTGTCGCAAAATACGGTGAGAAAGAAAGCATAACCAAGAAGAATATGGCAGCAGCTATGTTACTGTTGGGTAAAGGGGAAGAGGAGAAAGGAAACAAAGAGAAGACATGGGATTCATGGATGATGGGTTTTACAGTTTATACTGCAATAGTAATTAAAAAAAGCTGGAGCTGGCAATCTCCCTCCTCACCTACTCCTTGATAATTAGAAAGGCAAAGTCACGGGGTGGAAATAATTGCTCCAATATGATGAGCAATTCCAATAGTGGATGGCAACATTTGGGGATGTGAGATGGGACACAAGGCAGTCTGACTTGTGGCTATATTGTTTGACCAGCGGTGGGAGCAGTGAGGGAGAAGGGGAGAAAAAACAGAGACTGGCACAGAAGTGCATTTTCTTCCTGGCCCCTGTGCCGATTCAGACATGTTCAAAATGTGAGGGCAGCCACCCAGCCTCAAAATGTAGGACCAACTGGTTCAATCCTAGCAATGGGGGGACAACCAACTTGTAGAACAAAGAGGCCTTTTGGTGTGGCATGGGAGGGGTTCTGGGGACAGCAGTGGGGGAAGGGTAACAGGAGAAAAGGTTTCGAAGGTACTCGAGGCTACAATCAGTAGCTCTCAATGCAGGGGGTCAGGAAGTATATGGCTGGGACATTTTCAATTGGCAGTAACCCTCGATAAGACAAGAAGTGCTGGAGGAATGAATAAGGGACTACCTTAACAAGGGGGCAGTCAGGACACTGACAGAAGGTTTTAAGGAGGGGTTTAGACTACACTTTAGTGGTCCTGGGGAAAGCAGGACAGCAAAGAATTTGGGGTCAGTAAATGGGAAAGAGGTGGAGTTAGATCAGAAAATAAAGAAAGAGGTATTGGCGGCGGGGGGTAGAAGAGCCTTTGAAGGAAATGCCTTTGGAGAACCTGAGGGTCTCCCCCTGGGTTGGTACCAAAAAAGCAGCCAGGTGAGTTCTATGTGGTACACCATTTATCCTTTCCTGAAGGGGAACAGGTAAAGGACTACATCACAGAGGATGACAATAAAGTCACTTGTGTCACATTAGGAGAGGCAGTATAGCTCATTAGAGCCACCCAAGGAGCATTTCTCGCAAAGACAGACATTGAGGCCACGTTCCAGCTGCTACAAGTCCAACCAAGGGATTGGGACTTGCTGGGTTTCAAAACTGGGGAAGAATACTATTTTGATAAGGCCATCCAATGGGCGGCTCCATTGCTTGTGCAACTTTTGAGCTTTTTAGCAGCTGGCTCCAATGGGTATTTCAGAAGAGGTATGGATACACCTGGGTAATTCACTATCTGAATGATTTCCTACTGATAGGAAAGGGACAGGCCAAGATGGAACACATGCTGTCATGCTTCCAAGGGATGTTCCAGGAGCTAGGGGTACCATTAGCCTCCAACAAGACAGAGGGGCCTAACCAATGCATTGAATTTCTGGGCGTAGAAATTGATACAGAGAGGGAGCTATTTCAATTACCAGATAAGAAGGTGGAGAGGTTGAGGCAACTACTACAGGCCATGGGGAGAAGGTGGCGGATACAGTTGAAGCAGGTACAGAAGATCCTGGGACACTTAACATTTTGTCTGCAGGGCATTAGAACAAGGACAGGTGTTTACTTGACATCTAGCCAGGGTAACCAGGGTAACCAAATGGGCTATGAAGCCGAACCACTGGGTGGACATAGCAAAGGGTACCTGAGCTGACCTAGAGATATGGGAAAACATTTTAAAGGAATTTAATGTCATGACATTTTGGCAAGATGACTCAGTATTTAGTACAGATCTGGAGCTATGCACCAATGTGGTGGTGGGGTTTATGCATGGGAGCTTATTGTAAAGGAAAAACATTTTCGGTGACATAGTCAGAGGAATGGAAGACAAACTCCAAATTGCGAGACCTGCTCTCAAAGACGAGGTGGTGCGCAAGAGCGAGCAGCCAGACTAAATTCAAATAATAAAGTCCAGAAAAAGTGCTCCAAGAACCACAATAGCCGCTATTTGCATCAACTAATGTTGAATTTTAATCCACCAGTGTGAGCCGAAAGCACCGTGGCTAACAAGCCTTCTAGGAGCATCTTTTTCTGGAATGGAAGACAGCAAGCCTCACTAAGGACATCACCCTGTTGTAAATGTTGCCAATTTGGTTCTGTACATTAATCTGGGGGATGAGCTAAGAAACCAAAAAGTCACATTTTGGTGCAACAACAGGGTGGTGGTGGAGGTTTTGAACAAGAGGGGGCCATGTCTGAGACAGTTATGTGGGTGCTACACCAGCTAGTGTTGCAGGGTCTCGGGCTTAACATGTCATTTAGAGCTAAGCACAGTGAAGGGCCACAGAACAACATCACTGCCAGCCTCTCCCATCTACAGCTGGACAGATTCCAGGCCATTGCCCCGAGGGCAGAGGCACAGAGGACACTGCTTCCAGCATTCAAATGGGAGATTGACTGGAGGGAGATGAGTTGCTATTTCATAACTCCTGGGCCCTTAGGACCCTAAAGGCATATGAGGGGTCATGGAGAGTTTTCCAGGCATTCAGGGAGGACCACCACATGGAGGCAAGTGGGGCAGTGACAGAGGACCAAGTGGGAAAGTTTGTTGTTCATGGGTGGCAGGTGTGAGTAGTGCATGCCAGATGGGGGTGCGCCTGGCCACAATCAGTTTGGTATGTAACATGAAAAGATGGGGGGGACCCAACAAAGAACATGTTAATATGTAGAATCATGAAGGGGTGGCTTAGGATGAAGGGGAGGTCTGAGTGTAGCACCCACATAACTGTCTCGGACATGGCCCCCTCTTGTCTGAGGACATTAGAAGACCTATTTCCGGGGCCAGATGGGGTGCACCCCAGGGTCCTTAAAGAACTAAGAGAGGTGGTGGCTGAACCTCTGGCTATCCTGTTCAGCCAATCACTGGAAACAGGGGAGGTACCCAAAGACTGGAGGACAGCAGATGTAGTCCCCTTATACAAAAGTGGGAACAAAGAGGAAGCAGGGAACTACAGACCAGTCAGCCTCACCTCGGTAGTGGGAAAGATCATGGAAGCACTACTGAAGGAGAGATTGGTGGAACATCTGGTTGTCAATGGACTACAGGACCCAAGGCAGCATGGTTTCCCAGGGGAGGTCATGTCAGACCAACCTCATTGAATTTTTGACTGGGTGACTAGGGAGGTGGATCAGGGAGGGCAGTGGACATGGCCTATCTGGACTTCAGCAAGGCCTTTGACACTGTGCCACATAGAAGACTATTACACAAACTGGGAACATGGGTGTGGGAAGGACAGTAGTGTGGTGGGTAGGTAACTGGCTGGTGGCAGGACACAGAGGGTGGTGGTAAATGGCTGTCACTCCACAGAGGGAAGAGTGACCAGTGGGGTACCACAGGGATCAGTGCTGGGACCGGTCCTATTCAACATCTTCATCAGTGACATTACACAGGATATAGAAGGCAGAATTTCACTGTTGCTGATGACACAAAGCTCTGTAACAGAGTAGACACACCAGAGGGTGTAGACAGAATGAGAAGGACCTGCAGAAACTTGAAGAATGGTCAAGGGTTTGGCAGTTGAAATTCAATGCAAGAAGTGCAAGATAATGCATATGGGCACAAAAACTCTGGCACAATATATCAGTTGGGGGTGAGGATATAGCATGCACCAAGCAGGAAAGGGATCTTGGGGTTGTCATCTCTGATGACCTCAAGGTAGAAACAGTGTGACAAGGCATCAGGTAAAGCAAATAGGATGCTGGGATGTATAGGCAGGGGCATCACCAGCAGGAAAAGGGAGGTCATAATTCCGCTATACAAGACACTAGTGAGGCCCCACCTGGAGTACAGTGTACAGTTCTGGAGACCATACCTATGTAAGGACATAGACAGGGTAGAGAAGGTTCAGAGGAGGGCAACAAAGATGGTGCATGGGTTGCATCACAAGTCCTATGAAGACAGGTTGAAGGAACTGAACATGTACTCCCTGGAGGAGAGGAGGGAGAGAGGGGATATGATAGAGACATACAAGTATCTTACAGGGAGGAACAGGGTGCAGGAAACACTATTTTTAAGCGAAAAAGATGTTTCAGGACTAGAGGGCATGGGATGAAGTTGGAGGAGGGACGATTCAGAGGAAACATGAATTTCTTCACAGAGCAGTGGTGGACAAGTGGAACACCCTGCCAGAGGAAGTGGTGGGGGCTGAAACAATCACGGGATTTAAGAATGCATGGGATAGACATAAAGGAATTCTAGAGGTCAGGGGTAAGGGGAAATAGACTTCTAGGAAAACAAACTGAACTTACAAGCTCAAATGGGCAGACTAGGTGGGCCATAGGCCCTTATCTGCCGACACTGTCTATGTATCTATGTATCTATGTTCTGAGGTGAAACTGGTGGACCTGACACAGGCATTGCCCAGGTGTGCAGGTCTGGGGATGAAGTGTTATTATTTGCTACCAAATATACTATAATGTGGCATGGGGCTTTCAGATTCAGCAAAGTAGAAGGTTGCAGCAGGGGTGACACATTGTGGGGTTACAGTGGGAGGACCTGGCCTGGAAAAAGGGGGAGGTGCACCTGCTTATAACAAGGTCAAAGACAGATCAAAAGGGATGGGGAGTTAAGGCAGTACTAAAAGAGCATCATAATCAAACCATCTGTCCAGTCCAGGCACTGTGGCCATACGTCATAGGGCAGAGAAAAAGGACGGGGCTGTTATTCAAGCATGGGAATGGAAAAGCAGTAACAAGCATGCAAGTGGTTTCACTTCTAAAAAAGGTATTGAATTCTTGGGGGATGACTCTACTGTAACTGGTATTCCTCCCTTTCATTTTGGATTGGGGTGGCTTCAGAAGCCGTGGCAAAAGGAGGGTCACTGGAGGAATTGAAGGTGCCTGGGCATTGGTCATCTGACTGTTATAAGAGATATGTTAGACCTTTGCTAGACTGAGATGCTAATTGTTTTCTCTGTTTTTCCTCACAGTATAAGTAGCGAGTTTAAAGGCAAGGCGGGAGGTCAGGGAGGAGAGATGGACTTATTCTCATGAAGTTTTTATTGTTTAACAGAGTACAAGAAGAGCTTAGAGGTGTGGATATGTGGGCAGTCATTTATTTACTGGGCAGAGAGAAAAGCAGCACAAAGGCCTGGGGGAAGGCAGCTGTATCAGGATCTCAGGTGGTATAAACTTACATTGAGAGGAGTCATAGGAATGAAGTGGGCACAGCTACTGCCGACAGTACAGGAGATGAGGGAGACACAACCAAAGCCTGATATGTTGGTCGTCCACTTGTGAGGGAATGACCTGGGGTCCAGACCCTGGTTGGGCATCTTCTATGACATAAAACATGAAATTAACAAAAATAAGAGCTGGTGGCCAGGGGTATACTGATTTGGTCAGATACGTTGCCCAGGAGGGTTTGGAGACAGACACTGAACCACAGGGCTATTGATAAGGCCAGGCACAGAATGAATCAGCAAGTGGGGGCATGGTTTCTAAGTATAGGGGGAAAGGTCATCAGGAGGAGCATAGATGAAAGGGATGATGAATATTATAGGGGAGACAGGGTGCATTCTCAGGTTTAGGCAATGATATGTTTAACACAGGGATCAAAGACTGCATAGTAGCTTAGCGAGCAAGCAGAGGCCCAATAAAGAGGGGAGACCTGCCATCCATTACAAGCTGGAGGCAGGTCTAGTGGAAGGAAATAAAAAATTGAAGGGGGGAAGGGGAAGGGAACAGGTGGACCAGAAGGCTGAAAAACTGGAAGAAAAAGGACACCTAGTGTACACTAGTGCCTGGAGAAGAAAAGAAATGAGAGTGATCTCCCAGGTGTATATCTGGTGGGAGGAAGAGAAAGGATTAAGAATTAAGAGTGATGGATAAAGTGCAATAATGTATATATGACTAAACAAAGTGGATATGGGGAATGTTTGAAAGGAAAAGAAAAATTGTAACGAAATTATTCAAATGTGTTGGAAGTAATGGTGGTGATGATGATAACATTTTGGATGTAAAATGGAGATGTTGTTAATAAACTGTTTGCCAATCCAGGTACCCACAACAGGTTTCTGTATACATTATTGGCTGAGGTATCACTGTACAATCACTCTGGTTAAATCTTTGCAGTCAGAAGGACAGTGATTTTTTTTCTAAATAAAGGCGTGCCAGCAGGGACACAACAATCACTTGGGTTAAATCGGAGTAAGGATGACAATGATTTTTTTCCTCGCACAGGTATGCACACAGGAACACATAACAATCATTCTGGTTAAATTCGCAATCAGAAGGACAGCGATTTTTTTTTTTGTAGCACAGGTGTGCACACAGGGCACACAACAATCGCTTTGAACAGTAATGTTTTTTTTCCTAAGAATAGACAGGGCACTGGCCCACTGATTTGGTTCTGAAGACAAATGTGCCTTCTAAATTGCTCCTTCCCTTTCCCACACAAGCCACCAAACCACTCTGTCTCTATTAACAGAAAATTATATACTTCAAATAAAGAATACAGGAGAAAATTAACAAAAAAGTACTGTGTGTGCAAAAGGCACTCACAAACACAGTTTTAAAGTAATCTGACCACCAAAATGCTCCTTTATATGTTTTTAGCTTTTGTCTGTAAGCTACATAGCACAGGCTCTGCTCTCTAAGTCTCTGTCTCCAACACACTACACTCATAGAATGACCAGAGTAACTTCTCATTGATGTTCAGTACCATGCAACCTCATGTGCCATGGTATCACATTGCAAACTTCAAGCTTCTATGTTGAACTTCACAGCAGTCTCCAACTTCGTGTGATCTGGGACACTTTTAATATTAGCTTTATGTATCAAGTTTTCTACTTCGAAATTTCATGATTCCACCAGTAGTCTTCAAAGTCATACTTCGAAGCACAGAAAACTTTTTAGAAAAGTTGAATTCCGCAAATTTTTACGCAGAGCAAATTTTCCCAAACTCGCACACCTCTACCCTCTTGGGAGGAATATTTTCCCATAGAAACATAGAATTTGACAGCAGATAAAGACCGCTTGGCCCACCTAGTCTGCCAATTCCTTACCTAATGGATAAGCTGCAGATCCTAGATAACTAACAGCCTACTTCCTCCTACCCCTCACTAGAATTGCCTTATGACTGTCCCGTGCATTCTTGAATTCCCCCACTGTTTTTGACTCAATGACCTCCTCAGGAAGGACATTCCATGTATCCACAACTCTCTCCATGGAAAAATACTTCCTCACATTAACTCTGAGCTGTCCCCCCTCTATCTCCAAATTGTGCCCCCTTGTTCTTGCACATCTCTTTTTCTGAAAGATGCTACTCTCTTGGACTCTTGATTCCCTTGAGGTACTTGAAAGTTTCTATCATGTCCCCTTCCCCTCCTTTCCTCGAGGGTATACATATTAAGCTCTTTTCGTCTCTCTTCGTATGTCTTCTGGTGCAGGCCTTGCACCATTTTAGTTGCTCTCCTCTAGACAGCGTCCATCCTGTCTGTGTCCTTGTGGAGATGGGCTCTCCAGAACTGCATGCAGAACTCCAGATGGGGTCTCATCAACTGTCTGTACAGAGGGATAGCTTACTGTTTTCTACTGGCGATGCCTCTCCCTATGCATCCCAGTATCCCACCAGCCCTCCTTACTGCCTTCTCACATTGCTTTCCCACCTTTAGGTCACCACTCCATCCTCCCATGATTTGTTAAAGAAGATAGTCAGTGGTGTCACTAGTTCTATCCTTAGTTCTTTTAGAATTCTTGGGTGAATCCCATCAGACCCCATTGCTTTGTCCACCTTCAGTTTTAAGAGTTCTTTCAGAGCTCTTTCTTCTGTGAATGAACTGGTGTCGAACTCCTATACAGAGTGTTTCTATTGTTTGCTTTAGGTTCCTTCCCCTCCTCTTCTTTTGTGAATACTGAGCAGAAGTATCTGTTCAGTATCCTTGCTTATTCTCTGTCACCCATTGCCCACATTCCTTTCCCTTTACTAAGCCTCAGAATCCCTCCCTTGGTCTTTCTTCACTCCCTAATGTACCTAAAAAAGATTCTATCCCCCCTCTTAACAGAGTTGGCTATCTTTTCCTCAGTTTGGGCCTTTGTTATTCTGACTGCCTTGCCTGCCTCCTTCTGCTTTAACTGATATAGTTCTCTGTCCTGCTCATTCTGTGTTTCCTTATATTTCCTGAATGCTATCCTTTTCTCCTTAACCTTCCCTGCCACCTCGTTTGAGAACCATATTGGCTTTTTCCTTCATTTTGTTTAGTCGATTTGCTTTACACAGAGACTTGTTGCCTCTGTGATGGCAGTTTTGATTTCTCCCTATTGTTCTTCCACCCCTCCTTCTTCCCTGTTTGCTAGTGCTTTTCTGAGGCACTGTCCCATTTTGACAAAGTCAGCCCTCCTGAAGTCCAACACCCTTGCTTTTGTATGGCTTGAATCTGCAGCTGTGTTTATTGTGAACTGCACTGTTTGGTGGTCACTTGTTCCCAGATGGCTACCCACTTCTAAATCTGAGATCCTCTCTCTCCATCCCCATTTGAAAGTACAGGTCTAAGACTGCTCCCTCCTGAGTGGGTTCCAACATTAGCTGTCTGAGGCATGGCCCATGTAGGGCACCAAGAATGACCCTGCTCCTGGATGTGGCTGCAGCAAAGGTACTGTAGTTAACATCTGGCATATTCAGGTCCCCCCATCAATAGTATCTCTCCTTTTTTTCTGCCATTCTAAGGATTCCTTCAATCATTTTCTTGCCCACTGCCTTCCCCTGAGATGGGGGGTCTGTAAGCAACCTCTGTGCAGATCGTGGAGCCATTTCCTTTCTCCAGGGTGACACACAGTGCCTCCTCCCCTCCCTGTTTACCCTTTAGTTCTGTTGGGCTATATTAATGAGACCTTTGTGGGAAGGGCAATCTTCTCTATTATGTGGCACCCATGGACATTTACCATACCCATGTCCATTTTTTTCACATAGGTTGCACTTAAATAGGTTCAAGCATTTAGCTGACACATGCCTGTAATCTAAGCAGTAGCTACACTTAGGGGGTATCACATGCTGTACTTAAATGAGCCCTAGAACCATTATTTAAAACAGGCTTTAGATTGACCAATATAAAAAAGGACACCTCTGTCCCTTCCCCAAAAAAAAACTGCTAAGGAGATGAACTGGCCCAATATTGGTGAAATAGAGTTTAACCTTGATTTTCCACCCCCCATTCCTTATCTGCACACTATCCAATGTGAGTACAGATTTATCCAAGACTTCACGCCTCTGTCATAACCAGAATAAAATATCCTCAACATTCACCCCTTTGTTATTAAACATTACAGTTATAAGTTTAACTGCGGGCTTTGTAAGGGGAATTGGCACGAATGGGACCCAAACAGGGATTTTTTTTTAAATTCTGATACTGTCCAGAACCTGTCTAAGATCTGAAACATTTTTAAAGCTGACATCATATTTGGAATTCCCTATGTGCATAAGCGCAAAAATCTCAGAAGAGAAAAACTTCAGTGACCCTTGAAGTAACTGCATAGCAACAAAAAGTCTATATGGAGGTTTTTCCAGCCCCCCTTGTATGTTAATCTAACTGCATTTCTACGAGGGGCTGGTTCATCCTTAATCTGAAGCAGGTCAGCTAACCTAAACTTAGGATTTAGCCAAGGTCTCTGATTAGGGTCTTGCACAGCTGTTTCAGAAGG
The DNA here is from genome assembly GCA_016271365.2 of Neoceratodus forsteri. Lineage (NCBI taxonomy): Eukaryota > Metazoa > Chordata > Ceratodontiformes > Ceratodontidae > Neoceratodus > Neoceratodus forsteri. The sequence continues at coordinate 621,686,120 of JADMNL010000023.1, read as the reverse complement.
TCCCATTCTGTTTTCACTTAGTCAAGGTGCTGGGGACCTCATTTTTCACAACATGAAGCATGCCAGTACTTTGATCTCATCTCATATTGGGGCCCATATTATTATATATAGTACTAGCAGCAACACAGGAGGTTGCAGTCTCATTATTATTAGTAACTCTATTAATCCCCACAGTGTCAATAGCTGGTTGTTGAATGGTGCTTACATTTCCATTGAATTGCTGCACCTCACTGTCTGGGTCTGGAATCCACTGGCCATATTCTGACCATAACCATCCCGCTCCTTCCAATGCATGTGTGGTTGACCATTCTCCCAATTCCAGCATAACAGCAGAGGTTTGATCAGAATGTGGATAATTACTGAGCACCATTGTAACAGGATGTGGAGTTTTGGAGGAGTGAGCCACTTGGCCAGGTACTGAAACATATTCAAGTGCTACATTCTGTATGCCTTCATGGTTTTGTGCTGATTCAAGCTTTTGACTACTTTTCTTCACATCAGGAGGATGCCGTAGGCCGAGTCTTTTCACGCTCGTACTTGCCATTTCAAACTGAGCCTCCTTACCAGTGAACTTCGGCTTTTGGCACGCAACACTTGGTTGTTTTGAGCTGGCAGCCAAAACAGAACTTTGACAAGGTGCCTTTTCTTTTGATGTTACTCCATCAGAAGTTTTTGACACCACCACATCAGCACACAGCTGTTTTCCAAGCAATGATTCACCCTGCTGTTCTTTTTTTTTTTTTTTTAAAGACATTTTTATTCATTTTCCAACAGTAATAAGACATACAGACACACAATAAGCCTGGAAAACCGGGAGCACACCCCAAAACTGGCTGTGCGAACTATGTACATCCCCTATTTACATACACACGGGATATCATTCCATCCACACTCAACTCAGCACCAAAAATCCCATAAACCCCTATTAAGTGATACAACTCCTCTTCTCATATTCGTACTACCCCAAAATGACACTCCCATCATTAACATCCAAGATTCTTGATTGCACAGCCATCCCAGGTGGAGGTCCCGTGTGTGCCCTGAGAAAGAGAGAGAGTCCCACACCGGTGCAATCCCCACGACCTCAAGATTCCATCCTCGTCTAACCTATCCCTATTCCCGTCAGTCCAAATTGAGCTCTAGCCCTAGATAATGAACATAACCAGACATGCTATAGGGATCTTCGTACAGAGTAAAAGAAAGAAGGGGTCAAAATACCCACACTACCTGCCTTTTAGAATAACCCCATTCAACCATACATCCCTCTACTAGCCACCATTCGACAGACAGATCTATGTGGTGAAGCAAATGTCCTACAACGAATAAGCTGCTTCTAACGTTGCCCACCTTTTACTGTAGACTTCTTGTCTACCTTCAGATATTAAGTGTTTCTTAATCATAGCCATAGCCCCCAGGAGATCCTTTACCCATTGTTCGTAAGAGTAAACCTGACCATCTTTCCAGTGTTTCACAATAAACGCTTTAACAGTCGACCCCATTAAAGCAAGATGAAATCTTGGTATGACCCTTTCGACCATAGAGTAGTCTCCTAGCACACAGACTTCTGGAGTTAAATACTCCGAGTAACCTAACCTGGGGTCCAGGCCCTGTTTAATCTTATTCCATAAGGGGAAATTTTATCACAGCTCCATAAAATATGAAGCAGATCTCCTGTTACTGTCCCACACCAGAAACAAAGATCTGTCTGTCTCAAGCCCCTGGAACATAGCTTAGCAGGAGTGTAATATATGTTGTAAACCACAAAAAGCTGCATATTTCTATATTTAGGGATAACATTATATTTAGTAGCTTTCCAGATGCTATCCCTCTAGCCTCGAAGTCATCACCTTGTCCCAATAGGAACATAAGACAGGGCACTCAAACATCGAAATTCAATAGCAGTTGTATACACAAGAAAGTGGGTTAGCTCTATGTGCAGCCTCCTTTAAATTTCCCCAAGAGAAAGCTATCAAAAATCCTCATTCCTCCCCGTGCTCCGCAATCATTTGCTAAGCTGAATCTTTGAAAGAAAGGCAGACCATCACATTGTGGTGGCAAAAAAATTCTCTCCCCCTGTTGCAAATCCCTTAGGGTCAAACCCTTCAGGTATACGGTCCATCTCTGCCCCAGCACCATACCTCCTATTGTCAAATTAGGGTTTCCCAAAATAGGCTGATCCCTGGATTTCACTTGATGGTCCCTTTGAGCTGGTGTGAGAGACCACCACCAAGCCTCCAGAGTTTTCCTGATTGGATTTCCTGCCCCTATCTTGCCCAGTCCTTTTTGGGGCCTAATGTATATTAATGAATCGGGAATATCCCATACCCCTCAGCAATTTCCTCTCTATTTGTAACCAGGCAGGACAATATTTACCCTCGTTCACCTCTACTGCCCATTGAGCCATCAAACCCAGTTGACCCACCACATAATAAGCCTGGAGGTCAGGGAATCTAATACCACCCTTCTCATATGGCCTACACAAGAGCTTATAGTTAATCCTAGCCAGTTTACCATTCCATAGAAAACCAATTAACATTTTCCTAATTAGCTTAAACCACTTAACAGGAATAGTATATGGAGCTAGATAAGTCGGATATAACAACCTTGGCAAAATGTTCATCTTAATGACACTTAAATGAGCAGTAAAATTTAAAGGCAGCTTATTCCACCTTAAAATATCCCCCGAGATCTCTGAGAGAGTTCCCCCCATATTAGCTTCCACTCCAGACGCCTGATTTGCCATAATCCAAATTCCCAGGTACTTCAACCTATCCTTATTCCACTGTACCCCAGAGTTGCAAAATCCGCTTAGAAACATGTGGCGTCAAAGGTAAAATTTGGGTTTTAGTGAGATTCAGCCTATAGTTTGAGACCCTAGAGTATCGCTCTATTAGCTCTCTAACCCTCTCGAAACCAGTTGCTGGGTTTGAAGGTGGGATCAGTATGTCTCATAAAGACTGAAATTTTAAGTCCAAATCTTCAACCCCAATTCCTGAACCCCAACCTCCCTATTTATAGATCTTGAGGGTTCTAAATAGATGTTAAACAAAATCAGAGAGAGGCACCCTTGCCGAGTACCATTTTGAGTTGAAATTCCCTCGACAGATTACCATTACATAGAATCCTAGCTGTGGGCGCTGCATATAAATTCTTAATACCCTTAATTAAACCCTCTGGGAACCCCATCCTCTCCATTATAGAGAACAAAATACATGGAAACTCGATCAAATGCCTTTTCGGCATCTAGGGAGATCAGGGCTGAGGAACCGGGAATCAGAAGCCGAGCTTATAATATGATGTACTTTCCTAAGCGCATCTTTTGCACCTCTTCCGCATAAAGCCTACCTGCTCCTGACTAATTAAACTCGGGGCTACAGCTAGAATCCTATAGCCAAGATCTTAGTACGTATCTTGATGTCTTGATTTATCAGAGCTATAGGCCTATAACTTCCACAGCATCTCTGGGCTTATCTGGTTTAGGTATTAGTAACATATGCTTGATATATGGGCAGATGGTCAATGCCCTCCGCATTATGGTATGGAAAAATTCCTTTAAGATAGGGAGTATAGTGTATATATGGGTTTGATAAAACTTGCCTGATGAGACCATCAGGCCCTGGAGATTTACCTAGTGGAAGGGACCGAACCACCTCAATGATCTCGGAAGACTTTATGGGGACCTCCAGTTCCCTAGCAAGAATAGGGTCCACTGTTGGGAGTTGAATCCCCTCCAGGAATTCCCTAACTTCCTCGTCCCCCCCAGGAGCACTTTCTTGGTATATCTTTTCAAAAAATGAGGCAAACGCCTTGAGCATATCTTGGGGGTCTGTCACTAGCCTCCCCTCATGTAAAATCGAGGTAATAGTCCTACTGACCTCCCACTCCTTAATCCTTGCTGCCAAGAGACGCCCCAGGACCTCCCCCTGCAAAAGATATTTAGCTTTAATCTTATTTAGCCAAAATTCAATCTTCCCATACCAAATCCCTGACAGTTCCTCCTTAAGCTTTTAAGTTCCTTATCTATCTCTTCTGAAGCCCCTCCTGCGGTGATAAATAACTTATCGCTCCCTCCAAGAATTCTCTTTCGCTTCCTAATCAACCTCTCTTAGGCAGCCAGTGTTTTAGCAGCCATGGAATATAAAAATTTACAGGTAGGCCAGACTAGCTTCTTATCAGCCAATGTGGGCAACTGCACTCTAATAATTTCCTGAAGGGCCCCTTCCAACTCTTCCCGCCTCTCCTTCCTCAAGAAAAGCCAATCATGAATCCTCCATCTGTAGGATCTGGGAGGTAAGGACTTAGGTTCCCATTGCATCTGGATCAGAGAATGGTCTGAAAAAGTCCTACCCTCAGTCGTAAACACTCTAACCTCCCCCAGCGCCTCCCTATTTACCAAAAAATAGTCTATCCTAGTATGGCTTTTGTGAGCCACCGAATAGAATGTCATTTGGGGACTACCATGAGAAAAAAACATAGCCGGGTATGACAGACCTGAAGCCTCCAAGAGCTTAGCCAAAGCTAACTGAGCCCTAGACCTGGGGCCTTTAAATCCAGTCACCCTATCCTCCTTGTTATCTATACTTATATTCCAATCACCCGCTAATATTAATGAGGTTGATGAGAAAATAGCAATATTTTCCTCTATTGAAGCGAAAAATTCTGGTTCCGGAGGAGTTGGACCATATATAGAAGCTACCACTACTGCCTTACCATGTAGAGTGCCCAACACGTAAATCCCCCTACTATCCTGTCGAATCAGAACCTCGTTCACCTCAAAGGGGCAGGACCTATTAATTAAGATTGTGACCCCTCCAGATGCTCTCTTCCTACCCACGCCATAAACCTGTCCCACCCAACGCTTCTTTAAACAGTCTAATTCGTCCGATAATAAATGTGTTTCCTGGAAAGCTACAATATGAGCCCCCTGCTGCTCCACATACCACAGGATTGTCAGCCTTTTATGTCGTACCCTCAAACCCTTAACATTCCATGATATCACACTGTACAGTACCATCTGACTAATATAGAGCTAGATAAAAAAATCAGAGGTGAGACCTTCTTGAGGCCTGCTTTCCAAAGTACCCTATCTAGGACTCTCTCTCTCTTTCCACCCTTAAACCCTCCACCCCATCCCCTGGTCCCAAGACCGAACAACCACTTCTTGTTGAGCCATGGATGAACCCATTTCCAGGCCCCTTCGAAACCCACTCAGTGACCTCCCGCCCGAAAACCAGCCCCTAAATCCCCCTCAAACCCATCAAAGCCTTCCCAACTAAGTGGAGGAAGGAGAAAAAGCACATACGCCCACCGTACCCCACATATAGAAAATATCAACACATTGCAGCTGAAAAGAAAGGCATTGTTAAACGTGTGAGTCGCCTCCCCATCCCGCTTAAACCATGTATTTTCATCTAATGCGCCTCAACTGGAAGCTGTATTGTTCCATCATAACACAGCCCTTTAATTACTAAAGTAAACACACCTCCCCCAACTCAGGCCCAAAACCCCAAATGTCCAGACCACCTAACTGATGGTCCACTAGTCCATTAGCCATTAAGCCTTAAGCAGCCCAGTCTTTCCTTTATCCTCCTTTTCGTATACCTTTTCTTATTGTCCTTTTTTGTAGTCTTCTCCTCATTCTCCCCCCCTTCTTCCTGGGAGGAGAGAAAGAAAAAAAAAAAAAAAAACGGTCATAGTAATGAAACCCCCCGAGGTCAAACCCAAATCTTGCTGCTTAATGTTTCAGCTCATGCCAAAAGTTAGCTTAACCACGTTGCTATCTATAAGAACTCCTTTTAACCCCTGACACCCTCTTCCTCACAGGGGCCAAACCTCATATACAAACACAGTCAAGTTGACTACTTAAAGAGATCTGGCAGGTCACTGCGAGCCCTCCAGTGCATCTTTGTCTGTTAAAACTTCTTTTCTCCAGTCGACAGCCTCACCATAAGAGTAGCAGGATAAAGAAGGTGAAACTTTATCCCTGCTAAGTAAAGCTTCTTCTTAATGTCACTGTACTCCTTCTGTTTTTCTCGAACACCCGGAGTTAGATCCTGAAAGAACCATAATGAGGCCCCATTCCAGTGCAAGGGTTTCTTTTGCCTAGACGTCTGCAGAACATAGGATTTCTCTTTGTAGTTGAGGAACCTCATAATTATAACTCTAGGCCGGGCCCCCTGTGGTGGGATCTCTCGTAACGCTCGATGTGCCCTTTCCAGATTATACCCTTCCCCGAAGGGTGAAGGGCCAAGCATTTTTAATAAAAGGTCCTGAATAAAAGATACACAGTCCAGACCTTCAGCCCTTTCTGGAAGCCCTGCCAGGATGAGATTGTTTCTTTGATTCCTCGCCTCCTGATCCTCCAGTCTTTCTTTCAACCTTTTAAGTTTTTTCCTGATCATCACCACCTCTTGATCCAGCGTAGAAACCTTTTTTTCCTGTGAGCAAATTCTGGCCTCAGCATCATTCATTCTTTGAGCCAATGAATGTATAGCTGGTTTTACCTCAGAAAAGTCCATCACCAGACCCTGAAGCATACATTTAATTTCTTTAATATCCTCAGTGTTATCACCAGCACCACTTTCTATGGCCAAATCCTCATCCTGATCTACATTAACGGGCGATAGGGGCTTAGGGCATTTCATTGCGGGGGCACGCCCCGCCAGCGGTTCTATTAGATCAGCCTCCATCCCTAATCGAGCTCAGGTCTGGCCTGCAATAGCTTCTCTAGGCCACTCGGCTTCACCCCTTAGTTATCCGCCGTTCGCCCGATTTAACCAGACAGGGGGGGTATGTAGAGGCACCCGATCATGCTCCGGTCTAGAGAGGGACTCAAAGAAACGCCGGTATCGGGTTTTAAAAATAGAAACTGCCGCTTGGGTTTCGGAGGAGGGCGGAGCACGTCTTACCCGAGCAGGCTCATCACGAGACTCCCCCACCCTGCTGTTCTGACAAAGGCATGGTCTGTAAAGCAGCAATCTCTGCTTGCAAAGACTCTCTTTTGTTTTTACAACTTTCTTCTTCCTCAGAGTTTTTTAAATAAGAGTTCTTCTTCTGTGATAGCAGCTTTGTGTACAGCAGGATCAGAGACAAACAGTATCTTATCAACAGCTTCAGGAGCAACCATAGTCTGTGAACAATCCATATCGGTATCAAAGAATTCTTCCAGTAAGTCCACAATCTCCATATCCTCCACAGCATATTTGTTAGCCTCTAGAGCAATAGGGACAGAGGAGGAGGCCTGCTCCTCTGTCTCCCCAGCATTCACCTCTCCTCCTGGAACCACTAAAGTGGCCATTTTGGACAGATGGCCAAGTGTTCCTCCTATAGACAGAGTAGGGGAAAGTCTTATTAAAGAACAAATCGGTACAGTGCAGAAAATCATAAATGAAGCAAAACAAGAATCAGGACAAAAAGAAACTGATAAAAACAATTTGTCAGTACAACAGGTCTAAGGTAAACAAAAAAATGAAAGAAAAAAAGAAAGAATACAACAATACCCACTTAGTTCAAGTAACAGCTGCATCTGTATCAGTGATCCAGGGCAAATGCTTCCACAGTCCAGAAAGGCCCAGGGCAGAAAGATGCGAGCTGTCCAACAAATATACTACACCAGCATCTGAAACTATCTTGTTGCGTAATTCAACATAAGTGCAATGGTGCTGTTGCAAAGTAAATAAACAACAGGACATCCAAATATTCCATTTGATAATTAAAAATAAAGCATTCAGAGTTTCCAAATCCCATTTCCCCCAAGCAGAGGATACATGGCCATATATAATATTTGCATATGAAATCCTAAAAAAAACAGTTCCCCCCATTGGTCATCTAAATATGTCCAGAAATCTTTAATAAAGGAGCACTGAAAAAATAAATAGTCAATCGTTTCAAGGGAGGCAGTACATTATGTTCTACTGCAGAACCTGTCAGAAAGCTGTTTATGTTTGTGATTACTCTTGACGTTAATCTTCTCATGGCAAGAGAGCCAATGGAAGTCCCACATATGTGCGGTGATCCTAGGATTCACCAACAGGAGTTTCAGGGAAGCCCTATACAAGGCATCACATTTAGGGACGGGGTCAGGGGAGGGACAGACAGAAGCCAATATATTTCTATGAAACATCTTATGTGAAGAAACCATCAAGAGCTGATGAGGAGTAATTTTCCATTGTTTTAAATGGAGAAAAATGTCTTTTAGGTATTGAAGGACTTCCGAACCCCGGAGAACTGTAATAGAGTTCCGTTCCCAAGAATGGAACCATGAACTGCAATTACCATAGAACCAGCACTCCCACCCACATTGTCTATTAATCAATAGAGGTCATAAATTTGACATGAAAAAAACACTAGAAAAGAAAAGAATCGGATTCACCATGTTTAGCCCACCTTCCGAAATGGGCAAATAAAGAACATCCCTCTTGATTGGGTTAAGATGGCTACCCCATATCACCTGGAAAAACAAACTCAAGAGAGGGGTTTTAAGTTTTTTTGGAATAGGAAACACATAACTTAAATACAAAAAAATAGGAAGACGAAGAAAGGTTTTCACCAAAAATACACGTTTTTTATTCCCAACCTTACTACGATTCCATTGAGAAATCTTAAAACACCCAATAGCTAGCTTTTTTTCTCAATTTTGGACATAAATCCCCAGGGGACCAAACTTAATTCCCAGGAGAGAAATAGAGGAGGAGGAAACAGAAATCGGACCAATAGAGGGGACAGCCTGTGAGGAAAGGCCCAGTGCAAAAGCATGACACTTGTCCAAATTAAAGCTAGCCCCTGAGACCAAACCAAAGGAAAAGCATTCAGAAAGGGCTTCCTAAACTGAGGAGGCATCTGCAGTCAACAAGCACAAGTCATGAGCATAAGCCAAAGAGGAGGGTGTATCCTGAACAGCAGGATGAGAAATCGGGCAAATACTCGGGGACGTGTTTAATTTACGTAATAAGGGGTCAATAAAAAAGACATACAGAAGGGGCACCCTTGTCTCACACCTCGATTAATGGGAACCAAGGGACCCAGCCACCCATTGACCAGAGGGACCACAGTGGCGGTCTGAAACAGAGATCATATCCAAGAAACAAATGTAGGAGGAATATGATAAAGTAAAAGAATTTCCCATAAAAAATCATGACAAATGGAGTCAAAAGCAGACTTTTGATCTAAAGAAACAACATACCCTGAACATTGACCAGAAAACTCAGAGGTAAAAATTCCCCACACCTGAATAAGATGATCCAGTATTTTCCTCCGAAGTATAGCACAAGCTAGCTTAGATGAAATGACAACATCCGCAACAGATAACAATCTGTTAGCCAGAATTTTGGACAATATCTTATAATCCGCATTAAGCAAGCATATAGGTCTCCAATTATGCAAGTCAGATTTATCCCGGTTTTATGTAGAAAAATCAAGGCTCCTTTAGTAAAGTTCAAAGGAACATCTCCCAGTTCCAACATAGTGTTAAACACCAGGGTCAATTCCGACCCCAGGGAGTCACCCTTGAGCTTATATAATTAATTCGGGAGCCCATCAGGTCCCGGGATAACATTAGGCTTCAAATGATGGACAACATCCAGCACCTCAGGTAAAGTAATAGGCTGGCTTAAACTGGTAAGAACCTGTGGAGAAAGACCAGGGATAAAAACATCAGATAAATACTGTCTGATCCGCCCAACATCTGAAGGGAGTTCTGAAAACAAAGTACAAGAAAAATCAGCCACAATTCGCATAATATCACATGGGGAGCTATGGAGAGTACCCAGATTGTCCAGCAGGCTAGTGATGCCTTTTTTGCCGGCCTGTGATTTATTATGGGTAAAGGGACAAGTTTCATGAGCCGCACCCTTAGTGCCAAATCTGTGTTGCCAGTAAAGGTGAGCAGCCCGCGTTTTAGAATAGCACAATGTATTCTGCCGAACCGAGTGAATATGCACACTCAGATCTTGGCCAGTAGTATGAGCAAGGGACAAAAGGGATTGCAAGCGCTGGCGATCTTGTAAGTATGACAAGAATGCTGAGGTGCTTTGAGCCTTGCTGTACTGCCAAAGGAGCTTTGAAAGATCCAACTTCGAGTCATCCCACTATTATACAGGGTTCTCATAACATAGGAGCACAGATTTCCTGGCAGCTAAAAATTGACTCAAGGAGCATAAAAAAACATCATCCGTAAGTAAAGAAATATTCAATTTCCAAATACCCGGACCTTTGGAAGGGGGGGGGTTATCATCAAATGTTAGAGAAATAAACCTGTGTTCTGAAAATTCAACAGGATCAACACAAACCTTCAAAAGAACCAGATGGGGGGATAGAAAAACATAGTCAATTCTGGTTGCCAAGACACCCTTCTGGAAAGTGGAAGAATGATGACCTGTAAATTCCAGGACAGCATCCCACAGGTTCGCATTGCTAATCATGGAATTTAAGGAGAGGGAATCACAATATAACTTCCTAGTAGTAGTATGCAATCCTTTATCCAGAAGGCCAAGCCCACAGTTAAAGTCTCCTGCAAAAATTATATATTTTGAAGTATGCAAAAATGGCTGAATCTGAGAAAAAATGTCAATCCGTGCAGTTTTAAGTTGGGGGGCATATAAACAGATAAGGCGATAAGGGGCCTGGTGAACCAAAGCATCAATAATCAGCACCCGACCAGGGACAGAATCATAAAGCTTGAGAAGCACAAAGGCAACAGAGTGAACCAAAATCCCCATACCAGAACATCTGGCCGGACCCACTGACCAATAAGAAGGACCCAGAAGCCAGTATCTTTCAGCCTGTTTCAGTTCATGCAAAGCATGAAACCTAACATCCTGCAGGAATATTATACCACCTGGCAAGGAAGCTAGGAAAGTGAAAACAGCGTTACGTTTATCCAGTCTCTTAATACTGTTGACGTTCAGAGAGTAACAGGCAAAGGTGTGGGAAGCCATGGCAAGAAAAAGAAAAAACAGGAAAGACAAATAACCACATTATTTGTTCTTATTCTTCTCACCTACCGCTTTCAGTTTAGATCTGGCTTTCCGTTTTTGGGCCCCCCCCATCCATAGAGCAAATCTCAGTATCAGTAGTACTTTCTGGATGGGAAGACAGAACAAAGGAGGAATCAGTATCCTCACCAGAATCCGCCGAAGTCTCCTGCAAAACATCGTAGGTGTTTGAAAGTTGTACAAGGGCAGTCTGAACAGCCTTAGAAGGAGGTGGGGTAGCTTTCAGCTTGGAATGTGCAGAACGTCGACATAAGTTCCTGAGCAGGAGGCATAGCATTCAGTGGATCACAGACCAGCATCTGAGCCTTGGGGTCAGCCACCACTGGGTCTGGGGAAATGGGAAGGGGAGCTGACACTACCAGTGCACACAGAGGCAAAGCACGCTCTGGAACAGGTGGAAGCACAGTAGATGAAGGGGTCCAGCAGGGGCTCGAGGGAGTTCAGAGGGACATGATTTATTACGGAAATTAGCCTTTTGGGCCTGAGTAATAATGAAATGCTGGTCTGCCCCACCATCATGGTGTTCCTGATTATGGGCCGCCCAGGAGCAATTCTGAAAAGTGTGACCAGGCTCGTCACAGAGGTTATAGCGACATTCATTCAGACAGGATGCACCCAAATGGCCCAGTTCCCCACATAGGTTACACTTCACAGTGTCACAGACACTACTCAAATGTGAAGAATTTGCACACCCATAACAGGCCCTTGGCTGACCCGGATAAAACAAAAACCCCCGTCCCTGCCCAAAAAAAAAGAGTTCAGGAGGTGAAGAACACCAGAATCATCAGACTTCAGTAAGACCTTAACTTTCCAGCCACCAGTCCAGATATTTTCAGAATCCAGAATGGCCTCAGGGTCTCCCAGAACAGAACATTAGAGCTTTAACCAGTAAAGAACATCTGCCAAGTCCACACCTTCATTCCAAAAAATAATGGAAATAGTTTTATAAGCAGGCTTCGTTGGGGGAATGGCTAAGAAGGGTGACCATAAGGCAGACTTCTTTAGTGTGTGATACCTAGACCAAAATCTGTCCAAACCCTTAGAAGTCTGAAAACTGACGTCAAAGGTAGTCTCTCCAGAAATGTGGATAAGGGCATAAATTTCATGGGCGAAAAATATAATAGAATCCTTATGTAAAGTTCTGGCCACAAAGAGACGGTCAGGGGGTTCCTCCATACCCCCCACATAGGAAAGATGAACCGCATTATGCCTTTTAGCTGGCAAAACAGGCAAGCGGAAAAGGGAGGAAAAGGATTTTTTTTGTCTATCAGGCATAGCATTAAGTGGAGTTGCCGGAAGGCTAGGGCCTGGGGGTAGGGCTGTAGAAGTTGACGGCAGGGTAGGAAAAGCAAGACTAGGATTTTGGGTCAGCAAAAGATCATCAGGCAAAGCCAAAGGATCAGCCGGCAGGAGAGATCCATCCAAAACTTGGTCAGGAGCAATGGCAGGAGGAACCGCTGAAGGAGCAACTGCTATCGCAGACAATGGTATGCGGATGGTATGCGGATTGGAGATGAACCAGAGGTCCAATAACCCGAAGAAGGGTGTTTCTCCCAGCCTGCATCTTGAAGTGCTTTATCAACCGACCAAGGTTCAGGACCAGAGGCTGAAGCCCCAGGCAACTGAGTAGAAGAAGTTTGGAAAATAGCAGACATACTCCCTGCGGTGACGGTCTCCCCAGCAGGTGACAGCTCAGTAGCTAAAGCAGGTCCAGGTTTATATAGAGACTTCTCGACAGGGCTAGTTGTGCTGTCAACCTTCAGTCGTCAGATCTTCTGCAGCAGGATAGATCTTTTCGAGCGAAATGACCACTCCTCTGACTCGAGTAAACGCAGCAATTCTTTTGCCTCTCCCGAAGCAGCGAGGGGCAAGTCCAAACGTTCTGGTGATTCAGAAATAACAGATGAAGGAGTAAAAACCAAAGATACAGCAGAATTCTGATCCAAATCACCCATGACAGAGTCACCCCACTCACAATGTGCAGGAGCAGGTTCTAATGAAATATCCTCAAAAGAAACATCCGCACAGACTTTTCCATAGCAGATTCTGGCAGAGGCGAAATGCAGGCAGAAACAGACTCAAGCACCTCCATAGCAACCTCCTGCACACCAGGACTGTCATCGGACATCTTGGAGTCACAGACAAAAGGGTCCCCCCTGCTCATAGGAAGCAAGAGTAGGGGAATTTCCCCGGTGCCCTGGCCAAATTTCCCCCATTCACTAAAAATACCACCAACAGCTTAATCTGGTTCAGTTTCAGTTGTTTACCATCTGTATCCCTCCCCCCCGGTCACCCCTGAAAAAGGGATTTCTAGTCTCAGTGGGCCTTCTGGATCAACAAAATTAAATAAATAAATAAATTCATCTCGCCTGTTCTGCATCCTTGTCTGGGTAGCGTGAGTACAATCCAGGGTAGCTCCCTGCAACAAAAGCAAAAATCACTGTGGTACTATCTAATTGTTTCCTGTTCTGGGTTAATGCAATGGACTTAGCCATCGAGCTTGGATTACAAATAATTGAGTTGAGTGCATGTTTAACTATCTTTCTTTTCCTAAGGGCCCCAACAAAAGCTGTAATGTCGGCCACCACGGGCAAAGCTTCAGGCTAGCCTGCATGACATACTGGGTAGCAAGGGTTGTTGAACTGTCTTATTGGGACTTACAGTGCATGCTGAACAATCTTGATTCAAATCAGATTGCTAATCATTCTGCTAGATTCATGCCCCTCCCTTGTTCACTGCCCTTATATAAATCTGATTGTCTTTTTATGTTGGCGCGCTTGTGCAACTAACATCTTGGGGTAGTGCAGATTTGGAGACGCGGTCGCTGTTGGGTGAATGCAGGGCATGCACCAGTAGATGCATCCCTCATTCCCCAATCAGACTGCACGCCGGTGCCATACCACCCGGGCAAGCACATCTAAGGAAAGGTCCGCTGCAATGCGAGCAAAGCTCGTCACATGTAGCGGACCTTCCCAATGCTCACCAGCTGGAAACAAGGTGGCACAGTGGTGGCTAAACTACCCGACTTTGAGGGTGCCCAATCCCGGTCGACACAGTGCTTTAAGTATGTGCCGACAGGGTGAACAATCCCTGTTGGCATCCATCACCCCTTTCCCGGGTTTACTGCCACTAGGAGCCCACTCCTCTTGGCATGATGTCTCCCCTTCTTCCGTGTTGAAGGGGTGCCCAATCTCCCATCGGCTACTGTACGCCCCCAAAAAAGAAACCACCTGTAAAAAAGGAAACCATCTGCGATGTATTTTTGTAGTCCCTGTAAGCAGAAAATGGTCCCTCATAGTCTCCCTACCAACCACCTGCACCCACCCACTGTGCACTCTGCCTCCCCACACCCCACCACCCCATACTTACCTCCAGAGCTCGGTGCAACAATCTTCGGTGGATCAGGAACACGTCTTTACTCTTCAAAGCCGACCACGAACTGAGGAAATGCCGGTAAGCTGTATAATGGAATAAATAGAGTTTTTTCAACTTTGATGCATATCTCGAGCATTTTTTGGAATTTTTGTACCAAACTTTCAACATGGGGTTTTTGGGACCCCTCCTCGTGAATTCCTTCACAGTTATGACAGTAATTGGTCCCAAAAAGTGATTTCGCAGTCACTGCGTGGAATCACCTTTCGGGACTGATTAATGCAAGGACAGTGGCAGTGTTCATGAGGTGGGCTCTCAAAAAGCCTATGTTGCAAATTTGGTGGAAAAAATCCAAAACGTTGTTTTATGAGCGTAAACATGAAAGTTGCTGCTCACTACTAACTTGGTGAATTTACAATATTTTCATGCCAGATTTCCAACATTGTCATTTTTCTACACCTCCTTGTGAACAGTACAGCTGTCATTTTCCACAACCTGGCCGAAATGTGTTTCCGCACTTCTGGTGCACAATACTGCGGTCACTGTGGGAAATCAGTGTTTGGGGAAGATTATGAAAATGACAGTGACACTGTTTATGAGCAGAGGTCCTAAAATGCTTATGTTGAAAATTTGGTGATGATACTCCATAAAATGACTGTGTTATGAGCGTGCGTTACGCAGTTTGCACACACGCTCGTAATGTTGTGCATTTGTAATATTTTCACTATGGATTTTCACCATTGGCATTTTTCCACCATTGGCATTTTTCCACGCCTCTTGATGAACAGTACAGCTGTCAATTTACATATTCTGCCCGAAATGTGTTTTTGCACATCCGGCGCAGAATAGCGCAGTCGCTGTGCGAAATCACTTTCTAGGACAGTTTGTGGAAATGACAGTGACACTGTATATGAGCAGTGGTGCTAAAATGCCTATGTTGAAAATTTTGTGCCAGAACTCCATAAAATGACTGTGTTACAAGTGTGCATTGTGCATTTCTCTCGCACCCTTGTAACTTCACAAATTTGCAATACTTACATGCCACATTTTCACCACTGCCATTTTTTTACACCTCCTTATGAACAGTACAGCTGTCATTCTTCACATCCTGCCAAAAATGTGTTTCCGCATTGCACCACCAAAGCCAATGCCAGCGCAACAACATTCGGCATTGACAAATGCTTGTTTCACATTTAACCTGGTTAGTGTGCGTATTATTAGTTGACTTACAGTGATAAGATTGTATTGTTGCATTGCTGATCTTATTTTACAGTGGGTCTTCAGGGCAGTTGCAGCAGATCCAGCCATGGTGGTAAGTGAACGGGGTATGAGCACATTATTATTGTTACACACGGATTGTGAAGGTATCATTGTGTTCTTTCTTAGGCCACTAGAAGGGTTGGTGGGGGGGTTATAGCATCCCTGAGGGCTATACCAGAGCTGTTAATCTACCCCAATGCCATTCCTATGGGTGGAGGTACCCGTTTACAGAACTCAGGTCCCTCAACCTGTGCGAAGCCATACAGGCAGGAGTAGTAGCCCTTAGGATAGTGCCACCTAGAGGTTACATTTGGAAGATAGGAACTGTTTGGAGCACAAAACTAATGAAACATTGGCATCTAACAGCTGCTATTATCAAAACATTGTAGTCTTTGCTGCTTTAAAAACAAATGAAAAATGCTGCCATTCACATACAATGTTTTTCCTCAATAAACTAAATACAGTTGGACTCTCATCATATGATACAGTGGGACAAGAAGCAATGAATTGACCCTTATTGAGGCTGCTTTTGTTTTTACTAATCATAATACTGAAGATAAACTGGCATTTTTCAAATCTGCAATTTAACCTAATATGTGGGGTTTTCCATGTGATATTTAATGCTCCTGGTAATTCATTTCTCTGAGACTGAATTTTTAAAGAAAAATAAGTGACCCAGAGAAAACCCTTTAAGTGAGTCAGTTTCTCAGAGGACTTGCAATCATATGCCAGACAAGACAGAACTAGAATCTCTTTCCCTTAAGGTCACGCTTCACCAAATGGTAACAGAAGTCCTTGAAAAGAATGAGCTTTTGGATTAGAGAACACACCAAAACAATAGACAGACACACAGTACGTAGCTTAACACAAAGGTTCCTTACAATGAAAAGGCATTTCTTAACAACAACAAAAAAAAACATTTTTAAACTGAGACGGATGAACTGTAAGCACAACAATATATGTAAGAAAAACAGAGAAGGAAAGAGAGAGAGAGAAAGAGATACAGTAAGACACTGTCTAATGTGAGAACAGTTTTTTTTTTTCTGTGTGGGTGCAAGATGCCTGAAGTTGTGTACAAAACAGGCTTTTTTCCCATTATGTCTAATAATTACTTTGTGAAAGACAGCTTGGAGCCAGGGGCTAAGAAAAAAAAAACTGTCACATTCAAACTCGGATCCTAGCAACAGAATATGATCATATTATACTGTAAGTGATGCTTTGGCTGACTAGACAGACACCTAGAGATAGCTCTTGCATATCTATTAGCCAGGACAGTAACTTGTCGGATTTGTTTACAAATAGTCTGGGCTGGATTTTCAAAAGGGTAATGGGGATGCAAATGTGTTTGCACCTGTGTATGTATCCATAAGTGGAGGAGGGGTTTAAAAACTGTGGGGGGGGGGGGGTTGGCAGAACAAATGATGTCACAAAATGACAGTTTCACAGTCTTGGAAGTCACGTTATCAATACTTGTCTGTGGGAAGCATGATACCATCAGTGGTTCATGGTATACCACTGTTATTAGGTTTCTATCCAGTTCAGAGGGTGTTTTTTCATTTATGCCATCTCTCCCCCTGACACAAGAGATTAAGTAAACTTTATTACCCTAATACCCACTACTATATTAGAGTGCATGGGGTTGCAAAAAGTCATAGAGGTGGCTACATCCAGACCTGCTGGTTCTTCCCACTTGTTCCAGGAGTCAGGAAGCCTTACCCCAAGTGTCATTACTTCTGTACCCACAACAGTTCACCAGTTATGCTAGTCTGGTCAGCCCCCACCTCCTTGAAACCCACAAACTATATTTTCTCTTTTGCAATGCCTAAACCAAGGTCTCCCTGCAATGGTATTATAAATTAGCTACAGTCCCTCCCACCAGGCACCAATAGTACTGACAGCATCAGGCTGGGTTGTAAACTTTTAAAAGTAATACAATTCCATGTTACTGTTTCTGCAAAATCTGGGTTGTAGAATTACTATACTCACTCTGCTACAGGCATTCTGAGCCACTGAATTTTTCCAATTTCACTGAGCAGGGCCATACTTTGAAAGACTTGAGTGGACCATTTGTAATATAAAGCAGCAGTGTATGTAAGCATTAAAAATGTTGACCAATACTTTGATTCCATTTCAGATCATCCCATATCCCCATCTTGTATCATACCCTTAAAGGGTTCATTTACATATTTATGTGGGACACTGACCCACAGGGAATAAAAAGTAAGGGTCAAGTGAAAAAAGGGCCATTACATATTATTCAACCATGCCCAGATTTGTAAAACATCAGCTTAAAACTGTTACACTGGTTATAAGAGCAGGTTGTTGCCAAAGGAGAAGAAAAGGTGGGTCAAAATTGAGAACTGTGTGGCACGTGCACCAGTCCCTCACTCTGAAATGAACACTGCAGTCTTTCTTCAATTTTAGGCTGCTTTAGCACTTCTGCTGCTTTGGGCTACATTGCTAGCACTGAGCTTGCAGTACAGCCTAGGGGTTAGAGTAAGGAGCTGTGAATATGTTTGGCACATCCAGTAGACATGGGTTTGATTCCCACAGCCTCCACTTGCATACTGTGTGACCCTGAGCAAGTCACTTAACCTCCCTATTGCTCCCAGGTAGCACCTGAAAACAGGTTTTCAACCTTGTGAGCCTTACTTAGTTACCAAAGAATACAAATAAATGATGAAATAAAAGGAGCATCCCATAGGCTTTCATCAGTATTCTCAATCTGTTCATTTTGTGCACTCATTAACATCATTTCTGGTGACTAAAATTAACTAGCATACAGCAGACAGTGCTCCCTGACTGTATAGGATAATAGTTATACTGAAACAGCCAGGAATACTGATGAAAATCTGGTCTGAGTGATTCATGTTAAAGGAAGCACTTATTTTATTTCTTAAAGTACAAAGAAGTGCTAAAGCAGACTCAAAGTGGGAGAAGGTCAAGGATGGCAACAGAGCAGATGAGACAAGATCTAGAATGTAATGAAAAAGTATAGGTCAATATTTTCACCATAACGTGCACTGCTCCCTTATTTATTTATTTATTTATTTATTTATTTATTTAGCTTTTGTTGACCGGGTAAGTGCACTAGACAAATCCTGCCTATTTTCAGGCACGACCCAGGGGAAGGGGATACAGATGAATGCCAACTGACCTTGAACCAGATTAAGCTGTTGGTGGTATTTTTATTGAATGAGGGAAATTTGGCCAGGACACCGGGGAAATTCCCCTACTCTTTTTTCGATAAGTGCCATGGGATCTTTAACATCCACCTGAACTACCACCAATCCAGGTAGATGGGACCTCGGTTTAAAGTCTCATCCAAAAGACGGAATGGAGTATTGAATAACAGCTCCATATACTGTCCAAAAAAAGAGTCCATCCCATTCCCAGGCCCAGCTTACTTGTTTCATTCCTCCCTCCCCTTCTCGTTTGAATATTTCCATATAATTTCAAAATCCCAGCCCAGGACAAGCTTGCCAATTGTACACCTATGGACACATTTTTAGATGCTTTCTCCACATTCGTCCATTCCTTCAATATGTTTGGGGCTGGCAGTATCATCTAGAGGCTAGAGTAACAAGCTATGAATAGAAACATAGAAACATAGACTTTGACAGCAGATAAGGACTTCTTGGCCCACCAAGTCTGCCCATTTCCCTACTATTGGATAACCTTCAGATCCTAGTTAACCAACAGCCTACTTCCTCCTCCTAGCCTCCATGAGAATTGCCTTATATCTGTCCCATGTGATTTTGAATTCTCCGACTGTTTTTGACCCCACAACCTCCTCAGGAAGGACATTCCATGCATCCACCACCCTCTCTGTGAAACAATACTTCCTCACATTGTCCCTGAGCCATCCCACCCTCTATCTTCAAATTGTGCCCCCTTGTTCTTGCACATCTCTTTTTCTGAAAGATGCTACCCTCTTGGACTTTGTTGATTCCCATTAGTTACTTGAAAGTTTCTATCATGTCCCTCCTCTCCATCCTTTCCTCAAGGGCATACATTTTATGCTCCTTTAGTCTGTCTTTGTATGGCTTCTATTGCAGACCCTGCACCATTTTAGTTGCCCCCCTCTGGACTGCCTCCATCCTGTCTATGTTCTTGTGGAGATGGGGTCTCCAGAACTTCATGCAGTACTCCAGATGGGGTCTCACCAACTGTCTCTACAGAGGGATAACAACTTCCTGTTTTCTACTGGTGATGCCTCTCCCTGTATATCCCAGTATCCCACCCAGCCATCCTTACTGCCTTCTCACATTGCTTGCGTATCTTTAGGTCATCTGATATGACTACCCCTAGGTCCCTTTCCATCTATGTTGTTGTTAATACCCTCCCCACCCATTGTGTACTCTTCCCCTGGGTTTTTATTTCCCATGTGCATTACTTTTAACTTCTTTGCATTTAATCTAAGCTGCCATACTTTTGACCATTCATCCAACCTTGCCAAGTCCCTCCTCATCCTTTCAACCCCACCTTGTGTATCAACTCTGTAGCAGATCTTTCTATCATCTGTAAAGAGGCATACTTTTTCTTCCAGTCCCTCTGGAATGACACTTATAAAGACATTAAAAAGGACCGGACCCAGTACTGAACCCTGTGGTACCCCGTTAGTGCCCTCCTTTCTTCGGAGTGAACTCCATTTGCTATTACCCTCTGTGTTCTGTTGTCCAGCCAATTTTTTACTCAGACTACCACCCTAGGACCCACTCCCAGGCTGGCTAATTTGTTTATTAATCTTTTGTGTGGGACTGTGTCAAATGCCTTGCTAAAGTCTAGGTAGGCCATGTCCACAGTCCCTCCCTGCTCCACTACTTTGGTCATAGTCAAAGAAATCTATTAGATTCATCTGACATGAGCTTCCCACTGTGAATCCATGCTGCCTTGGGTCCTGTGCCCCACTGGCCTCTAGGTACTCAACAATTCTTTCTTTCAGAAATGATTCCATCCTTTTTCCTACCAGTGAGGTCAACCTAACAGGTCATTAGTTTCCTGTCTCTGCTTTGCTCCCACTTTTGTGAAGGGGAATGACATCCGCCCTCCTCCAGTCTTTAGGTACCACACCATCCTCCCATGATTTGTTAAAAAGGGTAGTCAGTGGTGTCACTAGCTCTCCCCTTAGTTCTTTTAGAATTCTGGGGTGAATCCCATCAGGCCCCACTACTTTGTCCACCATCGGTTTTAGGAGTTCTTTTAGAACCCTTTCTTCTGTGAAAGGACTGGTATCGACCCCCCCTATCCAAAGTGCTTCTATTGATTGGATTAGGTACCCACCCTTCCTCTTCTTTTGTGAATACTGAGCAGAAGTATTAGTTCAGTATCCCTGCTCTTTCACTGTCCTCTCTCTCACCCACCCACCCATTTATTTAGCCTCACTATCCTCCCTTGGTCTTTTCTTCACTCCCTAATGTACCTATAAAAGGTTTTATCCCCTTTTTAACCAAATTGGCTATCTTTTCCTCGGTTTGGACCTTTGCTATTCTGACTGAATTCTCTGCTTCCTTCTGCTTTAACTGATACAGTTCTCTGTCCTGCTACTTCTGTGTTTCCTTATACTTCCTGAATGCTATGTTTTTCTTTCTAACCTTACCCGCCACCTCTTTTGAGAACTATAGTGTTTTTTTCTTTCATTTTGATTTGTTGATTTGCTTCACACAAAGGCTTGTTGCCTCTGTGATGGCAGTTTTAATGTTTCCCCATTGTTCCGACACCCCTCCTTCTTGCCTGTTTGCTAGTGCTTTTCTGAGGCACTCTCCCATTTTGACAAAGTCAGCCCTCCTAAAGTGCAGTACCCTCACTTTTGTATAGCTTAACTCTGTGGCTGTGTTTATCATGAACCACACTGTTTGGTGGTCACTTGTTCCCAGATTGCTACCCACTTCTAGATCTGAGATCCTCACTCTGTCCCCGTTTGAGAGTACCGGGTCTAAGATTGCTCCCTCCTGAGTGGGTTCCAACACTAGCTGTCTGAGGCATGCACCCTGTAGGGCATCAGAATGACCCTGTTCTTGGATGTGGCTGCAGCAAAGGTACTCCAGTTAACATCTGGCATATTCAGATCCCCCATCAACAATATCTCCCCTTTTTCTGCCCTCCAAAGGATGCCTTCTATTATTTTTTTGTCCATTTCCTCCCCCTAAAACAGGGGTCTGTATACAACCCCCATGCAGATTATGGTGCCATTTCCAGTCTCCAGTGTGACCCACAGTGCCTCCTCACCTCCCTGTTTACCCTTTAATTCCATTGCTTTGATCCCCTCCCTTACTTAGAGAGCTACTCTTCCTCTTCTTTTACCATTTCTGTCCCTCCTGTAGATTGTGTACCCTGGCATGTTGACATCACAGTCATGGTTTTCTGTGTACCGTGTTTCTGTGACTGCCATGATATCCAGGTATCCCTCTTCCATCGAGGCCACCAGTTCAGGGAGCTTGTTACCTAGACTATGGGCATTGGTACTCATTACCCTCCATTTTTTGAAGGCCTTACCCCTTTTTGCCCCATCTGTCCTTACTGCCTTTGCCTTTTTCTCCATTTACCCTTGCCCTTCTCCCTTTCGACTTCTCTATCTTGGTGTTTACCTTACTAACTACCCTGATTTTTTTTTGGGGGGGGCTAGGATTTCCCTGCTTCTTTTCAGTGCCCCCTGGCTAGTTTAAATGCTTGCCAATGAAGCATTTAAACCTATCATCTAGGATCCTGGTTCCTCTCCTGGACAGATGCAGACCATCGAGCCACTATAGGCCTATAACCCAGCCAGTAGACACCCAGTCTCCAGTGAAGCCAAACCCCTGAGCTCTGCACAAGTTTTTTAACCATTGATTAAATCCCGTGGTGTGGAGCACCCTAGCCTCACCCATGCCATAGATAGGCAGCACCTCTGAGAAGGTTACCGTGCTTACTACTTATCTAAGGCCCCTCCCCAACTCCACAAACTCCTTCTGCAAAGCTCTGATCCCTTTCCCAGCCAGGTCATTTGTCCCTAGGTGGACAATGACATCCAGCTCCCTTCCCTGTGCAGCTGTTCCTGTGATCCTGAGGATTCACTCCCTGTCCCTCCAAGCATTGGTGCCAGGCAGGCACCTTACCTCCCCCCCAGTTCTACCTCCTAACAATGGAGACCCCCACCAGGAGTTGTTTCCTTCCCCTGTGGGGTCCCATGCCACCCTCCTGTGGGTCTCCTTTTGTGGAGGTTCTCAGAATCCTGGTTGGTCTCCACTGTGGGTGTCTCCATAGGGGAACCACACTCTGCCAGAATGGCGTACAAATTGTGGAGAGGTAGAACTGGAGGGATGCACCTCCATTCCATCACCCTCACCCTTCCTGAGCCCACTGTGGTCTTACCGCTCCTCTTTCCTGCCTACCTCTAAGGCAGCAGCAGCAGCCCTGGTGGTCCCTGGGTTGGAGAGGAGGTCCTCTGAATCCTGACCAACTCAGCCTGGAGACGAGCAGCCTCCTCCCTCATCCCAGAGATGTCCCTGCAGATAGGACAACACTGCATCCTCCAGAACAACTCACGGAAGACTGCAGCATCACAGCCACTGCACTGCACCACTCCCATCACGTCTTATTTGTGGCCCCTCAGCTGTTGTTTTGTGTGCTTACTCTTTCCTCTTTCTCTTTATTTTTATTATTTTTTGTCTCCCTACTTTTCTACTGCCTCCATGCCCTTAAAGTTTCTACTTTTACTTTTCTGGGACAGGAAGTTCCTTTATTCCTCAGTAGTCTCCTTCTTACTTGCTCAGAGTCAGACCTCAAGCAGCTGGGGAGGGGAGGAGAGCTACTGTTTTCCTTCTAGGATGGTGAGTCTGTTGTGCCTCTGTGATCTCTCCCTTCCTGCTCCCAAACAGGAAGTTCCTGCTGTCAGTCAAATCCGATGCCTATAAAAGTGGAACTAGCTAAGGGTGGGTGGTGGTGGGGAAGGAGGGATATATAGTCCTAGTAAAGTAATAAAGTTCTAACAGCACCTCCTTCCTCTTGCTGTTCTCTGCCAAAAGCTATTTAGGGCAGTTTTAAATCCAAACACCTGGTTTCCTGCTGCCTAATCCACTCCTCCTAATTCACATTTTCCTTCATCACCTATCTAACTGCACAGATAACAGTTCCCTTCACCTAACTCGAACAAACACACTAACTCTTGTTTTTTTTTTTACCCTAATTTGAAGGTCCCAGTAGTAGAGTTCTGGGGCCCGATTCCAAGTCAAATGTTGCAACTTGCTGGCGTATGCAAGTTATGACATTCGCCACTACGCCAGGGACCATACACCACATTCCAAGAGCAGCAGGGTCCCAGCACTTGCTACATGCGGGTTACACCATGTGGAGGCATATGCCACAGGCATGGCATAGACGGCCTGCATGTCACAAGCAGTGGCCAGCCACCGGCAGCCCCACCTGAAACTCCCCCACCCCAGAACACCATGGCACACACCAGGGACTATGGGGGGCAGGACTAGTGGCACAGGAGTCAGGAAGGGAGGAGGAGTGGCACTGTATGTGAAAAATGACATAAGGGCCACACAGATCCAGGAGGAACAAAATGGGGGAGAGATACTGTGGGTTAAGCTGGAAAGGAAAATGGGGCCAGCCATCCGTGCAGGTGTGGTCTATAGACCACCAGCCCAGGAGGAAGAAACAGATAGGGAGCTGATGCTAGCCATCCAAAGGATGGCTGACAAAGTGAGTAGTACTGGTTGGAGACTAATATACCAGATGTGGACTGGAGCATCCCAGCAGCAGCATCAACTAGGAGCAGATTTATCCTGGACTCCTTCAGGGTGCCTTCCTCAAGCAACTGGTCATGGAACCAACTCGGCAGAAGGCAATACTGGACCTTGTGCTCACAAACAGGGACAGTGTGATGGGGGTAACAGTGGGGAGCACCTGGGTAACAGTGACCACCAGTCATTGTGGTTTGAAATCACAGAAAGAGCAGAACCAAACCACACAAAACACGTATCCTGGATTTTAGGGGCAGACTTTGGGAAAATGGGAGATGCTTGAAAGAGGCATTAAGAGGAATGGGACAGGAATCAGGGATTGAGGAACAGTGGGCAGTATTTAAAATGGGATTATAAGAACAACAGAATTATGCATTAAGCAGGTTAGCAAGAGGAAAAAGAAGGAGACCATTATGGTTTCCAAGAGGTAGCAAAGAAGTGAAAGCCAAAAGACTGCATTCAGGCAATACAAAAGACACAGGCAGAAGGGGATAGGGAGAAGTACCAGGAGAAACAAAGGGAGGCAGGGAAGTCAGTAAGGAAGCCAAAGCTCAGACAGAAGAACACATTGCAAAATCAGTGGTTAAAGGGACAAAACCTTTTACAGGTACATAAGTGAAAAAAGAAGGACAAAGGGAGGGATAGTTAGACTGAAGGGGAGGATGGGAGCAGCGTGGAGGATGACAACAGTAAAGCTGACATATTGAACAGGTATTTCTGCTCAGTCTTTACTAAGGAAGAGGGGTAATGGGTCTGAAGGAGTACAAGGGGTGAGAATGGTGCAGAAATGGACACAAGTCCCTTTACGAGAAAGGGTCCTGAAGGAACTGGAAGTAATAAGAGTTGACAAAGTAATGGGGCCAGATGGGGTGCACCCAGGGTCCTTAAAGAACTAAAGAGGTGGTGGCTGAACCTCTGGCTATCCTGTTCAGCCAATCACTGGAAACAGGGAGGTACCCAAAGACTGGAGGACAGCAGATGTAGTCCCCTTATACAAAAGTGGGAACAAAGAGGAAGCAGGGAACTACAGACCAGTCAGCCTCACCTCGGTAGTGGGAAAGATCATGGAAGCACTACTGAAGGAGAGATTGGTGGAACATCTGGTTGTCAATGGACTACAGGACCCAAGGCACATGGTTTCACCAGGGGGAGGTCATGTCAGACCAACCTCATTGAATTTTTTGACTGGGTGACTAGGGAGGTGGATCAGGGGAGGGCAGTGGACATGGCCTATCTGGACTTCAGCAAGGCCTTTGACACTGTGCCACATAGAAGACTATTACACAAACTGGGGAATATGGGTGTGGGCAGGACAGTAGTGTGGTGGGTAGGTAACTGGCTGGGTGGCAGGACACAGAGGTGGTGGTAAATGGCTGTCACTCCACAGAGGAAGAGTGACCAGTGGGGTACCACAGGGATCAGTGCTGGGACCGGTCCTATTCAACATCTTCATCAGTGACATTGCACATGATATAGAAGGCAGAATTTCACTGTTGCTGATGACACAAAGCTCTGTAACAGAGTGAGACACACCAGAGGTGTAGACAGAATGAGAAGGGACCTGCAGAAACTTGAAGAATGGTCAAGGGTTTGGCAGTTGAAATTCAATGCAAAGAAGTGCAAGATAATGCATATGGGCACAAAAACCCTGGCACAATATATCAGTTGGGGGTGAGGATATGCATGCACCAAGCAGGAAAGGGATCTTGGGGTTGTCATCTCTGATGACCTCAAGGTAGGGAAACAGTGTGACAAGGCATCAGGTAAAGCAAATAGGATTCTGGGATGTATAGGCAGGGCATCACCAGCAGGAAAAGGGAGGTCATAATTCCGCTATACAAGACACTAGTGAGGCCCCACCTGGAGTACAGTGTACAGTTCTGGGACCATACTTACGTAAGGACATAGACAGGGTAGAGAAGGTTCAGAGGAGGGCAACAAAGATGGTGCATGGGTTGTCACAAATCCTATGAAGACAGGTTGAAGGAACTGAACATGTACTCCTGGAGGAGAGGAGGAGAGAGGGATATGATAGAGAGATACAAGTATCTCACAGGGAGGAACAGGTGCAGGAAAACACTATTTTAAGCGAAAAGATGTTTCAGGACTAGAGGGCATGGGATGAAGTTGGAGGAGGACGATTCAGAGGAAACATGAGAAAGAATTTCTTCACTGAACGGGTGGTGGACAAGTGGAACACCCTGCCAGAGGAAGTGGTGGGGGCTGAAACAATCACGGGATTTAAGAATGCATGGGATAGACATAAAGGAATTCTAGAGGTCAGGGGTAAGGGGAAATAGGCTTCTAGGAAAACAAACTGAACTTACAAGCTCAAATGGGCAGACTAGGTGGGCCATAGGCCCTTATCTGCCGACACTGTCTATGTATCTATGTATCTATGTATGAGTCGGGGGGGCTTGCTGATGAATGGACCCCGGGGGGTCTCCAACATCTGGGGAGGGGGCAGGGGAATGCCTCTGGGGCATGGGGAAACATCAGTGCCATTGTCATGGTGCCAAGTGCTGGACAGCCAACAGATAGCACCATCGGATGCCCCTTAGAGCACCTCCAGGCTGCTCTAACTTAACGCTGCAAGTGTGGCTCTCCGAATCATGCTAGTGGGCTACAGCAGCTGCCCTCCTGGAATAGGGCACAGTTGCTGCTGTAACCTGCACTTGTGCCATGGCGCTGTGGGCTGTGGCGTAGTGGGTGGCATAACCCATGGTCCTTATAGCCCGCAGCCGCCATGGCGCAAGGTGCCTCTTGTAATTGGGGCTGACGTACCGTTTGGCATAAGTCATGAGATACAGCAAGGGGTTTGGCGTATCTCAGCTTATGCCAGTGTATGACCTCCTGGAATCCGCCCCCTAGTTCTTAAGTCCCAGTAGAGTAGTAAAATTCTAACAGCACCTCCCTCCTCTTGCTGTTCTCTACCAAAAGCTATCTAGGGCAGTTTTAAATCCAAACACTTGGCTTCCTGCTGCCTAAGTCACTCCCCCTAATTCACAGTTCCCTTCTTCACCTAGCTAACTGCACAAATAACAGTTCTTTTCACCCAACTCAAACAAACTCACTAACTCTTGTATTTTTGTGTTTGTTTGTTTTTACCATAAATTAAACATCCCAATAGTAGAGTTCTAGTTCTTAAGTCCCAGTAGAGTAATAAAGTTCTAACAGCACCTCCTTCCACTTGTTGCTTGATACACTTCCAGCAGCAGATGTCCACCAAAACAAGCACTGTCGGACCAATAAAGCAGTTAATTATGTATTCCAGTAACATACTGCAAAGTTTAGGATAACATCGCATGTCAGACCAGGAGAAAGACCCCAGTGCTTTGAGGTTTAACCAGCCTCTTCATCAGGGAATATGTGGCTGCTGATGAGCTGGACCCCTAAAATACTCAAGATCATGACTGATTAACAATGCGTTCCCTTCATGTTCTGATTACTACCCAATTGGTTATTAATTTCAACAGAACTACTCTAATTCCAATTCCAAATTGGCATCCTAAATTAAATTCAGTTGATGAGCTTCACTAGTTCATGTAATTTTGGAGAACAGCTTAATCTGCAGTCACACCTGCCTTCCTCATAATGTCTACATATAACCTGCCTAGTTGGTTTAATGAAGATAGGAACAAAAAAACAATGCACAAGGACTTTAACATTATACCAATTTTCTGATTCAGATCCAGCAGACCTCTGTTTGATTCCCACCACCTCAGGCTTCATTTGCCTACTAGTACTGTTTGACTCTGAGCAAGTCACTTAACTGTCCCAGTGCTCCCTGGTAGTCCCTCAGAACAGGCACTTATGTGGCTGTGCCTAGTGGGCCCTACCCAGTTACCAAATTAAAATGACAATTCCCAGGCGGTTAGTCCATGGTTGCCAGTTGCATTCCCCTAAATATTTTACTATTATGTACACATAAGGCAAGGCATAATAAATGGCTCCTCCATCAAGTCCCCCCAAAATTCCCAGACTGCCATCACCAGCTAACCAACTGACATCCCCCCAACAGACATACGCACATATCACAAGAAACAATCTGCCTAAACACACACACACAGACACTTCACAGGGGAAAACCCATTAATTTTCCTCCTTATCTGAGGCCCAGCTTGTCACTTCCATAACCCTCTATGGTTCAGGTTTTCAATCAATTGTTTCCCGTTCTCATCCCAGATCCAACTTACCAACTGCACAACCCTCTGCCTTTGAAATATACTTTACTCATTTTGTAACTCCTTGCTCCAGGCCCATCTTACCAATTTAACAACCCCAAATACACTTTTGATCCAATTTTTCCTCCTCCTTACCCCAGGCCCAGCTTGCAGTGCAACGACATACAGAAGAAACATAGATTCTGACAGCAGGTAAGGACCACTTGGCCCAGTCGGTCTACATTTTAGGCTTATTATCTATTTCCCTTTGTAACCCCGGCACAGTTCAATATAAGAACCCCCCACACACACACACACACATTATCAGTACATCTTTAATAGAGTTTCAACTCCTTTTCCCAGGCCCAGCTTGGAAATTCCTCAACCACAACCCACTATATTTTATATTATACTCCATATTTTCTTCATCCCAGACAGCTTCAGTTTACCAACTCCCAACCCACACCCGACACAGTTTCAATTTGCTAAAATCATACCTCTCCTCCATCCAAGATATAGAACTTCAAGGTTTCAGTTTGTAATTCTGTAGCAGCACCCCTTGACTCTTACAAAAAAAAACCAAAAAACAACAAAGCAGATATTGAGTGATGGTGCTTATTATAGCTTCACAATTCCTCACATAATCAATGTCATGTTAAAAATGTTTAGTTTATATTCAGAAATTCACAGATGCACAACAATGGATATTAACTCTAACTTATGAACAATGGTACAAACCAAATAAAACAAACAGAGATTTGAAAAATATTTCTGGAAAGCACTGAAGAAACCAGGCTAAACTGATGGGTTCAGATCGTCATTAAGTCAGAACTGCGAATACCAGAACAGTGCGGTCAAGAACCACCAAACCCAAATGCCAAAAACAACAAGAGTGCCTGGTAATAAACAACAACCACAAGTAGAGCACCAGAGAAAACAATGATGCTCCACTATGTGTTCAAGGGGGAATCTGCCACCTGAACCCACCGTCACAGAGGGCTTCATCCCCTGAACTCCCTGAACTAAAAATAAACACTTCAGGGGGGTAACTCGGGGTCAGGGAAGAAACCCCGGGGAAGATCACTGAGGAACCCAGCGGATAATCTAGGGGAGGGGGGTGGACACAGGCACCATACAAGTCTGATCAGGGGAGCAAAACAAAATCTCTTGACCAAACAAACAAAAATAAATAAAAAAGGAATATCTTGTCCCTAGACTGGGAGTCAAACTCCACTGACCTCCCACCAACCTCCACTGCTTGTGCCCTGCCCTCCATGCCACAGAAGCTGCTTGGCATCACACACCGCATCACACTCTTTCCTCTTTCCTCTTTTCTTCACATGGACAAACAAGAAATTTAATTTGTGCTATGTTATGATGACTGGATAATTGTACACTTGAATTGAGCAATGTGCAGTATTGAAATTTTTTTTATACCTTTTAATGCATAGAATTTTGTTTTGCTGTGTTATGTGCAATGACAAAAATGTTGTCAATCAGTAAACAGAAATTGAACTGAACTGAACTCTTTTCCCTTTTCCCTGTTCACCCCTGCAGCCAACAGCTACAGGGATAGCATTAACGTTGACTACACTAGTCTATCCCTGTAGCTGTTTTCAGTTTCACTATTCTGACAGCACAGTTTACAACTGCGCCATTTTGGTTTTGCTCTTTTCAACCGGTACGGTTCAGGTCCTTAAAACAGAACTAGGACAATTTGGCAAAACATCAGATTTTGAGTTCTTCAGTGAATTTTGGGTCTCCCATCCACAAAATGAATTGATATGATACTTTTAAACCCACTACTGCATTACAGTGATCCCTTTCCTTTCACCTGAATGCTGCTCTGCCCCTTCTGCAACTGTTGTCACCCTGGACCAATCCACAAAGCATACTTTCTTGACTGAGTCTCACTAGTGGCTAGTGGCTGCTTCCTTACCTGTAAAGAAAAGATTGAATTGAGAGGGGGGAGTTACCTCTGCAGTGTAGCCTGAGCCCAGTGGAATCATGGATGGTTGTCTTCCAGTCAAGTCTGCTGCTGGGAAAAGAAAAGCCTGTGCTCTCATTTCTTTGCTTTTTGTGATCAACTGGTCGCTCACAGTCACAGATAGCCTCATGCTCCCAGCACTGCTGATATGAGAAGGGACAGAGAGATTGGAAAACTGGATCTATACAATCCACTGTTCAGCACCGCCAAGAATGCATCCTGCTCAGCATTCCTCTATTGTTGTGCAGAAGACATTTGCACACTTTTGTTCTTTTGCAACTGGATACCAGCACCGCTGCTGACTGGTGTAGTCCAGACTCCAGCACATCACCGAACATGAGTGAAGGAAGCCAGGGCAGGAACAGGAATGTGGCTTCCAAGGCTTGTTCCAGTGTTTGTAAGGGGAAAGGGAATATATAGACTTTTATCAGTGTGGATGACTAAAAAGGAGGTGTTGGATGACACCAGAAATGAAAAGCACAAGGCATTGCAGGGGTTATAGAAACCAAGATTATTCCTGCCTATGAAGATAACAATGAGGCCCCATGCTATGCCAGATGAAAGGGAGGGGAGGAAAACAAATGTATCTGGGGAAAAAAACATTTGTTATTACAAGGGTAGCAACTACTCAGTGTGGTGAGTTCAGCTCTGACCTCTCACTTAGTGAATATGTATGCCAGGGACTTATGACAGCAAAGCCTGTATCAGAAGTGGAGTGTCTAAAAGTATGTCCTGACACCTACTTTTCAAAGTAAGAGGTCGGCTGACCTCCCCGACCCCCTGGCTCCACTGCATAAGTCTGTCTCTGCCCAGTTCAGTCTAAAAATCCCTGCTGTTTCTCTTTTTCAAAAGATGTATCCTTTAAAATTAATAGCTCACAAATTGCAATAAAAAATTGACAGAAATGCCATCTGTGTAGTTTTTACCACAATGGTATCTTTTTTTCCCACACATAATTTTGGTTGCAATTAAACTTTTCATCTGGATGGTCTAGCAGTCCGGATCAAGTTCCCTTCTGAAAATACAAGTGAGAATCAGATGTTTTTGGTACCATATTAGTCACTGCTTAAACATGGGTTCGCTGAGAGAGCATGAGTTAAGAAAAGCAAATGTGTAGAGATGAGATATCCATCCAGAAACTGGGAGTGGGTAGGAGTGGTGCAGTCTGGGAGCCCATAAACGTCATCACTGCCAGAACAAGTCTAAGTAGTAGCAGTTGTAATAAAAGTATTTATTTATTGGCAAGATAAAACACTTATGGCCCAAAGGACCTATTTACAAGGTTGTCATGGCAGTAAATGATTGTTACATATTACAAGTTTTGATTAGTATACCTAACACTTAATCTACTAAAAGAAAACAATTCCTATAAATAACAAATAACAATCTACATTATCCAGTTTATCCACATACTACCGTGTTCAATAAACCACATTCAGTGTTAGTACCGTATTCCCCAAAAAAGAAATGTAATCTAACAATAAATATGACAGAATATATTTACACATGATATATCTCATATAGAAACCAATCACAAGAAGTACAAGTACAAGATACACACAGTACAGTGACCCTTATAATACGCCTTCCTTCTAAATTTGACTGTTTAATATTGATAAGTTCCAGAAAAGCTGATGGCTTACATATTCAAACACGTACATTTTTCAACCATTGCTGAATTGACAGCAAGCTTGAAATTATCTATTTTACTAGATTTTATGTGCCTTGGTGAATTTTATTCCATACGGTTGGGATCTGATAGTCTACTGTCATCTGGCCATAGTTGTTTATTATCTTTGGGATCCTCAATCCTATTGTATAAGTATCTCTTATCAAATATCAGTTTGTATCACATTCCTGAGTTTTGAAGGTTACACCTACCACCATTCCTTTCATTAGTTTAAAACCCATTAATATACTTTGTTTTTTCCATCGTAAAGAGCTAGCATACTGCCTTAAACTAATATTAGTTTTTAAAAGAGGTCAACTATTATCTTATATATCTGAGGTAGTTTTTCTTTTCACTTTGGTTAATTAGAAGATTACTTATCTGATGTCAGTAGGTATGCTGTGTGGAACAATACTATGCCTGGCATCTGATGTATGATACATCATAGCAACTCAGGAAGAGACACTCAGTAGCTACAGGGTCAGTCACCTGTGTTGTCACAGTCAGTGAGATCACAATACTGATGATGTACTGGGGGAAATAATGGTAGATATGTCAGCTGCCAGGCTAAGAGCTATTCCACACATCCAGCACAATATTATCACATAGAAAGCTTTTTAATGAGCAAAAAAAATATAAAAATACTTCAGAAATAAGAAGTTACCACTGACTACTTTTTAAAATTTGCATCTTTTTTCTGCCTGCCAGCTTTTGTTCCACTAGTTCTTTAATATTAGTGAATTCCACCCTAGTTTGCTGTCCATACTACAATAATGCTTGTCCAAAGGACATATCAACACAGATCTGAAAAAAATATTATACAATAGTTCCATTTTATGTAATGAATATCTACTTGCATGCCTACAGTAAGTAAAACATTTCCATAATCCGGTACTGGAATTAAAAGCTGAGTAAAAACTGAATTTCTTGCTTCTCTCAAGACATGAGAGTGCCAGTGCAGTACCCAAAACCATGCATTTACTTTCTCTATTGGGCACAGGATTATACTGCCATATGATAAAACTGCGAGGCTAAAACTGCTGCAGCCAAACAGTGCCGAATACAAACAGAGTCGGGAAAAATGCCAACCCGTTTATGAAAGCGCACCCAAACCACCCATTCAAAAAAAATCGGTGTTTATGTTTACTTAGATAACTAACTCCGGGGGGTGGTGGACTTTGGGGTTGGGGAAGAAACTTAGGAGGGGAAGTTTGATTGAAAAAAATGACAGCAAAGGTTGCAGCAGGGGAGACCGGGGGACTGGACCACAGTCCCAGATAATTTTACTAAGATGCATTGTAAATGCAGGAGTTGAGCTTGCCAAGCCCTTTACACTGATTTGAATGCAGGAGAATTGTGGCCTTCTTCTAATTGGTGAGCTCCCCAGTAAACACCTCTGAGCCTCTTATTTGCCAGAGCATACTACATAAGTAATAAAACAAAGAGACCGGTTCCCCCTAACACATAAAGAAAGAGCAGAGGATCCACAGCTCTAAATGGCAAGACAAAATGTGATGCTTTTTCCTGACTGATGGAGAGGGTCATTTTGCTATAGTGGTCAGGCTGGATCATAATTTAGCTGGATGATGAGATCAAGAACTCCTCAAAAATGTATGAGAAGTAAGAACATTGAAGTTATAAAAAAAAATTGAAGGCTTTAAAGCAGTGGGGAGGCATTGTACCTTAACTATATGCTTTGCTTGGTCACACACCAGGTGCCTCCCAACAAATTTTACTAAGATGTATTGTAAATGCAGGGATTGAGCTTGCCAGACCCTTTACACTGATTTGCATGCAGGAGAATTGTGGCCTTCTTCTAATTGGTGAGCTTTAAAATAAGCACATCTGAGCCTCTTATTGGTCAGAGCACACTATAGTACATAAGGGTTCCATGTCATAACAGCAATGTGGGAATGGTGACCTGCATATGGGAGCGGGCAGGATGGTGAACCAAAAGATGGCTGCTGGCAAAGTTAGGCGACCATCAAAATAGAGAATGACTGTTTTAAAACAAATGCAGTGACACCACCACCAACGTAACAAGGATGCAAACGGGAGGACTGGGACAAGTGTGGAAAATTGGACGGTGTGGAGCACAAAGCTAGGAGGATCAGGATGTGCAGAATGGTGCCTAGGGGACTGAAATGACAGAGGCTATGGAGCACAACAGGTAACACAGAAGGGGGGCACCGCAGTGTCGGCTACAGCAGCCAAACAAGAAAGGGAAGGTGTACAGGCCCGTGCATGGTTCAACAAGGAGGCAAGGCAGTCCTGAGATGGGCCAGCACAACAGGCAGAAGGCTGGGACCTGTAGAAGGTGTGGTAGGCAGACACAGGGAGCAGCAAGGATGCAAGGCAGTCTGGTGATGGGACAGCATAGCAGGCAGTAGGCTGAGCCCCAGAGGTGGAGTGGTGCCTGGCAGCCAGGTGTAACAGGGTGGCAGGGTAGGCACCACAGGCAGACATGGGCTACAGGGGCTGGTGACATGCAGTGGCAGGGCAGAGGGTACAGGGGTGGTAGTTGGTTGTTCTCCATTCCCCACACTACCCCATGATGGTATCAGTCCTGTGTGTGAGGTCTTTGTACCACCTGCGCTTGACCACAGTGGCCACTAGGAGACAAGCTGCTCCATACTCAGCTCTCTCATGAGCTGCTCCTCTCAGAGGCAGTCCAGGAACCTCAGAATGATGGGATGGCTGGCACCCATCTGTGTTCAGAAGCCCCTGTGCCAGCCCTCCACCGTGTTATTGGTCCATGTGAGACCAGCATGGGTGGCCTCTTACATATTCCAGGCCTTGAGCTGGTATGTGGGGCTCCTCCTACCAGACCGATGGGCCTGCCAGTCCAGGTGTCCTCAACATAGTCATGGATGGGCTGTAGCATGGCCTCATGGTCCCAGTAGAACATGGTGTCGGGGAGCTCACTGTACTCAAGGACCACATCTGCCACTGGTATGAATGCCAAGGACTGCAACATCTGCACCTGGAGGACAAACTCCTCCTCTGCAGTAGAGCATCTCAGTGGACTGCTGTATTCTCCACCACACACCTGTCAGAATTGAAAAAAGCAGCCACTGATGACCACCACTGCAAACACCATGCTGAGTGCTCACCATGCTTTTCTCTTGAAGTCCATGAGGGCCGTCCTTGGTTGCACATCCCTGAACAGCCACCAGACCTCAGAGAATGCACGCACATACATCTGCTCCCTGTGAGTGCACATCAGGATATACACCACGGGCACGACAACCTCTGAGTGGACACCATGAATGGTGTAAAGTTGCCCGAAAAGTGGTGGTATTGTGCAGAATGTCCTTTCCAGGAACCAGTCCCTGCTGTCCATGAGGAAGCACAGGTCCTGGTGTGTGGCAAACACCAGCAACCTGGCACTGAATTATCCACTGTCATGCAGGAGGAGTTGATCCCTCTTTCCCGTGGAAACATATTCTGGTGGGATGGTCAGTTCTGCCATGCTTACAGGTGTTGCTGGACTGCCCCTCGCCACCTGCTGGACATGCTGCATGGTGCACTTCAGCAAGGTCACCACCATCAGCCTGCCAGCTATGATGTCTGACACCCCTGAAGTGCACTGCACCACCACTTTGGAGGTGCTCTCATTGCTGGAGCAGGCTCGCTCCCTGATGTTACCCACTGCTGTCCTGATGTCTGTCTCCCTGGCATCAGGCACGTGATTGTGGGGGTGCCTACTATGTACTACATGGTTCACCACAGTGTGTATGCAGGCAGGACAGTCATACTTGTGGCACTGGGCACACCTCCAGTATATCTTGCCCTTCACCTCTTTGTCCCTGCGGTACAGGTGACCAGAGAGGCTGAGAAATGGTTTCCCCTTCTGGCTTGTAAGAAAGGTTGGTGATTCCAGCTCCATTAGTGTTTCACCATCTTTGCAGATGGCCATTCTTCCACACTGTGTCCCTTTAATAGCCACACATAGAGTTCTTCCATGTGTGGCCACACCCATGCACAACGCCAGACAGGAATAAAAAGGTGTCCTTTCACCAGAGGCTCCCAGCTTGCATGTGGGGGTGTTGTTCCATTGGTGGTGTGGGCATGTGGGCTGCAGTGTCCCAGCATGGCTGGCTCATGGATCCATCGGCAGACATGGGTGAGTATGCTAGCACCCATTGTGCTGTTTTCCTCCCCTTTTCCCCCTGTTGCTTGAACTGCTGTGCTGCTTATTCCATGTTGTGCTTTGGCATGTGTGCTGGGTTGGTGTGCCATGGTGGGGATTTAAACCCCAGTACACACCTGCCCCAGCACTGCATTGCTGCATGTACCTATTTGCCTGATCCATGATGGCAGGTTGGCGGTTGGGGCACCATTGGCCGTGTTCCAGGCTGCCGATAGGTCCTGCATCTGCTGTTGATTGGGGGGGTTGTCTGTCTTGCATGGGTGGCCACATTCCTGTGCGTGCTCCCTTCCCTTGTGGTGCTGCCACTGCTGGCCAGCTGCTGGGTGACCGGCCGCCAATTTGGGGTGTGGTGAGGGTTCTCTCTTGCTGGGTGTCTCTGTGCCCACAGGGTGCTTATGGGTGTACATGGGTGGGGGCTTTGCAGGATGTTCATGGAGCCAGGCATTGTGTCCTCTCTGCTTGTGGCACTTTGATGTGTTCACACGGCCACATGTGTGTGTGCCCACACGCAGTTGCTATTCCGGTATCTGCCATTTTGCGAAGTCACTGTTTTTAGAGTAGCAATTTTCCCCAGTTGCTATTATACAATGCGCTGTTCTGAGGAGTCACTATTTTGACATTTCTGTGAATTGCATAATAGCGGTAGTGCAGCATTCCTCATCCTCCAGAGTTCATCCTTCTGACTTTCGCTATTATTCATGAGCTGTTTTCTCAGTCAATATTTAAAAATAGCTATTATCACTGGATACTGATACCCTACAGGTGGAATAAAGCCAAGATAGTCGCTCCCCATTAGACATAGAGAGAAAGCAGAGGGTCCACAGCTCTAAATGGCAAGATAAAATATGATGCTTTTTCCTGACTGATGGAGGTGGTCACTTAGCTGTAGTGGTCAGGCTTGATCATAATTCAGCTGGATGATGAGACCAAGAACCCCTCCAAAATGTATGTCAAGTAAGAATACTGGAGTTATTTAAAAAACAAATTGTAGGCTTTAAAGCAGCAGAAGGGGGGAGCACTGGTATCTTAACTATATGCTTTTGTTTGGACACATATCAGGTGCCTCCCCACAAGTTTTACTAAGATGCATTATAAATGCGGGGGTTGAGCTTGTCAAGCCCTTTATACTGATTTGAATGCAGGAGAATTGTGGACTTCTTCTAACTGGTGAGCTCCCCAGCAAACACCTGTGAGCTTGTTATTGGCCAGAACATGCTACATAAGTAATAAAGCCAAGAAAGTGGTTCCCCATAAGACATAGAAAGCAGAGGGTCCACAGCTCTGAATGGCAAGATAAAATGTGATGCTTTTTCCTGTCTGATGGAGGTGGTCAATTTGCCATAGTGGCCAGGTTTGATCATAATTCAGCTGGATGTTGAGACCAAGAACCCCTCCAAAATTAATGACAAGTAAGAATATTGGAGTTATTCAAAAAAAAATTGCAGACTTTGAAGCAGAAGATGGGGTGGGGTGGAGAGCATTGGTACCTTAACTATATGCTTTTGTTTGGTCACACACCAAATGCCTCCCCACAAATTTTGCCAAGTTATATTGTAAATGCATGGGATGAGCTTGCCAACCCCATTATGCTGATTGGAGTACCTGTCCACCCACAGCCACAGCCAGAGGTTCATTGTTTGTTGTGGAGTCTGCAATGGCTATGGCAGGGTCCTTGCTCACATAGCCTGTACCCCTCCTTGCCCAGAAATCCATGCCTTAGTGAATAGTGTGAAGTATGGTCATGCCCCTTGGACATTCTCCCAGTCTGTCCATGCACATAGCTGTGTGGACAGACAGGTCATCTAGTGTGGCTGGGGCTGTGCACTCCTTCTGTTGTTAATGATTTTTATTGATTTTCAAACAGAAAAAACATTAATGCAAGTTATACATCATACTGCCCATTTTACAGGGAAATTGTCAGTACAGGTCATCCCACATTCAGCATAGACCTCTACATATCTCACAAGTGTGAGGCAATCCTTTTATGAGACTCAGGGTGTGCATTAATACCAAGATGTCTTGTGATTATCTGATCTAATTGCAAATGCATGTGTTTTAACACCTGTAACCTGATATTTGTATGGTACCTCCCCTACTCAGGAAACAAGGTTGGCTGGTCGAAGTACAAAGGTACTTAGGTACTTACGGCCTGAGGTCAGTGGTCACAGGACACACTTGGGACCTACTGTCAGATTCGTCACAGCTATGGCATCCTGAGTGACCCAGGGGAAGGGACCATTCCTTTCTGCCTGTATCTTGGGGTGTTCCTGTATTTTGAAACCAAACATAGAGAACACATAGAATCCACAAACTACACATTTCTAAAACACTTTCAAACAAACATTAATCTTCTAATCAACCTTCCTGTACAGTTTCTGGTATATGGTTAAAGACCTGGTGGTAAATTTCCTTTAAGATGGGCTACCGTGGTGAACAAGAGGGAGGTGGAATGTAGTGGGGCATGCCTCAGTAATTCTTCCCCTTTATAGGGGGGGATGAAGGCACTAGCTTTGCCTGTTACAGTCACATATGTGGCTGGTCAATCCTAGTGGGTGCAGGATTTATTCTATACCAGTGGGAGGGCTATCATAGACCATGTAATTGGCCCAACAATCATGGTACTTGGTGAGTTGGTTAGTATTGGAGTGTGACAGTCTATCTAGTTGGGCTACACAATCCAGTGTGGCCAGGATTTCAGCCGGGGGGGGACTATGGTACTACGCTACCTGAAGACCAAGGCTCTTTTTGTCTGTAGGGCTAGTATAGCTGCCCACCTTTGTTCCCCTTTTGTCAAATGAGGAGTGGTTGGGTTAATACCCAGCAACATTAATAGGGCTGTGTGATCTATAGGTTTGTTCAGTACCTGGGTACACATCTGGCCTATTTTCCTCCAAAGGGGCTGTATTTTAGGGCTTCTTCATAGTATATGGTGTAGGTTGCCTCCTGGCCCCTGGCATCACCAGCACTTATTATCTTCAGTCAATCGAGTTAGTCGTAGGACCACAGGAGTTTTGTACCAGGAGTGCAGCACTTTGTTCTGAATAAGCCGACGTCTGGTGTCCTGGAGTGTTGTGTGGACAGAGTGCCAGGCTTGAGCCCACTGTTCTTCAGTTATAACCATCCCCAGGGACCATTCTCACCTATGCTTGGAATCTGTGGATTGATTTGGGAGGGAGTCTCAGAGAGCGGAGTATATCACACCTGCCACTCCTTTCTTGAGCTCTAGCCACCTTCCAATCAGCACATCTGATTTCTGGATGCCTGGGCTACTTGGTATTTCATTTTTTTTCATTTTTGTTAAATGGGTTAAACCATTGAGTAAAACTCATTTAAGATGGTGACCCATAGCATTTACAATACAGTTATCAACAGTTACTTAACATATAAAAACATAACATATATTGAATACACATAGCAAAAATATAAATTCACATACAAGGCTGAATTTAT
This sequence comes from Neoceratodus forsteri, assembly GCA_016271365.2. Classification (NCBI taxonomy): domain Eukaryota; kingdom Metazoa; phylum Chordata; order Ceratodontiformes; family Ceratodontidae; genus Neoceratodus; species Neoceratodus forsteri. The sequence continues at coordinate 621,646,349 of JADMNL010000023.1, read as the reverse complement.
GTCGACCACAGCAGGCCTTAGTTTGAGTTAGCATTGTCTCTAGAAGCCATTGCTTGACAGCATTTTGAGAAGGAATTCTAATATTAAACAAATGAAACTTTGGAGGAAGTTTGTTCCAATACAAAGGGATTAACTGGCTCAAGAAGGATTCAGATTGTTTAATTGTCATCTTTGGAACTATTAACTCTCAATACACTGCCTTCCTGAGGGAAACATTTACATCCCTGACTTCAAGTTTTTCAGCTAAACGATCAGGGATATTTCCTGTGACACTTTTATAAGCCAAGCGAAATTTATGAAGTTGCCTTCTTTCGGATAAAGAAACCCAGCCAAGTTTACTGTAGATGAGACAATGTTGTGTGTCCCTGGGGCATTGCAATATTAATCTGGCCAACTGATTGTACAATATATCTAATTTGTGTAGTTTACCTGAATTTGAATAATCAAATAATACATCACCATAATCAAATAATGGAACAATTTGCGATTCAACTATTTTTTTTAATCTTACACCCATCTATGCAGTTTTTATTCCGGTATAGTAAACCCACCCTTTTTCCAACTGAACCAATAAGTTTGTCCACATGTGAGTTGCCTGCAGCTGAGGAGTCCATCCAGCAGCTAGGATATTTATACGTTGTTACCTGTTCAAGCTTCGTCCCATCAGTATCAAATATTGATAGACCAGGACAATCCTAAAGTTTATTAGCAGAGACAAATACCATGCATTTGGTCTTACCTGTATTCATTTTAAGTTTTAACTTTGTAAAATAATCAGATAAACCATAAGAATTTAATTGCAATTTTACATGGATCTCTTCCAAAGTTGGAGCAGAAGAATAGACTATGGTGTTGGCATAAAGATGGTAAGCCAAACTATTCACGTGGTGACCAAGGCCTCTCAAATAAATTAAGAACAATAAAGGACCAAACACTGAACCCTAGGGAACTCCCCAGACAATGGGCAATGGAGCAGAAAAGTTATCTTGTTTACAGTAGTAATCTGCATCCTCCTTTCTAAATAGGAGGTAAACCCCTTTACGGCATTGACCAACAGCCCAATGTCCATCAGACTCTTGAGAAGATTTGGTGGTCCACCACGTCGAAGGTCTTGGAGAGGTCAACAAAGATGGGACCAGTTAAATTCATTCATAGCTTTGGTGACGTCGTCCAAGACTATCTCCATGGAGACCACCCTACCATGTGATTTGTGAAAATCTGACAGATATCTGTCATGCAAATCATTTTGATGTGAAAAATCACCAAGAGTCTCCAACAATTTAGATACCTGTGACAACAGAGAAATAGGGTGATAATTGATCAACTGGACAGTTTCCAATCCTCAGGTTTCATTCCCTCAGCAATAGACCAATTATACAGATAGTTAAGTGGGGTTACTATCTGTAAGGCAGAACGTTTTAGTAAATAAGGAGTTAACCATCCGGGCCTCCATTTTTGTCAGTTTTTAATCCCAACAAGGCCTCAACAACCTCATACTCCTCTAACGTTTTAAATAAAAACATGTGAGGTGAGTCTTTGTTGAACTGAAATTGCTTTAGGATGTCATTGGGATTGGGGTTACTAAAAAAAAAAATTCCAGAGTTCACAAAATAATTATTAAATACATCAGCTAAAGACTCCTCACTCACATGCCCTGGAATTTCTATACTATATGTAGATTCCTTTTGTTTTTGATGACCATTTATCACTTTTATTATTTTCCAAACATTTTGGTATTCCCAGCAGAAACATCTAACTTTGTATTATATTCTTTTTGTTTCTCTTACAGCTGTTGCATAGGAATTCCTGAGGCTTCTATAGTATTCCCAGTCTCTCCTCAGGTTAGAATTATGTGCCCTCTCCCAAGCCTGTTTTTTTTTTGTGCCCTTTCAGCTTCCTCGATGCTGGTGAATACCAAGGGCAGAAGTTTGTTTTATTTTCCTAGTTTTATTTGGCATATGAAAATGAACAACCTGCATCAGCTCAGTAAGGAACTAATGCCATGCTATGTCTATGTCAGGGTTTAAAGTAATTCTATCCCAATTAGTTCTGTCTAAGTCTCTAGTAAAAGATAAACAGTCAACGTTTCTGGTAGCTTGATAAGAAACAAACCTAGGCTGTTTATGAGAATGATATTTATTGATTTGATAGCTTCTCGTATCTGCAAGAATTTCCAGACGTCTTTATTCTGAAGCTTCCACATTGTTTGAAGGGTTTGAAATATGGGCATTTTATAGGTTCTTGGGTCTAATAGGTCTTTTAGGAGGAGTATTCCCTGTTTTTCCCATGTTGGCCAGTGAAGTTGTTCCTTCCCCCCAGTATTTGCGGGTTGTGCCAGACAGGGGCACATTTCAGTGATGTTGTATTAGTGTGAAGCCTCCTGTGGGCCCAAGCCCAGCATCTAATAGTTGGACCAATAGTGGGGTGTGGGGGTGAAAGTTTCCCTGGGGTGGTAAATAATAAGGAGGCTGCAAGGGCTACTCCATTGGTGTATGCTTCCATATTGACCCATTGCCAAGTCTGGTCATTCATTGGTCTAAACCAGTGAAGTGTCTGGGCTAGTTGAAAGGCATTTTTGTAGCCTTCCATCCATGGTAGAATCCATCCTGCTGCTTTCCAGTGGGCACTGAGTTTGGAGTACATGTACCTGGGCTTTTTCCCATCCCAAAGAAAATCTCCAGAGAGGTTGTAAACATGGAGCACCCAGGCCTGAGGCAGAGCCAGAGGGATTAGAGCAATTGGATATAGGATTTAGGGGGCTATGACCATCTTTATTGTGGATATTTTACCCACCAGCTTTAGATTTAGCATCTTCTGTCTATCCAACTCAGTCTTACAGGCATATAGAATAGGCTGTAAGTTGTTATTCCATATGGTTTCATGTTTGAGGGTAATGTGGATTCGTAGATATGTATGGCCTTCATCTGCCCAGTGAAGCCCTGTTCCTTCCAGCACTTTGGGGAGACGCAACCAGCTAAGGGGTATAATTTCATTTTTAGGGATATTTAGCCCATGCCCAGACATAGTGGCAAATAGATCCAACACAGCCAGCAGAGGTTTTGCTGAGCACACCAAGTCAGCCACTGTAATCAGCAGGTCATCCATGTACATTAAGCAACCAATAATACCCAACAGGGTGGGCAGTATTGGGCAATACCGGACCACCCAGGAGTGTAATGAGGCCCGACACCGCAGGCGGAGGGCCTTATAGCCCCTGGAAGGTCCGGTATTGCCCAATACCGCCCACCTTGGAGGGTATTATTGCGCTTAGAAAATGGGCCCTGCAGAATAAAATTAGTTTAGTAAAACATGATTGTAGAATATTAGTTTAAGATATGTTTTTAATAAAATAGTTCCTCCGCTAACACTATTCTTGTCCTGGTTGTTATAGTTACTCCTCCGTGTGTGTGTTGTGTCCCACAACAGAGCACAGTACCATCAGTAGAGCTGGTAAGCGATGAAGTTTATGCATTTTAGCTGAAAGGGAAAGTGTGTTCTGTTGCCTGTGGTTTCCTTATGTGTTTTTTTTTTTTATTTTGCCTGCCATGCTAAGGTTGTAGTAGCGGGAAGACCGCGATTGCCCTGTGGGCGATGAGGAAGTGGAACAGTGGGAGCTCTCCTTTCATCATTAGGTATGAGTTTCTGTTTGAAAATAGATACACTGTTGGGAAAAAACTTTGGAGAAGGCTGAGAGGGTGGTCGGTCATTGGATTTTCTCGAGTCTCGCTGTAACGGGAAGATCACGGTTCACTGAGAGGGACAACGTATTAGAACACTGCAGCTCGTGGGACATCATGTACTGAGGTGCAAATTTCTATGTATTGATTTTATTTAGCCACAAACAATGTTATCTTAGTAGTGGCACTGGGTCATGTAGCGGGGCCAGACTGCAAGCGGGATAAGAAGCAGTGACACTCACAAAAAAAAAAAGAAGATTCATTTTGCCGATCGCCTTTTTTAAAAACAAAGATAGCCGAGAACTACAGGACCAGTGACTGTATGTGTTAGGGAGAGCGGGTAGCAAGCAGTCAAGCCGAGAAGCTCTGTACTGTCTGGATGGAGCAGGATGGGATCTGTACTTAATCCCGCTGACCGTTTGCCCGTTGCCCAAAATCCCATGACTGCTACCGACAGTACTAGCGCCCGACAGTAAACATTCCCGATGCTCATATTCTTGCCTACATAGGTGCAAGTGAGTAACAAGTGACTGACAAAATAAAACATAGCCAGTTTGTAATTTGTAATTTTGAAGCATTATTATTGCTGGGCTATTGTGATAAAAAAACTAGTAGAGTAAAACTAGAAAATAGTGCCGCAAGTCACAATGTTGCTATTACATGGCTGAGGCTGACATGGTCTGGAATCTGAATAACGGGAAGAATTGTATTTGTGCAAAAATGTTTTATTTGTGCAGTTCATTTGCTGATGGGGCACAGGATAAAAAAAAAATGAAATGTTGTATTCATTTACTTGCTCCTGACTGAGGTGAGTTCAGGAACAAGGAAAACAGGACAGGCGGAGATCGGCTGACTGCTTAAGTCTCGCTAAGTGAGACAAACAACATGGCTGCAGTTGCCGTTTTGAAAGTTCCAGTGGCCCAATATTATTAGAACTATATGAGGCAACAGAGACTGGGACTAGATATTTCCCAGTCTCTATTGTCTCATACCTGACCGGCTGATTGGTACTTTTAGCCAATCAAAATTAAGCTTTCTATAATCCCATTTTCTAATGTGAAATATGCTATACTCCCCAGCGTGAGCCTGTGTATGTCTAGGTGTTGCCTTAGGGCTTTTGCAAAGGGTTCCATGGCTGAGACAAAGAACAGGAGGGAGAGTGGGCAGCCTTGTCTCTTGCCCCTCTTGAGTCTGAAGGGTGAGGATATAATCTGATTCATAGTGATTCTGGCCATGGGTTTAGTGTAGTTCCCAAGCTCTGATCCAAGCTCGAAATCTGTCCCCCATCCCTTAGTTCGACAGTGCCAGCTGGAGATAGTCCCATTCTAGGGAATTAAATGCTTTCTTGAAATGAACTGCAATGGCAGCAGCTGGGGTGGTCAGACAGCAGGTGGCGTGCATCAAGTTTAGGAGGGATCTGATGTGGTCTCAACTTTTTCTACCAGGGATGAATCTCACTTGTGAGGGGTGGATTAGTTTAGTGAAAAGGGAACGCAGCTTGTTGGCTAGGACCTTGGTATAATCCTTACTCTCCACATTAATGAGTGAAACAGGGTGGTACCTTGCAGTCAAGATAGGGTCTTTGCCCTTTATGGGAATCACAGTGATGACTACCTCCCTAAGTGAGGGTGGTAAACATCCCGTCTTCTGTGCATCTACAAATACCTGGGTCAGAAGGGGGGCAATTTGGGGGGCTTGGCTCTGAAGAAAATCAACTGGGAAGTCATCCCCCTGGGGATTTGCCCTTCTGTAGAGACATTAGGGCTTCTGTAACTTCCCTGGGGGTTATGTCAGCATCAAGGGTCTGTACTTGTTTGGTTAGACTGGGGAGGTTCAGTTTCTAAAGGAAGAGATGTGTGTTTTTAACCATGCAATTATGTGTACAGGTATATAATTTACAGTAAAAGGCTAGCATGATATTATTTATGTCATTCCTGTTGGATACTACTTCTCCCGTGAGATTAGAAGGTCTGGAATATGCCTATCAGCTTGTTGCTTGCATAATTAGTAAGCCAGGACCTTCCCTGCTTTCTTCTCCTTTCCCAAAACTTGTGCTTGATTCTGAGTATAGCTACTTCAGCTTTACAACTCAATACGGTGTTTATTTCCAGTCTCAGTCCTAAGACCTTTCTGCTTATGATTGAGTGTAGGTTTGGGGATGCCTTGGCCTTGTATATGGTCTCAGCCTGCTTAAGTTCACTATCTAGGAATTTAGGTGCTGTTCCCTTTCCTTACATCTTTTAGAGATGAAGCCCATGATTTCCCCTCTCATTGTTGCTTTGTCAGCCTCCCATGTGTTCCCTGCAGATGTGTCGATCACAGGATTTTCTTCTAGAAATAGCCTGGTTTTCTACTGCACCCATGGAATAAAGTCTGGATCCCTTAGTGGGGGGGGTCTAGCCTCCAGGTTGTGGATGGCTTGGGCATGGGCACCCAAGAGAAGTATATCTGCACTGGGGTATGGTCAGAAATCAGAACTGGAAGAATTGCCATGTTGAGCGCCCTGTTAGTCATGGGGGGAGGGTGTGAGCTAGTAGTCCAGCCTACTGAAAGATTTGTCTACCTCTGAGTGAAAGGTATAGTCCCTTTCCCTTGGGTGGAACATCCACCAAGTGTCTGATAGCCCCAGATCTACCATCAGCTGCTCCATGGCTTGCCCTCCTTTAATGTAAGTTTCTTTACCTGTCACACTTCTATCAATTAGGGGGTCCCTTGTCAGGTTGAAATCACCACCTATCATAATTGGGCAATCATGAGGGGCCAGGGAACTTGTCTCTGTGGCTAACTCATGAAAGAATTGAGGGTTGTCCTGGTTGGGGGCATACAGGTTGTAGAGTAGGAGTGGGCCTTCCAGGGTAGAAACTAGGGCCATCACCCATCTGCCAAGGTTATCTGACTTTGTGGCTGTGATGGTCCACTTTAGTTTCTTATGTATAAGGATCACCACACCACCCTTCCTAGTCAGGTCACATGAATGAACTTCTTGTCTGACCCAGTCCCAAACTAAGAATGCATGATCATTTCTAACCAGCTTGGTTTCCTGTGGGAAAGTTACCAGTGACCTCTGTTTTTTACATGTGCAAGCACTTTTTTCCTTTCTACAAGGGTGCTGAGGCCTCTAATATTCTGTGTGTGTCCTGTTGCATCATTCATTATCTAGTTTGGGGGGGTATAAAGTGGGCTGCACATTGTTTCAAAATTCAGGGGTTATGCCTTGCAGCTTTCGTGCAGGAATACAGAATTACAATATCTACTTCTTTACCAGAGTCCCTCCTTCTTCCCACCATTAGACGTAAATTATTGATATGATGTTTAGTAGCAGTTATCATTCCTCTTCCACCACAGATATTGGGCACTTGAACATACTGTAGTTAACCACCTTTTCTATAATTGTCATACTATAAAAGAAGCACCATATGCAAGCTAACCATAAACTATTTACAGAAGTCAATTTCCGTTCCTCTGTGGTTCTGACATATTTATGACCAACCACACATGGCATTTAGCAGTCAGCATGACAGCCCTAAGTCATTTGGTTGTCAAGTTCCTCATAAAGTGAGGGTGCCACTCAGTTTTGGAGTGGGGTGTCAACCTAGTTTGGTCCACACTTGATCTCCTTACCCAGGGGGATTATTGTTCCTCTCCCCTCTTAGCTCCCCTAGAGTATTCTGTGGATGTACTTGAGGTGGGGAGGTTTTGCTCAGTTTCTACATGGCATGCTAAAGTATTGGGAGTTATCGGTACTGTTACCCTCATAGGAACCATTTCCTACGTGCCTCTTAGTAGTCCCCTTGTGCATGCTTTGAGCAGTACCAGTGAAGTATAGCGAGGAGGAACATTAGGTGGATGTCCTCCACTGATGCCATTTCCCAATGGTCCAGCTCAGTCAGTCACTGTGTGTACGTCTTGTGGGTGGGGGTATTTCTTGTTGTCTCTCATTTTTTTCCCCAATTGTCATTGTTTTGTTACCTCTGTCCAGAAGGATAAGGTAAGGCTGATGACTTCTGCTGCTTAGCTCTCGGATGCACAGATGGCTAAGGTAACAGCATGTGTGGTTATTTGAGGGACTGAGAAAAAACTCTGAGCAGTTTGGGGTACAGTCGAGCATTCTTAAGAAGTTAGGCATTTCAATACCTATTGCTCTGCATTGGGAAATAAGGGGGGGATTGCTACATCAATGAAGGTGTTTCACAGTTGGGCTGCGGTAACGCTCTTCGGGTATGCATAGCTTTGGAGTTCTTCTGATACCTCATTGGAGTCCCTCAGAACCTCCTGCCCTTGGAATATCATGTTCTCTGCACCTCACAGGGTGCAGATCCCTCTAAATTTACAACATACTATTATTTTGGCACATTCAACATTGCTGCTTTACTATTGCAAGAGCAGGCATAGTCCTTTAGTCCTTTAATGCATAGCAGAGCATACTATTTAATTTGTGTCCATCTAGCTAGGAGGGCCTGTTGCTCTGCCATTGTGGCTAGTCTGATGGGGTTGCATGTTCTACAGGTAGTGGTGGAGCATGTTTTGACTGTGTTCCAGGGACTAGGATGGAGGGGATGGACCGAGTCAAGGAAGCTAGCCCCCATGAGTGAGGCAGAAGAAGAGGAGACCAACACTGCCAGGCACCTTGCTTTCATGGCCTCAGCAGCCATCTCAGTGTTATAGCGAAGGTCGCAATGCTTCCTCCCCCAACCCCCTGAACCCATAAGTCCCTGCCCCCCAAAATGTGACACTTGTCTGAATCTCATCTGTTTTCATCCTGGCTTCACTGTCGATGCCACTTCAAGAACTGCTGCTTCAAGGACTTTACCCATCTGTAAGGTGGGGGGGTTCATAGTAGCAAGATAACCCACATCTACCATCAAGCAGCAGTCCCAGACAGTATTGTCAAACAGCAATGGCAGGCTTCCCAAGGGGTGCAGGGCATCTTCTTCTATCGGGATCTATGCGGCATTTGGTGGAGCTAGGTCCTCATCTCATGAATGGTGACTTTGGTGTGGTCCATCGATGGGTCTTGGTCCATCAGAGTCATAGTCAGTAGCACAAACTTGTTCTTGCAGAAGCAGTGACTTAGGGTGGATTCCTCAGCATCTACTTCCAGGCTTCCTTTGTACTTCATGGACTCATCCCTATCCATTTGTTGCAATATCCTGTTATGCCTGGAGTTTTGCTGTTGTTTTCTGGATCGGGCTGGCAGGGCTTTGTTCATCGCTCAGTTCTGGTCTCCTGTCATTGTCTCTGGCAGTTAGACTTGCAGGTGTTCAGTTGTCATGGGAGAGGATCAGGGCTCATTTCTTTCTCTGTTAGGGGTTTTCTTGGTGGAATCTGCCTGAATCTTTCTTTTCTACTGTGGCCAGGTGCACTGCAAATAATCCATTAGTGAATCTAGATACCCAAATACTATCGGGGTACCATTATGAACAATCCTTATATTAGCAGGATATCACAAAGAGAACTGTATTCCAAGCCGGTACATCAAGTCCCTGGTTTCTGTATAGTCCCTCTGCTTGTCTGAGACTTCCTTAGAATAGTCCTGAAAAACGAGTATGTGGTTTCCCCTCCATTCTAATTTGCCCAGCTCTCTCATGTGCTATTGTATCACCTCTTTCTCTGCAAAATTGAGAAATCTGGCAAGCATGGGTTGGGGTTTGTCCCCTGGTTTGGGCATAGGTCAGAGGATATGATGGGCCCTCTTTATGGTGAGCCTGGTGTCGGCTGGGAGTTTTAAGATTCGTAGGATCTCCCACCTGAGAAAGTCTGCCACATTCCTCTGCTCAGCATCTTCTGGAATCCCAAGGAGCTTCAGATTAGAGCGGCAGCTCCAGTTCATGAGATTGTTGACCTTGGCCAGGAGGGAGGTGATGGTTTTAGCCTGCACCCTTACTGTGGCAGTCAACTCAGAGATCGCAGCATCATGTAAGACAAAGCGGTGCTCACTCTGATAGATTCGGGTATCCATCTGGTGCAGCACCAGCATCATTTTGTTTGACGCTACTGTAACTTCAGTCATTTGTTTGATAAAAGCCTGAAACATGCTATTGGTTTGCACAAGGTCCATCATGGTGCTTGAGGCCTCCGTCATGCTACAGCCAGCAGTAGTAGTTTCACACAATGTGTGCTAGAGGGTCAAGGCTGGCAATGACAGAGTGCACCAGTTTTCTTGATTTGTAGAAATAACCACAGTAGGCAAGTTCTGATTCAGGATTCTATATATAGGTATCAGCAAAATGTATTTTCAGCAGGGTTTGTTGCATTAGTTGTTTCCTGGGTGTTCGGAGCAGAAACTCTAGGCGATCATCTTGGTTTGGAGCTAGTTCATGTACACCCCTTCTTGGAATGCCATGGGGTTGCCTACATGCCACAAATATGCAGTACATAGGCATTCCATCCCATTGTGCATAAGGCACTATGTGCTGCCATGGCCCCATTTTCAGACAGATAGCATGTTCTGTCAGAGAGCGCTGTTTGATTATTGCTCACAGCCAGCCATGCACTATTTGCTGCACAGTACTAATGTCTTGTGGGGCTCTAATTGCTGGCTCCGAATAAGAGGGCAATAAAGTCTTATTTCCTGTATACATATTTAATGATAAAGAATCAAATGGCTTGACATTTACATTTCCTTAGAATATTATCAGATTTTAGTTGTGCCGATGTCAAATGTCAGTGTTTAGTAGTAAACTGAAAAATCACTTTAATGGCATTTGACAGGATGAAAAATCCAAAGAAACAAAAAGGGAATGACAGGAAGATAGGTTGTTGGAGAATATATAGAAGAGGCTGCACAGTGGCAAGGCTATTCCTGTAGGTCCATTTCACCCATACCTGCCTGCCAAAAAGGATAGACTCATACCAACAGCAGATACTAAGTGTCAAAAATGGTTTGGCTACAGACTCTCACTCTCAGCTCGCTTCAATTTTTCTGCAAACAGAGATGTGTCAGTGTCCCAGTGATACCATCAGTATCCCTTAGAAAGTGCAACCCACAGCTGCAGAAAAGCAGCCAGGTCATGTTCCAGCCCAATGAACACAGTGTAGGTACCAGAGTGGATGACATCAGGGTTGTTGCTTTTGGGGAAATCCACAGGGAGCTTGAGGTATCAATAACAGATGCCAGCAAACACAGACTCAGCACAACGATGTGAAAACATCAGATGACAGTTTACTAATCAGTATCCCCCACAGAAACCAGTGGAACATAAACCAGGAATGATCCTGACTGAGACCCAAAAGTACTTCTCAGCCCAATAATAGCTGGCTGCCAGATTAGTAATACATTCCAAACATGGACATCATAAGTTTCTCAGGGATTTAGGCTTACACATTAGATGTTTTCATTTGGGGTTATTTATGGTAAATGCTGTACTCTATTTAATATGTTTCAAATAACTACACTGCAATAATTCTGTTTGTTCCTGAAATTTACTCTGCATACAAGCCTATGGGCCTGATTGAATGTTAAACTGTAGTTATATTTTTGTAATCTATTGTATTTTACGTACCGTATGTACAACCTTCATAAAAGACTAGTGCAATGTGTATATACAACAATTCCTTTGCACAAACATGGACTTAGACTTATTTGAATTTTATAAACAAAAGGTGAACAGATAACCTGTTATTAAGATAAGTCTGAAGCTGTAAACCATCAATGGCCAATGGCCCAGCAGACCAGACCTGAGTTTGATTCTCACAACCTCCACTTGCATACTGTGTGACTCTGGGCAAGTCACTTAACCGTCCAGTGCTCCCAGGTCACCCCTGAAAACAGGCACTGGTGCCTAGTGGACCCTACCCGGTTACCAAAGACTAAAAAAAACAAACAAACAAAAAAAAACACTACTATATAAACAAACTCTGGTCAGAGCCAAAATGGCTATAGAGAGCTTTTGGGATGCTTTTACCCATTATTTCGAATGAATTTGCACAATGCAGATCTGCTGAGAGGCAGTTTCAATGTGGTCTTCCTTTTACACATTTTTACAATGTGTTTTCCTAGAATATGCTGCTGATTGCTAAATATTTAGCCTGGATAGTTCACAGAAGAAATGGCATCTTATTTTCAGTGGGGCTCTACATCTACATAATATTATGCTGCACTGCATAAAACAAGAACACACTGAAAACAATATTTTACATTTAGACTAGGCTACCCTGAATAAATACATTATAAAAATGGTAAAATCACTACCCCACTGAAAACAAGATATTGCATCTAACCTGGGACATTCTGAGTCAATACAGTGCAAACATGTGTAAATAAAGATTCCTATGACAATGAGATGTAGCATCTCCCCTGAGCTATCCAGGATACAAAATATAGGATAAGAAATATTTAGAAGAAATCTGCAAACTGAACTTCATTGTGTTCATTGACAAACAGTTTCTTTATTGTTTTATAACATATTAGATTGCTGTATTTATTTTGAATGTTATAGCCATGAGGATGGTGTGCACAATGTGTGCATATGTGTGTGTTTGCTGTAGCTCAATATATTTGTTTCCCAAAAAAACACAGTAAAAATGCCTGCTGATTGCTATATTTTTAGACTGGGTAGTTCACAGAAGACCTGGCATATGTCTGAGACAGTCCTTATTAGATAGTGTCTTAAGAGGTGAAAAAAAACAGTGTAAATCTTTTTAGATTTGCTGGGAAAGATTGACATTTATGAGGTATGATGCTTTCTTGAAAGACAATACCTGTCCAACTGAAGCTTGTAGTTTAAATTCAAAATATTTAAATGTGCAAGTTGTTGCATTTCCAAGGGGGTAAATAAATATCCAGTTTAAGCTGTTTCAGTTTCCTAATGGTCATCTGATAAGCAGTTTAGAGTTTTGTCTCCAACATTCTAAAGAGAAAGAAGGGAGCATTTTATTTCAGTTGGCATAGTGATGTGTAGATGTGGAAGGATACAGTGAAAACTCCAAAACGTGTTTTAATATGTGCTTAAAATATCTGATAGGTATTGTGCAGGCTGACTTTGTATGTATTTAGGGACAAATAAATAGGAACATAGGAAAATATATGGACATGAGGAGGCCAGAAGCCCTTCTAAAATGTTCACAACTTTGCCAGGGGTTGAACCCAGTGATACCAAATTTGTACAAAAGGGCAGCCAAACCCTTCTTAAAAGACAGCATTGTCTTGTGAGCTACCCGGCTGGGTGGCAAACTCTTTAGTTTTGTTTAGCTCATGCAAATAATAAATACTAATCTAAACATTGTTTGATTTGGACATTGTTCCTAAAACTTTTTCTGTGATCCAAATGGCACATATAAAAATGAGAATGGCAATGGGTAATTTCATGACATTGACCCATAGTAGTACAGATACTGTAAATAAAACATACATTTGCAGCTTGAACTATAGTGGTTGAGAAATAAACATCCCTTGAAACAAATAGTAAGGCTTATGGTTCACCCTGAAATCATCAGGTTCTGAACAAATTTATTAACATGCCTCAAGATGACCAATACAACTTACAGTACATCAATCAAATTTGTCATTGTTTTAACGCATGCTAACTTACCTCTAGAGATGTTATGAATTTTTAATTCAATAGCGTAGTTGGCATGAATCAGTAACATTAACATTTGTAAAAAAAGATTGTGAATTCCATGTCTGACGTTTTTTAACTTAACCCTTCCCCACCCACTGTGCTGTGAAAGAACCTCCCTTCCCCAATCACAGAACTTGGAAATAAGTTGACCCAACTCCCACCCCACTGCTGGCACTTTCAGTCATCCTCCTTATTTCTTCAGCAAACATCATGCTGCTTATTTCCTTAAGGTAACAAAATGTAATCACTTCCCTCTCACATGTACACCAAACACCCTCCTACTGTTTTTAAAAGAGATGCTCTCAGTCCACATGCATAACCCCTCTCTTGTCCCTCCCCCCCCCCACCAGTACCCACAAAATACACTATAAAGCTGCAAATAATTAAAATGGTCTCCTGGTGCAGCACATCTGCTCCAGTGCACTGTTCAGTGTCTAGCCCAACTCTGCTGCTGATAATGGTGCAGATAAATGAATGGTAATGTCTTTGCTCCTACTAAAATCTGATTGGTTGCAATTTCAACTAGTCATGTTTTACTAGGAGCAAAGGTGTCATCATTCATTCAGTAAAGCCATTACAAGACAGGAGTTGGCACTGAACAAAGCAGATGCTCTAAACTGGGGGACTGTTTTCTTTATTTGCAGGTTATACTTTGTAGGTGCTGGTGGGGAGATGAGGATGGTGAGGACCAGGGGATTTTGGTGGGGGCCTGACAGTAACTGTTAAAGACAGTGGGACTTTGGCTGGGGGAGGTGGGGAAGTGTATTTGATACACAGATGGGGGAGAAGGCATTTTTTTTTTGTTACAGAAAAGCAGCAGTATGACGTCCATTGTGGTGGGTGAGAGAAAGGAGCCAGGGAGGGTTGGAGGAGGGATCACCATTTTTTAAACCCAATGTGCCTTGGGACTCACATGTGAATTGATCATTTGCCAAGCACATTTTGGCAGATCATCCTTGAATATAACACAAATTGCAGTCCCAGCTCCACAAATTTACCAAAATTTGTGGATTTTTTCAAAGAGAAAATGTTGGCAACTTCACACGTCTCTACTTACATCCAGACTCGCATCCAATTTATGGACATAAGTCAATAAGATGTTAAAGTATGTATGCAAGCCTCCACAATTCGGCTATAAGAGAGAAACACTGTCTAATAAAACACAATATTACCTATTTTGAAATGCAAGGATGCAGAGCCACATCTCTGAGATATTCCACAACCACAGATAAGTCAAGAAGTTCCATATGAGCCTGTGCACATTACCCTGGGGTACTATTACATTAAAAACATACAATATGCAACACACTTTGCACAGTACCATCACCACAGCTGCTATTTGTAAACAGAATGGGCTTACCAGATTCCATAATCAATTTGCTTTTAAATTCTATGACCCAAATAGCAAAAATACCAGCCCTCTTCAATGACCAAAAAATTCTGAGTCACTAATAGCATACACGCTTTGGAGCAGAAGGGTGAACAAGCTGCAAAAAACAGAACTGTGGTAGTGGCAAGCAAACTTCTTCCAGACCTGCATAGAGAACTAGTGAAATGTGTACCTACAACAACTTCATTTACCACAAACATGGATTCAAATAAAACTGAATCAATAAGCCACCAATGGCAATTCAAGTACACTCATATACACAATGACAACATGAGACTTATACAATGCTTGAGCCTTTCTTTTTATTCATTTATTTATTTTTTTTGTGATCTCAGATTAACACCTTTGAGAACAAACTCATTACATACTCATTACATAGGTTCCACATCAGGTAAAAACAGTAAAAGTGACAACAGTTGGTTTTACAGGTAAACAGGTAATTCTAGGACTAGACATAGAATGCTGTAAATTATGGAACTACAGAACAAAAGAAAGAATAACAACAATGCAGGCAATGTATAATATATGCCAATAATTCAAAGAATGAACAGAGTGTAAAAGAGGAGTAATTGGAGGCCAATTTGGAAAGACAGGGCTACTGTACACAAATGTACACTGGGAATAGACTGAGAGAGAAAGCGGGTTAGAGGGGCTAGATTGAAAGGTAGGACAGGGCTGCTAGACACAAAATAAACAGGTATGTGTGCAGCATGAGAGATACATCAGCCCAAGAGGCCCATCAGTAAAAGGTCAGGGGAGTGGGACTTCAGCAAAAGTGGACAGGTCATAGTGACTGTCAAGTAGGGAGGGAGTGAGATTAGGAGGGTGAGGAAATGGGTGGACTAGGAAGGAGAGAAGGGGGGAAAATAGCATGATTGTGGAGAAACAGGTGAGAGGTATATTGGAGGAGGTGAGGATTTTCGAGGGAGTTTCTGGTATGTTCAAATTATCTACAGGGAATCAGGCAAATATTTTAATAGGATTATGGGCCTTTCTGAGTAAAATGTTTCAATAATTCCTTAAAGTCTAGTAGAATAAACAACAGCATAAAGGGAAATGTTACAGATTTTAATAAGTAAAAAGTACTTTTCTGAAATAGTATGGTCAGCCTAGGGATAGGGCTGGGGCCATTATTCACATGAGGGTGGTGTGCAGGACTCTGACTCGGGAAGGATTTAGACAGAGCCTTGTAGAAAGCTATTAGCAAAATGGCCAGTAAGGGAGAAGTTTGATTTTGGGGAACTTTAATCTGCTTTATGTAGATTGGGGCATTCTTGCTGATGCTACATCAAGAGCTAGGGGCATCCCTGACTCCATGCAAGGGGCACTTGTCCGGCAGCTAGTTTTGGACTCCACTAGGGACAGGGTAGTGCTGCACCTGGTCCTTACAAGCAGAGACAGCATTACTAACGTCACACTGGGTAGTCCCCTTGGTGCAATTGATCACCATACTGTGTGGTTTGGCATATGGATGGCACTGGGAAAAAACACACTATGATGAGGGTCCTGGACTTCAGGAGGGCAGATTTTAGAGAAATAAGAAACTTCCTCAGACAATGCCTAGATGGGTGGGGGGGGTGAATAAGAAGTGGAGGCTCAACAGAGAAAAAATAAGAGGGTATAACCCAGGTAATAGCACGATGTTTGAAGGAGGTGCAAGAGCAGAAAGAGACCACTGTGGTTCTTTAAGGAGGTGGCAAAGGCAGCAAAGGAAAAGGAAACATGAGAAGAAGCAAACAGAAAAGGAAAAGGAAACAAGGGAAGAAGAAAACTGCATTTAGAAAGCACAAGGGGACCCAGAAGGAAGAAGACAGGGAGGTTTAGCTGGCAAAAAAAAACTGAGTCAGGCCAGAAAGTGAGGGCATCTAATGCACTAACAGAGGAGAGGATAGGCGAGGAAGTCAAAAAAGGGACAAGTCTAGTGGTGTAGTGAATTTAAATTTTGCCCGCGAAGTGGTCAAATTCGCACTTCACTTCAGCTAGGAGAAATTTCACCTTCTGAGGGCAAAATTTCACCTTATGTAGTGAAATTTCGCCTTCCATCCACGGGCAAAATTTCACCTTATGCTGGTATAACTAAATCCCTGGTGGATAGCGGTCCCTCCCCCCACCTGTCCCACATGTATAGAAAAATCCCTGGTGGCTAGCATTCCCTCCCCCACCTGTCCCACTTTGTATATAAAAATCCCTGGTGGCTAGCGGCCCCTCCCCCACATGTCCCACATGTATAGAAAAATCCCTGGTGGTTAGCGGTCCTTCCCCTCCACCTGTCCCACATGTAAATAATTATCCATGGTGGCTAGTGGTCCCTCCCCTCCACCCGGTAATAACCCACCTGCCATGGAAATGTAGAGTAACAGCCCCCCGCCCGCATCCTTCTGTATCTCCTTCTCCTGTTAAAAAAAAATCTCTGAAGGTCTAGTGCTTTTTTTGTATTTAAACCTCCTCCTGATCCCCAGTTCCAATAAATCCCTGGTGATCCAGTGCCCCCACACCCAGCCTCCCCAGAAGCCAGGTGTCCCTGCCACAACTCCGCTCCCACCCCCATCCTAAATCCCAGCAGCAGCGGACCAGCACAGCCCTCCTCTCTCCTCCATGGCTGGCCCACCAACTGAGCTGTCAATGAATGAGCTTCATGGGATGGATTTGGGGAAGGAATTTCTATCAGGAGGAGAGAGATGGTGCTGCTACTGTATCACTCATTGGTGAGACATCCCCCCTCGGAGTACTGCGTTCAGTTCTGGACAGTGCACCACCTAAAGGACATTGAAAGGGTGGAGGTGGTGCAGAGGAGGACAACCAAAATGGCGAGGGGGGTTGCACAAGTAGCCATATGAGGAAAGGCTGTAGGATCTCAACATGTACTCCCTGAAAGGGCAGAGAGTGAGAAG
The DNA here is from genome assembly GCA_016271365.2 of Neoceratodus forsteri. Lineage (NCBI taxonomy): Eukaryota > Metazoa > Chordata > Ceratodontiformes > Ceratodontidae > Neoceratodus > Neoceratodus forsteri. The sequence goes on along the minus strand of JADMNL010000023.1, from coordinate 621,628,831 downwards.
ATACATGACTGGAACCTACAAGAACTATATCTCACAAGAGTGAATAAGGTGCAAGTGGAAGGTCCATTTCAGAGGATGGAAAGCACTACAGCAAGAACCATGCAAAGAAGCTAAGAGTGAGAAGTTTAGGAGAGATGTGTGGAACTGCTTCTTCACAGACAGGGTGGTGGATGACTGGAAAAACCTACCAGAAGATGTAGTGGGGGCAAAGAATATGGGGAGCCTCAAGCATGTATGGGATTGGCACAGGGGCATATTAGAGGAATGGGTGGAGGGATTGACACCTATGAACAGCTATGAGCAGTGGTGACAGAATAGACAGGGACAAGTGGCAGACTGGATGGGCCCAAAGGTCCTTGTCTGCAAACATAATCTGTTTCTATGTTTTTCCTTTTGCTCATTAGAAATATTTTTTTTACTTCTGCTTGATTTGTGGAATAGCAATCTGCCTTGCAGCTGACATATATATTTCTGTTGCTTCCACAACAGCATCAGCACTATGACCTCATTGACAGTAACATCTCAGGTGAAGGACCTGATTGGCTGTTGAGTGGCTCTTCCTGAGCAACTATGGTATCACTGGAGCCAAGAATTCCAGGACGGAGTACTACCTGGGTTGAGTCCATGTCTATGCAACAGAGGAGGAGGAGAAGGACCTGAGAGTGGTGATCACTAGTGACCTGAAGCACTCCACACAGTGCAAGAAAGCAGCAGCAAGGAGCAAGGGCAAACAAGATGCTGGGATGCATAGCTAAGGAGATCAGCAGTAGGAGAGAGGTTGTACCAGTCTTGTGAAGGTCACTAGTGAGGCCACATCTAGAGTATGGAGTTCAATACTGGTGCCCACACCTCAAAAAGGACATTAACCTGCTGGTGAAGGTCCAGAAGAGATCTGCAAAGATGACAGTGGGTCAGCAGGACAAGGAATAAGAGGATAGGTTGAGGGCACTGAACATGTACTCCCTGGAGGAAAGGAGAGAGGGGACATGATTGGGACCTTCAAGTACTTGAGAGGGATAAATAAGGTGGATAAGGAGGGTTTCTTTAAGCTGAGTGGCAACCACAACATAAGGGGGCACAATCTTAAGCTGGAGGGGGGAGGTTTAGGAAGGAGATTAGGAAGCACTTCTTCACAGAAATGGTGGTGGACACCTGGAATGCACTGCCAGAAGAGATGGTCTTGTTGAAGATAGTGGGCAACTTAAAAAGAGGCTGGGATAGGCATAGGGGGAAGGTAATGATCATGGATAGGGTTGATGGGAGGAGTGGGAAGGGGGGGCAGGGACAGTAGCTCAAGCTGTGGACCCTGCAATCCGAGCAGACTAGATAGACTAAATGGCCTTCTTCTGCTGGCTTCTTTGCATATTCATATGTGATGTCAAAATGTTGATGATGTAATGGGAGGAACAGAGCTAGATATGTCAGCTGCCAGGCAGCATCCAGTTCCACAGATCATACCTTATAACAGCAGGTTACACATTTTCTAAGAAACTAAACATAAAAGAAAAATTACTCCAGATGTGAACGGTAATAGTTGATTTCTTTTAAAAACAAATATTAGTTTTTGGCAGCACACTAGATTTTTTAAAGTATTTATTAGGTATAAAGTATCTAATAGGTATTGTGCATGCTTACTCTTCATACAATTATTTTTAATTTTATTTAGCTCATGTTAAAAAAATAAAACAATAAACATTGATTGGTATGGAAATTGTTCCCAAAACAGTTTCCTGTGATCTTAATGGCACATAACAAGCACTGAAATAGTTAAATGCATACCATTGTCCCACAGTAGCCCAGATATTGTGAATAAAATGTTTTTTAACCATAACGCCCAACTCCCTGCCCCATTTTCATGACCCAAGGCCAAGGTACAGGTCCAAGGCCTCATAGGACTGGAGACATGTTGCATACATCTGTTGCTTCATGTAGGACCCACAATAAGTCATACTGAAACTTCTTTGCAAACAGCCCTGCAGGTCCTAGATGAAGTACAAGATCAGCCATAACTTATTTCATGCAGTGCCCTATTGGCAGTGCATAAAAAGCAGATCAGTCATAATGTTTGTCTCACAGAGCCCAAGATCAGAAGCTTGAAGCAGTAGGCCCATGGGGCACATCCTCTGAATTGTAGCTTGGCCCTGGGTGATAAGGTTAGGTGATGTGGAGGTGTTTGGTGTTTGGGTAAAAAAATATCCAAATGCCACATTTCCCTGCTTTTGTTGATTTATCACCCTAACATATGCATTAATGCAGTTTCTTTTTCAAAGAATGTCCTCATCTTTCAAGACAGTATCATTACAACTTTACTTAATGCAGGACTCTTTGAAAATCAACAGGTGAAGCAGGAGGCGATTCTTAACTTGCTTTGTGCAAACTACTGCTGAGTTCCTAACTTGCTTTGTGCAGGGCCCATCATGAAGATTACTCATAGATTTCTTAATATTTTGTTCATGTATGATCTAAACTGGGCTCTACAATGCTGGTTCAACAAATATTTTGTTGACCAACATTACAGCAATGGATTTATGTTGACTGCAATTGCAGTCGACATAAATCCATCCTGGAATGCTTTGTTTTCTTCGGGGAGCTTCACCTCCTGAACCCCCCATGCAGGGTGCACCTCCCCCGTACCTCCCGTACATAAGATAATTAACTCCAAGTCAGAGTTGATTCAGGGAAGGAGTGCAATACCCTGAGAAAGAGGTACCAGGGTCCCGAGGTGATGGTATACCGATCCGTTGCTGTGTCGCTGTCCTGTCATTCTCGGTAGAGGTGTCAATGTTCAATTACATACCCTTAATTGTAGTAAAAAATGCATGCAATGTTTTTTTCTGCCAGGTTCTTTACTATCTTTCATGTTTTGTGCATTTAAAGAGTTGTGTAGTACTTAGAAAAATTGTTATGGCCATTTTTGCAATTTCCGTAGAAACACATAAACTGAAACAAAAAACAATGTGTGTCTTTATTTTCAGACATGTTCTCAACTGCCTTTATCACGATGAGTTTTCTTTTTTGTTGGGACTTAAAATGCAAATGGGCTATATCTTGTTCATGTGCTCTGTTTGATAAAGTAAATCTTGATGATCTTTCAAGACAATGTTGAAGATGTTTTTCTTATAGAAATACTAACTGTAATTTTTTTTTTTTTTGAAAGTCAGCTAAGACATCTAGTTGGACTGACTTCTGATGAATTACACAATTGTTAACCTTCTGATTTAATATTGTTTTAGTTTTTAGCCTCAACGTTTGTGTGTGCCCAGCTTTAACTGGGGTGGTCATGTTTTTTCACCATTATTTCATGTAGTCTAACTTGCAGAAGATTTAAAAAAGTTAAAACTTCAAAACTTAAAAATGAAAAAAAAAATATCATACCAGAAAAGTTCCTATTCTGGGAAAAAAAGACATAATGAGCCTATGTATTTCAGTATTTAAATATGTGTCATTTTTTGACTATCTGATGACAAAAAAGTCTTAATTTTGGAATTTTAATATCATTTTTAAAATTAGCTTTTGAACTACTAAACTGATTTTCCCCAAACCTGCCAAAAAATAAGCCAGTAGGAATGAGACTGTAAACGTCACATGCCACAGTCCTATGGGCTCAAATCTCTGAGATATAAGCTGTCAAAAAACACTTTTTTGACACAAACACTAACTGAATTGTAACATATAGGCACTTATAAGCCTGTATAATATATTCATTGCAAAAAAAAACTTTGTTAATGCACCAGTTTGGGTTAAACTGTCAAAAGTAAGGAATTATGGTGTTAGGGTTTCCAACCCTAACACCCCAGCCTGCAAGCAGCAAAAAGAAAAAAAAAACATTATGGTTTTGGCTGTCCTGAGTCTTGGCAAATCATGACTGGAGTCTTCCTTGGGGTTATCAACCCTAACACCTCCCCCATTCCACAAGCAAATAAGCTCAGATGCCCAGAGAATATGAGAATCGGTTGAGTGTTACAGTTGATAACCAAAAGGAAGGCCCCAGGCCTGATTTGCCAAGACTCAGGATAGATAAAACAATAAGCAGGAGTGGGGGTGGGGTGTTAAGGTTGTAAACCATAACACCACATTTCCCTGCTTTTGTCAGTTTATCACTAACTTGTGCAGTAACAATTTTTTTTTTGCAATGAATTTCCTCACTTTTTGCTATAGTAGAACTGTATTATTTTTCACACAGGTCCCAAAGGGACCTATATGAACACATCCATGTAATTATTGAAACACAGGGCCCTCTGGGCCCAGCACTTCCATGTCTCCATTCATCCACATTTGTATGTAGATGCGAAGGTGCAGGGCTTCTGTTCCTTCAGAACAGCACTTTATATGCCTCCTTGTAATTTTTTTATTTTATTTATTTATTTATTGAATACAATCAGAATTACAATCCTTTGAGTCACAGACTCTTTTGCAAAGGCTCCACGTCGGTTACAGGGGGTGGAGGGTAAACAAATACAGTCAAAGACAAACATAAACAGGCAGTATTTACAGTTTCAGTACTGACAGAGCAGTCCTGGCTAGAACTTATTTAGCAGGTGAGGTAATTAGGTAGCATTCTTGGAATCCCTAAACAGAGATTTGTAGGATGACATTTTTGTATTGATTAACCATTTTCAGTGCTTATTTATTTCTTTTGGGCTTAGTGCTGTAGTAGTCATTAAGACCCTTCTATTGATATACATTGTCTGTTAACTCCTAAGACTGACAGAGTTACAGCTTGTTAAAGTTGCAGTGTTATCCTATGAGAATTATCATTTTTTAATTGTTACTTTTTTTCATATGGCCCTTCATTTTTTGGGGGGAAGTGGAGTTATGTGTTAGTGTTGTAGTACTCATTAAAACTTTTATTTTGATGTATAAAGTGTGCCATAACAACATATATTTACAGAGTTATGGCTTGTTAAATTTGAATTGTGGAAAGGAACTAAGTCCAAATTCTTTTTTCGTATTAAGAGATCTTTTTGCGTGAGGTTGTGTTGTTTATATGAAAAAGGATTGCTTCATAGTTTCATAGTTTCATGGTAGAATATGAGCTAGGAGGTCACAAGACCCAATATCTCTCACCATTTGACTCTGTGGTGGTACTCATATTTTTTATTTCCAATGTATTTGTCCAGGGATTTCTTAAAATACTCCATAGTTTTACTGATAACTATAGCTTCTGGGAGGTTATTTTATGTGGTAACTACTCTTTGGCTAAACAATTTTTCCTCTTGTTAGTTCTGCTTATTTCACCTTTTATTTTCAGTACATGTGTATGCATACATTTGGTGGAGACTTGTGATGTTAGTCCAATAGTTTCTCACATGTAATTATCTCTGAATGCACAAAATACCATGCATAGATCACCCCTTAGCCTTCCATAGTTCATCGAATACATGCCCAAGTCCCTCAGTCTTTCACCATTACCCAGAAATCATTTGGTGTACTGCCATTATTCTTTTTGTAGCCCTTCTCTGAACCCCCTCAATCAGTTCTTCACCCATCTTGTTTTGTGGTGCACAGAAGAGTGAACAGTATTCAAGATGTGGTCTCACGACAAATGTATAGAATGGTACAGTCACTGATGGGTTTCTACTTTTAATATTTAAAAAAATACATCCTAATATTTTATTTCCTACTTTAACTTTGGTTCTGGTATGAGAGTTAAAGGACAAATTATTTGTAATAGTCACCCCAGGTCCTTTTCGTTAGTTATTTCTCCTTATAGGGTATCGTTTAATTTATACGTATATTTCTGATTTCTTGAGCCTAGGTACATGACCTTACATTTATCCAGATTAAAATTCAGTTTTTTTTTTTATTTGCCCATTGCTCAAGTTGACCTAGATTTTCCTGCAGCCTACTGGTTGTGTTCTGATTATTAACAAAAGCTCCAACTTTGCTGTCATCAGCATACTTCCCTAGCCAGACCCCTTCTAAGACCTTTACCGATGAAACCACTGTATTAAAGAGTGTGAGCCATAGGACAGAGCCCTGTGGTACTCTACTGGTCACCTCTCCCCAGTCTGAACTGTATCCTCTGATGCTTACCTTTTGGTATCTGTTTGTCAACCATGAGTCTACCCAGACAATTATGTTATTGGGGAGATGCAAAAGAGTTAACTGCTCTAGTAGAACCTCGTGGGAGATAGAGTCGAACACTTTTGCATAATCAAGAAATACAATATCAACAGGCATTCCTCTGTCCAATGTTGACTTACAGGCTCAAAATAAATCAAAACGTTTGTGAGACAAGATCACCCCAGGCTGAAACCATGCTGAGATATGTATGTATCCATATGTTTTAATATATTTGATGATATACTCTTGAATTAGGCTCTCAAGCAATTTACTCAAGATGGGTGTAAGGCTGATGGGCCTATAATTCTCAGCCTCTTTTTTAATCACCTCTTTTGTAAACTGGTGTAACAGTAGCTTCCCTCCAGTTCTTCAATGTGTCTAGTTGTATCAGGGATGCATTAAAAAGTATTGTAATGGATGCCACTAGGTCTTTACTTAGTTCCTTGAGAAACTTAGGGTTTATTCCATCAGGTCCTAATGATTTATTTTTTAATTTATTGATTTTATTAAATACCTCTATTTCTGCAAACTATATAATCCTTTCCTAATTACTATTATGCACTTTTAAATTGTCAAACATGGTTTTTGGTTGAAATATACTCTGAAAGTACCTGTTTAATTCATTTGTTATGTGTTGTTCATTATTTATAATGCCTGATTGCGTTTGTAATGGCCTTATATCTTTTTGGTTACCCTTGAGTAAACCAACATAACTGAAAATTTTATTTTTATTGTCCTTCACTGCCGTAACATCTGCACTTCCACATTTTGTTTTGTTTCTAATCTTTTTGTTTTATTTGCCTTTTTTTAACTTGCCCAACTTTCCAATGTCTGTTCCTTTTTATATTTTGCATATCTTCTCTTTCTATATTTAATACTATTTTTGATTGCTCTTCCCCATCATACTGGAATTCTTCCCCTTCTATTGTACTTACTTGTCTCTGGCACCAATGTTTTAAAACAGTAATCTATTTTGGATTTGAGTTTTATCTATATTATGATCATATTAGAGTTAAGTCTTTTTTCCAGTTCCATTTAGTTAAGTACTGTTTCATTGCATTGTAATCCGCTTTGTGATAGTTTTCGGTTTTAGCTAACCCCCAATTTTATTCAATTCCGTATTGACTTTCATCAGTATCACATTATGATGGCTTTCACTAACTGGATCGGTTACAGAGATTCGGGCTCAAGATTACTAGGCATAAGATTTAGTAGACAAAGAACCTCTGTGCACAAACACTGAGGCAAGGGTTACCCCAAAGGGTATTTGGCTGGGAAGCCAAGATTCAAGAAAATACAAAATCACACATGTCCCCACAATGCAAAGCATCATGGGCTGCATATGCAAATCACCACAGAATGTTATGCTGGTCCAACTTTAAGCAGAATTGCATGGTGCGAAGGCCTCTCACACAGTTTGAAAGGCACAACATATCCAAGGCACACTGTCTTAAGGGTAGCTGGTCCATTCCACTGGGGTGTCAAACAGATGAGGCATACTGATGAGTCCTGGTAGGATGAAACAAGTGTCTATGTCTTCTGTTAGCACCCTTTGCAAACTGTGTGAGAGGCCTTTCGGCACCATGTAATTCTGTTTAAAGTTGGACCAGCATAACATTCTGTGGTGATTTGCATATGCAGCCCATGATGCTTTGCATTGTGGGGGCATGTGTGATAAGATTTAGTATATTATTTCCCCTAGTTATTGATGCTGCAAGTTGCTCAATACTCTTTTGTGCTATTGTCTCTCTCTCTCTCTCTATATATATATATATATATATACACACAATAGGGGTGAGTGGTAAATGAGTGAGATAAAACAACGTATCATCCACTGCAGTATATTTTTACCCTCTGCTCTACTGAGATGATATCAGCCATTTACACACACACAGGTCACAAAAGGTCAACACTCTAGGCAGCTTTCTCCTCAGCATGCAAGAAATACCTGTGCTGTTACCATAGCCACAAATGCAGAACTACTTCAGAGGTCTCACTGCTGCCTATAGCTAACTCAGTGAGCATTACAAAATGCACCTATCCCCCCCCCAATGTCCAGCTCATTAATGTGATACTCTCAACTTGATGCAGCCAAAATTCCAAACAGCACAGCTTCACAGAAGTCTAAACTACTGCCTGCAGCTAACTCAACTACCACTGAAACACACTCTCACTTGTTCCTCAACTCTGATTCTCACCCATTACAATTACTGTGATACTCTCAACTTCACTGCAGCCAGAATCCTAAAGAGCACAATTTCACAGAACACTCTGCACTCTGCCTGTAGCTAACTCAATTACCACTGAAAACAGTATTAGCTATTCTGACACTCTGCCTCTCAGCTCATTACAATTACTATGATGCTCTCAGCTTCACTGCAGCCAGACTGCTAAACAATACAGCTTCACAAAAGTATGTTTTTTACTCCTACCTAAAACTAACTCATTTAGCATTACAAAACACACTCATGTGTCTCTCAGAGTTTATAACACTGCCAGCCCATTCAGAAAAGCTCACACACAGAATGAGCAAACACATAAACAGGAACAGAACACAAGACAGCATAACAAAACTTCTAAAACTCTTGGCCCTATTGTATATATCGAATACATGATGGGTAGATCGTATGCCATGGCAAATATTGTCACTCCTGCATCGTGAGCTTGGATATCTCACTCTACAGGAGTAACAATATTTGCCATATCACTCTCATGCCCATCATGTATCATATATTATATATATATATATATATATATATATATATATATATGTATATATTCTTAATTAGTATTTCCCTCAAGATTGTCCCAGTTAATAGTTGTGAAGTTTAAGTCCCCAAGGAGAATATAATCATCTGACACTGTCATATTATCAATAGCTGATATGAACTTATTATTATCTTCATTATTTAAGTTTGGAGGTCTGTATCCCAAGTCTAAGGTCATACTATTCCCAGCCATGTCAATCCTTACCCATAATAATTTAATGTCTAACATGTCAAGTGTTTCAGGAGTTATTTCATGTGATGTTAAATCATCTGCTATATAAATAGCTATACCTCCACCTTTCCTGCCCTGTCAATTTTTATGAAATAAATTATATCCTGAGATATCAATACCCCAACCTCCATAATGCAACCATGATTCTGTAAGTGCACATGAAGAAAGAATGTGAAACAAAAACATAATTACAAATTCATTTTTTTTCATATGAAGGGATCTTTTTTCATGAGGTTGTGTCATTTATATGAAAAAGAAAGGTTCATATGAAAAAGGAATCTGAAAAAAGTCCTAATTCTTTTTCATATGAAGGGAATCTTTGCTTGTAAGGCCCTATTTTTTTTTTTTGAATGGCCATACAAAACAAGAATTTCGGGCCATGAAAAATATTTTAAAGTGTGTTATAAACACATTTTTGAGTGATTTTGTTCAAAAACCTAACTGAATAATCCATCTAAGGAGGTCCTGATTAGCAGGATACATGTGTTGGTGTCTCTGCAGGATATCATTTTTACGGCTTTTCAAAAAAATACTTTTTTTCCTTTGTTACACATTTTTTCCTGTCTTACCTCCTTGGCAGGAGTGATCCTATGGTGCACCTTTCTGGTCTATCCATGGCAGCCCCTGAACCAGATGCCATGCTCGAGCTCACCTCCTTGCCCTCTCACCCATTCAGGCCACATTGCACACCCCACAGTGTGGAAGACCTTCGGGGAGGCACTGTCAGAAGGAGCACCCTGGAAGCATCTGGTGCAGTGCAGTGGGAGCCACCCATCACAAGTGCCAGAGGATTGGGGCTATTAGTCTTTTTACTGGTTCCCCCCATGGCACAGGCATGCAAGGACATCAATGATGCTGCTGTGCCTGCTTCTGCACACTGCACATCTGACATCGGCCCATGCTAACCCCTTCAATTCACTGTGGCTTGCACTAACTTCCAGTCACTGCCATGAGCCAGCATGATTGCGGTTGTGCCTCCCCACCCTCCCCAGAGGAGTAGTGCAATCCCTAGGATGCTTAATCCTCCTCTACCCCCAGCTGACCCTCTGACATCCGAGATTGATCCCGATCCCAGGCCTTCAGCATGGCACAAGGTGTGGCATCCAGTGCCTCAATGCTCTGTGCCACTGGGCTGGCTCAAAAAATATTTTTTGAGAAAAAAAAACAGAAACAAGATGATGACCATATAAAAAAAGATTTTTTTTTGTCATGAAAGAAATTATCCCCATTTGAAATAGAATCTTTTTTACTGTATGTGACAAAATCCTTTTTTCATGCGAAAAAGCTATCCAAAAGACTTTCCTGAGTATGCTTAGAACTGACATTTCAAATCCTTATAACTCTGCAATGGATTACTATTTTTTCACTAAACCACTGAAAGACCCTTTTGTGGCCTAGACCCTTTCTACCCTGAAAATTTCAGAGCAAGATTCCAAACCATCTTGGCACTAAGCGATGAAGAAAAAAACAGCAAATAAAAACCTGAGTTTTTCACTTTTTTCACTATCTGGATCTCAGAATTTGCATATCTGATTGGAATGAATCTTATCAAGTCAAGAGACTTTGTTCCCTGAGACCACATATGCAAAACTTTGTGCAAATCCATTGAAGGGTGGTGAAGCTATTAAAGTGCAAGTTTAGGGGTTTAACATTAAACAGCCTTCTCAGCCCTAACTGTAGTGGTGTTCCTGCACCATATAATTCTTTGCAAAAACCTGTATTGTCAGGGGTTCTCCCTCCAAAATAAATCACACCACACATTTATTGGATGCTCGGTTGACTTCCATTTGTTAATATCACCCTTCTTCCATCTTTTTACTTAATCATAAGCTTTAGTTAATATTTACACATCTTTCCATATATACCTCCATATATACATCCATTTGTTCCACTGCATATTCCCATCCTTCCATTTAATACTTTTTTCTCTCTTTCTCTTTAATTTTCTGGACTCGGGTGAAAACCCAACAAGCAGGCTTGGATGAAAATCTGACACCCCATCTTTTCCCTCTGAGGTGCCAAACCTCACAAGGTTCCCAGGCATGACTGGGTATAAACCGAGCCTGTGTTCTGGTTTCCCAGCCCAGTACCCACTGGGTCCCTAATATCCTATTCCTATGCCTCCTATTCCTCCCTCCCACCCCCCTGCTCCCCCTTTTCCTTTCCTTCATTCCACTAGCCCATCTCCAGCTACTGCATTGGATAATGAGCTTTCCCCCTGTAGGTGTCCCCACAGCCCACCATTCCTCTTATTTCCCCTCCAATTGTAAAGTGAATGTGTCGAGGCCTATGTCACTGAGGTGTACCCCGTCCTGCCTGTACAAGCCTGCCAATTCATAGAAAATGTCCATATACATGATACTGATCCCTCCCATTTCTTGTACCAGCCTTGCCACCCTACTATTCAGCTTTTTCCAAACCCCTTCTATTGCCCAGATATCCCATGTATGCCGTCAGACCCTTCTCAGGGTCATCTCTAACCAGGGCAACCCCACTTCTGGCCACTACTCCTTAACTGTATGCACATTCTGTTTGATATCATTCCTAGATCAAACATTGGTTTTGTACAAAAATCATTCCACCCCAAATGTATGATGAGCGAGTCCATTTTTAGAAATTATGTCCTCATGTACTCCTGTAGCAGCAGGAGTTGGGCTTATCTCATTCCTCTTAAGCCTTTCCAATGCACTCTTGTTGTGTTCTCATCTGTCCATAATTGTCTCCCACCAGGTCTGACTGCTGCTCTTCTCTCCACCCAGTAAATAAATAAATGACCAATGATCCATGCACATCCTTTCATGCCTGATTCTATGAGAAGACAAACCAAACACATGTTATTGCATGTGGTCTTTCACATAGTTTTTGTAGCTATTGTATTTCTACCTGCCAACTCTTTTAATGTCCTCCTACTACTGCCCCTTTGCAGCCTCCTCCAAGGCTGCCTCGATCCAAAATGAATGTGAAGAGAACCTGCCAGAATCCTCTTCCAAGAACCTCATCCCTTTCTTCAACATGGCTGCCACTTGGAATGCTTATGCCGGTTCCCCATTCCCATGAATAAACAACACCCTCTCCTGTTGTTCCCATAATGTCCCTGTACTCCCACAAGGCCTGAGCCATGCATATTCCCCTTCTCCTCCTTTTTCTATCCTTGCCCAAGCTCCTTGCCCTGCCTGGTCTATCTTTGATTGTCCCAGTCAGATTTCAGTCCTTTCTTTACTCCAGTGCACATTCTCCCATCTTAACTCCCCTGAGGCATCTGATTTACTATGTGCCACCACCTCACTCACACAAAAGGACCTCTTAAAATGACTAAAAAGATGGTGGTGAATGGTTTGTATCATTACAGGTGTTCCCCAATGCCCTTATCAACCTGTCAACAGGGCAGCTGACAATGGATGTCTCCTGTCCAATGTCCTCCCTTTCAACTCCTGCCACCCTTGCAGCATCCTCCTGATGATCGGGATCATACACGGCTCACCCCACCTTTTTTGGCTGCATACCAAGCCTATCCTAGCTAAATATATTCCCATAGTGGAGTGAGATATCTCTTCATCACTTTCCTTACCACAAACTGCATCACCTGCCCTTCTGTTGCTGGCCAACTTACCTCCATTCCAGCAGTTGCTCAAAAGTCTTGGAATAATCTCTAAGACCCCTCATATGCCTTCAGCATCCTTGACACCCAAGAGCTCCTGGGCACGGCGTCATAATGTCGCAAGACATTACAATGAAGCAATATACCACACCGCCAATACAGCATGGTATACTGCAACCTTAATTACTGCATGTCTTGCATGGGACTCCACTCCCCTCACACCCCATCACTGGGATCTGTGTCCCCTGAACCCCCCCAACCTAAATAACTGACTCGGGTGGTTAACACTTAGTATCACACAAAGTGCGAAAAATAAAAAAAATATTTTGCATCTGGGACCAGGAATTGAAACCTGTCCCACAGACACACTGCCTCCCTTGCTGCCAGTGGTTCATCCTGTAGGGCACAGTAGCTGCTCACTGGCCCCTCCTCCCAGCAGATGCCTTTATCCTCTTCCTGAGAACAGTGAGAGGGTGCACTACCGCTCATACAGCCTTTCATGGTTTTGCACCGTCTCACTGTTCCCAAACACGCCGTTCTTGTTGCATGGTTTTAACATGTGCTGTACAGCATATGACAAGGGGACCCAGTAGGGAGCTCCTGCACAACAGCTGGGCTCTTTCCATCCAACCTCCCATAATTGGAGTGGTAGCTCAGTTCTCTTGTCTGCTACCCCTGGAGCCAGATGCCTGGACCTGTCCAACTGAAGATGGGAAAGGCTGTCAGCTACCACATTCCTGACTCCCCTTATGTGTCTAGCCTTAAATGACAGGTTCAGTTGCAATCCTTCCAATACAGGCTGTCTCAGTACCCTCATTACTAGCTCAGTCATTGACAGAGTTATGGCTTGTTAAAGCTGAAATGTGGAAAGAAACTAAATCAAAATGATTTTTTCATATCAAGTGATTATTTTTCTTGAGGTTGTGTCATTCGTAAGAAAAAGTATTGCTTCTTATGAAAAATGAATCTGAAAACAAAGTCCAAATTCTCTTTTGGTATAAAGGGCATCTTTGTTCATATAGCCCTATTCTTTTTTTTGAATGGCCATACAAAACAAGAAATTAGGGTCACGAAAAACAATTTTAAAGCATGTTAAAAACATATTTCTGAGTGATTTTTTTTTAAAAACACTAACTGCAGAATCCATCTAAGAGGGTCCCAATTAACAAGATATATGTGTTGGTGTCTCAACAGGATATTATTTTGAAGGCTTTTCAAAAAATGTTTTTCCAAAAAAAAAAAAAAAAAAAACAGAAATAACCTGGTGATCAAATGAAAAAAAAAAATTTTTCTCATAAAAAAAAAAAATACCCCCATACGAAATTGATTTTTTTATTGTTGTATGGGCCAAATTATTTTTCCGTACTAAACAGGTATCCAAAAGACCATCCTGAGCATGCTCAGAACTGACATTTCAAATCCTTATAACTCTGGAATAATGTAATATATTTTCCCCAAATCAGTGAAAGCCCCCTCTGTGGCTTAAGCCCCTTCTATCCTGAAAATTCTGGAGCAAGATTCCAAACCATCTGGGCACTAGGTGATGAAGAAGGAAGAAACAGCAAAAAAAAAAAAAAGAGTTTTTTTCACTTTTTTCACTATCTGGATCTCAGAATTTGTATATCTGATTGGAATGAAACTTGGCATGTCAAGAGACCTTGGCCCTGAGACTATGTGTGCAAAACTTTGTGCAAATCCTTTGAACGGTGTTGAAGCTGTTAAAGTGGAAATTTAGGGGTTTAACATTAAACAGCCTTCTCAACCCTAACTGTAGTGATGCTACTGCGCCACTATAATTCTTTGCAAAACACTCTATTAGTGCACCAGTTAGGGTACAGCTTAATGCAACAAAAGTAGGGATATGTGGTGCTAGAGTTTCCAACTATTTACTGCAAAAGCAGTTTCTCCCCCCCCAAAAAAAGCTTTCCAAATCGCTTCTGCAAAGTCTAAGCACTCAGACTACATAAAGATTTCTCTGCAACTATGATTTGTTAACCTAAATGAGACTCATTCTGTTCAGTATACAGGGGATGGCTGTTGCTCCTTCTCCCACCAGACTGGGCTGTAGTCTGAGTGTGCTCTAGTTTCAGCACCCACAAACTCATCTTGAGCATTCATTTTAAGGACTATAGTATTAAAGATCATGTGCAATGGTTTTTGCATATTTTAATAAAAGCTTTAAAAGCTGAAATTCAAGTTCTTGTGTCATGATTAGTGTTTTCTGAAAATGTCATGCTGTTTGGTTTTGTGGTTTTCTTTAAATCAGCATTTGTTAACTTGCTCTACAGTGGCTGAAAACAGTGGATTTATTTCTGTCCTCTCAGTCAAACTTAGAGTGCGATGACATCCTTTTGGAGTAGTTTGCTGTTTCAGATTCCCAATCAGAGCATCACTCTGTACAGTTTATGCTTTGATGAGCTATCCAGGTGTTGTGCCAACTCAAACCAAGCAGCTATTTGCCATTCACACTCACATACACACAATAACAAAACAATAAGTACAGCAAGCCAAAGCTTTATTATAGCAAAATATAATACAAAAGGTTATACATCACCGATTCAATAAAGCATCATCCAAGCCCTCTTCCAATGGCTGGGAAGCCCCCTTGTCAGCCTGGCTAGGAGTCTCTCGAACCGGGAACTGGCCCCACAGCGATGCGTCCACCCTGCAGGAGAGGCTTCAAACCAGGCATTGAGAAAGCTACATTTATATCTTATTCTATGCTAAAAATAACCGTGCAGCCTTCATTGTGTTATTTTCCCACATTCTAGAAGCTGGCCGGGCTTCCAGGATGTTGCAAATTCACACGATAAGGACTGCTCAGAATTCCCCACACCTGCTAGGTCACTGTGCTCCAAACACTGGCCTGGTGCCTAGAACGCTATGAGCTAAGCAGAAGTTTAAACAAAACTACAAAAACAGGTTGCCTGATAATATGCGACCTTCAAGTCAGCAAAATACACTATCTGAAGCAAAACATAATAATGAGCATGTAAAATGGAGTCACACAATACAAAATGGAGTATAAAATGACATACATTACATGAAATAGAATACAAAATGGAGTAACAATAATCAACATATTATACTATCACTACATTCGGTCCTTTGATTATTGTGAATACGATTTGTATGATATTGGTACCATAGCAAAATTACTACGAATATAACAAGTCCAAATAAGCAAGATAATTGTCACTACAGCAATGATTATGATAGGATGTATCAGAATATTTAACACTTTTGTAGCTGATGGAGACCATCCTGTAAAATATCCCACCAATAATGAGTAGTCTCTTGTTGACTCTTGGAACTTAAATCAATCATTTTATTTTTAACTATCGTAGTTTGCACCTGACTTTGCACTAATGATTTATTTCTTATTGCCAAATGAGCCTGCATTACATCTGTTTCCTGAATTATCTATTTAATTTTATTTAACGAGATATTCAATCTTGATTGATCTAAAATATTGGGCTGCCAATACAAAATAAGCTTCTGCTCATTATCAGGGACCTGTGCATTTTACTGTGGTGGATGACATTACAATCCAATGATTACTAGGAATCCATGATTTGAACACGGTCCTCCACACATATTCATTATTACTCATTAAATCACTCTGGGCCTTATTTCTTTGCATTATAGAATACATATGTGCATTGTGCATTCTGTCCAATCAATAAATGTGAAATATTTTCTGTACTCCCATTCCCCATACCTGTGAAGCATTAAATAACTGCAAGAACTCAAAATCATAATTCAAAGTTAATCTTTGTGATAAGAAAACAGTTGGCATCCATTGAGCTTGTAAGTTAATTAAGCTAAATACATCAATTCCTACTGCCTGAAGCCTGTTAGTCAGTGTTTCTATATCCACACTATTTAAAATTCCCATGCCTGCCCTGCTCCACCTAATAGCGTATCATACCAAGCTCTTTTATATTTGCATTTTCTACTAAACATAAACGTTATGTTAAAATGGATTACATTTTTCTGATACCGCTGCGCTACTGATGTACATGTGGATGGAACCTTAACTATACTATCATTGCTAATTACAGGATGATTTTTCAACACTGTAATGTGATCTGCCCAAGTAGTTCTATTAGTTATTGCAGTAGCATTCATGTAGAATAACGTGTCTATGTCAATCAAAGTAATACTTGCATTGAAAATGTCTATTTGATTCATGCAGCAATCAAGTCTATGTTGTACAGTCACCATGCAACTATTCGGTAAGTTGCAGCATTTAATAGCAGTCTTATTCTGCAAAGAGATTTCATCTGTTTCATAGGCATATTGTCCTGAGCCACCAGTTGTCATCCAGAGATTGACCCCTGGTGAAAATGTCATGTTCAGTACCACACACTTCTGTCCGGATGGGCAGCTAAAGTTCCCCTGGGTTCTATCTTTGGTATCATTTTTCCAACTCCAGGTTCCTTTACAACCAGTGTCATTACAGTTAACCCTTTGAATCCTTCCTCCAGGGGTAACTAGCTCTGCCAAATGGTTCTTCAATATCCACTGGAAGAATCTTAGCTTTTTCATCTGCAATAGAATTATACCATCGTTCTAGTGTATCTGAAGCACAATGAGCATCAACATGAAATACAGTGGTCTGAGTATTTTGCACCATAGTTCATATTTCCTGCCACAGTTCTTTTCCCCATATTTCTTTCGAATAAATTTTCCACTCATCCTTAGCCCAAGTGGGCAGCCAGGTTGTTAAACCATTGGCTACAGACCATGAATCAGTATAAATATGACATGTACCTTGCAACCTTTGTGGGTATTACACTGGAAGGGAGGAAGGTAGCTTACCCTCCTCCAAGCTCCTACTGGTGGAAGACACAGCTCGAGGTGCAAGAGACAGCTCGAATACTGTAGCAATAAAAGGTTAGCTGTGAAACACAGACAAACAACAAAAACAAACACACATCAGTTTAAAAATAAAACAAGATTATTTCCATAGGATAAAAGAAGCCAAGCGTCCCTGGGTTCCCTTATCCTAAGCATGACAAAATGTCCAGATTGATGGTAATACCGTGACGACGTATCTCTGTAGATGGTAAACTCTCAAAACAGCTGTAATAGTCCTTTTTCAAAATTGTAAAAGTTTGTTCCTCTTCACTTAGAATACTAGTTTTGCAATAAAAGTCAAATTACATGGTTCACTCTTGGTGTGCTTTCATGAAAACATACATTTTGTGTGAAAAGTTGTGCTTTAGGCATGGAATACACATCAAGTTTGAACTGGTAGTAACATAAAATGTTGAAACACAAGAAGGTCAAATAACGTGCAAAAGGTCACAGTGTGCATGCAAGGGTCATTCAAACCCAGCCATTCCTGTAGTGTCCTTGAACGCCACCAATATTAAAATATCTTTACACAATAAAACTGCTGGTCAAGACAGTACACACACATACATACACAAAAGAAATACTTAACACAAAATAAGACTGACATTGTTTCACACCAATTTGCTGAGGTAATGCCCATAGTTCCATTAGAAAACTGTACGTGGTTTAGATATATGTGCTGCCTCCTGCCTGTCTTGTAACACTGACAATTTTAAACCAACACATTTATACATATTGCCATGCCAAATCTTTCCAGAACAAAACACTGTTTAAACACATCATCTGTAAGTGAACACATCTCGTATAACATGATTACCCTTTTGGCACATAACTAAAATATGGCACTCTGCCATTTTGCAAAAGTTTCTGGTTTTAACTAGAAGTATGATAAAGCCATTTATAGCTGTTAACACATTACATTTTCACCTAGCAGTGGCTTGGCACGTTGCTTGCAAACTACAACTCTTTCTGCACATTGCAATCTATATGACGCCATAACTCTTCACCATCAACACTACCTGCTCCAAGCAAACAAAAGTTCTTCACTGACCCTATCTAGGCAGCAAATGTTCCATTAAAATAAAGCCAATTAAAACAGTCAGCTATGAGGCAAAGAAACTTCTTCTTTCTTTTTTTTCTGTAACCTGTTGTGACTGAAGGCATCAATCCTATCTAGAACCTTGACAACAGAACATAATTACAGAACACAGATATAAAACAACTTTGAATAAAAAAATTCAGACTTACCGGTGCTAAGGTATTTTCTTCTTCTTTTCCGATACACTAGTCTAAGTAAGAAAACTGACTGCAGGACCTTATGATAATTTCCAAACGCTGCAGCTATTAACTCTTTCAAAGGTTTAACCCTTTGAAAGGTTTTCTTAGCCATTTTAGTAACCTGCCAAACCAAGTCTTTTTCCAGAGCTCTGGTTTTCAGTTTAAAAACAAAACAAACAAAATCTCTAACAGTACTAGGTTGAGATCCATCTGGTAGAGGTCCCCAGTACTTGGGTTTAGGATCAAATGTATACAGAAAACTTGAACTACACAGATAGGCAACATGGGGGATTTTCAAATCATCCCATCTGTAGTCTGTGCGTACATCCACAGTAGTTTATTTTTCTTTCTCTAGATGTTGCTTATCTAACTTCACTTAATCAGCCACTGCTTTTCTCCTAAAAGCAGCCTGAACTGTGAAAGCCATCACTGGCTCTAACAGTATATACTTGCAGCAAGCACAAATTACAAGTACAAAGGGCAGTTGCCCTTGCTTGTTTGAGCCTTAATACACCTTTAAAAAAAAAGAACTCATCCTTTTTCCTAAAAATAGACATTTTATTTTCGAATCCTGCCGACTACGCCAAAAATGTTGTGCCAACTCAAACCAAGCAGCTATTTGCCATTCACACTCACATACACACAATAACAAAACAATAAGTACAGCAAGCCAAAGCTTTATTATAGCAAAATATAATACAAAAGGTTATACATCACCGATTCAATAAAGCATCATCCAAGCCCTCTTCCAATGGCTGGGAAGCCCCCTTGTCAGCCTGGCTAGGAGTCTCTCGAACCGGGAACTGGCCCCACAGCGATTCGTCCACCCTGCAGGAGAGGCTTCAAACCAGGCATTGAGAAAGCTACATTTATATCTTATTCTATGCTAAAAATAACCGTGCAGCCTTCATTGTGTTATTTTCCCACATTCTAGAAGCTGGCCGGGCTTCCAGGATGTTGCAAATTCACACGATAAGGACTGCTCAGAATTCCCCACACCTGCTAGGTCACTGTGCTCCAAACACTGGCCGGGTGCCTAGAACACTATGAGCTAAGCAGAAGTTTAAACAAAACTACAAAAACAGGTTGCCTGATAATATGCGACCTTCAAGTCAGCAAAATACACTGTCTGAAGCAAAACATAATAATGAGCATGTAAAATGGAGTCACACAATACAAAATGGAGTATAAAATGACATACATTACATGAAATAGAATACAAAATGGAGTAACAATAATCAACATATTATACTATCACTACACCAGGTTCCTTACAAACCCAGTCTCTGGTCTGCGTTTAGATTGATCAGCTTAAAATATGTAATTCTCTTCCTTTACAAAGCTGATCATTTCAGTTCCAATGCTGAATTGAAGTAGTGGAAATCTTTTTCTGTAACAAATCATCTTGTCTGTACCACAGCTTTGTTCTTTCTAATCAAACCTCAATTTTTTTCTAACTATATAACACAGGGCTGTTTAATGAATATAAAATAAATCTAAATTTTGTTCATTCACAGAAACAGTTTGTCTTTGATGTAGCCTTCATAAATACAATCATGTAAGAACATTTATTTTCATGTCAGATTGACAAACAGGTGCTTGTCACACTCTGCCACAATATTTCAAGCACATATACTGTCAGAACTCACAAATGTAAGCTCTTTGGTGGTTTCTGTGTGAAAATACATCATGTTTGTGTACAACTAGAACCACTACGTGGCATCCTGATGCACTGTGTCTCTGCTCCACAGTTGAGACAGCTGCAGTCTATTGCCACCAGCCCCTGCCCCACAAGCCCCCTGCCTTCTGCTCCATATTCGAGGCTGCTGCATCCTGCTGCCTACTGTCCTCTCCTATACAGACATGGATTGTGCATCCTGCTGCCTCCATCCCCTGCCTAAAGAATCAGGACTACTGCACTCTGCTGCTCCCTGCCCAAACAACTGGGGTTGGTACACCCTGCTGCCCTATCTCCCCACCCTCACAGTTAAGGAATCTGCACCTGTTTCCCCCTGTTCCTGTCTCCATGGTCAAGGTTGCTGTGCTGTGTTAGGCCCTAAAGTGCCATGTTCTCTGCCTCCATGGGCAGGGCTGTGCACCATGTGTATCCTATCTCACAGTCAGGGCTGCTGTACCCTGACACCCCATGTGTCCTGCCCCACAGTCGAGACTTCTGCATCATGCTGTTTTCTATCACCTATCACCACAGACAGGGCTGCTGCACCCTGCTCCTTTCTACACAGTTGTGGTTGCTATGGTCTGCTGTGCCCTAGAGCCCCATGCCTCTGCAGTGAGGGCTCCTGCACCATACTGCCACTTGACACAAGATTCAGGGCATTTGCTGCACCCTGTTGCATGCCTCCACAGTTGAGGCAGTTGCACCCTGCTGTCCCCCTGCCATTCTGATTATTTGGAAGTCCTTATTTCATGCTTGTGGAGTAAACCTTGTGAGCGCACAACCATTGTGGATTCTGTGTTTCTGTGGAGGTCAGCTACCTCCGGGAGTGCAGCACTGACTGGATACAGCTGTTCGTGGTGTTCTTTTGGATTTACCTAATGTAGGATACCCTGTCAGAGAAGAACTGAGTGAACTCCTTGCACTGAGTGACTGAAATAGCTCTTTTCAGTTGCAGACAGACAGGATGTAGTACCCTACCTACAGATCAGAAAAGCAGAGCCAGTCTGTTCCTCCTTGCAGCAATCTCCCTGGACAGGAACTCTGCCTTCTTATGGTTGATTGCCCTTTGATATTCACTGTAGTTAATTCTCAAAGTCAGTTTTTTGAAGACTCGTGGGAGTTGAGGTGCTAGGGGTACATTTGACGCACTTGCTGATTCTGGTAAAGCATTGTAGCATGATAAGATACCAGTAAAACATTTTGTTTAGAGCTTTTTTGCCATTGTGATTATTTGGAAGTACTTATTTCATGCTTGCAGAGTAAACCTTGTGCACGCACAACCATTGTGGATTCTATCCTCCATTAGGATTGGGATCTCTCCAGTGGGGCAGAAACAGCCCCACAGTAGTGGGCTGCATGTTGTCAGAGACACTCATTTTGCTTAAGGTGAGTTTAGGCTGGCAGGGGTGGTGGAGGTCATTGAGGCAATTTCTAAGCTATGGCCCACTTTTTGTGAACTGGCCCGGGCCCAACTCATCCCTTAGTGGGATGTGTTGAGTCCATTGGTCCACTGATCATCCAGATTGTCAGATGTTCACTCTAAGAATAACTTTTTCCCCAGTACCTTGAAAGAGGCGTGTTGAAGCCCCTCTTGAGGAAACCACTCGGCATTGATGTCTTGGCAAATTATTGACCTAATTCCAACCTCCCATTGTTGGGGAAGGTTGTTGAGAAAGTGGTGGCTCTGCAGCGCTAGGCACATCTTATGGTCTTTGACATATATGAGCCATTCCAGGCTGGATTTAGGTCTAGGCATAGCACCGAAACAGCATTAGGGTGCAAAATGCTCTCCTCAGGGCAAAAGATAAAGCAGGAAATTGCCTTAGGATAAGTAATAAACAAGTCTTACCTCAGTAGACAATATAATTCCATTATGATGTAAAGAATATTTGTAGGATTGTGGAGCTAAGTATTAACACTGAAACATTATAATCTTCGGACATAATTTTTAAGATATGCAGAAATGGGTTTGAAGAAACCTTAAGTGCCCTTGTAGGCTACATAGCTTGATATGACATACTTCACAAGAAGGAACCAGAGAAACTGTAGCGTGCAAACCAGTTATGATTATTATGAATTTATTTATTGGTTACAATTTTTGATCAGGTAAGACACACTAAGCTGAGGCTTATTTCCAGGTATGCTAGGACAAACTTTCCCTTAGCGTATGGTCAGCTGTCTGCTCCAGTATAATTACCTCCTTACCCCACTAATACAACAATGGTGTATATGTGGCAGCTCACTCTCTTCACTGCTCTATGCACCCTGTCCTTCATAGGCTACACACCAGTCACGTCCGACACACGGGGAGCACCGTCTCCATCTCCCCCAGACTGTTCACCCACCCAGACTCCATACAACTCATGCAATGCTCTTGCTCCTTGTCACCTATCTCAGGTGGACTATCCACTTTGAAGTGCGACCAGTGCACTGCTCCCCACACCAACCATTTTATCTCAATCTCCTAACAAATATGCCCTTTGGTATCACTCGGCTAGAGTGCTAGCCTATGTGTCTCTAGGCCTGCACAAACTAAAATGTAAACCTGGCACTCCAGCATCTCCCACACCTCTAGATGGAAAAGGTCTCGAGCACCCAGTCTCTCACTTGCCTCCCTGAGGAAACTTATTCTCCTCCTTTGCTCTGGCAATGTTGAGCTCAGCCCTGGGCCTATGAACATCCTTTCTTCACCTACAGAGCCAAAAAGGCTCAAAGGAATCAGCTTCATGCATATCAACGTGTGCAGCCTCTTGAAAAAAATCACTTTAATCCAGACATAGATCACCCATACGGTGTCAGACGTGCTTATGATTTCGGAATCTGGCTATGCCTATTTTTTTTCGTTTTTGTTGACCGGGTAAGTGCACTAGACAAATCCTGCCTATTTTCAGGCACGACCCGGGGGAGGGGGATACAGATGAATGCTTACTGACCTTGAACCAGATTAAGCTGTTGGTGGTATTTTTAGTGAATGAGGGAAATTTGGCCAGGACACCGGGGAAAGCCCCCTACTCTGAAGCTGCTGTGCTGATGTTTCTGCATTGCAGCCAGTAGGGGGACAGGTCATTTCCAAGATGGCCACTCCAAGTGGACAAGGGAAGGAGAAGGAAGTCTGTGGAGCAGGAGAGCTAGCCTCAACTCTTGCTCCAGGTGTTGTGAGGCTCCAGCCATGGATTTGGCTGAAATTGAATCAGATATTGAGCTTCAGGATGCTTTTGTGAGCTGGGAGCAATTGGTTTTGGATAAAACAAAGAAAGAAACTGGACAGTTGGAAATTGCAACAACAGGAAGAGAAAAGGTATTGTCGGTATTTGAACCTGCAACCTCTACAGAAAAGTCATTTATTAAACCACTAAATGTGGGTCAGAAACAAGATAATGCTGCGATAATGTTTTCTGGAGAAATGGAAGAACCAATTTCATCAGATAGCTCCAAGGGAAGCGAGATGAATTTAAAACTGCAGGCTGACAGAGAAAGCCAAGATATTAAAACCAACAAACAGACTGCAGGACAGTGGCACAAAATATGGAGCAAAAAAAAGGTACTGTGTCTTATTTAAGTTATAGTTCTGGTAGGACAGAGTTGCCAGCAAAAGAGTTTGCCTCTGGTGTTAAAAAAAATGCTCTGTCCTTGTTTAATGAAGCTTCACTGTGGTGTGTTGAGCTCCCTGACTGCAGCAGGTGTCAGCCTGATTGTAATGAAGAGCACAAAGGCAGAGTTAAGGTTGATCCCAAGATTGTAAACAGCTCTGTGGAAGAGAGCTTAGAGCAGCAAGGCTTGAGCTCCATTTCCCAAGAACAAATAATCTCTCTGAATTCAGTGCAGGCTGGTATTATCTCTGCTGCTAAAAGCGAGTGTTTACTGCCGGTTTCGGTCTCTGATAATGTCAAAGGAAGTAACGAAGTGAAGATAAATGATTTATCTGCACAGAATATATTGCCATCTACTTTTGTGAAAATAAAACAGCACAGTTGAACAAGGTAGCTGGGTTTGTGTTCAAACAGCAGAGTCAAGAGATTTCAGCAACTGACTCAGCTGTTACATATCAAAAGACTGACGGTTCCCAAAGTGGGGCTACAGATTTCTTTTTCTGATAAAATGAACCAAAAAGTCTAAAGCTGATATACAGATGGCAGACCCCTTTTTTTTACATAAAGAAGGTTCGAAAGATTCTTGGTCACCTCATAAAGCTTTAAGTGAAGCAGGGTGGAAAAAGACAGTAGCTGGTGTATGGAAGCCTGATCCTGCTTGGGACTCCAACTTATCTTTATCTCAGCATTCTCCTGAGTGGATTCCAGGTGGACAGCAGCAGAAAGGGGAGGAAATCCTCTTGCAGGAGCCCATTCGGATTAATACAGATGAGGACACTGTACAACCTCCCCCCCCCCTCTTCACAGAAGCCTTTGATGTCTGAACTTTTCTCAAATTCCCATAGGGAAGCAGCCCCTAGGTGCAATGCTGTGAGGCTGAGGTATAAAGGAGGGTTAGAAACTAGGCCAGATAGGCATTATGTGGGAAAACCTTGTTGAAAGACTCACTGCATTTCACCCTCAGGATGTTTATGCTTTCATTAATATTTCAGGGAGGACAATTATGACATAAGTTTTCGTTCTCAACAGGCTTTAGAGTTGTTCTGGGTTAGGTATGGACAAGTTAAGTATTCTCCTATGTGGACACCCTTTATTGTTATACCACTCTCAAAACCCTGATTAAGTTTGTTAGAGTTATGTTCGAAATGAAGGGGTATGGGTGGAAGACATAACCTTTTGGTTAAAAAAAAATGTGAAGTACTAAGTGAGCCAGAGCCTATTTTAGATACAGAGGGTTCTGGACTGGAGGATGGAAGTATAAAGTTAAATTAAGGCAAACAGAGGCTGGAATTGAACATATACCTAACTCCTTTTTGTTAGGAAAAGATAGAGGGGTATGTTTTTACAGCGGGCAGCCCCGTGCATGTTACAAGTGTGGGGCTAGAACGCACCTTTCAAGTGTATGTGATCAGCCCCGTTGTGATAATTGTGGGGAGGTAGGACATTTAACTATGTTTTGTAGCAATCTATCAAGTTGCGATTTGTGCGAAACTAAAGGCCATGTGTTCAAACTATGTCCTTGGGCTGCCCCAAAAAAATCCTTTTGTTCTAATTCTGAGGTTTTTATTCAAAAAGCACAAGAATCCATGGTTAAAGCTACTCTCCAGGATACGTGCCCCCCTTCCCCTGCAACAAATCAGATGAAATTCCCTCTAGGCAAGAGAGAAATTGAAAAAGAAGGGGGTTTAAAAGGCAAGGTGTTGAACAAAAAAAAGTTAAACTCACCAAGTAGGGAGGATCAGCGTGAGATATCCTCAGATATTGTTAAGATAGTTAAGAGGTAATATAGGTTCCCTAACCTCTCAGATTTCCCTCCAGTGTGTTATACGGAAGGGGTCACAGATGAGGTGGTGGTGGCAGCCAGCTTGATAAACCAGTGACTGTACTGCCCCAAAGAAGATCTTTAAAATTCACTATCAAAATCCCCCAGTGGAACAGATTGATACCAGTAACTCATATGCGGCTCTGTTTTCCTCTTGGGGTAACACTGAGATAGAGGTTGAAGATTCAGACTCTCAAAAATCCTCACTTTCAACTAGGTCACAAATCATGGATAATTACAAGGATAAAAAAAAGAAAAAGAGGAAAAAACAATGATTTAAATACTTAAAAGGTTAATGAGGTTGGTTTGGGGTTCTTTGAATGTTCATAGCTTATTGAATATGGTTAAGCGACAAGCCCTCTTTCATTATATACATGAATTTCCTGTTTCTGTTTGTTTTTTACAAGAGACGTGGATGTATTCCATAGATCAGTTGGTGGCATTTAAAAGAGATTGGTTTTGGGGCCCTTCATTTTGGTCGTTTGGGGAAGATTCCGCAGATGGTATAGGAATAGTGTTTAATTCATATGACTTCCAGTTACACAATTTGATAGACCTAATACCAGGAAGGGTCCTGATTATTTATGGGAAGTGGCAAGTACTAAGCTATAGGTTTATCAACATTTATAACCCCCAAACAAAAGCAGGTAGAGTTAATTGTCTTAAATCGGTACAGCCTTTTTTATTAACAACAGTTAGAGTATTATGGGGGGGCGACTTTAATTGTCCCATTTCGACCCATGCTAGTATAACTAATAAAAAAACATACTGTGACTCTAATGTTTTAAGCAAAATTATAAAAAGTGCTGGACTCTTGAACTGTCATAATGCTTTACAGGTTGGAAGGTTTTCATTTAAAAGGGAAGAGATTTTCTCTAATAGACCATATGTTAGTGTCACCTAATGCCAATAGAATCTTTTAAAATATTTCCTAGTGAATTCTTGGACCATTCCTTTCTATTAAGTTCTTTTAGCTTTTCAGACAGGCAAGAAAAAAGGCTAGTTAGATGGAAACTCAATAACTCCTCATTAGAACTCCCTTATATACAAGCTGGGGTGAGATACCTATTAAAAGCCAGGTTATCAGTAGCCTATTTATATTCAGATTTGGGAGATTGGTGGTTAGAGACTAAATTGGACTTAAGGAAATGGTTTAAATTGCAAGGAGTTAGAGCAAAGAATGACAAATTCCTGCACTATTTAGGTTTAAGACAACAATTACAGAGGCTTATGACTATAGCTTATTCTTCTAGGATGGATTACTCAGAACAAATTGCTAATCTTAAAGAAAAAATGAAAGAGTTTCAGTACGATAGAGGGAAAACCATGCAGACCATTTTAACTAATGGAATTAAAAAATCACCCATTGGGGATCCATTCGAAATGTGTAAACAGGTAAGAGATTCTATGAAATTGGAAGTACTCAAAGATTCAGATGGTAATTTGGTATCCTCTGTGGCCCAACTAAGAGAAGTGATTGTAGAACATTACCGCTCTTTGAATCCTCTTGAGACAATCCCCGATTCAGCTATGGCCGCCTATTTAAAAGATATTTTAGTTCCAGTTAACCTAGTTGGGAGATCGGAGGTATGGGGACCTATCACTCAAACAGAGATTTTAAGCTCCATTAGGTTATTGAAACTAAATATTTCCCGGAATAGATGGATTTCAATAACTTTTATAAAATCTTTTCAGACGAACTTAGTCAGTGCCTGTGTATCTTATTTAGGTATTTTTTAGATAAAGCTGCAATCTATCCCTCATTTACAGAAGGGTTATTGACTTATATATTTAAGTCAGGAGATAAGCAAAACATTACTAACTGGAGACCAATCACTCTTTTAAACTCTGATTATAAAATCTTTACTGGTATTTTAAATAATAGACTGAAGAATTTAGCTAAAGAAGTTATTTCACCCTTTCAATATTGTGGGTTACCAGATAGAAGAGTCCAGTCTGCTCTGATATTGATTCGAGATGTAACTGAGTATTTTACTGAGTTAGGGTTAACTAGATGTAATAGCAGCTGACTTAGAAAAACCTTGATAGAGTTTATTTGCCGTTTCTTTCCTTACCCTTAAGCATTATGGGGTTCCAAAGCAATTAGTGAAAATAATTGAGAAATGATATGATAATTATACAGTAATTCCATATTTAAAAGATCAGAAGGTGGAAGGTTTAAGTTAACTACAGGAATTAGACAGGGTTGCCTCTAAGCCCTCTTCTTTATATTTTCGCTCTAGACCCCTTTTACAAGCGATAGTTTGAGACAGATTTGGAAGGGTGTTACAGTGAATGGGCAGAGGATTTGCAATTAAGGATACAAGCCTCGCTGATGATTTAGTAGTATATTTGGAAGATAGGGCCTCAGTAATTCTTTTGTGACTGCATTTGAGGCCTTTGCAAAGGTATCAAATGCAAAATAAATTTAAATAAAACAAAGGATTATTTATTGGAGCAACTGGTGCTGAGGAAGTGTGTCAGGAGGGTATTAACATCTCCCGTAAACCTCTTAAAATATTAGGGATATTATTCGGTTCCCAGAACATGCCTGTTGAAAATTGGGAAGATGTCATTATTAAAATAGAGAAAGGTTAATAGGCGGAAAAAAGTGGAAAATGACCAAATTAAAAGGGTTCAGGTAATCAAGCAATTTCTTCTTCCAACGATACAGTATGTGGCGATGATTTTTACGCTTCCTGTGTTTTTGAGACTAGAATATAGTGTGTTTTTCAAATGTTATGGAAATCGCTTAAATCCTGTTAAAAGGAGCTATATTATTTAATGAAAATAAGAAGTGGTTTAGGAATGGTAGACCCAGTAATTTTTGTGCATGCTTTGTTTTATCAAACTCAATTAAAGAAGGGTTAAAAGCAGAATTAGAGGCAGTGGAGTCTTGGAACTTGAAAACAATGGGTAAATACTTTAAGAATTGGTACACTATGGCCCCTAAACTGAATCGCTACTTATATATTCCATCATATTTTAGGCCAGCAGCAGAAATTGTTCAAATGGAAAATGCAGAAACAGGTAATTCTGAATAATAACATGAAGGGGCTTTATCGTTTTCTAATGTCGTTGACTCTTCCCTCAGAACCAGGATTTAAAATTGTCCTATGACTTTAAATTCTAGTGTATTAGCTCAATTAAACTGAAGAGGATGCCTCAAAAACAATGGGAGAAGCAGTGGCTGATCTTTTATGGGAAACTGAATGTCAGAGAAATCGAGTACAAGGCTTTACAGGAAAGATTGAGCCCATACTTGGATTATATTAATGTAGAAGAATCGATGGAGCATTTTTTTAGATGTTCATATCGACTGGTTTATGGTTATACCTAGAAAGCTTTGGGATTTAAATGGTTATGTAATATGTCTTATGAATTTTTGATTCTAGGATGTTATCCAAGAATTTGTCTGAATTTCACGAAGAAACATTATCCTTATTTTTGGGATGTCTAAGATATTATTTATGGCAAGCTAGGGTTCAATGGGTCCTTTATCAAAAGAATGCCTTACTCTTGTGTAAGTAGGTTAGTCATCAAGGAGCTTATAATAATTTATACACAGGATGCATCAAGAGTGACCCCAGGAACTTTCGTAAATGGTGGAAAGGTTTTCTTCACTTTATTAAGTTCAAATAATAAGAGTTAAAAGTGGACTGGATATTTGTTAATAGTTTACTTCTCATGATTTTTGTGTTCTCGTAGCGTTTACAATGTAATGCTTGAACATCTCTTTGATTTTGTTATATTTATATGTTATGGAAAAGTTTTGTTCTATCGATTATCCTACTTAAAAGTGTTGCTGTTTATGTTTTTATGTCAATAAAAACACCCTACTCTTTTCGATAAGTGCCATGGGATCTTTAACATCCACCTGAACTACCACCAATCCAGGCAGATGGGACCTCGGTTTAACATCTCATCCGAAAGACGGCACCTCAGAAGTGCAGCACCCCTCTCATGCTGCACTACAGTGTCAGTACTGGGATATTAACCCAAGTGCCAGATGTGGGAACTGAACCCACAGCTCTCTGATCTCCTGGCCTCAGAGGCGAGTGTGCTACCTACTGAGCCACTGACACTATAAGCCGGACAGTGAGATTAATATACCTAACTATCAGATATTCAGATCAGACAGACAAACTAGATGTGGTGGGGTCGTCATCTATGTCAAAGACAAGTTTGTGGCATCTACTCTTAACTCCATCTCAGTGGCAGCTGGATTCGAATGCTTGGTCATCAAAATTGAACTATCTTCATCGCTGGTACTCCGAGTCATAGGATGTTACAGACCTCCATCCACTGGCACACAGCTCCTGTCCTACCTCACCTCCATCATGGACACCAGCCCCTTGGAAACAATTGTCCTAGGGGACCTTAATTATGACTGGCTGTCTGAAGCTGGACTCCCTCTCAAAACCTTCTGTGACTCCCATGGATTTACTCTACTCAACAAGGAGCCCACCCGTATGAACAAGAAAAACCCATCTAAAAGCACACTTCTGGATGTCTTACTGGTACATAAAACCCACTCCTTCTCCCATGTTGGTACCTTCGATGCTGATGTTAGCGACCATCATCTAGTTGCTGGAGTATGGGCAGCCCATAAAATGATAGCCTCTTCTAAATTCTCCTCCAAAAGGTCAACCAGGTCCTTCGATCCGAGGACATACACCTATGACCTAAAAACCTCCCCATTGTGGCAGAGCTTTTACGTAGCAAAAACAGTTGAAACAGCATATTCCAATCTCCATGAAATTATAACTTGTGCCCTGGACTTACATGCGCCTCTGAGAAAAATACTTTCAAAAACTAGGAAATGTTGCTGGTTCACCAAGGATCTCAAGCGGCACTACTGTCCAGGGATAAGCTCTGGAAAATGGCCTGCAAATCCCAAAAAGAGAAAAACTGGTGCCTCTTTAAAGCGGCCAGTAACCACTGTACCAAGATGATTAGAGAGACCAAAACTAGATTCTATAGAGCAGAACTAGACTCTGTATTCAATTTCCCCTCCAAATTCTGGGCCAGGCTAAACAACCTGTCTGGGTACATGCCGAAAAACATACTCCCCTCAAAAATCATCTCAGGCAATGAAGCAATCAATGATAAAAAAGAGATACTGCAGGCATTTAATACCCACTTCTCCACAGCAGGCCTAGCCTTCGACAACTCACCTGCTTGCAACCTACATGCCCAGCTTGATATGACACCCCCAACTTCTGGTTCTGCAAGCCAGCCCTTCTCTTTCACACCTGTCTCCCTCAAAGAAGTGGAAGATCTGCTTCTCCAATTGGATATTGGGAAAAGTGCCGGCACAGACACATTCGACCCATACTTCCTAAAGATAGCATGTCATGTACTGGCTACGTCTATCACTCATCTATTTAACCTGTCCCTATCGCAAGGTACCCTCCCACAAATGTGGAAAATTGCACATGTTATCCCGCTATTCAAATCTGGAGACCCCTGCAACCTAAATAATTATAGGCCGATCTCACTCCTCCCCACACTCTCGAAACTCTTGGAAAAAATGGTGAATGCCCAGCTGAGATCCTTCATTGATGGCACAAACCTACTAAACCCCCTACAATCTAGCTTCAGAGTCAATCATAGCACGGTTTCGGCATTAGCCAAGGTAAGCAATGACTGGAAACAAAAGCTAGAACACAAAAAGTATGCCTGTGCTGTGTTTCTTGACCTAAGTAAAGCATTTGACACAGTTAACCACAGTCTGCTCCTCTCCTTTCTGGAATTGATAGGGTTGGACTCTACCGCCCTAAATTGGTTCCGCAGCTATTTGTCTGACAGATACCAGCAGGTTAAGGCCGATTGCAAATGTTCTGCCCCCAAACTGCTTCAAAGTGGTGTCCCCCAGGGATCCATTTTGGGACCACTCCTCTTCACCATCTACATCAACAATATAGATGTGGGCATCAAGGAGGCAAGTATCCACCTGTTCGCGGATGACACAATGCTTTACCTGAGTCACCCAATGCCTGAAGCGGCATGTGCTGATCTACAAAAATACTTTAACCTCCTGCAACTTCAACTAATCAACAAAAAGTTGCTATTAAATGCCAAGAAAACAAAAGCCATGTTATTCTCCCCTGTTACCCATCTGGCCTACCCAACAGCGACCCCCCCCCATCTCCACGATCCTGGGCGAGAACCTAGAGTATATCACGAAATTCAAATACCTGGGGGTATGGATAGACCACAAGCTTTCCTTCGCTGACCACCTGGATGACCTGTTGAAAAAACTAAGACAGAGGCTTGGCCTTTTTTATAGGTTAAGATGGCTTCTAACCACAGAAGAGAAGAAGCAGCTAGTCCAATCTACGTTTCTGTCTTTAGTTGACTACATGGACTTCATATATAGCAGCTGTGCTGCTTCATATCTCAGAAAACTGGATACACTTTACCATAGAGCCATACATTTCATTACTGACCTCCCCCTCTCTACTCACCATTGCTCACTATATGCGGCTGTGGGCTGGACCTCCCTTCAGTATACAGTAGGTGCAACATGAATGCGGCACTCTGGACACTCAGAGCCATTAGTGGCAAACTCCCCCAATTCATTGATGACTGCCTGACACCTATTGTGGCCAGAGGCTACGCCCTCAGAAGCTGCTCCCTGATCTAGCTGTATATACCCAAGCCTCACACATGCTTCGGGAGAGCCGCCATAGGCTTCATACTCCCCTCACTCTGGAATTGACTCCAGAAAGCTCTAAAGCTGAGGTCTCCAGTTAACATTGTCTTGTTCAAAACCCTTTACAATAATGGCATAAAAGAGACCTGCAACTGCTTTGCTTGTCCCTAGTTAGTCTTCTTCCCCCTACACTGTAGCACTTTTTATACATTTACTCCCTATTGTGCATCCTCCCAAGCTCGTCTGAATGTTCACCAATCCTCCCGTGGTTTCTACCCCCAGCCTGTGCCACTATCCTAACCTGAGCCGTGCCACTATCCTAACCCTTGTCCATGGTTCTCAAGACCTTGCAGCTCCTATCTCCACTACATTAAATGGCCACCAGCCAGCTGGCATTTTCTTCCCCCTGACAGCACACTGCTTTCCTCCCAACTCACAACCTGTAATACTCAAATCACCATGACTCCCTGTCTGCCTGGTACTATTTAGCACTTGCTTTTTTTATCCCCTGTGTCTGCCCCTTCCCTCAGACACAAACCTAGAAGAATTGCACAGTTTCAGGCACGGATCCAGCTCAAGCACTGCTGTCTGTTTATTGACCTACGTACTCTGGCATTTTTTCCTGTATATAAGTATTATTACTACAGAGTGTTAGCGACTCTACTATTCCTAATGCCTGTACCTTGTTCAACTGTATTATTGTTTGTATGCTGCAGGTCCACCTTGTAAATGAGCTTGCTCAATGGTGTCCACCTGGATAAAGATATTGATTGATTGATTGATGTCCTTTGAGCACAGGGAAGTATAGTAAGTGACTTGCTCATGGTCACACAGTATGCAAGTGGTGGCTGTGGGATTCAAATCCTGTTCTCCAAGTTTGCAGCTCAGAGCTCTTATCCACTATGCTATACTGCCTTTCATTACATTATGCCACTAATATCACTCTGGTCAGTTCTCATTCTCCTCGATCTCTCCTCAGCATTTGACACTGTGGACCATGTAGTGCTACTGGATCACCTTGGGGAACTTTGTGGACTCACTGGTACTGTCATCAACTGGTTTGAGCCCTTTCTCATGGACAGGATGCAATGAGTAGTGATGGGGAATTTCTCCTTCTGCCTGAAGTACCTGCCCTGTGGAGTTCCCCAGGGTTCAGTCTTGTTGCCTATGTGGTTTCCAGTGCATATGCTTCCCCTGGGTGAGATTATTAGATGTTACATCTTGGGTTTCCACTGCTATGCAGACAACACCCAGCTGTATATGTCCTTTGCTCCTGGGACAAATGGCACTGTGGAGGTGCTAAATAATTGTCTGATTGAGATCTAAGATTGGATGTCCTCTAACTGGCTGAGACTCAACCCCAACAAGATGGAGGTAATAGTGATTGAGCCTGGTCGACGGCATGATGTGATTGCTGCCAGGCTGGGAACAGAGTTGTTACTGGGTCCTATCCCACTGGTGGCTTCTATGAGGGTGAGAAATCTGGGTGTCATCCTTAACGATGGATTGACACTTGAGGCTTAGGTGTCGTTCATCATCCTAAGTGGTTTTTACAATTTAAGGAATGCCGCCCAGATTAAAGCCTTAATTCCACCTGGTAACCTGCCTTCACTGGTGCATGCCTTTGTGACATCAAGGCTCGACTACTGTAACACTCTATACTTCAAGATCAGTGGAGGGGTTCTCCATCACCTGCAGCTAGTGCAGAATGCAGTGGCTAGGTTGCTGACAGGCCTTCCTAGGGATTGCCATGTGACCCTGGTCCTGCATGATATGCACTGGCTGCTGGTGAGGTGGAGAATCATCTTCAAGGTGGGCTTGCTCACCTATAAAGCCCAATACAGGTTGAGCCCTGGTTATCTGAGTGACCTCTTGGCCCCTGTCTGCCCTGTGCACTCACTCCACTCCTCCGCTGAGGGTCTTCTAGCAGTTCCAAGGGTCTGGCTAAAAACCTCAGGAGGTGGCTGGCCAGCCCTCTGGAACTTGCTCCCAAGATGCTTGAGGGATGCTCCATTGGTGGAGGCATTTAAGCGGGGTCTGAAGACACATCTATTTAGAGAAGCCTTTGGAAGCTGGTTATAGGCAGCTCATTACTGATGCACTGCTATTTTATCATGATGATTTATAGTTTTATGGATCCGTTTATTGTATATTGCTATTTTATGTTTGTTCATTGCATCTCTACCTCTGTGAAATGCCCAGAGACTCCAGGATTGGGTGCTCAAGAAATAAATGTTTACTTACCTACTTACTCCCAACACTGTAGAACTGCACTCAGTGCATGGGGCCCCCTATTGTATTTCCTACTGCAGCATATACCAGTCCATGAGATCTTTCCGATGGACAGGAAATTAGTCATTTGATCTGCTTTAAGGTGTGCATTTCACAAAAAATGATTAAAAGATTCACCATTGCAAGACTAAATGAAGTCCCACCCCTTCCACTTCACGGTGAAGGCTATGTGAAGTATAGCAGAGGAACATCATGCCCCAGTAAAAGGATCAGATTGTTACCTTGTACGTAACTGACAGAACCTGAAAACTTATGCATCAAATACATGCATTTTTGGTTCTTTAATAGTTATAATCTCAGAACTTCCTTTTTCTTTGACCACCAACCTCACACCAGTTTGTAAACACAAATGTGCAGATCGGTTTGCTACCACATTTTCACAAGGCTAAATAGCCATGTACCCTGCCACGCACAAGCCAATGCTTAATATACCCTGGAGAGCAAGCCATGTGCCTACCATATAGAATATGCAATATTTCCAAAATGCACCATCCCTTTGTGACACAATTTCCAATGAACTGGTATTAAATTACCCATCTCCATGCCCATAACCTAACACATATATCTGTGGTTTTGTGGCAATTCCATTGGATAAAATTGGCAGGCAAGCTTCGGTATTTGCCTTCAACGTTGGTGACCCACCTGCTGCTAATGCAGCAGAACAGTAGATAGGTTGCTAATGGGGTAATGTTCAATCCTCCAAGATGACCCTACATTCTGTGATCTCCATTTAGCTAGTCCATATATAAGTGCACTGCACTCTCCACTATGGTGCTGAATATCTAGCAAGGAACAGTCACCAACTCAAATGCCATGCAGAGTGCAATTTAATAAAGGATTCTATGTAGTGAGGGTAAAATTAAGCAGATTTATGACGCCAGTGCACCAGCCAAAATAGCGAGATACAATACAGCAACAGTCTGTCCACGGCACCAGCAACAGCATCAGAATGCCACAGCAAGAACCCCAACACCGACAGCTGCAACAACAGCAGTCATGGCCCAGAGCCAGTCAAGGAGCACCCCGCAGTGCAGCACCCCAGCGGAATGGCCCACAACCTCTGGCAACATGAGCAAGGCGCACCCCCCCGAGATGCATCGCAGACCCCCCCAGAACAGCATGGCACCCACCCCATCTGCAGCAGCATGGCAACCACCCTCTTGAGCACCAGAGAGGATCCACCCCGTAGAGCAGAAGTGCTGGCCCC
Source organism: Neoceratodus forsteri (assembly GCA_016271365.2). Classification (NCBI taxonomy): domain Eukaryota; kingdom Metazoa; phylum Chordata; order Ceratodontiformes; family Ceratodontidae; genus Neoceratodus; species Neoceratodus forsteri. The sequence continues at coordinate 621,592,779 of JADMNL010000023.1, read as the reverse complement.
ACCCCAACAATGGCAGGCAGGACCCTCACCTGGCAAGCACGCAGGCACCCTAGACACATGGAGACAGAAGTGTACTGCAAATTATTTATTACAGCTGCACAGGGACAGGGTCAGTACCACAGCTGTGTCTACAAATCACACCATCCCCACCATGATAGCATTGCACAGTGCACACAGTCCACAGTTGTGTCAGGCATGCCACACAGGTCTTTACATGAGGTAATCCCGAAGGGTATGCATTTCATACTGCTCCACAAACTCCTGGTTCCTGTTGCTGGCATCCCTGGTCCTCCATCAGGATGTGGCAATATCTGTACCCTGCACCAACTATTGCATCCTCTGCTCTGTAAGCCTCTGCTGTCACCGGAGCACCTTAATAAACTGCCAGATCGTGGGGTGGGTGGCCCCCATGAGGGAGTTGTAGCCCTGTGGTACCCTTCAAGAGCATTGGTGGTCCTGGGCAACCCCTCCCAGATGGAGCTCTAAACATTCCAAAAGTCAAGGGGGCATTTGGGCTGGCACCGCACCCTGCTACTGACTGGGCACCCCAGCCAGGTGTCCTCAAAGTAGTTGAGGTAAGGTGCTAGCTCCTTCATAGGGCTCAAAGAAGTGCCAGGACTGCAGCTACTCATAGGCATTCAGAACATCCGTAGGTGGCACGAAAGTGAACTCTGCAAGTATCCGAACATGGAGGGCAAACTTGTTGTTGGTGACATAGAGCTGGGTAAGGTCACTATGCTGCTGGAGCTTCAGCCACAGCACTGGGTGAAGTGGAAATAGCACCCATGTAGTCATGCTTGGGGGAACACTGTGCAGAGGGCTTTGTATGCTGCCAACTCATAATCTATTCATGATTGACATGGGACACAGCTAGGGGCACAGTTCCAGAAACTTCCACAGCAGAGCGGTTTTGCAGCCCATAGTCCTGCTCGCCATCAAGGCATATACTGTGGGCAGTATGGTGGTTGTCTCCACACTGTGGAGGCTATAGAGCTGCTGGAACAGGCGGGGGCTACTTTTGAAGGTTCCATCCACATATCATGCTCCGCACTGGGACAGGTAGTCCAGGTTCCTCTGTGTGCTGAAAATGAGGAACCATGCAGTGCTGCCACCAGAGTCATGCAACACGAAGGCTCCCCAGTATCCATGGTGTAGTATTCCTCTGGGAGGCTCAGTGTGGACAGTGCTGTGGGATCCACCAGCACCTGCTGCACACTCCACCTGGCCCTCTGAATGGATCACTTGAGTGTCCTGACTGGGGGGAGTCATCCACCAACTGCATCCATGAGCTCACTGCAACACACCACCACCACCACCTGCTGGCAGCTCTCAGTGGTTTCTATGCTCCAAAGCTTCGCCTCTGCTCTCACCTAATGCACTGCAACCTCTGCACTGTTGGGCACATGGTTGTGCCAGCCAGCCAAGGATACATCCTCCATCCCATCCACTGTCCATGCACGTCCATGACACTGACCCAAGTGGTACTCCATGCACTTCCAGTATGTGGAGGCACTGTGCGTCTGCTCCCGCTGGTACAGGAATTCACGAAAGGATTGGAGGTAATTTCCCCAGGTGCTCTTAATGAACACAAATGGCATTACTCACTACAATCCACAGTAGCCATGCTAGCATCTGTCCCCCCAGTCTGCTTTTTATGATGTGGTGCTGTATGCACCCACCCCAGGTCCCAATTGGAGGTTGACCCAGAACACCTGTCAACATGTGTGTTTTCACCCAGGTGCACCTGTGCGGCATCATCCCAGTGTGTTGCTGTTCTGCCTGGTGCAGTGTGGGTGCTCATCCTCCCTGACTCCAGCACCAGTATCGAATGGCACTGCAGCAATGCCCAGCACTCTGCGGCATAGCCACTGACACTGTTGCTGCTGTCGACTAGCGGGACCTCGTGCTGGTTGACCTGTTGCTGCTCCAGACATGTTGCCATGGTTCTTGATACCTTGATGGTGTCACTCTGTGGGTGTCACTATGCCTGTTTCGATGTCGGAACAGCATACCAAATGGAACACCTACAACCGCATACCCTACAGCTTTGAACATCAATGGTCCTTGATCAAGGTGTGCCTTTCTAAGGGTGCATTACAAGCATTTATAATGCCTTTTTCTGGTTTTTATTCTTTGGTAACCAGATAAGGCTCATTAGGTAAAAGGTCTGGTTTCAGCTGTGACCCTGGAGCACTCTGAAGGTTAATTGACTTGCTCAGGGTCACAACTTATGCAAGTGCAGGTTGTGGGAATCAAACCCACGTCTACTGGATGCACCAAGCTCATCCACTGCTCATTGTTCTAACCTCTAGGCTTTAGGGTTTATTGCAAACCTTAAACAATGTATCATTCCAGTTACATTAAAAACATGTAGATAGCAAATTGTATGGGCAAATTTGACCTGAGGACACCTATAATGCTAAATAGTGTAAAGGATATGATAAATAATATTACTGAAAAAGCTACATTTTTCTACATAGGAAAGTCAGAAAGGTAAATCCATACCAATATGCACAGTATACCACTTATGTTTACATCAAATTTTCCAGAAGGCTGCACCTTCCATACCTGTCATATTGTGCTTACATACATGATTGGGACATGGATGGCTGTGATTTATTGATGACTAAGACAGGGTGGGGCACACTTTGTTTTTGTCATGGTCTCTAAGATGCAGGTGGCAGTATGCCAGTTGCCTGTTCATGGTCATGGCTTATGGTTTAGGCTGGGTGCTGTGGGATACGGTTTATATCTGTGCATGCTGCTTATTTAGTGCGTTTCTTTTGATGGCTTGATTGCTTGGGGCAGAGTGTCTTCATATAGCCTTCATACATACCTGGGATAGTGTCCTCAATGAGAAATATGGCCTGAGAAAGGGTATCCCCCATGCAATCCATTGACTGGGCATTGATAGAAGAAAGGACATCTGATCCGGAGCTTGCACCACGTTGTAGATTGTCAAATGGGTCATTTGCCAGCTGAAGTCTATTCATTTTTAGAGTGATAATAGTGACATAATGTAATGAAAGGCAGTATAGCATAGTGGATAAGACCTTTGAGCTGCAAACTTGGAGAACAGGATTTGAATCCCACAGCCACTACTTGCATTCTGTGTGACCATGAGCAAGTCACTTACTATACTTCCCTGTACTCAAAGGACATACCTGGAAATCAGCCTCAGCTTAGTGTGTCTTACCTGACCAAAAATTGTAACCAATAAATAAATTCATAATAATCATAACTGGTTTGCACGCTACAGTTTCTCTGGTTCCTGCTTGTGAAGGATGTCATATCAAGCTATGTAGCCTACAAGGGCACTTAAGGTGTCTTGGAACCCATCTCTGCATACCTTAAAAATTATGTCCAACGATTATAATGTTTCAGTGTTAATACATAGCTCCACAATCCTACAAATATTCTTTACATCATAATGGAATTATATTGCCTACTGAGGTAAGGTTTGTTTATTTCTGCATCCTATGGGAAGTTCCTACTTTTCACAGAAATAGAATTTCACCAACAGAATACTGTGTCAAATCCATTGCTACAGCGCTTACATGCTGATGCATCTGCACTTTTCATGCTATTCTATTGATTATAGCTACCTATATTTTGTCTGTTTTATTTCTTTCTAGGTGCTTGTAAAGTATGGTCTTATGCTTTAGAGAAGCATTAAGCACTCCTTGTTTTAGTTATGCAGCTGTGTAAGCCCATTCACCCATTAACCTTCCAGCTCTACTCATCCCAGTCCACTGAGAGTATACACTCATCCATTTACTGGCTCAAGGGGCATATTTCCATTTTCTTCTATGTTTTAGAGCCTGTCAAAGAAATATGTAATTATACTGGATTTCTGTTTGTAATTGATTTATAGGCATACTCTGCTCTGTTTAGGGTACAAATGCATGATCTATATAGTTACTTACATGATGGTCTGAAGTCTGAAGCTTGGTACCTTAGGGAGCTCAAGATCTCTAACACTCAAGCTGTCCACTTAAATCATCTTATGCTTGTTGTGAATGTAAAGGTAGTCTGTGGGCAGCACTATCTTCATATGGAATGCTGTTACCTACCATGCTAAAATATTATATAATTACTAGTGACCCCATTTATCAAACTGATTACTGTAGCTTTCAAATGCTGTAATAACCCAAAATCAGGTTATTATGGCGTTTATTAAAACTTTATCTCACCATCAGTGTCACTTGCTTGTAGTACACCACATTATTGGCCCTTACTCTCTGTGTGGGTAGGCCAAACAGATCAAAAACATGGAGGTTACTATGTCCCATTAGGGACAACCAGACTACTCCTCCAAGGAATGATACCCGGCTGCAGTAAGTTATTTATTTATTTTTTTTAATTATCTGTATAATCCTGCTGTTTTGGGGAAAACCATACAAAAAAGTGACCTGGTTGATCTAGTCCTTGTCACGCTTTGGTAGGGACTTCTGTCCGCCCAAGCGCAATCTTGAAAGAGACTGTTTCCTCATGGTCAGTAGCAGTAGTATTTTTCTTAACAAAAAGGAAAAAAAGAAAAAATCTCCTTATTGCAGGGAGTGTGTGTGTGTGTGTGTGTGTGTGTGTGTGTGTGTGTGTGTGTGTGTATGTGTGTCAGACTGAGGAGCAGAAATGACAGTGACTTTGTGAGGAAATGGCCCCCATCACCAACTTCTTGCACCAGCAATTATAAAAAATAATGTCTAGGCAATGGATGTATTCATGAAGGTTTTTTTCCATGCCCTCAGTGACTGATGAGCTCATAAACCTCTTGAGCATCACTCTTGAAGTTTATGACTCATCGCTCACCTCGGGTGTGTAAAAAAACATCATAACATACCCCTGCCTAGCCTTTATTTTCTATGTCAGAAACACCCTTTAGATCTGAGAGTAAATTACAGGAAAATTCAAAACACACACTAGATTTCCAGATAAGAAGACATGTCTGATTACCTGACTGGTTAGAGTTATGTCACTGGGACTCAGGGTACATGAATTATTCTATAAAGGGCTACAAGCAAGTCTGCCCATAAGATGAGACAGAAATAATGATCACATTTTCCCTCTGGACCATTTACGCTTGTTGACAAATTGTAAATAAATTGTTTTGGGGAGATACAGGGGTCGGAAGGTATGTCATGGTGCTATCCTGTTAAACATCCAGGAACCAGACTGTACCCCTTGGCAGTCAGTAGTACAGTGGACCCGTTTACCATCTGAATGCACACATGTGACTTTTGTGCACACAGCCCTGACCTATGACATCCCAGAATCATCTACATTGCCATCCACCTACCTCTTCCTTTTATGTTATGAACATATGAACACACATAATCGTCAGCAGAAACGGGCCTTATTGGACTATCAAGTCTGTGTGACATGGAGCTCCGGCCACTCTTGAGGACCAACCTTTTCTTAAATCTGATGCAATAGTTCTTCTATTTCTTACCCTAATCTGGTCTTTACAATTTCTAGTCCATAAGTTTGGCCACCTATGGGCACCCCCTTCCCTTTCTTGACTATGCTATATTGTCCTCTTTAATTTTCCTTTTCCCTCTGAGGTCCTCATACAGGGAGGTTGTTGTGGTGACCTCCAAGGTGATGTAAAACAATAAGCTGTGTTCCTTGTTGTTGGATTTAGTTTGCAATGGCATTATGCCATAAAATACATTAATGTATATACCTTATGTGTATAAAACCTAGAAATGTTGAAAATACCACAGCACCAGTTGTTTTTGATAAAAGTAAAAAGTTACTAGGGGTCTTTATGATAAAAATTAAGTTAATCGTGCTATTTAAAATGCATGTAAATTGTTGTAAACTGAACAAGTCTGAAATTTCATGGTGATTTGCATATATCCCATAATGCTTTGTATTTTGGGAGTATGTGTGATTTGTTTCTTTGAAACTTGGCTTATTGTCAATGTCCTTTGGAGTAACCCTTGTTTCAGTGCTTCTGCACTGAGGTTCTTTGTCTGTAGCTTTTTTTCTTTTTAAGACCCCATCACCTAAGCAAACAAGGCAACCATAGGGATGAAGGGTTTTCACTGAAAAGTTTAGATCAGAGATCAGTGAGTCAGTAGGTGCTGGCTAAGGGTAGAGGAAAGACTTGCATAGTCTATTGCTACAAACTGATCTACTAAAGAAGGGATATGCCATTGCTGAAGGTTATCCTCTGCATTTTAAATAAACATCACACAGATGTTGTGTGTTGAACTTGAAGTTCAGTGTCTGGTCCATCTGTTATCCCACAACCCCTCAAGAGCCTGCTCGAGTGTGCAGCTCAGTCTAATTCCTGGAGCTGCCCCCTTCCCTACTCCTCCAGGAGTCATTCATGCATGCCTCATTTCTCCTCCCCTTTCACTTCTCAGTATTTATTCCTCCCATTCTAATTTTCTTTTTCACCCTGTCCCATCCCCCTTGAAACTAGCCACCATATTAGCCACAACTACCTCCTCTGGTAACTCATTCCACCCTGTCACCACCCTTTCAGTGAAAAAGTGCCTCTTCATTTTCTTCATAAATCTACCTCCAACTAGTTTCACGCTATGCCCACTTGTACCTTCCCTTCTTAAATTGAAGATGTCCTCTGATCCTACCCTGTTATGCCCTTAAGGTAGTTGAAGATTTCTATTATGTCCCCCCATTCTCTTCTGTCTTCGCAGGTGTACATGTTGAGCTCCCTCAGCCTCTCCTCATATGTTTTACCATCATGCCCTAGATCATTTTGGTTACTCTCTGCTTGACCCTCTCCAGTAGATTAATATCCTTCTTCAGATAACATCACCTGAACTGAACACAGTATTCCAAGGTGTGGTCTCACCTGAGACCTGTACAGTGACAGAATAACTTCCTCTCTCCTGGAAGTGATTCCTCTGGTGATGCAGCCTGTCATTTTATTTGCCTTGGCTGCTGCCTTATGGCATTGCACAGAGTGTTGCATGTCACCCCTGACCAACATTCCAGATCCTTTTCCTCCTCAGAGATGTTCACCTGTATGCCCCCCCCCAGTCAGTAATTAGCCTCTGGGTTCCTAGCTCCCTGGTGCATGACCTTGCATTTCTTAGCATTGAATCCCAACTGCCAGGTACCTCACCATTTCTCAAGCCTAGCCAGATCTTCCCACAATTCTTGTCTGAACTCCTTTGTGACCACCCTCCCACAGAGCTTGGTATAGTCTGCAAATAGACAGATTTTACTTTTGACCCCTTCTGCTATGTCACCAATAAATATGTTGAATAGCACAGGTCTGAGTACTGAGCCCTGTGGGACCCTGCTGGTTACAGATCTAGGTTTGGATAGTTCAACCCTACCACCACTCTCTGGTTGCTGTCCTGCAGATGGTTCTTGACCCACCCCAGCAACTTGTCCCATATTCCCAGGTCCCTCAGCTTTATGATCAGTCTGCCATGTGGCACTGAATTGAATGCCTTGCTGAAGTTCAGGTACAGGACATCTACCACCTGTTGCTTGTCCAAGAGCCTTGTATCCAAGTCAATGAAGTCTATCATGTTTGTTTGGCAGGATCTCCCCCTGACCAATCCATACTGCCTGTCATCCTGGAGACCATTTATCTCAAGGAAGGACAATGGCATTTCTTTAGAATGGTCTCCATTAACTTGCCTACTATGGAGATTTGGCTGACTGGCCTGTAGTTACCTGGTCCATCCCTGGGGCCACTCTTGGGGAGTGGTACCACATGTGCTGTCCTCCAGTCCTTCGGCATGCACCCCTTCTCCAGCGAGGAGTTAAACATGTCCATCGGGGGGGCTGCAAGTACCTCTGCTAGGTCTCTCAGGACCCTTAGGTGCTCTCCATCTGGGCCCGGGGCCAAGTCCACCCGCAGTTTCTTTAGGGCTCTTAAGACCCTGTCAATCAAAACCTCCCCATCATATTTCTCACACCCTCCATTTCTCCCCCCAGTCATCCCCTGCGGCATAGGCCTGTCATTTTCTTTGCCTTGCCATTTGCCTTTTCTCTAATGAAGACAGAGACAGAGCAAAAGTACTCATTTAGTTCCTCTGCCTGATCCTCATCATATTCTGCCTATCCTCCTTCCCTCTATTCCTAACAATTTCATGCCTTCTGCTTCTTTTCTCCTTTATGTACTGGAAGAAGTCCTACTCCTGTTTCCTTTCCTTAATCCCCTGTGCCAGTTTTAGTTTTCTTGCAGCCTTAGCTGCCTGGACCACTCTCCCTTCCTCCCAAGTTTTTTCTTTACGTATACCTCTCTGTCCTCCTCCCTCATGGTACAGCTGTACCTCTGGAAGGCAGCCCTCTTCTTTCACTTTCTCTGTCACCTTCTTGCTAAATCAGCTAGGTGGCATGGTCCTGGGGTTCTCATTACAAGCCTTCATGCAAGTGTCTGTAGCTTCAGTTAGCCCCATCTATATGATGGACCATTTCTGATCCACATCCATCTCAGGTTGGAACTTTGCAAGGCCCAAACTAGTATGTCTCCCATTCCATTGAAGTCCACCTTCTTGAAGTCCACCACTCTCATTTTGGTCTTGACTACTTCTTTCCCCAAGGTGATGTGAAACCACACAGTGTGGTGGTCACTGCCCACAAGGGGATCTCTCACTACTACCTCCTGGACATGTTCCCCATCCGACAACACTTGGTCCAGAATGGCCACTTCCCTTCATGGTTCTGTGACTCCCTGTGTCAGAAAACTCTCCTGGATAGCATCCAGGAGGACCTGTTCTCTGCAAAAGGAGGTAGTCGGGGTGCTCAAATCTACTCCAGGTAGATCGAAGTCAACTATTATTACAGTTTTCCCTGTCCATCCTACCTTCCTGATCTGGACCCCTAACTCCCTGTAAACCTCTATGCCCTGTGAAGGTCATCTGTACACCACCCCTAAATGAATCCTTTTTCAAATGGTGTTCTGGAGCATTACCCATAGGGCTTCTGGCCCGCCCTCCTCCCCCTCATCTCTATTGCACATAATCCCTTCCCTTATGTACAACACCACTCCACCTCCCCTTCCCTTTCTTCTGTCCTTCCTGTGTAATTGGTACCCAAGGATCTCAAGGTCCCAGTCATGGTACTGGGTTGCCTATGTCTCTGTGATGCCAGCTATGTCTACATCACCTTCTGCTATCAGAGCCTGTACATCTGCTGACTTGTTAGCCAGACTCCTTGTATTCAAGGACACCACTTTCTAGCTCGGCCCCTTCCCTTTTTGCTCCCCGACATCCTTTTGTATTCCTCCTCTTCACTAATGTAGCAGAGGTTGCACTAAAATATATACTTGTTAATCATTAAAAAATTATTTATGATTTTGAGATGTGTAACGACTGTTTGTTATCATGTTTCATAGACAGTTTTCTGAGGAACAACTGTGTTCAGGTTAATTAGGTAACTGACTCACATATACACACACATTATAATGGGATAACAAATGGATTCCTGCCTCCTTCCTGGGTGCTCACTATATTTTTTACAGGCAGCAGTAACAGTAGAAACTAAGTCTAATGAACTTCAGTATTCCAAACCACCCTATCTAATGAACTCATTTACTGAGACCCAACATTTCAATAAGATCAGTTATTGGACTTGGTAGCAACTTTTAGTGAGTGAGTTTGGGTGTACAGGAGGTTGAAAAGTGTAAAACAATGCAGACATTATTTGTTAATGTAAGCACCCTCTGTGCATTTACCAGTTAAGTCTGGTTGCTAGGTGTAGTTAGGCAGGAGGAAGAGCTGGTACCACTAGTCTAGGGTGTAGGGCCTGCTTGCTGGCAGCAGGGGGCCCTATTCTCATGGGTATATAGAGAAAGGGCTTTTTGGCACCGGGGGAAGAGAGAGAGAGAGAGAGAGAGAGATCGAGAGAGAGTGACTTGGGGAAGAGAAGAGTACAGGAGGGCAGCCTGCATGTTTGGCAGGATGGCCGTGGTGGGGCCGGTGTGGGCCACTTTTCACCCCAGCCCCCCTCCCTCGAAGATCCGCATATGAGAAGTGCGGTGGTTCAGGCCATGAAAGTGAAATGGGAGAAGTTGGACCTGAAGATTCTGGGCCTCTCTGTGCAATTGGGAGCCAAAACCTGGGGAGAAAAGAAGTAAGGAGGCCCGCCAAGTAAACTTTGGCACCTTGGTAGGGTAAGCACCAATGTGGCCCTTCTGAATTAAAGTAGTCTTGCCCATGGGCAAGTGCAGCTTGTGAAGTCAGTGTGTGTCCTGTAAGTGGGCCTGCTCTAGCAAATTGGGCCTGGTGGATGGTCTAGAGGTGGCAGCCTGGACTGTTGTGGGCATAGTGGTGGCAGCACTACTCCTTTCCCCCTGACCAGTGGCCACTACAGAGTTGGGACTCTTGAACTGGGCAGCCAGTGGAGGCAGGGAAAGGTGCATTAGGGGAATGGTTGGTTGGGACCTCAGTGGGGTGGCAGACTGTCTGGATACTCCGTGTGGCACAGCAGTTAGTCTCCTGGGTGAAGACAGTCAAGAAACTGGAATTGCTGCTGGAGTGGAGGTGCTGTTGGCTTCCAGATCAGAATTCAGAATTCCTTGGGAAGCCATTCTAGGCACATGGCCTCAGTGATTTGGTGTCCATTGGGTCTTCAATGGTTATTTTCTTGCTGAGGAACACCAGTTTGACTGTGTTAAGACCCTGACATGATAAAAATGTTACATAAAGTGTAAGGTAATCCCCCAGTGGAGAAAGTGTATGGAAAGGCCAAGTTTGGAAGTGAAATTGGGATAGTAGAAATGTTTTGTGCTGTCATATTCCCTAGTGAGTTGCCAGTATTTAGAATCAAGGAATGGAAAGTAAGCAGAGAGGCCTGTGTAAGGATTTGGACTGAAGGAAGGGATATGGAAGAAAAAGGCTGCTAAGTACAAGCTACCTCCCTACTGGACTCAACTGCCCTCAATAAAATTCGTCTCACCCTGAATAAGGCTTGTAGGCTAATTACGGGGGCCCCAGACTCACGCATACTTGCCAGCTGTATGACATGGCAATGTTGCTTAACCTGGATGAATGACTTAGATACCAAACCTACCTCATAATGAAAAAAACTCTTCTCAGGCTATCCTCTCCCGGGCTGACAGCCTCCATCCACCAAGCCCAATCCTTGGTTCAAACTCGAACCTCCTGTAAGGCCACTCTACTGATCCCAAGATCCAGGACCACCCATGGACAGAGGTCCTTCTGTTACAGAGCTCCTTCCTGGTATAACATGCTCCCTACTTCCATCTCTGACACCCCCACAATCTCCTGCTTCAAAACTGCACTTCGGAGCCAGCTATTTAATATGCATAGCTGCACTTGTCTCTAAGGTGGCATAGCTCTATGCACTGACAAAGCTCACTGAGCTGCTCCTCACCCCACCACACCCCAACCTTACCCCGTCACCCACTGAACTATTACCACCTGCTGTTTCTGCACGTAACCGCGTGCAACTATATGCCATTGTAAGTTAACTGTCTCTCCCTGTACAAATGATTGTAACTGCATGTGTTTGCTAAACTTGTAACCCCTATGATGTAACAAAAAGTTGTAATGTATTTGTCCTCAATGTGACGAGGTACCTTTGGAAATCAGCCTCTGGCTCAAAGGTTGTAAACTGATGTACAAATAAATAAAATAAATAGATGTGGTCTGTTTCAGCCTGCTGTCTTGCTGATGCCAGGAATGTAGTCTTTGAGCTTGAGGGAATACCTGAATGAAACACAGAGCTGATAGGGCTGTGAAGAGCTACCAAGTGGCCAAAGTTGCACTTGTGTGTAGAAATTATTCAACATCCGGGTGCACTGTAACTTGGCCATTTTTTGGAGGTGTTGCAGCAAATTTTCAACATGGCCTTCTTGGGACCCCTCCTCATGAAGAGTGCCAGTATCATTTTGTTCACTTGTCCCAAAGGTGATTTCACAGAGCGAACACACTATTCTGTGCCACAGGTGTGAAAACACATTTTGAGCAGGTTGTGGAAAATGGCAGCTGTACTGTTTTGAAGGAGGTGTGCACAAATGGCAATGTTGAAAATGTGGAGTAAAAATATTAAAAACTGGTGAAGTTAGGAGCATGGGTAGAACCTGCGCAATGCACACTTATAATGGAACTTTTTCACCAAATTTGCAACATGGGCTTTTTGGGACACCACCTCATGAACAGTGACACTGTCATTTCATGAACTGGTCCTGAAAGTGATTAAGTGCAGTGACCACGAAATCACCTTTCGCAACAAAGTAACAAAATGACACAGACTGTTTTCATGAGGTGGGGTCCCAAGAGCCCCATGTTGAAAATTTGGGGCAAAAGTTCCAAAAAATGGCTGATTTATCAGCATAAGTTGAAAACCCCATTGAATGGCATTATAGCATGCTTGCCTTAGATTCTTCAGTTCACGGTTCGGTTTTGAAGAGGGCAGACGTGTCCCGGTATAGAGAAGAAGATTGTGCCAACCTTCAGAGGTAAGCATGGGGTAAGGGGAAGGTGTGGTGAGGTGGGTGCTCAGTGGGAGGGTGGGGACGGGGAGAGGACAGGCGTGACTATGAGGGACTATTTTCTTTTTACAGGAAACAGAAAAAACAGTTGGGCACACTGGGGTGGGTTCCCAGTATGCCACATGACAGGGGGAATTTACAGGATGCTGACATGGGAACTGATGGCAGTGAGGGGTGGGAGAAGGAAAAAAGTTAGACACACTGAGGTGGGCTCCCAGTGTGCCACTTGAGTTGTTGGGGGGGCACAGAGATGGCAGTGGTGGCGCAACTGCGCATGTGCATCACTCGTGCATGCGCATTTGCATTGAATGCCATTTTGCCATTCACAACATGACAGCACCAGTAGAACTACGCATGCACATGAGTCACATGCATGCACAGTTCTTGTCATGGAATGCTGAAGTAACAGTAGAAGTAGTGCGGCTGTTATTCCGTAGCGGTCAGTCGTGGCAGAGGGTTTTAAGCTCCGTTGGACATTCAGAAGGATACTTCCAAAAGTCCAACGGAAGGTTCCACGATAGGCCATTTTTAAAGCTACTAAGCTATCTCAATAGGCCTGTGGGGTCTGCCCACTGCCCTAAAAATTGAGTCTGTTGGCAAGAGAGACTGTTGCACTAGAGATTAAGTGTCCGCCTGTGGATGCCCTCATCGTATGTGCTACCCCCATGCTCCATGGAGTTGTTCATTAATTTCTTGTTCATTAAACCTGTTTTGGCATTTTGATTCCTGAGCAGACAGTGGATTTAATCAATTTGAACTGTGCTTTTTGTACCTGCTAATCATCCTTGCTGCTACTGCTCACCATTTGTATCTAAGAATTGTTCCTGCTCCTCATCAAGTGAAGATAACTCGCTGCCATCAGAAGAACCATGTAATGAGCACTTTTCTATTCTCTTGACTATGCTGCTTGTGTTCTACAGTGCCCCCTCCCATCAATTTAGCATCCTGATATTCCTAGACAGGGAAGGGGGCTTACAACATTAGGGCTAATCCGGGATTTCAGACTATCTTGGGGAGTATATTTTGGCCTGGGCTAATGTTTTGTAGTCACAAGGGGCCCATTACATCAAATTTGCAGGACAGCAAGTGCTCCTTACTAGAGGGTGTCACCATTTGTCTGAACTACTGTCTCGATCCCTGTCAGCAGCACATGGACTTACATGTGACTAAAATTGCTGGTCAACAATTGCACTGCTGTGATTGGTTGACTGGGATTGAGGTACTGATGCACAAAAGTTTTCACCATAGAGTCGCTGACATTTTAACCTGGGTGTGTAAAGGAAATTCTGCAAAGTAAGCTCCTGCCTGAAAATAAAATCTACAGCATGCAAGGAGCACCAAGAAAGTGCAGGGTAACAATTCCTGTGTCATTGCTGCCCTGGACGTGGGACATGATGGAGAGGAGTTCCACCATGGACCATTGTGTGGTGTGCCGTACTATTGAGGAGTGGTTAGTGCAGCTGCCAATGTGCTTAGCATGTGCCAATGGAGCAGTGCCATTATCAAGTGAGCAGCTGTTGCCCTATTTAGAGAATTGGGGCTGGCGAGGAAATCCTTCTCACAGAGACAGGCTGCAGGCCCAAGCAGGGGCAATGGCATGGGAAAAGATGGGGTGAGCTTTGGAGGAGGTAGTTGGTACATAGGTGGGAAATGGTAATAGACATCTGCCCAGTCATTCTCCCCAACTGGATTCCATGTCTCCCAGTGGCAGCAGGAGTGGCCTTGGAGGGAAGCATCTATCTGTCTATAGTATCAGCTCACCCTAATAGAACCTACCCAGTGGTGGAGTCTGAAGCATCAGAGGTATATGAAAGTTCTACTTCCCAACCTCCCCCTCATATGAGGAATCAACTGATGTGTGCAACTCTGGACTGGATGATGGAGTCTTGGCTTCTGCTCAACCACCCTGCCCTTGAGCACTGATGTTTATCAATCCTTGCATTGAGGGGACCATTCCAAAGCCCTATCACCTATCACTTGATCACCTGGCTGTAGGTCCCTTGTGATTGTCTGACCTTTGCAGATGCAAACAGTGCTGGATGGAGGCCCTCAACCCAAAATACCTGTGGCATTGTAGACTATCTGTTTGGGCACTGGTTGCAGAAAGGTACTGCTGCAGAAGCCAGTGGATCCAATTTGATTCAGTGGTCCAGTGCTGAATGCTGGATGAGGGAGCATATTCAGATGGAGTACCCTGGCATCTAGTATCCCTATCAGATGGAGATAGTCTGGGATGCCATTGAGGAAAATCAGGAAGCATGGATGTTTCAGAAGGCAGTAAACTGAATGACAGCTTGCAAGGACTCTAATTATCTCCAATTATCCATTCATATTGGCTGAGACTTTCAATATTTTTTTTGGCAACCTAGATAGGTACAGAACTAATAGTTTTCAGGTACCCCATGATAATAGGTTAAATCATACAGATTCAGGGACTCATACAAAATTCCATTTTCAGATAGTTACACCTCACCAAGTTAAGGAATATGTATTAAAATACAATCCCAGGCCTCTTATTGGCCAAGATGGTATAGTCGTTAGGTTAATTAAGATAGGTATTGATACTTTGGCTTATCCATTAGTCACTCTTTAATTTTTCTTTGTGCCATGGAGTGTCCCCAGAGTAGTGAAAAATAGCCATAATCTGATAAATTTTCAAAGGTGGTTGTTCTACCAATGTTACTAATTATCAGCCAATTTCACTATTATTTATTTATTTATTTAGCTTTTGTTGACCAGGTAAACACTAGAGAAGTTATATGCCTATTCTCCGGTACAACCCGGGAGAGTACAATGAGATACAGATACAGTGAGATACAGGTTCATACAGAGGACAACGCGATACATGTTAAGCAGTATACAGAGTCAAAATAGAACCATGTGAACATAACCAGTAGACAGTAAGCACAGTTAAGAAACGTACAGGAATATATATACATAGAGACACCGAGGCTAAGAACAGTACAATTTTACAAGGTATACATGGCTCTGAGCCACAAACAGAGCCACAGTCTGAGTAACTCCTGAAACAGAGAAAAAATACATTATATGCACCTCAGAGTCCAGTTAGACAGGCTGTGTCAGCAGGAGCTGCAAGAGAGGTGCCAGGAAGGACATGTGAGTCTGGTGCAGCATACCAGAACTAGCTATGGAGGACTAGGACACCCACATGCAGAGGTTAGCTTCAAGTGATACCACAGGGAGCTCTGGAGGCAAGAGTGGGAGGGGGAGGAGCAGACTTGAGTGGAAAAGGAGTTCCATAGCCTAGGGGCACATGAAGCAAAATCCCTGTCCCCCATTTGCGTGCAGGTGATAGGGATTTTAAGAATACCAGGGCCTAGAGACCTGAGGGAGTAGGTAGAAGAGACAGCCAGTTTGAGAAGTTGAGCCAGCCCTGTGGGAGTGCCAGTACTGAGCACCTTGCCCATGAAACAGCCCAGGACAAAGTCTGAATATTAACAGCCTGCGGCCCAAGATGCAAGAACTAGAGGTTACTCATAGAAACACAGAAACATAGAAACATAGACTTTGACGGCAGATAAGGACCACTTGGCCCACCTAGTCTGCCCATTTCCCTACCTAGAGGATAAGCTGCCGATCCTATTTAACCAACAGCCTATTTCTTCCTACCCCCCAAAAAAATTGCCTTATGTCTGTCCCATGCATTCTTCAATTCTCCCACAGTTTTAGACCCCACAACCTCCTCAGGAAGGCTGTTCCATGTGTCCACCACCCTCTCTGTGAAAAAATACTTCCTCACATTGCCCCTGAGCTGTCCCCCCTCTATCTTCAAATTGTGTCCCCTTGTTCTTACACATCTCTTTTTCTGAAAGATGCTACCCTCTTGGACATTGTTGATTCCACTGAGGTACTTAAACATTTCTATCATGTCCCCCCCTCCCTCCTTTCCTCAAGGGTATACATATTAAGCTACTTTAGTCTCTCCTCATATGGCTTCTCTTGCAGACCCTGCACCCTTTTAGTTGCCCTCCTCTGAACTGCCTCCATCCTGTCTATGTCATTGTGGAGATGGGATCTCCAGAACCGGACACAGTACTCCAGATGGGGTGTCACCAACTGTCTGTACAGGGGGATAACAGCTTCCTGTTTTCTGCTGGTGATACCTCTCCTATACATCCCGGTATCCCCCAACCCTCCATCCCTACCTTCTGCATTGCTTGCCAACCTTAAGGTCATCTGATATGATTACCCCAGGTCTCTTTCCATTTTTGTTGTTGTACTACTCCCCCATTGTGTAATCTTCCCTGGGTTTTTGTTTCCCAGGTGCATTACTTTGTACTTCTTTGCATTGAATCCAAGCTGCCATACTTCTGACCATTCCTCTAACCTTGCCAAGTCCCTTCTCATCCTTTCTACACCTCCTTGTGTATCAACCCTGTTGCAGATCTTTGTGTCATCTGCAAAGAGGTATACTTTTCATTCCAGTCCCTCTGCTATGTCACTTATAAAGACATTAAAAAGGACTGGACCCAGTACTGAACCCTGTGGTACCCCACTAGTAATCCCTCTTTCTTCAGAGTGGACTCCATTTACAATTACCTTCTGTGTCCTGTTGTTCAGCCAATGTTTTACCCAGGCTACCACCTTGGGACCCACTCCCAGACTAGTTAATTTGACTACTAATCTTTTATGTGGGACTGTGTCAAATGCCTTGCTAAAGTCTAGGTAGGCCATGTCCACAGCCCCTCCCTGGTCTACTACTTTGGTCACCCAGTCAAAGAAATCAATTAGATTCATCTGACATGACCTTCCCGCTGTGAACCCATGCTGCCTTGGGTCCTGTGCCCACTGGCCTCTAGGTACTCAACAATTCTTTCCTTCAGAAGTGATTCCATCACTTTCCCTACCACAGAGGTCAAACTGACAGGTCTATAGTTTCTTGCATCTGTCTTGGTCCCACTTTTGTGAAGGGGAATCACATCCACTTTCTTCCAGTGCTCAGGTACCACACCATCCCCCCCAAGATTTGTTAAAAAGCATAGTCAGTGGTGTCACTAGTTCTCTGTTTAATTCTTTTAGTATTCTGGGGTGAATTCCATCTGGCCCCATTGCTTTTTCCACCTTCAGTTTTAGGAGTTCTTTCAGAACCCTTTCTTCTGTGAAAGGACTGGGATCAACCCCCCTCTCCAGAGTGCTTCTGTTAATTGGATTAGACACCTCCCCCACTTCCTCTTTTGTGAATACTGAACAAGTATTCATTCAGTATCCCTGCTTTATCACTGTCACTCTCTGCCCACCCACCATCCATTCTATTCAGCCTCAGTATCCCTCCCTTTGTCTTTCTATGCTCCCTGATATACCAATAAAAGGTTTTATCCCCCTTCTTAACCGAGTTAGCTATATTTTCCTCAGTTTGTGCCTTTGCTATTCTGACTACCCTCCCGGCTTCCTTCTGCCTTAACTGGTACGGTTATCTGTCCTGCTCCTTCTGTGTTTCCTTATACTTCCTAAATGCTTTCTTTTTCTCCCTAACCTTCACCACCACATCTTTTGAGAACCATAGTGGCTTTTTCCTTCATTTGGATTTGTTTATTTGCTTCACACAAAGGCTTGTTGCCTCTGTGATGGCAATTTTTATATTTGCCCATTGTTGCTCCACTCCTCCTTCTAGCCTGTTTGCTAGTGCTTTTCTAAGGCACTCTCCCATCTTGCCAAAGTCAGCCCTCCTGAAGTCCAGAACCCTCACTTTTGTATGGCTTGACTCTGTAGCAGAGTTTATCGTGAACCACACTGTTTGGTGGTCACTTGTTCCCAAATGGCTACCCACTTCTAGATCTGAGATCCTCTCACTGTCTCCATTTGAGAGTACGAGGTCTAAGATTGCTCCCTCATGAGTGGGTTCCAAAACTAGCTGTTTGAGGCATGCCACCTGAAGGGCATCAAGAATGGCCCTGATTTTTTGATATGGCTACTGTAAAGGTGCTCCATTTAACATCTGACATGTTAAGATTCCCCATCAACAGTATCTCCCATTTCTCTGCCATCCTAAGTATGCCTTCTATCATATCCCTGTCCATTCCCTCCCCCTGACATGGGGATCTATATACAACCCCTGTGCGGATTGTGGTGCCATTTCCAGTCTCTAAGATAACCCACAGTGTCTCCTCTCCTCCCTGTTTACTCTTTTGTTCAGTTGCTTTTATCCCTTCCCTGACATAGAGAGCTACTCCCCCCCCCCTTCTGCCATCCCAGTCTCTCCTGCATAGTTTCCTACTTACCTTATGGGGTTATGGTTTAACCATCTATACAGCAACCAGCAAAAAGGCCCTGTCTAATTTGAAGGTCACTTATAACAGCATCCTTAGGTTCATGAACAATCTCACTATTAGAAATCATCACTGTGAGTTGATTAAGAAATCTGGGTGACTCTCATTTGAAGAGAGAATAATAGTTAGAATGGGTGTTCTGCTGTATAAAGTCACTAATAACTTAATTCAAAATTCAGTTAAGTCCCTGTTTTTATGAAGTATTAATGAACAAGGCACAAGATCTCAGAGTAACTTTCTGTAAAAAATCCTTTGGACAGAAATTATTACAATATAGAGCCCCCTTTTTCCATAACACTATTCTAGATAACATAGCCAGAAGTAGCACTATAACATCTTTTAAAAATAGATTAAAATCATGGCTGGCAACTGAAAATGATTGTTTGTGTGACTCAATTCTATAAATGTCCTATTATTTTATTTCTATTATGCATTTATGTACATTGTGTGTTTGTTATGTACCATGTATGAATTTTAATGTTTTTTGTAATACTTGTCACTTGTGAAAACTAGCAATAATGCTCATCTTGCTTAAAAGTATAAAAGATAAAAATCAAATGAAATGAAAACAGTTATGAACTTCCACAACATGTGCAAAATCACATTTACCGGGGAGCATGGAGGATGTAGGATTTTTCAATCTGGACAGGAGTTACTCTTTTCAAAACATTTGCCTTGGTGCAGGAAGAGGATGGCCTGAGGATTAAATACTATATCATTTCCAAAGACTCCACTGGTGATGCGGTCACCAAACCAGACCCAAAATATTATTAGGCCTCGGTGACTCCCAGACCTCCCCAGTTCCCTGAATGGTCATCCTAATTGCTATAGGATGGTCTGGGTCTTCTTTGAAAAAATAAACCTCCCCATGTCATGAACTCCCACTGCTTGTCACTGGATGAGATCAACCCTTTTGTTACTGTTTATTGTTTAAAATCATGAGGGAATTGCTCCCTATTAAGTTTGTTAACTGTTATCGTATTGCATAATTTTCTAACACATACTGTTTACAGTTTAAACAAAAAGTCTATTGCGAGGAGGCTGGACTGAACTATGCCCCTCTAAATGATAAAGCTGTGATTTGGTGCATATAGCTAGTGTGGCAGGAGTGAGGAAAAGAAATAAAAAAGAGAAAAGACAGTGAGATTTTATGTAAATCTGAGAGTGTGAATTAGAGTGACTGACTAGCAGTTGTTTACATGCTCTTTTAAATGTCTCAAAGTGTTATGCAATGAAAATATGCTATAGTCTTAGTTTGTGAAGAAGACGAGATAGCAGTTGTAAAGTAGTTAATGTTAAAATGTTCCAAGTTTGCGTTATAAAACAAGAGGGACAGCAGGTATCTTTCTTATTCCTGGCAGCAGCATTCTTTTGGGAAATCAGTTTTGTAGCATGCTCTGTACTGGGGGGGAGGGACGCCTCTGCTGTAGTACCTCTCAGGTGACCATGGGTGGGTCACCAGTATGCACCAGTTTAGGATGTTAAAGGGCAGGCTCAGTTAAGGTTCAGTTTAAAGTACATGAATTTTCACCATTTTGGTGGTGTGACCAGTATGGTGCACTGACCCTTTGGGGGAGGGAGAGATGGCCATATCTCTTCTCTGGGGGGGCGTCACTGGTGCAACCTGGTTAGGCGTTCACCAGGGGGTGAACATTTTGTGTTGGGGGAAAGTGTAAGCACCCTTTGGGCATGTACTAGTTAAATATGGTTGCTAGGAGTAATTAGGCAGAGGGAAGAGCTGGTACCACTAGATCTAAGGTATAAGGCCTGCTTGCTGGCAGCAGGGGGCTCTATCCTCAGGGGTATATAGAAAGAGGGCTTTTTTTGCACTGGGGGATAGAGAGAGAGACCTAGGGAAGGGAAGAGAAGAGTCTGAAGGGTCAGCCGCAAGTTGGCTGTAGGGCCATGGTAGGGTCATGGTGGTCCACTTGCACCGTAGCCCTCCTTCCTCAATGATCCATGTATGAGAAGTGTGGCACTTCAGGCCATAAAAGTGAAGGGGAAGAAGTTGGAGCTGAAGGTTCTGGTCCTGTCAGTGCACTTGGGAACCAAAGCCCAGGGAGAAAAGAAGTAAGGAGGCCCGCCAAGTGAACTTTGGCACCTTGGTAGGGTAAGCACCAATGGGGTGAGTGCAGCTTGTTGAGTCAGTGTGTGTCCTGGGAGCGGGCCAGCACAAGCAAAATGAGGTGGCAGCCTGGACCATTGTGGGTGTAATTGTGGGAGCATTACCCCTGTCCCCTGACTGGTGGCCACTACAGATTTCAGACTTCTGAACTGGGCAGCCTGTGGAGGCAGGGAAAGGTCCATGTGGGGAATGGTTAGTTGTAACCCCAGTGGGGTGGTAGACACTCCAGGTGCTCCATGTGGCATGGCAAATGGTCCCCTGTGTGAAGACAGTCCAGAAACTGGAATTGCTGCAGTAGCAGAGGTGCTGTTGGTTTCCAGATCTTTGGTTATTCTGTTCTTGCTAAAGAACAACAGTTTGACTGTCTTAAGACCTTGAAGTGATGAAAATGCTAATATGTTAGTAACGTACTGAAATTAGTTGTGGCCAGGTTATGGCAGTTTATAGAATGTGCACAAGCGTGAGCAGGGACACTGGTTTACCGTGATTGATAAAGAGCAAATTCCATTTTGCACATTGGAAAAAACATTATTGTCACTGGTGTCTGCCAGTCCAAAATCCGTTTTTACCAGTGTTTTGTTTTGGGTACTTTATTTAACAATTTTTTGCTCTGCTACCATGCATATTAGCAATTTTGATGTCCACTATTGTACATACATCCATCCTTGCACCAATTTTGTTATTTTGATAAGTACAAGATGTGATGGCAGCAGCAGCACAGTTGCACCCAACCCTCAAGTGCAATGGCAGTGTCAACAGCAATATGGCCTCGCTCTATCCCTCAGATACTGCACTGTAGCCCCCACCCTCTATTGCATTGTCTGCAGAAGGACTATGGCTCCAATTCCTCAGGTGTCACAGCAGCAGCAACAGCACTATGTCCCTATTCCTCAGGTTTGACTGCAGCATGACCTCTTCCCTCAGATGTCATGGTGATACCAACACAGCCAACTCCTCCAGGTGCCAACACAGCTTCTCCCCACGGTGCCCCACCCAGATGCAGCAGTGTGCACAAATACAGCCAGTCCAGTCACCATTAATTGCACGCAGTCAGCTCTCCCCCAAGCACCAACATAGACAGCCCTGAACATACATGATAGCCACTCATGCAACCAAATCCATGGTTTAATGAATTTCCCCAGCCCAGTCACCCATTTTCAGTAGGTTCTCTACTGAGCACTGCCATGGTAATTCCCTGTTAGGCAGGGATATTTTCCCAAAGCCCCCCAACCAGACTTATGTGCCCCTATGACATTGGTACCATGACTTTGTACTTTGGTCTATGCGCGATACATCAAGGAACCTTTGCTCTACGTGTCTTGTCATATCACTAATTCATAAATGAATAAAATTAAATACAGAGAACAGCTGCATTAAATAAAATAGCGTTTATAAAAAATGTGCAGAAAGGAGTAAATAGAAATACAAAAACATCCATACAGTAAAAATATGCAAAAGTATTAAAAAAAGCATCAAAAGGTGCGGGTGTAATACGAGAAACCAAATTCTATACAATCTATACAAAACTGTTATAAAATGGTGCACTGAAAGTGTAGAAACAGTGGACAACAGACATTTGAATGGAAACCCATATACGGTAAAATATGCAAAATGTGGAACATATAAGTACAGCAATTAAACTAAAGCTCTATCAAAGAAAATGTGCAAAACCTGACTATATAACTACAGTGAAAAAGCAAGTGAACTAAAACCTACAGGGCTGGATATTCAAACTGCGCCATTCTGTGGCACAAGCCCTTGCGCTGCTCAAAAAAGTTGTGCAGGGGTGTGGCCGGGACGATATTCAATGGAGTTGCACTATTGAGCAACTCCTTTGAATATCGCCCCCAGCCACAGCCACTGTGTATGGTGCAGTGGAACTTGCGCCACCACAAGTGGTCAGAGTGGAGCATTCAAGATGAGGTGGTGCAAGTTCCATTGCGCCATGTGCAAATTTCCGATATTCAAAAGGTGACATGGAAATGGGGCCATAAGTTATGCCAGGCGTGGGGGGGCCATTTTCATCTACTTATGGCCCCATTTGCATGCCATTAGCATGCGGGTGCACCGATCCCCGACAACTTGCGCCTAGCGCCCTGCTAGGCAGCAGCCGTCGGGGACCGATGCCCTAGAAACTGATCGTGGGCATGAAGTAAATCTCCCCCACTGGCCCAATCGCGGGCATAACAAGTATAAACCCCCATTGGCCCGATCGCAGGCAAAACAGAGCGGAACCCCCCACTAGCCCGATCGCGGGCAGAATGAGTTCAACCCCCAAGACCAATATCCCTAGTGGTACAGTGGACCATGAAGCCCAATCGCGGGCATTAGAGTCAAACCCCAGGTCCAATTTCCTGGTGATCTGGTGGCCCCCACCCCATCCACCCACGGGCCCCACCACCCCGCTTGCCCCGTCGGCGGTGGTAGAGCACCACCCACCTGCCACCCGCGGCCCTACCTGACCGACTGTTGGTGGGGCTGCGTGCCCTGGTTCAGAGCAAGAGCCAATGGGAGTGCAGCCATACTGTACAAAGGCAGTCCAGATATGTGAATGAATGAATTCATTCACATATCTGAACTGCCTATGCTATAAACGCAGCTTTACTCTCAGACCAATGAGCGTGCAACTACACGAGCAGTCAGTGGGTGGGCGGCGGGGCAGCAGGTGGGTGGTGCTGCCTACCCACTGGCTGGCCGGGGAGAGCGGGTGGTGGGGCTCCGTGAGTGGTGATGCGCCTACGAGATCACCAGGGAAATTGGACCTGGGGTTGACTCTAATGCCCGCGATGGGCTTCGATGCCCACTGGACCACCAGGGATATTGGTCTCTTGGGGAGTTGAACTTGTTCTGCCCGTGATCAGGCTAGTCGGGGTTGAACCTCGCCTCTGCTCGTGATCGGGCCAGTGGGGGGTCATTTCTATTTTGCCAGTGATCAGGCCAGTGGGGGGGTGTTCAGTTATGTTCTGCCTACGATCGGGCTACGGGGGGGTTACTATTATGCCCACGATTGGGCTGCGGGGGGGCACAGGGAAGAAGTGGAGGGTCACCCACAGGTGGCAGCTGCTGTGTTGCACCCTGCAATGCGGCAGCTCACCTGTGGGTGGCCCTCGACTTACTCCTTTTTTTTGGGCTCAAAGTTCTGCAGGTGCAGGTTGGGGGTTGCACCTTCACAACTCTGCACAGCCCGGCTGAATATCGGGCTGTGCAGTTTATGCATGGTTCCTCCCCCTCGGGTTGAGCATGCCTTCATTAGCATTGCGCTGTTGCTCAGCATGACTTGGGGGGTGCAACTGCCTCCTGCTGAATATCACAGAATGGCACAATTTTGGACTTATGCAGGTGCAACCCTATTGAGCATGGTGCAACCCTTTTGAATATCCAGCCCACAGTATATAAACATAATGTATCTAACCAACTATAAATACTATAAATACATTAAATGTGCAAAGGCATATATGAAATGTGGAAAACTGTGCAATAGTATGAAAGGTGTTCCTCTGTGTATTAATGGGGTAGCATATGGTATACTGGAGAACCAAGACATGTATGCACAGGATAGGTTGCACCAGAGTTTGTAGAGCTCAGAGATTCTAAAGAAAAATCTGGGACAGTTAATTATGGAAAAGTATAACTTAAAGCAGGCAGGGTGATTGTGTGGGTGTGGGCAGTAAGCCACGCCACCATGCAGAGGTGTCCATCAATCTCCAACCCCCCCCCCAATAGACAGGCAGAAGGAGGGAGCAATCAAATCTCTATTTGGCAAAGAAGGGGAGCGGAAGGGAAGACTGTTAAGGAGGGTGAGTACAGCAAGGGTCAGACCAGGTGCAAGTACTAAACAAGTACTGCCGTTTAGTGTTTACCAGTGATGGTGGGGGACAGGGGTCCAACTTTGGGTGACAAATTATCCTGGTGAAGGGTGACAGACAGGGCACATGAGTAGGGAGAGGGAGCTCAACATGTACAACCTAGAAGATAGAAAGGAATGGGGCATGAGTGAGACCTTCAAGTACCTAAGAGGCCAAAAGAGGGAAGGACAACAGGGGCCACAGTCTGAAGTTAGAGGGAGGAGTCAGCCCATTATTTCATGGCGATGGTGGCACTGGTGACTGGCTTGAATACGCTAATAGAAGCATAAAATGGGCATCAAACATTGAGGAAACCATGCAAAACATACAATCCAGCTACTTGTTGTAGATGAGCTGGGATAGCAGTTTCAGATTTTCTACCAGCAGGTTCCTCCTTTGATCTGTGTGGATCTGTCCATACAGAGAAGGATCTCTCCACATCTGCACTTGACCCAGGTATCCAGATAGCTTGTAGAGCAGCTCTGGAGAGTACAGTTAGTTGAGACTGCCTTGAAAGCCAGTACTGCCCAACATCCAACTCCAATATGCTTGGAAGTTCCTGATATCCTCTCTAGCATATACATCCCAGTCATTTTGCAGTTCTGTTTGGTTGTGCAGTGCTAACAGAGGAATGTCACTGGCATGCCGTGTCAAATCCTATTCAGTTTTGGTAAATTTCTGGGGTCCAAAATACGCAAGCTTTAAAGAATTCAACTGATGGGTTTGTGTCCATATGCTTAGAAAGCTTGTTTAAGCGACACTAAATGCTCCTTGGAAAAGGCAACATTTTCCTGCTTGACCGTGGCCTCATAGCCTGCAAGTACCGCCAGTTCTGTCACCAAATTGTTCTGTCTTCAACACTCCTGCTTCAAACTGCTTTTTGATTTTACTAATAGTGTCATACTGCAAAACAGCCAAGGGCTTTTCCTTGCTTTGCAAAAGCTCGATTACATCAATAAGGTCAGTGCAGTTTTCAGCAATGAATGCAGTTTGAACCTGCAGCTCTGTGAACCATTCTTCAAATAGACTTTTTAAGGACCTCATGGAGTTGGCATCACTGGTGTCATCCTTGAAGAACTCTCGCAGGTGTTCCAGATATGCAGAGTGGTATTTTACTGTTTCGAACCAGGTGTTCCAACGGGTCAAGACAGGAACAGGAGGCAATATTTTTTTTTCCGCATCCCTCTGCTCCAGGAATGCAATGTACTCTCACTTACGTTTCGGTGATTGTTGAAAGGCATATTTTATAAGTGCCACAAGCTTATTCACCTGATCAAAGTGGTCAATCCAGGTATCGCCCACCAATGATAAAACATGTGCCCAACAACCCCATGGACTACATGGTCACCAATTAGACCATGCAATACATCATTAAAGCACTTTGTCATGTAATGTGCATTGTCACTAACAAATGTTACCACTTGTCCCATCTCCACACTATATTTATGCAAGGTCTTTAAAACGCTTTGGGCAACAGTGGAGTGGTTTGCCGCTGTTAGCTCTATGGTGTCTGCTATTATAGATTTTGCACACTCCATTACAAAAATAATGTTCATTACACAGCGGAGTCTGCATCAGTTGTTTCTATCGCACATTACTGCAAGTGTCCTGTTTCTTACCAGCTGGCTAATTCTCCATTTCCTATTTAGTCGGGGCAAGTAATTCTGTCATAAAGTGTCTGCCTTTGAAGGCTTCAATCCTTTGATATACTTCCATCCAGTCTCTCAAGCAGGGCTGATCCAGCTTTTCAATTGGTATATTGGCACCACACCAAGCCCTCAACGTATCCAAAATGGTTTTCTCCCTTGCAGCAGCTGCAGCTATTGTGGCATTAAAACTGGTGTGCAGGGTCACCTGTCTGCTGTTACTATTCTGGCTTGTGTTCTTGGTGTGTTTTTTGCTTTTACAGTGATCCACCACTGTGTCCTTCCTGATGTGGTCAACAGGGTGAACACAGAAGCGACAGAACATCTTCCCTCCATCTTCATACATGCCAAGGACTTGAATTGCAACACATGGTCTTTAGTGGTAACAGATGCAATTTTGGACATTTTGCTTGGTGGTGGTGTTGCCATTACTACACGTGTAGTGTGGATGACTCCCAACAAACTAAAATTGAAACAGTTGGGAGATATAGAAAATATATTTACAATTGTGCATCACAACTATTAAAATTTCACAACTAAATACTCAATCTCTCAAATCAAGACAAAAATAAGATACTACATCAGCATTAGAATCTCACTGGTCATTCATGGCCATAGATGAGAATGAAGGATGATGGTCAGGAGGAACAGCTACAGAAATCATGCTGCCCTCTGAAGTTAACAGTCCAGACTAGAAATATCTATAGTAAGAAACAAGCATCCAAATCTCTCCACTAATGTAAGACCATGTCTACGAGAGTGAGGAGGAGCAGCTACAGATTTTACGCTGACCTCAGCCACTTAAATTCCAGACTACAATATCCCTATTTATCTATATCTATCCCATTCGCAGCCAATTTCTGGCCACCATTTCAGAGTTAGGAGTAGCTGACAAAATCATCACGCTGACATCAGAATGTCACAGTACAATAACAAGAGTACAAGATCGACATTTGAAATATATCTCCACTAATAATTCTTGTCCAGGTTTGAAAGTGCGAGGAACAGCTACAGAAATCATGCTGCCCTTCAAAGTTTACAGTCCAGACTAGAAATATCTATAGTAAGAAACAAGCATCCAAATCTCTTCACTAATGTAAGACCATCTCTAGAGAGTGGGGAGGAGCAGCTACAGATTTTACGCTGACCTCAGCCACTTAAATTCCAGACTACAATATCCCTATTTATCTATATCTATCCCATTCTCAGCCAATTCCTGGCCACCATTTCAGAGTTACTTACATATCTCTGCCAAATCGCACTGCTAATGTGAGGCTACCTATGGAAAAGGGTACCAAACAGAAACCACTGTGATGTCAGAAATATACAACCTAGACTTTGAGTCACTGTTTGTGAGTGCAAAGAAGTACAACAATACCTTTTCAGAAGGGCAAGGACTCACAGCAGCAGACCACCAACAGCATGTTCACAGTTTGACCTAAAAAAACAAAAATTAAAAAAAAAAACAATTGAAATGTTTATATGTGGTCCACAGAAAAATGTACACATAACTGTTAAAAAGATCATTATCATCATCCACATCCTCAGCCTCATCAATGCATTCTCCAATTCCAGCTTGCCACCAATACCCACACCTACTTACTTGAAGAGTGGTACAAAGGGACAAGCATGAGGTGCTGGTAGCAGTGCTGGCAGGTGGTTCCACATCAGAAGGAATCTGTAGCAGCGCACAGGCATGATGTTCATGAAGACTTCACCTTCCAACTCCCAGAAAGATGGGTGGCAACAGCAGGTTCATCAATTCTCCAGGATAGACAGCAGCAGCAAGTGCAGCCCCCACCCCTCAGGAGTGACAACAGCAAGTGCAGCCCCCACCCCTCAGAAGTGACGACAGCAAGTGCAGCACTGCAGCCCCCACCCCTCAGGAGTGATGACAGCAAGTGCAGCCCCCAACCCTCAGGAGTGACAACAACAAGTGCAGCACTGCAGCCCCCATCCCTCAGGAGTGATGACA
The DNA here is from genome assembly GCA_016271365.2 of Neoceratodus forsteri. NCBI lineage: Eukaryota > Metazoa > Chordata > Ceratodontiformes > Ceratodontidae > Neoceratodus > Neoceratodus forsteri. The sequence continues at coordinate 621,564,456 of JADMNL010000023.1, read as the reverse complement.
GCAAGTGCAGCACCCATCCCTCAGGAGTGACGACAGCAAGTGCAGCCCCCACCCCTCAGGAGTGACGACAGCAAGTGCAGCCCCTACCCCTCAGGAGTGATGACAGCAAGTGCAGCTCCCACCCCTCAGGAGTGACGACAGCAAGTGCAGCCCCCAGCCCTCAAGAGTGACTGCAACAAGAGCAGCCCCCACCCTTCAGGAGTGACGGCAGAAAGTGCAGCCCACACCCCTCAGGAGTGACGACAGCAAGTGCAGCCCCCACCCCTCAGGAGTGACGACAGCAAGTGCAGCCCCCACCCCTCAGGAGTGACGACAGCGAGTGCAGCACTGCAGCCCCCACCCCTCAGGAGTGATGGCAGCAGAGGTAGAAAGACAGTACTCATCTAATGTCATGTACCAAAGCTTGACAGAGCCAGACGTGAATTAAACTGAACCACCAGACGCCAAGGTGGACTCCGTCGGTTCAGTCCCTAACATCTAGCTGCCTGGATTGGTTTATTTATATTTAATTAAAGTGCATCCAATTAAAATAAAAATCCACCATGATTAATGAGGATTGGGATTGAGGATGCTAATGGAGAGAGATCAGCAATCTGTACTGAAGAATAAACCAATCAGGAAATGCACCAACAGTAAACGGGGCACTTTCTAACTTGGTCCTCATGAAAATGGAGCCTCTTAGTTTTCAAGTCGGAGCTCAACTGATGAAAGGTGTTCTACCGGCAGAGGTAAAGCCATAACCACTGTGCAGCTCGTAGCTTCATCTCTCCTATCGCCCTGCAGTCAACAGAAATAAGTCTATCTTTGCGCTCAATCACCAATTTGAGTGATCACTCAATTGCAAAGACTATTTTTTAATATAGTGCCTGTGGGGGGGGGGGCACAGAGGTGAAGCCCCAATCTGCACAGTTGTCAGGGCTTCACCCTGCCGGTAATTCACCTTAAAGAACTTATCAATTCTCTGTAATTCCCCAACACTTCCAACAATATTCCATTAGACATTCCATTCCCGCAAAAGCGAAACTGAAAGGTGGTAAGATTATTATTAACATGCAGCTAGACAGTTTGAATTGATTTTTCTTGGTTTATCCCCTAGGTAAACCAAGGAAGAAAATCTGAAGTTTCGACATTGGTTTCGACATGGTTTATTCAGTTTGCTGTGGCTTAATAAAGTTATTTTCTCTGACTGTGTCTCTTTTTTATTGTGATTATTTTTCATTCTACGTGCTCACAGACAGAGATGCACACACACACACACACACACACACACACACACACAAAAACCAATGGAGCGTGGCACGGACCCAGCAGACTGGAGTAAATGCTGGAAAAAATGGTTCTGTGCCACTCTGTCAGGCCACCCCTCTTCCGAGGCCAGAACCATTTTCCCCCAGCATGTGAACCAGTCTGCCCAGCCTGCCCATCTACCGACCATCAAACAACAAACCAATGGAGCGTGGCATGGACCCGGCAGACTGGCGTACATGCTGGGAAAAATGGTTCGATGCCACTCTGCAAGGCCGCCCCTCCCTTCGAGGCCAGAAACATTTTCCCCCAGCATGTGAACCAGTCCGCCCAGCCTGCCTATCTGCCGACCATAAAACATCAAACCAATGGAGCATGACACGGACCCGGCACACTGGCATACATGCTGGAAAACATGGTTCTGTGCCACTCTGCCAGGCCGCCCCTTCCTCTGAGGCCAGAACCATTTTCCCCCAGCATGTGAACCAGCCCGCCCAGACTCCCATCTGCTGACCATCAAACAACAAACCAATGGAGCATGACACGGACCCGGCAGACTGGCATACATGCTGGAAAACATGGTTCTGTGCCACTCTGCCAGGCCGCCCCTCCATCCGAGGCCAGAACCATTTTCCCCCCAGCATGTGAAACAGTCTGCCCAGCCTGGCCATCTGCCGACCATCAAACATCAAACCAATGTAGCATGACACAGACCTGACAGACTGGCGTACATGCTGGAAAAAATGGTTCTGTGCGACTCTGCCAGGCCAACCATCCCTCCCTCCCTCCAAGGCCAGAACCATTTCCCCCCAACATGTGAATCAGTGTGCCCAGCCTGCCCATCTGCTGACCATCAAACAACAAACCAATGGAGTGTGGCACGGACCCGCCAGACTGGCGTGCATGCTGGGAAAAATGGTTCTGTGCCACTCTGCCAGGCCGCCCCTCGCTCCGAGGCCAGAACTATTTTCCGCCAGCAGGTGAACCAGTCCACCCAGCCTGCCCATCTGCCAACCATCAAACAACAAACCAATGGAGCATCGCACGGACACGGCAGACTGGCGTACATGCTGGAAAAAATGGTTCTGTGCCACTCTGTCAGGCCGCCCCCCCCAAGGCCAGAACCATTTCCCCCAGCATGTGAACCAGTCCGCCCAGCCTGTCTATCTGCTGACCATCAAACAACAAACCAATGGAGCATGACACGGACCCGGCAGACTGGCATACATGCTGGAAAACATAGTTCTGTGCCACTCTGCCAGGCCGCCCCTCCCTCCGAGGCCAGAACTATTTTCCCCCCAGCATGTGAACCAGTCCGCCCAGCCTGCTCATCTGCGACCATCATAAAACAAACCAATGGAGCATGGCACAGACCAGGCAGACTGGCATACATGCAGGAAAAAATGGTTCTGTGCCACTCTGCCAGGCCGCCCCTCCTTCCGAGGCCAGAACCATTTCCCCCAGGCATGTGAACCAGTCCGCCCTGCCTGCCCATCTGCCGACCATCAAACAACAAAAGAATGGAGCGTGGCACAGATCTGGCAGACTGGTGTACATGCTGGAAAAAATGGTTCAGTACCACTCTGCCAGGACGCCCCTCCCTCCGAGGCCAGAACCATTTTCCCTCAGCATGTGAACCAGTCTGCCCAGCCTGTCCATCTGCCAACCATCAAACAACAAACCAATGGAGCATGAGACAGACCCGCAGATTGGAGATACATGCTGGAAAAATGGTTCTGTGCCATTCTGCCAGGCCACCCTCCCTCCAAGGCCAGAACCATTTTCCCCAGCATGTGAACCAGTCCGCCAGCCTACCCATCTGCCGACCATCAAACAACAAAAAATGGAGCATGGCATGGACCCGCAGACTGGCGTATGCTGGAAAAAATGGTTCTGTGCCACTCTGCCAGGCCACCCTCCCTCCCTCCGCCGAGGCCAGAACCATTCCCCCGCCCACATGTGAACCAGTCTGTCCAGCCTGCCCATCTGCCGACCATCAAACAACAAACCAATGGAGAGTGGCACAGACCCGGCAGACTGGTGTACATGCTGGAAAAAATGGTTCTGTGCCACTCTGCCAGGCTGTCCCTCCCTCCGAGGCCAGAACTATTTTCACCAGCATGTGATCCAGTCTGCCCAGCCTGCCCATCTGCTGACCATCAAATAACAAACCAATGGAGCATGGCAGACCTGGCTGACTAGCGTACATGCTGGAAAACATGGTTCTGTGCCACTCTGCCAGGCCGCCCCTCCCTCCGAGGCCAGAACCATTTCCCCCCATGTGAACCAGTCTGCCCAGCCTGCCCATCTGCCGAACATCAAACATCAAACCTATGGAGCATGGCACAGACCCAGCAGACTGACATACATGCTGGAAAAAATGGTTCTGTGCCACACTGCCAGGCCGCCCTCCCTCCGAGGCCAGAACCTTTTTCCCCAGCATGTGAAGCAGTCCGCCCAGCTTGTCTATCTGATGACCATCAAACAACAAACCAATGGAGCATGACACGGACCCAGCAGACTGGCATACATGCTGGAAAACATGGTTCTGTGACACTCTGCCAGGCCGCCCCTCCCTCCGAGGCCAGAACCATTTTCCCCCCAGCATGTGAACCAGTCCGCCTAGCCTGCTCATCTGCCGAACATCATAAAACAAACCAATGGAGCATGGCACAGACCTGGCAGACTGGTGTACATGCTGGAAAAATGGTTCTGTGCCACTTGCCAGGCCGCCCCTCATACTGAGACCAGAACCATTTCCCCCCAGCATGTGAACCAGTCCGCCCAGCCTGCCCATCTGCCGACCATCAAAAAACAAACCAATGGAGCGTGGCACAAACCTAGCAGACTGGTGTACATGCAGGAAAAAATGGTTATGTACCACTCTGCCAGGCCGCCCCTCATACTAAGACCAGAACCATTTTCCCCCAGCATGTGAACCAGCCCGACCAGACTCCCATCTGCTGACCATCAAACAACAAACCAATGGAGCATGACACGAACCAGGCAGACTGGTATACATGCTGGAAAACATGGTTCTGTGCCACTCTGCCAGGCCGCCTCTCCCTCCGAGGCCAGAACCATTTTCCCCCTAGCATGTGAACCAGTCTGCCCAGCCTGCCCATCTACCGACCATCAAACATCAAACCAATGTAGCATGACACAGACCTGACAGACAGGCGTACATGCTGGAAAAAATAGTTCTGTGCCACTCTGCCAGGCCGCCCCTCCTTCTGAGGCCAGAACCATCTCCCCCCAGCATGTGAACCAGTCCGCCCAGCCTGCCCATCTGCCGACCATCAAACAACAAAGCAATGGAGCATGGCACAGACCTGGCAGACTGCTGTACATGCAGGAAAAAATGGTTATGTACCACTCTGCCAGGCCGCCCCTCCCTCCGAGGCCAGAACCATTTTCCCCCAGCATGTGAACCAGTCCGCACAGCCTGCCCATCTGCCAACCATCAAACATCAAAACAATGGATCATGGCACGGACCCGGCAGACTGGCGTACATGCTGGAAAAAATGGTTCTGTGCCACTCTGCCAGGCCGCCCTTCCCTCCGAGGCCAGAACCATTTTCCCCAGCATGTGAACCAGTCTGCCCAGCCTGCCCATATGCTGACCATTAAATAACAAACCAATGGAGCCATGGCACAGACTTGGCTGACTGGTGTACATGCTGGAAAACATGGTTCTGTGCCACTCTGCCAGGCCGCCCCTCCCTCCGAGGCCAGAACCATTTCCGCCCCCAGGTGAACCAGTCTGCCCAGCCTGCCCATCTGCCGACCATCAAACATCAAACCGATGGAGCATGACACAGAACTGACAGACTGGCATACATGCTGGAAAAAATGGTTCTGTGCCACACTGCCAGGCCGCCCCTCCTTCCGAGGCCAGAACCATTTTCCCCAGCATGTGAACCAGTCCACCCAGCCTGTCTATCTGCTGACCATCAAACAACAAACCAATGGAGCATGACACGGACACAGCAGACTGGAATACATGCTGGAAAACATAGTTCTGTGCCACTCTGCCAGGCCGCCCCTCCCGCCGAGGCCAGAACCATTTTCCCCCCAGCATGTGAACCAGTCTGCTCAGCCTGCTCATCTGCCGACCATCATAAAACAAACCAATGGAGCATGGCACGGTCCTGGCAGACTGGTGTACATGCTGGAAAAAATGGTTCTGTGCCACTATGCCAGACCACCCCTCCCTCCCTCCTAGGCCAGAACAGTTTCCCCTCAGCATGTGAACCAGTCTGCCCAGCCTGCCCATCTGCCGACCATCAAACAATAAACCGATGGAGCATTGCACGGACCGGACAGACTGGGGTACATGCTGGAAAACATGGTTCTGGGCCACTCTGCCAGGCCACCCCTCCCTCCAAGGCCAGAACCATTTTCCCCCAGCATGTGAACCAGTCCGCCCAGCCTACCCATCTGCCGACCATCAAACAACAAACCAATGGAGTGAGGCACAGACCTGGTGGACTGGCATACATGATGGAAAAAATGGTTCTGTGCCACTCTGCAAAGCCACCCCTTCCTCCGAGGCTAGAACCATTTTCCCCCGAGCATGTGAACCAGTCTGCCCAGCCTGCCCATCTGCTGACGATCAAACAACAAAGCATTGGAGTGTGGCACAGAGCTGGCTGACTGGTGTACATGCTGGAAAACATGGTTCTGTGCCACTCTGCCAGGCCGCTCCTCCTTCCGAGGCAAGAACCATTTCCCCCCAGCATGTGAACCAGTCTCGCCCTGCCTGCCCATCTGCCGACGATCAAACAACAAAAGAATGGAGCGTGGCACAGACCTGGCAGACTGGTGTACATGCTGGAAAAAATGGTTCTGTACCACTCTGCCTGGACGCCCCACCCTCCGAGGCCAGAACCATTTTCCCCCAGCATGTGAACCAGTCCGCCCAGCCTGCCCATCTGCCATCCATCAAACATCAAACCAATCTAGCATGGCACAGACCCAGTAGACTGGCATACATGCTGGAAAAAATGGTTCTGTGCCACTCTGCAAGGCCACCCCTCCATCCGAGGTCAGATCAGTTTCCCCCCAGCATGTGAACCAGTCTGCCCAGCCTGTCCATCTGCTGACCATCAAACAACAAACCAATAGAGCATGGCACGGACCCGGCAGACTGGGGTACATTCTGGAAAAAATGGTTCTGTGCCACTCTGCCAGGCAACCCCTCCCTCCAAGCGCCAGAACCATTTTCCCCAGCATGTGAACCAGTCTGCCCAGCCTGCCCATTTGCCGACCATCAAACAACAAACCAATGGAGAGTGGCACAGACCCGCAGACTGGTGTACATGCTGGAAAAATGGTTCTGTGCCACTCTGCCAGGCTGTCCCTCCTCAGAGGCCAGAAACCATTTTCCCCAGTATGTGAACCAGTGCACCCAGCCTGACCATTTGCCAACCATCAAACAACAAACCAATGGAGCTTGGCATGGACCTGGCAGACTGGCATACATGCTGGAAAAAATGGTTCTGTGCCACTCTGCCAGTCCGCCCCTCCCTCCGAGGCCAGAACCATTTTCCCCCAGCATGTGAGCCAGTCTGCCCAGCCTGCCCATCTGCAGACCATCAAATAACAAACCAATGGAGCATGGCAGACCTGGCTGACTGGCGTACATGTTGTAAAACATGGTTCTGTGCAACTCTGCCAGGCCGCCCCTCCCTCCGAGGCTAGAACCATTTCCCCCATGTGAACCAGCCTGCCCATCTGCCGACCATCAAACATCAAACCAATGGAGTATGGCACAGACCCAGCAGACTGACGTACATGCTGGAAAAAATGGTACTGTGCCACACTACCAGGCCGCCTCCCTCTGAGGCCAGAACCTTTTTCCCCAGCATGTGAACCAGTCCGCCCAGCTTGTCTATCTGCTGACCATCAAACAACAAACCAATGCAGCATGACATGGACCCAGCAGACTGGCATACATGCTGGAAAACATGGTTCTGTGCCACTCTGCCAGGCCTCCCCTTCCTCCGAGGCCAGACCCATTTTCCCCCCAGCATGTGAACCAGTCCGCCCAGAATGCTGATCAGCCGACCATCAAACAACAAACCAATGGAGCGTGGCACAGACCTGGCAGACTGGTGTACATGCAGGAAAAAATGATTATGTACCATTCTGCCTGGCCGCCCCTCCCTCCGAGGCCAGAACCATTTTCCACCAGCATGTGAACCAGTCTGACCAGCTTGCCCATCTGCCAACCATGAAACATCAAACCAATGGAGCATGGCACAGACCCGGAAGACTGGCATCAATGCTGGAAAACATGGTTCTGTGCCACTCTGCCAGGCCGCCCCTCCCTCAGAGGCCAGAACCATTTTCCCCCAGCATGTGAACCAGCCCGCCCAGACTCCCATCTGCTGACCAACAAACACCAAACCAATGTAGCATGACACAGACCCGACAGACTGGCGTACATGCTGGAAAAAATGGTTCTGTGCCACTCTGCCAGGCCACCCCTCCCTCCAAGGCCAGAAACATTTCCCCCAGCATGTGAACCAGTCCAACCAGCCTGCCCATCTGCCGACCATCAAACATCAAACCAATGTAGCATGACATAGACCTGACAGACTGGCGTACATGCTGGAAAAAATGGTTCTGTGCGACTCTGCCAGGCCACCTCTCCCTCCCTCCCTCCAAGGCCAGAACCATTTCCCCAACATGTGAATCAGTGTGCCCTGCCTCCATCTGCCACCATCAAACAACAAACCAATGGAGTGTGGCACGGACCCGCCAGACTGGCTGCATGCTGGGAAAATGGTTCTGTGCCACTTTGCAGGCAGCTCCGCTCCGAGGCCAGAACTGTTTTCACCCAGCATGTGAACCAGTCCACCCAGCCTGCCCATCTGCCAACCATCAAACAATAAACCAATGGAGCATCGCACGGACCCGGCAGACTGGCATACATGCTGGAAAAAATGGTTCTGTGCCACTCTGCCAGGCGCCCCTCCCCCCGAGGCCAGAACCATTTCCCCCAGCATGTGAACCAGTCCGCCCAGCCTGTCTATCTGCTCACCATCAAACAACAAACATATGGAGCATGACACGGACCCGGCAGACTGGCATACATGCCAGAAAACTTGGTTCTGTGCCACTCTGCCAGGCCGCCCCTCCCTCCGAGGCCAGAACCATTTTACCCCCAGCATGTGAACCAGTCCGCCCAGCCTGCACATCTGCGAGCTTCATAAAACAAACCAATGGAGCATGGCACAGACCAGGCAGACTGGCATACATGCAGGAAAAAATGGTTCTGTGCCACTCTGCCAGGCCGCCCCTCCTTCTGAGGCCAGAATCATTTCCCCCAGCATGTGAACCAGTCCACCCAGCCTGCCCATCTGCCGGCCATTAAACAACAAAAGAATGGAGCGGTTCACAGACCTGGCAGACTGTGTACATGCTGGAAAAATGGTTCTGTACCACTCTGCCAGGCCACCCCTCCTCCGAGGTCAGAACAGTTTCCCCAGCATGTGAACCAGTCTGCCCAGCCTGTCCATCTGCCGACCATCAAACAACAAACCAATGGAGCATGGCACAGACCCAGCAGACTGGGGTACATGCTGGAAAAAATGGTTCTGTGCCACTCTGCAAGGCCACCCCTCCCTCCAAGGCCAGAACCATTTTCCCACAGCATGTGAACCAGTCCGCCCAGCCTACCCATCTGCCGACCATCAAACAACAAAAAAATGGAGCATGGCATGGACCCGGCAGACTGGCATACATGCTGGAAAAATGGTTCTGTGCCACTCTGATAGTCCACCCCTCCCTCCCTCCCTCCGAGGCCAGATCCATTCCCCCGCCCACATGTGAACCAGTCTGCCCAGCCTGCCCATCTGCCGACCATCAAACAACAAACTAATGGAGAGTGGCACAGACCCAGCAGACTGGTGTACATGCTGGAAAAAAAGGATCTGTGCCACACTGCCACTCCGCCCCTTCCTCCGATGCCAGAACCATTTTCCCCCAGCATGTGAACCTGTCTGCCCAGCCGGCCCATCTGCCAACCATCATACAACAAACCAAAGGAGCATGGCATGGACCTGGCAGACTGGTGTACATGTTGAAAAAATGGTTCTGTGCCACTCTGCCAGTCCGCCCCTCCCTCCGAGGCCAGAACCATTTTCCTCCAGCATGTGAACCAGTCTGCCCAGCCTGCCCATCTGCTGTCCATCAAATAACAAACCAATGGAGCATGGCAGACCAGGCTGATTGGCGACATGCTGGAAAAACATGGTTCTGTGCCACTCTGCAAGGCCGCCCCTTCCTCCGAAACCAGAACCATTTCCCCCCAATGTGAACCAGTCTGCCCAGCCTGCCCATCTGCCGACCATCAAAGATCAAACCAATGGAGCATGGCACAGACCCAGCAGACTGACGTACATGCTGGAAAAAATGGTTCTGTGCCACACTGCCAGGCCGCCCCTCCCTCCAAGGCCACAACCTTTTTCCCCAGCATGTGAACCAGTCCGCCCAGCCTGCCCATCTGCTGACCATCAAACATCAAACCAATGGAGCATGACACGGACCCAGCAGACTGGCATACATGCTGGAAAACATGGTTCTGTGCCACTCTGCCAGGCCGCCCCGCCCTCCGAGGCCAGAACCAATTTCCCCCCAGCATGAGAACCAGTCCGCCCAGCCTGCTCATCTGCTGACCAACATAAAACAAACCAATGGAGCATGGCACAGACCAGGCAGACTGGCGTACATGCTGGAAACAATGGTTCTGTGCCACTCTGCCAGGCCGATCCTCATTCTGAGGACAGAACCATTTTCCCCCAGCATGTGAACCAGTCCACCCAGCCTGCCCATCTGCCGACCATCAAACAACAAACCAATGGAGCGTGGCACAGACCTGGCAGACTGGTGTACATGCAGGAAAAAATGGTTATGTACCACTCTGCCAGGCCGCCCCTCCTTCCGAGGCCAGAACCATTTTCCCCCAGCATGTGAACCAGTCCGCCCAGCCTGCCCATCTGCCAACCATCAAACATCAAAATAATGGAGCATGGCAAGACCCGGCAGACTGGCATACATGCTGGAAAAGATGGTTCTGTGCCACTCTGCCAGGCCGCCCCTCCCTCAGAGGCCAGAACCATTTTCCCCCAGCATGTGAACCAGCCTGCCCAGACTCCCATCTGCCAACCATCAAACATCAAAATAATGGAGCATGGCAAAGACCCGGCAGACTGGCATACATGCTGGAAAAGATGGTTCTGTGCCACTCTGCCAGGCCGCCCCTCCCTCAGAGGCCAGAACCATTTTCCCCCAGCATGTGAACCAGCCTGCCCAGACTCCCATCTGCTGACCGTCAAACAACAAACCAATGGAGCATGACACGGACCCGGCAGACTGGTATACATGCTGGAAAACATGATTCTGTGCCACTCTGCAAGGCCGGCCCTCCTTCCGAGGCCAGAACCATTTTCCCCAGCATGTGAACTAGTCCGCCCAGCCTGTCTATCTGCTGACCATCAAACAACAAACCAATGGAGCATAACACGGACACAGCAGACTGGCATACATGCTGGAAAACATAGTTCTGAGCCACTCTGCCAGGCCGCCCCTCCCGACGAGGCCAGAACCATTTTCCCCCGAGCATGTGAACCAGTCTGCTCAGCCTGCTCATCTGCCGACCATCATAAAATGAACCAATGGAGCATGGCACGGTCCTGGCAGACTGGTGCATGCCGGAAAAATGGTTCTCTGCCACTCATGCCAGGCCAACCCTCCTCCCCTCCGAGGCCAGAACAGTTTCCCTCAGCATGTGAACCAGTCTGCCCAGCCTGCACATCTGCCGACCATCAAACAAAAAACCAATGGAGCATTGCACTGACCCGCAGACTGGGTACATGCTGGAAAACATGGTTCTGTGCCACTGCCAGGCCACCCCTCCCTCCAAGGCCAGAACCATTTTCCCCCAGCATGTGAACCAGTCCACCAGCCTACCCATCTGCCGACCATCAAACAACAAAAAATGGAGCATGGCATGGACCCGCAGATGGCATACATGTTGAAAAAGTTCTGTGCCACCTGCAGGCCACCTCCCTCCCTCCCTCCAAGGCCAGAACCATTCCACCGCCCACATGTGAACCAGTCTGCCCAGCCTGCCCATCTGCCGACCATCAAACAACAAACCAATGGAGAGTGGCACAGACCCAGCAGACTGGTGTACATGCTGGAAAAAAAGGATCTGTGCCACTCTGCCACTCCGCCCCTCCCTCCGAGGCCAGAACCATTTTCCCCCAGCGTGTGAACCTGTCTGCACAGCCTGCCCATCTGCTGTCCATCAAATAACAAACCTATGGAGCATGGCAGACCTGGCTGACTGGCGTACATGCTGGAAAACATGGTTCTGTGCCACTCTGCCAGGCCGCCCCTCCCGCCGAGGCCAGAACCATTTTCCCCCCAGCATGTGAACCAGTCTGCTCAGCCTGCTCATCTGCCGACCATCATAAAATGAACCAATGGAGCATGGCACAGTCCTGGCAGACTGGTGTACAGGCCGGAAAAAATGGTTCTCTGCCACTATGCCAGGCCAACCCTCCCTTCCTCCGAGGCCAGAACAGTTTCCCCTCAGCATGTGAACCAGTCTGCCCAGCCTGCCCATCTGCCGCCATCAAACAAAAACCAATGGAGCATTGACTGACCTCGAGATTGGGTACATGCTGAAAAACATGGTTCTGGGCAACTCTGAAAGGCCACCCTCCTCCAAGGCCCGAACCATTTTCCCCAGCATGGAACCAGTCGCCCAGCCTACCCATCTGCCGACCATCAAACAACAAACCAATGGAGTGTGGCACAGACCTGGCAGACTGGCATACATGCTGGAAAAAATGGTTCTGTGCCACTCTGCAAAGCCACCCCTTCCTCCCAGGCTAGAACCATTTTCCCCTCAGCATGTGAACCAGTCTGCCCAGCCTACCCATCTGCTGACCATCAAACAACAAAGCATTGGAGTGTGGCACGGACCTGGCTGACTGGCATACATGCTGGAAAACATGGTTCTGTGCCACTCTGCCAGGCCGCTCCTCCTTCCGAGGCAAGAACCAGTTCCCCCCAGCATGTGAACTAGTCCCACTGCCTGCCCATCTGCCGACGATCAAACAACAAAAGAATGGAGCGTGGCACAGACCTGACAGACTGGTGTACATGTTGGAAAAATGGTTCTTGCCACCTGCAAGGCCACCCCTCCCTCCGAGGTCAGACTGTGTTCCCCCCAATGTGAACCAGTCTGCCCAGCCTGTCCATATGCCACCATCAAACAACAAACCAATGGAGCATGGCATGGACCCGCAGACTGGGGTACATGCTGGAAAAATGATTCTGTGCCACCTGCCAGGCCACCTCCCTCCAAGGCCAGAACCTTTTCCCCAGCATGTGAACCAGTCTGCCCAGCCTACTCATCTGCCGCACCATCAAACAACAAAAAATGGAGCATGGCATGGACCTGGCAGACTGGCGACATGCTGAAAAATGGTTCTGTGCGCACTTGCCAGGCCACCCTCCTCCCTCCTCTCCTCCGAGGCCAGAACCATTCCACCGCCCACATGTGAACCAGTCTGCCCTGCCTGCCAATCTGCCGACCATCAAACAACAAACCAATGGAGAGTGGCACAGACCCGGCAGACTGGTGTACATGCTGGAAAAAATGGTTCTGTGCCACTCTGCCAGGCTGTCCCTCCCTCCGTGGCCAGAACCATTTTCCCCCAGCATGTGAACCAGTGCACCCAGCCTGCCCATCTGCCAACCATCAAACAACAAACCAATGGAGCTTAGCATGGACCTGAAGACTGGTATACATGCAGGAAAATGGTTCTGTGCAACTCTGCCAGTCCGCCCCTCCTCCTCGGCCAGAACCATTTCCATGTGAACCATCCTGCCCATCTGCCGACCATCAAACAACAAACCAATGGAGCTTGTCATGGACCTGGCAGACTGGCATACATGCTGGAAAAAATGGTTCTGTGCCACTCTGCCAGTCCGCCCCTCCCTCCGAGGCCAGAACCATTTTCTCCCATCATGTGAACCAGTCTGCCCAGCCTGCCCATCTGCTGACCATCAAATAACAAACCAATGGAGCATGGCAGACCTGGCTGACTGGCGTACATGCTGGAAAACATGGTTCAGTGCAACTCTGCCAGGCCGCCCCTCCCTCCGAGGCCAGAACCATTTCCCCCCCATGTGAACCAGCCTGCCCATCTGCCGACCATCAAACATCAAACCAATGGAGCATGGCACAGACCCAGCAGACTGAAGTACATGCTGGAAAAAATGGTACTGTGCCACACTGCCAGGCCGCCCCTCCCTCTGAGGCCAGAACCTTTTTCCCCAGCATGTGAACCAGTCTGCCCAACTTGTCTATCTGCTGACCATCAAACAACAAACCAATGGAGCATGGCATGGACCCTGCAGACTGGCATACATGCTGGAAAACATGGTTGTGTGCCACTCTGCCAGGCCTCCCTCCTCCGAGGCAAGAACCATTTCCCAGCATGTGAACCAGTCTCGCCTGCCTGCCCATCTGCCAACGATCAAACAACAAAAGAATGGACGTAGGTTCAGACCCGACAGACTGTGCATGCTGGAAAATGCTTCTGTACCACTCTGCCAGGACGCCCTCCTCCGAGGCCAGAACTATTTTCCCCCAGCATGTGAACCAGTCCGCCCAGCCTGCCCATCTGCCATCCATCAAACATCAAACCAATGGAGCATGGCACAGACCCAGCAGACTGGCATACATGCTGGAAAAAATGGTTCTGTGCAACTCTGTAAGGCCACCCCTCCCTCCGAGGTCAGATCAGTTTTCCCCCAGCATGTGAACCAGTCTGCCCAGCCTGTCCATATGCCGACCATCAAACAACAAACCAATGGAGCATGGCACGGACCCAGAAGACTGGGGTACATGCTGGAAAAAATGGTTCTGTGCCACTCTGTCAGGCCACCCCTCCCTCCAAGGCCAGAACCTTTTTCCCCCAGCATGTGAACCAGTCTGCCCAGCCTACCCATCTGCCGACCATCAAACAACAAAAAAAGGAGCATGGCATGGACCTGGCAAACTGGCGTACATGCTGGAAAAAATGGTTCTGTGCGACTCTGCCAGGCCACCCTCCCTCCCTCCCTCCTCCAAGGCCAGAACCATTCCACCGCCCACATGTGAACCAGTCTCACCCAGCCTGCCCATCTGCCGACCATCAAACAACAAACCACGGAGAGTGGCATAACAGACCTGCAGACGAGACATGCTGGAAAAATGGTTCTGTAGCCACTCACAGGCTGTCCTCCTCCGAGGTCAGAACCATTTTCCCCCAGCATGTGAACCAGTGCACCCAGCCTGCCCATCTGCCAACCATCAAACAACAAACCAATGGAGCTTAGCATGGACCTGGAAGACTGGCATACATGCTTGAAAAAATGGTTCTGTGCCACTCTGCCAGTCCGCCCCTCCCTCCGAGGCCAGAACCATTTTCCCCCAGCATGTCAACCAGTCTGCTCAGCATGCCCATCTGCTGACCATCAAATAACAAACCAATGGAGCATGGCAGACCTGGCTGACTGGCGTACATGCTGGAAAACATGGTTCTGTGCAACTCTGCCAGGCCGCCCCTCCCTCCGAGGCCAGAACCATTTCCCCCCCATGTGAACCAGCCTGCCCATCTGCCGACCATCAAACATCAAACCAATGGAGCATGGCACAGACCCAGCAGACTGACGTACATGCTGGAAAAAATGATACTGTGCCACACTGCCGGGTCAGCCTCTCCCTCTGAGGCCAGAACCTTTTTCCCCAGCATGTGAACCAGTCCGCCCAGCTTGTCTATCTGCTGACCATCAAACAACAAACCAATGGAGCATGACATGGACCCAGCAGACTGGCATACATGCTGGAAAACATGGTTCTGTGCCACTCTGACAGACCTCCCCTCCCTCCGAGGATAGAACCATTTTCCCCCCAGCATGTGAACCAGTCCGCCCAGCCTGCCATCTGCCGACCATCAAACAACAAACCAAAGGAGCATGGCACAGACCTGGCAGACTGGTGTACATGCAGGAAAAAATGGTTATGTACCACTCTGCCAGGACGCCCCTTCCTCCAAGGCCAGAACCATTTTCCCCCTGCATGTGAACCAGTCTGCCCAGTCTGCCCATCTGCCAACCATGAAACATCAAACCAATGGAGCATGGCACAGACCCGGCAGACTGGCATACATGCTGGAAAACATGGTTCTGTGCCACTCTGCCAGGCCACCCCTCCCTCAGAGGCCAGAACCATTTTCCCCCAGCATGTGAACCAGCCCGACCAGACTCCCATCTGCTGACCATCAAACAAAAACCAATGGAGTGCATGACTCGACCTTGGCAACTGGCATACATGTTGGAAAACATGGTTCTGGTCCACTCTGTCAGGCCGCCTCCCTCTGAGGCCAGAGCTATTTTCCCCAGCATGTGAACCAGTCTTCGTGAGCCTGCCCATCTGCTCACCAACAAACATCAAACCAATGTAGCATGACACAGACCAACAGATCATGCGTGCATGCTGGGAAAAATGGTTCTGTGCCACCTGCCGGCCACCCTCCTCCAAGGCCAGAAACATTTCCTGAGCATGTGATCCGTCCACCAGCTGCCTATCTGCTCACCATCAAACATCAAACCAATGTAGCATGACACAGACCTGACAGACTGGCTGCGACATTCTGGAAAAAATGGTTCAGTGACTCTGCCAGGCCACCTTCCCTCCTCCCTCCTCCAAGGCCAGAACCATTTCCCCAACATGTGAATCAGTGTGCCCTTCTCTGCCCATCTGCCGACCATCAAACAACCAAACCAATGGAGTGAGTAGACGGACCGCGCTAGACTGGAATGGTATGCTGGGAAAAATGGTTCTGTGCCACTCTGCCAGGCCGCTCGCCTCCAGGCCAGAACTATTTTCTCAGCATGCAGTCAAGTCCACCAGCCTGCCCATCTGCCAACCATCATAAAACAAACCAGTGGAGCATGGCACAGACCAGGCAGACGTGTTACATGCAGGAAAAAATGGTTCTGTGCCACTCTGCCAGGCCGCCCTCCTTCTGGAGTTGTGAATCATTTCCCACAGCATGTGAACCAGTCCGCCCTGCCTGCCCATCTGCCGACCATTAAACAACAAAAGAATGGAGCATGGCACAGACCATGGACTGCGTGTACATGCTGGAAAAATGGTTCTGTACCACTCTGTCAGGCCACATTCCTTCCTCCGAGGTCAGAACAGTTTCCCAGCATGTGAACCAGTCTGCCAGCCTGTCCATCTGCCATCATCAAACAACAAACCAATGGAGTATGGCACGTGACCGGCAGAATGGGGTATGCTGTAAAATTGGTCGCCACTCTGCCAGGCCACTCTCCCTCCAAGGCCAGAACCATTTTCCCAAAGCATGTGGAACCAGTCCGCCCCAGCCTACCCATCTGCCGACCATCAAACAACAAAAAATGGAGCATGGTATGGACTCGGCAGACTGGCGTACATGCTGGAAAAAAGGTTCTGTGCCACTTGCAAGGCCACCCTCCTCCCTCCCTCCAAGGCCAGAACCATTCCACCACTCACATGTGAACCAGTCTGCCCAGCCTGCCCATTCTGCCGACCATCAAACAACAGGCCAATGGAGAGTGGCACAGGATTCAGCAGACAGGCACATGCTGGAAAAAAGGATCTACCTACTCTGCCACTCCGCCGCCTCCCTCGAGGGCCAGAACCATTTTCCCCAGCATGTGAACCTGTCTGCACAGCCTGCCCATCTGCTGTTGACCATCAAATAACCAAACTACGAGCATGGCAGACCATAGACCGATGCGGCACATGCTGGGAAAATGGTTCTGTGCTACTTCGTTGCTGGCCGCCGCCCGAGGCCAGAACTATTTTCCCCAGCATGTGAACCAGTCCACCCAGCCTGCCCATCTGCCAACTATCATAAACAAACCAATGGAGCATGGGTTGAGACCAGGCAGACTCGCATACATGCAGGAAAATGGTTCTGTGCCACTCTGCAAGGCCGCCTCCTTCTGAGGCTGTAGAATTTCCCCCAGCATGTGAACCAGTCCGCCCTGCCTGCCCATCTGTCGACCATTAAACAACAAAGAATGGAGCATGGCACCTGGCTCAGCGGACTGGTGTGCCTGTTGGAAAAATGGTTCTGTACCACTCTGCCAGGCCTCCTCCTCCGAGGTCAGTACAGTTTCCCCCAGCATGTGAACCAGTCTGCCCAGTCTGTCCATCTGCCCACCATCAAACAACAACCAATGGAGCATGGCACGGACCGGAAGATTGGGTACATGCTGCAAAATGGTTCTGTGCCACTCTGCCAGGGCCCCTCCTCCAAGGCCAGAACCATTTCTCTCAGCATGTGAACCAGTCCTCCCAGCCTGACCCATCTGCCGCCGACCATCAAACAACAAAAAATGGAGCATGGTATGACCCGCAGACTGGCACATGCTGGAAAAAGTGCTCTGTGCCACTCTGCAAGGCCACCCTCCCTCCCTCCCTCCAAGGCCAGAACCATTCCACCGCCCATGTGAACCCAGTCTGCCCAGTCTGCCCATCTGCTCACCATCAAACAACAAATCTAATGGAGAGGGCACAGACCCAGCATTGGTGTACATGCTGGAAAAAGGATCTGTGCCACTCTGCCACTCCGCCCCTCCCTCCGAGGCCAGAACCATTTTCCCCAGCATGTGAACCTGTTGCACCAGCCTGCCCATCTGCTGTCCATCAAATAACAAACCACTGAGCATGGCTGACCGGTTGACTGCGTATATGCTGGAAAACATGGTTGTGCTACTCTGCCAGGTCGCCTCCCTCCTCGGGCGAGACCATTTCCCTCACATGTAACCAGCTCCGCCCAGCATGCCAATTCGTCAATTATCAAACATCAAACCAATGGAGCATGGCACAGACCCAGCAGACTGGACGCATATGCTATAAAAAATGGTTCTGTGCCACACTGCCAGGCAGCCTCCCTCCGGTGGCAAGAACTTTTTTCCCCAGCATGTAGAACCAGTCTGCCCAGCTCTGCCCATCTGCTTCACCATCAAACATCAAACCAATGGAGCATGACTGCGACCCAGAACTGGCATACATGCTGGAAAAGATGGTTCTGTGCCACTCTGCGCAGGCCTCTCCTCCGAGGCCGAACCATTTTCACCCAGCATGTGAACCAGTGGCCAGCCTGCTCATCTGCCGACCATCATAAAACAAACCAATGGAGCATGGGACAGACCTGGCAGACTGGCGTACTTGCTGGAAGCGCAATGGTTCTGTGCCACTGTGCCAGGCCGCCTCATTCTGAGTCCAGAACCAGTTCCCTCAGCATGTGATCCAGTCCCCCAGCCTGCCCATCTGCCGACCATCAAACAACAAACCAATAGATGGGTGCAGACCTGGCAGGATCGTAGGCATGTAGGAAAATGGTTATGTACCACCTGCGAGGCCGCCTCCCTCCGAGGCTAGAACCATTTTCCCTCAGCATGAACCAGTCCGCCCAGACTGCCCATCAGCCAACCATCAAACATCAAAATAATGGAGCATGAGTCAGACCCGCAGACTGGTATACATGTGGAAAATAGATGGTCTGTGCCACTCTGCCAGGCCGCCCTCCTCAGAGTGTTCAGAACCATTTTCCCCAGTGCTGTGAAATCAGCCTCGGCCCAGAATTCTCATCTGCTGACCATCAAACAACAAAACTACTGGAGCATCTATGGCGACCCGGGCAGGATTGCATACATGCTGAAAACATGGTTCTATGCCACTCTGCCAGGCCGCCTTCCCCGAGGCCAGTACCATTTTTCCCCCAGCATGTGAACTACTCTGTACAACCTGCCAATTCGTCACCATCAAACATCAAACCACTGTAGCATGACACAGACCCGACAGACTGTCGTTACATGTTGAAAAATGGTTCTGTGCCACTTGACAGGTCCGCTCCGGCCTGAGGCAAGGCTGAACCATTTCTCCTATGTGAACCAGTCCGGCCAGCCTGCCCATCTGCTGAACATCAAACAACAAACCAATGGAGCATTGCACGGATCCGGCAGACTGGGGTACATGCTGGAAAACATGGTTCTGTAGGCCTGCCAGGCCACCCCTCCTCCAAGGCCAGAACCACTTCCCGACATGTGAACCAGTCCGCCCAGCCAACCCATCTGTCAATTCATCAAACAACAAACCAATGGAGAGGAAAGACCCGCAGACTGGCGCATATAAAGAAAAAATGGTTCTGTGCCACCTGCCAGTCCGCCACCCCATCGATGCCAGAACCATTTTCCTCCTCGGCATGTGTAGAACCAGCCCCCTGCCTGAAAGCCCTGCCCATCTTTGCTGACCATCAACAACAAACCACTGAGCTTGGCAGACCTTAGTTGACAGGTGTACATGGGAAACATGGTTCTGTGGCCACTCTATGCGGCCTCCGAGGCCAGAACCATTTCATGTGAACCAGTTCCCAGCCTGCCCATGCCGACCATCAAACATCAAACCAATGGAGCATGGTATAGACCCAGACGCATACGTTGAAAAATTGTCTGTGGCATACTGCCAGCCACCCTCCTGCTAGGCCAGAGCATTTTTCCCCAGCATGTAACCGTCCGCCCAGCCTTGCCCATCTGTCATCATCAAACATCAAACCAATGAAGCATGACCCAGCAGACTGACATACATGCTAGAAAACATGGTTCTGTGCGCCTCCGGCCACCCCTCCTCCCATTCCAGAACTATTTCCCCCAGCATGTGAACCAGTCCGCTTAGCCTGCTCATCTGTCACCATCATAAACAAACCAATGGAGCATGGCATAGACCTGCAGATGGTGACATGTTGGAAACAAGTTCTGTGCCACTCTGGCAGGCCTTCCTCATTGTGGTTGCAGAACCATTTCCCCAGCATGTGAACCAGTCCGCCCAGCCAGCCCATCTGCCAACCATCAAACATCAAAATACTGGAGCATGGCACAGACCCGCAGACTGGCATACATGTTGAAAAGATGGTTCTAGCACTCTGCCAGGCTTCTCCTCAGGCCAGAACCATTTTCCCCCAGAAATGAACCGGCCGCCTAGACCCCATCTGCTGACCATCAACAACAAACCAATGAGCATGACACGACCCGAACTGGTACATGTTGAAAACATGGTTCTGTGCTACTTCCAGGGGCCTCCCGAGGCCAGAACCATTTTCCCCAGCATGTGAACCAGTTCAGCCTGCCCATCTGCCGATCAAACATCAAACTAATGTTGCATGACACAGAACAACAGGATCATACATGCTTGGAAAAAATGGTCTGTGCCACTTCGTTGTGGCCTCCTCTTTCTGAGGTCGAACCACCTCCAGCATGAACCAGTCCGCCCAGCCTGCCCATCTGCGACGTATCAACAAAAAATGAGCATGAGACGACCCGGCAGAGCTGGGTACATGTTGAAAAAATGCCTGTGCCACCTGCCAGACCACCTCCTCCATGGCCAGAACCATTTTCCCCAGCATGTGAACCAGTCCGCCCAGCCTGCCCATCTGCCAACCATCAAACATCAAACCACGGAGGGCGGCAGGACTCTGCAGATTGGCGACATGTTGGAAAAATGTTTGTGCCACCTGCCAGGCCTTCCTTCTCGGTGCTCGACCCATTTCAACAGCATGAACCAGTCTGCCCAGCCTGCCCATCTGCTAACCATCAAATAACAAACCAATGGGCTGTACAGATTTGGCTGACTGGTGCATGTTGGAAAACATGGTTCTTGTGCCACCTGCCAGGCCGCCTCCTCCGAGGCCAGAACCATTTCCGCCTCATGAATCAGTCTGCCTGCCTGCCCATCTGCCGACTTATCAAACATCAAACAAATGGAGCATGACACAGAACCGACAGATTGAGAGCTGGCGAAAAATGTTCTGTGCCACACCCTGTCGGCCGCCTCCGAGGCCAGAACCATTTTCCCTGCGGAACCAGTCTCAGCCTGTCTATCTGCTGACCATCAAACAACAATGTAATGGGCATGGCACATGCACTGGCATACATGTTGGAAACAGTTCTGTGCCACCTGCCAGGCCGCCTCTCTCGGTGGCCAGAACCATTTCAGCTTGAACCAGTCTGCTCAGCTTCCCATCTGTCGCAGTCCAGATTTGTGAATGAACATCACAAATCTGGACTGTCATGGGACGGGTACGGCTGCACGCCCATTGGCTCCTAGCTCTGCACCCATGGGCATGCAGCCCCACCAGACAGTCAGTCAGTGGGCGCGGGCGGCAGGCGGGGATGCTGCCACCCGCCGGCTGCCAGGGGAGCGGTGGTGGGGCTTCATGTGGGTGGGGTGGGGGACACCTAGACACCAGGGAGAGTTTGGGGGTTGTCACGGACATTCTGCCCACGATCGGGCATTATGGTCCACTGGACCACCAGGAGATATTCGGGTTGGGGGGTCTTTTACATCTCTGCCCGCTGATCGGCACTGGGGTTGTTCCATCGCTCTGCCCACGATCGGCATTGGGAGATGTTGGGGTTGTTATTATACTACTGCCCGCGATCGGCATTGGGAGATGTTGGGGGTTGTCATTATCATACCGCCCGCGATCGGGCATTGGGAGATGTTTGGGGGTTGTCTGTATACATACTGCCCACGATCGAGCATTGGGAGATGTTTGGGCGGGGTTGTTATGATATCGCTCTGCCCGCGATCGGGCATTGGAGATGTTTGTGGGGGTTGTTATTATATATACTGCCCGCGATTGGGCATTGGGAGATGTTGGGGGTTGTTATGATCGATTGCCCGCAATCGGGCATTGGGAGATGTTTGGGGGGGGGTTGGTTATTATACATACTGCCCACGATCGGCATTGGGAGATGTTGGGGGTTGTCATGATATTTACTCACCAGATCGGGCATTGGGAGATGTTTGGGCGGGGGTTAATAAGATACATTCTGCCCGTGATCGGCACTGGGGTTGTCAGTATACATTCTGCCCGCGATCGGGCACTAGGAAGATGTTTGGGGGGGTTCTTTTCACATTCTGCCCACAATCGGGCTGGTGGGGGGGCACAGGGACTGAGTTGGGGGCCAGCCATGGGTGGCAGCTGCTGTGTTGCGCCTGCAATACAGCAGCTCACCTGTGGGTGGCCCTCAACTTGATCCTTTTTTTGGGCTCAAAGTTGTGTAGGCGCAGGTTGGGGTTGCGCCAGAAACTTCGCACAACCCGACTGAATATCGGGTTGTGCAGTTTATGCATGGTTCCTCCCCCTCCTGTTGAGCATGCATTCATTTGCACTGCGCTGTTGCTCAACCTGTTTTCAGTGGCGCAACTGCCTCCTGCTGAATATCGCAGAATGGCGCAATGTAGGACTTGCGCATGCGCAACCCTGTTGCGCATGGTGCAACCCTTTTGAATATCTGGACCAATGTCTTTTCTCTGTTTTTATTTTTAACAACTGGGATGGAGATTTTGGTTATTTGGCTGAGTCTCTTTGGTCTTAAGTCTATGCGGTCACACCCACCAAACACATTTGTATTTATGTAATGCTCTGGACTGTCTGTGTGATATTTGTAAATGGTCTTTTGTCATGTCATGGCACTTTTTATTTCAAGTGGTAGCCACTATAAAGAAGTTAGTAATACACAGTGATGTGTCCTTGAATCACAATGCAAGACATATCTTTCAGTCCTATTATAAGTCCTGTCTAATTTGTTTAATAATGTTTTGTTGGCAGTGCGGTAAAGAAGATACCCATAAGTTAAAACAGGAAGTATTAGTTGTTCCGCAACCTTTTTCCTGCTGTTTTTGGTTAGGCACTTCGTTGTCTTTCGCAAGGCTCCCACTCTTTTATTTACCCTGCCAATTAGTAAACCTATATGTTCCTCAAAAGTCATACTTTCATCAAAGGCAGCTCCCAAGTAGGTATAGTAGGACACCTGTTCCTTGGGGACATTATTATCTACCTTAATTTTTAATTGTTTATTTCCTTTGGATTTAGACCTAAAGTAAAGATATTTTTTTTAGTGTTCATTACAAGGCCTGACCTGGTGAACCACCGCCTCATTTCATTAAAATCTGACTGCAGTTTATTTACTAGTTCAATACTATTCTGCCCTGTTGTTATTATGGCAGTATCGTCTATGTACAACCTTATCTGTGAATACTGCATTACTTGTGGAAGGCTGTTGTTGAATATTAGAAACAACAGGGGTCCTAATATGGACCCCTGTGGCACACCTCTGACCACTATCCTCTTTGGGGAATTTTTTCCATGTATTGATAAAAATTGCGCACAGTCCTCCAAATAGGATTTTAGCCAGTCCCTGAGGACATCAGTAATCCCCAGTTTTTCTGCAGTTTGTAACAAGAGGGAGTGGTTCACCAGGTCAAAGGCCTTAGATAAGTCTACAAATACTGCTGCTGTTTCCAATCCCCTATGCAGTGATGTGTTTAGAAGATCAATAAATTCTAATAGAGCTGATGTAGTACAACGCCCTTTTCAGAAGCCTGATTGGTATGGTGTTATTAGATTATATTTTTCTAAGTATTCCATCAATTGGGTATGTACATGCCTCACCAGACATTTGGCCAAAACAGACAGTAATGCTATCGGCCTATAGTTGTTAAGTTCTGTTGGTTGTACCCCTCTTAAATATAAGAGCAATTCTACTCTCCCTCCATAACAGTGGAAAATAGTTTTCCTGTAAACGTCTATTAAAAATGTATGTCACTATGGGGTCAATTGTTTAGCAGCTATTTTTAGGAATCTCCCTCCGACATGGTCAGGACTCATAGATTTATAAATATTTATTTTTTTAACCCCTTGTGAACTTCAGATACACTTTAAGTTCTAAACCTGAAAGGTGGATGAGGTCCACTAAAATTATTTGTACCCTGCTGCTCTTGGGAATCCTAGACTCTATGCCATTTTATCGAAACCAAGCAAGTCTACAAAAAAATTATTTAAGGAAGTTGCTATTTTATAAATTTCTTCAATCAAGACTCCATTAATCTTGAGGTTATATTTCACCTTTGCTTCTTGCCGTGGTCTCGTTAAATGATTTATATTTTTCCAAAATTTTCTTGGATCTGTCTCATTATTCAGTTTGTCCTTATAATAAGAGATATTTGCTTTCTTAATCTGTCGTCTACATTTATTTATTTTCTTTTTGAACAGGGCCCAGTCGCTATCCTGCTTCGTTTTCTTCACTTTTTTCCAACACCTATTCTTAACTCTAATGCTTTTTAAGATATTATTATTTATTCAGGGTAATCTAGCTGGGCTTTTTTTTATTTTTTATTTTTGTGGCATGCATATCGCACAACTCATTAAATGCCTCAGGAAAATATTGCAGTGTTGAGTCTAGGTCAGGTATAAGTTTCCCCTGTTCGATTTCTCTCTTTTGACACTTAGTATGAACCTGCTTTCTGAGAAAGCTCTGATGTCTCTAACCCAGATGTCATTTTTATCAGTTGTCTCCTGTTCCGCCATAATCAAAATGTCGCCCCATATTGGGTTGAGGTCTCCAAGACAGGGTGGGAGAACTCCTGAGGCTTCAACTGTTAAAGAGTGGGATACAAATAGTAAATCCAATACTGTTTCTATTTTTGTTATATTAGTATATCTAGTAGAGTCATTTCCCACTCATGTTCCCAATCATCCGGTAACACTGTGTCCATATCTACAGGAGTAATTTATGAGGTCAACAGGTCACATGCACTAATGGGTGGAAAGTAGCTCAGTGGCCCCAGACAGGTGCAGGGTACATGATAATCACTACCGCTTGCACCAATAAGGCACCTGCCCGTGGTCCTGTTCCCTCGGCACACAGGACTGGCAGGGTGGCTCAGGGCAGAGTAGCAGACCCAGGCAGGCATCCAGTCAGATGCCCATCCTGAGTCCCAGAGTGGATCACCTGCATGGTAAGGTGCAGGGCTGAGTATGTGAATAGATAACATAGGCACACACAACCATGCAGCCATGCCCCATTGGCCAGAGAACCCCCACCCTAGACTTGTATGCCAGCCCCCTTTCGCACACGACAGTCCTATCCCCATAAGATGTATTGCAACTCCCAGCACATGTATGCCCTGTCCCCATAAGATGTATTGCAAACCCACTCTACACATCCCAACCCCCAACCCAGTATCCCAGCTGCAACACTGGTGGCCACTGGACCACCCATCCACCTACGACATCAACAATCCCCCAACCCCATACCTGACAGTCGGTGCTGTGTGAATGGACAGCTAGCTGTACATCCTTTTGCACACCTCCTCAGCTGCTGGACATCCAATTGATGTTGGTAGCATGCTGTCTATTTATAGCAGCATGCTCCCAGCATCAGCTGGACAGCCAGCAGTTGAGGAGGTGTACGAAGAGATATGCTACTAGCCATCCAGCTGCGTGGCACCGACTGTCAAGTATGGGGGTTTGGGATGTGTGGACTGGAGCACCTCTGTGAGTGTGGGGGGGTGTCATATTCTACACTGTGGATGGGGCATTCAGGTGCTGGGGGGTTGCAATACATCCTATGGGGACAGGACATATGTGTGCTGGGCGTGGGTTCTGCAATACATCCTATGGAGACGGGGCAGACATGTGTGTGGGAGGTATCATATCTATGGATGGGAATGGTTCACTGATGTGTGGCAGGGGTGGGGGGTATGCTGCTGTATTTCAGATTGGCATGGGGCACTGATGTGTGTGTGGGGGGGTCCCTGGCATATCGATCAAGGGCGGGATTGCTGTTGGGGCAGAGAGTCTATGACTGACAGCCTGGACTGGGCGGGGGTTTGTTAGCTTGCTGTCAGATACAGCAGTTACAGCAGAGTCCACCCTGCCATAACCCGCTCACTCCTACAACCCCCTGCAAGCAGCACTATGCACCTTTGTGAATGGCATATAGTGCAGGCATGCCTCTGGCAGACACCCCGCCTGCCCCCGGCACGTTGCTGACCACATGAATGGGGGATCTGGAGCATAACTAACTTGTGCACCATTCATGAACGCTGCCAAGGGTCTGCATTTCCCCCACTGCATGGCATTCATGTGCAGCTATGCCTACATGCCCGGGTTCCATGGTGCATAGGCATAGTGCATAGGGCCCATTTTTTGTAGTCAAAGAATTTATTGTCATGCTGTCAGGTATGTCACTGCCTTCTGGCATCAGCACTCCAGAGTTTGCAGTATTAATTAGCTCAGAAGTTAAATGGCCCATCCCTTCTTAACATAGAAGTTGACAGCAGATAAGGACCGCAAGGCCCATCCAGTCTGCCCATTTCTTTTTCTACCTTATAAATGTGCCATCAGCCTTTGCTCTGTCAGTGGCCTATCTATTCATACTCATTTGTATTGCTCCCTTATGCCTATCCCATGCCTGTTTGAAGCCCTGCACTGTATTCATAGCCACCACTTCTTGAGATAGGCCATTCCATGCATCCACCACCCTTTCTGTGAAAAAGAATTTCCTCACATTCCCCTTAATTTGCCCCCTCTAATCTCATGTTGTGTCCTTTTGTCCTGCTATTTTTCTTATATTTAAACATGTTAGACTCTTTCACCTTGTTAATGCCCTTAAGGTGTTTGAATGCCTGATCATATCACCTCTCTCCCTCCTTTGCTCAAGGGTATATAATGAGCTCTGTTAATCTGTCCTCATATGTCTTCTGATGCAGTCCCTGCACCATTTTGGTTCCCTTCTCTGGACTGCCTCAATTTGGTTAATGTCCTTGTAGGTGTAGCCTCCAATACTGCATGCAGTACTCCAGATGGGGCCTAACCAGTGTCTTGTAAAGAGGGATTATTACCTCCTCTTCACGACTTGTGATATCCCTACTAATACACTCTAATACCCCCTAACCTACCTACTGCTTTAGAGGTCTGCTTGGATGATTTCAGATCATCAGTGATGATGATGCCCAAGTCTCTTTCTTCCTTTGTGACTGCTAACAACTCCCCTCCCAGCCTATAGGTGGCTTCAGGGTTTCTCTTTCCTCTGTCTTCCTCTCCCCCCTGTGCCTTTTCTCCCACTGGATCAACCTTAAAACCAACGTACTACCACTACCTCCCCAACCTCCTAGACAAAGCCACTTCTTCTGGCTGCCCACTCCCCCCCTGTCTCCCCTCCCCCTCACCTTGACTCCTCCTTGGATTCTCACACTAGGTGTCACACCTGTTTATCTCCTTCGCTACATATAAACACTGTCCTTTACCCTAGTTGAATGCTCTTGATGCTGTACTATCACCATTGGTACTATGAATGACATTGTATCCTTACTGTATACTAGCTACCTACTATTCGAGTATTGTATGTAAACTGTTTGTTATTGCTGTCATTGTCACTGTTTGATGTGGAACCTTTGTAAAAGAGCTCTGAGCTCAAAGGTATGATCCAAATCCCTAAATAACTAAATAAATAAATATGTGCATGATCTTGCACTTCTTTGCATTAAATCCCAGTTGCCACTCTTCTGACCATTTTGCTAGTTTATCTAGATCTCTTCTCATTCTTCCCACCCCATCTGGATCATCTACTCTGTTGCAGACCTTGGTGACATCTGCAAACAGACAAGTCTTACCCTCTAGTCCATCTGCAAGGTCACTAATGAAGATGTTGAAGAGGACTGGCCCCAGGACTGATCCCTGAGGTACCCCACTTGTGACTTGCATCTCTTCTGACTGTATACCATTTACCACCACTCTCTGTTTTCTGCCTGTCAACCAGTTTGCCACCCAGTTGACCAACTTCTGACCCACCCGAGCCTACCAGCTTATTTATCAATCTTCTGTGGAACAGTATCAAAAGCTTTGCTGAAGTCAAGGTAGATGACATCAACTGCTCCCCCTTGGTCCACCACTCTGGTTACCCAGTCAAAGAAATCTATGAGAGAAGTTTGACAGGACCTTCCTTTTGTAAACCCATGCTGTCTTAGATCTTGTGCCCTATGGATTCCAGGTGTTGCACTATCCTTTCCTTAAGGAGTGCCTCCATAATCTTGCCCACTACTGAGGTAAGACTGACTGGTCTGTAGTTCCCCGCCTCCTCCCTGCTACCACTCTTGTGGAGCTGGATCACATGAGCCCTTCTCCAGTCTTCTGGGACCTCTCCTGTGCTCAGAGACTCACTAAACAGTTCTGCTAATGGCTCTGCTAGTTCCACCTTTAGCTCCTTAAGTACCCTGGGATGTATGCCATCAGGTCCCATTGCCTTATCCACCCTGAGCTTAGCAAGCTCTTGTAGGATCCTTTCTTTTGTGAGAGGAGTAGTGCTCACCTCCCTCCCCCCCTGTGTCCATGGTGCTGAGCTGTGAGCCCTGCCCTACCTAATCTTCAGTAAATACTGAGCAAAAGTATCTAGTTAGGATAGATGCTTTTACATGGTCCTCCTCCTCACATGCTCCCTTTTCTCCATTAAGCTTAGCAATACCCCCTCTGGACTTTCTCCTTTAACTAATGTACCTATAGAAAGTCTTGTCACCTTCTTTACTGTTCGTGCTAGTGTTTCCTCAGTTTGGGACTTTGCCTGCCTTACTGCCTTCCTGCTTCCCTTAGGGCAGTTTGGTATGCCTCCTATCTTCATCACGCTGTGTTCCCTTATATTTCCTGAAGGCCAGCCTTT
Source organism: Neoceratodus forsteri (assembly GCA_016271365.2). Taxonomy (NCBI): domain Eukaryota; kingdom Metazoa; phylum Chordata; order Ceratodontiformes; family Ceratodontidae; genus Neoceratodus; species Neoceratodus forsteri. The sequence goes on along the minus strand of JADMNL010000023.1, from coordinate 621,535,584 downwards.
TGCTCTGACCTTTTCTGCTACTGTATTTGAGAACCAAAGTGGTTTCCTTCTTCTTTGCACTTCCCTTTTCTGTCTGACACAATGGGATGTTGCTTCAAGTATTGCATCCTTAATGCTTGCCCACTTTGCCTGTACCCCTCACCTGTGTTTCTTTTTGCCAGGGCTAGATTAACTCTGTTAGCCATCTTATCAAAGTCAGCTCCTCTGAAGTCCCATATTTTTGCCTTGGAATGGGATGATTTAGATGTAGTAGCCAAATTGAACCATACCATGTGATGGTCACTGGCCCCAGGTGACCTTCTACCTGGAGATCTGTGATCCCTTCCCTGTTAGTCAGTACTAGATCTAGGATAGCCCTATCTCTTGTGGGTTGTTGTACCAGTTGTTTGAGGCCCTCCCCCTGCAGGGAATCCACTATGTGTCTAGTTCTGGCAGATGTTCCTGCTAGTATTGACCAATCTGTATCCGGCATGTTGAAGTCTCCCATTATCAGAACCTCCCTTTAGCTGTCATGTTTTGTATATCTTCCAACAGTAATGTATCTCTGTCCTCCCCCTGGTCTGGGGGCCTGTAGACAACCCCAGTTCTTATGGCTGTCCCATTTCCTGTTTCCAGGGTGACCCACAGTTCTTCTGGCTCCTTATGTGTATTCTGAATTTCTGTAGCTTTGATATTTTCATTGACATACAGGGCCACTCCTCCCCTTTTGCACCTTGGTCTCTTCTGAACAATACATAGCCAGGTACTGAAGTCTCCCAAGTGTGGTTACTGGTAAACCATGTCTCACTAATTGCTACTATGTCCAGTTTAGCCTCTGACATTGTTGCCTGCAGGTCTGGGATCTTATTTCCAGGCTGTGAGCATTTGTGTACATGATTTTCCATTGGCCAGATTTCAGTGTGTTAGTTGTTGGGTGAGGTTTGGCATTACCCCTGTGCATCATATGGGGAGACAAACCTTTTTTCTTACCTGGTGATGCAAATGAACTGCAAACATGCTGAATCCCTGTTTGACCACTAGCTGAGGGAGGATGGGTGTTCTTCCCATTCTATGTATGGGGTGCTGCACCCCTCTCCCCATTTGCTAGTTTAAATATTCTGCAAAGACATCAAACTTCTGCCCCAATGCACTGACTCCCTCCTTAGTCAGATGCAGTCCATCAAATTTAAAGAACTTTCGCTCTCAGAACTGTTGCCAGTTCCCTACAAATCTGTGTCCTTTTTCCTGGCACCAGCCCTTGAGCCACATGTTTAGCTCCCCTATCTCCCCTTCTCTGACCTTCCGTCCATCTGCCCCCCTCTCCCAGACTGGCAGAATCTCAGAGAAGGAGATGCCGGATGAAATGGATGATAGTTTGTCACCCAGCCTGGTCAGGTGTTCCTTGGTCTCCACAACTGACCGGCTGGCGAGATCACTAGTCCCTATGTGCACTAGGACATCAATGTTTTCTCCTGCTTTGTGAACAATTTTAGCAATGTGGTCAGTGTCTCTCCATGCTGATGTACCTGGGAGACATCTGACCATTACCCCCGGCTGGAGATGGGTATCAACTCCCCGAATCATGGAGTCTCCTATGATCAGAAGTTTTTTTATTTCCTTTTTGCTTTTTTTGTTTTGGTTCCTGATTTGGGTGAGTTTTGTTATGCTTCTTCCTGTGCCGCAGTGTCCTGCTCTGCAGTGTCTTCTGCCTCTTTGTTTGATTTCAGAGATAGAGGCAGATACCTGTTTGTAGTGTTTATATGGTTTTTGGAGGTAATATGTTGGAGAGCAGAAAGTGATGGGGCACCCGATTTGGCCCTCCTAACCACCTGCCAACCTACTGGTCCAACTACCTTCTGCGGTCGAGGTTTTTCTGTTGGATGCTGGGGAAATGGCGGGTGGTTCTTATGATATATTTCCTCTTGAATATGAAATTTGAGGTGTGTAATCTCTGCCCATGCTGCCCGGAGCTGAGCCCTAAGATTTCCAATGGCCCAGCATGTAGGACAGTGTCCTAAATCCTGTAAGACTGTCCTTCTGAAAATTTTTCCACAGTACCTGCAGTTAATGATATCCATTCCAGGTAAGTTGCTTGGTTTATAACCTAGTCAGAGTAATTAGAAGTAAAAAAATGCAAGTAATGGTTTGATTGTGTTTTATTTTTGTTTAACTTGTTATAACAAGTTAAAGTACTAGTGCCCCTGTAAATTAGTTCACCTTGTGGATGCCCCACTGATCTGCCCCTTCCTGCTCTGCCACAGGAAATGTCACAACTGAGGTACCCTATAAAAGGAGTGTAGTGTGGAGTGGTTGGGCTCTTCCCTGCTGAAAAAGAAGAACCACGGACGAAAGAACAAGGAGGTAAGAGCAGAAACAATCAGTCAACAACAAATGCAGTAACCTTGAAAGCTTATCCTAATGTTAGATAAAACTGTAAAACCTGTAAAGCACCACCTGTAATAATTTCAGAGAAAATATACACTGTAAGAAACACTTTACTTCAGAGAAAAATAAAGCAATGAAATGTTAGCAACAAACAGTAGCAATCCCTGTGAGTAAAAAATAAAAACAACACCACACAGTAAATCTGCTTAGCCAAAAGAAGTCTTAATCCTTTTTCCTTGCTCTGGTAAGGTTCTCTACTCTGCCTTTCAAGCAGTCTTGGAAGGAAAGAGGTCAGGTGAAGCTAGGTGCCTTGGCCAGCAAACCAAGTCTTCTACCTCCAAGATATCAACTAACCTGACCTTTTAACCCTTCTTTCTGTTGGAAATTACTGACAGTTTGCCAGCTCCACCCCTCACATACACACCTAATCTTTTGGAAGAGCTGTGGGAGGAAAGCAATTAGTTCCTTCAATGTGAGGAGGAGACTGAAACACCTCTGAGACAACAAACCTTTTCAACCAAAAAAAAACAAGAATAAAACAAGACAGTGTCAAACAGTAATTTTGCTTAGCCCAATGATAAAAAAGTCACAAAAATGTAAGCTCCACCTGTAATAATTTCAGAGAAGATATACCCTGTAAGAAACACTTTGCTACAGAGAAAAATAAAGCAGTAACAGAAGATATACCTTGCAAAAGACAATTTGAATCAGAAGATTACAGCAGTAATCTGTTAGCACACACCTGTAGGCATACCTTGTAATAATGCAGAAGAAGGTATACCAGCATCAATTTGAATCAGAGAAAAATAAAGCAATGAAATGTTAGCAACAAACAATAGTAATCCCTGTGAGTAAAAAATAAAAATAACACCACACAGTAAATCTGCTTAGCCAAAAGAAGTCTTAATCCTTTTCCCTTGCTCTGGTAAGGTTCTCTACTCTGCCTTTAAGCAGTCTTGGAAGGAAAGAGCTCAGGTGAAGCTAGGTGCCTTGGCCAGCAAACCAAGTCTTCTACTTGCTTATTAAAGATTTTTTTGAGAAGTACTTTTCAAGATGTTTTTCTTATGTCTGGATCTATCTGAAAAGAGTTTGCTTGGGGTGTTGGGACAAACAAATAAGGCCCTATACAAGATCTTAATATGTGCAACCCTTAATTTAATTTGTGATATTTTAATCACTTCTGTCTCTGCCTATGATTGTGATGTAACTGCTGTTGATTATTGTCAGAGGGATTACTCAAAAATGAATACACTTGACTACTTCTTTGGGTGCTCAAATGACTATAGTTTATTGATCCAGTTATAGCATTACATTTATTCAAAACCATCACAATTAACATATTCCCCAAAATAGCATAAATACATTTTGCATTCTTGTTCGATCCATTTAGGCCTCTTGCAGGCCACTGTCTGGTACTTCTCTGGTCTTCGCAGGGGCCCAGGTACATAACCTCAATACCCCTCCTGGCCTCCTCCTCGGCTAATTGTAAGTTCCAGGGTCAGGTGCCTCCAAACATGACCCCCATCCAAATACTGTTTTCTCCCTATCCCCCACCCCACAGATGGGTGCTATTGATCCCATCCAGTGCCTATTACCCTCCCCTTCCTATTCCCATATCCTTCTTAGTTGCCCCCTCTCTGCCCCTATTATTCTATCCCTTCAAATTCCTCCCTCACTGGAGACCTCTTCTGCCTACCCCGGCAGACTTTCCTGGTCATGCCTTTGCATCTTTGCATGTGCCCATCCTTGCTACTCCCCCTTTCACCATCCACACATAGTGGTCCCCACGCTCCTCGGTCTACCACTCCATGAGCTGACCCAGGCTCTGCCCACCCCTCAGACTCCACCTTACCATGCCATTGCATGTGCCCATCCCTGCCATCCCCTTCTTACACTGCCCTCGCTTGGCGGCCTCACTCCTCTGGGTCCATAACCTCCTGGGCTGACCCAGCCTGAATTTCTGCATCATCCCTTCCTTTCTGCTGCCCTGGTCAGGTGGGTGGGTTGGCTAAAATGAGTTCCAGTAAGAAAGGATGGTGATCCCTTGCTTACGTGGGGTTTTATACTACCTAAGAACCCCAATCAGGACCCATCCTGGCTCCTTTCCTTTTTCCTGTATCCCAATCCCTTTTATTCCTGGGGCATCTCCCCCATGTGACCTCACCTTCCTTTCCTGCCTAACCCCACCCCCTACCTGCCCCTACCCATGTCCTGACCTAACAGAAAGCCTGTTCTACAACATTTCTGGTGATAACCCCTGATAATTCAGATTGCCTTTTATTGGCAACCCTATTTGTCTTGTCCATCTCTTGTGTCTTCCAGCTCCTGTCCCCCTCCTTATTTTGTATTGTTTTTCTTGGATGGTAGCTAGATCATTCTCTTCAATATGGCCCCCATTCTTGTAGCATCCTGGGGAAATGACACTGTTTTTTTATAGTTATTGCTGTTTTTTGTCTGTGCTTGGTTATATGAGCAAATGGATGATCTGGAGTTCTGTTTTCCTGTTTTCCACTGTGGCTCTGTGAGCTGCCTCTCTTCTGGTTGCTGGATGATTTGTATCATTGATATACTGTATTGTTCTTATAATCAGTGGTATCTTGATTAAACTTGTGTTGCTTTCTTGCAATAATTTTTTTGTGTGCTATGGTCTTATGACTCTTTGTTCATTTAAGTGTTTAAACTTTGCACTGTGTTCTTCACCAACTAATTCCTCCTCCACCTCCTCTATTTTCTGTAGAGTTAGTTAATAGTTTTCAGAATCTTGATCTATCAAGATACCAATGAGGGTAGGAGCGCCAGTGTCTAGATCTTTTTCCCACCTTTTGTTTATAGGAATCTCTGATGCAGCCTTCTGTTGGGCCCTTATATATGTGCAACCCTCTGTGTACAAATTTTTAATCTTGATACTTAGTCAAAGTGTTTTTGTTATAGTAAAGATTGATTTCTGAAAGTCTTAGTTTTTCTCATCTCAAAAATTTCTCGTTCAAACTTTCTGACAGCTCTGGTGGATGTTAAGAATCTTTTGCAAAGATATTCCGTACCTGCTGCCTACGTCTGACAGACACTGCAGTTCTAGTAAAAGATGACCTTGCAGTGTCCTGTTTTGTTGCCCCGCAGTGTTTGCCAATATCCCTTTGATAGTTTCTATTTCTTAGTCAGATTCTTCATGCATTCCTGTGTCTTAAAGGTGATCTGCAATGAAGAGTTGCAGCACCCTCCCGTTCTCACATACCTTACAATACTGTTGCAGAAGTCCAGGGCTGCAATCGACATATTTTTTAAAATATTTGTTTAATTTGACAGGCTGCTGCTGCAGTAAGTACTATTTAGGGTGTCAAGACCCCCAGGGAAGCATTAAAATCAGCATAATAAGCAACCGCTAATGCTGCTATTATAAGGGTAGTGTTGGGAGTGACGCCACTAAATGGGTGTACTACCCATGAACACTTGCACCTGCTCAGTCGGGTCCCCTCCGCACTTCCATGTTCGGCTGAAAATGTCGGCGCTTTATTCAAATTAAACCAGGATGTAAAAAAGTATACCAATTGTAGCCTAATACTCCCTCAACAGTATTGTAAGGTATGTGAGAATGTGAGGGGGCTGCAACACTTCATTGCAGATCACCTTTAAACAAGACATCAATAATGGAATTGGTTCCGTAGTAATTGAGTAATTAAGCACAATTATAACAACCTTTGCTCTAGTTGTTAATTTAAATACAAATGAATGGGATCTTGCAGTTTGTTATGGACAACAGCAATATTGTAATGAAGTCGGAAACAACAATGGTTTAAAATCCCAGATGCAAAAAAAAGCACTACCTGACACACAAAGTCTCTGAATCCATGGCTCTCATAGGTAGAAATACATTACTTCATTTTGATGTTAAGCAAGTTACAATGCCACAATGTAAATTTCCAATACAATCTTTGTAATCAAAAGTCCACAAAAATGGCACTTACCCAATGTTGGGGTTGTGCTCAATAAATGTTAGGAGCTGGCACCCATGCAGCCTTATTAGCAGAACAGTTTTAAAGGGTTCTATGTGATAATGGTGAGTGCCGAATGGCAACTCACATTATCGTGACATCAGGGTGGTGAAAACAATTTCACCACCCTGACATCCTCAGCGCATGGAAGAATGGTGCTGGGAATGAAAATAGTTGCTTTTTGGGGGGGGGGCTGCACCCCCCACATACCCCCATGTAGGGTGCTTTGCACCCTCACCCCCCCCACTTAAGGCTTCTCAACTCCAGGGGGGCTGCATGTTGGGGGGGTGAAAGCAAAAAAAATGTTAAGTTTTGGGCCGGTCGCATGAAAAGCACAGTAGCGCCTGGACCCAGATCTGAACCCAGAACTCCAGCACTGCAAGTGGAGGACAACCCCTGATGCCATGGCACAGCTTGGCAGCCGACCGCAGCACCACCCCCTACATCCCCTCTGTCCCCTCCCAGGCCACACTCGCCTTGCTCACTCCCCCCGCGTGTGTGTACATGTAGTGACATCCTGTCACTAGGATTGCCCACCCCTTCACATCTGGTCGCACTCCCTGCCCCCTCGCCTTTCGGGCTTTCTCCCATATCATGTCCCCATTTTGGACAGTGCCATGATTCAGGCACCCACCTCACGTGCTACCATTTTAAAGCAACAACCTCTTTGCGAGGTGTGTCCAAGCAGCCCAGCACATAATCAAGACAATCAGATATCCAAACTTTCAAGGTGCTTACAAGGATGCCAGTGAGTGCAGCACTGTAAATAATAGAAGTAGGCAATACACAAAAAAGAATGAGCGATGCGCAAACCACTGGAAACATGAAATGCTGATAATTGAGGGTAAGTGATCAAAAGTGACAATTTTATTATTTGTAGTAGAATGGACAGAAAGTTCCCCAGCACTTCAGATCTGAATTCATTTCATTTCATTTGCAGTAGTGATGTGTTTGCTGGAGGTCCACAGAGGTGCTGGAGGTCAGCTGCAAAGTTTACTATTTAGACACACCTGTCACATTGATATTTAAGGTGACCCTGTCCACCAGTACCCCACTTCCCTGAGGAAGAATCATTTCAGATTTGAAGCATCATGGAACTTTTTGTCTGTTCTACTACTAACCCTTGGCTCAGAATAAAATCGGCACTTTTACTCACTTACCATCAAGTATCAGCATTTTATTTTTCTAGCGGTTAGCACGCTGTTTGTTCTTTTTGTGGATTGCCTGCTCCAGTGATTTAGTATTCACTAGCTATAAACGTGACTTACAATACTCGATGAGAGATCCTCCAGGTACAAGTGATCACTCAATCTTAACATTAAGACAGCATAAACAATAACCAAAATAATAACAGTCCCATGCAACTGCAATAAGGCTAACTTCAAGAGAACATAGGAGAAACTGATAAAATGAAATTGGAGAAAGGAGTTATGAAAAAAACATGCAAGATTACTGGGACAATTTAAAAAAAGCTACTAAGACTACAGAGCAACTTAATTTCAGTGATACTTATAACTACAGTTAAATATATTATTTTGTTGTTGTTGTTTGTTTTTTTAGTATTTCACTGTGGCATGTGTGAGTTCGTGTGCGTGTGTGTTTCACACACAGCACATATATTTTCTTACTCGCAACTCACAACAGTATCAGTGTTAAAACAGCCACTGCAATTTTAAAGCAATACCTATCCCAAATTGACATCGTTGTCAAAGTTCAGCATAGCAAGATCCCCAATGTCAACAGGTGAAATTTCACCTGTTTGACATTGGAGTGTTTTTCTCAGGGGGGCTGCACCCCCCTAAACCCCCTTCTAAAGATTATCAACTCTGAGTCAGAGTTGATTTGAGGGGGCGCTACATATGGCTTAAAGGGTGAATTTTCACTTTAGGTCTCACTGTGACAATTTCAAAATCTGTTGAAATTGTTGCTGTGGTGGATTTTACTGTAAAAGCTTGTTGTTCGGTCGGCACACCAATTTTAAGGTGGTTCTGTTGAACACATGTTGCCAGTGATAACAAATCTCTATTCAATATTGAGGTGGCAGATTAACCAGTGCCTCAAGCAGCCCAGAACCCAAGTTTTAAGATCACCTCATCCACTAAGTTAAGAGCAGCAACATAGGTAACAGAGGAAAACATTAAAATAAATATCGGCAAATGGATGGGGATGAGTACCTTTTGGCTGCAAGGGATTTTGTCAATTTGTGCAGTTTTCCTTTATGCAGCTAATTTATCCCATGTACTTTCCTGCTGTCAGTGTGGAGGTCAATGGCTGCTTTTCACTTTTCAGATGTGCAAGACAGAATGAGTTCCCCCCTCAGAAAATAGTGCAAGTGCATGTTATCCAACTCAGAACTGACTTTTTTTTTGTCACCTCCACATGTTGTTCATTCAGAAGGAATATGGAGTCCTTTTTCTCTGTGATCGTAAAAGGACTGCAGGGCTCCACCCACTGCAGCCCTAAAACCAGGAGGGGCCCAATATTCAAAGATTAGCACAATCATAACTCAAGAACAGTATCTAAAAATAGGATTTGCAGGTGCGCTAATCTGGATTTGTGCTGGCACTCCCAGCCAGTCCATATTAAGAAGCCCTGGGAGCACCAACAGAATCCCTCAGCATCAATGCCCTATAATACTGCTGTGCTTATGCAAATGAGGAAGTCACCCCCATGCATATTGATGGAGTGGTATCTTCAAAGGTTTGTAACAATGGTAAACTGCCCCCTACTTGACGTTATTTACCACTGCCAACAAAATACTTTATAATAGTGCACCCCGGAAGGCATAATGACTGTACTGCAGCCTCTCACCCACATACACCTGTTCCATTTTATGATAGTTATTCCTAGTGTCTAGTAGCATCCCTCCAACCCCTGAACACTAGTCCGATATTATTATAGTTATCCCTGGTGTCTAGTGGCACCTCACCCTCACCAAACACACATTTCATTTAAACATATCTATCCCTGGTGTCCAACGGCACCCCCACCACCTAATCTCAAATTTACAACAATATTCAAAAAGAAACACAGCACAAATATTTGTTCTGTGTTTCCACTATCACTGACCCGGTGACTGCTATATTCAGTCAGATAGCAGGCTTGCAAGATCCAATTAGATATAGAACCATGTCAGCACAGCGATAAGTAGAAATGCACTGCCCCACCATGAACCTGGGCTGTATATCACCCACAGGGAATAGAAATTCCTGAAACAAAAAGCAACAAGAACCCTGTGGGCTATATTCAGCCACAACATGAAAATTACCCCATTGGGTATGCAAGGTACTAAGGTGCCATTTGCATGCCCATTGTGGGCTCATTTGCATGGTGCTCAGAAGCCCATTGGCACCCATCCTGAGTGTGAACAATGAATTCCCTCAAATCAAGTGACATTCACACCCCAAATACCTATTCTGTATTATTTTAGTTATCTCTGGTGTTCAGTAGCAACCCCACCTCCTAGTCACCCATTTCATTTAAACATGTATATCTCTGCTGTCCAGTGGTACCCCCTACCCCCAGTCACCAATTTATAATAATTAAGTATGCCTGGTGTTCACTGATTCCCCTGTCCCTCAGAATGGCCTGGTGACAAAAGTAAAAGTAATCCATGGTGATCTAACATCCCCCAGCTGCTCTGACTCCTCACATACCACCACCAGCACACCTTCCCATATCCACACTCACTGACAGGTCATACAGTGGCCAGCCGAGGTGCAGAGAGGAGGGCTGTGCCAGTAACATTATCATGCTTCGCTGAATATCGGCAGGCACACAGGTAAGAGGGGGATTGTAAACAGGCAACTGGGTAGGGGGTGCCACTTGCCACCAGGGATTGATATGTTTACATTAAATGGGTGTTCAGAGTGTGGGGGTGCCACTAGACATGAGGGATAACTATAATAATACAATAACATTATAAACAAATTTTGGTCAGAGCTGATATGGCAGTGGAAAGCTTTTGGGATGCTTTTACTCATTATTTCTAATGAATTTGCACAATGCAGATCTGCTGAGAGGCAATTTCAATGTGGTCTTCCTTTTACACATTTTTACAATGTATTTTCCTAGAATATGCTTCCTGATTGCTATATATTTAGCCTGGATAGTTCACAGAAGAAATGGCATCTTATTTTTGGGTGGTGGAGCGCTAGCAGTAGTATGCTGGAATGTGTCGTACATAGATACAAGACGTGTGCGGGCGATAATGCCCAGTGGCCAAACACCTCAGGCACTTGCATGTGGATCCATCCTTTCCGGTGCCATTGCATTATGCCGTGTGGGTGAAAGCTGATGCTGTACTCACTCACACAGGTCCCAGAACAGGCATGTTACAACTGACCTCCTGTTTGTTCTCACAACTGGGAATCACAAATGCACCATCCATAGCCTGGAGCATACACTACAAATGCCATTGCAGGATACCACACCCCATGACACCAAGGATACCTCAGCAGTCCAGAGGGTGGCATGTTACACAAGGGAACAGGGAAGAGTGTATGACAGCTGGAAGATACAGCATCAAGAAGGCATGCATTGGAGGTATGTCAATCCCCTCTTACCATTTGCCAGGGACATACATACAGCTACATACACTGGTGGGTTCGCAGCTTGTGTAGTGCCCCAATTTATGGTATAGCCACTTGGGTCATTCTGGAGTGAAGGTCCCCAGCCCGGGTCCAGTGCAGTTGGTGGCTGAATGTGGCAGGGTGTGGAGGGCAGTGCCAGTCTCCACAACACCTTGGGTTTGGTGGGAGCGGGGTTGTCTATGTACCAAGGCAGTGGGTGGGAGTCCTCTATGCTATGGATATGGATCATGGTTTCCTCTGGTGTGAGTGGGTCCAGGGAGGGCATACACTATGGAGCTCTTCAGGGATGGAGTTGGATCAATTGGGGATTGGAGGGGGTACTTTTAATCCACCAGGGCTACCAGACTGCTGTCCACCTGGGTTCACTTTCACAGCCCACCTGTGGGTGGCTGACTGGCTTAGGCCAGCTAGTCATGGCCTAACATGGGCTGCCCTACTCTCTGCTGCAAGGGGTGAATTTCCCACTGAGTATGCCACAGCATGGTATATGCATGGGAACACACCCTCGACTTGCACAGCATATTATTTGTGTGCATGCTGGACCATTCCCTTGGGGCAGGTACATCCCACACATTTGAATATCATGCTGTTGTGCATTGTTGAAGTTGTGTGCCACATCTCATATTTCCACTGGGATGCGCTTCTCATCTCCTTTGAATATGGGGGCCTTGGACTAGGCTACCCTGAAGAAATACATTATCAAAATGGAAAAATCATGACTAAAAACAAGATATTGCATCTAATCTGGGACAGCCTGAGTAAATACAGTGCAGAAATGTGTAAATGAAGATCTGTATGACAAAGAGATGTAGCATCTCCCCTGTGCTATCCAGGATACAAAATATAGGATAAGAAATATTTAAAGGAAATCTATTCTAAACTGAACTTCACTGTGGTCACTGACATAAACAAACAGTTTCTGTATTGTAGCAGTCACACAGGACTCTGGTGTGCATATTTTATGGGACACATACAAACAGGCGAGAAAGAATATGTGCCTCAGCTGGGACTTGAACCCAGGCTGCCAGGAATACTGTTCTGATTGTGCTAACCAACTGTACCACTGAGATAACTGGAACCTGGACCATCCCAGAGCACATTACACTTTCTCAAATGCACAACCCAATGGCAACACAAATATTTACTTGTAACAATCACACAGGAGTGTGGTGTGCATATTTTATGGAACTAATACAAACAGAGGTGAGAAAGAATAAGTACCTCAGCTGGGACTTGAACCCAGGCTGCCTGGTAGTATTGTGGCCATGAGGATGGTGCGTAGTATGTGTGTGTGTATACAAAATATAAGATAAGAAATATTTAAAGAAAATCTACTCTAAACTGAACTTCACTGAGTTCACTAACTTAAACAGTTTTTTTTTATAACATATTAGAATGCAATATTTATTTTGAATGTTGTGGCCATGAGAATGGTGTGTGTGTATATATATATATATACACATATATATATACACATATATATATATATATATATATATATAGAGAGAGAGAGAGAGAGAGAGAAAGTGTGTGTGTGTGTTGCTGTAGCTCAATATATTTTTTCCCAAAAAGATAGTAAAAAAATGGTTTCTTATTGATACATATTTAGTCTAAGCAGTTCACTGAACACCTGGCATATGTCTGAGACTGCTCATCAGATAGTGTCTGTAGAGGTTCAAAAAACAGTGTAAATCATAGATTTTCTGTGGAAAGGGTGACATTTATGAGGTATGAATCTTTTTTGAAAGACAGTACATTCCCAAGTTAAACTATTATCAAGAATCTGTTTAAATGCTTAGTATTTAAATGTGCAAATATCCAGTTTCATAGGCAACCAATATTTAACAAATATTTTACAAGCTGTTTCAGTTTTCTAATGACATCTGATAAGCAGCCTGGAGTTATGTCTCCAACATTCTTAACAGAAAGAAGGGAATATTTTATTTCAGTTGGCATGGAAGGATACATTGAAATGTCCAAAACGTGATCCACGAAACTCCATTTTCAAGCTACAGAGAGCAAAATGGCTGTAGGCTCCACCCACAGCCATACAAAGGGGTTCAGGATGTGGGGGTTGCCATGAGACACCAGAGAATTCATCATTTACACTTAGAATGGGCACTGACTGCTGCACACCAAGCAAATGAGCCCACAATGGGTATGCAAATGGACCCTTAGACCCTTGCATGCCCAATGGGCTCATTTGCATGTTGCAGTTGAATACAGCGCACAATAGTCTTGGTATTATCTGCTTCAGGCAGAGCTATGCCCTGTGGGCTTTATACAACCCAAGCTATGTCACAGCAGTGCAGCTTCACTTAGCTCTGCACTAGCATGTTCCAATATTCAGTCGAATAGCGCAGGCCCCATATTTGACTAAATGTAGCAGCCACCAGGTCAAGCGCAAGTGCAAATATTTGTGCTGTGCTCACACTTCATTTTGAATACCATGGTGAGGCACTTGTGCTGATCAAATGCTAGAAAAGAAAAAGCACCTGTCCAGGATGTTGTCGCAGCAGCTGTTTATAAGAGACCCAGAGTGGTGGGCCCTGGTAGTGGCCTCAGTCTTTAACTGGATAAAAAAGACCACAGACACTTTGCACTCTGCAAATATCCAGGGTAAACCCTACCCAGTATTAGCATATGCTGACAGTATGATTTTGCTCTCATTATCTCCCATTGGTTAACAATTCAAACCAAATCATTTCCATATTATTTTTACCAGTCATAAATTAACCATGAAACTGAATAAAATGAAAGTTATAGTTTCTGGGGTTAAAAACATGACAACGTTTGCACGCATAGACGTCCCCTGGAAATAGTTCAAGAATATATTTTCTTAGGGAGTTATAGAAACACAGAATGTGTAAGCAGAAAAGGACCTGCAATTCTATCAAATCTGCCTCATTTTCTCTGCCTACTATGACACTGTGAACCCCGTTTGGTCTTAGGTGTCCCTCCTTCCTCCATTGCCCCTACTCAGTTTTTCCATTTTTAAGGGGGCCTCAAAGCATGAGAGCAACAAAGCAGGAGTATAGTGTCTGCACCAGTGCCATCTGGAGTGTCAGCAGAGCATCTGATGGGACAACCACAGGCTGCAGGCCATGCTGGTCATGGCAGAAATGGTACATGAAAAGGGAGGGTAGGAAGTACACTGTAGGGGTCTGGAAGGGGATGACAGATGATCCCTATCTAGGGCCATCATACATTTGTACTGAGAATCATGGAAACAAAAGGGATAATTAGATCAAGGGAGTTGGGGACTGCTATAAGCATCTCTAACTAGGTCATATACAGAGATACATATTGGGGGTTATCAAAAGCCAGGACCAGAATGATGTGGAGGAATTGCAAAAGGTACAGGCATCAAGATAGTGGGAGGAGTGTGGTGTGCTGTAATAGTTGGTGGGGCAGTACTTTTCCTGGGGATGATGTGGAGTGCAGGGGGCTGTTCAGTGTGTAGGAGGCTGGAGCAGCTAAGGGCAAAAGTAAGACAGCTCAGATAAGACCTGAGTAGGATGGAGTGGAGAGCCAGAGGAGCAGGGCAGTGGAGAGAAAAGAAGATAGGCGTGCCCAGGGGAGTGAGGGTAACAGGCAGGGGAAGGAAGCAGGAAGAATCACTCAGTATCCAGTGGTACTCCTTTTTCAGAGGACCAAAGGACCAAAGGAGGGTGAATGGTAAGTGGGGGAATGGGTGGAACTGCAAAGGTTGCAACAGGAGTGAAGACTCTTGAAGGGGTGCCTTTAATGAAACAATTTGATACATTATCTGGAAAGGTGCAAAGGGCAACTGTAGGTAGGATAGGAGGCTGGGTTAAGACAGTGAGGTTGGAGTAGAAGGACTGGAGAGTGGAGGTGGGACTCTGCAGCATAGTCAAGGGAGGCAGGGAAGAAGAAGCAGCAGACAAAGTGGAACAGAGGATGAAGGGAGAGGAAATGATAGGAGAAAGATGGGGCAGAGGAGGCAAGCATGGCAAGGCAGAAAGGGAAGGGCTTTGAGGGGATTGGAGAAACAGTTGGATGGGTAAATGGTGGATGCTGTGGAATGTTAACCAGGGCTGAAGGGGATCAGTTAGGTGGGGGAGCAGATTGTATGGCAGTTGAGGAAGGAAGAAAGGGAGACATGGATGGAGGAGACAGAAGGGTGGTAATCTTAAGGGACTCCATAATCAGGGGTATTCACTGGGGGATGAAGGGGGTGCAAATTCAGGAAGGAAAGTGGTTTGTATACCAGTGATGATAGTGGAGAAAGAGTTCCCAAGAATCAGGAAAATGGTGAGGGGGTTGGGGAGAACCAAATGTAGTTATACACCTAGGAGCAATGACCTATCTGGGGAGGAGGAGGAAGGAAGGAAGTACAAGGGAGATTCAGGGCATTATGGAGAACCTGCAAGGAAGTAGCAAGATCACTGGCTTTTTCAGAGGCGTTACTAATGCCGAGGGCAAAATCAGGAAGAAAAGTATAGAATAATTCAATTACTGGCTGAGGAAATGCTACAAGGAGAAATAGTTCATCTGTACAGGGGACTGGGGGGAAACTGGTCAAGTAAAACACTGTTTGCACCAGACAGACTATTCCTCAGGTGAGGGGGGCTCATGGGTACTCAGGGACAAACTTGGAGGTACATAACCCATAAACGTAATTTAAACTACTGAGGGGGAGCAGATGGGTCTGCGGACTCAACTTCTTTGGGAGAAGAAAGTCAGCAGAACTACCCCCATTCCAGTAGACGGATCTGGATGGTGGAGAGAGAGAGAGAGAGGGGGATCAAATCAACCAGCAATGGGGGGTGGGGGAGCACATAGAGGGGAAAAATGAGAAATAAGAAAGTGGGGGATGGAAAGGAGGCTCAGATTCTAGCTGGAAAGTGGTGTCCCTGAATGTGCAGTCTTGGAAACAAAATGGATGATGAGCAGACGCTACTAGCAGAAGGGGGTTGGACATCACAGCATACACCAAGACTTGGGCCAAACCAAACCATGACTGGGACCTCTAAATCCCTGGATATAAATTATATATAGGAGGGACAGGGCAGTAGGGAAGGGGGTAGCAGTTTACATTGGGGAACATATAACATGTAAGAGGGAGGTGTCAGAGGAGTAAAGGATGAAAGTAATATGGGCTCAGGTAGTGTCTAATAGAGGGAGGAACATGAGGCTGGGGATGGTTTACAGACCACCCAAGCTAGAAGAGGAAAGGGTAAGGGAACTGAATTCACAAATACTGAATGCCCCAAGGAAGGGAGAAGTGGTAATAGCAGGAGACTTCAACTTGCCCAAGGTAGAGTGGAGCGTACCCACCACAACATGTGCCAGGAGTCAGGAGATGCTAAAAGTATTGCAGAGTGGGCTACTGACTTAGGCTATCAAAGAACCCAGCCAGGAGGGAGCCATTGTTAATCTAGTGCTTATGAATGGGGAGTACGTACAACACATACTGGTCAAGAAGCCCCTGGGTGGAAGTGACCATTGCACTTTGTGGTTCCAGTTGGATATAGACAGGGAAAACATCCCCACTAAGACCACAATTCTGGACTTTAGGAGGGCAGACTTCAGGAAGATGAGTGAGTTGCTAAGGAGGCACCTGGAGGGTATCAGGGCAGATATGGGGGTGGAACAAAGGTGGTCCATCATTAAGGAGGGAATAATGGTTTCCACAGAGGAGTGCATTAGGCTAAGGGTGAAGAACTCAAGGGTCAAAGCACCCAACTGGTTTAATACTGAGGTTGCCCAAGCAGTAAGGGACATCAGATCATCATATAGGAAATTCAGGAAGACCCAGAGAGAGGAGGACATGGATAATTACCTGGCTGTCCAAATCCACCCCTGACTCATTTTGTCTCCCTCCCAGGCTATACCTTATACCGGGAGGACCGAGTAGGCAAACGAGGGGGAGGCTGTACAATCTACACTAGGGACACAATATTTGGACATGCGCTCCCCACCCCTGCCCTTGTAAATGGGGCCCTGGCTCTTACCCTCAAACTCACCCGGACCCCTCTAGGGGCCCCTCTCTATCTTACCACTGCCTACGTTCCTCCAAAGAACCAGCTCCCGGCCCTGGTATCTTTAACTGACTATCTGGCCTCCCTCCACTATAAGGTGGAACAAATCCTAGTTGGGGACCTTAACGTAAATTGGCTCAGCACCTCCTCTTCCACCATCAGAGACTCATTTGCTGCCCAAGACCTGATGCAACTCGTCACCCAGCCCACTAGAATAAACCCTAAGAGAGGAACCAGCACCCTTCTGGATGTAATTATCACCAACCGACCCAAAAAAATCCAAAACATCCAGGTCCTACCAGATTCCCTAAGTGACCACTCCCCTGTCCTATTTCATTGGGCAGTCCCCAATCCCAAACCCAAAGCCCAGACCACCCTCCGCAGGTGCCTCCACCCTGGTGGGCTGCAAAAACTTAAACTATTCCTCACCCAGATAAACTGGTCCCCCATTCATCGTGCAACCGACATTGACACTGCTCTCGCCTTCTTCTCACACACCTTCAACATGGCCTGTGATCTCTTTGCACCCTTCACCAAAATCCGATCCAAAAAGCAGAATGCACCCTGGGTTAGCCCTGCCCTTCTACAATTACTAAGAAATCGGGATAACCTCTGGCACCTTGCCACTGAAACGGGTCGGCTGTCTGATAGGCAGGCTTACAATGCAGCCCGGAATAAGTGCTCTTGGGCCGTCCGGAAAGCCAAGGCCGACCATTACCAGGCCACCCTTACCTCCTCCTGGGGTTTGGCCCGGACTTTCAGGGATAATATTAAACAACTAAATGGAGAATCATGCTCCCCTGCCCCATCCCAGCTCACTAGCAATGGCACTACCTCCACCGAGCCTGCCACCATAGCTAACTGGCTAAACACCACTTTCACTGACCTTAGCTCAGTCCTCCCTAGTAATTTCTTTGACCCTCCCCCCAACCAACCTCCCCCTGTCCTCCAGCACCCTAGCTTCCACCTGCGCAAGATTTCTGCCTGGGAAGCCAGACCCATCCTAATCAAAGCTTTGAATAGCAACAGTCCCGGCAGTGACTCACTGGACCCCAGTATCCTCAGACTGGTGCTAGATGAAGTCCTTGCCCCACTCACCAGCCTAATTAACCGATCGCTCTGCCTGGGACAATTTCCCATGGCTTGGAAAACAGCCATAATCACGCCCATTCATAAAGGGGGCAACAGGTCGTCGGCCAACAACTACCGGCCAATCTCCATCCTCCCCCCCCAAAGCCCTGGAGAAAGTGGTGGCCATTCAAATCACTGAATATCTGGCTAAGCATAACATCTTATGCCCAGAGCAACATGGCTTCCATGCTGGTCACAGTACCAGCACTGCACTAATTGAATTCTCCAACTTCCTACACTCCTCCCTGGATACCAGCTCCCTAGCTGGTGCAGTGTTCATCGACCTCTCAAAGGCTTTCAGCACCGTCTCCCACCCTCTTCTGCTGAGTGCTCTCTGCCACACTGGTCTCTCGGCTGGCCCCTTAGCATGGTGCACGAGCTATCTAGCCGCTCGATCACAGTGTGTTAAAATCAATGGGATACTCTCTGATACCCGTCCCATTCACTCTGGGATCCCCCAAGGCTCCATCCTGGGCCCCCTTCTCTTCTCACTCTATCTGAACACCCTGACCAGTGCATGCCCTGGCAAAATTCTCCTGTATGCAGATGACGCTGTCCTTTTTGCCACCCACCGCAATCCTGTCTCCCTTCAGGACACCCTACAGCAGTCTTTCAATAATGCAGAAGCCTGGTTTAAGGAGCACAGACTCATCATCAATCTTAAAAAAACCAAAGCTATGCTCATTTCCCACCCCCAAAACAAAGCTAGCAACCACCCACTCTATATCCTTCCTAGTACCAAACAGCCACTGGAACAAGTCTGCTCCTACAAATACCTTGAGGTTACCTTCGACTCAGCCCTCACATTTCACAACCACATTGATGACCTAACATCCGCCACTAACACACGGCTTGGCATCCTCTTCCGCTATAGAACCTGCCTTCCCCAAATGCGCCCGCTTGGCTACATGCCTTCCAGATGGTCCCTCAGACTATGGTCTACCAGTCTATGGTGCTGCCGCACGACTGCACTCAAAAAATTCACTTAACTCTGAATAAAGCCTGCAGATTGATTACTGGTGCCCCAAGCTCACACACCTGTCAGCTGTATGACGAGGCTGAACTCCTTACCTGGATGAGCGGCTCGATATCAAACCTGCCTCCTCACAAAAAAAACCCTACTCGGGCTCCCCTCCTGGGGTGATGGCATCCATCCACCAGATCCCACCCACTATTGCAACACGGTCATCCAACAAGACCACTCTAATGGTCCCCAGATCAAGAACCAGCCGTGGCCAGAGGTCCTTCTGCTACAGAGCCCCATCCTGGTTTAACTCTCTCCCTGCCCCCATCACCAATGCCACCACCATCTCCAAGTTCAAAACCACCCTTCGAAACCAACTCTTCAACACTCTTAGCTGCTCCTGTCTCTGAAGGCAGCCTCCACCTCGACTTCTCATGACAACGCCCACCGGGCAGCTCTCCACCTAGCCCTTCCCACCACCTCTTCCCGGTACACCGTACCTATGTCTAACCTGGCCAGTGCCAGCTGTTTCATGGTATGCCTATTAGATTGCTCAATTTTTGATACCATCTTGTGTAACTCCTGTTCTCAATTACTTGTACCCTGTAACCTAAATGTATTTTGTCTGACCTCAGTGTGACATGGCACCTCTGATGAACGCCTATTTTTAGCAAACCCGTGCTATGTAACCTAAAACTCTATGTATGTCTTTAATGTGATGAGGTACCTTTGGAAACGAGCCTCTGGCTCAAAGGTTGTAAACTGATTTCAAAAATAAATAAATAAATAAATAAATAAATAGGGTAAGGCACAGAAAGAACTGTAGATAGCTAATGGAATTAACAAGGCGGAGGCCTCTTTTCAATATATAAGCAAGAAAAGGGAAAAGAAGGTCGGGACTGTTAGGCTTCAGAAAGGGAACAGGTGTGAAGAGGAGAATGGGGGAAAGTATAGGTACTGAATGAATACTTCTGTTTCATCTTCCTCAGTGAAAAAGATGGATAAGTGCCAACAGGGGTGAGAAGAAGAGGAGTAGGGGGAAGGGAGCACAGATTTGGTGGTAAAGGAGGATAAAGTGAGAAAAGGGCTACTTGCATTGAATGTAGAAAAATCACTAGGCCTCAGTGGCCTATACCCAAGGTTGCTGATGGAACTGGAAGAGGAGCTTTTGGAGCCACTGATGGGCCTGTTCAGCAGTTCATTGGAGTCGGATGTGATACCACAGGACTGCTGAATGGCACATGTGTTGCCCCTCCATAAGAGCAGTCCCAAGGATGACCTGGGGAATTACAGACCGGTCAGTCTGACCTCAATTGTGAGCATCATCATGGAGACCATACTTAAGGAAAGGTTGGTAGACCATCTAGAGGAGTGCAGTCTCCAGGATGTGAGACAGCACAGGTTTTTGAGATGGAGGCTGTGTCAAACAAATCTGATAGACTTCTTTAACTGGTAAACTAAAACAGTAGACAGTGGCCAAGTGGTGGACATCCTCTACCTTGACTTCAGCAAGGCCTTTCACTCTGGGACCCACAGGAGATTGATCAAGATGTTGGTGGATCCTGAGGTTAGGGAGAAAATGAACAGATTGGTGGAAATTTGGCTGATGAACAGAACCTTGAGTTTGGTGGTGGTGGGATAGTTATCTAGCAACAGTGAGTTCATGAATGGGGCTCAGCAGGGCTTGGTGCTAAGACCAGTACAGTTTAGTGTCTTCATCAATGATATTGGGGATGGCATTAAGTGTAAAATGTGTCTATTCATGGATGACATCAAGCTTTGTGGGAGGGTGGAAACACCTAAAGGGAAACAGGACCTAAAGGAGGATCTGGAAAGACTTGAGAGATGGTTCAGGATTTGGTAGTTTGACGTCAATTCAAAGAAAGCAAAGGTATGTCCACTGGTGCCAAGAATCCCAGGATGGAGTACAACCTGGGAGGGGTCAGGGTATCTGCAACAGAGAAGGAGGAGAAGAATCTTCAAGTGATGATCACTAGAAATCTGAGGCACTCCACACAGTGCAAGAAAGCATTAGCAAGGGCAAATAAAATGTTTGGCTGCATAGCCAAGGGGGATCAGCAGGAGGCAAGAGGTTATACTGCTCTTGTACAGGTCACTAGTGAGGCCAAATCTGTAGTATGTAGTACAATAATGTTGCCCGTACCTTAACATGCTCTAACCAGAGCCGATACAGCTGTGACGAGCTGCCAAGTGACAAAAGTTACATGTGTGCATAGAAATTATTGAATGCCCGGGTGTAACTTGTCCATTTTTTTGAGGTGTTGCACCAAATTTTAAAAATGGCTTTTTTGGGACCCCTCTGATGAAAAGTACCAGTGCCATCTTGTTCACTTCTCCCTAAAGGTGATTACACAGAGCGACCATGCCATTCTGTGCAACAGGTGCAAAAACACACATTTTGGGCAGGATGTGAAAAATGACAGCTGTACTGTTAAAAAGGAGGTGTGCAAAAATGGCAATGTTAAAAATCCAGAGTGAAAATATTAAAAACTGGCGCAGTTAGGAATATGCATAAAAACTGCACAGCACACACTCGTAACAGTCATTTTTTGGATTTTTTTCACCAAATTTGCAACATGGGCTCTGTCATTTCATTAATCAGTCCAAAAGGTGATTCCACACCGTTACCACAAAATCATCTTTTGGAACTGAATAATGAAATGACAGTGACACTGTTCATTAGATGGCATTCTAAGAACCCCATGTTGAAAATTTGGGGCCAAAATTCCAAAAAATGGCTGATTTATGAAGTTTGTTGAAAACCCTATTGAATGCCATTAAAGCACACTTACCTTTGATTCTTCAGTTTGTGGTTCAGCTTTGAAGAGTGCAGACGTGTTCCAGTCCAGAGAAAATGACAGTGCTGACCTCGGACGGAAGTATGGAGTTGGGGGTGTGGGAGGTCTGGTGCTCAGTGGGAGGGTGGGGATGGGGATGGGTAACTGAGGCGATGTTGAGAGACCGTTTTATATTTTACAGGTTAAAAATAAACAAGTTCGGGGAAGGTTTTCTTTTTTTACAGTAAAAAACATACATTTGGGCACACTGAAGTGGGATCTCTGTGTGCTACATGAGTTGGGGGTGGGTACATAATGTCTACACAGGGATTGAGTACCCCTATGTCAGTGGGAGCAAGAAAAAAAACATTTGGGCACACTGGGGTGGGCTGCCAGTGTGCCACATGAGTTGGGGGGCACATTATGCTGACACAGGGATTGGGCACCCCGATGTTGGTGCAGGGCAAATAAATACATTTGTGCACACTGGGGTGGGCTCCCAGAGTGCCACATGAGTTGGGGGGCTACATTATGCCAACACGGGGATTGGGGACCTTAATGTCAGCGTGGGGATGGGGAGCGTGAGGACAGCAGTGGTGGGAGGGTTTTCTTTACTGCCAGTTCCAGCTGTGGTGATGTGACTGCCTTGCAGGTAATGGCATTTTGCCATTCACAACATGGTAGTGCCAGCAAAACTACGCATGTGCATGAGTCACACATGGGTAGTTCTTGTCCTGGAATGTGGAAGTAACAGCCGAAATAATGCAGCTGTTATTCCATAGTGGCTGATCATGGCAGAGTGTTTTAAGCTCCGTTGGACTTTCAGAAGGATATTTCCAAAAGTCCAATGGACGATTCCACGATCAGCCATTTTTGTAAGCTACAATTGATTCCAATATGGCTATAGGCTCCCCCACAGCTATAAAAGGACATTAACCTGCTGGAGATAGTCCTGAGGAGGGCAATAAAGATGATCGATCAGCAGAGTAAAGCACATAAGGAGAGGTTGTGGGCCCTGAAAATGTACTCCCTAGAGTGGAGGAGAGAGGTAGAGAGAGGGAACATGACTGAGACCTTCAGATACTTGAAAGAGATAAATAGAGTGGATAAGGAAGGGCTCTTTAAGCTATGTGGCAACCAAAATTCAAGGGAACATAGTCTTAAGTTGGGGGGAGGTTTAGGAGGGAGCCAGGTTAGCATTTCTTCATGGATAGGGTGGTAGCCAGTTGAATTGCACTGATGGAAGCAGTGGTCTCATTGAAGATGGTGGGCATGGGTGAGAATTAGAGAAAAGTAAGGGTGACTGGAAGGTTGAAAGGAAACGATGGGAGGACTGGGGTGAGGGAGTGGGGTCAATAGAATAAGCTATGGACCCTCTAATAGGAGCATGTTAGAAAGACCAAATGGCCTTATTCTGCTGGCTTTTTCATATGTTCATATGTTTGTATGTGCCTATTCCATGTCTGTTTGAAGCTGCCCACTGTCTTCGCCCCTACTACTGTACCTCTTCTGGCAGTCTGTTCCAGGCATCCCCCACACTTTCTTTGAAATAGTATTCCTCACATTCCTATTAAACTTTTTTTCTCTAGCTTCATAGTGTGCCCCATATTCTGGTGCTTCTCCTCCTGTGAAGGAATCTCCCCCTATACTTTGTTCACCCCTGTGAGGTACTTAAACATGTTTCAATAGTATCTTCTTTCCTCCAGGGAGTACATGTTTAGCTCCCACAGGCTCACGTTGTATGGTTTCTCATGCAACCACTGCACCATTTTGGTAACCCTCCTCTGGACCACTTCCACCCTGTTGATGTCCCTGTGACAATGTGACCTCTAGATCTTGACACAGTACTCCTGGTCAAATCTTGCGAGTGAGCAATACAGAGGCAATGTCACCTCCCTTCTCCTGCTAGAAATCCCCCTCCCCATGCACCCCAGCATCTGACTAGCCTTGCCTACTGCCTTGTCACCCTTACCTGCCACCTTGAGATCATCAAATATGATTACCACAAGGACCATCTCTTGCATGGCAACTGCTAGTACCTCCCCTCATCTTACACACAGACCCCAGGTTCTCCCAGCCCAAGTGCTTGACATTGCACTTTTTGTCATTGAAACCCAGCTGCCACTCCCTAGACCACTTCTTCAGTTTCCCCAGATACTTTTGCAGTCTCTCTCTGCCCCCTCATGGGTGTCCACCCTGCTACAGACTTTTGTGTCATATGCAAAGATACACTCCTTCCCCTCTGGTTCCTCAGCAATGTCACTTATGAAGACATTGAAGAGGGAAGGGCCCTATACCAATCCCTGTGGTACTCCAGTGGTCACTTTCTCATCATCTGAGTGACTTCTGTTTACCTCTACCTTCTGCCTCCTATATTGCAACCAGTTAGAGACCCCATTCACCATCTTCTCCCTCACCCCTAGGTTGCTAAGTATCTTTATCAACCTCCTGTGTGGTACAGTGTCAAAGGCCTTACTGATGTCCAGATAGGCCACATCCACAGTGGTACTGGCACTCATGGCAGAGGAAGCCAAATTAAGCCTTGTGAGGTTATTTGTTGTGGATATATGCCCCCATAGTATGGGGATCCTGTTTTCATTATTCTGTAATGCTCTCCTGAATGTTGGGAAATCATGGCCAGAGCAACATGCTGGGGCAAAATTGCATAGAGTTCCTATGGAAGCATTAGGCAATCTGAGAATGCTGAGCTACTGGTTAGGGACCCTTAAAGGATACCTAAACAAACATTTTGACATCAAACTATTCAAAAATCTGACTCCGTAGGTGACTAAAGGAAATGCTACTGTATTCATTAATGCTAAAACTACATTTACATAATTTACCTAAATGTGGTTCCAGAGCATTTGAAAATTATAAAATCAGCCATCCAATTTAAAAAAAAAACTGTCTTACCTGCTTCCTAAAATGGCCGCCAAATCTGTTATGTGATGACATCATTGGATCCAAAGTCAGAGAGATATGTGGCTCTCTATAGTGCTAATTAGTTCTTATTTCTCTTTGTATAGAATTGTTTCACCCAAATGGTCAAAACCATGTGCATTATTTTATATAATACACATGTTAGGCTATGGTTCTGTTCATTTTGTTTACTTTAACATGCTGAAAATGTGTTTTAATCCAACCGACTTTCTCTGGGGCAAACCACAGTGCAGTACAAATTTTGAATAACCTGGTGGTCTAGTGGTTATGGTGGATCCAGGATGTTACAATGGGGGTGCTGGGGTGGTGTGCATGCTTAATATGCATTTTTTAACATTTTTATTAAACCATTATATTTCTGCTATTATTCTTTTCTAGTACGTTTTTGACAGAACCTACAAATGTAATCCATAGTTTGAATGTAAACATTTGTACAATCAATAAATCAGACTTCTTCAACAAAGTGAAATACAGCAGCAGTAAGCAAGTACATTACTATGGGGGGGTTACAGCCACCCCCTTCACCACCCCCTAGAGCCACCACTTTTGTGTAGCAAAGTTCTTGTGCAGTCCAATGTTAGAGTTCATACTTTCTTGAAACTCAAATATATGTTTGTCTCATCTTCTTTTTCCATGGGAAATAATATTAAGAAGAATCAACATTCATATAGTGGTTTTCGTACACATTGCATCCCAAAGTGCTTTACAAGCAATACTAGACTGGTAGTGAAGTGACTGAAAGTGTAGTGGCAGCCATTTCATACATTAATATCCACACACAGCCTTGGACAATTGCATGAACTGGTTTTATAGGAAGGGGAATGTTGGCCAGGACAATGGGGTCAGGTAGTGATCAAGGTGCTGGCAGCCCCACATCTCATTTCTCACAGTAATCTACTCATATTTCTCTCCTTCTGCCTTTCTCCTTCCCTGAACATAGAGGTGCCTTGCAAGAGTGACCTTCTCAGTCCCCCTCTGGTATTCATTCTTCACTATTACTCCTCACACTAAAAACTGGTGAGCTCATCACCTTTCTGCATCATGAATGCAAGTAGTACAGTCACCATTTTATTTTGACATATCAAATATAAACATATCTGTCCAGTAAGTCAGGCTCATAGCAGCAGGGAACAAGTGGAATTATTGGCTTTCCTATGCTTAAAAGATCTAGGCTACCTTTGATTAGGCGCTATTAAATGATGGTTGCGCACATCATTATGCACGCCATTTAATAGTGCCTAATCATAGGTGGCTTAGATATTATATGGGTAGAAAAGCCTATTTTTCCACTTGTGCCATGCTGCTATCAGCCTGGCTTACTAGAAGATCATGTTTATTATTAATATGTAAGTTTAACATGGGAGACTGTACTAAACACATTCATGATGTGGAAGGGTAGTGAACTCATCGCTTTTTGGTGTGGGGAGCAGGTGAGAAGAATGAATGCCAGAGAGGGTCTGAAGAGGCCATTCCAGCAGGGTACAGCTATATTCAGGTTAGTTGAAGACATGAAGGAGGATGCTGAGCAGATCACTGTAAGATCTGAAATGTGGAGCTGCCAGCATCATGATTACCCTCAGGAGGGGATGCTGATGTGTGTTAGGACAGTATTGAAGGAGTTGTGTATTGCTCATTCAAGATTTGGAAGGGTGGTAGCCAGCCAACTCGCATTGTGGAGTAGAACACAGAAAAGTACTGGAGAAGAATTGCTGGGACCTGTCTGGCAGGCTTCTGCAGATCATAGGTAAAGGAGTAGACTGACACTGGAAGTCAGGTGGATTCATTCAATGTATTAGTATTCCTCTCCTGCTAATAACATTGTTATCCATTGTAAGTGCAGCCCTTATGAGGGCATGAGCTGCAGTTTTTCTGGTGGGTCATCATGCTTATTGCTTGACCCTCCAGAAAGACCTAGTTGTTGGTTAATGAGGTGGGAAAAAAACACGAAAGGGAACTGTACATACTGCCTTCACTGTGCAGAAGGGTGGTGATCCACTCTGTTTACTGTGGGAGCAGAAGTCAAACATTGAGAATGTGGACTGGAGAGTGATTTGGGAGGCATTTTTAACAGTGCCAGCTGATGATGCGTATCAGTATAGGTGTGCAAAACTCTCTGAGGTACAAGATTACAATCTGAGGTGTGATAATTCTCTTCATGAGACCGCAAGCTCATATGCGGCCCAAGGCAATACTAAGGACAGGATATGGATGGTGGGGTGTGCAACAGAAGGCAGGCTAGGTGCAGGGGGTTCACATGGAAAAAGAAAACCTTATTTGTGGATTAACAAGAGAGCATGAGCTTTGGAACTGAACAAGACAGGTATTTTGCTGTGTGACCCTGAGCAAGTCACTAAACTTCCTTGTGCTCCCAGGCCACACCTGTAAACAAGCTTTCAGCTTATTGCATCTCTCCTGGTTAACAAAAAACAAAATTCAGTGCATCACACAACCACTAGATCATCAGGTATTTGAAGTGCTGTACTGTAATGCAGTTTGCCAAAGAAAAAGTCAGCTGGATTGCAAAACATTTTCCGCAAGTTAAAGTAAACAAAATAAACAAAATCATAGCCTAACATGTGTATTGATCAAAATAATCCACAAGTTAATATATGGTGTTGATCATTCTGGTACAACAAATCAAAATAAAGAGGGAAAGAAGAACTAGTTAGCATTATAGATATATATGTGGATCTCTGTCTCCGGCTCCTATGATGTCATCATGACTCATCACTTAATACACTTGGCAGACATCTTAGGGAGAAACCAAGGCTGTTTTTTGAAAGTGAAAGGCTGATGTTTACATGTTTCAGAAGCTATGAAACTGCATTTATGTTATTTACATAAATGCAGCTTTAGCATGAATGTAAACAGCAGCCTTTACTTTACCTCGATAGAAAGCCAGATTTTGGAATTTGCAGTTTTAAAAAACTGCTTGTTTAGGTACCCTTTAATAACATTCTCAGTGTCTAGCCTAAGTTACATCTGTTGGAGAAAACTAAATGGCAAAACATCTCATTACAATCTCAGTGGCTAGTTCCAATAAAGAATATACTGTCAAACTGTATGGAGGATTTGGTTAAAAGAATGTTAATTTCAACTAGTTATGAACTGAATATTAAAAACCTAATCTTCAAAATATATAGAAATAAGTATCTTGCTGTAATAGCATCCTCCTTATTTACCACTTGGTATGCAAAAACAAACTATCTAATGACTCTGAGTGTGAACCTTATTTATCTCTCCCAATTGCTTCAAAGGAGAGGAGAATAATATTATGCAATGCAGGATTGAATTTATCCCCTTAAAAAATATTCATCTAAGACATGCAAATAATAGGGAAGTGTACGTTTGGATTTCTTTCGTAACAATGGTTGTGAAAATAATTTCTACTATATCCAAGTTGTGAAATGTGGAAGTAGGAGTATTTGTCTAATATAAATAATATTTACAAGTTTTTCCTTAATGACTGTATGTATTTTTGCTAAAGTTTGAACATGATGCTAGACTATTGACTGACAATATTGAAGCTGTTTTATGACATAGAGGAGAGTTCTCTTGCAGTTTCAAAGATCTACTGTAACAAATGTTCACCCGTATGCATCCTCTTGTATGTATATGATTTATTAACTATATATCCAAGTGTTTTGTAAGTATGTCTGTTTATCCAGCTGTTTTATATGTATGTCTGTACTGTTTTCTTTTTCTACCTGCAATGACAAATGGTTGAACAAACAGAACATTCAGTACTGAATACTGATATCCAGTCCTTATACAGTATTTCCTATTTTAACGGATACAAGGAACGAGCTGATAAAGGCTGTTATAGACCAATCAGCCTATTTGATATAATTGGGAAATTGTATGGCCACTAACTCATAGAAAAAAAACTAGCTAAGCTGATGAAAAAATAAATCATCTTAATTAAGCACAGGCTTAGCTTGGGGTTGAATTTTCAACTATATAAAGCTGAATTTCCCTTTTTCATATTGTGTCATGATTCAATTGAGTGCATTACGTTGCTATAGATTTTCTCTTCATCATGTGCTGCCCAAAAAATATGAATCCTGGCTCACATTCTGTTCTTGCTATACTTAAATTATCTGCCCCTATACTGAAATTGAAAACAAAATTGGGCCAAAATTAGGAAACACAACAATTAGTATATTCCTGTCTGCAGAAAACATGATCTTCCAATTGCAAACACCTGAAGGTCTCCAAGTGATGTTATCAGATCTAGACGGACAACATGCAGTAGACACACTGGTTATTAACATGGAAAAGACAAGTATACAGATATTACATAAACACCCTTTTTAAAAAGAGACATATTTGGTTTATTGAAGATAAACCACTGCAGATTGTAAAAACAAAAACAAAAAAAAAAAAAAAACAGTATCACAGAGATTGGTTTAATCAAAGATTATTATTGGAATTCCACTTCCTGAATACCAAAACCACATTTGCTAATTTGCTATAAGTGATATTACTACTGTAGTTTTTTTTTTTATTTGATAAAGAAGACATAACTGCAAGAATACAATGTTTTAAAGACAAAGTACTATAGTGCTGTGTATCATATTCTGCCAAATTATGGATACAAGACAACTTAAATAAATTGCAAATGGTACAAAATCTATTTATAGGAAAGATGTTAGAACTTCCTCAATTCATCTCAGCTACACATGCCAAAGCAAAACTGTGTTTCAGCTCAATTATGGACAAAGTAAAATGTAAATTGTTAAAAAATATTGAGAAAAACTATCCAAAATCAAAGACAACATATGTGCATGACAAAAAATGCTGACACTACTGAAACAAAGCTTAATTGTGATAACTGGGAAAGTTACATTAGGTATTTAAACTTAGAAATCAAGATCAGCACACTAGTTCAACAATGACTTTTAATGAATGCGATTAAAGATGGCTATCACGTGACAATCTACTTTGCAACTTATTCAAGAATCCCATTTCTCTTTTTGTTAGAAGAACTAAAAGAAGGGCATACAGTAACACAACACAAACCAGAGACTTAAGCTAATACCCAGTACTGACACTGTAGTGCAGAACTGGTGAGGTGTTGTTCTGTTGAGGTTAATGGGCCCGATTCTAGAGAGCATATGCCAATGAGCATCGCAGATGCGCCAACGGAAATGACGCAAGTTGCAAATACATCCAGGAAATGCAACAAATGCAATTCTACATTGCAAGATGTGCATTGACACAATGCAGTACACCAATGGCGACTTACGCTGCAGTTGTGACAAACCCGCAGGTACACCAATGCGCAATTGAACATACACCAGGAAAATGGAAGAGAAATGCCAGGGTGGGATTCTAGAAGCAGTAGTGCCACAACTTACACTAAGACCAGCTGGCACAACATAAACCAGGTGGGAGCAGGTGTAACTTACACAGCATAGAAAGGAGCAGGGACAGACAAGCCGGACACACAGCAACATACCATGTGAGATAAGACAGAGAGTGTCTGAGGAAGGCAGGCACACAGGAGAAAGTGTGGCACAGGGTACAAAGGGTGCACAGAGGCCACAGGCACAATGCAGGGACAATGGTGCCACCAGACACAATGCCCCTGCCATGGCCACTGATACATGAAAACAGTGAAACCACGACAGGGACACCGCACCAGGTGGCACAGACCAGTGGAAAAATGGTGGTGAGACACACCACGTCCATGCCAGTGGTGCCACCTACAGGGAACAATGGCACCCCAAGGCAGAAAAGCGCACAGCACAGGCATCGTGCCACCACACAGCTGGGAGGTACAATGTGAGGTGGCATGCATGCCATAGCATGCATGGTGACCTGCAGCACACAGGACACCATGCAGATGTGGCCTGGGGACAGTGGTGTTGGCTGTCAGCAGCACAAATGGCACACCAACCTGACGCACAGGGAGGGAACACTGGGGACAGAAGGCACCACCACCAGTGTGTGCCCCTGTGCATAGTGACACACACACACACACACACACACACACAGCCATGCATACCTGGAACAGACACAGAGACATAGTGTGTATGGCAAAAGGTTTAATGTACAAAATGGGACAGGGATACAGGGTAACAATGGAAGGGGGGATGGGGATGAATAACAGGCAACAGCAACAAACAGTAACAAAATAGTAAACCCAAACCCAAACAGCCACCCACAACAACCCTGAACACCAACCCACACCCATGTACGGCTCAACACAGGCCCAACAACCAAACCACAATCCCACCCACAAAACCAACAGCAATGAACATCCCCATCCACCTGACAACAACCCACAATACCCATATGTACAGACCCACCAATACCAACCACACCTATATACAAGCCCACCCACATAGAAAGCCCCACCCACATCCAGCTGTAGTGGACACATGGGACTTAGGTCAGCCGAAGTTCACTGGGGAGGGTGCCCACCAACCCGTGGAGGCACCCAATGTCCTGCAAGATGGCTGACACCGGTACCACAAGGTGCTCCTGGTCCAGGCCCCCACCCTGCACAGGTTCAGTGATGGGTCCCTCAGCTGCAACAGACAATGCCTCCCCCTGCTGCAACCCCAGCATGGCTGCCTCCTGCCGTGGTCCAGTGTCCTTTGCTGCAGGGACAGCAGCACAGGGCACGGTGTCCAGAGGTGGGGCATCCTCACCTGCTCATGCTGTGACATCCATATCAGTGGGTCCAGTAGGTGGTGCAGCCATGGCCCCATCCCCATCGGCTGTTACTGCACACTCTGTGTCCAGGCTGTGCAGCTGTGGCTGTTCCGGCTCCTGTTGCCCACCATCAGTGGGGTCCCCCTGATCTGGCTGTGTGTCCAACGTGGCCAGGTCCCCTTCAGATGCCGCCACTGCAGAGGAGGTGGTGGAGGAGGAGGAGGTTGGTTGCAGCACCCTGGCCCTCTTCTGCCTGCTCTGGGTGTGCTGCTGGTACTCTGCTGCATCACAGGCCTTCATGTCTGCTGTAGTCCTCAGCAGGGCCCTCTGCCACTGTGGCAGCCTGCTATGGACATCTGTAGGGATGTGAAGGATGCAGTCAGTGCTGGACCCAGACAGGGGGGCACACACACATGGGCAAGCTATGTGAGGGTGCAGCATGAGCCACAATGTGGCCGCCAGCCATGACCACGGCACAAGGGGACCAAGGTATGTACTTACCTGACCTCCAGTGAAGCGACTCCTGCCTGAGGCTGGTGATGCGGCTCTGCTGCATGCTGTGGGTCATGCCAGTGGAACCTGTGGAGTGAAGGGACAGGTGAGTGTGTTGGAGGCACCACATGCCATGACCACCATGCCAGAACTGCTGCAACAGATGAACAGCTTTAGGTATACATACCAACACCGGGGTCCTGCCCAGAACGCATATCCACGTCCCTGCGGCAGGCCATGCTGAGCATCCGCTGCAGGATCCCAGCCTCCCTCCATGACAGGTCCTGCCAGCGGTGTGTTAGCTGGCAGATGGTCCTGCATGTCCCTGTTGTCTCCTTCATGCATGTACAGATGGCTGTCCATGCCCACTCCTGCTCTGCGGCACTGCTCCTCCAGCTCCCAGGTGGCAGCAGCATCCTACTCCACTGCTGAATGCAGTTCACCAGCAGCGCTGTCTCATGGGGTGTAAAATTAGGGGCACACCCACTTAGGCTTAGGGATGACCCTAAAGACATTATGGCCAGTCATCTGCGTGGCATCTGTAACAGGGGAAAGGAATGGCACATGCATCACTACAGAATGTCACCATGGCTGTGCAGTCCACCCCCACTCACCATGCAAATCACTGGGCACCGGCCATGGGACATGGGTCAGGGCTGGGCCACAGGTCTGAAACTGTGGCCCACCACCTCAGGTGGTTCCCCTACACCAATGCCCTGCACAGCATGAGGTGTGTAAAGGCCGAGCTGTACCATGCAGGGTCCAGGCACACAGTGCTGCACACAGTGACCACAGTGCACCAACATGGCACCCGTCCCCTGCAGATGCATGTCGTGGCCCGATCCTGCATGGTGTGGGCTTGGACTGCCACATGCAGCCCTGCCACACATCCATACCACCACCCCCCCCATGGGGAGCTGCATGTGGCCACAACCACCAGGTGCCCAAGGGGCGGGCTGAAAGCCAACCATGGGTGCCGGCATGGGGAATGACAGTTCCTTACCTGTACTGTGCATTGTGGTGTCCGGAGTGGGTGGCGCTGATGGATCTGGAGCACACCTTGATGGAGAAAGAGCAGGGCAACATAAGCCTGTGGCACAGTCAGTGACACCCAGAGCAGCTGCGGTGTGGCAACGTGTACCTACCTGGTCCTGTGCAGTGGTGCTGATTCCTACACAGGGTACAGAGAGCAACATTATCAGGTACACAGTGCTGTAGAGGCATTGGAAATGTGCACATTGAGAAATGTCATATACTCACTGATGACCCATATGTGTCCGCTGTGTAGCTAGGAAGGGAATGGACATGGGTTAGTACACAGCCGTAAGTGCCTCTGTGGCCAGCTGCCTGTGGGTGCTGCAATGCCCTCCACTGTCTCCATCCCACAGGCATGTCCCTGCACATGGGCCAGGATGGCCCCCAGGATACCCCGCCATGACCGAGCCCGCACATGGTGGATGTGGCCAGATACATACCAGATGGGCAGAACATAGTGGGCATGGTTCAGGGTCAGTGGTACACAGCCAGCTTGGCAGGCGGCCATGCACCTGTGTGTTCATCACAGGCACTGACCTGTGTTGTTCCCCCCACACAGCCTGACGTGATGTCTGGCAGCTCCCAACCTGTGCCGCGTGGGACAGCTGGGACATGGGTAGCCACGTGCCACACACAGGCATGGATGGCTCTACATGGACGGACATGGCATCATGAATGGTTATGGCACACAGGCCAGCATGTGAGCCAGCCCACCACTGCGGTGACACTCCCCCACCAAACAGACATGCATCCCTGTCGCAACAGCACAGTAACAGTGTGACAGGACCATGGCCCCAGTCATGTGGGGTGCACATGTCAGAGTTGCAGTGTGGGTATGTGCACCGTCCCAGTGGTGCACATGGCACAACAGGCCAGGTACCCCCCCGGGCAAGGGTGTGTGCGGCCATGGCCCATGGGCACCCTGGTGTACCACAGGCATGGAGTGGGGCAGCACACAGGTGCAGGTGCGCACCCATTGGCCAAGGCCCACACCAGTGCCACATGCCCCCATAACATTCTGCCATGGGGCAGACAGCATGGTCACAGGTCGCTGGTACTATCCCCACACCCCTTGGGCCAGTCGCTCCTACAGCACCTGGGCCGTGGTATGGGGGCAGGGGTGCACATCAGTGTAACCATGGGCAGCCATGCATGGGGGGTGGCCACAGCCAGTGGCATGTGCAGACCGCATGACCAAGCCTCGTTACTAGGTACCGTCCACAGCCAACAGGACAGTGGCACCCTGTGCCATGACGGGTGGCCCTGGCACACAGGCAGCACAGTACCAACATTGGACTGCACATGTGAACAGTAGATGGGGACTCTGCCTGCATATGCATGGCATACCTGGGCAATGGCACAGACCTGCACACAGCATGAGAGTGGACCTTACCCCCAGGCATTGATGTGAGCAGGTGTACCCCATGCAGAGCTGCAGGCACAAAGTGTGATAGGTGTCATACAATGCCTGGGGACCGGTGGATGTGGGGAAAGACCATGGTGAACAGTGTAGGACAGCTGACAAATACAGGGCCAACTGACACTGACCGATGCACAGAGCCCTGGCCCATGGCGCCCCATAGGCAGTGTGCTGCTCACACAGCCATTGCGCAGGGCCTGCAAGCCGCTGGCTAGATACCACGTACACAACACACTCAACACTGTACTTAATGGCGTACGTCTCTCAACACCATGGGTCCACCAGTGGCTGACCATGTTCCCCAATGCATGAGGCAGCTATCCCCATCCCGAGGGTCACTGTTCCACATAGTCCCCACTTGTGGGAGGGGAGATGTCAGTGCAATCCAGGTGAGGACACATCCACAGGATGTCTGCCCCCATTGCAGGCATGGGGGAAGTTAGGCATGGCCTACCTGCATGGGTGAGTGATGTACCAAACAGGTAACATGTTACCAACCACACATGTGGCATGTCCATTACACCACCTGCCACACAGTGGTGTGTGGATGTACCATGCCACCATATCCTTGGGACCCTTGCCACAGCACAGCCCCTGGTCACTGAACACAGCCATTGCACACAACCTACAAATATCCCTGAATGTCCACCTTTGGGTGGGTCCATGCCTGCATACCTCTCAACTGTACCACAGTACGAGGAACGTTCCCCATTGTACTTCACAAATGCTCCCTGTTCAACATTGTGAGGCCCTGTTCCACATTCAATGTCGACATTCTAAAGCAACGCTCCATGGTACATGTTGCTAAACAATATATTATACAATTACTAACAGACTGTCTGAACATACATGCAACAGTTTAACAGTGTGTGTTTAACAGTGTGTTGAGCTTCACAGTAAAAGAAATTAGTAAGTGTTCCACAAAATGCCCATGTCTTCCACAGTGTGACAGGCAGTGTTCCACATGTGGGTGACAAAAGGCTGCAAGGTATGCATGCCTGTCCCTGTCCCTGAGGGCAGTAACAGATGGAGTAGGGGTATGTATGGGTGGGGGGGGGGCTGCTGTGGCCCAGTACTCACCAGTCTGCTGAATGTCTGTCCCTGTCCTTGTCAGGTTGGCTCTGAAGTATTCCAGCTCTGTCCTACACCCAGGTCTGCAGCTCCTGTACCACTACACTGTGCCTGGACCTATCCACTCACAACTGCACATGCTGCACATAAAAGTCACATGTGCATCGCATGTTGCACATCTCATATGCATTTATGTGGCATGCGTGGTGGCAACTGTGATATGCGATTGCGATGTGCAGCATGGCATCTGTGATGTGAGGTTGCAGACTGCCTGCCATCATGCAGTTGTGTGGGCTCCCTACGGAAGCAATGCAGTTGCGGAATGGGCTTGGGTGCACCTGCATGTGTAGCAGCAGTACCTGCAGGGCTCTGTGTGTGTGTGTGTGTGTGTGCACACACACCGTGGGGAGGTCAGTGGCAGGCAGATGCCCACCGGCAGTGGCCCACACAAGGCATTGTTGTGACTGGGGGATATACCGTACCCAACATGCATCCAGTAAAGCCCTACCAATGCAATGATGACAAAAGGACAACACAACGTAGGGATGAGGTGCAAAAAGGTTTATTGGCAAAGTGCTCTATACACACATCAGATGCTCAATGCACAGTGCTCCCCAGTTCAACCCATCGTGCGTGAGCCCACACTCACCCATGCACACAGTCTTGCATACACACACACACACACACCCCCATGTGAACGCACAGTGCCCCCCCATAGACATGTGCCCCCTGCCATGCATATGGCCCCACCCCCCATTGAAGCCCCACCCAACAATCCCTCTACTGTACAGGTCACCTGGGCATCTCACAGCCATCTGCCATGTGCACACCATCCTCGCACCAACCCCTCTGTTGCCGGGTGCTGGGCTGTAGATGACCGTGCTGGTCTGGCGGGCTGTGTGGTGCCCTGGTGGACCACACCTGGTATCACACCATCTGTGCCTGTGTTTTCCCCCACAGGTGATCTGCTGTGCCTCCTCCCATGCAAGCCTACTTGCCTCTGTGCCACATGTGGCAGCGGCTGTGCCGGGGCTACATGGAGTGTTCTCCTATCACGTGCTGAGTGTCTCGACCCTGTGCAGCCTGCGGAGCACCCTCTTCGGTGTGCCCACCATCCTGTTTGTGCCCTGTGCCTGACCTTGTTCCTGTGGGACTGTGTGAGGGGCTCAGCCTGGCCTGTGCCTGTGTTGCCGGCATGCCTGTGTGCACCACCGTGGTGGCATCTTGGTGCTGTCCTGTGTCTGGGTCAGTGTGGGTGGTGCCTGGCTGGGCATGCAGCTCTGGCAGCAGGGCTGGGGGTAGGGGTTCCACTGGCTATGGTGGCTGTGTCGGGGTGCTGGAATGAGTGGTGACTAGGAGCACCATCCACTGGGTCAGGCCTTGCAGGTGGTGCAGCAGCTGCAGTGCATGCGCTTTGGCCTGCATGGCTGTATGCTGGTGCTGCTGGTGTGCCAGCATGTTCTCCAGGCCTGTGCTGAGGTGGTCCATGATGATCGTCTGGCATTCAGCACAGTGCTGGATGCTCTGTATGGCATCCCCCAGGCCAGCCATGCATGCCAAAGAGTCCCTGGAGAATGCCTGCAGGCAGCCAGAATTGCTGGATAGCTGCTGCTCCATGCAGGTGTGGTGCTCCTGCATGCCCTGCCATATGTTCCCCAGCTCCTGCCTGACATCCCCCTGGCCAGCCAGTACCGACTGGCAGTGGTCCCCAATGTAGGCCGGAGGGGACAGCTGGTCTCTCAGCTCCCGGTCGGCCTCATTCAACTGGTCCTTCAGTCCACGGGCACTCAGTGGGCTGAGAAACCCTATGGCAGTGTCCGCAGCCACTGGCTGGTCTTGGTCCGATGTCTCCCACTCAACCACAAGCATCTGCACCACCTCCACAGATGTGGCGGCACTACTGGTGGAGTTCTCTTCTGTCTCCTGCTGCTCCTGTGGTGGTTCAGCTGAGTTCTCCTCACTGCTGTCCACTGCCTCCTTTACCATGGGGCTGTTGCCATCCCCACTCCCCTCAGGCTCCAACATCAGCTCCAGTGTTCCTGCCACAGGTGTACTGGTCCAGGGCTGCCTCCAGTGGCCATAGGGCTGCCGCCCTTGTCCGACACCATGCTGGTGGCCTGGGCTGTGCTGGCACCATCCTGGCCCTGCTGCTGATGCTGATCCTCCCTTCTGGCTCTGCTGGGGCCACCTGTGCCAGCTGCCACTGCACCTGTTGGATGGGAAACGTGTTAGTGTTTCCTTGCATCACAGTGTGCCCTCACCTGCCTGATCAGTGTTGCCCTCACAAGTCTGCTTTGGCATTGTGCTATGGTATTGCACCCACCACACTTCTGTGATGTCCCACCTGGTGTATACCTCCACTGTACATGCATCCGGCACCGATAGCATGGACCCCCCCACCATTGCTGCTCTTGCTGTGCCATCCATCCTGGTACAGCAACTCCAGCTGTCACACAGCTGCCCTATATGGCTCCCCACTGCACAGTGGCAATGTGCATGGCCACACCTATGGGGCACCACTGTGCTGCAGGGGCCTGTGCTCCTGGGTGACAATGTTGTTTCTGCCATCCATGCAGGACCCATGTGGCCCTCGCCCACACTCTGCAGGAACTGGGACAGTGACCCATGCCCCCTTCCTACAGCTCAGCCCATGCCTGTGCACAGCCCCTCAGCACACAGTGCATATCACAGCATTCCCCAGTGCAGCCCAGACCATACCTCAGCATGCCCCCCCAACAGTACACAGTGCAGGACACAGCATCACCCAGTGCAGCCCAGACCTTACCTCAGCATGCCCCTCCCCAACAGTACACAGTGCAGGACACAGCATCCCCCAGTGCAGTCCAGCCCATTCCTGTGCACAGCTCCCTCTCCAGTTTCATGTGCCTGTGCCAGCCCCTTCACATGGCCATGGATCATTCCTTTGCACTGCTGCACATGTCAGCAGCACACATGCCTGTCCTTGGCCTGCCCCTTGCCATTGTCTGGTTCCCTTGGTCCACTCTGTGGCCGGCTGTGGCTATGTGGCATTCCTGTGGCATGCCTCCCCACTATTACATCTGCCTACACATTGTCACCCCACTCACCCCATCTTTGCCATTGGCTTCGGTGCTGTTGCCATGTCTGGCCTGTCACATACATTGCTGGTTGTTTGTCCCTACCTGTGGCCATCCACTGT
The DNA here is from genome assembly GCA_016271365.2 of Neoceratodus forsteri. NCBI lineage: Eukaryota > Metazoa > Chordata > Ceratodontiformes > Ceratodontidae > Neoceratodus > Neoceratodus forsteri. The sequence goes on along the minus strand of JADMNL010000023.1, from coordinate 621,496,942 downwards.
CTGAACATGTCCAGCTGTGTTACTCCAGCGATGCTCTGCTGGCTGAGATGTGCCACTATCCTCCTCTCAATACTGCTGAGTAGCTCCTGCTGGATGGGTTCGCCCCCTGTGCCCTGTGCCTGTTGTGCACCCCCCTTGCACTTCACCAGGCGCTTGAGGTCATTCCACTTCTTTTGTACATTTCAGACTGTCCTGTGCTGTGCAGCAATGGCATTGACTCTGCATGTCACCCTGTCCCATGCCCTCTTGCATTTCTCCCTCCTCTTGGCATTCCCTCCGTGACTCATGAGGAGTACATGGTGGTGGTCTATTTGCTCCACCAGTGTGTTAACCTCCTCATGGCCAAAATTCTTCTTCCTCCTCCTCTGTCTTTTGGCTGCAACTTCTGCCATAACTCTGGCATATCTGCGGGTGTATGTTGGGCTGCAACTGCGTTTTATGCACTTTTATATGGTGTATCTTGTATGTCGCGACTTGCGCAATTGCATTTGCACATTCTCGCAGGTTCTAGAATAGCCCGTAACTTGTATTTCACAGTTGCTGTTGTGTAAGTTCCACAATTGCATTACTTGCATCTGGCGTAATTTCCCTTCTAGAATCGGGCCCCATGTCTTTACATGAAATTTTAAACTGAGGCATCTTCTGTCCGCCTCTCCTGGCTGTTCAGGGGAAGTAACAGATCCTAAATTATTATTTTTTAATTTTTATTTAGATTTTATTAAATGGGAAAGGAGGTTTAAACAATACTGCATAATTTTAGCCTTGTACTGGATGGGGGTTGGGAGATACAGTTGCAAACCAATGGAAAGTGAATTAAATGAAGATGCTTATGGTATTTTAGTGAATGGGAGAAATGTGTCCAGGGCACCATGAAAATTTCCCTACTCTTTTTGAAAAGTGTAATAGGACCTTCAGTCCACTTGGAAATTAACCAAAAAAAGCAGATGGGGTCTCAGTTCAAGATACAATTTGAAGAATGGCACACCCCAACAGTACAACAGCTCCCTTGTACTGTACTCAAGTATATAAGTCCACTTCTGACACTTACTGTAAGAGTAAGATATTGACCATAGTTTTCTGGCCAACATCCCCCCTAACAATGAGACAGGTCCATGTATCTGACATGATACAGCTCATTGTGCCTTTCTTTGTGAAAAACTGAAAACAATTGTCAGCCAATAACATAAAGAAAAGAAAGAAAGAAAGAAAGAAAGAAAGAAAGAAAGAAAGAAAGAAAGAGACTATCTGATTATAGAAAATGTTGTAACACAACCTGAAAAATAGTAAGAACAAAACAATAGAGTGTTACTGTGGGTTGGGTCAGCTCAGCGTGTCAGCAGCAAATAATAAAAAGGTTACCATTTAAATGCACACTGGAAATGTTATTCTCTGAACATTTTATTCTCTCTGCCCTGTTAACTACCCATCACTGTTCACTGTACGAGTTATTAGGATGGCTTCCTCTCCAGGCCTGACGTGACCTCCACCTGCATGCCCTTGTTCCTAAATCCCTTGTGGTTGGTGCTACCTCCCCACTAGGTAGATTCCTCTGCACTAAGCAGTTCTCTAGGATGACAAGGTCTTCTTCTTAGCCATTACTAAGTGTCCCTTACTCCAAAATGAATCTGGACCAGAGAGCATTCTCAGTAGCAGCACTCATGCTCTGGAACAGCCTCACAGCATCTGTCCATAATATAGCCTTTTTAGAGGCCTTCAAAACAAACTTAGTCTCAGCCCTCATATCCAAATCTGTCTTCAAATGCATCCCATAACATCCTTGCACCCTTAAGAGCACCCCGGACTGCTACTTCACTACATTGGACTATTTCACATTGTTTGTTGTACCTATACTGTAAATATCTTCAAGTCCTTGTTTACTATTGTGTGTATTGCAATAACTGTTAAATCCCACTGCTTGTCACTCAATGTATCTGTGATTTTTCTCTGAATCCTTCTGTTTCTTGCCATCTCTATGGCCTGGGTCGTGCCTGAAAACAGCCACTGGGACCTGTGTACCTACCCAGTTAACAAATAAATAAATAAAAATAAAATAGTAAATAGAGTCAGAATCAACATTTCAACTAAAGGCCTTTTTCAGGAGTTGACAAAACAGGAAAACAAAACAAGAAAAGCTAGTTACTCATAAAAGAGTGTATCATTCCAGTGGAAAATCATTGTTGTCATTGTCCTGTACTAGTTGTGTTCAACACTATTTGGAAAATGCAGGATAGGATACAGGCAGGAAGTTTAATTATATAGTGATTTTTCAGGGCTCAAAGTGCTTTACAGTACAAATATATTTAAAATTAAAATAATACATTGCAGCAGTAGCAAATCTGTAAATCTCTATTCAGATTATACGTTAAACATATCCATATTCCACATACATTAATGGAGATTATCAATCTCCTGAGAAGGCCTGTCTAAATATCCAGGTTTTTTAACTGAGATTTAAAGCTTTCCACTGAAGGGGTGGAATGGATGGTTTCAGAACAACAATCCAGAGTCTTGGTGCAGCTACAGAAAATCCTCAGTCCCCAGCTGATTTTAATCATGATACTAGGACTAACAGAAGCCCCTGGCTGTCTTGAGTAGAGAAGTCTGGTACCCTGATAATCCTTCTGATGGATTGCCACTAATTCACTGATGTAAGAGAGGGTCCATGTAGATTTATGGCCTTATAAACCAATACAAATTTAAATTCAGAATGCCATCTAATCAGGAGCCAGTGCAACTCCTTCAAAGTAGTAGGAGTAATATGATTGAATCTGGATACACGGGTTAACAATCTGGCAGCCACATTTTTCATTAACTTTAAACAGCATAACTGGGTAGCTGGAAGGCTATAATAGAGTGCATTGCAGTAGTTTTTATTTTTTTTTATTTTAGTTTTTGTTGACCGGGTAAGTGCACTAGACAAATTCTGCCTATTTTCAGGCACAACCTGGGGTAGGGGCATACAGATGAATGCCAACTGACTTTGAACCAGATTAAGCTGTTGGTGGTATCTTAGTGAATAGGGAGAAATTCAGCCAGGGCACCCGGTAAATTATTCTACTCTTTTTTTCAAGAAGTGCCATGGGATCTTTAACATCCACCTGAACTACCACCAGAACAGGCAGATGGGACCTCGGTTTAACATCTCATCAGAAAGACGGCACCTCAGGAGTGCAGCACCCCACCCTCATACTGCACTGCAGTGTCAGTATTGGGATATTAACCCAAGCACCTGGTGTGGGGATAGAACCCACAGCCTTCTGAACTCCCAGCCTCATAGGCGAGTGTGCTACCTGATGAGCCACTGACACTGATTGATTCATTACTAGTTGATTCATGAGTAATGAAAGCTCATACTAGTGTGCACAGATTGCTGTAATCAAGGAAAGAAAACAATCTGGATAGCTTTTTCAAGTGGCATAAAACATTTCTGATGACAGTAGTAATCTGAGATGTAAAATCCAATTAACTGTCTAATATTACACCCAGATTGCAAACCTCCTTAATCTGCAGTAGCTCACTGTCACAAGTTGGGAGAAAAGATTTTTCTTTTCTGCAGACACCGATTGATTGAAGCCTATCAGAAGCAACTTGGTTCTGCTGGGATTGAGTTTCAGTAAGGTAGTACTCTTCCAGTAGTTGATCTCTGTGATGACCTTCTCAACCACATGCATCGGATGCCCCGACCAGGTCTACATGGAAGGTAAAGCTGAGTGTCCTCTGCAAAGCAGTGAAAACTCAAGCCATACCTTGGGATCACTTCTCCCAGTGGAAGCATGTATACTGCGAATAGCAAAGGGTAGACTATAGAGCCCTGAGGGATACCACACATGGCTGATGAGGGGGCAGATGGACACTTAACCAACATCAGAGTCTGGTGACTATTTTTCATGAAAAACCTGAACCAGTGTAACACTGTACCAGCCACTCTACAGAAACATCTCAGGTGCTCAACTAACTCCCCATGATTCACAGTATCAAATACTGATGACAGGTCAAAGGGAACCAAAACAGATAGCTCCCCTTGATCCTTCTCCAAGAGCAGAACATTTATGAAGTGGGCAAAGGTTAAATACAGTAGCTATACCCAACTGTTCAGACATGCAAGCTGATGACTGCTACAGTGTCCATAACTTTCTAGCGTACAAAAGAAAGGAATGGGTATGCAGTTCTTTGTAGAAAAAGTAGGCTGATAATCCTTGATTTGAGCTAAAGTCACCCAGGATGTGTGTGGTTTGAAAAGATGTACAGAAACCCATACATTTGATGGTCTCTTATTTTATCATTTATATATCCCACTTACTTGTGTACTTGTGTTCTTCAGAACTCTTAATGCTTTACACCTCTGCATGCATCCACAGTACTTTAGATAGATAATTGCTGCTGGTGAAATGGACTAGACATAAGCTGAGTGGTTAATCAGATCGTCTCAGACTATGCAACAGGGGCCCAATTTCAAAGGGCTAAAATCCCTGCACATGCAGCAGGAAAAGTGGAGCATCTGGGTCCTGATGTACTCCCACAAGTCCTGTTGCATGTTTGGGAAATTTTTTTTTTTGCAATTCTTTAACCAGGATAGACACACTAAGATGAAAGCTTGTCTACAGGTGCTACAGTACCCGAGAGCACAGGGAAGTTAAGTGACTTGCTCAGGGTCACACAGTATATGCAAGTGAGGGCTGTGAGATTCAAACCCAGGTCTCCAGATTTACAACCTTAAACCACTTCGCTATACTGTCTTCCAAATTTCCAAGAGGGTGCTGATAAGTGACCCTTTTCCCAACAACTTATGGTTATTTCTCTGTTCACATTCTATGCCTAGTATGACAAGGCATTGCACAGGCTCAGAACAAAGAAATTGCAAACTTTAGCATATTGTCTGTAGGTTGCCAGTGCAGAGCTTTTTTCTGCATTGACAAGTTGCACACCCCCAAACCACTCCCAGATCTTTGAAAATCCTGTCTCAAAAATCTGAAGTACTCTTTCTTCATTTACTTAGAATAGATCAAATGAGATGCAACATTTTATTTTCTGTCAGGGTCTAGCTTCTAACCAATTTTACAATTAGGAGGACTGTAGCGCAATGGGTTACCTAACTTGCTTGAGGTCACCCACTGATGCAATGACTGTGGTGGAATTCAAACCTGTGATCACCTTGTTAACATTTCACTGCTCCACCACTTCTTGCATGCAATCAATACACAGTGTTGCTGCTTATACAATGTAACACTGTATTAAAATGAAAGAGAATAAATGTTACGTTTTACTGTCATGAGTCATTTTTAGGAGTACTGTAATACCCACTGCTATAAGATGTATCAGGGACACCATGTATCAGTCTGTTACTCAATTACCAGCAGCACCATGTGGTGTATACCTGCTTGGTCTACAGAGAGGTGAAATGATAGCCATTTGTCAGCTCTTTGGATTGAAAGATTAGTTTTAGTTTCATTTATTTCAACAGTGCTTGAAACCTTTTTTATGTGTTGGAAGGCCAGATAATACATTCACTATGCTGCTTATAAAACTACCAATGTACCCTGCAGCACTGAAGGACCCAGAGTAAAAAGCCTTATCATTCAGTCTATTACTGAACAGGACTACGGAGAGGTGTGCCAAAGCTTCAATAACACAAATGAAGTACGTGCAAAGTCACTCACTTTGTGGGGATAGTATTTTCCCAGTCCATGCCACCCTGTGCCCCATGTCCAGAACACCACAAAGTCCAATAATCAACCTCATGTGTCACTCCCACTGGCACTTGTAACCCTGGACCCCCAAGCCATAACTCCCATAACCATGTACAGCAGTCACTAGTACTAGCACAGTTGCTGAACTTTCAAAAAGCACCACTGCCAGCTGATGTCTTCCTTTGCTGTCGCCCCCTAAGCCAAAATATGCGTGTAACAAGGAGTAAACTCCCTTCACAACCCATAACAAATCTGACACAATAAAGAGAGACTCAAGAAGAGTCAATGAAGCCAGAGAGTTGTACATAACCCGTCAACTACCAATACTAATGCAGTGTGTTATCTTCATGCTTATGAGTAAACAATATTGTCACTCCTATCCCCATCCTCTGAACCTCGTGATTGAACCCTTTTCCTCTAGAAAGGCTGCAGTTAGTCCAGAAGTGGCTGTGTAGGGGGCTTCACCTGGCTCAGTGGCAGCAGCTAAGAAATGAAGGGCAATTGACATGTTTTTATTAGCCTGAAGATAGGGTTGCAAGTGCTTGGGTGTCTGGTTGCATGTATTGTTCCTGCTTGACTGATCTTTTAAGGCCCTCTCAATCATCATTCACCTCATGTGAGTTGTGTGATGTGAAGGGAGTCATTGGCAAATCAGAATTCTTTGTTAGGTTAGATGGCATTGAACCTTGGCTAGCAGAGCTGACTTTCAAAGGTTAAGTGGTTGTGCCACAAATAGTGACTGCTGTTAGTGGTTACATGGCTCAGTGCATGGGTTGTGCAGTAGCATGTGCCAGTGGAAGGGATATGGTGGAAGACTGCACTTTTTGATGTCCTGCACTAGGGTGTGAGGTGACCAGTAACCATGGATGGAACACAGGAGGCTATTGCTTCCCCTGTGGTCATGGCTTGGTGTCTGGGTGCAAGGAGGCAAGGATAGTCCCTGTTCAGAAGCAGGGCAATCCCAAACTCCCTGACAACTATCGCCCTATTGCTATTCTCCCATCCCTTGGCAAACTCCTGGAAAAGATGGTGGCTGAGCAACTCTCGGAGTTCGTGGATACTCACGAACTGCTTTCCAGGGCCCAGCATGGTTTCCAAAAGGGACATAGTACCACTACTGCCCTGATTACTGTAACCTCTTGCATTAGATCTGCCATGGACCAGGGCAAAATGTCAGGTGCTATATTTATAGACTTGTCAAAAGCTTTTGACCTTATCAACCATGACCTACTGGGGGAGCAGCTCTGGGCTCTTGGGCTCTCTCCTCACGCCATGAGCTGGTTGATGGGCTACCTAACGGGCAGAAAGCAGCGTACCTGCTTCAACAAGGTTCTTTCGGAGCCCAGGGCAGTGACTATGGGAGTCCCCCAGGGATCAGTACTAGGACCTCTCCTATTCTCACTTTTTATTAATCAACTGCCACTGGTGACCTCTCACTGCCAAGTCACGCTATATGCAGATGACCTTGTGCTAGTGGCCCATTCTCGTGATGCAACAGACCTTAACCAGTGCCTGTCTGAAGATTTCAGCAGAGTTCTGGCCTGGATTACCAACCATAGACTGGTGTTGAATCCAAACAAAACTCAGGCCATCTCTTTGGATCCATGGCCAAGATAAAAAGCCTCATCAGCTATGCTCAACAAACTTGTGATGATGGCCCCTGTTTGCCAACAGTGAGCTCAATCAAATATCGTGGGTCATTCTTGACCCACAACTTGACATGGGAAGTCATATCCTCAACATCTGTAGAGCTACAAGGTGCAAGCTTGGCCTGGCCTACAGGGCCAAATATAATCTAACCCCGGGAGCTAGACTGGCACTTGCAAAGGGAGTGCTTCTACCCTCCCTCAGCTATGGATTCCAACTATTTGTCAGGTCACTCCAAATTCATCTTAGTTGGTGGAACACGGCATATAATGATATCTGTTGGTTTGCACTAGCTGCTCCCAAACTCACCCACCGCTGTGAGCTCTATGACAAACTCAACTGGCTCCCCCCAGCGGAATACTTGAACCTTGGTGTAGGAAACTTCACCAGGAAAGTGCTTGCTACTGGCATTCCGTTGGGACTGGCGCATCTCCTCCCTAAATTGAACACCATCCCCTACCAGCTTAGGTCGCAGACCTCTGAGTTGCTTAAAGTCCCCCCTACTCAGACCCTTATGGGGGATCGTGACTTTGCTGCGTACGTGCCTAGACTCTGGAACTCTCTTCCAGATCATGTCCGCTCGGCTCCCTCCCATGGGACCTTTCGCACCTCCCTGTGGTCCCACTTAAAACAATCGTCAATGTGTGACTGCTCTTAGCCTCTGTAATGTAATGAATACTCAGCAATCCACTGATGTCTATTCTAGGTCTAGGAAGGTCTATGAAATGAATACTCAGCAATTCTCTAATGTCTATCTATGTCCTTTAATAACTTGTACAATTTGTTGCAGTGCCTCTGCCTTTATACATTTGTTGTTGTAGTTGTTCTTTCCTGTATTATGCTGTTTCTACAATGATGCCTTGTATGTATACTGTATGTTTGTGCTCTCCCGGGTTGTTCCTGAAAATAGGCATACTACTTGTCTAGTGTACTTACCCGGTAAACAAAAGCTAAATAAATAAAGGTGTCAGTAGGAGAGAATGTGAAGATGGCAATTTATCGAAAGACTTCACTGCACTTTACAGGTGAAGTAGTGACAGTTGTTGCTTTGCCCAGGTCTATTCAGTCCTGCAAAGTGGTCCATGACAGTGTATCACATCACATGAATTAGGCATTTTTGAGGTACATTGCTAATTTTGCTTTGCAATGGCCATACTGCACAGCTGTAGGACCAGGTCAAGAAACACACATCATACTTGAATGGAGTGAGACTATGCCAAATGTCAAGTTACAGGAGCTTTTACATATCTGGTCACACGTCTACATTCTGGTTCTGGGGTTGTGGGCAATTTGGGTAATGTACTGCAGCATTTTTGTATTGAATTTCACTGTTTTTTATGATCCATATCTCATTTTTCAGGAATACAGTACATTTGGAAAGCACTTGGGATGTGCTATCAGATAGACCATACGCACAATTTATGAAGTGGACTCCAACTTTTTTTCTTTGAGGTGCTGAACAATAAAGATGCAAGACATAATTGGGATGGGAGGTGCAGCAGTCAATCTCGCTAGCCATGTAGGATCTTTTTTTTTGCCAGTCTCTCAGTTCTTCCAGGGTTAAGTATAGTCACAGATGACCATACCTAGCACAAGGAGAGCAGCAGGACCAGCAAGCATCTGATCATAGCTTATACAGGCTGTAACATACAGTGCAGGCTATCAAATCTCCCACTGCTGCAACCCAGCACTGACATCAGCTGGAGGGATTCTTGGATTTCTGGTTACAGTAGATGTCAGCTTGGGAGTCTGCAGAATCAGCCTGATACAATCTACTATGCTTTAGAAAATGGGCTTGAAAGATAAAGCTTGCTGATTGGCTGAAAGCCATCATCAGCATGCATTTATTTTTCCAAAGATGCCCACTAAAAAATAGGTGCCAATTCGGGATGCCCCATTACTTGGGGTATCCATGGGAACCCTGAAATTTGAAACTGGGCAGCCACCATTTTTCTTCTCACTAAGGAGCAGCCAATTTCCCCATCACATATGGTTGCAGTACAGGAGATAGCATACTGCCCCCACAATGCACTTCAAGAAAAATTACCTCTTTCACTTCAGGTTTTAAAAATGACAAAAAAAAAAACATTCTTTTCTGTGCCCCCCATCCATTTCCACTCACCTAGACAACAGAGCCAACTGCATATTTACAGCTGTTCCTTTCAAAACACCAGCACCAAATAATGTCAGGGCATTACATTCTCCTCATCCTTAGCCCCTAGCTCCTCCAGTGACCACAGATGTTTAAATAGTTATATTGATGCTGTCATCATTTCACACAGTTGCTGAACTGCCATGCTGAGCGGCTTCACTGAATTTCCTCACTGGGTACACAGCCAGCAGTTCCCGACTTGACCAGTTTCTCTCATCCATCGTTCTCTACTCCAGGTATAGTACAAAGTAAAAACGGTTTTAACTGTACCACAAAAACCTGTCAACACAGTACAGAAGCCTTCACATTCAAAGATGTGACACTGATCGGCTTTTCCTCCCCTCAGTGGCTATGCTGTAGTCCCACATGCTCTGCACTAGCGCAGCAATGAACAGCTTCAAATTACTCACTACTTTCTCCTGCTTCAAATCACTGACTTAAAAAAAACTCATTCAGTCACATGTTCTCTTAGATTTCCACAGTGGCGTTTAAACATGGAAACGGAAGTTTGATGCTCCCCTCCTGTTCCAACCATACACTCTCATCCCACCAGTCATAGCTTTACACTGGCACTTCAGCCCTGCACATGCGAGCGTAGGAACTATTTTATTACAAAACTTATTTTAAACAACTTTTTTATTAACATTTTTTTCTTACATTTATTTTTTTTCTACAGTGCCCATTTTCTAAGCACAATAATACCCTCCAGGATGGGTTTTATTGGGAAATACCGGACCTTCCAGGGCCTATAAGATCCTCTGTCTGTGGTGGCTGGCCTCATTATGCCCTGGGTGATCTGGTATTTCCCAATGAAGCTCACCCTGTTGGGTATTATTGCTTACATAGTAAACAGTAAGTATTTTTTCCACACAAAGTACAAACTGAGACCATTCCCACAGTTGGGTGTGGCGATCATAGTTCTGACTGTTCCCCTTTAAGTATATTTTTGTTTTAAATATTTGCCCATGTATCTTGGGCATCTATTTGCTTTATGGAACTTAAACGCAGAGGTTACTTTTGAAGTTCTTACAGTGGGAGGGGGACTGTCAAGATTTACTGGGGTTGTCATCAAAGAAGTTGGTGCTGTTCCATAGAGAGGAGCAGGAGCTTGTTATACAGTATAACATTTTAAAAAGGAGGAGATCTGAGCTCTTTGAGGTCTTAACCAAAGTAATACAGAAAACAGAAAGTTGTTATCCCTCTGTGCAGACAGTTAGTGAGACCCCATCTGGAGTACTGTGTGCAATTCTGGAGACCCCAGCTCCGCAAAGACATAGACAGAGTGGAGGCTGTTCAGAGGAGGGCAACCAAAATGGTGCAGGGTCTGCACCAGAAGACATACAAGGAGAGACTACAGCAGCTTAATATGTATACCCTTGAGGAAAGGAGCGGGGACATGATAGAAACTTTCAAGTATCTCTAGGGAATTAACAAAGTACAAGAGGGTAGTGTCTTTAAGAAGAAGAGATGCACAAGAACAAGGGGGCACAATTTGAAGATGGGAGGGATGGCTCAGAGGTAATGTTAGAAAGTATTTTTTCACAGAGAGAGTTGAGGATGCATGGAACAGCTGTCCTGAGGAGGTTGTGGAGTCAGGAACAGTAGAAGAATTCAAGAATGTATGGGACAGGCATAAGGCAATTCTAGTGGGGGGTAGGAGGAAGTAAGCTGTTGATTAACTAGAATCTGCAGCTTATCCATCAGGTAGGGAAATGGGCAGACTAGGTGGGCCAAACAGTCCTTATCTGCCATCAAACTCTATGTTTCTATCCCTACTTTCACCTGTAATGCTTCATGTTACTACGTCTAGGAGCACTCAATATTATTTGGCTTACTTAATAACTTTTTTAAGACTTTAAATTGGTATGCCACAGGATTTATCATTCTTCATCATTATGTCCCTGCTTCCTTGCTCCCTCTCCTACATATGCTGGGAATAATAAACATAGTCACCTATCTTGAATACTAGTATCATTGAACTTTGTTGCTGACTTTTATTGATGCTTCAGATAGAAAATGACATGTGATATGAAAATGTATCTTTTTTGGATTCATTGAGCTTGATTCTCAGAACTTGCTGCAAGCCATGCCAATGGTGACTTGAGCTGATCACTGGTGCGCCAGGGACCCTACATCTGATTCACTATCTGGTAGGGTCCTGGCCACTATGTCCTACAGCTTGTGGCAAATGTGGTCATGTGCCAAAAGGATGGCACACCTGAGAGAGTTGCTGCAAAGTGCAGAGTGGTCAGGTGCCACTCTGAGAAGGTTAACAATACTTAGTAGTTTAATGCAAACAACCCTGTAAATGACATTATAATTACTGGCCACAATTTTTTTCCATACAAAAATCGAGTTATAATTTACCATTATAACTACCTCAGCCAGTTATAATGGCAAACACGTCCCACTGTGCTCTAGAGTACAGCGTGAGACACAAACAACTGCAGAGTGAAGAAAACAACTGAGTGATTCATGCTCTCGCAGCTCCGGGTGTCCCCACAGACTTCGCCCCTCGATCTTGGCGGTAAGTTGCTTTTCGTGAAAAAAAAAAAAAACTCTCCCTCTGACCCTGCAATAAAACAAAACCAAACAGCAAAAAAAACGGAAACTTGGCACGCGCTGGAGAGCCATCTCAGCAATCATACGCCAGCTCACCACAACTGCTGCTGGGCAGTCAGTTTCGATTTTAACATAAAAAATGCATCTAATCAAAATTTTAAATGAAAAGTCCATTTCATTATCTCTCGACTAAATGTACTGTAACTTGGGGACTGCACAGAAACCGGACGGCTCCTTGGCTGCTGAATTTGCTTTGCGCATTTTCTTTGTTTTATTTTCTATAAATGCTGAGGCAAAAAAGCACACGTCAGCAATTATAAAAAATAAAATACGGGATGGCTTGTGTAAAGCTTGATTTTACACACACCCTCGTTGTGGGATGCTCTTCACCCTCGGGGTTTATGTAGCATCCCACAACTCGGGCGTGTGTACAATCTCGTTACACAGGCCACCCCATATATTATTCTCTATATTATACATACTGTAACCAACAACACAACACTAGTATAAATAATTGTCAGAACAATGACAGCATGTACAGATGTATCAGACATTGCTTACTTGTACCAAACTATTATACAACCATCTAGTGTAGGTAATTTAGATAATGGAAAATATTACCCAATAGTTGGATGTAATAGCATTTCTATGGCCCCTATTGGTGACTCAAATTGTAGTCTATCTAAAAAATATGTTGTATTATTTCAGACCCCCTGGTCAGGAAAAACACACTAAGCCAAGGCTGTCATGCGGGCTTGGGTGACTGCAGGCGGATGGCAGCACATGGGCCCTTCTGCCCAGGGAGGGCTCCAGGGGTGGCATAAGGATCATTAGATGAGCCCTGGCTGGTCTATTGGTACTCAGAAGTGGGAATCCAGTGATAATAGTGAATGCAAATGAGCGACTCTCAAAAGAGCAACTCATTTGCAGCACTGCACGTGTGAGCTACCTTGTAAGGGTAGCTACAGAATGGGACAGCAAGGGTACAGATGAACGAGGGAGGGTTACAATGGTGACTGGAAGGGGAGGGATAGGGAAGAAGGTTTTTATGGGGTAGTGTGGCATGCTGCCATTGAGCTAGCCATGTGATGTGGCGGTGAGGGTGGTTTGCTTCAGTGCAGCAGGCACTGGGTTAGGGGCTGGGGACCAGGATATATTTTTTGTGGCTGCCAAGAATTTTTCTTTTTTCAGACTGTCTCCTCCTCCCCAACATGCATCCCAAAGGAGTTAGTAATCTAAAATCAGGAGGGTGTGGGGGGCAAAGACTCCCATGAGGGGAAGTGGTGGGGCATAGCACCCCTGAATAAATGTTACTTCCAGTTGCCGGATGTGGTGTCACCAACAAATGTACATCACTGTTGTGCTTTTTGGTGATGTACATTTGCTGTAATTGTGATTGCTGTTTTGCGATCACCATTATGACATGGAACCTTCATAAGTCTGCCCTCTGAGAGGTGTTCCAGAATCCTGATGTTGAGGATATGGCAGCTTGCATTTGGTGCAAGCCTGGTGCAGGGCTGGTCTGGTGCATAGAGTCCCAGTACGGTGCAAGGGGGCTTTGTAAATTGTGACCTCCACATGTTTTGACACAAGGTGCCCCTTTCATCCCTGCTGTGTGATGTAGGCACCTTGCATCAAATTTGGAGCTTTGAGAATCAGACCGTCTGTCTTTATTTTTGCCAGTATATGCAAGATTAAATAGCTTAGAACAGGGTATGTCACAATTTACTTACAAAAATACAATATAATTTTCTTGCTGATTCTTGTCTTGTTTACAGTGGTTTGTCTGCTTACTTCAGTGACACAAGCAATCCCTTACTGTTTTTGAATTCATGCATAAACAACTGAAACACAAAGCTTACTACACTTTCACATGAGCACCAGGTACATATTTAAACTGAATATATTTCAAACAATACATGCCCTTAAATACTATTGGATTTGCCCATTTATATTTAATTTAGGAACGTGGTCAAATAAAAATATATTATATATTTGATTCATTTATGTTATGTTCCCAACAGGATTAGTCTACATCCTAATTACATATCATTAATTTGCCAGTTTACTGGATAATACCTAAGTGAAATAACTAGCTTCCAGCTTGTAATACAAAGCAGCAACAATTAAAACTACCACTTTGCATTTGTTTGCCTATGAAAAAAAGAACCATTGAAGGAGTATTGCAATTTTGTGTTAATGCTGACTGTCACCTCCGCAGAGAATGTGTTCTGTCATATATTATTAGATGCAAAGTGGTTATGATTAATGGTGAAAGTCAAGCAACATTAAATATAAGATGCTTTGCACACTGAACCAACAATTCTGAACTTCTCTGGCTCTGAACATTTCAAACTCTTCTCATGACAGACCTTAAAATGTGAAAGCTATTACAAAGGATGGTTTAAAGTTGTAAGAACTACTGATTCATTGTTTACAGTGCTTGATGCTCCATACAAATGTGGTAACACGTGGTAGGGCAGTCGGTAGGCAGCATGTTAAAAAACACTTAAACATACAGTATCTGAATTAAAATGCTTAATTTGGGGGAAGAAAATTGGAAACATGGGTGATATTTGATGTTCATTAGATCGTGTCACAATGTCAATCCTTTTACCATTTTTATGATAAAATATATTTTTAAAAAGTAAAACGTGGCTAAGAATGTGCAGTAGCATTTCAGAGTGATTTTTCATAAGGTGTTTCCATCGACCCATGATTATTCACAAGTAAGTGACCATATTATGGGATTCACATGTCAATACATTGTGCTGACACTGGGATCACATTCCCAGTGTTAATAAGCCTTCCTTGACATATTCCCTACACAGGGAGTCCATCCCCAGTGTTCTAGTTTAGTTTAACGTTTATTGCTCAGTCATTAAAAATGATTATAACAAAATATAACATTAAAAAACAAATGTATAAAAATACATGCAATTCAATAAATAAACAGATTCATCCAGAGTCCGAAACTGTAATATGTTTTTCAACATCCTTTTCCTAATTGTTTGTGTTATTACAAGATATTTTGCTAACCTTCATATTATAAACATATCTTCTGTGATTAAAAAGTACTATTACAGTAGTATTTTCATCTGTTTGCATTAAAGTGCTAACAATTGGATAGAGCTATTTGGAATGTACCTTATTATAAAAAACACAGTACACTTCAGGAAAACATGCACTAAATTCTCCTTCTTATTTCTACCACAATAGCACAGTGAATCAGTAGGATTGTTAGATTTATTATACTTTGCAGTCCTAGAGTTTGACTCAAAAAGTTCTAATTTGAATCAAGTAAATATTTTACATAGGTTCGGGTCCTTGAGTAGGTCCAGATAAAATCTATACCCATGCTGACAGTCATTGCTACTATACCACCTAACATAATTAATACACATAAAACATATTTAATTACTAACTAGTTGAATTTAAAAATAAATTTAAATTAAGTGATGCAGGTCCCAGAAATCCTTTTCCAGTTGTGTGCCTACCCATTCTCCCCTACCCAAAAGCAATGTAGCCACTGGGAGCACATCCCCAGTTGCTAACTTGTGGCCCAAATTAAGATCCCCCCACCTAAAGAAATGTAACCATTGGGAGCCCATCCCTATGGCACACTTTTCCCAATACCTCCTTCTCAAAGTCAGTTCAGTTACAAGATATGCATCCAGCATTGTGCATTTGTAGCCCAAGTCCAGACTACCCAAGAAAGTAAATCTGAATACCAGGAGCCCATACGTAGTGACTCACTGCTGACCAACACCCCTCCCTCCTATTCTGACACTAGTAGCCCATCACTAGTGTCAATAAATAAATACAATTAAACTTAACCCCCTACCTCTTTGCCCACAGCACCCTTGAAGAGCTGCTGATGCTAGACATGTTGTGTAATAACATATCACTGGTAAAATTGCTGCAAAATTAGTGTTTTTGCTGTGTGAAATATTTTGTGAAATTCAGCCATTCCTCAAAATATTTTGTAGGGTGAGAACTTGCAAAATTTCACACCAAAATGAAAAATGTCACCCAAAAATGGTGAAAGTTTGCCCGCAAGTGGCAATTATTGCCATTCTGGGGGTGAAATGTTACTATTTTTGGGTGACATTTTGCAATTTTTGGGTGACATTTCAAATTTTTGGGTAAAATGTCACCCCTGAAATATTTTGTGAAATGCACGAATTTTGCAAAATATTTTGCTTCATGAAATTTCTGTTTTGCACAACACTAGCTGACACGTCCAATATAACTTTGAAAAGCAAAATAATTAGGTACAATTCAGATTATATTCCATATATATTCTACAGATTTATGTTCCCATTTATTATCGCTGATGAAATTTGCATGAATATGTGATCTTTATCCTTTAAAGTTTATCTGTCTCAATAGCTTACTCCCTATTTCAAGTCACAATTCTCTGTTGTTACATCATATTCTGTTACCAAGGGAGTAACTGTGATGTCACGAGAAGTGCATTATGACCTCAGATAGGGAGAAAGCAATTGCAATAGATAAAAGTTTTAGGAAGAAAGATCCTGTTTTCATGCAAATGTCTCAATAAAAAATAATGGGGAGGATACATACAGAAGTAATGTGAAATACAAGCTGAACTGTGTCTAAACATTATGTTTTGTGAACGTTCTGTTGAAGGTGTCGGCTGCTCTTTATGGTTATACAGGGAACCCATCTCAGGTGCTAGATAACATGCCCTTCCCAAAGCATATGCCATCCTCCAGATGGCAGCCAACAAAATCCCTCCACTCACCTTCTTGGCTGCTCACCATCTTATCTGACATTGTGAATATTTATTTAAGAAATGCACTCTCATATATCTCTTAAACAGCAGCTAAGGCTACGATATAGTTAAGTGGGCATGGTATCAAGTCAGATGAAGAACAATAGATGACAGTTTATTGTTTTTAATTTACTGCAAAGCATGTTGAAATGCTTTGCAAGGGACTAGAGTGAAGAAATGTCAAGAGAAAAAAGGGAACTGTTGAGGTCTGCTAGAGACAGAATAAGATTGTTAGCAGACAGAATAGTAAAAGAATTTCAGTTGTCCATTTTTAGCCAGTGTTGTAGGGTCAGGAAAAAGTGAGGTAAGGAGCAATAGAGGACTGTTAAATGTGTTTAATATGTTGCAAAACCATCTGTTTAAAAGCTTTGGGGAGCTGAGGTTAAGAGAGGCCATGAGAAAAAATGGAATTGTACATAACTGAGGGGAGGTCTGCTAGATTTATTATCAGGTTTCCAGTTCAATATTTAATTTTCACAGGTCCTACTGGACACATGAAGAAGGATGACCAAGAGGAAGGAGGAGGGTGTCTGTAGTGGTGTCAGCAGTTCCCAAGAGGACTCTGCTTTTTTATCACCAGGGTGCCTCAAGACCAATGTAGGACCAAAATAGTTTATACTCTTGAGTGGTGATTATTTGGTATCAAGTCTGAAACTATTCTAGGGTAAGGCTACACAGTAATTTGCAAAGGCTTTACATAGCAAGGTGACTGTTGAGAAAGCAGCCGTAACCCATTCTAGGGAAAAGCCAAAAAGGTATTCATATACAACTACCACTGCACACAAACATTCAAGGGGACATTGCTGGGGACCATGGTTGATGTATAGGGGCTGTAATACTGTTATGACACCAGGGGTGCTCTAGAAACATGGCCACTGTCTAAACTGTAGGATATATCATGCCCCAAGGACTGAGTTTAAGGCCATATAGACTGGGAAACTACTTGAAAGACAAAGTCAGTGGGCCAATAAGGCTACAATATGATCAACTGCAACAAAAAAGCCCTCAGTCTGGTACAGGTAGAATGGACTGGAGGAGGAGGAAGGGATACCTGTGGAACATGGTAAACACACTTCAAATTAGTACAGTCTCTACCACTGTTGCAAGAAAGTCTGTAGGACTCCCTCACAGAAATGGATGGGAGTAGCATGCCAGAAAGGAAGTACCATACACTAGTGATGATACAGGAAGGGAAGTGGCCACAAAGCTAGACAGAGGAAATCAGTAGTTCCTGGGGACTTCATAGTCAAGGGAATCAGTAGGAGGGTATGTCCAACTTGGGATTGTCAAGTGTAAGTCCACTGTTACCCTTGAACCACAATGTATGATCTCAGGGCCAGGGTAAAGAAACATGTCAGGGAATAGAGGATGAATTCAGATGCGGTGGTGCATGTGCAGTAGCATGAAGGATCTGAACAGATGAAACATAGTAGAAGTAAAGAAAAGCTAAGATGCCCTCAGTAAGAGACTGAAGGAAAAAGCAAGGTTGGTAACCTTGTCTGAGAACTTACAGACCATGCAATAAGGGAAGGGAACAGTTTAGGTTATAACAATTCAACATATAGCTGAAGAGTTGGGAATGGGGATGTTTTTCCTTTCCTAGGTGACTGGTGCCTCAATTGATAGGGATGGAAGCCTTTCAAGTGGGATGATCTACCCCCCAGTAAAGAGGGCACAAGGATGTTGGTGCGAATGTTTGCAGTTCACATCAGGGCACATTTAAACTAGTAGAAGAGGATGTATTAGAGCTGGAAATAAGGATATCTAAACAAATGAGGGAGGCCAAACAGCTATCTCCTAGTACTAGTGAAAACAGAGGGGATGACAACAAAAACAATTACTGAGGGAGAAGGGAAACAGAAAAAAAATCAGGACTTTGAAGATAGCAGTACAGAAAGGGGAGAGGAAAGGTTTGGCAGGGTCTGGCACAAGCAAGGGGTGGGGAGAAGGTAGGCGTGATAAATTCTGTAAGAAGGTAAAAGCAGATGGCCTATAGAGCTGTGTGTACAAATGCAAGGTGCCTAGGGAATAATACTTTGATCTGCAAGCAATGGTGGTAGAAGCCCAGCTGGACTTCGTGGTGGTCAAGGAGATGTGTGCAACATAGCACCATGACATTGAAGTTGACCATTCTAGGTTATGAAATGTTCAGATGTCTGTGAGAAACCATAAGTTAGCAATAGATGCCTGCAGACATCTTGATCAGCCCCACTGTTTCATAAATATTCAACTGCTTCAAATGTAGGGGGCCGGAATAGCATTTTAGGGCTTATTATTTATGTTATAAACTTTAAAAATCACTTTTTAGGCAGAACCACAGAAAAACAGACAGTGAATATTTTAATGGGGATTACTGGATTCCTTTGGTAGGTTTTACACATCCATGCAGTTCTGTGATGTAGCCATATCAGAGAACTAATGTTCAAATAGGTAGACTCCTTCATTAAAAATAAAGCATTTAAATACCAAGCATTAGCACACATCAATTTTTATCAATCAGTAGTTTTTCTCCCATATGTTCTGTCCAATTGTATACCCTGCAGCGCTGCCACTGACCTTTTCATGGACTTACCAGTTATCTACTACTTGGTCAGAACTTTAGTGCATGGCAGACCCACCATTTCAGTCATGTGGGAGCCTGTAGGTGGTGCCACCTGTGAGCTACCCAGCATCTTTTACCTCTATTTTTTCCTCTGGGAAGTAGCACTGGACATGTGTGCCAAACATGTCATGCTACAGCTGGATCCCTCATACACTCCCAATATGCTTCCTCCTGTCCACTGCCAGATGGCCATCTCTGCAGTGGGACCTGGTGCCCCCCCCCGAGGAAGGAGAGCTGTCATCAAGTGCTTGATCCTCCCTCACCCAGCCATCCCACTGAGTGGCCCTTGTCATTCCTAAACTGGGATCACCGGCATGGGGAGCAGATGCCCAACAACTCCACCACTGGGCCTACAGGATATTATTAACACCTTGAAGGAAATGGAAAGCCTCTATACTAATATTCTGCATCCAAGGGGGGAGGGCATACAAACCATGGAACAAATGCTACCATGTAGATCAGCAACCTGGTTACCACCTACCCTGTTTTAATAGAAATGACAACATTTGTATTGGAAAGCAACTTTTTTTTTCTCTAAAGGGAATAATTATACCCGGTACAATTGAACTGTTATGGGAATCACTTTGGTCCCAAACTGGGTGAATATAAATGTACTATATATTGGACAGTGGTGCAGGTCAGGACACCTGTGGATGTCTTTTGAAATTACGGATTTAAGCTGTAATCCACATGGACATTAGCAGGTGCAGCTTCAGTGAAAAGGTTTCTCCCATGAGCTGGAGTCTTTCTTTACTTAAGTAAGGATTCTGTAGGAAGTTCATGATTTTAGTTTAAGTCATAGCAATTTCCTCCCACAGAAAACATATAAAGTGAATCCATTGGTACATGCAAATGAACCCTGTTACTATAAATGTATATCTTATGATTACTATTATTAGGCCCTATGCACAAAAAAAAAGATTGCCTACATACTGCATAACTGAGGTGTGCAGGCAAACCTAAGTTGGACTGCCACAGAGTGGAGGGTCCCACGGACCCATGGCAGCATTCACAAACTGCATGCAAGGTGGTTACATGCCTGATTCCCTGGTTATGAGGTCAGCAATGGACCATGGGCAGGCAGAGGGGGGTATGTCTGCACTATGTGCCATTCACAAAGGTGTGTAGTGCCAGGTACAGGGGGTGCAGGTCATGGCAGTCATGACCCTGCAGTAACCCACTGCATGCCCCCATGGATTTCATCTGCCTGTCGCAGCAGGACTGGGAATGACCCTCCATACTGCACCAGCTCACTAGGCTGTTGGGGAGGGATGGGGCAGCTGATCGGGTGAGTGACTGTACATATTCTTAAGTGTGTCCCATTGTCAAAGATCCACACCCCTGATGTGCACCTGTTTGCCCAGACCCTGTTTGTTCCAGCCATATCCCCCAACATATGTCATCCCTGTCCCCATAGTACCAAAGCATAACCCCCCTCCCCACACATGTACCCGGTGTTGAACAAGACATCAAGACTCCCACCAGCACTCACAGAGAAGCCCCAGTCCAACCATCCCCAATCCCTGCACCTGGTACTCCAACAGCTTCATTGGTGGCCACCAGCCCCCCAACCACCCACCCACCCACGGTACTAGCAGCCCCTTCAACTCCATACCTGACTATCGGTTCTGTGGGCATACATGGCCAGTAACACAGCCCTCCACACACGTCCATGGCCATGCACCCTGCACCTGTCCAGGGCCACAGAGCTACATGGGCAGGGTACACACCTTTGGCAAGTACCTTATGCCCCATTAGTGCATAGGCACCATTGTTAGTTACAAAAACATTTCAGGAAAGGTTGGGATGGAAATAATTATCCTAAGGACTAAAATTACTTCATCAAAGTATTGTGGGCCTAAGGAAATCAGGAGAGGAGCATACATGGCACAATGTCACAACCCTA
Organism: Neoceratodus forsteri; assembly: GCA_016271365.2. Taxonomy (NCBI): domain Eukaryota; kingdom Metazoa; phylum Chordata; order Ceratodontiformes; family Ceratodontidae; genus Neoceratodus; species Neoceratodus forsteri. The sequence continues at coordinate 621,475,588 of JADMNL010000023.1, read as the reverse complement.
TGGTTTAACATAGACCAGTTTCTATTGATAATAAATGCTACACATAAAAATAAAACAATCCATGTCTATAGTTTCCTTTCATGTTCAAAACTAAAAACAGTAAAACGATTGTGACCAATTTCTGGGTCTAAATGCAGTAGCAGTAGAAACCAGTGTGACTGTAGCTACTGTGCCAGGCAGGGGGAGCATGATGCTGAGATAAAGCAGGACAAGAAATTCAAACTACAGAGCTAACACTAAGAAGTAAAAAGGAAGAAAAGATTAGAGCTAGTGATATAGCAGATGAGTGATTTGTGAAATTTTAGACCTAGTTCAGAGCCACAGCGGGGCAATGCAGGTCAGAACAATACAACATTTAATGCTGTTAAGCAACAATTATTCATCTAGTCCATAGCACTTGGATCCAGGAATGTGCTAATTAAACTCCTTTTAATATATTTCTATGAAGTCATCTAATGAAGCCGCATGTTTCTATTATCTGCATCTTATGGTAAAGTATTCAAAGTATTATCATTAAAAAAAAAATAATGTTATAGATTCTGCCACAATGTTGGGTGAAAGTAAGGTAACGTGTATGGATTTCAGCCTGGATCTCTAGGATTTTGACTTAGAAATTTCATGAGCGCATACAAGCTGTACATGATGGTCACTATGGTGACCCTGCCAGTATGAGGCAGGTTAATATGAGTATGTTGCTCCAACTTTTCAGGAGCATGGGCTGGACAGCCAGTCTTGGGTCAGAGAGGTGAGAAACGGTACCCAGAAAATTTGAATGTAAAACTTTGAATAAATAAATTTGACTGTATATAAATAATATGAAAAACAAGAATTAATAAGCGTTAAATACATACCATAAATAATTAATTGAAGTTGGGGAAAGGAAAACTTGGGTTTTAGGCAAATTAATAAAGTTAAAAGAATAAACAAAATGGGAGCATTCAGAAAAATGTTATAATAATTGGAAATACCAGTTATAACAAAAGATTTACTGTTACTGATACTGGTAAAAAGGGACCATGATGTTTGACCATCACAAAAAATGTAGTATAGTGTGTACATAGAAGTTCACTGTGCAAACAAAATATTTGGAATAAAAATATTCAATTATGAGCACATAAGGCAAGGAAATTTCTGAATATAAAATGTATTATATTCACTGCCTTTTTTGATTAGCAGATAGAAACTCTGTCATTATGAAGTATAACAAAAAGAAGCAAGACAAAAAAAGGATATACATTTAAGCAAAGTATATGTTGAAAGCACATAATATGCTTTTTATATATAATGACACTGAAACGTTAAAAGTAAATGTTTTTTTCCTTTTAAAGTTTTAGAAGTAAGTCTCCAGAACATGCCCCAAATATAGGGTGAAATATGGGGTGGTTGAAAAATAAAATACATAAAAATAAGAGCTTCAGTGTCAAGAACATTCACCACAACTAGACACATATTGGATTTCCTGCAGGAGGAGAGCCTCAAACAACTGGTACAACAACCCACAAGAGACAGAGCTATCCTAGATACTGTATAGTACTGACTAACGGGGAAAGGATCACAGATCTCCAGCTAGAAGGTCACCTGGGGGCCAGTGACCATTACATGGTATGGTTCAATTTGGCCACTAGAACTAAATTATCCCATTGCCAGGCAAAAATATGGAACTTCAGAGGAGCTGACTTTGTTAAGCTCGCCAACAGAGTTAAGCTAGCTAGCCCTGGCAAGAAGAAATATAGGTGAGGGGGTATAGGCAAAGTGAGCAAGCATTAAGGATGAAATACTGGAAGCAACATCTCATTATGTTAGAGAGAAAAACAAGAGCAAAAGAAGGAGGAAACCATTTTAGTTCTCAAAAACAGTAGTGGAAAAGGTCAGAGCCAAAAGGCTGGCCTTCAGGAAATATAAGGGAATGCAGCAGGATGAAGATAGGGAGGCATACCAAACTTCCCTAAGGCAAGCAGAGAAGGCAGTAAGGTAGACAAAGGCCTAAACTGAGGAAACACTAGCACGAACAGTAAAAGAAGGGGACAAGACTTTCTATAGATACATTAGTGAAAGGAGAAAGTCCAGAGGGGGTATTGCTAAGATCAAAGGGGATAAGGGGGAGTGGATGGAGGAGGACCAAGGAAAAGCATCTATCCTAAATAAATACTTCTGCTCAGTATTTACTGAGGAGAAAGCAGGACAGGGCCCACAGTTCAGCACCATAGACACAGGAGGGGAGGGAGGTGTGCGCTAGACCCATCACCAAAGAAAGGGTCCTACAAGAGCTTGCTAAGCTCAGGGTGGACAAGGCAATAGGACCTGATGGCATACATCCCAGGGTACTAAAGGAGCTTAGGGTGGAACTAGCAGAGCCATTATCAGAACTGTTTAGTGAGTCTTTGAGCACAGGAGCAGTCCCAGAAGACTGGAGAAGTACTCATGTCATCCTGCCCCACAAGAGTGATAGCAGGGAGAAGGCACGGAACTACAGGCCATTCAGTCTTATCTCAGTAGTGGGCAAGATTATGGAGGCACTCCTTAAGGAAAGGATAGTGCATCACCTGGAATCCATAGGAGCATGAGATCCAAGACAGCATGGGTTTACAACAGGACAGTCATGTCAAACTAATCTCATGGATTTCCTTGACTAGTTAAATAAGTGGTGGACCAAGGGAGTGCAGTTGATGTTGCCTACCTTGACTTCAGCAAAGCTTTCGATACTGTTCCACATAGAAGATTGATTAATAAGCTGGGTAGGCTCGGAGTGGGTCAGAAGTTGGTCAACTGGGTGGCAAACTGGTTGGTAGGCAGAAAACAGAGAGTGGTGGTATATGGTATACAGTCAGAAGAGATGCAAGTCACAAGTGGGGTACCTCAGGGATCAGTCGTGGGGCCAGTCCTCTTCAATATCTTTATCAGTGACATTGCAGATGGACTGGAGGTTAAGGTTTGTCTCTGTCTGCAGGTGACACCAAGATCTGCAATAGAGTAGATGATCCAGATGGGGTGGGCAGAATGAGAAGAGATCTGGATGAACTGGCAAAATGGTCAGAAGAGTGGCAACTGGGGTTTAATGCAAAGAAGTGCAAGATCATGCACATAGGGAAGAGAAACCCTGAAGCCACCTATAGGTTGGGAAGGTAATTGCTGGCAATCATAAGGGGAAGAAAGAGACTTGGGCATCATCATCACAGATGACCTGAAATCATCCAGGCAGACCACTAAAGCAGTAGGTAACGCAAGAGAGATGTTGGGGTGTATTAGTAGGGGTATTGCAAGTCATAAGAGGGAGATAATAATCCCTCTTTACAAGACACTGGTTAGGCACCAATCTTGAATACTGCATGCAGTACTGGAGGCCACACCTAGACAAGGACATTAACAGAATGGAGGCGGTCCAGAGAAGGGCAACCAAAATGGTGCAGGGACTGCATCAGAAAACATATGAGGACAGATTAATGGAGTTCAATATGTATACCTTAGAGCAAAGGTGGGAGAGAGGTGATATGATCAAAACATTCAAACATCTTAAGGGCATTAACAAGGTGAAAGAGTCTAACATGTTTCAATATAAGAAAAATAGCAGGACAAGAGGACACAGCATGAGATTAGAGGGAGGCCGATTAAGGGTAATGTAAGGAAGTTCTTATTCATAGAAAGGGTGGTGGATGCATGGAACAGCCTACCTCAGGAAGTGGTGGATATGAATACAGTGCAGGGCTTCAAACAGGCATGGGATAGGCATAAGGGAACAATACAGTTGAGCATGAATAGATAGGACATTGACAGAGTACAGGCCTATGGCACATTCATAAGGTAGAAAAAATGGGCAGACAGGATGGGCCTTTCAGTCCTTATCTGCCGTTAGCTTCTATGTTTTTATGTTTCTAAGACTGTTCTTTAAGATTTAGCAATTGAGCTCCCCCACCCCACCCCCTTTTCTTTCACTGTACTGGGAAGCCAGGGAGTAGCATGCTAACTTTAATAGACTGATTACTTGAGCAAGGTGCTGTTTCCTACAACACCAGCTTGGACTTTAAGGATTGTATAGGCAGTTCTGCCATGCTCTGGTTCTGATTCACATCCAAGGTGGCTCGAATATCTGAGAATTTGCCTCTGATCTGAGCCAGTACAGGGCTGAATATGAACATGTCCAGCCACCCTAGACTATTGCTATTAACTCAGAAGTGGCAACAGCAGCATATTTGGAGGTAAGCTACAGACTACCACACACTTATAAAACTGAGTAATCAGTAAACACTAAAGGCCCAGGTTTAAAAGAGCCCTTAGAGAGATGCAAGTTGCATCACACCAGGGTTGTGACAAAATCAGCATATGTCTGGGACCCAGCTCCCAATTTAATAAAAGTGGGGGTCCCTGCATGAAAGTCCCAGGAGCTGCTGCAGATGTAAGCTTGTACTGAACATGTAGCGCACCTGTTAGGTTAGATGCAGGGACCCAACCACCCCCACCCGGTGCAACAGTAGAGTGGCTGTAAAGGTGATGGGCATGATGACTATGTCTGCCAGCATGGGCTGGGATGAGAAGGAATATGGGGGGTGTCTTAGGGGGTGTTAGAACTAGTGCAGCAATGTCAGGGTGAAGAGGTGGCACCTGGCAAATGTGTCATTTGTAATGCCAGACAGCTGATCTGACCTCTCAGTGGATGTTGGCAGGGTCAGACTGTGACTTGGCCTGAGGTGGGCACAGCCCTGGCACCTGCCCCATAGTTGCCAAAATCCCAAACCATGTAGGAAGGCAGCAGCCTGCCATTACACAGGGGGTAGGGCTTTGTGCCAGGAGACTTGTGGTGCCCAGAGAATATTCTCCTCTACCACTGGCATTCCACAACCTGCAGCCACTGCTTCCCACCTACTTGGTTTGAGGTTTTGGCACCTATTTGGCAGGTGCCAGGGTATGTGGACCTGGGACCAGGTCATGGTCCATCCCTGCCAACCCACACTAAGAGGTCTGATTGGCTGTCTGCCATTTCAAATGACACCCGCCAAGTTCCACCTCTCTACCCTGACACTGCTGCTGTAGTCCTGATGCCCCTTTAGGCACCCCTTGTGCTGTTTCTGGCCCCAGTCCCCTCCTGGCAGGTCCTCCCACAATTGCTACAGTGTCCTGCAGTGGCGCATGGCCCTTAGATCACCTCCTGGATGGTCTAAGCCAAGCTTCCTGTTGCGTCCATGGTGGGGCTTGCAAAATTCCAGGAAATGGGATGGTGCAGCCCCACCATGGTGCCAGCCCCCTTGCAACATGGCACAAGGGTGCTTCTGCCATAAGGGTAATGCAGGGTGGCTTGGGCACTAGGCATCTCAATCTTGACACAGCCTGCATTTGGAAATTGGGATTGCCGCAAACTTTGACACAAGATGCCACTTGCATATAGTTGTTTTGCACGGGCACCTTGCACCAAAGTTTGCCCTTGTGAAATAGAGCCCTAGTTTAGATCAGGTCTTGGTTTGGTCACAGGAGTAGCACATTGTGCGATGGTACCAGACAGATTGTTTAGGTTCATGCTCCAAACTTGAGTCTCAACACTCTGATGGTTAGAAGAGACCCACTGCCCACAAAAGCAATTAATTTATGTACATATATTTCTATGCATGTAGGTATGTATTTATCTATAAATTTCAAAAATGTTGATAGAAAATACATACTGAGCTAGTAACAGCTCATTTCCAGATGTTTCCTGTGGGACAGATAGGGGACTGGGGGTCTGCAATAAAGCTTCTGCTGAACCCTTTAGAGGTGGGCCAGGAGTCAATGACATATTGTATTTGGTGTTCTCCAGTTGGGTGTCTGGGGCAAGGACACAAGTGATATAGGGAAGGGGAGGGACACTGAAGAGAATGAGCACATCAGTGATCAGACCTCCACACTACTGTCCGAGGAGCTGGTGGGAAGTAATATAAAAAACAGGAAGAAAGGCTTATGGGCTGCAAGCACCTGGTCCCAATTTCACCTCCATGGAAATTTCAATTTCCAGATTGCTCCACCTGCCTCCCAGTACATGGTTGGTGTCCACGTCATGGAGGGTAAGCCACTGAGATGCAGGACCAAGACTGGATTAGAGTCCAATGGAGTAGAGGCATAATGGAGCCAGATGCCAGCCTTTGAGAAGGTGGGAGTTCAAGACAGTTCCTGTAAAAGAAATCCTAGACTTGGGCATCCCAGAGAAAACTGATGGCAAAGAGGATGCACAAAGTAACAACCAGACATTTTACTTGATGTACCAGTTGAACTTGTTGCATATTTATAGTGGCTGGCAGTACTGCATATAACTGTGATCTAGATCTCCTTAGAAACAGGACCAGGATCTGGAGAATGTCAGTGGACCAGTTACTTTTATTTGTTTGGTTTTCATGGCCTTGGAACCAGTCAGCACACTTGTGGCTGGGAATAGAAATTGTTGATGTACTTGCATTTGCCATAAGAAGTCACACCTGAGAGAAGTGCTGTTTTGTAGGCATTTAAGAAGTGGATACCAAACTCAGGAAAATGCTGAAATGAATGATTCTGATGCCAGCAGAACAGCCATTGCATGGCTTTGGAAGGTAACATTATTCCTTGTGCTTGTATTCATAGCACAACACTTCCCTTGAGTGCAGTTTCTCTGTGCAGTCCTGTTCCAGTTTTCCCAGTCAGAACCAATTGACATTTGTCTTTCTCCTGGATTTGTGCTGTTTGCATTCGCAAAAATGAGCACAAATTAAAAGGCAGAAATTAAATTCAGATGGCCATTTAATTACATCATGTGGAATCTCAAAACAGATTTAAAAAGCAATGTGTGTTATACTGTACTGGTGGTACAATGATTATACATAAGCTGCCCTCCCATAGAAACATAGAATTTGATGGCAGATAAGGACCACTTGGCACATCCACTCTCCAATTTCTCCCTAACGACACTATTACCGCAGACTGTGTCTTATCTACAGTTCTTTTTCCATCTCCTCTTCTCACTACAATTCCCTTGTGCTTATACCATGCGCTCTTGAACCCCAACACTGCATTTGCCCCACCACCACTGCTGGAAAACTATTCCAGAAATCCACCCCTCTTTTTGTGAATATGTACTTCCTCACAACTCTCCTGAATCTATCCCCCTCCAGCTTCATAGCATGTTGTCTTGTTCTTGAGCATCTTTCCTTCTGAAAAATACTCCCCTCCTGTACATTTTTTACCTCTGAGAGGTATTTAAAGGTGTCTGTCATAATCCCCCCTGTCCCTCCTATGTTTCAGGGTGTACATATTGAGGTTCTTTAATCTCTAGTCATAGGGCTTTTTGTTGCATACCATACACCATTTTACTTGCCCTCCTCTGGACCGCCTCTACCCTCCCTTGACCAACACATCAGAATCAAACATACCCAGGGCAAAAGGAAAGAGATGGGGCAGGGATACATGTTGGAAGATGTGAATTAATGCAAGGAGTCTTATCAGCAAAATGCTAGAACTTCAGACAGTGGCCATGGAAGACAGTGCTGACCTGGTGGCTGTCACAGAGACATGGGCAACCTCAAACCATAATTGGGATGGGTATCACATGATTCTTTATGTATATTTTCAGTATTCTCTGTGTGTTCTCTTTGCCTGTAATCCAATGAGCTGGAGATGATCTGGCCAGGTCCTGATAAGGTATGTAGAACTTGTAATGCTGTGCCTATTATGTGGAAAATCTTAATAAAATATCAGTAAATAAAAGAAAAAACATAAATGGGACATGCCCATAAAAGTGTAGGAGAGGAGGAGTGGTGCTCTATGTACAGAAACAGATTGCCTAGGGGAGTCAGATAAACTAGAAACCTTGTGGGTCCTAGCAACAACACTAAATGCAAAACGAATCAGGATTGGGGTGGCCTACAAAATACCAGGGTCTGGATCAGAAGGCAGACAAGGAAATGAGAGACATACTTCAGCTGGAAGTCAATTTAGGCCCTAAATTGGCTTCCATCTGAAGTAGGGAATGTAGTGGCGGTTGTTGTGGGGACTTTAATATATTGGATGTAGACTGGAAAATGCCAATTGTGTCAAGTACTAGGAATCAGTGGCTGGTGGATGCATGCCAAGAGGCATTCCTAGCTCAGTTAGGCCAGGGCTAGCAAAAGAAAGGAGATCTACTGGATCTGGTGCTCACCAACAGTGAATGGATCCAAAATGTAGCAGATCTTGAACCACTCAGTTCTGGTGACCACAAGACAATCACAGTGGAGGTCCAGATAGGTACCACCAACAGGCAGAAACAGTAAGTGTATGGGGCTTTAAAATAGCCCATAACCACAACCACAACACAGTGATGCTGGCAGTACAGATAGGTACCTCCAACATGGCAAACACAGTAAGAGTATGGGACTATAAAAAGTGGATTTGAGCAAGATGAAGGAACAGCTGGAAAACAACAAGTACAAGAAGTATTGCGCAGGTGGAGGGGCAGAAGAGAAATAGAAAGAATTTTAAAAAGCAATGATAGAAGTGGCAGAAAGCTAGGTGCCAGTGAGAAAAAAGACAAGGGGACAAATGCGGTTCATGGTTGAAGTAGACAGTGATAAGAGTCAAAAGAGGGGCATTCTCAAAGTATAAGGGAAGCCAGTGGGAGGAGGGTATGGCAAAGTACTTGGAGGCAATGAAGTAGCCAGTAGGATGGTGGGGGAGGCAAAGACGGAGATGGAACGTCAGTTGGCAAAGGGAGTGAAGCAAGGGGAAAAGGCATTCTTCAGGTACATCATGGAGAAATGTAAAGTTGAATGTGTTATTGCGAGATGAACAGTTATGAAGGATGGGAGGAGGGGACATAAGGAAATCAGAGATACTGTATGAACAAATATTTTTGTTCTGTATTTATTAAGGAGAAGGATGGGCCACTGCCCAAATATGGCATTAAGAGGGGAAGGGAAGAGACCAAGGGCTTAAGAGGCCTTGTCAAAATTCCAAAAAAAGGTTTCTGGAAAAGCTTACAGGGTTGAAACTAAGTAAATATATGGGACCCAATAGCTTACACCTTAAGACAATGAAGAATGTAGCAGAAGTGATGCAAGGCCTCTTGATGACATGTTCAACTCCTCACTGTCCACAGCAGTGGTCCCTAGGGACTGGACCACAGCTATCTGTTCCATCCAAGTGTCGGAGGACACAAATAGATTGTTTTTTAACCTACAGGCCTTCGGCTTTCAGCAAGGTCAGTTGTGTCAATCTAGTGGCAACATCAGCTGTATTCCATTTCAGTAGCATAGTCTGAACAACTCTGGGGGCACAGACAGTACTGGAACAACTGAGGGGGGCACATAGGGCTACTCAATGAAATGGCAGCCAATTAGAGCACTACTTTAAAGGGGCACCAAATTCAAAACACATCCAGAAATCTTTTAAATAGCCACTGAACAACTCGATCAGCAGACCCTGGCTCTCAGTTACGTCCGGGTGTCAGAGGACACCAATAGATTGTTTTTTAACCTACAGGCTTTCGACTTTCAGCAGAGTCAGCTGTGTCAGACTAGAGGTAGCATTGACTGCATTCCATTTCAGCAGCATAGCCTGAACAGCTCTGGGGGCACAGACAGTAAAAGAGCAACTGTGGGGGACACAGAGGGCTCCTCACTGAAAATGCAGCCAATTAAAGTGCTGCTTTAAAGATGCATGAAATTTAAAACACAGCCCAACATCTTTTAAATAGCCACTGTACAACTTGATCAACAAACTGCAGCTCACAGTTCTGTCTGGATGTCAGAGGACACCCATAGATTATTGTTTTTTAATCTACAGGCTTTTGGCTTTCAGCAGGGTCAGCTGTGTCAGGCTAGAGTAACACTGGCTGCATTCCATTTCAGCAGCATAGCCTGAACAGCTCCAGGGAAACAGACATTAACATAGCAACTATGGGGGACACAGAGGGCTCATCACTGAAAATGCAGCCAATCAGAGTGCTGCTTTAAAGAGATGCCAAATTTAAAACACAGCCTAAAATCCTTTAAATAGCTGCCAAACAACTCAGTCAGCAGACCGTGGCACTCAGTTCTGTCTGGGTGACGGAGGACACCAATAGATTGCTGTTTTTTAACCTGAAGGCTTTCAGCTTTCAGCAACATTAACTGTGTCAGGTTAGAGGTTACATCAGCTGCATTCCATTTCAGCAGCATAGCCTAAACAGCTCCAGGGAAACAGACGTTAATGAAGCAACTGTGGGGAAGACAGAGGGCTCCTCACTGGAAAGGCAGCCAATCAGAATGCTGCTTCAAAGAGGCACCAACTCTAAAGCACAGCCTGTAATTCTTTAAATAGCTGCCAAACAACTCCATCAGCAGACCATGACACTCAGCTCTGTCCAAGTGTCAGAGGACACGAATATATTTTTTTTATTCTATAGGCTTTCGGCTTTCAGCAGGGTCAGCTGTGTCAGTCTAGAGGCAACATCAGCTGTTTTCCATTTCAGCAGCATAGCTTGAACAGCTCCGGAAGCACAGACATTAATGGAGCAACTGTGGGGGGCACAGAGGGCTCCTCACTGAAACGGCAGTCAATCAGAGTGCTGCTTTAAATAGGTGTCAAATTTAAAACACAGCCAGAAAGTATTTAAATAGCCACCATACAACTTGATCAGCAGATCATGGCTCTCACTTCCTTCTGGCTTTTGGAGGACACCAGTAGATTGATTTCTAACCTGCTGGCTTTGGGCTTTCAGCTGGGTCTAATGTGTCAGGCTAGAAGCAACATCATCTGGTTTCCATTTCATCAGCATAGCCTAAACAGCTCCAAGGGTACCAATATTAATGGAGCAGTTGCAGGGGACTTAGAGGACTCCTCACTGTAAGGTACTACCCATCTAACCTCCCAACTCCCACCTACTCAGGAGCTGATCATTATATAGAGACTGCAGATAGCTAAAAACAGAGACTTCCTGTTGTAACAGGAAGGAAAACCTGAGTGACACCAAACTACAACTCCTACTACAGGCAGTAAAATTAACTACAACAGAAGGAGGGACTAGGACCTCCAAACAAGGGAGCTAGGTTTAATACCACTAGAGTAAAGAAAAAGAAAAGCAACTTTTATTTCTTGGCAGATTCTTTGCTTACACATTTTTTTTCCGGCATCAATACTCAAGTCCAGGGGAAGCAATAATACCCCACAAGTCAGTATGGATACTTGTGGCTGCTATGGGTGTGGATCACTCTTCCCCAGAGGACGTCTCTGGAGAGTAGGGCATTGCCCCATATGTAGGACAGTTAACAAACTAAAGAAGCAGCTGACGGCAGAGTGGAATAAGATAGCTGTAGCATAAACTTTATTGAAACAGAAATTTAATCTACACCCTCAATTTCCACAAAAGCAAATCCCCCCAGAAGCTCACTCCCACAGAGATGATCCTTTCCAGTTGGATGGAAGATAGTAAAGAAAGGAGCAGGTAAAATCAGCAGATGGGACCAGTTAAACCCCAAGACCACACTAACTGCAAATCATTTTGCACCTTTATCCGAAGATCTGAATCAGTCACATGGAAGAGGACAGCAAGCCAGATAAGGGGACAAGACCACCTTTGGAAACAACAAATGGTGAAGGTGGAATAAAGTGCAATAAGAAAAGGAGTAAGAAAGTGCTCAGCAACTGTAAAGGGACACACAAGAGACACCCCCTGCGCAGGCGTTACCTGCAGAAGATCTGCAGCCTGCAAAATCTGTGCCACAAACTGAGAGTCCTCTGCTGGACAACTAAAGGTATCGGAAACATAGTTCTCTAAAAGCTCCATAATACCATTGTTATCCCACCAAACATCCCCTGTGCAAGATAGTAGGCCTGTAAAGATCCTTTTATTCATTCTAATATGGCTAGCCAAAAAGGGGTTAATGTGTTCAAATTTCTCTTGGGTGCCAAACTGCTGTTCTTTTTGTAAAGAAATAACTCTATCATATTGAAACTCCCCCATTACCACCTTAAGGGCACTAATTTCAGCACTAAGATCAACCGCATCCTCAAATTGCTGAGTCATTAACATACCCAATACCCTACGAAGAGCATCATATTTCTCTTTTTCCCTTTTGCATGAGCTCGCCCTACGTGGGAAAAAAATCCAATAAGACAATCCTTAAAATCTTCCCACCATAAACTAATATTGTCATATAAAAAAATAGTGGTCAGTTTATCTTGAATAATAATGCTTAACTCTGACCGCACTCATTCATCTAACAATAAAAAAGCATTAAGTCACCAATACCCTCGGACTGACACTCTAACTGGGACCGAATCTATAGTCATACAAAATAATAAGTGAACAGAAGTTTCAATAGGCAATACACAGACATTAGTCACACTCAATGTATCCTTAACCAAAATTAAATCTATCTGAGAAAACAGCGGGCCCTTAAAAAAGTAGGTTTAGGACCAAACTGTAGCCCATCCTGAACATCGTGTAATCTTGCATGACTCAAAATTTGTTTCAACAAATTTTTATCACAGTATTGTTTACCCCAATCCATTTTGGGAGTAAATTAATATTAAACTACTCCCCAAAAAAAGCTGTTGACTTGTATGTAAAAACAGCTGGATCTTATTAAGTAAAGCAATCTGAGAATATTTTAATTGTGGGTTATAAATATTCAACAAGCGACATGATAAGCCTTTAATATCTACATCAAGCGACAATGCCCTCCCAGGAACAATATTTACCTGTCGGTGTACAATCAATTACTACATAGTAAAACAATAACCCACCCCACTACATATGTCTGTTCCCATAGACCAATATGTAACCCCCCATCCCCAATCCCTAGAAGCCTGTGCACACTTTCCAAGCGTGTGAAGTAGAGTATCTTGCAAAAAAAAAAACATCAAAACGTAAGGACTATAATACACCAAAAGTTAACAATCATCGTTTAGAAGACTTAATGCTGTTCACATTAAGACTAGCAAGATTTAAACTAAGGGGCTCAGGGAGGAGATTTAATCAACTTGCCACTTGACCTAGTAACTCTTTTTGAAGAGGACAAAACTTGGGATTTCTGAGACGTAAGAGCATCCCCCACCACCATCGACTCAGTAGCCAAAGGTAAAGAACTTTCAACATCATCCATAGGGTGCTGTTGATCAACTTGTTCCCCCAGGATTCAAAAGGGGGAAATCTATTAAACAATGGCAATGAGGATATAGGGACACAAGAGTGCCCCTCAACCTCAATTCCCACTGCAACTATGACCCTGTCATTCAAAACTGAAAGGGAGGGTTCTAAATGATTTTCATGACAATCCAAATCATAAGTATCCAAAGATTGGTTACTGGAGGAGTTAGGAGGAAAAAAAACTCCACCCCTCTGTGGAGATCCCAGTGGGGTTGCATAAGGAGTTGCCTGGGTCTCCAAAGAAGTTGATTTTGTAGCTGTGCCAATAGTCTCACTAATGAGTCAATTAGGGGCTACAACAGGAACATCCTGCAATAAAACAGGACCGAGGAAGGTATTTTGGGTCCTGTCTACAACATTGCTTCTCGAACCCCACCCTCTCCATCTCCCACTGGGTCCAAAATCTGTCCCAAGAGTAGGGGGCATTTCATAAGTTTTTTTAGCCTGATTTAAGAAAAACTCCTCGTCAGAAGCTTCATCCCTATCATGCGTAGCCCATGGACACATATAAAAAGAGTGATCCAAATCCCCACATAAATTACAGAGTGGAGGGGCCTCACACTGTGCTAGAGTATGCCCCAGTAACACACAACTAAAACATTTAATTTGATTACAATCATTATTCAAGTTGTCCAAAGAGACACACTTATAACAGCTTTGCAGCAGACCCACATAGAAAATAATACCCCTGTCCCGACCCAAATAAAACAAACTGGGAAGATGCTGTATGACTGCATCATTATGGGGGATTTGCACACGAAAAGTCCACCCTCCTCTCCAAAAGCCATTGTCGTCCAATATAGGCTTGAGACAATCAAACAGTGTTCACCTTTTCTCTAACCAAAATATAATTTTTAGAAACATTAACACCCTCATTGCGAAATAAAACTGTAACAGTCTTTAAAGTAGGTTTGGTAATGGGGCTAACTAGAAACTCCCACCAATTGTCTGAATCCTTCACTTCATAATAAATTTTCCAAAATTTGTCCAGCAACTGCATAGAACAAAAACTAATATCGCAGTTATGGTCACCCGGGGAGTGTATGAAAGCATATACCTCCACCGGTGTGAACCCCATACTGTCCATCAACAAAGGCTTACCAACCCAAAGCCTATTGGGGACTACCGGGGCCTTACCCCAATAATGAAGACAGACCAGAATCCGGCATTTGGCCAACTCAGCAGGCTTTCAAAAAAGCCCAGCATAAGATCTAGAACCAGAAGGCCCAGATTGTGGTCTCGATTTGTTTTTCTCTAATGCAGGAGAAAGGGGGAGTGCTGAAGTAAGAATTACTGGAGAAACAGCAGGTACCTGGGAACAAACAACAGGGAGAAGATTCACAGAAGGAACCCCAGTTGATGCAGTCTTATCCAAACCTGTAGACACACCCATCGAGACTGGAGAAGCTGCGTCTGGTGTAGTAAGGAGTCCAGCCTCAGTCCCATGCTGCCACACAGCCACCAATGGGTTTTCTATAGACTTAGAAATTGCCACATCAGGAAGCTGTAATAGACCTCCCGCATTAGGTACAAAAATACCTACATTCAAACAATCTCGCTCTGGGGACCCTGGCAAGGGAATGGCAGGAACAGGTATCCAGATTCCATCCTGTAGAAGCCAACCAACCCTCTGCAATGCATCTCCAGGGGTCCAGTCAGGAGTTAGCTGAGTAGAAACCGAATCTCCAGGAATGGATCCCGAATCCAAATCTACCATCGATTCCATAACAAGCCGCAGCTCAGGAGGGGTTTCAAACAACTTACCCACCAGAAACCGCTTATGTCCTTTAGGTAAAGGGCTTGCCCTTGATCATTTTCTTTTCTTATTTTCACCTTCTAATTTCTTTTGACACAGTGAAAAATCATGTTCCGCAACAGAAATCATTGCCAACAACTGGGATTTCTTTA
Organism: Neoceratodus forsteri; assembly: GCA_016271365.2. Taxonomy (NCBI): domain Eukaryota; kingdom Metazoa; phylum Chordata; order Ceratodontiformes; family Ceratodontidae; genus Neoceratodus; species Neoceratodus forsteri. The sequence goes on along the minus strand of JADMNL010000023.1, from coordinate 621,460,584 downwards.
GTTCCAGTTTGCGCTGTAGAAAATCAGCCTCTGTAGGCTCTTCCATATCCTGGGGTAATACAGCTTCCAAATCCTCAGCATCCAAAGCAATATCTTGAGCCTCACTTAACACAATCTCTTCAGACAACACAGGTGAGACACCCAAGAGCTCCAGAGCTTCAGCAACAGGTCCTCCTCCAGCAACATCCACAACCAGACTGGGGACCTCCATCTCTCCCACTGTGCACTAGTGCACCAGCAGAGTAGGGGAGTTTTTTATTAAGAACATAAGAAACTAAAGTAAAAATACAAAACATATGAAAAACTATGCAGGAAAATGACCAAAACACATAATAGAAAAGAAAAATGAAAAAACAAAAATCAAACAAAGAAACTCAAGGAGGTTCATAACACCAATTCTCACAATTCTTCAAAAGGCAGAATAAAGTTGAAGTGGAAAGAGAAGCCATCTCTTTGGAATACAAAGACTGTACCTGAGCAATGACCATACATATAACATCTAACTGAGTCCACCAGACATGCTGGAATATCCAAGAACATCTGGCCAACCAAATGTAATACTTGAAAAAGCCCAAAACAACATTTAGAGTGCTCTTATGATACTTCTGCCAAACAGAATTATATACACCCAAGATTAATGTATCATAATCCATAGATACAAACTCTGGACTATGCCAAAACCCAGCCAATGTACACCAAAATGTCAAAATAAAAGGACAATCAAAAAATAAATGGTGCTGTGTCTCAAAAAGACTATTACATGTATCCCTGGGGCAAAACCTGTCAGACACTTGTTTATGTTTATGTGAGTCCCTGACATTTAACCTACCATGACAGGAAAGCCAAATCATATCCCATAAATATGCAGGTAGTCTAGGTTCAGTCAACAGATGGAGAGTGAAGTTAACATTATCTGAGGAGCCAGAAGGGAAAATCAAAAGGACCCAAAATTTACTTTCAATAATATGGTCATATAATTCTGTTTTGGAGAACAAAAGAACCACTTCTCTATTAATATGCCATTGTCTTATTTTTTTTTAAAAGTTACCTCCATACAGTTTGAAACATAAATTTTTCTCCAAAGAGTATGAAAATGCCAATGCCAATCTTCCCACAAGGTAAGGAGACACTGTAAGCCATGGGACAACCAAAAGTTCCAATTTTTCATAGGACTACTTAAGAGAGGCTTAATATTATAAAAAAGAAAATTAGAAAAATAAAAGGCCACAGGATTAACCATTGCCAATCCACCTTGAACTACCGGGAGGTAGGTATAATTGTGTTTAATAGGGTTAAGTTTAGAACCCCATAACACTTGATAAAAACGACTATATAAATGGGTCTCCAAATTCTGAGGTAAAGGAAAAACCACACTAAGATAAATAAACAGGGGAAGAAGCAGAGTTTTAATCAAAAGAACTCGCTTCAGCTTAGAAATTTGCATACTTTTCCACTTAAGCATTAAAGCATATCCTTCATTCAATTTCAAATTCCAGTTCAGAATACTAGCATCAGAACTTCCAAAAAGAACACCCCAAATTTTCAAATTATCAGTAGTGATGAGAATACCTGCCACTGTAGTATATCCACTCAATGCAGTCCCAAGCCGTAAGGCCTTACTTTTATGGATATTAATTTTGGCATGGGAGACATTCAAGAAAGCCTGAAAAGTATTAAGCAAAGCTTCCCCTGAGTGGAAATCAGCCAAAAAAATGCAGATATCATCCACATATGCCAATATCTTAGGAACAGTAAAAAGGGTAGAAGTTCTAATAGAAGTAATCTGAGGGGCTAAATGAATTCTTTGCAAGAGCACATCAAGCACCAAAACATACAAAATAGGGCTCAACAGACAACCTTGCCTAACACCTATAGATTGAGTAATAACCAGACCCTGAAAAACATTAATTAGCAGATGAAAAGTGGCCTTATGGTAGAGCATCTGTATTCAGGGGATAAATTTCTCAGGAATACCATGAAACCGGAGGGCCTGGTACAAAAAGTGATGGGAAATCCAATCAAATGCATTTTCCTGATCAACAGTAAGCAAAAAAACAGGTAATTTATTGTCCAAACATTTTATTGTCCAAAGGGAAAATTTATTGTCCAAGGGGGGTGACACCCAAGGGGGGAGAAATGGCAGAAATGGGGGGGGGTGACAGATGGGGAAATCATGGAGGGCAGAGTTTGGGAGGGTTTGAAGGCACTGAGGGTGGATAAGGTGCCAGGCCCACATGGCATCCACCCCAGGGTACTGAAGGAGCTGGCAGAGGTCCTTGCAGGACCTTTGCAGGCTTATTTAATGCCTCACTACATTCAGGGTGTATACCTCAGCACTGGAGGATGGCTCATGTGGTGCCCCTCCACAAGAGTGGCCCCAAGGATGAACAGGGAAACTACAGACCAGTGAGCCTCACATCCATCGTGGGTAAGCTAATGGAGACTATCCTGAAGGAGAGGCTGGTGGCCCTCCTAGAGGCCAAAGAACTACAGGACAGCAGACAGCATGGCTTCATATGGGGCAGATCCTGCCAAACCAACCTGGTGGAGTTCTATGACTGGGTAACTAGACAACTGGACTGGGGCCATGCAGTGGATGTCCTGTATCTGGACTTCAGTAAGGCATTCAACTCGGTGCCTCATGGAAGGCTGGGAAGTAAGTTAGTAGGCACAGGGGCAGGTGCAAAGCTGGTGAGATGAGTAGGGAACTGGCTTCAGGGAAGGCAACAGAAGGTGGTGGTGGGTGGGGAGCTCTCACACTCGAGGGTAGAGACGAGCAGTGTTCCACAGGGCTCGGTGCTGGGACCAGTGTTGTTTGGGATATTCATTGCAGACATATCATTGGACATCAAGAGCAAGATCAGTCTGTTTGCTGATGATACCAAGGTAGGAGCAGTGGTGGATGACCTAGGGGGATGGCAGGGATTGCAGGATGATCTGGAAAAGCTTGAAAGCTGGTCAGACACCTGGCAACTGGGGTTTAATGCCAAAAAGTGCAAGGTGCTGCATTTTGGGATGAAGAACCCAAGGAGGAGTTATCAGCTAGGGGGGATGCAGCTAGCCCAGACAGAGGAGGAGAAAGATCTGGGGGTGCTCATTACAGGGTCAATGAACAACTTGGCACAATGTAGGAAGGCAGCTGCAAAGGCCAACAAAATGCTGGGTTGTATTCAAGGGATATATCCTCGAGGAGGGAGGAGGTGATTCTGCCACTGTATAGGTCATTAGTTAGACCATACCTGGAGTGCTGCATGCAGTACTGGCGCCCGTGTCTGAAGAGGGACATTAAGTTACTGGAGGGGGTGCTGCACAGGGTGACAAAGATGATCAAGGGGCTGGGGGACTTATCATATGAGAGGAGGCTGAGAGAGTTGAACATGTACTCACTGGAGGAGAGGAGGGACAGGGGGACATGATTGAAACCTATAAGTACATGAAAGGAACAAACAAGACAGGTACAGAGGGGCTGTTCAAAGTAAAGGAGGGTAGGGACACCAGAGGCCATGACATGAGACTGGAGGGAGGAAGGTTCAGGAGGGAGATGAGGAGACATTTCTTTACAGAGTGGCTGGGTGGAATGCGTTACCTGCAGAAGTGATATCCAGTAGAACAGTGGACTGCTTCAAAAGGAGATGGGACAGGACAAGGAGGAGGGTCAATGAAGGGGAAGGGTGGAAGGGAGGGGCAGCTGCAGAATAAGGGGTGCTAGCTGCACATTCGAGCAGACTTGCTAGACCTCTAGACCTTTATCTGTTGGCAAATTTTGTATGTTCATATGTTCGTATATTGAATAATATCACAAATCTGTATAAGGTTATCAGTTATACTTCTATTAGGAACAGAGCAAGTTTGAAAAAGAGAAACAATGTTAGGTATAACACCATTCAACCGTATAGACAAAATTTTAGTAAGGATCTTTAAATCAGTATTCAATAGAGAGATTGGCCTCCAATTCTTAAGATCCAAATGGTCACCTTTCTTAAAAATCAAAATCATATAGGCCTGCAACCAATCACAGGTAACATAAACTATATCAAGAATAGTATTATATAAGACAGTCAGCACAGGCACCAAAACTTGCCTAAACCGTTTATAAAACTCAGAGGGGAGACCGTCTGGGCCAAGAACTTTATGTGAAGGGTGACACTTAATAGTAGCCTCAACCTCAAGTTGTGTAATGGGCTTAACCAGTTATGAAGAATCAACGGCAGACAGAGCACGTGGTCCCAAACTAGAAAAGAAAGCATATCCAGGCTGCAGAACCACATTATCAGAAAACAAATCATGATAAACTGATTCAGCAAAATGCAAAATCTCTTAATTAGTCTGTACTATAATCCCAGAACTAGTTCTTAAACCCCGGACGACTTTAGTATTAATAAATGCAGAATTATGTTTAAAAATATCCAAAGCACCCCACCGAAGCCGAGTCCCATAACATTGTTCAGTTGCCAAAGATTTGGCCCTATCATACAGATAGGTTTTCATTTCAGATTTCAAAACATCTATTTGGGGGGCATAATTACGCTTAGTAGTGGTTTGTATGGAAATAAGCTTAAAAAGCTGCTGACGTAACTGTAAATAAAGTAAATAGCTAGCGGCATTATTTTTCCCACCCCTGGAAGAAAAGAAACAATGAAAATTCATCTTGGACTGTACCCACCAGTCCAAAATGGAGTCAGAAAAAATAAACACTGAAAAACGAGCTCTAAAAAGTTCCATGCAATCCTGAAATAAATCAACATTTGTTAATAAAGAAATATTTAGTTTCCATACACCGCGACCCATACATCTGGAGTCAAGTAAAGAAAGCAAAACATGCAACTCCATGTGATCAGAGGTAGCACAAACTGTAGTCCAGGCACCTTTTAGGTGACTATGCTCTGAAACAAAAAGAAAATCAATCCTGGTAGATATAGAATTTCTAAAGTAAGTGTGTCCCCCTGTAGGATGAAACTGCCTGTAGGAATCAATCATCCTAGCAGTGTGCATAACAGAAGTCACAAAAAGTTTAAAAGTTAAACCTGTTTTGTCTACAGAATCCAAGGGATAATTAAAATCTTCACCAATCAAAACCAATTTGGCAGTATGTAGGTAAGGCCTTAAAGCTTTAAAAAGTGAAATACTTAAGCTTTTTGTTTGGGGAGCATAAATAGTACCAATCCTGAGAGGGACAGCACCCACTAAAACATCCACCAACAATAACCTTCCAGGCTCAACATCCAGAACCTTTAGAATCTACAAATCCCAGAATTTAAAGAGTATACCAACTCCCAAACAGGACTCGGTCCCCAACGACCAAAAGGAAGGACCATAAGGCCAAGAACATTGGGCATGAGTAATGTCGGAAGTGGTTTTTAACCTTGTATCCTGTAAAAAAAGATATTAGCAATAGAGCCTTGCAAAGAAGAGAATAAAGTAAGCTGATGCTGTACAATCCAAATACTATTGACATTTAAAGTTAGTAAATGTAAAGCAAAAATAACCAGGGTAGAAAATGAAAAAATCAAGCAGGTTTCTTTCTAGTTCTTTTGTAGGTCTTCCCTTGTTTCCATTCTTCCTCACCCTCTGATACTTCCTTATGAGAAGAAGCCACAGAAGACAAGTCCGATTCCTTACTCTCATCAGCCTCACAGTTTTGTAGAACTGAAAAACTGTTCCGAGATCTGAGAGAGTCACTATGAGAGATCTTAGGTTTAGGCTGCAACTTGTCTTGTTTCCTCTTACCCCCACCACTATAAAGTCATCAAGTGGGGGCATTGGTGGGGTCATAACAGCAATGTCCAAAACTGGAATGTTGTCCAACTGGGCCGGCAAAGAAGTGATGGTTCCACTGACTGAGAGGTAGAGGGAATAGACTGGGTCAGCACAATCTCCACTGAGGGAACAGGAATAGGAGGAGGAGGAATAGGAAAAGAAATCAATGACCGAGTTTTGGATTGTTTCTGTTCCTGTGATTCCAGGAACATTCTCCTCCTGGTCATAAAAGGAATGCTTATTATGTGCAGCCCAAGAACACAGTCTATAGGAGTGGCCTTTCTCATCGCAAAGATTGCAATGGACAGGATTAGGATAATAATGGCTGGAGTGACCTATCTCAAGACATAGGTCACAGACCCGCACCTCACAAACATTACTCAAACAGGCTAAAGAGCCACATCTGTGGCAAATTTTAGGCTGCCCAGGATAAAAACAAAAGCCTCTATCCCATCCAATAAAAAAGCTGCAAGGCAGGTGTTGAACACCAGAGTCAGAAGTTTTAAGTTTAACCTTGAGTAGCCAGCCCCCAGTCCAAATATTCTCAGAATCCAGAATAGGAAAGGGTCTTTCCATAGCCTCCACTCATTGCTTCATCCAGTGCAAGATGTTAGAAATTTTGACCCCTTCATTTTTAAATAAAATATTCACAGTTTTCCATACTGGTTTCTTCAGAGGAATAATAATAAAAGGGAACCAGGCAGAAGTATGCTTAAAAGTACCATATTTCAACCAGAACTTATCAAGCAAAACAGGAAAATGAAAGCTGACATCAAACTGGGAGTCCCCAGAAGTATGAATAAGTGCCAAAATTTCAGTAGCTGTGAAATGCATAGTTTCTTTCAATAAGGTTCTGGCAACATAAGTTCTGTCTGGAAGCACCTCTAAGCTGCCAGCATGTTTGAATCTTACAGTGTTTTTATGTTTTGCAGGTTCCCCTAAGTTAGAAAACAAATCAGACAACCTGAAGGGCTTAGAGGGAGCAGGAGGGCCTTGCTGATCAGCTAGTAGACCCATAGTAACTGAAGGCAAAGTGGAATGCAGCAAAGGCTCATTAGTAGGATCAACAGGAGCAGCTGTCTCCACCAAATCTGCCCAGGAGGTAGAGGAAGGCTCATGCAGAGGGAGCACAACCGGGAGAACAGTTGGAACAGAAGATTCAGAGTCACTTACCGAAGAGGTCAAGACAGGCTGAGAAGCAAGCAGTTCAGACATCGCATTGTCAGAGATCGGTAAATCCGTAGAAGCACCCTGTAGCTGAGCCCCACAGGACTTGACAAGGAAAGCATCCGTATGAGCTTCAGAACAAGCAGGGCGAGGCAGAACAACAGCGGTAGTGACAGACAATGACTCAGCTGTCTGCCTTTGCAACTCCACAGCAGTCGGAACGGGATTCGAAATCCAAGTGGTGTCATCAGCTGATTTCTGCTAGCCTGCAGAATGCAAGGCTCGATCCGGAGACCAAATTGGCTGAACAGTGTCAGAAGCTGAAAATACACCTTGCCTCACAGAAGGAGAATTCTGGTTTGTAGTGGGAGTCTGCGGATCCTGTAACTTCAACAAGGCTTCATCTTCTTTCTGCAGTAAGTGCAACAATGCTTCCCTTCATTTTTGTATAAGATAACATTGAGGTTCCGATGCCATTTCATGTCTTCTAAGATTAGCTCGCAATGTATCAGCTGCAGGGGCAAGCTAACCTAGAGCTTCAGCTGTACATTGCTGAAAAACCACAACTTCAGGGTGCAAATGTCCTGTATCAGGAAGAACTGGAGTAGATACTTCTAAATCCATCTTATCAGAATCCATTATAGTCACAACAGGTATAGGTACAGAAACAGAATCATCTTCAAAATGTAGAATGTCTATAGAAGGAGCAGAATGCTGAGGACCACCAGCAGCTCCAGCACTCTCAACACCATGGTCAGCCATCTTGTCCATTGGAGAACAGACTAGAAGTCCCCCTACTGCAAGAGTAGGGGATTTTTTTTTTTTGAATACTCTTTTTATTCAAATTTCATTTCTACAACACCTCCAGGTACAAACAAGCAAAGAAAAAGACCCATAAATACAAATTTACATACAGAAAAGGATAAAGCAAAAAAGAAAGACACATATAACACATTCAGATGTGGTCAATCATATACATTGAATCTTTTCAAGTTCCTTAAAAATAACTTTAACACGTTATGTCATGTCATCTTCTTTTATTATAATTCCATTACTGTAATAGGGACCTTTAACATTCCCAGTTCCCATATTCCTTCTCCCTATAGGCCTTCCACTTTCCTATATGGGCTTAGTCAATAGATCTTATCCTTCCTATCATATTCGGGACTATTTCAACCTAGGCCTGTCCTTAGCATTATTCCCTCTGTCAAACTCAGGCAGGACAGAAATGGGGCCCAATCCCTTCAGAATGCTTCCTCTCTATCTCGTACCACCATTGTTAATCTTTCCAGTGCCAAGGGATGTAGCGTTATCTGGCGCCACTGAAGAACCGTAGGCGTTATGTTCGATACCCATGTATTCTGGATACAGTGGCGTGCCATCACCAGTAACGTTCTTATCCGCCTTGGCAGGGGATCCCAATCCTCCCCCTCTACCATCACCCCAAATAAACACATGATTGGATCTTTCCTCAAAGGTACTCCTGCCATCTTAGATATTTCTCCCACTATCTCTTTCCAAAACTTAGCCAGAACTGGACACGTCCAGAAGCAGTGCAAATACGTGCCCCTATTTCTCCCACACCTTCCACACATCGGAGACACCAATGGCTGTGCCTTATGCACTATAGCTGGGAGATAATACAGCTTATGCAAAAACTTATAGAAGGCTTCTTTGAATTTATTACATACTATAATTTCTTCTGGCATACGAAGGACCGATGTCCAGTTTTCCTTCGAGATGCCCTGTTCCAGGTCCCTTTACCAGAGCACTTTAGTGTTACCCGTCCCATCCGGCAGTCTCTGCTTCCCCAAACTCGCTGCTTTCCCCAGAAAGCCCTTGGGGGTCTGTCCTCACCTGATAAATCAACTGCTCAGCCTGATCCAGTTGTAGTTTAAGTCTATTTTCCCTATCCAGTTTCCCAACATATGCCCGAACCTGCATATAACGGTACCCATGCTAGCCTGATCCTCTGTTTTAGGTTCTCAAAGGTGCACAATTCTCCTTTGTCTACTAGGTTCCCTATACTATTGACCCCCCTTTCCTCCCATTCCCAAAAGCCCCCATCCTCCCAACCAGGCAAGAAGAATGGGTTCCCAGCCACCGGCATAAGCAGAGTCTCCCCTTGCCCCACCGCTTTCAGCTTCCTCAACCATCCCCATGCTTTCAGTACTGCTTCCACTAAAGGGTCCCACTTCTCCAGTGCTCGATACACCTTTAGTCCTTTAGTATGAATGTATGCTGTAAGTCTGCCAGGAGTACCATCCTGCTCCAGGTTGACCCAGCTAGCCACCGTCGGCCTAGGGGAATTTTTTATTGACATAACATCAAGTAACATAGTTTCAAAAACAGAACTCAAAAGAAAAAAACTGTGTTGAAATCACACAAAGTTTTTTTGGAATGAAAGCAAAAATATCAGTCAAAACAAAAGGAAGAAACAAACAATTTAAACAATAAGAGCCATTTTTAGAAATAACAGATTAAACTCATTCATTTGTGAGCACCATTAACAATTATTTATATTTAATAAGCCAAGAGAAACCCTTCCACCAAATGGTGACTTTTTTAGATGTGTAAATTACTGAATCTGTGCTATGCACTTTCTCCATAGCTACCTGTATTAGATTTCCCACCGTTTCATAAGGCATCCATCTTTGGTAAAGTACCCACTGGCATCTAGCTTGCCAAAGATAATATTTTAAAACACAACAAAAGACTACTAATGTATCTGTGGAGTAAGAAGTTCCTAAATTATGAAATTGTCCTAAAACTAGGTTGCCATTATTCATACTTTTTAACGATGTCATGTTCCATGTTGAGGCAAGGTAGTTCCAAAGAGATTTAGTATAAGATCAATGAAATAAAAATGTTCAATGGTTTCTTCCTCATTTATAGAAGCCTCATACTGGCAGTTTCTTCCAGATTTAGCCTTACATTTTGTATTGCCTCTTAAGCTAATTCTGCCATAAACCATTAACCACAAAAATTCCCACATGTAAAATTGCATTCTGAGATTAGTTGCACTAATATCCCTTGATTTTGGGAAGATGGACAGTTTTTAAAACAGGGTTCAGTTGGATGTACTAAAGACATAACTATTGTATATAATTGAGGCCTTGTATTGCTAATAACCATCTGTGTTGTTACCCCCCCATTTATACAGTTTTTTTTGCAGCAGGGTTAAACCATGGTGGGATAGAAATGGTACTAATTAATTTAGGAGGAGTGTTGTGCCATTTGGTAATATACCCTGCTAACTTTATTTTACTCCTATAAGAATACATTGCCTCTTCCGGTATTAAGCTATATTTAACTGAATGAGTAAAAAATAAAGTAAAAAAGAACACCACTGGATCTATCATACCTAGACCCCCTTTTTCTTTTTTAAGATATGTATATTGACATTTAATGGGGTTTAGTCTATTCCCCCACAGCATTTGAAAAAATGTACTATATAATCTTGTTTCCAACTGTTGTGGTGGTGGAAAAATCATGGCAACATGTAAGATCAAAGGAATGAGAAATTGTTTCATGATCTGGATCCGTTTAATTTTGGCTATCCTCCAATGCCTCCATCTTTGTACTTTAGAGTCAACTTTGTTTAATACTAAATCCCAATTGAAAAAGGAAATATGTTGTGTACCAAAATAGATACCCAAAATTTTGAGAGGCTCAGATGAGATTGATATCTCTTTGAGACACACCTGATTCAGGCAATCAGTGCCAATAAAGAGCCCTTTACATTTTAATATATTTAATTGAGAATTAGAAAAAGTGGAATAATTAGCCATGGAATCCAGAAAAATAGGAATTTGGGTGTAATCTGAAAAAAATACACAAATATCATCTGCATACATAGTCATATGGAAAACCCTACTCCTGTCTGGGCCTATAATACCTGTCCATTTAGGGGTATTAGTTAAAAGATATATTAAGGGGTCCGAGGTAAATATATATAGGAGAGGGCTTAGGGGACATCCTTGTCTTACACCTGTTTGTATTGGGATTCCTGTTGTAATGTGGTGTCTAATAATGGGATGTACTTCAGCTCCATAACATAAAGATTTGAGCCAATGTAGGAATTGCTTTGGAATGTCATATGCTTCTAGAGTCAAAAACAGAAAGGGCTGAGAGACCCTGTCAAAGGCCTTATACTGGTCAACCGAGAGAAGACATCTCTGTCCATTTTGTGATCCCACATAATAGATCAGATCTCTAATAATCATTAGGGCCTGTTGAATTTTTCTGTCAGACGGACCACAGAATTGCCAAGGGGATAACACTTCTTTAGCATAGGCTTTCATTCTATCATTTAGAATGATAGCAAAAATGTTATAATCTGTATTTAAAAGCATAATTGGTCTCCAATTATCAATGGAAAGTTTGTCTCCAGATTTAAATAACAGGTTCAATAAACCTTCTGTGAACCACGGAGGTATAGTATGAGTGAGAAAAAAATTAAACAATTTTTCTAAACACTGGGTCAAAAGACCTGAAAAGGATTTATAGAATTCATTGGTCAAACCATCCGACCTGGGTGATGTACCATTTTTTAAAGTCTTAATGGCTTGTTCAATTTCCAAAACCGTAATTGGTTGTATTAGTTTATTTTCAACATTTGGAACTGTAGGAATTGCTATTGACTTTAAGAAATGTTTGATATCAGCTTTTGAAGGGGGCTGTGTAGGGACATGAGATAACATAAAATCCTCAATGACATCATGTATCCCTGTTAATGAGGACACAATGTCACCTGTTTTATTCTGTAAAGAATCTAAAAAAATTGAATTTTTACAAGTTCAAAAGGCTTCAAAGGGGTCCTCATGGGGAGTTTTTAATGCCCCATGTTGTAGCAGGCTTTTCATAGTCTGAGCCCTATCATACTTGTACTTTATTAGGTCTTCCTTAAGTAATTTAATCTCATCTGAATAATCAGATCTAGAGGTGTTAGCTAGAGAATATAAGTTTTGTTGTTGTTGTCTGATTTGTAAGTATTTTAACAATTTAATATTTCCCTTGGTTTTCCCTTGTTTCAAAAAATAATGTTTAAAATCCATTTTTGAGTCTGCCCACCAATCACCTGCCTCTTCCTACAAAATGCAGACAGATAATCTAGCAAACTAAGATGCTGGTTATGTTGAATTTTACTTCCTGATCATTCAGGATGAAGAATTCAGTTTCCATCTGGGCCTGACATTTGGTGTGCAGCTGCTAAGAGTAAAGGAACCTAGTAACAGCAGATGATCTGAAAAGGTTGTGACTAAAGTCTGAAACTGTACTTTGGAGAGGGATTTGGAAAAAAATACATTGTCAACAGTAGAAGTATACTTATTCATTTTAAAGGTAAATTTTGGTCTGGAAATTTACATTGAATTACAGTTTAAGAGAGCTGCGGTTTCAATCAATTTCTGTAAAGCGTTTGAATCACAACATATTTTCTTCCCTTGTAAGACTGCTACATCAGATGAGGATTTTAAAGTGCAGTTAAAATCTCCACAAAGAAAGACCATACAGGAAATGAGCAGATAATGCTTCAAACTATTAAAAAGAGCTACTCGTTCTGATTTGACTTGTGAACCATAGATGTTTATAAACCAACAATGCAATTGTTTCCATATACCATCCAATATTAGAGCCCTCCCTGGGACTAGATCAATAAATTTGATCAATTTAAAATCAAATGAGTTGAATAGAATACCCACACTGTCTGCAGTTGCTGTTCCAAAGGACCAGAAAGAAGGCCCCCACACCCATTCTGTTTGAAAGAACCTTGCCTGATCACTGGTGTACATCCACGTCTCCTGTAAAAAACAGATGTCAATATTACCATCATGGTTGTAGTGATAGACTACAATCCTTTTTTTATAATTTAACAAACTATGAATGTTTAATGAACCAACACAGAGAGAAGCCATTAATAAATTTCCTTATTAGATTCAAGACTCTTTTTTCTTTTTTTTCTTTTTTCCCCTTTATAATCAGATCTGTTTTGCGAAAGGGTGCTGGCTTCCATTTTAGTGGATTGGGAGTCTGAGTCTCCCAAATCCATTTCAGTATCTCCCCAGTGGGAGGGTAAAATAGAGAAGGGTTTTTTTAGCTCCAGATCCACTAGAAGTTGGGCCTGTCCCCCTTCAAATTCTTGGCTGATCTACTCACTGGAACTGTAATGAAAGGTGATGGGTCAGAGATGCTGGCTACAACTTCTACTGGGTCAGTATAACATACAGGAAGAGAGGTGTCTGGGGGCATATCTACCAAAAGGGGGGCGGGAGAGGGTTCCACTGCTGCCTGTACAGGAGGGTCTGGGAATGAAGGGGATGAGGAAGGGGGGAGATCCTCAGTTGGAGGTTTGATCAGGGTAGCCGACACTGGCGGTTTGGCTGGTTTAGAAGGAACTGAATCTTGGGCATTCTGTATAAGAAGGTCAGGGCTTAAGCAAGAGGCCTTATTTTTAGCAGCCCAGGAATATTCTGCAAAGACATGTCCCATCTCCTCACAGAGGTCACATCTAGTGAGATTTGCACATTGGAAAGCAATATGCCCAATCTCCCTGCAATTGTCATACCTGGGCTTATCACAGGAGCTAGAGAGGTGTGTTTTGAGCCACATTTGTAGCAAGCCTGAGGTTGACCTTCATAGAAACAAACACCTCTATCTCTGCCTAGTTAAAATGAATTTGGAATGTGTTCAATATCAGCCTCAGATTCTCTGAGCTTTATTTTATACCACCAACCTCCAGTCCAAAACAACTCTGTGTCCAAGATAGCCTCAGGGGGACTCAACACATCACACTTCTGACTAAGCCAGTAAGTTATGTCTTCTACATGGACCTCCTCATTTTGGAACATCACAGTAACATATTTTATTAAAGGTTTAGTCAAGGGAATGACCAAAAAGGGGGTCCATGTAGGAGAAAACTTGACTTGGTTATACCGTTCCCAAAACATATCTAACCCATAAGAAGTTCTGAAACTAATGTCAGAATTATCTTCTCCAGAAATATTGATAAATGCAAATACATCTTTGGGAGAAAACTTCAAAGAGTCCTTCAACAATAATTTGCCTATGTAATGCCTGTCAGGGCGGACTTCTAAACCTCCTTTATGTCGTATTCGAACCGTATTTCACCTTGGAGCGGCTTCTTTCTTAATTTTAGAAAAAAGAACAGAAAGGAGTGGTTTAGTTGCTTCTGTAGAAGCCATAGGATCCTCGGTAACAGGTAGGGTTGCATCAGTTTTTGAAATATCAGACACATTCTGATCTGCAGAGTGTTTATCTTGCAGTGGAGTAATATGGTGATCAAACACTGAATCATTTGTAATAACTCCTGCTGGTGGTCTCACAGGCAAGGTAGAAATGAAACTTTAGGTCACCATTCAGGGGAATTTTGGGTAAAGTTAAGCGTGGGGTCCCAGTCTGGGGTAGGAATCCAAATACCTTTTGCAGTTCTCGTCCAACCCGCCTCACTTAAGGCTTTCTGGGGAGACCACATTTCTTCTTGGGTTTTGGTGGGCAATATAGCTTCAATTTCCCGTACTGCAGACCCATGGTAAGTTTCTGAAAGTGTAGGATCAAGCCTGGGTTTGTCTAGCACAGGGGAGGTTGTGGAAAACATTTTTTGGTTCAGTTGTGGTAGGAGCAGTGTGTTTAATTGTATAATCTTTTCTTAATACTGGCTGTGGGTCAGACTCTCGGGAGAAAGAAAAAACAGTCAATTTGTCCTGTTTAGTGGGAGAAGTCTGATTAATAACATCAGTACTTTGTGCAAGTGAGGGTTCTGCTGGTAGCGTAGCTCGAAAAACAAATCTAGCAGTTCGAGAAAGAGTAGGGTGTGAGAGTTCTCCTGGATCCATCTGACAGTCAGGCAGCACAGTCATCACTGAATGAGCCATAATTAAATTACCCTCAGAGTTAGATTTCTCTACTTGTACCAAATTATTGTGAGTCAAAATAATAGATTTCTCCTGCTTTCAGCACGAGTGATCAATAACTCCTTTACTGCCAGCTGGAGAAACTGAAATATCAAGGTTTGCAGGAGCGTTTTCAGTAGTCAAATGATTGACAGGCTTACCTGGCCCTGCAAGGTGTGTTTCAGCTGGAACGTCATTCTGGAATGCAAGCACATCAACAGGCAAGCCCAGAGTCTTGACATTAGGCTCAGGTACTTGAAAGTGGGTCAGTTTCACAACCAAGCACCAAGTTTCACAAAGATGCCTCTCATTTTCCGCAATTAACAGCTCCTTTAAAGATTTTTCATCAAATTCTGCATCAGGCATATTCCGTAGGGAAATTTTAACTTCGGGTTGGTGTACATTTAAATCATTACCAGTAGACAATCTTTCTAAGTCTCCAACTTGTTGAAATTCAGGCATAACATTCATAAAAACCTCTGAATCCTCCAAAACAATTTGCTCAGAAGAAATTCTCTCCCCTCCATCTGGGACGTCCTGCTCTCCTGGCGTTCTACTCGAAGTGGCCATAGCTCACAGACAGCAAGTCCCTCTACTGTCAGCAATGCTGTCGGGGAATTTCCCCAGTGTCCTGGCCAAATTTCTCCCATTCACTAAAAATACCACCAACAGCTTAATCTGGTTCAATTTCAGTTGCTTACCATCTGTATCCCCCCTCCCCCCCGGTCACCCCTGAAAAAGGGACTTCTAGGCCCAGTGGGCTTACCAGGTCAACAAAAGTCAATAAATATAGAAATAAATAAACTAAGGGAGGCAGGGAAAGCAGTCAGCCATGCAAAGGCACACACAGAGGAGATAACAGCACAGGCAATAAAGAGAAGGGATAAGACCTTTTTTAGGAATATCAGTGAAAGAAAAAAGTGCAGAGGAGGGATTGTGAGACTAAAAGGGAAAGAAGGGGTGTGTGTAGAAGGGGACCCAGAAAAGGCAGAAATCCTGAACAAATACTTTTGTTCAGTTTTTCCACAAGAAGAGGAACGGGTGGGACCACAGCTAGAGGATAGAAGCACCAATGGAAAGGAGGAGGAGGAGGGCACCAGTCCATTTACAGAGGAGAGAGAGTCCTAATGGAGCTAGCGAAATTGAAAGTAGACAATGCAATGCAGCCAGACAGAATACACCCCAGAATATTAAAAGAACTCAGAAGGAAGCTGGAAGCACCTACTCTGACTGCTCTGTTCAACAAATCAGTGGAGAGAGGAGTAGTTCCCGAGGACTAGAGGAGGGCAAATATAGTCCATCTACAGAAAAGTGGGAACGGAGGAGGCTGGCAACTACAGGCCAGTCAGCCTGACCTCAGTAGTGGTGAAACTGATGGAATCATTACTGAAAGAAAGAACTGAGACATTTCTAGAAGACTTCAGGATACAGGATCCGAGACAACATGAGTTAATTGTGGGAAGGTCTTGTCAAGCAAATCTGATAGATTTCTTTGGCTGGGTGACCAGGCAAATTGATCAGGGAGGGGCAGTGGATGTGGCCTACCTGGATTTCAGCAAGGCCTTCTACACCGTTACACATAGGAGGCTTGTAAACAAGTTGAGCAGCCTGGGATTGAGGAACAGTGTGATAAAATGGGTCATAAATTGGTTGAGCAGAATGACACAGAGGGTGCTGGTAAACAGAGCTCAGTCCAAGGAGAGGGTTAACCATTGGGGTGCCACAAAGATTGGTATTGGGGCCAGTCCTCTTTAATGTCTTTATAAGCGACTTTGCAGAGGGATTGGAATGGAAGGTATGGCTCTTTGCAGATGACACTGAGAGGGGTGAACACTCCAGGGGGTTGGGGAATGAAAAGGGACCTAGACCACTGGAGGTGTGGTCAAGAGTGTGGCAGCTGAGATTCAATTAAAAGAAATGCAGAATTGTGCATTTGGGATACAGAAATCCAGGGGAGGAGTACAGGATTGAAAGGGAGGTTCTGATGGCCACCAAACAGGAAACAGACCTGGGGGTGATTATATCTGATGATCTAAAGGTGATCAGACAATGTGAGAAGGCAGTAGGGAAAGAAAGTGGGATGCTGGGATGCATAGAGAATGGAATTACTAGCAGGAAAAAGGAGGTGGTGATGTCATTGTACATATCACTGTTGAGACCTCATTTGAAGTATTGTGTCCAGTTCTGGAGGCTGCATCTCAGGAAAGACATAGACAGAATCGAAGCAGTGCAAAGAAGGGCAACTAAAATGGTGCAGAGGTTGCATCAGAAGCCATATGAAGAAAGACAGGGACCTCAATATGTATTTACTGGATGAGAGAGGAGAGAGGGTAGATATGATAGAGACTTTCAAGTACCTCAAGGGTATAAATAACATACAAGAGGTAGCATCTTTCAGAGAAGAAGAGGTTCAAGAACAAGGGGACATGATAAGAAACTAAAGGGAGGTAGACTCTGGGGTAACATGAGGAAGTATTTCTTCACAGAAAGGGTAGTGGATACAAGCAACAGCCTACCAGCAGAGGTGGTGGGGGTAAAAACTGCAGGGGAATCCAAAAATGCATGGGATAAACATAAAGGAACACTAATACTAGTAAAGACAGAGTAAGTCGCAGATCAGGTAGAAAATGTGGCTTAAGCACTGAGTAGGAAAAATGGGGAGACTAGTTGGGCCCTTTGGTCCTGATCTTCCATCAAATTCTATGTTTCTATATTTCTAAGAGGATGAGACAGGAACTATATACCAGTCAGCTTGACATCTATGGAGGGAAAAATTATGGAAGCTTTACTAGAGTAGGAACTGGTGAACTTTTTGGAGGGAAATGGATTACAGGACCCCAGGCAACATTCCTTCACAATGGGAGTGTTTTGCCGAACAGACCTGGTTGACTGTATTGACTGGGTGACCACAGCAGTAGATAGGGGAGAAGCAGTAGATGTGGTATACTTGCATTTCAGCAAGGTTTTTGACTCAGTTCCCAACAGGTGGCTGGTCAAGAAAATAAGGGACTTAGGGGTGGGGAAAAATTTACAACTTGGGTGGAGAACTGACTGAGTGAAAGATCGCAAAGAGTAATAGTTAATTGGGAGTTTTCAGAGCTAAGGGAAATATAAAGTAGAGAAACTCAGGGTTGGTGCTGGCCCTGGTCCTTTTCAATGTATTCATTTGTGACATAGGAGAAGGCAACAAGGGCAAGATCTGCCTCTTAATCACACAAAGATCTGCACAAATGTAGACGTGGAGGAAGGGATAAGGGAACTCAGGATTATTCACATTACAGTGAAAACAAATTTGACAAATGACAATATATCTGAGGCAATATATCAGCACCATAAATACTGCACCGCAATCCTGAAAGTTTGGTATGCCGGCAACAGAATGGAAAGGCACGGTAATGTGCTGTTATAGAGTTGAATATACCCCAATGAAGGCAGAACACGATGTGGATCTGTTTGTGGGGGCTCCACACTGCGAATCCCGCATCGCTGGGAGCAGCACCCACCATACTCCCCCAACTATATATAACCAACTCAAAGTCACACATTTACAGGAGGATGGTAGCCTTGGGGAACACAGGAAAGAAAAGCAGACCACACAACTGTTTATTTTGCTGTGACATTTCATTGCCAAACATTCCACAGAGTGTGAGACACTTCTCCAAAACACATCACCCACACCATGGGTTACCCACATTCAAGCGAGTCCCCATACCAATCAACTCAGCCAAAGGTACATTCGCTCCAAAGCCAGATCTGCTGAAATACAATTAGCCCTTGTTCCTCCACCCTAATGTCCTCGCTCTATATACTCTGCTCTATTGTTAGGATACAGGGAACTCAGGTAGGTACAGGGCAGGTTGGAGAACTGGCCATAGATATGGCAGCTGAACTTCAATGCAAAAAATGTAAAGTGATGCACACTGGGAAGAGGAACCCAAGAGTGCAATATGAAATTGGTGGGAATGGTTCTGGAAAACACCATGGAAGAAAAGAGCCTAGGGTTCATAGTATTGGAAAGCCAAAAAAACAAGAGCATATTGTAATACAGTTGTGGCCAATGAAAACAGGATGCTGGGTTATGTAGGAAAGGGGATAAGCAGTAGAAGACAGGAGATGACCCTCTCAATGTACAGGTCACTGGTGTGACCACACCTGGAATACTACACAAGGTACTAGAGGCCACACCTGAGGAGAGGATATGGCAAGGTAGAAGCAGCACAGCACAGGGCATACAAGATGGTACATGGACTAGGGGGCAATATATAATAGGAGTGGCTGCAGGACTTTAACATGTATACCCTTGAGAAAAGGATGAAGAGGGTTGACATGATTGAAACATCCATTTTCCTGCTCAGGATATATAGGATGAATGCCAAAAACTTTTCTCTTTGAGTTTAGCTATAGGGTTGAGAGGAAATTCACTTAATCTTGCAGGGAGGAGATTCAAAAGGGATGTTCATAAGTACTTTTTAACTGTAAGAGTGGTGGACAAATGGAACAAGCTGCCAGAGGAACTGGCACAGGTAAAATCAGTGAACAGCTTCAAGCAGGGATGGAACAGGCATATGGGGTTTGTTAGAAAAGGGTGCAACAAAAACAGAGATGGCCTCTAGGGCCAGGGAACAGCAGCTAGGTAGAGGAGGCAACTGGATGGGCAGACGGGACTTTTTCTGCCCATCATTGTCCGTACATCTGTATATCTAAGCAAACACGATCTCCATCATGTTTTCAACTATACCTTACACATAGTCATGGAATATTGCTGTAGGACCTGTTGTATTGTGGAAGGAAATGCTGGCAATTAAACTGTAGTGATATCTGTATTTTTTTTTAATTTAAAGTTTATTAAACTTTTGTATAAATTCACAGAAAGAAAAGAAAAACAACATGCACAGCCAACAAACAGCCTGTAGTAATCTAACATTGCCTCCCCATACTAAATACAAAGATCAGTATAGTCTCTAGTTACATATGAAAGTGACAGAATGAAAGAAATGACACATGCGAAGACATAAAACGATGCATAACTACATAAGTAGAGGGGGACATCGGCAAACTATCTGGAAGTCATACAATCTCAGGTTAACAGTCTATAACCAGACCACTAGAGGATATCTGTACTTTTCAACATGTGACATTGAAACTGCAACTTCCACTGTCCACCTGCAGCTTTGTGTTTGGAGCCTTTTGGGTGCATTACAAATGTTTAAGTACAAACTGCATGTTTAGTGCATCTCCATTAGTTACTGAGAATTGGGACCCAAACATTATGCTCATACTATAGAAAAAATGTGCATTACAGTACTTAAAATATATTCAAAAGATTAGGCTTTTTGCAATATTTTACCAAGGGTCTGTGACTGCAGTGTGCTGTGTGCTGTTCTCCTGTATTCATGCATTCCTGTATTTGGATGCAGTATAGTGCAGTGGTTTAAGGCTCTGAGCTGCAAACCTGGAAACCTGGGTTTGAATCCCATAGCCCCCACTTCTGTACTGTGTGACCCTGAGCAAGTCACTTAACTTCCTTGTGCTCCCAGGTTGCACCTGTAAACACATTTTCATATTAGTGTATCTCTCCTGGTAAAACAAAGGTTAAAAAAAAATTCCTTTTCTGATATGTGGGGCCAGATATTCAGAATTTTGCATGGTGGGTGAAGTGACTGAACCTTGTTTGCACCCATTCACAATATTCAGAGGGGGCTTTTGTGTGTGCTAGTAGGGTTAGCACATGCAAAAAGAAAAAAACAATGATATATGCAGTGGCCAAAGGGCTGGGCAGAGACAGGAATACCGGCACAGCACAATATTTGCACATTTGCACTGCACAGAGGGGTTAGCAAAGGTCACTTTGCACAGATACTGCTGATTAAAACCCCGACTTAGTCCAGGCAACCCTAGCCACTGCTGGAGGCACTGCAGCCGACAATCAAGTTTGTGGTTGGGGCAGCACATCCACTCCTAGCTGCCTGTGGCCCACCCTTCCTCCAGTCACCATTCTGTACAGTTAAAAAGAATTCCATGGTCCCTAGTGGTCCCCACCAGATCAGTGGCCCATATATTTTAAAAATTCTCACTGGTGCCCAGTGGTCCCCCCACCCTCCAATCACTGGCCTGTATTTGTTAATAAATCTTCCAGTTATCCAATGGTCCCCTCACCCTCTGATGGCCAGCCAATGTGTTCTAAACAGTCTCCCTGGTACCCAGTGGTCTTAACAGTTTCCCTGGTTCCCAGTAGTCCCCTGTACCTTCCAGTTGCTGGTGATATGTATGAATGATCCTCCCTGGTGTCCAGTGTTACCCCCACCTTCCAATCACTGGCTCATATGTTTGAAAATTTCTCTCTGGTGCCCAGTGGTCCTCTTACTCTCCAATCACTGGTCCATACATTAGAAAAATGCTCCTTGGGGCCCAGTGGTTCCCCCACCCTCGAATCACCAACTTGAATTGTAGGCATTATTGCCCTGGTGGTCTGTTGTCCCCTGACCTCTGATCACCATCACAAATTGTAAACAGTATTTCCATGGTGGTCTGTGGTCCCCCCATTCTCCAGTCACTAGTCCTGGTACTTACAATAATTCCCTGGTGCCTATTGTTACCCCTGCCCTCAATAGCTAGCCCTGGTATGTGCCCAGACATTACTTGATGTCCAGTGATCTTCCCACCCTCAGATCACTGTTCTGCATATTTTAAATTATGTCTCAGGTGTCCAGTGGTCCCCCATCTCAGATTGCCAGCTCTGTATGAAATATCTGAAGATATCTGAAGCAAAAAGTTGTGAATAAATAAAGAAAAACAAAATAAATATCACATATTTCCTAGTGTCTAGTTGCACCCCCCACTAAGAGATCCCCATCCCCATACATATGTAATCATTCCCTGGTGTATATCAGCCCCCAGCACAGTGGACATCAATCACCCACCATGCCATCTCACCTTACCCAAAGCACCATTGCTGCAGCTCCAATATGATGACTGACACGGCCCTCCTCTCACCTCCTCAGCTGACTGCTGTATGAAAAGTCAGGGAGTGTTCATTCTATATAGGGTACTAGGCACACGTCTTCTGTACTGTAAAAGGAGCTGATGGCCTATGTACTGTACACATGCTCCTTGTACAGTACAGTGGACATACACACTGTACAATACATAGGACATTCACTCCCTGATTTTTCATATGGTGGCTGGCCAAGGAGGTGAGAGGTGGACTGTGCCAGTCACCATACTGGAGCCATGGAAGCACCACTTCAGGTATGGGGGTTTGGCAAGATGAGTGATCAGTCCCTGTGGTGCAGTTGGGCCTCTAGCTGCCAGGGAACAATTACATAAGCACATGGATGCGGATCGGTTGGTGTACGGTGCCTCTAGACACCATGGAATATCTGATATTTATATTGTTTTTCTTTATTTATTGACAACTTTTTGGTTTTGCTTCAGATATCTTCAGAAATATCATACAGGGCCATCAAATTGGTGGGGAAGGGGGCACTGGTCACCAGGGACATACTTTCAAATATAAAGGATGGCGACCAGAGGGTGGGTGGGACCACTGGCAGCAGGAAATGTCTGGAGACATACCTGATCCAGTGATCAGTAGGTGATGGAACATTAGACAACAGGAAATTTTTGTCTCTACCGAGGCTTGTGATCACAGGATGGGGGCACCAGGGACCACCAGGGAAATACAGTCTACAATTTGGGCCAGTGATCTGAGGGTAGGAGGTCCTCAGAGCACTAGTGACAACTTTTCAAACATGTAGGCCAGTGATCAGAAGGTGGGGAAGACCACTGGACACAAGGGAGAATAAACAAACAGGCCAGTGATCAGAGGGCACGGGGACCACTAGCCACCAGGGAGATATATTTTAAATAATGAAACGGTAACTGGAGGCAGGAAGCCATGGGCACTAGGAACTTATTTGAAACTATATGGGATGGCACTCAGAAGGCAGAGGGAACACTAGGCACCAGGGAATTATTTTTAAATATACAGGATGGCGCTTAGAGGGGTTGCATCTAGGCACCAGGGACATTTTTCCTTTTACAGGGATGGGTGCTTAGTGTGGGGGCAGTGCCAGTTACAGGGGTGCAATCCTGCCACTGCTTCCCATGCAGATGAGCTCGTAATGGACATGCAAATGACATATTTTGCACCTTGCATGCCCAATGGGCTAATTTGCATTGCAACTCCTGAATATCACACTGGGAGCTACTGGAGCAAATGGGTCTGAAGGTGCTATTCCCTGCACTTCTGGGATCCATTTTAGGCAGTGCCATTCCATGTTGTACTGTGCTAACATGCCCGTAGATTCAGTTGGATAGTGCTGGTGTGCTATACAACTAAATATAGCATCCTCAGGGACCTGGGCAGTGGGCAAGAGCAGCACAAAAGTTTGCGCTACATTGTGACAAATTTTCGACCCCTAGACAAAAGTTGTTATTTACTGAAGGGAGATGACAAGGCCATTGAGACAAGGATAATTTCCCATGGTGTTCATTTCATTTAAAACAAAAATGCATTCCATTACATCAAATTTCAGTACAGGGATTGTACATACCGACAATAACTTCATATACAGTACATAGGAGGCTTGTTACTATAAGCTGTTAACTAACAAACTGACCTGAATCTCTACACATTTAAGTTTTTCATAGCATGTTCTGTGGCACTGAGTCAATGAAAAATGTAATACTTTTCCTCTTAGTGTACATTATTTTAGGACTGGGATTTGTTACAGCCAAACAATTTTTAGAATGCTAGCACTTTCTGCACTTTAAATGTTATGTTTTTTTTTTCTAACCAGGTTTCAGGAATCAACAGTTCTATCTGAACTATGTTTGAACTTCAAAGAAATTAAATGAATGCACAGCACTTCTACACGCATTAGTTGTAGTGCTGTTCTATGTTCTGGTATTAATGTTTCTACCAAGAAGAACTAGCAGACATGTACTGAGGATACAACCATATGTAAACATAAAGGACATTTGGTATTGTAGTATCTCTATTCCAAAATGTGACAGCAAGGGAGAACGGAGCTATTAATATAAAAAGTGCTAAAATGTGGCAACAGAGAAATTAATTAGAATTTGACAACTGAACATTTCTTGTAACTAGGAACATATACATTGCAACTACTTCCTGCCTCTATTATAGATATAAAATATATTAACATTTGTCATGGGCTCATCAACATCATTGAAGGTGTTTATATATAGTAGGTGACACATGCAGAATAATGTATGGGTAACCATTCAGTACTCAACAATGCTGTGTTTCCATTGAATGACTGAGATGACATCATAATGGCCTTGACAGTAAAGCTTTAGAGGCTCACATTATACCATCTCAGCCCTGAAAAGGAAACGTAAGCTGAGCTGGACATGGTTTCCCACATTTAATGTTTTATACCTATAGTACAAAATATGGTTTAGGTCAAAAGGAAAGCTTCAGTTTATGTAGTACTGAAAGTGTAACCCACTCTCTCTACCATTTCATCACTCATATTCAGTGACTATACCAATGATAAATTATTGTACTGTATGTCAATTGCAGGATTAAAAGGTGATATTATGCAACTTCTGCTGACCTTTGAATTGTGTACAACTGTTACTCATGCACAGAATGGATTTTGAGTGTATAAAAATCCATACCCACTTAGCTGTGCTAGTTCCCTGTTTTTTCTGTGCCCATCTCCAACCTTCCTTGTGCTGCCTTTACCTGTGTAGGCACAAACACGGGGGTGGGGCTAACATCCTTTATCTGCAGAGCACTCAAACAGCGAATACAACCCCTGCCCACTATTCATCCTTGAGACTGCAGCTGTTTGTGCATCCAGTGTGTGAGCTTCTGCCTAAACTTCTTTACAACCCTCTATCTGTGCTTGTTCCCTGGTGTCCCAGTATCTTGGTTCCATCCTTCCTTCTGCTGCCTTCACCCAGGGGTATGTTGGGGAGTGAGTTAGGTACCCAATATAACATCCTGTAGTTTACAGATGAAAGTGAAGCTCTTGATCTGAGTGTCATCGAGGCACAGGTCAGGAAGCATAGGAAAACCAGGAGCAGCTTCAAAATTCACAAATAGTGTTTTATTATTAATAACAGCAAAAATAAAAAAATAAAACTTTGTTCAGTTTAACTATTTACAAAGGCAGTACAAACAGAGAAAACAAAGTCCTTCTTCTGAGTGTTTCTTCTCAATTCCATGTTTCAGTCTCTGTCTCTCTTGCACGAGCATGGCTGCTCTTTTTATAAGTCTGTGCCTGGGAAACTCATTAAGAAAACAGAACGTTTTTCACACAATGTAAGTTTCCAAAGTCCCTGCAGGTGCAGCAAAAAGAATATAATGACCCAGAAATGGCCTCTTGTTTACAGCATCTCAGAGAGTTTGCAAACCAGCTTCTCAGATTAACCCCTTGAGTTCCAAGTAGCTTTTTGCAATCATTTCAACAGTAAATATATACAGTTTTAAACAAAGGGATCCCAGTATCAGTGACATTTCCACGTAAAGATATACCAATATTGTTATACCCTCAGATATGCAAGGGGGAAGAAAAGACTGAAATAGCAAGGGAAGGCAGATAGATATCGAGAGGCAGAGAATTGCGAAACTGTCAGAGTGATCAGTTCCTAGGTTTCACAAGAAAATTTGGGTGCTCAACCACACAGACAAGAGGCAGAAAATGAGAGGATAGAGCAGATCCTTGAATTTAAACTCTTTCTGCATAACTAATGGTGCAGGGTCTTATTCATCCGAGTCACACTGAGGAGATGCTCAAGCAGTGAAGACAACCTCCTTCCCACTATTCATCACTGTGACTGCCAGTGTTTGTGCCTCCTACAGGTGTGTTCTATAGCCCCTTATCTGTGCTAGTTTCCTTATGGTCTGGTACCTGACTCCATTCTTCCTTGTGCTGCCATCATCCAGAGCCACTCAAGCAATGATGACAACCACCTGCCCACTCTCCATCACTGGGATTGCTGTTGTTTGTACCTCCTATGGATGTGTCCCTGCCAGAACTACTGCACAACCCCATAGCTATGCTAGTTCCCTTGTGTTCTGGAACCCATTTCCATCCTTTCTTGTGCTGCCTTGTGCTTGCGCCTTGTGCTGTCTTCACCTGGTGCTAGTACATCAGAGGTAGCAGGGCTAACAGCCATTAACTGTGAAGCCACTCAAGCAGCACTCTGCAAAGTGACAATTCATGTTAATGTCTTTTGCAAAAAGTAGCACAAGTCAATAGACTAGGCACCAGTGGTATGTTATTATCCACCATTTTGTTTGGAATTGCATCAGTAAGGTTTTAGGTGTATGATAACTGATGAGCTGTGGTAAGATTTCTGTCATTCATACTTTGTGGTGTTCACCAGCCAATAAGTTGTGCTTCTGGCTTCCACTGGTGCTTATGTATTGGGGGATTCTGAGGTTCTATTTACCATTTTGGTAATATATTGTCTACACTAATGTGGGTGTATATGTATTTGCAATTCTGCTGTGGAGTTTTACACATGCTGTGAACTTGTAGTGGGGTATTTTAAAGCTTATCTGTGGCAGTTACAACCAGAGCATGGTGTCAAATGATAGCTGTACTATATCGGGGGTTGATTGGTAGGGTTTGTTTAATATCAGGATTGATTTTTATATACTGCCATAATATTGAAAATGGGTTGTTATTTGTCAGTCTAATGATTTTGCCTCCCTTTCAACTGCAGTAAATAGTTCCACTGTACAGTATTCCAAATGATGTTGGTCAGATTGGCTAGGAAAATAGACTATACTGAGGACCCTTTATCTACTAACACCTATGACAATACTCCTTTAATATTGGTTCCTTCATATAAATACCTGGGGGTCTGGTTAGATACTTACTCAAATTGGGATAGGCAAATAAATATCATTATGAAAAAGGCTGGCCGTAGAATTATGAACATACAAACCTGTGAAAATTGCCAGCAGGAATTAGGCCTCTACGTCTATCTAGTCTGCTCGAGTATGCAGCTAACCCTTACTTTCCAGCTGCCCATCCCCCTCCTCCACCTTCCGAAATACCCCCCTCTCTCTCCCTGTCCCAACCCCTCTTGAAACTACCCACCGTCCTACAGGATACCACCTCCTTTGGCAAAGCGTTCCAAACTTCCACTACTGTCTCTGTGAAAAAGTGCCTCCTCATTTCCCTCTTATACCTACATACTTTCAATCTAAGTCTTTGCCTGCTCGTGTCCCTCCCCTCCTCCCCTTCCAGAACTTGAATATCTCTTCAGTACCAGACTTATTTATTCGCTTTAAGTACTTAAAGGTCTCAATCATATCCTCCCAATCCCTGCTCTCCTCCAGAGAATACATGTTCAATTCCCTTAATCTCTCCTTGTAGGACATATCCTGTAATCCCTGAATCAGCTTTGTCACCCTTCGTTGTACCCCCTCCAACAATCTCACATCTCTCTTCAGGTAGGGGCACCAGAATTGCACACAGTATTCCAAGTTCAGTATGACTAGTGACTTGTAGAGTGGCAGAATGACATCCCTGCTTCTGGAGGAGATGCCCCTCGCTATACAACCTAGCATCCTGTTGGCCTTCACTGCCACCCCTCCTACACTGCTCTGAATTGTTCATATTCATCATTATCACCACTCCTAGATCTTTTTCCTCTTCAGTGGTACATAACTGCACCTCCCAGTTGGTAACCCTTTCTAGGATTCTTTGCCCCAAAGTGTAATACTTTGCACTTTTTCACATTAAATCCCAACTGCCATACCTCTGACCACTCCACCAGCTTAGTCAGATCATCCTGCAAGCCCTGCCAAACTTCTGTATCATCCACCATTGCTCCCAGCTTAGTGTCATCAGCTAACAGACTGATCTTATTCTTGACACCATGCAAGATGCCTGTAATGAAAATCCCAAACAACACTGGCCCAACACCGATCCCTGTGCACCCAAGTTGTCACAGCTCTCAGAGATGATAGAACCCCCATTACTATTCTTTGCTGTTTGTCTTGCAGCCAGTTCACAATCCAATTAACCAATTTAGTGCCCACTCCCAAATTACTTAGCTTACCACCAAATCTCCCATGGGAAACTGAATCAAAGGCCTTGCTGAAGTCCAAATAAATGACATCCACAGCATGACCCTTGTCCAGCTCCTTTGTAACAAGAGATGGACAAAGTGGTCCCAATTCACTCGGCGAAGCGATTTGCAGAGTGAAGGCAAATTAGCAGAGTCCTCCGCAATGCGAAGCGGAGTACTTCGCATTATAATGGGTAACGCGAAGTCCATTGAAAACAATGACTTTGCATTACTCCGGCTTCCCAAACCACTTCTCCACCAATTCTTAAGGCAAAGTACATCGAAAACAATGTACTTCACCTTGTTTTTAAGCTCCAAAGATGAATTTTGCAGTGATTCATGGGATTTCAGGTCACATGCACTCCAGATTGTTCTGCACAGCCTCAGTTTGGGGTAGTGTGTGTAGGAAGCTGTAGGAAACAATCTGCTCTGAGAGCTCTCTATGATTCAAACCTTCTAAAAACTGTTAAAAAAGCCTCTTTGAGTCATTTTTTTTGCTGAAACTTTAGTTCATAGATTATAGGAAACCCTCCTGTGCTCATATCGTTGAGCATTTATTGCTTTTGTGTGGATTTTGAATGTTAATGTACAACATTCAGTCTGTGTACTGAGAGACAGTGGAAATGTG
This sequence comes from Neoceratodus forsteri, assembly GCA_016271365.2. Lineage (NCBI taxonomy): Eukaryota > Metazoa > Chordata > Ceratodontiformes > Ceratodontidae > Neoceratodus > Neoceratodus forsteri. The sequence goes on along the minus strand of JADMNL010000023.1, from coordinate 621,432,060 downwards.
CTTTGGGGGAGGGGTGTATCTGTGGTGTAGGTACTGTAGATTAACTTGGAGAAAAAGACAGTGCTTTCTGTTTTGGTGATATTTTTCTTGTATAACTGTGTTGATGTACACAGTGATATTTTTCAATAATTCTTGCCATTTTTTTGCTGATTGTTGTGGTGCAGCAGTGCATAATTTTAGTTTGTTTAAAATATGTGGTTATATTACTGAAGTTTTCAATTTGCTATGCATTACGTAGTGTGTGTGTGTGTGTGAGTATGTATGTGACACGTGTCATCAAATCAGACACCGTTTATTGTGCCACATAACAATTTCAGCAATGTGAACCTGCTGTCCACTGCAGCTGTATGATTTTTGTACATCTTTGTGGTATCTTTACCGGTACTCGTACTAGTGACTGTTATGGGAGCAGTGCAGTACACTGCCCCCCCACAGCCCACCCCAACTGGCAAAGGTATTCTTTTCCTGCTTTAAATTTCTGATGGTGAGCACTGGTTAGGTGTTGTGCCTTTGCATCTGCATTTCTTCAGTGCGCAGTGCAATCTTAATCTGTCTGTGCATTTGCATCTCTTTAGGGCCCAATCTCCATCTCTAACTTAAGTCACAGTTGTTTCTTTGGCTTCCCTTCAGAGTACTGGACAGGTGTGGTGCATAACTCTGCATGAACATTGTACTCATTAATATGCGTTTTTAAGTCAGGACCATCATCACCAGTCACTTATGATACAAATCACGTTCTTCATCATCACGGTCATAGATGCAGCCACAAATCATGATTCACAATCACGTCACAAATCACAACATTCATTTTTTACTAGTTACTTGGATGTATTGTAAGCATGTTTTGTAGTATCTCTCCAGGCTTCGCCAACCCCACCATTGTACTCATTAATGAGCATTTTTAAGTAGGGGAGTTTGTGCTCATCGGGGAAGTACAGCAGTAGGCATTTGCGTTCCCAATATAGTTCCACATTGGTTATCTCACAGCGTTGACACTGAATCACATTCTTCATCATCATGGTCACAAATGCAGTCACAAATCACAAATGACAATTCACGATCATGTCACGAATCACATTAAGTTTTTTACTAGTTACTTGGATGTATTGTAAGCATGTTTTGTAGTATGTCTCCAGGCTTCACCACTCCACCATTGTACTCATTAATAAGCGTTTTTAAGTCAGTGAGTTTTGTGCTACAGCTCATCGGGGAAATACAGCTATAGGCATTCATGTTCCTTCCCATGCAGCATGTGAGTTACAGTACTATAAGTAGTGGTGGGCAAAGTGGCCCCAATTTGCTCCGTGAAGTGATTCACAGAGTAACGTGGAATCCATGGAGAACTCCACAATGTGAAGCGGAGTACTTCGCTTCATAATGAGGAACGCGAAGTCCATTGAAACCAATGACTTTGTGTCGTTCCGCCTTCCCCAAACCACTTCTTCACCAATGTTAAGGGGAGGTACATTGAAATCAATGTAATTCGCTTCACTTTGCCCTGTAATTGAGCTCCAAATGAAATTCTGCAGTTTTTCATGGGATTACAGGTCACATGGGCTCTAGATTGTTTGACACAGCCTCAGTTCTGTCCTGGGTAGTGTTTGTGCAGTGGTAGCTGGAGACAGTTTACTCTCAGATCTCTGCAAATCAAAACATCTAAAAGCTATTTAAAATGCCTGTTTGAGTAACATTTTTTCCTCAAAATTTAGTACATCGATTGTAGGAAACCCTTCTGTGCTCATATCATTGAGTGTTTATTCTTGTGTGTGGATTTTGAATGTTAATTTAGAACAGTCAGTGTACTGTGAAGTGTGCTTTGGGGATGGGGTGCATTTGTGGTATAGGTAGATTAACTAGGAGAAAAAGGCAGTCTTTATGTTTTGGTTATATTTTTCTTATATAACTGTGTTAATGTACACACAGTAATATTTTCAGTAATTCTTGACAATTTTTTGCTGATTGTTGTGGTGCAGCAGAGTACAATTTGTCTGTTTAAAACATTTGGTTACATTACTAAAGGTTTCAATTTGCTACACATTACTCGAGCGTGTGTGTGAGTGTGTGTGATGCGTGCCATCAATTCAGACACCTTTTATTGTGTTATGGAGTAATTGCAGCAGTGTGAACCTGCTATCCACCTCACCTGCATGAATTTTTTATACTGCTCTGTGGTATCTTTACTGGTAGTGGATTGTTTCTGCTGTGCACTAATCCCCCAACTGTCAAAATGTATTCCTTTCCAGACTTGGATTTGTGACTTGAGAGCACTGGTTAGGTGTTGCTGTGCCTTTTTGTATGCATCCCTTGAGTGTGCAGTGCAATCTTAATCTGTCTGTGTGTTTGCATGGCACCATTAATTCTGGGAGACTGCATTTCTTGTTACGCTCTCATTTCACTTCATCAGCACCGGGAAATTTTCTGGACACAAGACAGTAGCATTTTGGGGATGCACATTAATTCTGGTAACTCTGTGTGTGACCTGACTACTGTGCTCATGACTGAGTGAGCCATTAATTCTGGGAGACTTTGCATTTCTTGTTACACTCTCATTTCACTTCATCGGCACTGGGGAGTTTTCTGGACACAAGACAGTAGCACTTTGGGGATGCACATTCATTCTGGTGACTGTGTGGGTGGGATGCTGCCAGTATTGTTGTCACTCCACCTTACTTCGTGCTTAAGGTGGAATAACAATCCAAAGTAATAATAACAAGGCGAAGTGAGCCTTTCCTATGGTGCACTCTTCGTAGCAAAGTGCCAACATGAAGTGGCCACTTCGCGTTCACTTCACCGGCGGATTTTAAATTCGCTGCATCTCTACTCGTAACCCAGTTATGATACTCAACAAGGATAGTCAGACAGGCTCTTCCCAAGATAAACCCATGTTGATGAGCATTGTGGAGCCCATTGACATCCAAGAAGGAAACCAGCCTCTTCTTAAGTACCTTAAGTATTGTCTCTGTCAGCTTTCCCACAATAGATGTTAGGCTTACCGGTCTGTAATTAGCTGGCTCATCCTTTGGACCACTTTTATAGAGAGGCACCACATGGGCCATCCTCCAGTCTTATGGCATACACCCTGTTTTCATGGAAGTAAAGAATAGATCCATTAGTGATCCAGCCAGTTCATCTACCAATTCTTTAAGCAACCAAGGATGTATGTCATCCAGACCTGGTGCTTTATCCACCCTCAGAGCCCTTAGAATTGGCTTCTTATATAGAAATTGTGCCTTACTTTCAATGGAAACTAGGAAATGGATTGTTGAGTCAATGACAAAGTAAATTTTTGTGTATGGGGATGTGACCTACAGTGGAGTGAGAATATGTGTTTGGGTCAAACTTGGTGCCTTGATAAATAAGTTGTCCCACTTAACTCTAAATGCATCAAGAGATGCTCATGCCTGTGATTTATTTTAACAGTTGACTGGCTTTCAGAAATACAGAGCTGTGAATGTCACCTAATGAAGCTAAAGAAAAAATGTAATAAAGGAAATTCCATTACAGTCCATGGCCTTGATTCTAGAAAGTTGGTGCTGCTTGCCACCAAACGTGACTTCCACCAATCTTCATTGTGACATGGACCCTGTGCCCTATTCTAGAAGGGGCAGGGTCCCCACATATAAGTTCTGTGACTTGCTACATATGGCCAGGTATGCCGAACAGAGGGCGTACCTAGTGATGAAGCTGCAACTGCAATGCCACAAGGCACAAGTGTTCCCCATGCCCAAATCTCAGTGGAGCCCTGTAGGGCAAGAGGCCCCCACCCACTGCCATGCCACCATGTGTTCCCCAACACCAATCTCGTGCCCCTTGCTACTAGTGTAATGCACAGTATGAACAGTACACACAGTCCGACATTGTTTTTGTGGCACCTGGTAGTCTAGTGGACCCCCACCCAGTCATGCCAGTCCAACCAGCACCCCCACCCAACCCCAGCCAGTGATTGGCACAGCACACCTCTCATCTCTATGGCCAGCCACCGACTGCATTCAGTAGGAGCATTTACTGAATAGAAGCACTCAGAAGTTAATTTCTGAGCTTGTCTATACAGTAAGCACTCCTACTGAACTCAGTAGGTGGCTGGCCATGGAGGTGAGAGGTGGGCTGTGCCAGTTGCTGGCTGGTGATGGGTGGGGGTTGCTGGGTGGACTGGCATGGCTGGGTGGGGGGCCACTAGACTACCAGGAATGGTCTAGGGTATGGCCAGCAATTGCAGCAGTGACTCAGGGTCTGGGCACACATGGGGGGTTGACAGCACAGTCCTGTGGGGCATTTAGTGATTAGGGATTTGGGGGCTGGGGGTGTGGGCAGCCCTGCAGGGCATTCACTCTTCAGGGATTCGGGGGCAGGGGTGTGGGAAGCCCTGCAGAGCATTCACTTTTTGGGGATTTGGAAGGCAGGGGGTGTGGGCAGCCCTGTGGGGCACCTACAGGGATATGCTGAGCATGGGGAGGAGGGCGCCTGTGGATTGCCTGCTGGGCTGCTGGCAGGTCTACAGAACCCCCGGGGGGCATACATAAGTTACACCAGCTAAATGCTGGTGTAACATACATTGCCAGTTCTCCTCTGGGGGTTCTGTAGACATTGGGGACTTTGTTGCTGCCCTTCTGGAATGGGGTGCAACTCCTGCCATAAACCCCCTAGCACCATGTCACAGGGGGTTTATGGTGCAACTGCTAGCATAACAGCTCTTTGTGCAAGTGGCCTGCAACACATAGCAGGCCACATTGTAGAATCGCGCGTGTTGCAACTGTTGGCGTAAGTTGCTACTTGGGCCATTCTACTTGGCGAAAGTGCTGTTATGCCAGGTGTAACCTTTCTAGAATCAGGGCCATATATGTAAGCAATAAGATACAACAGGGTGTGAGCTGGATGTGTCTAGTGCCCACCCCTGGAGAGTCTTACTGTGCTTAAAAAATAGGCAACACAATTGTACATGCATGTCAAAACTAGAATTCATAGGATTAAGTAATAAAAAAATTTAAATATTGATTTTACACAAAATAGTTCCTCTGCCTTCATCTGTTTACTGTTTTTTTTTTAGTTAAGGACTTTTGGACAACTAAGGCCTCTTTCGTTGTAGTTTATTTATTTATGTGGTTGTCATAGCACTACCCCCCACCACTCCCATTTCTGTTGTATATTGAACATCCAGTACTTGTAGAAGGAAGTAAAGAACTGATTTTTATTAATTATGGCAGCAGTCAGCACTGGGGAGGATATTCTGGTGATGTTTCAATGATGTGGGGGAACAGGATGCAGAACTACATAGGGGAACAGCACAGCAGTATCAGAAGTCAGACTGTCAGCAGCAGCTGTGAAGAGAATAACATTCAGCAGTAATAATTTAATAAAGGTCAGTGATTAGTGTTATGTATGTGAAATGGTAATGGATTGTGCCACTCTGCCACTTGAGGGTAATATTCCAATATGTGTAAGCTAGAAAGAGAGCAAAGAGAGAGAGAGAGTGTCATTGTTGAGACCAGAGAGGCACCTAAATAAAAATGAAAGCTGCTCTACTCCTGTTGCAGTGTGAGTTTGTTGAACAAGACCAGAATAAATGTTAGAACATAACATAATTGGCGACTAGGTGTTTAATTACTCTCCGGTACCTTACCAGAACAAACTACAACTGTGAGGGTCTTCCTGAGACGTAACTTTTGACCCACTGAGTGAACCATGAGACACATAAAGATGGCCGCGACTATAGGACATATTGATGCCTTTGATGAAAATGTGGAACAATGGACAACTTATATTGAGAGATTTGGACATTTTGTCACAGCAAATGATATAAGTGATGAAAAACAAGTGGCTGTGTTACTGAGTTTCATGGGCAGCACAACATACAGTTTGCTGAGAAGTCTAATAGCACCAGAAAAGCCCGGGGAGAAAACTTTTGCCAGTATTGTGGAGGTCTTACAGACACATTTCTCTCCTAAGCCTCTGGTGATTGCTGAAAGATTCCACTTTCACAAACGAAATCAAGCAGAGGGTGAGTTTGTTGTGCGGTATGTGGCTGTTCTAAAGAAATTAGCTGAACATTGCGAATTTGGCACCCATTTAGATGATGCCCTCCGAGACAGATTTGTGTGCAGTTTGAAAAGTGAAGCAACACAGAAGCGTCTCTTAACGGAGGCGGACTGACATTCAAGAAAGCGATAGAGATTGCTGTATCGATGGAAACAGCTGCACAGGAGGCTCAGCACTTAAGTGACTCCCTGAAAGTAAATGCTTTATCCTTCTCTTCTCCCAGGAAGCCTAATAAATGTGGTCGCTGTGGGAAGGCTAATCACAGTGATAAGGACTGCTGGTTTAAAGAACAGACATGTCATAACTGTGGGAAGAAAGGCCACATTGGGCGAGTGTGCAGAGGGAAAAAGAAAGGAGGGGGAAATCAATGGAAGCAAAGGGAAGCAATTTGCGAAATGTAGGAAGAGAGAAGTACATCATGTGGAAACACAGGGAACGTGCAGTGATGACATTGATACTGAATTAGCATTGCACGTGCTGACTCTTAAAGGGGAAATGGCAACCATCTGTGTAACACCTGAAATTGAAGGGAAACCACTGAAATGGAATTGGACACAGGGACTGCAGTTTCATTGATTTCTACAGATAAGTATGAAACTATGTTGAGACATCTACCCCTGCAAATGACTGATGTTGTACTGAGGACATACACTGGCGAGGCAATTTCACCTGAAGGTGTCATCAAAGTGCAGGTGAAAATAAATGAACAAACGGCACTACTGCCTTTGTATGTGGTTAAAGGTAACTACCCCTTCACTCTTAGGCCGAGAATGGCTGAAGAAAATACACCTCAACTGGCAGGAGATAAGGACTGTTAATACAAGTGGCTACAACACTCTAGAAGCAGTGTTGCAAAAACATGCTCCTTTATTCAAAGGGGAGCTAGGCACAATGAAGGGCATTGAGGCAAGAGTGTTTTTGAAGCCACAGCACAAACCAAAGTTTTGTCAACCTTGCCCAGTACCTTATGCACTCAGACCGAAAGTGGAGGCTGAATTAACTCACCTAACCGAAGCTGGAGTCTTGTCACCTGTACAGTGTAGTGACTGGACAATGCCAGTAGTGCCAGTGGTAAAGAAAGACGGGTCCGTGCGAATATGTGGAGACTTTAAAGTAACCATAAATCCAGTTCTGTGTGTGGAACAGTATCCGATCCCATGCATCGAAGACTTGTTTGCATCGCTGGCACAGGGCCAACGCTTCAGTAAGCTGGATCTGTCACATGCTTATCTGCAAATGAGAGTAGATGAAAACTCAAGGAAATATCTCACAATAACCACCCAAAACGGTCTTTTCTGCTATAATTGTCCACCTTTTGACATTGCATCAGCTCCAGACATATTTCAGTGAGCTATGGACCAGGTTTTACAAGGTCTTCCAAATGTTTACTGTTACCTGGATGATATACTGGTGACTGGAAGGAATGATGCAGAGCACCTGAAGAACCTGGATGCAGTTCTGCAGTGATTGGAAGATTTTGGCTTGTGTGTCCAGAAGGAGAAGTATGAATTTTTCAAGACTTTATTGGAGTACTTGGGCCATACCATAGATGCAGCGGGCTTACACAAATCGCCTGAGAAAGAAAAAGCGATTATGGACGCCCCAGCACCGGAAAATGTGAGCCAGTTATGGTCATTCTTGGGCCTGTTAAATTATTATGGCAGGTTTATTCCCAATCTGGCTACGATTCTCAACCCACTAAATGGCTTGCTGTGCAAGGGGAAGTCCTGGTGTTGGACAAAGGACTGTGAGAGTGCATTTAAGAAGGCTAAAAAGCAGCTTGTTTCTTAAGATGTGCTCCTTCACTATAATCCACAGCTGAGCATCAGACTGGCGTATGATGCCTCACCTTATGGGGTGGGAGCAGTTCTTTCTCATGTTCTACCGAATGGGGACGAAAAGCCAATTGCCATTGCATCCAGAACTCTCAGCAAAGCTGAACAAAACTATGCCCAAATTGAAACAGAAGCTTATAATAGTGCTCCGGAGTTCTAAATTCCACCAATACCTCTATGGTCGGGAATTCACACTTCACTGATCACCGGCCCTCACGACCATTTTCAGCCCCCACAAAGGTATTCCTTCCAAGGCAGCAGCCAGAATGCAACGTTGGGCTCTCTTGTTATCAGCTCACAACTACTGCATTGAATACAAGAAGGCGGCTCTTCATGGCAATGCTGATGGGGTCTCAAGATTGCCTCTGCAGGTAGCCCACAGTGACAAAGTGGACACTGTCGATGTCTTCTACATCAGTCAGTTTGAGAAATTACCTATCACAAGTTCTGAAATTAAAAAGGAGACAAAAGTTGATCTTGTGTTGTCTCAAGTCTTGGACTTAGTAACAAAAGGGACTTTTACTGTGAACCAGGACATTCACGGTGAGTTATCACCATTCTACGCCAGACGTAATGAGCTTTCAGTACAGCAAGGTTGCTTGATGTGGGGTGTCTGGGTGATTGTCCCTTCAAAACTACGTATTCGTGTTCTGGATCAGCTACAAGTGGGACACCAGGGCGTAGTGAGAATGAAGGCTTTAGCTAGAAGCTATATTTGGTGGCCGGGGTTGATTTGCAAATTGAGCAACAAGCAAAAACATGCACTACCTGTCAGCGTGTTCAGAAAATGCCGTGTCCCTCACCTCTACATCCCTGGATGTGGCCAGGTGCACCGTGGCAGCACATTCATGTAGATTTTGTGGGGCCGTGGGAAGGACACATGTACTTAATTGTTGTAGATGCCCACTCAAAGTGGCCCAAAATTCAAGTCATGGACACTACTACTACCAGTAAGACCATTCAAGTTCTGTGAGGACTATTTAGCTGTTACGGGATTCCTGAACAGCTGATCAGTGACAATGGACCACAATTTATTTCTAGTGACTTTGCAGCATTTCTGAAGTCCAATGGTGTGAGGCATATTCGTAGTGCCCCATATCACCCCTCGACTAATGGTCTAGCAGAGCGTTTTGTGCAAACCATGAAGAATGCTCTGAAATCAGCGGGGGTTTGACCTTACAACACAAGTTGGATAACTTCCTGCTGGCATACCTAAATACACCCCATGCTACAACAAAAGAATCTCCAGCAATGTTGTTTTTTCGGCGTAAGCTTCGCTCCCGTCTTGATTTGCTTAAGCTAGATGTGGCATCAGAGGTTTTGAAGAACCAAGAATCTCAAATACTGCGCCGGCAAGCTCTTTCAAAGGACAGGCAGTTCATTGTTAGTCAAGAGGTGCTTGTTCGAGATGACCGGAAGGGGGAGAAGTGGACCTCTGGTGTGGTGACATCTCGGACGGGTCCAGTGTCCGATACAGTTGATGTTGAATCTGGAGGAAAATGGAAACGTCATGCTGAACAGCTCCTAGATCTTCAGCAGTGCACAGATGGTGACACTTCCAGGGAAGAAAACCCATGGGAAATGTGGATTCCATCTGCCGTAGCTTACAGGAGCCCCACTACGGAAGTCTCAACACCTTCTGAAGATGCAAAGGAGGAGGTGGAGAGGAGCAATGGTGAGGCTGTAAAACCACCAACCGAGGATCGGAGGGAGATACCAGACAGGGCAGCCATGCCAAGGGTTGCTCACGAGAAACGTTACCCATCCCGAATTTCAAAACCTCCAGATCATTTGAACCTGTGAGACATTTAAAAGGAACAAAATGTTTTGTGTAGTTAGAGAGCCAGATCAAATTATCAGGGCAGAATAATCCCCTTGACTGGTTCGAGGCCTGGGGCAGTCTACCCCCTACCTCTAGCATAGAATGAATCATCTTAATAGCGAATAATGCTAATACTTGTTTATTTGGCAACAATATAATTTAGTGGGGAGGAAATGTTATGTATGTGAAATGGTAATGCATTGCGCTACTCTGCCACTTGAGGGCAGCATTCCAATATGTGTAAGCTAGAAAGAGAGCAGAGAGAGAGTGTCGTTGTTGAGACCAGAGAGGCACCTAAATAAAAATGAAAGCTGCTCTACTCCTGTTGCAGTGTGAGTTTATTGAACAAGACCAGAATAAATGTTAGAACATAAGAATTAGGAAGAAAAAGTGATGGGCTAAGGAATGGAATCAACAAATGGCTGACTGGTTTACCATGGAGTAAGGAAGCAAGCGGGAGACCGAGCGGGCAAGTGGGGGATACATCTTGGCAGGCAAGACAGAGATACTAAACGCAGAGGAGAAAACAACGTGTTTTAAAGGAAAACCTATTATGTTAAATGTTTTTGGAGGGAGACTATTACTATATGGAGCCATTTCTGACTGTTTTTATGTTTCAGTTGAAGATAAATTAGAAAAGAAAATGGCAGCTCTTAAAATTCAGAATTATGTTTAACATTCTAATCATGTATTTATTTGTTTGTTTGTTTCTTTTTGTACTGCATCTATGTGGCCAGCACTTAATGTTAGCTGTGCACAAGACAATTTTAGCGCATGGCTAAAAACCACAGAACTCAAAAACTGAAGCCATTTCTTAATAAGGATTTAGTTACTCTGAAACAAACATGGCTTTGCATGCGTTCATCTACTGGTTTGTTGTTTGAGGTCTCCTGATTGAACACTGTTAGAGGTAGACAGCCATTTGCTGTTTATTCTTTAGCGTGGTACCATGATACATTTGACTAAGAACAATAAATAGTGTTTTACCCTCTTCTAATCACTTAAAGGAATGGACTGCTGCTAAAGACATACAGTTTGTGTATTGTTAAATGAGTTGTGTTCCTGTTTACTAAATCTGTAAACTTTCTATGCTGCTGTTGTAGCCTTTGTATTACAATTCTTCCCATGTAATTTATTATTTCATAAGTATGCTTTCCTAAAAGGACACTATTAGAAATGAGATTCTGTATCATAGCCTTTTTATCTCTCATCAATAAACCTGAATGTAAACACATTAACAACACTAATCATATACTTTTTCACAATGTTATGTCATGCTACAGTGTAGAATTTATTTATTTATTTATTTATTTAAGGTCTAGGAATTACAACCCTTTGAGTCAGAGACTCATTTGCAAAGGCTCCACGTCTTACATAAAATGGATTAGAACACAGTATAACATAGAATATACAATTTAGACAACAGCTCTAATACAGAAAATGACAGTACCTGCTGAGGTGAAAGAAAAAATACATAAACACAGACATGGAACATCAGCAATTGTGAAGTAATGGTGCATTAACATTTTTTTTGACAGTAGGTTTCTGGCTGGGTGGGTATTCGTGGACCTGTCAAAAACCTTTGATACCATTAACCACTCACTCCTACTATTAGCCCTCACTCTCACTGGTCCCTCCCTAGATGCTGTCAACTGGTTCTCTGACTACCTGTCTGGTAGGTGTCAGCAGGTCAAGATAAATAACACACTCTCCACCTGTATACTGTACTGTAGTTTATAGTTGCAAGAAGAAGTAGAAGCATAGTGTATAGAAAAGCATTAAACTCAGTTGCACATTTCAGTTGTTATCTTCATAATGTTTCATGTTGTTTCTGGATCTAAAAATACTGCATTTAACACTAGATGAAGTCTCCCCCCCAGCTAGTATTCTAAATCGCTCCCTCTGACTAGGTAAATTCACCTCAAAATGGAAAACCGCTGTCATCACACCCATCCTCAAAAGTGGTGATGGTACCTCTCAGGGGAACTACTGCCCCATCTCCATACTTCCCCCACTCTCTCTAAGGCCCTGGAAAAAATCATCTCTGACCAACTCACAGACCACCTCATTAAATATGACCTTCTCTGCCAAGAACAACATAGCTTTCAAAAAGGGCACATCACCACCTCTGCACTGCTAGAATTTACCGCTGCCATCCACTCAGCCCTTGACAGTAGGTTTCTGGCTGGCTGGGTATTCATGGGCCTGTCAAAAGCCTTTGATACCATTAACCACTCACTCCTACTATTAGACCTCACTCTCACTGGTCCCTCCCTAGATGCCGTCAACTGGTTCTCTGACTACCTGTCTGGTAGGTCTCAGCAGGTCAAGATAAATAACACACTCTCCACCTGCCTCCCCAACAATTCTGGTGTGCCCTAAGGATTCATACTGGGCCCCCTTCTTTTCAGTATATTTCTCAACTCCATTCCCATCGCCTGCTCTGGGAAACTACTCTTATATGCTGATGATGTGGTACTTTTCTCTACCTACACAAATCCCACCTTCCTACAGCAGTCCATCCAAAAACCCTTCAAAGAAGCAGAATCATGGTTCACTGAGCAGTGGTTGGTGCTAAATTACAAAAAAAAAAAAAAAAAGAACAATGATGTTTGCATACACCCAGAACAAACATAGTGGCCTACTTCTGCAAATCCTTAATTCCCAACTGGTACCCATGGAGCAGGTAAATTTCTTTAAATATCTCAGGGTTGCCCTAGATTTTGCTCTAACCTATCACAAATATATCTACCTCCTTAGTTCTGCCATCAATACCAGAATTGGCCTACTCCACCACTACAAGCATTGTCTCCCACCAGAAGCCCTGCAGCTTGCTGTCTCTTCTTCTAGCCTGTCCCTTATTGACTGTGGGATTCTGGTCTAGGAGGTGGCTGATAGCACTGCCCTCCATTAAATCAGGGTATCCCTAAATAAAGCATGTCACCTTGTTACCGGTTGTGATCAGCTGACACATACTTGCTCTCTATATAGTCTTACTAACTGGCTTGATTTTGATGGGATGCTTAGGTACCAGACCTGCCTCCTTGCCAAAAAGATCACCAGTGGTCTCGGTCCCCCGGCCTCACACCCCTAATGCTACCTTCACCCGTGTTAAAAGCCACCCACAGCTCTTCCAAATCCCCCTTCCAGATTCCCCACTGCAAAACTGCCTTGGGCCAGAGAATCTTCTGTTACAGGGTTCCCCTCTGGATGAATGCACTTCCCAGTGCCATCACCTCTGAAAATAAACTTGGCCACTTCAAATTCCTCCTCGGGGAACATCTCTGCTCTGTAGGGGCTTGTGACTGCTTCTAGCCAAACCCCTATGTTCCTTTTGGCCTGTGTCAACTTCCAGCCCACCCTACCCTCATATCCCCACCCCACCCACTGCTCATTATTATTATTATTATGATTATGATTATTATTATTATCTCCGACAAAGGACTAGTGTCTCTTGGTGCATCAGTCCTGCTTGATTTCTACTGTTTAATCCTGCTTAACCTCAGCCAATACCTCAACCTCAAGACTATAACCATTGTCTAATCACATTCTAAAATCTAAATCCCTGATTGTAACTACGTCTTACTATGATCGCCATGCTCTATAACTCATTTGCATATGCTCATTGACTATCATCTGTCTTATGTTTTGTACACCATTTCCCTGATGTGGAGCCTTTGTAAAGGAGTCTCTGACTCAAAGGTTTGCAATTCTGATTTGTTTAAATAAAAATATATAAAAAAAAAATAAAGTTGAGTCCAATTTAATTTGTTATGTTAGATACTCAATTTAGAAAAAAAAACTTAATTGCAGTTATCAGTAAATGTAAACATATAAAAAGTTGTTTTTCACCTGTCTACGTGTTCTTTGCATTCAGTGTTTACTAGGATTAGCAGTGTAAATATGAAGCATAATATAAAGAAACATTGCATGTGATTCTTCTTGTAAACCTGTACAAATATCAATAAAATAGGATGTCAATAAACAAAAGTGAGATACTGATGGTTTCTGGTTTTTGCATGCAACATAAGGAATCCAAGTACCAGTGCTGAGAGGTTTCAAGCTACCATAAGCAGATGCAAGTTGTATGTCCTTTAGGGAGGGTCCTGCACATTTGACTAGGGATGTGAGAAGGTGCCTTTATGTGTCTAGAATGGTCTCTGCACGCTGGAAGTCTCTGTATACAACCCATATGACAGCATAAGGTACCCTATCATATGGGTGACTGAAATTGAGCAACTTAGATATGAGCAATTCATTTTCAGCACCCCTTAATGTGAATAATCCTGAAAGGGTAGTGAGGAAGAATAGCAAAGATGTAGGAGGGCAAATGGAAGAGGAGGGATAATGGGGAAGGTACGTGTGGGAGGTAATGCAGTGAAGTGTTGCCGAGCTGGCTGTGTGGTGTGGTGGTGAGGGTGGCTGGCTGCAGTGTGGTAGGTGCAGAGTTCAGGGCTGTGGAGGGGTATAGTTTTTGGTATTTTAGGTGGGGGGCAAGCATCTTTCCCTGCCCGACATGCATCCCACTGGTGTTGAGAATCTAAAGGAAGGGATTGCGGTGGGCAAAGCTCCCATAATGGAGTGTGGGGGGCACAGCCCCCCACATAATTATCTCTGTCCATTGTCGCCAGTGTTGTTCTCATCCTCACTGGGAGTGTATGTTGCCATTTTGCTTTTTTGGTGACGTACACTCGCTGTAACGGCGATAAGACTTCGGGGGATGCTTGTGTATTGGGTATTACATTATTTAATAAAAAAAAATGCATAAATGTGTGCACCTTTCAGAGCATAGGAGGCCATGAAGAAAAGAGTACACTGGCCTGACAAAACTGGACAATTGCTTTCTTATCTTCAAATGTTTTTGCAGGAAAATCCTGCAAAAGAAGGAAGATTAAGGGTTTTGAGGAAAAGGAGAGAGATATGTATGAGGTTCTTAGAGATATTTGTTGAGGATGCCAATACTTAAACATGCAGTATTAAATATTACCATTATGTGTTAAGCTGCCAAGTGAATCTGCAACCAGCAGACATTAAAGTATGCTAGTGTGTGGAAGGCAGCAGAGCTGGCATGTCAGTGGTACACAGATCCAGTCAAGTAGCCAGATAGGCCTGGTGTACTCAGCACTGTACTTCTGTGATAGCCCTGAAGTAACATAAATAAAAGTTGGCAGCAAGGGGCTGTCAGAATGCTGTGCAGGTGCACACACACATTGGGCCTCAAGATCATCATGGGACCAATATGGCAAACAGCCTTGCATGTGGAAGGGGCAAGGAAAGGGGGAACAACTAGTCTATGAGGAGCAATAGAGAACTGGGCTTTGGATTAAGGAATACTAGACCACCAGAAAGACTGGTGAGGGACAAAACAATGTTACAGGTCAACAGGCCCGCAAGCAGTCTTAACTTTCTTGATTGATGGGTGGAGAGAAGTATACAACTGATGTACCACATACTGAAGGAAATGTATAGCAGTACACTATGTTTGTGTTGTCACTGTGTGCTTTTATTGTGTGCCAACAATGTATGCACACAGAAACATTAGAAGGACTTTATTTGGGCCAGCCCGGTGGCACTGAGGGTTGAGGCACTGGACGCCACACCTCACACCATGCTGGTGACCCAGGTTCAGACATGAGCCTGAGGAGTCAGGGGTCAGTGGGGGGGGATAAGGATTGAGCATCAGGCGGACTGCTGTCCTATCCCGGGGAGGGATCCAGGGAGCCATCGCTCTGCACTGGCCCCTGGTAATGACCGAGGGCACGGCTAGAGCTGGCATAGAAGGATGGAGTGTGGCAGATGTTGGCACATCCATGCCCCAACATCATTGCATGCTTGCACTCCCAGGGCTAGAAAGTCCAGAAAAATGGAGCAGCACAGACCGTGGCAGCTTGATGGTCACACTACACTGCCAAAAGATGCCCGATGTGTGAGCCAGTAATGGTTCCTCATCTGGCACGGGGGCAATAGGGGGTGCTCCTTTCAAAGACAGAGCTGCATATGCCAGCTGGGCATGTAACGTCAGGATCAGCGGTGGAGCTGGAGAGGTGGCTGGATTAAGGCAGGTGAGTGGCTGCAAGGGGGTAAAATATGACTAGATAAAAAAACAGGACTTTTAATATTAAGATCGGTGCCAGGGGATCAGTTTCCAGGCACATATACCCACTTTTGTAAATATGTTTTTTATGATGACACAGTGGGATGCAAAATATTCATACATTTTTTATAATATATTTCACATTATTAAAAAAAGTTGAAATATTGATACACAAAACAGTACACAAATAGCATATCGATATTACAATAAGCCCATCCTTACAAAATAAGTTTCTAACACTTTTAGTTCCAGTCATCTACTTTCAAATCTATTGATACAATTTTTATTAATCATCATTTTAAGATTTTATTATGTAATGTAAAATATATTATAAAATATAGGAATAGTATTTTAATATGCTGATAATTATATCTGAAACAATATAACTTATTGGTATTGCCATAGATACAGACTTCTATTTCAAAGTCATATTTTAAGTTCCTACTCTAATTGTTCCAAAGTTTGCCCTTTTAAAATATAATTTCCTTTAACAGCAATAACTATAGAGCCAGCATAGCTAGGAACTTATTTTGTTTAACAAAATATCAAAATTAGTTCAATGTTGAGACATTGTACTGATAGTTATCATTAAATGACAGAATAAAATATTATTAATCATTGTGAAATATATTCCAAAATTGTATTGCTAATCTTTTACCACACTAATACATAACAACAGAATCAATATAACTGATGGTATTGCTCTAAATAAACGATTTCATAGATACATACATACATAGATACATAGACAGTGTTGGCAGATAAGGGCCTATGGCCCACCTAGTCTGCACATTTGAGCTTGTAAGTTCAGTTCAAGTTTTCCTAGAAGTCTGTTGCCCCTTACCCCTGACCTCCAGAATTCCTTTATGTCTATCCCATGCATTCTTAAATCCTGTGATTGTTTCAGCCCCCACCACTTCCTCTGGCAGGGTGTTCCACTGTCCACCACCCGTTCTGTGAAGAAATTCTTCCTCACCTTTCCTCTGAATCATCCTCCTTCCAACTTCATGCCATGTCCTCTAGTCCTGGAACATCTTTTTCACTTAAAAATAGTGTATTCCTGCACCCTGTTCCTCCCTGTAAGATACTTGCATGTCTCTATCATATCCCCTCTCTCCCTCCTCTCCTCCAGGGAGTACATGTTCAGTTCCTTCAACCTGTCCTCATAGGACTTGTGATGCAATCCATGCACCATTTTTGTTGCCCTCCTCTGAACCTTCTCTACCCTGTCTATGCCCTTACGTAGGTAAGATCTCCAGAACTGTACACTGTACTCCAGGTGGGGCCTCACTAGTGTCTTGTATAGTGGAATTTTGACCTTCCTTTTCCTGCTGGTGATGCCCCTGCATATGCATCCCAGCATCCTATTTGCTTTACCTGCTGCCTTGTCACGTTGTTTCCCTACCTTGAGGTCATCAGAGATGACAACCCCAAGATCCCTTTCCTGCTTGGTGCATGCTATATCCTCACCCCCAACTGATATATTGTGCCAGGGTTTTTGTGCCCCATATGCATTATCTTGCACTTCTTTGCATTGAATTTCAACTGCCAAATCCCTGACCATTCTTCAAGTTTCTACAGGTCCCTTCTCATTCTGTCTACACCCTCTGGTGTGTCTACTCTGTTACAGAGCTTTGTGTCATCAGTGAACAGTGAAATTCTGCCTTCTAGGTCCTGCGCAATGTCACTGATGAAGATGTTGAATAGGACCTGTCCCAGCACTGATCCCTGTGGTACCCCACTGGTCACTCTTCCCTCTGTGGAGTGACAGCCATTTACCACCACCCTCTGTCTGCCACACCAGCCAGTTACCTACCCACCACACTACTGTCCTGCCACACCCATATTCCCCAGTTTGTGTAATAGTCTTCTGTGTGGCACAGTGTCAAAGGCTTTGCTGAAGTCCAGATAGGCCATGTCCACTGCCCTCCCCAGATCCACCTCCCTAGTCAACCAGTCAAAAAATTCAACAAGATTGGTCTGACATGACCTCCCCCTGGTGAAACCATGCTGCCTTGGGTCCTGTAGTCCATTGACAGCCAGATGTCCTCCAATCTCTCCTTCAATAGTGCTTCCATGATTTTCCCCACTACCGAGGTGAGGCTGACTGGTCTGTAGTTTCCCGCTTCCTCTTTGTTCCCACTTTTGTATAAGGGGACTACATCTGCTGTCCTCCAGTCTTTGGGTACCTCCCTGTTTCCAGTGATCGGCTAAACAGGATAGCCAGAGGTTCAGCCACCACCTCTCTTAGTCTTTAAGGACCCTAAAACACCCTATCTGGCCCCATTGCTTCATCAACTCTTATTACTTCCAGTTCCTTCAGGACCCTTTCTGTAAAGGAACTTGTGTCCATTTCTGCACCATTCTCACCCCTTGTACTCCCTTCAGATCCATTACCCTCCTCTTCCTCAGTAAAGACTGAGCAGAAATACCTGTTCAATATGTCAGCTTTACTGTTGTCATCCTCCACGCAGCCCCCATCCTCCCCCTTCAGTCTTGCTATCCCTCCCTTTGCCTTTCTTTTTTCACTTATATACCTGTAAGATGTTTTGTCCCCTCTATCCACTGATTTTGCAATGTGTTCTTCTGTCTGAGCTTTGGCTTCCCTTACTGACCTCCCTGCCTCCCTTTACTTCTCCTGGTACTTCTCCCTATTCCCTTCTGCCTGTGTCTTTTTGTATTGCCTGAATGCAATCTTTTTGGCTTTCACTTTCTTTGCTACCTCTTTGGAAAACCATAATGGTCTCTCTTCCTTTTCCTCTTGCTAACCTGCTTAATGCATAATTCTGTTGCTCTTGTAATCCCATTTTAAATACTGCACACTGTTCTCAACCCCTGATTCCTGCCCCATTCCTTAATGCCTCTTTTCAAGTATCTCCCCATTTTCCCAAAGTCTGCCCCCTAAAATCCAGGATATGTGTTTTGTGTGGTTTGGTTCTGCTCTTTCTGTGATTTCAAACCACAAAGACTGGTGGTCACTGTTCCCCAGGTGCTCCCCCTGTTACCCATCCACTGTCCCTATTTGTTGAGCACAAGGTCAGTATTGCCTTCTGCCGAGTTGGTTCCATGAACAGTTGTTTGAGGAAGGCACCCTGAAGGGAGTCCAGGATAAATTTGCTCCTAGTTGATGCTGCTGCTGGGATGCTCCAGTCCACTTCTGGAATATTGAAGTCTCCAACCAGTATTATCTTCCCCTTGTCTGCCATCCTTTGGATGGCTAGCATCAGCTCCCTATCTGTTTCTTCCTCCTGGGATAGTGGTCTATAAACCACACCTGTGCAGATGGCTTGCCCCATTTTCCTTTCCAGCTTAACCCACAGTATTTCTCCCATTTTGTTCCTCCTGGATCTCTGTGGCCCTTATGTCATTTTTCACATACAGTGCCACTCCTCCTCCCTTCCTGCCTGCCCTGTCTCTTCTGAATATGTTGTAGCCAGGTATGGCCATCTCCCAGTCATGGTTATCATTACACCAGGTTTCAGTGATGGCCACAATGTCCAGGTCTGACTGTACCATGACAGCCTCCAGATCTTCCATCTTCCATTTCTTTAAAAAAAAATCTAATTCCCTAATGGTTCCAAAGTAGTCATTTCTAAAGATAACTTTTGTAAATTGAGAACACTTTGGAACCAGTAAGTTAAGAACTTAGTTTGAGTTTGAAATTTAACCTTGGAGATACTGTAGGGCAGTATCGATATGTTATATTGAAACAGTTATTTTTTATAATTATATTTTATTGATTTTATAATTAGTATAGCATGCATGCACTGAAACCATACACAATTACAATCCCATGTACATACAGGATAGGTTATAGTTCACTGCACTGAGCTCATAACAAGTGTCGAGAAGACAAGAAAAAAATCACTAACCTCTGATATCAGAGGCTGCACTGTCTTATTCAATTATGCAGGCTATATTTAAAGTCTAAGGGCTCTATTCTCAAAGGCTCTTAGAGTGATGCAAGCTGCAGCACAGGGTGGCTTGAGGCAATGCGTGGTGCACCTGGGACCATGAACCCCATTTTCTATTCAGTAGGGTCCTGGTAGGAAAGTCCTGTAGCATGTGGCAGCTGTGGCCAAGCACCGAATAGATGGCACATCTGAGGGGATTGCTGCAAGCTGTGGGGCAGTTGTGCAGCACTCTTGAAGGGGCAATAATGGGTAGTAGGTTATTGAATGCATGCAGATAAAGAATATCTGTGGAGCACAAGGTCAAATAGCACAGTGTACAGGGGACTTGTACATTGCCAATGTGCATCATATGACAATAGGTATTATGTATACAGTATAGATAGATGGATGGATAGATAGATAGATAGATAGATAGATAGATAGATAGATAGATAGATAGATAGATATCACCTATATTATTATGTAGCACCCCTGCATTGCCCAATGCAGCCATGCATACTGTCAGCTTGGCATCATGGAGTATGGGTAAGGGAAGGGGGTGGAACAGACACCACTATAACTGTGATGCTGCCTCACAGCCTGGCTACCATGGTACAGCACAGCACATTAGGGGGTACACAAATAAATTCATCCCCAACACAGGGAGGGCTCTGGGGTGGCGCACAGACCCTTAGACTAGCCCTGGCTGGTCTAGTAGGTGTTTGTTTCTGACAGCACCATACCCTTATGTGAATACCAGAAAAGGAGATATGGCAGCAAATCCCCTGATGCAAGGCTCCCTGCACCATGCCTCACCCCTTTTTGTACAGCAAGGGCAGTGCAAGACCCTCTTGGGGCACACAGCCTGCAGATGCCAAAGGCTGTATTTGAGAATTGCTCTCTGTGCAATTTATGATGCAAGCCAGCTCTTGCACCATTCAGTTTAAGGCAAGTCCCTTGCCACCATTTAGAACACTTTAAGAATCATGCCCTAAGACTTACAAAAGAGTTAAACCACTCCCCAAAAAACAATCTCTGACAAGAGCTGATGGGGCTGCATTTAAGGCATCTGGGGTAAAAATATTGAAAACATTTTTTAATATTGTTACATCAAATTTTCAGCATAGCCTTGTTATAGCCCTGCCTCATGAAGAAGGGCAGAGAAAATGTTCAACTCCTGGCCTAAAGGTGATTTTGCCCAGGGACTGTGGAACCAACTTTCAGGATGCAAAAATATGTTTTGTGCAGGAGTTGAAAAATGACAGCTGTCACATTTCATAAGGTGCTGTAAAGATATGGCTATGTTATAAATTTGGGGTAAAAATATTGAAAATGTGTTTTTTAATATTTTTACTCCAAATTTTCATCATAGCCTTGTTATGGTCCTGCCTCATGAAGAAGGGCAGAGACAATTTTCAACTCCTGCCTGAAAGGTAATTTTTCACAGGGACCAAGAAATCCCCTTTCAGGCTGTAAAAAAACATTTTGGCAAGGATTTGAAAAATGACAACTGTCACATTCATGCGGTGCTGTACAGATATGGTTTTGTTGTAAATTTGGGGAAAACATATTAATAATTACCTAAACTATGAGCCTGTGTCTGCAACATTCAATGTAGGCTCATAACTTTGTTGTTTTTTAATATTTTTACACCAGATGTTCAACATAGCTTTTTTATGACCCCACATCATGAACAAGGGGAGAGAAAATGTTCAACTCCTGCCTGAAAGGTGATTTCATGCAGGAACCACAAAATCACTTTTTGGGACAGTTTTGCCTAACGGCAGTGCCATTGTTCATGAGGTGGGATCCCAAAAATGTCTTGTTAAAAATTGGCATTGTTATGCCACTAAGTTCAAAACACCATTGAAATACACTGAACTGCATACCTGTTTCTTCAGTTCATGGTCTGGCTTTGAAGAATGAAGACATGTCTGCAGTCCATAGAGGATTATGGTATTGGATCCATGAAGGGTAAATAAGGGTTTGTGGGGAGTGCAGGGTGATGGGTGCTGAGTGGGAGGGTTGAGTGGGGGGAGTGTAACAGTGCAAAAGACATCATTGGGAGAGTTTTTTTTAGGTTAAAAAATGAAAAATGAAGATTCCTGCACTGGGGGACTGGGCACCCCCCAAGTGCCACGGATACTTTTCTGGGGGGCGTGGGGTGGATGGATGCTGAAAGAGAGGACTGGGTGGGAGAAGGAAATAATAAATAAATAAATAAAAAACAGCAGAGATGTTACTGTGCATGAGCGGTGGTGAAATGGGAGGGTCAGTACAAGGAAGCAAACAATGATTCCTGCATTGAGGTATTGGGCACCCCAAGTGCCACTATTATGCTTCTGGGAGGGTGGAGTGGTGGGAGCTGAGAGGCAGGGACAGGTATGGAGGAAACAATAAATAAATAACTAAATACATAAAAAAGCACACACACAAAATGTGTATGCATTGTAGTGGATGGGGGGTTCAGTAAAAGGATTTCATGATTGGGACACTAGGATTAAACTTCAATGTCACTATTATGTTTCTGAGGGGAGCTGAGAGGAGGGTAGGGTGGGGGTATGAATAATTTAAAAAAAAGGAAATTGACCACTGACAGTAAAACAGTGCAGTGCAACTTCCTATAGAGACAGCAAGTAGAGTACTTCACAGGTGCAGAGGTGATTGTTGGACCTCCAATGAGATGTTTGGTCAGAAGGGATGTGGAAGTCCTTTTCTCATAGCAAGAGGTCTGCAGGGCTACTCCCACTGCAGCCCTAAAGAGTACCATCTACTTGACAAAAATATTTTGCCCTTAGTGTTTCAGTTATTGTTGGCTATTTATTTTGTCTATTTACTAGATCTTTATCTGTGTTAAATCCAAACATAATTTGCTGTATAACCCCATTACTATATTTATTTGCCAAGGTTTCCATTTTGATTATTAATATGTCTATGTGATCTAATTTTCTGGTGTGTCTTAATATTTGTTCTGCTAACATTCTGCTCCTTACCTCAAAATTCACTTGCCCCATTCCTTTCCAACTTTCTAGTCTCTGGGCCTGTATCATATTATAAGACAAAGAACCTCAGTGCACAAGTACTGAGGCAATGGTTATCCCAAAGGGCATTGGCCGGGAAGCCAAGTTTCAAAGAAATACAAAGTCACACATACCCCCATAATGCAAAGCATTATGGGCTGTAGATGCAAATCACCACAGAATATTATGCTGGTTCATCTTTAAGCAGAAATGCATGGTGCCGAAAGGCCTCTCACACAGTTTGTGAAGGGTGCCAACAGATGTCTTCATAGCCTATTCCCCAGGATCTTGCTTAAAAGTGGCAAATGATGTGTATTAGAATGGAAGGATCTTCATATCTAGTCATCAGATGAAATCTTTCATTCAGGTTTTCTTGTTATATTTTCCAAATTGATCAAAATTATCAAAACTCCCCCTTTTTAATTCTCCATAAATAAGTGAATACCATATGATTTTATACAGATAGGTGTTGCAATTTTTACAACTAATTTGCCCAGTGTTTTAAACATTGCCCATATTTCCTTGCATCAGATAGGGGAAAAAAGACACAATAAAATAGACTAAAAAGGCATAGGCAAAAACTGTAACAATAACATGGACTTGTGATTTTAAAGAGGATTATTTTGGGCACAGTCAAAACAGATACTTAGTTGTTCTTTTTGAAAAAGCTTGGACATTCAGTACTCATTCCCTGAGTGACACTCATCAAGTCACTAAGACTTTCTTATTCATACATACATGGCTGTTTGCCCCACACAAACCATAGAGCCACGTGTGGAGTTGTATTTATTTATCTAAAATTCTGCAACCGGGAAAATCACACTAAGCTGAAGCTCGTTTCCAGGCATGATCCAGGGAAAACAGGGGGACAATACATATTTAAGGTACAAAAATCAAATCAATTCAACAAAACAGATGTGAGAAACAAGAATAAATGCAAAACAACATTACAATACACATACAAGTAACATTATTTGGTCATTTTAGATTCCATGGGAAGCAGACTGTGCTGGTAAATCAAAAGAGATTTTGTGGTGTCAAAACAGGTTGTGCCAGGGTGGAAAAATTAAAGTGGGAGTGCAGGGTGCTGGGGGGGAGAGACAGCAGAAGAGGAGGGGCAAGATCATTGCGTAGCAGAAAGAAGTTGAAAGAGGTGTTTGATGATAGTAAGTGAAGCAGACTGGCAAAAGTCTATTAAGCGCTGGTTCCAGAGTTAAGGTAAGTGATAAGCGAAAGCTGATTGACCTTGCACAGAATGGGGGTGGGGAAAGGAGAAGGAGCAGGAGTCCCTGGGGCACAAAGAGTAGACTGAGGGGGTTGCTGGTGAGAGGCAGGAGAAGAAGTAGGTTGGGAAAGTCACAAACCAGTATTTGGCAATGACGGATAGGCAGTTGATCAATCATCTCTGGGGGGAGAGGCATAAGGGAGAGAGAAGAGCAAAGAGGGCAGTGGTGTGTAAGAGGAGAGGAGAAGGTAACAAAGTGACAGAGGGAGTTGAGGAGTGTGTCTAGACTTTGCAGTGATGTAGCTGGGGCAGTGCTGTAGACCACGTCAGTGTAGTTGATAAGTGGAAGAATTATTTTTGTGACAAGCTCCCTCTGGGTTGGGAGAGGTAGGCTATCTGTGTGGCCTTAGAAAACCCCAAGTTTTGGATGAGGTATGGCACAGATGGCATCTATGTGTACAGAAAAGTCTAGATGATCATCCTGCCAGACACCTAGGTATTTGAAAGTGGGCACCGCTTCAAGAGGGGAACCATCTGGAGTGGAGAACACAGGGGGAGATCCGAATCTACCCAGCTTTTGTCTGGAACCAAAAGTCATAGTCAATGTTTTCTTTGTGTTTCAATTAAGTTGGTTTGCTTGAAACCAATTATGGACATTGCTGAAGTTGAGCTGAAGGGGGACTTGAACTTCAAGAGCTGGGGGACCTGAGGAGAAGATCACAGTATCATCCACTTACATGAGAATGTGAGAAGTAGAACAGAGAGAGGGGAGGTCATTTATGAAAATAGAAAAAAAGAATAGGGCCAACAATGAAGCTATGGGGAACACTGGTCAGGATAGGAAGAGGGGAGGATAGGGAGTCATCCACCTGCACAGACTGATGCCTTTCATGTAGCCAGGAGCTGAACCAGCAGACAGCAGGCTCTACTGCATGAAGCTTGTGAAGCAGGAATGGGTGGGAAATGAAGTCAAAGGCCTTGGATAGGTCTACAAAGATGGTGGCAGTTAGGTGATCCTGGTCCATTGCTGAGAGGATGGAGTCAGTGACTCGCAGCAGGGAAGAGACAGTTGAGTGCTGTTTTCTGAAGCCAGACTGGAAGGGGAAGAGAATGCCTGAAGAGGAAAGATACTCTGATAGGCTGGAGTAAACAAGAGACACTTGTAGTTTGGTGAGTGAGGGAAGGAGAGAAATGGGCTGATAATTCCTGGGAGTGGAAGGATCATCACCTTTATGAAGAGCTAGCACCTTTGCTACCTTACAGGTCTGGGGGACAATGAAAGGTTGAGAGGGATAAGTTCAGGAGGTGTGTGATAGGGGTGGCTATTGCAGGAGCACAGATATGGAGGAGCTTGTGGTGGAGTCTGTTGGGGCTGGATTTGGCAAGGTTAAGAGACAATATAGCCTGATAAACATCCTGAGGAGAAATTGGAGGAAAAAATAATCCAGCAGTAGAAGGGGTGGAAAGGGGGTAAGGAAAGGAAAGAGTGGGATGGTCAGGAAGAGTGCAAGTGATGAAGAATTTGTTAAGAATCTCAGCCACTGAAGAAGGTTTGGAGATAGGAAAGCCATCGATTTTGAGGACTGGAGATATAAGGTGCATAGGTGGGTCAATAAGAGAGTGGATAACATTCAAGAAAGTCAATGGAATATTGAGAATGGGACATGAAGTACATAGATACATAGATACATACATAGACAGTGTCGGCAGATAAGGGCCTATGGGCCACCCAGTCTGCCCATTTGAGCTTGTAAGTTCAGTTTCTTTTCCTAGAAGTCTGTTGCCCCTTACCCCTGACCTCCAGAATTCCTTTATGTCTATCCCATTCATTCTTAAATCCCATGATTGTTTCAGCCCCCACCACTTCCTCTGGCAGGGTGTTCAACTTGTCCACCACCCGTTCTGTGAAGAAATTCTTTCTCATGTTTCTTCTGAATCGTCCTCCCTCCAACTTCATCCATGCCCTCTAGTCCTGGAACATCTTTTTCACTTAAAAATAGTGTTTTCCTGCACCCTGTTCCTCCCTGTAAGACACTTGTATGTCTCTATCATATCCCCTCTCTCCTCCTCTCCTCCAGGGAGTACATGTTCCAGTTCCTTCAACCTGTCTTCATAGGACTTGTGATGCAAACCATGCACCATCTTTGTTGCCCTCCTCTGAACCTTCTCTACCCTGTCTATGTCCTTACGTAGGTATGGTCTCCAGAACTGTACACTGTACTCCAGGTGAGGCCTCACTAGTGTCTTGTATAGCGGAATTATGACCTCCCTTTTCCTGCTGGTGATGCCCTGCCTATGCATCCCAGCATCCTATTTGGCATACCTGCTGCTTGTCACACTGTTTCCCTACCTTGAAGTCATCAGAGATGACAACCCCAAGATCCTTTCCTGCTTGGTGCATGCTATATCCTCACCCCCAACTGATATATTGTGCCAGGGTTTTGTGCCCCATATGCATTATCTTGCACTTCTTTGCATTGAATTTCAACTGCCAAACCCCTGACCATTCTTCAAGTTTCTGCAGGTCACTTCTCATTCTGTCTACACCCTCTGGTGTCGACTCTGTTACAGAGCTTTGTGTCATCAGCGAACAGTGAAATTCTGCCTTCTAGGTCTGTGCAATGTCACTGATGAAGATGTTGAATAGGACCGGTCCCAGCACTGAACCCTGTGGTACCTCACTGGTCACTTCCTCTCTGTGGAGTGACAGCCATTTACCACCACCCTCTGTGTCCTGCCACCCAGCCAGTTACCTACCCACCACACTACTGTCCTGCCCACACCCATATTCCCCAGTTTGTGTAATAGTCTTCTATGTGGCACAGTGTCAAAGGCCTTGCTGAAGTCCAGATAGGCCATGTCCACTGCCCTCCCCTGATCCACCTCCCTAGTCAACCAGTCAAAAAAATTCAACGAGGTTGGTCTGACATGACCTCCCCCTGGTGAAACCATGCTGCCTTGGGTCCTGTAGTCCATTGACAACCAGATGTTCCACCAATCTCTCCTTCAGTAGTGCTTCCATGATCTTCCCCACTACTGAGGTGAGGCTGACTGGTCTGTAGTTCCCTGCTTCCGATTTGTTCCCACTTTTGTATAAGGGGACTACATCTGCTGTCCTCCAGTCTTTGGGTACCTCCCCTGTTTCCAGTGATCGGCTAAACAGGATAGCCAGAGGTTCAGCCACCACCTCTCTTAGTTCTTTAAGGACCCTGGGGGTGCACCCCATCTGGCCGCATTGCTTTATCAACTCTTATTACTTCCAGTTCCTTCAGGACCCTTTCTTGTGTAAAGGGACTTGTGCCCATTTCTGCACCATTCTCACCCCTTGTACTCCCTTCAGACCCATTACCCTCTTCCTCTTCAGTAAAGACTGAGCAGAAATACCTGTTCAATATGTCAGCTTTACTGTTGTCATCCTCTACGCAGCCCCCATCCTCCCCCTTCAGTCTCACTATCCCTCCCTTTGTCTTTCTTTTTTCACTTATGTACCTGAAAAAAGTTTTGTCCCCTCTACCCACTGATTTTGCAATGTGTTCTTCTGTCTGATCTTTGGCTTCCCTTACTGACCTCCCTGCATCCCTTTGCTTCTCCTGGTACTTCTCCCTATCCCCTTCTGCCAGTGTCTTTTTGTATTGCCTGAATGTAATCTTTTGGCTTTCACTTTCTTTGCTACCTCTTTGGAAAACCATAATGGTCTCCTCTTCCTTTTCCTCTTGCTAATCTGCTTAATGCATAATTCTGTTGTTCTTGTAATCCCCATTTTAAATATTGCCCACTGTTCCTCAACCCCTGATTCCTGTCCCTTCCCCTTAATGCCTCTTTAAGTATCTCCCATTTTCCCAAAGTCTGCCCCTAAAATCCAGGATATGTGTTTTGTGTGGTTTGGTTCTGCTCTTTCTATGATTTCAAACCACAATGACTGGTGGTCACTGTTCCCAGGTGCTCCCCACTGTTACCCCCATCACCTGTCCCTGTTTGTGAGCACAAGGTCCAGTATTGCCTTCT
This sequence comes from Neoceratodus forsteri, assembly GCA_016271365.2. NCBI lineage: Eukaryota > Metazoa > Chordata > Ceratodontiformes > Ceratodontidae > Neoceratodus > Neoceratodus forsteri. The sequence goes on along the minus strand of JADMNL010000023.1, from coordinate 621,404,133 downwards.
GCCGAGTTGGTTCCATGACCAGTTGCTTGAGGAAGGCACCCTGAAGGGATTCCATGATAAATCTGCTCCTAGTTGATGCTGCTGCTGGGATGCTCCAGTCCACGTCTGGAATATTGAAGTCTCCAACCAGTACTACCTCACCCTTGTCTGCCATCCTATGTATGGCTAGCATCAGCTCCCTATCTGTTTCTTCCTCCTGGCTCTAAAGTAATTGGCTTTATTTAAGTGGAAAGCCTTGGTACTGGTGTTTCTAAGGGATTTGTAAGACTGCAGGTTAGATGAGGTTAGGGATGATTTATGACATGCCCAGGCTCAATCTCATGCTTTGCATAAGGTTATCAGAACCACCATTATGCTGGAATGGTGGCATCACTTGACCATGGCTTTTCATAGAGGGGCATTAATATTCCATATTCTAGTGAGCATCTTGGAGAAATGATGGAGGGCTAAGTTGAAAACAGGGACCAGGAGCACTGGGAACCAGTTTCCACTGGTTAGGACTTGACGAAAGGCATCTGTGTCGTATATGAGAAGTGGGTGAACCGAAATGTGTTTGGGGGTGGAGTGGGGAACACTTACCTTCCTTGCACAGCAAGCTGTGCAGTGATCATTGAGGGTGTCAGGAAGGATGTCAGCAGCAGTATTGCAATGGTGGTGTGAGGAAACCTCTGAATCAAGCAAAGAGTGGTGGGGGTGTGAGGGTTGAGATGAGTTGGCTCAGAGACCAGTTTGGTGATATTTAGAGACTCAATCCTAAGGAGTGTGGGCTTAGAAGAGGGGGAGAACCAGTCCATGTTGATGTACCCAAAATGGATGAGTTCTCCATCTGCAGCCAGGGAGGTAATGGAAGAGATACAGGTGACTAAAGAGTCATGAGATGTTTTGAGGGGGGTGTAGAGTACTCCTACTGTATTCATAGTGAGTGGAGGGAATGGATAGAAGGGTGATATGGGGCTTGTGTGAGGAGGGGCAGGATTCACCGAGGGAGATTGAGCAAGACAGAGATTGCCAGTTATACAGGGCAATGTCTCTGCCACATTTGCTGCAATCTTGGTAGAAGAGGTTAAAGTCAGGAATTGTGAGGGAGGAGTCAAGAATAGCCATAGCCTTCACAGAAGCATGTTCATACAAGGGGCATGCTCTCTTTGGCATGCACTGTCTGTATGAAAATGGGGCAGTGGTAGTACCATGCAAGGTCTACATTCATATAAATTCACCCAAGGATATTCAAGGAGCTAAGGCAGGAACTGGCTGCACCACTTATGAGGCTATTCAATCTGTCACTGGACAAGGGGAGGGTCCCTGGTGACTGGAAAAGGGCTGATGTGATGCCATTACACAAGGGGGAGGAAAGGATCAGCTGGGAAACTACTGCCCAGCTAGCCTTACCTCCATAGTGGGAAAGCTAATGGAGGAACTTATAAAGGAAAGGCTAGCACAATTTCTAGAGCAGGAGAACCTCATCGATGCAACCAACATGGGTTCACAGGGTAGAAGGTCATGTCAGAACAACCTGATCAAATTCTTTGACGAAGTAATGGGAGGCTAATAAGCAAATTGGGTAGCTTAGGGGTCGGGAACAAGATCACAAACTGAGTAGAAAATTGGTTGGAGGGGAGGACTCAGAGGGTGGTAGTAAATGAGGTGCACTCAAAAGGAGGAGTGGTGATGAGTGGGGTTCCCCAAGGGTTCATGCTAGGGCCCATTCTTTTCAACATATACATTGGGGACATTTGAAGGGACTAAATGGGATGGTGCATCTATTCACAGATGACACAGAGATCTGTAATAGAGTGGACACACCGGGGAGGGTGGAAAGAATGAGAAAGGATCTGACCAGGCTGGAGGAGTGGTCAGCACAGTGGCAACTACAATTCAATGCAAAAAAAATGCAAAATTATGCACATAGTGAGTAAAAACCCAAGGGCAAAATTCTTGCTCAGGGGGGAGAACTAGTGGAAACAGAACAGGAAAGGGACCTGTGGATCACAATTTTGGACAACATGAAGGTTCAGAGCCAGTGTGACAGGGCAGTGGGGAAAGCAAACAAAATGTTGGCATGCATAAAAAGGGGCTTTACAAGCAGGAGAAGGGAGGTGATCATGCCATTATACAAACCAATGGTCAGACTACAGCTGGAATACAGGGTCCAGTTCTGGAGGCCACACTTACAAGGGGACAGGGACAGGCTGGAGAGGGTCCAGAGAAGAGCAACCAAGATGGTGCAAGGGCTACATGAGAGGTCATACAAGGAACAGCTGGAGGAACTAAACTTGTATACACTGAAGATGATGGAAAGGGGGAACATGGTGGAGACTTTCAAATATTTGAAGGGAATAAACAGGGTGAGGGTGGGTAGCATTTTCAAGATGAATGAGAACAAATCCACTAGGGGTCATGCATTCAGACTGGAGGGGGGTAGATTTGGAGGGGATGTTATGGAGAAGTTCTTCTTGGAGAGGGTTGTGGGGCCATGGAACAGGCTGCCAGAATTGGTTTTGGTGGTGGATTCAGTGGACACATTTAAGAGAGCTTGGGACACCTACATGGGGCTAAATAAGAGAGTGAGGGTAAGAGAATGGAGGACGTAGGATGAATTAGATGGGGGATATATTGGGCAGACTGGATGGGCCATATGGCCCTTTTCTGCCAGCAGATTTCAATGTTTCTATGTTTCTATATGGGCTGTCAGTATAGCCTAGAGGTTAGAGTAATGATCTGTGAACAAGTTTGGTGCATCCAGGAGACCAGACCTGGGTTTGAGTCTCACAACCTCCACTTGCATACTGTGTGACTCTAAGCAAGTCACTTAACTGCCCAGTGCTCCCAGGTCACCCCTGAAAACAGGCAGTTGTGACTAGTGGGCCTTACCCATTTACCAATGACTAACATAAATAAATAAAAATAAAATGCTATGAATCACAGATTCCTGTTGGCAATAGAAACTCAACAGAATAGGAGGATAGTGCTTCCCAAAGGGGTCAATGTCTTTGTGTATCAGTGCCATATACAGAGTTTGGCATGCTAATGACCACACATGTCATGTAAGGCACAAAGGACCATGTGCATGCTATCATGTGGCCATCAGCAGCTCTGCACAATGCTTCTATGCATGTTTATGCACATAGGCATTGTGCAGTTCATCTGCCATTGTCACACCCTCACCTGATCTCTGTACACTTACTTATAAAACTCTGGCAGTCCAGTGGTACCCCCCACCAACCCTGATCCTCATAGTGACATGACATATAGCCTGGTAGTTCAGTGGTACCCTCTCTACCAACCCCAATCCTTTTTGTTACATGAAAGGTACTGTGGTGGTCCAGAGGTACCCTATGTTTGCCCTTCTTTCACTGTAAAACAATATCCCTTGCCCTCTCTAACCCACACACTCAGCACACACCAGCCATCCACCCAATGTCCAGCACACATCTCACCTTACAAAACCCAGCCCATGACTGCAAACAGAGCAGTGAATGGTGACTGGCACAGAAACTCTTCTTACTGCCTCAGCCAGCCATCATCTAAATGACTTGGATTGCATGTGTTTGTACTGTAAAAAGAGCTGGTTACATTGTATAGCAAGATATATTAAGCCTCGTGTCACTTGGTACCATACTGTAGCTAAAGGAATCTATACTGAAGTGTGCATATACTAATTATTAAGTCTCCTTGGTAATTTATTCAAGGAAGCATTTTCATACCATCACATTCTGCTTTTGAAAATCTGCATAACCACAATTGCATCATGCATCATACCCATCTGGTGCAAGCACCCTGCATCAAAGTTTTTGTTTTGAGAATTGAGCCACAGGTCTTCATGTTTTTGTAACATGAACATGGTTATCCTCTTATATCTCCAACCCTGGTGAAATATGCATTGTATTTAAATTTACTGAACCACTGATGCAAATACTGTACATGAAGAACTTTGCTCCATTTCATCTCAATTCACAAAGAAGTCATTCTTTGGCTAGCCCCCTGTCTTGTCTTCACTCAATTAATGCCTCAGATAATTCATGTAACTATACGAGCATATTTTTTCTTAAATGAATTTTGGCCCATATATCATTAGGGAAAACATCCATGTAATACTTCACTATAATAGCTGCTACCTGGTAATTACATGTCCATTTCAAACTGTTGCCGAACTTTTCAAAAAGTCACTTATAATAATAATAATAACAGCCCAAATGCATGGGTCTGCCAAAATAATAGTCCCCTATAGTTGATTTGTTGGTACTACATACTTTTTAGAATAATTGTAAGGTACTGGCTCTAGCATTTTGCATCTGTGCAATCTTCAGTTAATGTAGGTCATTGTATTGTTTTTATTTATTGTGTAAATTGTATCAGCAAGCCATTTCAAATAAGCAAATGCTCAACTGGCCATATGCCATCCTATCCTGTTTTTGAAATAAGAGACTTGAATCTTGAAATTAACTGAAAATCCCTACCTGGAGAAATATCCAGCAAATTCCTGAATGCTGAAAGTCACTATTATGAAGCATCACCTATTCCTGATTACAGTCATGTGTGTAGTCTGATCTAATGAAACGTGCAGTAGTGTCAGACACTTTTCACCTGTCTCTGCTGTCCAATCATGTGTGTAGTCACTGTCAGGAAATGATTCACTGTATATCAATTTAAAACAGTTCCTTTTTGATCTTTAAAGTGGGAATTGAAACAATTGATTTCATAGTTGTAGTTCTTAAAATTATCTTTTTGTCTTACCTATCCATAATTTCTTTTCAGTATTTTCCTGTATCACTTGTATATTTTCTGGGTTACATTTAAAAGGTTTGCTTCTTGAGTTCCACTAGGCTCTCAGAGTGATTTCTAAAAAATATTTATGGCATTCTCTAAATGACAACAGCATTCGGAATATGAATTCTTGGTGCCACCCTAGCGAACTGCATTGCCATGTTCTGGATTCTGTTCATCTCCCCAGAAAAGTTTCATATTTTAATTGTTTGAACTGATTTGTGTAAGATTGAGTTGGTACTATTATCTCCCTTCTGACCAGACCACTTAAAAAAAAACCTTAATAAACCCTTCTCACCCAACCCAGCTGATAAGTATTTGTATTATACATGCTAAGCCATTTCATACTAACATACTGTTTGCCAGCAGATTAGGCCTTACAGTCTATCGAGTCTGCTCGAACCTCAGATCCCTAGTTGGGTGCTGAGGCCCCCCCCCTTGTGTTCTGGAAACCCCTATCATCCATTCCCACCCCCCTGGGCCAGGCCATCATCTGATACATCCACTTTCTGTATCTGTCCCACCCTCTCTTGAAGTCCTCCACTGTGGATCTCTGAACCAGCTCGCCAGGCAGTGCATTCCAAGGGTCCACCACCCGCTCAGTGAAAAACCTCCTCCTCTTTTCCCCCCTCACCCTTCTCCCTTCCAACTTCAAACCATGCCCTCTGGTGATACCTCCCTGCTTTAGTCTAAAGATCCCTCCATGTTTACCTATTTATTCCCTTGAGGTATTTCAAGACCTCAATCATGTCCCCCCATCTCTCCTCTCCTCCAATGAAAACAGGCAGCTCCTCAAGTCTGTCCTCATACGTCAAATCCCTAGCCCTCGTATCATCTTAGTTGCCCTCCTCTGTACTCTCTCCAGAGTTGTATGTCCCTCTTCAGTGTGGTCTCCAGTACTGTACACAGTACTCAAGGTGTGGTCTAACCAGTCCATTGTACAGCGGCAGAATCACTTCCTTGCTCCTAGAGGTGATCCCTTATGATGCATCCCAACATCCTGTTTGCCTTGCTAGCTGCTCTCCTGCACTGCTCAGAGTTATTCATACATGCATCCACCATGACCCCTAGGTCTTTTTCCCTATTGAGGCCTCCAGCCTCCTCCCAGGGTGTATCTGTGTAGGGAGTTTCAACCAAGATGCAACACCTGCACTTGGTGATATTGAAATTTAATTTCCATGTGTGAGCCCAGCTTCCAGGGTGTCCAGGTCCCTTGCAGGGCCAACCTCCCTCTTCTCCCTCAACTACTGCTTCCATCTTGGAGTCATCAGCGAAGAGACTCATTTCACACCCTATACCTCCTGATGTCCAATATGTATGCATTAAACAGGATCGACCCAGGACCGAGCCTCATGTACCCCACTACTAACCTCTCTAGGGTTCGAGAGCCCCACAGACCACTACTCTCTGAGTGCATCCAGCTAGCCAGTTTTCAATCCATCTGACCATCAAAGGGCCTACTTCTAACCCCATCAGTTTCTCCACCAGACCATTGTGGGGGACAGAGTCAAACACCTTGCTGAAGTCCAAGAATAATACATCCACAGGCTTTCACCTGTCCAGTTCTGATGTCACCCATTCGTAGAACTCCACAAGATTGGTTTGACATGATCTACCTGGCACAAACCCATGTTGCCGACTATCCAGACCTCCCACCTCCTCCAAGTACACCCCAAATCGTTCCTTTAGTATACCCTCCATTAATTTTCCCACCACCGAGGTCAAACTGATGGGTCTATACTTACCTGGTACTTCCCTCGACCCCCCTTTATGGATTGGCACCACATGTGCCTCTCGCCAATCCCTAGGTACCCTCCCTGTCTCAAGTGACCTGTTGAAGAGCTCCGCCAGGGGTGCAGCCAGTATGTCTGCCAATTCCCATAGTACTCTCGGATGAATGCCATCCAGCCCAGGAGATTTGTCTTTCTTTAGGGCCTTGAGGGCTAACCACACCCTTTTGGCAGAGATGGCATCATCTGTCACCTCCACCTTACTGGCCTTTTATCCATATCCAGATGTGACACCCCTTGGGTACCTCTCCCTCCCTCTTGCTCCATTTCTGTTGCTCCCCTGATCCCACTCACTGCCACTTCTATCCCCATTGTGCCTTGCTTTGTAGATATCCCATCCCCCTCCCTAGTGAACACAGAGGCAAAGTACTTGTTAAATACTTCTCCCCTTTTTATGTCTACAGGTCCGATGGAACAGTGACCATGCTGTGGTAGGAACCTGACTTTGTGTATAAGATAAATATTGTTTTACATTTATACTACCTTGTTTTCCCTAGTTAGTTACTAAAGAGTTGCAGATCCTTTGTGACACCATCACTATTCTTATTTTTCAGGTATGTCTGAATCTTTCCTTGGGGCCCTCATCCCATGACCCCTAGGATCCAGGTAAGAGATTTCTTATTTCTTACTTATGCTATGATGGTAAGGTGTAATGGTGCAGCTCCAAGTATTAAAACTCTGTTGGGTTTCAGTTGTTAGCCATTGATTACACCAGGCTTGAAATTTCTCCACTATTTTTGGAGGGACCTGTGTGAATGAGGATATGATTCTCCTATCACAAAAAGAATGGAAATCCATTGTAAAAAGAATACATTAATGTAGACATTATGGTTGAAAAAAACAATGTACACACAGTAAGGAAATGAACAGTTTAGGGTTTGTGTGACAGGAATCTGGGGAATGGGTGGTGTGGTATTCCTTGGGGCCTGTCAAAACTATGCCCAGCCACTTCCCTGAGCCTGCGGCCTCTGGTCTGATCCATAAGGTACTGATTCAAGTCAGTGCCTCATAGACATGTACTCTTTTTAAGGTAGAGAAGTATGGTTCCTGACATTTAGCCAACAGAATCAGTCATAGCTATCTTCATGCTTTTGTGGGTTTCTGACTGAATGTTAGGCTTTTGCCATACTGTGTACAACTATGCATGTGCAGCCTCTAGTTAATGGATTTGATTTCCTTATTCTAACTACCTGGTAATCAGAATTAATAAAGCAAATTAATAAAAAATGAAGTGGTTAACTACAGTAAGGCAGTGATCAAAGACTGATATATAGATACAGTGCTCACTCTCAATAGTAAACACCTCTGGAGCTGCTAGCTGAGGTGTTCACTATAGCTTGGTGTTCAGTATAGCGAGGTATTAATATGCCTACTTAGTGACAATGAACGCCATCAGATGTGTTCACCATAAGAGAGAGTTTGTTATAGAGGGGTTCTTTATAGAGAGGGAACACTGCATATGCATACTTCTTATCTCATTGTAACTACGCAAGTGGTGCCTGAAAATAGTTTATTTTGTCTCATGCACATACCAGTTAAATGAAAAACAGGAGAAGAATCAAGGAGAATTCACCTTTGTATAGCAGTTTTCATACACATTGTATCCCAAAGCTCTTTAAAAGTGATGGGCTCTAGTCACAAAGCCTATTCGTTGCAGATATATATATATATATATATGTACTGTATACATAAAGATTGTGGCTGCCCAGATTGCTGGTCACCTGGAATCTCAGGGCATTTTGAATAGTATGCAGTCAGATTTTAGGAAATCATATAGTACCACTTTGGCCCTGGTCAATGTTACTGGGGATATATAGGCTGCTCTGGATAGGATGTCACTGGTAGGTGCAAATTTTGTTGATTTATCCAAGGCCTTTGATTCATTGAATCACGGTGTCCTCTGGTCCATAGCAGCCTACCTTGGGATAGTTGGGTCTAGCTTGCAGTGGCTCACCTCCTATTTAACTGACAGAACTCAAATGGTCACCCTGGGAGGCTGGACATCAGGTGTTGTTCCTGTTGGACAGGGGGTCCCCTAGGATTCCATCTTAGGTCCATTATTGTTTACTATTTATATTAATTGGTTAAATTTTTCAGATTCAACTATTCTTTTTCATTTATACGCTGATGACACTATTATACAGTATATACCTCAGACTTTATAGTAAACAAAATTCAAGTTAAGTTACTGAAGACCTTTAACGAGCTGCAGATTTTTTTTAGGTACAGTAGTTTAGTTTTAAACCACCCAAAAATGCAGTTGTTGTTATTTCATCGATATTTAACTGCTCAGGAAAATTTGACATTGAGGATGGATACCCTGGAGGGATCCCTGATCCACCAGGTTCAGTCCTATAAATACTTGGGCTTATGGCTCGATAAGTCCCTAAACTGGGGGTTTCACATAAACAGTGTAACTGAAAATGTGAAAAAACTAGTTGCTCTGTATAGAGTTAGATCCTGTATGAGCTCTGAGGTAAGAGGGAGGGTTATCAACTCAATGATAATCCCCATGTTGAATTAGGGGGACTTTATTTATGCCAGCGGTAGGAAAACTGATTTGGAGAGATTGGATGTGTGCCATGGTAGATTAGCAAGATTTATTTTGGATGCCCCCCATCTTACCCATTAGTGTTTTTTATTTAATCATCTGGGATGGGTAATACTTTCAGAATATAGACAGGAACATCTACTTGCATTTATGTATAAGTGCTGGTTGGGTACTTTACCCCCATACATAGTTGCAGGGGTGAAAAACAGGATAAACTGAGTTCACTAAGAGCAGCTAAGGCCCTAGAATTTGAAGTTCTCAAATGCAAACTAGAAATTTGTCAGCATTCTGTCCTATACTGGGGTTCTCTTGAGTGGAATAAAATACCAGCAGATATCAAGATTAATAAAGGGAGATTATCTTGAACACGGATTAAGTCTGGTTGAGGAAGCTGGCCATTAGTTCTAGACAATGTTGCCCTCATTGAGAAGTTGAAGATTTTTTTTATATCACTACCAACCTGTATTCTTGATTGAGTGATTAATGTACATTGAATGAGCATAGCTATTTATTGTCGATTGTTTAGTGTTTTATGCTATTCTTTGTATTGAATGATTGTTTGACAGCTTTTAGAACCTCATTGGAAATGAGCAATAGCTCAATCTAGATTATCATAATTCATATAATTTGCATGAATAAAATATTTTACTTACTTACTATATACAACAAATAGGCTTTGTAAATAGAGCCCATCACTTGTAAAGAACTTACATATATATATATATATATATATATATATATATATATATATATATATATATATATCTATATTATGGTAGCACGATAGTGCTACCATAGTTAATTGAGGAGCCATCTACATGTTAAACCCAAAATTTTGCATGTTAATAACTTTGCAACCGTTTGATGGATTGGCCTGAAATTTGGAATACATGATCAAGACCCATGTGCCTTGGGATCTGCCAAGCTTTGTACTGGTTGGATAAACAGCTGTGGAGTTATTAAGTGTGATCTGCGTGTCCGTTTACGCTTTTTCTGGAATTCTACGGTCGCACCTACAGGTCGCACGGTTTGCGCGACCGGCCCAAAATCTTCAGGGAACGTGCAGCCAGGGTCCCCGATGTGCCTGCAAAGATTTCATGAAAAAATATTAAACAATTCAAAAGTTATTCAAAAAACAATTTCCCATTATAAGTCAATGGGGAAAGTTAACAAAAAGTTTGACAGTGTCGCAAATGCATTTTTACTTTCGCAAATGGCCCTCTTACTTTCGCAAGTCCGCCATTTTGTTTTCAGTTAGTGATTAGAAAAATGCTTGGCATTTAAAATTGAGACCCTCTAGCAACCTAATTCTTTTTGTATTCACCTAGTCGGAGCCTGAGGATGCTAGCCATGTCTTTACCTTGGGGTAAAACACCCCAGAAAGATATTTTTCAAATTTATGGAAAAAGTACTTTCGCAAAGTACTTTCGTGCTCATGAAAGTGTGGCAAATTTTTGCGAAAGCTTTCGTAAATTGCGACAGTACTTTTCTAGGCTGTGAGGAAATGACAGCAATTCTTTGGCACCCCACTGCAAAAGAACGGTTTGGAGTTTTGGGCTGGAATTTGAGGAACGCTGCCGACATCTCACAGATGTGCCTTGCAGTCTTGTGTTGAAAAAATATTACACGGCGGCAAAGTTATGGCACTCCAAAGTTGATGCTTTTTCCCATAGAATAACATTACGGCAGCCGACGCATTGCAGCAATTGTTTGGCGCCCTGCTGCAAAATAACGGTTTGGTCTTTTGGGCTGAAATTTGCAGGGGATACAGCCAACATCCTACAGATGTGCCTTTCAGTGGTTTTGTGAAAAAATATTACAGGGAGGCAAAGTTATGGCACTCTGAACTTCTGTTTTTTTCCCATAGGATAACTTTACGGCGTTTGCCGCGCCTTTGAGGGCCCGTATCTCGAAAACAGTGCGAGATACGGAGTTTTTGTCAAAAAATTCTTAGCCCCCAGGCTAAGTACAAAACTAGCCAAGAAAGTGATAATACATATGACTTTTACATTTTTTTTCTATGTCGTACGGTTACTGAGATACAAGCAATTTACTATTCCAACTCCTGATTTTTGTGTTCCGAGAGTCATTATTTTGCATACATTCTTTCTACTCACTGTCTTTCTCTATACAGCTTTTGGGGAAAACTAGCCTGTGCGCTTACATTACTGTTACCATTACTGTTTCTGCTTGCGGTTCCGTACCCGTTTCACTTACCGTTCACGTTTACGACACCATGTGCATTACCCTTTACGTTTTCATTTGTGGTTGCGTTTCCGTTGTTTTTAACATTTCTGTCTACAGTACTGTTTCTCTTTCTGTTTTGCTTTGCGTCACCATGCGCATTATGATTTGGCGTTTGCAGGCATACGTTACTATGTGACAAGACATCACATGGCGGAGCGCAGTCTGGCTAGCCCGCGCCCCACCGCCGCATTACATTCACTATTTTCATTATCATTCTCAAAAGAAGGGAAATTAGAGGCAAAAACTCTGTTTAATGCATCAGTTAGGGTTGTTCACTACAAAGTGAGGAAATTCGATGTTGTTGATACCTTTGCACCCTCCAGCCCACCCACCTCAACTTGAGTCGGGATGCGCATTGGGGTCATCGGTCCTAACTGTCACCCCATTCTCCTATTCCTCAGCTTCTTTACACATGTGATGGGGTGACAGTTAGGGCTGATGACCCCAATGCTCACACCGATTCCAGTTGGGGGGGTGGACTGGAAGGGTGCAAAGGGGCTTTCAACCCTAACATCGAATTTCCTCGCTTTTGTCACTGTGGAACAACCCTAACTGATGCATTAAACTGAGTTTTTTGGCTCTAATATATATATATATATATATATATATATATATATTTATAAAATGGGTAGGAAGAATTATGTCTGCTAATTTGTTAGAACACATCACATGACTGTGCATCATATATCACACCGTGACTGCACACCTGCACTTTTATCCCCTTCCAAAATAATTTTGACATTTTATAAGACAGATAAACCACTCTGAGGTGTGCGGTCACACTATGATATACGCACACCTTGGGTGGTTGACGTACACCAAGGCGTGTGTATATCAGAGCATGACCGCACACCTCATAGTGGTTTATCTATTCCATATCTATATATATTTATATATTCTATGCAAAAAAACTGCGTTAATGCATCATTTAGGGTTAAAGCAAAAAAAAGTCAGGAAATGGGACATTAGGGTCGAACCTCTAACTCCTCCCACACCCCCCACCCCAATCCTCCACAGACTGACAGACCCCAAGTGTGACATTGGGGTCATGAGGCCCAGATCTTACCCCATTCCATATGTGAGCACATTGACATGTTAGTAGTATAAGTTCATATATCTCATCACAATGTTAAATTTCAGCCAAACAGCACATGCCACATCATTTGACAGGTGGGTGTGGCCTAAAATAGACCAATCAGAATAGCCCCTTGTTTAACTGGAAGTCCCTTGCTAAATGTGTTAGCCCCGCCCACTTCTTCCAGAAGTGACGTACACTCGAACCCGTGTCCCACCCCCTTGCACAAGAAATTACAGTGCTCGAACCCATGTCCCACCCACTTGTGCAGGAAATGACATGTGCTGAAATCCTGGAAGTGACATAACATCACCATTTTGTAAGCGTCTTACACCCCTCCTTCTCGTGCTCTCCTTGAACCCCTTCCATGCCATCCTGGCTGGAACCCAAGTCCCACCATCCTAGCTCAAACTCCTGTCCCCCTCCTTTCTCCTGCACCCCCACCATCCTGGCTCAAACCCTCTTCACCACCATGCCCCCACCCAAAAAAATAAGCTAGGGTTTATGTAGTGTTATGTGCCCCCTGTTGGCTTGGGTGTATAATTGCAGGGGCATGTGTGTGTTTTTTGATCAGGATTTTTTTGGAATGCTGTATCTAGAAGGCAGACTGATCATGCAGAGGTTTCACAGATCTGTTTGGAGACCCCCACAGAGGGAAATCCATCTGCCTGTGTAAGTATCCCTTTTTTCTGTTTTATAACAAGGTATAAAATAATTAACAAGCATCTTTAGGACTGTGTAAAACTTGCACCAAAAGGTTACCCCATGTTTATGTATATGCATGTACCATTCATAAGCTAAAATGGGGACCCCATGTAAATAAGCTGGTTCAACAGTTTCTCTGGATAGCATTGCAAATGCTAGCAATGGTGTGTGTGTGTGTGTGTGTGTTTGTGTGTGTGTATGGGGACCAGCATGTAAATAAGCTGGTTCAACAGTTTATCTGAATAGCATGGCAAAATGCTAGCAATGGTGTGTGTGTGTGTGCATGTGTGTGTGTGTGTGTGTGTGTGTGTGTCAAAATTTCTGTATTTACAGGGATCTGTAAAAATGTAGATATAAGCTTTTGTTTTAAAAAATAAAACTGTGTGTTTTAAATTGAGAGGGAGAAAGGCTAAGAATCTGGTATGTTTATGTGTGTGTTTGTGTGTGTGTGTGTGTGTGTGTATGGGGACCTCCATGCAAATAAGCTGGTTTAACAGTTTCTCTGGATAGCAAGGCAAATGCTAGCAATCTGAAACTAATCATTTGTAAACCATCATGAATTACAGAATAAAATATATCAGTAAAAAGGAAGACTTTTATGTATGTTGGAAATATATATGGTCTCTTTGGAGGGCATGCAAGTAAGAATTTTAAGACTGAGAAAAAAACAACTGTTTTCATTTACACACAGGATCATTAGCTCCCTTTCTTGGTGCCCTGCTGTCTAAAAGAAAAAAAACAGGTGATTCTCATGCTATATGTTTTAACAAAATAACAGTTATCTTTTGAAGGGAAGGGTGTAAGCTATGTTACATTGAATTACTGATTTAAAGGATGCAGCTGTTTTAGGAAAAGTCACAATTTCCATTTTGACTTTTAAAAACATTATAACCAAGCTCGTATGCAACTGCCCTTATTATAAACTGTGTCTCTCTGTGTTTTAAGACTGAGAAAAAACATCTGTTTTTCATTTACACAGAGGAGAAGAAGAAGAAGAAGAATCAGCATTTATATAGTGCTTTTCATACATCCAAAGTGCTTTACAAGCAATGCTAGACTGGTAGTGAAGTGAGTGAATGTGTGATGGTGGCCATATCGCACATCATCACCCACACACAGCCTGGATAATTGCATGAACCGGTTTATGGGAAGGGGAATGTTGGCCATGACACCTGGAATGTTCCCTACTCTTTGCGAAGAGTGCCCTGGGTTCTTTTACTTCCACCTGGACACTCACCAGGACAACACCAGGATGGGCAGAAGGGACCTCGGTTTAACGTCTCATCTGTAGGACGGCACACCCCAGCAGTACAGCACCCCCAATACTGCACTCGCATGCCAGTGATTTTTTTAGGTGCAAGTCCAATCCCGGTGTGGGACGAGAACCCATGACCTTCTGGTTCAGAGGTGGATGTGCTACAAACTAAGCAACGCTGACACCAGAGAATCATTAGTCTTTCTAGTCCCCTGTTGTGTAAAAGAGAAAAAACAGGTGATTTTCATGATCTACTTTTTTAGAAAAAAAAAAGTTTTATCTTCTGATTGGTGAAATGCAAGCTGTTACACTGAATTACTAATTTAAAGGACGCATCTGTTTTAGAAAAAAGACAAGATTTCCATCATACATTTTAAAACATAACTAAGCTATAAGATTATTTGGGTTTGAAAAAGCAGTCTGCATACCTTTTAATTAGTCTGTGACCCAAGTTTTAGCAGAAAGGCATTAGAGAGATGCATTCCAGCTGTCACAGGAAGTGAAAACAAAGTCTGTAAGGAGCTGTGTAGAAATTATATGTATTTTCCAATGGAGAAGGGTGGGGAGGAGGTTGGATTGATAGTGCCAGATGTTTAGACATAGAAACATAGAAATATAGAATTTGATGGCAGATAAGGACCACTTGGCCCACCCAGTCTGCCCATTTCCCTACCTACTGGATAAGCTGCAGATCCTAGTTAACCAGCAGCCTACTTTTCCTACCCCCACACCCTAGAATGGCCTTATGACTGTCCCATGCATGCTTGAATTCCACCACTGATTTTGACTCCACAACCTCCCGAAGGGCCGCTCCATGCATCCACAACCCTCTCTGTGAAAAAATACTTCCTTAAATTACCTCTGAGCTGCCCCTCTATCTTCAAATTGTGCCTCTTGTTCTTGCACCTCTTTTTTGAAAGATGCTACCCTCTTGGACTTTGTTGATTCCTTGAGGTACTTGAATGTTTCTATCATGTCCCCTCTCCTCCTCTCCTGAGGCTATACATATTAAGCTCCTTTCATCTCTCTCTTCATATGTCTTCCAGTGCAGACCCTGCACCATTTTAGTTGCCCTCCTCTGACAGCTTCCATCCTGTTCTATGTCTTTGCGGAGATTGGGTCTCCAGAACTGCACACAGTACTCCAGATGGGGTCTCACCAGCTGTCTGTACAGAGGGATAATAACTTCCTGTTTTCTACTGGTGATGCCTCTCCTATGCATCCCAGTATCCCCAGCCCTCCTTGCTGCTCCTCTCACATTGCTTGCCCACCTTTAGGTCATCTGATATGACTACCCCAGGTCCCTTTCCATTTTGTTGTTGTTAGTATCTCACCCCCATTGTGTACTTTCCCGGGTTTTTGTTTCCAGGTGCATTACCTTGTACTTCTTAGCATTGAATCTAAGCTGCCATACATTTGACCATTCCTCTAACCTTGCCAAGTCCCTTATCATCCTTTTCCACCCCACCTTGTGCATCAACTCTGTTGCAGATCTTTGTGTCATCTGCAAAGAGACATACTTTTCCTTCCAGTCCCTCTGTAATGTCATTTATAAAGACATTGAAGAGGACCGGTCCTAATACTGAACCTCAAGTGTACTCACTAGTAACCCTCCTTTCTTCTGAGTGGACTCCATTTACCATTACTCTCTGTGTCCTATTCTCCAGCCAATTCTTTACCCAGGCTGTCATCTTGGGACCCACTCCCAGGCTGGTTAACCTGTATATTAATCTTTTGTGTGGACTGTGTCAAATGCCTTGCTAAAGTCTAGGTAGGCCATGTCCACAGCCCCTCCCTGATCTACTACTTTGGTCACCCAGTCAAAGAAATCTATCAGATTTGTCTGCATGATCTTCCACTGTGAATCCATGCTGCCTAGGGTCATGTGTCCCTCTGGCCTCTAGATACTCAACAATTCTTTCCTTCAGAAGTGATTCCATCATTTTTCCTATCACTGAGGTTAAACTAACAGGTCTGTAGTTTCCTGCTTCTGCCTTGCTTCCACTTTTGTGAAGGGGAATCACATCTGCCCTCCTCCAGTCCTCGGGTACCACCCCATCCTCCCATGATTTGTTAAAAAGGGTAGTCAGTGGTGTCACTAATGCTATCCTTAGTTCTTTTAGAATTCTGGGATGAATCCCATCAGGCCCCATTGCTTTGTCCACCTTCAGTTTTAAGAGTTCTTTCAGAAGTCTTTCTTCTGTAAATGGGCTGGTATCAACTTCTGTATCCAGAGTGTTTCTAGTGTTTGTTTTATGTACCTCCCCCTCTTCATTTGTAAATACTGAGCAAAAATATTTGTTTAGTATCTCTGCCTTTTCACAGTCTCCCTCTGCCCACCCTCCCTCCCCTTTATTAAGCCTCACTATCCCTCCCTTGGTCTTCCTTCGCTCCCTGATGTACCTATAAAAGGTTTTATCCCCCTTCTTAACTGAGTTGGCTATCTTTTCCTCGGTTTGGGCCTTTGCTGTTCTGACTGCCTTCCCAGCCTCCTTTTGCTTTAACTGATACAGTTCTCTGTCCTGCTCCTTCTGAGATTCCTTGTACTTCCTGAATGCGTTCTTTTTCTCTTGAACCTTCACTGCCACTTCCTTTGAGAACCATAGTGGTTTCTTACATCATTTTGTTTTGTTTATTTGCTTCACACAAAGGCTCGTTACCTCTGTGATGGCAGTTTTTATTATTTTCCATTGTTCTTCCACCCCTCCTTCCTGCCCATTTGCTAATGCATTCCTTAGGCACTCACCCATTTTGGCAAAGTCAGCCCTCCTAAACTCCAGTACTTTTGCCTTTGTATGGCTTGACTCTATTGCTGTGTTTATTGTGAACCATACTGTTCGATGGTCACTAGTTCCCAGATGGCTACCCAATTCTACATCTGTGATCCTCTCCATCTCCATTTGAGAGAATCAGGTCTAAGATTGCTCCTCCTCGAGTGGGCTCCAATACTAGTTGTCTAAGGCATGCCCCATGTAGGGCATCTAGAATAACTCCACTCTTCAAAGTGGCTGCTGCAACTGCACTCCAGTTAACATCTGGCATATTCAGATCACCCATCAGCAATATATCCCCTTTTTCTGCCATTCTAAGTATACTTTCTATCATTTCCTTGTCCATTTCCTCCCCCTGAGAAGGGGTCTGTATACAGCCCCTGTGCGGATTGTGGTGCCATTGCCTGTCTCCAAATTTACTTACAGTGCTTCTTCTCCTCCCTGTTTACCCTTTTGTTCTGTTGCTTTATTCTTCCCTTATGTAAAGAGCTACTCCTCCTCCTTTACCCTCCCTGTCCCTCCTGTAGATAGTGTATCCTGGTATGTTTACATCCCAGTCATGGTTTTGTGTGTACCATGTTTCTGTGACTGCCACAATATCCAGATGTTCCTTCTCCATCAAGGCCACTAATTCAGGAAGCTTGTTACCTAGACAATGGGCATTGGTACTCATTGCTCTCCATTTTTTGATGGCTTTACCTTCTGTTGCAGCATCCCCCACTGACCTTTCTACCTCGGTCTTTTTATCATTTAGTACCCTGTTTTGTAGGGAGAGGCTGGGATTTTCCTGTTGCTTATCAGTGCCTCCCCCTTTGACTAGTTTAAAAGCTTGTCAATGAAGCATTTAAACTGATTTCTCAAAAGACTCGTTCCCTTCCTGGACAGATGCAGACCATCCTGCCAGGAAAGGCTGGTGTCCCTCCAGGTGGAACCCCAGTCCCCAATGAAGCCAAACCCCTGTGCTCCACACCATTTTTCTGTACTAGCTACATACATGTTGGGATTCACACATTTTATATAAGAGCTCAACATACATGGGCTGAAGACAAAAAGAAAACAGTGAGACTGCCAAAAATACATCTTGAGCTAAAGAATTTTAAAAAAGCATTAAATAATCAACAATAATGGATCCATGGGGAGGACTTGGTATATCTCAACCTGCAGACCTTTTCCAAATGATTGAAGAGCTGACTAGTGTACAGTCTATCACTACAGAAGGTGTGTATTTTTATTTTTTAACTAGAAATAGTAGATGCTACAGGTTTTAGATCTAAAACTTTGTCCTACAGTATAATGTTGAAAGCAGTGACAATGGTGTATTTTCTGTTTTTGCCAACAGCGCAAAGAAATCCTGCAGGAGAAAGAGGGGAAAATAGACCTTGTGAAGTAACCCAGAAACATGCACAAGTTTCTGCTGCTGGTGTGAGTCATGAGCAAAATAGATCTTGTGTGAATTTGAATGATGATGTACAGCCATCCACAAGCAGCAATCCAAGGGTTTCTGACAAAGACTCATTGCACCCAAGGTTTCGAGAGAAGGACGTTGATACTGTGAATGTAGGAAAAGCTTGTATTCTTGCTACAGTTGATGGTTTGCTTGAGGGCATGTTAATTGAGAGCAGATTATCTAGTGAGGATTATGATCATGAGATTTTTAAATCTGAGTTTTGTAAAGGTACTTTGCTAAGTAGTATATTTTCTTTATTATGTGCATCCAAGTTCTCATGCTCAGAGCTGAAACAGACAGCGAATGTGGCCTAATTTTTTGTAAAGTTCAGGAAATTGGAGGAAAAGCTGTCCAAAAACAAAATTATAAAGTGAAAGAACAGAAGCTCTCGTAAGCTGAGTGAGAAGAGGGGCAGCACTAACAAAATAAAAAAAATAACAAATTGTGTCAAAAAAGAAAAATCTGGATAAAAAATAAAACAATCCAAGAAAATTTGAAAAGAAAAGTAAAGCGTGCCAGAAAAATATTACGTTGTAGGGCATTACAGCATGTTGCTAATGTTAATTAAGCTGGTGAATTAGAAAACCAGCTTGAGGATGAGCTGGCAAACAGGGAGCCCCTTACAGTTTTTTTTAGAAAGCACGCAGCATTATGAATTTGTTTTAAAAAAATTTAAAGCTACTGAATTTCACAAGCAATATCAGTTTATGAATCTAGATAAATAAAATCTTTTACAAAGGCCATTTCTGCAATACATCAGGCTATTCAAGAAATTCTGGACAGGGTGATGAGACAAACACACCGTGGAGACTTTATACAGTTACGACTGAATGCTGCCTCTTTAAATTACCCCTTGTTCTCAAGAAAAACACGCTCTAATGAGTTAAATGCAGCCACCTTCTTTGATCAGATAGCTGACATGTTACAGAGCAATGCAGAAGTCATTGCTTATGACACTATACTTCTCATGTTAACCACTATCAGGAATCACCAGGGGGTGGGGGTAGGTGGAAGACGGGTGCTGAGCTCCATTTTGTATAGCAGGATTTTACAAAAAAAAAAGACGAAACTTGATTGATTTAAATAACAGAGATAATAGTTTGTGTTTTGGTGGTTCATTCTCACACTCCTAAATCCACAAATGAGTGACAGTCAGTTGCTGAATAAGGCTAAAATATTGCATGCTGAGCTAGGTTTGTCAGACCAAACCCCTGTCACTTTCAGTGATGTGTCCCAGTTTGAACATTTTTTATGAATCAAAATTAAGATTTTATATCATAATGAAGGAAACTGGCAAACATTTTCAACAGGGCCAGAAAGACCTCCTAAAACACTGTTTGTATCATTGCATGACAATCACTATTATGGTATAAGAGACATAAAGAAATTTATCAGAGCTTGATATCTATGTGAATACTGTCATGTAACCTACAGCCATAAGGAAAATCATGCCCGTGCACTGCAGTGCAAAGTTTGCTTTGACCACAACTGTACACAACAGGAAACTGACACTGCATCCTGCCTCTATTGTAAAAAGATTTGTAAGTCTTTAGCATGCCTAGAAAGGCATTTAACTAGAGCTGATAGGAGTACAGGGTCTTGTAAATCCATGAAACTGTGTGAAGAATGTTTTTTCTTTTACAAGGGTTCTCATACAAGTAAGTTGATTCAGTGTGACAGATGTGGGTCTTTTACAACCACAGACAAGCATCTACGTTACATGTCACCCCTCACAGATGTAAAAATCTCTAAGAAATATATAGTATTTGATTTTGAGGTTAGACAGGAAACTGGGACGCACATACCAAATTTATTGTATGCTAAGCAATTAGATGGGAAGAGGTCCTGGGAATTTGAAGAGGAAGATTGTCTAAAAGATTTTATAGGTCATTTTATTGATGCACCATTTAGACACTACACATTTATAGCACACAATGCCAAAGGCTATGACTGTTATTTTATCATTAACCAGCTAGTCAAGGAAAAAATTGATATTAAATTGCTCACACAAGGAGGAAAATTACTTTGTGTCACAGTGACATCCCTGCGCATCAGATTTATCAACAGCCATTGTTTTCTTCCTTTTAAACTAGCAAAAATCCCTGCTGCCCTTGGATTTGAGAATGAGATTGCTAAAGGCTATTTTCCCCATTTTTTTAACACCAAGGCCAATGAAAATTATGTAGGTCCCCTACTGGATGCTCAGTTTTATGGTCCTGAATATATGCTGCCTGCAGAAAAGCAAGAGTTTTTGCAATGGTACCTAGCTAACCAACATAGAGAATTTGATCTGAAAAAAGAGCTTCACTACTATTGTCAGTTAAATGTTGAAATTCTTCAAAAAGCCTGTGACAGATTTAGGAAAGAAGTGATGAACATGACAGCCAAAAGTGTTTTAAAACAGTCAGATGGTGATACAGTAGAGTATGAAACAGTATCCTTAGCCCCTTCCATTACGTCACTATAGCCTCAGTCTGTATGGCCATGTATAGATTTTTAATTTTGAAAGAATGCAGTATCACTGTTCTGCCCCAGATGACTACCACAGTCAATTAAAGACATACTCCACACCTGATATTCAGAGGTTTCTGTACATATCTGAGAAAGAAAACATTTCTATTCAGCATGCATTAAGGGGGGTGAATTTAAAGTAGGGCTGTATTTTTGGATGGTTTCGCTGTCATAAACGGAATACCCACAGCATTTGAATTTAATGGTTGCTTTTTTTCATGGCTGCAACATCTGTTACTGTGAGAAAGATAGAAACCACATTACAAGGAGTAGTTTTGGACAGTTATTCAGTAGGACCATGCACAAATTTCATTCTCTAAAAAGCAAGGGTTTTGCCTTTAGAGTATTGTGTGGGAACATGAATGGAAAGCAATGCTGGCTACAGATCAGGGTTTGAATAATTTCTTGAAGGACAGCCAGCTACCACAGCCACTCAAACCTAGGCAGTCACTGTTTGGGGGAGAATAAATGCCATTTGTCTGTACTATAAGATGCAGCTTGATGAGAAAATACACTATTATGATTTTACCAGCCTCTACCCTTTTGTTAACACAACAAAACAGTATCCAGTCGGTCATCCTGACATCATTTATGAAAATTTTGATGACCTCACTCAGTACTTTGGTTTAGCAAAAGTAAAAGTCTTACCCCCAGAGGCCTTTTTTTCCCCAGTGCTTCCATCCAGGATTGGAAAATAACTTGTGTTCACATTATGTCTTGCATGCCCTGAAGACAGACTTCAAACAACATTGTGCACACACAATGATGAGCAAAGGACACTTACAGGTACCTACTGTACTGTAGAACTAAACCTGACACTAGGAAAAGGCTACAAAATAATTAACATTTATGAAGTTTGGCATTTTAAAGAGTCACGCACAGAGCTTTTTGCAGACTACATCAAGCTGCATCTAAAAGGCAAGCAAGAGGCATCTGGTTTCCCTTCATGGGTAAAAAATTAAGCAGATAAAGTCAGGTACATACAACAGTATTCTGAAAGGAAAAATGTACTTTTGAACCCTGTGGCCATAACTGTTAACCCTGCAAGGAGATAGATATCTAAACTGTTTTTAAATTCTCTTTATGGCAAATTTGGGCAGACAGCTAATTTGCCAACCACAAGCACAGTAACAGACCCTGTCAAGCTGTTTCAGTATGTGTTTGCCCCTTACTATGACATTGCCTCATGCTGTTTCATCGATGATGGAATAGCTTGTTTAAGCTGGAAATTCACCAGAGATCATTATCTGAATTCAAAGAATATCAACATATTTATAGCTAGTTTTACAACAGTATATGCCAGAGTGGAACTCTACAATCTGCTAGATAAGTTACAGGACAGGTGCCTTTACCACGCATTTTCCACTCTCAGATTTTATGTCCAGACCAGGCTGATGGACCCCACCTCTGGGCGAGTATTTAGGGGAGCTAACCAGAGAAGTTCCTGCAGATGAACACATCACAGAGTTCATTTCCTCAGGCCCAAAAACTTACGGATACTGGCTGTCCAGAGGAGAAGTTGTTCTTAAAGTGAAAGGTTTTACCCTTAATGTAGCTAGCAGTAAACACATTAGTTTTGAAAGTCTGAAGGACCTGGTCTTTGATTATACGGGGTCACATATCTCTAAAGAAATTACCAAGAGTAAACCCAGCATTGTTAGGAATAAAAAGCAGTGGTCCCTTGAAACAAAAACGCTGTCCAAGACCCAGAAAGCAGTTTATGACAAGCGAGTTTTACAAGTCAATTTTAAAACACTTCCTTACAGATATTCATTGTGAAAAATTGATATCAGGTTGCAACATCCCTTTACTTGTCTGTTGGCTGGCCCCTCTAATAGTGGGAAGAGCTTCTTTATAAAACAGTTGTTGGAAAATGTTGATGCCACTTTATCACACAAGCCTGAAAATATTGTCTGGTTCTACAGCTGTTGGCAACCTTTGCATAATGAATTGTTGTTAAAGTTCCCACAGATTAAATTTGTGGAGGGGCTACTAATGTCACTAGCTGACAATGCTCTCTTACCCCCTGGGAAGGTAAATTTTGTTTGCTATATAAGACTTAATGGACTCTGCCTGTCAAAATAGTGAAGTCAAGTATGGGTTTACCAAGTACCGCCATCATAAACAGTTGACAATATTTTTAATTGTCCAGAATGTGTTCTGTCAAGGTAAAAAAAAAAACAGGACCATCACATTAAATGCCAAGTACATGATTTTGTTTAAAAACCCCAGAGACAAGCTGCAGATCAAAACTCTGGCTAAGCAGATGTATCCTGGTCAGACAAAAATTTTCTTAGAAGCTTTTGAAGATGCCACAAGAAAGCCTCATGGCTATTTACTGGTTGATTTAAGATCCAGTACACCAGATGAATATAGGCTGCATAGTGGGTTGTTTCCCCCTGACTGGCCTGTGGCATATGTCATGAAAAAAACACATTCTGCATCTAAAAATATATTTATTTATTTATTTAGCTTTTGTTGACCAGGTAAGTGCACTAGACAAATCCTGCCTATTTTCAGGCACGACCCGGGGAGGGGGATACAGATGAATGCCAACTGACCTTGAACCAGATTAAGCTGTTACTGTATTGTCATTATGTCTAAAAGACTGCAGAAAAATCTGTCTCTTCTAAAGTTACTAGCAAGAGGACCTTTCAGCTTAAGAAAAGCTATTTTATGTTCAGCCTCTGATGATCTGATATCAGCTATAGCTGAGGCAGCCTTAAACACTCTCAAAGGAAATATTCCACTGTCAGCAAAACAGTTAGGCTTGCTGAAAAAAAAAACGGAGAGTCATTAAAACTTTAAGCGATAAACAAATATCCTTAAAAAGGAAAAAGAAAATAGTTACCCAGGGACATTGTTAGGAATTGCCATTCCTTTGATCACCGGACTGCTGGCTAACAGATAATGGATTTTACTCAGAAAATGTATTTGGTGCATCAACAACAGATGGATCACATTAAAACTAATTACCCTGATCAGGATATGAGAAAAGTTGCAACTAACAGTTTAGACACTGACTTGAGAGCTATACTGTCCTGGACTGATTTATCAGACTATGACAAAGCCAAAATTTACTCTGCTGTGTTACAGCGATATCTGACTTTGGTAAGACAAGGAGAATAAGCTAAAATCAGTTTGACATTACTGATGCCTGAAAATGGATCAGTTTCTGAAACCCCTGCTGAGACAGCTTCTTCACCAAGTGCTATGGAAAAAGACATTTTAAGTACTGTGTCTCATCAGTCTAAAACCAGCACTGAACTTTTGTTAAAGCATATGGCAAAGAACAAGGATATTGTTTTTTTGGAGTGATAAGGGGGAATTAATGTATAAAGGTACTGTTGTTTCTGGGTCTCACATGGTTGATTTGGTAAGAGTGGCTACAGCCACTTACACAATCCCTGACTACAGAAAGCCAAAGTGCTGGGATGTTTTTGTCAAAGCAATGGCTGAGTCTAACATACCCACCTCAGTGTTTGCTCATCCAGCAAACAGGAGCTATGTGGAAAGACTGAAAACAGCCACTGCCATCTCCAGTTAACCAATGGTCAGTGACATCCAAAAGACGAAAGTCTTTTAAAAAATCTACTTGGCTTACTATGTAAAACTTAAATGCCATCTCTATGTATGAATATTATATACCTCAGTGACTGCTGTGCATGGTGTATGTTAACCATTTACCTCATATTGAATATGTAGTCCTGTTTTTACAAAAAAGTGTTTATATTGATGGACATTAGCCTACCTTCCTCATAGTTAAATATGTTAACATGTTTTTAGAAAAGAGGTGCTTATCATAATTCTACCTAAATGCTATGTTGTATATAGTGTGCATTTTTAACAGGAGATGCTTCTGTTTAATATATCTTATCTATGATGTTACCTCTGATGTATGTCGTATTTTATTGACATGTTTTTACAATAAATACCTTTATATTTTATATATTGTTGTCATTATTGAAGACATTGCATACCTGAAAATTTTAAACACAGGTACCCTCCCCAAGCCCCAAAGTTTAAACACAGGTTCCCAGAAAAACTGACAGTGACACACAATTATGAGTGTTTATATATGATTTCATAAGTGACTGGTTTTGAATAAAATTACAAATGGTTGCATATTTTAAATTCATTACAAGACAAACAAGTCCGAACATGTTTCCACCTCACTGATACGTGCCCTGACATGTTTAGATGTCTGAAAAGGTGACATACAAAACTAGTTACCATGGCATCATTTTTCAGCAAATCATTAGAGTACATTTTTAGAATTTGATCATAAGAAAGTCCTTTGCATCTGTGATGTAAGAAAAAGATGTAGTGAAATCCACAGGTGGTAGAGAAGGTATCTTGCAACTGTGTGTTTTGGTACAAAATGTTCTTTGCATTTCTGTTTAAAAAGCCCCCAATCATTTGTGCATGATTGTCAGGATGAAAGCCATATCTGTCGAAGAACTCCCCAGTCCCATTTTATGAAATGTATACAGCTAACCAGTGCTGTCCAGGGAGGTCATGGGGGTCCGTATTGATGACTAGTGCTGCAGAAAGGTTTCTCAGTCTCTCCTTGGGTAGCAGATCACAGGGAAACATGCCCAGAAAGCAGTCACAGATGTGGGAGTAATTGGTTGCAATTTTTTCCAGCTGCTTTGTGTTCATTTTTTATGGTTTATGACATATAATCAAAAATGACATTTCTTCTCTGGTTTATTTCAATGACATTATCAAACATAGTATAGACAATGAGATTAACTGTTTGTGGAAGGGATTCTGCAAATCTGATCTCTGCTCTGAGGAGCCCAGTTTTAATTAAAGAGTAATGATCAGCACATTCTTGGTCCGGAGTGAGATAAAAGGCAAACAGTGTGTACCCTTGGGTAAATTCATGACAGTTGACAACTAGTGGCTGATCTTTCATAGATTTCTCCTTCGCTTGTACTAGATTTAAATATTCTCTCACAGCATTCTCATTTCTAAAATTGGGCTGCAGAGGTTTAGCGGGGATTTGTTCACCGTCCAGATACAGAGCTATAAAATTAATGTTATAATGTTTAAAGTTAAAAGGGTTTTTAGTGTAGGAACTGCCAAAGCATCATTGTCAACAAATCCCATGACCATCATTTTTGGTAACTGTCCCAAAAACAAATTATCTTGGTTGTAGACCCTGCTGCCTGCATGGAGGCTGAACACTTTCATTCTCACTCTGTCTATAGGGTATTTAGCATTGGAGGTCAGCATAGCTTCTGAGTGTCCCAGATGAACACTGGGGGTCACTTTAACCCTTTTGACAAACAGAGAGGTGGCCATGACTTTTAGCTTATCAGGTTCAGCATCTCCACTCATCAGGCAAAAGCAGTCCCTGTTACGTGTCAGTTTAATTTTAATATCCACACCATTCAGCATTAGTTTCTCTTGAAAAAACAAGTTTGTGTGCAAGTGTCCCAGCAGCTCTACCCCTCTACTGAGATGTGTGAAGGAGCTTATTTTATTAAAACCTACATTGTCACCATCTCTGTCTGTGATTTCATGTTTCCCCGGGGTGTCTTTGTAAAATAACCTTGCAGTGAATTAGGTAGAAAGGGTCTCTTCGCTAAAGTTCAGCACAGATTCTATGACTGCCCTGTAGGGGTAACAGTTATTGCTCTCACTGATGAGCTGATCACGGACAGTCACATCCAGCTGACTGAAAATGGTGGCCACTGGGTAGTTTATAAGGCCCACTTTGGTTGCTGTAGGTATATCACCACCATCCACTTCAGTGATTTTGCAAACCAGGTAAAGAAGCATGTTGTTTAGATCCAAATAGTCTTCACTAGTCCCTGCTATATAAAATTCAATCAGTGAGTTTTCTGAAAGGGCAGCCAGAGGGGGTATCTCTACATAAATGCTTTTTTCAATGTTTGTCTAAGTGGGAGCAATGGCAAACAAGGCAAGTTCTGATTTTGTGCATTCTTCAGAACCACAGTGCATGAAAGCCATGTTTTTTTTAGAACTGGTCTCTGCTTTTTTTATGCCCCTTTAAAGGTCCTTTGGCCTTTGAACATTTTTTTATGTGAAGTTTTGCATTTTGAAACACCTCTTTTAAAGTAGCCTTGAGGTCCGATGAGAAGTGAAGGGTGTACTCTGAGCTTTCTCTTTCTACCTCTCTTGAATACAATCAGCCCTGAACCACCCTGAGTAGGCTTATCACCCCCTGACATCTTTTGAGCAACAGCACTAGTCACAAGCCCCACAACATCCTTCGCAACATTTTTAGCAGCTGTCTGTAGATGTGGTTTTGCAATTTCAAACCCCCTTCTTAAAAATGGAACTGCTTTTCTAGACAGACTACGAAATATCCCTCCCATAACAGAACCATACATAGTAGGACGTTCATGAAAGCTGGGCAGTCCGTATCCTGCTTGGGCCTTGTAATAGCTTCTGTACAAGGCAGGGTCCCCATAATGTCGAACGATCACCATCCCTTGTTTAAATTTTAAAGCACTCTCTGGGGGCGAAAATGCAACTTCACGATCACCTTCCTAAATTGAAATGGCATAGGTTAATTTTGATCATTCTTTATTTCAATAGTGACTATATTGATCTGATGTTTACTGACTATTTGATAATGGGGTTTATCATAGGTCACGGTCACTATCTCATTGTCTTGGCCCCTGATGGGTACACATCTCAGCAAAGACACTAGACAGTCACCCACTATTTCATGCATGATAATCTCAGTGTAGATATATAATGTGTAAATGCCCCATTAATATCTGTAGTGTTCTTTGTTACAGTTTTTCCTACACCCACCTCGAGTCTGCTAAAACCCAAAAGGTACTGTAACTGCCCATGCATAAACAAAATGCATTTGATGTCACTGTCAATGCTTATTTCTCTCCCGATGGCTTGTTGTTCCAAAACCACTGACAGTTTATTTACTTCAAATATGCTTTTATTAATTTGATTAATAACACCAGCCATGTTAGGATAATAGCCCGATGGAATTTTAAATGCTGCTGACTCAACAAAGATTCTGGCTGGTGGTGTTTTACTGTGGGCTATGCTTAGAGGCTGATAGAGCATACTGAGCCTGTTTTTCTGTGCAGGCAAATTATCCCAGGTATGAGGGTACTAAACTTCAGCTAAGCCCACTTCCCATTCACCAGGTAGTTCAAGCGTTTGTGGTAACTTTACTGGAAAAGTGGATATAGTATTGTTGGGGAAAATGTGCAAGGTGTTGCTGGGCAAGGTGATATAAAATCATTTTTGAGCATTTTAAGCCTTATCTGCTTCTAATGTCCCGAACCTGGGTTGCCTTAACCAGCTATTAAATTTATCGGGACACCCTAGCCACTTTTCAAGATACCAAGTTTTTCTGCCACATTTTTTCTCTGCCAGGATTTTTTTCACCCTATACACACGGTCCTCATCCAGTTCAATTTTTTGCAACTCCTCTACATAAAAAGTACCTTTGATGTCTTCCCCCGATAGTCTTTTAGC
The DNA here is from genome assembly GCA_016271365.2 of Neoceratodus forsteri. Taxonomy (NCBI): domain Eukaryota; kingdom Metazoa; phylum Chordata; order Ceratodontiformes; family Ceratodontidae; genus Neoceratodus; species Neoceratodus forsteri. The sequence continues at coordinate 621,375,532 of JADMNL010000023.1, read as the reverse complement.
TTATAGGTGGGTCTCTGTGTCTTTAAGGCCTCCATCACAATAAATATCTCATCTGTTTACATCTGTTCATATCCCTTTTCAAACACCCCTTTTAGCTTAGATAGTCTTACGTGATCATCTTTCTGAAGGGTACCCTTCTGTTTTTTGCCAAGAACAGTATTACCATAGAGGATCTTCCATACACCCAGGGCATTGGAAGGATTAACATCCACAGGCCTGTGTTTAATGCTTCTGTGATAAGTATGATTATAGCTGTGCACCAGGTCTGACAACACATCTGTATATTTCCAAGTATTCTGGGCTGTAAAGTAACGCCACATGTGTGACTTCAGTGTCCTATAAAATCTTTCTACAGTGCTGGCCTTAACTTTATATTTGTCACAAAATGGTGTATTTTGTTTTGTTTTAATAGGTTCTTTAAGGTGGTATTTAGAAACTCTTTACCCTGATCAGTCTGCAACTTCTGATGCGTGCGTCCACTTTTAAAAATAGTTTTAAAGGCTTGCATCACTGCCTTGCCTGATTTGTTTTTTAACGTCACTACCCAGGCATACTTGGACAGCACATTGACGCATGTCAGTATGTACTTAAACCCGTTATTGCTTTTTTTTTTGCAATTTAATATACTTTATTAGAAAAACAGATTTAAAGTACATACAATATACAAACAGGTGTGCAGAGTGTGTCAGATGTCATTGAAACTACCCCTCCTCCCTCTCTCCCTCCTCTTCCCCCAACACCTCCTCCCCTCCTTCCCTTGGTCTATATTACTAATTGAATAGACTGAACAGACCACCCTCCCAACCCACCCTCCATATACCCATCAAATACCTTTCAGGACCTCATGACTATGGAAATAATCTTATTTCAGAATAATACAATCCATATACTATAACCTTACTTTTTTAATATCCATCTGATATGTCAAGGAGAGTTGAAGCACTAGCCTTTCTGCAAAACTTTCCACCTCTCAGCTACAAAGGATGTGAATTGCTCCCATCTCTTACTAAAGGATCCAGGAGTATAATATTGGATAGCAATTGCTCTTTCTGCATTAATAGCAACATAAAGTTCTTGTATCCACTCCCAAAAAAGTGGTGGAGTATCTTTTACCCAGTACCTCATTATGAGGAGCAGTGCCACAGCCGATATCAATGTCAAATAATATTTAAATTTATTTGAGATAATCACTGAGAGGTGACCAAGAACACAAATCTCAATGGTAAAGTAATTATTCTCTGCAAATAGTGGGCTGCAGAAATCTTTTAACAGATGCCAGAAACTTTGGATTACAGGGCCGTCCCAAATCATATGGATGAGAGAGCCCAAATCTTGGTGGCATCTCGGGCAGACTGATGAATTCTGCTTCCCCATGAGATTCTGCTTAACCAGGTGATATATAAATTATGAAGGAGATTAAACCTAACAAGATGGAGCCTATCCTGTTTGAGTAACTTATAGTTATTAGACCATATTGCTTCCCACCGAGCCGAGTCATAAGACAGATTGGCGGCTTGCTGCCAGTAAGTAGCGGTCGGCCTGAAGGGCGTTTTGGCCATGGTGACAAACTGTTTATATAAATTAGATATTGATCGAGGCTGCATGGCTGACTCCGACAGGTCTGTGAAAACTATAACTGCTTTAGAAGACCCTGGAGTCTTGTTTAGGGCCTTAAGTACACATTGTTTAATCTGAAGATACTTGAATATGGGTAGTTCTGGGAGTTGGAAAGTTTGCCTGAACTCAGAGGGTGAAATAAATGTATTCTCCTTCACTAGTTCTGATAGCTTCTTCCCATGCCAATCTTCCCAGAATGCCTGAGCAATGACTCTGCTTCCTAATAATAGATTTAAGTTATTAAATAATGGTTGCCCTAGGTCATGGGTATAATCTAATTTTTAAAAGTTACACAATTGAGCATGAGCTCTCATCGACCATGCCAGGGGAGTACTCCACCAAGTCCGGGGTAGTTTCCTACTATGAGTAAATAACAAGGATGCTAAGGATACCCTATGAGTTGAGGTTATGTGTCTTTCCATGTTTAGCCAGGCTAAATTAGTTGGGCTGTCTTTTTGTGGTCCTAGCCATTGAAAATGTTTACTCACTTGAAAGGCCAAATAATAAAAGAATAGATTGGGGATACCCTGTCCTCCCCACTCCTTTGGTCTTGTTAATTTATGGAGGGCTTTTCTAGGTCTCTTTCCCTGCCACAAAAAATATGACCATATAGAGTCTACTGTTTTAAACCATCCCCGAGGGAGGGTCAAATTCAACATGGATAATGGGTACATCAGTCAAGGTTAAACCCATTATTGTACTTTGCATATTGACTCATATCCACTAAATTGGCTTGCTATTGTCTGTCTATGTCAGAAACAATGGCAGGATTTCTCTTAAATCGGACTCTGGCTGCTTTGTGTAGTGAATAGGGGTCTTGCTTGCAAGCCATTCTGCAACACCTTTCCTGGTGAGATCTTTATCAAGTTTTTTTGCAGCCTTATTCAGCTGAGTTACCCCTGTGAAACTACCCACTTTTTTTGCATTAATATATATATTCTGGAGCAGGAGATCATTCATCTTCTTTCATCAACCCCGATACATCTGTTAGCTAGCAAAACTCTTGTCACCAGTAAAATAAAGCATGTGCTCTTTCTATTCTTTAAAAACATTATGACAACCACAAAGTGCAATGCATGATTATATTTTATTTATACATACACAAGTCATAACACTATTTTAAAGTTTACTTTACATACTTTATAATACATAGCACGCATAGTAATACATAAACTAATGCATATAGCGGCTACCTACAAATGGCATTAACACACAGCAAGCATGCAATGATTACATAGTATCTTGTTTTTCTATACTTCCAGTTTTACATGTTTTACAATATCCAGAGACAATAACTTTTGAGATGCATGTTTTACACAAGTATGGGCTTTGTCCACTTCCCCCTTAGTGATGAGGCGGGCACAATACATACACACATATGTCATGCACCACTCAGAATAATCAGACTGATTTTTAAGAAAATCTGTTACATCTACAATGTCATTCACCTTACATACAGCTCTTTGGTTATTTTTTTCCATTACTTCTGTATATAGTTTCCACAAAAAGTGAGGCAACCCTTTAATCAGAGGCAGTGTGCTTTCTGCCAGTGAAGCAGCTGCATCTTCAGAGCAGACATTTAATATAGGCTGCTTTCCAAAGTATACAGGGTCCTTTAAAATGTCCTTTATTACATGGTACATTGTAGACATTTGACTGACTGGAATATCGGGAGCATGCCAGTACGTTCCATAAGAAAGTACATTATAATACACTATTTAGGAAAAGCATATGCTAAATCTGATTTGTGAAGCACAGCAAAAGTGATAAAAGAAGCAAAATATATGATGACAGACTCAGACCCCCCATTCTTCAGACTGAACACTAAAAATTCAACAGCAGATAAAACCACAAAAGTGTACTACATCATAAGAATTATGCATAAACTCTATAGCAATTTTATACATCACTTCCTCAAGAGTAGCACCCTCATCTTTAAAATAATCCACAGTTTCCTTTTGGGGTCCCTCTGGGAGAGCATCAAAAAGGCCTTGATATGTCTCTAAAAGTACAGACGGTGCTTGTTCTGTTGATAGATTTTAAACCAGGTTGTTTAACTCTGTGTCGGACTAGTTGGTAAATAAGCCTCTGGATGCATTGACAGGGCATTTCCCATCGTGGTATACTCTGGAAAAAAGCATACAGCATTATGTTTTAGTGACCTCACACTGCATGGTGCAGTTTTGCAAGTGGAGAAAACATTTATCACATGGTACATTGTAGACATCAAGAGTGACTGGAATATCGGGAGCATGGCAGTACATCATAATGCACTATTCAGGGAAAGCATATGCTAAATCAGATTTATTAAACACAAGAAAAGCTACAGCTTCAGTGTAATGTATGATGAGAGACTCTGACCTCCCATTCTGCAGACTAAACGTTAAGAGATCAACAGCGGTACAGAGAAAACCAAAAAAGTTTTCCAGATCATGTGGACTATGCATAAGCTCCATAATGATATCTTCCATCACTTGCTCAAGAGTAGCACCCTCTTGTTTAAAATAGTCTGTGGTTATTTTCAAGGGTATTTCTTGGATACTGTCAAAAAATTATTGGCCTGTCTCTAAAAGTACAGACAGTGCTTGTCCTGTAGGTAGATTTAAACCAGGTTGTTTTGCTCTGTATCTGACTAGTTGGTAAATAAGCCTCTGGACTCACTGACGGGGCATTTCCCATCGTGGTATACTCTAGAAAAAAAGCATACAGCTCTATGTTTTAGTGACCTCTCACTGCATGGTGCAGTTTATCAAGTGCAAAAGCCAGGATAACAACATGAACAATATTAAAATGGTAACAAGTAACAGTTTTTTTTTTTGGGGTGGGGGTAAATGTTTTTTACAACATAAACAGGGTCCCTGAATTTCCTTATAGAAATTTTTTTAAAGGGCCCTTTGCTGACCAGTGGATCATTTCGGCAAGCAGAAAAGCCAAGTTAGCAACACGTTCAATATCACAAGTTTTTTTCTGCTTAATAGTACATACACACATGACTATGACGATCATGATGTAAAGTCCACAAAGACATTCATTGTCTTCCGTGAATATATTGGTAAACATTTTAACATTTTCTACAAGTGGCAAAACTGATTCATTTACATATTTATCTGTATCCTCCCATACTTCTGGAAGGGCACACATCATCAGTTCAGAGGCTGCCTGTATCTCACAAAGGCAAATTTCATATTGAAGTGAACCAAACAGTGATGGATAGCAGTAATGGCTTCGGATCAGACACATAAGTCTTTGGATTCTCTCTGTACTTGCAACCCATATGATTATCTGTAAAATAAAATGACATTTTTTGTACTGAAATGTTTACATGTATCAATTTTTTTTGGGGGGGTAATGTTTTTTACAATATAAACAGGGTCCCTGAATTTCTTTTTAGATATTTTTTAAATGGGCCTTTGCTGACCAGACGTGTGGCCTCTCTGCTAATCTCTCTGCCTGGTGGTACATATTTTTAATACACCGGTTGGGATCATCAGCTCTTTTCACATCATTTAAAACATGACTGATATGCTGTAGTGTTTCGTTGGTCAAATTTGAGCCCTGTTGTTTCATTGCTATTACTAAAATCACAGGCATAAGTTGCCCTATATGCATGGCTTCAAAAACATTTCTGTATAATTCTCGAGCAGTCAATTCATATGTGATACAAGAATGATTTTTCTGACTAGGGTCATCTATCTCGCACCTGGAACAGGCATTGATCAATTCAGCATGTATCACCCTTTCTATCACTGCAGCAATTAAGCCACAGATGGTATGATAAATAATGTACTTACAGTACATATTGTGATCAGTTTTGTGGGGTTTACTACTGAGGCCTGGTTTTTCACATGAGGGCCCCTGTTTAATCTCAGTAGAAGAAGAAGAGGGTTGGGTAGTGATCACAGCCTGTTCTGTGACATTTTGAAACATTCTATCACTCTCTGTATTTTTAAGATACTGGTCCTCACACATCTCATTAACAACCACATTTTTATCTTTCACACAGCAAACGCAGTCGAGCAGTAGATTTGTGGAAAGTCGTGAATCCATGCTGTCTGAATATGACTGCTGCTCCATTGCAAATCCGTCAGTCTTTTAAAAGTAAAACAAAAAAATGGCATTGGTCCTGTGACTCATTATAGGTAAGATTTTGTTCTACTGCTAACTCATCTCTTCAGTTACACGATGTATGCATGTCACCACTTACACATTTTTTAATGTTAAAAATGCATATACCTCATCAAGGAAATTATTTTCATCTTCATTTTTCTTATCTTTCTCTTTCTTAGCCTGGGCTTGACTGCTTGTGGCTGCATCATCATAATCATCATCATCATCCACCTCTTGGGCAGAGGCACCTCTTGGCTGTGTCTTGCATTTCTTTTTTACAACTTTCTCTGATGCTTTTTTTGGCAGTGTCTCACCAATCATCTTCTCTGGCTTCCCCTTCTTGTCACTCTCTGTTTTGGGTGTCATAGTAACATCTTTTTCTGCATCAGATTCATACCCAGCAACTCTTCAAGGTCTTGCAGTGGTGCCTTTTCAGAAGGACAGTCAGATTTAGGATTTTCTGATTCACCAAACTGTTCAGTGAGTTTCTTTTTTTTATGTCAGACATTCTTCCACTCAACAAGACTTGCGTGTGACATTCTTTTTCACACCTCATGTAGTACACATATGTTGGCTTGGGTTGTGGGGTCCTGATAGCCATCTTCTTGCTTGGCTTTTCATCTCCAGACTTTTCATTCAGTGGTGTGACAGTCTGGCCTGTTGCTGGGAGGTTGAATTGAGAATCGCTGTGCTGTGCCATCATCTTCTTGATGTTTTTGGATAATCTGCTCCAAGTCTATAAAACAGAATCTGAGGAGTCTCTCAAAAAGCTGTGCCTTCTGGCTTCAACTGCAGGATTTATATAAGGCTTTGTAAGATGGACTGCCCCTTGTTAGAACCATCACCACACCCATCATGCTATACATGTTAACATGTGACACAAACACATCTATTGTATCCCCCCACTCCCTCTTTTTGAAAACATTATTAATATCACTCACATTTCATTCAGTCTTCTCCTTGATACTACACAGAGCAGAGGGGAGAACTATAGGTATGTGTCTTCCTTTTTTCTGATTTAAATGTATTTTATTCTGTAATTCATGATGGGGTATAATGATTAGTTTGTGGCTCAATGTATTTTATTCTTTATTTCATGATGGGTTATAATTGATTAGTTTCTGATTGTTAGCATTTGCCTTACTATCCAGAGAAACTGTTGAACCAGCTTATTTACAGGCAGGTCCCCGTATATATACACACACACGCACACACACACACCATTGCTAGCATTTGTCCATGCTATTCAGATAAACTGTTGAACCAGCTTATTTACATGCAGGTCCCCGTACATACAGACACACACACACACACACACTATTGCTAGTATTTTCAATGCTATCCAGAGAAACTGTTGAACCAGCTTATTTACATGAAGGTCACCATTTTAGCTTATGAATGGTACATGCATATACATAAACATATGGGTAACCTTTTGGTGCAAGTTTTACACAGTCCTAAAGATGCTTGCTAATTATTTTATACCTTGTTATAAAACAGAAAAAAGGGGTACTTACACAGGTAGATGGATTTCCCTCTATGGGGTCTCCAAACAGATCTGTGAAACCTCTGCATGATCAGGCTACCTTCTAAATACAGCATTCTGAAAATATCCTAATCAAAAAACACACACATGCCACTGCAGTTATACACCCAAGCCGACAGGGGGCACATAACACTACATAAACCCTAACTTATTTTTTGGGGTGGGCGGGGGCACGGTGGTGAAGAGGGACAGGTGTTTGAGCCAGGACAGTGTGGGTGTAGGAGAAAAGAGTGGGACAGGAGTTTGAGCTAGGATGGTGGTACTCAAGTTCCAGCCAGGATGGCGTGGCAGGGGTTTGAGGAGTGCATGAGAAGGAGGGGCATAGGACACTTACAAAATGGTGGTGTAATGTCACTTCCAGGGTTTCAGTGCTTGTCATTTCCTGAGCAAGTGGGTGGGACATGTGTAATTTCCTGCAAAATGGGGTTGGACACTGGTTCAAGTGTGTGTCACTTCCAGCAGAAGTGGGTGGAGCTAACACGTTTAGGGAGGGACTTCCAGTTAAACAAGGGCTGATTCTGATTGGTCCATTGTAGGCCACGCCCACCTGTCAAATTATGTGGCATGCGCTGATTGGCTGAAATTTAACATTGTGACGAGATATATGAACTTATACTACTCCTGCTACAGTAAATGAGAATGGGGTGAGATTTAGGCTTCAAGACCCCAATGACACACCCCAGAGTTTGTCAGTTTGTGGAGGATCAGGGTGGGGGTGTGTGGGGGCAGTTAGGGGTTCAACTCTAATATCCCATTTCCTGACTTTTAGTTGCTTTAACCCTAAATGATGCATTAATGCAGTTTTTTGCGTAGAATTTCCTTACTTTTTGAAAAAGTGTAATATAAGTAGTAAAATACACATATTGGTAGGAACGCGGTGCCCATCAGGTCCCATGCTCCCACCAAGTTGCCAGTTTTTTCATAACAGTATGAATCTGGGCTCTCGCTCCCACTTACGCAAAACCACAGAGCCATACAAAATCCCTATAGGGCACCAAACCATTGTAACAGGAATCTGTGCATATCTTATGAACCGTAAGAGCTAGAAAAAAAAATCTAGCATCATTGTAATTGTGACAGTCAGTACTGCATGCAACATTAAATGATCGCACCTGCATCTCAAATCGTTTCTGAGATATGGCCACCGAACAGCACTGGACAGGCACTCTTTGAACCCTTGTGACAGTAATTTCACGATATTCATGAACTGTACAATGTATGGAAAAAATTTCCCTGAAGGCTTACTCTGCAATTTCAAATCTTTTTTTGGCAATGTCGCAGTAGCGAAAAGTCTGTGTCTCGCTTTGTTCCTGAGATAACGGTGCTGAAAGTTATGACACAGACTGCAATGTAATCCTATGAGGAAAACAACAACTTTGTCATGGAATATCTCTGCAACCAATTAATTCCCCAACAGCTAAACAACATAATTGACATCAGTAGGGCATCCCCTCAAAAGTATGAAAACTTCATGTAAAAAGACCAAAGCAACGCAATGTAATCCTGTGGGGAAAATGTCCACTTTGTCATGGAATATCTCCACAAACAATTAATTTTCCAACACCTAAACAAGCTAAGTCACATCTCTAGGACATCCCCTCAGAACCCTGAAAATGTCAAGTAATAAGACCAAACCGTTTAAGAGTTATTTCGTTTTTTGACTGCGAGACTGCAAAGAAATTGGCTGCAATCGCGGCTGAAAATTCTTGTTTCGCAAATCATACATATAAATTTTCCCATTGACTTATAATGGGAACTTCAAACTTTAATAACTTTTGAACGGATTTATATTTTTTCACCAAATAAAAAGCGGCATGTGCCATGACCGAAGTGTTTTCTGTTGCCAAAGTTTCAGACTGGCAGATATCACAGTGGCTGTGCAGCGCCAGGGACAAATACTGCACAAAAATGGTGAAAAGAGCATTATTTGGTGCTTTGCTGCACACACATCTGTATATCCGACTGAAACACAACTTGGCAAATCAAAAGATCTACAATCCCACACTGTGCTTACCAACTTTTGTGCAAATCTGTGGAATGGTTGCAAAGTTATTAACGTGAAGAATCTGAGGTTTAACATTAAAGTGCTTACTCAACCCTAAATATAGGGGCGTGACCACACCCCTATAATGTATATATACATATACACACACACACACACTCACACATGTGTGCGAGTGTGTGTGTGTACTGTAGCTGTAGACTTTCATATGTTCCACTGCCATATAACAGGGGTGTCATTGTAGCCCCAAGCATTCACAAAAGGGAACCACACCCTTATCTGGCCATGGGACAATGTGCATGTACCAACACAGAGGGTGGCTGCAGGAGCATGGCTACATGCCATGCTTTATGCCCAATCAATGGCATGGAGTGCTACTGGAAGGGCCACTGGCTATACAAGCAGGGCCACTGCTGTATCCCATATGCCTTCCTCCCAACAGAGGCATGCAGAGGCAGCCATGGTGCCATCCATGCAACCCCATCATCACATCCTTCTGAGCATACCGTGAGGGAAGGGGGCATGGTGTGGCACCAAAAGAGGGCCAGTACATCCCCTTAAGGGATACATTGATCCTAGAAGGACCAACCATATCCCACAGTCACTCACAATCACCCACTGTACATGGAGCAGGGTATACAGTTCACTGGTGGGTGGGTCATCTGACTTGATGGTTGCAGTCCATTGCTGGGTCACCCCTGCTATGCCCCTTTTCATCCCTCTGCTACTATGTAGGTGAGGGGTGGTATCAGGCTTCTTCAGCTATGCTTCATGCATGGCACTTGTTGTACACTGCATAGCTGGTGCAGGGTGCCGTGGCTCAGTTATGCACATTTGGTGCATACCTGGGCCATCTTCTTGAATAGGGTCCAGTGAGGGCAATGAGTAATGAAATAACAGTAAACATGTAATGCCAGCCATTTATCACCTCCACACTCACACAGCCTTGGAAAATTTCATGAACCAGTTTAATAATTAAATAAACAAAGATCTGGATCATAACAGAAAACATACAGTACAAGCTTTTCTCAGATGCAAATTCACTGTGCTATGCCTTGTGGCTTAGAATGCAACCAAGGTGTAAGTAATTTGCAGTCCAACTGCATACTCCATCATGTGTTATCCATAACTTAACCCACACTCAACTGTGTTTTATTCTTGATTTATTCTCATATGAGGATAAGCCCCTTAACATCATGAAGAGAAAGTGTAGTATATATGTCATACTTAATGAGTAGTAGTAAAATCAGGTGCGAGACTGCCCGACCGTCCTTAGTTTTAAAAGGGAGTTGAAGACCCACCTTTTTAATATTGCTTTTAAGGATTTCTGTTGATTTGATTTATTATATTTATTGTCATATTTATCTGTACAGGCGCTTTGATTTAAGAAAAGCGCCTTTTAAAAATAAAGTTGAAAATTGAAATTGAAATTGAAACATAATGTAGGAGTAATGAAGCCACAATTGAACAATACAGGTCATATACTCACTGGTGGATATTAATAGGTTTACCTCATTGCAGCCAAGTATGAATAACATTTGTGCCACGTCAATTTGAAAGATTTAAATAAATGTTTAATAAAAAAGAATGTTTATCAACCAGCCATTTGTCACATTTGCTGTAATATGTATCTCATGGTATCAGAGATTTATCCTGTTTGTTATATGAATGTCATACATTGTATGGGCATTTCTGTAATATTGACATTTTTGAAAATATATAAATTTTTTTTGCAACAGATTGCAAATATTAATGAGCCCTCTATCTGTCTGTCTACCTGTCTGTAAGTATACCACTCCAGTGGTGAATAAGTTGGGTAAATAAATCCCGTCAGTTGGGGATAAATATTTATCACTGAGAACATGTTATTACACTTAGAACATGTTATTTCCACATAGAATCTAGAAATAGAACACAGAACAATGGGCCAGATAAAGAGTTAACAATGAAGAGAAAGTCAGTTTTATGCTGAAATAATGTAAAACATAAATAAACACATTAATGAAAGTGTAGTATATATGTCATACGTAATGAGTAGTAGTAAAATAATACATTTTTCTCCACACATGAGTGGTAAGATCTTCATAACTAACTTATGGCTTTGCCACTGCTGAGCTATGGGTCTTCCCACTCACTAGTGGAATTAAATATGTTATTCCACTGCAACTTGACATGTACATCATGGATTATAGTAGTGCAGTAGCACCGCTATAGTTAGGGTTGAGTAGGTTGTTTAATGTTAAATCCCTAGCATTGCACTTTAATAGCTTTGCCCTGTTCAACAAATTTACACTAAATGTTGCATGTGCTATCCTTATGGAGACAAAGACTCTTGACATGCCAAGTTTTATTCCAGACAGATGTGAGGATTCTTAGATCAGGATAGTGCAAAAAGTGAAAAACTGTAGTTCTTTTTTTTCAGTATTTTTTTTGTCATTGACTAGCTCCTAGACAGTTCGTAATTTTGGTCTTAAATTTTCAGAGTAGAAAGGGCTTGTACCACTGTGATGCTCTTCATTGTCTTAGTGAAAAAATATTAATCCATTCCAAAATTATAAGGATTTGAAATTTCAATTCTGAGCAAGCTCTGTGCACTCTTTTGGATAACTGTTTCATATGAAAAAAGAATTTGGCCATACGAAAAAGGATTCTATTTCACATGGGTGGGGGTAATCCCGTTTCATGACAAAAAATATTTTTTTTATATGGCCACCTTGTTTCCATTTAAGAAAAAAATTAAAACCCATCAAAACCTTATCATGGAAATACACCAAAGTATGTACTGTATCTTCCTAATTGGGACCCCATTAACTGGAATCTGCAGTTAGTTTTTTGGAAAAATTACCCAGAAATGTGTTTCAAAACATTTTTAAACATTTTTTGTGAAACAAGTTTGTTTGTATGGCCATACAAAATAGTAATAAGGGCAAGTTAAAGACGATTACCTTCATATGAAAAAAATGACCTTTTTTTGCATTCTGTTTTTATAAGAAGGAATCTTTTTTCATGAGAATGAGACAATCTCATGAAAAAGGATTCTATAACATGGAAAAAGAACTTGGACTTACAGTAATTTTTTTCACATTCTGTTTTGTATGAAGGAATCTTTTTTTGTGAGAATGACACAATTCTTCACATTCTTTTTTCATATGAAGGAATCTTTTTTCACGAGAACAACACAATCTTATGAAAAAGTATTCCTCCATATGAAAAAAGAATTTGAACTTAGTTTTTTTTTCACATTCTTTTTCATATGAAGGAATCTTTTTTTGTGAGAATGGCCTAATTTTTTACATTCTTTTTTCATGTTAAGGAATCTTTTTTTTTTTGAGAATGACATAGTCTCACTGAAAATGAGTCCTTCATACAAAAAAAAAGAATTTGGATGTGGGTTCTTTTGTCCACATTTCAACTTTAACAAGACATAACTCTATCAATATTTGCAGTTAAAAGACTATATATATATATATATATATATATATATATTTATATATCAAAAGAAAGGTCTTAATGAGTACTGCAAGGCTACCACATAATGCCCTACAAAAGAATTCAGGGGCCTGATAAAAGCATAACAATTTAAAAATAACAATTCCCATAGGACATTAGTTCTCTGACTTTGCCATAATAAGCCTCCCCCAAGCCATGGAAAAGACCTTGAGCCTTCCTGAAGTATTGAAATAATCTTCAAGCTCTGCATAGAAAAATAGCATACTTTGCACAGTATATCAGAAATAAAGTGAAATATCCTTGAGTACTTGTTTCTCTTTTTAATCAGTATTGTAACCCCCTTGTAACTCCACTCACCAGGCCAACCTAGTTGTTCCTCTGTTTTGACTCGCAAAGCACTGTAACCTCTTGTAGCAATAACATCATAGGTCAGGTCATGTTTCTGTCTGTTTCCCCTCTGTCTGGACTCACCTTTCCACCCACCTCTGCTTCCCTCCTTACCTTACTCTTAAAGGGACACTGTCAGTTTTTAAGTTAATTTTTTAGTTAATAACATATGCTTACTGGTGTGCTGCAGTCCCATCCCATGTGCACTCCTTTTTGTTCTGAAATGTTTCTTATCTTGTAAATAAAATAACATTTTAAACTACTTGCCTCTGTCTCTTTGTCTTTGTCTCCTGTTCAAATAGTCTGTGGTGCGACGTGCTCGTGCACATTTCAGGATGTGGGGGATGGGGTGGGATCCTGGAGTGCATTGCAAGAAAATTTCCTGTTCCTTCTAGTGCATCTTTATTTATCCCCGGTGTGTCTCTCCAGCTGTTACTGTCTACGTGTCACCTCACCATTGTGGAGCCTGTGCAAGTGAACCATGGATTTTCAATTGGTATGCAAAGTTGTTTTTTATTCTTATATTGGAATACGATGTCATCGAATGAAAGACAGTGTATCTGTTCATTGTACCTGCAAACAGGATTATTGGTAGAAGGTTGGGTTTTCAAACTTGGTTCCCTGCCTGCTCCTACCCACTCCCCCATTAAGGTATCAGACCGCACGACCCATTCACAATTACAGCAACATTCTGTCTCTGCAAATAATGGGGCCAAGCAGTTTTTCCCTGTGAAATGTCGTAAAACTGTAGAACTTGAAAATCCCCCTAATACTGTAAAACTTTCAAATTTCTGAACAGCCACATTCTGTCTCTGCAAAGAATGGGGTTAGGCAGTTTTTCCCTGTAAAACTTCATGAAAGTGTAAAACTCCAAAAACTTTGTAAAACTTAAAATTTTCAGGAGTAGACAAATGACATGCCAACTGGTAAGCTCCTAGCTGATCACTTTAGAGAGTATAAAAAAAGTATATGTAATGGGGAGGGTATTACTTAGTACAGTCTGTCTAGTTACACCACCGAAGTACTGGTCATTCGCTGTGGAGCATGTTGTAAAATGCCATTCACAAAACTAAAGATAAATAAAGGTTTCCAAAAGGGGCTGGAGTTACAAGTAATACGTCTCTCTTGTTTATTTCTCAAACCAATTCAGACGTGCCCAGGTCAGAGGACCAAGAGGATCACTTTTGATGCGGGCACAACACCCAAACACATCACAACCCCCACATTTATAAACCATTTTCACAAAGCAAATACAATTTCCACTGGGATACTCTAACGCTACCATTTTTTTTGGTTTTTAGCAAGCATGGGGAAATGGCTGGTATTCTTCGCTGATACATTTCGGTTGACACCCAGCACCTTCAATTACAATTAGTTATCTTATGCATTTCCCTTTGGATGCAAATCTGCCTTTGACCTTTAGCTTTATTTTCATGTGATACCGTAGTAATAATCATAAAGGTTTTGTTTTTAATCTAAAACTGTTAGGTTGGTTCCTGCGCCAAATTGCAATGAAAGTAATAGGAGCACAGCCGTCTGCCCTTATATCAAAACAAAGCTGTCTATACACAGACGATGTATGGTGGCAGTGTAGAAAAGGATCAGTACCTTTTCATGGCATATGGCAAAATGGCAGCAAAGCGAAACACCCTGAGTATCAGCACCAACATTGAGCTGCTGAATAAAATGTGGGAACTCCTTAAAATGAGCCAGCACGAGCTCGCGCTGCACCTAGGGCTCCTAAAATCTACTGTAAGGAACTTACAAAGGCAACATGAACAGCTGTTCACAGAATGGCATCAAAACTCAAACCCAGCCACAAAAGAAAAAGAGAAAGGAGAGATGGGGAGATCAAGGATGCTTTGCTGCATTGGTTTGAAAATGCCAGGAGCACAGACTCTCTGATAAGTGGCCCCATATTAACACATAGAGCAAAACAGTTGGTGGAGGCACTGGGCAAGCCCAAGTCCATCTGAAGGCTGTCAGCAGTGGTGGAAGTCCTGGAATAACACTGGGTTTCACTGTGGCCACAGTGAAAAACTAAATTTAGACTCTACAGGTGCTGACCAGTGGCTTGCTAATGTCCTGCCTGGGCTCCTGCAGGGCTACAAGCCCCATAACATTTTAATTGCCAATGAGACCGCGGTATTCTTCTGGTGTATCAGCTTTGGAACCCTGGCATTTAAAAATGAGACTGTTCTGGGACAGAAACGAGCAAAAGAATGAATTTCTGTGCTCGACTGCTGCAATATGGCTGCATAGAAAAATGTAAACTTGTTGCCATTGGCTAATCCCAAGCACCTAGGTGCTTCAGAGTGATCCATCACTTGCCAGTGACATAGAGAGCAAACAGAACATCGTGGATGACAGCTGAGATTTTTACGGAGTGGGTACAAACATGGGATTAAAAGCTAAGGGGGATGAAAATTGCTCAAATTCTTGACAATTTCTCTGGACATCCAAACATGACAGGGCTAAGAAGCATCACCCTGATCTACCTTCCCCCAAGCACAACCTGTATTATACAGCTCCTTGACCGGGGAATCATGTATTCAATGAAACAGCACCACGTTAGAACAATGAGAGAGAGTGAGTGCTAAGCTAGGTGCCTTGCAGCGTGCTAAAAAGCTGTTTCTGCTAGCTGTTGTGTGCCTGTTCAAACAGGTATGGGATTCCGTGTCACAACTTACCATTCTGAGATGCTTCCAAAAAGGTGTTTTTTTGTAACATTCAGGAGGCAACAGATGTGCAGGTTTTGCATGAGCCTGAAATTCTGCCTGCACCAGAAGGGATGTCCAATAGGAGCACAGCCGTCTGACCTTATATCAAAACACAGCTGTCTATACACAGACGACTTATGGTGGCAGTGTAGAAAAGTGAATATTATACATCACTAAACAGTCCATTACCTAAGACAATCTGTTTGGTTCTGGGTCCTGGAATGTACTGGAGAGGGTTTTAAACACAATGCTGAGCCCCATTAGCAAAATATAAAGATTGCTACTGGCTATCTGTCACATTATATCATTTCATGGAAGAAACGATTACTTGTAACCCAGATAAACCTGAATGTAGGAGTCTTTGGACATGCCAAATTGGTCAGGCTTCAATTTATCAACCCCAATCTCACCACAGTCCGATAATGTCACTTCTATCTGTTCATCCGCCACTCTATCCTTCTTCCCCTTTTTCGTCCGGCCTCCTTCCCACCCTCCCACTTTCTCCTTATTGCATTCTCTGGCTCTCGCCACATCTGTGATGTATCCCTGTTTTCCCCACTCTCTCCCCATTTCTATCTCTCTCTCTCTCTCTCTCTCTCTCCCTCTCTCTCTCTGCATCCCCCATCCCACTAGTCTTCTCACTCTCTTTTTTAACTCCTTCTCCTTCCCTGTCCCATCCTTCTCTGTTCCCTCATGCTCATTATTCTGAAAAAAACATGATTCTCGTGCCAAAAATCATACGAACAGGTTAGCCTGTCGATGCTACTAATACCTATGAAATTTCCACAGAACAATATTTTTTCCTGTTAATTTTGTCATGCCCTTTATTATTCTTATACAAGTAGATGTCTGTAAAACATTTTTACATTATCCCTTGCCTAATATGCTGTGTTTTGTCCCATCTCCGATGTACAGCTGTGTTGCAGAACATGACCACAAAGTGCTGGGTGCATAGTGATTTAGACTACTGACCCACAGAGGTGCATTGGTTTTGTCAAGTTATAGTAAATTACTTGTACGTCCATTTGATTGATGCAGCGTGTAATTGACTGTGTCACTGCATTTGTGGAGCTGACTACACAGACAGACCCAAGCCTGACAGACATCCATTTGCCATGTAATGAGTTTGCTTTACCCT
Source organism: Neoceratodus forsteri (assembly GCA_016271365.2). Classification (NCBI taxonomy): domain Eukaryota; kingdom Metazoa; phylum Chordata; order Ceratodontiformes; family Ceratodontidae; genus Neoceratodus; species Neoceratodus forsteri. Next base: position 621,358,565 of record JADMNL010000023.1, on the reverse strand, counting down.
ACAGTCAGTGTGTGTTTCAGGGCAATCCATGTACAGCACTGAAATAATGTATGTCGAGAATGTGTCTTCTGTCATCCTGTCAAATATGTGCTGTACCGACTTTCAGCCAGTATTGCTCTCTCTATCTGACCACCATAATGTTGATTCCGGTAATGGTGATACCGGTGATGCGCAATGACACGGGAAAGGGTTTGCTTTTTTATTGGTCTCTGCTTGTCTCCCCCTGATGATCTAAATCACATGGAGTGTGCTATTGCCAATGTTGTCTTTATTAGATGATGTCATGGTTTACCCCTGTCAAATGACATCGTGCCAAAGATCATTATATTTTTTCCCCATCACTAATTCAATTTGATTCTGTAAAACCCAAGTGTGTGTATTGGGGGATGGGGTGGACAGTGGATGTCAAATGGCTTTGAGTGCTCATAAACTCCAGTTCTGAGTCTTCTTATGACTGTTGAATAAGATACATTGCGTCACTACTGTCTTTGCTATTCTCTGCCTGATCACCATAACGTGGATCCAGAACAGGTATAATAGGTCTCTTTCCACAGATATTGACTACTAAGTTGTTCAGTGTTATGATTTCTGTGTTACAGGATCGCCTTTTTGTTGCCAAATTCTCTACGTCGGTAGGTGTGTGTGAAGAAAATAGTTGTGACTTCAAAGTAATGATATTGTTCATTTACTGCACTCACACTACGTATTTTGTTTTCCACCAACGAAATGAAATGAAAAATATTGCCATATTTTTTGGGGGGTGCCCTTGGTATCAGAGGATATGACATAGCATGTAGTGATCATAAACTCCATCACTAATTCATTCGACTCCATGCAATCATTATGTATGATTATTTTCAAAGGTGAGGAATGCTAGTCATGTGTGTAACATTTTCCCCTGTGTTTAGTTCCTTTATTTTATGGCATCCAACCTCAGTGGGCTTCACACTAACATTGCATGAGGCACTGCCCATGACAAGCTCAGTGATGTGCAGTGCACTACGTGTGCGATCCAGTACTATAGTGCAGCTTGTACTCATTTGTACTACACAGGGACACCAGGGAAGCTTGGTGACAAGCATTATCCAACCTCCAGTGGCTTGCTTTTGACTTTCATGACAGGCAATGTAATGAAGAAGCAGCTTCAATCATTACATGTACATTCACCTGCATTGCGACAGGATCACATAGCTTTTGTTTTCCACTTCTACATCTAAACAAGGAAGCAAGTCAATGTTCCCATTCAACAAACAAATACTATGCCTTGTCTCCATCTCAATATGGGTTTTGTAAGACTATTGCTGAACATCTATTGATTACTGTGAAGGTTTCTAAATGATCCTGCAGTTATGTCTGATCTGTGACACAATAGATCATGTGTCTTGTTGGGCATCAAGCTGTTTTCACCTCATCAGGGAAGTTGTACATAGTTTGACTGCCTGGGAGCTGTCTAAAAGTCTTTGAAGGTGCCTTAGCATCGCCATTTGAATTTCTCCTCTCCTCCCCCATCAAACAACTTTGCCTTTGCACTTGTTCAGCCAGACAAGTATGTAAGGCATACTTGCCATTCAACCCAAAATACAATGCCTTGTTTCCATCTCACAATGAATATTAGTCACACCCTTCCTGAAATTGACCTACTTGTAGCAAATGCACTTATGTCTGATCTTTGCCTCTGTTGTCGCTATGTTTGCAGCATAAAATGCTCTGTGGGCTATCTGACCTGGAGCCATGCATAGAAACATAATAGTTGACAGCAGATAACAACTGCTTGATCCACCTAGTCCACCCATTTCACTACCTAATGGATAAGATTCAGATCCTAGGTGGCCAACAGCCGACTTCAGTGTGTGTGTTTATGTGTGTGTGTGATGTCACTAATGGATGCAGTCACTACAGTTCCATCGTGCTGTACACTGGTCATGACCATGGGAACTCATTTTTGCTCAACATGTATCATGTCCAGGCTGGCTCATCCGCTGCCATCTTCCACTCCTTGTGCTTGTTTCTTGAAAGCCACCACCCCCCACAAACACACACACACACACACACACACACACACACACACACACACTTACATAGCTTGTTATGTCAATAGTGCTCCCAGACTGAGATACCACTCAATGTTGTCACTCTTTCCACTTTGCCTTTGTAGAAGAAATGGTTTATCTATTTCTTCTGATCTTTGCAGTACACTTACTTGTCTCAGTCTTACAAAGGTATTTATTAGTCCATAGCTGAAAATCTTTTGATGGTACTAAATGGGTGTGAATGGTCTGCAGTTATAGATGTTCTCAATGCTATTACTTCTGAACTCTGAATGACTAAAGCATCTTTTTTTTTTTTTTGGCACCATGTTGTTATCACCTCATCTAGTAACACGTTGTAGGGTTTGGTCACTTCGAATCTATCAAAAGGAAACTTTTCCTTTGTCCCCCTTCAAAGCTTTCACATTTACTTTGTGGTTGCATTTGTCATTACAGTGATCACATAGCTGTTCCTCTTCACTTGTCTGGCTAGACTAGGATGCAGGGCACAATTGATATTCAACTGACACTACACTGACTTGTCTCAGTCTTACAATGTTCTTTGTAGTCCACAGCTGAAAATCATTTGATGCAACTAAATAGGTGTGAATGCTCTGCAGTTATGTCTCGTTTTTTCTATGTGGCCATTGTGTGTGAAGCAGACAACTGACAACAGTTTTTATCTCAATGAGTACCTTCCTACTGTGAATGTGGCCTGTTATCTACATTTCTATGCTAAAATTTTTATAACAGCACAACAGATAAATCAGACAGCACAATCAAAAATGTTATTGCTGACCCTGCTTTACCTTTCCTTTTCATGTGTTTTAGTTCTTATTTATTCTGTTTATTATTTATTTAGCTTTTGTTGACCGGGTAAGTGCACTGGACAAATGCTGTCTATTTTCAGGCACGACCCAGGGGAGGGGGATACAGATGAATGCCAACTGACCTTGAACCAGATTAAGCTGTTGGTGGTATTTTTATTGAATGTATTATCACTGTTGTTTCACTGAAGTCAAAGTTTTCAGGTGCCTAATTTGGACCCCACTGCCCATAGTAGAATATTTACCTCAAGGAAACTACTGATGTGTTTGTGTGTGCAAAGGGCACACTCTGTTTTGTGTTGGAGTGCATATGTATATATGCATATATGTATATGGCACATGCCTTTATGGGATACAAAGTGTGACATTATGTGCAACAAATGAAGTTGCCTGAACTACCATTGTTTCTCAGTACACATTGTTGTATCACTCATGGCATATGCCATTCTATGATGCAAAAAAAGTGTGAAAGCTTGCCGTTGCAAATATGGGCTATAGCTTGTCATTCAGATATGCCTGGTACCATGTATAGTACAAATGTGCTCAGTCAACAACTTGCTAACTGCACAGCACACGTTGTGTAATGAAGACCACCATAGTCAGTCTGAACTTGTATGTATGCGTGTAAACATACTATAAAGCCAGCTGAATGTGTGCTATGGTCTTGCAAGTCTGACTAATGGTCACTGCATATGCTGTCACCTTCTGTTGCCCCCCAACCACCCTTGACCCCTCTTTCCAAATGTGGCTGCTCTATGTACCCTCTGCCTGCACCTATCACAGCCATAAATAACTCACCCACCATAGTTGCAGACACCCATTCCCTGGTCTTTGCATTGCCATTCTCCACTACTCTATCTGTGATGTACTGCCTTCATGTTGCCTTCCTCAGCATCCACTCATCAAACATCATTCTGTGTCTCCTGGTGTCCTCCCAGCTCCAACAGCGTAACGGTCCCCTACACCATTACCCTATTTATTGCCATGAGATTAGTGAATATAATGCCAGCAGAATAGGCTTAACAGTTTTTAGTGTCTGCTCCTTTGGTCAGCCTCCACCCTGGGTGCTGACCTTGCTGCCCCCCTGTCCCTCTCTGGATTCTCTCTTATCAGTCCTGGATATTCTCACTGCATTGGATTTTGCTTCCAGAACTCTTCCCTTGTACCTATCCCAACCCCTCTTAAACCCCTCCAGCTTGTCTGCCTCCAACGGCCCCCCTGGGCAGTGCATTCCATGGCTCCACCACCCTCCCAGTGAAGTAGCACCTCTTCCTTTCTCCCCTGAATCTCCCCCCTTCCAGCTTCCACCCATGCCCTCTAGTTTCCACTCCCTCCTTCCTTTGGCGCACCCTGACTGCTCATCCCCTATTTACCCCCTTCATGTACCTGAAGACTTCTATCATGTCCCCCCGGTCCCTTCTCTCTTCCAATGTGTACCTATTTAGCTCTTTGCACCTCTCCCCATCGGTCCTGTCCCCAAGCTTCAAATCATTGTCGTTGCCCTACTCTGGACCCTCTCCAAGAGTTCAATGTCCCTCTTTAAATGTTGCCTTCAAAACTGCATGCAGCACTCAAGGTGCGGAATCACCAAGCAGTTATAAAGTGGGAGTATCACTGCCCTCCTTCTGGATGTGATCCCGTTGTGATGCATCCCAGTATCCTGTTAGCCTTCGCCACTGCCCTCCTACAAGTCTCCGAGTTGTTCATCTCGACATACACTGCCACCCCTGGTCCCTCTCAGCCGTCGAAACTTGTAGCATTTCCACTGCAGGGTGTACACTTGGCCCTGGTTTCTGGCTCCCAGGTGCAGTACCTTGCATTTCCCTGCATTGAACCTCAACTTCCACTTTCTAGACCACCTTTCCAGAGCCTCCTGGTCCCACGGTAGGGCCACCCTCCCCTCCTCACCATCCACCACTGCCCCCAGTTTTGAGTCATCTGAAAAGAGACTCATCTCACTCCTGATACTCTTCCTTATGTCAGAGATGTAGGTGTTGACCAGGAGTGGCCTGAGGACCGATCCCTGAGGGACCCTAATAATGACCCTCTTTGGGGATGAGACTATCCCGCCAACCACTACCCTCTGGGTCCGGCCCTGCAGCCAATTTCCTATCCATCTGTTCATCTGGCTCTCCACCCCATTTCTCCCAGCTAATCCAACAGGCCCCCATGAGGAAAAGAGTTAAACACCTTGCTGAAGTCAATAAAGAGGACGTCCACTGGTCTACTCAAGTGCAGGGCACTCGTCACCCAGTCATTGAGCTCCACAAGGTTTGTTGCACACGATTTCCCTGGAACAAATCCATGCTGTCTATCATCCAGGAAACCCCACTTTTCCAGGTGCCCACCTTAGTCTCTCCTTGACAATGCACTCCATCACCTTGTCCACCACTGATGTTAGGCTGATGTGCCTGTAGTTCCCTGCCACCTCCCTTGTTCCCCCTTGTGGATAGGCACTATGTGCACCAAATTCCAGTCCTGGGGCACCCACCCTGTCCTCAGACCCATGCTGAACAGGTCTGCCAGGGGTTTTGTGGGGACATCTGCCCGTTCCTTCAGCACTCTGGGATGTTTTTTTATCCATCACCTGTGCTTTCTCAGTCTTACGGGACCCAATGTCTTCCTTCACTCTCTCTCTCTCTTCCATGATTTCCACCTCTGCTACCTCATCCCCCTGCTTTGCCTCCCCTCCACCTGCCAGTGATGCCCCCCTCTCCCCAGACACTCCAATTGGTAATGTTCCCCCCACTCCTCTCCTGCAATGTACAGTGATGCTGATTATCTACATTTTATTTTCCTGTCAAATCCATAAGGAAATGTTGGCTTAGAATGCAGCATAATCCACACTGTACACTCTGTTGAAGCACTCACTGTAGTGTCTATTTGGTGCAAGTGGGTGTGTTGGTGATGTTGGGTCTTGCTGTGTGTGTGGATGTGCATTGGTGGATGGATATGTGAGTGTCAGTGGGTGTGTGTCCTATCTCCTTACAAAACCAAGTCAATACACATTCAAAAAACAAGAAACACACATTGACCCACAATAAAACAATAAATCTAGCAATAAGTTTAAACGGACACTGTCAAGCCCTCCAAGGCCTCAAAATGTCTACTGTAAAATCCACATTTTATGAATGTAAACATTATTCAGAGGTTGCTGATGTTGCAGGTAGTTTGATTATGACTACTTTTTCCTTTTGACAATTGAAAAAAAGACTGCCCACTATAATGCTGTGACCACACCTGAATGTGTTTGTTTACATTCCTTTATGGATGCCTACTGCAACTTTCCTTGACCTTTGGGACAGCCCAAGATAAGCTAGACACTCAAGCTGCAGTGAAATGAGAGGAGACTATTGCATCCTGAGTGACTGATCTCTTTTATGGTGTTCCTATGTTCAGACAGTATGCAGTAAAACTAAATCAAGGATTAGAAACATTAGTATGCATTCCAGTCCTATGAAGAATGGAGGTAGATTACACAACCAGCTACTCCAATGAATTTTAGAGAAGGTCAGCAATCATATAATGTGACTTTTCATCTAGAAATTGTCTGATGGAAAAAAGTTTTTACAATGTTCAAGTAAAAATAGTATGATGAAAACCTGTTAGACAATGTCATAGAAGACTACATTCAAAAGGTATGGTTTCTGCATGAATGTTGGTGTTGGGGTGGGTGTTTTGATGTGGTCTGGTGGTTCAGTGTGTTTGGGCAGTTTGGTGTGGGTTGGTAGGTGGCTGTGAATGGGTGGGTTGGTGGGGCTGTGTTTTTCCGTGGTAGATGCTGTGTGTGTGTGTGTGTGTATGTGTTATGTTTCACTTTTGCAAACATATTTTACTATTCTTGCAGTTCATTTCTGCTTCTTCACCTTTGCACTCAAGTAGTGGTGGCTCTTCAGATGTTGAATCTGGCACAATTGTTCCTGCAAAAAGAGCACGTTGCAGTGGACAGCAAGGTACAGTGCATGGAGGTGGAAGAGGTTGTGGATGCAGCACTTGAACCAGGCGTGGATGCGGGCATAGGGTAGTGTGTTCCATACCTGGTCAATCTAGATTGGATACCTTGGCACGAGTGACACAGAGATCAGAGGAAATACTGGTAAGAGCAAACTTTACAGTATATCGCTACAGTGAACTGAATAGTATATCATGTCTCTCCCCTTAGCTGTATTGTTTTTGATATTTGTTTAGCATGGTCATATGAAACAACCGCTTCATCACACAATACAGCATTTGCATGGCCAAAACGTAGAAACATAGAAGCTGACGGCAGATAAGGACCGCAAGTCCAATCCAGTCTGCCCATTTCTTTTTCTACCTTATAAATGTGCCATTGGCCTTTGCTCTGTCAATGGCCTCTCTATTCATACTCATCTGTATTGCTCCCTTATGCCTATCCCATGCCTGTGTGAAGCCCTGCACTGTATTCATATCCACCACTTCCTGCGGTGGGCCGTTCCATGCATACACCACCCTTTCAGTGGAAAAGAGCTACCTCATATTACCCCTTAATTGGCCTCCCTCTAATCTCATGCTGTGCCCTCTTGTTCCACTATTTTCTTATATAGAAATATGTTAGACTCTTTCACCTTGTTAATGCCCTTAAGTTGTTTGCATGTTTCGATCATATCTCATCTCTTCCTCCTTGGCTTTGGGTATACATATTGAGCTTCATTAATCTGTCCTCGTATGTTTTCTGATGCAGTCCCTGCACTATAGTTGTTGCCCTAGAGAGTAGAGCAATTAAAATGGTGCAGGATCTGCACCGGAAGACATATAAAGAGAGACTTAATGAGCTTAATATGTACAGCCTTGAGGAAAGGAGGGTGAGGGGGGACATGCTAGAAACTTTCAAGTAGCTCAGCAGCTTATCCATTAGGTATTGAAAAGGGAAGACTGGGTGGACCAAGCGGTCCTTATCTGCCATCAAATTCTATGTTTCTATGTCCTTGTGAAGGTGTGGCCTCTAATACTTCATGCAGTACTCCAGATGGGGCCTAACCAGTGTCTTGTAAGGAGTGATTATTAACTCCCACTTCCAACTTGAGATACCCCTACTAATACACACTAACATCCCCCTAGCCATTTTCCACCATCACGCACTGCTGGCGGTGACTGAAGCAGCCCCACCTTTCCCTACAGTCTCTGATATTGCAATCCACTGATGCCTGTGTAACCCCTAGGTGTCGCTATCCCAATGGCTACTACCACTGCCTGCTTGGCTAGTAGCAGGTTAAAGGGCCTGAGTTCTGAAACGGGTGCCTCCACCTGGAGGTCAAGTTTGGTAGTGGTTAAGCTAACCTGGGCACAGCCTTCTGGAACACTGTAACTCCCTTCTTTTCCCTCCAGTGGCCTGAACACTGTACAATAATCACTTTCACAATACCCCTGGTATACCACACAAGTACCCACAATGTTTGCACGTACCACCAGGGCTGGTTCCTCTGGCTTGACCCTGGGGACCCCCAGTGAAATTTGGTTATGCACAGCAAATAGCACCAGTAAAGTACTTTGAGCACAAACTGGAAACACAGTCAGTTTATATGCAGAAAAAGTTAGATCTGATTTATTCAGGGGACTTGACCAAGGAAGTGGCAAAATCCAGTTAATTAGCCTAAAGGTTATATCAATCAAGCAGTTATGCATGTGCTTTGACTCCCCCCACACAGTCACACCTCTGGGTACCCAGATGGTGAAGAGAAGGGCTAGCCAGGACTGTTGCCCGGGACTGCAGCTGGTTGGGGCTCTGTGATGGAAAATGCAACATGCAGAGTACACAATATTTTTAAATCGGGACACAGAGGGCTCATTTCATAAAGGAAACAAAACAACATTATATCCAAGACTGGACACAGGCAGGTTGAAAATCGAGACTGCAGTTGGTTGATCTGGAATGCCAGGAGAAGCAGGGCCCACACGAGTCGCAGAGGTGTTGTTCATGTTCAAGCGTGGAGCAGGTGGCTGAACCCAGGGCAGGTCTCTCTTGTAGATGGCTTCTCTGTGCAGTGGGTATTCTTGCTGTGCCAGTCTGGCAAGGCCCAGGCCACATGGAGACAAATTCGGATGCAGTCTGTTTTGGGCTGGATACAGCCTCCAGCAAGCAGCACAAAGTTCACACAATGGCGAACTAACTTACAACCCAATAGCAGCTCATAGCACATTTACATGTATGGAAATTCTACTGTACCACGCAAAGTGCTGCCCGGTCACAATCGCAAAGTCTCTGCACATACCGGGAGTTTAGGGGAAGCTGGAACTCCTGACAGGTCAATCACATTCAGCAAAATCTTCTGTCTTCTTCAGGTTGAGACAGACCCACTTCAGTAGCTTACTTTAGTCACACAAACTTGGATTTAGTCCAAAATAATTCTCTTCTCTCCCTCTCAGGAGCAGCTAGCAGACATGCAAGCCAAAAACTCAGCCCTTTCACGGTTTTCCCATGTGAAGCCACTCATGATTTCTGCCAAAAATACACCTGCGCTCTTCTCATTTCACTTCCCAGCTCAGAACTAACTGAAAACTGACAGCAGCCCGGGACTTTCCCAATATCCAAAAGGTTTGATTGGCTGATTTGGCTGTCAGTCAAAGCAAGAGCTTCCCCTTCAGTTGCAAAAAAGATGCAAAAAAACCCAAACTAAAGTTCATACAGATTTTGAATTCAGACAGCACCTGTAGTCAGGCTACATTTTAGGTCCCACCAGAACTGATTGGTCCAATTTGCAGTCCAGGATCAAGATAGTAGAGACAAACAAAACGGTCCTTGCTACAAAGAAAGCAGGTTAGACAAACTACATTATCATTATCACTCTAAATGGTTTTCATCAAATAGTTACATCTTTCAACAGAGCTCCATCCCAGATTACTTATGCTGCAATCAAGCAGCTCTTAAAGAGACAGTACACAGAGGCTATACAGGCTCTGGTAATCACATTTAAGCTGCTAAAACGCAGGACACCAGCCTGGCAGTGATCATTTAGGCAAGCTCAAGGAAGACTTTTTGGGAACCCACATTTGTAGTGTGGTTACACCTGCCTTGGTCAATGAATGAGCACATGGTTGTACAAGTATGTGCTCATTCGTAGAAAACTTAATGAGGCTACCGGATGTTGAGGTGAGTGGGAACATAGTTGAGTTGTGTGTGGGCACTACTTTTCATGGGTAGTACATTGTGTGAGAGACACCAGGTACATGTTGTTATTTTTTCATGTTATACATACATTTTTGAATGCGGAAATGGTGTACTTACTTCAGCAGGACAGCTGTAATCACAGACCAGGATAGTCATTTTAGTCAGTGTTCTGCGATGTCAGGAGAAGAATCTGGAGCAAAGAGCGGGTATTAGGGAATGCAGTGAAGAAACTGAGTATGACTGCAGAGCTGCAGGGTATGGCTAATCAGGAGATAGGGCACTGTGCTTGGGTCCTGTAATATTATTGGGCTGCCAGGATGAAACAGAGGCTGGAGGCAGTGCAGCAGGTGGCGCACAATCCAGATTCTGGACAGTGGTACTTGGAAAAAACAAAGTACAGAAGGCATTCTGTTGGGAGGTGGTTTCCCATAGGTAGTCTGGGAAGTCAGTGGAGAGGGGGCTGCAAACCAGGGCCTGACATCACACTTACAAATCATTTTTCCCTGCTACATCTGGAGCATGAAGTACAGCAGGTGGTTGGGTTGGCTTGTGTAGCCGCCATACACAGATGGATTGGGCACTGACCACAGTAGAACATGGGACAGAAGAGAGGGTCAGATCCAAAGGCTGGTAAAGGTGGTATAACAGGAGCCCCAGTCAGTGAATTGGCAGGGTGTGTCTGGCAATTGCCTGGGGTTGAAGGGTGTACAGCAGATGCTGGTAGCATCGAGCAAAATTGTGTTGTCAGTGGGTAGGTCACTGGACAGGCCAAAATCAGGCCTCTATAAATGAGTTGTGGTGAGTGGCAGGGCATGGTGTGCTTTGGAGATTCCATTTTCTAGGCTGAAGAAATCAACCAGGGGTGGTAGCGAGTGTCCTAGAGGTGGTGGAAGCACTCTGGCAGTGGATTTGATTACAGCATTACCAAAGGGGGTGAGGGTGGACTTATTGGATAGTGCTGAATCTAAGTTGGGTTAGATAAGGATGGCAGTAATGGAACTCCAAACTGAATTTTTTTATGGCTTAAGTTCCAACGTGGTGATCCGAGAAGAGTTGGATGGTTCCACTTGTGACACACAGTTTGTGGGTGTTACACATAGCCCATGCCATGCGTATGACACTATCTGTGCGCCACTTACTTCACAACAATTCACCTTACACATGGGCCTCACTGTGTGATGCTACATGGCTTCTATGCCCATGGCGTATTTAAGCAATAATACACATTCGAGTGGGCGGTATTGGGCATTACTGGACCGCCCTGGGGGTAATGAGGCACTAAGCCACAGTCGGATGGCCTTATTGCCCCTGGAAGAATGAAGTTCAGCTGAATAAATGAGTCAGTATTGTTGGAACTCCACTTTAAGTTTGGAATTCTTTATAAATGGCACACTTCAGATGGACACTAGGGTAGCGATTGCATTAAGAGTTGATCCTCAGGAGGGAATGAGACATCGGAAGAGCCCTCTGCTGTACTTTAGTAGCGAGGTACCAGTGTGGTCGCTGTGTTTTGTTTTGGTTTACGGGTGTATTTGAGCATGGAAACTTAATAGTGCTACAATTTTTAACTGAGGAGAACAGCACAACATTGTTGGGGAGCGATAGTGGCAGTTAGGTAAGTGTCAGTAGCTGGAGCTGGAAAGGCGCTTCCGGCATGTAGCAGGTACTGGTTTGGCTTGCTTTTGGGGGAACGCGATCGTCACTGGCACTTTCATATTACAGCATGTTGTTGTGGGTAAAACATGTTTAGGTTACATAAACAAATGTATTTGGTTTGCCACTGACAGGTTTGCAACGCATGGGTGTGAGGAGGGTGTTACTGTCTACTATTTATTTATGGGCCAGTCTCTGTTACTGAAGGAAAAAAAAAAAGATGAGACATTTCAGATTTAAATTTGCTTTTTGTTTCAAAAGAGGAGGAAGACCGGGCACCAGGATTTATGTGATGGGGCTGGCTGGGCTGTTACTTTTAATAGCTGGGCATCGGTTGTCTGATAGATGCCCAGCTTGAGTAGTCCCTCTATCAATCATAAGACTCACATTGTTTTACCCGTTTTCTAAATGCACATAAAGGATAACGTGTCATGCTTCCCCTGTAAATTCTCGGTGTCTAACCCCTTTCTCATGCTTACCATTAGTATTTTTTTTTTTTTAACGACCATCTCCTCCACACAGCTACTATAAGTACCATGACCAGGACATGCCAGCGGCACATGACTGTGAGACACACAGTTTGCCATTCATCCACAACACCATCAAAACTTGTATTTCATAACCACATTACACATCTCACTAGTTCCCTGTCTGCAGTTCCGTTCAATGAACATTGCTACCTTGTCACACTGAGGTATGTGAGTCATATAATCAGCACAGAAATGACACTGCTTCACTATTTATACATTCTTCTTTTCTTACAGGCAAAGATAGACAACATGACCCCGGATGGGATGCGTGACCTGTGTGCATTCCAAATGTGCACTCCAAAATCCAGGTATGATTTTCAATATAATGTCTTCAAGGCAGCCCAATTTGAGCCTGTCTGAACATAGAGATGACACTGAAGCTCCGGATTGGTGTGTGTGCCACAAGTGTTGTGAGATGCCTATGGTGGTGGAGAGTCTATGCTGTGGATATGGACCTGAGGATTGTCTTTCCAGTTTACAGGTATGTCTTTGCGCTGTGCTTCATGTGTATATATACTGCAAAGCTTCTGTTGTTGCCTACTTTTACTTATCTGCATGTCGCTGTCTGACACCACAATACATACAGTGTGGCAAACCAATACATGGCATGTGTAAAGCACTGATGTAAAAGACTATTATGTTACTAAGCTTGTATATTTATGCAGTAAGCCAAGTTCCTGAATGGTTGTACAATACACCGTCTGCTGCAGTGTACAGACAGTGTAACGGTGTATACCATTGATTTGTGCAATCCACTCTGTACTATGGCTTATTTTACACCTTAAATTTGAAGCAAAGAATCATCATGATGCTCTCACTTGAAATAGGAAATGTTCAGATTGCGGTCATTAGACGTTGCTTTTTTGATATGAAGACCAACAGCTTACTGTACATTACTGAAATGACCAATCCAGTTGCTGACAAACGTACATACTAACTTACCTAAAGGCCATTAGCATCCTTCTAACGTTCTTTCATGTCAGCTTGTTTAGTGAACACCAACCTTTGTGCTGACCTATCATTCCCTGCTCCGCAACCAGTCACTTGTGATTCTGCATTTCCAGTCAAGGATATTCCATTTGTAAGTTGCTTGCCAGCACAACCCTTCCTCTTTACCATTCCAAACTACTCCTGAACTCTTTCCTCCTCCTCCACTACTTTTCTTAACCACAGAACTCCACAAGGTTTGTCTGACACCACTTTTCCATACATGAATCCATGCTGTCATTTGTCCATGTACCTCATCTTTTCTAGTGGAGACCACAACCACAGTTAGCTAATCAGAAAAAGACAGACCGGTCTGTGCAGTGAGATATAGGAGACGGTGGTGACCATAGTGTGTTGTCGGTATAGTGATGTCTGGCTGTTTGGTGGATTGCAGTTCATGTGTTTGTCGACTTGAATGTGGACAAATTTCCTGAGAGAGGAAACATTTTACAGTGCATTAGACTTTTGGAGTAGAAAGCTATAGAGAACAATATTGTATTGAGACAGTGTCTAAGGATCAAGGGTGCATTGTATGCTGTGATGAAGAGGCAGCATGGTATGCAAATCATGGGAATACAGGTGGTGAATCAGATAGAGGTAGCTATGGCCATTGCATCATCTTGTGGTTGTGAGATTACAGTTGTTGCGAAGAGAAAGAGGTTGCATATGTGGATAGAGTCAGAGGCTACAATACGAATTCATAAGGTTACTAATGTGTACTATTGGTAAATTGGTGGCAGTGTTTTAAGGTCATGAAGCCTGTGATACAGAATCACCTCAAAGAAGACTGACAGGGGAGAAAGGGGGAGGAGAGAGAGAGAAAGAGGCAGTCTTGGGGAAGGAGGAAAAGACAGACAGAAAGTGTGTGAGAGTGTGTCTGGGACAGGGAGAGCAAGATAGATGATCAGGGAGGGAGAGAGAGAAAGAGACAACAAGTTGTCAGTTGGTGTGTGAGAGAGAGACAAACACAGCCTTTGACAGTGAGTCATCTGGTAGAGAGAGAGAGAGGCTGTCAGTATTGAAGAGGTAGAAAGTGTCAGGGGCAGAAAGAGAGAGAGAGGAGAGAGAAGAGAGAGAGAGAGAGAGAGCGCCAGGGGCATATAGACAGTGTGAAGAGCACACAGAGAGTGTGAGTGGCACTGAGAGATAGTATAAGTGGTGCAGCGATCATTTGAGTGTCACAGATATAGTGTGAGGAAGACAGAGAGTGTGAGGGGCATAGAAAAGGAGAGAGATTAAGTGAGGGACAGAGCATGGTAGTTATACCGAAAGAAAAATGGAGAGAGAGAGAGAGCGCGAGAGAGAGAGAGAGACAGACAAACAGGAAGAGAGATAGAGATGTAGAATTGGGGGATCATCGAGAAAAATTAAAAGAGGGCTATAGATGCAGCTATAGGGTCACATATAGCTCGATCGAAGGGTATACATGCAACAAGAGATGGCAATGGACGGAGACAGAGTGATAGCGAGAGCAAAAGAGACAGATAGAGATTCAAGGATTCAGTGAGGTGTCAATGATGCAGAGAGATGTGGTGGGCAGATATGCAAAGACACAGAGAAACACAATGGCAGAGATGCACGGATGTAGACAGGTGGATTGGCAGCGCTTCAGTGAGATTGAGGAAGAAATGCAGATGGAGAAAGAGCTGAAGAGAGAGAGAAACATATTAGTAGAGGGATCACGTTACATAGTCTGAAAGCGTGACATATTCAGGTGGAGGAGGAAAGAGTCTGGGATTGGAGTTGTGTGTGGGGTATGGAGTGTTGTAGAGTTCTGATTCTGTATGGATGTGGACTGTTGTTGGGAGACAGTTGTTTAGAGACAGATAGACAGAGTGAAGGACATAAATAGTTTTCCATTGATAGTTGTTCATTGCGAGCAGAAAAAAGGGTGGAGACACAGCTGGGGACAGGGTGAGAGACAGTCAGGGAAGGGAGAGCATTTAGATAGTGGTGGAGTGCAACAGGGCCATACAGTGGCATAAGTGGATACCGAGATGCACATTTGGTCAGCCAGGTGTCATTCAAATACTCAATGTTTAACTGGCCATAGTACCTGTTGTTAAGGCTGAATGGTCTCCAAAGTTCTGGTCCTCATGTTGAGAGCATTGTCGCAGACAGCATGTGCAACTGTGCACCACTGATGGTCGTGAAGGTCGATGTATATGTTCAGTTTGATATGCTGTGTCTTAATCACTGTTAATGACTGTTATCTTCACTTGCAGATGATGCATCACCTAGTGCTTGATCCGGGTGTACTTACACTTGCATCGGCGTATCGTGAGGATATCTTTGCCTTTTCACCCGATGCTGATCAAAACCAGTCACGACGACATGCAGCATATCAACAATTTATCCTGTGGAGATTGGGCCATCTGGGTAGTCGTAACCGTACCCCCATTCCAAGTTGCTGTGTATGGCGTATATGTGATGTTTACCCAGATCCTTCTGTACAATATACGGGTTATCGCACTGATCGCCTTTCATAATTACAGTCCCTGTCATGCCGTGATAAGTCAATATTGTTTCTTTGCAGCAGCACCAAAGCTGCCAGTGCCTTCCAGTAATGCCCATTCACTGTCAAATGCATGTTTATTCAGATCGAATGATGTCCCATCTGTATCTTTCCATGCTTGTCAGTATATAAATGTTTTAGCATAGTCGTTTCTAAAATAAGTCATCCCATGTAACCACATGTCAATCTCTGATCCCATTGTGTGATATCTTTCCAGTGACATACTGCCAATGTAAGGATGTTAATTCAATAAATGGTTACAAAACTCATTGTCTTCTCTAACTACAATTATGACCATGTGTTTTCCACACACACATATGTGGAAATAAAAAAAGAATTCAGTACAACAAACACAGTGTAATTAGTTGCTGCATCTTTACTATTGAGCAGGGGGTCACAAATGCTGAGTCCAGCCACCCTGGTGAGGCCCCAACCTGTTCCTGTGGAGGCTCAATCAAGTCAGAAAAAGTACTGCATTTAAATTTTCTGTTTTCTATATTTTGTGTGAAGAGATGAAGCAAATGGAAAGAGGAAAATAGTAGGTGAATTTTAAGTATTGATTTAATAAGATGCGACAAGGGAAGGTGAATGAGCCAAGGCTCATTTCAGGTGCAGCCGGGTGAAGAGTAGGGAGGGAATACATTTCTACTAGTAATTGCAAAAAAATCAATAAATACACGGTGAACAGTAGTGCAATCTAATATGAACAATAAAGTAATAATGAGCGGTGGTAATTTATCAATATGTACACTGTTGGCAGAACAGACCAAATACAAGTGTTGAGCATTGAAGTGCTAAGAGCAATAGCCGGAAGGAGCAAAGTAATCCCCGAGAAGTTGTTTAGGAGCAGGGAAGGAGGTGGACAGGAAAAGTATGCAGCAAGGAAGAGTGAGAGCGGGACCAGGACAGAGAGAGGGAGCTCATCGGAGCTCCGGGACTGGAGCAGAGAATTAGAATTTTATTTTCATCACCAAAACACTGCAGGCTGCTGGCCTATTTAACAGGGGCCTGCAGCAGTGCTGGAGAGTGAAAGAGAGACCAGGACAGAGAAAGGGAGCTCATCAGAGCTCTGGGACTGGAGTGGAGAATTTGAATTTTATTTTCAGGGCCAAAACGCTGCAGGCTTGCTGGCCTATTTAACAGGCAGCCTAAAGCAGTGCTGGAGAGTGAGAGAGGGACCAGGACACATAGAGGTAGCTCATCTGAGCTCAGGGACTGGAGCAGAGCATCAGAATTTTCTAAAACCCCCACCCACCCTGCCACCTTCTTAAATAGTCTTCATGGGCTGGTAATGGTAGGAGATCCCTGGAAGTGGACTAATGATGACTTCTACCTACATAGAACTGTCTCATTCTCGGGCGAGTTGGGAAAAAGCATGGAGATACTGGTGGGGCTGTGATATTACAAGCAACTGGGTTGTGAAACAGAGCAGATATGTACTGAATGAATATATTGTTTATCCTGGGGCTGTGATATTACAGGCAGGTGGTTGAAAAAAATAGCGCTAACCTATAATATATGATTATACTGTTAAGTCTGTTTCTTCAGTTAGAGTTTGAGTCTATTTAGAACCTGTTCAGTCTGTCCCATCAGTAAGAGTTTAAGTGTCTATAAAGAGCAGTGCTGATTGTTGGAAGAAAACAAGACTGATCTAGCCTGTATCTTCAGTTATTAATTAAGAGTCTCACTTAAAAGCCTGTCTATCCTGTATCATGGTGGACCAGAGAGGTCCAGTAGGTGGTGAGGGGAAAGAATGCAGCCTATAGGCAATTCCAGTGCTCAAGGGGTGAAAGGGATCGAGGGGAGTATGAGATGAAGGCGAGAAGGGCCACGAGGGTGGTGAGGGTGGCTAAAGCAAGGAAGGAGCTGAACCTGGCCAGGGAAATTAGGAGAGGGAACAAGGGGTTCTTTAGATACATTTGGGAACACCGAAGGGTGAAGGGGCAGATTAGCAGGATTAAAACATGGGAAGAGATGGGCACAAGACCTGGAGGAGCAGGCTGAGTTAGTAAATAAGTACTTCACCTCAGTTTTCACCAAGAAAAATGGGGGGCTGCATCTTACATGGGAGGAGACAGTGATACTGAGGAGGGGGGAACCCTTAATGATTGGCTGGTCTCAGGAAGAGGGAGAGGCATCACTGGCAGGAGGGGGAAGGCTAAGCAGGGGGATGAGGTAATGGAGGTTGAAATCACAGCAGAGAGAGTGAGGGAATCCCTAAGGTCCCTTAAGATGGAGAAAGCATCGGGGCTGGATAAATTACATCCCAGAGTGCTGAAGCAACTGGCGGACGTCCTGGCAAAACCCCTGGTGGAGCTCTTCAGCATCTGTCTGAGGACAGGGTGGGTGCCCCAGGACTGAAAGGTGGTGCATATAGTACCTATCCGCAAGGGGGGGATCAAGGGAGATGGCAGGGAACTACAGGCACGTCTGCCTGATATCGGTGGTGGGCAAGGTGATTGAGGGCATTGTCAAGGAGGGGCGAGGGGGAGGCCGGGAAAAGTCAGAGTGCCTGGACGACTGAGTGACAAGTTCCTCGGATGTGGGTAGACCAGTGAACGTCCTGTTCCTTGACTTCAGCAAGGCATTTAACTCTGTTCCTCATGGGGGTCTGTTGGATAAAATGGGATAAATGGGGGTGTGGAACCAGATGATCAGATGGATAGTCAATTGGCTCCAGGACTGGACCCAGAGGGTCATAGTTGGCAGGATAGTCTCATCCCCAAGGTGAGTTATTAGTGGGGTACTGCAGTGATCTGTCCTTGGGCCCCTCATGTTCAATGCCTACATCTCTGACATAAGGACAGGTATCAGGAGTAAGAAGAGTCTCTTTTTGGATGACTCACAACTGGGGTTGGTGGTGGATGGGGAGGAGGGGTGAGTGGCCCTACAGGGGTGCCTGGAGGCTCTGTAAAGGTAGTCTAGAAAGTGGAAGCTGAGGTTCAATGCAGGGAAATTCAAGGTTATGCACCTGGGGGCCTGAAACCCATGCCAAGTGTACATCCTGGCTGGGGGGGTGGAAGCTACATGTCTCGATGGCTGAGAGGGACCTGGGGGTGGTGGTGGATGTCAAGATGAACAACTTGCAGACTTGTAGGAGGACAGCGGCCTAGTCCAACAGGATGATGGGATGCATCGCTAGGGGGATCACCTCCAGAAGGAGGGAAGTGATACTCCCTTTGTATAACTGCTTGGTGATGCCACAATGCCAGTACTGTGTGCAGTTTGGAGGCCACACTTAAAGAGGGAAACTGAACTGCTGAAGAGAGGGTCCAGAGGAGGGCAACCAAAATGATTTGGGGCGTGGGTGACAGGACCTATGGGAAGAGGCTCGAAGAGCTAAATCAGTACACATTGGAAGAGAGAAGAGACCGGGTAGACATGATAGTGGTTTTCAGGTACATGAAGGGGTTAAATAGGGGAGGAGCAGTCAGGGTGCTTCGAGGGAAGGAGGGGGCAACTAGAGGGCATGGGTGGAAACTGGAGGGGGGAAATTCAGTAGAGAAAGGAGGAGGTGCTACTTTACTGAGTGGGTGGTGGAGCCATGGAATGCACTGCCCAGGGGGCTGGTGGAGGCAGACAAGGTGGAGAGGTTCAAGAGGGGGTGGGATAGGTACAGGGGAATGGTTCTGGAAGCAAAATCCAGTACAGTGAGAATATCCAGAACTGGGAAGGGAAAAGCCAGAGAGGTCAAGAGGGGAGAAGTGAGGTCAGCTCCCAGGGTGGGGGCTGACCAAATGACCAGACACGAAAGACCATTAGGCCTATTCTGCTGGTATCTTAGTATAGTACAGTATAGTTTAGTATAGTACAGAAATAGTCCCAAAGGGAGAAGTGAAAACCTCAATGTGAAGCAGAGAGGGGAGATGCAATATATAGCATAAACAAGGGAGAAAAGCAGGAGTGGAAAGAACCCAGTGGACAAGTGGGTGGTGGAGGGCCCCCCTCAGGAGGGGTCCTGCCCCAAGGATGGAGACCTAGGTGAATGGGTCCCGCGGTGTTCCTCTGGAGATAGGGGTACCATTATAAGGGGTATGGAGTATGATGTGGTGGAAGGGGATATATTCATCACCAGGATAAATTGCCCAGAAATGAGTGTGATTAAAGGGACACCTATACAGGGTGGGTCTGAGCCAAGTGGGCAAAATGTTAAGGGAATCAATACGCGTAGGGTAGCAATGGGGTCTCTCATAATAGGGTAGGGAGACTCCCACGACATTGGGAGTTTGGATAAAGTGGGGTGAGAAGGGGTTGAGAGGGCAGAGAGGTAGTGTACGTAACCATAAGGAAGATGGATGCGTTAAGGTTCTGTTACTGGGTGACTCAATGATAAAGGGCATCCAAAGGGGAAGGGGGAAGGGGGAGGGGGAGGGATGCCAGAACCAGGTGAAGGTAGTGGGTATCTCTGGGCAGATGGTGCACACAGCTAAGTTCCTGGTGTACGAGCTGGTAAGGGATTGTGGAGGGAAACCAGATTTTCTGGTGCGCTTAGGGACTAATCACATAGAGGGGCACAATTTTAGGAGTAGTACACTAAGCTAAAAGCTTTTTTACAGGAGTGAACTGGTAGCACAGGGAAGTTAATTGACTTGCTCAGGGTCACACAGTATGTAAGTGGAAGCTGTTGGATTCAAACCCAGGTCTGGTTCGCTGGATGTCACCAGATTTGAAGCTCAGAGCCTTAAACCACTGCGCTATACTGCCTCCAGTGTCTTGGAAATGCAAGCAAGGTTCCAAAAACTTGCTATGGTCAGTCGTCTTTTCAGAAATATTGCCAGTACCTAGTGCCTCAATGGATAACAAAAGGAAGATCCCAGAGGTAAATTACTGGCTCAGAAGTGGGGGAAACAAAGGGGGGGCGGAGGTGTTAGGTAACTGGGATGGGGTTTGGGAGGATAAGGGACTGCACGCCAAGGACAGGCTTCACCTTACATGCAAGCAACGTGGGGTTTAAACTTGTGAGTGGGGAGCGACAAGGGAGGAACTGGCCTGAAGATTCCTCCTCTAGATGAGGGGAGAAGCCATCAAATCCAAGGGGAGGAGGGGGAAAGTAGTTGTCAGGGGGAGGAGGTTTCAGGAGGAGCAGATGTTGGCTGGAGGCACAAGGTACCTGGGTGTGATTCGACTGAGAGGTCCAGGGACAAGGGGTGGGTGGTGGTGTTAGTGAATACCACGACCTTGGATAACAAGTAAACAGAGTTCCAAGCCATGCTGTTCAAAGGGTGTGGATGTGGATGTGGCAGCCATCACGGAAACGTGGGACAATAACAAACATGACTTGGACCTAAACATGAGTGGATACGTTTTGCTTAAGAAGGATATAAATGAGGGTAGAGGAGGCAGAGTGGCTATGTACATTAGAGAGGGCATAGAAATAGCTAGGGTAGAAGAGGTAGAGGCAATCGTGGAGGCCTTATGGTCCTCCTTGCGAACCCAGACAGGAGATAAAGTCAAGCTGGGTGTAGTACTTAGACCCCCCTGGGATGGGTGGTGTTCTGGTGGATGGATTGCTGGACACCATCATTGCCCAGTGCAGACCTCAAGGGAGAGAGTAGTGTTAATGGGGGATCTCAATATGCCTGAGACAAACTGGGGAACCATGTCCTCTAAGGTGGCCAAGGAGCAGAGGATACTAGATGGTTTACAGATGCATTCTTAACACAGCATGTGAGGGAGCACACGGGGTAGGGTCATGTTCTGGACGTGTTATTTGCAGATGGGGACCTGGTAAGCAACCTGGTGGGAGAGAACACCCTGATTAGAAGCGATCATGACACTGTATGGTTTCAAATTAACATGAGGGAGGGGGAGAAGGATCTAGGACACTGGCAGTAGATTTCAGGGGAGCTGACTTTATGGGCATGGGAAACATTCTAAAAGACCTCATGATAGGGATTACAACAATGATGGATGTGGAACAGAGATGGGAGGATATAAAAAGGGGACTGCATGAAGCAGTCAGGTCCTGTGTTAAGGTGAAGTGCAAGGGAGCAAGGTCACATAAACCATGGTGGTGGACCAGTGAAGTTCAGGGAGCGGTCATGGAGAAGAAGGCTGCCTACGAAAAATACAAATCATCAGGAGGGGAAAGGGAAAGGTGCAGGCTGAGCAACAGAAGCCATATGGTTAGAGCCTCAAACAGCATAATATGTATACCCTTGAGGAAAGGGTGGAAATGAGCAACATGATGAAAATAGAAAAGTGTAAGTACCTCATGCGAATTAACACAGTCCAAGAGAGTAGCATCTGTATCATACCATATCAGTACTGACAAGAACTTAACTGCTCCACTAAGACAATGTCTTGCCTAAACAGAGACTTTAAGACACACACACTATAGAGGAGGTGTACAAAGGGATAAAACAAATGCCTGCAGGATACAAAATAGCAAACCCGTATAAAGTGTATCAGTTAGACAGCACTTAAATGTGAAACAAGAAGAAGAACCATAGAAACATAGACTTTGACGGCAGATAAGGACTGCATGGCCAACCTAGTCTGCCCATTTCCCAACCTACAAGAAAGGCTTCTTCTTACCCACCATAAGAATTGCCGTATATCTGTCCCATGCATTATTGAAATCTCCCACAGTTTTACACCCTGCAACATCCTCAATAAGGCAGTTCCACGGGTCCACCACCCTCTTTGTGAAAAAATACTTCATCACATTTCCTCTAACCCGCCCCCCCATCTTCACACTGAGTCCTATTGTTCTTGCGTATAGCTTTTTCTGAAAGATGCTACCCTCTTGGACTTTGTTGATTCCACTGAGGTACTTAATAGTTTCTATCATGTTCTCCCACTCCCTCCTTTCCTCACGGGTATACTGTACTTATTAAGCCCATTTTGTCTCTCCTCGTATGTCTTCTGTTGCAGACCCTGCACCAGTTTAGTTGACCTCCTCTGGACTGCCTCTATCCCGTCTATGTTCTTGCACAGATAGGGTCTGCAGAACTGAGTGCTGTACTCCAGAAGGGGTCTCAAATGGTGGTGGTTTGAAGTCACAGGGTCAGCTCCTGAATTGGCTGCACTACAAAAACTGTTTGCATTTCTAGTATGGTGGGACTGCATGGAGGAGACATTGGTTGCAGTTGCCATGGATGATGCGAAGGTAGGCCATAACTTAGACTACAAGAACAGTTTGAGAAAATTCACTAAGGACAGACTCCCCCTTATCAATAAGGGAATTTAGTTGCGGCAGCTGACACTGGATGTTTTTGTCCTTACCAGGTGGAGTTTAAACTTGTGAGCGGTGTCGTCAAAAGGGAAGGACAAGTAATTCTCCCACCGGGGACAGGAAGGCAGTGGTGTATGTCACCAGGTGGTCCTCATCAACACCAGGTTAATGGGCAATAAGATGCCCAAGCTGCAGATGCTGATTATTGTGGTGGTGGATGTGGTGGCAGTCACAGAGAAATGGGCACCTGGAGGCTACCACGGACATCACAAGTGAAAGACGAAAGGGAGACAAAATGAGGAAGCAGAGTTGGTGGACAAAGGAAGTCCAGGATGCAGGATGCAGTCAGTTAAAAACATTTTCTTATGGTAAATCTATCTGGTCTGGGTGGGATCTATATCCGATGAGGATAATTATGTATCAGCCAGGCGGTTCACCCAGGGGGTGAGACTGGCTTTGGAGGGGTGGAGCTGAGGTTGGAACAGGGGATTAGGAGGTGGTAAAAAAGGATCCTTTGGTAAATCTGAGATAGAATAAAGTGGATGGGACAGTATGGGTGTTGAATGAGAGTGGTGTAACAAGGTGGTGGTACTGCTCCATTGACTTCCAACGTGGCGGTCATTTTGATTCAAATGTAGTCTGTTCACACTTGTGCCAACATGCAAGTTGACTGACATCATGTGCATAATTCTGCAGTGACATCGACCTGGTACACTTGCAAAGAATTCCAAGAATGTGTGCTGTAAATACATAGAGCATACTCACATTTTAAAATGTGACTGTGCCGCACACACACTGATCCTATACCCATAAGAATATGTACCAAACACAATATGATCAACGTGCATTGAAAACTTCACATTTCATTTACCTGTTTTTATTGATCATTTCCCAAGCATTGTTTTTTTTTCCAATTGTTTAACCAGGTGAGAAACACTATGCTGAAAGCTTGTTTACAGTGCAACCTGGGAGCACGGGGAAGTTAAGTGACTTGCTCAGGGTCACACAGTATACAAGTGGGGGCTGTGGGATTCAAACCTAGGTCTCCAGATTTTGCTAGCACGCTGCAATTGAATCATGTTACATTAATGTGTAAAGCACATGTACTGGTTCAGCTTTACAATGCTGAATTCGCACAGTGTTTCTGAATAAAAAACAATTTTGTGGGAAAAAGAAAACATTCTGGTTTATGGCAACTAAAGCATCACCTTAGTTCAGAGTGACACAATTTTAAGTTTTTCTCAGGAAACAAATGCAAAGCCCTGTATGGCAGTATATTTATCCATCTATCTATTAATTTATTTATGTATGTATGTATTTGATAAGTGGGCAAGTGGACTGTTCATTAAGGATTGAGTTAGGACATGGCCACAGACACAACAATGAGGCAGCAAGGTGGACATCAGTAGTTGCACAAAAGTGCATATCCAATTAGTAATACAAGTACATGTATGGACAGTGAAACAGCTGAGAAGTGACTACATGATTGTTGCCAGAGGCGGAAAAGTACAGAGGCATCTCTAGCACTATCTAGTTATGTGTCCACCCTTTGTTTATACCGATGACCCCCAAAGGAGTAAAACAGTGACAAAAGGGGACGCATGAATGTGGGGTGAGACAACCACAGATGGGGTCACCATGGTGTAAAGGGTGATGGAGGGCCTGAGGGCACTGAAGGTCGACAAGACACCAGAGCCAGATGGGGTACATTGCTAGGGTTCTGATGGTGCTGTCAGTGTTCCAGGCAAAGCCACTGGCAGATGTGTGGAACACTGCACTAAATACAGGATGTGCAAACAGAGATTGTAAGGAGGCACACTGGGTACCTCTCCACAAAAGTGTTCCCACTGACGAACCAGGGAATTACAACCCGGTGATCCGCAGCGCACTTGCGTGGAAACAGATGGAATCTATGTTCATAGAAAAGCTGATTCAGTTTCTGGGTGATAATGACCTGCAAGATGACAGACAGCATTGGGTTCATCACTGCCAGCTCCAGTAAAACTTGGTTTAGATTTTTGAATGGGTTACGATAGCACTGGATGTGAGCCATGTGGCAATCTTCCTGGATTTCAGCAAGGCCTTCCATTGAGTGCCACACGGAAGGTTGTCCCACAAGAAAAGGAGTATTGGCATAGGGGGTGGGGGTAAAAGCATTGGAGCCCAGGAGAGTGGCAAGTGCCCAAAGACTGGAGGACAGCAGATGTAGTCTCCTTATACAAAAGTGGGAACAAAGAGTATGCTGGGAACTATAGACCAGTCAGCCCTACCTCAGTAGTGGGGAAGATCATGGAAGCACAACTGAAGGATTGGTGGAACATCTGGTTGTCAATTTACTACAGTACCCAAGGCAGCATGGTTTCACCAGGGGGAGGTCAAGTCAGACAAACCTCGTTGAATTGTTTTGACTCAGTGACTATGGAGGTGGAAGAGGGGAGTGCAGTGGACATGGCCTATTTGGACTTCAGCAAGGCCTTTGCCACTGTGCCACATAGAAGACTATTACACAAACTGGGGAATATGGGCGTGGGCAGGACAGTAGTGTGATGGGTAGGTAACTGGCTGGGTGGCAGGACACAGATGGTGGTGGTAAATGGCTGTCACTCCACAGAGGGAAGAGTGACCAGTGGAGTACCACAGGGATCAGTAGTGGGACCAGTCCTATTCAACATCTTCATCAGTAACATTATGCTGGACCTAGAAGGCAGAATATGCTTTGATGTTTTGTTTCTTGTTCCTGCTGTCCTCTCAAGGATAAGTACAGACACAGATGACTGTGCATAAGCCTCAGAGAACAGCTGAGCTACCAAACATATGATCAAAGCTTATAAATGCTTTAAATGGACTGCAGGCTATTGAATCTCAAGCTGCTGCTGCCTTTCTCTGATGTCATCAGTAGGTGATTCTATGATTTGTAGTTACTGAAAATGGCAGCTTGCAGGTCAACATCGTTAGCATGATACAATCTATTACACAGAAGCAAACAGTAATTATACAAAATGCTTTGTTCGCAGACTGCAAATGAGTACCAGCCCCGTACTTGGGTGTCAGGATCTTAATGTTGACAGATTGCCATTAAGACTGTTAGTATTACAAAATGAAGTGGTTCAGCATGTGGATAGAAAGGGGCTATTCTCTGGATAACTACCTGGCTTCACATCAAGATCCTGATAAACCACCCTGATTGCTTTATTGCATATTATTATTAATGGCCTGATGAAGTGTGTTAGCTGCAGGTTGCTGATGTTTACTGATAATGCTAAATTTGCAAGAACAGTGAACAAAGCAGAGAAGGGCATGCATGACTACAAGAGGCATGCAAATATACGTGCAATGGGATAAAAAATGGAAGCTTGGATTTAACATGCATACATACATGCATACACACATAACAGTGTCAGCACATAAGAACATTCATGGTCCACATAGTCTGCCCAGTTTCCCCTCTCTATTGAGCCCTCCCTCCACCACAAGATCTTACATGTTCCCCCTTCCTTCCCAGGATACCCATGTACTGATCCCATGAGTGCTTGTAACTTGAGACTGTCTGTGCCGCTACTTCCTCTTCTGGCAGGTGGTTCCAAGCATCTACCACCCCGTCCATGAAATAGTACTTCCTCATGTTACCCTTAAACTGTCCACCTTCCAAATTCACACTGTTTCACCTGGTTGCTGAACATCCTTTAATCTGAAATAGGTACCCCTTTGGCATCCTGTTTATAGCTTCTTGATGTTTGAACACCTCAATCATAGCCCTCTGTCCTTTTCTCCAATGTGTACATATCCTGCTCCCTCTGCCATTCCTCATATGCCTTTTCTGTGCATCCCCTGTACCATTTGAGTAGCCCTCTAATTGACCGCCTCTACAGTCTCTGTATCCATATTGAGGTGCAGTCTCCAGGTCTGTACACAGAACTTGAGGTGCACAAACCAAGGATACATCGAATGCATGAATGGTATCAAACAGTCCACAACCAAATAGGAGAAGGATCCTGTGATGCTGGTGAGTGGGTGATTTAAACACTCTTCCCAGTGTAAGAAGGCATCAGCTATAGCGAACTGGATGCTAAGGTGCATAGCAATGGTGATAACATCCAAATGAAAGCAAAGTCATTGCGCACCTCTGTATGCCAGTGCACTGAACTGTGTGCAGTTCTAGTGCACATCCTTGAACAGAGATATCAAACTACTAGCGGCAGTCCAGTGAGGAGCAACAAAGGTGATCCTGTGGTTGTGGGATATATATTACGAGGAAAGACTAAAAGAGCTCAGCATATGTACCCTGGAGGATAGAAGCAAGAGAGAGAGGGGACATGATCAAGACATTCAAGTACCTGAAAGGCATGAACAGAGTAGGCTTCCATGGTGGGTTTCACTCCAAGTTGGAGGCACTACTGCACTCAAAGAGTGTTATCAGGGTGTAATGCACTGTCCGAGCAAGGCTTATGTGTGCATACCATATGGTGCTTCAAGAGGGGGTGGGACATTATGTTGTTGTTCATTGTGAGAGCAGAAGTGAAACATAATGGAAAGAGGTACAGCAAGGGATTATGGAGGCATTAAGAGAAGCAAAGTTTAGCGGTACAAACCAAACATGATCATTGCCATTTATCCAGATAAAACTAAGTTATTACGACACCTAACAATAGATGCAAAACCAAAAGCTTTTGAGAATCCCACACATGATTGAAATGGACACAGAATGGAATGGGTAGCATTAAGACTGTTGTAGGTAGTGTTGATAATATCAGATTGCTGTCAGTAACTGTTCATTATCATGTCAATAATGGAAAAGAAATGCAGGATATACTTTCTACACTCTAGTGCAACACTATTTTTCTTCACTACAAAATGAGCAGTGTCACACATGTGGAGCGACTTTACATACTATGATGTCATGCCATAGACAAGTTGTATTCTCTGTGTGTTCTCTGTATGGAACGTCTTGCGTCATGCTACCTTTTACACAATGTGATAAATGCAGATTACGGTGCAAAAATTAATTCGTGATGTCAATGTCCCATGATTGCAGCAAATTATGCATCATTGTTTAAAGCGAGACAAGTGCTGTGCAACAAGATATTTAGTATCCGGTGGTTGAACCGCTGCTATCATGTTTTGAATGCACCTTGGGTCATCATCTGGCAAGTCAGTTCTGGTGGTAACATGCACAGAACTCTCAATATGGCACATTACTATTTTAAGCATAATGTTGGGGATGTACGAATACTCCTTTGGTATCTTCTTGGCAACAACCGTCCATCTGCAGCTTTTCTTGTTGAAGAGATGCCTGAAACTGCAAAAGGGAACATTGTGAAACCATGACATTTACTCGATCATTGCATGATACATTATTTGAAGCACAGATGGCACTTATATATTGTAATTATCAAAGCATAGACGATAACACATGACCAACTTTCTTCCACCCTCCAGTGATGAATACATTGTGT
Source organism: Neoceratodus forsteri (assembly GCA_016271365.2). Lineage (NCBI taxonomy): Eukaryota > Metazoa > Chordata > Ceratodontiformes > Ceratodontidae > Neoceratodus > Neoceratodus forsteri. Next base: position 621,330,270 of record JADMNL010000023.1, on the reverse strand, counting down.
GTTTGTGCTAATGTATCAGGCATCCAATGGTTGTATTGGCTCTACAAAACAACTACTGTAGAACGCTCGAGCAACACAGCACAAGTGGCATGCAGTAGTGGTTTACAATGATTTAAAGACTGAAAGTTACTTACACCTTCTCTCCTTTTTTGTTGTACAGGTATGGTTGCGTGACATGGTGATTATAGTTCAGTACTGCCAGGTAGTTTCTGGCACGATATACAGGAAATGTATATGCGTGTCTTTTAGAAGAATACATCAGTATATGCTGCTGGAGCTGTTCCAGTTGGTAGGTGCTCCTGTACATGATTAGATACAGTAGGTGTGAATCATTCAGAAGGGTTTACAGAGCAACACAGTTTGACAGTGCACGATGGTCACAGCCACCATTTGCGCTGAATGCATGATGACTAGTACCTGAATGTAATATGGTAAGGAAATAGATGCCAGGAAGCGTTTGCTGAAAAGCACTTTACACAGTTCATAATGTGCTGGTGATGATGGAATAAGCCATTATTTGTCGCGTGAGAGTTCAAGCTCTGAATGGCTGCACACACTGACACCCTGGCCACTACCCAGTTCCCATTCATGCACATTCACCACGTGGTGGCAAATACCAACCCAGCACTCCTGCAGGAGATATGGCAAAATGTTACACTCGACTCGTGAGAGTGGCATGACAACACAACTGCTACAGTGAAACCAAAATGTGTAACATACCATAAAATAGAGGTAATTATCAGATTCCTGGCAGCAGTGCCAGAAATGGTTAACAATGTTACGGCATCATTTCCATAAAACCTTGCATCCAGCTTGTGTACCAGCCTAACAATAGAAATGAAGTATCAAATATTACCACCAATAAGTTTAAGTTACGTATCTTTATCTGCAGCAGGGTTGATTGTGCGGTCACTTATAGTGATAATGCATTTCCCAAGATTTTTTGCACCATGCCAGATGTCAAAGGAGTGTTTCACAGATGGGTATTGATTACCTGCAAGAGTAACATTAGTTTCACAAGCATGTATCAACCAAACAACTGTACAGTAAATAAAGTATGATTGCTATAGATTCAACATGTCCCAGTTCAAGAAAGACTACGACAAGTAATGCCCGCTTTGCAACAAATGACAGAACGACACTAGAGTGTCTGTAGAAGACTTCTGTACCTCAACCGTGCAAAGAAGCCAAAACAGAACTCAACATTTTGTCTAGTCTTTCACTCAATTTTCTCCCCCCAAAACCTTCATCAACACCTAGTTCCACCACCTTCTTCTACCCTACGCCACTGCTTAATATTTTACAGTATATCAGATCTACAGTGAAGGATAGTTGTCCAATTCCACAACCAGTTTCTGTGACAACCTGGGTCTGTAGATCATAGTCTCAGTAGCAATTTCCACTGCCTCACCCCTTAACAGTGACACTGGGGCAGAGCATGGATGAATGTTGTGCCACAGACTCTTGTCCGTTGTTATATCTGACTTGCCCTCTGTCTGCATATTTATCTCAATTCATATCAATGCAGACAACACTGTCGTTTACTCTCCTTGCTTGTTAAAGTCTCAATATGTTTTACAGGTGCCACCAGATAACTCAGGGAATATAAGTGACTTGCTCAGGGTCACACAGTATGCAAGTGGGTGCTGTGGGATTCAAACACTGGTCTACAGGTTTTCAGGTCATAGCCGTAATCAACTGCACTACACCGCCTACCCTTGATAACAGGCGTCTACTCCACTGTGCTAAATTTGTCTGCAACTGTTGGGTTTGTGCACTCAATACTGATCTCAGCTTTAGCATACCAGTGCTCTCGACAAATACACTCATTCACTGAGGTACTCAGAGTAACGTACATGTGATGTGCAGCATAGTACAATAACTGTCGGCATTGCTGCCTTCACAGACAGATTGTATAAACTGTGGCATCCCCCCCCCACAGAATTTCACTTTACTTATTGTTCTTCCGCTATCTAATCAGCATTACACAGTTATGTATCTGTGGACTGCAAATGAGAAGAACATTTTGAATCTTAAAGGACTGTAGTAGGTATGCTATTACTGATTTTGCAGACGTTCAGTACTCATCTGAACGTGCATGTCATGTCGTGCAGCAATGTAGTATTTTTCAGTTGTTTGCTACTTTGTGCCATACCCTATGCATAATTGGAACCACATACTGTTTCTTGATTTGACTGCAAATACGTTGTCTTGAACTGCCTGTATAACTGAATTGTGTACCGTTCCATTGATAATGTTTAATTGAATGCCTTACAAGTCACCCACTTCCCCGGACACACATTGTGTGATTAACTTGTTGTCTACTGTGACCTTCCTGGCATATCACTTAAATAAAATGATACATAAGTTAGTAATACTCACTCATTAGACTTGAAATGGGAACATGGGAATCGGTCACAACCTCAGTTAATGCCACATTGTGTTTCTGGAGCGCATCTAGTGACCGTCGGAATGCGAATGTCTCCATATTTGGTGACTTGAGGCCAGTTTCACATTTATCAACAATCTTAACTGAAAGTATTTCTTTAGTGTCATAGTCCATGCATGTATAAGTGCAATATTGTGCAGAATAGCCTGGACTGTCCATTTGACCATCTCCTATCAAAGAAAACAGAGATGCAACTGTGAGTCTTCATATGGCAACATACCATATACTGTGATTACAATTTGCTTATGCATCAGAAAAATCGTGTTCAATGAATCGACGACTGTAATGTTTTACCCATCACTACCACCCATTCTCCTGATCTTGCAGTGAGAAGCTTGGCCTCCATTTCCTCCCATACATTCTCAATAACCGGCAAAACATATAGTTTTTGGAATCAAAAGAAGGAGGAAGGACTAATTATTGCCAGGCAGAGGAATTTAAACATCGGGGATATTTTCCCATAATTATTCCCTGACAAGAGGATGGAGATTGCTATCATTAAGTCCCCAGCATTAAATCCATGTTTGAGTTGTGGCTGAGTTGTCCATTTAAATTAAACATGTTTATTTTTGCAGACCTGAAACAAAATAATGAACTGTAAGTAAGTGTTCACAATAGTTATTTTTCATTTGTAGTTGATGGCCTAGTCATGAGGTAGGACATACCTACCCATGTCAGTGTAAGGCATGATCCACTAGTCCTAAAATGGATATTAAGTGCATGGCCACAAGAACTGCAAGAGTTGTGCACAGATGCTTTTGCAAGGTCGAGCAAGTTACTATAGTACACAATAAACTTGTTTTGGTCAACAACAGACTTTGCAAGTTCGGTATATGAAATGCTATCCTCACTTTTAATGTCCTGTGCATCATGTGTTTCATGCTCTGTGATTGCTTTGTCAGTCGCAGCAACCTAATCTGACAGGCCATGGGCATCTACTGCAAAAGATGCATCAGGCAGATCATGAATACTGTAAAGCAAGAGTAAATAACGTTAGTGTTTTTGCTCTGATAACCACCAGTTCTCTATCCTGCTCCCTCTATGTTTCCTTATACATCTTGAATGCTATGTTTTTCTCCCTAACCTTGCCCACCAATTCTTTTGATAACCATAGTGTTTTTTTCTTTTGTTTTATTTGTTTAACAACCTTCACACAAAGGCTTGTTTCCTCGGTGATGGTGGTTTTGATGTGTCACCATTGCCATCGTAAGGATGCCTTCTACCGCTTGCTAGCACAGATTCTTCTACAACACGGGGATCTATATACAACATAAGTGGATTGTGATGTCATTTCCTGTCTCCAAGGTAACCCACAGTGCCTTCTTTCCTCCCAGTTTACTATAGTTCTGTTGCTTTGCTCACTTTACTTTACATAGACTTACCCCGATACCTCCCCAAAGTCTGTGGCCTCAGACAAAGTAGAATCACAGAGGCTATCCACATGATAGGTTTTATCCTTGATATCATTGTCAACACACCTGTAAGAAAGATAGAAATGTAAGTATAACAGCGCTAACATTACAGAATGAGCAGGCCAATCTAAAGCCTGCATTGTAGTGTTACCACAACCACTAATTACAGAGAACCCACTGAGAAATTCTCATGTATAGAAACCCATCACTGTTGAAGTGAGTTTCTGTGTATCCAAAGTGTGGTGCCATCCTTCTCACTGGACTTCCTGGTGGACAAACCGCGTCATCAGACAGAGGTTCCATTTCAACCCTAGAAGTAAAATGAGAAGTAAGGAACAATACTACATGGATACCTGAAAAATAGCAAAGTTCTGAAAACATGCATACCACTTGCCTTTCCAATGACTGTATGTTGCTAACACTGGGGTTATTAGGAGTACTTGAGTTCTCGTATCTATGCAAACATTGTTGTCCATGGAGTTTTCCAGACAGTGGTGTCGAGCATAATAGAGGAGATGTCATCTGTTGGCCATGTGTACTCTGTACGTTCATACCATCATAACTGCATTGGAGAACATAAATGACATTGGTCATACAGTCTAAGCCACTTATAACGGACACATCCGTGCAAGATGATTTTGCCCGTTATACGGAGTGGGCGTTATAACCAAAAAGCTTTTTTTTAATTAAACCACAGACACTGTTAATAAAATAGACAGGGAACTTACAGACCTTAAAAAGGATGTTCGAGCCCTGGATAAAAAAGTGTCGGCAAATGATCTATGACATAACGAGATACAGTATCAAAGGCCCAGGAGAGCAGTGAATGCCTAATTCTTTACCTGTTGCAGAGAGACTGAGAGATGCAGGCAAAACTCAAGGATCTCGAGAACCGATCATGCCGAAAACATTTCAGAATCCACGTGTTTCCATAGGGAGTGGAGGACAGCTTTGCATCGGTGGGAGATTTCATCCAGCAAGTCATCAGATTGGTGGTCTCTGTCCCCGGTGATCTCATCCTAGAGATTGATAGAGCGAAATGCTCGCTGGTCGCAAAACCAACTGATCCTAAAGTGAAGTCCCGCTCTTTTTAGGATGTTGCATTTTTCATAAGGAAGCTCAAAGATAAAAAAGGCATAAAAGCCCAAGTTTTGTTCTCGGCTTGGCTGAAGCTCTTCATGGACTCTGGTGCGAAAGTATTCCCCTCGCTGCTGAAAGCTACTCCTACCTTGAAAAAACTAGGCATCCAAACCCCAGATCTCGAGTGTGAGATGTAGGAGAAGAACCTCAGGATGAGCACATGGCATGGAGTAAATAGAGGCACAGCTAATTAATGTCAGTTCACACTTTGGCTTGCTTGACAAACTGCATGCTGAAGTGTGAACTGACATTAACTGACACTAGCTAGCAGCTAATCTGCCCGCAATAGAAGGCAGGCATAGAACGTTATAACCACCATTCTTAACATTGCAGCCTATGGATTTGGCAAACGGTAACTTAAATTTGCCCGCTAAAACCGATTGCCCGCCATAGCCGTGGGTGGTATAAGTGGAGTCGACTGTACTTATTATTAAGTGGAGTTTGTTGAAAAAGCAGTACATGCAAACTGATGAATGTAGTCTCTCCCATGTCAATCAGTACACGCGCCACATTAGAGTGGAACTTGAAGTTGAGTGTATGTTTCAGTGTGAGCCAACAAGACAGTTGAGCACCAATGAAGATCTGGCACTTGTTGTGCTGAATGTCATTCATTTTCCTCTGTCTTTTGCGTGTCGAATCTGTGACTGTCCGTGGCCTTCCACGCTTACTTGCCTTTGGAGTCTCCATTTTGTTTTATAATGTTGTGCTGACAAACGGAAAATGAAAAGCTACCAGAAAAAATGAAATGAGAACATGTTTAGAGTTAGCAACATTATCGCATAGAGTTATTGTCAAAGCAATTGTAGTGAAATTGTGGTGGAAACAAAGGGGCAAAAACTATGGCCAACATGGAGAAAGGATGTAATGTACTAGAGTTGTGTGTTGCAATGTTTTCCATTTCTAGTGCTATAAGTACAGGACACAGTGAAACAACATTGGAGACTTAGTAGCATTGCACTGCATGCAGACACAGACAAAGACATTTTCCTAGTCTAAAAAAATATAAAATTGGGGCACAATGATGTTGCAAATACAGGGTTGGTATAAATGGAATAGTCTGTGCTTTTCATGGCCTTTAGAGGAGTCAAAGTGCCTGATGTAATGACCGTGCATCTAGGACAGGGAGATGCAAGTTATACAGTTGCAATCTCCAGTTATCCAACAAATGGTGGGGTAGATGGATGGTGTAATAGTGCATCCAATACACATATTGAGATACAAGGATGCTGTGCTGTCATTGGAAGACTTTAGTTTGTCAGCTGTGGATGGTAGCATCAATGATGATGCCACGGAATGTGCAAGCATCAAAACTGTGTCACTCACATCATTGTGGCACTGGGCCAACAGTCCATGGTACACACTGACTATAAGTACTTAGTCAAAATTATGACTGCAGGCCATCAGTGATTCAATGAATGTTTGCATAATTAAGGTGGAACAAAGACCATTTGCTACAATGTGGACTGCAGGTCCAACATGACAGATACAGGACTACACTGACATGATGGTCAGCATCTGTCTTGTATATGAACCAGTGACTTAGGTGATAGGATTTAGAACCTAAGTTTGAAAGTTGTTACAGTGAACAATGGTGAGAGACTGAAAAGGAACATGCAATCACAAGCAGTATCACAGTGAAAGAGCATAGTTAGTGTTCAAAATTGAAAGGGGAGGTAGAGGAGATCAGAAGCGAACTGGAAGGATTCATGTGGGAGGGGTTGGGAAAGGAGAGAAATGGTCCCATGGAGGGAGGTGAGGCCACTATAGCATGCCCCAGGGAGCTGGTAGCCATGGGCCCAATGGAAATTCAGGAGTGGTAGGTTGTAATATGAACAATGGATGGAAAACACCTCACAGCAGGGGGCGGACTAGGTGAAGTGACAGAGGGAGGGGGGTATGAGACAACGTGCCAGGGGCAGGCATCACTCTTAGCAACAAATACACCATGCTTTACCCAGAAGAGGAGGAGGAGGAGGAGGAGGATGGTGGGGGGGAGCAGGCATTCAGAGAGGGTTTGGTTAGGATGCCGAGGGGTGGGAGTAGGAGGGGTAGTGATACAGGAGGGGGGCAGGCAGGCAGTGAGAGTATGAGCAGTAAGCCAGAGGAGGTGGGAGGAAAGAGAGGTGAAGGGGACACAGGGGGAGGAGGAACTGGAGGCGAGCAGGCACTCAGGCTGGGGAAGTCAGCCAAGAGGAGGGGTGTTGTAGGAGGAACTCTAGGAAGGCCAGTGTGGCTGAGGGAGATATCTCCTGAGGATGGGAGGGGGCGAGGAATGTAGGGTAGGGAGAAATATGCCAGAAGGGAGAGTGTAAACAAGACAGGAGGGGTGGTTGGAGGAAGGGAAGGAAGCAGTAGAAGGGTGTAGGGGAAGGGCGATCTGTGGATTCTGGCACCTAAAGGTAGTCCGGGGGGATCGGGGGGCTGGCTGGGCCAACCAGGAGGTAGTGGAGGGGAGAGTAAATTGGGAACCGGATGCAGAAGGAAGAGCAGGGTAGAATAGGCACAGACTAGTGATCCCCAGACTAAAGGGGGTTGGTGGAGTAAGCTGGGGTGGTTGATGGAAGGAAGAGCCAAGAAGGGTCAAAAGGGCCAGTAAGGTGGGGGTGAAGGTGATCCTGCTGGCAGACTCCATGACCAGGGGCATCCATTGGGAGGGAGTAGGGGAGGGTAAAAGCAGCATGGTCATGGCTAAATGCATTCCAGAACTATCCGTTCACAAGGCCCAATTACAGCTATATTCATTAGCATTGGAATGCGTGGGATCCCCTGATTTCCTTTTTTTTTTTTTTTTAAACCAGTCTGTATTCGTTTTTGATTTAACAGACAACAGTCAACCGTACAAACATAACCCGGTAACCGGGGTACACAGTCCCAAACTGACCGTGTGAACTATATACATATAACTATATACATACGCAGAGGAAGCATCGCCCCTCCCCATCCCTTCTGTCTTTGCTTCTTCCCTTATCAAATTTAGGGTCTACAGGCTGCCTATTTACCCACCTCTTTGCACCATACTCGCTAAGAATCCCTGCAGCCTCATAGACATTCCTTCTCGTCATTGCCTACTTAGTTATAGCCCAGGTAGGGGTGAGTTCCCTCTGCGTCCCCTGGGAGAGAGAGAGTCCCTGATCCCTCAAGTGGTCTAGCAGACCCCTAACTATTATTATCTTCTAAGTCCCAACTGTGTCCCACTTAGTCCTCCAATAACCCTTCTAACCTTATCTAAGGATTCTAACATCCTTTAGACAGTTCATCCAACTTTCTCCAGCTAATCGCAGCCCAACAGACAGACCTGCGTTGAACCATCTACTTCTTGCTGGGAGTATATCGCCTCCAATACCGCCCACCTTTTAATATATAACTCTTTTCTCCCTTCTGCATATAAATATCTCTTAATTCCATCTAGAGTCCCAGTAAGGTCTTTTACCCATTGATTATATCCATACAGCTGACCATCCTTCCAATGTTGAACTACATAAGACTTAACTACTCCCGCCATCAGAGATAGGCGATACTTAGCGGTAGCTCCAGCTACTTGTGACAGGTCCCCTAGGAGACATATCTCTGGTATTATAAACTCTGAGTAGTCCATCATTGGGTCCATTTGTCTTCTTATCTCACCCCACACGGGCGATATTTTGCTACAGCTTCACAACACATGTAACAAATCTCCTCTCTCTGTACCACACCTAAAACACAGGTCTGTCTGTTTAAGGCTTCTCTTGCATAATTTCACAGGGGTATAATATATGTTTGAGACGATAAAAAAGTGTAGGCTTTTATACTTGGGTATCGTAATATACCTGCTATGTTTCACACACTGGCCCAATCAATGATTCCCGGTGCTAACGTTCTATCCCAATAGGTCACTGCCACGGGTGCTTTTGGGCCCAAAAAGCTAAGAATTATTTTGCAAACCTGTGATAAAGTCTTTGAACTCGGGTCGAACCCCCTCAGTTCTTCCCAGTTAAATGAACCTTCTGTGAAACCCCCTATCCTTCTTAGCACTCACTCCAACATGCTTATGAATTGTAGCTTGTGAAAGTAAGGCATTCCATGGCATTGTGGCGGGAGAGCCACCTTTGAATCCCGGATTACATCTTCCAATTTCAGGTTTGAAATCCACTTGCCCCACCTCCCTTTAAGCACCCTGTTCCCTATGACCAGGTTGGGGTTACCCAGTAGGGGCTGTTTTTGAGCCTTCCTTTGTTCTTTTTTCTGAACCCATGTCAGATATGACCACCACGCTTCTGCCGCCTTCACCACTGGGTTTTCCCCTTCTCATTTAAAACACTTGGCTATAACTGTGTACAGTGGGACCTCCAGGGAGAGGCCTGCCTCCTTCATCATTAGAGTCTCCAACTGCAACCACCGGCATATAAGCATTCCCTTGTTCCCGTTTATTCCAACGAGTCATAAGACCCAACTGGCCGGCAACGTAATACAAATGGAGGTCTGGCAGCTTAACCCCTCCATATGAAGGGGGTTAGCACAAGTCTTTATATTTTTTCCTAGGAGGTTTAAGATTCCACAAAAAGTCTGAGATTAGCTTTTTAACCTTGCTGAACCATTTTTTAGGGATAGTGTATGGGGCTAGGTACACCGGGTATAGCAATCTTGGCAGCAAGTTCATCTTAATCAGCCCGAGTCTCGCCGTAAAATTCAACGGCAGCTTATTCCATCTTATTAAATCCCCCTTAATGCCTGATAATGTCTCTTCCATGTTCACTTCTGCCCCATCTCGGGATTTCTCATAATCCAGATGCCCAGATATCTAATCTTATTGGACATCCATTGGATTCGGAAGTGAGTAAAATCTGCCTTATATACATAAGGCGTCAAGGGGAGAATTTGAGTTTTAGTCAAATTCAGTGCATAATTAGAAACTCTAGCAAAATGCCCTATCAACTCCCTAACCCTCTCCAGACTGCCCACTGGGTCCCACAAGTGTAAGAGCACATCATCTGCAAAAACTGATAGCTTTAATTCCCGCCCCAATATCTCCACCCCCCTAACGTATTTGTCGTTATTGATTGTCCTCAGTAAGGGTTCAAGGTAAATGTTAAATAATATCGGGGAGAGAGGGCACCCTTGCCGGGTCCCGTTCTTCAGTTGTATTTCCTGTGACATGTAGCCATTACACAAGACCCTGGCGGAGGGGGCAGCATACAGATTTTTGATACCCTTAAGAAGGCCTTGAGGAAAGCCCATCCTCTCCATTGTAGCATACAAAAATGCATGAGAGACCCTGTCAAAGGCCTTTTCAGCGTCTAAAGATATCAAAGCTAAGGGTACTTGGGAATCTGAGGCATAATGCAAGATATGATGTAGCTTCCTCAGGGCATCATGCGCTCCCCTCCCCGGCATAAAACCTACTTGCTCCTGACTTATTACCCCCGCTGCGATCCACCATATTCTATTAGCTAAGACTTTTGTGAGAATCTTAACGTCCTGGTTCATTAATGCTATCAGCCTGTAGCTACTCAATGAATTCTTAGGTTTATTCGGTTTCGGGATTAACGTAATATATGCCTGATAGAAGGGGGGATGAAGGACACCCTCTTGCATTACGTTATTATAAAATTCTTGAAGAATAGGCAGAAGAATGTGGATATAGGTCTGGTAGAACTTTGCTGTAAGGCCATCTGACCCTGGCGTTCTGCCCGTCGGTAGAGTTCTAACTACCTCCAGAATTTCTGCTGCCCCGATGGGTGCCTCCAAATCAGTAACTTGCGTGGCCTCCAGTACCGGCAGGGGTATTACCTCTAAAAAAGCATTGATTTCCTCTTCCCCCACCGTATTTTCAAGTTGGTACAGATCCTTGAAATACTTTGCAAAAGTATCTGCTAGTTCTTGGGGATCTATTATATATTTCCCTTCAAGATAAATCGCTGTTACCGTTCTGCTAGCCTCCCACTCCCTGACTCTAGCCGCCAACAAGCAGCCCGGGACATCTCCCTTCAGGAGATATTTAGCTTTGATTTTAGCTAACCAAAAGTCTACCTTACCATAAATAATATTTTCTAGTTCCTGTCTTAGACTCTTGAGTTCCCCATCAATTTCCTCTGATGATTCCTCCAATGGAGCCAACGAATTAATGGCCCCCATAATAAATTCCTCTTTAGCCCTCCTGAGTCTGTTATTCCGAGCTGTCAAGTCTTGGGCCCTTCCTGCAAATAATACTTTACAAGTTGGCCAGGCCAGCTTCCTGTCGGACAGTGTAGGTAATTGCTGGTGTATGATTTCTATTAAGGCACTTTCAAGTCTACCTTTAGCTGTAACATCTGTCAGTAAAGAATCACTCAGTCTCCATCGGAAAGGCCTAGGGGGACCGGATTTCAGTTCCCATGATAATACAATTGGGGAGTGATCAGAGAAGGTTCTGCCCTCCTCTGATACTCCCCTTACTCCCATAAGCACCTCCCTGTTAACTAGAAAAAAGTCGATCCGAGACTGAGTCCTATGTACCGCTGAGTAAAAAGTCATCGTATTGTTCCCTATGGCATGGGTCCATATCGGATCCACCAAAGCTGAGACCTCTAGTAGCTTGTTCAAGGCCACCTGGGATTTCATTAGAGGTCTATTTATAGCTGGAGTCCTATCCTCTATATTGTCCACGACTATGTTCCAATCTCCCGCTAAAACAAGAGAATGCCCCAAATAGCCAACTATGTCCCTCTCTATAGAGGCAAAAAATTCTGGGTTGGAGGGGGTCGGTCCACATATAGAAGCCATCAAAACGGCCCTCCCGTGCATAAGACCCAAGATATAAATGCCTCTGCCATCCTCTCTTGCAGATACCAGCTCTACAATAAAGGGATACGTCTTTCTAATTAAAATCGCCACCCCTTCCGAGGCCCTTTCCTTCCCTATGCCAAAGACCTGCCCCACCCAAAGTTGCCTCAAACTGTTCAATTCTTCTGTCAGTAGATGTGTTTCCTGCAGGGCAGTGATATGGGCACCCAATTGGTCCAATTGTCTCAGTATTACCATTCTTTTACATCTACCCCTGAGTCCTTTAACATTCCACGATATTATTTTAACATTCACCATAAACCTAGCCAAATGCTTGCTCTGGGACAATTAACCTATAAGATCCAGTCTGGGTCTGCCTGTTTTGCTCGCCACCAAGGGAACTCTCTCTCTTCCCGTATCCCTACCCCTTCCCCTTACCCCCTGCCCCCGATCCCTAGATTGCCCTCCTCTTGTGCTCCGGATCATCGATGAACTCCCTCTTCTACTGCTCCCCTGCCCTTCTATAATCTGCCATAACTTCAGAAAGGGCCCTGTCCTGACCTGTTCAAAATTCCTCTTTGTCACCCTTAAGTAATCCCATAAACTACCCCAGTCCCACTCTCAACTAACCCTGCCTACAATTTCATTAAACCCAACAAAAATGTTCTTCATGTTGCAGCCCTGCAAACCACAGATGTTGTTATTCCAAATTCCCATTTTACGGGGTAACAATAAAGGTTATCTCCCTCTCCTCCTCAAACCCCCCCCGCTGGCAGTTTCCCCCTATATCCAGCCCCTTATCTCGAGGCCCCTACTTCCCCTCTCCTGGACCTTTCTAGAGCCCTTCGGTGACCCTTCCTTGCAATCACCATATCTTCAGGTCCATTTCTAATCTATTCTTGAGGGGTGTGGATAATTAGACCTAGAGGAACCAAACCGGGAAGCCAAATGAAGGGGTGAGCCATTAAACCTGCCATAGAATATTCTAGTGAGAAGCATGAACCCCTCATTTCCCTCTTCTAATCCCCCTGAAAATTGTTTCTCCACTTATCTCTGTCGTTAGATAGATGTTATCTATTCCTGTTTACATGCCCCCTTCAAATTCCTATTTCACATCACATCTCTCACAACAATGTTCCAAAAACAGTGTCCCCCCCTCATCTCAATATGGTTCCCATGCCTTCCAATGACCCACAGATCTAAACATGATACAAAAAGCTAAAGGTTGAAGTTTAACAGATTCACCACACTGAACAACTTTAAAGTCCCCATGGATCCAAATCTGTCCGTATTGTAGCTCTCCATATTCTCTGGTTCGCCTCAGCTTGGCACTCTAAATAGCTCGGGGAGTTCCACACGAAGCCCTTCCAGCGCCTCCTTTGCCATGAGAAAGCGCTTTTCCCCTGTTTGAAGTCGCACCACCAGTGTGGCAGGATACAGGAGTTGAAACCTGATTCCAGCCAAATATAACTTTTTTTTTATTTCCAGATATTCTTTCTGTTTTCCTCTTACAGAGGGCGTTTGGTCTTGAAATAACCACAAGGTGGCCCCATTCCATTGCATTGGTTTCTTCTGTCTCGCTGCAGTTAGAACATGCATCTTTTCCTTGTAATTAAGAAAGTGCATGATAATTACTCTCGGTCTTGCTCCCGGTGGGGATATTTCTCTCAACGCTCTATGTGCCCTTTCCAGATTATAAGCATCCCCATACGGTGTGGGGCCAAACAGTTTAAGCAACATTTCTTGGACATAAGAGATGCAATCTCATCCTTCAGCCCTCTCGGGCAGCCCTGCCAGGATCAGGTTATTCCTTCTGCTTCTCGACTCCTGGTCTTCTATTCTCTCCTCCAGCTTTTTAACATGCCTTTTGATCACTACCAACTCTTGATCCACTGTGGAGAGTTTTCTCTCTTGAGATGCGAGTTGAGCTTCAGCATCGCCCATCCTCTGGGTGAGCGACTGTAGCGCTGGTTTCACCTCCGCGAAATCCATGACCAGCCCCTGAAGGAGCTGCTTAATTTCTAGGATGTCTCCACCATTCGAGCTGGCTCCCCCTCTTTGCTTGCCACTTCATCCTGTTCTCCGGGGGTGGAGGATTGCGATTTTGGGCGCTTAGAAGCCTGGGCCCTCCCGGCAAGAGACTCAGTGATCTCAGAATCCATTTTAATCTAGTAGCACGGTCTAGCTTCACCGCCGGCCGCTTACCGCGAGCAGTGAATCGGACCCGTCGAAACACCAGGTCGCCCCTCCACAAAACCACGTTCGAATGCTTCGCTAAACAGAAATGGCTCCTTCGAAATTACTGGATTCGCCTTGAGGGGTTTTAAGGAATAATTAATCAGCTAGGGGCCTCAGAGCAGCGTGGAGGATGTTTTGTTCGACCTAGCTCATCACGTGATCCCTCCAGATCCCCTGATTTCCTAGTACACCTGGGCACAAATGATTTGGAATGGAACAGCAATCTGGAAATCCAGGTGAGGTTTCAGGAACTGGCCAGAGTCTGCCATTCTATAGGGAGTTCAATTTAATTCTCAGAATTCCTGCCGGTGCCTAGGGCATCCAGGGAGAACAAGCACAAACTCAGAGCTGTGAATCAGTGGCGCAGGGATTGGTGCAGGGCAGAAGGGTATGGACTGGTGGGGGACTGGGGGGACACATGGGATGATAAGGGATTATATGCTAGGGATAGGATACATCTTAACCTAGAGGGGAAGGAGATCTTAAAACTGAAACTCGATGAATTCATACAAGAGAAGATGGGTTTAAACTTGTAAAGAGGAGAGGGACTAGTGAAGGACTGGAGACAGGAAGACTGAAAAAGGCCCCTGGTATAGGGTGGCAATTGAGGGCAGGGAACTCCAATGTACACAAAGAAAGAGCTGTGCAGGAAAGGTCAAATAGGGAGTGCGCAGGGCTGAGTCAATTGTGTAGGGAAGGGTGGGGTGGAGGTCGGTCTGGGTCAATGCCAGGAGTATGGGCAACAAAATACCCAAGCAGTAGGTGATGTTGGCAGAAGGATGAGCACATGTGGCAGCGATTACGGAAACATGGGCCAACCAGAAGAATTGATTGGGACTGAAACTTGGAGGGCTACACAATATTCAGGAGGGATAGAGAAGTGGGTATAGGAGGGGGTGTAGCACTGATAGTCAAGGATGGCATATTGGTGAGTGGAGTGGAGGAGGCAGAAGGGGGAGCGGAAGTGATTTGGATAACCCTACAATCAGGGGGAGGAAAAAGATTGAAAGTAGTGGTAGTATATAGACACCACGCAATGGATGAGGAACTGGAGGGAAAATTGGTTGAGAACATCAAGGGGCACTGTGACTGTGGAAAGGGCAGGGTGGTGGTCATGGGGACAGAAATATGTCGGTGGTAGACTGGAACACCATGACATCAGCGGTGGCCAGGGAGCAGAGGCTGATGGAAGTGTTTCAGGATGCCTTTCTGGTCCAACAGGTGGGGGGACATACTGGGGGGGAGGATACTGGACGTTGTCCTTGCAGACAGTGACCAGATAAGGAGTCTGGAGGTGTGTAGCCCAATGGCAGGAGAAGACCATGCACGGTCTGGTTTCTGCTGTGTCTAGGGGGGAGGACAACTGCTAAAACACAGTGGTAGTGGATTTCAGGGGGGCTGACTTTATGGACATGGGCAGGATACTTTGATGGAGCTTGAGCCAGATTAGGCCATACATGGATGTGGGTAGCTTGTGGGAGACCATTAAAAAAGAGTTACAGGAGGCTACTAGTTTGTATGCAAGGGTAAGGTGTAAAAACGGTAGGGTCAACAAGCCGTGCTGGGGGACCAGGGAGGTGCAATAGGTGGTGAGGGATAAGAAAGATGCCTATGCACATTTAAAGCACTCCAGGGAGGGGAAGGAGAGAGGTGAGTATGAGTTGTCAGCTAGAAGGGTCACAAGGGTGGTGAGGGGAACCAAGGCGAGGATGGATAACAACCTGGCTAGGGATATCCGAAGGGGTGGAAAGGGATTTTGTAGCTACATATGGGAAATAGAGGAAAGGGAGAGCACAAATCTCCAGGACTAGAACTGGGGAAGGATGGGCCCAGGAGGCGGGGGAGCAGGCAGAGGTACTAAATAAGTACTGTGCCTCGGTATTTAGGGAGGGAGACATGGGATTCATTCAACCAGAAGAGAGAGAGGGGGACAGCTGAGAGGAGAGGACAGAGGGAGATGAGAGGATCAGAAAAGGCTGTGGTACCAGGTGGGCCAAGCCAAGAAGGGGCTGAGGGCCTTATTGAGGGGGGGTTTAGGGAGCGAGAAAGCACAGATGACAGCATGAGGGAGGATCTATGGGCAATGAAAACTGACAAAGCACCAGGAACGGATGGGCTGCATCCAAGAGTGCTGAAGGAACTGGCAGATGAACTAACAGCTCCACTAGCTGCACTGTTCAATGCCTCTCTCCAGACAGGAAGGGTGCTCCAAGATTGGAGGGTTGCTCACGTGGTGCCTATCCACAAAGGGGGGTATAGGGAGGAGATGGGAAATTACTGGCCTGTCGGCTTAACATCAGTGGTAGGCAGACTAATGGAGGGCTTCATCAAATGGATGCTCAGGAGGCAACTGGATAGGCTGGTACACATGGATGACAAACAGCATGATTTCATCCCGGGGAGATTGTGCCAGACCAGCCCCATAGAATTTTATAACTGGGTGACTGGGACCATGGACAGACAGAGACCAGTGGACGTCTTATATCTGGATTTCAATAAGTCATTTGACTCAGCATCCCAGTTCGGGTTAATGACAAAGTTAGGGGTGATGGGGGTAGAAAGACAGTTGCTTAGATGGGTAGAAAACTAGCTTACAGATAGAACACAGAGGATGGTGGTTGATGGGATAGTCTCCTCCCCTAGGAAGGTCATCAGTGGGGTGCCCCAAGGTTCAGTATTGGGACCACTCCTATTCAATGTTTATGTATCTAACATAGGGACGGGAGTTAGGAGTAGGATGAGCCTCTTTGCAGATGACTCAAAGCTAGGAGCACTGGCTGATGGGGAGGAAGTGAGGGTGGCAGTCCAGAGTGATCTGGATAACATGGAGGGTTGGTCAAGCAGGTGGGAGCTGAGGTTTAATCTGGGGAAGTGTAGGGTGTTTCATCGGGGTGTCAGAAACCCAGGGCATGTATACGCCCTGGGAGGGGTCTCACTGCAAGTCATTTCAAGTGAAAGGGACAGCGGGGTGGTGGTAGACACCAGAATAAACAACAGTGAGAACTACAGAAGATTGGCGGCAAAGGAAAACAAGATACTGGGCTGCATAGCCCGGGGATTAACAAACAGGAGTAGCGAGGTGATCCTACCTCTGTATAATGCCTTCATCAGGCTGGATCTTGAGTATGGCGTGCAGCTCTGGAGACCTCACCTTAGAAAGGACATAGCACTGTTGGAGAGGGTCCAGAGGAGGGCAACCAGGATGATCAGGGCCATGAGTAATAGGACCGAAGAGGAAGGGCTGGAAGTCCTTAGGCTGTGTTCGCTGGAGGAGAGGAGAGACAGGGGGGACATGACTGAAGTATTCAAATATGTGAAAGGGATTAAAAAGGGCAGAGCCAAAGAAATATTCAGGCTAAAGCAAGGGGGCACAACCAGAGGGCATGAATGGAAGCAGGAGGGGGGGACCTACAGGGGAGAACGTAGAAGGCAGTATTTCATTGAGAGGGTGGTGGAGCCATGGAATGCTTTGTCGGGTAGTCTAGTTGAGCAAGGCACTGTTGAGGGCTTCAAGAGGGGGTGGGACAGATGCATGGCTGTACTGAAGCCAAGGTTGACCCTCTCTGGGGCCAGGGAGGGAGGAGGAGGAGCTAGTGCCCAATAGGGGCTGGCTACTGAGCAGACACAAAAGACCGTCAGGACTATTCTGCTGACTTTTAGTATGTTAGCATGCAAGACATGCAAGAACATAATCAACAGTTGTTGAACTGTCAGTAGTGCTGTGGAATGTTGAGTTACAGTTGGATTGCAGTTGTAGGAGGAGGAAACAGCTTGCAGTGCAGCTCTCCAGTCAACACTGGTAATGAGCTACCTCTTTTCTTTTGTGTACTTTATCACCCAAGAGGATCAACAAAGATGACAGTGTCAGAAGTGGAGAACACATGCCTTAGTAGGTTTTTCCATTGCACCAGCTGTGGAGGGCAACCTCAGTGATTTTGGTGGCAATCCCCTCAATCCATTCTGACTGGTGAAGTGGCCTTGGACATCTTCAGATTTTAAGAGAGCACAACTGTTGTGTAAACACAGGAGAATCCACAAAACCAAAGGTGAAGTTATTAGAAAATGTGACTGTGTGTTAACCCCAATTCTTATTAAAAGATGCTGCCTATGTTGGATGAAAACATGCCACTGTCCAAGTAAAGAACTTTCAGTCTGGGGCACCCAGGGATGTGGCAGTAGTTTGTTAAATGTGCAAAACATTTAAGCCAGCAACTAAAACATTTTTAGTGTGGGGGTACTTTAACAGATGATTGGGCAAGCATAAACTTGGAAGCTAAATGTGGGAGATAGCCCATCTGGAGCAACGCATTTTTCTCTCAGGGCTAAGTTTGGGCACCAAGTACATTTTAAGTGGAAGTAATGACACCAAGATGTGGCTGTGTAATGTCTACTTTATCCATGTACCACAGTATAGTGGGTTGTGCAAGAGTTCAGCAAGGATGTGCTCAGTGTGGTCCAGGGTACCACTTTCTTCCTGTGGGAAATGAGAACAGTTATAATACAGCAGTGAGTGCCTATCGACATTTCATAACCAGAGAGTTTGATGGGTTTGTGTTTTCTTTGATACTATGGTAAGCAAGGCCTTTCACTCTGTGCACCACAAAAGGTTGATCAGGAAGTTGGTAGATCTCAGAGTTGGGGAAAAGATGGTCAGATGGGTGGAAAACTGGCTGAGGGACAGAACCCAGAGGGTGGTGGTGGGGGGAGAGTTATCTGGCACCAGAGAAGCAACTAGTGGGGTCCCACAAGGCTCTATGCTGTGGCCGGTGTTGTTCAGTGTCTTCATCAATGACATTGGGGATGGCATTAAAGGCTAAATATGCCTATTCACAGATGACACCAAGTTTTGTGGGAGAGTGGACACTGCTGAAGGGATAAGTGACCTAAAGGAAGATCGGGAAAAGCTGGGGAGGTGATACAGGATCTGGCTACTTGGGCTTCAATGGCAAGAAATGCAAAGTTATGCATATTGGAGCCAAGAATCTCAGGACAGAGTATTACCAGGGTGGATTCCGAGTATCTGCATCAGATTTTTATTTATTTATTTTATTTATTTAGTTTTTGTTGACCGGGTAAGTGCACTAGACAAATCCTGCCTATTTTCAGGCACGACCCAGGGGAAGGGGATAAGGAGAAGGACCTGGGAGTGATGATCACTAGTTAACTGAAGCACTCCACGCTGTGCAAGAAAGCATCAGCAAAGGCAAACAAGATGCTGGAATGCATTGCTAGGGGGATGAGTAGTAGGAGAGAGGAGGTTATACTGCCCTTGTAAAGGTCACTGGTAAGGCTGTATCTAGAGTATGGAGTGCAGTACTGGTGCCCACACCTTAAAAAGGACATTAACCTGCTGGAGAAGGTACAGAGAATGGCTGCAAAGATGATATCCGGTCAGCAGGGCAAGGCATATGAGGAGAGGTTGAGGGCACTGAACATGTACTCCCTGGAAGACAGGAGAGAGAGAGGGGACATGATTGTTACATTCAAGTACTTGAAAGGGATAATGGGGGGCACAGTCTTAAGCTGGAGGGTGGAAGGTTTAGGAGGGAGGTCAGGAAGCACTTCTTCACAGAGAGGGTGGTGGACACTTGGAATGCACTGCCAGAAGAGGTCATCTCATTGAAGATGGTGGTTAGCTTAATGAGAGAGGCTGGGATAGGCATAAGGGGAAGGTAAGAATCATGGGTAGGGAGGATGGGAGGAGTGAGGAGGGAGGGCAGGGACATTAGCTCAAGCTGTGGACCCTGCAATATGAGCAGACTTGATAGACCAAATGGCCTTCTTCTGCTGGCTTCTTTGTATGTTCGTATATGGTAAATGGAATTTCAGGACCGTTTCGAATAATGGTGATATATGCAGCACCAGACTGTGTTACCACATGGGTGTCCATTCTCACTCTGTGAGTCATTCCTATTTAGTGACGTGAATACCATCAACACTATGGAATGAAAAATGGCTTCAGACAGTATCTATATTACTTCATTGCCTGTGTGATGAATTGACTGGGGTGCCACTGTGAAGAAGTGAAAACATAGCATAATTGTTAGAAAACATTAAATGTCAGGGACCGTGGTTGCTGGCCATGGTAAATGGTCCACTCAGGTGTGTGCCAGGGTTGCCACCCCTTGAATTTGAGGCAGTCTGGTCACCTAGCCTAATGGTGGATATTCGATCTCCTACTCTCCACTTTTGCAAAGTTAGTCTGTATATAAACTCCCAGACCTCTCTGTTGCCCTGGGATGTTTGGGGTTGAGAGAAGAAGGGAAGCCGGTAACAAAAGGGAGCGGGGGGGTACACTAATACGCTCAAATGGGGACAACAAAGCATATTAAATGTAGATGTTGGTAACCAGATGTACAGTACATGTACTAAAATAATTAATCCAGGTATGGGAGGTTGATACCACTCATCTCGCAGATGAAGGGTTCATGAACGAAATCCTAACACTGTACGTGGGCAAAACAAGGAAGGCACATTGGATTGTGCAAACAATTCAAAAAATAGCAAAGGGGAACAATAGTGACACCAATGACTAATAGGTATGGTAAATCATGGTGGTATGAAGGTGTGACAATTGTTGGCTGGTGTACTGTAGTATTTAGTCACATGCAGAACAGTGGGTACAAGGCAGAGACGGAACAGTACAGACAAGCTAATTTAACATCAGTGGCAATGAAAATGAGGTGGACTTCTGAAAATAAAAATTGCTGAGTGGATGATGAAAAAATCTGGTTATTGGTGCACAGTACAAAAGGCAGCATGGGTTCACAGTGGGAATGTCATGTGAGAAAAAGTGATCAATTCCAGTTGTTTCTGAAGTGAATCCATCATTTGCACTACCACTGTGTCCAAATGAATGGGTCTTTACTGTTCTGCCTCATCCTTGTACCAATTGTTGTGCATTGGAATTGCAAACACCTTACCCCAACCCACATTATCACATTACTTGCCTAGCGGTCCTTATCTGACATGACTACCCCAGCTGCCGAAACATTTCAGTTGTTTGTACTGCTCCCCCACCATTGTGATCACATATTCTACATTTATTCTAGGTGCATACACAATGCTGCTTGACAACCACAACAATGCAGAGTATTTGAACTATGAGAAAGAACTGGATGTCATCAAAGAAACTGAAAACTACCTTGGACCATAGAAAGGCCAATCCAGAAACAATGGTCCAGGTCAGTTTTCCTATGATCAGGCACAGCACTGGGGCATCACACTGAACACACTACTACTGGCTCGACTGACTAAACCACCAAATGAAGCAGTAGGGCAAGACACAGGGCACCATTCAGAAGTATTATTCTGTTATGATTTACAAACACATAACATGAAAAAATGTAGATTCATTGGGAGACAGGGAATGACCACAGACCAGAAGCTACAAAAGGTATAGGATAACAAGTGTTATCGGTATGACATTGCTTGCAGGGAATGGTATCATTGACTGACTGACAAAAAAACTGGCATCTAAATGACAAACTCAGAATTACCACTGATACGTTAGTACCAGTGCATGACATCCACATTAGTGAAATTAAGTGAGATAAATAATGACCACAGACGAGAGCCAGCAAGTAGGGAACTGAAATGGAAAGGTCAGTGATACTTGAGACTAGTGAGAGAGAGTGGAGAGGTGAGCAGCTCTCCCTCGCCCTCCACCTCAGTGACTAGCACAAAAAAAATGAGTGGGCAAGCATAACATCACTTTTATATTTTTCGTTTCATTTTGTTTCATTAAAACGAAATATGTATTTTATTTAGGCATGGAGGTGATGGTAGGAAGATTGATGAGATGGCAAAGGGAGAACAAGCCACGAACGCTCACATAAAAAAAAGGTTTTGCAGGATCCAGACTGTGGGACCAGAAAGCAAACTAAGGAAACAGAAGTGTAGCACACAAAAACTAGATATAAATAAATAACAGTAGACAAAGCAAAGAGTGGCCAGGAGGTGACAAACATATAATGCTGCTTTGTGGTCATGCCACATAATACAATCAGACCGGGCAGCATGCATGTAATTACAGGGGCAAAAGGGAGACGCTACAATGTTTTATCATTTTAAGTACTAAGTGACCAGTGCATGAAGAATCACTGCTAACTCAATTTACAGCACTACACTTACTCTGACCAGCTATGCTAATGGGGTTCTGTATGATCAGAATGCTACAAGTGTATTCTGCAGAGATCATGTAATGCTTGGTTCAGGTACAGGCTATACCACCACGTTTTCTAGATACAAATGTGATCAGGCACCACTACAGTAAGAAACAGTTGATGATAATTAGCCTGCTTTGCTCCATGAAAGTAACAGACATAGTTCCGAGTACAGGGCATTACAGCAACAAGAAAAGAAGTGATACAACTTCTGAAATGCTGTAAGTAGCCACTTAAAGTGTTTTGCACAGGCAAACCCAAAACACCGCCTCCCCAAAACACATAACCATGATGCACATGCTAGGGCAGTACATTTGTGTGCGTGTGTGTGTGTGTGTGTGTGTGTGTGTGTTTTGGGGGGGTAGAGGAACAGCAGATATGCAAGCAGCAGCTCCAGGCTATGTAACAGACTAACTCAGAATCAATACCTCAGTTCCTTTGAGGTGGCTGAGAGGGATTTCAAAAGTTACCTGAGGCTAATTAGTGCAGCTGAAAGACAACCAAATCAAAAAATAGTGTGCTTTTCCTTGACAATGTCCTAAGTCCTTGGAACACTGTGTTTATTTACTGGCAAGGCTAGGCGTTGACTTTGTAGGGATGACAGAGGGGGAAAATGATGATTCATATTAGAACACTATAAAAGTGTAATCGAGGGCAGCAGTATGGTTCATGGCCGGGGATTCATCAGTTGTATCCTTGGCTCGCAGTGAGTTGAAAGTTACAGAGAACACTGGAGGAATGGAATAATACAGATGAACTGCAGATCAAACAAACCAAAAAAGCCTGCCCTCAATAGACACTGCAAGTAGTACTGAATACTTTGGTATTCAAGACACATTTGGGTCCTAGCTTAAAAACACAGTTTGTGCAGCAAAGTACTCCGTGATCCACTGAGACCAGAGTATATGGCCAATGTTACTTTACATCCCTGATCTGACAAAATAAAAAAAAAACAAATTTCACCGGCAGCAGTTAGCACTTGCAATTTGAATGCACCACTACCACTGCAATACAGCATCTGACTAAATACTGGGTTGTGGACCATCGTTTGGTGGCAGTGACATTCTACAGCTCTGAGAGTGAGACTCCAGGTAGGAATTAAAATATCCAATGAGTTACATAAAAGCATCACAACTAGATCGGGAGAGTATTTGGGGAGAGTATTTTGATAGCTGAGAGTTAGACAGCTAAATAGCCTGGCATTGGCAGTAGTGCTACAGGAGAGAGACAGTGTTACAAATGAAGCAAATTGATGTGTACACATTCCATAACTGAGAGTAAGCGAGCCACATCTGGAAAAAAAACAAACACTCACCAGATATAGGAAACCCTTAGGGAGTCTGAAGCTGTGCAAGCAGGAACATCTGTTGATACATGTTGCTTGCAGGTCGGCAAAAGAATGAAGACAGGACAGGGGGCTGTTAGCGTGCTTGTACACATCGAGGTGGGTGGTCCCAAAGAATGAGGGAAGTAGCGATTGGCTCCAATTTCAGCCATCCCGGAGGAAAATAAAAAAAGTTTAGATTTAACTCAATTGCAAAAGAAACCTGCAAACAAGAGATAATGGTGTAAAACTATAGCTATAGTAGGTCTGAAGCTTTCCTTCCCTATAGGTAGTTTGATTTTTATGACCCGTGGCTGACAGTGCCCCTTTAAGCAACTTCTCAGGGATACCTTTTGCTTCCTCCTGCTCTTGTATCTTGTACAGTACCTCCCTGCATAATCCTAGTATTTTGGGCTGTTTTGCTACCATTCTAATTGGTCAATTGTTACAGCTCATTATATCTTCATTGTTCCTATTTGTTTGCAGTACTGTTCATTTTGTATTGCTTGACTATTTTGCAGTTATCTTTTGATTTGTATTCATTCCCTACCCATCCATGAGTACACCTGAAATGAGCTTTGGCTCAGTGTCCCTTCCTTTGTCAATGATTTACAAACAACACATAACTTCATCTACTATTATTGTCTTTCAGTTTGCTTCATCCCTTCACATATAATATGTAAAACTCAATATTTAAATAAGTACCTTTTCATACTTGATTGAGCCTGCCCTGGATCAGGTTTGGGTCTTTCCAGGGAGTTTGGTTTTATAATTTGCAAAGCCCTGCCATAGAATGACATTGCAACTTTAACAAACTGTAAGTCTGTCAGTCTTTGGAGTTAAGGGACAATCTATATATGAAAAAAGGGTCTTAATGAGTACTACAACAGCAATACATAATACCCCCCCAAATATTGAAAATATGGTCTATATAAAAAACATAAAAATTAAAAAATAAAATAAACATTCCCATAGGATAACATTGCAGCTTTAACAAGCCATCAATCCATCACTCTGTAGAGTTAAGAGAGAATCTAGGCATAAAAAGAAAAAATATCTCATTGAGTACTACAACAGTAAAATATAACATCCCCCCACACACACACACAAGAAAATTAGGGCTACAGGAAAAAGATATAGCAAGAATGAAAATTCCATAGGATAACAATGCAACTTCCAGGAGTACTACAACATTAACACATAAAACACCCCCCACCAAAAAAAAAAGTTTAGGGTCATATAAAAAAACAATAATTTAAAAAAGAAAATTCCAATAGTAGAATATTTAACTTAAGAAGCCATAAGTCAGACAATAATTGGAGTTAAGGAACAATGTATATATCAAAAAAGGTGTCAATGGGGGGTGCCACAGAGCCATCTTCCAGGAAAGAAGCACTTTTACAGAGCTCCTCTGTGTAGAAGCAAATTAATCAAGAAAACAACAGTAAATGTTTACCTGAATATTAAACTAATATCAGATCATGAATCCTGACATTACTGAGAGTCCAGTGATACCTAATTCAGGATGGTTCATCAAATGGCACAGCACCAGGAACCACCAAAAGAATCTCACCAACAAGGTGCCAGCAAAGCCGCAGCATTAACATGCAGTGGAGAGGCGAGTGACATAACTACTTTGGAGCCTCCGTGGAAAGCATTGTTGGAATCCATGAAAGTTATGGACTCTAAGCTTGAGAAAACTCTGAGCAAACTAGAATCTTATGACATGGCAATAAAAACACTTATGGGAACAGTTGCTGACTCAGAGAAATGAACCATAACCACAATGGCAGCAGTTACTACTCTAACCCAGAAGAATTCTCAGATGAGTAGCCGGATGGAAGCACTCAAAAATTTGATTCATTCGGGGAATGCCCCCATAGTAGGAGTTCCCAAAGGAGTGGAGGGAACAGACCTGCATTTTTTAACAACATGGTTATCAGAGCACTTAAACGTTCCTGCTGATTTTGACTGGCACACTTTGGAAAAAGCTTACCAGGTCAGTCCCAGAGTAAGACCAACTGGAACACCACAGGCTTGCACTATTCTCTTACGCACCACAGGCTCTGAAGTTCGGGATGTCCTGATTGTGGTTGCGAGCACTAACTACCCTTTGGCCATAAACTCCTTGGACATCAAACTTTACCCAGCTCTCTCATACCAGATGAGGGCCCATCGTAAGAGCTTTGATGTTGTGCATCATCGATTGAGGGCCCTAGGGATCATTGATTCATTTCTACTCTCCACCCACTTGAGGATTGTATATGGGGGAAAGACTTGGAGTTTCAACAACCTGCAAGACGTGGGTGCTGGGTTGAATAGGTAAAATCTGAGTTTGCAGGCTGCAAGAATGTTCTGGACTCCCAACTCGACTAATCAGATGCAGAGGACTGATATGGCCTTAGCCGACCCAGAACAGTAAGAGCGGTGTGCAGTGGCTCCCAAGGAGAGTAAAAAATATAATTTAAAATGTTGGACTTTAAAGTTTATGGGCTCAGAATTAATACTGGGGGTAGTTAAGAGCCTGATCAAGTATGCTCTCATTTTCAAGTCCTCCATATACTGGGAAGGTCTATATAAGTTTTATATGTTTACAATTTGAGCTCTAGTGGAGAGAGGGGAGAGAATCTTATTTAAGGCTCACACTTGTACTACTGCACAGCTTCTTTAGTGCTAAGAGACTCTGTAATTAGTGTTAAAGAGTTCAGCTACAAGGTCTTGAACTTTACTGTTGATGGCTAATTTACCAAGTATTGTTGCCTATCTACTTAAAGAGGGGAAGCTTCTTAAGGGTCTAATTTTGGGTTTAGTTTAATTACACCAGGTTAAACAGCAATCATTGGATTGTGTTACACTACCTAATAATACTACCTATAGAAAATACCTTTCTCCTTTGAAGAGGCTGGCAATGTATTAAGACTTTTTGGATGTTAGCTCTGTGTTTTAGAGCTTTGTTAAACAACCCTCCACTCTTACTGTTCAAGAATACATGGCTTACGAAATACTGTTTATTAACTGTACCTTTTGAACCTTAATGTACTACCTTGTATGAGGAATATCTTTGTCAATGGTCTATTGATGAAAATCTAATAAACATAAAGTACAAAAAAAAGATGTCAATGACTATTAAGACACTAATCCATAATCCATCCTAAACATTCATGGGGTACACACTGCACCCCCAGATTACCTCCAATCTTCACCATGATGTTAAATCCACCATGAAAGCATGAGTATCATCAAAAGTGCACCAAAGCTGTAGCTCATCTTCCACTACAAACACAGCAAATTTCACAGTATTTATTTATTTTAGTTATTTGAATTTTGGTAACTGGGTGAGCCCACTGAGATCACTCAGTCCCTTTTTCAGGGGTGACCCAGGGAGAAAATGCAGTACATAACTATCGAATACAAAGAACTGGAATACAATAGTAAACAGCTTATAATTGTAAACAATGAACAGTCAATGAGGACAGCTAGACTGCAATGAGTATACGCTAATGTCAGAGATATGCAGGGTATCACAAGTAGCAACAGTGAGTACATACAATACATGAATTACAATATAATATATAGGGGATACATGATGGGCGACTGTGGAATATGGAAAATATTAGCACGAGTGCAGAGTGAACTGTGATAATATCACTAGTGGCAAAGCCACAAGTAATATCACTCGTGGCAAAGCCACGAGTGATATTATCGCAGTTCACTCTGCTTGAGTGCTAAAATTTTGCAGGTTCCACATTTGCACATTATGTGTGCAATTTATACAATAGGGCCGCAAGTATGTATGGTGACTTATGCTTTGGATTTGTGAAGTTCTGTGCTGGTTTTGCTTCGGTTCTCTTCTGATGTGTGCTGCATGAGATTAGTTTCACTTTTATGAGTGGGGTTGTTTGTAATGTCGTGATTGGTTAGGGTTTGTGAATGGGTGTGTGTGTGGTGCTGTTCTGATTGGTTGTTTGTGGCAAGTGTGGCATCTGATTGGTTGTGTGTGGGGGCGGGACTTAGCAGGCGTTACTGATGAGATGGGTTTTCAGCACTGTTATCTGTTGCATGTCATTGGAAACAGTGGATTTCTTTGTGGGTATTTCACTCTTATGTAGTTTTACTTTTGATTTATATACACGTCTGGTTTTGTTATAGTTTGTTGTTATAGTGTTCTTCGGTTAACTTCACCAGAGGTTGGGGGGGCAGTTTACTTCATCAGAGAACAGCTGTTAATGTTGGATTTGTACTTACAGTGACAGCATTGTGTATTTTTACATGTTGGTTAGTGGCAATTAGTCAGAGTCTGCATCCTACTCGATGCAGCATTCTTTCCAGGTATCGGTGTTTCTTCTGTGTGCTGCAACTGTTTTCTCCTGTGTGCTTCTGCATAAGCAGTACCTGCCAACCATTTTTTGGGAACTTGGGCACAGGTGTCATTTATTTCTTAGAGTAGCACAGATTTACTGCTTTCTTATGGGGATCATAGGTTACACAGGGTACTGATGTAAGCAGAGTTGTAATATCATGTACTGAAGTAATCACTGTTGGTATATCTGTATGAATATATCACAGTGTCTACATCAGCTCCCTGATATTCAAAGTCTGTGAAAATGACACTATTTATTTGGATGGTTATTCCTTCACACCTATTGTATAAATAGTGATATATATAAATCTTCAGAAAAATACAAATATTTAGAAAAGTTCAATGTAGTAGATTCAAGTGAGATTTCTTCAGTCTTAGGATGTAAATAACAGTGTAGAGGTTAAGCATGCTTTGAAAATTGCTACTGTGTTTACTAATTTGAGAGTAGTTAGGATAGGGGGATAAGCGAAAACAAATGCAGGTAGGAGGATTGAGCAAGGGTGCAGCAATCAATTTTTTAAAAAGTGATAGGGAAAGGCAAGAAAGGTGATGAGGAGGTAGTGCATTCCATGCAGTTGTGGCACAGTAGGTGAAATATTGCATCCCAGTGAGATGACGAGGATCCAGGGTTGCTAAAATAGGTAAAAGTGGCTGACTTGAGTGAATGAGCAACTTCTTTGGGATATACAAGGTCTCTTAGACATTGTGGATTGAAAAGATGTACTAGCTTATATACAAAGCACAGTGAGAGGTACTTTAACCTTGAGTCATTAGTCTGTTAAACTGAAAATATGTACTGACTTA
Source organism: Neoceratodus forsteri (assembly GCA_016271365.2). NCBI lineage: Eukaryota > Metazoa > Chordata > Ceratodontiformes > Ceratodontidae > Neoceratodus > Neoceratodus forsteri. The sequence goes on along the minus strand of JADMNL010000023.1, from coordinate 621,301,640 downwards.
TGGGTAACAAAGCAAAAACAACCTTTTTGCCCATATACAATGAACCACCAACAGTTAAGAGGGATGCTTCATATATTTTTACCTTTAAAGTGAGCCCAACAAAAAAACAATTACAACCAAGCACATGCATTGCTTTTCTGGAGGCAAGGCAGTGTAGGTCCAGGAGTGCCCTGCACTTCCTTAGTATGATGGATGTGAGAATAAGGATACGATTCTACTATCTCAAAGATAATCATTTAAAAAACTGCATTAATGCATCAGTTAGGCTTCCAAATAAACATCAAAACTATGGAAATGTGGCATTAGGGTCTCTAGCCCTTACTCCCCACCCACACCCTAAGCAAGACGAAGAAGAAAAATATAGTTTTTGCTGTCCTGACTTGGTGAATCAGGGTTGAGGTTTTCCTTGGGGTTCTCAACCTTAATACACACCCCATTTCATGACCAAATAAGGTGACATGTGGTATGTTTTCTTCAAGCAGGGCCTACAGGTAGATGGCAAAATATGGGGAGACACAGTTCTGCACATTTGAAGGCAATATCACAATGGGGTGAGCATTGGGGTTCACAACCCCAAGGAAGACCTCACCTTTAATTCGCCAAGAGTCAGAACAGCAAAAACCATTGTGTTTTTTCCTTGTCCCGCTTGTGGTCAGATGGGGGAGGGGGGGTTAGGGCTGGAAACCCTAACATCAAATTTCTCTGTTATTGCCAATTTAACCCAAACCCAAACTAATGCATTACTGCAATTTTTTCCAATAATATATTATAGGAGCACCACCATGCCCCTATAGTTAGGGTTTTTAATTTATTTTTTGATTTATCAGGAAGGTGGACTGGGCAAAAGTCCATTTTCATCCACACCTGGGTTGAGTAGTCTGTTCAATGTTAAGCCTCAAACTTTGCACATTACTATATTTGGCTCTGTTTGACAAAATGAACTGAAACTTTGAATGTGTTGTCTACAAAGAAAGGTCTCTCTTGACCTTTGAAGATTTTTGTGATGGCAGCTTCTGCTGTTTCTGAGATCCGCATGTGTCATTTTATTGTGAATATCTAACTTCTTTCCTGTACTTAACATGTTTTTTTTTGCTCTCTACTACAGCCTACATGGAATGGAATTTTTATCCCAAACTTGCAGGAGACATGTATCATGTCCTAAGGCAGTGCCTTTGACAGGTCTGGTGAAAAAATATCAAAGGCTTCCTGAGTTATAAGGCTTTAAAATTTAAGATTTCCAACATGTGCATATGGAGTAGGGTTTTTCAGAAAATGTTCTGCAGTGAAAATAAAAATCTGGTGCCACAAATGCTTGGTTTTGCTTTTGTGCCACTTAACTGGCAGGGCACCAAACATTTTTTGTGCTTTGCCAACCACCAGCTTGTTGATTTTTTCCATGAACTGTGAAATGTGGAAAATACACAAAACTGCTGTGATTTAAAAAACAAAACATCAGAATCTAGCTAAAGGGGACTTTTGTTTCTTAAAATAATGGGCACAGATCTGTTTTCTGGACACCCAAAATCCAGGATGCCCAGCTTAATGAGAGGAGCGCTTCCCCCACGTTCTCTGTATGAGAACAATAGGAGTTTCCTTAGTTCTGCAGCTGCAGCTGAATTCGTACTGGAGCTGCAGTGTGAGCTATGAGCTGCCATTTCCCTGGTATCCAGTGGCATCTCCCTCATTCCTGTCCCCGTAATAGTGTTTGTTTCCCTGGTGACTAGTGGCACCCCCCTTCAATCGTCATCCCTTTAGTATAAATTTCTTTCCCTGGTGTCTAGTGTCCCCCCATCATGGTCCCATTAATATTTTGTAAATATCCATATTTTTCACAGAACTTCGTAATGGCATGCATGTCACCCAGACTCCAATATCAGCATTTTCCAGAATGAATGGGATATAGAAATGCAGTGTTGGAATGATGATAGCTCCTTCCTCAGTATTTTCTGGTACTGGCAATATAGAAGTGGCATCCTTAGTTTAATAGCCTATTTGTATGCAGCTGGCAATGCTCAGTATGAACAGGGGTTCTCATCTGATTTGGAAGTAGTGAGACCAAAAGTTATGTATTGGTCCCTGAAGATAAATAATGTGAAGAGTGAACATGCATCAAGTTAGAAGAAAGTGAACACAGAGCAGCCAGCATGTCTCCAGTCAATGAACAGAAGCACCACAACAGAAGCAGAGGCTCATGAGAAAAACAAGAATTAATTCTCAGTTCCTCCACCAATTCTGCCCCCGTCCCTCAGAACAGTGGCAAAAAAAGAGGGGGAAACAGCATAAATTGAACACAGAGCAGACATCATACCTCCAGTCACTGGACTCCTCCTCCACAGAGTCTTCTCCTGAGAGCTCACTCCCTTTGAGTAACTCATAGCATCACAGCAGCAACCCATCACCTAAATGTTTTTGATGTCATTACCTCTCATGGCACAGCAGAACCACCCTCCTGTGCTGACACTGTCCAAACTCACAGTGAACCCCTGTCAGTAGGGCAGCAACAGACATGGAATGCCCCATCACCAAAAGCATCAGCAAAAGTGGTGTCCCCGCCCCACTGCCATCCCTGTGTGTATGAATGATAAGCAAATAAACATGTGGTTAGGAGGTCAGTATGTCCATGGTGTAGCCCTGAATTGTTCTTTCTGTTCTTGTTGTGGAGGGTGGGGGGGGGTTTAGAAATTCTGGGTTACAAAAATATACCCCTGCCGTAACAAAATGAGTGAGCAATGACCTCATTTCCGATATCAGTTTTCTGCGTTATAGTCTTAAGTCTTTGAGGCTTAGGAAACCTGTCCTGTTCCTTTCTAGTATTTCCAAAGATGTTGCACTCATTCAAACCTCACAAAGAAAGAACCATAGAAACAGCTTTTTAAATAACAAAATGTTGTGTTAAACATCAACCTTATGAAAGCCTCTAGCGCCTCAGCTTAGTGCCTTCAAGGGGGCCTGTTGCCCCCTTGAAGGCACTACGCCGAGGTGCTAGGGGCTCTCGTAAAGTGGATGTTTAATACAACATTTTGTAATTTAAAAAGCTGTTTCTGTGGTTCTTTCTTTGTGAGGTTTGAATGAGTGCAGCATCTTTGGAACTGATTGGATTTATGTGTGGGGTAGCCACCCCTTTGCTGCGAACCCATTAACAGAGCATGGACTGAGTTTCCATGTTTTGTTTCCTTTCTAGTATTCCCTGATGACATCCAGGGACATAATATCAATGATCTCCTTGCTCACTGAGCTGCTATTTTTTTACTGGTAATATTTTTTAATAGAAGACATTTTCATTCAAAGCAAATGTTCCTTGTTAGACTGCATGTAGTTGAACTGTGTGATATATGGAACACATATACGGTGCACCCTAGCTTTAGCACCGTATCCTAGAAATACTTATACATTAAAAAAAAGAAATATTTATACATGTGCAATCATTAAAAATATTTATTTCAGTAATTAAATTGCTGTTTCATTCTAAAGTTTGCTTTAAAATAATGTGCATACTAATTATTTTCACAGATCTTAGTAATGGCATGCATCACCCAGACTCCAACATCGGCATTTTCTAAAATGGATGGGGATATAGAAATGCAGTGTCAACAGGCCGATAGCTCCTTCCTCAGTACATTCTGATACTGGCAATACAGAAGTGGCACCCTTAGTTTAATAGCCTATTGGTATGGAGATGGCTAAGTGAGAAATTGAACAGAGAACACGCATCAGGCTATTTGTGCACTACAAGTAAAAAACACAGTGAAACAGTTCACCCTTCAAAAACCTCCTGAACATTCTCTTATGGGGGAATGAAAGACAAGACTTAATTCTCAGATTGCCCACCAGTTCTGACCCCCCCACCTTGACAGTGTCAAAAAAGAAGGGGAGACAGAAGAAAGTGAACACAGAGCAGCCAGCATGCCTCCAGTCACTGGACAGAAGCAGTGGTTCAAGAGCATCTGTGCAATCCTCCTTCACAGAGGCCCTGTCTACACTATACTCGAAAAAGCTGTAATGGTTTCAAAACATTACCGACTGTAAAGGTTACAGTGTGTCCACACTGCCAGTGAACAGTTGTGAAAATGGTTTGAAAATGTTACAGCCTGTCCACACTTATGTGTGTATAGTGTGTGGTCTCAACCCCTTAAAAGTAAAGAACATTCCATGGTGCACTTGGTGATGACAGCTGCGATGAGAGACACCCTCCCATAACCCTATGCGACTGTCATTGTACACTTTGTACACATAGCGTGGTAAAACATGGCATGGTGTCCAACAACAGTGTGTGCCCTCTGGCTGTTGTGGCGATATTATGGTGCTATGCAGCTGAAGGTGAGGAACAGAAGATAGAGGAGGGTTGCATGCCAATGTGCGGCATGTATGCGTGCCATGATGCACAAACGTGTGCTTAGAACTGTGTCCCTGCTGCATGCCACAATCAGGTATATGGTGCACCACTAGTAAATGTCAATCTATGTACATCTGCTACCCTCTAGACTCATACTGCATGATTCCAGTACATGCAATGCAGCCATGTAGCACACCCATTTACACCTCACCATTGCCCCATGGTATCATTTGCCCCACAGTGCCCCAATATATCAGTGTGAGCATGCATGTAAACTGCCCAAGTCAAAAGAGCAACACAGTATGACAGTACATGACTGTCTTTATTCCAACGCTGCCATGTCTTCTGGTGGCAGTATCACATGAAAAACAAACACTAGAGAGCCCATCTCCAGGCAGAAAGCTTTTTTCAAACACTCTACATTTCAGCTGCTGTATTTTCTCAAAACTTTTACTTATAACTGCTCAAACTTCCAATATCAAGATTGATTCGATTTCCCCAATTTCTTAGCTTTCGATTGTTACCAAACAAAAGAGGATGCAGCAAGGAAATCTTGTTCCTGCAGCTACTAAAACTAAAACTGAGAAGGCAGACAAGGCCATAGATCCTCTATGCTGTGGACCCATACTCACGATGGAATCATTGCTGAGGTCTATGTGGCAGCAGATACTTGCCACATTGCAACCCATGGATTCCCGATTAGAAGCTACCCTAACCAGGCTAGAGAACCACATGGCAGCACCTATGGCTCCAACTGATGTGGTGCGGGACTGTGATAAGCTACCTATCACTGTTTGGCAACTGTAGTATGGTTCTTTGAAGAGGAAGCACAACCCCAAGGCCATGAGGAGGCCTTGAGAAGCTGGTCTTGTACAGAAGTTATGCTGGAGGAGGTGGATCCTTTGAAAGGCATTATGGATATGGACTCATTTGTTTCCCTTATGGATCATATTCCAACTGCGCTGATTCTTGCTGGATACCCTATTTTGTGTTGGATTTGGAGGACCCAAGGGCTAATTTTGTGATCTGTTGGGCGACAGATGAGGGGCTCAATCTTCAGACAGCCAAAGATGGTTTAAGACGAGGAGATCCTCATCGTGTCTGGGAAAGACTGATTTCATTGCAGGCAAGTGTTCAATTATTTAGGTGTCTAGAGCTTGTGAGCAATTCTGGGGGACTTTGAACAATTTTGTAAGAACTATAATGTCTGGGACTCATGACAGTTGTGGATAGCGCTATGCACTAATTTAGGAAGGGATTGCAATGCTGGACGTTGTATTCCACATAGTGGGTTTCTCCACCCTTTGCATATTTTTCCCCCCATCTTGTCTGGGCAATGTTGTTCCCAGTTACTCCCAAATCTTAACTAGCAAGCTCTGCATGTTAATTTGGTTATCTTTTTGACTGACTGTACCTGGCATCAAGTCTGTTTTAAGAAATTCAGGGGGTTAATAACAACAATTTTGCTGTTTGACGATTTCAGCTGATTGCAGTACTGTTTGAGAAATGGCACGTATTTCCTTTTTACCATATTTTGTCATTTGGATTCATAACAGTCTTTAGGACTGTGTCTTAATGCCTTAGTTAATTCTACCTTCTATGGACATTCCAAAGCTATTGAGATGGCTGGCAAATCCAGGACATTTACTTTGGTAACACATTGGATATACCCCCCTTCTATTGTAACAGATTACAGGGGGTCGTAATATGAACATCGACTATATGTATGGATATTTGTCCCTTGATTTTGCTAGTACCTTGTACAAGGTAATTTGTGTATAATTTTACATGAAAATTAATAAACACAAAGTACAAAAAAAAAGAAAAAAAGTTAGGCAACAACATGTTCATGCATCAGACTTTGTGCATTACTGCAGTACCCCAATAACCCGAAAAACATACATTGTCTTGCATCACAACACCATGTAGTACTGTATCTCAATACTTATGGAATACTGTAAAGGCAACTTAAGCAGTGCAATATTGCACTTGGACACAAAAAAGGAAACAAAAACATCAGTCCTGCATCATTGTCATTAGTAGTGCATTGGTGCATTATGTCAGTGCTTCCTGCACCTATAGCTTGTGTTTTGAACAACTGAGATAAGCTGCTAACACCTCTGGTTCACCACCATACAGGTTTGCAGCAGCAGGTCATGGATGGCAGTGTTTGAGACAAAGGAAATAGAATGTGGGATGATACTCAGAGTGTCTAGCAGCAAAACCACCCTCTTAAAACTCCTAAGCCAGTGGGCAGAAGCCAGTGAATGTCTGGACATCCACAGGACAAAGCCATTGTCATGTGAACAAGATATGCAATATTCTATGCTATTCTACAATATGAGAATCAGTGAACATCAGTAAAGAACCTTACTCCTGTAGCACCCTCTTTGTTGTCATTCATCAGGTTTGGGTTACTGTTTCCGTGACCCATTACAACATACCAGAGTAACAATTGCAAATTGTGTAATAAACCATTCATTAGTGTGGTTCTCATGTGTCATAACACCTGACATTACGTGATGCAAATAAGCCACAGAACAATGTATAACAACTTGTTGGTTTCAAAGTAGAGACATGAGCCAACGTAAGCACAAACTACTGTGGCATCACAAACTAGGCACTGTTGTCACTTAGTTATCACCAGTGGTGTTACCATATGAAGTATGAAACACAACAATGTACATAATAAAACATTACAGCGGGAACAGGCACAATCAGAAAGACACATTGTATGTGGGTCTGTCATCTGCCAGACATGTATAAACCATGGTCCCTCAACCGATAGCAGGTGAACCTCACAACTTGTGACACAACAAAATGGGGTACATACATTCCATAATGTCAAGGCACCAGTGAGTGTCACATGTTACTACCAGCGGAACACACTTGTCAGCAGACATCTGCAGATGTCATATGGCATCACAGTATGATCCACTGAAACTTGTTGCTGTACAGTTCCTGTGTGAAGCTTGTCATGCTTGCTGTGGGGGTCGTTGGGGTAACAAAGTGCTGGTCTGTGGCACCATGTGTCAGGGGATAAGGAGAAGTGTGCAGACTGGCAAAGGCAGTTGTGCCACTTGTAGAGTACTGCTGTTCCATGCCAACACCATACGATGTTGCCTGAGATGAGGTTGGCAGGGTGGCAGAGGCAGTGGTGCCACCTGTGAACACACCTCCCTGTTGAGGGGTTGCACGGCTGTGAGACTCAATTATGGCTGGGTGTTGCATACTGGTAGTAGCTGACAGTGGCATGCAACCTGCTTGCCTGATGTCAGGAGTGGAATACCGAAACATGGCACTGGTGGACACAATAGTAGGGTTCCCTGTGGCCATGGGCATGACGGGAAACCCAAAGGTACTGGGCATTCTGTGGAACAATGTGGCAGAGGTGGATGCGGTGGTATCAGCTCCTCTTGCATTGGTGTTTGGCATGGTGGTAATACCCGTACATTGTAGTGCTGCAGTTGGAGGTGACTGCTGGTATTGCATGGCTAACAACTGAAACATATGTATAAAGAATTGTTGAGTCTGTTCTGCCTCCTGCTTCCTTAAATGCTCTTCCAATGTCCTCTCTTCTTTTGCCTGCTCCCTCTCCAACTCCAGCAACTCCTTGTGGTGCTCCTGCAACATTTTACATGCTGGCTCTAGCACCACCCCTAGTAAGTCTGCGCATTCGTGTTGTTTTATTTTTTTTCTTCCGGAGGTTAACCAGAGGTTCCTGTTCACTTCTCCACTTTGCAGGTCTACCCCTTCCAGCATTGGAGGTGTCACGTGAGGTTCCTGGTGTCTCATCCTGCACAGCTGAGGACACTGAGGATGCTTCCGCTGTGTTGGTGTCCACAGATGTCCCTTCCCCCTGGGTCTTGCTCTGTAACAGCAAAACACACCTAACACCATTGTACACAAGCATACACCTGACCCACACACTCCACTTTCTACCCCATCCCCCTACCTATGTCCCCCCCCAACCAATAGACCTACATACACCTAAGCAGCCACCGGCATGTTGTAATGCCATGGGCCACATCCACAACTGCTATCACACATGCACCGAAGCACACCCGTTCTGCCACCTATTGCTTTACTACGCTATCACTATTGGCCACATGCCCAAGCAACACCTCCACCAGCATGCCATAATGTGTCCCCCCCCAAATCCCAACCAACACACAGTTGAAGTGCACATTGCATGTGCCTGTGTCAGGGTTCCCCTGTTGATCACCATCATCACCATCTTCCCGATGAGGTAGGCACAGGTCCCCTATGGCATCCCCATCATCCTCCGACTCCAGTTGTGGGCTGTCTGCTTGAGAGCTCTCTAGGATGAAATGAGGTTCAGAGGTTGGTTGTGTACCAAATATGTTATCCAACTGGTCATAAAAGGGGTACCCCCCCAAGTGTCTGTTGCTGTCCTTGGTTTTGTGGTAGTGCACCTTCATTTGCTTGATTTTATCACGGCACTACTTTGCCGTCCTCTCCAAGCCATTCTCAAACAGATAGTCTGCTATCTTTTGGTACACCTTTGTGTTGTGCCTGGCACTGGCTAGCTCTGCCTGCACCAACTTCTATGACCAGAACTCCACCAACAATTTAGTGGCCTTCTCTGTCCAGGTGGCACCACGGTCAGTCATAGTTCTTGCTGGCACATGGCACGGGGTAGGTGGTGACATAATGCTGTGGACACCACTGACAAGGATACAGGATGTGCAAATGACACCACAGTCACAAGCAGTGCTTGGGGGACAGGTTCACTATGCAGTTGTGCAGGGGTGGAATGCTCTGTCAATTATGTTTTCTGAGGGCACGTCTGATACCTGCGCATGAGCATACAACAGCTGTTGTCACACTGACGTTTGGAAGGATACTTCCCACCTCTGGTACACAGGGATGTAATGGTAATTGTCAAATGAAATGTAGCTCTTGCAGTGCGCTAGCCTACAGCATTGACCTACTGTTCTCCTTGGGCACCATCACAACACAGCAGTTCATGTAGTGCTGCTGCAGGCTGCAGGTAGCCACTCCAATACTGATTTCAGTGTTTCCCACTGCTCCACTTTCTGGTTATGTGAAACAAGTCTTTTTACACCTGATGCAGTGCTGCACAAGCACTCATGAGCTCAAGGTGTTTCTTTTGTACTGGCACAGCTCCACTGGTAGTTGTGCCACTATATGTGTGGCCAGCATTATACAGTTTGTGCATACCATGTACTGCTAGCACACCACCGGAACACCCCCTGCCCACCCCGGCACATTGCTGTCCATGTGGCTGGGGGATCAGGCACATAACCCCTGCTCACCCATGTCATGAATGCCACACAGCCACCCTTCTGTGGCATTCATGCGCATGATGCCAACACACCCAGTTTATGCAGGCACATTGGCATCATGCATAGTGCCCAATATGCTTAAATGGCATTTTAGCCAATAAATAAATCCATGCTGAATATTTTCCTGGTGCTAGTGTGTGTGTTAAAACACATTGTTTTAATTTCATACACTATAAAGATAAAAAAAATCATTTACTTGAAAGGCTGATCACATAGAAAGGGACACTAGGTCTGTCTGACACAGTATAAAGTATAAATACTTACATTGTCTTGTACTACCCCAAATAAATGTTCTTTTGTAAGCATCACATAAATGTATTTTTTTAGGTATTTAAATTATATAACAGTAAGAATCATGTAGCATTGCAAACTAGAAAGGGCTTGCTATACACCCTCCCAAAAGTATGACTATATGGAAGACTGCTGTCTGAAGACAGGTAGGGTTCAGGTTTGAGACCCACCATCTGTGAAGAATATATCCTGTTGTCACAATCTGGGTAGGAATAAATCAGGAATGTTCACAAAAGCAAGTAGATGTGTGAACATTGGCTTTCCTATTATTCTACTTTCAGTTACCTTTATCACAGACCAGACACAGCTGTTTTCAGTTGAGATCACCAATGAGCAGCAGCTGGTCGTCTCTCCCCAACAGTGTATGTTGGACTCTCAGACTATGATCACTGCCACCAAGAATGGCTACTTTCTCTTTGTTGATTATATGGGTGGCTGTGGCTCTGAAATCAGCTTTTGTTTCTACAAACTGTGCTGTGTACTTGTGCGCATGATGACAGGAAATTTGCAACTACTTCCCCCGATCCTAAACTTCCCTGCTCTTATAGTGTACCATGATGGCGTTGTCCTCTCCGCTATGCCTGACCTTGTGGCCTCTCCTTCACATTTCTCTAATACCTAATTGTGCTCCCTGCCCTCCTGTCCTGTGTCCTCTTAGAGGCTTCATCTGTCCCTCGTCTATCCCCTACCACCCTGCCTGTACCTTATCTTGCCTTGCCTACCACACCCCCCTTCTACCCTATCACACTGTTTTTTTTCCTTTTTTAACTCACTGTCTATCTTGTTTCTTATGGCATTGTATGTAATATACCATTACCTAACAATTGTCCTCATTAGTACTTCCAACTACAGTACTGTTACTAGACTCATTATACACCACGAAGGAATTGAACCACTGTTTCCAAACTGTTCTCCACTTATGACTATGTTTAACTATTGTATCTCTGTATTGTATAATATTACTGAGGTGTTATGTTGTGACTGTTCATATATTGTATATCCTATGTTCCTGTGCTAACCAGGTCCATCTTGTAAATGAGCTATGCTCAATGGTGTTTGCCTGGATAAATAAAGATTTGATTGATTGGTTGATTGATTGACCCTATTTGATATTAAAGCATGAGGTGGAAGACTACTGTAACAGGAGATCCAAGAGATTGCTGCTGGCCAAAATGAAGAGCACACATACACAGAGAGCTGCATCCATCACCCTCCCCCTGCCTACATAGTACTATCAAGCTGTCTGCAACCTGGACAGCCTCTGAATAACTTTTTTGGATGACCAGCTGTAACATGTCTATAAACTATGCTTTTGTAGCTGCAATACATGTCTGCATGTTGTCAGCCAGCCTATGGGATGTGAGGGCTTGGGGGGCTCCACCCTTACCAAATGTGACACAATGGCAACACCATGGAACCAATATGACAACACAGTGGTGAGCTACAAAATGTGCAATGGTACTATCCAGTGGTACCATGGTTGTACTATGGTAGTTTATTTTTTGATTATTTTTGTTGATATGGTAGGAAAGTGGTACAATGGTATCACAATGGAATTGAAACAAACCACTGTGATACCATGACAACCTTAATGGTAGTATAGTGGTAATCACAATGGTATTGCAATGGTAAATGAGTGGTATTACAGTGGTATTCCGAAGAACTTTTTGTAAGGGCAATAACAGGAGACCCAAGAGTGAGCAGATGGGGAAAGTGAAGGGCAAACACACACAGCTCATTGATCACCCCCCCAAGTCTACATGGTACTCTAAATCTAAGTGCTTTATTTCTTTTTTGCTGATCAGCTGGGACATGGCTCTAAACTCAGCGTTTGTAGCCATATTCACAGAATCACAGAAATCTGACAGCAGAAAAGGACCTCATCAGCCCAGCGAGTTGGCCCTTTCACCTCTCCCCTACTCAGCTCCACTCTTACAGGCTCTGTCCTTCCCTTCTCTTCCCAATTCCATATGTCTGTCCCATGCCCTGTTAAATCCCTCCACTGTTTCAGCCCCCACCACCTCTTCTGGTAGTCTATTCCAGGCCTCCATCACTCTCTATAAAGAACCTCTCTCTCACATTGCCTCTATATCTTCCGCCTTCCAGTTTTAGGCTATGGCCTCTAGTCTTAGCAACCACCTTCCTTCTGAACAAGGTCACCCCTTCACCTTATTGGTCCCCTTCACATATTTAAAAGTTTCAGTCATGTCCCCCCACTCCCTTCTAGTCTCCAATGGGTACAGATTCCCTGCACCTGTGTTTGTATATTTGCCCTTGCATACCGTGCACTATCTTGATTGCTCTTCTCTGAACTCTTTCCATCCCATCAATGTCCTTGTGTAGGTGCAGTCTCCAGAACTGGACCCCACACTCCAGGTCAGGTCTCACCACAGCCTCGTAAAGAGGCATCAGCACCTCCCTCTTTCTTCTAGTTAAGCCACTGCCAATGCATGCCAACATTCCATATGCCTTCCACACTGCCTTACTACACTGGCTACTCACCTTAAGGTTGCTTGATATTATAATCCCCAGAGTGCTTTCCTGCTCTGTTTTTTTAACTTCCTCCTCTCCTAAAGTGTGAGGAGCTCATGGGTTTTTGCACTCCAGATGCATCACAGCACACTTTTTGTCACTGAATTTCAGTTGGCAAGTTTCTGACCACCCCTCCAGAATCTTCCGGTCCTGCCTCATGGCCTCCACCCCCCCCCGGATGTCCACCCTATTGCAGATTTTCATTTCATCCATGAATAGGCATACTCTTCCCCCTAGACCTTCTGCTATATCACTGATGTATATATTAAAAAGGAAGGGTCCCAGCACCAAACCCTGGGGCAGCTCACGCATTACCCCTTACCATGGAATGCACTCCATTTACCATCACTCTCTGACTTCTGCCCATCAACCAGTTTTCCACCCATCTAGTTATTTTCTGTCCCACCCCTAAGCTTTCTAGCTTATTTACTAGCCTTCTGTGATGGGTGGTATTGAAGGCCTTACTGAAGTCCAAGCAGGCCATGTCCACCACCCTCCCCTGGTCAATCACCTGCATCACCCAATTGAAAACTCTACCAGGTTCATCTGGCAGGACCTCCCTTGCATTAATCTGTGCTGCCTTTTGTCCTACAGTCCACAGTCCACCATCCTTTCCTTTATTAGTGCCTCCATCATCTTTCCTACCACTGATGTGAGGCTGACCAGGTGATCATTTTCTGCCACCTCCTTACTGCCCCCTTGTGCAGTGGTACCACATCTGCCCTCCTCCAGTCCCTTGGCACACACCCTGTATCTATGGACAAGTTAAACAGTCTCACCAGTGGGGCTGCTAGCTCCTCCCTTAGCTCCAGGAGTACCCTTGGGTGCAAGCCCATTTGGCCCATTGCCTTGTCCACCTTTAACCTGCCAAGGCCCTCCCTTATCCTGTCTTTGCTGAACATACTAGGATCCACCTTTTTGCCTTCCCTGCCCCTCCCCACAAGCTCTGGTCCCCCTACCCTCCCCCTCCTCCATGAAGACCAAACAGAAGTAGTTATTCAACACCTCTGCTTTTTCAAAGTCCCTTTCCAATTGTATTCCTCCCTGCCCCTGCAACTTTACTATCTCATGCCTCACCTTCCTTCTTTCTCCCACACACCTAAAAAGTGTTATCCCCATTTTGGCCTACTTAGCTATATTTTCCTCCATATCCACTTTAACCATTCTTATCTTATGCCCTGCCACCCTGCTTTTTTCTCCATAAGCCCCCCTGTCCTCCCCCCTTTGTGTCCTCTTAAATTCCCTGAATGCTCTTTTCCTGTCCCTGACTGCCCCTGCCACCTCCCTATTCAGTGAGATGCCTACTTGTGTGCATGTTAGCATATACTGGATGTGCTGTGAGGGCATAGCACCAAGGCAAATATATTAATCATCAGACTGAGAGAATAGTGTGGGGAACACAGCACTACAGTGAGGAGATAAGCGTGTAAGCATTTGTCCCTAGTAACTATCAATCATACATCAGTATTCCAAAAAGCAACTTTGCTTGCGAAGTGGCTGTTATTGCAGCCTTAACACTTAGTTTGATGGTACTGCTGTGCACAATGACACATCAGATTAGTCTACTTTGACTGTGATAGGATCACACAATTTTTTATAAAAATAAACCTAGTACTATAATTAGATTTCCAGCTTAACGTCACAGGACACATATGCAATCCTGCACAGCTGGAATAACTGCATGTAGAAATAGAATAAATAGCTAAGATTCCCCTATGAGTTCAAGTAGCTGTTACAAGTAACATCATGTGATGAAATGTCACGGTTGTCACAAGCATCATACTGGATCACATACGTGACTGTATATACTATGTAGATGCTTGAAAAAATTGTGATGTGGCAACAAGCACAGTGTAGTGCAGGAGCACTCATTCTGAGTAACTCCTTGATTAGTACTATAACTTCACAACTGTTCCATTGATTTCTACGAAATTTTGCATGTGTCATCGGAGACCAAAAATCTCTGGATGTGGTTAGCTCCGTTCCAGTTGGATGTGAGGGTGTGGAGATAAAGAGTGTCCAAAACTGTGAAATTTACCATTTTTGTGTAAATTCATTGTCACATCATTTCACAGAAACTGTGTGGTGTTGTGGTCTGCAATTTGCAGGGTATACAGGTCTTGGGTAACATATGTGCCTTTTGAAGATTTGGTGAAAAAATATTAATACATTCAAATGTTATTAAAGTTTCAATTTTTCCATTATTTCCTATGGGAAAAGTTAGATGTCCCATGCAAAATAACTGTTTTGGTGCCATGAAAGAGGTATTTATTGTTGCAAATAAGGAATGTAGTGTCAAGATTCCGCCATCTGGTTTTCAGTTAGTAAGGCAAAAAAATTTAAATATTTCAGACAATATTGACAGATGGTAAACTCTAACATAGAAACATAGGAACAAGCACTTTGATGGCAGATAAGGACTGCTTGGCCCACCCAGTCTGCCCATTTCCCTACCTATAGGATAAGCTGCATATCCTAGTTAACCAACAGCCTACTTCCTCCTACCCCCGCCCACTATATATAGAATAGTGGATGGTTGACTATCCACAACAAGGCTGTGTTTCCATCGAAGGAGATGAAAATGCCATAGAGACCTAGAGAGCGAAGCTCAAGAGGTCTCCATGGCATCATCAACTCCCGAGATGGAAACACAGACTTAGTTATGGATAGATAACTATCCACTATTTTTTATAGTATATGGTTTCCCCCAAAATGGAGACAAGGTTCATACCTTGCATTGACACTCCTGCACTGGTCCTCGCTCAAGTCCCCCAAGATACTAGTTCTCCTCACTGCAGTTATGCTGTTCCAATCACATCCCCAAATAAAGTGGTAGGGTACTAATCACTGTGGTCCTGCTCTACTTTCACTGTAACTGTGCCAGAGATTAAAAAATATGTACAAAAAAAAACTGCAAATTGAGAGTTTGGATACACAGAGCCGATTATGGCAGTCCGTGTCCAAACTGTCTGTTCATCCAACTGCTCGCTTACTGAATGCGCCATTTTAGAATGTATTTTTTTAAGCACTGCCTGTTTCCACCAATCAGGTAGGAGCTCAAGGGGCAAAAGTTGTTGTACTATCGATGTAACTTCAGAACGATAGCACAACAACTTTTTTGACCTTTGAACTGTCCTACAACAGGATTTGGAAAACCATTGTTTTCCATCCACAATAAACCCTAACCATATACTATAATTGCCTTGTAATATATGGATAAGCCTCAATATTAGTATACTAAGTTATACAAAAGTTTCCCAGTAGTACACTTCTGCTCTCTCAATAATACTATCCTGAAAAGTGATAATACTATTGTTTTTGTTGATAATACTACAGTTCAAAGGTCATCCCCAACTGTAGTATTATCAATGAACTTCAGCAGCATGAGAGCAGCTACCAATGCGTGTTGAGCTTGCCGGCTTTTCACTTAAACTGTTTTCTGACAAAAAGCTGGCTTGCTGCTTCCAGTTCATAGTTTTATTTCCTACTTCCAGTTTGTTGTTTACTTAGTGCAGTTTCTCTTCCTGCAACAACTGTCCCAGATGCACCCAGCAACACAAGGTAAGAAAAAACACTGCCTTGGATCCATATAGTACAAAAAATAACAGATAAGTGTGTTACAAGGCAGCAATAACATCTCAAGGTTTTGGGAATTTTGGGAACCTCTTGAGTTTCGTTCTCAAGGTTACAAGTCCCACAAGCCTCTCAATGGTATTACTGCCTTGTAATACATACTTATCTATCTATTATTCTATTTATGTCTATCCCATGCATTCTTGAATTATCTCACTGTTTTTGACCCCTTGATCTCCTCAGGAAGTCCATTGCATGCATCCACCACCCTCTATGTGAAACATACTTTCTCACATTGCCCCTGAGCCCCTCTATCTTCAAACTGTACCCCCTTGTTCTTGCACATCTTTTTTTCTGAAAGATGCTACCCTCTTGGACTCTGTTGATTCCCTTGAGGTGCTTGAAAGTTTCTATCGTATCCCCCCTTCCTCCTTTCCTCGAGGGTATACATACTAAGCTTCTTTAGTCTCTCTTTGGATGGATTCTCTCTTCGTATGGTTTCTGGTGACACTAACAGTTATGTTTAGCTAATCGGGGCCCATGGAATCTGATTCTGGGGTCAGTTTGCTCATAAAATGGGCAGAAATATGTTTATTTTATCCACAGAATTTTTACTGCTGCAAATTGCATCACTATTTTGGCAAAACAAGGGGGGAGTTGCCGCAAATTGTGGCAAAAGGACTTAGTATTTCACGAAACACCATTCCTTTTGCCTTAATTTGTAGCACAACTTTTTTTATTTTTCTATTTCTTTGTCAGTTCATAGGAAATAAACGATTTGGAATTTTGGGCTGAACCTTTCAGGGTACAAAGGGCTCCTCTAGCACATGTGCCTTTTGCTGGTTTGACCAAAATATATTACTTTGCTCTACAGTTCTGCACCTTTTTATTTTGCTTACGTTCCCTTAGCATTACATTGCAATGGGTTGTATAGACTTCCACATGCGGAAGACACAGTTTGTGGCACACTACTATACTATGGTTATCCCCTTCATTGATGTAATAGTGGCCCCCACCTTCCCAACCCTAGCAGGTACTGTTCTAC
This sequence comes from Neoceratodus forsteri, assembly GCA_016271365.2. NCBI lineage: Eukaryota > Metazoa > Chordata > Ceratodontiformes > Ceratodontidae > Neoceratodus > Neoceratodus forsteri. The sequence goes on along the minus strand of JADMNL010000023.1, from coordinate 621,284,536 downwards.
CACCCCACTGCCCCCCATTTCCCAAACTGAGCTGGCAAATGGCACAGTCAACCTCTCACCACCACTACCAGCTGCTGACTGAGCTCTGTCACTGGTGTCTAGTGGCAACCCCCACCCTCCAATGCCCATTCAGGTATCATTGATGGGTAGTGGCACCCCCTCACTCTCCCATGTCTCTGTATTGCTGAAAATAAGAACACTGTCCCTTAATGTCTTTTTTTAATTTTTTGTAACATGTAAAAGGAAAACATCCATCACTGATCACACCTGCACCCACCACCCAACCTCCCACTGTGTACTCACCTCCCCACAGCCCCCTTAACACCTCCAAATACCCTCAATAATCAGAAGAGGTCCCAGGTCCAAGATCCACTCTCTCAACTAAAGACACATCTTGCTGCTGGAACCAGCAACTGCAGTGTGAGAAACTAAAGTAAATTTTGTTGAATGTATTTCAATGGGGGTTTAAACTTTTATGCATAACTTTGATATTTTTTAAGATTATGACCCCAGATTTTCCACATGGCCTTTTGGGGACCCCACCTCATGAACAACAGGACTGTCATTATGCATCTCCCATAGGAAAGTTGATTTTGTGGTTGATTGGCAAAATTACCTTTCTGGTGGGATTTATGTAATGACAGCCATATTGTTCATGAGTTGGGGTCATATGAATGGTATATTGAAAATTTGGAGTCAAAATTATTATAAAATGGCAGAGTTATGACCATTTTTCACAATTTTGCTACCCACGCTCGTAACTTTGGGAATTTTAAATATTTTGACTCTACATTTTCAACATAGCCTTTTTATTACCCCAACTCATGTATGGCACAGCTGTCATTGTTCAAATCCTGGCTGAAATGTGTTTTCTTACTTGTGGCTTGGAATGGCATTCTGGTTGGTCAGAGTTACGTTTTGGAGGGGATTTGAACATTTTCTGCATTGCGTACATGACGTGGGGCAATGCCATCGCCATGCTGACAATTTGGTCACTATTGTCCTATAAATGGAAGCACAGGGCCTGGAGAGCCCTGTGTTTCCACAGCTACCTACATATATGCATCTATGGAGGGGTGGGAGCACAGGGCTCAGAGGGCCCTGTGCTCATAAGGATACGATTATACAATCTCAAAAAGAAAGAAATGAGTTGCAATGCATCAGTTAGGGTTAAAACAACAAAAGTAGGGAAATGTGATATTAGGGTTTCCAACACTAACATCCCACCCCCCATCCTCCATGCACCAACAGCCATTGGAGGTGTGCCTTGAGGTCATCAGCCCAAACGCTCATCCCATTCTCCTATACTGTACACATCTCAGCTTATTTACTTATGGAAAGGAATGAGCATTAGGGATGATGACCCCAAGGCACACCCCTGATGCTTGTTGGTTTGTGGAGGGTGGGGATGGAGTCTTAGGGTTGGAAACTCTAACATTACATTTCCCTAATTTTGTCACTTTAACCCTAAGTGATGCATTAACAGAGTTTTTTGCAACTAATATATACACACACACATATATACAGCACAGCCAGCCATGATGGAAACCCTAACATTACATTTCCCTAATTGTGTCACTTTAACCCTAACTGATGCATTAATGGAGCTTTTTTGCAACTAATATATACACACAGATATATACAGCAGAGCCAGCCATGATGCAATGCAGTACCTTGTAGCAAATAATGTGTCACAAATTACACTGTTCCCTGCAGCATACTCCAGCATCTTGTGATATACTGCAGCATTACTGCATTGCATCATGGCTGGTGTCAGTGTATATGCAGCAAAAGGACAAGACCACACAAGCAACCTCAGACAGCCATCACCAGATGAGACAATCAACATTCAGTTGGTACCAGATGTCACAAATGCAGTAGCACTGATGTGCTACCATCCTGGATTTGTATCTGTGGTATGCACACAGCAAAACAAATACACTCTGTTCTGTATACAGAAAGCTATGCTACTTAGATCACAACACTACTTCTGTATGCAGAAGCACAGGCTCCTGCAGCTACAGATAGAAATCCACAATACCCAGATTACAAGAGTTCTTTTGTCTGTAGAAGTACAGGCTCCATTGGGACCAGTGCTTCTGTAGCCACAGGTACTCATACACACTGTATGACAGATGTACAATCCTGGCTGCAGAAACACAGGTCCCTTCTGCAGATGTAGGTGTATGACATACACCAGGACTGCTGGCTACAGAAACACTGCCCTAAAAAATTAATGATACCAAATGACAACACTACTTCTGTCTGCTGAAGCACAGACCCCAAGGGGCCTGCATCTCTGTAGCTGCAAGTATAAGTACACACCAACTTCTGGCTGCAAAAGTGCATTCTCCTGTGGGACCTGAACTTCCACCACTGCATATTGAAATCCATGACACCCAAATTGCAACAGTACTTCTGCATTCACAGGTACTCATGCACACTATAAGACATACTCACTGACCTCTGGTTCCAGAAGCATATACACCTGTGGGATCTGTGCTTCTGCAGCTGCAGATGCTGATCCATGAAGGTAGATCATCAGCGCTAGTGCATTTGTATCATCTGGAAACAATTGTATGTTGTCTGTATCACCTGAGGATGGCTGTCTGTGGTGGTTGTTTTTGTGGTCTTGTCCTTTTCCTGCTTAGGAGTAGCATTAGGGTTAGGAACCCTAAGGTCACATTTTCCTACTTTTATGCTGGTAAAGTGAACTATAACTGGTGTGTTAACACAGTTTTCTTGGAATAAATGTCCTTTCTTTTTGAGATAGTGGAATGGTATCTTCATTCATGCAGGTCCAGAAAGGATCTGCATCAACAGAGGCAGATGTGCAGGTCCCAGGTAAGAGTCCATCTAATTTTGGAAATGCTGGGCCCTCTTGTCCCTCCATGCCTGTGTAGAAATGTATGTAAAGAATTCAAGGGGCTGTCCAGTGAGCTGTGCACAGTGGTTTTGACTATGCCATTCTGTATACGACATATTGACCCAGTACTTGCCTACAGACACAGATCACAGCAAAGAGTCCATTTGTCAGACAAAGCACAGGGCTCCCTGGCAGTCACATGTTTATAGGTGCAGGGCCTTGTGGCAAGAGAAGAGTTCTCTTCAGTATGTGGCACTTGGGCTCATGTGGACAACCCTATTCCATATCATTACAGGCTGTGGGTAGTGCTGCATGGCATTGTCATTCTCCCAGCCTTAGCTCATTCATCTAGCACACTGAGCTCATACCCAAACCTAGCAGCAAAGTATCACAAAGGCTACCTTCTTGGCCGAAGGCTGGCCCTGCAAACATCCCCCTTTTTTTATTTTGACCCCAAATTTTCAATAGTCATTTTATTGTTCACCTTTATAAATATGGCATGTTGTATTTCTAGAATTCTTGCTGAAATGCCTTAGAAATAGCCAGCAGATGGGGACTGTGTGATCCATATTGTCTGCCCAAAAAGTTCAACCCCCTCCTTGTTTTATTAACCCTTCATCTGACCACATTACCTGTCCCATGCTAGTTTGAATTTCCATACTGTCTTCGATGCTACCACCTCAGAGGGCAGGCTGTTCCATGGTTCTATCACCCTCTCTGTGAAAATGTATTTCCTAATATTGGTTCTAAATCTGCGTCCCACTAGGTGTAGATTGTGCCCTCTTGTACGAGTTGTTTTGTTTTGTTTTCTTGGAATAGGTTTCTGTCTGGGCTGTGTTGATTCCCTTTATGTATTTGAGTGTTTCTGTCATGTCCCCCCATTTATTCTTTGCTCTAGAGAGTATAAGTTTAATTCTCTGAGTCTAGTTTTGTACTGTTCTTGATGCAGACCCTGCACCAATATAGTGGCCCTTCTCTGAACCCTTTCTAAGCAGTCAATGACCTTTTTAGGTGGGGCCTTCAGAGCTGCATGCAGTATTCCAGGTGCAGCCTGACCAAGGACCTGTACAGTGGGATGATTACCTCATGCTTCCTGCTCATAATTCCTCTACCAGTGCAGTCAAGGATGCCACTGGCCTTCTGTGCTGCTTTTTCACATTGTTTCCCCACTTTTAGATCATCGGTAACAATTACTCCAAGGTCCCGTTCCATCTTTGATTCTTCTAACTGATGCTCATTCAGTGTGTACAGTACATCTTTCTTGGGTTACATTTACCCATGTGCATCACCTTACACTTCTTGGCATTAAATTTTAACTGCCACATTCTTGGTCACTCATCTAATTTCTTGAGATCGGCTTCCATCCAAGAGTCACCTTCATCTGTGTCTACCCTGTTGCAGAGTGTTGTATCATCTGCTAACAGGCAGACCTTCCCCTCAAGTCTTATGTGCCACAAGTGCAAAAACTCATCCCAGCCAGGAGTGGAAAATTTAAACCTGTCACATCCATGAGGTGATATAAAAAAATGGCTGTGTTGAAAGTTTGAAGCCAAATATAGAAAATTACTTAAGTTATGACTGAGCATGACAAAAGTTTAATATACATTCATAACTTTGTTTTTTTAATATTTTGACAGCAAATTTTGAACTAAGTCTATGAATGACTGTATTTTATGAATAGAAATGTGCGAAACTGGCAAATTTCATTACGCAAAATATTTCATGAAATTCACCCGTTTCGCAAAATATTTCGGAGAAGTGAAATTCAGAATTTTGCCTGCATAATGCAAAAGTTTGCCTTCAGAAGGTGCAACTTCACCTGTGGAAGGTGCTATTTCACCTGCAGAAGGTGAAATTTCACCTTTCACAAGCAAAATTTCACCTTCTGCAGGTGAAATTTTGCATTACGCAGGCTAAATTCTGAATTTCACACCAGGCAAAATATTTTACATAATGGGCAAATTTCACAAAATATTTCATATGGCGATACCGCCAATTTCGCTGGAATTTTACAGGCAAAATATAACTGCCCAACATCTCTATTCATGAAGTTGGTAGGTAATAATTTACAAATCCTGCCTAAAGGTGACTTCATGGAGCAAATAAAAAGTCCCCTTTCAGTCTGGATTTGAAAAATTTCACCTGCCTTGTGCATAAGGTGGGATCAATAAAAGGCCATGTTAAATGTTTGGTGGAAAATATTGAAAATGTGTGATGTTATGAGTGAACATTGAACTATTTTGGCATTCATTCATTACATGGTCCTTTTACTGTATTGTTCCACCACATTTTCAGCATGGTCTTCTTATGACCCCACCTCATGAACCAGGTAGGTGAAAATGTTCAAATCCTGGCCGAAAGGTGATTTCACAGAGCGACTATGAAATCACATTTTGGGCTGGATTTGAAAAAATTCACCAGTGTTGTTCATGAGGTTGGTTCAAAAAAGACCGTGATGAAAACCTTATGGGGAAATATGCAACAATGACAAAGTTCACAGTACACTGAAATACAATAACTAGACTTACCTTATTTCCTCATATCACAGTAGCAGTTCCCAGAGAAGGACATCTTTCAGATTAGAACATGAATCTATGATGTGAGTCCCTCTTTAGATGATTGAGGGTGTGTGGGAAGTGGGATAGTCAGTGATGGGGGGGTCAGGGTGGTGTGTGTGGTGTGCAGGATATGTGTGTGTGTGTGTGTGTGTGTGTGTGTGTTTGAGTGAAGAGTCAAGATCAACAAGGGACTTTCTTTTTCAGGTATAAATAAAAGAATATTGAATGACAGTTTTCCTCTTTTCAGGGTGACTGGATTGGACCATCACTGACAATTGGGAACCTGGCAGCAAGGTAGACAACCCAGTTTCACAACCTATGTGTTTGGAGGGGACAGGTGATATGGGGATGTTGTGAGCTGTACTGGGGTGGGCACCCCGATATGCTTAGTTTAAAAGAAAAAAAAAGGAAAAGAAATAAAGATCTGTGGCACTCTCTTTTCTGTTTTTGCAGTTGGACTGGACCAACACAGAAGACTGGGTATCCCCATGTCAGCATACTCTTGGCAGTACTGGGGGTGAGCATCCTGCTTGCCAGCTATCTGTGGGGGAGGGGGGCAGGAGATCTCTGGGGGAGGGCAGTTACTTTGAAATTTATAGGATTGAACATAAGGAAGAATGAAAGAGGGCCATCTGAGCTCAAAGGGGGAAAGAGTGTACAGTAAATGTATGGGAAATGAGCATCAGGAAGGATAAGAGAGGGCTATGGAGGGCAGGAAGCATTCAGGTTGAGAACAGAAATGTTCTGGATGCAAGCCACAAAAACTCCCTTCTCACAGCACTTTGCATGCAACAGTGGCACTCTTGGCTCACTAACTTAAAAACAGCTCTTCTCACTAAGCTGGACACCCAGGATTTTGACTTACCCAGCCTACTTAAGAAAAAAACACACCAAAATTTAGCTAATTGAGCCCAGTTTACCTAGGATCAGGTCTCAATGTTTTTTATTTACGTAATTTATATGTACTTTTCATGTCTTTACTTTAAAATAAAAAGATGGCAACAATCATGACCCAATAATGTTTCTCACAACCCAAAACATGGTAATTTTCCAAAAAGACAATGCTCACAAAAGAAACATTTTAGTGTAGTAACAAAGTGTTATCTTAAAACCCTACTCATCATGGGTATGTATTCTCTACAGTGACACTGGCACAGTGAACCCCCCACAGTGAAACCCCGACCACGCCTATGTCAGCAGTGACAGGGATTTCACTTTGATGGACTTTGCTGTGATGGGGGGTATATACCTAACTTCACTGTCTGTGCGACATGGAGTTAGATATCTAAAGTAGGGTGGGTACAGGGGACACAGCCCTCCATGTGGGGGGGTGCGGGGTGTTCCCGATCATTGCAGGGATGCATCAGTGTCAGGGGTGTCAATAGGTTTCTGACACTGTCGAGGACGTCACTGTGGGGGATGTCGCACTGGCATCATAGCTCCCTGATCATGCTCAGAAAACATCTTGAATCCTTATAACACTGAAACTGATAATACTCTTTCACACAACCTTCGAAAGTCACTACCTTAGCACAGGCACCTTAAACCCTGAACGTTTTGGGAAAAAAAAACGTTTCTGTCTAGGCAGTAAGTGAGAACAAAATGTCAAAAAAGACTAAACATTTTAAAATATTCTGTAAATGTGACTTTTTAAGGGATGTGTGTAAAACAAAATTACACATCTCCTATCCACACTTTAGTTTTCATATTTGCTGACTTTACTGACCTCCAGTTTGTTTTCTGTGTTGGTCTGGCAATGAGCAGCAAGTATTTCCTTCTTCCCAGTCATGCTGCCTACGTTATGGCTGGAAATATTTTTTTTAAATTAGTACCTAGCTGTTCTCCTTAAACTCAGGTCTTGGTTTGGCTACCTGCCCTACAGTTTGTGATGTGATAATGCTGCAGGCAGCATTTATGGTAGTCAGCAGTGGTTTGGCAGTTGGCAGTCAGCAGTTTCCCAGACCACTGTCTGGCAGTCTCACGCTTGCTGTTATAACTGGCTGGTTATAACTGTAAATTACACCAGAGTGATCCAGGTGTAATCTCACCTAGTTAGTAATTATATATAGAATTATATATGGGGCTGCATGTGTAAAGAGAATTTTACACACACCCAAGGTGTTGGATGCTACATACACCCCTAGACCAAAGCTCAAGCAGTTTATCTGAGCATCCAACACCAAGGGTGTGTGTGTAAAATTCGAGTTTATACACCACCCTAGGTTTTATTTTATATAATTTCTGTGGTTGCATTTTCTCACCACAGCAATTACATGAAAGATGTCCAGTACTTCCTTGGTGCAGTGATCAGAATGTTAGACTTTGGTTTGACAATGAAGAAGTAATTTATTTTTAAAACTCTAATTAGGTAACATCTAAAATCAAAAGAGAAGCAAACAGTGGTAAAAACTGCAAGAAAGAAACTGCAACTTCTATAGAAATATATATCTGCTGAACTTAAAGCTTTTTAAAAATAAATAGTCTCCATTTCTATGGAACCGGTGGTTTCCATTTTGATGCTGCTCATGTGACCTGCTGAAGGAGGGGGAGGAGAGAGGTTTTGTTTAGGTATGCAGGCAATTTTCTGGCTGAGAGTGGTTTCCCCTGACATGGTATCCAGTGTAAGATGGTTCGTGATTAAGTTACTCTTAAGCTCTTTTGGAACATAGTGGACCGTGAAAAAAGGATTGGGAAATACCTTGTTTCCAGTGCTCTTTAGGACCCGAGGCAGCATGGGTTCACAGGGAGGGATGTCTTGCCAAACAAACCTGATCAAGTTCTTTGATGGGTAACCAAGCAAGTGGATCAGGGAGGAGTGGTTGATGTAGCCTATCCAGACTTCAGTAAGGCCTTCAACACCATTCCACTTAGAAGATTGGTGAACAAGCTGAGAAGCCTGGGAGTGGGTCTTAAAGAAGTAAGATGGACAGAGAGCTGGCTGGACAATTGGAGTCAGAGGGTGGTGATAAATGGCATCCACTCTGGAGAGGGCAATGTGACCAGTGGGGTGCCACAAGGGTCAGTACTAGGTCCAGTCCTCTTCAATGTGTTCATAAGCAACATTGCAGAAGAACTAGAAGGGCAAGTATACCCGGTCATGGATGACACAAAATCTGCAACAGAGTAGACATCCGGGGAGGGATAAAAAGAATGAGACAATATCTATAAAAGTTAGAAGAATGGTCACAGTTGGCAGCTGGGTGTCAATGCAAAAAGTGCAGAATCATGTACTTGGGGAATAGAAACCTGGGGTAAATGTATCAACTGGGAGAAGAAGCACTAGAAGTCACAAAACAGGAATGTGACCTGGGGATAATAATTTCTAATGACCTGAAGGTAGCTAAACAGTGTGACAAGGCAGCGGGAAAGGTTAGCAGGAATGCTTGATGCTTAGGCAGGGATACCACCAGTGGAAAGAGGGAGGTAAAAAATACCCCTGTATAGATCACTAGTGAGACCCCACCTCAAGTTCTGGGTCCAGTTCTGGAGGACCCACCTCTGAAAGGACATAGGGTAGAGACGGTACAAAAGAGGGCAGCCAAAATGGTGCAGAGCCCACATCAGAAGACCTATGAAAAGTGGCTTTAGGAATTAAATATATACTCCCTAGAAGAAAGGAGGGAAAGGGCAGATATGATAGAAACATTCAAATACCTCAGAGGTATAAACAAGATACAACTACAAGTAGGGAGCATTTTCCAGAGAAAAAGATGCTCAAGGACAAGGGATCACACTGTGAAGCTGGAGGTGGGAGGCTGAGAGGAAATGTAAAGAAGTAATTCTCCATAGAAAGGATGATGGATGCTTAAAAGAGCTTGCCAGTGGAGGTGGTGGTGACCGAAACTGTTAAAGGACTCCAGAAAGCATGGGTTAGACACATAAGGCAAGGTGGGGGTGCAAACTGGAGACTGAGTAAGGTCTACAGTGGTACTGTAGGTAGGGATAATAAGGTAGACTAGGTGGGCCAAGAGGTACTTATCTACCAACAGCTTCTATGTTTCTATGAGCCACTGTGTGGCTCATGCTTTTCCCATAGAGAAATCAGAGTGTGTTTGCCATTATAACCAGCTGGTAATTACAGCAAATTACTACCAGCTTTTCCTAAGGGAAAAAATGGGACTCATTTATTATAGTGGATTACACAATAGTTAATCCAGACATAATCATGCCTGGCAAGTAATTATAGTACAACTATACATCAATGAAGTGCATGTCAAGTAGCAGGTGGTACAACATAGTAACAACTGTGGACATGCAGCAAGTGTCTTTTCAGCCCTGACTTAAATTACAGATGACTGTCAGTATTTTCCAGTACTACAAATATCTTGTCCCAGAGTTTAGGTGCATGGTAGGAAGAAACATCAGTCCCCATATTAATGCATATTCTAGATTCTTGAAGCAGGCCTTTGCCACTGGATCTTACTCCACAAACTTCATTTTTACTATGTAAAAGATCTACAAGAGATTTAGGACAATTGTTCTTGAGTATGTTGCATACAAGCAGCCCCATGAACAACATATTGTCTGTCTGTCTGTTTGATTTTTACAAAGGGTGCTGCCAAGGCTCAGAGTACATGTACAACACATACCATAAATAAATCTACCATCAATAACATGAAATCATGAAACAAACTATATCCACTCATACAAGAAATATCCGCTTATACAGTACTGTACATACACAAACCTAATAATTTCATTTAGCAGTTCTGGTTATTGAAAGGTTCTCAGAGTAAATAGTGTTTTAGTTGCTTTTTGAAGGAAGATACAGAACTGGTGCTCCATATCTGTTCAGAGAGTTTGTTCCATAAGGTAGGTGCTGCTACTGAAAAAGCCCCATCACCACCAGACTTCAGTCAGGAAGAAGGAACAGCTAATAGACCCCTTCTGCTAGATTATAAATCCCTAGGAGGGACATTGGGGAGTCAGAAAATCACTGTGGTACTGAGATGCCAGTCCATTCAAGGCTTTAAATGTCAGCAGCAGTACCCAGAAATAAATGCACCACCTAACAGGCAACCAGCTCAGAACCCACAGAGAGCGGGTAATATGCTCTGATCTCCTTGTAAAAGTCAAGAGTTTTGCTGCAGCATTCTGAACTAACTGCAGGCGATACAACTGACCTCCCGGTAAGCCTCTACAGAGCGCACAGCAGCAGTCAAACTGGACAAAAACACAGGCGTAGATCAGTGTATCAAGATCCACAGAATTAGGTACCATACAGCTGTGAAACAAATGTCAACCATCCATCAAGAACAACTCTCAAACTGTGAACCTCTTCTACCACCTGAAGACACTCCCCCTTCCCCAAGGAGAGGCAAGAATCAAGTCACTACAAATGTCTAAAATCTGCTTTTCTGAAATCACCACTAACATCTGTCTTAACTGGGTTCAAATCCAGTGATTGGTTGCCATCCAAATTCTGATTTCCTCCAAGCACTGTTCTAATCTCAACATGGATGACACCTCATCAGGGGCAAAACACACATACAGCTGGTTGCCATCTGCATAGCACTGAAACTCCACACTGTAGTGCCTTATGATCTCTCACAGTGGCAGCATATTCACCGAGAACAAAACAGGCGAAAGCACAGACCCTTGAGGAACACCACAGTCCAGAGCAACTGGCAGCATGGTTCAATTGCAGTTTCAACTTTTTATGTGACAATTTCAAAGGCTTTGAGAAAAGAATACTGGGAATCCAAATGTCAGCTGACTGATGCATGATAATGCATGCTTCTGAGAAGCACCTTTGATGATGGGGCTCTGAGACTGAAATGATTTAAACAGTTTGTTGAGCCACATTTTGCCACTATTTACTTTGGAACGTAATTGTTTGCTGCACTGTGTTGAATTCACTGCTTTCCTTATTGTTAGCATGTAGCCTATCATGCGACATACCTGATCAGGAGACATCTAAAACCCTGCAGTATCCCCATAAAACACTCATATAATACTTTGGATGCCATAAATATTTCCCCATAAATGGTATTTTCTTTTCAGTCGACTTCTCAACTACAGTAAACACAGTAGTGCCAGTGCTATATTTTTCTTACATATTTTATCTTCCTTTGCCATCTGCCAAATACACATTTTATTTGTTACATTTTATATCATTTCATTCATTATTTGATGTATGTGATGTCCCACTGTGACTCCTGCTATGTCCCTATCAGCTCTTGCTCTTATCAGTCAGTACCTCTTATTCGCCTCCAATGCTAAATCACCTTCACAACTGTGTAGGATAAAGTGAGCTAAATGCTGTAAAGTAATTCTTCTACACAGACACATTGGTTCTGGACTGCTCTTCGGCCCTAACCCAGTTCTTAAAGTCTTGTATGACATTCAGCTATTCAGTTAATTAAAAAATAAACACAACACAAAGCATTCCTCAGCTACTGAGGGTTACAACATGCACATTTATCCAGTAATAATATGTCATGAGAATTATATTTACCTATCTGGACAGGATACTGATCTGTTCCCTCAGGCCATCTGCTTATCTGCTACCAGCTGCTACCCAACTGCTGTGCTTCCAGTAATCCTGTTCTGCTTCACTGAGCCTTTCTCATAACTGTAATTTGAAGACAGGCTTTCAACTGTACTCAGCATTGCTGTCCTCTTCTGTCCTGCTCTGGCAGACATCCTACTTCTATTCCTCCATGACTATTATCCATAGTTTCTCATGCATCTGATAAACATACTGCAGTATTACCTCCTTAAGTTTCTGTTGCAATTGAAGAGGCATTTATTCTCACGTCTCACCGGTCTTTTTAAGAAACTTATTGCACTGTACATAAGCTGTTGAAAACAATATTCTTTGCTTTCCAAACCTTTTAGATGCATGCTTGCACTAAAATGAAATCAGCATTCCCAGCAGAGAAAAGTGCTACTATATTCTGAGTTAAGCATAAAATAGTCCAGTATAGGAATTTGATTCTACAGACTGTAAAGGATTATACCTTACAGTCAGTGTACTTTCTGTTTAAGTCCTTCTACTCCGTAGTGCCGCTCTCATCTAGTAAATACTGGCTCCAGCTACTGTATGGCTCATGGGGGTGCCACTCTCATCTGTCTCAATACCTCTGCCTTTCATCAAACTTATTCCCATCACAAATGCCCTCAACACACTGCCCTCTATGTATACCTAGCTTCAGGCTGTGAATTTGGGGTAACCAAAAGGGACCATTCTGCTCTGCTTCATGCTGAAGAAAAACAGAATCACTCAGTTTTCCTATTCTTCATTTCATTCCAACCTTACCTGCAAGGGCTAGTTTCCTAACAGCACATTAACTGTTTGCTCATATTTGGTACTCAGTAAACCTGAACCCCTCTACATCTTGTAATCTCTCTAAAACTGCTGTCACTGCCCCTTTAAACTGCTGGTTTTAAATTAGGTTTTCCTCTCCTGTTGAATACAATAATATTTTGTAAATATAGTAAGATTATGATTAATCTGCATCTGTAGAATGGAAAATATCATATGTCCACAGCACAGAATATGTATGGTCACTTTGCCAATGAGCTACTTCTACAGGCATGTGAGGCTAGGAGCGAAAATGTATTGTACTGTAGCTATGAGGTAGGGCAGAGAGTAAAGAGCAGTAAACGGCATGTGTGAATGATGTCCTTGGAAGAAAGATTTGAAAAAAGATACAAGAACAGGTCACATAATATATCTTAGAGACATAACTGTAAACATAATTTTTTGGGAGTAACAGGAAAAATAAATCACTGTATGTGCTTACTCATAATCAAGTAAAATGGCTAACTAAGACTGTAAGAGAATTGAAGTATTTAAAGCAAAAGACATGGATATCAGTGTACACTAATGGTTGGAGAACAGCATTCTGGAATTTGAGAGAGTTACTCACTACCATAACAATTTTTGCTGTTTTGTAAGTCAGTTAACTTACTTGTGCTGAACTCCACCTCACTCACAGAGACAGCAACTGATGGTAGAACAAAGCCAATTGGGCTAGCCAGTCTGCCCTTATCATTGCCTTACCTATGAGACTGAGCCCTGTAGTGGTCTTGTCCTTCTTCTTGTATCCCCTCCACCCCCACTAAACCCATGTGTCTATCCCACCTATATTTGAACTCTACCACTGACTTGCCTAGACCACTACATTTGGCAACTGATCCACCTGCCCACCCCCCTCTTCATAAAAAATACTTCCAGATCCTGATGTAGTTTTTAAATCTGCCTCTTAACCGTCTTTTTGTGTTTACCTCTAGTGTTTGTGTTTGCACCAAAGGTGAAGCATGTACTGTTGTACATTTTTTACAGCTGTGGGTGGAGTCTACAGCTGTTGCACAATCATAGCCTTAAAACAGCCAATCGGAGCTCCTTCCGTTGGACTCTTAGAAGTATCTTTTCGAAAGTCCAATGGAGCTTGTAACACTCTGCCACAAATGGCCATTACAAAGTAACAGCCACACTATTTTGGCTGTTACTTCCATATTCCAGGACAAGAACTGAGCATGCACACCTCACATGCATGCACAGTTCTGCTGGTGCCATTATCTTGTGAATGGCAGAATGCCACTCACCGCAACTACGCATGCGCAAATGCTGTGCATGTGCAGTTGTGTAGCCACCACCATCTTGTGGATGGCACTCCTCCCACACCCTCCCACTGCTCCTCTCCTCCCAGCTCCCTCCATTCCCTCAAAGCACCAGTAGCAATATAAAACCCTCCTGCTCCCTCCCACTGCTGTTGTCCTCCCTGATCCCTCCATTCCCTGTCCCCTTGCTGACATCAGAGTGCCCAATCCTCATGTTGGCATCATGTACCCCCCAACTCATGTAGCACACTAGGAGCCAACTCCAGTGTATCCAAATTTATGTTTTCTTTTCTCTTTTTCTCCCCACTCCAACATCGGGGTGCCCGATCCCCATGTTTGCATCATGTAACCCCCCCAACTCATGTAGCACACTTGGAGCCCACCCCAGTGTGCCCAGATTTATGCTTTTATTTCTTTTCTTTTCTTTTCCTGTAAATAAACAAAACCATCCCCAACGTCTTCATTTTTTTTTACCTGTAAAAATCAAAACAGCCCCTCGTCATCGCCCCAGTCCCCTCTCCCCCAATCCCACCCTCCAACTGAGCACCCACCTCCCTGCACACACCCCCCATACTTACCTCTGGAGGTCAGCGCTGTCATCTTCTCTGGACCGGGACATGTCTGCACACTTCAAAGCTGAACCGCAAACTAAAAATCAAAGGTAAGCGTGGTATAATGGCAGTCAATGGGGTCTTCAACTTATGTTGATATATCAGCCATTTTGATGAATTCTGGCCCCAAATATTCAACATGGGGTTCTTGGGACCCCCACCTTGTGAACACTGTCACTGTCATTTCATTACTCGGTCCAGAAAGGTGAATTCACAGTCACTGCCCAGAATCACCTTTCGGGACTAATTAATGAAACGACAGTGCCATTGTTCATGATGTAGGGTCCCAAAAAGCCCATGTTGCAAATCTGGTGAAAAAATTCCCCAAATTACTGTGTTATGAGCATGCTTTGTACAGTTTCTATGCACACTTCTAACTTTTCCAATTTTTAATATTTTCACTCCAGATTTTCAACATTGCCATTTTTGCACACCTCCTTATTAACAGTGCAGCTGTCATTGTTCACATTCTGCCCAAAATGTGTTTTTGCACCTGTGGCACAGAATGGTGAGGTCACTCTGTGAAACCACCTTTTGGGAGAAGTGAATGAAATGACAGTGGCACTCTTCATGAGGTGGGTCCCAAAAAGGCCATCTTGAAAATTTGGAGAAACAACTTTAAAAAATGGCCAAGTTACACCCGGTCATTCATAATTTTCTACACACACGTGTAACTTTGGTCATTTGGCAGCTCTCCACAGCCGTATCACCTCAGGCAAGAACTTGTTATTCCTTGTAAAAACTTGAATCTTTCTATTATGTCCTCCCTCTCTCTCTCTCTCTCTCTCTCTCATGGTTTCTAGCAAGTACTATACATGCTAAGGTTCATCAGCTTTTCCTTCCAGGTCGTACCTGGAAACAAGATCCTGCTTAGTGTGCCTTTACTGGTTAAATAGTGTCCCCCCTTCCAGGACCTACCCTGATGCTCATGAATCATTTTGGTGACCCACCTCTAGAATGATATCACCCTATCCTTCTTTAGATGAGGATTCCAGAGCTTCATGCAGCACTCAAACTTGGGTCTCACCAGGTATCTGTACTGTGGCAGTACCAACTCCTTTCACCTATTGCTGATCTCCCTGCTTATATATCCTAAAATTGCATTAGCTTTTCCTACAGCCTTATTACATTGCACCAATTGCTGTAGGTTATCAGATATAATAACCCCCAGACCCCTCTCTTTCTTTTATCTGCTCCACCCTCACTCCCACCCAAATCCCATATTTCATTCTTAGGTTCTTTGTACCCATGTGCATGACCTTTCTGTTCTGTACATGAATCTCTGCTGCCATACCATAGACCACCTCTCCAACCTCTCACAGTTCTCATCCCATTGCATGGTTTATGGCTACTGAAAGTTCTTGCCATATTAAATGCTTCTATATGGTTGCACAGTAGATGGATTGTTATATACTGTACATAGATGGTTAAGGACACCGACATACTATGGGTCCATACAGTCTGTCCTGATGTTCTTGAATTGCTTTATTCTACCCTTATAGAGCTGTCTCCCATCTTCCTTCTGTTTGTAATAACCCCCTTGATGATGTCAGATTGTCTTTGAACCCCAAGATGGTTCCAGCATTGATCATATTTCTGGACATGCTCCTGTACCTCTATACTCCTGATCATGCTATCTCCACTGGACATCATTTTTAGAGCTCCACAGGCTTATTTAAAATCTTCTGGGGACAGAGCCTTTGCAGTCATAGCTCCCTGGCTGCAGAACTCTATTTCTTTCCATCTCCTTCACATCTTTATAATGGAGGCCTTTAAAAAGAACTAGAAACTACAGACATATATATACGTCCAGAATCTGTTTATGTTCAGATATTCTCAGCACTTAAAGGGTTAAAACCTATCCATTGTCCTTGATAATCTGGGGAACTACAGACCTGTCAGCCTAGCATCTATTGTGGGTATTCTGCTAGATACCATAATAAGGGTCCGAATTATATCCCATCACCCTTATCAAGGAAATAATTAAAAAGAGGGTAAGAGATATTTCAATGGCCAGGAATTTTGAAAAATTTAACAATTTAAAATTCTATCACTGGTACAAATCAATTAAGCAGACACACAGTCTTGAATCATATTGGACGTGTATGCCCAATCCCAGAAAGAGAAGGCTTATTGTTAGATACAGACTTGAACTTTATAAAGCCAACTATATTTACTCTGAACAAAAAAGACCCAATTTTGCAAATGTGGCCTGAACTTGGAAGATGATTTAAAACACATAACACCAATGTGTCCCCTCTATGCTAAACAATGGAAATTTTGGTAGCCCGTGACATGAGCAACCACGATCCAGCACAGACAAAAATGGCGACTCAGTTGAGGTGCCTGTCATGAGGGCTACAAATGAGGTAGGGCAACTGGATGGGGTTGGGTTTGTGCATATAGTGACAGGATGTCTCTACATGTATGCATGCATGGGGGGTATTGAGCATGCTTGGTGAGGAATTTTTGACAGGTGGTGCCATACTGAGCTGCTGAGCTGGCCCCGTGGCATGGTGGGTGGGTTCAGGGCTTGGGTGGACAGGGTGCTGGGTTCGGGTCTGGGCACAAGTATATTTTTGTTGCACCCAGCCTGAATTTTTTTTTATTCATGGTTTGCACCCCCCAACATGCACCACCCCCAGTGTTGAGAATCCTATAGTGGGGGGGTACTGTGTGCTGGGGGGCACATTGTTGAAACTGATTTTTGGTGATGTGACGGCGCCCTGAGAGAGATCAGTTTTTGGCAGTCACTATTATGTCATGGAACCGAAATTTTGGTTGGGTGAAGCTTTGGGTTCCCTTGGTCTCTCTACCCCTCTGAATTAATTAAAGTACTATACACTTCTCAGGATGTTCAACTTTTAAACAAGCTTACCAGTTACTTAGCAACTTTGCACTTATAAACCTCACTTGTATAACTGTTTTATATCAATTTTAATGTAGCAAGTTTGGTTGTAAGACATGTAATAGACTTGGTCATTTTGGACTGGTTCTTTGTTTGCAGCTATGTATCTTCTATGCAATGTGCATAACATGTTTTTTAGGATTGCAAACATCCATTTTATTGGCTTAATTTTTTTTCTGTTTTATTTTAACTTGTGATGTTCTTATTTGTAATGTCTATATTGCTGAACAATAAAATGTATTTGTACCTTGTACCTACCAGAATAAGGAAAATGATAATAAGTTTTCATACAGGCATGTGGACTGCTGGGAAAAAGACAATGTGGGTTCACGTGTGAGAAGCTGTATCAGACAAACCTCACCGATTTCTTCAACTGAGTAACAAAGACAGTGGACAAGGGACAGGTGGTGGACATACTGTACCTTTACTTCATTAAATCCTTTGATTCTGTTCTGTATGGAGTGTTGGGTTAGAAGCTGCACAACCTCAGGATAGGCAGCAAAATTCATAGGTGAGTGGGTGAGAAATTGATTACATGACGGTACCCAGAAGGTGGTAATAGATGGAGCATTCTTGACAGTTAGGGCATCCACTAGTGGGATGCCACAGGAACAGTCTTGGGACTGGTCCTCTTCAGTATCTTTAACTGCAACATAGGGCAAGGGCAAGGGATTCATGGCAAGGTACGCCTTTTTGCAGATGAAACTAGGATATATGACCAGGGGAACAGTCATGAGTGTGCCAAAACTATGAATAAGGACTAGGGTAGAATGGAGAGGTAGTCAGAAGTATGGCAGCTTAAATTTAATAGTACACTGTGATGCACATATAGGTAAAAAATCCTAACACTGAATATACCGTATCACTGGGGAGCTAGAAGTGGAATGCATGAATGAGGAAGCAGACTTGGGAGTAATAATTTCAGACAGCCTGAATACATCAGCACAATACAATAGAGCAGTGGGCAAGCCAACTATGACATGGTATATGGCTGGCCTTTGTTCTGTGTAAAAACCAGCCTGCTCAAAATCCTTGTTTTGCACATTCTGAACTGTTGTGAGCATTCCAAAGTTAAGGGTATGCGAGTAACGAATATTAAATCCTGGATACTAGGAATAATACGGTATTCAGTATTCGGGAGACGAATACCGAATATCACAGCTTTTCGGTGATATTTGATATTCGGCATTTCTGCAGGGTTTAAAGATCTCACAGGACTTGTTGGCCAATCATTGAGCATTTGCCAAAGCTAGATCATGTGACAGTTTGACATTGCTGTGTAGTTGAGAGAGATCGTAGTGGAAAGTGGAGAGAGCTCTGTGTCAGCGGAGATTCGGAGTTGCAAAAATTAATATTTTCATCACAAAACCTTTATTTTTTTGTTCTGTACTGTGTGTCTTTAGTGCCTAGTACTAGTTGGAGAACTGGGAGGTTTTTTTTGTGGATAAATTGTCTGATGTCCTGTTTTTTTTTTTACTAGGAGCTGCAAAGAAACTAGTATGCCTTCATTTCAGGGGCCTCTCATAACTGGTGGAGAAATCACAGTGGAGGGTGGAGAGAGAGAGCTCTGAGTCAGTGGAGATTAGGAGTTGCAAAAACTAATATTTTTATCACAAAACCTTTATTTTTTTGTTCTGTACTGTGTATCTTTAGTGCCTAGTACTAGTTGGAGAACTGGGAGGTTTTTTTTGTGGATAAACTGTCTGATGTCCTGTTTTTGTTTGTTTTTTTTGCTAGGAGCTGCAGAGAAACTAGTATGCCTGCATTTCAGGGGCCTCTCGTAACTGGTGGAGAAATCACAGTGGAGGGTGGAGAGAGAGAGCTCTGAGTCAGCAGAGATTAGGAGTTGCAAAAACTAATATTTTTATCACAAAACCTTTATTTTTTTGTTCTGTACCATGTGTCATTAGTGCCTAATAGTAATGGGAGCACTGGGAGTTTGTTTCCTGGATACATCATCTAATGTAGTGATTTATTTTGCTAGGAGCTGGAAAGAGAAATTAGTATACCTTCATTTCAGGGTCTGATAGTGGTGTGAGACTTTCTGTATTTTCCCCAGATAAAGTGTCTGATTTATTTTGCCAGGAGGAGCTGTAGAGAGACTTAAGTTGCAATTCTCCTCCTTAATTATAACAATTCTAACTTCTACCTTGACTGCTGTACTGTAATGATTTTAAAAAAGTCATTAAATTATTTCATTTTTTATTTCAGATTCAGATTACAATCTTTGAGTCAAGAGGCTCCTTTACAAAGGTTCCAAGTCAACAAGCACAGTACAGTTACAAATGTCATAGGTTTGTTACAATAAACAGTTATAATAAAGATACAGTAAAGTTCAACAAGTGCAATAAGTTAGGCAAAGCTTCATTACCCAGGAGAAGAGATGGTAGGCTGAGTAGTAGTTTCACTGTAAAGAAGCTAGGAGGATGCCATAGGGTTGCTAAGTGCAGGTGGAAGGAGGTTGTAGAAGCACGAGCAGGCATTGTAAAAGAGGAGGGAGAGGGGCGGTGAAGTAGGAGTGGAGGTTATTAGAGAGAAGAGGGTGAGTTAACCAGGGGTAGGGATGGAAGTAGCGGTAGTAGCAGACCACATAGGCATTGTTCAATAGAGGGTAAGGAGAGGTGGGTGGGGGAAATCATTAGAATGAGGGAGGAGTGGATGAGCCAGAGATGGGTGGAGCAAGTGGCTAGGATGGGCAGTCACAGTGATTTGCTTCAGCTAGAAAGAGGTGGAGGCCTCTTTTAAAAGCACCAATATTTCCACAGTCAATGAGTGGTGCCTGACGTTCATTAATCCACTGAGACCCACAGCTGACGAGAGCTAGCTGGGCAAATGAGGTGCACTTAAAAGGGATCTTGAGAGCACCTTTAGTAGTTCTCCCAGTTATCTGTGAAGTTGTAGAGCACTGGAAAAGTGCTGCAGTTGAGTCAGGAGTTAAACAAAGCAGGGTCTTTTTATCAATTAGACAAACCTGGTGTCTGACTCAGAGGTACAGTGGGAGCCAACCCATTTTAGTATAGAGACTACAGGAATGAACCAATTTATGTGCCCCTAGAACTAACCTGCAGGCCTTAGTTAATAGTACTTTAGTTCTTTTCAGAGTGGTTTCAGTACCAGCGCTGTTGATGACAAGCCCTTAGTCGATAGTTGATAGTGTCAAGCTCTGCATGACTAGGCCCAGGGCTGCTGGAGACATAGCATTCCTGTGATGCTATAGTATGCCAAGCTTGGTATTAGCTGTTCTAACTACATAATCAATGTGAGATGCATAGGATAGGGTGTCATCAAGGAGAATGCCTAGGTATTTGAAAGAAGTTCAAGGGTGTCACCTTTCTGACTTAGACTGGATAGTGGACTGGATTTTTTCTTATTGTGGGGCATTGTGAAGTACATAGTTTTTGTCTTTTTGTGGTTTAGAAAGAGCCTGTGTAGTGAAAACCAATTCTCAAGTTGCTGGAAGTGATTCTGCAGAGCAGTTGTAATATTGGTAGGATGATTACCAGGTACAAATATCACAGCATTGTCAGCATATAGCAGCATATTGGTTGGGCAAGTGGATGGTAGAGTTTATAAACAGGCTGAATAGCAGTAGACCAGGAATAAAGCCTTGAGGGACCCCCTGGGATACATCCCCAGGGTCAGATACAGCCACATTTATTTTCACCCTCTGAGATCTGTTAGACAAGTAGCTACAAAATCAGGAGACAGTGTCTTGTGATGAGCCTAATGTCAGGAGGTTGTTAAGTAGGATCTGGTGGTTCACAGTTTCAAATGCCTTAGTGAGATCAATGAAGATAGACCTCACTGACTTACCAGTGTTAAGGGCATCATAGTTGGGAAGTGAAGGCTATAAGGGCTGTTAAGGTGCTATGGTTTCTGTGAAAGCCATGTAGTTGGGGGCAGAGCAAATTATTTTTTATAAGGTGCTCAGTAAGCTGATCAGAGACAATCCTTTCTTGGGCTTTGGAGAGGGGTGGCAATATAGAAACTGGCCAGTAATTGCCCAGGTTGGTTTGATCCCCACTCTTAAAGACTGGAGTAACAAGGGCTATTTTCCATCTATCAGGGAATACCCCCATTCTTAAGGAGATGTTGAATATCTTAGTGAGAGGAAGGGCAAGTTCATAGGTTCATAGGTGATTTCAAGGTAGGTAGACTTTCGTCCATAATGCTTGCCTTATTATTTATAACCCTTTATCTATTCTATCCAAAAGGAAGTTATCGAGTTTGTTTTTAAAGGAGTCCATATTTGTACTTGTACTAGACACCACTTCCCTAGGCAGAGAATTCCATCCTACCACAACTCTGTTGCTGAACCAATATTTTTGTGATAAAGTCTGCCATTTTTGTGTTTCAAACTGGAAGGGGTGCCCCCTGGGTTCGTATCTTGATTTCCTCCAGACTAGTCCAAGTTCTGACAAGAGTGCAGGATCATTTATACATCTGTATAGTAGACAATAGTCCCCCCTAGTTCTTCTATACTCCAGGGTAAACAAATTCAGCTCCCTTAATCTCTCAGGGTAAGTCTTCTTTTCCAACCCTTCAACTGACTTAGTCGCTCTTTTCTGTATTCGTTCAATATTATGTATATCTGCTTTTTTATAAGGTGCCCAGACCTGAGCACAGTACTCCAGGTTTGGTCTAACCAGAGCACCATAAAGAGGGATTAACACCTTCCTGTCCCTACTTGAGATGTGTCTCAGAATACAGTTCAAAATTTGATTTCCCCTTTCTTATTACTTTGTTGCAATGTGTACTAAATTTTAAGTCTGAACTAATTGTTACCCCCAAATCCCTTTCCTCTTCTATTTTATTGAGTACAGTATTATCCAATTTGTAGGGGAGAGGGTTGTTGTTTTTTACTTTACCCAAATGCATAGTTATACATTTGTTTTTATTTAATTCAAGTTTACTCTTTACAGTCCAATGATGTATGTAATTTAGTGCTTCTTGTAGATCCTGCTGGTTTTTTTACTGTATTGGTTATTGCACCAATTCTGCAATCGTCCGCAAATTTTGTCAACGAAATATCTTTATTTTCCAGTTTCAAGGCAGTTATGTAGATGTTAAAAAGGCAGGGTCCAAGTACCGATCCCTGGGGGACCCCACTAGTCACAGTCTCCCAGTTTGATTTTTCTCCTTGTATCACCATCTTTGCCTTCTTTCACATAGCCAAGCATCTATCCAGTTTATTATATTGGTGTCTAGTGCATACTGTTTACGGAAAGTATTAATTCTTGATGTGGGAGTTTGTCAAAAGCTTTAGAAAATCCAAAAATAACGTCAACACAATTTCCCGCATCTAATGCCTTCCCAACCTTTTCGTAAAAAGTCAAGAGATTTGTCTGACAGGAACTGTTTTTTCGGAATCCATGTTGTAGTGGGTCCTGCAGTTTGTTAACCTCAAGGTACTCAACTATATAATTCTTTAGAATGGATTCCATCATCTTACCCATGACCGATGTCAAACTAATCGGCCAATAGTTTTTTAACTCAGATTTCGATCCGCTTTTGTATATAGGAACTACCATCGCTTCTCGCCAATTTTGTGGTACTTGTCCTGTATCTAGGAATTTTTGGAATATGTGGGTTAGAGGTGGTGCAAGTTGTTCTGCCAATTCATACAGTACCCTAGGATGAATTTCGTCAGGTCCTTGTGATTTGTTTATATGTACTGTTTTTAATTTATCTAGAACATCTTGCAGTTTAATCTGTATCCTCCCTGGTCTGGAAGTAGTATTGGGAGTAGTATTTAGTAAAGTAACTGGATTAAAGACAGAGCAGAAATATTTATTTTGTAACTCTGCACAGTCTCTATTACTAAGTATTTCTCCTGCATTATTTTTAAAGGTCCAATAATAGTACTCTTTTGTTGTTTATTATTTATATAAGAATAAAAGGTCTTATAGTTGTCCTTAACAAGTGATGCAAGTTTTAATTCATAGTCTTTTTTTGCTTTTTTTATTTCCCATTTGACTTTTTTAACAAACTCTCTATACTGTAAGTTGGGTTGTTTATTTATTTCATGTTTAATTTTTTTGAACCATCTGTTTTTTATTTATCAATGTTTTAATTCTTGGAGTTAGCCATTTAGGGATATTTTTGTTTGTTGAGTACTTAGGGTACTTTGGTATACATATGTTTATAGTTTTGTGTAGTACATTGACCAAGGAGTCCCACATTTTATGAGCTGTGTGATTTCCGAGTTCTTCCTGCCAATCTCAATTTGTGAGGTATTTCCTCATAGCAGGAAAGTCAGCCTTTTTAAAGTTTAGAACTGTAGTTTTTCCTTCCCTAAGAGTATTTGGTGCATCTTTAATTAGGAACTTGACTGACTGGTGGTCACTATTTCCCAAAGGGTTACTAGTGTGCACATTTTGTATTGTCTGTCCTATATTAGTTAAAATCAGGTCTAAAGTGTTATTTCCCCTGGTGTTTTCAAGAACAAGCTAAACAAGCCCAATTTGGTTTAGAGCCTCCAAAAATTGTGTACTTCTTTTGTTTGTACCTTCAAGTTTTTTCCAGTTTATGTCTGGGAAATTAAAATCCCCAGTCAATATTATTCTTTCTGATGGATCTCGGTTATTGATGACTTTTAATAATTCTAGTTCTCCATCTGGGCTCATTGAGGGGGGTCTATAAACCAGACCTAATTTAATTTTTGTTTGTCCCCTTGGTATGAGTTTTAACCACACCATTTCCAGGCCATCTTTAGCTCTAGTTATTTCCTCACATTGTATAAGATTTTCTATGTATATAGCTATACCCCCTCCTTTCCTTGATTCCCTTGATAGGTAGTATAGTTTGTAACCGGTTATTTCTTTATCCCATCTATCTTCGGTAGTCCACCAAGTCTCAGTTATTAGTGCAATTTGTATGTTGTTTTCATATAATAAGCATTGTAGTTCTTCCAATTTGTTTATTAGACTATGTGCATTTAATAAAATGCAGTTCCATCCCTCTTTGAGGTCCATAGTTGTAAATGTTAAGTTGTGAGTTCATTAAGGGTGAGGGCAACCAGCTTCATATCTATCATGTCACTTGCCATCCTGGTTTTGCCAAGGACCCTCCTGACATACAGTATTTAATGGTTTGAGTCATTGTTTCTTGTCTGTAATAGAACAGGGGTTGACCCAGGTTTTGAGTAGGGTGCAGTGTAGTGGAGGGGTCATGATGCTGGGTAGGGTTTTTAAGTAATCTGGAAGTAGAGCTGAGCTTATTCCATAAATGCATTGTTAAAGGCATTTGCAATGTCCTTTGGCTCATGTAGAGGGCCTAATGGTGTGACTATGAGGTCTGGTGGGGCTCTGAAGTGCCTGCCAGTCAAAGATCTAATGTTATTCCTGAATTCCCTCCCATTGCCCCAAATTTTTTCCATTAGCTCTTTGTAGTAGTTAGCTTTCGCATTCATCACAAGACTAGTACATCTGTTTCTAGCTGCTTTGTATGCAATATAGTTGGATTGTCTTCTGGTCACCCTAGCCTTATTTCAGAGGTTGTTTCGTAGGTTCAATTGCTCCATAAGGGAGTCCTAGAGCCAGGGATTTGGAGTGCCTTTGACTTTAGATTTTTTGTAGGGGACAAATAGGTTGCAGGCATTTTTTTTTTTTTTTGTGTTTTTTTTCTGCTCTGGATGTCAGGGCATCTCCCCAGAGTACCCACTCAACTAGCTGCCACTACTCCCAGTCTGAAACCCACCATGTTGGTCTCCCTCTTGACACCATGGCTCATCCAGCCCCCAGATCACCCCCAAGAGACAGCCCACCTGCCTTGGTGATCTTTCTGCAATTAGAGGGACTTACCATGAGGTCAGGTCAGCCATGGGAGATCCAATGCGATTGGGTCTGACAGCGGCATGTGGGCAGGTCCCTGGGGTCTCCTTCATCTCTGCTAGCCTCCAGGGATTTAGCATGTTTATTTCCCCCTGCAGAGTGTGGATGTGCCATGATGTCCGATCATCTCCGTGCTGATGTCCGCCATGCTCCACCCCTTTACGTGGCACCACTCATGCTGGGTCCCTGATCTCCATTGGGGGCCACCAGAGTGTGATGCAAACCCTGGAACACACCCCAGGAAGGGAGATTAGTCCTTCAGACACTCAATCCCTTCCCTCCTCTGCCAACCCCCAATGACCCAAATCCACTCCTAAACCCAGGTCACCAGCATGGCATGAGGTGTGGCATTCAGTGCCTCAGCCGTCAGCACCTCCAGGTTGGCAGGTCACAGGCATTGTTGAATGTTGTAGTGAAATAGTCAAGAGCCTGATTAGCATCCTCTAGGACATCTAGCAGGGTCCAATCACAATTCTTTAGATGCTGTTTGAAATGCTTTAGCTGACCCTTTCTTAAAGAGTGGTGTTTAATAAGCTTAGGGACATCCTTCAGACCCTTGTTTAACCAGGAACAAATGATCGGCAAGTGATCACTTAGAGAGCCTGAGAGGACAGACACATTTGTTATGTGTTTGGGGCAATTGGTAAGAAGTCAGTGAATGAAGATGCTATTCCCTGTGTGATAGTTCAACCTGTTTGCTTGGGGGACCAGCTATGTGAGGTACAGGCTGTTTATTTTGTCTCACATGGCAACAATGTCCTTTGCTAACCAGTTGGTATTAAAGTCACCTAGGATTGCCTGTTCCCAGTTCTGAAGTTCTGCTTAATTTGGTTAAGGTGTTCAAAGAACTGTTCCAGGCCTGGAGCTGGGGCAGTTTTGGTAGCAGGTTACACATATTTATGGAAGCAATTTTAAAGTGACCTTGAGCCAGCTTAATCGCTGGTCCAATGGGCCAGAGTTAGGGTGTACATTCCCAGAGATTAAGAGAAGGATGATTACTAGTCCTTTTAGGTAATGATTCCAGTATGTCCTCAGTCTGCAGATGTGTCTGCACTTTCGGAGCTTAATCATTAATGCCTTTGCTCTAGGGGGATGTACCATAAGTAGTATAGTTACAGGTGTTAGTGTTGGGGTTGTTGGCCAGCCCAGCTATGAAAAGGGGTCACCCACAGTTCGACTGTAGCTTTTATCATCCAGCTCCCCCATTGTACCAAAAGTGTGAACTAAAGGAGTGCTTGCTTTTTGTAGGCCAGGAAGGGATGCTGGCATTGATGACCCATCTTCAGCCTCTGTTAATTTGGGCAGAAGTAGAATTAATAGCACCCACAAGATCTTATAATTATCCATGGTAGTAGGTGTACTATCCAATTATATCTTGATTGAGGGAGTATCTGTTACTTTAAAATTTAGAATTGCCTCCCCAGATATTGTTGTGGTAACAGAAACCTGGCTGAGGCCTTCTACCATGGACCACAAGATAAATATCCCCTCCTATGCTGTCCACAGGAATGACAGGCCAACTAGGGGAAGGGGCGTGGCTATCTATGTCCGGGACAAATTCCCAGCCTCCATTGTTAACTCTGCCACTGTGCCCCTGGAATTTGAATGTACCGTGCTAAATGTGCAGCTTCCCTCTTCAACTCCCATTTATATACTAGGTTGTAATAGGCCTCCCTCTGCAGGGCATACGGTGTTACAGCACCTGTCCAGCATACCAGCCTCCTTATCCTCCGAAGTGATTATCTGCAGGACTCCTTAACATGGACTGGTTCTTGACCTCTTCACAACCCCTTAAGGAGTTATGCAACAGCTCTGGGCTGCCACAGCTCATAATGGAGTCCGCCCGTCCTAACAAAAAACATCCTAAAAACAGTACCCTGCTTGATGTTATTCTAGTTAACAAACCTCACCTATACTCCCACTCTGGCATTTTCTTTCATGACCTCAGTGATCATTGTGTTATAGCCTGCGTGAGGACCTACCCTAGGTTTATTTCCTCCTCTAGCTATGCCCTTAAAAGATCAAAACAACATTTTGACCCTTAAACCTACCTCTTTGTCTTGTAATACGCATACTGGCAGGACTTCTACCTGGCCCCTTTGGTTGAAGAAGCCTTCGCAGTCTTCCAAAACATTGGTCTCGGTTCCATCAATAAATACACACCTCTTGTAAAAATCTGAACTAATAAGAAAACATGTCCTTGGTTCTCATCAAGCTTGAAAGAAGAGCTGCTCCACAGAGACACACTTTGGAAGAAGGCCAGGAAGACCAAACAGCCTAATGATTGGTCAGCTTTCAGAGCTGTCAGAAACTGCTGCATGAGAATGGTTAGGGATGCAAAATCTAGTTACTACCAGTCTGAACTTAACTCTTCTTCTAACAGTACAACTAAATTCTGGAAAACTTTAAAGGAAATCCAAGGCCACAGTTCTGCTAGTCCATTCCTGCCAAAAATCCCTTCAGGCAACTTGGTTGTTACTGACAAGCAAGAAATCCTCGAACTCTTTAATAATCACTTTGCCACCTCTGGCCTAGCGTTTGATGACTCCCCAGCTTCTAGCCTACATGCACAGCTATTTACTACTAGCTCAACTTGCCCAGGCCCTGCCCCAACCTTGCCCCCTCCTCGCACTACATTCTCCTTCTCCCCTGTCACAGTAAAGGAAGTTGAGGACCTTCTGCTGCATCTGAATTGTAGGAAAAGTGCTGGGGCAGACCTGATAAAGCCCTTCTTCCCTAAACTTGGCTACCACATTCTGTCACCCACAATTATCCGATCTTCAACATGTCCCTTACCCAGGGCTCACTCATGGCCATCTGGAAAACTGCACATGTTATTCCACTAATTAAATCTGGCAGCACTAGCGATCTTAATAACTACTGCCCCATCTCCTTACTCCCTTCCCTCTCTAAGCTTCTGGAAAAAGTGGTTAATACCCAGCTTAGACAGCACATCAATGACTTGGACCTTCTAAACCCTGCTTCAGTCTGGCTTCCAACACCACCATAGTACCACCTCAGTGTTTGCTAAGGTCACAAATGACTGGTTGAGAGCCTTGGATGCCAGAGGTTATGTGTGCACTCTGTTTCTCGACCTTAGCAAAGCCTTCAACATGGTAGACCACTCCTTGCTCCTGGTTGCTCTATGGAATATTGACGTCAGTGACATAGCCCTAGAGTGGTTTTCTAACTACCTCTCTGATTGACACCAACAGATCAAGGCTGGGGGGTTCTCTCCCCCCTAAAAACACTCTCTAGAGGAGTACCGCAAGGGTCCATCTTGGGTCCTCTCATGTTTTCCATTTACATAAATGAACTAGATGCTAGAGTCAAGCTGGCTGACATACACCTCTTTGCAGATGACACTGTGTTGTATGTAGCCACACCTACTCTGGAACTCACATGTAGTGACCTCCAGATATAATTTAACCACTTACAGAACAATCTCCTTTACTCTAAGCTTCTGTTAAATGCTATGAAAACAAAGGCCATGATCTTCTCCCCTGTAGTAAACTCCCCTTATTCTATCATGGTGGGGACAGCTCCTCAAATCCACACCTTGTTCGGCTAATCGTGGGACTTTGTAGATTCCTTCAAATATCTGGGGGTGTGGATTGACTCTATTCTTTCCTTGAAAGTCCATTTTGAGGAACTCTCCAAAAGCTTAAATAGAGGCTTGGGATTTTCTTCAGAATCAGGCATCTATTAACGCAGGAGGGGAGAACCAGGTTGGTACAAACAATGTTCTTGCCTCTCATCAACTATGCAGACCTTCTGTACAGGCACTGCTCTAGTGTGGCCCTTGCCCAACTAGACACTCCATACCACCGGGCACTCAGGTTCATTACCGGTGCCCCCTACTCAACACATCACTGTATTCTCTACAACATTGTAGGCTGGGGTTCACTTAGTCTTAGACGACAAAAGAACACCATGCTCTGGGTCTATAGGGCCATCTTTAACAAGCTGCCTCAGTATATTAAGGATAGCCTACTTTCTTGCATTCCTGGAAGCTATCTGCTGAGAAGCCAGACTCGTATCACCCTTTACATACCCAGAGTTAGGACACATTTTTGTTGGGTGACGATTAGTCACACCTTACCAGTCCTCTGGAATACTTCTCAAAATGTACTGCAACTCATTTCACCTGTACCATTAGCTGCCTTCAAAAATCTTATCCAATGATCACTTATGGAGTCCTGCAACTGCTTCCAGCGCTGAATCTCTGACTCTGCCTCCTACCTGTCTGTCACCTCCCCCTACTAATGGCACTTTTTCACCCCATACCCTCCTCCTTACCCTTAGACCTACCACACCGACTAATGCAGCTATGTCAATCCTGAAGGTATTACAATTGCCCCCCTCCCACCCTTCCTAACCTCTCCTTCCTCCATTATCCTTGATGCATCCTGTGTCCTCAGTGCCCTTGCTTTATAGTCTGCTCCTAGGCCATGTAATGCTTTGCTGGTCTAGACCTCATCCAATATAATATTGTACTCTACTGTCTATCAGAGACCTGCCTTGCATGCAACTCGCAAATAGCAGTATGCTGACTGCCTTTGGTACCATGCCTGTAAATTATGCTGCCTTTTTCTGCACTCAATGTCGAGCCTTACATTGCTATTTGTAAATTATTGTACACCACCATGCCAAGCAATGCCTTTCTCACTTGTAATGACTGTACATAGGCTGCTAATGTTGCTATGCCTACTCCAAGTTGTTGTATTGTGACTTGTTGTTGTTGTTTAAACTACCAGGTCCATCTTGTAAATGAGCCCTGCTGAATGGTGTTTCACCTGGCTAAATAAAGATATTGATTGATTGATTGATTATGAGAGAGAGAGAGAGAGAGAGAGAGAGAGAAGGCACCTTCGTTATTGGTTTGGGCAGTGCTCTTGTTGAGAAAAGTGTATTTAAAGAGTGTCGAGGGTAGGGGAAGGCGGGTGAGAGAAAATGTAGATGCAGTTTAAAGTTTCATCTACTGAGGAGAGCTGGAGAAGGCAGTAAAGAGAAGGCTATGCGAGGAGCCAATAGAGATGGCTGAGAGATTGGACTCGTCCAATCACTGGCTCTGGTATGGAGAGGAGGGCCAATTAAATTCCCGGCTTTGAATGCTGCTGCATACCTTGTTCTCCGGCTGTTCTACTGGCAGAAGGATCATGGTTGACAGCAGAGAGCCGAAAGCCGCACTGCAATCAGGGAGGTGTCACCCAGTCAAGGGCAGATCTGTGAGGGAAGAGCAAAAGAGAGGTTAGTGGACTAAAAGTGGCCTGAGGTGTGGCAAACAGCTAAATTGGTGGGTGGGATAGGCATGAAGAACAAAGGGCAGGGTAGTGATTGCAGTGGGGGTTGGGGGAAAGAAACAAAGAGATGAACTTGTTGGGGGCAGACAGCACTTCTGTGCCCAAATATTAGATAGTAGGGGTGTTGGGGGAATTTGGTGGTGTAAATAATAAGTATTTCTCGGGAGGTGCTCAGGTTACACAAAACTCAGTAGTAATCTAGACAGAAATCGTTGAGGGTGTCGGCAGACTACACTCCCTCCCCCCATGGTTTAGGGCTAGGTAGCGAAGCTTGCAGTGTGTGCACAACCTTGCCTGCACTGTGTGTGTGCTGCTTGCAGTAATTTTTCAGTGCAAAAATAAAGCAGTACTGCTGCTTGCAACCATTTTTTTATACTGAAATACAGCAGAACCTGTGTGCATTTACAAATAAAAAAAGTGAATTGTAGAAGTAGTGCCATTGAAATCTTTGTAAGAAATATTTGTGGTATAATCTGAGGTTGGGCTAGGGTTTCATGAAAGTCAGTAGCCACCAGCAATCTCGGAGGGCAGTTGGCTGACTGCACTCCCACTCCCCCATGGTTTAGAGCTAGGTAGTGATGCTTGCAGTGTGCGCACACCCCTGCCTGCCTAGTCTGTGTTTTGATTGCAGTAATTTTTCTGTGCTAAAATAAAGCAGTACTGCTGCTTGCAACCATTTTTTTATTGTACTGACATACAGCAGAACTTGGCAAAAAATATCAGCTGCCTGACCATATCCACCATTTGGGTAAATGAGTTTAAAAAATGAAAAAGTAAATTTTATGCATTACAAATTTGCATTTTCCTATTAGTTTTTTATATTCTCAAGAGAAGGCAGATTTTTTTTATGTTAGTCTCTTGTAACCGGGTAAGGCCCACTAGGCACAAGTGCCTATTTTCAGGGGTGACCTGGGAGCACTGGGCAGTTAAGTGGCTTGCTCAGAGTCACACAGTATGCAAGTGGAGGTTGTAAGAATCAAATTCAGGTCTGGTCTACTGGATGTACCAAGCTCATTCACACCTCATTCCTCTAACCTCTAGGCTATACTGCCATATCTGATTCAGATGATAGCAAATATCCACTGCTGAATGCACTCAAGCAGGGAAATGATTGCTTTCCTTCAGAATTTATGTTTTGTGGTAGAAGTGATAGTGGTTTTGAAGGAGCTATGCAGAGACCAGTATAATGTAGTAACATAACATAAGATGGGAAGGAACTCTAGAACCATCAGACATCTCACCCACACCCCCTTTCATCAATATGAAGGAATCAGTAACTTATAAGTATAAGGGACCCTGTGATTCCCTTGGTAAACAGAAATCTGTCAAGACTGTACTCTCTCTATATATCTACTCTCTCTTTGCAGCAAATAGGTTAACCACCCTCATGAAAATGAAGCGTCCTTAAATAATTACCCCAAATTTACCACCTCTGAGCTTAATAGCATTTCCCAGCATCCTGCTGATGGACACCAGGTTAAACAGTGCAGTTTAATCAATACTGTTAATTCCTTTGAATATGCCAAAAACTGAGATGTCCCCTATCAGTCTCCTGGGTGAATATGTTAAAGTCACCAGCCTCTCCTAACAGCTTTTGTCATCCAAACTCTAAATTATTTTACTGGCATTGCACTGCAACTAGTGAGGAGCCTAGAGCTATGCACAGTACACAGTAAGGTGGGGTCTGATCAGGGCCTTGTAATGTGACAGGATTTACATACCCTTCCCTGCTGGTCACCTCCTTTTATTTCATCCTAGAATTTTAATGTCCCTCTTGGCAACAGCTATGCACTGCTTGTCTTGCTTGTAAAATGTGTTTGTTTTAAGTCTGAGGTCATTTCCTCCTTGATTCCAAAAGGGTAGCCCATGCAGTGTTTAAGTCACAAGTGCAGCACCATGCATTTGTATACACTGAATGTAACAGTCCAGGAGTCTGGCCTATTGCACAAATTGATTTGGTCCTCCTGCCATTTTTCCCATCTTCTAGGGAGTATATTACCCTGACCAGCATAGTATTATTAATGAACTTAAGTAGAATTCAGGAGACCCTAACTTTCAGATCACTGATGAAAATTCTGAACAGCAGTGGTCCTAACAATGATTCCTTGTGGATGATACTTAGTAACCCTGTCCACTCAGATTTGTGGCCATCCACCACAACCCTTTGCTTCCTACCTCCAATCTATACAGCAATCTACCTTGCATATGCATTATGCATACCACATTAGCGTTCTTTTCCCAGGAGCGTCTCATGAACCACAATGTTAAAGGCATTGCTGAAATCCAGATAGGACATATCTACAGCCCCACCCCACCCACCTCCATGGTCACCAGCCATCTTGAATATGGTGATCAGTTCAGTCTGCCACAATCTGCCCCTCTAAAGCCACACTGCAAGGGTGCAAGTATCTTGGCCCCATTCAGGTGCTCCATTATTCTGCTCAGTATGATGACATACAGGATAATGACTGGACTTGATGCTTGATGTCAGGATGACCAGCCTGTAGTTGCCTGGTTCTAATCTTGCCTCATCTTGGAGATGGGGACCATACTGTTTCCCTTTTAAGTCATCTGGCAAAAAACATGTCTGGAAAGACTCATGTCAATAAGTGGCTCTGCTAATTGTTTTCTCTACTATGATGCTAGGCTACATCCTCTGTAATATAAATTTCTTTTTTATTATTTTTCTTCTTTTTATCATGTGTTACCCCTGTCCATTATGCTGATTATTGAGGCTGCCATGACTGCAACCTCAATGTGGGACACCCTGGAGTTGGAGATTTGAGTCATTATTCACACTGGCATGATCTACAGACCACTGGCCCCCAAACAATGAGTTGGATAAGGTATTGGTGGAATCCATTGGCAAAATGGTATACCAGGGAGTGGTGCTGCTGGTGGGGGACTTCAATCTGCTGGATGATTGGAGCCTCCCAGCTATGGCTTCATTTAGTAGCAGGGACATCCTGTACTCCCTGCAGGGCATTCCTCAGGCAGCTAGTCAGCAAGCCCACTTGTGACAGGGAAATACTGGACCTGGTATTTACTAACAGGGACAGTGTTAAAGATGGTAGGGTGGAATGCCACCTGGAAACCAATGATCACCTTACAGTATGACTCAAAATAAGGACAGCCATGGAATAAAGTCACACATGAGGGAGGGTCCCAGACTTCAGAAGGGCAGATCTTATAAAGATGGGTGACTTCAGGGATGACCTGTCAGAGGGGGGGTGACTTGGGAGGTGGAGAAACTGTGGACCAAGCTAAAAGGCAGCATAGTGAAGGAAACAAACCTCTGCATCAAGCAAATGAGGAAAAAGAGACTGCTATGTTTCCCTAAAGAAGGTGCAGAAAACGTTAAGGTTAAAAGGGTAGCATTCAGAAGATACAAAGAGATACAGAGGGAAGAGGATAGGGAGGTATATCAGAGGAAGCAGAGGGAAGCAGGGAAAGCAGTAAGGAGCACAAAGGCACAAACCAAGGAGAGAATAGCCCAGGCAGTATCAAGACGGGACAAGATATTTGTTAGGCATGCAAGGGAAAAGACAAAGACCAAGGGAGGGATTGTAAGGTTGAAAAATGAAGGGTGGACTGTACAGAGGGGACCAGGAAACCAGACATCTTAAAGAAATACTTCTGCTCAGGGTTACAAAGGAAGGGGAAGAGGAGGATCTGCAAAAACACAACAGGAGACCTGAAGGTGGGGAGGTGGATACTAGTCCTTTTTCAAAGGAGAGAGTCCTGAAGGTTCTTACTAATTTGAAACTGGACAAGCCATGTGGCAAGATGGGGTGCATCCAAGGGTGTTAAGGGAGCTCGTAGAGGTACTGGCTATAACTCTGATTGTCCTTTTTAACAGATCACTGGACATTGGCATAGTTTTGGAGGACTGGAGGAGGGCAGATGTAGTCCTACTTCGCAGAAGTGGTAGCAGTGAAGAGGCCAGAAATTATAGGCCAGTCAGCCTGATATCGGTGGTGGGAAAACTAATGAAAACACTGCTGAAGGAAAGGATTGTGGAATATTTTGAATCCAGTGGGTTACAGGACCAAAGCAGCATGGATTCAGAGTGAGTAGGTCATGTCAGACATACTGTAGCTAACAGATTTCTTTGACTGGGTGACCATTGAATTAGATTAGGGAGGAGAGGTGGACACAGCCTACGTAGATTTCAGTAAAGCTTTTGATACCATTCTATATAGGAGATTAGTGAAGAAGCTGTGTAACTTAGGAGTAAGTAAAAACGTGGTAAACTGGGAAAGATATTGGTTAGAGGATACGTGACAGAGGGTTGTGGTAAATGGAGTTTGCTCCATGGAAGGGAGGGTGACAAGTAGGGTACCTCATGGATCAGTGCTAGAAGCAGTCCTCTTCAATGTCTTTATAAGTGATATTGCAGAGGAGCTAAAGGGAAAGTTCTTTCTTTTTTCAGATGACAGCAAGATCTGCAACAAGGTGGACACTCTGAGTGGAGAGTAGAAAGGATGAGCAGAGATCTGAGAACACTTGAGGAGTGGTCAAGGGTATGGCAGCTGGGTTTCAATGTGAGAAAGTGCAAAATAATGCACTTGGGGCACCGAAATCCAAGGGTACAGTACAAAATGGGTGGAGTCGTGTTGCCAACAACCAATGAGGAAAGATACATACATAGATACATAGATACATAGATACATAGACAGTGTCGGCAGATAAGGGCCTATGGCCCACCTAGTCTGCCCATTTGAGCTTGTAAGTTCAGTTTGTTTTCCTAGAAGTCTATTTCCCCTTACCCCTGACCTCTAGAATTCCTTTATGTCTATCCCATGCATTCTTAAATCCCGTGATTGTTTCAGCCCCCACCACTTCCTCTGGCAGGGTGTTCCACTTGTCCACCACCTGTTCTGTGAAGAAATTCTTCTCATGTTTCCTCTGAATCATCCTCCCTCCAACTTCATCCCATGCCCTCTAGTCCTGAAACATCTTTTCGCTTAAAATAGTGTTTTCCTGCACCCTGTTCTTCCCTGTAAGATACTTGTATGTCTCTATCATATCCCCTCTCTCCCTCCTCTCCTCCAGGGGGTACATGTTCAGTTCCTTCAACCTGTCTTCATAGGACTTGTGATGCAACCCATGCACCATCTTTGTTGCCCTCCTCTGAACCTTCTCTACCCTGTCTATGTCCTTACGTAGGTATGGTCTCCAGAACTGTACACTGTACTCCAGGTGGGGCCTCACTAGTGTCTTGTATACTGGAATTATGACCTCCCTTTTCCTGCTGGTGATGCCCCTGCCTATACATCCCAGCATCCTATTTGCTTTACCTGATGCCTTGTCACACTGTTTCCCTACCTTGAGGTCATCAGAGATGACAACCCCAAGATCCCTTTCCTGCTTGGTGCATGCTATATCCTCACCCCCCAACTGATATATTGTGCCAGGGTTTTTGTGACCTGGGGGTCATCAGATTGGACAACCTAATGCTGACCAGGCAGTGTGACAATGCAACCGAGAAGGCCAGTGGGATGCTGATTTGCATAGGAAGGGGTATTACCAGTAGAAAGACAGAAGTGATATTGCCCCTGTGTATATTGTTGGTAAGACCCCACCTTAAGTACTGTGTCCAGTTCTGGAGATCACACCTCCAGAAGGAAATAGAGTGGAGGAGGGCAACTAAAATCATGCTGGGTCTGCATCAAAAGTGCTAAACACCAAATCGGTATTGAAACAATTGTTATTTTATTGAAACGGTGCAAGGCCTTGCACCCTTTGAATAAAAGAGCATGTTTCAATACCAATTTGGCGCCTAGCACTTTTGATTTGGTGGTGGGTGGTGCTTGAGTTACTGACTTGGGTACTTTGACTTCTTGATATCACACTCAGCCATGGGGCAGCCTTGTTTGATTTTTAGTTCTCCATCAAAAGTCATGTAAGGAAAGACTAAAGGACCTTAACATGTACACCTGAGAAGAGAGGAGGGGGGATATGACAGAGACCTTTAAATACCACACAGGGGTAAATAATGTACAGGAAAGAAGCATTTCTCAGAAAAAAAATTGTTCAAGAAAAAGGGGACATAATTTAAAGCTGGGAGGGTGTAGATACAGGAGCGATATCAGGAAGTGATGAGTGGGATGAGTGGTGGACTCCTGGAACAGCCTGCCAGGGGATGTGGTGGAGTGAAAACAGTGGTAGGTTTCAAGAATGCATGTGGTAGGCACAAGGGGATCATAGGGGAAAGGAAGGGGGAAGGAGAAAGAGCTGTAGATCAAGTATGGGTTTATTTTATTTATTTTTTTATTTATTAAGTCTAGGATTACAAATACCTTTGAGCCTTGGCTCTTTTACAAAGGTTCCACGTCAGAGAAATACAAATTATGGGGAACATCAAGACAGACATTACAACAATGTGGACATTGCAAACAGAGTACAGATTAATACAATTCAAGGGTAGCATTGTAACAAGGCAGCCAGCGGCATTTGTCAGAGAAAATAGACAACAGATAAGAAGTGCCAGAGTCATAGGGAGAGGGAAGGGGGTGAAGGAATGTAGGAAGGTTGGGGAGAGGGTGAAAAATGCAGCACTGGGTATACCAAGATGTGAGGGTAGAATCCAATGGGGGGGGGACCACTAGAGCAGGAAGGGAAGTGTGGGCAGATAGGGTGACCCAAGCAGCCCTTATCTACTGCCAGATTTTATGTTTCTATCTCTCTCTCCAGTAAGGAGTATGGCTGTGTGGAATTTTTCAGTGACCCAATGCTTAAATTGACGAACAATGGTACTGGATCTCAGAAGAAAAGATTTCAGAAAGCTGAGACAGTTAATTCAGAAGAATCATGTAGGGGTGAGGGAAACAGAGGAGATGAGACCAAGTGTGAAATTATAAAGCAGGGAATTGTGGAATCAATTAACTCATGTGTGAGGCAGGGAAAAAATAAAATGAAACACAAAAGACCACTTTGGTTCTTGAGGTAAGTGATGAAAGTAGTAAGGGTAGTGAGGGCAGCTTTTAGGCAGTACAAGGGGGACTAACAAATGTAACATTATGAACATTATGAGGAGAAAGCAAGGTAGATTAACAGAGTGGTAAGAAAAGTGAAAGTGGAGCTCAAGCTTAAAATAGTAAGTACAGTAGGTAACATTTTTGTTTTACGGAGGATAACACCATAACAGTTTATTTTTTTTGTGTTATTTCTTTTCTCCCCAGCTTGCATCCACTCCAGCCTCTCCTTCATGTGAGCCAATGCTTCTAACCGACCTGTCCTGTACCCTGAGCCTCCGCTCTCAAATGACAGCCATCTCCCCGGGTAACCCGGCGTAACCCTTCACCAGATGGGTCCCTCTCCTCCGATGGGAAAGCACCAGCCAGGGAGCCACGGATCAGCACAATATCTTGGCCTGGGGAGGTGCTGCTGAGGCAGAAGGCTTCAGAGGCATTGGTGGGCTCAGAGAGCCAGGCAGCCATCATCCAGTGTGACATGGAGTGTTTTCACAGTTTCTGTGTACACCCCTCCTTCGCCATCGTGCAGTGCTCCTGGTCTCCACCAGAGGCCACTGCCAACTGACGACTCCCTAACCCACCCCCAGGAGAGAAAAGCAGTCCCTACAGATGCTCAATCCTCTCCCACCCCTGCCAGGCCCAGGCGTCCCGAGTCCGTTCCCGAAGCCGGGTCACCGGTGTGGGTCCCGGTAAGGCGCCCACGCCTCAATCCTCTACACCACAGGGCTGGCACCATAACAGTTTATAGTAAGTTACAAAAGTACTAAGTTAATAGAAAAGACCACATGTTACAAATTTGAACAAGGGGTTATATAAACACACTTTCTAGTTAGGCATTAGATACTGAAACAAACTATTGGGAATTCTGTTCTTAAAGGTCTCGTGTACTGCCTAAAACTGATATTAGTTTTTAAAAGCAGTCAACTATTACTTTTTATATCTAAAGTACTTGTTCTTTTCTGGTTGGTTAATTAGAATACTTCTTACCTGATGTTAGTAGGTGTGAAGTGTGGAACAGCACTCTACCTGGCAGCTGACATATCTAGCTCTGTTCCTTCAAATACATTATCAGCATTGTGAGCTCATTGACTATGACACCACAGCAGCTCAGGAAGGGCCACTCAGTATCTGACAGGACACTCACCTGTTATGTCACTGAGGTCACAGTACTGATGATGTAGTGGGAGGAATGGAAATAAATATTTCAGCTGTTAGGCAGTATGATATTCTGCACATGCAGTGTAATGGTATCATGTAGAAACCTTTCTAATAAGTAAAATAAAAAATAACAACAGAGACCGAAAACAAAAAAAAGCAGCTCAGGATACTGGTGCATCAGTTAGAAAGTTACATACATCCCCAAAAAATAACTCGCACATGACACCTGTTCAGTAAGTGGTAGAACAGAGATTTATTTCCAGTAGTAACTGCAAATAACGGCCAACTCCCCCACCAGCATCTCTTGCATCAAAAGCTTTGCCAAGAAACATGTTAGTGCCACCCTACTTATACAATTTAATTTAAAGACACATACACATAGCAGATGAGAGAATCACACCCAAAGTGATTCACACAAGTTAAAAATGGACAATGAACAAACATAGCGGTGCTGTTTGTGGCAACAAATCCAAGTGTCTCTATCTGCATCAAAACCTGTATGGGAGACAAAAGAAAGGAGAATGACTCAGTTACAAAGTTGTAAACATACAACTGTTAAGGCATAGCCAACTCACAAGCATTGACATTGACATCAGCAACATCACAGTTACCCTCATCATGGAGGCCCTCTATGCTAGCATATCTCATGGTAAGGGTCTATATGCCCTGTGTACCTTTTTGCATCACAGACTAATGGGCAGCCTCCCACAACAGTTTCTGGTGGAGCTTTCCAGATTTGTTCTTGAACTTAGTAGCTTAGGTTTCATGGGTGATTTCTTCCTTCAAATTAGTGGAATGGTACTGGGGGCCACCTTCACCCTCAATTTTGTCAATCTCTACTTGGGGTTGTTTGAGGAGAGTGTTAGCTACAATGAAGAGGTCAATGATTTATTGCCTTCCAGCTCCCTATTGCAGAGATTTTAGATAGTATTTTCATGGTGTGATAGGGAATGGCTGGAGAGCTTATTAAGTTTGTCTTCTGGAGGCCAGTAGTCCAAACTTAAGTTTCACAGTAACTAGCAGTGAGGTCAGCATTTCTTTTCTGGATATCAACATTTCAAAGAACTAGTTGGGGGTGGATACCAATTTATTTTCAGAAACTGGCTTATTGAAATACCCCTCTCCTCCTCCTTAGCTGTTGTCATCCCCATCACACCTCTGATAATATCCCAACCAGTCAGTTCTGGCATGTTTACAGGAACAGCAAGTGTGAGGAAGACATTGAGATCAACTTAGCAGACTTTATGGTTCAGTTCCAAACTAGGGAGTATTCTGGTTCCTGTACACTGAAAGCATATGACTGTGCAAAAGAGGTAGATAGAAAGGAGCTGTTAACCCCTAAACCATAAGCTAGGAATGTTGGTCGAAGGAGATGCAACTTTGTCACCACCTACAGTACCCAATCCAGGGAGGCCCAGAACATAGTAAGGAGTAACTGGCATGTTCTTTCAATGGAGCCAAAGTAG
This sequence comes from Neoceratodus forsteri, assembly GCA_016271365.2. Classification (NCBI taxonomy): domain Eukaryota; kingdom Metazoa; phylum Chordata; order Ceratodontiformes; family Ceratodontidae; genus Neoceratodus; species Neoceratodus forsteri. The sequence goes on along the minus strand of JADMNL010000023.1, from coordinate 621,244,289 downwards.
GAAGAATGGGTGGAATATTTTCCTTGCATGGTTTACAAACATCCACCCATCCTGGGTGACAGGCTTACCCATAGTTTATAGTCAGTTCCCAAAAAGATCAACTGGTTACCCTCCCTTGAATTCAGGTTATTATAACTGTAGGAAATGTAAATTCTGTGAGGTAATATCTCAGTCAAAAACTGCTTTGTATCCCACCAGTCATGAGACCTTTCTAGTCAACAGATTTATCAACTGTGACACAATGCATGTTGTGTATCTGGCTACTTGTTTATGTTCCAGTTTTTATGTTGAGTGCAATAAGATAAAAATTAAAGAGAGGATGGGGGACCATTTTAGAGCCATGACAAATAAGTATATGGAATATGCCACAGCACCCCATGTTCTGCAGGCAGCAGATCCTTTATCCCATAAATGGAGTTTTTTGGGGAACTGAAAAGGTATATATTGCCCCTAAGGGTGGTAACCAGGTCAAAGTTCTGTCTCAGAGAGAGGGCCTTTGAATTTTTAAAATTGGGAGCAACTGGAATAAGTTTTGTGGCTTTGGGAAATTATAGGCCTGTTAGTCTGACAACAGTCTTGCTTAAAGTCCTGGAGGGATGTATAAAGGATTACATTACAAAATACATAGGGGGCATAGACATTACCCAGCAAGACTTTAAGAAAGGGTGATCCTGTCAAACTAATCTTTTGGAATTTTACAGTAGAGTTAGTAGGGCACTGGATAAATCTGACTCTGTCAATGTTATGTTTCTGGATTTTTCTAAAGTGTTCAATAGGGTCCCACATGGAGAACTAGTGGATGCCCTCATTGGATGCAACATTCCAAGGAATATATCAGTATGGATAGCTTCATGGCTCTCCAATAGAAAACAGAGGGTGTGCATTAGGGGCACATACTCCAAATGGTCATATGAGTCCAGTGGGGTGCCCCAGGGTCCAGTATTGGGGCCATGTTTGTTTAACATTCATATTTCATCACTGACCTGTAAAGCAGAGGCATTAGCTATCAAAATTTGCTGATAACACAAGGCTTGGCAAAATAGTTAACAGCACTGAGGAAGCAGCCACATTGGCATTGCAAGAGCTGGAAGAGTGATCAAACAAATATGACTTGTCTTTTAATGCTGAAAAATGCACCATAATGCACCTTGGAAGAGGAAATCTACATATACCATACAAATTAAATGGAAATATCATAAGAACGATCATGGATGAAAGGGATCTGGGTATTAGAATTTCACATGATCTGAAATGTAAACAACATAATAATATGATAATCAAAAAAAGTGGGGTGTATTTTGCATTGTATCATGAGACACATCAAGAGTAGAGATAGACAGGTGATCATGTATTTATTTATTTTATTTATTTATTTCAGTTTCAGATTAATACCTTTGAGTCAAGGACTCTTTTCCAAAGGTTCCATGTCAGTCAAACACATTACGGTGGAATACAAAAGAGGGCATAACCATACAGACAGAAAAAGACACAGTTGTAACAGCTATTTTCAGTTCTTGATATACCCATGACCATTTAATCAGAGTTTAGGAAGAAGGAAATAAGCAGAAGATTCCAGAGGCAAAAAATGTGGGTTTTCTGAGTACATCCAATCAGCACACTGCAGGTGCAGTTAAAGTCATTGTACAAGTTCTGGGAAACTGACAGGTTGAGAAGAATTGCAGTAGTCAGTGGAGTGGTATCCTGCCAGAGGCTTTGTCCAAGGTATTAAGGTGTGGGGGTAGGTCGGCCAGAGAAAGGCTTTGTCAGAGGAACATGGGGCAGCGTGGATAAATGCTTTAGGGAAGGGGAGGATGGGGTAAGGGGTTGTAAGGGGATTAGGATGGGAGGGGATTAGGAAATGGGGTTCAGGGATTGGGTGGGGGTAGAGGATATAAAAAGGGGACAAACTTTCTCTTACTATATCATGGAACAGAGGATTACAAGGGGGATAGAATCAGTAGACTGAACATATCAGAGGAAGTGGTGGAAGACAATGAGAAGCAGGTAAATATTCTAAACAAATACTCCTGCTCAGTCTTCATGAAATAGGAGGATGGACTGTTTCCATAGTGTGGGATTCTAGTTAAGGCGGGGGAATGAATCAGAGGCGGAAGGGATGGCAGTGAAGTGACCACTCAAGGGGCTCTGGATGCTGAATGTTTGACAGGTCACCTTGCCACTGATCATGCCACTGTATACATCATTGGTGAGACCCTATTTGAAGTATTGCGCACAGCTCCGGTCTGCGGGATATAAAGCACAGATACACACTCAAGAAAAGATTCAAAAGAAGGCCACAAAACTTATTCCAGATATGGAGGGTATGGGCTATGAGGAGAGGCTAGCACATCTAGGAATGTACTCCCTGGCGCTCAGGAGACTAAGGGGAGACATGTGTCTGGTGTACAGAGCAATACAGAAGCCTGATTTGAGACAACAACTCTGCTTGAACGTCAGGGCAAGAGAGTACAGCACCAGAACCCATAATATACAAATACTAGGTGAGTGATTTAATGCAAATCAAAGGAAACATTGGTTTAACATTATGGTGGCTAAGCTATGGAACAGCCTTTCGGCTGAGGTGGTGGAAAGTGATTGTATGTCAAAGTTCAAGACACTACTCTATAATTACCTTATACAAAATAAAATCCAAGGTTATAGTTAATTTAAGTGATATGCTCCATGGACTATGTTCTTCTCTGCTTTGCTAAAACCTATGAAACCTATGAAATTAATTGTGACTTAATAATAAAATTGATCTTGCTCCTTTCCTCTGATGTTACTAATGTCAATGCCTATGAGTTGATAAGACTTAACAGTTGTATGCTTATAACTATATAATTGATTAATTCTCCTTTTCTGTCTCCAATACAGGTGCTGATGCAGACAGAACAGCTAGGATTCATTGCCACAAATAGCATCAGAGTGTTCAGTTCATTGTCCATTTTTAACTTGTCTCAATCACTTTGGGTTTATTATTTCCTTGCCCTTTGTGTATTTGGTCTTATATGGAATTGTATAAATAGGGTGACACCAGAGGGAGAGTATGTGTCTTGACAAAGTGCTTGGTGCGAAACATCGACACACTGCTGGAGGGGTCAGCTGTTGTTTGCACTTGCTACTGGAAATAAATCTCTGTTGTACTGCTTGCAGAACCAGGCATTCTGTGTGCATTATTTCTTTTGGATGAAAACAAAAAATACTTCTGAAATAATAAGTTACCACTAACTACTTAACATTTGTAACATATTCCTGTCTGCTATTTTTGGTTCCACTAGCTCAAATGCAATTTGAAACTCCTTATACTGAAATGTTGCTTCTCTTTACTAGTAATATATTGTTACATACTTGTGTTGCTTTGAATTTGAAGGAAAGTGCCATATCTATTATTGACTAATGGAATCTGTAGACCTCGATTTTTAACATATTTATTAACAGAGGGTATATAAAAAAGGGTACAAAACTTTCTCTTGCTATATCATTGAACAGAGGAGTACAAGGGGGAAGGAGTCAGTAGACTGAACATATCAGGGGAAGTGGAGGAAGACAATAAAAAGCAGGTAAATATTCTAAACAAATACTCCTGCTCAGTCTTCATGAAGTAGGAGGATGGACTGCTTCCATAGTGTGGGATTCTAGTTAAGGCAGGGGAATGAATCAGAGGTGGAAGGGATGGCAGTAAAATGACAACTCAAGGGGCTCTGGATGCTGAATATTTGACAAGTCACCTGGTCATATGGTCTGCACCCTAGGATGCCAAGGGAGGTTACTCATTTCCTGATGGAACTACTAGCTGACTTCTTTAACTGCTCCATAGAAACAAAAATGATTCCAATGGACTGGAGGGAAGCCACTGTGGTCCCATTTCACAGGGGTGAGAGTATAGAGTACCCAGGAACTAAAGACTGGTCAGCCTGACCTTGTTTCTGGGGGAACTGCTAGAATACATTATAAAAGAGCATTTAGTGGAATAACTGGAGGACAATGGGCTCCTGGACTAGAGGCATTATGGGTTAATGTCAGGCAGGTCATACCAGACAAACTTGTTAGACTGATTCAGTTGGATCACAAAGGCAGATGGTAAGGGTCAAGCAGTAGACATACAGTAAATACTTCACCTGCCCCCACAAACACCCTATCCTCTTCGGGTGCCTTCCATTTGTCCAATATCTCTTCCCAGGAGGTTGTCCATGCCCTCCCCAACCCTCACAAATCTAGCCCTGACTGCCTTGATACCCACATTCTCTGGATCTCCACTTCTGCTATAGCCCTTCCTCTCTCTTACCTGTTAAATCTCTCCTTCACTCTCTGCACTGTTCCCCAAAACTGGAAAGCTGCCAAAGTCCTACCCCTACACAAAAGAGGTGCCCCCTCAACTCCTGGAAATTACTGACCCATATCCTTTCTTCCCTCACTGACCAAGCTGCAGGAATCCCTTGTTTTCTCAAAGCTCTCTGATTTCCATTTCTCATCTGATTTCCTGTAACCATTTCAATCAGGTTTCAGGAAAAAACCTTCTACCGTGGCTTCCCTACTCTGAATGACTGATGCTGTTCTCATGGGCATGGACCACAGTCACATCACTGCTGCTGTCTTTATTGATCTTGCTAAAACCTTTGACTCTGTCTCTCACACTCTCCTGTTTGCCAAGCTTCACTCCGCTGGCCTTTCCACACCTTCTGTGGATTGGTTCAGGTCCTACCTTACAGGGTGAACCCAATGTGTCCAGGTGGGTAACTCCCTTCTCCACTTTCCATTCTAGCAGGTGTTCCTCAAAGATCTATCCTTGGCCCCCATCCTTTTCTGTATCTTCTTAAATGACATCCGTCTATCTGTGTCTCCTCTCATATCCATCTATATGAAGATGACACCATCCTCTCAATCACTGGTCCCTCATCCCTGGAGGCAGAGTCCAGACTACAGAGTAACTTCACAAAAGTGTTAAACTGGCTTCAAGATAATCAGCTCAAAATTAACTCTAAGAAAACCTTCTCCATGTCTTTTGGTACCTCACAGAAACTAGCAAAAATGTCCCTCCTCCTTTCATTTTATACTCTTGATGATACTACCTTAGAATCAGGTCCTCCTATAAGTACCTCAGAGTTTGGCTGAACAGTTGACTTGACTTCTCATGTCACATAGACTTTGTTCACTCCAAACTCCATCCTAAACTAGGAGCCATGTACAGAAATCAGGACACCCTTTCCATTGTTTTTCACTGGGAGTTACTAACCAAAATGATCTTCCCAGTATTTAATTACGCTGAAATAGTTCTTGGCTCTGTCCTTCCCTCTTCCATCGCAAGGTTAGACATGCTTTTCAATGCCTTCTGCCACTTTGCCTCAAATTCTCCCCACATACACACCACGTACTCACTACTTCTCCCTCTTTCTACTTTCCCTCCAAAAGCACCACCAGATCCACACCTCCACCCTTATTTCCAATTTCTGGTTTGGCTCTCTCTCGCCTCATACTTCTTTCTCTTCTCCCCATCATCTCCCTCCTCTTATCAGCTCTGGTCCAGAGACCCTAATATCTTCTCTCTTCCATGTCCTCATGCCTGCTTGGGGAAGGTAGCCTTCTCTTACCATCTCCCCTCCATCTGGAACTCTCTTCCAAGCTCCTCTTGGCTATCTCCATCTCTGTACTGTCTAAAACACACTCTTTCCCAGTCCCTTATCTCTGCTTGTACCTGTCCTTTCTCCTCCTGACTTTGCTGTCCATTCGCATCTCTCTCTCCGCCCCTCCCCCACCCCAAGAATCTTACTCTCCCTCACCCCTCAGACACCTGTTGCCCACTGGATCCTTTCTTTCTCCTTTCTCACTACCCCTGGAGTTTTTACCTTCACCCCCCACAATCTTGCTAACCTACCAAAATGTTAAATGTTTTATTAACCGGCTATGGCTATATCACTCTCTGTACCAGCTTTCATCAATATTTCATTATTACTTTCTTAAATGTTATGTACCCTAGCTACACTTACCTGCTTTCACAATTCTACCCCTTTTTGTACCATACTCCCAGTGTTACTGAAATAATTCCTTGCTACTTGTAAATGCTCTCTCTCTCTCTCTATATATATATATATATATATAGTAATTTCAACATTTCTTACATTATTGTGCTTTATTTTTCTCCACTTCCCCATTCACCTGGGTCACACCTAGAAATGAGCCCTGGCTCAATGTGCCAATGCTGACGATACTAAGCTCTGTGGAAGGGTGGATACAGATGAGGGGAGACAGGACTTAAGGGAGGATCTGGCTAGGCTGGAGAAGTGGTCAGGCATCTGGCAGCTGGGTTTTAATGTGTAGAAATGTAAGGTAATGCACATGGGATCCAGAAACCCAAAGGCTAGATACTGACCGGGGGAGTACAGATGACAGTATCAGAGCAGGAAAAGGATCTGGGGGTAAAGGTCAGGGGAGATATGAAATACACAGCACAGTGGCAAAAGACAGCAGCCAAAGCAAATAAAATGCTGGGCTGCATCACAAGGGGAATCACCTCTAGGAGGGAGGAGGTTATATTACCACTGTACAGATCACTGGTGAGACCATGCTTGGAATACCGTGTTCAGTTCTGCTGCCCTTACTGAAGAAGGATATTAAACTACTGGAGGGCATCCAGCGGAGGGCAACCAAAATGATTCAGGGCATGGGGGACAGAAAGTATAAAGAGAGGCTGAGGGAACCAAACATATACACCCTGAAGGACAGAAGGGAGAGGGGGGATATGTTTGAAACATTCAGGTACCTAATGGGCATAAACAGGGTTATTACTGGGGACATTTTTAGTTAAGGAAGGAGAGTACAACAAGAAGGCACAGCCTGAAATTGATGGGGGGTGGTAGATTCAGGAAAGAAATGAGGAGGCACTTTTTCACTGAAAGGGTGGTGAAGGGGTGGAATGAGTTGCAGGAGCAGATGGGGCAGTGAAGACAGTGGTGACTTTCAAGGGGGGGTGGGACAAGATGAAGAAGAAGATTAGGATGGGGGAAGACTCCAAGGGAAGTAGGGGAGGGGGGCAGCTCCAGGTAGTTAACTGAGCTACAAACTGAAGAAGACTAGCTAGAGCTCTATGGCCTTTTTCTGCTGGCAAGTTCGTATGTTTGTATATTCTCCCGGTGACTAAAATTCTAAATAAATAAATCTGGAGTTCAGCAAGGCCTTAAACTCTGTGCCTCATAGGAGACTTGTGAAAAATATTAAAGGGTGGGAAACAAATAAACTAAGTGGATTAGTAACTGGCTGGGGACAGGAACACTGAAGGTCATTGTCAACAGGGTAGTCAGGGGTTAGACATGTGGGTAACAAGGAACCACGGGGTTTGCCCTGAGGCTGGCTCTTTTCAATATATTAATCTGTGAAATAGGAGAGGAAATCAAGGGTAAAATTCATCTCTTTGCAGATACCAAAATGAGTGGCGGCAGGGTGGATATACTCTACCGGAGGGAATGCGGGGAGTGAAAAGTGACTTTGGCAAACTGGAAAAGTGGTTGAAGAGAGGATTACTCAAATATAATGACACAATTTGTAGAGTCATGCACATTGGCAAAATAAATCCTAAAACAGAGTACAGGTGGGGGTGTGCGGGGGGAAGAGCCCCCTACATGGGGTGTTAGGGGGGCAAAGCCCCCTGAAGAAAATAAAGTTTGATGAGACTCCCTTTATGCCAACTGCAAATGCGGTTGACATAAAGGTGTCGCTGTAACATCAGTTGACAACAAAATTGTCGACTGACTGTCATAGATCCCTAAAGTCCTATGCCCAATTCCAGAAGCCTGCAGCAAAAGCAAATGGAATGTCAGAGCACTATAAATAGGGAGGAGTTTTGCTAACACAAGTAAGAAGGTCATTCTGCTCCTGTACAGATCTTTAATGGGACCTCACATGGAGTACTGTGTGCTGTTCTGGAGCCCACATGTGAAACAAGGAAAGGACCTCTTTTTTTTTTTAGACTTTATTTTATGCTCCAAAGGACTGAGACATCTCTCAGAGGTGCTCATGCAATCTGCTGCCTGCTACTACCCGCTGAGGCCCTGCTACCTGATGGCCCCCCCCACAAGGACATTCCAGTGCCCTGGGTCACCTCCTCAGGAGGGGAGGGCCTGCTCCACCTACCTGGAGGTGTCTTTCTGAAGTTAGAAGGGTCTGTCCTTGTGGATGGTGCTTGGGGACCATTGTGGCAGTGGTCTGGTGTTGGGGATGCGTGGTCGGATTCCTGGAGCCCTCGTTGCCTCCCCAGTCCTCCAGGGACTTTTTCATAGATGTTTCCCCTGAGAAGCATGGATGTGCAATGACATCTAGGGCTGATGTCTGCTATCACTCCTCCTCCCCCCCTGCTGTGCCGGTGCCACTTCCCTGAATCACCCATGAGTTACCCTAGGAGTCACTAGAGAGTGGCGCAAGAGCCCAATTCCCTCCTCAGGAAAGGGAGAGCAGTCCTCCGGACACTCCATCCCTTCTCTCCCCTGCAGCCTTCCAGTGGCCTGAGATCAATCCAGAACCCGGGTCACTAGTGTGGTGCGAGGTGTGGCGTTCAGCGCCTCAACCTTCAGGGCCACTGGGCCGGCAGGAAGGGACCTCTTGGAAGTTGTTCAGAGGAGATCTGGCAAGATAAATCTAGAGCAGCAGGACAAGACACACTAAGAAACCCTGTAGAGTCTAAATATGTACTGTACACACCAGAGGCCAGACATAAATGGGGGGGAGGCACGATAGTGACTTCTAAGTAACAAGGGATATTAATAAAGTGGACATCAATGCTCTGCTTGCAAGAACCAAGGGCAAGGTAATGGGAGACCAGGAACATAAACTGGTCGAGGGAGGCTTAAGGAGAAATGTAAGGAAGATTATCTTTGTAGAAATGGTGGTGGTGTACTGGAATGCATTACCAGAAAAAGTAGTGGGTGCACAGACTGTGACCAGCTTCAAACACATATGAGATTTGGGCTGGCCCTGTGGTGCTGAGGGTTGAGGCACTGGACACCACACCTCGCGCAGCACCAGCGACCCTTGTTCAGGGACTGGCCCAGGTTGTCAGGGGTCAGCTGATGGATGGGGGGGAAGAAGCGAGATCAATCCACAACAAGGCAGCTCTCTCCTCCTGGGAGGGACTGGAGGCTCCCCAGTCACTGGCCACCACTCGGTGGAGGACACATGGTGGCGTCAATCTGAGGAAGCTCCAGCGATAGCCATGGGGAGGTGTGAAAGGGGCTGAGCCAGCTTCACAGGGCATGTGTGCGCCTCCACTCATACAAGACACCCCTGTGCTGGGGAACTGGGGAGAAAGTGGGGCAAAAAAAAAAAAAAAAAAGCAAAAATTGTAAATAAAAAAACACATATGAGATTTGAACAGGAAAATGGTGAAAACCATAGTAGGGAGTGACAGGGGATGTGCAAGGGCAGGGGAAGAGGGGATTAGGGAGGGGGTTATTTAAATACAGTCTGAGCCATCAGGAGAGTCAGTCCAGCATTAGGCTGTAAGTGGATGCAGGTCAGTCAAGGGGAAAAAGGGGACGTGACAAATGGCCTTTTTCTGCCATCATCAGTTATGTTTCCATGTTTTATTTTTGCCTGGTTCTTGCCCTGTCTGGAAATTGTATGTGTGTTTTGGCAAATCAGAATAAATCAAAACTCGATGGAAAGAGAGATCACAGAGAGAATTAGAACCAGGTTATGGTTGGCCCTGCTGTCCCAAGTGGATGTGCTTGTTATGGTAGAGCGATAGCACCATCTTAGCTTGTTTTCACTGTTCAGTTAGCCCTTTCATGTTCGATTAGGATTTTCAGCCACTTATGAGTTGTCATCTTTTCAGCTAGGAACTGGAAGATGGGAAGCCACACCCTTTCTGACAACTGACCCATATTCAAAGCTGGCTAGATGAGTGTAAAACAATGTGCCGTGCAAAAAAAATTGGTCCAGCAAGCTCTGGTGCCATTTTCAAACAGATTGGATGATCCGAGCAGACCACACAAGCTTTTGAATATTGGACCCAGGTTGCATGACACACAGCAGGGGGTCACCATGTTATGTGCAGCTCAACAAGAGTATGGTGCTGATGACCACCCATGGGGTACTGGGCAGCGCACACTGGTGTTTGCGTGGTGCACGTGGGTATTATTCAGTCCAAATAGGGACATGAGTCCATTGGGCATGCACACTGCAATGGGACCATTTGCATGCCCATTATGGACTCATCTGCATGCTTGCACTGCAGTGGAGTGTGCCAGGCCAGTCCCCCACAAGCCCCGATCACTGTCAACATAATAAATATCCCTCCCAATCCCTATATCCCTGGTAGTCTAGTGGACCCCCCCAGCCCCAATCCGCATAATAATGAGAAAGCAACGTATCCCTGGTAGTCTAGTGGGTCCCCCCTCCTCAGCCCGATCCATACAATAATTAAAAATTCCCCATTACCTGGTGGTCAAGTGGGTCCCCTCTCCCCAGCCCTGATCCATATAATAATTAAAAAGTCCCTGGTCCCTGATAGTCAAGTGGGCCCACCTCCCTAACCCCGATCCATATAATTATTAAAAGGTCCCCATATCCCTGGTAGTCTAGTGGGTCCCCTCTCCCCAGCCCTATCCATATTAGAATAAAAAAGTCTCATATCCCTTCTAGTCAAGTGGCCCCCCCACCCCATTAAGCAGTGTCCCACCACCCCCAACCTGACAGGAGCCGGCAACTGGTACAGCCCACCTCACACTGTACCAGCCATCCACTGATTGAACTGTACAGGAATGCATACAGTATACAGTACACATCCATTGGTTGACTGGTCAACCAATGGGCATGTACTGTATACTGTACATGCTTCTGTAGAGTTCAGTCTGTGGCTGGCTGATACAGTGAGAAGAGGGCTGTGCCAGTCGCTGGCTACAGTCGGGTTGGGGAGAGCAGGGTTGTGGGTTACTGCCTAACGTGGTGTGGGGCCACTTGACTACCAGAGACTGGGGACTTCTTTATTCTTATATGGATCGGGGCTGGGGAAGGGGTACCCACTAGACTACCAGGGATATGGGGATTTTTTAATTATACGGATCAGGGCTGGGGATGGGGAACCCACTTGACTACCAGGGACCAGGGACTTTTAAATTATTAAATGTATTGGGGCTGGGGAGGGGGGATCCACTAGACTACAAGGGATACAGGGATCATGATGTAATTTTATTATTATCACAGTGATCGGGGCTAGGGATGGACCGCTGCACTGCCAATGTTCCCTGCCTTTAACAGAGGGCAGCTGGGTCTGTGCACTAGTTAGTGCACGGTTTCAGAAATGTAATTCTGTGGTGCAGCTCTCGGATGTTTTGTGCTTCTGAAACATTTCAATATTGTGCTGCACCACATGTGTATGGGGACCCCTCATTAGCATAGGTGTAGCACAATATTGTGAGCATCGGCACTATCAGAAGTGCACCACAAATCTGTGCTCTTTGAATATGGGCACACCCCAACAGCTGGTGCATTTCCAGGTATGCGTGGTGCATCTCAGGTTGTACCTGCACATCCCCCTTTTGAGCATAGGGCCCAGTATCTTCAAGCTTGCCAGATCTGGTAAATATTTCTCCAAGAGCGTGGGGAAGGTAAAAACAATAAACTAACCAATTTTTTAATACTTTTTTGTACTCAAGCAATGGAAAAAATTGTAAAAGATTTGAAACCTGAAGTTTTTAGGTTTGTAGACTATGTCACAAATGTGGTACTTTAGTAATTTTAGTTACAGAGTTTAAAATGTAAGTTACTAACATTCATAAAAACAGCAAACTCTCATGTTCAGTACAGTTTTTTATTGTTCTTTCATAAGATATTTTCTCACACTTGTAAATAAATTTCTGTGATTACAGGTGCAATGTTGTCATGCACCGAGCAGTTTTTAACCACCCATTATGCGTTCATCATTGTGGCATCAGGCGCCCATCCCCAGTGCCACTTACATCCCTGAGACAGTAGTCCTGAAAAGCAGCACTGGGTACAAATCTTCAGGATCTCTAGTGTGTCCAGGACCTGACCTTTCATCCCACAGTGATTCCCAACAGTAGATCCTGCCCTCAGTGTCACTGTTATCAAACAACCTTCCTAGCCCTGACAAAGATTTGCTGTGGTGGGAGCCCATTCTGGATGTTGCAACTAAATGAGCTGTTTTGTGAGCCCTATTCTCTTGATGTCAATTCACAACTTTGATAGTCCATGTCCGGTGCTACACAAAATCCCCAACCCCTGCCATTGATTCAAACACTGGGAGGCCATCCTTGTTTTTGTCAACATTTACAGCAAGTTAAAATGAGCATATACAGTAAGGTTTTTTTTAGACTGAATATACTTTATTAGATTTTCTATTACAATAACACGATTAGAACCTATCAATACAGAAAGGAATCAAAATAAAATTGACAACACAGATTTGTTTATTTATTTATTTATTGAATTGTGTTGACCCGGTAGGCCCACTAAGACTAGAAGTCCCTTTTTCTAGGGCGACTGGAGGGAATGGGCATACAGAAGGTAACTAACTGAAACTGAACCAGATAAAGCTGTTGGTGGTATTTTTAGTGAGTAACACCATTCTCATACCCTATCCTCTCCACCCAATCCCACCACCCTGTCCTGGAGGAGAGGAATGTGTTCTCTGGGTTCTATCTATGAGGACAAAGAAAAAATAAAGATATAACCCAGAGAACCCTGCTAAACATACAAATACAAACCCATATGAAAGTATCACAATGAGCAAGAAAAAAATGAAACATATTATATATTCTTGCTCAAATCACCCAGCGGAACATCTTTTATCTAAAAAAAGGAGAAATACGTATAGTTAAAAGGCACTGGGATAGCAAACAAAGAGTCAGTGAGGGCCATACCCATCCTCTACATCACCCCAAATGGGTAACCAAGGGCAAAAAAACAGCTATAAAGTTAATAAGACATATAGTGGTTCCCAAGCCTTCTTATATTTATCAAGGTGATCTGCAAAACTGGTAATACTCCTTCAGAGGGAATAACACTTCTTTATACAACTCCAGAGATTGGGGAACCATAGAATTACACCAACACCTCAAAATAACTTTCTTGGCACAGGCAGAAATGAATACCATGTGGGGCCCCTGATTCCCAATTAAAACATCCTCAAAAGCACCTAATAAACATATTTCAGGAAGAAAAGCCGAATCTAGACCCAGCAGGGGATTCAGATGCTGATGTATGGCCTCAAAAAAAGGAGTTACTTTCTCACAGGTCTAGAAGATATGTAATAACATTCATTGATCCTTACCACATCTGGAGAAAGTAGATGTGGATACCCTACTCATTTTATGCAGTTTAACCGGTGTGTAATAAAGATTATGCTAGACTTGAAACTGCACAAACTGGCACCTGTCCCATTTCACTTACTTGTACTTCTCCATAGTTTGGCCCAATTATATGTTCCCATTGGGGATGGGAGTGCCTGATCCCAATGATAAACCTTTCTAGAGTCTTTAAGAGAAATAATATCATCGTATTTATTATAATAAAAGGATATTGCATGGGAAGCAGCAGCATTTGCCAACAAACTAAGCATTTGGGTTCCATATAGACTAGACCACATCCCAACAGTAAGTTAAAATGTATGTCTCTGTTGAAAACACCCAACTACTGTACCCAAAACTCCTTTTCTTACTGCTGCACCTGGATCCTATAAAAGGTGCCACTAAAGTTCTTCTAAAACTATTCCTTCTGTTCCCCCTTCAGACAACAGCTGACACAGCTGCTTCACTTACCTGCTTGGACAGCTACAGTCTGAGTGGTTGAGTCTGCAAGTGCAAACCTGCTTTGCACAGTTACTTTGGAGGCAGAAGTGTGGGTGTGTGTAGCCAGAGGGGAGGGGACCGCTGCTGGGTAATTCCATGAAATATGGGTACCCACGTGCCAAATACTTTGTGCATTTAAAAAAAGAACACAAGTCACTGCAGTTATAATAAGTGAATTTAAAAGGTGGCCACAAGTTCAGATACTTTACATAATTTGAGTATTCCAGAAGAACACATTTTAATTTTTTTCAATGTCCAGCTCCAAAATGCTACAGATTTTACTCAGCAAAATGTGACATGCAAAACCATGGTATGTTCCACTGCTACTAAAAAAAACCATCACTGGACCCTGATGTCATGGCAAATTATTGACCAACCTTCCATTTTTAGGAAAAGTTATTAAGAAAATAGTGGTACAGCAACTCTAGGAGCACTTCATGGCCTTTGACATCTATGAGCCTTTCCAGTCCAGTTTCAGAGCAATGCTTAGCACCAGAATTGAATTGGTTAGGGTGAAAAATTGCCTCCTCAGGGCAAGAGATAAATGAGAATGATCAATTCTCATTCTCCTTGATCTATCTGCAGCATTTGACACCATGGATCACATTGTGTTGTTGGATTACCTTAGAGAGTATTGTGGACTCACTGGTATTGTCATTGACTGGTTTGAGTCCTATCTCTTAAGCAGGACACAGCAGGTTGTGATAGAGAATTTCTCTTCCTCTCCAAAGCTCCTGTCTTGTGGAGTTCTTCTAGTTTTGATCCTGTTGCCCATGTTATTAATAATGTACATGTTACCCTTGGATGAGCTCATTAGGTGATACAGGTTGGGTTTTCACTGCTACGCACATGATACCCAACTGTATATGCCCTTTGCACCTGGAACACATGATGCTGTGGAAGTGCTTAAGAAATGCCTAGCCAATATCTAGGACTGGATGTCTTCCAATTGGCTATGACTTAATCCCAACAATACAGAGGTCCTGGTAATTAATTCAAGTTGTGGGCATGAAGGGAGTGCCTCTGGGGTGACAACAAGACTGGTCCTGGGAACCACCCCATTGATGGCTTCCTCTTTGGTGTGAAATCTGGACGTCTTCCTGGATGACGGGCTGACACATGATTCTCAGGTGTTATCGGTCATCCAAAGTGGTTTTTACCACTTAAGAAATGTCATCCACCTGAGGACCTGCCTTTACTAGTACATCCCTTTGTTACATCCAGGCTTGATTACTGTAATGCCCTGTACTTCAGGGTCAGTGGAGTGACCCTCTGCCAGCTGCAGCTGGTGCAGAACACAGCAGCCAGGTTACTGACAGGATTAAGTGCCATATAAATAAATAAATGCTACCTTCTATGCAGACTATATTGTAGTTGCAGGTCAATACATTTTTTTTGGAAAAGTGTCTCTGGTGTTGTCTTTTATTAATGAAGACATTTTCACGCTGTGTTTTAAATGCATATTAAATTTTTGATTCACTCAAAGTTGTAAGTGGTATGTGCAACTATCGTGTTCCAGCAAATTATATTTTTTACATGTTCCCCACAATTTCAGCAAAAGCATCCAGCTTTTTGAGTTGGGGATTTTCTTTGGGGATTGTGTGTTAAAGGAGCTGAGGGACTTTGATGAGAGTGGGGTCCAGGCAATGCTTTTATTTAACTTAAACAGTTGTTTGGTGTCCATCATTACAAGTGCAACACTGCGGTGTTCACTGTTACATGTGGAACATTATTTGGGGTCCACTATTACATAAGCAACATTGAAGCTGCTTTTTCTCAAGTTTCTGATATGGAAAGTAAAGGTAATTTGTCTAGCCTTCTATCCTTAGTGGAGACGTGTACAGATCAGCAATTAATTTCAAAATTGAATTCAATTATAAATAGTATAGCTTACACTATTACAAAAAATTTTAGAATAAAGGAAAAAGAAACTTTTACATGGTATAATGCTGAATACAAGGTTGCAAAGAACAACTGAATCAAAAATTTAGATTGTTAAAATCAAAACCAGATAAATCTAAGAATAAACTAATGAATTTAGCAAGAAAGGAATACAGAGAGGTATTAAACAAAAATAAACAGATATATATTAAACAGTTGTGGTACGATCTACAAAAAACAGTTAATTCAAGAGATAGCAACATTTTTGGGAACATTGTAAAAAATGGCATTAAAAATTATAAATAAATATTAGCATCGATTGAATCAAAGGATTGGACCAAACACTTTAAACAATTATTTTATCAAGATGACCGAGAGTACCTGTCCACACCCACTGAGGACAGAAACCCCCACAGGGAGCACCTACCAGGGTCTGAAATATTAATTTCAGAAGTTGATGCAGCCTTGGATTCTTTTAAGGGAAGGAAGGATCCAGGCCCAGATGGAGTCCCAATTGATGTCATTAAAAAAACAAAGCAGTACTGGATCCCATTCCTCCACAAACTTTTTAATTATATTTGGAATTCTGGGGATATTCTGAAAAGCTGGAAATTAAATGTTATAGTTCCCATTTTTAAAAAGGGAAGTAGGAAAAATCCAGCCTGCTATCGACCCATAAGTCTTCTGTATACAACTGGTAAAATATTTGCCAAAATAATAGATAACAGATTGAAGCTATGGGTAGAATTAAATAAAATAATTGATGAAGCACAAGCAGGCTTTAGGAATAATTATTCCACAATAGACCAATGTTATACATTGGCCCATCTAATCCACAAATATAAAACAATAAAAAAGTAGAAAGTATATTGTACATTTATCGATCTTAAGGCACCATTTGATAAAGTAAATAGGGCATTAATGTGGGAAAGAGTGAGTAAATTGGGAATAGACTGTTCATTGTTGAACTAATTATATTCTTACATCAAGATAATTTCACCAGTTTTTGAACTCAGGAGAATTGAGTAGTTGGTTCTTAACCAATACTGGTGTAAAACATGGTTGTAAATTAGCCCCACTTCTATTTAATTTATATTTTTCAACTGTACTTACACATACATATAACCTTGACTTTCATCTGCTAAGAATCGGAACACGACCAATATCCCATCTAGCGTATGCAGATGATGTTGTTTTGTTCTCTCTTAGTCATCTGGGCATGAATAGGAGTTTAGAAACATTTTATGTGGAATCCCAAAAAGCTGATTTACAAATCAATTATGAAAAAAGACAAAGTAATTGTTTGGGGGGAAACCTGAAATCCTATAAATATTATATCAATAAGGAAAAATTAGATTTAGTGAAGGAATTTTGCTATTTGGGGATAACAGTTAACCAGAATAGAAATTGGGGAACTCACATCAGGGATGCAAGAAACAAGGCAGAAAACTTTCTACCAGTACTAACATCTTTCTCATACATATCCAGAGGTAAATCAATTAAGGGAAACTTTATGGTAGCATCAGCTAAAATCCAAAGTCAACTGCTATACAGCTCTGAAATTTGAGGTTTAAACTGCCAAGACAAACTCGACCGCCATAGAATACAGTTTATAAACAGTGTTTGGGTGTTCCAAAATGTAACCCATCATCATCAGTAAGAGCAGAGTTAGGTCAGCTCCCTGTTGAATGCTATTGTACCCAGATGTTGATTAATTACTGGATTAAAGCTTTCAGGATGTCACCCGATAGATTTCTGCATCTCTGTATTGAAGAAGCAATAGATTATGGATGATATGATCCATCCTTTCCTGCTTTCAGGTCTTGGAAGATGTAATAAAACCAATGGGACTATTTCATATTATTCCAGACAGTTTAAATCAACCTATTGAATACATCAAAGAAATTATAAATGATAGAATAAAATATATTTTTATCCAAAAAGATTTAGAGACTGGAAGAACTTCCATTGTCTCTCCATGGTTAGCAAAAAAAAAAAAGGGTACACAATCTAGAAAAATATTTGATTATATTGGATAACGCTAGACAGAGGATACAGTTACTGTAGCAAGATTCAGGTTTGAGTCTTTTCTAACTAATGGGAAAAAAGCCCTTTATAAAGGGAAAACAGACCGTCATTTTATGTGCAAGTGCAGTTTAGGACAAGATTCATTGCTGCACTTGATCATATTATGCCCTTTATATGAAAAATATTGTACACCTTTAACAGGTAGAATTTTAAAAAAAGTACGATATGAACCCCCACAATTATTGACTTATCTACTGAGATCCCAGAATCCAGATGTGCTGGTCCCCATTGCCTCCCTTTTGAAAATTATAGAACAGAGACAATTGAATTTGAATGGATAACCAGTTTATAGGTTTGATAATACTATTGTACATCTACATTTTGGTGTGATATTGTGAAATATATCTTTACATCACAAATATCAGTAGAGGAATTGCTGCTCTTTAGTATATGTGTAACAGATTAAGAAATTTCCTCTGAGATCTGACCCTAACAAATAAAGAATTGCTTATAATTAAGTAGAAATTTAGATTTTGTAGTTGCCACATTGATCCTTGCAAGAATAGATCCAGAAGCAAAAGATTTGATACCTTTTAATGGACCAACATAGATGTAACAACAAGAACAAAGTGCTCTAGCTTTCGGACCAACCAGTCCTTCTTCAGAAGCCTAATGGCAGTTGTTTAGAAAAAACAATACTTTTAACAGATAGAAACAGAAAAAATCCCCATTGGTTTAAAATACTCATTTAAAAAATACAGACGGTGATGTCAGAGAAGTTTAACAGTACCATATTACCTTCAGCCAGGAGGGTCCCCGAGTCAAATGTGCTTGGTGGAACACACATGCAAAGAATCCTACTGCATATAAATTTAATTGACAAACGATAACACTACTGGAGCAGATGACTCTTAAATTAAGCTATGAGTGTCATAGTGTGTATAAGGATGCGATTACTGAAAAGCAACCCCCACCCAGATTAAAAACATACTAAGATTGTCTTAGGACTCCAAGAAGTTTCAATGCATGCATTATAGACAAGAAATTACTAGTAAAGTGTCTTAAAAACATAAGTGCACATTTTATGATGTGTAAAACCTAGTTGGACCTGTCACCCAGCTGTACTCTCCAGCTAGATATTATGCCCCATAAGTTTCAAAAACCTCTAGTGTAGTGACAGGACTTTATAAATGATAATTTAAAAATAAATTGACAGTATTAGTGTCAAAGAAAAAACTCTAGTCGAGGACCACCAAGGAATTAAGACCATGTAGCCTGATATGTACTGATGTCAATATACACTAAGAATGTAAGAACTTGATGTACCAGAAGTGTCTAAGGAATCCAAAAAAGAGATAAAAATGTAATTTCTCTCCTCCTCTTCACACAAACAATACACCCTACCCCACCCCACATCACCATAATGTGGGGGGGAGGGATACCTAGCTTTAAGGAGATACTGTCTCTCTCTCTCACACACACACACACACACACACACACACACACACACACACACACACAATCTCTCTTAATAACCCTTTGTTCACATCAGTCACTGCAATTGTTCCCTAAAGGAATTCAACTTGTCATGAAATCCTAAGTAAAAGGGCTCATGTATTCTAATACCTACAGAGCAAAAATGTGACACCGTCTAACCATACTACTATTTGCATAGTAACATTTCCAAGGATTCTGGATAGAACTACAGTGAAATAAAACTGCCACCCTCCTCAGGATAAGGTAACTAGAAGTAAATATAAAGTATGTGTGTAAGACCAGAGGTCTAACATACCTACAATTCTGCAAATTACTACAATATTATCGTAATGTAAAAAGATCTGTCCAGGACCTCCATGCAAATGAGATATCACACCACAATATGTACAGAGTTAAAAAAATATGTTACAGTCTATGATAACACTCCTGTATGTACAGTAACAGGCTAGGTAATCTGAATATGGTGCAATGGAATCAAACCCACTCCCGGGCAAAGATAAATGGCTAGGTAATCTGAATATGGTGCAACGGAATCAACCCCACTCCCGGGCAAAGATAAAAAGTAAGGAGGAATTAATTTTCATTATGTGTGTGAAGTAAGAATAGTAACACACTGTAACTCCATGTATCTAAATAGAGGCCTACCTCAATGTGACAGCAAGCCTCACACCTGTTATATCACATACCTCACAACACATACCCCCACACTTACATGCACACATGCATCCACATCCCACACATGCTGAAGCCCTATAATATGCTAGCCTGAAGAAGAAGAGGTCTGTGGATGTCAGTTTCTGTAGTGTTCCATGAAACCCATATCAACATTCATCCCATCTGCTACCATACTGAGATGTAAAATAAGTTTAATCTCAAAAGCTCATCTCTGTTGTGTGTTTTCGAGATTTTCTTTTAAGACCATTACTGACATATCTGAAATTGAGTGGTCACTCTGGGAGTAGTGGTGCCCCACTGGTTTTTCAGTCTTCTTTGCTCTAATAGTATGCCTGTGCAAGTTCATCGTAGTGCAGAGCTGTTGGCTTGTCTCTCCAACATAACCTGTTTGTGGACATCTCTTCCACTGAATGAAATAAACAACATGTCGTAATGTGCGTGTATAACTCCCATGTACCTTGAATTATCTGTTTTGTGATGTAACCACACAGCCTAAGGTGGAAATGAGCTCACAAGTCTTACAGGTGTGTTGATTGCAGGGTTGTGTGCCCTTGTGCGACATGGTATTCTGTTCTGGTGAAAGTTTGCTCCTAATAATTAGGCTGGCTACATTTTCTGGTTGTCTAAAAGATAGTAATGGGAGTTCCTTAAAAATACAATTAAGGGTTTCATCCTCACTATATATTGGGTGGAGGTCTTTAATAATCTTATGCAGAAGTTTAAGGTCTGGATGATATGTGACTACTAAGGGTATTCTGTCTGTAGCAGTCTTTTCTTTATATTGAAGTAGTTGTCTTGGTACTTGCTTTGCACGTTCTGTTATCCTGTCAATTTCTCTTGAAGAGAAAGAAAGTAAGAAAAAGAAATCAGAATTTACCCCTCAAGTGGGCGTAACAAAAAACTAGACAATTACATTCATTGTTTCCACCAACAAGTCAGTGGTCAAATCCTTACTAGGCAAAAACAGGCCCATTATAACCTTTCTCCACTGGAACGGAGAGCAATAGGGACACTGAAATCAAACCACAACATTGTCATCAAAAAAGCTGATAAAGGCTCTGCAGTGGTGATTTTAAACAGAGAGGATTAGATTAATGAAGCTAACAAACAGCTAACAGTTCTTACATACTACAGAGAACTAGACAGTGACCCCACTACAAGATATAAAGATGAACTACGTGACTTAATTAGAACTTTTCCAGACCATGACCAAGAAAAATTAACTGACCTCATCCCTGCTGAACCCAGGCCAGGGACATTCTACATGCTGCCTAAAATACATAAACCTGGCAAACCGAGAAGACCCATAGTCTCTGGTAATTGTACTTCGACTGAGGGGATCTCAGGGTTTGTAGAGACCATTTTGAGACTGCTGGTTATGGAAAAAGACAGTTATATCCAGCACACTACGTACCTTTTGCGTGTACTTTCTTGTTTGGATTTACCATCTGATACCATTTTAGTGACAATGGATGTAACATCCCTCTACACTAATATTCCACACACAGATGGTTTTGCAGTATGCCTTAAATACATACAGGAAAAAGGACTGGAACAAAACATCAACCCTGAAGTGGTGGGGGAACTTATGGAATTCATTCTGACACATAACAACTTCAACTTCAATGGTAAACATTATGTTCAAACTATAGGAACAGCAATCGGCCCCAAAATGGCTCCACAGTACCCTAACCTCTTTATGGCAGACTTGGAGGAGGATTTTTTAAGGTAGTGTCCCCATAAACCACTAGCTTATTTCCATTACATTGATGATTTGTTTATCATCTGGACAGAGGGCACAGATGCACTTAAAGATTTTCATCACAAACTCAATAATCTCCACCCTACCATAAGGCATACCCTGGAGTATTCTACCACCAATGTTAATTTTCTGGACACCATGGTCACCATTAAGGATGGAACCTTACATACATGTATTTACAGGAAGCCAACTGACAGACAGAGATACCTGCACAAGAAAAGTAATCACTCAAACCATACAAAACAATCTGTCATGTACAGTCAAGCACTCTGATGTCACCATATTTGTTCAAGTGAGGATGACAGAGATACACATTTGGCTATGTTGAAAAACACCTTTATTGAAAAGGGACACTCTTCCAGAGAAATTGATAGGATAACAGAATGTGCAACACGAGTACCAAGACAACAATTACTTCAATATAAAGAAAAGACAACTACAGACAGACTACCCATAGTAGTCACATATCATCCAGACCTTGAACTTCTGCATAAGATTATTAAAGACCTCCACCCAATATATAGTGAGGATGAAACCCTTAATTGTATTTTTAAGGAACTCCCTCTACTATCTTTTAAACAACCACCAAATTTAGCCAGCCTAATTATTTGTAGCAAACTTTCACCAGAACAGAATACCATGTCACACAAGGGCACGTGACTCTGCAGTCAACGCACCTGTAAGACTTGTGAGCTCATTTCCACCTCAGACTGTGTGGTTACATCACAAAACAGACAATTCAAGGTGCATGGGAGTTATACATGCACATCACGACATGTTGTTTATTTCAATCAGTGGAAGAGATGTCCACCAACAGGTTATGTTGGAGAGACAAGCCAGCAACTCAGCACTACGATGAACTTGCACAGACATACTATTAGAGCAAAGAAGACTGCAAAACCAGTGGAGCACCACTTCTCCCAGCCTGCTACTCAATTTCAGCTATGTCAGTAATGATCTTAAAAGGAAATCTCGAAAACACACAACAGAGACGAGCTTTTGAGATTAAACTTAATTTACATCTCAGTATGGTAGCAGATGGGATGAAAGTCGATCTGGGTTTCATGGGACACTACAGAAACTGACATCCACAGGCCTCTTCTTCTTCAGGCTAGCATATTATAGGACTTCAGCATGTGTGGGATGTGGGTGCGTGTGTGTATGTATGTATGTGTGTGGGTATGTGTTGTGAGGTACGTGATATAACAGGTGTGGGGCTTGCTGTTACATTGAGGTAGGCCTCTAAATAGATACATGGAATTACAGTGTATTACTATTCTTGCTTCACACACATAATGAATATTAATTCCTTCTTACTTTTTATCTTTGCCCGGGAGTGGGGTTGATTCCATTGCACCATATTAAGATTACATAGCCTGTTACTGTACATACAGAAGTGTTATCATAGACTGTAACATATTTTTTTTAACCCTGTACATATTGGGGTGCGAGATCTCATTTGCATGGAGGTCCTGGACAGATCTTTTTACATTAGGATAATATTGTAGTAATTTGCAGAATTGTAGGTATGTTAGACCTCTGGTCTTACACACATACTTTATATTTACTTCTAGTTACCTTATCCTGGGGAGGGTGACAGTTTTATTTCACTGTAGTTCTATCCAGAATCCTTGGAAATGTTACTATGCAGATAGTAGTATGGTTAAATAGTGTCACATTTTTGCTCTGTAGGTATTAGTATACATGAGCCCTTTTACTTAGGATTTCATGACAAGTTGAATTCCTTTGGGGAACAATTGCAGTGGCTGATGTGAATAAAGGTTCATTAGGAGAGAGAGTGTGTGTGTGTGTGTGTGTGTGTGTGTGTGTGTGTGTGTGTGTGTGTGAGAGAGAGAGAGAGCATCTCCTTAAAGCTAGGCACCCCCCACATTATGGTGATGTGGGGTAGGGTAGGGTGTATTGCTTGTGTGAAGAGGGGAGAGAAATTCAATTTTTATCTCTTTTTCAGATTCCTTAGGCACTTCTGTTACATCAAGTGGTTACATTCTCAGTGTATATTGACATAGGTACATATCAGGCTACATGGTCTTAATTCCTTGGTGGTCCTCGACTAGAGTTTTTTCTTTGACCACTAATACTGTCAATTTATATTTAAATTATCATTTATAAAGTCCTGTCACTACACTAGAGGTTTTTGAAATTTATGGGGCATGATATCTAGCTAGAGAGTACAGCTGGGCGACAAGTCCAGCTAGGTTTTACACATCATACAATGTTCACTGATGTTTTTTAAGACAACTTTAGTGGTAATTTCTTGTCTATAATGCATGCATTGAAACTTCTTGGAGTCCTAAGACAATCTTAGTATGTCTTTAATCTGGGTGGGGTTGCTTTTCAGTAATCACATCCTTATACACACTATGACACTCATAGCTTGATTTAAGAGTCATCTGCTCCAGCAGTGTTATCTTATGTCAATTAAATTTATATGTAACCCCTACCCGGTATGCCATTTGTATCTGACAGCCATCCCAGGTGGGATGGGTTTGGGGAGGAATAGGTCACATGGCACATAGGCTAGGTATGGTTACTCTGCACAGGGGCACCCAAGTAACGCCAAACACAGGAAGCAATAACTGTGATGTCCAATACCAGAAGTGGGATTCTCAAGTGTGGCTTTTATTCACATCCAAACAGAATAAACAAAGCATAGATGGACCCACACGGGGCTACACTCCTGGTAATGCAGATTAAAGGAGACCAGAACACATCCTCTTCATTTTATCCCTCAGGCTCTAGAATACACAGGGCACACAGCCTGAACTTGTACACAGCTCTGGGTTGCACAGCCCAAACTTGTACACTGCTCTGGGTTTTCACTGGCTCAGCTCCCTTGCCAGCCACTTGTACACTTTCCATATTTCATGGAACCATTTTCTGGTGGCTCCCTAAACCACCTAAGAGCACCCTGGCTCCATCAGGGAATCTTTCTCTTAATCCCACTTCTAGGTACTTTCCTCAGGCACTGGCCAAATACCTGAGAGAAAGCAACGGGTGACTCAGAGCAAATCTGTAGAGGTGAATTTGGTTACTAATGATGGGGGGTCTCCCACCTCTCACTCCCACAATTCATACCCGGCCATTTCTCTGGACTGTAAATACCTCATCCTTTAACACTTTGCTGTGTAGGTTCTTGCTAAATGCATTTCACATTCAATCTTCTTGTCTTGCTTCCCATTTGTGCTGGACTTGAACATACCTATGAGTGGCTTTGTCCATTACTCTAGATCCCCACAGGTTAAGCAGTCCAATCCCCACACCTTTCTTTCAATTTGTGCTGGACTTGAACATACTTATAAGTGGCTTTGTCCATTACTCTAGACCCCCCCACAGAGTTAAGCAGTCCAATTCCCACATCTTTCTTTCCATTTGTGCTGGACTTGAACATACTTATAAGTGACTTTGTCCATTACTCTAGACCCCCCACAGAGTTAAGCAGTCCAATCCCCACATTTTCCAACTGTACTTGGCTGTCTTTTCCTGACCCCACAGTAACAGTACCTTTAGTTTCCTTTTGTCTCAGGTGAAAATACTTGGCCCTTTTGCAGATCCAACTCACCCTGTGGTTGCAAGAGCCCCACATGTGTTTCCTCCACAGAAATCTTCCTTTCAGAGCTTCTGGTACCTCAGCACAATTGAAACAGGCAGCTTCTTTTCCTTAGCCGGACCCAGGGGGGTTGCCCCTGGAAAACAGGCTGACACCTTCCCCCCATCCCCATAGGGATGGGGCTCTGAACCATTGAGAGCGGTCTCCACCACTTCAATTATCAGTTCCTGTGTTCCTCTTCAGGTGGAAACACACACCAAAAACAAAAGTAGCTCTGTAACAGAGCTTAAAGCTCTGAGAGCCTGCCCTCAGCAGAGCACCTCTGCTGCACTACAGACTCTCTCTCTCAAACTGAACCAGAACTGCTTCAAATTCCCCAAAATTCTACTCTAACCTCCAACTGCAACATTCCAGTGTGGCTTATGCAGCTGTGACAGTTCTAAAATGATGTCATCCCTCAGTCTCAGCTGAGACTGAGAACAGATTGAGACACTGTGAAATCCATTTAACTGGAGTTTCACAAGCTTCCTTCCCTGCCTACCACTAGGACTTACTGGGATTCTAGTAACCCTGGGTAACATGGTTGCTACACTCACCCTTGGCCAGGAAAATGACTGTCCACAGTCATTAGTCACCCGGCTTAGGCCATCTCACCACATGTGTTGACTACGGGGAGGTAGCACTACCTTCTCCCCTACGATGTGCTAGCACAGGCAGGCAACACTAAGGGCCTAGAGGCCTTTGGCTGACATATCAGCCTCTACTCTACCTGCTAACTATGGGTACTCAGTGGCTCTGGTAGGACTGTCCAGAGCATAGCCCCAATAGATCAGCACTGCGGCCCATACGGCCATTCAGGACCACAGCCTGTCTATCCCCCCAGCCCTCTAGGGAAACCTGTCTGCCTCTAACTCAAATTCTCAAAACAAAACAAACAGGGGACCTCCCTGACCCTGGACACCATGCAACCATACACCAGGAACTAATACCATACACTATGCATTACTCCCACACTCCCCCACAACCATACCTGTGGAAGGAAAAAAAGAAGTTACACAGAGTAACAACAATGACAACAGTACTTTAAACACTACATTCTAAAGTACTCAGAGGAACTCCCATGAGTCCCTCCGCCTCTTCTTGTTTTCTCTTCTATCTTCTTCGGAAACACCTGCAAGTAAAAGAAAGACAACACACATTCCTAATCTGCATACACAGTCTATCTAAACCCCTACCATCAAAACACTGGAGAATCCCAAAAAGATTTTTTTTTAGAAAAGTAGAAAAACAGCATAAACATTAGAAAACAGTAGAAAACAATGACATTATTTACAATACACTATATTTGGGGGATGGAGTGCCCTAAAAGTCCCATCTAGTGACCACAGTGCCCAAAGGTAAATCCATTAAAGAGTCTCTCCTGGGCCGGAGCCTGGTGAAGCACAGTTCTAGCAGGCCAAAGTCCAGAAGGGGAGAATCTTTGAGAACAGTTCAAACATCTGGAGTCTACTAGTGTAGGGTGTGTACTGCAATGTCATAAGAATAGAAATGTCTGGACTTACCAGTCCCTTGTATAATGAAAATGGCACCAAACCTGGTCCTCAGCCAAAGACTCTCCCTGGCAGCATTCTTCCGATACAGCTGTGCAGACATCTTCCAGGAACGACAGGAGGGCACATCTGGAAACTGCTGGGATGATATCATCTCTGGAGATGGAACCTTGGAACAGGAACAAAAGGGAAAAAGCTGGTCTGAAGTCATCCGATTACCAGGCGATGAATCAGGATACAGCTGGGCTGGTGACCTGTCTGGATCTGAAGTCATCTGGTGGGCCAGTCTATGGATTCTGGAAAGTCAGTACACTGTAGAGCAGATTAATGTAGGGCACCTGAGTGCTGTACGTCCATACTGGCAGAACAACATAGGTACTGCAATGGCTGGAGTGGCAGCACTGGCTAGCACTGCTCTGCTTTCCATTTGGTAGGCATGTGCACATTCACAGGAAGGTATTTGCATTGTGGCCAATAGCACAACTGGTCAGGTGCTTGAATTATTTCCCTGTCTGGGTGCTCATAATTCACACTGTGAAAAGTTTCACATCCCTCTCCATCCACAATTCAAACAGTGTCCATTAACAGTGTCCTGCCTCTTTTCCACTGGCTGAATTTGTCGTGAAATATTCTGTGCTTGACATGCTTGTTTGCACCAGGATGCACACATTTCATTGCTTCTGCCCAAATCCAGGACTTCCTGTTTTGTTCAATCTTTTCCCAGACTCTCTGAGGAAAGGCAGGAAAGGACATCCCATAGATTTCATTCGCCTTCCTATGAACCAGTCTTTCCTCTTTACTAGCTTTGGTCAACCTGAGACCTCTGGCCTGGCTTGGGGGCAGCCAATCCTGGTTCTGCCAGCTACACATTCTCAACGAGATAAATAATGGATCCCTAGTTTCTTCTTGCACAGCCAGGGCAGTGTAATCACCACTCTCTTCCATGTGTTCCTCTGAGGCAAGAGCTTGAGGCTGTGTACCAGTTCCTTTTTCACAGGCCACATAGGTTCCCCCTCTTCTTCCTCACTGAGAATCTGTGCCCAGGAGTCAGCAGTCGTCCTCACTCCTGAGACTATCCACTCTTCACTGGGTGCAGAGGTCGAAACCTCCCATTCAAAGGCCTCCCTCATCTCATCTTCAACTATGAGACTTGGGCTAGGCCCCTCTATCCATGGGTCTACTGATGCTCTTCCTGACATGTCTCTCTGCGACTAAGAATCCAAAGCATCAGCACATTGTTCTGTCTGTAAATCTGCACCCTCTTGCTTTGTGCCACACTCCCCAGAGAGGACTTCTCCAAAAGGATCTGCTTGGTGCTGTGTGCTGCCAACTGCAGATTCTTGAACTTTTGTCCATGTGGGAGCCAAACAAATCTTGGGTGCTTTAAATAAACCATATTTCTCTAGGCACCCAGAACTGTGAGGTACCATGAAGATGTCCCTTCCAGCATTTAAGCACATTAAACATACTTGCACTTGATATCCAGGAATCGCCACATGAGGAGGCAATTGTCCTCTGTAGTAACATCTCTCAATATCCCTTAACTTGTTAACTTCTACTGCTATCACAGCCTGGGCATGATCCAGGTAGCGGGCTGGTCCTGAGGCCATGACTGCAGACAAAAAACAAACAACGCTCACTGTTATTTCAAGCCCCATATCACTGAAAACTTCCTTTCTCTTTCAAAATGGCTCCTCTGCTGCTGTGTTTACATTACTACCCCACCCTGTAATGGATGTGGCAGCACTCCTACGCATCAACATTCTGTAATTGGGTCAGGCCACTGCGCATCCGATTTACATACTCTACTGATAACTTTGCTCAAACTGCACAAACTTGCACTGTTCTTTATCCTAGCACATTTTTATGATTTACCATGGACTTTTCACTTGCTGAAGACATTGCTCTAGCTGGCAGTCCCTTAAAGCCTCAGAATTTCATAGCACAGGATTGCCTGTAACTCTTGCTGCACATCTGATACAACTCACAGTCTCTCTCATGGCTTTGAAACTTATACTGACGCTGAACCTATAATTATGCTCACAGTCGATTGCTTAAAATGCTTGCTTTTGCTGGTAAAACTTAACACAGTCCTTATTTGCAAACCGATTAGACTGCTACACACAGATTCAGCTGGCTTTTGGCAAAATCACTTAGTTTGAGCAATTATCTCTGCTGGTATTCATTGTTATCAGTAGCTGTTTGCTGCAATGGAAAATGGCCTGCAGCCAGTCTTGGAGGCCTCTGGAAAGAAATGGGTTGGCAGTCCTGCCCATTGTCCCTCTGAATACCACACTCACAGTCCAGTCGATCGAGATGCGGGTTGAGCCTGAATTTAAACAGAAAAGTCAGTATTTTGAACGTTTTACAGTGCTTTCAGTCACTGCAATGCTCCTCCTGATAAGCTAGTACGCACACTCCACTCACTCTCCCTCTCGAATGCTGTGCAGTCGCTCTTGAGCTGGCTTGGGTGCGGGACTGACTGCAGTCTCACCAATCACTCAACACCATGCAAATGAGCCTCTTTCCTCTCAAATGCTCTTCTCCTCACAGCGATTGTCGAGCAGGCAAATTTAAACTGCAAAGCACACTCTTTTTTTGTCAACTGAAGCTCCTCAGTGGGAGCACCATTTCAACCATTTTTCATGGCCATTCAGTACAACCAGTCTCTCGGTTCACAAGAAAGCATTTCCAACGTCTAGGGTACAATTTTCCTTTTGCTACTCACAGTTTTCCACACTTTTCTTTGTCACAAACAGTTTTAAAAGCTGGTAAACGCTGTAAATTTGATGCAGGACAAGGGCATACACTCTCAGGCCTTACTGCTCCTTGCTAAACAGTTGGCATTTTAACAGCAGCACATGGACAACAGCACACAGCGGCACATTAGTTAACATTGCTTCAGCCTTTTGGGCTATCCACTGCCAGATAACCAAAATGCTAGCCCTTTGCCCGAACGACCTTTCTTATATTCCTCCTTAAATTCCAAACCCAAATCCCAGCCATGTCTCCATTTTTGTAACCCCTACCCGGTATGCCATTTGTATCTGACAGCCATACCAGGTGGGCTGGGTTTGGGGAGGAATAGGTCACTTGGCACATAGGCTGGGTTTGGCTACTCTGCACAGGGGCACCCAAGTAACTCCAAACGCAGGAAGCAATAACTGTAATGTCCAATACCAGAAGTGGGATTCTCAAGTGTGACTTTTATTCACACCCAAACAGAATTAACAAAGCATAGATGGACCCCCACGGGGCTACACTCCTGGTAATGCAGATTAAAGGAGACCAGAACACATCCTCTTCACTTTAGCCCTCAGGCTCTACTACACACAGGGCACACAGCCTGAACTTGTACACTGCTCTGGGTTTCCCCTGGCTCAGCTCCCTTGCCAGCCACTTGGACACTTTCCATATTTCATGGAAACATTTTCTGGTGACTCCCTAAACCACCTAAGAGCACCTCAGCTCCATCAGGGAATCTTCCTCTTAATCCCACGTCTGGGTACTTTCCTCAGGCACTGGCCAAGTACCTGAGAGAAAGCAACAGGTGTCTCAGAGCATATCCGTAGAGGTAAATTTGGTTACTAATGATGGTGAGTCTCCCACCTCTCACTCCCACAATTCATACCCAGCCATTTCTCTGAACTGTAAACACCTCATCCTTTAACACTTTGCTGTGTAGATTCTTGCTAAATGTATTTTACATTCAATCTACTTGTCTTGCTTCCCATTTGTGCTGGACTTGAACATACTTATGAGTGGCTTTGTCCATTACTCTAGACCCCCCACAGGTTAAGCAGTCCAATCCCCACATCTTTCTTTCCATTTGTGCTGGACTTGAACATACTTATAATTGGCTTTGTCCATTACTCTACACCCCCCACAGAGTTAAGCAGTCCAATCCCCACATCTTTCTTTCCATTTGTGCTGGACTTGAACATACTTACAAGTGGATTTGTCCATTACTCTAGACCCAAAACAGAGTTAAGCAGTCCAATTCCCACATCTTCCAACTGTACTTGGCTGTCTTTTCCTGACCCCACAGTAACAGTCCATTTAGTTTCCTTCTGTTTCAGGTGAAAACACTTGGCCCTTTTGTAGAGTGAACTCACCCTTTGGTTGCAGGTGCCCCACAGGCATTTCCTCCTCAGAAATCTTCCTTTCAGAGCTTCTGGTGCCTCAGCACAATTGAAACAGGCAGCTTCTTTCCTTAGCCAGACCCAAGGGGGTTGCCCCTGGAAAACAGGCTGACACCTTTCCCCATCTCCACAGGGATGGGGCTCTGAACCATTGAGAGCGATCTCCACCACTTCAATTATCAGTTCCTGTGTTCCTCTTCAGGTGGAAACACACACCAAAAACAAAAGTAGCTCTGTAACAGAGCTTAAAGCTCTGAGGGTCTGACTTCAGCAGAGCACCTCTGCTGCACTACAGACTCTCTCTCTCTCTCAGACTGAACCAGAACTGCTTCAAATTTCTCAGTGTTCTACTCTAACCTCCAACTGCAACATTCCAGTGTGACTTATACAGCTGTGACAGTTCTAAAATGATGTCATCCCTCAGTCTCAGCTGATACTGAGAACAGAGTGAGACAGTGTGAAATCCATTTAACTGGAGTTTCACAAGCTGCCTTCCCTGCCTACCACTAGGTCTTACTTTGATTCTAGTAACTCTGGGTAACAGGGGGGTTACATATACACAGTAGGATTCTTTGTATGTGTGTTCCACCAACCACCTTTGACCCGGGGACCCTCCAGGCTGAAGGTAATATGGTACTGTTAAACTTCTCTGACATCATCTTCTGTATTTTTTAAATGAGTATTTTAAACCAATGGGGATTTTTTTCAGTTTTTTCTGCATGATCTATCTGTTAAATGTATTGTTTTTTCTAAACAACTGCCATTAGGTTTCTGAAGAAGGACTGGTTGGTCCGAAAGCTAGAGCACTTTGTCCTTGTTGTTACATCTATGTTGGTCCATTAAAAGGTATCAAATCATTTGCTTCTGGATTTATATTTAAGTAATAATTACTGTGAAGAATGCTAAGTGCTTTAATTTTTCAAATTGTGTAACTGTTTTATGTCTTACTGAATGAATATTAATGTATTCTAAATTTTTGTATTTATATTTTATTTTTTTATATTGTAATGGTTGTAAAACAGAACAATAAAACTGATGATGATGATGATAATGATGAAGTCTCTGATATGGGATTACCCCACAACATGGTCCTTTTTTCACTCTTGGATCATAGTGCCTTCAAATAGTTAGTAAAATAAAGAAAAGTAAAGTTTTTTTTCCAACTTAAACATATGAACATACAAACATATGACAATGCCAGCAGATTTAGGCCACAAAGTCTATCAAATCTGCTCAAAAATACAACTCACAGTTCAGATAACTGCTGCCCCCCATTTCCATCTCTCCTGCCAAATTTTCCCTTCCTGAGTTCACCACCCTGGTCAATTCTCTCCCTACTTGTACCTTCTCCATGAACCTATCCCATCCCTTCTTAAAACTCCCCACTGAATGCAACAAGCTGCTACCACCCTTTCCATGAAACAATGATTCCTCAGCTCCCTCCTGAACCCCCCCAACCACCACCACCAGTTTCAGGCTATGTCCCCTTGAGGTCCCTTCCTCCTTTAATCTAAACATACCCTCAGTACTAACTTTGTGTGTGCCCTTCAAGTACTTAAAGCTCTCTATCATCTCTCCTCTGTCCTTTCTATCCTCAAGGGAGAACATGCTAAGCTCTCTTAGTCTCTCTCAATAGGGTTTCTCCCCTATTCCCTGGATCATCTTGGACACCCTCCTCTGGACTCCTTCCAGGGTCAGCAGCTGTGTGCAGCTGTGTGGTGTCCATTGTTGCACGTGCAGTGCTGTGGTGTCCACTGTTACACATGCATCATGGGAAGGTGATTTTTCTCAAATCTCTGTTAGGGAGTTATCTTGCAATCTGGTCCCCTTTTCACTCTTAGGTCACAGTGTCCTGACAAGCTTATCAAAATTTATCTATGGTGAATTTGAAAAATTGACCCTCATGTCACACTTTGGTAACCACTTTTCATGGACATACCCTGCTTGCAACACATAAACTCTGCACCAACAGCTAAAATAATCATTCTGTAAGGGAAGACACCCTGCAGCTGAGGTCCCAGTGTATCTGAAAACCTGAGAGGAGGGGAATAACTTTTTTTTCTGGTCTGAATGGTGATGGAGCCAGTGAGGGCCTAAATGTATTGTGCTGATTGCCATATTCAGGTGATAGCAGCAAAGGGTGCTGCCTTATAGATTTGTGGAGGTGAGCTATAGCGGTGAGGGATCCGCAAGATACCCTGAGAGACTGATGGTGTGAGAGTCTATTGTCCTTTCTTATGCCAGAGTAACCAGCAAAAGAAAAGGTGAAGGTACCATCAGAGAAGATAGTGAGGCTGAAGACTGCAGGACAGAGCAGATACATCCAGCCAGGAATGCAGTAATATTTGGGGACCTCCAATCCGAGTATCATAATTTTTTTAAATTTTTTAGTAAACTAGGCAAAATGCCTGCTTTTGGGGATGACCTGGTAGCACTGTGGAGGTTATGTGACTTGCTAGGGGTCACAGAGTATGTAAGTGGAGGTTTTGGCAATCAAACCCACATATGTCTGATATACCAACCTCATTCACAGCTTGTTACTCTAACCTTTAGGGTAAACTGCCAGCCCATGAGTACTGAATCAGGGCTTATGGGTCTAGTTGTAACACAATAGCTATAGTTTAAGTAGGACCACAGTTTGGGGCTACTATTTGATGTACTAGGCCAACCAGTCAGGATTTACAGATATTGGGTTTATTTTTGTTTATAGCATTCCAATGCCGAACATTCACATGCAGCATAACTAGGCCTGCCACAGTCTAACACCTGGGTACACAGGCTTCTCCAGGTGCTCCCTAACAGCATGGTTTATCACTGGTCTCAGTGGTAATTGAGGTAGCTGCCCAACCGTACAGGAAGACTAAGCACTGTGTTGGTCGGGGGAGGCTTGTGCTAAGACCAGAAAGGTAATATCAGCTACTACTAAGGTTAACCTTCTAGTTCTCCGAAGATTTGTTCCTGATCCTCCCAGTAAATACCTTGTTGTTTGTTGCAGATCCACATTAGGAGCATATTGGTGCATATGCATCAATGCAGGCCAGGTTTGTGTGATAGACACCTACCTGGCTCACACACATTCGCACTGGCAGACAGGCACATGGGGCACAGCTTTCACCACTGCTGGCCACTGAATGTCATCTATCTGGTGTGTTGGTGAGCAAGGCTGGATCAGTGGACAAAGGTGCCCAACCTGGACATAAAGTGGATCCTCTGCTCTACATTGAGCAGGGGATTGTAGGAAACTGCACATCCCAAGATTAAATGCATAATAGGTGATTGACCCAATGGCTGCCCCCAGCCCTCTCTCCCTGATCAGAGGGCTAGGGCAGCATGTTGGGGGGGTGTCTGTGGCCATGTCCAATCAAAACCATGCAGTCCAAAACAGCATAGTCAAAACAGCTCTGTCATAATCCCACAAGATGGAAAAGTGAAAGATAAAACATAGGTACTGCATTTAATCCAAAAGTTATAGAATACAGGATTTGATATGAGTGCATGTTTTGGTACGTTCTTTTTTTTTGTTATAGAGATTTTAACCTTGATGCATTTTTTAATTGTGTCTATATGCTTCTTCCTTCATGTTATTGATAGCACTGTTGTTGACCATGCTGTCTTTGTTGGCACAGTCTTGACGTGGAACCATCTGTGGCTGATAGGTGCCTTCTGTGGGGGGTGCACTGCAGCTATAGCAGGGTACCTGCTTTTGGTAACCTGTGCCCCTCCTCAGCCAGAACTCCATCTTAATGAATGATGAAGATGTGAGTATGCCCCCAACCACTCCTCCAGACTGTCCACATGTACAGCTACACAAACAGATGGGATATCAGGAGCAAAAGGGGCATGTTCCCCTTTTGTGAATGTCACAGGGGTGTGCAGGACACATGGGCAGTGGTCATGATCCAGCCATAGCACCTCTACGGTGCAAGGACCCTGATCCACCCACCCCCCAAAGAGATAGATGAGGAACAATGCTTGAAAAATTGCCACTATTTCTCTGGGCTATGTGAACGATGAACCGGATCATCACTTGCAACTTGATGTTTTCAATTTCAGCGCCTTCTCAGGGTAGCGCTATTGGCTCCATGCCTGTGTAGAGCTCCCTGATTGGCTGGTCTCACTCACTTGAGACAGGAGCACCTGAGACGTGTGGCTTAATGTATGCCTGCATCCCTGTACTCAGCTTCTAATTTATATATTTTAATTTAGCCTGCTCTGCTCAGCCTGTGTAAAGTAACTTTACCATTCCCCTCCTGCTGCAGTTTCTCTCCAACTGTATGTGCACTGATTCAGCGCTAGCTCTGCAAACTTCCCCTTGATTTTTCCCCAATTAAGCTTTCACTCTGTACACTGCCTTGAACTGAGTTTGTAAAAAAGTTGTACTGGCTTTGTTAATATATTTTTTTTTTAATCCTATTTAAGATTGTACTGGGTTTACATGCTTACTGCTATGGACTTAGTTAGAAAATTCAGTGAATTGTAAAATCTGTGTGGCCTCTGTCTTGAGCCTAAAGCTCCTGCCCTTGACTTTCATTCTTAATCATCTTCCTTTGTCCCCCTGCCCTCCTCTGTCTCTGTTCTGTCCCTCCTGCCCTTCCCCATCAGTCTGTTCTTTTGTGCTTGTTTTGGATTCCCGAGTTAGCCAGCACCTTGCCTCTGTCTGAGGCCACCCCGACTTGTCTTTCATGTTGGTGCTCAGCTCTCTTTGTGTGTTTCTGTTTAAACACCCTCCCATCTGCTCCTATTTAATCTGCTGTCTCATTCCTTACAGGTGCCACTTGCCCCCATGGGCAGCGGTCATGATCTAGCCATTGCACCTCTACAGTGCAAGGAGCCTGATCCACCCACCCCCCCAAAGAGAAAGATAAGGGACAATGCTTGAAAAATTGCCACAATTTCTCTGGGCTATGTGAACACTGAACCGGATCATCACTTGCAATTTGCTGTTTTCAATTTCAGCACCTTCTCAGGGTAGCGCTATTAGCTCCATGCCTGTGTAGACCTCCCTGATTGGCTGGTCTCATGCACCTGAGACAGGAGCTCCCGAGACATGTGGCTTAATGTAAGCCTGCATCCCTGTACTCGGCTTCTAATTTATATATTTTAATTTAGCCTGTTCTGCTCGGCCTGTGTAAAGAAACTTACCATTCCACCCCTGCTGCAGTTTCTGTCCAGCTGTATGTGCACTGATTCAGTGCTAGCTCTGCAAACTTCCCCTTGATTTTTCATCCCACCCCCTCCCCCTCCCAGGGCTCTTTTAAATGCACACAATTTCCAACCACTCCTATCTGATGTTTCAATTTATTGGTTACTTACTGTCAACAACTGCAATTCCTCCCATCTCCTTTTTGCAACTAAGCCTTCTAGCAGCTTTATCTCATTCTGTCTTGCTGAGGCATACCATTTTGGTACTTTAGGTTTGCTTATTGCTGACTAGCATATCCTGTCTTGCTAAGGCAGTTGATTTAGGTCAGGTGATCTCTCTAGTACTTAGTCTGCTCCAGAGTAGTAGCTAAGAAATTTGCTTCAAAGCCTCTCTGCCCCTAGTACTACTCCATAGTCAGGTGAACTCTTTTCTTATTAGCCTGACTAGGAGCTATACTTAAGGATTACTGCTTCAGGCTCCACTGTCTATAGTAGTATTCTTCAGGAATTAAGAAATTCTCCTCCATTGAGAATCCCTTCTCTTGCCTGCACTTGTACTGCCCATTGGGAGATAGTCTCATAATGAGGGCATATTACCTGCTTCTATGCTTGTGTCTGCTCATCTTACATGTATTGGACCAGAACATGAATCAAAAAATAACTCCTAGAGTGGAGAATGGCTCTGTTTTTATATTGTCTGACCGGGACTTTTCCTATCAAGAAGAAGAACTTGTATGTGCTCTAACTTCCCCTAGCCTGCTGCTGGTCCTTCACCTGCACTGGCATACAGGAACTCTCCTAGAGACTGCCCACAGGGATACACCACCTTCTGCATACTCCCCCCTACTCCCATTGACTCTCTCGGTCAGGGTATTAGTGTATGCAGCATCAGGAAAACTGGGAGCTAGCCTCAGAACTCCCTATACTGCTACAGACAAATCACATAATCGAAAGAAGACCCAGCCACCCACACTTCTCCTAGGACTCTGCAGGAAACTCTTGTTCCTACTTTTACCATGCTCAGGAAATATTGAACTTAATCCAGGCCCTCTGGTACCCATGGAATCCCCAGCAGAGCTACAAAGCCTCAAGGGGCTTACATTCTTGCATGTTAATGTATGTAGCCTATTAAAAAAAATCACTTCTGTTCAGGCCTGGGTATGTCAAACTGCTCCAGATGTTCTGGTGATTACAGAGTCCTGGATCCGACCGGTGACCAGTAACAATGAAACTAACATCCCCTCCTACTTTTGTTCATAGCCGACAGGCAAACCAGAGGTGGTGGGGTAGCTATTTACATCAAGGATAAATTCCCTGCCTCCATAATTCACTCAACCTCTGTCCCAAAATAATTCGAAAGCTTGTCATTAAAGATTGAAATTGCCACCGGTGTCTCATTATGTATAATAGGATGCTACAGACCCCCATCAGCTGGACTACAGTTGATAAAACATCTCAAAAACATCCTGGGTTCAGCATATTCAGAGTGTATCATACTAGGGAACTTCAACTTAGACTGGCTCTCCAGTGCATCCACCCCACTCAAAATGTTCTGTGATTCCCTTTGGTTGTCACAGCTAATAAACAAATCTACTCGCCCTAACAAGCTCAACCCTAATAACAGTACTCTCTTGGATATCATTTTAGTTAACAAATCCCATTTATTCTCCCATGCTGGCATCTTTTTCTCTGATATTAGCGACCATTGCTTCATCGCGTGTGTAAGATCCACTCTTAAATCCACAACTGCACCAAAATTCTTCTTTAAAAGGTGCATATGCAACTTTGATCTCCATGGGTATATATCAGACCTAAGAGACTCTGTGTGATGGCAGGACTTCTATCTAGCCAAGTCCATGACTACGGCTTATGATATTTTCTCAGAAATTGTGCTAGGGGCTCTCAACAAGTATGCTCCCATAGTAAAAGTTTGTGCCAGAAACAAATCCTGTTGCTGGTTTACAGAAGACCTGAAAGATGCTTTGAGGAGTATGGATGTACTCTGGAGAACTGCTAGGAAAACTAATCTAATAAATGATTGGAATTCTTTCCGGAAGGCGAGGAACCTCTGCACCAAAATGGTCAGAGAAGCCAAAGCTAATTTCTACTGCTTTCAGCTGGAGAGCTCCTCAAGAAATGCCTCCAAATTCTGGAAGACTATCAAAGACATTGAAGGTCACACCACTATAAATTTCCTACCTACTAAATTATTGATCGACAATACTGTCATCTCCGACAGACCGTCTATCCTTGATGCTCTCAATAATCATTTTGCCACTGCAGGGCTTGCCTTTGACTCCTCTCCCGTGAATACCCTCCGCCAACAACTTAGATTGGATACACAAGAAAAATCCATCCCCAGTCCATCCTTCTCTCTGTAGCCTACCTCCCTGAAAGAAGTCGAAGATTTTCTCCTTCAGCTGGACACTAGGAAAAGTGCTGGGGCTGACCTCATTGACCCGTACTTCTTAAAGGTCGGCTACTGTGTCCTTGCAGTCGCAATTACTCATCTCCTCAACTTATCCTTGTCCAAGGATGACCTACCACCCATTTGGAAAAATGCACTTGTGGTCCCTTTGTTTAAGTCAGGAGATCCTAGTGACCTCAACAACTACAGGCCAATCTCCCTACTTCCAATCCTGTCAACGATGCTGGAGAAAATAGTGAACTCCAAGCTTCGGAAGTACCTGGAATCAGAAAAATTGCTCAACCCATTACAATCCAGTTTTAGAGCACAGCACTGTACAATCTCTGCTCTAGCCAAGTAGACAAATGACTGGCAGATTGAATTAGACAAAAAAAACTTTGTCTGCATAGTTTTCTTGGACCTAAACAAGGCATTCTATACTGTTGATCACAGACTGCTTCTGTCGTCCCTCCAAAACAATGGTTTGGATTCCCTATCCCTTAAACTGTTCTCCAACTACCTCTCAGGACGACTTCAACAAGCAAAGGCAGAAGGGAAAGTTTCTCCACCAAAACCCCTATTAAGGGGTGTACCACAAGGTTCCATTCTTGGTCCCTTGCCCTTCACCATTTATATTAACAGCATCGATGCCCCCATGAAAGAAGCACAAATACTCCTATTCGTGGATGATATGGTACTCTATGCTAGTAGCCCCACACCTGAAGCCACCTGTAAAGCCCTTCAAAATGAATTTAATCTGCTGCAACATCAGCTTATAAACCAGAAACTGCTCTTAAATGCAAAAACAAACAAAGCAATGTTTCTCTCGCCCCTTCAAAATGCAATAAATCCTGCAATTGCTGGGACACTCCTGCAGATCACTACCATTCTATGTGAGCAGCTGGACTATGTACCAAAGTTCAAGTACCTGGTGGTCTGGTTAGACCATAGACTTACTTTCACAGATCACTTAGAAGACCTTGGAAAGAAACTTAGACAATGACTTGGTCTGTTCTTTAGGATTAATAATCTCACAAGAGACGCTTAATGGAAACTGGTTCAAACTACCTTCCTTTCCCTATTGGATTACGCAGACTTTCTATAAAGTCTGGGACCTGCAGGTACCCTAGCCAAACTCGATACGCTTTATCACAGAGCCATAAGATTTATCATGGGTCTTCCATACTCAACCCACCACTGTGCATTGTACACAGCAGTGGGATGGTCATCCCTTGCTTACAGATGGCAAAAAAATGCTGTGGTTTGGACATACAAAGCTATCTCAGATAAACTGACCAAGTATATTTATGTTTGTTTACCTTTGTGAACTCTGGGGAAGTATGCCCTGAGAAGCACCTCATATATCTACCTTTATGCTTACAAAGCAAAATCTCGCATTGGCAGAGCAGCCATCAACTTTGTGCTCCCTCAACTGTGGAACAAGCTGCAAAAAACTTCTAAATTAACTCTCCCCATCAGCCTAGCAGCATTTAAATCTCTATATCTACATCATAATAAGGAGTCCTGTGCCTGTCTACCCTAAATAGTGACTCCTATAATTCCAAGCACACTCTAATTACTACTGTTAAAAGACTGGTCACATCTATAATTGACTCTTCCCTCTCCTCTTTTTCTACCCCCATATCTGTCCTTTCCACATTCCTTTGACCCTGGTTCCAGTTCTAAATTCTCCATACCATATCACTATATATCTTTTTAAATTAGGTTTCATTTGTGTTCGGTGCACCTAATATGTATATTTCTTTACTTTTATGTAAAATTAAAACTAGCTGTATCTTCTGTTCCAAACATATACTACTGTCAATGCTTCCTGCTGATACTTTGTATATACTGTATTATTGTATCTCACTTTATTTGTATTACTATTTTTTTGTGTGTTGTATCCCATGTATATCATCCCTTGTTCCTTGTTAACAAACCCAGGTCCACCTCGAAAATGAGCTTGCTCAATGGTGATCGCCTGGTTAAATAAAGAGTTTGATTGATTGATTGATTTGCCACTACCCAAGTCAGAGAGTCTGTGCACCACAAATACATGGTGCATAGGATTTGCACTGGTTTCTACATAGGGCTCAATATCTGTAGTGTTAGCAGAACTGTTGTAATAAGAGAAGTTATTGATTTTTTTTTCTTTTGGTAAACTGTGCATACATTGTGTTGCTGTCTGGGGGATGTGGTTAAGAAACCAGGCCTTAGGACCACTTCAGACAAGGGACTTCTTTATTACAGGGTTGGAGGGGGATGTTTCCAGACACTAGGTACTGCTTAAGA
Organism: Neoceratodus forsteri; assembly: GCA_016271365.2. Taxonomy (NCBI): domain Eukaryota; kingdom Metazoa; phylum Chordata; order Ceratodontiformes; family Ceratodontidae; genus Neoceratodus; species Neoceratodus forsteri. The sequence continues at coordinate 621,203,549 of JADMNL010000023.1, read as the reverse complement.
TTGGGTGAGATGAGAGGGGGAAGTCACTGGTCACCAGGCACTGCGTAACATCGAATAGGGTGAGGGAGGGGGAATACTGTGCAATACTAGGGACAGCTTTATGATACCTTGCCATTTGTCAGGGTGACAGAGTGTAGGGTAACTGGAAAACAGAGACTTCTTGGCATTGGGCAAGGTGAAGGGGTAAGTTTGGGCACCACTGGACACCACGAACTACTGGGCACAGGGTGCAGTAAGGGAAGCAAGTACTAATGGATGTCAGGGACTATTTGGCATGGGGTGGTGTGAGACAGTAGGTGTCTCTGGACACTAGAAAGTAGTGGACACATAGACAGTGTTGATGGAGGGGAGTGCCTGTGGACACTAGGTGCTACTTGGAACAAGTATGGGATGAAGGAGGGGGGCTGCACTGGCCATCAGAAGCTGCTTGGCTTAAAAATGTAAATAGGACTGTGGTGCTGAGGGACATCAAGGACTGCTTTTCAAATATGTTATCAAATATTTATTCTAAAAAGGATGGAAACTGCTATAGTATATTTAGGTATCAATCAGGGGTCTGTCAGAAAGCCCCAAAAGGAGGGAATGGGACTTTAGGGGCAAATGTATTTGTCTGCAAGCCTTTCTGTCACACTTTCATGCCAGCGACTCAAGTTTGGAAGTGAATTCAGGAGCGGTTGACGAGGTGGCTTGCCTGGAAGGCAGCATTGCCAGTGGCCTTGTATCCCAGCCGGGGTGAAAGATGTCATGCTTCTGTGCTGCTGCTGCTGCTCCTTCTGGTGGACGGGAGAGCTAACTTTCTAGGCAGGATTACACTGGATGAACTTGAGGCATGACTCTATATACACACTTGTGTACTGCCTGGGATTCTGGAAGGTGAAGCTAAAGAGAAAAAAATGCTATCTGTGTAGTGTGATGGGTAAGCCTCTTGCACACCCTCCACAACTGACCAAGCACCCTCTTCTACCAAATATGGACCTCCAGTGGGCTAATGACAACCCAATGGCACCACAATGGAGGTTAAGCAATTAGGGACAGAGAAATTGGATAACGGGGCTGGGGTCTGGCCAGATAGGAGCAACATCCAAGCAACTATGTGGGGGGCACAAGAAACAGTTCTTGCTAAAAGTTTCATAAAGATTCTTCATTATGTTCAATGCAGTTGGACTCGCTGCACTGAAATAGAATACTTTTGGTAAGAAATGCTCTCCAAGCTGACTGGATCAAATACAGGGAGATCTGCAACTGTTACAAAAGGAGGCCTACAACATAATAACCACACTGACCCAAAACAATTCTGGAATTAAATCAATGCTTTGCTTATGGGAGGGCATAGCTCCTCAAATGGCCTGATCACTCACAATGGCCAGACCAAAAGTGATCCACAGACTGCTGCCAATGCCTTTAATTTTAACACCATGGACCTTAATGTAATGCCTCCCCCCCCCAAACTGGGGCTTACCTTAATGTTTCCCATTTCTCCTGTCTGCCACTGGCATCTTTGTTTTCATCCATTTTTGTCACTGCTTAGCGCAAGTCCTCTGGTGCCCCCTAATTCCTCAAGTATCCCCAGTAATTTATTTCAGCCTATTTCAAGCTTAAAACATTAACCACCAGCTGCCACTGGTTCTGTGTGCACTCTGGTGCAAGCGGCACATGCGCAAAGATGCTTTGATTTGCCAATCGCCATTTTTGCAATCAAACAAAAGAGCGTTTCTTGGTCCCAGTGCCCTTCTTGACCAAAATGGGGACTGGTGACCTCAGGGAGGCCAATGAAAAGCTTCAGCACTTAATAAGTAAAGAGTTTAAAACGGGGAATATCTCGATGGCTCATGAATATTAATAAGCCCTCATACATATTAATGAGCAGCTCCCTGCCGTCTAGGGGGTCTGTGTTTCAGCAGCAGCAACAGCGAAAGAGCTGTATGTAAATCTTTATGAGTGGGCTTGTTCAATAGGGCACTGTTGGGGCTATGTAACTGTGGGGTTTGTATCAATTAAAAGCTAATCTGCTGTCTGCACCAGAATGCTAAACTTTGGGACTCTGTGTGAACTGTGAAAAAAATGCATATACAGCAGTCATGTTTTAGCCCATCAGCCAATCAGGAGCCATCATTTAGCAAAGAGACTCTTGGGACTGTGCCAGAGACTTCTGGGAGAAAAAGGAGGTATAATTCTTGGCACCCAAATTTGAGCCATTTAAGACACTAAAACTGTGAGTGGCAGCTTGAACAGCCAATTGGAGTTTAGGAACATTGCTAATAATTTAAGGGGGACTGTTTGAACTGAGTTCAGTTCTGGAATGAGTTCATGAGAATCTGGCTGGAGCTTCCAGAAGGAAGGAGGATCCCCATAGCTTGAGGAAATTTAAAGCTTACTTAAGTGTGGGACTGTCAAGTCTGCAGATCAAGCTGTGCATCTCCAGTGGAAGAGAAAGAAGGACATTTTCTCTAGAGTGAATTTCCAGACTGAGAAGTGGGGTCAGAGCTTGAATGTTCCCTGCTCTGCATTTTGGTTTTGCCTCAGAGACTGTGGCCTATATCACAAGCCCGGAGCCACCTGAACTGTCTCCAGTCCATTTGCGAAAAGAGAGAGACCTGAATTTCTGTTTGCCAGCTTACATACCAAGGACTGCAACCTGCAAGAGGGTAAGCTGTGCAGCCTATTCCAGAACTGTTCCAAAGCTGAGCCAGTGATGCAGAACAATTTGCTTGAGAAACTGTTGCTGCCTGTGACAACCAAGCTGCCAGATGACCAGAGGTGGGAGTCGGCTCCTGCGGAGATCACTGTGGGTTGCAGCCATCCTTGGGAGTTATACCCAGATGTGGCCCAGATGTGGGGATGAGTTGTGTCAGCTCCAGTCCCTGTATTCCTGGTTCTTGCCTGAAAGGATGAAGTTCTGTAGCCTGCAGTCACATCCTGCCTTGAGGAGACCCATCCTGGGAGCCAATCCAGATCCTGCGGTACAAGGTTCAGTGAGTACAACAGGGTTTTGCCCTGCAACACCAATTGAAAGTGCTTTGTAGCTGATTTGCCTTTCAGGTTTCATTCTGGTTTTGACTGTTTTTTCAGGCCATCAGGCCTGGGAATTACAATCTCTGAGTTTTCAAAAAGTGTTTATGATTGCTACAGCCAAGGACAAAAAGAGAGCTTTAACTAGTGATGCACGGATATTACTTTTTTCCTGGATCTCGAGTCCAGATTTTTTTTTATTTTGATCCAACCGGATCCAGTTCAACATCAGATATTACTGTTAATTAATTATAAAAAAAAACAGGTTATACACTAATAACTTTTACTGCACATTGCAAAAGCATTAAACTTTTAATTTCACAGATGAACTCCGACTTATAAAAGTAGGGGTAGTACACAGAATACACTTTGCTTTCTCATCAGTTTCGGCATCTAAGTAGAAATACTGCCAGACTAAATTTTTTTGAGACATTTTGGCAGGAAAAAAATAAAGAGAGCGGACAATATGAACAAGCAGCTTATACCCCCAGCATCCCTGTAGCTAATGATTGTTAATGGAACCGACTCCTTAAATAGCCAGTACAAGATCAGGCTGGTTATTAAAAAAAAACAGAAAAATCCAACCAGATCGGATCACTGGATCAGATATCCATGCATCACTAGCTTTAACCATTTCTTTATGTAAGAGCCCCAACCAGCTGCAATGCCAGGCCAACCCGCTGCAATACTTTAGGCCTGCAACACAGTTTATCTTGGGTACCCAGTGAGGTCAATTAGACAGTCTAGGGGGTGAATGTAATGTCTTTAAATGCTTTTCAAATACAAAACCATTGCCAAAACCAAAATACTAAATAATCTATCTTTAATTTTCATCCCCTACCCCTTGTCTAAACCCTTAAATAAATCAGTTTATTGTCTGAATGCTAACTTGGTCTATGAACATATTATTATGGTGTGATGGGTGAATTCAAATAATTGAAAGGTATTGTGTTGTATTTGCCGGTAACTATTTCTTACAGGTGCACTGGGTGCATGCAAGAGTTCCAGATACTGTTGGTAAGTGTGGTCACTGTGAGCACATTATTAGCAGTTGCTGTTATTTGGAATATTGAATACAAAGTAAGGTGGTTTGGGAAACTACAAGTGTGTGATCACTAGGCGGGGTTGTGGGTAGGTACAACTTTCCAGAGGGTTGTGCTAGCTTAACAACGAACTCACTTTAAGAAATCTCTGGGTGGAGGCACCATGACTGTAATTTTGCTATTGGGCAAGAACCCACAGTGACTGTTAGAACTGAACCCAGGCCCCTCAACCTACAGTTAGGAAAGCAGATAGGGGAAGCAGCCCCTGGTATAACGGCACCAGGGTTACTTTAATAAGTACAAAACTGTGTCTGCTGCCCCTCTACCCTTACCCCAAGTCCTTCTGGACAAGGTTCCCTGCCACCCAAATGTCACATAAGATTAGTATCTAAGAATTACTTGCACAGCTTAAGAAAACAGAATTGAGTAGCTCTGCAACCCTGACAATTTGGAACCCAGGCTGCTAAAGGCAGCTGCATTGGATATAACATCTCTTGTTGTAATGCTGTTCAACAAATCTTTATTTACTGGCCAACTACCTGGAAAGTGGAAAGAAGCAGTCGAAGTCCCTGTCCACAAAGGAGGCCCACAGGAACTGATTGATAACTACAGATGTATCTCCCTCCTCTGTATACTGGCTAAGGTTCAGCAAAGGCTAGTGTACAATCGGCTGAGAGATTATCTTGAACTGCATCACCTGCCATCTGATCAGCAGCATGATTTTAGACGTGATCATGGCACAGACATAGCTTTAACCAAGCTTACAATGGATGTACTGCAGGCATTCGGCAAAGGCACCCCTACTGGGGCAACCTTCTTATATCTGACCAAGGCCTTTGAATTGGTTAGTCATGAACTTCTCCTTGAGAAGCTAAACATTATTGGCCTTGACTCCCACTTGCCTTGGATGGTTCACACATTACCTCTCTCATAGGGTCCAGTCTGTCAGATGGAGAGGAACCTTGTCCATTCAGCTGCCCATCTCAGATGGGGTATCCCAGGGCTCTGTATTAGGCCCTCTTTTATTCTCTCTGTACTTATTGATGACCTGAGTAATCATTATAGCAGTAGTCAACTGTTACTCTATGCAGATGATGCTGTACTTTACAGGAACTCTCATGGCCCTGAGGATCTCTATACCCAGCTGCAAAGGGACTTTGCATGCCTCAAAAAATGGATCCTGTCCAACACGCTGGCATTAAATGTCAATAAGACTAAAGTGAGTGTATTTGAATCTAAGCAGCTCAGCTCAGCCAGAAGCCACCTGCTCCCCCTCTCAACTTCTTCGGGGTCTCCAGTTGATGTAGTGGGTATGATGAAAAACCTTGGAGTTTTACTTGATCAAGGTCTCATCTATAAGGTGCACATAGATCAGCTAACCTGTGTTATACACCAAAAACTGGGTCTACTATACAGACTAAACTGTCACCTTACTCTTGACTCCAGACTCTCAATAGCGAATAGTATCCTGCTCCCTAAACTAACATATGCTGCCTTAATTTGCTGTCCCTAAGTAAATCTGAATCAAACAGGCTGGAAATACTGTATAATAAAATTGGGCATTTCACGTCCATGTTCTCACCAAGGATGCACCACTGCAATGTTCTGGCCTCCCTAAACTGGGTGTCACTAGTTAGTTGGCTCCAGTACCCATCTCTAAATTTCATGTACAGACTACTAAATGAAACTGCTCCTTCTAGCCTTGAAGGTCTTCTCATCCCTATATGTTCTTGCCAGTTGCTTCATACCTCTAGTAAAAAGTTGCTGGAGGTACCCAGAATCTGAACAGCGATGGGGAACAGGTCCTTTGCTTACTCCGTACCAATGCATTGGAATGCCCTACTGGATGACTTGAAAAGGTCCAGCTCCCTAGATAGTTTTAAAAAGTACCTGAACACCTACAGTATCTACTTGAGCACTGCCTGTGCTCCTGTATTTGTTGATCCAATTACACTATCTCATTAATGACCACTATGGTTATATGACACAGCTACTGTACTGTTATTAAGAAACAACAGCTTAAGTGTCTGTTCTAGATGATTTTTTGTAGCTGTCCCCAATGTTTGTGAACCCTTACAGCACTTGCCAGCCCTATCAACCTGTCAATGAGTTCTTGAAACTAGTTTTCCTATTGTGTCCTTTATTTCCTGTTATTTTCTGTCTTCTATGACCAAATGTTACTGCTAGTTGTATGTAATTAATCCTGTGCAACTGTTGTTTGGCTGCCGCTTGTTTATTTGCACTTCTAGAATTTGTACCCCTCTGACTTTTTATTGTGCTGTGCTATGAATCCAACTGTCTGTATGTAATTAATCCCAGATCACCCCTGAAAAGGGACCTGTAGTTCAGTGGGTTTATCCAGTCACCAAATGAAACAAATAAATAACTAATGCTTTTCACTTCCCCATGGTTGCTTGGATTTTACCTCTATATCTGGGGAGGCAGAACCAGAGGACAAAGACATTAACAGTGCCATTACCTGTGACTGCACCTAATCTCTAGGATCCCATCTGATAGGGGCAAGCCAGGTGAAGAGAATAAACAGAAAATGAAAAATAATTTCTCTGCAACATTGTGATTGTGTGGTGTTAGTATTTCAATGATTTGAAAGATTCAGCAACACAGTGCTGGCATTATTTTAACTTTGGCACCTTTTCTCAAAGCATAGAAAAAATATTTATTGAAGGATCAGCATATTTCATGCCTTGAAATAATATGCTAAAGTTAGGGTAAAACCAATGCTGCTTCTTGTAATCATTCATGGTCTAGATATACTGGATGGACCTTCGGTCTTTTTTGCCATCAGTTTCTATTTTTCTATATACTGTACCATGCCAAGCAATCAGAAAGATTTTAGGAAATATTTCATGTTATCCTTATATTTTGCTAGCTACTTTTGTTTTAATTTTTTTTTTTTAAATTTAGTTGTTTAACCAGGTATAGCACACTAAGCTGAAAGCTTTTTCACAGGAGCAACCTGGGAGCCCAAGGAGGTTAAGTGACTTGCTCAGGGTCACACAGTATGTAAGTGGAAGCTGTGGGATTCAAACCCAGGGCTGGTCTGCTGGATGTCACCAAATTTGCAGCTCACATCCTTAGACCACTGCACTATACTGCCTCAACCTTTTTTAACCTTAACTTTTGTCTACAAATATATGTGCAATTAATACATAATGTATAACGACCATATTCCTATGGTATTGTACAGCAGGGTATCATTTTTCACTTAATATGTCATGCAATTGTAGATAACTCCCCAACAAGTTCAAAAAGTTCCACTGCTGAATATGTATCTGATTCTAATGTATGTCTGAACCATATACACCTCTGATGTTGCTCTATGTATGTGTTGTGCATTATTGCCTCTGTATTTAGTCTCTGTATTTGTTATACTCTGTAGCCATCATTATTCTCTGTATGACGTGGAGCCTTTGTAAATGAGTCCCTGATTCAAAGGCTTGTAATTCCTAGACTTTAATAAATAAATACATAAAAAATAATACCTGCAATATTTATACATATGGCAGGAGAGGAAAGCTGAGTCACCACAGCATTAATGTTTATACTTGTATAACTATTATGCAGCATTAAACTGTAAATGTTATCAATAGCTTAGTTCAAAACAATAGCATGTTATTCTTTCTTCCATTTGCCTGAAATCAGAATACTGTATAAATTATTAGGCAGAGCTTCCTTACTGTGAATAAATGGAATGTATTTTGGCAACTTCTTTCGGCTCTTCAATTACTCTCAGTCATCTAAGATATATAGCACATATAGTATTACCTGCGTCTAGAGTATTGTCTTCACTCCTCTAGAAAAGAAACATCTTTCAAGGAATCATGTGTATCTTTTATACAGTACACAGTGAGTGTTTCTTTTCAGAATAAGGCCTTAAGTGTCTTTATATTAGATTATTAGATGTTTTTCATTAAGGAAATATCTGACTCAAACACAAGCAATAATCAATGTTACTTTTCTCATTTGCATGGCTGCAACCAAATTTGTCACATCTCACAGTTAACTGGAGCAAAACAGAGCATACCCTTAAATGGTGCATGAACAACCTCCCAAATGACTGGATGATTCAGCGCAGCCTACCAGAGGACAAGATACTGTGGTCACATATTATAAAGAAGCAACATTGGTGAGGTATGCCAAGGGCAAGGCAATGGACAGAACGAGCAGGAAGATCAATGGGGAGATGGGGACATTTATGAGCTGGTTGCCTGGAGGTGTGGTTAAACATGATTACATCACATTGGACTCACCAGAATTGTTTCAACCAGATGGCATACACTTATCTGAAGCCAGCAGTGATCTATTTTTCAAGGACATTATGGGGGCTTTGGGTCCATTACTAATGGAGATGGGGAAAGGGGACCTGGTTAATGTGAAGTGATTTGAAGTACAGGGCATAGCTGAGAGACTAGATGATGTTATAACATGCTGTGGGGGACCCAATCAGGGATCAGGTTGGTGGCAGATAGGGAGTATCTCCAAGGTTTGCCTCAGGGTGAGCTGGGTTAGCCTGGCTTGGAAGCTGGAGAAAGGAGGGGCACCAATGACTGGCACAGACTGGGGCCTCTTTTATGGGAGATCACATATGGACCAAGGGCTGTGTTCAGTATGGGCAGGTAAAGGTAACCAGGAAAGTGCCCCAGAAATGCACTGTGCCCACAGGGGGTCCACCATTTTGGGCCCCTTGGGCGGGATTCCCCATTGGAGGTCCACAATCTCTGGGGTCAGAGGGCCACACCCAGGATAGACAGTGCTAGGTATTCCTCCCTGCTGCTCTGACACCATGAATAAGTAAGTAGCCTGCAGCCTTGCTAAGGGGGGCAGCCTGGGGTTGGAAGCCCTCTTCCTTGTGGAGAGGAGGGCCAGAGGGTCTATGAACCTTGGAGAGACTCCCTTCAGTACAAGTCTAGACTGTGTTATGAATTTGCTTAAAAAAAATATGGCTGTGGCTATTCAAATCCCAACCTGGTGCATTTATTGTCTCAGGGAGGGGAGAAAAAGATGGTGTGTGTGACCTGGGCAACCAATGGGCCTTTGCCAAGGACTCATAGGTGAAGGGGGACTGGTGCCAGGGCTGCCCCTCTTTCATGGCCGTCTGACCCAGTGGGACAGTGGATGGGGGCTGGGCCACCTGAGACCGGCTGAGCACCCCCACTTTATCACCTGCGGCCCAGGTTGCCTGGGGTCAGAGACCCCATTGGTGGGGGGTGGATCAGGGAGGTGATTGACCTAGCCACAGCTGGGGTGGAGAAGTGCAGGGAAGAGTTAAAAGGGGCTGCAAGGTGAGCCATGGTCTCCTTTTTTCCCTGCATATCTCAGAAGAAGTAGTCCACCCACCCATAAAACACAATGTGAGATTATTGCCACCTAAAGGGGGAACCGCTGGTAGGGGTTGCAGAAGAATTTTCTGTTTTTTTTTTCCCAATTAAAAGGTTTTTTTCTCCTGGGTTTTTCACCTCTGCCAGTACAGATCTCAGGATTGCACCACTTGGGTGTGGTGGTAGCATTAATGTCACGGCTTCTTGCTGTAATAAGATAGGGAGTGTCTCCAAGGTTTGCATCAGGGAGTGCCAGGTCTGCCTATCTCTGAAGTTGGGGAAAGGGAGGCACCAGTGCCTGGAACAGACTGGGGCTTCTTTTACAGGCAGTCTTATAGGGACCATGGCCTGCACCCCACATGGACAGGCCAAGGTCACCTGGGATGTGCCCAAGGGATGTGCAGCACTTCCACGGGGATTTGCTGTGTCAGGCCCCTGAGGGAGGAATTCCGTTTGAGGTCCACGATCTCCAGGGTCAGATGGGGGGAATGCAGAGGGCTGTGCCCAGGATGGACAGTGCTAGGCATCCTACCCTGTTGCTCTAGTGCCAAGAATAAGCAAGTAGCCTGCAATCTTGCTGAGGGGGGCAGGCTGGTGTCATGAGCCCTTTCCCTCACAGCGGGCTGGGAGGGGCTATGAACCTTGGAGAGTTTCCCTTCCACACAAGTCTAGCCTGTATTAGGAATTTGCTTAATAAACATATGGCTGTGGCCATTCAAATCCCAACCTGGTGTGTTTATCTTCTCGGGGGGGGAGAGAAGGTGGGGTGGTGTGACCTGGACAACCAATGAGCATCAAATGTGGTTACCACAGGTGTGATCTCCCTGGGTATCTGTATTCTAATGTTTCCGAAAAACACTATATAATCATATTTATTTATGTCAAAAGTTTTAGAAGGAAAGATATTCTGAACCAATAATGACTTATTTCCAGGCAAGTGGGGAGGGGAACTAGGGGTAAAGAAAATAGTACAAGAGGAGAAAAAATAAATTAGTAGCATTACCGAAGTAGTGGAAAACATAGCTGCAACGTGAGGAAGTACTTTTTCATGGAGAGGGTGGTAGAGGCATGGAACCACCTTCCTGAGGAGGTCCTTGGGTCAAAAATAGTGAGAGAATTCAAGAATGCATGGGACTGACATAAGGCAATTATAGTGAGGGGTAGGAGAAAGTAGGTTGTTGAGTAACTAGAATCTGCAGCTTATCCAATAGGTAGGGAAATGAGCAGATTAGGTGGGCCAAGCAGTCCTTATCTGTCATCAAATTCTATGTTTCTATGTTTCTAATAGTCTTATACAGGCAATACAGTATTGTCAAATGCATTAAACACTTCAACACATAACAGTACAAAGGTACATGTGGTAGATTAAAACTGAATTTTGATACACAAGGGAAAATGACCCCAATAGGCATAATGGGGGACATGTTAAGTTGTGCCATTCATGTCTTTACATGACACCTAGCTCAAGACTCTTGTTCCGGTGTGAATCACACCCTGCACAGTTCATCCCCAGCAAGTTTGTTTTCTTATATTTACACTGGTGGTGAATTATCTGGGGATGAATTGTGCAGGTGCAAAATAACTGCTGGAACGATGAGTCCATGGCGAGGTGTTGGGTGGCAACACACCTAGCACAAATTGTCATGTAGTTGGCATAGTGAGGGGGAGCAACATGGCCAGGGGAAACGAGTAGGGGAAAGGAGATCAGATAAGATAAGTGGTCCTGGACAGTTGCAGTTGTGAGTAGAAAAGTCACAAAGAAGAGATTAAAAACAGAAGGGAGAAGAGGCAGAGCAAATTGATAGGGGAAGGTAGACCAGAGTTCAGGAAAGTGAAATGAGAAGGTGGCTTGACTAACAGGAGATTTCCTGGACAGAATAGAAAGGGAGTGGGAAACATAGCCCAAAAAGGGTAAGAGGAAGTAGGGGGAGATGATAGGAGGGAGGTAAGTTAGTGGGGAAAGAAACCAAACCAGAAGTTGGATATAAAAGAGGCACAAAGGAGAGGCACCTGGCATCAAGAGAGGGGAAGGAGATGGCAGAGTAGAGCGAGAAGTGATAGGTATGAGGGGGACAATCGTAGTCAAATGACAAAATGAGTGAAAGAAGGGATCCAGTCTGCCCAGGGAGGATTTAGGAGCTCCCCTGTAAACTATGTCACAACAGTCAAAAATAGGGAGAATCATCTTTAAAGCAATCTCATGGTGGGCAGGAAGTAGGATACTCACTTTGTTCCTTTATAGTCCAGCTTAGGGTGGAGCTTATGGTGTATGGCATCAATATGTACCAAGAAATCAAGATGAGGTTCAACCAGACAACAAGGTACTTATTGGAGGATGCATACACCATCACAGCACCATCGAGGGTGTGAAATCATGGGAGGGAGATGAGACTAGCGATCCTTTGTCGGTGCCAAAAGTTACAGAAACTGTTTGTTTTGTTTGCTTGTGTTCATTGAGAGACAGTTCATTTGACTGGAACCAGCTCTGAATATTGCCAAAATCCAGCTACAGTTGGGTAGTTAAGTCATGGTAAAAGGAACCAGATGCATAAAGCACTGTATTATCACTGTGCATATGAAGGGGCACAGAGAAATAGGCAGAAAGCAGGTTGTTCAAGAATATGGGAAAGAGAACGGGGCCCAGGACAGACCCTTGAGAAAGTCCTAAGCAGATGAGTAGTGGGGGGGGTAGGGATCATCAATCTGACTATCTTGAGATTAGCCTTCAAGGTAGAAGCAATACCAACTGACTAAGGAGGCAGAGATGCCTGCTGCCCTATGCTTGCTCAGAAGAAGGGGGTGTGCCACAGTGTCAAAAGCTTTAACCAAATCAACAAAGAGGGCAGAGGTAATCAGACCCTGGCCCATACTTGAAAGGATGGAGTCAGTAAGCTGGAGGAGGGAAATAGAAGTTGGGTGGGATTAAAAGCAAACCAGAAGAGGTGAAGAAGGAAGAAGCATCAAAGAAGGAAGAGAGCTATGACAAAATGAGGTAGAAAAGCAAGAGAAGTGGTTTAAGGTTTGATAGTTGGAATTCAACATGAAAAAAGGCAAGGATGTGCACCTAGGGAAAAAAAAGAGCAAGACAGAATACTGGATGTGAGGGGTAAAACTGAGCACTACAGCAAGAGAAAGGGATCTGGCATAATCATTAGTGACCCTCTCAAACAATCAAGCCAGTGAAGCAAGGCCTGTAGTAAAGCTAACAACATGCTGGGGTGTATCAGAACTACCTCTATATAAGTAATTGATGAAGTCACATATGAATTGCTGTGCACAGTTCCAGAGTCCAAACTGAATGAAGGACTGGGACAGTCTATAGACAGTTCAATGGAAGGTGACCAAGATGATTCAGAGCTAACAGGGCAGATATGACGAGGATCATCTTAAGGCACCGAACACATAGTCGCTGGAGACGAGGCACAAAAAGGGGGATATGATAGAGACCTTCAAGTTCCTGAAGGAAATAAACAAGGTGAATTGTGGGGAACTATTTAGCAGGAATACAGATTCTAGAACTTGAAATAAATCATGAGTGGAAGCTGGTGGGGGGAAGATTTAAGAGGGATGTGAGGAAGTTCTGCTGTTCAGAAAGGGTTGTTGAGCCATGAAACAGTCTGCCAGTGGATGTGGTTGGCACCAAGCCCATAAATGGTTTCAGACATGGCTGTCACACAGTGAAGGATTTGGTGGTTACTCAGGTTGATACTAGTAGGGAGGGGAGCAGGGGGTGGACTGGGAAGGATAGAACCCCATATGGACATTAGGTCCCTGGGAAGGTAGGGAGCTATGGGTAGACAGAAAAGTGCCACTACTCATGTGGAGGTGGTGCAGGTGGTAAAAATGGAGTACCTGAAAAAGGGAAAACTGGCACAACTCACCTACTCTATCACAAAGCTACAAATGTCCAGAGAGCTTGTTATACTGCTGGTTACAAATTTCTTAAAGTGAATACAACAACAGTAGAAATGCAGTGAAGCAAAAATATTGGATGGCTTAGTTCCGGAACAGTTAAGAAAATATTTGGAAAAATATTCAATAATTTCTAAGCATGAATCTGGGTTTAGATGAAGACACTCCACAGACACCACACTCACCACTCTGGTCGATTTGATTTCTACTCCTTTAAATAATGACCAGGAGGTGGGTGCAGTGTTCTTGGATCTGTCTAAAGCTTTCAGTATAGTAGATCATGCCATTATGAAAGACAGATGTTTGGATATTGGCATACAGTAGCTGCTAATACCATTCAATGGGTTGATTATTATCGAAACAATTGGCTGCAGCAAATTCAACTAGAAGATGTTTTATCTAAAAGAAGGCCTATATGTGGTGGGTGTCCCAGGGGTCTATTTTGGGCCTACCCTATTTTTGGTCTATGTAAATCAAGTTACAGGGCATATAAAGAATACTAAACTGTGCCTATACACAGATGACACAGTACTTATAGGAACTGGTAACAACGTAAAAGAAATGGAAAAACATCTCCAAAATGGCTTCATTGCTTAATGCCCCTAGTTTACAAATTCCAAACTGGTTCTTAATAGTAAAGCATCACAGACAACGGTCTTCAATTCAATAGTAACAAATAAAATAAGAAAATAAATTAGTATTAAAACAATAAATGAAGAGGCCCTAACACAAGTAAAAGAATACAAATATTTAGGGGTGTGGGTAGACGCAAATTTAAATTTTGAACATCACATAAATCTGATGGTAAAAAAGGTAGACACATGATTAGGGGCATTTTAGAGATCTCACCACTGTCTAAATTACAGGATGAGAAAGACTGACATAAACCAGCTACTACTCCCAATAATGGACTATGGGGACCATAGTTTAACCAACAAGAGTGCCTTGGAAAAAGTGGAAAAATTGGACAATAGGTTAGCAAGATTTGTTTTAAAATGTGACTTCACTACACGTCATTGTACAATGTACAATAGATTGAAATGGTTAGACCTAGAAAATAAAAGAAATATAAAGTGGACCTGTTTCATCCACCGAACAATAAGAGCAGACAAACCAGCCTATCTCATAGGTAAACTGAGTAAAAGACAAAGTGAACATAATTTAAGAAACAATAGCTCACACAAAGTTCATACCTCAAAAATAAATATTACATTTGAAAACATGATATTTTCTAACATATTAGTGACTAGACATTGGGGAAATTTTAAAAAAAATCAAGAAGATGACATAAAATTACATTCAAAACTCTTCCATGCTAAGCTTAAAAATAATATAACAGTGAAATACTTGAATTGCCAAACATGACATGATATTCCATACTATGTGCTCTAAATCTTGTCTGTATATTAATTCATTGCTTGTAAGTCAATTGCTGTATATTTTTAGCTTGTAATACAATACTATCTGTTACTGGGGTTCTGAAAACATTTAAACTTTTAAGTATATAGTACCTATGTTAGTTGTAAATTGGATTTAAATCGAGCCGTGCTAAATAGAAACATCATGGAGTTTACATGATACCATGAATTTAATATCCAAACTGTGTGTATTATTTGTTTCATAGTTTGTCTGTATTACTCAGTACAATTGTACAGGACAATCATGAAAATAGGACCTTTACGCAAAATTTTTCGCCTAGGCGAAATATAATTTTTCATCCGATTCCACTTTCTTGTAGAGTGAAATTTCACCCAATTTCGCCAATTTCACTTTCATGTAAGGCAAAATGTCATCATTATCCTGAATTTCACCAATGTTTTTCAATTTTGCCAGCGAAATTACAATGCATTGTGGGTAGATATCTGAAATATCATTTGCAGGATATTTCCTGCACAGTATATTGTCTGTTGAGTCAGAAAGCAGTTCAGTGTGGTGCGTCACAGCCAATAAACCCTTCAAAAACCTCTTTATTTGTGATTTTTGAGCGTTAATTGCTCCCAAAATCTCAATTTAGTTCATGGTGCTGTTAGTGAACATTTTTTTTTGGTTTTGTATCTTTGGATAATACTTAGTTAAACTTAGGTAGTGTTTTCAGTTTTCTCTGTGTCTGTGTCTTTGAGGAAGTTGCGTGGGGGAGGGTCGACCATGTGATGTGTGTGTGTGTGTGTGTGTGTGTGTGTGTGTGTGTGTGTGTGTGTGTGTATGAAAGTGGAGCAGGCTAGTTCCTAATATTTGACAGATTTCTCACAAGTTGTGAGTGAGTTTTTATAATTTCTTTTAAATCTTAATATTTTTGTTTGTATGCTACTTATTTGTTATATTTTTCTTACATTTTGACCCTTTTTTAGGTAACTTTTAGGTAACTTTATCTGAACAGTTCCTACATTCTGACTAAGTAGTTCTGTACCTGTTTCCCTTTGCTTAATCACTTTCATGATTTATTTTCTTATTAAAAGTATTCGTGTACATTGACCACTTGACTTGTCCATATCCAGGTACACTGCATTGTTGAATTGCTCACAGAAATTAATATTGTGATCTAGCCTCTGCATTGCAGCGTTCCTGTTTTTCTATTTAATTTGCTTACCATATTAACCCTTTCCTTCATGTTACACCACTGTTGTTTAGTACCTGACCTACTATATAAAAAATTACATAGTTTTCAAGATAGTGGTGGTCCCTGCACAAGTTTGGAGGTGACTTTGTTTGTTCATTTCATATTTTGTTGTCCCTTCCGACTACTACATCTATAAGCTAAAACTGTATTTAGTAAGTACTAACACATTGCAGTACTCGCCTTATCCAGACACCACTTATCCAGACCATAGTTAGTATTTTGACTGAAATATGTTTTGTGCGGTTGCTTTACAGTTTAGTTTTTGTGAACCTACCAGCATCTACCCGATTATTATCAAGTTGTGTAATAATCATTTAATTTAAAAACTGACATTTGATTAAGAACTACTTATGGATTCTTTTCAGATTTACTGTATAACCATGTTGTGGTGGTGTTCTCTGTTGGTTTTGTATTGAAGGTTTCTTATTTCTGTCCTCCTGTTACCCCATGTTACTTAACTCATGTTTTTGTAATTGAAAAAATAAAACAGTGTTTTCACACTCAAATAGGCTATAGTAGCAGTTGTAGGTAGTTATAGACACATCAGTGCAGCTACCTGTTCTGATTTATGTTTGCCCTTTGTAGATAGCACTGCAGGTGTTAAATCACACTTATTTAATAGAAATACTTAATAATTAGTTCCAGAGGAAGCCAAATGAAACAAGCATATAAATATGCCTGCCAAGAGACTTTCAACTTCGGGTAAAGGTGCCAGAGTGGGAGGTGGCTCAAAGAAGTCTGTTGGAAAAAGCAAACCTATTTCTGAATCAGTGCTCTCTGTGGGCTCCACTGCTGCTGTGGCAGCCAGTAGCAGCAAAATCAAAGTTAGAAGTGGTTTCATCTGTAACTCATTTATTTACTGCCCAATCTGTAGCTAGTATGCTTTTTGGGGATGATACTGGGAATAGGGGTGACACTCATTTCAGTGGAGGCACAGAGGTCCAGGAGGAGGTAGAAAAAGTTGTCAGCGTGACTGTTGTTCCTGCTCAATGAGGAGCTGATGGTGGTGAAGGTGATACTGTCCAGCTTCAGTCTGTTTCTCCCAGAGAAGGAGATAAGGAAAGTCAGCTCCCCCACAGTGAAGAGATGCCAGAGAAGGGTCAAATTTATATGGGAGTAGACAATGATGGGGAGGAACAGGAGAAGGAGGATATAATATGTTTTGGTACAGATGATGATGAGGTGTTGGATCCCCTGTGGGAGCCAGAAGTTAAAAAGATGAAAGTTGATAATGTAGCCCATTTAGATGACAAGACTGAGGGTGGGGATATCAGCAAGCCTACAACAAGCAGTCCAGTCACCTCACCTCCCAATCGCAGCATGCTGGATATCATGCAAGTGGCACAAAAGAAAACTTTCACACTTTTGACTCCGCTGTTCAAGTCTCAGTCCCAAGTGAAATCTAGAGGTGCAGAGTACCTAGTTTGGGATTTTCTCATGCTTGATTTATTTATTTATTTACAAGATTTACCAGGAAGGCATACTGAGCAACATGCTCGATTCCAGATGTGACCTGAGGGCCGAGGCCCAATACATAACAAAGAGTTTGTTCATTACAGTAGAGTATTAGAATACAGAAACGCTTACTCCTGGCAGCTGATGCAGCTGATGACACCATGGTGATATGTCAGCTGTGTCAAGCAGGTGTAAGCTGTGGAAAAAAGGGCAGCCACATAGGCACCGGTGGCCAGCATGCCCACTTGAAAAACAAGCACCCATTATGCTGGCAACAACACCAGAAAGATACCAGATCTGTTGGCAGGACTTCCCTTGTCAAGCTTAATGTTAGTGACAGCAGTGCAATAAGGCAGGAGAAGGGAGGGCTGAGTGGGTCAGTGGAGGAGGAGTGTGAGGAATCATTTTCTCTCTTGAGAAGTAGGCATAGTAGCAGTGGAGCTGTCGCTACTTCAAGTTATAAAAGTTCACCACCAGGCACCAAATCCACCAAAATAACCAGTTTCATACATACTGCACATCTCAGGCCCCAAGAGTCACCTGGTACCCCAGCAAGAACAACACTGGTGGCACAAGTAAAGCGTTTTTGTCGACCCGCTCCCAAGATGCAGCCCACATTGAAGACTGTGTTTGAGTGGCACTCAAAGTACCCCCCCATCACGCTGCTGCATGTGAGCTGAAGGCAACCACAGCTGAAATGCTTGCCATTGTCCTGTTGCCCTTCTCCTTTGTGGAGAATCCAGGATTCTGCTATTTTCTGGCCCATGCCTATCCCAAATGGCAGGTATCATCCCAAACGTATTTCTCCAAACGTGCCATGCCTGAACTCTGCAGCAGAGTTTCACAGTCTGTCCTACATGCCATGAAGCATTCTGCCTCAAAATATATGCACCTTAGCATGCATATATGGTCAAGTGAGTAAACAGCAGCAGCTCATATCTGTCCATAACAGCACACTGGGCACAGGTACCTGGGGTGGTTGTTGATTTGGGGCCTGGCAAAAGCTGCATAAAGCAAAATTGTGGTGGTAGCAACACCTGGTATTCGTCAGAATGCAACCATAACTATGCAAAGTGTTTCGGGGTCTTACACTGGTGAGAAAATGCTGAATATACTGCTAAATCATATTGATGAGTGGCTGATTGCACACTCACTCAGCAGGGTTTATTGCCAGTGACAATGACTCCAATGTGGTTAAGTGCATTACTGATGGTGTTTTTTTCAGCATTCCTTGTCTGGCACACTGCCTTAATCTAGTCATGCAGCAATTTCTGAACCATGATGAAATAAAGGAAACTGTGTCTGTTGCCAGACACATCTGTGTGCACTTTGCCTGTCCTGCAAAGGCCCATGACCATCTGTGTAAGTTGCAGCACACTAACCATCTGCCTCAGTACCTTATGAAGCTCAGTGTTGTTACCAGGTGGAACTCAACACTGTACATATTGGACCAGCTTTATGAGCAGTATATGGTGGTTTTCAGATTACCTACTGCTACACACCACTTGGGACAGTGCTGGAGTGTCCATCACCCTAACAACAGAGTAGTGGCAACAAATGGATGGCATAATACATATTCTGTGTCCATTTGAGCATGCAACACAGGCTGTGAGTGGGGATACTGCCTGTATAAGTCAGTCAACACCCCTTATACATGTGCTGAGACAGACACTAGTAAATGTCTGTCACCATATGGATGCAAGTGATGATCACAGTTATGTTCATGTAATGGGTCACATGCTCTGTATACTGTACAGCAATACACATGTCTCTGGCATTATGCAGTCTAATGAGTTTGCTATTACTACCATGCTGGATCCACAGTATAAACGTGGCTTGCCACAGGCAAGACATTGAGACAGGCAATGGCACCACAATACACACAGGGGTTGTATACAGACCCCCTTCTCAGGGGGAGGAAATGGACAGGGAAATGATAGAAAGTATACTTAGAATGGCAGAAAAAGGGGAGATATTGCTGATGGGTGATCTGAATATGCCAGATGTTAACTGAAGTGCAGTTGCAGCTGCCACTTCGAAGAGTGCAGTTATTCTAGATGCCCTACAGGGGGCATGCCTTAGACAACTAGTACTGGAGACCACTCGAGAGGGAGCAATATTAGACTTGATTCTCTCAAATGGAGATGGAGAGGGATCACAGATGTGAAGTGGGTAGCCATCTGGGAACTAGCAACCATCGAACAGTATGGTTCACAATAAACACAGCAATAGAGTCAAGCCATACAAAGACAAAAGTACTGGACTTTAGGAGGCTGACTTTTGCCAAAATGGGTGAGTGCCTAAGGAATGCATTAGCAAATGGGCAGGAAGGAGGGTGGAAGAACAATGGGAATAATAAAACTGCCATCATAGAGAGGTAACGAAGCCTTTGTGTGAAGCAAATAAACAAAACAAGATGATGTAAGAAACCACTATGGTTCTCAAAGGAATTGGCAGTGAAGGTTCAAGAGAAAAAGAAAGCATTCAGGAAGTACAAGGAATCACAGAAGGAGCAGGACAGAGAACTGTATCGAGTTAAAGCAAAGGAGGCTGGGAAGGCAGTCAGAACAGCAAAGGCCCAAACCGAGGAAAGATAGCCAACTCAGTTAAGAAGGGGATAAAACCTTTTATAGGTACATCAGGAGCAAAAGAAAGACCAAGGGAGGGGTAGTGAGGCTTAATAAAGGGGAGGGAGGGTGGGCAGAGGAGACTGTGAAAAGGCAGAGATACTAAACAAATATTTTGCTCAGTATTTACAAATGAGGAGGAGGTACATAAAACAAACAGTAGTAACACTCTGGATACAGAAGTTGATACCAACCCATTTACAGAAGAAAGGGTTCTGAAAGAACTCTTAAAACTGAAGGTGGACAAAGCAATGGGGCCTGATGGGATTCATCCCAGAATTCTAAAGAGCTAAGGTAGAACTAGTGACACCACTGACTACCCTTTTTAACAAATCATGGGAGGATGGGGTGGTACCTGAGGACTGGAGGAGGGCAGATGTGATTCCCCTTCACAAAAGTGGGAGCAAGGCAGAAGCAGGAAACTACAGACCTGTTAGTTTAACCTCAGTGATAGGAAAAATGATGGAATCACTTCTTAAGGAAAGAATTGTCGAGTATCTAGAGGCCAGAGGGGCACGGGACCCTAGGCAGTATGGATTCACATCAGGAAGATCATGCCAGACAAATCTGATAGAGTTCTTTGACTGGGTGATGAAAGTAGTAGATCAGGGAGGGGCTGTGGACATGGCCTACCTAGACTTTAGCAAGGCATTTGACACAGTCCCACACAAAGATTAATAAACAAGTTAGCCAGCCTGAGGTGGGTCCCAAGATGACAGCCTGGGTAAAATTGGCTGGAGAAATAGGACACAGAAGTAATAGTAAATGGGTCCACTCAGAAGAAAGGAGGGTTACTAGTGGGGTACCGCAGAGGTTCAGTATAGGACCGGTCCTCTTCAATGTCTTTATAAGTGACATTATGGAAGGACTGGAAGGAAAGTATGTCTCTTTGCAGATGACACTAAGATCTGCAACAGAATTGATGCACAGGGTGGGGTGGAAAGGATGAGAAGGGACTTGGCAAGGTTAGAGGAATGGTCAAATGTATGGCAGCTTAGATTCAATGCTAAGTGCAAGGTAATGCACCTGGGAAACAAAAACCAGGGAAGAGTACACAATGAGGGTGAGATACTAACAACAACAAAAATGGAAAGGGACCTGGGGTAGTCATATCAGATGACCTAAGGTGGGCAAGCAATGTGGGAGGGCAGCAAGGAGGGATGGGGGATACTGGGATGCATAGGAGAGGCATCACCAGTAGAAAACAGGAAGTTATTATCCCTCTGTACAGACAGCTGGGTGAGACCCCATCTGGAGTACTGTGTGCAGTTCTGGAGACCCAATCTCCATAAGAACAGAACAGGATGGAAGCTGTCCAGGAGGGCAACTAAAAAATGGTGCAGGGTCTGCACCAGAAGGCATATGAAGAGAGACTTAAGGAGCTTAATCGTATAGCCTCGAGGAAAGGAGGAGAAGGGGGACATGATAGAAACTTTCAAGTACCTCAAGGGAATCAACAAAGTCCAAGAGGTGAGCATCTTTAAAAAAGGCGTGCAAGAACAAGAGGCACAATTTGAAGATAGAAGGGGCGGCTCAGAGGTAATTTAAGGAAGTATTTTTTTCACAGAGGGTTGTGGATGTATGGAATGGCCTTCGGAGAGATTGTGGAGTCAAAATCAGTGGTGGAATTCAAGCATGCATGGGACAGTCATAAGGCAATTCTGGGGGGGTTGGGGTAAGAAGAAGTAGGCTGCTGGTTAACTAGGATCTGCAGCTTATCCATTAGATAGGGAAATGGGCAGACTGGATGGGCCAAGCGGTCCTTATCTGCCGTCAAATTCTATGTTTCTATATTCTATGTTTGCCTGCCATGACTGAAGGGGGTCGTGTGCGAGAAGACAAATTGACCAATTACTTTGTCAGACAGGTACGTGGTGCACAGATGAAAAATGCAGAGACACAAAAGGCATATAAACCAGGTGTTGCTACCACCACCACCAGTAAATCATCAGAGGCCAACAAATTCAGAGAAAATGTCAAAGTCACAGCACAGCACGGCAGGTAATCCCATTTGGGATGCTTTGTACCAGGTGGGCATGGAAGAAATTTAAGAGAAGGAGGAGGAACATGATGAGGCAGCAGGACTCAGGGCAGCACAATGTATGGTGGATGCCTACATGGGACACACCAAGCATCTTGACATCACTGATGAGCCATTGGTGTACTGGAGCAGCAAAGTGAGTGATTGGCCTGCACTGGCATCTGTTGCTTTTAAATACCTCAGCTGCCCACCATCCAGTGTCAGTGAGTTTGGTTCTGCCGGAGCCATTGTGCGTGACCATAGGACAAATCTGTCACTGAAGAATGTTTCCATTCTAACATTTATAAAAATGAATGAGGCTCACTTTCCACATAATAGTTATTTCAATGGCGTTGCCCCAAGAACTGAGTTTCGGACACGATGATGACAATGAAGACGTCCACAGTGGTAAAGCCTCTACTAGCAGGGAGGTAGATAAATCAGCAGTGATGACATAATTTCCACCTGGTGATGACTCCAGTCTTGAAGACTGTGAGGGCTGCTTCATGGATGATGTGTCAGTGGAAGAAGGCTAAAGGTGTTCTCCCCCCAGCCACCACCAGCATCCCTCCCTTTCCACTGAATATGCTGTTTTATGTTATTATTTTATATTTTAAGTTTCACTATGCTAGTTGTTCTGTGTTACACATCCAGTTAAACAATTAATTTGATTACCCAACCTAGAAACAATGTTTACTTAATTTCATTTTTGGAAATTTATTCACCCCTGCTATGCTAACTGGATCAAATATCTCATCTCAGCAATACACAATGGCCCCATTGAGTGACAAATACTGAACAACATCTTCCCCATTTCCAGATATACCTTCTCCATGAGACCCTGAATGAGTGTCTAGTGAGTATGTCACCACTGTATATACAATGTAACAATAACTACTTAGTTGGACAGTGCACAACCAGTACTATGTTACTCAGAAATGCATGCATACTCCATCCCCATGTAAACAATTAACCATCATGTAATCCGCCTCCTTGTTATCCATCCTAATGTGTATAACACAGACTTCGACAGTGTGGGCCATTGCTCTCATAGTGCCAAGAAATACCAGTGAAAATCTATGAAGCTGGCAGATGCATGCTCCAGCATAAACATCAGTCTCAGACCAGTACGTAAATGTTGCCTCTGAGTCCAGCTAAATTACTCCTTCTCTTCCTCCTCCTCTTCCAGCAGTCTTCCACCAAGAAGAACCGCAGCATTGCCAATGCCAGCACATTTGGAGCCAGTACATCAACCTGCACAATGCAACACTTTCATCCCAGCAAGCACACTTGGTGTCATTTTCCCTCCTGCCAACCACCCGTGATGACATCATTGCCATCACATTTTGGTCGAGTACATCAACCAGCACGACGCAGCAATTTCATCCCATGCACAATTGGTGTCATTTTCCCTCCAGCAAAAGAAACAGTAACTCTCAAAACAGCACATATCATCAAGAAGCAAGAAATATATATGCTCTTCCTCCATGGCCTGTCTTCTGTTTAACTGATTCATGCTAATTAGATTTCAGTTGTTTTCATGTTATTACTTATATCTCCATTGTACTGTTATGCATGCCTTTGTTGTAATAGAATTTCAAGTATGCATGCAAGGCAGCACACCTTACTGTATAAGTAATCTTATGTATTTTCATTTAACTCTATGCAGGATTTGCCATGATCACGCCATGTGATGCCAGGACCGTGGAACAAGGATGATACAGCGACATGGCACATTCAGAGCCTCGTCAATACACATTGCAAGCATCATTATGTACAGGTCAGTATTGGAATTGTAACTTGCTAGATTTTGTGTATTCC
Organism: Neoceratodus forsteri; assembly: GCA_016271365.2. Lineage (NCBI taxonomy): Eukaryota > Metazoa > Chordata > Ceratodontiformes > Ceratodontidae > Neoceratodus > Neoceratodus forsteri. The sequence goes on along the minus strand of JADMNL010000023.1, from coordinate 621,179,706 downwards.
ATTCCAGGCACTGTATGTCCTGGTATGTTTCACCATAGGCTCATAATTGAAATCATTTCAGTGGTGGGACATTTTTGGGCATGTTGCCAACATCGATGGTAAGTATCAGCACAGGTAAGTATCAATGCTAATTCTTTTTTTTTTTTTTTGAAATTTTTTCTCCACCATTTTACAGATGACATTGGTTCAAACAACATCTGTCTTGAATCGGGTGACTGGCAAGTGAAATTAAATTTTCTGTTCAAAAGGAATGTATTTTTTAATATTGGTAACAGTGTCAGTTCAAGTAGCATCATAGTGCAGGTCATAAATGGTTATGCTGCCATTTACAGTGTCAGTTGCACATTTGTTGATAAAAATAATATATCCTTCATCATCTTACAGTGGTTGAATCAAGAAACTGATTTAAGCTGCATATGGGTGATTCCACAATGGCAATGGCAAAACACATGAGGATACAATCCAAAGTCACAATTTTCAGGTTAGCGCAGCAGGATATATAATATGTTTGTTTTCCTTCACAGGTGTCCATTGATGATGATGACGTATGCTTTTAGCTGTCAGCAGTGTCCCACACCTTGCAGGTGCAGCACCTTGATCCAGCATTCACACAACAGGATGGAAGACTTGTATTTAGTCACCAATGCCATGCAGAGATGGGATGCATCAGCAAATGTCCACCAGAATACTGAGCAACCATTCCAATTCAAGTACTTTGTACCTGGCAATAGGAAAAAAAGAAGACATTTTGAGCATTGTTACAACTAGGTACCCTCCGCACCACCATCATTACATGAAGCAATACTTACATCAGGGAATGGCTGTTAAACTGGAACCCTCAACATGAACAGATGTGTGTCTAATGAGCACAGCCAGCAGCCAGATTGGGAGGTAACAGATACACTCCAGCAGTGGAATTCCTGAATACTGGCAGACCCATGTAGAAGATAGTTACTGTCAAAGACTGACATCTCTGTAATGCAGTAACCACAAACTTAATACTTAACCATATCCACCAAAATCCACACCAACCCGGCCTTAACCACCTCCGCCACCACCCGCCCACCAAAGACCATCACAAATTAAGAAATACTTACCACAAGTTAATGAATTGCACACACATTGAGCAGCAGCAGCAGTAGTGCACCTGGAGTTAACAGCACCTGAATTCCTGTATGGTGAGAAAAGAAAAAAATAATACAGTTGCAATCCGAGTCAGATATCTGAGCTGCAGTCAGCTATCTCTCCCAGCAATTAATAATGCAATACTTACCTTGTCCTTGTGCAATGTGAAATGTGGTGCATTCCAACATCCCGTATCCAAATCCTGGCATGCATGTACCCCTCAGCACACTAGATAATATAAAATCAGTGCAAACATATAAGAACTCAAGATGACCCAATAGCAACCCACCATCCCACTTCTCTTGCACCCAAAAAAATAAATACAGACAGATACTTAGGCGTGCAGCAGCAGCAGCGTTGATTGATTATGTGAAGAGGATAGCCATGAAACAGACAAAGCATTACTTCTCTTGGCAACTAGTCAGAGGAGCAGGCAGCAGCTACAGGCAACAGCAGTAGCACACAAAATGTAATTCAAGCCACACTGACTTGAAACCACAGAGCCATCAGAGCTAACTAGGGCATCATCATTGCGAAATGATAATTCCACAGTTCTCAATCAATTGAGAAACCAGCAGCAGGAGGAAGAAAGTGCAACTTAAGTAGCAGGACCATTTTGCAGGAGGATTTATTTTTCTCATCGTGACAAACTGGCTTATGTTGCATATCAGGCAGTGGTAGCACTATGGTTAGGGCTGAAAACCATATTAAATGGTGCAGAAAACAGCATATTTGGGTCCTTTGTGGATGTGAGCCATGTAACTGCATGTCTGACGCCAGATTTCAGTCTGATTTTAATGTAGCATTTTTTAGGAAACAGTTCTGGATATGTACTGCCTGTGCTGCATTCGCAGTAACAAGGTGTGACCTAAAAGCAATTGTAAACAGTTGCCAAAACTGCATTTTAATGTCTAGGTGGTGGTGGAGGCACTATAAAACATCATGGCTCAGACCAGATTTCTGTCGGAATTTAATGTACCATTTTTTGGAAACATTTCTGGACAGGTACTGCCTGTGCTGCACTCGCAAAACAAGATGTGGCCTAAAATCAATTGTAAACAGTGGACCAAAGACCATCGTTTTGTCCTGGTGGGGGTTTGGGCACCATAAAACATCATGGCTGGGACATGATTTCAGTCTGAAGTTACTGTAACGTTTTTTTTGGAAACATTTCTGGACATCTGGGCCATGTTAGGCAGTGTCAGCCCCATGATTAGGCCTAAACCATTGGTAAACAGTGGGCCAAACAACATGTTTTGGTCCTGGTGCAAGGCATGCAACATTTAACAGCATGCCTGACACCTGATTTCTGTCTGAATGTACTGTGCAATTTTTTGGGAATCATTTCTGGACTTGTGTGGCATGTTAGACAGTGGCAGCACCACGGTTAGGCCTGAAAAGCATTTACACAGTGCAGAAAACAGCACATTAGGGGTCTCATGGTGGATGTGAACCATGTAACTGCATGTCTGACCCCTGATTTCTGTCTGAATGTACTGTGCAATTTTTTTGGGAAACATTTCTGAACTTCTAGGCCATGTTAGGCAGTGGCAGCACCACAGTTAGGCCTAAAAAGCATTTAAATGGTGAAGAAAACAGCACATTTGGGGTCTCATGGTGGATGTGAACCATGTAACTGCATGTCTGACACCAGATTTCAGTCTGAATTTAATGGACCATTTTTTAGGAAACATTTCTGGACATTTACTGCCTGAGCTGCACTCGCAGAAACAAGATGTGGCCTAAAAACAATTGTAAACAGTAGACCGAAGACCATCATTTGGTCCAGGTGGGGGCATTGGCACCATAAAACATCATGGCTGGGACCAAATTTCTGTCTGAATTTAATGTACTATTTTTTCTGCAACATTTCTGGACATTTACTGCTTATGCTGCACTCTCAGAAAGAAGATGTGGCATAAAACCAATTGTAAACCGTGGCCAAAACAGCATTTTAATGTCTGGTTGCTGGTGGGGCACCATAAAACATCAGGACTGACAGCAGATTTCAGTCTCAATTGATGTAACATATTTCCTGTAACATTTCTGTACTTCTAGGCCCTGTTTGGCACTAGCAGCAGTGAGGCTCAGCAGAAATATTTGGCAAACAGGCCCTAAAACAGCTATTTAATGTCTGGGTGTTTGGGGCGGGGGCACGATAAAACATCATGGCTGAGACCAGATTTCTGTCTTAATTTAATGTACCACTTTTTTGGAAACATTTCTGGACACGTACTGCCTGAGCTGCACTCACAGAAACAAGATGTGGCCTAAAAACAATTGTAAACAGTAGACCGAAGACCATCATTTGGTCCAGGTGAGGGCTTTGGCACCATAAAACATCATGGCTGGGACCAAATTTCTGTCTGAATTTAATGTACTATTTTTTCTGCAACATTTCTGGACATTTACTGCTTATGCTGCACTCTCAGAAAGAAGATGTGGCATAAAACCAATTGTAAACCGTGGCCAAAACAGCATTTTAATGTCTGGTTGCTGGTGGGGCACCATAAAACATCAGGACTGACAGCAGATTTCAGTCTCAATTGATGTAACATTTTTCCTGTAACATTTCTGTACTTCTAGGCCCTGTTTGGCACTAGCAGCAGTGAGGCTCAGCAGAAATATTTGGCAAACAGGCCCTAAAACAGCTATTTAATGTCTGGGTGTTCGGGGGAGGGGGCACGATAAAACATCATGGCTGAGACCAGATTTCTGTCTTAATTTAATGTACCACTTTTTTGGAAACATTTCTGGACACGTACTGCCTGAGCTGCACTCACAGAAACAAGATGTGGCCTAAAAACAATTGTAAACAGTGGACCAAACACCATTGTTTGGTCCAGGTGGGGGTTTGGGTGCCATAAAACATAATGCTGGGACCAGATTTCTGTGTGAATTTAATGTACCATTTTTCCTGCAACATTTCTGGACATTTACTGCCTGTGCTACACTTGCAGAAACAAGATGTGGCCTGAAACCAATTGTAAACAGTGGCCAAAACAGTATTTTAATGTCTGGGTGCTGGGGGGGGGCATAAAACATCTTGGCTGAGACCAGATTTCTGCCTGACTTTAATGTAACATACTTTGAAAAGCATCTCATTGACTAAGGGCCCTGTTTTACATGAGCAGAACCAAGATTCACTCTCACATAGCTTTAGAAAATATGTTTGTTCATAGTAAAGTGCTTATACTTGAGATTTGTGGATAGGGTAGGAGGAAAAGTATAAAGAAACATGGAGTAAGATAAAAGGAGAAAGGTACACAGTTTATGGGCTCGGAACTACTACAACAGGAGGACGGGGATGGGGAGGTGGGAACCGGGGACATGCATGGTCAGGAGGACAAAGTTATTCCTATATGAGAGAGGATGGGAAAGGAAGGGAGCATAAACAACTGGAAAAGATAAAATAAACAAGATATAGATTTGAAGACAAACAGGACAGAAAATATTTTTTTGTTGTTTTTTTAATTTATTTATTTTTGTTTTTTCTTTTTTAAGGGAGAGGGTACAGAAGAAGAAGAGTGACAATAACAAAGACAGGAGAATAAAAAGAAAACAACAATGGCGCACCTGTGGTGACAGGCCATTCATTGGGCACTTCCACCTGTGCCACCACCACCACAAAACTCCACCAGGAGGTCCAAGACCTTCTTCTGGTCCTTCATTATTTTTTGGAGGTCCCCCCCGACCTCCTGGCAGAGCTAGTCAATGTCCTGATGGACACTTTGGACCTTGGCATGCACAGCCTCCAGGTCTGCACTGGTGACCACCACCTGACTTGGGGGGGGCTGCAGGATGCTCAGAGCAGGGACAGTGCTTCTGGGTCTCACTGCTGGGGGTGGGGGATTCTGTTTCTGTCTCCTCCAGCTCCAGGTGCATCCTGCTACTAGTCCTCCTCCTGGTATGGTGCCCCCTAGACTGGCACCACCGAGCCTCAGTGCTGTCTCCTTCTGCTATCTCTCACTGTTTGGAGAGCCACTCTATAGAATGGTGGTGCTGCAGGTGGCTCTTTTTGATCAGAAGTCCCAAAGTAGGACCCTGGTTTCCCCCTTTTCACATTTTTACCACAAAGACTACAGACAACCACACTTACATCATCTGCCTTTGTGGTAAAAAATGTCCAAACTGATGGTTTTTGGTTGGGGAGGGGATGCCAGCTGATGTCCCGAGGGGGCCTCTCCCTCTACATCATCAGCCTGCCCATGTTGGTGGCTGGCAGAAGCCACATGCTCCTCCTGAAGGGGGGCACTGGGCTCCAAGTCCAAGTGCTGCTGCTGCTGGGGGCTGTGGCAGGGTCCACATACTGCTGCTGGGAAAGGGAAGCTGCAGACCAGGGGTGGGGTGAACCTGCTGATTCAGGGCCAATGACCAGTGTCTGCTGCTGCTGGGGGGCAGAGGTCGGGCCAACTGCTTTTGTTGCTGGGGCGGGGGCTCATTTATAAATACACGCCTGATAAGGCAAACTCATCTTCATCCTCCCTTTCTACTCTATCCAGCTCCAGAGTCAGACCGACTCCCTTCCATCATTATTTAAAAAAAAGTTTTATTAAGAAACTACTAAAAAAAAATTGAAAAAAGGAGGAGTGAAACACACACACATGCACACACATACACACACTCACAGACACTCACACACACTAAGATAAAGAGAGAAAAAGAGAAAGTCGCATCTTGAGATGAGCATCTTTTTGCTCAGTGTGCCTTTCCTGGTGAAACATTTTCAATAAATAAATAAACAATAAATAAATTGTTAAATAAAGAAAAAGTGGATGAACAGAAGTTCAGCACACACACACACACACAACACACACTCTCACTCTTTCACTCACAATTCACAAAATTAGGTGTTTTTTTAGTCTCTTTCTCACTCTCACACAGTCTGTGCTACTGTCTGTAGCCTACAAACTGCAGGAAAAGGATGTAGATTCAGTGGTTTCCTGTCTGAGTACAAGCACACATGTGAGCTACAGTCTGCTTTAGAGAGCAAGTCATGTGATAAGCCTTTCTTCCTAATTTCACCTTAGTTAAATGCTAAGGTGAAATTTACCAGCAGAAGTGAAATTTACAGGTGAAATTTCACCTCACCAACAGGCAAAATTTAGCCCCAAGGTCGTAATTTTGTGAAATGTTCCACAAGTCGAAATTGGTGATTTCACCGTAATTTTGCCGGCAAAATTAAATTTTGCTGCATGTCTAGTCCTAATGATGTATGTATATTAACATCTTCCTGTATAAAACTAAAGATTGTTAATACTACTACTACTACTACTACAGTGAAGCAGGCATGCACAACACGTCTGAGCCTAACTCTTTGTCCAGAGACAGGTAAACAGTGCTGGGGACCATATTTATAATAACACTCTTAAAAAAGATAGTGGTTGTGGGGGGTGGAGGGAATTTTAAAAGCACTGGAAGGAGCACTCACATCCATATTTGAGATGCATGCTGAATCCTGACAAATGTGTTGGGATGACTACAGCATATCTACAAACAACCAGATACATTTAAAACAATTCCCACAATATGTAATTTCTATTGTAACTGTGGGAATTGCATCCATTTTTCAGATGCACCTGTGGAATTCCATCCCAGGAGTTAAAACACCTTGTTGTGGTCTAACTCCAAGGATGGATTTCTGCAGCTGTGTCTAAAGAACAGACGCAGCTCTTTGCAAATCTCCTCCAGTGTCCCTACCAGCACAGATACAGCGTAACTACAAAACCACTATCATGTGCAAACAGGCAAATGCAAATAACAATGTGCAAAATAGATATATTAAAAACAACCCATATCAGATTCAGAAGACTGATTTTAGACAAAGAACCATGCCAGAAAGGTTACTTGGGTTAGGTTCCACCAAGCTGCATTGACAACAAAGTTGCCAAATGACTTTACAGTGACAACACTACCGACTGCGATCACATTGCCACGGCAAAGTGTCAATGGGCCACAAGAGCGACAGATGGAAGTTACTGTTTGTGAGGGGCCTTTCACCCCTCACCCAAGAACTATAGATTCCTGACTCCAGAGGGGGTGGATGTCAGGGGAGAGTGGCCAAACCTGGGAGTCAATGAATCCATTCATTGCTCTGACAACCAACAAACACTACCGGATGTCCGATGGGTTGTGTTACTATGGGGGATTCATTGTAACATCATCACTGTAATGACACTATATGCTTGTGTAAGTAGCAAAAGGGTGCAAGAAACTTGGGGAATTGATTCCTCTCAGGTGTGTTGCACATAAAGGATGGTCAATGAGACAGTTGCAGGATCCATGCCCTTAGTTGTTCATTCTTCAAGAGATTCAAGGGAAACAATTATTACACACATTTTATCCTAGAGCAGTTAATAAAAAAGACACAGTTTTACTTCTGATGTTAAGTCCTTAGGGTACCACTGCTTTCAACTTAATAATCTAGAAGGATTCTCTTTTTGCAAGTTTTGCCCCTAGGTCTCCCGTCCCATCACAACTTTCTCAATTCCTGTGAATTTCTCGGTGCAGTAGCTCCATTGGGGTGATTTACAAGGGCAGAAAATACAGAATCTAATGATTTGTGCTGCATTACCCCAGTGTGCTCTCCTATGTGTTCTTTTAATGTACATTTGGTATGTCTGACATAGTATGAGCTGCATGTGCAGGAGGCAAGGTACACCACATGGGTGGGGTCACAACTGATTCATTTTTTAATGATCATGGTTTCACCAGTAACTGAGTTTGGACATGAATTGGTTGCAGTGATAGTGTCACAGCATTTACTCCTGCCACAGAGTTGAGTACCTGGCAGGAGAGATGGTAATCAGGTATGTGTGGCTTCAATGGGTTGCATACTGTGAGTCACCAAGTCACCAATATTTCATGGCCTTCTGTAAACCATGCACGGTGGCTGTGTCAGAAAAAACTTGGACTTCATCTAGAGGATGTCCCAGTGTTTCCTTAGAATGTCCTCCAGTTGTCCAGCCCAGGTAAAGAAGGTTGATAAGAAGTTTAGCGTGACATCCTGACTGGCTGTACATTGCTGAGATACCAGTAGGGTGCCTCTGTTGATATTTTTTCCCCTTTCAAAATCTCTTTTAATATTATTCATTTTGTACCCCCTGTGAGCAAATTTGTTTTGCAGTTCTGCCGTTACAGTATTTTAGAGCTTTCCTTGGTACTACAGGTGCAACACACTCTCAAAAACTGTCTTGTGGGAATGTTCCTGATGGTGTGGCAGGGTGGCATGAACTGACTAAGAGGACTGTATTTCTGTCTGTACTTTTTCTGAAGATGCCAGTGTCAATTTATTCTTCAAAGATTGTTTAGATGCTGACATTCAAAAATGAAATTGACTCAAGACTGAGTTATGTAAAAACAAAGACTGGAGCTGGTATTTCACAAAAAGGTCACAAAGGAGACCATTTCTGCCTTAGTCACCCACCACGCTACAGTATATCATCTATATATTGTCACCACAGCACTCTGTTGTGTAAGAACTTGATGGTGATCACACTATACATAAATCTCTCCTCAACAGGCTGAAGTGCAGATTTGTGAAATTGGGTGCAAAAGTTGCTCCAATTGTTGTACCACTGTTCTGGAGGTAAAACTTTTCTAGAAAAAGAAAAGCATTACATTTAAGGACAAAACCTGATACCTTGAGTAAAAACTCTATTGAGGGGATTCAGATGATCTCTCTTGCTGAGATAGTATTCCAGTACTTTGAGCCTGACCCCCATGGTTAATGTTGTTGTAGAGGGACTACACATCAAGGGTGACTAACAAATATGTCTCCTCAATGTAGGTGTCCCTCAGAATACCCAACACATCCATAGAGTCACTAACATGGGACCTCAAGATGCTCATGAAAGTGTGAGTGAGTGTAATGATCAACAAACTGGGACAGGGGCTCTATAAGGGAGCCTATCCCTGAAAAAATTGGGTGGCCCAGTGGGGATTCCATGTTTCTGTGCATCTTAGGGATCAAACAGATTGCAAGTCTTACAGAGTGGTTAGTACTGTGTAGCTCTTTTAAGTGCACACTCTAGGGATAAATGTTTTTTGTGCACTCAAGTGGGCTGTGATTTAACCAGAAAATCACTTACAGGCACATTTCACTATTTCTGAAGTGCATTTTATTAAATGTCAGGTTCTCAAGTTAAAATGACATTACTGCACAGTCCTAGGGCACAGTATTACTTGAACAAAATTAGTAATCTTCTGCTTTGTAAGTTTCAGTGTAGGATTCAAAATTAAACAGAAAGCTAAAGTCAGTCTTTTCTTTTGGCAAACAATTATTTTTACTGTGGCAATGCTAGATAGCACTGCAGCTGCAGTTACTGTACCAGCTCCTCCTCCTCCTCCTGGCTCCTCTCATCTTCATCCTCCTGTTCATTCTCCTTTTGAGTCCCCATGGATATCCCCACATATTTCCTATGGCAAAGTGGCATCCATCTCTGTGTAGTTAATAAACTCCAGCATAGCATGCCAGCCAGCAGACTGGGAGTCGGTAGCGCATGGCTAGTCTCCGCTTCCAGGTCCATGGTTCTGTCACTTGACACCAGTGATGATGGAACCCAGCTTCATTATATAGTGCAGTACTGTGGCCAATCAAGATGTTAATCTGGACTATTTAAGGTGGTACATGTACTGTATGAAATGTGCACTTAAAAGTTGGGTTGGACTGAAAATCAGTAGGAAAATAAAAAAAAAAGTGCATTTAACTGAAATGTGCACTTAAGAGGTAAATTTAACACTAGATGAATAGGAAAAAAATCTGGATATGGAAAATGTGCATTTAAGCAGGATGTGCACTTATCCGATGTGCACTTAAGTGGGCTCCACTGTAGTATGGAATGATCATATATCCTTTTTGAGAAGCCAACTGTTTAATCCTCCCCTCAGGTATGCATTGATTTGTTTCTTAAAGGATGGGTCTGGTTCACAAGTGAGATGATTATAAACATGCTGATTATCAAGCTGCCTTTTCACCTCTGCTACATATTTAGTGGTGTTTTGGACAACTGCACTACCCACTTATTCGCAGGCTTAATAGTTATTCTAGTGTTATCCTGCAACCCCTTTAAAGCCTGAAATTCCTTACCCAGATATGTTCACAGAATAAGGCACAAAATATATGTGCATAAGCATTTACAGGTCTTGATCACATGCCCTTAAGAACACACCAGTTCTGTTGTTCTTCGATGGTATGAATGTGGATTTACCATTATATTTCCTGTCAACAAGTTCAGAGGTGTTACTAAGCAAGTCCATAAGTGAGATTTTAGAGTCCAAACAAATGTTCTGGGTAGCTGTTCCAAGGGTCTATTGTTGTGCCCCCATGTTTGCAAAGAAGCCCCGAAGGTTCAACAGTTGTGTGAATGTATGGAGATCAACAGTTGTATGAAAGTGATTTCTGTGATGGATGGGTATGAATTTTAATCCACGGGTAAGAACTGAAAGTTCTGCTTGTGTCAAGGTTTGTGATGAGAGATCTGTAACAATCACACTGTTCTCTATTTTTGATTCCCCCTTGGGATTGTAGTTGCCCATGCAATTCTACCTTGTTTGCTCTGGCCAGTCCTTTGTGGTCTTCTCCCCCCCACCCCTCTTGTATTTTTTTCTTGCTCCAAGAAACTGATGCTGGGACTCCTCCATGGAAATAGTTCTAGACTCAAATTGGATGACAGGGAGTCCTCTAAAAAAATTAATGAATCTCCCTCTGATTCACTATCTAGTTGTTGTTTTTTGGGGGCACTGTTGGTGGATTTCAGATGGACACAGGGTTTTCAAGATTGTTTTAATAGTACTCCTCATCCCTGAGGAACTTACACTGGAACTTAAGCTGCTTGTAAGCTTTTTTTTCTTTTCTCCCAGTAGTTTTTACCAACCAGGCATGATGGGGCAGGATCATCATCCTCGCTCAACACTACCTATGCCCTCCTGACTGCCATGGCCATCCCCGAGATCCCCCATGGATTACCCCGCATGGTGGGGCCATGAAGGAAAGCCCCCCTCCCTGGAGCACAATTCAAATCCGGGGAAGCTGAAAACAGCATGAGTGTGGAGCGGGGTCAATGATCTCATAGAGCCCCCATCTGCCATTTTCCATTTTCTGTGCCTCATTCTAGCTCACTGAGTGTTGCACGCGCATTTGGGCATGTGCACCATGCTGGAGAATTCTTGTCTTCCGAGCTTATGTCCTTTAGCTCCCAATAGAGGCGGGGCAACAATCGAACAACATGCCCTCCCTCCTGAGAGGAGGCAGTGCTCGGATACTCCATCTTCTCTCACCCTGCTGACCCCGATAACCCTGGCTCATTCCTGAACCCATGTCACTGGTGTGGCACAAGGTGTAGCGTTCCAGTGCCTCAACTATCAGCACCACCAGGCCAGTTATAAGCTTTTGCTTAATATCCAACTGCCTGATGGTGTTTTCTAATTTTGCTTTCAGCCCCTCAAAGTTTTCAGAGCCTAATAATTATTGTAAAATTTCCACCTTGTGCTTTACTTCTATGGTAAGGATTTCTTGTTTTTAAGCTGAGTCATTCAGAATTATATTGATCAATTTCTCCATCCAAGGATCAAAATATTCAGCCCAATCCCTTCCAAAGGAGGGCAATTTCAACATTCTTAGTCCCCTGGGAACCTTGCCTTCTTGAAGACTCTGTTCCAGTGTCATTTGTTGCCAGACCAGTTATCTGAGTTTCAAAACTGCTCATCTGTACTGAAGAAAAGCCTCACAGATGTTAAGGGGTCTGTTGGCCAGGTGATGCAGAGGTTGTTGTTCGGAATTCAAAGCCTGGGCAAATCAGTAATCCATCTGTTATGTTGGTTCCACTAAAGACCTACTCACCAGTGCCAGAAGATCCAGGAACTGCTGTCATGCTACAGTATTCAAACTGTTCCCCTAGGCTAAGAAGTGATGGACCATAGCACACACTCATGCGTAGCCTACAGTGAATACAAGGACAGACAGGAAAGGGCCCCTACTGATGTGGAGGTGGTGCAGTCTGAAAAAACTGAGTACATGGCCAGCCCAGTGGCACTGAGGAAGCTGGATGCCACACCTCGTGCCATGCCAGTGACCCAGGTTCAGGAATGACCTCGGGTCATCAGCGTGCCAGCACCGAGAGGGGAAGGGTAGAGCAGGATCAAATGCCTATTGGCAGCTCTCCTCTCCCAGGGTGGTTGTCACTCCACATAGTTCCACTGCCATTGAGTGGTGGTCCAGTGGCAGCACAGGTGGGAGGGGGCAGCAAATCAGACGGGCATCTCAGAATGTGGCGCACGCATGCCTCCATATGCTCACTTGTGCGTCTGGGACTGGGGGTGGGTGAAGCAGGAAAAAACACATAAAAAATACATAATGAGACAAAAAAAAACCCTGAGTACATGAAAAAGAAAAAACAGTGCAACTCACCACACTATCACAAAGGCATCATTGTTTTATTGTCCTTATTCTGTTTTGGTCCTTGTAAGGACACTATCTCCTTAAGAATGTTTCTATAAATATGGTCCCCCAGCATTGTTTATCTGTCTCTTTAAGAAGAGCTAGACTTGAAACACTGAGACATCAGACATGTTATCTACATCTGCTTCACTGGATTTCTGTTGTGGTTGTATTCACTTCATACATTTTGCACCAGCAGTATAAGAAGCTCTCTGGACTTTTGTGCCTTTGTTATAGTATGGGTGAGTAGCAACAGTGTCTCTTTTTCATCAGCTACAGGCAGACTAAATGGAACACTGGTCTTTTTATACCATCACAGTCTATGTTTCTGGATGTTCCAGTAATTTAGTCCATCAAACAACAGAAATGATGCAAGACATAAACAGGTGTGCTAAACTTCAACTGTCCTTTGGGGAAAATTGAGATAATTACTGTAAATCTGTTACTTAAGTTACGTCCTGGTACAGATCATCTCTTGCTTTTTTAGGTCACTGACTACAGCAGTTTGTAAATGTATTTGGTTTGGGAAGGCTCCTGTTTAAGAAGCATTGAAAGGAAGGTGGAGGAATCTGCCAAAGTTTTGTGGGTACAAAAGAGCATTTTAGGAAAAACAGGCAATCCAAGCAGGGAGAAAAAGGAGCCCACAGTCCCAAAAGGGTGAAATAAAAAAGAATGAATTAAAAAAAGGGGTAAGGTCCCTGCCAAACACTAGATGAACTCTTCTTCCAAAACAAGGGCAATAATGGAATAAAAATATTTGGAGATATTATTTACAAGATTCACTCCTCAATCCAAACTTTCCAACAACTTCAACAAGTTTATCATGTCCCCTGGCTACATTATTGACAGTACCTTCAATTTAGGGAGACAATTCAGATTATTAGACCTGGGAGTGAGAATTAAGCTGCATAAAGGGAAGAGGACAAGGCAGTGGGATGGCTGAATATGTTTCCATTGAAGGTTAGCAGATATACTGTATGCTTACAATACCAAAGACCTAATGGACTCTGAAGGGCAAAAATGGGCAGCTGATTTTTAAGCACCCATATCTCATGAAGCCTGAGAGGGCTTCTGAAGCATGCCCCAACAGACATGCAGATTTCCCAATGAGGGATGTAAAAAAGAACATCCTGCACTAAACTATTGGACCCATTTCAATCTGATGTCATCTACAGTATGTCTACAGTAATACCACAGAAGTGTTGGAGTTGTGGGGAGGATAGTGAAACTATCATCTACAATGATAGGGCTAAAGCCCGTGGTTCAATGTAGGGGACTAGCTCCTCCCACATTCCAAATAAAGGTCAGGCACTCCCAGCAGCTCTCGCTTAGCACATAGTGAAATATTAGCATTTCAGGGCGATCTGTGCCTCTTCATGGCCGTGTGGCTGAGCCTCCATAGTTTCTGCCTGCCTCACTGCTTTCTCCCTTCTTCTGCCTTCCCTCTGTGCTCTGCAACTCCCCTCCCTTCTCTGCTGTCCCCATTTTTCTCTTTGCTCCTGCTCCTTCCCCTCCCTAACCCTTTCCTTCACCACTCCTGCCTTTTGTGTTTATCTTGTTCCTGTTCCCCTGCCTTGTTCATTCATTCATGTTCTTTTGCTTTGTTTTCATCCGTTTGTATTTCTTTTTGGTCATCTGTAATTCCTGTTCAGAACCACTGCTCCATCTCTAGCCAGTGCTTCAAGGGTAAGACGTCATCATCATACACTTGGCTTCCATCCCAAATCCTAAAGTACAGCAGTAGGACAAAACAACACCTTGTTCTCACTGGTGTACCTTTTTGATCCAGTTTGTGCTCTCACTGCTGAAAGAACTGTAATCCTTACAGTCTGTTTATCTACAAAAAATCTAAATTCCTTTCTCTTATAATCTACACTGCAGTTCTGCTTGATTCAATTTGTCGCTCGCATCAGACATTTGTCATAAATATATTGATAATGAGTACTCCCTGCTTCACTGATTTGGAATCCTTCCCTCCAGGCACAGACTGGGTTTGTGTTCAAATCTAACCATATGGCACAGCCATATGTTGACCAGTAGATACAGCAGGGCAGTAACCCATTTGTGTCTTTCTGTTTTAATGAATCTATCTCCCCTTTCAAATCTGTCCCTGACAGTTTTCAACTACATGAAATTACTTATTTTTCAGTGCCAGTCATTTAACTTATGTACCATGAACTCAGTCACTTTTATCCATCACACTTTATTTTGCTACCATGCCAGTTTGTTGGTGTGTTCCTTCAAATGTTTTATTACACTCCATGTTTGTTCTCTCAGCCATCTCTTCGTATTACTGCTTAAAACTATTCACTCCCAAATGTATTCTCTTGGCATTTCAGTGTTGTATGTCATCAGTGTATTTACTACTCTCTCCCCTTTTGCTGTGTTTGTGTTGTCCTTCTCCTCTTTCCCAATCCACCTTCCCTGCTACTAACCCTTTCTTCCTGCTCCCCAGTTCTGATTGGCTCCTATTTTCTACTGCGCAGAAACCAGCTGCCCTTTCCTTGCTCAGCCCATCCAGCAGTCTCACAGTTTCTGTCCCTAACACTGCCTTAATGGGGTATCGAGTGAAGGTAGGCTTGCCCTGTCTACCCGGGATGGGAGTCCTGTTTCCAGCAGCCTGTGGCCTCTACCATCAGCCTGACAGTCTCTGTCCTTAACTCTGCCTAGTGAGGTATTGAAAGAAGGCAGGCCAGCCCAGTCTACTGAAGACAGGAGTTCTGTTTATCATTTCCAGTTCCTACCATCGAATCCATCCTCTACCATTGTTGAAATGGTCTCCATCCCTAGTTCTGCCCAGAGGGGTATTGAGTGAAGATGAGCTTGTCCTCTCTGCTGGGGATGGGAGCCTCTTCCTTGTTTACAGTTTCTACCATCGTTTACCATTATTCGACAGTCTCCATGCCTAGCTCTGCCTAGTGGGGCATTGAGTGAAGGTGGGCTTGCCCTGTCTGTCGGGGTTGGGAGCCTGTTCCTCGTGTTCCATTTCTACCATCAACTAATCCTATAATGTAAGAAAAGTGATGGCAGAAGGTGACCTTTTGGTCCATCTAGTCTGCCCTTTTTTCTTGCTACCCCCACCCAGCTAATTCTTTCTTGTCAGGTTTCCATAGCACCTATTCCATGCTAACTTGAACTCCCTGACTGTCTTAGACTCCACCACTTCTTGCAGCAGGCTATCCCGGGGTCCACAACCCATTCTGTGAAGAAGAAATTCCTAGTGTTGCTTTTCAACCTACCTCCCATTAGCCGCATGCAGTGCCTTCTGGTGCGAGCATTCTCATATGAGTGGAACAGGTCTTCCTTGTGCACTGAATTTATTTCCTTAATGTGTATAAAGGTTTCTATCATATCTCCTCTGTCTGAAAGCATGAGGTATAGTATTGCTTCTTCTCTGGTGGGGGATGTCACTAGTTGGACTAGTCCCAACCCCTGTAGTGCTAGCATGAATTCCTGGTTTCTCTCGGATGAAGCTGAGTAGGATGTCCAATCTATGTCAGGTAGATTGAAGTCCTCAAGCAGTACCAGATCTCCTTTGTCAGCCATAGTTAAGATGGTCTCTAGAAGTTATTTATCTGTGTCATTATTGTGTGTTGGGGGTCTATAGACTATGTCAGCTCAGATAGGGTCTTTATGCCCTGATCCAAGGTGATCCACAGGGCTTCAGCCTCCCTGGATGCAGCTGAATTTCTATGGCTTTAATGTCATTTCTGACATACAGAGCTACTACCCCCCCTTCCCTTCCCTCGCAGTCCCTCCTGAAGAAGGTATAGCTCAGGTTAGCTACATCACAGGTGTGGTTCTCACTGAACCATGTTTCCATTACTGTGGCTAAATCAGGTTGTGAGTCTATTATCATGGCAGTGAAATCAGGGATTTTGTTTACTGTGAGCATAGGTGCACATTGCTCGTCATCCCTGTTGACCTCCGGCTACTGTGATATTTCTGTGTATTTTGTGTTTAGCTGTGCTGCATGGGTTCGATTAGCTCTGCCTAGTGAGATATTAAGTGAAGGTGGGCTTGTCATGTCTGCCAGGAATGGGAGCCTGTTGCCTGTTTCCAGATTCTGTCTTCACTCTATCCTCTACCATCATTCTAGCTGTCTCAGGCCAAACTCGGCCTTCTGAGATTTTGGGCAAAAGTGCTCTTGTCTGTCCACCGGGTCTGGGAGTCCATATCCTCCATCTGAATTTTCTACCACATACATTTTCTACCAGAAGCATAGCTGCCTTCTGCTCCAGCTGGGTTCCTTGGATCCTTCAGAACGTGCTTCAGGTCCACTATTTTCATTCGAATCTAGATGCTCTCTACTGATCAGCCTTCTATCTCCATATTAGGCCTCCTCTCCAATTATATGGCTTTGTTATCCACAGACTGTTCCTGTATGGTCTCCCCTGCCTTCTTCCTCTGTCCCTTCTGCCCATTAACGAGCCTCGGATTGGGCTACTCCATTGCGAATTGGATTGTTATCACCTCATAAGCCATATTTCTCTTGCCAGACTATCCATTACTCAGCTCCTACTCATACCCTGGATTTGTGCCTCACCCATCAGCCTCATCCTGCTCTGGATCATGCGCCTGCCTGCTTGTTCATCCCTGGAATCTTCCTGGTTTCCGGAACTCAGGACTCCATGCCTCCACTTGCTAAATTCAGTTTCCATCCTGCAACCCTCAGTACTGCAGTTTATGGTTTGCTTCTCAATTCCACCTTCTCCAGTCTCTGGCCTTTCCGCTCCTGCTGCCATCTCCTCCATCTTCAGTGTTCCAGACATTCCTTCACATCCAAGTTTTCATCCAGGACTTATCACTGTCTGAATTCATCTTCACTTCCCACTTCTACTGCATTGGGATCCATTCTGAAATCCTTCCATTCGACATGGCATCAGGCTTCTATCTGTTGTGCAACTTATCCCTTGGATTACATTGGACCCCTCTGGCATCTAAGTGCTCTCCTTCTGTGCCATCCACCATCCTATTCTTCTGTCTGCTGTAAAGGAACCTGCTGTTGGACATCTGTACTGCTCTGATTTTCTGAATAGAGTTCTCCTGGGTCCTGTTCAAGACCTGTCATCCCTCCCAGTTGGATCAGTCATTTAAGTATTGCTCATTGGACACTTTCTGCCCTGCAGTGTCTCCTAGTCAGCTCATGAACTCCATGGTTCTCCTCTACCTCTGGCATTCCTTTCTGCTCATCCCACTCTGGCATCTCTATGGCATCTCTAGAAAAGACAGCTGTTCTTCCATTCCATTGCTCAGATGGCCCAGGGCTTCAACATGTTTGCTTCTATGTCTTGTCTTGTTGGGCATTTCGCCACATTTTCCAAGCCCAGCACTCAATCATCTATTTAATTATGTCACCTGCATCCAGCACTCTATCATCTGTTGATTACATCTCCTGATTACTCCAACTTATTCTCCTCCCATGGTTGGCATTACTGCTACTGTCCTGCATTCTAAGGATTATCAGTTCCTCTCACCAAAGTGAGTATCCCTGGTCTAGTGACATCCTTTGACCTGTATTGCATCTTGGACTGAGAAAACATGGAAGTACCATTACCTACCGATAATCTCCACAGGATCATTCCTCGGCATACTACTGGATTCAGGCCATATAGAAGTATTTACCTCTCGATCAACTCCACAGGATCATTCCTCAGACATTTTGTTGGACTCAGACCCTATGGAAGCCATTACCTCCGGATGTACTCCATAGTTTCCAAGCTTTAGCAGAGTTCTCTTTGAACCGATCCTCTTGCAACAGAAATGTGAACTTACTTCTCTAGCGGTATACCTCAACTGCTCAATGACCATAAGTTCTCAAGGGAGGTCCTTCATATCCTACCTCTTCACTCTGGCACCATCGGTTATTTGAACTGAACCATCATATCCAAGTATTGGCCATGGCAAACCAAAATCCATCATGTCATCCCACTCATATCTTCCTGGGTAGCTGACTGATGTTCTTCAAAGACCTTTCGTATTCTAGCGTCTCAGAATATGCACCAACAGATTTCAAATGCATAGCTATCCTGCAGTCTTTGTGCATTCCTGAATCCTACTCCTTGGCCTCCAGACATCATAATACTTCATGAAGTCATCTATATGTACTCTTCAAGATTCACCAGTCAAGCCAGTCACCTTCCTAGGGGTCTTTGATCCCATCAGACAGTATCCAGCTTCCTCATACTCATTCCAGCGAATACCATCAACAAAGGCAAGTCTCCGTTCCCTTCCATCACTCCGCTTATGCGCAGCTGACTTGGTTGTCCCATTATCACAGTTTCACACTGCAATGGTTCCACATCAAGACTATGCAAGACTATGTAAACAATTCACTCTATACATTATACTGCTTCAGATAGCAGACCTTTTATTGCCCCATCAGTCAGCAGACTCAGTAAAGACTCAGATAAGACTCTTCCATTTCTTTTAGCATTCCCACAACCTGTTGAAATTTAATCACCAGCAAGTTAGCACCATGTAGGCCTCTCCAGCTCCTGCTAGTAAGTTACTTACACTACAGCAGGAAACGTATCCATCATCCCATGCATCACAGTCCTTCCTGAAAATTTGCTTTCGTAAGCCATGTACTAGCATTTCTAACTTTTCATCAAGCCTCAAAATTGCATCCAGAATATTTCAGCTATATCTATCAGGTATCCAGTTACTGTCTTACAACCTATTCCATCTTTGCTTTCACTGCTTTTTAATCCTCCAGAGTTAATGTTTTCAACTAGATATCCAAAGAGCTTGATTCACTTAGACTCCTTGTCGTTTCTCTGTAGATGCCTCCATAGTGAAACAATGAATTTACTGAATTCAGATCCATTTGACTCTACTTTGAACATCATGGTTTCTTCAACTATTTGTATAGCCCTCATTGGATTCCTGCATCCTGAGGATTTACTGTCTCATCATTTTTAAACAATTCTGAGAATTTTCTCAATGTCTGTAAAATCACCAGCCTACAAAAAGGAGCTGATCATTCTATCCTGCCCTTTCCTTCTTCAAAGTCTGACAGATCTCAGTAAGAAATTCTCGTAACCTGTTTTTTTATTATGAAAATACTAGAGTCCGACAACACATCTGGAGAGAACTCATGCTTTTATCTATCTCATCCTCTGTGTGCCTCCAATAGATATTCACCTAATACCACAAAATAAATTCTGGATCTTGTTTAAACTGTCCTTCATCATCTGGACATAATCCATATTCATTATCTGGACATTCATCCAGATTGGATCTGCTTTTCAGCTTCAATAATTGACCTTCCTGTACACATCATCAATGACTCAGAAGATGGACATTATCATTCTATGAACACTACATCCTAAATCAGAATCAGAACTCAGTTCATGCATTTAGGATCATTTTCTTTTAGGTTGACACAAGGACAGGCAGATCACTAGCCATGGGTCATCAGAGGTTTCCTTCACAGGGGTTTTTTCTTCTCCTGCATACTACTCATCACACTCTCCGTAAGTTGGTGGAGGTAACCTTTTGAACCACTAATAAAATCTTTTGGGCCTTCTATTCATTACATGCTACCTTGCTTACCCACCAAGGGTGGGAATGAAGAAAGGCCAAAGTTCAAAGTTCATAAATATACACAAGCACCATACTGTGCACCAGACATTGAATGGAATGACTGGAGCCTGAGGTGCAATGTGGAGGAATAGCTCTTCCCACATTCCAGATAAAGGTCAGCCACTCCAAGCTGCTCTCATTTAGCATGTAGTGAAACACCCACCATCCACCCCTGCCTCCTCCTCCTCCTCCTCCTCCTTTCTCACTCTGCTCACCCTTGGTGCTGGCCCTTCTATTCCATACATACTACTTGGCTTCACTACTGAGGGTGGGAATGGAGACATGCCAAAGTTTAAAGTTCATAAGTATACACAAGGACCACACTATGCACCAAACATTGAGCCTATGATTCTGTCCTAGACTGTATTTCATTAGAATCCACAGTTTTTTCTCTACATTAGCTGCAATCAGCCAACTAGTCAACTTATCTGCTGTTTGGGGTTTGTATGGAGGTGGAGTCATTTAATACATACAGTATAGCCTTGGTTGTTTTGACATAAGATATTCACTGGAATATGATAATGTATGCTCAGCATCAAATAAAATTACAAATAACCAGTCTACCCTCACCCAGGCTTTTTATACTCAGTGACTCCACATGGTTAACTGCAGCTAATGTAAAGTGAAAACAGCTTATCCTAATAAAAGGCAAGCAACTGGCTTAGCTCTAGTTTTAGGAACAGTATCAAGCCACGTTTGCTGTTTATTTCTACTATTATCTTATCCTATCTTGTAATACATATTTACACTGAGTGCCACATTAGCCAAAAGTAATATTTTACTGATCTTGGTAAAGACGGTTGCACACAGCTGTCACGTGATTAAGGTCTTCGGGCAATACTACATATCCGTGACTTACGCTAGTAGATAGTGTTTATCTGAACTAATCTGCTGTTCTGACTCAGTGATACACTCTTACTAACAGATATGCCCACAAAGCACGGTAAACCTTACCATTATCTTCCCAAAAGAGGGTTACTCCTGGCCTCCATGTACATTATGTCCCTTCTTTGGGTGGACTGGCTCATTTGCTTAGGAGATTCTGCCAACAAAGGACCCTGGTGCCCAGAAACCCACCCCAATTCCCATGACATATGCCCCACTCATAGCAGCACCAACTCCCTCCTGATTGACCACGAATTTACTAAAAAAGGCATATGTTATACTACTATTCTCTACTCTAGAAGGCTACTCAGAAGAGATCTATGCCCCTCAACCAACCCTGCTGTCCTATGCCTGCTTGCTGCCCTCCTGCTCCTGGCAGGAGACATACAGCCTGACCATAGTACCGCTGTTGTGAATCTCTTGATATCCTCTCCTCAGGACCCACAGTGGTTGTCCTTGAAAGGGATGTGGATCATGCACATGAATGTGTGTAGCCTGTGACCTAAGATGCAAGAAGTGCAAGCATGGCTGGACCTTTATAAATCAGATGTCCTTGCCATCTCAGAGACCTGGTTAAAAACCCACATCCTCTCACATGAGGTTGCTGCCTTAGGGTACCACTCCTACTGAAAAGACAGGGCAAACAAAACAGCAGGAAGGGTACTAATCTATATAAAGGACACTCTGAACTCAGCTCAGATCAGCCTGCAGCACAATACTAGCACTGACAGTGAATCTCTCTTTGTACTGATCACCCTTGGTCTTGCTAAGCACCTCACCATTGGGTATGTGTATAACCCTCCAAAGAATGCTCTCCAATCCCTGGAGGCAATCGTAAAGGACATAGCCAAAGATGTCTCCTCTGAACTCCTCATCTTGGGGGATTTCAACCTTAATTGGACCCAGGATGCAAACCTGGCTCTCAAAGACCTGATTCAAGAAGCAAATCTTGTTCAGGTAATCGCTGAACCCACAAGACTGAACCACAAAACAGGGAATAACACCATCCTTGATTGGGCTCTGGTGTCAAACCCCCACAACATTCAGAAAGCAAGCACCTTGGCTGATGCCCTGAGTGATCATACTCCAATCTTCTGTGTCTGGAAGAACAGGGCACCCAAGGTTCAACCGAGAATACGTACCATGCGTGACTACACTTATTGTTTACCCGATCAATTCAGTGACTAGCTTAGCAACCTAGACTGGAGCCCTCTAAAACATCTCCCCACTCTGGATGATGTGGTTGTCTTTTCAGAAGTCACTTACGACGGCTGCAAACCTCTTCACTCCTATGAAGAAACTTTTTGCCAAGGGTAGCTGTTACAAACGGATCATCCCACCATTAAAGGTCCTGATGATTAACTGTGACAAGGCCTGGAAAAAGTTCAAGTACTCCTCCCTCCCTGCTGACCTAGTGAAGTACAAAACCCTCTGAAACAAGTACAAGCATGCCATAAAAAATTGCTAAATGTCAGTACGTCACGCACCTCTAGAAAAATAATCTAGGGAACCCTAGACTATTCTGGTCCAATATTAATGAATTGAAAAAGGAAAAAGGCAAGTCCAAACCTAGCCCTATCGAGTTCAATGGACAACTGTTGAATGATGGCCCCCAAATCGCTGCATCCTTCAACCATAAACTTCACTAATCTGGACTTGTACAAAGCTGGACTACCTCCCCTTAACACAGATTCCAGCACACAGGTGCCTCCCATCCTAGACTGACCATACTTTCATTTGAGGCTGGTCAAGCCAAAAGAGGTTCTCAGTCCCTTAGAACCAGGGGCATAGGGGGACCTGATGGGAGCCACTCATGGTTGCTGAAGGATGGAGCCCCCCTGCACTGGCCAGACCCTTGACCTGGCTCATCAACAAATCCTTGCAGGAGGGTGCCTTCCCAGACCAGTGGAAACAGGCCCATGTGGTTCTCATCCACAAGGGCAGCCCTCAGAGGTCTATTGGCAATTATAGGCCAATTTCCATTCTCTGTATCCTGGCAATAATCCAGGAAAGGCTGGTCTACGGGCAACTCCATGACTACTTAGAGGTTCACCAGATTCTTGCAGCCTCTCAGCATGGCTTCAGAACCAGCCATGGGACTGACACTACCCTGACTAAATTCTCAATGGATGTGCTCTGACACATTGACAAAGAGACCCCTATGGCAGCAATTTTCATAGACCCTTCCAAGGCCTTTGACCTGGTCAACCACAAATTACTGCTAGCCAAGCTGGGTAACATAGGTCTCGATCTACATGCTCTAAAGTGGTTTCAAAGCTACTTAACTGGTCAGACACAGAGGGTAAAGTGGAAGGATGTGACATCAAACCCACTTCCCCTAAAAGAGGGGGTACTGCAAGGGTCTATACTTGATTCCCTCCACTTCTCCCTGTTCACAAATGAACTAAATGACCACTCTGGGGGGAGCTCTGTTGTCAAGTATGCTGATGATGCCATCCTCTATCGATCCACTGACAACTTGGCAGGCCTTAGCCCCCTACTCCAAGTTGACCTGCGGTCTCTTGAGAACTGGCTAATTGAGAACAGAATGGTCCTTAACACTGCCAAAACCAAGGCTATACTGTTTGGACCAAGATCCCTCGGTCAAGACAGAACCCAACACCTACATCCTACCTCTGTCTCTGGAAACCGTATAGAAGTGGTGACCTCCCAAAAATATCTCAGCCTCACCTTGGACCAAGGTTTCACCCTTAAGAACCAATTTGACCAAGTCACTAAAATCTTACATGTGAAACTAGGTACCCTCTACTGACTGAAGGACCAGCTGATACCTGAAGCTAGGATCTCTATTGCCTCCAGTGTCCTCCTTCCTACGCTCATCTACGCTGCCCCAGTCATTCAGCACTTGGCAAAGCTTGAGGTGAACAGACTTCAGGTACTGCACAATAAGGTGGCTCACTTTGCCACCCAGGCTCATTCCAGTAGTCACCACTGTCATGGCCTAGCCCTTATAAACTCGCCCTCCTTGGACGCTCACATCCAGCACTCTCTGCTATGCCTTGCTTATAAGCCAATTAGTTTATCTCCTCCTCCTAGTCTCTCTGGGCTCATTGCAGCAAAGCCCAATCCCTGGCTTCTCCAGACCACAGACTAAACTCTTCTAGATGTTCCTAGAGTAAGGACCAAGGCAGGTAAGTCCTTTTCCCACACTGCCCCTTCCCTGTGGAACAAACTTCCTCCCTGGGTGCAGGAAGCCCCCTCTATCAAAATTTTCCACTCAAGGCTTAAGGCCCACATGTTGGGAGCCAGTACTTGCCGCTGCCTCGGCACCTGAGACCTTCCTAGTACTCCCATGATTACCATGTTGTAACCTACCTATTGATGGTCTCCACTTAGATAAGTACCACTATACTGCACATGACTCTCTAACGATACTGCCAATTTACTGTCATAATTCTTAATGCATTAATGGCTGTATGACGTTTGAATAACCTGTAACTGTGCTGACTGTGTTTTCTCTGTGTATCCATTTATGCAATCTAATCCCGGGTGGCCCCTGAAAAAAGGGACCTCTGGGGCTCAGTGGTCTTACCCGGTCACCAACATTTAATAAATAAACAAATAAATAAACAAATAAATAAATAAGGATTGTTTGGTTGGAACTTATCAGCTTTGTGGCACAAAACATGTGAGAGCAATTCTTTCAGAAATGGCAGGGGTCATACCTTAAAGTAGCAGTGCATGTTATGGTGACAATTGTGACCTACAGTACATTTTTTTATTCTACTTTAGATTGGCCCTTATGTTCTGTGTTGTAAGATAACCATTTTCTCCATTTTGAGTCTGTTTCAGCATTTATTTTTACAGTTACGTTATTACAAGGAGTGTTCTGTTTTATTTGGCTACTTTCAAATTTTTACTGTTTTCAGAAGTTTTATGAAAATTTGTTTTCCTATGAAGATATGGAAAACGTGTCTGTTGCAGTCTAGTAAATGTTAGTCACACAGAAAGTGTTAGTAAGCAGTGAGTATTCTATAACAACCGAGAATACAGATAAAAACCTGGGAAAACCATGTGAAAAAAGCACTACTTTTATTATTTAAAATGTAAAAAGTGCTAAAATAGACATTAAGTGGAGGAAATGGTGTCTTACAATACAGGGGATAAGGGGTAATCTAAATAAAAATAAAAGAATATAGGTTGAAATATTCAGTTAACATGTACTGTACTGCACTGCACTTCTGCTGCTCCCATTTGTAATTCTCCAACCTGGGTGTAGGGAGTATTCAACTGATGGAGTAACACACATCTCAGATGCTGTGCACTCTGCCCTATTTTTGTGGATGGAGGGTTAACCCACCCACTCCATGTCACCCCCACACTCACACGCAGCATTAAGAATCTATGGTGTTGTAACTGCCATTATTGGTAGGATGTGGCAGTTATACAGTCATTTTTATGTTGGCTTGCGTGCATGCACAAGAAACATTTTGTGGCAGCTTGGTTGAGTAGTGAGTTGTGGAGGCATGGCAGTGTTGCTGCCAATGCCAGCAGCCCATTTTGGGGCTGGTCTGTGTGGCAGCAATAGAAAATCACGCTGTCCATGACAGCAGTACTGTAGCTTGCCACAGCCATGAAAGGAACTGGCCACTGCAATCAGGTAGCACCCCATCATTAAACAATCAGCTGTGTTTGCGGGGAGATCCCTGACTACAGCAGCCAATTACAGCTACATTGTCTGGTGTCCCATTTCAGGGAAACATGGTGGAGGCTTCTCCTTCGGCCTCTCACAGTCCTCACGAAGCCTACGGACAGCCGCCGGCGCCTCTCCCAGTCTATGTTAAAGCCAATGGGATGCCCAATTCCTCTGTTGGCATGCCTCCTCCCAGTTCATCTGCAGACGGGGTAGCCCAATCCTCATCGGCATGATGCACCCCCATTTGTTGTGCCAAGGGGGTGCCCAATCCCCCTCATCTCATGCACACTCCCCCCCAGCACACTGTATGGCCGATGAGATGCCCAGGTAGCACATTGGGAGCCCATCCCATCATGCTCTTGCACTCCCCCAGCACACTGTAGGACCAATGGGGGTGCCCAGTCCCCATCAACTCCACTCCTTCTCAACAGTCATCCAGGTGGCACACTGGGAGCCCACCCCAGTGAGCCAAAAATGTCCCGTAGTGTCTTTTTTTTATTCCTCTTAAAAAAAGAAAACGGTCCCTCGTTGAGTCCCTTGCCCCATCCCCCAACCCACACACACCCTCTGCACTCCCCACCTCCCCAAACCCCCTCACCACATACTTACCTCTGGAGCCTGGCACAACGATCTTCAGTGGACCGGGAACACTTCTGCACTCTTCAAAGCCAACTGCAAACTGAAGAAATGCCGGTAAGCTGCATAATGGCATAATGTTTCCTTTTTCAACTTATGTGGATATCTCAGCAATTTTTATGACTTTTGGCCACAAATTTTCAACATGGAGTTCTTGGGACCCTCCTCATGAAATGAATTCAGTCGCTGTCATGGCGTTATTCAGTTCCGACAGGTGATTTTGCGGTCACTGCATGTAATCACCTTTTGGGACTGACTAATGAAACTGCAGTGTCACTGTTCATGAGGTGGGCTCTAAAAAAGGCTATGTTGCAAATTTGGTGAAAAAAATTCCAAAAAATGACTGAGTTATGAGCATGCATTGCACAGTTTCTATGCACTCTCGTATCTTTGCAAATTTGTAATATTTTCACTCCAGATTTTCAACATTTGCATTTTTTCACATCTTCTTATGAACAGTACAGCTGTCATTTTTCACATCCTGGCCAAAATGTGTTTTCGCACTTCAGGTGAAGAATAGTGTGGTCACTGTGGGAAATCAGTGTTCGGGACAGATTAAGAAAATCAGTGATACTGTTCATGAGCAGAGGTCCTAAAATGCCTATATTGAAAATTTGGTAACAAAAGTCCATAAAATGGCTGTGTTATGGGCGTGCATTGTGCAGTTTCCACGCACCCTTATAACTTCATGAATTTGTAATATTTTCACTCCAGATTTTCAACACTGGCATTTTTCCACACCTCCTTATGAACAGTACAGCTGCCAGTTTTCACATCCTGGCCAAAATGTGTTTTCGCACTTCCGGTACAGAATAGCATGGTCACTGTGGGAAATCAGTGTTTAGGACAAAAGTCCATAAAATGACTATGTTACAAGTGTGCATTGTGGAGTTTCCATGCACACTCGTAACTTTATAAATTTGTAATATTCCCACTCAAAATTTTCAACATTGGCCATTTTGCACACCTCCTTATGAACAGTACAGCTATCATCTTTTGCATCCTGCCCAAAAAGTGTTTTTGTGCCTGTGGCACAGAATGGTGCAGTTGTTGTGTGAATTCAAACTTTGGAACAGATTCATGAAACCTCAGTGCCACTGTTCATGAGGGGAGGTCCCAAAAAGCCTATGTAGACAATTTTGAATGAAAATACCAACAAACACCTGGGGCGTTAGGGTTTCCAGCTGTTAAGACCCCACCCTCTACAGACTGACAGGCATCAAGGGTGTGGCTTGGGGTTCTCGGCTGAAATGCTCATGCCATTCCACCCCCCACCCTGCAGCCACTGACAGGCATTGAGATGTGCCTTGGGGTCTTTGGCCCCAACGTTCACCCCATTCTCCTATACTGTGCCCATCTCACCTTATTTCCTTATGGAATGGGGTTAGCTTAAGAGACGAAGACCCCAAGGCACACCATGACACCTGTCACTGTCTACAGGGTGGGGTGAGGTGGAATGGCGTGAGCGTTATGGCCAACCCAAAGGCACACTCCAATGCCTGTCAGTCTCTGCAGGGTAGGGGTTGGGGTTGGCATTAGTTCACTACTTTACTGCCATTCCTACTATGCATCTCTCTGACTCCAGCACTACCAATGCCAATACCAGCAAGCAAGCATTTGGCATTGACAAATGCTTGTCTTGTATTACTTATGCGAGAAATCCTATCTGCATGTGTTTTAAAACTCACTAGAAGTGCAAGTAACCCTCCCATAATCGTGTCTTCCTGTCAGACAGCTCTGAATTTCTGCAAAATGTATGGAATCCCAAGGATAATCTCCTGTGTAGGAACACAGAAACAGTGAGTGCTGCGATAATAACTGACAGCATGCTGGGTTATTTAATGGGTCACTAATGCAGTACCTGATGCTGTTTTATTATTCTGTTTTTTTATGCTGGGTTTTAACTATTTATACTGTACATATAATTTATTCCTGCTTATGATGTTACATTTTGCTTATTTTAATTGTCAGGTGCCCTGGGACTCTGGGGAAGAGCACCTTAAAAATAAATCACTGCTACTTCTAAAAATGGGTGATGGATCCAGAAAACATTCACACATGTTATAAGAAGCACTTCAATGTAGAGTGAGGCCAAAAAGATTAATTTATTTTGACAGTTAATGATAGAACTTGCAACAAATTAAGAGCGCAATTCAATCAGACATGATGTAACCACAGAAAGAGAACAAATGCTTCAGGACTGGTGCAAAGGTCCTGGCAAGGCACTGGCATAAGAACTCTGGCTCCTCAGGTGACCTTGATAAATATTGATCACTTCACAATACCTGCACCAAAGCTACTAGACTTACCAAAGCCGAATACTTTACTTTCACACTCCAGAACAATCTTTGCCACCCACCTAGGTTCTGGAAAGTCATTCACTCCCTGTTCACTCCCTGTTCTCTCCTAATGGTAGCCTTCTCCTCCTACTGTCCTCAGACTTGAGAACTCAACTCTTACTGACCCTGCTGAAGTTGTTTCCTCCTTCAGCATCTTCCTCGCCTCCTGTGCTCATTCTGTTCTTACCCATCCCCACCCCACACTGCTCCACCATTCCCCTTCCTTTATTTTCTCTCTCTTTCTTATTCAACCATGCCTTTGCTTGGCTAAAGGTGCACTAGTTAATATAACCTGTATAGGGACTCAGCCCTGATGGCCTTAACTCAAACCTTTTTCACCTGTCCACCCCAAGTATTGTAGGCCCATCGCCTCCATTCTTAACTTTTTCTCCTAGGGTGTAATCTCTGATATATGGAAGTGAGCAACTGGCATCATCCTACAAAACCAGGGCAACACTCTACCCAAGGGAATTATAATCATATCTCTCCTGTTCCAAATTTCATCAAGCAAAACAATACCTTGTTCTCTTTCTGCTCTCCCTCTTTTTTTCACACCATTCCAGCCCAGTTTCAGGAAGTCCCACTCCACTACCACCTCACTCCTCTGGCTCACTGATTCCATTCTGAATGTGACAGATCAGGACATGTTAACCTACACTGTCATTGTTGATCTGACCAAAGCCTTCAACACCATTGTCCATCCTCTTTTCCTGGACAAGCTGGAAAGGGCAGGACTCTTTGACAACTGAGTAGGCTGGTTCCACTTTTACCTTGAGGGCAGGTCCCAAGTTGTCTACATATGTGAAACACTTTCATCCAGCTCACCATTTGCATAGGTTTTCTCCAAAGCATTTTCTTTAGCTCCATCCTGTTTTCCATTTTTCTGAATGATCTTTACCCAGGTCTGTATCTCTGCAAACATTCATATGTAATCATATCCATTATCAGTCACTATCCTTACACCTCATATTATTGCATTATTTGTTCCCTGCTTATTGGGGAACACATCAAGTCATGCTGGTCATTTGGTCGCATGACATCTTGCTCTGGACTCTTCACTCTGGTGTGAATCACCAGCCTGCACAATTCACCCCCAGATGAGTTTTTCTATTTTTTATGCTGGGGGTGAATTGTCTAGGGACAAATTGCGCAAGGTGCTAATTCATGCTGAAGTGCAGAGTCTGGGGCAAGGTGTTGCACTGCCAAATGACCCGCACAAGATGTCATGTAACCCACTTATTGTTCTTTAACTCTTTGTTCTGCAATTTATTGCATTGTAAAATTCTTTCTAAAATTCCTGCACAGAAACATTGCCAGTAATTTGTTTATTTTGTTGTACTAATTTCCACATTACTGCATTTTTTTATACATTGTACATTGTATTTGCACGGTTCTCTCTACTTTCCCTTCCCCATGACATATCTGGAAATAAGCTGATATGTCATCAGTATGACTATCCTGGTAAGTAAGTAAGTAAATAAATAAATAAATGAACAAATAAATAAATACTTACATGTACACAAATGACACTACTTTTTCATTCTGGCTCATTGGCTTCCAACCTAGGCTAATCTTCAGATGGATTTCACAAATGTTCATCTCTGGTTCCACTACAACCAGCTGCCCCTCAATGTCAAGAATGTCTAATCCTTTGGCACAAGGCAACTTCTGGCCAAATCACCACCCCTGCCCACCATTAACACCCTCAATGGTGTTGCAGTTTAGGAAGTCTCTTCCTTCAAATTCCTTAGCTGCTGGTTGGACCATCATCTTAACTTTTCTAACCATGTGGATGCCATTTATCAGACACTCCCATTCTAAACTGGATGAACTATATAAGAACAAAGCCTGCATCCCAATTCATTCCCATAGAGATCATTTTTTCAACTGTTCCTCCAGATCTTTGGCTAGGATGAGATTGTGTATCATGCAGAACCCAAATGCCACCCTGGCCAGTCTGGATCCCGTCTGCCAGTACTTCCTGTAACTGCCCCCACCCCCATATTCAGCACTTTTGTCTGTGCTCTTTTCTAGCACTTCTCTCTTTTGCAGCCAGGTCTTATTTCATTGAGAGGGAGCCAGCCTGTCACTGAAAACAGGGTTGGTACCCAAAGACTTGAGGAGAGCTGATGTAGCCCCACCTATACAAAGCAGAAGCATAGAGGAAGTGGGAAACTGCAGGCCAGTCAGCAGGACCTCAGTAGTGGGGAAGATAATAGAAACGCTACTGAAGGAAAGTATAGTAGAACACCTGGTTGCCAACCATCTACTCGACCAAAGGCATCATGGTTTTACAGGAAGAGGTCATGCCAGACTAACCTCATTGAGTTCTTCAACTGGGTGACAAGGGAGGTGGATTGTGGAGGGGCAGTAGATGTGGCCTACCTGGACTTCAGCAAAGCCTTTGATACTGTGCCACATAGAAGGCTGTTAAACAAGCTAGGGAACATGGTAGTAGGGAAGATGGTGGTAACATGGGTGGAAAATTTGCTAGATAGTAGGACACAGAGGGTGGTGGTAAATGGCTGTCACTCCACAGAGGGAAATGTGACCAGTGGGGTTCCACAGGGATCTGTGCTGAGACCAGTCTTCTTTAATATCTTTATCAGTGGCATTAAAGAGGAACTAGAAGGGAAAATGTGCCTGTTTGCTGATGAGACAAAGCTGTGCAACAACGTAGACGTGCTGGAGGGTGTGGAGAGAATGAGGAGAGATCTGCCTAAACTTGATTACTGGTCAAGGGACTGTCAGTTAAGATTTAATGCAAAAAAGTGCAAGATAATGCACATGGGGCACAAAACCCCAGGAACAACATATCAGCTGGTGGGGAGGGGATTATAGAATGCTCCAAGCAGGAAAGGGGCCTAGGGGTCATCATCTCCGCTGACTATAAGGTAGGGAGTCAGTGCAACAAGGTGAAAGGAAAAGCAAACAGGATGCTGGGTTGCATAGGCAGGGGTATCACCAGCAGGAAAAGGGAGGTCATAATTCCACTATACAGGAAATTAGTGAGGCCACACCTCAAGTACAGTGTCCAGTTCTGGAGACTTTACCTATGGAAGGATATAGAGAGGGTGGAGGCTGTTCAAAGGAGGCAAGCCAAGATGGTGCAAGGATTACATCACAAAAACTATGAGGGCAGGTTGAAAGACTTAAATATGTACTCCCTGGAGGAGAGAAGGGAGGTGGGGGATATGACTGAGACATATAAATACCTCACAGGGAGAATCAAGGTGCAGGAAAACACACTTTTTCAAAGAAAAAGATGCTTCAGAACAAGGGGACATGGGAAGAAACTGGAGAGACAGAGTTTCAGAGGAAACATGAGGAAGTACTTTTTTACAGAGAGGGTGGTGGACAGATGGAACAGCCTGCCGGAAGAGGTGGTGGGGACAGAAACAATTAAAGGATTTAAGAATACATGGGATAGGCATAAGGTGATCCTGATAGTCTGGGGGGGGATGGATAACCTAGTTCCAGGGAAGCTTGAACAAGCACAGTAAATTGTAATAATGGGCAGACTAGGTAGGCCAAAGGCCCTTATCTGCTGACAACATCTATGTATCATTGTGCCTCTAATCTCTGAATTCCGGTTTGGCTCTTTCCCACCTTACCTTAGCTAACTCCTAAATCACTCCCCCTCCATTTACTCCCTTTGAAACCCCTGACACTCATTCACTCTCCTTCTCTCTCACTAAGTCATCTGCTGGTCAAGCTGCTTTCACATTTACATTTTCTAAACTCTTCTCAAACCTCCCCCTGGTGTCCTTAATGCCTCGACTCCTTCAGTCCTAAAATTGCTACTCAGGGACTTCACTTCTTACTCTTGCAACTGCTCCTAACCCCTACAAGTCAAGCACGACTCCTTAAAAGTTGCCATCATCATTGTGCACTTTAATGTTTTGCCTGCACCACTGTGCAGATTTGTTATTACTCTGCACCTTGTATTTGCCTTTATATTTAATGTATTTCATAAGTCCCTGTTTTTGCTGTTTTGATGTTATTTTGGATATTCTGTATCAATACGTGTTTCACAACTTGTAAATAATGTTCTTCACCTTTTATTGTTCTGTATGTTGTATCTCCCTGGACACATTTGAAAACATGCTGATGTCAGCTCAGTATGTCTTTCCTGATGAAACAATTGAAATAAATAAACTGAATAAATGAATATTGTGTCTCATGTAGATTTAGGACTAATGACTGGATTTATTAACTATACTAATTGAAATTTGTTTAAACCAGGACAATCAAAGAACTGATACACAATCTCATTCCTAGCTGTGACCTGAGATTATCACCACCCCCATCTAACCACACAATGTATATGCTGATAGTGAAGGTTTATATTACATACACCACATTTAATTGCCAGCATTAGGTACTGTAAGAGTCTATATTAATGGATGAAACAGTGGTGAGGGATACGGCTTCATGGCGCGCTACCCTATGGCAGGTGAAAGAAGGATCCCCAGAGCCCTGGACTTTCAGCTCCCATACTTTCTATATGGTTAGACCTTATAAATAGATCTATCCTCATTATTTTTGGCTAGATAAAAAAGTAATTTTTTTTTCAGAAAGCTGCTAAGTACTTATTTTGCTGTGTGTCAAACTCCTGAGGCATTGGCATTAAGATTAGAGGATCAACTAGGCTTCAAAATGTTCATAGCACTGAGAGGCATTTTCTTCTGTGTCTGTGAGTCTTAGACAGTTATTACTTTTGACAAAGAATTACATAAAAAAATTCCTCAATGTATTTCAAAGTAAGAGGGATTAATTATTAATAAGATTTTACCTTGGTAAGAAACTCTGAGTCAAAAGGTACTGTTTGAACTCCACAACTGATTCTATATTGTTTCAAGCAATTTCATTTTCTTACTCCTTTTCTTTTCTTTTTTTTTTCCAGTTCTTGCAGGTTCCCTTTGTTCTCTTTATTTTCCTTTTACATCTTGTTCTCCTAATTTGTGGCCTAGAAAAATAGCCACTTGTGCTGTCATGTACAAAGATCTATGCAGCAGTTTCCCAAAATAAATATATAATTGTGTATACTGAGGCTGTGGTAGCTGGAATATTGATTCAGTTGAGCAAACCAAAGTCACAATGCTGAGATATATACCTCTTTATACAATAATTACAAATACATTGGGTAAGCAGTGTGAGAATATGAACAGAAATAAAAACAAATCTAATGTTTTTCCTACATTACCTTTGGTAGGGCACCTGGTCAACAAAGAAAAACTGCAAGACTAATGCAAATTCTTTCTTGGTTACATTTTTCCAAAAAATATTTTTTATAAAACGATCTGGATAAAAGTAGTGTGTGTGTGTGTATATATATATATATATATATATATATATATATATATATATATATTATGATTTTAGTTGACTTTAAAGTCACTTTATTTTGTAAAATACAGAAAGGTGCTTAAATAAGGAGGAGCATTTCTCACAACAGCATTAGTGCCTGATCAACAAAGGGGCTTACGCCTCTTACATGGGTGTGGAGCACTGGCAATAATAATGGTGTCCCCCCTTCTGTACAGGCACAGCAATTCACAGTACCCACAAGTGCTGCTGTGCCAGCCATTGTACCTGGTCCCACTCTGCCCCCTGTCTACATGCAGAAGACAACCAAAAAGCATGCTCAAAACCTTTGCATTGCTCAAAATGCAATTCACATTTCTGGAGAAGGGTGCTGCTGGTGTGCAGCATCCAGTGCACCTCCCCCCAAAAAACATGGCATATATTCAGAATTGAACAATTTAACAGCCTATTGGCTTTTCTTACTTTAAACTCAATGAAAAAGGGGGTCCTCTTACTTTTCAGATTGAAATTCCAAGGTGAGCAAGCTATACCACCACTTCAAGGTGGGACCCATTCAGTATAGTCCCTACACTTGCTTCTCAGCTCTGAAATACCTGCAGTGGCTACTCATAAATATAGAGTGTTGCCTAAATTGGCTTAAAATGCACTGCTTAATTGGCATGATTCCACACAGGAATTTACAAAAGTGGTGACAGGGAGCATGCTGAAGGGAGTACCACAACTCCCTTAAAACTCTAAAGACAACCAAAAAGCACGTTCAAAACCTTTGCATTGCTCAAAATGCAATTCACATTTCTGGAGAAGGGTGCTGCTGGTGTGCGGCATACAGTGAACCCCCCCAAAAAAACATGGCATATATTTATGAGTAGCCACTACAGGCATTTCAGAGCTAAGAAACTAGTGTAGGGACTATACAGAAAGGGTCCCACCATGAAGTGGTGGTATAGCTTGCTCACTTTAGAATTCCAATCTGAAAACTAAGAGGACCCCCTTTTTTACATGGAGTTTAAAGTAAGTAAAGCCAATAGGCAGTTCAATTGACCATAGTCTGCTCCTCTCCTCCCTTCAAACCATAGGTGTAGACCCCTCCTCTCTGCATTGGTTTACTGACTATCTTACAGGGTGCCTTCAACAAGTTAAAGCCGAAGGAGGCCTGTCAAACTTAAAAACTCTGCAAAGAGGGGTACCTCAAGGTTCTATATTAGGGCCCTTACTTTTTGCAATCTACATTAATAACATCGACTACTGTATAAAAGAAGCCAACATCCATCTGTTTGCAGATGATACAGTTCTCTACGTGAGTTGCCCAACACCTGAAGCTGCCTGCAATGACCTACAGTCAGAATTCAACCTTTTGTAAAGCCAACTCCTCCAAAAAAAGCTACTCCTTAATGCCAAAAAAACTAAAGTGATGGTCCTCTCCCCTTTTATCCATACAGCTAACCCTGTGTCCAGTGGGGCAGTTCCCAAAATTACCACAGTTCTAGGTGAAAAACTAGAATTTGTTACAAAATTCAAGTATCTGGGAGTTTGGATAGACCAAAGACTCTCCGTCATTGAACATATCGAGGACTTGCTAAAACGACTTCGGCAAAGGTTTGGATTGTTTTTTAGAATCAACCAATTTCTCACCAGAGATGCCAAGAAACAACTGGTCCAATCCATTTTCCTATCATTGGTTGATTACGCTGACTTCTTCTACAGCCAATGCCCCAACTCTTACATGGCTAAACTGGACACACTCTACCATCAAGCACTGAGGTTTATAACGGGACTCCCCTTCAACACGCATCACCGCACGCTATATGCGGCAGTGGGGTGGACATCACTAAAGTTCAGGCACCACAGAAGCACGCTCTCTGGACCTATAGAGCCATCTCTAATAAGCTGCCTTACTATATCTCCTGCTGTCTTCCCTGAGTATAATTGGGAAATACACGTTAAAAGTTACTCAGCTATTACAACTTAAAGTACCCAAAGCAAAATCCCGCTTGGCAGGCAGCCATAAGCTTCGTGCTACCTACCTTATGGAATGATCTAAAAAAAACTCAAATTAAGCACTCTAATTGGTATAAATGCCTTCAAGATGCTTTATTTCTTCACAATCAGAGAAGTATGTAACTGCTTCACCCACTCAGACCCAGTACCGGTGTCTGCACTGGTATATAGCCACGCCTAGACCCAATTTTTAGTACTGATCCCCCAGCTTGCTCCTCACCAGCCTAATTCTTCTCTCTCTCTTGTATCCCCCTGTCTTATCAACACTAGGCCCATCCATTCCCTTATTCTTCCTTCGCAACCTCCCGGATAGGAGCTCACTACCCTGGGTTGTGACATCCTACCATGCCCCTTACTTTATAACATTCAATCCCGGGGCTCACACATACTCCTCTTCTCCATCCACCTTCTCTACTTCCCGTTTTACCAACTCCTTTCTGTGCATCGTGCCCTCCTAGCCTTTCTCCCCCTACCTCCCTCCCTTCCCCCGTACCTTCCCCCCTACCTGGTGTATATTTTTATTTTTTTCTTCCGTTACTTCCTCCTGCAACCCTAGATAACCTGCTTTATATTCCTATAGACACTTCTATGTATGTAAATACCATGTAATCTGTACAACATCTGTATAATTCTATGTACATATGAACTTCTTTTTCTTCCTCTCTGTAAAGAGTATTATCTGTATTGCCTTGTAAATACCTATGTTGACCTGTATATACAATTGTTCATGCTCCACCCAGGTCCATCTTGCAAATGAGCTTCTGCTCAACGATGAATGCCTGGTTAAATAAAGACTTGATTGATTGATTGATTGATTGAATTGTTTAAATAATAATATGTGCCATGTCTTTTTGGGGGTTGGGGTTGTGCACTGGTATTCTGCTTTTGATTGTTAATTACTACACACCAGTAGCACCCCCTAGCAGAAATGAGAATTACATTTGTGGGCAATGCAGAGTGGAGCATACTGATTTGGGGAGGTGTGGCACCCCTTTTAGCATGCTCCCTTCCAACCCCTGTGAATGTTCCTGGGTGTAAGTGCCTTATTTAAAGGAGCCAATTAGGCAATGTATTTTAGGCCAATCCAGGCAGCACT
The DNA here is from genome assembly GCA_016271365.2 of Neoceratodus forsteri. Lineage (NCBI taxonomy): Eukaryota > Metazoa > Chordata > Ceratodontiformes > Ceratodontidae > Neoceratodus > Neoceratodus forsteri. The sequence continues at coordinate 621,142,618 of JADMNL010000023.1, read as the reverse complement.
CTATATTTATGAGTAGCCACTACAGGCATTTCAGAGCTAAGAAGCTAGTGTAGGGACTATACCAAAAGGGTCCCACCAGGAAGTGGTGGTATAGCTTGCTCACTTTGGAATTCCAATCTGAAAACTAAGAGGATCCCCTTTTTTACATGGAGTTTAAAGTAAGTAAAGCCAATGGACCATTAAATTATTTAAATACTAATAAGTGCCATGTCTTTTGGGGGGGTTGTGCACTGGTATTCTGCTTTTGATTCCCCTGTCTACATGGGTACGAGAATGGGGTAGGCAAGGATATATTGTCATGCTCTTCTTGACTCTCAAGAAACAATCCACACTGCAGTGGATGTACAGAGGATGCCAACACCACAACAAGGGGGACCCTGCTGTAATACTTACACACCCTTCAAGCATGGCTCCAGGATCTTTCTCAGGCCATAATTTGCCCCATTACATGTGGTTTCTGGCTTCTAAGACAGCACTAAGTGCTAGGAGCAGAATTTAATGTTTTGTTTAATTGTATTGGGCTGATATGGGGAGATAGCAGGACTGCCATATTCCAGAATTCACAGATCTGTGTAAAGCAAGGAGTCCATGTAGATACCCATTGTGTGGTCTAGCTCAGCTGTAGAATGCCTCCAACCCCAACTGAACCTTCATGTACATGGCTTAAGGTGTTGAAATATAGAAGTATATATTTTTACAGGACAAAAATAGACCTTTCAGTCACATAAGTTGACTGTGGTTTTAGCGATGTGCATAAGAATCTGCAGATGTGAAACTTACTGAAAGTGGCTTGCTCCACATGAGCCACACGTATCTGCCTCATTTCTTTGACTAGGCACTTAGTTCTGTGTGCTTGGTGGGATTAGGTGGAACACTTCTGCCACCAGTGGTTTTCCTGTCCATAGTAAAAAAAATGCATGTTTTCATATAAATGGGTGTGAAATATCCTACATCATGATTCACCTATTACCATTGCAAGCTGTGTACATATTACATCTTACATCATGTTTAGATTTTGTTTCACTAATTATGATGCATCACCAAAGTTCTTTCACTACACCCTCTTCATATATTCCACTGGCATTCAGTCTTTCTCTCACTACAAACTTTCAAAAAGGTTTAAAAAATTAAAATTTAAATGAATTTAATTAATACATGTTGTTTTCCTTCATCATCCCTGGCTTAGACAGATAACACAAACCTAAACAAATGAAGTACTACTCACAGTTTTTTATTGTTCATTGGCTGACCATGAAAATCCCCTTCTGATCGGTTTCTTCTTACCTGTGGAATATGTTGTATTCAAATATAAACCTTACATCTACTGAATATGGGAAAATCATGCAATGTTATCTCTTTTAAAGGACTGAATGATGACATTCTAATACTTGTGTCTTGAACATTTACCTGCCAGATTTATTTATTATCAGATTTAATGAAAATCATAAAATGTATATGATTTTCTCCTTCTACAGAACTTAAAGAAACAACATTGCCATAAGTAAAATTGATTATCCATAGAAGACATGTAAAAGACATTGGGTTGGATATTCAGATGTTCAGCCACATGACTAACTGCAGAGATTCTGCAGACGTGCTAGCACCAGAAATGTGTATAAATGTTTTAAACATTTGGGTGCAAAATTTGTGTCATTTGTTTGGCCTGTACTTCCTTTTTCATGTGCAACATGCTGCATGTGTAGCAAAATGTTAGACCACATTTTATGCTGTCTAACAGTTCTGATGCAAGTGCACTGAAAAGTGGTTCACACCATTGAAAACAGATAACCAGATTCAAAATCAGTGGGTTATTATCTCTAGCCTCTCCTCCATGGTTAGGCTGAAAACTGAAAGTGTTTCCTAGTCCTCCTTTCCCAGTCAACACAAACTAACTAATTAACTGACTTACTGACTGACTAGCACCTAGCCTCTTTAGCTGGATTTTTACTTTTTCACACTTGCAATCATTGTATCAAAATTGTTAGACCACATAAAATGTGGATCCCAAGTGGAGGGGAGGGTTAAGGAAGAGAAGGGGATAATGGGTATAGAATGTCAGGAGGAACTGCAAGAGAGACAGGGTGGTAATGTAGATACAGCTAGGATTAGGCAATGGTATGGATGAAAGGTTAGGAGGGCCCAGGATGAATGGGTCAGTGTAGTGATTGGGGGGGTCAATTGTAAAGGGGGTGAGATGGAGGCAGATAGCCAATTCCTAACAGGGTAGAATGCATGCAAGGGATGACAGCTGAGGGTGAGACCTCTAGTAGCACAATGTGTGGAATGGGGAGGAATGAAACATCACATTATAGTGCACCTGGGTATGAATGAGTGGTCAAGTTGCAATGGGGGGGTGCAAGAGAGAGGTTCAAGGAAGTGGGTGATATCTGTAGGGTGGTTGGGAAATTGGTAGCTTTCTTGTAGGGGTTTCTGTTCCCAAGGGCTAGCACAGCAAGGAAGGTAAGGATTGTCAAATTCAGTGAAAATTTTAGAGGGTGGTATGAAGCAGAAAGGTATGGGTGCACTGGTAGTTGGGAGGGGACATGAGCTAACAAGGATCTGTATGCACCAGACTGGTTATACTTAAGTAGAAAAGGCCAAAGTGTCCTGAAGTGAAAGCTGGAGGGCTTTATAATTAAAAATCTAAATTTAAACTTACATGAGGGAAGCAGCAGGGTGCATGGCACTCTTAGTGGGTGGAGGAGGCCAATAGGCCTTCCTGCCAGCTGGTCAGCAGGGGGAGAGGAGGTAATGGAGGAGTGGGGAAAGAAATGAGGGACCAAACAAAGAGGGGGTTAGTAGGGGGCAGGTCAAGAATAGGGCATGCAGGGTCACGGTGGAGGGTGGTGTCTCTAAACAACAGAAGTCTGGGGAGAAAAATGGAAGAATTATTGCACATCACTGTTGGTCAAGGGAGAGACAGACATAGCAGCCACAGAAAACCATGACTGTGATCTAGTTGTTCTGGGGTACAGTATGTACAGAAAGAAAAGGGGGACAGGATGGGGGGAGTGGTATGTGAAAGAGGGAACAATTTACCCCAGACAGGATGATGCAGAGGTGTGGTGTAACATTTTGTATTATAACATTTATTTCAGTATAACCTTTTATAATAGTTAAACTGAATGTTAAAGTATAGCTTTTTACAGAATGCGTCAGTATGATTTCTTCTACTATATAACCAAATGTGTTTACTCAAATAGTTAGCTGCGACAGTTTCTCACCAATCCTAGTAAAAAATCTTGTGATACTTGTCTTTTGATAATTACACACTTTACCTTATGATTTTATGATGGTCAGCATTGAGAAGTTTTCTCTGGGGAACTGGAACAGGATAGTATGCTCTTATTAGGATGGCATTACCTGTTTATGAACGGTATGCACATAAAGAACCTTCTATAAATGAAGTCAATACTTTTGAGATTGTGCAAGAAAATATGATAAACACCTCGTGATATTATGAGCAATACAGTTATCTCTATGCTTTGCCTGTTATTTACCACACCCTAAGATAAATAGGTTATTTTGTTATATGATTGACCTATATTAGGGAGTTAGTAGTTTTTAAGATGAGAAAACATTATATAAACCTTGTATAAAATTGAATAAGTTAGCACCAAACAAAACCCAGATATACCTGTATTTGAGAAGTTAACCAAAATACTTGTATTGATGTTGAAGACTCGCAAACCGAAAATAAACCAGAGGAAAACATTCATTTGGTGTGACCTGAGTTTTTTGAAGATAGAAACACACAACACAGCTATCTTTTTACTTCTTACAATTGGTGCTGCGACTCGGATGCCTGAAGACAGTCTATATGGTTGCTGACGATATCAAAAGAACCGAGAAGAGAAGGAAGCCACTGCCAGGAATGCCTACCATACCTGAACTAATTACTCATGTATGGAGGGAGGTTGGAAACCACATTAGAAAGACTGAGTTGAAGTCAGACGTGATTTATCCATGAAACTACTGACGTGAGTATGGATTCCATATTACATAAATGTTTAGAAATGAACCTTCAAGAAGGTCCATACAGCTCTCCTGAAAAGCAGGAAGAAGCATACTTATGTTTAATTAAACAATGTACAGACTGTAATGAGAAAAGTAAATCAGATAAAACCAAGTTAGAAGAATTGTTAGAGCAACATGATGCTCATTACTTAAATATAGCCAAATATGTCACCGAGGCTAAAGATAGTAGTTTGTGGGTTAAAACTCAAAGACTTTATAATGAATCTACAAACATTTATGTCTGTGCAGCTGTTCCCTACTGCCCAATGTCAAGCTGTTCTTTTTACTTATTTGGAGAACTGCAAAAACTTTACAGTATTCAGCAATGAATGTCATCACTTAATTAGACTTTTTGTCAATTTGAACTAAATGAAAAATGCAGACAGCATGTGGAGAACCTGTCACATTTGCTCCCATATTACAACATATATGGGACCTAGGAGCTCAAACACCTTTGAAAACAGCAATTTGTAAAGTAATAGCTCACCAAAAGACTCCAAAAAAGATATCCACAAATTAAACAATAACTTAGTGGATAATCTTGCTCAGCCAAACAAACAAACTTATGAGTAGACCATATAGGAGATGATTCTACACAATTGTGGGAGATGGACGAATTTGACAAGCACCATATTAAATGGATAGCTGCCATCTCACAAGCCCCAAGTTTGGGGCACATCCAAGATACAGATGCTTGGATAGTGGGTTGTCAGAACCAAAGAAAAGACACTAGACAGTGTGCAACCAAACATGTTACCATATGGAAAAATATAGTAGTATGGGAATGACAACCTGGGTTTAGGAAGTGGATACCACCCACTTCATTTAGAAAAGATATTATTATAAATAATTATTGAATTTGGGGTCATTATGGACTCCACAAAACTTGTAAAATGTTGGCACAAAATATTGGTTGCCAAAAATGGGAAAAGATGTCAAACAGTGCCTGGAGGCTTGTCTCATCTGTGCACAGATGAATTCTCCAGTGCCTGAAAAAAGGGTTCCATTAGGGGCATACCCCTGGTGGACGGTCCTTAATCCAGCTTACAAATTGATTATGTGGGGCCTTTGCCTACTGTAAAAAGAGGGGGGTTATAATATTTATTAGTCATTGTTGACATATTTTCAAGTGGGTAAAAGCATTGCCCATATGTAATGATAGTGCTACAGCTACTGCAATAGGGCTATGGGAACAGGTGTTTTCATGATGGGGTTTTCCCAGAATACTTGAAAGTGATAGAGGAACTCATTTTACAGCAAAAATAATGACAGCTTTGAGTGATATTTTGGGTATCACTCAATGTTTGCATTTACCCTATCATCCATAATCTTCAGGGATGGTGGAAAGGTTGAATTGCACTCAAAAAAATGCACTAAAAAAGGCAGTGTTGGATACTGGTAAAGGGTTGGTGATGCACTTACCAGGAATCCTAATGAGTATTAGAGGTACTGAAAACAAGAGTAATGGCTATAGCCCATATCAATTGATGACTGGACGAGATATGCAGCTGTATTATCCTTCAGATCCAGATTTATCAACGCCAGTGTTAAATCGCATCAAAACAGATGTATTTTTGCAACAACTGCAAAAACAGTTAGCTATTTATTTACCCCACGCTGCCAAAATTATGGAACAGACTCATTGGAAAAAAACAACAGAAACATGACACAAAACTGATACCACCTTTTAAAAGGGGTCATCACATCATGGTGAAAAATTTTAGTCAGAAGGGACCATGGGATGCTAATTGGATGGAACCCTATGTCATCATTGATGTTTTGGGACCATGGGTCATTCAGGTCCACCAAATTTGACAAGGGTCTGCAGAGACCAAATGGGACCATGTGGATCAATGTAAATTGTATTAGCCTTTAATTGATGACAACTGATACTTCTCTGTTTTTCCCAATAGGTAAAGTACAATGATGTATCCTGTACTTATGCTGAGCAGTACCTTACTGATCCTGTCCACTTCCAAATTATTCAATGAATGCCCAGGACACATATGAAACAGTTTATACAACAAGAACTATGCTACTCATACAGTGTGGGATCTACCAGTACTATTAGGAGTTTGACATGGACACACTGGATATCTTCTTGTCAAATGGTACTTTATGGACAATGTCAAAATGTGATATGGGGATACTCACCAGACACCTGGCCTGGCACGGCGATGTGTGTTGTGAACACAACATCCCAGAAAGAAATCTATATCCACTCTACTTTGGGGGCTACTACAAATTTAACAAGAGAAGAACAAGATTTATTTCAAATAAAACTAAAGGACATGTTACATTATCCATCTAATCTTATGTTGTTAAATGCATCTTATTGGGGTATAAATGCATCACAACGTAATATGTGGCATTTTTTATGTAATGCATCTATTGTGTAAAATTTATACAGTAGGGTTAAATGTAAATTGAAGTATTATAAAATTTTGCTGCATTTGCCTTTTCCACTATTACAACTTCGGTGTAAGGATCGGGCCTCAGTATTGTTGTGGCAACAGTATTATAATAATACTTTAAATTGATACCATAATAGACACAAGATGTGGTCATTTCAAATTCCTGTAGAGGCAACACTAGGCTTACATATGGGGCTGGTTAGGCTGAGGATTGAGAATTGATAATGGTATTGATTCTGTGGTTTTAAAAGGTCATATTTGTTCTTTAGAAACAACTTTAAAAAATATGGCTACTGGACCATTATCAACTACTGCAAAATTAGTTGCTGATAATGAGGACATTAATTGGTTTGCATATAAAGAAACCTGACAGAATTTTCAAATTATTATGCAAATAACAGTCTGTTTTTATAACTAACTTTCTAATATGTCTAGAGAAAGTAATATAGAACTGGCTTGCTCACAAATAGCTGCTGAAGCACATGCTTATCTAGTTAATGAGCAAAATAAAATTCAGACCAATAGGTTACCCTTAGGAATAGGTGAAACCAATATAACTAGATTATTGGATCATCCTACTGTATTCCTACCCCCCTTGGCTATGATAAAAATATGGAACTCACTGAATCAATATGCACACATGCTGTGACATGTGATTACCATACTAGTGATAATACCTGTATGTTTTGAACCACCAAAAATATCATGGCAAATCAGTAATTTGGGAGTATTAATACATGACCAGATCATGAGATTCCAAATACCAGGTGACACTATTATTATGGTACACAATTAATATGTTGTCTTACCTAAGCAACAGTGCATACAAGAACATGAAACCGTAATATGTGGGGAAGAGACATCAACCGCCCCATGGTTTCCTAAGCAATGTAAATTTACCCTAACATCTGCAAATCAATACCGCCAAGCTATGAGATGGGACCAATCATGGTGTGTAATTGCAGGTCAACCTTGGACTGTAATGGGGGTATTGTGGCAAGACCTTGTGGGTTGCAAATTGGACCCTCAGAGAACGTCCTTCCTATAGCAGAACAAATGTTACCCATATCAATTGTTCCGGTATGGCCTTAGATTTACTCACTGATTTGGCAACTCCACCTCATTTCAACCAACCCAAAATTGATAAAATGACACATGGTGCCTTGTTGTATCATCAACAAATGAAAGGACTTATTTTGACACAAAAGGCCTCTGCTAAAGAGGTAAAAGACAGTCATCATATATCCTTATTATATCCAGGTGGAATTGGGGATCGGCTGCTTTGGGTACTAGTCCAACCCTAGTAGTGGTGGGCTGTAGTATTGCAGTAATAAGTGTTCTCATTATTATACAATTGTTATTGTATCGTAAAATGAAACACATGACTCGACAAATACAAATGTTACAATGGCAACATCGTCTTGTGTGATCTCTATGTATAGAGAGTCACAAAAGGGGGATTGTGGTGTAACATTTTGTATTACAACATTTATTTCAGTATAACTTTTTATAATAGTTAAATTGAGTGTTAAAGTATAGCCTTTTACAGAATGTTTCAGTATGATTTCTTATACTATATAACCAAATGTGTTTACTCAAATAGTTAGCTATGACAGTTTCTCACCATACCTAGTTAAAAGCCTTGTGATAATTACACAACACTTTACCTTATGATTTTATGATGGTCAGTATTTAGATGTTCTATGGGGAACTGGAACAGGATAGTATGCCCTTATTAGGATGGCATTACTTGTTTATGAATGGTGTGCACATAAAGAACCTTCTATCAATTAATTCAATACTTTTGAGATTGTGCAAGAAAATATGATAAACACCTCATGATATTATGAGCAATACAGTTATCTCTGTGCTTTGACTGTTATTCACTACACCCTAAGATTAATAATTTATTTTGTTATATGATTGGCCTATATTAGGGAGTTAGTAGTTTTTAAGATGAGAAAACATTACATAAACCTTGTATAAAATTGAATAAGTTAGCACCAAACAAAACCCAGATATACCTGTATTTGAGAAGTTAACCAGAATACTTGTATTGATGTTGAAGACTCACAAACCGAAAATAAACCAGAGGGAAACATTCATTTGGTGTGACCTGAGTTTTTTGAAGATAGAAACACACAACACAGCTATCTTTTTACTCCTTACAAGAGGGCAAGCCTGAAGCATTGTGGGTGCAGATCCAATCCACAAAATGGAGAAAATTAAAGATGTAGTGGTCTACAGAATGCCTTCCCAGGATAAGGAATTGGATAGGGTATTGGGGTCCCAGATCATAGATATGCCCAGCAAGGGTGAGACAGTAATTATGGAGGACTTTGATCTACCTGGTGTGGATGGGAAAATCTCTGCTACCTCCTGAACTAGTGAACAAGTACAGCTGGATGCTTTCCAGAGTGCCTTTGAGACTCAAAGTGTTGTGGAGCTCACAAGGGTGAGTGCAGTCCTGAATCTGGTCCTGTTGAACTGTGCACAAATTGCAGGAGGTGAAGGTGGATGTCATGCTAGCAGGAAGACACCACTACAGGTGTAGTTTCACCTGGACATGGCTAGAGGGATGGTCAGGACCAAGACGAGGGTCTTGGACTTTTGGATGGCTGACTTTGATAGCATGGGAGAAGTGCTACAGTGACACCTTACTGGGATCAGTGTGGTAATGGAAGTGAAATAGAAATGGGTTATAATATAGAAGAGGTTGATGGAGGTCACTAGTAAATGTGCCAAAATCAAAAACAAAGAAGGCTAAGGCCAAAACACTCAGCTGGTTCAGTGAGGACATGACAAAGATGGTGGGGGACAAGAGGGCAGGCTTAAGGAAGTAAAAGTATAATCAGAAGGAGGATAGGGTGGAAAATGCTGTTAAGTCAAGAGAGTTGAGTAAGATGGTGATGGAGGTAAAGGCTATAAGAAAGGTACAATTAGCCCACCATGTAAAAGAAGAAGAGAAGGCCATTACTTAGGTATATGAGAGAAAAGAAACATAAAAGGTGAGATTGTCTGGCTAAAAGGAAAGGTGGGTTGGGCAGAGGGTAGTGAAAAGAAGGTGAAGGTAATTAATGGGTACTTCTGTTCAGTGTTCACTTGGAAGAAGAACAGACCAGTACAACAATGGAGTAGGGGATGATAACTTGGATGTGGGAAGTCACAGAAGGCAAAGATCAAGCTGAAAGGGTACTAAAGGGCCTAAGGCCCCTAAAGGTGGACAAATCACCAGAGTCAGATGCATGTACCTTAGGGTCCTTCGAGAACTGTCATAAATTTTGGCTAGTTCCTTGGTAGAGCTATTTAACACCACTATGGAGCCTGGAAATGTGTGCAAAGACTGGAGAACAGTGCATGTAGTGCCACTCCATAAGAATAGGCTGAGGGATGGACCAGGGAACTACAGAGCAGTCAGCTTGACCTCTATAGTGAAAAAGCCAATGGAGACCATCCAACAGGGACAGACTGATTGGCATTCTGGAGGAAAATGGGTTCCAGGATGTAAGGCAACATGGGTTTACATCAAAAAGGTCTTGGCAAACTAACCTAATTGACTTTGTCAATTGCATCACTAGGACAGTGGATGAGGGCTAAGTGATCGATGTCCTGGATCTTGACTTCAGCAAGGTCATTGACTCAGTTCCCCATAGGAGATTGATTAGAAAACTTGAAGACCGGGGTGGGGGAATGGGGGTTAACCTCACAGGATGGGTCAGAAGCTGGTTGTAGGATAGATGCCAAAGAATGGTAGTCAGGTGAGAGTTCTCTGAAGTGAGGTCTGTGATGAGTGGGATCAAACAGGGCATTGTACGCCACCTGGTATTATTCAACTTCTTCATAAGTGACATCATGGATGGAATCAAGGAGAAAGTCTTCCTGTTTGCCAACAACACCAAGCTCTGTGGGAGGGTGGACACTGAAGAGGGTAGACATGAACTCTCATAGAGGATTTGGCTAGGATAGAAAAGTGGTCCAGCATTTGCCACCTGGGGTTCAGTGTGTGAAAAAGTGTAAGGTATTGCACTTGGTAGTAAAGAATCTGGGGACCAAATAAAGGTTTGGCGGAGTTCAGGTAACCAGGTCAGAAGAAAAAAAGGATCTGGGGGTAATAATCATCAGATGCCTGAAACACTCTGCACATTGTAAGAGAGCAGCAGCCAAAGCAAATCAGATGCTGTGATACATAGCCAGGGGAATTACCACCAGGAATGTGGAGGTCATTCTTCCACTATACAAGTCACTTGTAGGACCATATAATGAATACAGTGTGCAGTTTTGGTGCCCTTATCTTAAGAAGAATGTCAGCTTGATGGAAATGTTTTAGAGACAGGCAGCCCAATGATCCAGGACCAGCAGGGTAACACCTATGATGAGAGGATCAGAGAATGCAACATGCATTCTCTGAAGAAAGGAAGGAGAGGGGAGACATGACTGAGACCTTCAAGTACCTTAAGCGTATTAAAAGGATGAGCATGTAGGGCTTCTTTAGCCTTAGCGGCAACAAGACCACTAAGGAACACAGCCTAAAGCTGGTGGGGAAAGGTATTGGAGGGAGATAAGTAGGCACTTTTTAACTGATATGGTAGAGATCAAGTGGAATGATCTGTTGGAGGAGGTAGTATCCCTAATAATTGGAACCAACTTCAAGAGGGGGTGGGACAAAGTGAAGGGAAAAATTGCAGATAGAAGGGGAGCAAGTAGGGAGGAGTAGGGGAAGTGGAGATCAGAAAAGAAATGGAGAGAGGGCAGTTCCATTTATAAACACATAGGGAGCTGCACTATTACACAGACTAGATAGACCAAAGGCCTTTATCTGCTGGCATGTTAACATGTTCATATGTCTAACATTTTGCCACAAGTGTGGCAAGTTTGGCATGCAAAATGAGGAATGCAACAACGAATGATTTAGGCATTATTTTTAGTTACTGCAAAGTGTGGAGACTCTTGTAAATGTGCACAGACATTAGACAACCTCATGCAAATCTCTATGCATATTTGGGTGCCATAGCTGCAGTAGAGCATTTGAAAATCCAGCCCACTATGCTTGTCTCAGACATATTAAGATTTAATACTAGAACTGAACTGCTGATTTGCATATGTAACATTTTCAGTAGTTTTGTAAGTTTTAAGTGTTCCATGCATTCTCTCTTTCAATTTTCTTGTTCTTCACAGACTAAAATTGCAATAATGTGAAAGCATGTGTTTTAATTCAGACTCCATATGGATCTTCTTTTTTTAATGCATGTATTTTAAATAAATCATTTTTAACTTGGTAGTGTTATTCATTTGAGATTGCCATTCATTTATGGGTCCAGCTTTGGCTCTTGTAATTTTGTTGATCTTTTTGCAGACTCATTCTTTATTATGTGACCAATTTTAAAGAGTAGGGTTTGGATATTTTTCTTCTTGTAACACCAGCTACCTCTCACATAAGGACACAGTGAGCTGTGACTATGTGTATCATGAGAGACTAAATCAGCATACATTTAACATTAGTATCTCTTCAAAAGATGGAGCAAATACAGTGAAGAGTATCTGGCCTGTCAGAGTCAGTGTCTTAGCAGGTAGCACACTTGCCTCTGAGGCCGGAAGATCAGAAATCTGTTGGTTCTATCCCTACACCAAGCACTTGGGCTAAAACCCAATACTGACACTGTAGTGCAGCATGACAGGGTGCTGTCTTTTGAATGAGACTTTAAACTGAGGTCCCATATGCCTGTTCTTGTAGTAGTTCAGGTGGATGTTAAAGATCCCATGGTACTTCTCGAAAAGAGTAGGGGAATTTTTTATTTACAACTTCAAAACAAATAATAACAAGCTATGTTAATACACATCAAATAATACATAACTAAAAGAAAAATCAAAATAGTATTACAGTCTCTCTTGCTCTTCTCTGCAATTCTGACCACTCTAATGAGCTGCACTCTGGCTCTGTACAGCAGTGTTCACAGATTTCTACCCTCAGCTGTAACAATGTTTCTGTAAATTTCTTTTGAATGCTTGTTCATCAATGACTGTACTTTAAATGTGTTCTCTTTATGTATTTCTCTAATGTATATTCTCCACTACCCCCCAACCCCAGGAAGCATCTGAAATTGAATGATATTCTGCTCAGTATGCCTTCCTGGTAAAATGTTTAAATAAATCCATCAATAAACAAGCATACTATTCAAACAGTAACAACATTTACAAAATGTTTATAAAAGAAAAATAACTAAACAATACAAAAAAAGTATTAATTCATACTTGTCCCCTTTCATAAGTCATAAAATGAAAAACAAATATTTGAATCATTCTCCTGGCAGATTGCTTCTAAAATGAGTATTTAACATGTAAGAAAAATTATAAAATTACCCAGTACCCCCCTTCCCTACAAAAGAATAGGTGGAATTTTTTTATTCAAAACTTCAAAATAATCAAAATATATTACATACAAGAATCAAATCAAAACTGTAAAGCAACATAGTATGAATGCATACATCCCCATAGCCACCGTACATATGATTTCGATATTATAATCCCAAACAATAATACAAAAAGGAAGACAAATACCATCCCCTCCAACTAAAAGAATAGGAAAGTCATTATCTGATACTTCTAAATAATATTACAACACATGGTAAAAAGCACATGGTAAGCAATCAAAATCCTAAAGAAAGGTATTTTATCACTATGTTAGTGGAACTGAAAACAAAATATAATATGGTCCATAAATGGAAACACACACACACACACACACACACACACACAAAATCACAAATAAGTATTAACTGTCCCTTATTATAAAATTATAATATGAAAACTGTGGAAAAAACAGCCATGTAAACAGAAAACATTAAGGCAGATTCAGTAATACCAAATACTGACCCCAACCCCACCAAGAGAGTAGGGGAATTTAGTATTTGTGGTTTAAGGCAAATAATACATAAGGTATGTAAACTTACAAGAATAAAATCAAAACAAACTAAATTTCAAATAGGTATTACAAGCATACTATTCAAAAAATAAAATCAAGTGTCATAGCATGGTTATACAAGCAGCCTGGAAAGTAGCTGTCTCACTGAATTCAATCACCCAGTGTCTAGCCAGTTCAAAAGTTTCCATTTTTTGTTCAACAAATCCATAGACAACTGTGCTTTATCTCTACTTCTGATAAGCAAAATAAAGCCTTGTATAGTACAAAACAATTGTTCGGGGGCTATAAAATATTGTTGCAATGACCATCTGCATTGAGTATGCCATATATAATATTTGAAACAACCTAGTATAGTATGCATAACACCAGCATCATATTTTTCCCTGGTTTGGGGTCAGATTCCTAATAATAATATATCTATATGAAGCCTAGTAAAAGGTGAGGAATCCCATTGTGAAGACAAAAAAGACCAAAACTGCATTATAAAAGGACAAAGAAAATGTAAGTGTTTAACTGTTTCTATGAAAGCATTACAGAGAGTTGTTCGAGGACATGCTCTCTCTTCCATACTTTTATGTTTCCAGTTTCCTTGTACGTTGAGTTTACCATGGGCTGCCAGCCAACTGACATCCTACATAAATGGTGGTATCTGGGGTTGGGTTAACATTGCTTGTATTCGAAGTAGATCTTGTGATGATCTGGTATGAAAATCAGGATGAATATAAAAATACTAATATTGAATATATTGATATAGTGCTCTTCTCTTTTTCTGTACAACCATATTTTTTCTTGATTTTCCAAAGATTTAACATTCCAAAACAGAGATAATAATAACCAGAGAGCACTGAAATATGTTTTTGTTTAGGTATTGCAACATCCCATCCCCGATCCAATAATCAGGAATAAATAGTGCCTCCTGACCAAAGTGTCCAAATATTCTGTTTGTTAAGAATTAAAGAGTGTAGGTTAACATAAAGAAAGATACAACAGAAAAGAGGGATAGGATTTAACACATTAGACCCCCTTGTTCCATAATTAAATAAAGAATACCTCTCTTAATGGGCTTGAGGTGGCTATCCCAGATAGCCTGAAAGAAAATACTCAGCAGTGTAGTTTCCAGCTGTTTAGGTACTGGGTAAATATCAGCCAAATGTAAAAAAAAACTATCAAAAAAGTTTTAACCATATATATTCTATTTTGTTTAGACATTTTCCATTTGTTCCAAATGCAAAATCTAGTTCTTGCTTCTTTAATAAGAATTTCCCAATTGAAGACATCCACCTCCTCCACACCAAAATGTATACCTAATATTTTACATTCTGATTGTACAATTGGTATACCCATAACAGTATCGTATGGACAATCCTCACTGACAAGAAAGAGGCACTTACTTGTCTGAAGGTTAATACAAGCACCTGTACCTTCCATGAATGCTACAGTCACCGCTTCCATAGCCACACTGGAGGGAAAATCTGCCAAAAGAATACAAACCTCATCAGCATAGGCTATAGTTTTCAGTTCAGGAGTATTGCTATTAATAGAGAGACCTCTAATTGCATCAGACTAGTTAAGCTGCAATAACAATGTCTCTAGAGTAAGTATATACACAATAGGACTGTGGTGGAAGCCCTGCTGAATCCCTCTATTAATCTTTCTATATTTACCAAACCACCCATTGGCTTATGGGGCTATTACTGCATTTTTATGATATACCTGTAACCAACATCTGAATGGGACTGGGAAACCAAATTGTTGAAGACACTTCCAGCTGTGGAGATGAGACACCCTATTGAAGGCCTTCATCAGGTCTGTTCATTTGGAACAAATGGAAAATGTCTAAACAAAAGAGAATATATATGGTTAAAACTTTTTTGATTGGGTTTTTTTTTGTCGTTTGTTTTTTTTACATTTATCTTCCATCTCCAATTTAGGTACCTCTCTAACTAGCTAGAAAGCTAGCTCTCAAAGAACATATACTTGCATCACAGCACTGTCAATGGACCATCTAGTCTAGGATCCTACCATGTTTCACCCTACTGCTGAGCTCCCACCAGCTGTAGCAGATCTCGCCATGTCAACGCCCACTGCTGGTTGCTCTCAGGCCATATTATAGCCTCTGTACTTTTTTGTGCTACTCTAGGCCCCCCAGTGATGCTACTTGCTGCAGATAATTACCTACTCTGCATGTCTAGTATTACTTGGTTACTAAATTTAACCTCTTGACAATGCATCAGTTGGCTGCACATGCTTGTTACCTATGCTAGTTTCTTCACTCCTATGTTTAATCAAAGCTGTAACCTCCTTTACCAAACCTGTGTGTTATTGTAAAACTGTAAACTGTAGATTCTTTGCTGAATGTACTATACAGCCTACAGCTGTAATATTGTAAACCTGTAAGCTGTTGCTGCCTTGTAACTCTTTACATGCTGTGGCTGTGTATATTGTATGTCTGTCCTCTGATGTAGAGCCTTTGAGAATGAGTCTCTGACTCAAAAGGTTGTAATTCCTAAAGAATATTAAATAAATAAAATAAAATAAATAAATAAACTGAGTAAAAACCCAGTGATTTCTCCTATTCTGACCCTTTCCATAACTTCTCACAGTAGAATAAGGGCATCATTAATGGTCCTACCAGGGACGGAGCAAAATTGTGAATAGTGAGAGATTTGGCTTAAAATTGCAGAAATCCTATTAGATAAAATCTTTGTTAGAATTATACTATCAGTATTTTGGAGGGTAATCAGACTCCAATTTCTAAGATCCTCTTTATCACCCAATTTATGTAATGAGATCAGTAATCCATCATTTAAACTATCAGGCAGTAAACCTTGTTCCAAACTGATGCCATACATCTCAAAAGTTCATGCCCTAATGTTTGATACATTATAGAATACATTTCATTCTGGAGCCCATCACTACCTGGGGACTTCCTGTGTTGTAATTTCTTAATAACAGAATCCAACTCTATATGGGTAATATGCCTTAATAACATAAGAAAAAAACATTCTGGAATTTTAGGGAAGTTGCATGAATTTAGTCATGTGTCTATTATACCTTTAGTAAGCAAGGGGTCTTCCCAGAACATATTCTGAATATAGTTATTTATTTCAGACAGAAAACCTTATTGTGTGTTCACTATTTCCCCAGAAAATGACATTAATTTCTTAATCTCCTTTTGTCTCTGTTTTACACAAATATCAAAAGGGGGTTGTGGTTTCTTGTATCCCAAATCTCTGTTAAGTTTCCAAGGATTTACACCTATTATATTTTACCTAGACTAATGTTTGCTTTATACTAGCTATTTTGGCCATGTCTACATGTTCCCCTTTATTTAGTCTAGAATATGCCTGCAGTAGTTCTGCCCTAAGGACTTCATAAGAATTATTTTTAGATTTCCTCACCAATCTACCAACATGCTGAAAATATTCTCTGATACCTGATTTGGTGTATTCCCACCAATTCTGTACAGAATCATTTAGAAAATACACAGATTTTCTAGCTTCCAATAAACATTGAAAACCTTCTACCACCTCTGGGTAGTTTAGTAAGGATAAATTCAGTTTACAATACCCAGGACCTTTAGAGGTAGCTGGATAATTAGAAATAGTGACCTGTAAAAGTGCATGATCTGAGGTGGCTACAGGTGTGACAATAGGGTGTCTGTATTGTAGAGTAGGGGAAATACACCAATAATCTATACGTGATCGTCTATTCCCTGAGAAATATGTGTACACTGTCTCTTGATTTGCAGTATAAAATAAATCATGTAACCCTGTAAGATGAATCAGATCATTTAAAAATGTCTAATTGCAATATTGTTTACCAGTTTGGGCCCTCTATCAGAAACTGTCCTGTTTATATTAAAATCTCCTCCAAAGAGAATGTTTTTCCTGGTAAAGAGATACGGTTGGATTTTTTGTAAATGTGAGATTCTCTCTGATTTACCCTGGGGTGCATAAATGTTTATTACCTGGAAATCCAATTTTTGTATGGAAACATCAGGCAAAAGACACCTACCAGCCTCAGTTTCCACCATGTTATTCACTGAAATAGAGGGGTTCAGAAAAAAAATGCCTGTCCCTGAACATAAAGGCCCCCCACCAGACCAGTAACACTTTCCCCATAGCCAAACATTAGAAGCTTCTTCAAACTCATCAGTGGTATATAATCTTGTGTCCTGAAGGAAAAACAAATCAAGGTTAGTACTTGTAAAAAAATCAAATGTAGCCAATCTTTTTCTTTCTGACCTGATGCCATTCACATTCAAGCTAGCATTTTTAAGATCATATGGTACAAAGAAGTAGTAGATTAAGCAGAAGAAACCAGATAGGAGATTGTTTTTTCCTAGAGCTTTTCCTGAGTCCTTTTCTAGGACCCATTTGCTTTTTTGATTTCCTAGTAAATTCAGAGCCATTCTGTGTGTCAGTGTCAAAAACAGGATCCTTCTGAGAGGATGTCCTAGAGGCAGTATCTGAGTCGCTTTCATTGACATCCACATCTATTAGTGATATATCATATTTGCTTGAAAGGATAAAGTTTTCAGATGAGGAAGGAGAAGGGTTACCTGTAGGGGATGGAAGCCCTGATCTTTTTACCACCTGAAAATCACTGTCAGCCAGTACTGGTGGGGGGGGGATGTGCACTGGAGGCATCACCAATGAATCTGTGTGATTACTTGACTCTAGATTAATAGTACCTGGATAGTGACTTACCACAGAATATCGAAGATGTTACTGTCATTTGGGGTTCATGTGGAGAACTGTGTGGGTCTCCAGCAGTATTATACTGGGGGGAAGGGTTCTTTAGCTGGATTTGGAACAGAATGAGGGTCTCGAGGTGGTCCTGAGAATCTCTTGCTGACCTTACTGCTATATTAATATAAAAGTCCTACATGGCAAAGTCTGACTCTTCTGTATTGTGTGATGCCCATGGACAATCATATCAGTGAACATATGTCCAGCCTCATCACAGAAATTACAGTTAGGAGCATTGTCACGTTCAGTCTCTGAATGCCCCAGTTCCCCACAATGAAAACACACTATTTTGTCACAGCTGGTACTAGTATGATGGGAGACCCACACTTATGACATCTCCCAGTTTGTCCAGGGTAAAATATGAATCTCTTGTCCCTCCCAATGAAGAAGTCATTGGGCAAGTGCTAAAAATCACTGCAAATTTAAAAAAGTTTAATTTTGATGCACCAGCCCTCATTCCAAAATTCCTTGCTGTCTAAAATGGGCTCAGGGGAACCTCGTACATAACATCACTTGTCAAGCCAGTATAACATTTCTGTGATATTGACCCCTTCATTATGAAATAGCACTCAGAAGGTGAAATGATTGTTTAGTAAGGGGGTAAACCTGGAAAGGTGACTACACGGGGTTAATTTTCAAGATAGACCATTTTGTCCAAAAATCTCTCCAAAATACTGGTGTTCTGAAGCTAATGTCAAATGTTTGCTCACCAGGAGTGTGAATTAGGGAATAAACTTCACCAGAAGAGAAGCCCAATGATTGCTTTAAAAGAATATGACCCACATAGAATCTATCAGGATGTTCACTCATTCCTCCCAGATACCTGAGGTGAATAGCATTATGTCATTTCGCCTGTTCCACGGGTTTGTGGAAAAGTCCTGCATAAGAATGTTTTGTTGGGGCTGATGCACCGAAGGGCCTGAAACCCATTCCCATTCATGCTCAACTTCCCCCAGTTCCTTTCCATGTTTGTAGAGTTCAAATCAACAACCCCTGATTGTGTGTCAAAATATATATCTTGAGAGCATAAAGATGAAATGGAAATTGTACTTAAGTTTATATTAGATTTTACTCCAGAGTCATTGCTGGGTTGTACAGTCCTTTCCTGATGTACTTGGGCTTGTACCTCCAAAGGATCTGAAGCTGCCAAAGTAGAGGGCACATTACACTGAACAAAATCAGGGTCTACCTCCCATGAACGATCCTCAATGCATTTTCATCCCACTCTCCAAAGTACATCATCCACCAACTAGGCACCATCTCCCGGCGTCTGATTCAGAAGGGCCCAGATATGTTCTCTACTTGTTCCCTCTCATGTGCACTAGTGTTCTTGGTTTGCACACCCACCAAAAATACTTTTGGGGCAGATTTCTCCGGAGAAGGAGACATACCTTCCATACACTTTCTTTTTTTTTTTTCTTCCAGTAGTTTGGCTTTGGCTGCCAAAAGCTCAAGTTCTGCCTTCCGAATCTGTTTCACCAAGGTGTGCTGAAGCACCTGCTCCTGTTCCTCCTCAGAATCCATTGCAAGTTCTGTAGAATGCAGTAACATATCCACAGTCTTCTGGTCCTCCATAATGGTGCTTGACACACCTGTTGAGGACTCATCCAGACAACTGCTCTCCAGCACCTCAGTCACAATACTGAGCTCTGCCATTGCACACACCTACGGGACAGCATTCCCTACCTGCAGAGCAGGGGAATTTCCCCAGTGCCCTGGCCAAATTTGCCCCATTCACTAAAAATACCACCAACAGCTTAATCTGGTTCAAGGTCAGTTGGCATTCATCTGTATCTCCCTTCCCCGGGTCATGCCTGAAAATAGATAGAATTTGTCTAGTGCACCTACCTGGTTAACAAAAAACTAAATAAAATAAAAATAAATATGCATTACATTCCTTTATTGGACTGGCTAAAATACAAAAATTATTGTTACAGTATGGTTTTAGAGGGAATCCATTTACTGCTGATCATTGATGAAAATAGAGAGTAAAACCCAGTGGCCCAGAAGCAAATGCCATGTCAGACTCAGATTTGCAACTTATTTCTAATACAGATGGCTTTGTAGGTGCCATTTCTAATATATATAGCTTGTGTGCAAATTTAACTGAATTTAAAAAGCAGCTGACACCTTCACAAGAACTTCAACAAAACAATATTTAGACACATTTCAGCTTGTATTTCACATTAGTTATGCATTCCTCTTCCCCCTTATTTATTACTGAGGTCACCTGCATAAAATCAGGATCTTTGCTCCTGAAGATTTCATTCATTCCTGTTCCTTTCCCCCTACCTGAGGTCATAATGCACTGCTTGTGACATCACAGTTACTCCCATGGCAATATATTGTGATGTCACAACAGAAGGCTATGACATGAAGTTGGGAATAAGCTACAGAGGCAGATGAACTCCAAATGAACACTAAGGGATAAACATAATTTATTCATAAACATTTCCTCATTAAAAAATAATGGGGAGGAGAAATATACAGACCATACATGGAATGCAAACATAATTGTACCTAACTATTATGTTTTTTCAAGTTTTCTTGGAGGCATCAGTGGCTCTTTAAGATCTGAATTGGAACTAAATAATTTGATATAATTATGTAGGTGAAACCTGGCTATGGACTGCATCTCTTATGTTCAAGTTTCTACAGTTACATTAGGATCTTCAGTTCTGGCAGAACAGGTAAAAAAGGAAGAGTGGCGATTTATATAAATGATCACCGGGATGCTATGCTAGTGGTACTGCATATTCAAAGCAAAGAAGTGCAAAGTAATGCACCTGGGAAACAAAAACCCTGGGGAAGAGTACACAATGGGGAGGGAGATAGTAACAACAACAAAAATGAATGGAAAGGGACCGGGGGTAGTCATATCACATGACCTAAAGGTAGGCAAGCAATGTGAGAAGGCAGTAAGGAGGGCTAGCATGATACTGGAATGCATAGGGAGAGACATCACCAGTAGAAAACAGGAAGTTGTTATCCCTCTGTACAGGCAGTTGGTGAGACCCTATCTGAAGTACTGCATGCAGTTCTGGAGACCCCATCTCCACAAGGACATATACAAGATGGAAGCTGTCCAGAGGATGGCAACTAAAATGGTGCAGTATCAGTACCAGAAGACATACGAAGAGAGATTAAAGGAGCTTACTATGTATATCCTCAAAGACAGGAGGAAGAGGGGGGACATGATAGAAATATTCAAGTACCTCAAGGGAATCAACAAAGTCCAAGAGGGTAGCATCTTTTAGAAAGAGATGTGCAAGAAAAAGGGATCAAAATTTAAAGATAGAGGGGGGATGGCTCAGATGTAATGCGAGGAAGTATTTTTCATGGAGAGGGTTGTGGATACATGGAATGGCCTTCCTGAGGAGGTAGTGGAGTCAAAAACAGTGGGATAATTCAAGAATGCATGGAACAGACATAAGGCAATTCTAGTGGGGGGTAGGAGGAAGTAGGCTGTTGGTTAACTAGGATCTGCAGCTTATCCAATAGAAAAGGAATTGGGCAGACTAGGTGTGCCAAGCAGTCCTTATCTGCAGTCAAAGTCTATGTTTGTATGTTTCTATTGATTCTATACCACTTACATGCAGAAGACACAATTATTTATACTGTACATCTGATACTTCTGTAGAAAATATCCGAAATAAACTCTGAGATGCTTTTGACGAAACACAATTTTTTCACAAATTAGTCCTTAAACAGAAAAAAAAACGTATTTATTCGGAGTAAGAATAAAACTAAGAACTTATTTTGAGTGTTGAAACAGAAGATGGAACTAGGATACAACAGGTTCATTCATATAAGTATTTGGGTATGTGGCTGGACACCTGTTTCAGATGGGATGTCCATTTAAAGAGTCTACTGAACAATGTTGGCAAACAGTTAAGGGCCCTGTACTGGATAAAACTGCATATGTCTCAGGGGACTAGGGGACATGTATTTAATACAATGGTCCTTCCAGTTCTTGAATATGGGGATGTCAAGTCTATAGGCACAGCCGTGAGAAAGCTGGCGAGACTTACTTTTTAAATCATAAAGTAACAGAAGACGATAAGTTGTATGTTTCCTGGATGTGTCAGGGTCATGGTTGCCACTAATGCATTTCCTACGCTGGTGAACAAATCACTATTAACTTAATATACATCATCAACCAAACATTGGATATTCAGATCACTTAACTATATCTTGTGATTAGTTTAGGTTGTCCATTTGCTACCTTTGGCTTCCTCTTGCAATAAGGGGGCAATGGTATGAGATACTGTCTTGAAGGACTCCTCATATAAATTGTCTTATTGTTGATACCCTCTCTTTTGCAGCTGCTGCTTTCTTCTTCTTCTTCTCATAATTCCTGAATATGTTGTGACATCAAGTAGATCATCCTTGGCAATTTGGATAAATTGCATGAAATGATGTAACTGATATCCTGAAATGTGTTGGAAAAATGAAAAAAAAGAACAGTAAGGGATAGTAATCTTGTTTTTATGTCACTTCCCTCATTAATAATGAAAAAGGGGAAATAATTGCACAAAATGTCCTGACTGAAAGGTCAGAGTGTAAAAGCACAGAACTGGAAAATAGTACAGTATTTTGTTGGTTAAGCCCCATTCAGGGCCACAAGTGATATTGTCAAAGGAAATCTGAGCTACAGTAAACTTATAGCTGGGCCAGTGACATGGAAGGCTGAGGTGCTGGACAGCTCACCTCTCACCACACTGCAGAGCTGGGTTAAGGAATGGACCAAGGACACTTGGGGGTTGGTTGGGGGGGATTTAGCATCCATTGACAGCTCTTCTTCGGTGTCGGGAGAGAAAGTGTGTACAGCTGCTTGACTGCCACCTAGTGGAGGGTGGGAGGCACAGCAGTGGTCAACAGAATTCAGTGTCTGAAGTGGGCATTTAAAGCATGTACCTTCTTCATGGCCTAAGCATGCACCATTGCCTGCTGCTGGCTCTGACTCAATCAATCAATCAAACTTTATTTAACCTAGCAGTTATATCATTGAGCAAACTCATTTGCAAGATGGCCCTGGACACAAAGGACAAATACAAGTACAATAATTCAACAGTAATTCAATAAGCACAGGTCAAAAAACAAGCTAAGTTTAAACACATACTCATTAAGCATCAGGAGCCAGGCTTGGTAACAAAAGGCAAATCCAGGCATGGGTAAGACGGGAGAAGATAGAAGGAAAACAGAAGAGAGAAGGAGGTCAAGACAAGTAAGGGGAATAGAGTGGGGGCAACTCTGCCTGAGCAGAGGATCCCAGATGAGAGGGAAGCCAAGGGGAAGGAGGGAAGGCGGGATGAAGGGGTAGTTACCCTGCAAAGGAATGCCAGCTGACAGGGCAAATAAGAAGGCCAGGGTACGTGCAGGAGCTAGAGGCTATGCTGTCCAAGAACAAGTGAGCACCTAAAGCAGTCATACGCCATCTTCAGGCATCAGTAGAGCAGCTGCCTGAATACATAGGGGCTAGGCAGGAAGGAAAGCTTAAGGACCTTTTGTGTGTAGTTCCAAAGAGAAGGTAGGAAGGAGCTGATAGTGGTTGTGCCAAGTCACGTCCTTGTTCGAGGTATCTTGAGATAGACAAAGGAAGAGTTCCATAGGCCATACATGCCCTTAGACCATTCTAACCGGTTGCAGATATAGGGTAGGAGTTTGTTAGAGAGAACCCTGAGGAGCCACAAGAGGGCATTTATTTGCCTCCGTACGGTAAGGGACGGTCAGCTCATTGCCTGATACAGCAGACAGTGGTGGGTGCATAGGGGCATGTCTAATATAAATCTCAAGGCATGGTGATAAAGGGTGTCAAGATTCTGGAGCACTTGCTGGGGGCAGTGACTATAAAGAAAGTTGGCATAATCGAACAAAGGTAGAAAAGTTGTTTGGACCAGCCACTTTCTGGCTTCAAGAGTGAGTAGATGTCTTATGCAGCAAAAGATGGCAAGGCACTGTCTTAGCTTTTTTGTTCGCTCATTTCGATGTACCATGTAACTAAGTTTATTATCCAGCCAGACACCCAGATATTTGAACTTATCCACTATTTCCAAAGATTCACCAAGGAGGTGGTAATCTGGGAGTTAGCTGGTGTCCCCATGGTATAAAAGGCATACTGGGACATGATCATGACCTTAGTCTTTTTGGCATTGAGCAAGAGCTTGAGGTTCAGCAGGTTATGTTGGATTGTGATAAAGTCAAGCCGAAATTTCTTGTGAGCTAGATCAAGGGAGGGACTGATTTTGTAGAGGACAGTGTCATCTGCAAAAAAGGTGAACATTTTCCATGAATGTGCAAGAGTCTATGCAGTTTATGTAAAGTGCGAAGTGGATAGGGCCCAATATAAAGCCTTACGGGATGCTTCTGGGCAAGACCTTAAGTGAGGACAGGTCCCCTTGTGCTTTAATTTGCTGTTTTCAATTTGTAAGATAGTGGTGGAACCATTTTAATGCATCAGGGATTAGGCCAATGCTATTCAGAGTGTCAAGTATGATGACGTGATCGACTGTGTCAAAGGTCTTGCTGAGGTCAAGGAAAAGTATATAGATTTATTGTTTATTATCCAGGGATTTTAGCCAGTCATTAATGACTTTGGCAAAAACTGAAACAGTACTATTCTTAGGTCTAAACCCTGATTGGGCTGGGATGAGGATATTTTCATGGTCCAAATACTTCCTCAGTTGTGTGTTGACAGTTTTTTCCAGTAGCTTGGATAGTATAGGAGGAAGCGAGATTGGACTATAATTGATCAAGTTGGTAGGGTCATCAGACTTGAACAGGGGGATAATATGTGCAATTTTCCGACTAAGCGGTAATTCCCCTTGGGTCAGCGAACTACAGTACAAGCCACATTAAACTGTTCCATCAACTCACTGGTGTAGCATTTTTTTTTGTGATGCTACTGCAGTAGTGACTTGAACTGTTGAAGCTTTCAACTGTTTTCCAACCATCCTTCACTGCCTATTCAACTCACTTGTAACTGTTTAGTGAAATGGCACTAGCTGTTTTGCAGTGTTTATGCAATGCATTTTCATGGCATTGTTTATAAATATTACAGTATTCCTTAAGAGCATTGTTTATAAATATCACAGCATCCCTTAAGAGCATTGTTTATAAATATCACAGCATACCTTAAGAGTTGTTTAGTCTACCTCACTCAGCTGAAAATAAAGCTTAGAGTACATTACAGCTAGTTGCAAACCAATACTAACCTTTTACTAATTCATTGAATTAAACACTGCACAGATTAGGAAACTCATTGAACAATGCTATACCAATGAGTTGAGGGAACAGTTTAATGACTTGTACTGTATTAAATAGATGAGCGATAGGCACTGTCAGGTTGTAACAGCCTGCTTTTAGGAAGAAGGGTTCTAAGGAGTCAGCACCAGCACTCTTTTTGATGTCCAGTGAGAGAAGAAGGTCCTTCACCTGTTTGAAGGATACTGGCTCGAAATCAAAGGGAGGGTGTCCCATAATGTGGACAGAACTAAGGCTAATGCCTGCACTGGCGGCACTGGGGGCACTCAATTTGCTAACAGGCACGGCATCAAACACAAGGCCTGCAGTAGCAAAATGGTTACTGAGTTGATCAAGGATCTCTAACCTGTCCATATAAGCATCATTGCCCACAACAACTTTGGCCAGAATTGGGGTGGCAGGAGAATGTCCCTCAGCCTCTCTCAAGATTTCTCTGTGCTGATCAGTTTGGTGCAGGCGTTCCTGGTTACCTGAAAGGAAAGCCAGTCTGAGTCTGACTGCAACTTCCTTACCCTTTTCCACAGTGCAGCCCTGGTCTGCAGGTCCTTTTTAAGGGATGGGCTGAACCAATCAGGTGCCCATTTCCTAGATTTTACCTTTCTTGATGGTGCATGTTTATCGATTACCCTCAGTAGCAGATCCTGGAAGATACAAAAGGCACAAGATAAAAGTTCTGCCACTTAATACTTCCAAGATCTGTCAGGAAGGCAGGAAGACAGAAGTGTTTTAGGCTACGCTTTAACTTGTACGTGGAGGTAGATGGTTGGTGAGGGAGGGCCTAACACAGGCAATGGCACAGTGGTCACTCAGGTTGTTGTGGAAGACCCCTACATGGGAGATATTATGTGGCTTGTTAACGAGCATAAGATCCAGTAAGAAGCTTCGGTCAGTGTTATTTTTATTAGGTCGGGTAATCTCAGGGGTAATCTGAGTTCGTCTGTGCTCACTGCAGAAGCCCTTAAGCCTATTGGTGCAGTCATTGTTCCAGTTATGATTAAGGTCCCTGATTATTATACATTCAGTATTCACTTTTGGTCAGAAGGGAGTGGAAGTGTGGTAATATACCCAAGCCAACTGAAGGCAACCTGTAACATGCAGCTGCCAGGACGGCTGCTTCAGGCAATAAGGCTAATTTCAGTGCTAGACACTCAAATTCTTTGGGCATTGATGTATAGACAGTATTGGAGGTTAGGTATTTGTCCTTAATATAAATGGCAACACTGCCACCTCTGGTGGATCTGTCACACCTTAGTAGGTTGTAACCAGGGATGTTAAGCATTTTTATCAGATACGTGAGTCTTGAGCCAGGTTTCTGAGAACATTGCTATATCAGGTGTTGCATGCAGCACCCAGACTTGGACCAGATCAAATTTATTGGCCAAGCTACATACATTCATATGCAGAAAGCTCAAGCCCTGTAACTGTGGGAGATCCCCAGGAGCAGCTAGCAGGTGAGGGGGACCAGGGTTTAGTTCTATGCTTTCCGAACAGAGCAACAGTAGGATAAGTAATTTCCTGAGATATCTTACAAGGAATCTTAGGAAGGCTTTGCTAGGTTGCTTTGCATGGGCACCACCTAGAGCAACAGAACAAGGGTCAGCGAGGCAATGAGAGGTGGTCAGAGCAAATATTGCTACCCTTGTGGGGTAGATAAGAGGTGTCTGAAAAGGGGATGTTGGGTAATACGGAATATGATACGTTCTGATTGCATGCAGGTCAGTGTCTCTAGTGGGGGTTAACTGAAGAGTAAGCATCGCCAAACTTGGCTCCTGGCATTGCGGGGAGTTCTGGCATGGTGTTTTGTTCAGTTTAACTGTATTTGGCTTCAGTGGCAGCTGGAGGACGCAGATGAGGAGGAAGAGGTAAGCTAAGGTGGCCATCTAAGAAAGCTGAGCAGCGGAGAAGGAGGCAATCTTTATGGGTGCTCTTAGATGATAGGCAGTAGCCCTATAAAGTATGCAAGGTAGTCTGGGGCAGGCCAAAGCTAGGAGGAAGGAATGGCAGGAAGAATATTTAGGTGGGTTGGGGGTCGAAAAAGCTGCAGTATAGAGCAGGTTATAAGCAGATTATAAACCAATATAAGGCATGTAGCACGTTAAAAACCAGCATAAGACATGTAGCCTATTTTAAAGCAGGGCATTTAGTTTGAGACTAGGAGTACAATTTACAAACTTGAGGACTGCTAGAACTATATAGTAGGTGGCAGAGAAGAAAGCTCAAATGGGGAACTGTACAGCTGGTGGCAGAGGGGAAACTCAACTAGAGAACAGTGCACAATAAACAGTAAGACGGGGAGAGCAGAAAAAAATGGAGAGATTTCCTTAAGGGAAGGGCAGGTATAATGAATGACAGAAGAGGAGCTAAGAGGAATTTCCCCCAGTAGTAGGGGGAGGAGGAGTATTTAATAGCAGTCGGTGTGGGGTGGGTGGGCAGGAAAATTAGAAACGTTACTGTGAATCCCGACCAGCTTAAGCAGCCTGGCAGACTTAATTTGCACCAGTTCAGAGCATTTGGGACACCAGCACAAAGCTCCGTATCAGGCGGGCAGAAGCTGCCAAAATTCAAAGTTCGATTGCAGCACCAGTGAGATGCTGAGAGGCACCAAGATGAACAGAAAAGGCTCCGTACCTGCAGTCGGGGGAAGCAGGCAGGCAGCACAGCCCTGAGCTGTGTTCGAACCACAGTGCAGTTAATTGGAGGAGGACTGTGGCCCAAGGGCAGGCAATCCCCTAGGAGAGAGGGAAAGGAGAGAAGTTTTTAGCAGGCAGGAAGGGGAGTGTAAACAGGGGACAAAGGGAGAGCAAAGGGCAGGGGAGGGTCGGTGCAGGATCAGAGTGGGTGGTTACAGGAAGGGGTGGGGGTAGCACATTGCTACAGGAGCGGACAATCAGGAGCAAATTTTAGCAAGGGCAGGATCCTTCAGTTATGTCCACACACAGCTCCTAACAGCTTAGTCCACATCCACAGTTACTAAATCTGTAAAACAGTTTAAAGCATTCAAGCCCGGAGGCTGGAAAATTCCCTTGCAGTTCAATGATTTTAGGTAGTAAAACTGTGTACACAGCTAGCATTAAACAATAAGGAGAAAAAAAGAAATAAATCACAGGCTTAATAATAACTAACTAAAATTAGAAGTGCTACTGTGAATCCCGACCAGCTTAAGCAGCCTGGCAGACTTAATTTGCACCAGTTCAGAGCATTCGGGACACCAGCACAAAGCTCTATATCGAGCGGGCAGAAGGCGCCAAAATTGAAAGTTTGATTGCAACACCAGTGAGCTGCTGAGAGGCACCAAGATGAACAGAAAAGGTTCTGTATCTACAGTCAGGGGAAGCAGGTAGGTGGCAGTGCCTGGAGCTATGTTCAAACTACAGTGTGGTTAATTGGAGGAGGGCTGTGGCCCAAGAGGGAGGGGATCCCCTACAGTCAGGGGAAGCAGGCAGGCGGCAGTGCCCAGAGCTGTGTTTGTACCACAGAGTGGTTAATTGGAGGAGGGCTATGGCCCAAGAGGGCTGGCGATCCTACACAGTCAAGGTAAGCAGGCTTGCGGCAGTGCCTGGAGCTGTGTTGGAACCACAGCAAGGTTAATTGGAGGAGGTCTATGGCCCAAGAGGCAGGTGATCCCCTACAGTTGGGGGAAGCAGGCGGCTGGCAGTGCCCGGGAATAATGGGCAGAAAAGAACCCCTGTGTGCAGGATGATGCTGCGACCCTGAAGACACCTCATCACTATTATCCATGGCACCCATTCACACAACGAGATAAGATGTAGATGAGGTAAGTTCTGGAGGTGGTGTAGAGGGGCTGGGGGTCAACAGCAGAAGAAGGCCTATGGGGAGAGACAGGATGATAAAGTTCATATGAAAAAAAGGACTGCAACAATGCATGAAGTACAAACTCTCGTAAATTTTCAAAGTCATCCAGCTGGTATCAGAGGTTCTTTAAAGGAAAAACAAGCAATATCTAATTTAAGTTACTATTGTTGGTGTTTTCCATTCATTACAGACATGCTGTTAGTATATTTGAAGCTATTGTATTTGTATCCTGCATGCTGATTTTTCCCAACTCAGGTTAATGCTGTCAAATAGGTGCTTCCTGTGTCCAATGAGGAGGAAACAAGCGAAGTGTGAGACTTGATGTCCATCTTCAAATCCTGATACTGTCTGCTAGCTGGCTAATGGGCAGAAAAACATTGTGATTGGTGGGGCATTATGCATTGAACTAAAACAATTTTACGTCAAACAGCCAGCTGAATACTGTCATCTTCAGCCTTATCAGCATTGATTTTTGAGAGGCAAGCCTCCTGAATTTCTACATCCATTGGATTATACAGTACACACCTACTGCTACAGTACCAGTATGTACACTTTGCACATGCCGGAAGCATGCAACCAGAGACAACCACCCACATCCCCACTCACCAAGAGATCCACTGATCTAGGGGATGGAGAGTGGTGGGAAGGGAAGTGGGGGGGCAGAGGTAGCCATAAAGAGGTTGTCCAGTCCAGCACCATCCAGAAAGTGAACCACTTTGCAGCCCTAGAGGAGGCTCTGGCATTGGCAACTGACTCCGCTGGGGATGACTCGAGTCAGTTGATTGGAAGGGGAAGGACAGCATGATGGCAACCAAGAGGAGCAAGTGTACCAGGAAAGTCTTAGGGGTCAAGGACTCAATGATTAAAGGGTACAGAGGGAGGGGGGTTGGAGGGTAGGGGGATCATCCAGTGCCTTCCTGGTGCAGTGTCCATTCAGGATTTAGACAGAATAGGGAGGATGGTGGAGGGGTGCTGGGGTGCTGGTACATCTGGGAACCAGTGGTCATGTGAACTAGTTAGTGGAGATTGTGAAGTAGAACTTCCGTTGACTGGGGAACAGATTGGTGTCACACTCAGTCTCCCTGGCATTTTCTGAAGTCCTCCCTGTGTGGGGTAGGTTGGGGAAGCAGGTTAACATAAGGAATGATGTAACAGAGGAGTTTAATGGATGGCTTAAGGGATGGTGTCAGGAGAAGGGGTACCACTTTGTGGGGGATTTGGTAGACTTCTGGGACAGGAGACTCTTGAATGGTGATGACTTCACCTGTACACTGGGGCAGAAGTTTGACATCTATATCAGATGTTTAAACTGACTGTGGGGAGACTGGGAATAGGGGTCTATGGTGGTAGGCGAGAGGAAAGGGATCCTACTTAGTACTACCCCATATCTGGGGACTTGTAGCAGCACATGGGTTACGAAGAGAGTTGTGGCCTAAACTGGACCAGCTGAGGGGACATTAGAAAGCAGAAATGTAAAGCATGCAAACGCCAAGAGAAACGAGGATGAGAGGAGAATGCAAGCACAAGGGCAGGTGCAATTTGGGATCAGGGGTCAGATGGAAGGGGTGTGCCTTAACACCAGGAACCTGGGTAACAAAATCAGCGAGCTCCAAGCGTTTATGTTAGACACTGAGGTGGACCTTGTGGCCATCACAAAAACATGGTCTTTGGAAAATAATGACTAGAACCTAATGGCCCCTAATACTTTGTGTTCAGCAGGGATAGAGGAACAGGTAGAGGAGGAGGTGCAGCCTTTTTTGTCAAGGATGGCATTCATGTGGCAGTAGAAGGGTCCATCATGGCTAGTAATGGGGAGGCAGAGTCACTGTGTGTATAACTCATGGCAGCCTCAGACAAGAAACTGTGCTTGGGGTGATCTATAGACTTCTGCGGCAAGGGGAATATAGGGACAGAGAGCTCAGGGAAGAGCTTAAAAGACAGGTGGCAAAGGAGGAAGTAGTGGTGATGGGTGATCTGAACCTGCCAGACATCAGTTGGGATGTTCCAGTGGTCAGTATCACTAGACATCAGGCCTTGCTGGACACCTTCCAGAACTGTCTATTGGTACAGCTAGTTAAAGAACCCACCAGACAGTTTGCAGTCCTCAATGTGGTTCTCACTAACTCAGAGATGGTAGGAGCTGTGGGAACAGGGGTGCCACTGGGGAACAGCAACCATAGTTCCATTTGGTTTGAATTGGCCCTTAGGTCTGGAAAATACTTGTTATACTTTGTTCCCTGTGTTGTATATGTTATATGCTGTTTCCCAGCACCTTATTATCATAGTTCTGTTTTGCCAACTTTGTAACCACCCAGGTCGTGCCTGAAAATAGTCATGTTTTTGGCTACCATACCCACCCAGTAAACAAAATCTAAATAAATAAATAAAGTACCAACTGAAAGCTGAAGTCCTTGATTTTAGAAGACTTCAACAGGCTGAGGGAGCTGGTCAGAAAAGAGTCAGGGTGGACTACATATGGTGGGGTGAAAGAGAGATGGGCAATTAAGGGAGAAGCATCTGAGATATGCTTGAGATTGGTAACCAAAAAGAACATGTTTAAGAGACTATTATGATTCTCGACAAGAGTCAGGGAAGCAG
Organism: Neoceratodus forsteri; assembly: GCA_016271365.2. Lineage (NCBI taxonomy): Eukaryota > Metazoa > Chordata > Ceratodontiformes > Ceratodontidae > Neoceratodus > Neoceratodus forsteri. The sequence continues at coordinate 621,110,840 of JADMNL010000023.1, read as the reverse complement.
TAAGAGAAAAGGAAAAGGCCTTCTACAGTATGTGTATAAAGAAAAGCAGGTGGAGGAAAAATGGGGAGAATGCATACTGAAAAACAAGGAGGTGAAGAGGGTGGTTACAGAGGCAAAAGCAGAGGCAGAGCTGAGTATAGCAAAGGGGGTCAAGAATGATGAAAAACAGTTCTGATACATTCATAGTATCATAGCATCATAGTAAAAGCCAGCAGAATAGGACCCATGGTCTATTGTGTCTGCTCGGAAACTAGCCCCCTAGTGGGAGCTCGCTCCTCCATCCCTCCAGCCCCAAAGGTGGCCCTCCCTGACCTCAGCTTCCCCTTGTACCTGCCTCAACCCTTCTTGAATCCCTCCACTGTGGTCTCTTCCACCAGACTCCTGGGTAGTGCGTTCCATGGTTCCACCACCCTCTCTGTGAAGAAGTGTCTCTTGCACTCCCCCCTGTACTTCCCCCCTTCCAGCTTCCACTCATGCCCCTTGGTAGTTCCCACCTTATTATGCCTGAACACTTCCCTGGCTCTGCCCTTAATTATCCCCTGTACATACTTGAAAATCTCTATCATGTCCCCTCTGTCCCTCCTCTCCTCAGATGAGTACAGATTGAGTTCATCCAGTCTCTCCTCATAGGTCCTACCTTCCATGTCCTGAATCATCCTGGTCGCCCTCCTCTGGACCCTCTCCAGCAACGCTATGTCCCTTTTAAATGGGGTCTCCTGAACTGCAGACAGTACTCAAGATGCAGCCTAACCAGGGCATTATACAGAGGGAGGATCACCTCCCTCCTCCTGGAGGTAATTCCCCTGGATATGCAGCCCAGTATTCTGTTTGTTTTTGCTGCAGCTCTTTGAAAATTCTCTGTGTTATTCATTTTGATGTCCACCACTATTCCTAAGTCTCTCTCACCCGATGTGACTTGCAGTGTGGTCCCTCATAGGGTGTATGCATGTCCTGGGTTTCTGACCCCCAGATGCAGCAGCCTACATTTACCTGCATTGAACTTCAAACCCCACTTCCTTGCCCGCCTTTGCAGGGTATCCAGATCCCCTTGCAGGGCCTCTCTCCCCTCCTGCCCATCTGCCAGTGCTCCCAGTTTTTAGTCATCTGCAAAGAGACTTAACCTACTCCTAACACCCCACCCTATGTCCAAGACATAGGAATTGAACAGGAGTGGCCCCAGGACCTAACCCTGGGGGACCCCTATGATGACCCTCCTGGAGGAGGAGACTATCCCTCCAACCACCACTCGCTGTATTCACCCCATAAGCCAGTTTTCCACCCACATGAGCAACTGTCCCCCCACCCCCATCCCCCCAGCTTTGTTAGTAGGCCATTGTGGGGTACAGAATCGAATGCCTTACTGAAATCCAGATAGAGGACATTCACTGGCCTATGTTGGTTCAGGGCACCCATCACTCAGTCATAAAACTCCACCAGGTTAGTCTGGCATGGCCTCCCTGGAACAAAACCATACTGCCTGTCATCCAACCTTTCCAGCTGCCCCCCCAAGCCTCTCCTTGATAATGACCTCCATAACCTTGCCTACCACAGATGTTAGACTAATGGGCCTATAATTCCCCATCTCCTCTCTGGACCCCTCCTTGTGTATAGGCACCACATGAGCCACCTTCCAATCTTGAGCACCCACCCTATCTTCAGGGAGATGTTGAAGAGTGAGGCCAGTGGAGCTGCTAGCACATCTGCCAGTTCCTTCAGTACCCTTGGATGCAGACCATCTGGCCCTGGTGCCTTCTCAGTCTTTAGCGACTGGAGGGCCACTCTCACCCTATCCGCTGTGATTTCACCCTCCCATCCCCCCTCCTCATACATCCTCTCCTCCTCTTCTAGATATGACCTGTCCCCTGCCGTAGTCTCATCCAGTCCTTCAGTCTCCAACTAACCTCCTGGTTGGGTGGGCTCCTTTACCCTCCCATCGGGTTGGAAAGATCCTCCACCTTCCCAGGTAAAGACAGAGGGAATGTACTCATTTAGCACCTCTGCTTGTTCCCCAGCTTCCTGTGCCCATCCCCCCAGTTCTAATTCTGCTGATCTGTGCCCTCACTTTTCTTTTCTCCCCTATGTATCTATAGAACCCCTCCCCCACCGCAGATATCCTAGGCCAGGTTAAGGTCCTTCTCTGCCTTGGCCCCCCTTACATAGAAACATAGAGGTTGACAGCAGATAAGGACCGCTAGGCCCATCCAGTCTGCCCATTTCTTTTTCTACCTTATAAAAGTGCCATCGGTCTTTGCTCTGTCAGTGGCCTATCTATTCATACTCATCTGTATTGCTCCCTTATGCCTATCCCATGCCTGTTTGAAGCCCTGCACTGTATTCATAGCCACCACTTCCTGAGGTAGGCCGTTCCATGCATCCACCACTCTTTCTGTGAAAAAGAATTTCCTCACATTCCTCCTTAATCGGCCTCCCTCTAATCTCATGCTGTGTCCTCTTGTTGTGCTATTTTTCTTATATTTAAACATGTTAGACTCTTTCACCTTGTTAATGCCCTTAAGGTGTTTGAATGTTTCGATCGTATCACCTCTCTCCCTCCTTTGCTCAAGGGTATACATATTGAGCTCCATTAATCTATCCTCATATACAAGGCCCCTAGAATTCTGCGGCTGCAGAGTTTTGTGCAGAACTTGCAATCTACCACAGAATTCACTCTTCTTGGTGATTTTTTATTAATATTTCTGTTTATACATAGAATCTGGTTCCCTTCTCCTCTTTTTATATCCAAAACCCCCATATATGTTCAGAATGTGTTGTTATCATTGCTATAACATCATACATTAGCTAATGAAATGGCTGCATTCTGCAACAGAAATGAACAGTCACTTATCTACCACAGCTCCCACTGCCAGAGACGGTGGCACAGCACATCATGCATGGTGATATTTGCTCAACCTGCACTACAGCCTAATGCAATTTTCAGTCTTACATTATTGCACTATGGCCAGCTTAATCAAAACCTTTTCAATGGCATAGACCTATTAAGTCCATACCTCACTTTTTACAAACATATTTGTGCCTTTAAGGTATAGAGACGCTATCTGAAATGAATAACTGGTAAAATGAATTTAACTGCTTACACGTTTTAAGAAAAATAAAGTAATTATGCCCAGAAAAGTGAAAGATAATAATGTATAGACCTGTTGAAAGAATAGACTTGTTAAATTCATCCTTTCGGATGAGACATTAAACCGAGGTCCCATCTGCCTGGATTGGTGGTAGTTCAGGTGGATGTTAAAGATCCCATGGCACTTATCGAAAAGAGTAGGGGAATTTCCCCGGTGTCCTGGCCAAATTTCCCTCATTCTCTAAAAATACCACCAACAGCTAAATCTGGTTCAGTGTCAGTTGGCATTCATCTGTATCTCCCTCCCCCAGGTCGTGCCTGAAAATAGGCAAGATTTGTCTAGTGCACTTACCCGGTCAACAAAACTAAATAAAAATAAATAATAAAATAAATAATTGCAATATAAGCATTTTTGCCAGGGTTATTGATTACATATTGTCATTGGCTGATAGAATCTTCTAAAAGTTATTGAGAAATGTTGTGTGCAGGGACAGCTGTTGGGCCAGAGGGTAGCATGCTGTGTTTCCGTGCCGGCAACTCAGGTACAGAGATTAGCTCTGGGAGCTGGCTGGGCAGCACAAGGGTTGGTGGAACACATCACTGTTCAGAGCCTGGGAAGGTATGGTGCAGTGTTCTGTCACATGGTGGACACATTGTGATGGTCCGGAGAGCTATATCTCACAATTGGCTCACATGCATGTCATGGCCTGATGGTGTTACGCAGTGTGTCAGGGAAAGCAGGTTGACATGAAAAATGAGTTTTGTAATTACTCCTCTATTCCATTTACAATGGGACCTGTATGAGTGAGGATGCAAGTTCATGGAAATTAAAAAAAAATACATATATATACACACACACACATACAGTATCTCTGTCTGTCTCACCACACACACACGCATATTTGTATGTGTGTTACAGATTGCATATAAATATACAAGTGATACACAGTGGGAACCTCATGAGTGGTGTAGAAAGCACATACAGATATATAAGTGATAGACAGTGGAAACCTCATTAGTGGGATAGATAGCATGCATATAAAAGACCTTATTTATCACATAAGATCCCCTCTACATATGTCATTTATGCAACAGGCTAGGACCTTAAGGGAGAGACATTTGTTTTGCTTTTTTAGGCGTAACATTATTTTTGTAAGTCTGTTATTTTTTGAACTAGTGTTACTGTGCTTTCCACCATCCTGATTGCTATGACCACTGCCATGAAAGTGAAGTCAGGATGACAAGCTGACACTGTGATGTGGTAGTTTGTTAGTGCCTTGAGAACTTCATGAAATTACAAACCACCGCCGCAGAAGTTCTGCGGCAAATGGTAGCCTTGCCGCAGAACTTGGTCCCACTGTGCCGCAGAAAAGTAGGGGCCCTGCTCATATACCTTCTGATGCAGTCCCTGCACCATTTTGGTTGCCCTTCTCTGGACTGCCTCAATTTTGTTAATGTCCTTGTGAAGTTGTGGCCTCCAGTACTGCATGCAGTACTCCAAATGGGGCCTAACCAGTGTCTTGTAAAGAGGGAGTATTACCTCCCTCTTATAACTTGTGATACTCCTACTAATACACCCTAACAGCCCCCTAGCCTTACCTACTGCTTTAATGGTCTGTTTGGATGATTTCAGGTCATCGGTGATGATGATGCCCAAGTCTCTTTCTTCCTTTGTGACTGCCAGCAACTCCCCTCCAAGCCTATAGGTGGCTTCAGAGTTTCTCTTCCCTATGTGCATGATCTTGCACTTCTTTGCATTAAATCCCAGTTGCCACTTTTCTGACCATTTTGCTAGTTTATCCAGATATCTTCTCATTCTGCCCACCCCATCTGGATCATCTACTCTGTTGCAGATCTTAGCACCCTATAAGAATCCTTCCCATGCCCTCAGAGTCCGCCCCCCTGAAATCTATTACTTCTGTGATAGTGCAAATTTCATCTCCCCCTAGGAGCATAAGAAACCAGACCGTGGCATGGTCACTGCCTGCCAATGGGCTGCTCACCTCCAGGCCCCTTATCTAGTCACTATCTGCTAGGACAATGTCCAGGATCCAATCCTGCCTAGTAGCCTCCCCCACATGCTGGACTAGGAAGGCATCCTGGAAGACATCCATCAACCTCTGCTCCCTGGCCACCGAGGATGTCATAGTGCCCCAGTCTGCCCCTGGCATGTTCAGGTCACCTATGATCACCACCCTGCCCTTTCTGAGGCCACAGTGACCCCTGATGTTCTCAGCCAGATCATCCTCCGGTTCCGCTTCCATTGCTGGGGGGTCTGTACACCACCCTTATTTTTAATTGTTTACCCCCCCTCGTTTGTAGGGTTACCCAAATTGCCTCCACATCTCCTTCTGCCTCCTCAATTCCACTAACTACTATGTCATTTTTGACTAGCAAAGCCACACACACACACACCCTTCTTCCCACCCCCCATCCTTCCTAAACATTGTTTATCACTCTAAATTTAGGTCCCAATCATGCCTCTGTGTGGCCCATGTCTCAATAATTGCTGCCAACTCTGTTGCACCCTCAACTAGCGTTGCCTGTAGCTCTGGCATTTTATTGCCCATGCTTCTGGCATTGATCAGGACCATCCTCCACCCTCCACCCTCCGCCTCTCCAGTCTTCTCAGCCCAGCGCAATCCCCCATCTGTCTTCCCCCCTCAGTTCCCCCTGGGCTTTTAATGCTACCTGCAGCCCGCTTTGCATGATCTAGTCCTGAACCCTCAAGCTTCCTCGCTGGGGCTTTCAGTCTTTCTATCCCTCCCCCCTTTACAAGTTTAAACCCCACCTATCACCAATGAATCCAAAAAGTTTTTCTTTAATTATCTCCCTTCCCTCCAGGTTGATATGCAGCCTGTCCCTGGCATGTAGCCCATTGTCTTCCCATGTATCACCCCAGTCCCCCATCAAGCCATACCCTTTTGACTTGCACCACTCCCATAGCCACTGGTGAACCCCCGTAAGTTTTTGCTTATTTTCCCTGCTTGCCCTTGGTATTGGAAGTATCTCAGAAAAGGAGGCTGAGCATTCTATAGAGTGGCAAACCCTGGCCAATTCCCTGAATCTTGCCTGTATCTCCAGTTCACTGTTCCCTTTTAAATCATTTGTTTCCAGGTGAACTAGAAAGTCTGGGGATCCTCTGCATTCCCTTGCCACTGAGTATAGCTGGAATTTCACCTTATGTACTGATAGGCCTGGGATACATTTAACCTTGACTGGGCTGACTTTTCCCTGCCCAACCCCCTCCCACTGGATAACTCTAATCATGGAGTCACCCAACAGATGTACCTTCACCTCTCCCCCCAAGTTACTAGCCCGTTTGTGCCCTTACATACTCCTTCTTCTGTCTACATCCCCAGCTTGCTCCTTGCACCCCCCACAGCCTGAGTGTCTCTATTTTGTGTGTGCCCTTCCAGACACCCTCTTCTGCCTATGTTCCCCCAATTTTTCCTCTCACCTCCTGCAACTTGGGGGTCACAGGTCTGTATGTGCCCTTCCAGACTCTTTCTACTGACTATGGCCCCCTGCTTGCTCCTCGCCCCTCCCACAACCTGGGCATCACTAGTTTGATTGTGCCCTTCCAGGCTCCCTCTTCTGTCTCCCTCTCCCAGCTTGCTCCTCGTACCCTCACAGCCTGAATATCACTAGTTGCCCCCTTAACTCTTCCCCAGTTGGTCTGTTGCCATTGACTTCTCCACCCAGGCCTCCTGTTCCTGATTTCCTTCTCCCCTCCCTTCCCTCCTCAGGTTCCACAGTAACAGATCCTTGTGCTCTAGTGCTCTCTACAACCCCCTCTTCTGGAGATTCCAGTCTCGGAGCTGGCCTACCCTGAGTGCTTCCCTCCTCACCCCCCCCTTTTTCCACTTTTCCCTTCCTCAACTCTGCCCTTTCCTGGCTCCTGACCTCGTCCACCCTGTTCTGTGCATCCCCCTCTGCCTTACTTCCCTCAGACCTGGGCTCCTGCCATCTTCCCTGCCCATCTGGTGCCCTGGTCTCATGTTCCCCATGCCCTCCCCTCCTTTAGATAAGACACCTCCTCCTATCCCCCCCCTCCGACACCTGACCAATCTATCTCCGCCATTCTGTACCCCCTGCCCACCAGCATCTTCCACCTTATCATCTGGGTACAGCAGGGTGAAGCAATTTGTAAATGTGATGCCTGCCCCAACCTTGCCCATTCCTGTCCCCCTCCCCCTTCCTTGGCTTTCTCTGGGATGCTCCCTCTTTTTGGAGTGAAGACCATACACTGGTATTTTCATGTCTCTCCCTCCCGAAGCAACCATGTGGTCCTAGTCCTCTCACTCCCAACCCTATACCCTGGGGTATGCCATTTTGTCTTTGCCTATCATCATATGGTTACTGCCCCTTCCCTCTCTGACCCACCCCTCCATCCCTCCCTCCCTCCAACTGTTTCCTGATCCCCTTGACCTCATGTCAGAGGCCTGCCAACTGGTAACACACTGGGCATCCCCCAAACCTCCATGCCCAATTCAATATTATGGCTGCCCCACACCCCGTATACCCAGTCACCCTCCCGAAGATACTGGCTCTTGCATTATTCGATCCCATCCTCACTGTTAGGTGTAGGCAATATGGGCCCCCCTCAGCAATAAAAGTAACGTATAATCTGTATACATGCAAACAATCTACAATCTAAACGTACCCTCCAATCCATATACACTCAATCAATCTACCCTTTTCCCAGCACTAGCCAGCATATGCCCGAGCAATCGATACAAACAGTACCCAAAATGCAGTAGCCAGCACTACCCAAGCATCACCCTAATAGGATTAGGATGTTGCAAGGCCTTCTGGGACTCACCCAATAAATGTTGGGTGAGCCTAGGGTGGGTGGGTTGTGGGTGGGTGGGTGGGGTACACCACAGGCTGTGTCAAAACACAGTCAGCCAAGGATTCCTCTGGCAGTGACACCTCACACAATCATCAACTTGTCTGCTATAATCCCTTACTATTCACAAACTAAATCTAAAAGCACAATAAATGGCAGTTAAGACTAGCCCTCAAATACAATTACAAACACACAGAAATACCAGCTACTAAAATCTTTCAGATCTACTTACACTTACAGCCACCAGCTAGAGGCTCCTTCTCCCCCTCTACTAACTGAAGACTAACTGAGATGGCAGTTACACCTCACAATCAAACAGCACTAACCCCTATAATATGATGCCTGCACTTTCAGGCCAGACAGCAACTTTTAAACACACAAACACCAACTTGTCTGCTAGAATTCCTTAATCCTGCCCAAACTAAATATAAAAGTACAATAAATGACAATTAAGACCAGCCCTCAAAGACAATTACAAACACACAGAAATATCAGCTAAGAAAATCTTTCAGATCTACTTACACTCACAGCTACCAGCAAGAGGCTCCTTCTCCCCCTTCACTAACTGAAGACCAACTGAGATGGCAGTTACACCTCACATTCAAAGAGCACTAAACCCCTGTAATATGATGCCTGCACTTACAGGCCAGACAGCAACTTTTAAACACACTCACACCAACTTGTCTGCTAAAATCCCTTACTCCTACCCACACTAAATGTAAAAGCACAATAAATGGCAGTTAAGACTAGCCCTCAAATACAATTACAAACACACAGAAAAACCAGCTAAGAAAATGTTTCAGATCTATTTACACTCACAGCTACCAGCTAGAGGCTCCTTCTCCCCCTTCCCTAACTGAAGAAGAGGAAGGAAGGAAGAAAGCAGGGGGAATCATATGGCTAGCTGAGGGGGCTTAGGTTGATAGAGGAGGACAGGCAAAAGGCCGCCATCTGTAACAATTACTTTTACTCAGTTTTAAGTAGGGATGACAGTGGACCCTTGCTAGAGAGTGGCTCATAAGGGGGTCCCAGAGATGAGGCAGCCAATATGTACAGGCAAAAGGGTCCAGAAGGGACTGACATCCCTAAAGATAGAGGAGACGCTGGGACCAGAAGGGTTGCATCCAAGCTTACTTAAGGAGCTAGCAGTGGTATTGGCTAAAGCCCTGGTAGGTCTGTTCAACAGCTCACTAAAGACATGGATTGTTCTGAAGCATTGGATGATGGCAGATGTAATTCCACTACATAAGAGGGGAACAAGGAACAAACAGGGAACAACAGACCTGTCAGTTGTACCTCTGTTGTAGGTAAGCTGATGGAGTCACTGATCAAAGATGACTTTGTGGACTACTTGGAGAGCAGTGGTCTCCAGGATAGTAAGCAACATGGATTCCTCACATAGAGGTCCTGTTAGACTAACCTGATAGTTTTTTATGACTGGATGACAATAGAATTGGATAAGGGCGATGCTGTGGATTTGCTGTACTTTGACTTCAGCAAGGCTTTCAACCATTGTGCCTCATTGCATACTGGCATATAGTTGAGGTGAAATTAGCCATGGACACAATGGTGTGGTCATTTAGCCAAAAGGACTTGTTGTCACCTGTATAGTGGTCATGGGCAAAACAGAGCTGCAGTGATTATTTACTGGTGATGGCAAGATGGTGACGTTTTGCACCGTTACTGCTGGATGGGCTAAACAACCCCACCCCTCCCCACCATTTAAAAAAACATTGACATTGCTCACTCACTCTTCAAATGCCCCCTTATATCTCACCTAATCAAATTGTAAGTCCTGGACCATAAGCACATAAGACATAAAATCAGATGGGTCTTACCTGTCCACCACATTGAAGGCCCCCATATATAGTTTGATGCGTGACTTGTGGAGCTAGTGAGAGAGATAGCAGGGGAAAAAGGCAGAGAGGGGAACACACATAGGTACAATGAAGAGAGAGTCTGCAGAGAGGATAATACCACATGAGACACAAAAGTCCAATAAAGTTGCCACCTCCTATGACTAGTGCACATCCCAGGAATCACTCAAACAGCCTAAAAAGGAGAGAGTCACTAATATAATACAATAATAAATAATAAAGGCAGAGAACAGGAAGGGAAATTAAGCAGCTTATGATTCTATGTCCATTCCATTTCACAAATGTAAGTTTTCCTTTTTAGGCTGTTTGAGTGATTCCTGGGTTGTGCACTAGTCATAGGAGGTGGCAACTATTTGCCAATTCCATTTTGCGATTTTCCCCATTTTGACCGGTGACAAGTAAGATCAGTGACCAACTCGGTATCTCTCTTTTGTTCCCACAACATAATGTCCACTACTAATTAACTGCAACATTATGTCTGGGGACCAATCATTGTACATGTGCTTCACAGACACATGTTAAAGAATATGGATGATTTGGGTGTAGCTAAGCTCATAGTAAACTGGGTAGTTTACTGGCTAAAGGGAGGCAGCAGATGGTTGTGATCAGAGGGATCAACTCAGAAGAGATGGAGATCACGAGTAGGGTAACACAGGGATCTGTCCTGCTCCTGGTCCTCTTCAGTATGTTCATCACCAACATTGGTGAGGGAATCAGAGACAGGTTGTGTCTCTTCTCAAATGACTCTTAGCTCTGTAGGAGGGCAGATAATGACAAAGGAATCACGGAAATGCGGAGTGACTTACAAAGGCAAGAGATGTGGGCTAAGATTTGACAGTTGAAATTCAACACCAAAAAGTGTAAGGTATTGCACCTAGGGAACAGGAACCCCAGAAAAGAGTTCTGCATGGATGGGGTGAGACTTTACACTATGGCTGAGGAACAGGATCTTGGATTTATCATTAGTCATTCCCTCAAACAATCGAGTCAGTGCATCAAGGCATATTACAAAGTAAGTAGGATGATGGGATGTGTCAGGAGGGGTATTGACAGCAGAAAGAAAGAAGTACTACTTTCCATGTATAGATCCTTAACGAGGCCACACCTGGTGTACGTTGCTCAGTTCTGGAGCCTTAACCTCAGAAAGGATAGGGTAGGGCTAGAGACGGTGCAGTGCAGGGTAACAAAAATGATTCAGGGCCAACAGGACAGGTCTTGTGAGGAGCACCTCAAGGCACTAAACATGTCCTCACTGGAGACAAGAAGGGGAAGGGAGAATGAACAAGGAGAACTGCTGGGAAACTAGCTTGAATACTAGTCTGCAGTCACATGTACGTGAGTGGAAAGAGACAGAAAAGATGTTCAGGAGAGACATGTGGAAGTGTTGTACAGAAAGGGTGACTGAGCCATGGAACAGTCTTCCAGCCAAAGTGCTGGGTGCTAATACCATTACATAGAAACATGGACAATGAGGGTAGAAAAAGACCACTGGTCTATGTTTATCCAGTCTGCTCTTAAACCCTAACAAACCCAGTTCCTATTGTCCATACAGGGTTCTAACCCACACTATCTACCCCATGCTCCCTATTCTATTGCTATCACTCTGAGCAACCAATAAGCCCTTCATTCTGTTCCAGCTGTGTTTGAAACCAATGATAGTTTTGGTGCCCACCACATCAACTGATGTTCCATGGCTTCAACACCCTTTTTGTAAAATGTGAATTTCTCACTTTCCTCCTGACTCTCCCTCCACTGTCAGTTTCCACTCATGCCACCATTTTCTTGATCCCCTACTTATGCTAAATAGTTCCTCATAAATTGTACAGGATAGCACTTCACAAAGGCCGAACAAACAAAAATAAAAGTCCTTCATCTGAGAGTCTCTTTTCAATTTAAATCTCAATATCTCTCTCTCTCTCTTTCTCTCTAACTAACCAAACAATACATTGTTGTCTTGTTATAAGATGTTTTTCCCTTGCAATTAAATTCTGCATCCTGTTCTTAATAAACTACATCTCCTGTTTTCACACACTGTAACAAAATTATGTCATTGCCCTTCCTGTGACCAGCTTGAAGGTACATCTAGACTTGCTAATTGGTGCCACCTATTAAACACATTATATTCAGAGCTACTTCTTGCCGACAACCCTGTCTACAAGTTTGTGATGGTCAAACAGTTTCTCAAGGTCAGCTCCCTGTGTTCCAAATTTTTTACTTTTCTAACAAACCCCAGTAGCTATCTTCATTCATTTCAACAGTATAATTATATACATTTGGAAACTAGGGGATCCCAGTTTCCCTTACATATTCATATATGTGTTATTATCCACAGAGAAGTAAGGGGAGTAAGAAAGACTACAAACAGCAAGTGAAGGAAGGGAAATAATGGCAAGAACCTGCAAGACAACCAGAGGGGCCAATTCCTTGGTACCACAAGAAAAATTAGATTGTATAATGAGACAGGCAAGAGATAGACAAGTGACAGAATAGGAGAGGACAGACTAGATCTTGCTTTTAACTCTCTCTGCATAACAAATGGGATAAGGTCTTATCCCAATCCTGTCACATGCATCATATTGCAATTTTTGGCATTGAATTTCATCTGCCAAACCTTTGACCATCTCTCTAGTTTTGCAAGTCTGTCTGCATCGCCCTAACCCTCTTCTCACTGTCTAACCTGCCACAGAACTTGGTGTCATCTGTATGGAGACACAACTTGCCCTGGATTCCTTCTGTCATGTTGTTAATGAATATGTTGGCAAGGACTGGACCCAGGATTGATCCTTGGGGCACCATGCTGGTGACCTCCGTCTCTTCTGATTTGTCTTCATTAACCTTAATGCACTACTGTCTCTGTTCTAACCAGTGTCTCACCCATCTGTGTCTTTTGCTGTACCCAGATCCTATAGCTTCTTCAACAACCTTCTGTGAGGCACCAAGTCGAACGCCTTGTTGAAATCAAAGTAGAGTAAATCCACAGCATCCACATTCAGTCAAAGAATACTATCAGGTTGGTCTGAAAAGACCTTCTTGCCATGAACTTGAGCTGTTTACTGTCTTGGAGTCCATGATCTCCATTTAGTTTATGAGGTTCTCTTTGACTAGTGTTGTCATCAGTTTACCCACAATAGAGGTGAGACTGACAGGTCTGTAGTTACCTGGTTGCTCCTTGTTCCCCCTTATGGAGCAAGACTACGTCTGCTACACTCCAGTCTTTTGGAACTTCTCCTGTCTAAATTGAGCTGTTGAATAATCCTAAAAGGGGTTCAGTTACTTCCGTTGTCATTTCCATGAGTACCCTCAGATGCATCCCATCTGGTCTGGGGCCTTATCTGTTTTAAGGGATGCTAGCCCTTTACAAACCATTTTACTTATAATTACTTGCTGCCTCATCTCGAGGATCCCCCTTACAGTTGCCTTAATGCCACTCTGTGCCAGAGTCCCTCTGTCTTCCCTTGTGAATACAGATCAAAATTATTCATTAAGAATGCTGCTTTCTGCCCATCCCCCTCAATTACCCTTTCTCCCTCTGTTAGTCTAACAATTCCTCCTCGTCCAGTCTTTCTTTTTTCCCTAATGTATCTAAAGAACTATATTTCCCAGCCCTTGACCCCTCTTCAATATGCAGCTCTGGGTCTGCCTTTGCTTCTGTGACTGCCCTTTTGGTTTCCCTTGTTCTCATCTAGTACTCTCCACATTCTTCCTTCCCTTGCTTTTCCTTGTACCTGGTGAAGGCCTTCTTTTTGAATTTCACTGCTTCCCTAACCTTTCCAGAGAACCATATTTGGCCTCATGGACCTTTTTCTTTTCATTACCATTCTCAGGCAAGAGTTTGTTGCCTTGAGAATAGCTCCCTTGATTCCCCCATCTTTGCTGCACATCCCCGATGCTGTTCAGTCTGATTAGCTTGTCCCAGACTAGCCCCCTCATATGGATAAGTCTACTCTTATGAAATCTAGGACTTCAACCTTTGATGAAGGCTCACTTGCCACAAGGATCAAGTCAAGTCATATAGAGTTGTGGTAGCTGGACCCTTCCTGCCATTTCCAAGTTGGTGAGCACTGCATCAAGAATGGCAGCCTGCCTAGTGGGTTCCTTAACTAGCTGTACCACCAGGCAGTCCTTCTATGTTTCCAGTAGGGCCTGACTTCTGGAGCTTCAGGTCAGCAGACTAACCCAATCAGTATTTGGTAGGTTTAGATCTCCCACCACCTCCCCCTTTGCCACCCCTTCTTCTAATTCTGCTCCTAGCTCCTTATCTCTCTCTTTCCCTGTCCTGGAGGTCTATACATCACCCCATTTGTAGTTTCTTGTCTGAGGATGCCATGAGCTGAACCCACAGAGATTCTGTTTCCCCATTACCTCTCCTAATGTTTCCATCCTCCACTGCCTCTATGATCTCTCTGACATATACAGCTACACCACTTCCTTTTCCTTTTCCTCTATCCTATCTAAACATGATGTGGCTTGAGACTGTCAGGTCCCAGTTGTTATTCTCTGCAGCCAAAGTTTCTGTGATGGCTACGAGATCCATCTCAGTGTCTGCCACCATTGTCTGGAGCTCATTAATTTTGTTCCCCAGACTCTTGGCATTAAAGCAGACCCCCTTCCACCTTTCTACTGATCCTCTCTTGCTTTTTTGTATTCCTTCTCATTCTTCTCTGGTCTCCCTATTTTTTTAATTTTTCATCTTGAATGTAGGTTTTGTCAGCCCTCCCTCATTGGTCTCTTTCCCTAACCTAATTTGAACTTCAACCTTACTGTTACCCACCTTGCTGCTACTACTCCCCTGTTTAGGGGGAGCCCTAGCTAGGTTCTCCACCTGCTCTCCTTTCTCAGCGGTTCCCTGACCTACCCCGCAGTCAGTTTAACTGTCCAATGTAAATGCCAAACTTCTACCCCCATGCACTGCCCCCCTTGTCAGGTGAAGGCCATCATCCTTGAAGCACATCCTTTTCCAGAAGCCCCCCCAGTTCCACAGAAAGTGGTACCCCTCTTCCTGATACCATCTCTTCAACCACCTATTAAACTCCTCAATCTCTTCCTTTCTTTCTCTGTTGTACCCATTCCCCTTATTCAACACAGGGAGGACTTCAGAAAAGGCCAGGGAAGCCAAGTGCACCTTTGGTCTGTTGTTCAGCCTCTTAAAGTTCCACTTCACTGCCTCCACAGGCTGCTTCTCCAGATCATTGGTACCCTAGTGTACCAGCAGCCCAGATCCCTCTCCCCATTCTCCACCATCCTCTCTATCCTATTTATATCCTTGATGGCTGATGCACCTGGAAGGCATCTGACTTATTTCATTCCCCTTCTCTCCCCCACCCAACACCCTATCTACTCCCCTATTCACTGAGTCCCCAGTCACTAAGACTCTCCTTGCTGATGCCACCCTTCTCACCCACTCGGGTGCCACCAAATTATCTTGCTCATTTCTCCCAACAGACTTAGATTCCCCCCTATGGAGTCAGGTACCTGAGCCTCCTACAGGTGTGCAAATCAATTTGCTGTCTAAATGGTGTGAGATTTTTCAACCCCCTTGTGGCTGCCCCCGGCCATCCTTCCCACCTGCCCTTCCACACTATCCTCATGCCCCCCAAGCCTATGGGAGGAGTGGGGTGTGGGAGGTGGATTCCTACTAAGGCAGTGGTGCATCTGAGATATCTCATCTCTTGCTGCTACCAGCTGAGCATGGAGCTTTGCAGAGGTTTGTTGATGGGGCAATACCCCCTCCTCCAGAGCATAACCTTGGAGAAAAAGCACCCCACAGTCCCTACAACTGACTACTTCCCCGGTGTTCCATATCTCCATATGGATCCTATTATAAAAAAAGGCCTACCTTATATATGGAGTTCTCTTACAACAGTTTAATCTGGTTCAAGGTCAGTTGACATTCACCTGTATCCCCTCCCCCGGTTCGTGCCTGAAAATAGGCAGGATTTGTCTAGTGCACTTACCCGGTCAACAAAAACTAAATAAAAAATATTTTGGGATACTTTCTACATCTCTCTTCTTTAATCCCTTAACTCTTGGTTAATTACAATGATATATCTGTATAATATACATATACGTATACATATACCGACGTTGGTTGTTTCAAGCACAGTTGGGACAGAATGAAGGATATAGTTGGGTGCTTTTGGTGGCGGAAACTGGGAGGAGAATGGGGGGAATGGTGGGAGGGGCTTGGACCCTGAAGGGACAGCAAGCCCCAGGGCGAAATAGGGAACTTGGGCAGACTGGATGGAACATTGGCCTTTTTCTGCCATCATTGTCTATGTTTCTATACTGTGCTATTTTATATTGACATTCTACACCTGAGTTCAGTGTTAATTTGAAATAGAGTAACCATGCATGTTCAAAGTACTGTCAAGCACAGTAGTGTATGTGACATTTCCAAATGAGACAAAACATCTTAATCATTTGCTTCTTAGATAGATAATTTGTTCCTGCAATAATTCTTCCTAGGGAATTTTGAGTTGTGCATTAATAGATGAAATATAATAGCCTACAATCTGAGAGCTGGATAGCTAGCATTTTCTTCAGTCCATTAAAAAATGAAATGTATGTTTCAGACATCAACCCAGACTAACTGGCTGCAAACCAAAAACAATAATACTTTGATTACTAGATTGTTTTTTTACAAAAGGCTCCCTAGAACAGATATGTTGCACAATAAATTACAGCTATTCAATCATTTTATGTTTTTTCTTTCATTAAGAAAGTGCAGTATTATACTGTAATTGATGCAATTGCTGATAGAAGGCAAACAAAACAATAAAAAAGAACCATGTTTTAGATATAGAACCATAGAACACAGAAACATAGAATTTGATGGCAGAGAAGGATTGCATGGCCCACCTGCCTGTAGACTGTCCATTTTCCTTACCTTCTGTAATACCACAGATCCTTCTTGATCTCTGCCCCCCCCCTTCATTACCAACAAGAATCCTGCATACCTATCCCATGCATTCTTGAATCCCGTTACACTTTTTGCCCCCTCCACCTCTCCTGGGAAGCTATTTCAGTCATCCATCCCCCATTCTGTGAAGAATTATTTTCTCTCATTTCCCCTGAGTCTATCCCCTTCTAGTGTCATAGCATGACCCCTTGGTCTTGAGTATCACTTTTTCTGAAAAATGTTTCCCTCTTGAAACTTATTTATATATGTGAGGTATTTGAAAGTTTCTATCATATCCCCCCTCTCCCTCCTTTCCTCCAGGGTGTGCATATTGAGATCCCTTTAGTCTCTCCTCATAGGGCTTTTGATGTAAACCCTGCACCATTTTAGTTGCCCTCCTCTGGATCACCTCTACTCTGTCTATGTCCTTCCAGAGATGTGGTCTCCAGAACTGGACACAGTACTTTAAGTGAGGTCTCACCAGTGATCTATTCAACGGCATCACCACATTCCTCTCTCTGCTGGTGATACCCCTTGCTTGCACATTAGCATCCCACTAGCCCGCTTCACTGCCTTGTCACACTATTTGGCCACATTTAAGTAATCAGATATGATTACCCCCAGGTCTCTTTCCTGTTTGGTGGTCATCCATACCACTCGCCCCAATTTGTACTCCACTCCTAGGTGTCTGTGTCCCAAGTGCATCATTTTAAAGTTCTTTACATTGAAATCTTGTTGCCACACTCTTGACCACTCTTTAAGTTTTCTTAGATCTCTATTCAGTTTTTTCACTCCCCAGGAGTGTCTACCCTATTGCAGATCTTAATGTCATGTGCAAAAAGGCATACCTTCCGTTCTAGCCCCTCTGTAATGCTGCTTATAAAGGCATTAAAGTGGACTGTTCCCTGTACTGATACTTGTGGCAACCCGCTGATCAGCCTCCCTTCCTTAGATATATTTATTTATTTAATAAATTCTTGGATTACAGTATACATTTCAGTTAGAAGCTCTTTAACAAAAGTTCCATGACAAAATATTGGACAATACAGACCAGTACAAACAATAAAGTTTTGCAGGCAGTTACAATAGTGGAAGAATGCAAACAGTACATACATGACAGGGTAGTGTACATGAAAGAGTAAAAGCTTTTGAACAGTACAAACCCATTGGGTCCAAGAGGGCAAAAGGGTCATGGTGGATCATATCATTAGGGTGGCAAAATATTGGAGCATAGATGCCATTGTCAGCATAATCAAATACATACAACACAATTCATTATTTAAGGGTGCAAGTTACATAGTCAGCCCAGTAGGTATTGTCCAGGGATAAATAAACTACAGAGGGAGGAGGGTCAGGAGGAAGGTAGAGTAGGAACTGAGGTTGCAGTAAAGGAGGCAGGGTATCAGGTGGGCAAGTTCTGAGGGGTACAAAGGACTAGTCACTGTGAGAGGCATTTTGGAAGTTTGATAGTATAAGCTAGGAAGGGCAATCACAGCCATCAATTGCAACAAGGTTTTCCCATAGTTTCCATTTGAAAGGACTAGTTTGGATTTTAACATGATATTGCCTTGGAGAGAGGGAGGGAGGGAGTGAACTCTATTTACCACCACCATCTGTTGCCTATCCCACAACCAATTTCTTACCCAGTTTACCACCTTTGGAATCACTCCTAGGCTGCCCAGCTTGTTTATGAGTCTCGTATGTGAAACGGTGTCAAAGGCTTTACTGAAATCTAGGTAGGCCACATCCACCCCTCCACCCTAATCTAATTTCCTGGTCACTCAGTCAAAGAAATCTATCAGATTTATTTGACATGACCTATCCTCAGTGAATCCATGTTACCCTGACTCTTATAAGCCACTGGATTTAAGATATTCCACAATCTTTTCTTTCTCTAGGGATTCCATTAATGTCCCCACAACTGAAGACAGGCTAGCTGACTTGTAATTGCCAGCCTCCTTCCTGCTACCACTTTTGTGAAGTGGGACCACATCTGCCCTTATCCAGTCTTCCAAAACAACTCCTGTCTACAGTGAGTGCTCAAACAGGACTGACAGAGGTGCAGCCAGCAAGTCTCTGAGCTCCCTCAATATACTTGCATGCATCCTGTCTGGCCCCAATCCCCTGTCCACTTTTGAATTTGCAAATTCTTTCTGGACTCCCTCTGCTGTAAATGGACTAGTGTCCACCTCACTTCCTTTGATGCTCCTGTCACTTATCTGTGGTCCTTCACCTTTCCCTTCATCTGTAAACACTGAACAAAAGTATTTGTTCAGGATGTTCACTCTTTGCAGGTCCGCTTCCACACACTACCACTCTTCCCTCCTTAGCCTTACAGTTCCTTCCATGGTCCTTCTCTTTTCGCTTACATGCCTGAAAATGTCTTGTCCTCTTTCTTTACTGACTGGGCTATTTTCTCCTCCATTTGTACTCCTGACTGCTTTCCTCACCTCCCTCTTCTTTTCCTGATACATTTTCCTATCCTCCTCCCTCTGTGTCTCCTTATAGCTCCTGAATGTTAACTTTTTGCTCCTACCTTCCCAGCCACCTCTTTTGAGAGCCATAGCAGTTTCTTTTTCCTCTTCATTTTGCTTACTTGCCTGACACAGGTTTGTTGTCTTCACTATCCCATCTTTTAGTTTCAACACTGTTTCTCCACTCCACCCCAGTTCTCCCCCTCTGCCAGGGCATATGTGAGGCATTCCTACATTATCATAAAATTGGCCTTCCTGAAGTCCAAGACCCTTGCCTTTGTGTAGTTCTATTTTGCCACAGTACTTATATTGAACCACACAATATAGTGGTCACTGATCCACAGATGGCCACCCACTGTGACATCTGCGACATTGTCCCTGTTGTTGAGTACAAGGCCCAATATTGCTCCCTCATGAGTAGTATCTCAAATTAGTTGCCTGAGGAGGTCTCTGCTCTTAGCTGAAGCTGCAGCTGGGATGTTCCAGTATACATAACCTGCTGAACCTTCCCCTTAGTCACCATCTTTTAGATGGCTTTCACCAGAAACTTGACCATACCCACCCCCCATGCTGGACGGCTGCAGATCACTCCAGTGCAAATCATGGCTCCATTCCCCATCTCTAGGGTGCCCAACAGTACCATTACCTCTCCCTGTATTCCATGTATCTCTGTTGCTTTTATGTATCCCTCACATAAAGAGCCACTCCTCCCCCTTTCTTACCCACTCTGTCCTTCCTGAACAGAATATAGCCTGGTATGGCTATATCCCACTTATGGTTCTCATTGCACCATGTCTCAATAATGGTGACAATGTCCAGTTCAGCCTCTATCATAATGGCCACTAGGACCAGGATTTTAATTCCTAGACTTCAAGTATTTACACACATGACCTTCCAAATGCTGCTACCACCCTGCGAGTTAAACCCCCCTTTCCTTTCCACCATATCTCCTTAGCCACTCTGCCCTCATTCCCATTCAGCTTCATGTTTTCCATTTTATTTTCCTTGTTATTAGGTACCCTTGGGGATTTCCCTGCCTTAGGGTTCTCCCTACTGACAACTTCAGATTGTGGGGGGTAATGTTTATGTCTCCCAGCTTCCTTCTGCCACCCTCCTCAGCCAGTTTAAATGCTCAGCATATAACATTTAAACCATTCACGGAGGACTATGAACACCCCTTCCAAATGGATGCAGGCCATCTCCCCTGTATAGGTCCCCATTCCTCCAGGTGGGACCCCAGTCCCCCATCTAGCTGAACCTCTCCTCTCTGCACCACTCCTTAAACCATGAATTGACGGTCACGATATGGAGTACCCTATCCTTCCCCCTGTCATAGACAGGCAGCACCTCAGAAAAGGCCACTGAGTGTGCTACCTGTCTAAGATCCCTACCCAACTCCCTGAAATCCTCCTGTACTATCCTAGCCTCATTCTAGCCAGGTCATTAGTCCCTAGGTGGACAATGACATCCAGCTCTCCCTCCCATCCTGTTGCTCTAGAAATCCTAATGATCCACTTCCCATCCCTCTGAGTCATGGCCATGGGTAGGCACCTAACCTTCCTCTCCCCTTCATGTCCTGTCCTCAGATCTAGCCCCCTCACAATGGAGTCCCCCACAGGATTTGCTTCCTCCTCCTCTGGGGTCCTCTGCCACCCTCTTTGGGGTCTCCACTATGGAGGACCCCCACATCCTCCTTGGTCACTCCTATGGGTGACTCCATGGGAACATCCCACTCCACCAGAGCAGTGTAGGAATTGTGTAGTGGTACCACATGGGGATGTGCCTCTGACCCACCACCCTCACCATTCCCAAACCCAGTGTAATCCAGCCACTTCCCCTCCTTGGCATACTTTGAGGCAGTGGTGGCAGACTTGGTGGTCTCTGAGTGAGGTAGGAGGATCCCTGAATCCTGGCCAACACAGCCTGGAGTCTAGCAACCACCTCCCTCAGCCCAGAGAGTTGCATGCAGATCGGGCAGCATCGCAGTCTCCAGAAGGTGTCTCTGAAAACTGCCACCCTACAGTCTCTGCACTGCACCACTTCCAGCATTTCTGTTTTCTACCCTGTCTGTTATGGTTTTGCTTTCTTTAAACTCTTTTTTTATCCCTACCCTAGATAAGGTGTTTCACCTATTCCCAAACTGTTTTGTGACCAAAACTCTTCTCTCTCTCTTCCTTTCAGCATATGAGCTACAAGAGTTTAACAGAAGACTTACCACAGCTGTCTGGTAGAAGTTCCTAGTTCCCTGCTTCTTCCTGTGGATGCCTACTGAATTCAGACACCTGTTTCACTCCTTTACTGTTCTCCTGCCTCCCTGCTGAGGTGCAGAATGTCCAGCTGCCAGCTGCCTCATTGGACTGACTGCATTGGACAGACTCTGCTGTACTGTCCTTGTCACATTTGTCCTTAGCATGGGGGCCACAGCCTGAGGGGGTCTCTTGGTGGATGTGCAGTTAAGAAGAATAGCATGAAGGGGACTTTCAGGAATGCTTCACAATCAGTCCCTCTGTGATGGCTGGGGCAAGGCCTCACTCAATCCGACAGCCGCCTAGGTTCATACTGTGTGATCCTTAGTGAGTCACTTAACTTCCCTGTGCTTCCAGGTCACATCTGGAAATAAGCTTCAGCTTAGTGTACTACTCCTGGTTAAACAATGTTCCCTTTCCCTTCCCTTCCTTTCCTAGCCCTTCAAGGAGCTCTCAAGCTCTGCTCTGTTCTATGGCGCAGTCTTCCGTCTTGTAGACATAGGGCATGATAAGTGCGTAGGGAGGGGATTCCAAGCTGCTGCTGTGAATCCTTTCTTCCCCTGCTCTGTCCCCCATCAACACCCACATCTGAGTTGAGGTTTCAGTTAAGAAACCCTAGAGAAATTAAGGGCTTTCAATGGTGCTTCCAAGTTAGTCCATCTGCAAGGACTGGGGGCAGAGCCTCATTCCTAACTGGATAGTGATGTAGCCCTTCAAGGGTCACTCAAGCTCTGCTCTGTTCTATGGAGCAATCTTCCTTCATATAGAACTGTGGCTTGATTAACACTGGGGAAGGGGGGATCCAAGCTGCTGCTGTGAAATGTCTCTTCCCCTGCTCTGTCTCCCATCAAGTCCAGTGTCTGGAACGAGGTGTCAGTTAAGAAGCCCTGAAGAACAAAAGGATTTTCATGAGTGCTTCCCAATTGGTCCCTCTATAAGGGCTGGGGGGCATGGCCTCACTCCTGATTGGGTGGTGATCTAGCTCTTCAATGAGCTCTCAAGCTCTGGTCAGCTCTATGTGACAGTCTTCCTTCTTGCAGCTTCCTTCTTCCTTCACTCTTGTATTGAGCCAGGAAACAGAAGGAGACATGTTAACACTTCCAAGAAAAGATAATAATATAGGGACCAGTTCAACATTGCTTTATGTATAGAAACATAGAAACACAGAAGTTGACTGCAGATTAGGACCACAAGTCCCATCCAGTCTGCTGATTTTTTCTACCTTATGAATGTGCCATCGGCCTTTACTCTGTCAATAGCCTATTTATTCATACTCCTCTGTATTGCTCCCTTATGCCTATCCCATGCCTGTTTGAAGCCCAGCACTGTATTCATATCCACCACTTCCTGAAGTAGGCAGTTCCATGCAGCCACCACTCTTTCTGTGAAAAATACCATCCTCACATTACCCCTTAAGGCGTTTGATACTGTTCACCATGGCTTGCTTATCACACAACTACACAGTCTTGGGCTCTTGGAAGGACCAGGTGCCTGGGTTAAAAGTTACCTGGCCCAATGCTCTCAATCAGTAAAAATCTCAGAAGTTCCCTCAGACTCAAAACCAGTCCTCTCAGGTGTTCCACAGGGGTCAATCCTAAGCCCCCTCCTTTTCAGCCTTTTCCTTAACTCTCTCCCCAAATCCTGCCCGGAACAAATAACCCTTTATACTGACGATGCCGTGATTCTCTCCTCTCACAAGGACCCAAAACCCTTACTCCAGAGCCTGCAACCTGCTTTCTCCAATGTTGAAAAGTGGTTCCTAGATCACAACCTGGTCCTAAATCACACAAAAAAAACAAAATCCATGCTTTTCTCCAGTCCACAAAAGAGAAAAAGACAAATTCCACTTACTATCAAAACATACCCAGGAAATACCCTTGAACAAGTGTCAACATTTGAATACCTTGGAATCACCTTTGATCAAGGTCTTACCTTTGCGAACCACATTGATAACACAGTGAAAACGGTGAACCAGCACATTGGTATCCTGTTCCAAAACTGTCAATTCCTTACGCAAGCTGCGCTGAGGATTGCTATCCAAAGCTCTGTCATCTCAATCATAGACTATGGCTTAATTATCTATGGCTCTGCCACTACCACCGTACTAAGGCGCATCACAACCACCCTAAACAAGGCCTGTCGGCTGCTCACTGGAGATCAAAGTTGTACTCATACATGTGGTCTCTACACTGGAACAGGATGGTTGCAACTCTCAAATCGCATAAGGCATCTCACATGCTTGATGGCAAAAAAATCCATCTTGGGCCGGACTCTGCC
This sequence comes from Neoceratodus forsteri, assembly GCA_016271365.2. Classification (NCBI taxonomy): domain Eukaryota; kingdom Metazoa; phylum Chordata; order Ceratodontiformes; family Ceratodontidae; genus Neoceratodus; species Neoceratodus forsteri. The sequence goes on along the minus strand of JADMNL010000023.1, from coordinate 621,087,134 downwards.
ATGCATCCAAGACCTACTTTGCCTGAATACCAGCATCCGTGCCACCAGAAGATCGGAACACCAGCCTCTCCAGATCCCCAGATGCTGGACCACACAGGGCCAAATATCCTTTGCCTATCGTGCACCCAGCTGGTAAAATGCCTTGAGCTCACTCATTACATCCTCCACGTCACTAGGAGCTTTCAAATCTACGCTTTACTCTCACCTCTCAGCCTCTAGCTCCTGTGACTGCCTTGACTAATGATTCTAACCTCATTGCTGTTTTTACTGTTTTTCATCCTCCTCTTCTGCTCCTTTCTTGACAAAGACATCTGAGTACCTCTCACTACTCTAAGTCTGCTCCCTCCCCATATTTCCTCCTACCCTTCCCACCTTGACCATTCCTCCAATGTTTTGTTTTTTTCCTGTGATGTACTGTATTATACTGGCTTATTGAAACCTTTATAATTTGCTGACCATTCTATGTAACATGTCTTGTTTGTTTGTACAATGATGATGTGGAACCTTTGTAAAAGAGCAATTGGCTCAAAGGTAATAATTCCTAGAACAGTAAACTAAAGGAAACTAAACTAATTGGCCTCCCTCTAATCTTGTGCTGTGTTCTCTTGTCCTGCTATTTTTTCTTGTATGAAACATATTAGACTCTTTCACCATGTTAATGCCCTTAAGATGTTTGAATGTTTCTATCATATCACCTCTCTCTCCCTCCTTTATTCTAGGGTATAAATATTGAGTTCCATTAATCTGTCCTCATATGTTTTCTAATGGAGTCCCTGCACTATTTTGGTTGCCCTTCTCTGGACTGCCTCTATTATGTTAATGTCCTTGTGCAGGTGCAGCATCCAGTACTGCATGCAGTACTCCAGGTGGGGCCTAATCAGTGTATTGTAAAGAGGGATTATTACCTCCCTCTTACGACTTGTGATACCCCTACTAATACACTCCAACATCTCTCTAGCCTTACCTACTGCTTTAGTAGTCTGCTTGGATGATTTCAGGTCATCTGTGATGATGATGATGACCAAGTGTCTTTCTTCCCTTGTGATTGTTAGCATCTCCCCTCACAACCTATAGGTAGCTTTAGGGTTTCTCTTCCCTACGTGCATGATCTTACACTTCTTTACATTAAACCCCAGTTGCCACTCTTCAGACCATTTTGCCAGTTTTTCCAGATCTGGATCATCTACTCTGTTGCAGATCTTGGTGTCATCTACAAAGAGGCAAACCTTACCCTCCAGTCTATCTGCAATGTCACTGATTAAGCTATTGAAGAGAACTGGCCACTGGACTGAGCCCTGAAGTACCCCACTTGTGACTTGCATCTCTTCTGACTGTACACCATTTATCACCACTCTCTGTTTTCTGCTCGTCAACCAGTTTGCCAGCCATTTGACCAACTTCTAACCCACCACAAGCCTACCCAGCTTATTAATCAATCTTCTATATGGAATAGTATCAAAAGCTTTGCTGAAGTCAAGGTAGGTGACATCAACTGCACTTCCTTGGTCCACCACTCTGGTTACCCAGTAAAAAATCTATGAGATTAGTTTGACAGGACCTTTCTGTTGTAAACCCATGCTGTCTTGGATCCTGTGCTCCTATGGATTTCAGGTGTTGCACTACCCTTTCTTTAAGGAGTGCCTCCCTAATCTTAACAACTACTGAGGTAAGACTGACTGATCTGTAGTTCCCTGCCTCCTCCATGCTGCCACTGTTGTAGAGCGGGATCACATGAGCACTTCTCCAGTCTTCTGGGACCTCTCCTCTGCTCAGAGACTCACTAAACAGTTCTGCTAATGGCTCTGCTACTTCCACCTTCAGCTTCTTTAGTTGCCTGGAATGTATGCCATCAGGTCCTATTGCCTTGTCCACCTTGAGCTTAGTGATCTCTTGTAAGACCCTTTATTTTGTGAAGGGACTAGTGCACACCTCCCTCCCCCCTGTGTCCATGGTGCTGAGCTGTGGGCCCTGCCCTATCTTCTCCTCAGTAAATACTGAGCAGAAGTATCTATTTAGGATAGATGCTTTTCCTTGGTCCTCCTCCACACACTCCCCCTTATCCCCGCTGAACTTTTTAGTTTAATTGATGTAGCTATAGAAAGTCTTGTCCCCTTCTTTTACTGTTCATGCTAGTGTTTCCTCAGTTTGGGCCTTTGCCTACCTTAGTGCCTTCCCTGCTTCCATAGGGAAGTTTGGTATGCCTCCCCATCTTTGTCCCGCTGCATTCCCTTATATTCCCTAAGGGCCAACTTTTTGGCTCTGATCTTTTCTGCTATTGTTTTTGAGAATCACAGTGGTTTCCTCCTTCTTTTGCTCTTGCTTTTCTCCCTAACACAATAGGATTTTGCTTCTCAAGTATTGCATCCTTAATGCTTGCCCTCTTTGCCTGTACCCCCTCACCTGTATTTCTTCTTGCCAGGGCTAGCTTAACTCTGTTGGCCATCTTATCAAAGTCAGCTCCTCTGAAGTCCTATATTTTTGCCTTGGAATGGGAAGATTTAGTTCTAGTGGCCAAATTGAACCATATCATGTGATGGTCATTGGTCCCCAGGTGACCTTCTACCTGGAGATCTGTGATCCTTTCCCTGTTAGTCAGTACTAGATCCAGAATAGCCATATCTGTTATGGGTTGCTGTATCAATTGTTTGATGCCCTCCCCCTGCAGGGAATCCACTATGTGTCTAGTTCTGGCGGATGCTCCAAGTATTGATCAATCTATATCTGGCATGTTAAAATCTCCCATTTTCAGAACCTCCCCTTTAGCTGTTATGTTTTGTATATCTTCTAACAGTAATGTGTTTATGTCCTCCCCCTGGTCTGGAGGCCTGTTGATAACCCCAGTACGTATGGCTGTCTCATTTCCTGTTTCCAGGGTGACTCACACCATTCTTCTGACTCCTTATGTGTATTATGAATTTCTGTAGCTTTGATATTTTCAGTGACATAAAGGGCCACTCCTCCCACCCCTTTTGCATGTTGGTCTTTCTGAACAGTACATAGCCGGGTAATGAAGTCTCCCAAGTGTGGTTATTGGTGAACCATGTCTCACTAATGGCTACTACATCCAGTTTAGCTTCTGTCATTGTTGCCTCCAGATCTGGAATCTTGTTTCCCAGACTGTGGGCATTTGTGTACACGATTTTTCATTGGCCAGATTTCAGTGCATTAGTTGTGGGGTGAGGTCCAGCTTTTCCCCTGCACCTCGTATGGGGAGCTGGACCTTTTTCCTTACCTGGTGATGTAAATGAACTACAAACATTCCAAATGCCTTTTTGATCACTAGCTGAGGAGGGAGTGGTGTTTTTCACATTGGATGCATCAGGTGCTACACCACCTCCTCATTCGCTAGTTTAAATATTCTGCAAAGACATCAAACTTCTGCCCCAATGCACTGTCTCCCTCCTTTGTCAGATGCAGTACATCAAATATAAAGAACTTTCGCTCCAAAAACTGTTGCCAGTTACCTACAAATTTGTGTCCTTTTTCCTGGCACCAGCCCTTGAGCCACATGTTTAGCTCCCCTATCTCCCTTTCTCTGACCTTCTGTCCATCTGCCCCCCCTCTCTCAGACTGGCAGGATCTCAGAGATGGAAATGCCAGATGAAATGGGTGACAGTTTGTCTCCCAGCCTGGTCAGGTGTTCCATGGTCTCCACAACTGACTGACTGGTGAGATCATTAGTCCCTATGTGTACCAGGACTTTGATGTTTTCTCCTGCTTCCTGCACAGTTTTAGCAATGATGTCAGTGTCCCTCCATGCTGATGTACCTGGGAGACATCTGACCATTACCCCAGCTGGAGGTAGGTATCAACTCCCCGAATCATGGAGTTTCCTATGATCAGAAGTGTTTTGGATTTCCTTTTTGCCTTTTTTGTTTTGGTCACTGTTTTGTAATGCTAGTTCCTGTGCTGCAGTGTCCTCTGCCCCTTTGTTTGATTTCAGAGGTAGAGGCAGATACCTGTTTATAGTTATTATGTGGTTTGTGGAGGTGATACGTTGGTAAGCATTGAGTGATGGGGCACCTTATTTGCCCCTCCTATCCACCAACCATCCTCCCAGACCGACTACCTTCTGTGGTTAAGTTACTTTAGTTGTATATTGGGAAAATAACGGGTGATTCTTGCAATATACTTCCTCCTGAATATGCGAATTGAGGTGTGCAATCTCTGCCCATGCTGTCTGGAGCTGAACCTTAGATCTTTGATGGTCCACCATGTAGGACAGTGTTCTAAATCCTATATAAATGCCCTTTTGAAAAGTGTCCCACAGTACCTGCAGTTAATAATATCCATTCCAGTTAAGTTGCTGAGTTTATAACCTGGTCCAAGTAATTAGAAGGAAAATGAATGCAAAAGTTTGATTTTTTTTTTAAATATTTTTTGGGTTTGTTTGTTTGTTTTTGCATAACTTTTTATAACAAGTTAAATTGATTACACCCCTGTAACTGAGGTCACTATGTGGATACCCTTCTGATCCTCTCCTTCCTGCTTTGCTAGAGTAAATGTCGTGACTGTGCTACTCTATAAAAGGAGTGTAGCATGGGGTGGTTGGGGATGAAAGTGGGTGGCTGGGCCCTTTCCCTGCTGAAAAAGAAGAACTACAGATGAAAGAAACAAGGAGGTAAGAGCAGAAACCACCAGCCAACAACAAATGTAGTAGCTATTCCTCAGTATGTATCTCATAGGTGCTCCTGTAATTAGCCCTGAAAGTTTTGTCTAATGATAGATAAAACTGTAAAACCTGTAAGCACCACCTGTAACATTTTCACGGAAGATATGTCTTGCAAAAAACAATTTGAATCAGAGAAGATTACAGCAGTAATCTGTAAGCACAAAACAGTAACAAATCTGTAGGCACACCCTGAAACAATGCAGCAGAAAGTATACACTGCAACAGCAATCTGAATCAGAGAAACATAAAGCAGTAAAATGTAAGCAAAAACAGTAACAAAACCTGTAAGCATGAAAGAAACTAGTAACATATAGTAAATCTGCCTAGCCAAAAGAATCCTTAATTGTTTTCCTTGCTCTGATAATTTTGTTCCTTACTCTGTCCTTACAAGCAAGCCTAGAAGAAAATAGCTCAGGTGAAGCTAGGAGCCTTTGCCAGCAACCTAGTCTTCCACCTGCAGCTGATTTGTAGATTCAGTTTTGCTATATTTCTCTTACAGAAAAGGGTACTATTTCTATTTAAATTACATAGAAAGTGTTACCAAGTAGTGTTCATTGACTATGCCTGTAATAAGAAAATGAAAAATGTATTTTCACGTTGAACCTATGGAGCAGGTGCCAGGGCTCTGCCCACCAGGGGCCATGTCAGTGTCCATCCCTGACAACCACCCAGGAAGCAGTCCCATTCTATTAACAGTGTGGCTTTCTATAAGACACCTTGGCCAAGTGCTACCACACAACCATAGCAGTGCCTCCATCTCCCAACACCCCCTACAGCACCCACATGCTCCTTCTGCTCCCAGTGCCCCCATGGCAGTTTCCTCCCAATCACCACAGTGAGTGCCAGTGGTGCAAGTCCTGTAGATCACCTCCTGGCTGGTCTAAATGTAGCTCCTATTGCATCCTCAGTGGGACTTTGAAAATTGTAAATAAGGGCATGGTGCGGCCCCACTGTGGTGCAAGTCCCCTTGTGACCTGAGCTCAGGAATTTGTCTCACAAGGGTCTTGCAAGATGGCTTGGGTGCAAGACATCCCAATTTCATCACAACCTGCATTTGAAAATTTGGATTGCAGCAAAGTTTGATGCAAGGTGCCACTTGCATCATAGCCATTTGGCACAGTCACCTTGCAGCAAACTTACCCTTTTGAAAATCAGACCGTCAGTTTTTAGGCATCAACAGCATAGCTGTAAGTGCCTATTGTGAGCATGCATACTCTTTTTGTATTTAGTCAAATTCAAAGGTATATTCAGTTTGAATTATTCAGCTGCATGATGACACTCATGGTGTCAGTCATAGGATTTTAAAGTCCTGGCATAGAGTTTCAGACACACACAATCCTGGGTTCAGTCCCCAGTGCAGAATGTTTTTTTTTTCTTTCCCACCAAAATGTCTGCAGTATAAGAGAAATTGTTGGATGCCCTTGCTGATGTTAGTGACAGAGTTTCAGCAAAGCTTGACGTTCTATATTGCTGATCCATCTGAGACTTTTGGGTTTCAGTGCAACTTAAGAAACCTCACTTCAAACTGACAGATACTAAATTCACTGCAGCTGTTGGGGGGGTTGCATTCAGTGTTGGATGTCATCTACAACAGCATGCATTTCCTGTTAGTAAGTGTTAGTGCAATAGTAAAGCTACTGACTATCAAGCAGTTGTGGGTAAGGGGCCTGGATTTGATCTGCAGCGTGGGATTTTTTTTTTCCTTCTTGCTTAGTTTCTGCAGTATAAAATTGTTTGATGTTATTACTTATGTTAGGGATAGAGGTTTCAACAAGATATGAAGTTCTATATTGCTAATAACTTGAACATTTTTAGCTGAGACTTTGAGGTTTGAATGCAACTTTGGAACATTACTTCTAATTATCTGGTTCATTACTAAAGCCACTGCCTATGTGTGTGGGGGGAGTCTGCACTCATTGTTTAATGTCCTTTGCCACAGCATGCATTTCCAGTCACAGAGCCTTTGTAAAGAGTTAGAGCTACAGGCTACCAAGCAGTAGTTGGGGCTGTGTTTGATCCCCAATGTGGGATTTTATTTTCATTCTCACTACAATTTCTGTAACATGAGAGACATTGTTAAATATCCTGCTGATGTTAGTGACAGAGCTTCAACAAAGTTTGAAGTTCTATATTGCTGATAACTTTAAATATTCCAGCTGAGATGTTTAGGTTTGAATGCAACTTGGGAAATTTTACTTCAAATTGCCAGACTGGTTTAATACTAACTGCACTGCAGCTGTTGGGTTTTGGGGGGGGGGCTCTGCACGCAGTACTGGATTTAATTTTGTCAGTGCTGATGTTCATGACAGAGTTTCAACAAGGTGTATTTCCTGTCAATGAGATTTAGTACAGTAGAGATAATGGCTATTAAGCAGTAGTGGGTAGGGAGGCCTGGGTTTGATCCCCAGTGTGGGACATTTTTTTCATTCTTATTATAATTTCTGTATTATAAGAGAAACTGTTATGATATGTGTAGGTCTGAAAGCAACTTAGGAAGCATTACTTCAGATTGCTAGACTGGTGCATTACTAAATCCACTGCAGCTGTTGGGGGCATATGCATTCAGTATTGGATGTCCTTTGCCACAGCTTGCATTTTCTGTCAGTGTGCTTTAGTACAGCAGTATAGCTAAAGGCTACCAATCAGTACTGGGTAGGGGAACTGGGTTTAATCCACAGTTCCCCAGTGTGGGACTTTTTTTCTTTCTTACTCAGTTTATGTAGTGTGAGAGAAATTGTTAAATATCATTGCTGATGTTAGAGTTTTAGAAAGATCTAAAGTTCTGTATTGCTGATAACTTGAACATTTCCAGTTGAAACTTTGAGATTGAAATGCCACATGGGAAGATTACTTCAATTTGACTGACTAGCTCATTACTAAATCCACTACAGCTATGTGTGTGTGTGTGTGTGGGGGGTCTGCACTCAGTGCTGACTCTCCTTTGCCACAGCAAGAATTTTCTGTCCAGGGCCTTTTTTACAATGGTAGAGCTACAGGCTACCAAGCAGTAGTGAGTAAAACACGTTTGTTTGATCCCTATTGTGGGACATTTTATTTTGTAGGATGCAAGAATTTGTTAGATGTCATTGCTGATGTCAGTGATAGAGTTTCAGCAAGCTTAAATGTTCTAAATTGTTGATAACTTGAAACAATCTAGTTGAGACTCTGATGTCTGAATGAAATTTGGAAACATTACTTCAAACTGAGAAATGATCATACCAACTCCAGCTGCCCTAGTGCAGTAGTTGATCAGATTAGTTCTGAGTTTCTGTATTGTGTGGACTATGCTTGTTTATTTGTCGAAGTGTATTTGTGTACTTTTGTACATGTATGTGGCTGTAATGTGATGCATCAGCATGTACAGTGCATGTGCCGTAATGATAATTATGCACCTTGGGGACACTTAGTACCATTGGTATTTTGAATTTCTATTGTTAGAATTACAGAACATTGGAACCTGTATAATTCATAGTACTCTGCAGATACATTAATAAGATGAATTTCAGGATTTTAGGGAAAATAAATTGGCACGTCACGTACAGTGACGCTTCATCTTAATTTTAAGGACAGACAATGCCCATCTGAATTTGTTGGTAAATTTGATACCCTATGATTAATAGCTTAGAAAAAAAAAGGAATGGTTATTTACTGGAAGATTTTGAAAAACAAGCAGGAGAATGTACCTCAAGCTTAAGGCAAAGGAGATATAGTGATACAACTTTGAAACTGGCATGTGATAAAGCTAGAGACAGAGCTAGCTTATTGAATCCCAGACAAACAAGTTTGAGAAGTCAAATGAAAATCAGATAGTGAATTTTGTCATAAATTACAATCCATTAGCAGGTCTCATAGGTGCAATAGTAAGACTAAACTGATCAATATTACTTGGAGATTACCTTCTAGCTGAAACAATAGGTCAAACCCCATGCATTATGTTTAAGAAAGGGGAAAATCTGAAAGAAAAACTGGTACATAGTAAATTTTGGGCAGAGAAAACTGATAAAAAAAAGACAGCTAGCTAGCAAGACAACCAAAGGGAATGTTCAAATATGGGTACTGTACTAACTGCAAACATTGCCAGCAACAAAAAGGTGGAGGCGAATAGTTGCCTCAGCTTGTGTCGGTCCAAGAACCACTTTGAAAATCCAGACCAAGATCTTTGAAGGTAATAGGAAGTCTAAAAAATAATATTAACAGAGGTTTAGGCTTTCTAACTTACATACATAAATTCAGATACATTTTGTTGGTGACAGAGGCCATTAGTCCATCAAGTCCCTCCCTCCCACCAGTTCACTGGGAATATACAGTTGGCCTTTTTTTGTTGAAGAACTTGATGAGACTGAGCATAAAGACCATCACAATGTCAACTGATAACATATGCTGTGACCATCTATTCCAAGTGTTTACTGCTCATTCTGCGAAGAATGTATCCCCCCTCCCCATCTTGGGGTTTAAATGGCATAATTCATTTAGAGGAAGGGAGAACATACATGAATTAAATACTTTTCAATTACTTGTCTACCTGGGTCTGGGTTTACCTTTCAGGTGCTCAGACATCCTTTGGGCACCTTCAGGCTGCAAAGTAAAGTGTTAGCAGATAGAACTCTTGGAAAGTATTAACTAAATGTCTGAACAATCTACATTTACTAAAATAAAATATCATGAGCATATAATGAATTGTACAGAAATAAAGTTCCTGCTGGGGAAACATATCTATATGGATCCCATAAGAAGAGAATATTATTAACCTGTCATCCCTTTTAGGAGCTATTACTTGAGGGCATATAGACCTAACTGAATCAGAATTAATTTTCTTTTGAAAGTGCACAACCCAGTGGCACAGTTTGGTTTCAGTTATCCACAGACAGTCTAGCACACATCTCATCTTGGGGTAAATCTACACAGTGGCTATGTACAGTATGTGGGTGTTTTAATTATGTAGCAGCACAGACACAATGACAGACAGCAGGAGCTTACAACATATGCAGTGCAAGCCGGGGCTTCCTTCAATAAGTGCATACCAACTCCTACACCCAGGTTACCACATAGCCGCTGCCCCCAAGAGAAAGTCTATGGTATCCAAACTAGGTTCCCTTATGTCCACTACCCTGTAGAATTATACAGCCAACTCGGGAGATACACAGGAATATAGTACTCTACCAATGTCTGTCTTTGGTCCAAGCTAGCCCAGGACCTGTGTGAATTACCACACAATTTAAGTGGCAAGGAGAGGACATAACCCAAATGTGGTCACATTTGTTTTGTTTGTTTTGTTTTAGTCTTTGGTAACTGGGAAAGGCCCACTAGGCACAAGTGCCTGTTGTCAGGTGACCTGGGGTGACCTGGGAGCACTGTACAGTTAAGTGACTTGCTCAGAGTCACATAGTATGCAAGTGGAGGTTGTGAGAATCAAACTCAGGTCTGGTCTGCTGGATGTATCAAGCTTGTTCACACCTTGTTCCTCTAACCTTTAGGCTATACTGCCAGCCACAGGTCTGGCCCACCACTCTCTCCCAAGTATGACCCACCATGCTAGAGAGGATCTAGGCCAAATTCTGAACATCCAATTATATGATTCCTCCTGCTTCCAGCTGGAGGGGTGTACCAATGTAACTATTACATTTTCATTTCAATTCACATTTTTCCCCAGAGACTGTTACTTAGCTCATTTCCTTTGAAAAGACTTGATCCTTGTTAGATCTGATAGTTCTGTGGTGTGTTCACTTCATGGAGGGCATGAAGGGACAGCAGCTGCTAAGATCCTACTGTTTGATGGTGGGTCCAGCTCCAAAACTAGACCCCACAACTCCTCAGTGGGTCTACATGAAGCTTCTTCAGCTACTCCCAAACATGTGATTAAATATAGAATAATACTATTGTAAGTGTGGTTTATGATGATTTTAAGCACACCCAAGGTGTGTGATGCTCCCTAAACCTCAAGGGTGAAGCTAGAGGGGTTTATATGGGCATTGCACACTGAGGGTGTGCATAAAATCACCATTAAAACACATTTACCCATGTTTTATTTTTTATATTTACTAATTTATGGATTTAAAAGCAATATTACCTGTAACACTGGGGGGGTAAACTGTGATGCTGTTGACATTTTTAGTTTTAAGACCTTATCGCTTGTTAAAAAATTTTTCAGAAGTACTTTGAAGCCATCAAGAAGCTTGACCCTCATGCTGAGTTTGTGATAAAACTTGCAGTACTAGATGTGTAGTGCGAGGACAGCTTCTCGGGTGGCTTTCTAAGCTGCTACTTTACTTTTTGTGTCACTGTGGTTTATGGAGCTTCATAAACCACATACGTGGTTTCAGAGCTGTTGGGCACGTGCTGGCAATGGTTTATAACCACTAACCAGCAAATATATTGGAGTAAAGAACTTTTTAGTGCTCATTGTCTCCAGCTGCTAGCCACCCCCCAGGAGCTCCCAGCCAATTTATCTGACTGGGCAGTAGCCAGTCAAGTTGACAGAAGCCACCCTGGGTTACAAGTAGTTCTGCTTGATGTTTCTATTGAATCATCTTCCCTTCAATGACATTAGAGAATACTCTTGTCTTGTCAGCCTTCTGCATCCTGCAGACTTGCACTTGGACCAAGGGTGTTATCCCTTTTAGATAGTTGAATCCTATGATCATGTTCCTGCTGAGTTTACACTTTTCTTTTTTTAATCACTCCTACCCTTTGGCTGACCTTATGGCTCCCTCAGGACCCTGCACAATCCAAGCCCCATCACCCATGCCATCTCCTGGGACTTAGATTTTGTACTTTGCTTCCCTGTCTTGCCCCCCCCCATGGTGGGGCCTTTGGGCCACCCGAGTCCCTTGGATAACTTTATTTAGTTGCCAGGGCAGAGCCCAGGTTGGCAGGAAGCAGGGTCTGCAAATGACTTCAAAGTCATCATCTGGCCATGATTCTTCTATATGTTCCTCATTGTCTCTCACATTCATGGAGATGCAAGGCTGACAGCAGGCATAAGTACAATCTGTGTCAGTTGTCCCACTCCCACTAATCAGCACCTCCTACCCACCCTTGTCTGAACTCTGCCTGCACTGCCACCAACAACACCCAGGTGGAGGTCCTGCAGCAGTTGTGGGAACCATCCGTACTCAGAAGAGGAGAGTGTCCTTTGGGATGCTCTATCCTTTTCCATCCAGCAGACCCACTGATGTCTCAAGCTCTTTCCTGAACCCAGGTCATCAGCACTGCAAACAGTGGTGCTGCCACCGCACCAATGGACCAGTTGATCCTACTGTTTTCAATAAAGGACGGTGCCAGTTCTTCCAGTCTGTACTCATAGTCCATATTTTCCAAGCCATCAACCATTTTGGTTGCATCTCCTTTATACTATTTTCCATTATATCAATACCATTCCTCTGCTATAGGGAGCTGAAATGCACACTGCACTAAAAAATAGGGCGTGACTAAGGATCTGTATAATGACACTGTAATGAACTGAAACAGGATGACAAGCAGCAGTCTGAATGGCAACACTATTCACAACATAAATGCTCAGAATAATCCTCGTATAGTGACTGGCATCAACAGATTTTTTAAAGTAGCAAAACATGCTTAAAACAACCAATCTGATTCTTCTCCAGAGTTCAAGGGTCATGTCCATGTACACACATATGCCACAACATTTTGTCCTAGGATATCAAGTGGGAAAAGTCCTATGTTGAAATGTTGCAGAAAATGTCTATGTGAGGACATGGCACCAAACCGTGAAAAAGGAATGGCTTTGTTGTTTTTAATTTCAGATAGAGCCACCAGTGCAGAGCATCTTTGTGCATTTCAAGATGTGGTGGGCATATGTCAGAATTCCAAACCACGTCGCATTAGAAGATATACCTAGCAGTGATCTGACAAGCAATTAGAAATACACCATACTTGCAGGAATGATACCTTCCTCTGCTGAGTGTGACTTCTGTTGCATATGCCAATTCTTAGTGGTTGCGCAGAGTTGCAGGCCTAAACCACCTGCTTTGTGCTGCCCTCTATAATGATTCAGATTTAGCCCATCTGAACCTGGAATCATATACCACTGGAATCCCATTAGCAGATGTCTGCATTCAGCATAGCACTAATACACATCCATTCCTTATGACAGCAGGAACCATTATGACTGTTGCATATCTCTAAATTTCAAATGCAATAATAAGTAGTTATGAAATACCCCCTCCAAAGGTAGCCCTGTTATTTGACTATGGTGTCCATTGATCTGTTTTTTTTTTTCAAAGCCTGGCTCTTTTTAACCACAATATTTGTACTAGTCATTTATAGTGCTGTAGACAGATAATTTAAATTCATTATAGAACAATTACTTTATAGAGAAACTCAATTTAAATGCTCATTATAATGTTGATGTTCAGTGTGCTTTCCATCATAATTATAAATGTTAATAGAAAGCCACAACAGTGCATCAAATCCCCTAACACTCACTTCTAAACTCATCTGTATGTTCAGTTACTGAAATGCAACTGTAACCATCAAATGTAATGAGTAAAACGAAAATGGTATCGCTGACACTTCAAGATCCTTGCACTGCTTCTGAAAGGAAACCTATTTAAACTTATTTGAAAGAAACTGATTTGAAAATCAAAAGATATTTGAACTTCATGTATTTCAACACCTTTAGAAAAATTAAAGATCTTTTGTTTGGGCAGATGAGATGTTGTTTATGCATTTTGTAACAGACATGTTCAAGACTCAGTGATTTTTAATCCACTAAAGCTACACTTTGATACTTGGTTCATGGAGGTGTCGTGTGCTACCGTTCCATCTTCCTAGCTTGTGTGCAAGGGAATACTGGAAGTCAGAAGATGAACATCACATTAATCACAGTGAGCTGTTATTGAGAAGGCTTGCCTACTTATTGTAGCAAAATTTTGGACAGCATAGCAAACAAACTCTGGTCAGAGCCAGTACAGCTGCTCAGAATGGTGAGAGATTGAAATAGTAATCACTGCTCTCACCACCCGGGAGGCAGCTATACAGAAGCCTGACAGGGGATATCCATGACCAAGATGGCCATTGTGACAGAACTACATATGCATGATACTTGTGCATGCACAGTTAGCTTTTGTGGCCATCTTGGAGATGGCGGCTGTCAGTTCCGCAACTGCGGGACAGAAACTAGTGCTCTGCAAAGAGAGTGTGTTTCTACATCTAGAGGGGCAGGACTGTAGAAACACAAAGGATTGGAACTGTGCCCTAGCACTGTGGAAGCAAGCTGGACCACTGTCCGGTCACGTGCTTCCACAGTTCTCTTAAACTGAATGACAGCAATGCAGCTGTGGAGCTCTGCTCACGCAGCCGTAAAAATGATACTTTAACATTTGCACATATGAAAGACTCACCATAGACATATAGTTCCACTCTGTCAAATCCAAAGATAAATGATCTTAATTCAGATTCAAATAAGGTAACTAATTTAAAAGAACAACTGAATATAATATAGGACTCTTAAGATTGGAATACCTTATCACAGAGGTCAGAAGAACAGAAAAGACAGAAGGATCTGGAGAATGAGTATCTTCCTCGAAAATGGGCATTACACTCAATGTCAAAACTTAGTAATATGCAGGAAAAGTTAGAAAATATCTTACAGCTTCCAGAAAGTGTGAAGGATATTAAGAAGGTGGTGGATAATCTTGAACTGAAGTTAGGCTATGTGTCCAAAAGAATCTCAGGTCTAGAAAGCAGACAATCCAAACTGGAGGATGAGTTGACCACAGTAACTAGTGATTTCAAAAAACTTAAATGTGGAGCACAACCAATTCTGCTACAGTGAGATGATCAAAGAAACCATGCTAGAACAAAAACCTAAGAATTTATGGGATTCAGTGGCTCAGCAAGTTGCGCTCTTGTCTCTGATGCTGAAAGATCGGAAGGCTCTAGGTTCTAACCCCACACCAGGAATCTGGTGTTAATCGAAATACTGACACTGTAGTGCAGCTTGAGGTGAATGCTGCATTACTGATGTGCCTTCTTTCAGATAAGATGTTAAACCAATGTCCTGTCTCCCTGCACAGACAGATGTTAAAGATCCCATGTGACTTCTTGAAAAGAGTAACAGAATTGTGCCTGTGTCTGGCCAAATTTTCCCCAGTCATTAAAAATACCACCAAAAGATTAATCTGATTTAATGTATCAATTTACATCTGCATCCCCCATAAAGATCCCATGGCACTTCTTGAAAAGAATAGGAGAATTTTTATTTGAAACAAAACAAAATGAAACACAGTGGAATACACAGAAAATAAATCCAGCTATTCAGTATAAAATGAAAAAAACCCAGAAACATAGCACAACTCTAAATATTGGCAATTTTAAGAGGTACCCAAACAAACAAAAAAAAAACACACACAAAAACTGTCCCATGTATAGAGATGGGCTGGGATATTCAAAGGAGTTGCACCTGGTGCAACCCCTCAATGAGCCCTGGCATGATATTCAGCAAGCAAGCTGCATGGCTTAATCAACTCCAGATGTGCAGGGGCTACATCGGTAATGTATGCAGTGCAGGTGCAGGGTGGGCCCATGCATATGAGGCACATCCTGATTTTCAGCCCAGGATGTATGGAGCATATGCTGGCACAACTCCTCCATGCGTCGCACACTGGTGCTCAACATTGAGATGTAAATAATAGGCTCAAATGCTGGCCACCCCAGATGGGCAGCAGTATTGCAAGGCGCAACACAACAGCCGCCAGCAGTAGGTGGTCACCTGCCCAGCTGGAACACCATTCAAAAAGCACCTAGGCCCCCGGTAGTCTAGTGGACCCCTCTCCCTCCCCATATGCCCAATCATGGGCTGTAGTATGAATAAAGATTACCCTGGTGGTGTAGTGGAATCCACACCCTCCACATATGCCCAATCGCGTGCTGTAGTAATAAGAGATATAGAAACATAGATTTTGACAGCAGATAAGGACCGCTTGGCCCACCCAGTCTGCCCATTTCCCTACCTAATGGATAAGTTGCAGATCCTAGTTAACCAGCAGCCTACTTCTTCCTACCCCCACCCCCTAGAATTGCCTTATGACTGTCCCATGCATGCTTGAATTCCACCAATGTTTTTGACTCCACAACCTCCTCCAGAAGGCCGTTCCATGCATCCACATCCCTCCCTGTGAAAAAATACTTCCTTAAATTACCTCTGAGCCACCCCTTCTATCTTCAAATTGTGCCCCCTTGTTCTTGCACACCTCTTTTTTTGAAAGATGCTACCCTCTTGGACTTTGTTGATTCCCTTGAGGTACTTGAACATTTCTATCATGTCCCCCCTCTCCCTCCTTTCCTCGAGGCTATACATATTTAGCTCCTTAAGTCTCTCTTCATATGTCTTCTGGTGCAGACTCTGCACCATTTTAGCTGCCCTCCTCAGGACAGCTTCCATCCGTGTATGTCTTTGCAGAGATTGGGTCTCCAGAACTGCACACAGTACTCCAGATGGGGTCTCACCAACTGTCTGTACAGAGGGATAATAAC
Source organism: Neoceratodus forsteri (assembly GCA_016271365.2). NCBI lineage: Eukaryota > Metazoa > Chordata > Ceratodontiformes > Ceratodontidae > Neoceratodus > Neoceratodus forsteri. Next base: position 621,070,966 of record JADMNL010000023.1, on the reverse strand, counting down.
TTCCTGTTTTCTACTGGTGATGCCTCTCCCTATGCATCCCAGTATCCCCCCAGCCCTCCTTGCTGCCCTCTCACATTGCTTGCCCACTTTTAGGTCATCTGATATGACTACCCCCAGGTCCCTTTTCATTTTTGTTGTTGTTAGTATATCACCCCCCATTGTGTACTCTTCCCCTGGGTTTTTGTTTCCCAGGTGCATTACCTTGCACTTCTTAGCATTGAATCTAAGCTGCCATACATTTGACCAGTCCTCTAACCTTGCCAAGTCCCTTCTCATCCTTTCCACCCCACCTTGTGCATCAACTCTGTTGCAGATCTTTGTGTCATCTGCAAAGAGACATACTTTTCCTTCCAGTCCCTCTGCAATGTCACTTATAAAGACATTGAAGAGGACTAGTCCTAATACTGAACCCTGCGGTGCCCACTAGTAACCCCCTTTCTTCAGAGTGGACTCCATTTACATTACTCTCTGTGTCCTATTCTCCAGCCAATTCTTTACCCAGGCTGTCATCTTGGGACCCACTCCCAGGCTGGCTAACTTGTATATTAATCTTTGTGTGGAACTGTGTCAAATGCCTTGCTAAAGTCTAGGTAGGCCATGTCCACAGCCCCTCCCTGATCTACTACTTTGGTCACCCAGTCAAGAAATCTATCAGATTTGTCTGGCATGACCTTCCGCTGTGAATCCATGCTGCCTTGGGTCCTGTGCCCCTCTGGCCTCTAGATACTCAACAATTCTTTCCTTCAGAAGTGATTCCATCTTTTCCTACCACTGAGGTTAAACTAACAGGTCTATAGTTTCCTGCTTCTGCCTTGCTCCCACTTTTGTGAAGGGAATCACATCTGTCCTTCTCCAGTCCTCGGGTACCACCCCATCCTCCCATGATTTGTTAAAGAGGGTAGTCAGTGGTGTCACTAGTTCTACCCTTAGTTCTTTTAGAATTCTGGGATGAATCCCATCAGGACCCATTGCTTTGTCCACCTTCAGTTTTAAGAGTTCTTTCAGAACCCTTTCTTCTGTAAATGGTCTGTTATCAATTTCTGTATCCAGAGTATTTCCACTGTTAGTTTTAGGTACCTCCCCCACTTCCTTTGTAAATACTGAACAAAAATATTTGTTTAGTATCTCTGCCTTTTCACAGTCACCCTCTTCCCACCCTCCCTCCTCTTTATTAAGCCTCATTAACCCTCCCTTGGTCTTCCTTTGCTCCCTGATGTACCTATAAAAGGTTTTATCCCCCTTCTTAACTGAGTTGGCTATCTTTTCCTCAGTTTGGGCCTTTGCTGTTCTGACTGCCTTCCCTGCTTCCTTTTGCTTTAACTGATACAGTTCTTTGTTCTGCTCCTTCTGTGATTCCTTGTACTTCCTGAATGCTTTCTTTTTCTCTTGAACCTCCACTGCCACTTTCTTTGAGAACCATAGTGGTTTCTTACATCATTTTGTTTTGTTTATTTGCTTCACACAAAGGCTTGTTACCTCTGTGATGGCAGTTTTTATTATTCCCCATTGTTCTTCCACCCCCTCTTTCCTGCCCATTTGCTAGTGCATTCCTTAGGCACTCACCCATTTTGGCAAAGTCAGCCCTCCTAAAGTCCAGTACTTTTGCCTTTGTATGCTTGACTCTATTGCTGTGTTTATTGTGAACCATACTGTTCAAGGTCGCTAGTTCCCAAATGGCTACCCACTACATCTGTGATCCTCTCTTCATCTCCATTTGAGAGAACCAGGTCTAAGATTGCTCCCTCTCGAGTGGGCTCCAATACTAGTTGTCTAAGGCATGCCCCCTGTAGGGCATATAGAATAACCCCACTCTTTGAAGTGGCTGCTGCAACTGCACTCCAGTTAACATCTGGCATATTTAGATCACCCATCAGCAATATCTGCCCTTTTTCTGCCATTATAAGTATTCTTTCTATCATTTTCTTGTCCATTTCCTCCCCCTGAGAAGGGGGTCTGTATACAACCCCTGCACGGATTGTGGTGCCATTGCTGGTCTCCAAATTTACCCACAGTGCTTCTTCTCCTCCCTGTTTTCCCTTTTGTTCTGTTGCTTTGATTCCTTCCCTTATGTAAAGAGCTACTCCTCCTCCTCTTTTACCCTCCCTGTCCCTCCTGTAGGTAGTGTATCCTAGTATGTTTATGTCCCAGTCATGGTTTTGTGTGTACCATGTTTCTGTGACTGCCACGATATCCAGATGTTCCTCCTCCATCAAGGCCACTAATTCAGGAAGCTTGTTACTCAGACTACGGGCATTGGTACTCATTGCTCTCCATTTTTTGATGGCTTTATCTTCTTTTGCAGCATCCCCCACTGACCTTTCTACCTTGGTCTTTTTCTCATTTAGTACCCTGTTTTGTAGGGAGAGGCTAGGAATTTTCTGCTGATGATCAGTGCCTTCCCCCTTGACTAGTTTAAAAGCCTGCCAATGAAGCATTTCAACCTGGTGATCCAGTGGTACCCCCTCTCCACCCCACCCACAGGGCCCCAGCCACCCAGCACCCCATCATTGGTGGGCGGCGGGACCCACCCCATACCACCTGGCCCCACCAAATGACAGCGTACAAAGTATGAGCTGTATGCCTATTGGCCATAGTGGACAATGGGCTTGCTAGACCATACTGTACTACTGAGATCAGTATGTGAATGAGTGTTCATTCACATATCTGGTCCTGTGTAGTACAGTATGGTCTGCAAGCCCATTGGTCTACACTGTGGCCCAATAGGTGTATGGATCATACTGTATGCTGTCATTTGGTGGGTGGCCGGACAGTATGCAGGGGCAAAGTGCTTCTGCCCACTGATGATTGGGGGAGTGCTGGGTGGCTGGGGGCCTCTGTGGATGGGTGGGGAGGGGGGTACCACTGGACCACCAGCTTGATATATCTTATTACTACAGTCCACAATCGGGCATACAGGGAGAGAGGGGGTCCACTACACCCCCAGGGTAATCTTTATTCATACTGCAGCCCATTCTCCTATCCACTAGGTTCCTTACTTTGCAACAGACCCCTGAGTGGGGAGGAAGGGGGCTACAATAGCCCACCAGGGAGCCAACCCCCAATGAAAGCAGCTTGGAAGGGCACCAGGTGCATTTCGCCAGGAAACCCAGTGCAACACATGCAAATGGGGCCATAATGAAATGCAAATGGCCCCATAATGACATTCAAATGGCCCCATGTGCACCTTGCATAGATTATGGCCTCATTTGCATGCCTGCAGCTGAATATTGCAGGTGATGCACCTAGTGCAATGGCACTTGTGCTGGTGCATCCCCCTGCTCCCTCTCTGTGGCTTGCACTGGTGCAGTGCCACTGTGCCATGCACAGTATGTGTGCCAACCTTGCCATATTCAATGGTGCTGTGCCATCGTGCATCACCATTGAATATCACCTGGTTCTGTCCCCAGCGTAGCCCAGTTGCTCTGTGCCCATGCTTGCGCTACTGCGTAGTGCAATCTGAATATTTGGCCCATGGTGTTTAGTACTGGTGTAAAGTCAGATCAGGCACATTGTTTCTACATTACTCTTCCTCCTTCTGTTATTTGTCATGTGAATCCTTCTTTCTTTACAGATAAGTGTTCTCAGTTTTGTATTTTACACAAAACTTCAATAAAATGTTCTTATACAAAGAAAAACTGTCCCATGTACACAGAGAACTGCTATTGTAGCAAGTCAAATAGTGGGAGACAGAATAGCAAGAAAACAAGCGAAACAAAATAAAAGAATGGTCACAGGAAAAATCAATTGAGCATACCCGCAGTTCTCTCCATACCAAAATGAAAGTATTGGCAGAAAAGAATAACAGAAAAGGAATTGCATAATTAATAGTAGTGGAGACTAGATTAATATGTAGATCAGATGCAATGAAAATGAGGAAAGAAAGATAAAAATACCATAACATAGCAGTTATTACTTTGTCACTATAGAAGAAATATGTTTAGTCCTTATCTTCTTTTTATGCTTCACTTTAACACTTAGGAGTAGATCTTTTACTTCAAACAAGGGGTGAGCCTGTGAAGAAACCACCAAGGAGGTATTCAGTTCCTCACCTGTGTCTCCCCACTCAGGGGTCTGTTGCAAAGTAAGGAACCTAGTGGATAGGAGAAAGGGCCCAGTTTTCTGCAGTTTTGTTTCAGGTGGAACCCCATATTTCTGCCCCCTAGTAACCATTTAAAATGTAGTGATATCTGAAGGAACCATAGGAGGCATGGTGTGGGCCAGTGGACCTTGATCTTTCTCTCTGACCTCTGCCTCTTCTGAAACAACAGCCATACTGACATCCACAGTTTGTAAGCCGGTTTCTGGTGAAGCTGGCAGAGCAGAGTTTTGTAAGGGAATAGACAGGTCACCTTGTGGGTGTGTATCAGTCACAAGGGTAGGCAAAGACTTAGTGGAGAGGATATCTGCCGCATCCTCCATGACAGCTGTAGAAGGAAAGGGGTCAAAGAGAGCAGTTCAGGTGCAGGAGAGGGTTCCACAGAATACGGAGGTGTTACACTGGAGCACTGGACAGGTTTTCTTTTTTGCTAATGTATAGAACCCCATGAAATTATTTTTATTTTTCTGGAATTTCTTGTTATTTCTTTTTTCATTCATTGAAAATGTAGTTTTATTTCTTGTAATCACATGTTCATAAAATACCTCAAAATGACATGATACGCACTAGAAATCACATTCCTAGTATGCAACATTGTATTAAGCAGCATTATGCTATGGTCTTAAAAGGTTTTGTGAATCAGACAGTTCCACTGCCGTGTCCTTGTGGACCATCTCTGTGGTAACTACGGATCCTAAACTTCAACTGCTGCAAGATCAAACACTGTATCAGGTTTTCTGGTTCCCAAGACAAAAACATTAATGGGTGATGAAGCCTTTTCAGTCAAGGCTCCACAAATTTGGAATGACCTTCCTGATGAGTTATATAACTGTACAAGTCATGATATCTTCAATATAAAATTGAAGAAAAACTTTCTTAAAAAGTTGATATGTCGGTGCTATTCTTAAACTGTTTTTTTATCTTGATATTATTTGCATTGATTGTATGTTATTTGTGTCTGTTATATTTACTGTTGTATGTAACATCTAGACTGTCTTTGTTACAGTCCCGGGTCACACATGAAAAAGGACCTTGGCTCACGTGCTTACCTGCCGAACAAAAGTTTAAATAAATAAATACATTTTTTACAAAAAAACAAGCATTTTTTTTAGCTTTTGTCACATGTTGGTTTTCATTTTGTTTCTTTATATTCCTTGAATTTTTTTTTATTTCTTATTTAAGAAAAACACAGGTCTGTACTAATTTGACATACTAATTTGACAAAGGGTCTGTCCTAGACTGTCTACATCACCAGGCTAGTGTGTGCTGGCCAAGGGCAGCTCTGATAAGACTGTCCAGGTTCATCACAAAGATTACACTTGTATTTAACACAATGAAGACTAGCACGGACCAGTTCATCACAAACAGAACATTTTAACTGGTCACAGGCCCCAATCAAATGATCTCTGGTGCCAAACTTATAGCAAGACTTGGTTGTCTGGAGTAAAACAATACCCCTCGATCCCTACCAAAAAGACTGTTAGGGAGATGCTGCACCCTAGTCTCCATGTGTCGAAGATTCACTTTCCCCCTCCATCCCCTTATCCTAATTTGTTCAAAATCCAAAATGGTGGTGGGATTCCCCAAAACATGACATCTTTGTTTTAGCCAATACACCATAACAGACATACTAACCCCTTCATTATGAAACAGTACAGTTATAATCTTGAAAGAAGATTCCATAAGTGAGATCACCAAAAATAGGACCTACAAAGGAGTATCCCACAATTGCTGATATTTATACCAGAATTTATGCAGACCACCAGAGGTTTTGAAAGCGCACATCATAGGTAGACTCATTGGATACATGAATAAGGGCATAAATCTCACTTGCACAAAAACCCTTAGAGTCTTTTAATAAGATAAGAATGCAATAACCCATGACAGGGTTTGGGTTTATAGGCATTTAATGCACACCTGGGGTGCACTGTGAGACATGACGCTGCAGGCCGAGTGTTCTCACAGCACCCTTAGGGGTGCATTAAATGCCTATAAACCCACACCCTGGAATGAGTTATTGCACTTATAATATGGGTTATGTTTAAACAAGGGAGAAAAACCCACTGAAACAGCATGTTCCCCTATTTAAATAGCAAAACAGGTACTGTATCCTGCCACCTTACAAAACAGTCCAGAACAAACATTGCATATCTTAGTTCTGCTCTGCACATACAAATGTCACAAATACAGTGTTGACAGGATCTATGACAATTGTTGTTCTGATTATGCTGTGACACTTGATATACCCCTTACTTTGCTGCACTCCCCAAGAAACATCCAACATAGAGCTGACAACTGAACACACACACAGTCCAGCACATGCTTCTGTCTCTGTCTCACTACTGCCGTTCATGCGTTGCTCTGTTGGGGGAGGGCAACTGCTAGCACACTGGGAACACCATCACCACTGTCTGCCTCCCAACCCCTGTGTATGGCACAAGTCAAGAAGACAACAGGCACAGGAATGGGAATGGAGAACGGCACCATGGGGCATCTGAGCACCTTGGGGCACAGCGTGAAGGAAAAATTACATTCTGCAACCCTTTGCTGTCCTGGCTGTTTGCAGGCAAAATATTTTGTTTGTTTTGTTTTTTTACCTGCTTGCTGGCACAGAAGGACTGGAGCTCACGGGAACAACTAAGAGAGCAAGAGAGACACAACGAGAGGTACATTGTGCTGTGGTACCACCAATCAGGGCACAGAGAGAACAAGCCCCACACTGTGCTGTGGCACCACCAATCACAGAGAGACACACACTTCTGAGTACTCTGTCACCATATGTATGTGTCTCTCTCATACTCTGAACACCATGTTCCTTGGGTTGAGGTTTGGGACAGGGATTCAGCTCACCACCAGTGACACTGTCTGACACCCTTTGGGGGGCACCTGCTCTCACACATAGAGACACACACCGCTTACTTTAGAGGACTGCACAGCCAATCACCACCCGATGGTCTCACACCTCTATCTGCAGCTCGCTTTCTCCCTGTACCTATATGCTACCCAAAAAAACACAACTAACCCCTTTTCCCTTTTACCACTGATCTCACACCACTGGTTGGGTCAGGTCTTGGGAGCCCACTGATGCTTGAGCCACAGTTCAGGGGGTTCAGTGGAGTGGAGCCACTCCTGTGTAACTGCCGCTGGGCAGGTCAGATCCGGGGAGCCCAGTGATGATTGTGCCACAGTTCAGGGGTCCAGTGCAGTGGAGCCACTCCTGTGCTACTAACACTAGTCAGGTCAGATCAGGGGAGCCCAGTGATACTTGTGCTGCAGTTCCAGGGTCCGTTGGAGTGGGTCCACTGCTGTGTTACTGCCGCTGTGTGGGTTGGGTTGTTTGAGGAGCCCAGTGATGCTTGTGGCACAGTTCAGGGGGTCTGGTGGAGTGTAGCCACTCCTGTGTTACTGCCACTGGGCGGGTTGGGTCTGGGAAGCCCAGTGATGCTTGTGCCACAGTTTGGGGGTCTTGTTGAGTGGAGCTATCCTGTGTTGCTGCTGCTGTGCTGACTGGGCTTGGGAAACCCACTGATGTTTGTGCCACAGTTTAGGGGTCTGGTGGAGAGGGGCCACTCCTGTGTTACTTCTGCTTGGTGGGTCAGGTCTGTGGAGCCCAGTGATACTTGTGCCACAATTTGGGGGTGCAGTGGAGCAGAGCTGCTCTTGTGTTACTGCCGCTGGGTGGTTCAGGTCTTGGGAGCCCAGTGATGATTGTGCAACAGTTCAGAGGTCTGATGGAGCAGAGCCGCTCCTGTGTTAGTACCGCTGGGTGGGTTGGGTCTGGGGAACCCAGTGATGCTTGTGTCACAGTTCAAGATACAGAACTTCACTCCCTGCAGGGAAACAGCACTGCATTGTTCCCTCTGGGACAGAGAGAGACACAGCTCACAGCAACTGCACCTACATGATGAACAATTAGACACTATTTTGACAGTTGGGCTATCTCGCTTCCCAACATCCTTTAATGGCTGCCATTTTGTGTTCCATTTCTCAAGCAGGGAATGAATGCTGACAGCACTTGTGACTGAGTCCCTCTGCATAACCATGCATTAAAAATGGAATTTAATGCATGTCCACGCAGAGGGACTCCATCATATGGGTTACATGTTTCTCCCTACCCATGTTATAATGGAAATAAAAAAATAGACAGGGTTTTCCTCCAAACCTCCTCTATAGTGCACCTGGATCACATTATATCATTTGGCAGGAGAAGGGAAGCATGGAACAATCCACCATATGTCCTAGGGGCCAGGTTTGGAGAGTCCTGTGGAGTAGATCCATCAGGAGGAAAAGATGCAGTCTGGGGAGGTATCTGAAACACAGAGTCCCCACCTGTTCAGATGGTCCATTCTTCAGGGTCCCTGCTGGATCTGGAATAGAAAAAGGGCTCAAAGCACAGCCCCAAGTGATAGTAGTGGTCAGTTCTGACTGCACCTCGGTTGCCAAAATCAAATCACCAGACTGGACAAGAGTAACCACAGAAGCAACTGTGGAGTCTATTCAGGAATCCAGCTCTACGGTAAGTGAAGGGACAGCCTCAGAAGAGGGAGAAGGACAGTTATGCACAATGGCCCAGGAAGTATCTAGGGGCCAAGAGGGAAGGAGATTTGATTGTGAGTCCTGTGGCATAGGTACACAAGGAAGAGATACATTATGTACAGTACTGGAGTTTGGTAAGGGGGAAGCAAGCCCAATGTCAGTCAATGGAGAATCACATACTGCAGAGTTTGGAGGCAGGTATCTTACCTGAGCTCTGGTCTGTGAAGAAGACAATGACATGAGGTTTTGATGCTTACAGAATAGCCCTAGGCTCCTAGGTTTTACCATCTGCAGATCTAGTCCAACCCACCACTTCTAAGGCACTGTAAGCACGCCATACTGGGTCAGAACTGGCAGTAGAGCTGCATTTCAAGAGTTCACCAAATTTTCCATGGCGAACGCCAAGCTGCTTGCCTGCTGACATGGCATCAAGACAGCCAGAGTATGTAGAACTTCCTGCAGATATCTTCTGCTCTCACAGCTGTGGTGGAGCTGCCAAATTGGTCTGAAACTGTCTTTTTGCAATGTATTCATCCTCCTCAGCTAAGAGCCGCAACAGATTATTTTTTGGTGCTGACATCGCCGCATTCAAACCAGCATCTGAGTTCTTCCATTCAGCCATACCACAGTCTCCTTGAGACATAGGATGAGCTGCAGTCTCTGGGAACTGGTCATGTTGGGAAACCAGGGAAGTCCCGGTAGTCATGTCTACCAATGCAGAAGTTCAGGTCTTGTTAGCACTGAATTCAACATTGTGGCTGGCAGAGCTGCCTCAGGTATGCCCTTATCCATATTCTGAGCAATTCACTGTTTGAAGACCTTAGGAGATCCAGTAACAATGGGGGAGGTCAGCCCCTGATCTACACCACCATCCACAACTCCCATCCTCATGGGGACTATGTCGAACATCTTGTCTGAGACAAGTGACATCCCCCACTGGAAAGAGAAGGGGAGGATTTTATTGAAGTAAATCATACATCACATAAGGACACAAATCATAATGTACACATACCCAGAAAACCCAAAAACAACCAAAACCAACACAGTGAGATCATGGCTAAATTCTTATACTACGTAAATGTGATCAATAATCTACTTTAGCCAACTAAGAACATGTTTCCATAAAGTTCTCAGATGCTGTACATTCAAATATGTTTCCTCTTGTGAGTAAATATGTTTCAGTTGATTACTAACAAAGGTTAACAATTCCTGCTGTCCTAGGTACTTTAGTTGCATTCACATATCGGGACTGTGTAGTACAGTACATTCTGCACACCCATTGGCCCACTCAGAGGACCAATGGGTGTACAGCTGTACTGTCACGCTGTCAATCGGCGGGCAACCTGGCGGCTTGAGGTGGGAGTGCTGCCACCGCTGACCGGGGGGCGGGTGGCAAGTCTGAGGTGGGAGGAGGGGGTACCGCTGGACCACCAGGGTTATACCTTCATTTAGGAGCCCATAATCGGGCAGGGAATCAGTCCACTGGACCACCAGGGAATGGATATGTTTATTTATGCCTGTGATCGGGCAGGGAATTGATCTACTGGACCACCAGGGAATGGATCTGTTTATTTATCCCTGCGATTGGGCAGGGAATCGGTCCACTGGACCATCAGGGAATAGATTTATTTATCTAAGCCTGCAATCACGTGTCGGGGCACATTGCCGTTGAGGGGCAGGGGGAGGAGTTGGTCTCCGACGGCAGCAGCCTGGCAGGGCGCCGGGCGCAAGTCGTCAGGGATCAGCACACCTGCATGCAGATCGGGTCATAATGACATGCAAATGGCCCCATTTGTGCCTTGCATGCATAATGTCCCCATTTTGCATACTCACCGCTGAATATCTCATTTCCTGTACCTAGTGCAACCGCACTTGCTCTGGCGCATCTCCCTTCTCCTGTCTTGCCAATTGCATTGGCGTAGTGCCACTGCACCATGCACAATGCAGTTAGCCACGGTGCCATATTCAACGGTGCTGAGCCATGGCGCAGCACCATTGAACATCGCCCAGTCCACTCCCTCGTGCATCCCAGTTGCGCTGTGCCTGGCTTGCGCCCCTGCCTGGTGCATTTCTGAATATCCCACCCTTTATGTGGAGGAGTTGAATGCAGTTGTGTCTGGCAAAGTTACACAGGATGAGACCCAAAATAAAAGTAAAAACAATAATCAAAGGCAGAGGTGGTGGGATGGATGGGAATGTTATCAGTTTTTACTGACAAAACTTACTGCTCTATACTCGTGGCTGATTACAGAACCAGCATTGTTAGATATAAACAAGGCCTAGAATGAATAATACAGTTTAGTTCCCCTATACTAGGAAATGGGACTGCTGGAGCAACTACATCATATTGTCTGCTAAATAAGGAGAACTGTGATGCTTTGAACATTGCAGAATCAACTATATGAGTTTTTTATTAAAACACAGGGTGGCATTTTGTGTTTGAATCCTAACCTGCTCTGGATTTTAACTATGGGGGGCATACAAAAAGAATTAATGTGTATTAGTAATTGAAATAGTGTTTTAAGCATGAGTATATTATGGCATGCAACCTTTTTTGACCTTCTATATTCAATTGTTTGAAAAACTACATTTATGCCACTATTTAAGTAGAAATGATTATTTATAACAAATTATACCCTGTATTTGCATTATGTGTGTTTTATTCCTACATGGCCTTTCTGACCACCATATGATAGAATCATATTTTCTATATTTAATTATTAAATTGACCTCCCATATATATTATTTTTATTTTATTACAACTAGGATTACAAGTACCTTTGAGCCAGGCTCTTTTACAAAGGTTCTGCATCACAGAACAAATACAATACAAGTTACAGAAATAGGAACAAAACAATAAGTAGGTCAGCATATTAGGTTACAGTGGTAGATCAATGCAATAACTAGAATAAGTAGAATGTATACATGGGAACACAGAGTACCAGAGTGATAAGTAGTAAGGAGGGTGGAAGATGAAGATAAACGTGAGAAGTGAAGTTGGAGAGGGCAGGAATTGCAGCCAAAGTGCATGGTCATCAACTGGGAGCAGGCTGAAACTAGTCAACAAAAAGGGAAGGATCATTGAGGGCTCAGAAGAGGTGGGGGTGAAGGGGGGAGAGTCAAAAGTGGTGAAAAGAAAGAAGAAATAAAAAAGTAATATAGATGACAAGGAGGGGGTGGAGATGTGGTTGGTGACAGTTGGAGGGAACAAAAACGAGAGGGCTGAGGAGATTGTAGGTAGTATTCACAGGAGCTAGAGTTAGTAAGGTGGAGGTGGAGTTTATGTTTGAATGAGCCAAGGGTGGTAGTGGAGGAGATGTCAGGATTGAGTCCATTTAACCAGCTAGGCGCTCTGAAGGCAAAGGATCTTTGGCCCTGAGAGATGCAACGGTGGGGAACCTGAAGGAGCTGGTATTCAGAGCCTCTGGTGTTACATGGCTTTAGTCTAGAACTAAGCAGTGCTTGGACTCCTGGCGGAGCGAGGCCCATGGTTACTTTCTTTGCCATAATGCAGATTTGGTATTTTATGTGATTTGAAAGTTGAAGTCAGCCAGATCGAGCATACCGGTCACATGTATGAGTGAGACGATGAGCACCAGAGATAAGCCTGCAGGCCTTGTTAAGTGATGTTGAAATTCCTCTCAGGGCAGTGGCAGAGACAGAGTCATAGATTATAGGACCATAATCAATGATGGAGACCACTGAGCTTTGGATGGCAATCTTCAGTGCTTCTGCAGTAAGGTGTTGTCTATGTTGGTAAAGTAGGCCTAGACACATATTTGCTGATTTGGCAACATTGTCTATGTGTGCCCCATAGAAGAGATTTGAGTCCAGGGATAACCATAGGTATCTGAATGACTGCACTTGCTCAAGAGTGTTGCTATTGCTGGTAGAGATAGCTAGGGGGTGAGATCTATGCCTGTTTTGAGAGCTGTTAAAGAGTATTACTTTGTTTTTTTATATGATTGAGGACAAACTTATGATGAATGAACCAGTTTTCCACTGCGGCAAAGCCATGCTGAAGATTGGTCTGCAGGAGCACAGGGTCCTTGTGGGAGGAGAAGATAACAGCATCATCAGCATAGAGGATAATCTGTTCAGTGCAAGATTTTGGGAGCATGTTAAGAAAATGGCTGAAGAGTAATGGACCCAGGATGGATCCCTGAGGGACTCCAGATCGGACTGGTCTGAGGTCCGAGAGTGTCCCAGCAATTTTGACTCATTGAGATCTGTTTTGTAGATAGCTGTTGACCCATGAGACAGTGTCAGGAGAGAGTCCTAAATGCTGGAGCTGTTGGATCAGCAGACGATGGTGGACTGTGTCAAAGGCCTTGGTCAGATCTACAAATACTGCCCCGGTTAAGGGACCCATATCCAATGTGCCGTGCAGTGCTCCAGTGAACTCCAGTAATGCAGAAGAGGTGCTATGACCTTTTCTGAAGCCATGTTGTTGTAGGCATAAGAGACTGTGTTTGTCCAGGTAGTCCATGAGTTGGTTGGATACTATGCATCTGAGTGCCTTGGAGAGAGGTGGTAGTATCGAAATCGGTCGATAGTTTGCATGGCAGGTCTTATCCCCTCTTTTGTGGACTGGAGTAACTGTAGCCACCTTCCATTTGTCAGGGAATGGACCAGTGCTAAGGGAGAGATTGAGAATGTGTGTTAATGGGACTAGAACCTCATCCATAGTGAGGGTTAGGAGTTTTAGATCCAGTGAGTCTCCACTTGATTTTGACTTTGAAATTGCTTTGGTGATGTGTGTTCGGGCATTGTGCAGGTTAATTTCTTTGAAGTGGAAGGGCGGAAGAGTGGTAGGAGGATCATCGGGGATAGCGTGGGTAGTGTCAAGGAAAAAATCATTAAAGGTGTTTGCAATGACTGGAGGATCCAGGGTGATGGCCTCATCAACCTTTAGTATGGTTGGGGAGGATTTAGTTTGTTTCCCTGTAACTTCTTTGATATTCTTCCAGAAATCTGACCCATTTCCCCAGAAGTTTGAGAGAGCTTCTTTGTAGTAGGTATTTTTCAGTAGTCGTATGGATTTAGTGCAGTTATTGTGGGCACATTTGTAGTTCTGTATGTCATGCTGGGCACCAGAGTCTCTAGCCAAGGCCCAAAGGTGGTCCCAAGCCTTTAGCTATGCAAGTAGCTCTCCAGTTAGCCATGGGTTGCAGAGTGCTTTGACTTTTCATTTTTTTAAGCAGGGCGTAGGTGTCACAGGCTGCATTGAAGGAGGAGATAAAGAGGTCAAGAGCTGTATTAACATCTGTTGAGAGGAAAATGGGAGACCAATCAAACTGACTGAGGTAGGATTTAAGGTGTCATAGTTGTCCACATGGGAGCACTCTGCTAGTGATGACTATGGGTGGGGGCTTATGGAATTTATTTGATCATTCACATATAATGGGTGAGTGGTCACTTAGTGAGCCGGGAAGGACAGAGGTGCAGGGGATATGATAGGGATGACTGGTAAGGACCCAGTCCAGTAAGGTACTAGCGCCTGTTTTATAGTTCTTTCTGGTGGTGGAGAGAACCATTTGTGAGAGGTTAGCTGATGATATGGCATCCCGAGATATAGCAGCATCTGATGAGAGCCAATTAATATTGAAGTCACCTAGTGTAATTGTCTCCGCACCTACTGGTTGGGATTTGATTAAGTCCAGAACAGTTGTGAGGCTCTTGCCTTGGTCTTTGGGGGGGGGGGGAAGTAGACTGTGATTACTGTGAGGGTTTTGTTTTGTGCTCCTAAAAGTAGCTTAATAGTTAAGATCTGAGCAGTGGTGTAATGCAGAGGAGTAGAGATGGGACAACCTATGAGATAGTCTTTGGTGTAGATTGCACAACCTCCACCTCTTTTGGACATGCATTAGGATGTAATGTCGAGTGTAGTTTTATAGTAGAGAAGATATTTATAATTAAGTTAGGATTTCTAAATACAAATAATTGTTGTATCTGCATTGTCTGACATCACTGAACTTATGGTTTTCCATCTTAATATACAAGCTAGTTTTTATTGGGGTTCACATGTGGTGAATTAGATAAATTAGATTCACCTGTTGTTGTATGTTTAAAAATATGGATTACATGTGAGGCTGACCTCCCTATGGAAGTGCATCAGCATGAAACCAATCAGGGCAATTAGTTGGTGAGGGTCACTGCTGCTGTAATAGCCATAATGTGCTGAACTTATGCTTACAAGGACTTGGAACAAGATAAATCTTACCATGATTTTGGAATGCTGTCAGTGCTGGTTTTCATGGATTTATTACATTGACTTTACCTTGCACGACAGGTATTGGAGCTGCTTTCCATTTGATTCAATCCCTGGGACAATACCTTTCAGTTAGTGACTTATGTTTGTGATTATCCCATACCCTTATGCATCTATGACATGTAAGCCAAACAACATCCCACATATGTTTAGTTACCCATGGCTCAATTAGGTGATGCAATGTGTCAGAAACTGTCCTATCAGTACCATCTAGGGATGCAGCAAATTTAAATTTAATAGGCGAAGTGCCAGCAAAGTGCCAAAATTCACCTGGTGGGGTAATTCATGAAATTTTCCCGCATAAGGCAGAATTTTGCCTAGGTGAAATTTTGCATTCTGCAGCAAAATTTCACCTTCCATGGGCAAAACTCCACCTTCTGTGGTGAAATTTCACCTTCAGCAGGTGAAATTCCACCTTCCACGGATGACATTTCACCTTCCATGGATGAAATTTCTCCACTGAAGGTGGCATTTCACTGCGGAAGGCAAAATCTCACCACGGAAGGTGAAATTTCGCCATTATGCCAGGCAAAATATCGCCACTCCGCTAGGCAAAATTTCACATTTTTCTCCGAGAAATGGGTGGAATTTCATGGATTACTCCGCAGAGTGAATTTCGCTCACTTCGCCCACCACTAATACCTCCTTGAAACTGTTCTGGTACTAGTATGTGGGAATCCAGAATATGAGCATACATGGATTTCTTAGCGTGCTACACTGCTGCCTTATAACTTTCCAAAGTTTAATTTTAGCCAGGACTGAAGTAACATACTTCAGTATACTCTCTTTCCTGAGTTTAGCATGGAAGTGCCATTTCTGAGCTCACCACAATGTAAAAATGGGAAGAAATCTTGCCTTCATCCAAATAGCCCAGTCTCAGTCTGTTTTCTGTAACATAAGTCCAAGATTTACTGACCACAACATAGTATGAAGAAAGCAGGAGTAAATGACATAGAGTAACAATTAAACTGCTAGAAAACCAAGCAAACTGGAATTGCACGTTGAGAGATGTAGCTGCTGAGTGGAGCCAGGCACTGAGTGAAGCCAGGTGTAAACAATTAAGGGTGGATGTGCACAGGAAGACTGCTACAGGCATGAAAACAGCAAGTGGAACTGAAAAGCATATAGATAACTGCAGTTAAACTGAGGGATTGCAAAAAGTATGATAAAAGTAAATGAGAACCTAAATAGTACAATATGCCTGAATAGCATGACTGAAGGAAAAGAGGACAGCAGGATGCTAGGAAAACTAAAAAGCCCCCAAAAAATAAGTAACACTAAAGAAACACAAGCACAAGAGAACAGGAGAGCAGACCCAGAAGACAGACAGAAGCACAAGCAGTAGCTGGAGGCAAAGCAAAATATTGACTTAGACAAGCAGGAGAAACACAAACCAGCAGAATGTCCAGCACAAATCTGGCAGAAATCCAATGCATGAGAGGAAGGAGACAAATACGTTGAAGGGGGCTGGGGGGCAGAGCCCTGGAAGAGCCTCCAGCTGCAAAAAAATGCTTCTGGGGAAGTTGGAAGACTTGCCTTATATAGCTCAGGCAAGGGGTGAGGCTGGTAGCTCCAAACCCTCAAACCACAAGTGAAGAATTTTAAATGCTGTCCTACCCAGGAACTCCTTGCAAATGAGCTTGGTCATTGAAGCCTTTTTCTTTTGAAATAAATAAAAAGTATGTACAGTTAAGTACTATTTATATGAAGGAGTATACTAGACGGCAGAGAGCTCAGAATGATAGAAATAGGTATGCAATAAAAAGAGGGAGAGCTCACCAGACACATTGCCAGGAATTGTAAGGGACTTTTTGCTTGGTTACTGCTGAAATTACATGATGGGAAAGAAATTACTTGTAAGTGTTTTAAAACTGAAGAGTCTGAAGAAATTACTAGTAACTATAAGTTAACCAAAGAAGAATGGAAATTATTATCAGGCTCGATCAATGATAAAACTGCCTCTAGGGACAGACTGATTCCATTCAAAATTATTTTATTCGGGGGGAGGTGGCTTGGCTCCGCTGTTAATGGTGGCATAATTCATTAGCTCTGTCGGCCCGGGACTTAATTGAAAAATATCACCAGCCTGGACCCAAGAAACCGGTGCACCAAGTAGCACATTCAAGGTAGCTAAGTTCTAGGAGTGGGGAGATCTGTTTATATTCACTCGCAGTAATGCATTACAGAGCAATATCAGACAGAAGTGGAACTTGAAGCATGGCTCAAAGCATGGTACTGGCTGTGAGCACCAACCTCAACATGTGGCATATAAATCAAATGTTTGGACCCCTCATGCAGTGGATGTCCAAATTCACCCTGGCATCCCACAGCACTAGTGTGGCAATACAACAGATGGATTCCAGGATGAGCAGAACAGAAACCCAAATCTCCAAAAACTCTGCTGCCATAGACAGTCAAATAGCCATCTTGAGAGAGCAGGAGCTCATTATCCACCAACTTCAGAACAAGCTGGATGACATAGAGAATAGGAGTCGCTGCATAACTTGCGGCTCCTGTGATTACCCGAAGGCATTGCGAGGGGAAATCTGGTGGACTTTCTATATAATGAATTGTCTGTGATCCTTCAGCATGAGCTACCACCTGGGATGGTAACTGAGAGGGCCCGCTGGATGCTGAACCTAGCCCCTAAACCAGGTGAGAGGTCACAGCCTCTCATTGTTAGTATCTTGAACTTCACAGATAAAAATTGGATTATGGCCAGGACACAACAGCTGGGTGCCCTAACATGAAGAGGGCACAAGATCCTAATTTTTCAGGACTACTCCCATAAGCTTGTGAGCAGAAGGAAGGAAGAAATATACTGAGGCCCACCACCTGATGCACTTGCTGAGGATCCGCTTCTCATTAAATTACCCCTTGACCATGAGGCTGGAAGTCAATGGGGCTCCTGTTTCATTTGCCACCCTGGAGGCCCTAATGGAGTACCTCAATAGAAACTGGCCCAAGCATGGCAGACCTGAAGGCCCAAAATAGTACACTGATGCAACAGAACACAGAAGGCACAGGGACAACAATGCTGACCACCAGTTGCATACCCTCCAGTGAACCCAGAAAACCAGAAGCAAGTTGGGGATACTTATGGCCTTCCAATGTGATCCAGGAAGAGGCAGAAGTCCGGCAGGCATGCAAGGTGGGAGCCTCCCCATGAACAGGTATGGGAGAACACCAGAGGGGAGAATGGATCATCAGAGAGGTCTGAGGAGATATTTAGTCCATATGCCACAAGAAACCGGTTTTAGGCTCTTGCCAACGTCAACTCTGGAGGAACTACAGAGCTTCCTGAATTCCTGGAGGAAGAAGTGGTATTGGAAGCCACCGAGACTGAAGATGAACTTGTGGCCTGGACTGTGGAGGAGATCCACAGAGTAGTCACATCTGAACCTCAGAATTTACTACAGCCTGAGGATTCCAGCCTTCTGAAGCAGGCACACCCAGCACAGGCGGAGAAAGAGGAATCCAGCAATGAAAATCCAGTCTAAAAGTGTCAGATAAATGTTCCATTTTTTTTCCAGAGAGTCATGGCATAAGAAGGGCTGGAGAGGGGTGATCTGTGAGATAGTAAGGTAATAACCATAGCTTTAGGTAAGTGAGCTTCCACAGCAGATACCTAGCATCACCACCCCTCAGTATAAGTAGCACCAGGGAAATCACCCAGCTTGCTTATGCCCTGATGTACTTGAAACAACTAATTGGATACTGCACTATAAAATGTTTAGCTTTGGGGTTTTGCAGGAGCAGATTGACTGTTGGGCATACTTTCAGAAGGGAGGGCCTGTAGTGGGGAAGAAGGGCAGGGAATGAACAAAGGGCTGCAGTATATGAATGGGGCATGACATTTTACGGTATACAGATCTTAAATAGAAAAGATATTAGTTCTTGATTGTCCCGCTCACCCTTAAATAATTAATCTATACCACTGTTTATTCCTTTTTATAAGGTTTATTCACATATACTGAAATGACTTCCAGTCCATAGAAATTTTCAATGTTTTGGGTAAACCCTTCTTCAGGAAAGACTGGTTTTACTATATAAACATATACAGGAATAAACAGTGGTATAGATTAATTATTTAAGGGTGAGTGGGACAGTCAAGAACCAATATCTTTTCTATATATTAAGCATCAGATTTATTGGTTTATTTGTCCTTTCCTCAAAGATACAAATAATTTTTGAAATTCTATTTTAAGGTATGGCTGAACTGGACAAGTCCTTCTGCTGTATACAGATCTTGTAATCCTTTATGTTTTGATTGACAAGTCCAAGGGTGCTGAAAAGGTTAATGGAGCCAGAGTGACCCTGCATGGTATATCTCCTATTTGCCAATCCAGAGGGACACTGGTTACATAGCATTCAACATATAGTTGGCGGCCCTCAGGATGTAAGCCTACTACCACACTGCACTTTCGCAGATAAAATACTGGGGTAGTTCAGCCACATCTCATATTAATGTGGAATGGTAGATCCAGATAGGGTGCAGTTTGCTCACCCACCCCCTCAACATAGAAAGGTATCTGATATAGGTTGTCCGTCCTCAGAGATGCGAGAGAGCAGCAATGGGGAAATGTTGAGAAGAAGCCAGAAGGGGAAGGAAGAAAACATATTCAATTCAGTGCTTTAGAGTAACTGGTAATTGCTATTTTTCTTTTAAACTTAGATTGTGGGCTTTTAGTGACACTATACTTTCTTTGTTGTCTTTACTTATAAATGTTTTTGGGCTGTTGAAAATTTAAAACATAGTGGTGGTGTAATTCTGTGCTGTCTTTAATTGCTGCAAATTTTATCTTGGCTTGTCTGACTGCCCTGTAGTTGGGTGAAGGGTGTTAATTGTCTGGCCTCTGACCTCAGCTACGTGATAACTGGAGGTGGGGCTCAGTCAGAGTTAAAGTAGCAAGCAGAGGTTTATTTTCTCAGAAGAAGCCAGAAGGGAAGGAAGGAAACATATTCAATTCAGTGCTTTAGAGTAACTGGTAATTGCTATTTTTCTTTTAAACTTAGATTGTGGGCTTTTAGTGACACTATACTTTCTTTGTTGTCTTTACTTATAATTGTTTTTGGGCTGTTGAAAATTTAAAACAGTGGTGGTGTAATTCTGTGTTGTCTTTAATTGCTGCAAATTTTATCTTGGCTTGTCTGACTGCCCTGTAGTTGGGTGAAGGGTGTTAATTGTCTGGCCTTTGACCTCAGCTACGTGATAACTGGACGTGGGGCTCAGTCAGAGTTAAAGTAGCAAGCAGAGGTTTATTTTCTCAGAAGAAGCCAGAAGGGGAAGGAAGGAAACATATTCAATTCAGTGCTTTAGAGTAACTGGTAATTGCTATTTTTCCTTTAAACTTAGATTGTGGGCTTTAGTGACACTATACTTTCTTTGTTGTCTTTACTTATAATTGTTTTGGGCTGTTGAAAATTTAAAACATAGTGGTGGTGTAATTCTGTGCTGTCTTTAATTGCTGCAAATTTCCTCCCCTCCCTTCCCTTCCCCCAACTCTTAATTATATGCCCTGATAAATCTGATTGACAGGAGCTAAACACAGGGTATAGTAAGGGGTGTGAAGTAGGAGGGGAATAAGGGTGTAGAAGCCCACCCTCAGCACGACAAGTGTTTTGACTCATTTATTTATTTATTGGTTTCTTTTTCTTTAAAAAAAAAATTTCTGACGATCAGTGACAGGATTTTTAGTACAGTAAATTAATAAAAAGGGAACTAGGAGAGCTTCAGTAGCAGACAAGTAGTGGAATTGCAGTATAATGTGGGGAGTGGTGCAATGCAGTGGCTGTGGGGCAGCCATATTCAGGCAGACCTTCTGGACACTGAGGTGCTGCCCTATCTGCATGCATCTCTCTGGACTGTGGGATGAGGTAGCCAGACTCAGAGCGGAAGTAAACTGGGTCAGGAGTACCATCACCCTATCCAGGGACCACCCAGTCCAATGCAACTGCCTCAAGGATGCCGAGAACAAGGAGCACTTGGATGACAGTGGGCTCAGGAGGGTTAGAGCAGTCAGGCAGAGGCACATCCCAGATCCTATTCCACTCAAGAACTCATATGCCACACTGGCAAATGAGGACAACCAAATAAGTACCCAGAGAAGTGGAAGGAAAGGATGTGGAGGTTAGCAAGAGGTGACCTCATTGGGAAAAGCAGTGGACCCCAGAGGAGGAGGAAGTGAATCCTGGTGGGGACTCCATCATAAGTGGGATCAACTAGGAACACAGGAGGGGAGGACAGGGAGGTGAGGTGCCTACCGGGTGCCCACGGCACGGAGGGATGGAAGGAAGATCCTAGGGATCACTGGGAAGGCAAGACAGGAGGGTGAGCTGGATGTCATTATCCACCTAGGTACTAATGACCTGGCAAATGGGAGCCAAAGGAAGTTCAGGAAGAGTTTAGGAAACTGGGGAGGGGTCTCAAGCAAGTAGCTACTTCTGTCACTTTCTCAGAAGTACTACCTGTGAGAGGCAAGGGAGAGCATAGGAGTGCATGCACCAGGAACTTTAACTCATGGTTGAAGAACTGGTGCTGTAAGGAAGGGTTTGGATTCATCGGTGACTGGGGACCCACCTGGAGGGATGGAGGTTTGTTCAAGCCTGACAGCCTGCATCCATCCTGGAGGGGAATCCAAGCACTCAATGATAAGTTTAAATGTTACATTGACAAGCATTTAAACTAGCAAAGGGGTGGCAGGCCAGCAAGGAGGGTACCTACTTGCTCACCCCCACAGCTAGCAGTGGAAGCAGTGAACCAGAGGGGGCTATCTCTGCAAAGCAGTGTGCAAAATATGGAGATTAGTGCCCAAGAGGTGGATAAGCAGAAAAGGGCAAAATTCAGCAGAAGGGCAGACAGCAAGGAGAACCAGGGATAAATGACAACCAAGGAATGGGCTGGAGTAGGACAGTGAAGCAGTCTAGGAGGTCAAATCTGGAAAGCCATGTGTGCAAATGCCAGGAGCCTTAGCAACAAGATGGAAGATCTGGAGGCTGTCATGGTACAGTCAGACCTGGACATTATGGCCATCACTGAAACCTGGTGTAATGATAACCATGACTGGGAGATGGCCATACCTGGCTACAACATATTCAGAAGAGACAGAGCAGGCAGGAAGGGAGGAGGGGCACTGTATGTGAAAAATGACATAAGAGCACAGAGATCCAGGAGGAACAAAAGCGGGGAGAGATACTGTGGGTTAAGCTGGAAAGGAAAATGGGGACAGCCATCCGCACAGGTGTGGTCTATAGACCACCAGCCCAGGAGGAAGAAACAGATAGGGAGCCGATGCTAGCCATCCAAAGGATGGCAGACAAGGGTGAGGTAGTACTGGTTGGAGACTTCAATATTCCAGACGTGGACTGGAGCATCCCAGCAGCAGCATCAACTAGGAGCTGATTTATCCTGGACTCCCTTCAGGGTGCCTTCCTCAAGCAACTGGTCATGGAACCAACTCGGCAGAAGGCAATACTGGACCTTGTGCTCACAAACAGGGACAGTGTGATGGGGGTAACAGTGGGGAAGCACCTGGGAAACAGTGACCACCAGTCATTGTGGTTTGAAATCACAGAAAGAGCAGAACCAAACCACACAAAAACACGTATCCTGGATTTTAGGGGGGCAGACTTTGGGAAAATGGGGAGATACTTGAAAGAGGCATTAAGGGGAATGGGACAGGAATCAGGGGTTGAGGAACAGTGGGCAGTATTTAAAATGGGGATTACAAGAACAACAGAATTATGCATTAAGCAGGTTAGCAAGAGGAAAAGGAAGAGGAGACCATTATGGTTTTCCAAAGAGGTATCAAAGAAAGTGAAAGCAAAAAGATTGCATTCAGGCAATACAAAAAGACACTGGCAGAAGGGGATAGGGAGAAGTACCAGGAGAAGCAAAGGGAGGCAAGGAGGTCAGTAAGGGAAGCCAAAGCTCAGACAGAAGAACACATTGCAAAATCAGTGTGTAGAGGGGGGACAAAACCTTTTACAGGTACATAAGTGAAAAAAGAAAGACAAAGGGAGGGATAGTGAGACTGAAGGGGGAGGATGGAAGCCGCGTGGAGGATGACAACAGTAAAACTGATATATTGAACAGGTATTTCTGCTCAGTCTTTACTGAGGAAGAGGAGGGTAATGGGTCTGAAGGGAGTACAAGGGGTGAGAACGGTGCAGAAATGTACACAAGTCCATTTACACGAGAAAGGGTCCTGAAGGAACTGGAAGTAATAAGAGTTGATAAAGCAATGGGGCCAGACGGGGTGCACCCCAGGGTCCTTAAAGAACTAAGAGAGGTGGTGGCTGAACCTCTGGCTATCCTGTTTAGCCAATCACTGGAAACAGGGAAGGTACCCAAAGACTGGAGGACAGCAGATGTAGTCCCCTTATACAAAAGTGGGAACAAAGAGGAAGCAGGGAACTACAGACCAGTCAGCCTCACCTCGGTAGTGGGGAAGATCATGGAAGCACTACTGAAGGAGAGATTGGTGGAACATCTGGTTATCAATGGACTACAGGACCCAAGGCAGCATGAATTCACCAGGGGGAGGTCATGTCAGACCAACCTCGTTGAATTTTTTGACTGGGTGACTAGGGAGGTGGATCAGGGGAGGGCAGTGGACATGGCCTATCTGGACTTCCAGCAAGGCCTTTGACACTGTGCCACATAAAGCCTATTACACAAACTGGGGAATATGGGTGTGGGCAGGACAGTAGTGTGGTGGGTAGGTAACTGGCTGGGTGGCAGGATACAGAGGGTGGTGGTAAATGGCTGTCACTCCACAGAGGGAAGAGTGACCAGTGGGGTACCACAGGGATCAGTGCTGGGACCGGTCCTATTCAACATCTTCATCAGTGACATTGCGCAAGATCTAGAAGGCAGAATTTCACTGTTCGCTGATGACACAAAGCTCTGTAACAGAGTAGACACACCAGAGGGTGTAGACAGAATGAGAAGCGACCTGCAGAAACTTGAAGAATGGTCATGGGTTTGGCAGTTGAAATTCAATGCAAAGAAGTGCAAGATAATGCATATGGGGCACAAAAACCCTGGCACAATATATCAGTTGGGGGGTGAGGATATAGCATGCACCAAGCAGGAAAGGGATCTTGGGGTTGTCATCTCTGATGACCTCAAGGAGGGAAACAGTGTGACAAGGCAGCAGGTAAAGCAAATAGGATGCTGGGATGTATAGGCAGGAGCATCACCAGCAGGAAAAGGGAGGTCATAATTCCGCTATACAAGACACTAGTGAGGCCCCACCTGGAGTACAGTGTACAGTTCTGGAGACCATACCTCGTAAGGACATAGACAGGGTAGAGAAGGTTCAGAGGAGGGCAACAAAGATGGTGCATGGATTGCATCACAAGTCCTATGAAGACAGGTTGAAGGAACTGAACATGTACTCCCTGGAGGAGAGGAGGAGAGAGGGGATATGATAGAGACATACAAGTATCTTACAGGGAAGAACAGGGTGCAGGAAAACACTATTTTAAGCGAAAAAGATGTTCCAGGACTAGAGGGCATGGGATGAAGTTGGAGGAGGACGATTCAGTGAAACATGAAAGAATTTCTTCACAGAACGGGTGGTGGACAAGTGGAACACCCTGCCAGAGGAAGTGGTGGGGGCTGAAACAAGCACGGGATTTAAGAATGCATGGGATAGACATAAAGGAATTCTAGAGGTCAGGGGTAAGGGGCAACAAACTTCTAGGAAAACAAACTGAACTTACAAGCTCAAATGGGCACACTGGGTGGGCCATAGGCCCTTATCTGCCGACACTGTCTATGTATCTATGTATGTATCTATGTATCTATGTATCTATGTTCCTTCCTCCTCCCATGTGGGACCATGTTCATAATCCAGATACCATCCCAAAGATGGGGGGAAGGCCATCACCCAACACAGGCCTACCCCCTTGGACATAGCTATCATTATAGCACCCGTAGCCATCATAAAGAAGATAATGCCCCAGGTGCCAATCAACAGACACTGTTAAATGTGAATGACAAATGTATGCAAGTATCACCCCGAGGAGGCGTGGGAAGATGGTATGTCTACCTTAACCATACCCGCACTGTAAAAGGTCACAACCAGGAATGGGACCTCTGACTAACAGAGGCATCCCACCGAAGACCACTCCCCACAAGAAGGGAGGGTTAGGGCTCAGGTGACCTTGTGTCCCTGACCTGTTAGACCAGTCCTTTCTCTTGCACTGCTAAGTACAAAAGTTGTATATATGTTGAATTATGATGTGTTTTCATTGTTAGAAATCTATCAGTTTTGCAGTACTGTGAATGTCTACTCAGCTGAGCCTAGTTATACCTTCCTCAACAGTCCCTAGTACTACACCCTGCTGATCAATCATAACTGTCCCCAACATACCCACTCCATTCTCGTCTGGCATGCAGTTGGTGGGGTGCTGCTATCTTTTGGTGTGTACATCATAAATATACCCATTCACCCCTATCCTTTAGATAATGGATGAAATTTCACTCATCACCTGTAATGTCAGGGGACTTAACACGCTTGTAAAGAAAAAAAAGGTGTTAAGGTACCTGAAGAGAGTAGGGACCCACTTAGCTTTTTTGCAAGAAACCAAATTGATTAAAGGAGATCACTCATATTTGGTAAGAGATTGGGTGGGGACATAACTGCATGCTTGTGTACCCACCAGGAAAAGAGGGGGTCACCATCCTGGTGCAGAAGGCACTCCCATGGTCCCTAACAAAGAGCAGCTCAGACTCACAGGGCAGATGGATCCTCGCACTAATGGAAACCCCCAAAGGACAAGTATTATTGGTGAATGTCTATGCCCCAAATGAGGACAACCCCTTATTCTTCCTTAGAGCTAACTAAAAAAATTGAAAACATGGCGGATGGGGACATCCTGATAGTAGCTGGAGGGATTTCAATTTGACACTGATCCCTATTCTTGACAGAAGTGACAAGGGTAAGGAGGCCCATCCCCGGGAGGTGCAGGCCACTCTGCAGATGGTCGCAGATTTCACATGGTGGAGATCTAGTGCTTGTTACACCCCAAAGACCAGGATTACACATTTCACTCTGGGGTACATGGCACATTCAGCAGGCTGGACTTCTGGCTGATCTCCCAAAAATATCACTCAACATGTACTTGACTACTATCCTTCCAACCCACCGTGATCTCTGACCATGCCCTGGTTCAACTACACTTATTATGGGGCCTCCCTCCCTCAATCTCCCACATGGAGACTAGACCCTCTATTACTCAGGGACCCAGAATTCCTGCTCTTGGTCAAGAAGGAGATGGAGTTATTCCTACAAGAAAATCCAGTCTCTGACACATCAGCTGGAAACACATAGGAGGCATATAAAGCCACCATGAGGGGAAAAACAATTTGATTTGTTTCACACAGGAAAGGAGGGAGCAAAACCTCAAGGAGTTAGAGGGGGGAGCTAGCTGCAACCAAAAAAGAGTACAAGGCTTTGCATCACCTGTCCCCACATTTTGTGACAGGCAGCAAGGTCCTAGCCCTGAGTATGACAACAAAGGAACTCCTGGAAAGACAAAGTAAATGAGCTAGAACAAATGGAGAGAATCACAGCAGCCTTGAGGCTAACTATGGAGAGATTTAAACTGGTATGGAAAGACTGGTATGAGAAAGGTTCCCCACTGAACAATAAGAGAGAGAGGGCCCCTAAAAGACTTCTCAGGTTTTCAGACCTTTCAGATTTTTGAACAGATAGAAGAGAGAGGGGCGCCGGTAACTGAGGCCTAATGGCCAGCACATCCCTCGCCTACCATGCGGGTTTAGAAAATTGCTAATCAAACTTTTATCTTAGAGCTTTTTAACACAGGTGGGGAGGGGAGAGAGACAGGGAATGGGAGGACAAGGGCAGAAAAGTAACAAGTAAATCATAAAAGAAATGCACCAAGTAAAAAAAAAACACAATATAATTCAATAAAATAATACTAAAGTCCAACACAAAGAGGAGTGAGGAAACAGTCGGCAAGGGGACCGGTTTCATCACGGGAGGCAATAGATGAGTTTGTTATGCACACACCACCAATCAATCATTTAATAAACCAATCAACAAGTTGATTGATCAATCAATTGAATAGTTAATTACTGTTTTTCTTTTGTTTTGTAACACTGCTGGACCTGAATTGGCTAAAGGCATTGATTTTGAACAGTTTTTTGAAAATAAGGAAATGTTTTGTAGTAGAAAGGAGGAGTCTAAAATTAAAGGGGGAAAAGAAAAGAGAAAAAGGGTATGAAATAAACAAATACTATATAACAGAATTAACTATGTGAGAACAGAGAAGAATGAACTGTGGAATATCTGGAGATCACATTGATATGGACATTTGTACTTGCCACCTGGGACTTTATCCACAGAACATAGTATATTTGATGTAACATGTACTCCTCTAGCTATGACTGTTTAGTATTACTAATTGTACCCCTATGAGATTGTGACACAGTTCAACTATGGCTATGCCAGTTTTATGTTTTTTACTGTGCATCAATAAAAATTTAACTAGCAAAAAAAGAAAATAAAGGAACTCCTGTTGAGGAGGGCTGACCTGGACCTCCTGAAGATTAGACACACCTACTGGGAGGGGGGGAGACAAGAGCGGCAAGGTGCTGGCATATCAACTATGTAAGCAGCAAGTTAATATATACATAGCAGGACTCATGGATCTGCAAGCCTACAGTACAAGGTACAAAAACCAAGCCTGCTGATGTAAATCGAACAATGGCAGCATTTTACACTGAGTTATATACCTCTTCCCAAGCAGAAAATGAAGGAAAACCCCATGCATTTTGAGACGCCCTCTCCCTAGCCAAGATCACTGAGCAGCATAGAGAATGTCTAGATGCTCCCCTTAGTGTGGAAGAAGTGCACAAAGCCCTTATGTCTCTGAAAAAAAGGGAAAGACCTTGAGTGGGGACAGTTTTTCAGTAGATTTTCTCCAGGCTATAGCTCCCCTGATATACCAACTATTATGTCAAGTGTACACAGAGGCAGAGAAGCAAAGCATGCTCCCCCCGCACTTAGGGAGGCCATTATAACAGTCCTCCCTAAAAAAGGGAAGGATCCATCAGCAGCATCTAGCTATCACCCCATCTCCCTTATAAGTGTTGACAGCAAAGTGTATGCAGAGGCACTCACGAGCAGGTTGAACCCACTCCTACACTCGCTGATCACCCTTCTCAAGTCAGCTTTTTTTTTTTTTCAGTCTTTGGTAACCGGGTAAGGCTCACTAGGCACAATTGCCTGTTTTCAGGGGTGACCTGGGAGCACTGGGTGGTTAAGTGACTTGCTCAGAGTCACACAGTATGCAAGTGGAGGTTGTGAGAATCAAACTCAGGTATAGTCTGCTGGATGTACCAAGCTCGTTCGCACCTTGTTCCTCTAACTTCTAGGCTATGCTGCTAGCTTTATACAAGGCAGGTATAACACTGACCACATTGGATCATTAGTCAACCTGGTGCACACAGCCCAAAATGTTAATACCTCCGTAGCCACGTTGGCAGTTGACTTTGAGAAGGTGTTCAACTCGGCTGAGTGAGACTACCTTCACATGGTCCTGGAGCACATGGGATTTGGGCCAAGATTTTGTGCAGCCATCACTACACTATACATCTTTCCTCAAGCACAGGTCCTCACTAACTACCTCCTATCTGACCCCTTTCAGCTGCACAGAGGGACTAGACAGGGTGCCCACTATCACCCCTCCTGTTTGTCTTGGCAGTCAAACCACTAACATTTGCCATCCGCCAAGAAGTGCACATCAAAGGACAGCGAATAGGAAATACTCAGTCCTCCACCCTGATGTACATGGATGACCTTCCAATCCTCCTGGCAGATGCACAGCACTCAATCAAACCACTAGTGAAACTCTTAAACACATTCACTTGCATTTCTGGCCCTAAGGTTAACCAAAACTTAACAGAGATCCTCCCTCTTAATCAGACCTGTCAGCCCCAGATGTTGCCCATCCATGACTTGCAATGGTCCCAAGAAGGAATCCCATACCTAGGTATCAAGAGAGGTGCCAAGTTAGAGAGCATGTGGAAAATGAACCTAGGATCCCTGCTAGTGGAATGCAATACAGAGCTCGAGAGGTGGTCTCATCTTCGATTAACCATGGTAGGCAAAATTGCTGCTTTTAAAATGTCAATGGTGCCCAAGTTCTTTTATGTATTCTCTCATATCCCACTCTATCTCCCCTCCTTGTGGTACCAGAAAATAGATAAAATAGGGGTCTCCTTCTTATGCGAAAATACTAAGCCAAGGCACAGTCGCAATAAACTCAGGGCACACTGGAGGGAGGCGGGATGGGGACTCCTGTGGTTGGAAGGATACAAGATCACCTTCCATAACTCACAAATGCTTAAATGGTTTAGCCCAGGCTCGGATACATCCCCCCAGTGTATAACTATGGAGCAAGCACGGGGGTGCACCCCTCTTTTGGCATCTCTCCTATGGTCAGACACCCCAAGCGCCTATTCAGCACACCCTACTATAGACCTCACAATCTGCTATTGGAAATAACTGCACAAGAGGATAAATGGACCCTCCAGACCACTGTCCCATGCTCCCTTATGGTGTAACTCAGCTCTCAAGATTGACAGACAATCCTTATTTGGCTACAGTGGATAGACTGGGGGGTGTATTTCATAAGGGACATACTTGTACCCAGTACCGGGTGGTAGACACTTTTCAAAATATCTAGCAGAAATGGTGGCTACTTCCAACAGATTTCTGAAAATACTTACAACTGAGGGATGCAGTGAAATCTCACCTAACCCCTGAAAAACACCAACATAAGAATCCCTCACATCTCACTAAATGGCTAAGGCTTCCCGGAGTACTGCAGGAGCCATATACTCTCTAGTTAGGGACACTCTGCCCAGTCTATCTTCAACATCAAAATATAAATGGGAACAGGCACTTAACATATGCATCTCTGACAGCCAGTGGGAACAATGCTGTGTTTTGGGCCATACATTCCATAGGGATGCCAGGAGCTGACTGATTCACAACAAAATAATGCACTCATGGTACAGGACCCCAGTGATACTCAAGAAAGCCAAGCTCCTTGCCCAGGATAAATGCTGGCATTGCCAACAGCCGGGGCTCTGTCAAATCCTGTGGAATTCCCCCAAATCTACTCAATCTGGAAGCTGGTCTCGCAAGAGGCCAGTAGGATACTTCAAAAGCCCATACCCCTGTCTGCACCACTGTTACTGCTGGGAACGGGGTCAGAGGCACCACATTTAGTCACCCATGAGCTACGATGGCTAATGCTGCTGAGTGTGCAGATGAAGCGAACACTACTTAGAAACTGGAGGAGCCCCACCACACCTACTCTCGGAGAAGTCTTCGTAGCACTAGAGGCTGTATACAAGCTGCACAGGCATTCACATGTTTCCCTAGCTCAGGGGGGCAGTTTCAGCAGTGCTGGGCTCCATACCTGGCATATCTAGCCCCCATAGCAGGCCTAGGGTAAATGAATTACTGAGATAATGGCAGGATCACAAGGATGGCATGGTATGAACTAGGCAAGGGTATGGAAGCAATGTGGTATCGAGGCAGGACTGCACACAAATCAGGTGCATATAGTTCTTTTTGATCATCTATGTTGTTAAGTTTGTATTACTTTGTGGGAATATTTCTCCATTACAGAAAGACTTCCAGGAAGTGACCACTGGAAGGTACAACTCTCTGCTTTCACGGAAGCCTTGGCATGGATCCAGCAGTGTTACCTCCTCATGGTTAAGGCCTCAATCTACATAGTTGCAGGTATGTGCAAATCAGTACTCTAGCTATGTATGTATTTGCCTTGACAAGTCTAGACATAGGTGGGTCAAACGCACTGTTGCCCCACATTGTTGTACAATTACTGTAACCCTGGAAACAGTAGCAGTGGTAATGTATTGTTTAGAAAATTCAATAAAACATTCAACTGAAAAAAAAAAACATTTCTTTAAACTCTCTTTATGCTCCTCCATACTGCGGAGGAATCCTTCTCCCCCTATCTACCATGATCCACAGTCCTCTCAAGTTCCCCCAGACCCAGCCTCCACCACAACAGCATGACAGGGAGGATTGTGGCTTATCCCCCCATAGAGATGCCCCTCCTGGGTGGGGACAGGAGGGGAGACAGAGATCACCATTGAGCCCCCACCCTGACTCGTGCTGGGATTTGTTCGTGCAGAGGGAAGTGAAGGACCATTGTGGGCTTCATTGTGCACTCTCCGGAAGGGGATTTTCCATATTACATCCCTCGAGGTGCAGACATTCAATGATGTCCAGTGCGCCATGGGCATGTTCCTGCACCTGCCCACAAGACGTCCGCTGTCACTTCCACCTCTTCTGAGTGTCCCTGGATGCAGTACTAC
This sequence comes from Neoceratodus forsteri, assembly GCA_016271365.2. NCBI lineage: Eukaryota > Metazoa > Chordata > Ceratodontiformes > Ceratodontidae > Neoceratodus > Neoceratodus forsteri. The sequence continues at coordinate 621,039,670 of JADMNL010000023.1, read as the reverse complement.
ATCTCCACTGGGAGCCGCTGGATGCCAGGGATCACAACCTACCCCTCCCAGGAGAGGAGAGGAGAGCAGTCCTCTGGATGCTTGATCCTCTTCTCCCCATCTGACCCCCAGCAACCCAAGTTCACTCCCGAACCGGGTTGCCGGCATGGCTCGAGGTAAGGCAGATGCCTCATCCCTCAGTGCCACCAGGCAGGCTATTCACAATTATTATTATTTAACCCCCCCCCCCAAAAAAAAATTATTTTGAGCTAAATTAAAACGAGATTCAAAATGCTGGCACTATCAGGAAGAAAATGTTGACCTTTTTTGTTTATTGAAATGTTTCACCAGGAAAGCACACTGAACAAAAAGTTACTCATCTCATGGTGCAGCCTGGGAGAGGGGTTACAAAGGATTTAAAAACATGAAAGGTACAAATATTCAGGGAAGCAAAAGTTACATACAGCAATAGTTACATACAGTGTACCTTACCAACTTAGTGTGTTCTTGTGACATGGTGGAGAAAGGCTTTTGCAATTCTGGACAAAAACAAACAACTGACTGGAAATAGACCCATATAAGATCATCATGGAATTTTATAACAAGATTCATTTCTCAAGGTCAGAGCATTTGTTCATAAAAGCAACTATTAAGGCTCTCAAGAAGTTACTCCTGAAGAACTGGAAAACTGAAAATAAAGATGAACCATTCTTGCTTTTAGAATGGAAACAACTATTTATAACTGCACTTTATGATAAAATCCTCTTTCCATGTGATGATGTTTCTTGGATTGTATATAAAACCCCTATTAGAGATTGGTCTGTCTAGTCCTTCCTGTTTGACTGGACCTGTATTTTATATTTGTTATAAGGAAAATGTGAAGGCATTAAGATCTAGATCACTATGTGTGATAACCCTATTATTTAGCAACTGTCTGCTGCTATGAGTAGATAATGAATTGCGCAACACGGGCCCCATTTTCAAACAGATAGTATGATCTGAACTGACCATGCTATCTGTTTGAATATCAGACCCTGGTAGCACAGTGCACAGCATGCAGTCTCCATGTTTGGTGCAGTGCTACAAGAGTTCTGGGCTGAAGATCATCCATAGGGGTAAAGCGCGGCGCACACTAGTGAATACCGCTGCCCTCACTGGTGAGCGCCACAGCCCCAATAAGAGATATTCAGCCCAAACATGCAAATGAGTCCATTGGGCATACATGGTGCTAAGGGGCCATGTGCATGCCCATTATGGGCTCATCTGCATGTGAGCGTCCGGTCCGAGTGCACAGGGCCAGGTCCCCCCAAGCTCCAAACCCTGTCCCAATATATAAATAATATAAAATTGGTGGTTCAGCAGTCTCTGCCCCAATCTCCAATCGCTGCTCTGTTTCACATAAAAAATCACCTGTGGTCTGGTGGTCCATCCCCTGTTCCCCAGTCCCTGCCCTGCTTCATATAAAAAAGCCATGGAATGCCAGTGGTCCCCCATCCCCAGTTCTAAGATCACCATCCTGACCCAAAGAAATAATTTCCCTGGTAGTCCAGTGGCCTTCCACACATCCCCACCTTGGCAGGTAGTGACCCACCACCCACTCCCCTCCCTCAAACTTGAACTGTGCTGGTGACTGGCACAGCCCTATTCACACCACCATGGCCAGCCTCCGACTGAACTGTCAGTGAGCATGTACAGTAGATAGTATGTGCTCATCAGTTGACCGGTCAACCAGAGAGCTTGTACTATGTAATGTTCATGCTCACTGACAGTTCAGTTGGTAGTTGGCCATAGCAGTGTGAGGAAGGCTGTGCCAGTCACTGGCATAGGTTAGGTTTGGGTGGAGTGGGGTGATGGGACACTATCTGCTGGGATGGGGGGGTCACTTGACTACCAGGGAAATAATTTTTTTGAGTTGGGATAGCGATTGGAGAATGGGAGAGGAACAATCGGATCACTGGGGATTTTTTATATGAAACAGGGCAGCAATCAGGGATTGGGACAGGGGAGGGACAGCAGAACCACCAATTTTATATTATTTATGTATAGGGACAAGGATTGGGGCAGGGGAGGGACCACTGAACCACCAATTTATTTTTTATTTCTGTACATGGACAGGGATCTGGGCAGGGAGGGACCATTGAACCACCAGGGTGCCCAGCTATTGACAGTTTGCAGACAGGTCTTTGAACTGTTAAGGGCTGGGTTTCAGAAGCATTAAACTGCATTGCTACTGGCATCCATTTAGCACTTCTGAAAATGTTCAGTATTATGCTGCATGAGGGAACCCACATTTGCATAGGCACAGCACAATATTTCACACAACAGTGCTGTCAGGAGTGCGCCCTGCATATGTGTCCTTTGAATATGGGCATGCATCAACAGCTGTCACTGTTCCAGGTTAAGCATGGCACAAACCCGGTTTGTGCCATGCTAACCTATTGAAAATGGAGCCCATTAAATGTTATTTACACAAAATCCAATGTAATCTTATTGCTTGTAAAATAACATTTTTCTGATATGTTTTATCATGGATGCATTTCTTATTGTAACCCTGTATTTTAACTGCAATCTCTCAATAAAAATTATATTTTGCAAGGAAAAAAAAAGCACTGGACTACACTTTGATACTGGATTCATGGAATCGTCTGGTGCCACCATTCCAGTTTCCTAGAATGTCAGCATGTGACGAACATCAAGGTGAAATGTTATTGGGAAGACGGTTATTAAGTTTACATGACAGGCCAAATGCACCATTCTTCTACTAGTAGAGTTAGCCCTCATCAAATGCTTTAAGTGTCCACATGCATTCAGATCAGATTTCTCAGTACAAGGCAATGATTTAGACTATGAAATCCCTTAAAGGGTGGTATTAACATGACGTAAATTGCAGGGGTAAGATATTTGCAGTCTTGAAATGTACAGTAAGACCTTCACATGACCTAGGTTAAGGAAATGCAAACAAAAAAGGGAGGATAGAACAGAAGTAGCAGTGAATGGGAAAATGTATGACCAGAAGTGAATTCTCAGCCCACTGCTTCAGTGGCTTTACTGTGCATATCATGATGGCACATTCCACTATTTACTCAATACTTTTCTACCATAACATTGCCATATATTATTATTTACATGTTAGCATTAACGTTTAGATGATCCTTTGTAAAATGCAAGCTGTAATTGTCACTCTTTGAACTCATCCATTTCGTTATGTTTTGATTTCACTATACTATCTGCCTGTACTGACCTTGGCCTCCTTATAAATGAGTATGTCTCATTGGAGCTTTTTCCTGGTAAAACAAATGAATACACATATGGGGGTTGGCTGGCCTGTGATTGAGATGGCTGCTTGATTCCTGACCTCCGCTCATACAGTCTGTGCATATCCTTTTTAAGGTGCGGCCTCCAAAACTGGATGCTGTACTCTAGGTGTGGCCTCACCAGTGACCTATGGATTTGCAGGATGACCTCTCTTTTTCTGATGATAATTCCCTTTCCTATGCAGCCCAGCATGAACTTTGCCCTTAGTGCTGCTTTTTCAAATTTCAGCTTCATGGTGTGCCCCCCTGTCCTAGTGCACCTTTTTTGGGGGAGAATGCTCCCTTCCTGTACTTTGTTTATTCCTGTGATGTATTTGTATGTCTCTATTGTATCCTCCCCACCCCATTCCCTCCTGTCTTCTAGGGAGTACATATTTAAATCCTTTAGCCTTACTTCATAGTGGTTTTGATGCAGGCCCTGCACCATTCTGGTTGCCCTCCTTTGCACCACCTCTACCCTATCTATGTCCTTTCAGAGATGGGGCCACCACAAATATACATAATACATGAGGTGGGGTTTCACCAGCGATCTATACAGGGGTATTATTACCTCCCTTTTACTGCAGGTGATACCCCTCCCTATGCATCCTAGCATTCTGCTAGTCTTCCTCAATGCCTCATCATACTACTTAGCTACCTTCAGGTCATCTGAGATGATAACTCCCAGGTCTCCTTCCTGCTTTGTGACTGCTGATATTTCCCCTCCAAGTTGATACATTGTCCCGGGTTTCTATGCCCTAAGTGCATGATTTTGAATTTTTTTGTTTTGAATATCAGCTCTCAAACTCTTGACCATTCTTTCAACTTTTTCAGATCCTCCCTTGTTCTTTCAACCCCCCCCCCCCAAGGTATGTCTACTCAGTTGCAGATTTTTGTGTCATCTGCGAACAGGCATACATTCCCCTCCAGTCCTTTTGCAATGTCCCAATGTTGCTAATAAAGACATTAAAGAGGACTTGGCTCAACACTAACCCCTGTGGCACCCTACTAGTCACCCTGCCCTCTCCAGAGTGTACCCTATTTACCACTACTCTAAGCCAACTCTCCATCATTTCACAATTTTAGGACCCACTCCTAGACTACTCAGATTGTCTACCAGCCTTCTATATTGGACAGTGTAATGACTTACTTACACAAACTTCAATCCAAGGTAGTGCTCCTACAGGAAAGTAAACTTACTAACCTAGAAGCCCTAAAGCTCCAAAGGGGTTGGGTAGGGTTGGAGATCCACAGATCAACATGCTGTAAAAAGAGAGGGGTCTCTATCCTCATCAATAAGACTTACAATGGACCCTTAATGAATCACAAACTGATGATGATGGATGGTGGGCTCTAGACCTCTTTGATAACCCCTAAGGTGCCCTGGTAATTTTAAACCTATATGCTCCAAATCACAGCTCCCCCCAGTTGTTTCACCATTTAGCATCTGAGCTGTCTACGTTTGCGGACCCACAGACCCCAGTACTTATCAGCAAAGACTTCAATCTAACCCTAGATCCATCTATAGATCACAGACACAGTGGGTCTGAACCACTTGTTCGGGCAGTCCAGGCCATCCAGTAATGGATTCTGGACTTGGCCCCAACAGATGTTTGGAGGCTGCTCAGTCCGAAAACAAGGGACTATATATCACTCCATGGTCCATGGTACTTTTAGCTGTTTACATTTATGGCTTACATCAGCTAATATGACCCCACTGGTAATTGCAGCTGATATTAACCAACTAGTGATCTCAGATCATACCCACATCAACTAGACCTTCTGAGCACCCCACAACCCCTCTCTCCCTACTGGCAGTTTGACCCACTCCTTTTATAGGATCCACAATTCAGACCTTGGCTATAGCAAGTCATGGATTAATATTTTGCAGATAATGATACCAGGTCCACCTCTGTTGCTACTCTATGGGAAGCCTACTTTAGAGGCTGTATTATCAGGTATGTGACCCATAAACACAAGCAGCATGAAAGTCACCTGGCCAACTTGCATTACAGCTAGTGGCCAAGGAAACCATTTTCAAATCCAACCCCCTCCACTTCAATAAATCTCCACTGTGGAAGGAGACCATTGTGCTCCAGCAGGAAATCAACACTGCATAAGGCTGAACTAGCTATCTGGTAACTGAAGCACAAGTTCTGGGACAGTGGAGAGAAAAGTGGCAAATTGCTAGCATATTGACTCAAAAAGCAGCAGGCTAAACATTATATCCCATCACTATGTATGCCATCAAAATGGCCAGCTTCATGAGAAGTCCCAGGACCTAAATAATAATATGGTCTCTTTCTACCGACTACTGTACACATCATTCTCAGACCCAAGTCCCACTCCAATAAATTCCTTTCTCCATGTAACCCCTCACCCCTGCCTCTTTGCAAACAACAGATGGTATGCTGTTGAAGCTGACAGTCATACCGGGACTGGGTTCAGGGAGGAATAGGTTACTCGGCACAAGGGCTAGGTTTGGCTACTCTGCACAGGGGCACCCAAGTAATTCCAACACACGAAGCAATAACTGTAATGTCCAATACCAGAAATGAGATTCTAAAGTGTGGCTTTATTCACATCGAAGCAGAACAAAACAAAGCATAGACGGACCCCCATGGGGCTACACTTCTGGTAATGCAGATTGAAAAGAATCAGAACACTTCCTCAACACTTCTGCCCTCAGGCTCTGAACCCACCAGGCACTCAGCCCAGACTTTCACGCTGCTTTGGGTACACAGCCCAAACTTGTACACTATTCTGGGATTTCCCTGGCTTGGCTCCCCTGCCGGCCACTTGAACACCTTCCATTTGACATGGAAACATTTTCTGGTGGCTTCCTAAACCACCTAAGAGCCTTTGACTCCATAAGGGAAACTTCCTTTTAATCCCACATCTGGGTACTTTCCTCAGTACTGGCCAAGTGCCTGAGAGAAAGTAAAAGTGCCACAGATCAAATCCATAGAGGTGAATTTGGTTACTACTGATGGGGGGTCTCCCACCTCTCACTTCCACAATTCATACCCGCGTATTTCTCTGGACATTAAACATCTCTTTCTGAAAAGCTTGGCAATGTAGATTAAAGGGTAAATGCTTGGCACATTTCCTCTACATGTCTTGGCTTGCCCCTTGTACTAGACTCGAACATACTTAAACATCTCTTTCTGTAAAGCTTGGCAATGTAGATTAAAGGGTAAATGCTTGGCACATTTCCTCTACATGTCTTGGCTTTCCCATTGTGCTAGACTTGAACATACTTCTACTTGGCTTAGCCCATTCCTCTAGGCCTCCCACTGTTTAAGCAGTCCAATCCCACTTTATTTTACTCTTTGTACTGGACTTAAACATACCTCTACTTGGCTTAGCCTATTCCTCTAGGCCTCCCACTGATTAAGCAGTCCAATCCCCACTTTACGACAGTTCAGGTGAAAACATAGGCCATATGTCAGAGCGAACTCACCCTTTGGTTGCAGGTGCCCCCAGGCGATTCCTCACAGGAATTTCTGGTGCAGCAGCACAACTTAGAACAAGGCAGCTTCTTCCCTAGCCGGAACCAGGAGGGTTGCCCCTGGAATGACAGGCAAACCTCTCCACCCCCATCCCCTCAGGGATGGGGCACAGGGACCAGTAACAAAGGTCTCCACCACTTCACAAACAGCTTACTGTGTTCCTCTTTTGGTGGAACCACACACCTCCCCTAACACTAGCTCTGTATCAGAGCTTTAGGCTCAGAGAGCCTGTCCACAGACTGCTGTGCTCCTCTCTTCATGACTGCTTACACACAACTCTGTTCAAAACTCCCCAACATTCTAACCTAACTCCCAACTGCAGATTCCAATGTGGCTCATGCAGCTGCGAAAGTTCTATGGTGATGTCAACCTTCAGTCTCAGCTGAGACTGAGAACAGAGTGAGACAGTGTGAAATCCATTTAACTGGAGTTTCACAAGCTGCCTTCCCTGCCTACCACTAGGTCTTACTAGGATTCTAGTAACCCCGGGTAACAGGGGGGTTACATCCATAACATACAACTCCCAAAACTTGATTCTGACCAGGTAGCACTAGACCAGCCTTTTACCCTTTGAGAAATTGCGGAGGAAATCTCATCTCTGAAACCCAGGAAAGTCCCTGGAGGGGACAGTCTCCCCATACACCTATATAGCTCCTCTTCCCCCAACTCTGCCCTATCTTGCACTTACTTTTTACGGAAATGACCTCCACTGAGGTTTTTCCTCCTTCTATGTCAGTTGCTACCATCACCATACTTCCAAATCCTGATAAAGACCACTCCCACTCTTCCAGCTGTCATCCCATTTCCCTCATTATGTCAGATCGCAAAATGTATGCCTGAATTTTAGCTGTCAGTTAGAAGTCCTTCTTCTAATCTTGATTCATCCCTCACAAGTCAGTTTTGTATGGGATCATCTATGCTCTGATCACATATGAACTTTAACCAGCCTGAAGTACATAGCATGCTCCTATTCCACCACTTTAGCCACCGTGGCCATCGACCTTGATATCATTAAATGGAAGTATTTATATACAATACTAGCCTGCTTGGGCTTTGTTGACTATTAAAGCACTGCACTACTCTCTGGCAGCACAAGAACTTACCAACTCTATGCCCCCCCATTTCTACTTGCTCGTGGTAGCCGACAAGGATGCCCCCTCTCTCCCCTACTTTTTGTTTTAGTGATTGAAACCTCATCTGCAGCTATATGTCAGCATCCCAATATTTCTAGTATCACTATAGATGCTAGGGAGTGCAGAACCCTACTATACGTGGACAACCTTTTAGTGATACTAGGAGACATTCACTCCTCTATCACTCCGCTATTACAACTTCTCCACTCTTTACAACTTTGTCTGGGCTTAAAATGAACAACACCAAAACTGAAGTGTTGTCCCTAAATATGGCCTGCAAACCTGTACCTTTTACAACATTACAGCTCAGGTGAGTGCCTGAGTCCCTGGCATACCTAAGTATAAGATTGACCCCAATTTAAATAAGTTTTGTGACATGAACGTCTCTGGTCTTCACCACAAAATTAAGACAATACTGGACTGCTGGAAATCACTGAAAATTGTGCTAGTTGGTAAGTTTGAGGCAATCATGATGATAATAGTCCCTAAAGCATGCCATCTACTCTCACATCTCCCTGAACATATTCCACAGAAATGGTTTAATTTATTGGATAACTTAATTGGTCAGTTCCTATTGAAAGGGCGCCGGCCCCGCTACAGTAGAAGCAAACTACACTTGCACTGGGGAAAAGGTGACTGAAACCTACCATGGTGTCAGGGCTGCCACTGGGCCTTTAAATTAGCCCAGACTATCAAATGGTTTGAAACAGACTGCCCCACCTCCCCCTCCCACTTTGACTCTCCATTGAAGCTAACACACTGAAGGATTCCTCACCCAAAATATGCCTATACCCAGGCTTCAGACCACCCACAACCCTTCCTATTACTATTACCATGTCATTACATGCATGGAAGTGTGTAAGCAAATGGTTGAAGTGTAACCTAGCACACCTCACCCTCACCCCTCTATGGGAGAATCCTACAATATGCATAGATGGGGCACTCCTAAATTGGGACAACTGGAAGAGACAGGACATCATCACCCTGCATGATCTGCTTACCCCACACTCATCCTCCCTAGACTCCTTTCATGGCCTCCAACTTTGCTACAAAATACCCAAGACTGACTTTTGGAAATATCTTCAACTACACAGTTCCCTTGCACCCACTCTTGCCAAGCTCCGAACATTCCCCATACCATACCTTGTTCACCAGGTTTCTAACTTGCTTACTACTAAAACAGGGAAGGCTGGATATATTTACTGCAATATCAGGGACCATCTCCCTGATCAAACCATCCCTGTCAGAACCTACTGGCTACCGTGTTAGGGCAAGAAATCACTGATTCAGACTGGCACAATTGTTGGAAAATTGTTTGGAACGCTATCAATGACTCCAAAAACTGACTCATTCAAAATAAAATCCTAAATTGCTGTTATCATACTCCTACAGTTCTACATGCTATACGTCTTCTCCCCTCCAGTCATTTCTGGAGATGCCACTATCCCACCTGGGATATCTACCACATTCTGTGGAGCTACACAAACCTCCATAATAACTGGTCCTCCATTCAAGAAAATATAATCCATATATTTTATGCTCCCTTCCTCCTCTCACCTGTACTTTTTCTTATTGGGCTTATGAATGATGTCCCCCACCTCAACACAATGCAAAAAGATTTCATGATTCATTCGAGTGTGGTGGCTAAGCGCAGCCTGCTACACAGATGGTGCATTATTACTATGCCCACCACCTGTTAGACCTTCTGACATCTGCCAGCCCGGAGCACTCACTCTGCTCTTCCATGGAGGGCTTTGTTACGGTTCAGAGAGAACAGCTCAAAACTTCTGGAGACCATGCCTTTGAAGCCGCCAGGCCCACCCTGTGCAACTCATTGCCTCAATCAGTAAGAGAGGGCCCTTCTGTGGAGAGCTTTAAACATGGACTTACAGCACACCTGTCAAAACAAGCTTTTAATGTTTAGTAGCATTTTAATGGGGTGTTAGAGTTTTGATTTATTATTTATTAAGTAATTTTCATTGCACTGATTCTGACTCTGATTACTATTATTATTGATACATGTTTTAAATGTTTGCACCTCTATGTAAAGCATTCATAGCCCCTGGGATTGGGCACTAAACAAATACAGTTTTACTTACTTAGCTCTGAATTTAATGCCAAACTCTCCCAGCTGGCTACATGTAACTGACTGTCACACATTGCCAGCTAAATTCTACAGCTGTGCAATATCATATAGGTGCCATTATAGGACTACTTACACTCCTTACCCAGAACCACCTCAGCGAGACCCACCTCCCCACAGGCTCTACCAAGACATGGCATTGGATAAGTCATTCCTGCCTGGGTAAACATTCTTGCCAATGATTCATCTAGAATCCTTCTCCATAAGACTATCCTCTACCTACTTATTTCACTCTACCATGCTACTGTAATACAGTGTTTTGGGTTACTTTGTATAGCACTGTACTCAGTTAGTTGTAGATAGTTTTTAGTATTGTGTAAAAGGGATATATATCTACTGTACTGATCTTGTCATGTAGGTTTTATATAGGTAAACTACACCATTCCCATTGTTTGTGGACATATTAGAACCTAAAATTGTCTTGTACTATTCATTATGAGTTTTACACAAGTATCCTGAGTATTTGATACCCTATTTTAAAATGCTAAGAAGTTATTAAGATATGTACCTCCATACAACTGTATAAAACATCTGTATCTAACTACTGGCATGTACACATATCTGCTTTATGATTGTGCGTGTTGTATTTAATGTGAAAAATGCTGACTAAAAACTTTAACAATAGTTACAAATACAAGGTATAACTAAAACATTCACATTATTGGACCCCTTCCCCAACACATGCAGAGTTGGATTTGCCAAAGTCCCATGTTGGCCCCTCATGACTCTTGGTGTGAAGTGGAGGATCAGTGGCTAGAGAGATTTGCCAGAATACTTGGTATAGGGGCAAATGATGGATTCCATAGGAACTGACATCTTGTTACCTGCTGACCTCTGGGACTGCCAACCACCTGGGTTCACAGTCTAAGTTTGCTGCAGGGTTTCTGAGAAAAGGTGAGACAGTACCTTTTCTAAGCCTATAAGGGATGGTGAGTGGCAAGTGACTGCAACAATCGGTACTGTGTTGTTGTGCCATGATATAAGCTGGGCCGGTAAGGAGGAGTCAGATATGTGGAGGCTCCCAAAGAAAGGAGACTGTTTATGCAGCCATGAGTAAAACTGTGTCATTCTGAACTTAGTGTCTGCAGGAAGGAGGACCTCAAGTGGCATTGTATGTACTGGCCTATGCAAATGACAAGAGATGAAGTTCAGCACTGAACCTTCAATTGAAGAGATTAGAGATTAGACCCTGTTAACTGGCCAGGTTGACCACCAGAGAGAGAGAGAGATAGAGAGACCAGGTCAGCCAGTCAGACTGTCTTGTGGTGTCCTGATAAGAGGTATTGTGAGTCCCAGGAGTACATTTGACAAACCTTAGTGACTGCCTGCAGCATGTAGTGGAGATATCCTGGTAAACGTGAGTTCAAGTGAGCCAAACCCAGGCTAAATAAATGTGGCAATCAGTTTTTTTTGTTTTGTTTGTTTTACAGTTTGGACATTGGGCTGGAGTTATAAATACTTTGCTTTCAGAGTCAGTGCAATATTAAAAATTGCATGGTCTTGAGGAGGGGAGTGGGAAGTATTAAAGATTCATTTGCTCCATTGTGTTAAAAAGTACACGAATGCTGGCCATCCTGCAGCAACATCTATGGTTGCAATTATCCAAAACAGGGTACCCAGGGAATGATTTTACTCTTAATTGCTTTAAGAGAAGGCCTGGTGCCAGATGGGAGTGGATAATGGCCTCCATCACAGGAGGATCAACATTGCACAATGATTTACTGTACAGTTCAGCAGAGGATTAGAGGGGCTGTGCCTATAGTAATTATGCTTTCTAATGGGCAGCTATTGCATTGACTATTGTGCTGCACTCTTTACTGCCAGATAGGCAAGTAGAGGGGGGTGGTTTGGGCCTGTCCTACATAGGGAAACTAATCAGGGACCACTCCCCTCAAAGATCGGTGCCAACAATTTTCCATTGCAAGGGGTACTGTGCTAATAAAACTGTTACTTGCTCACAGCTGCTCTTGTTATTCACAGCCATCTTGCTGTGCATGCTAGTGATGGAGGTAATTGTGTTCTGTGAAGTGGGGATAGTGGGGGACCCTAACTACTGTATGGAGGTGGGGAGGTGGACCACACAGTGTTTATGATTTCTTGTTTCGGTATGTGTTATACTAGGTAAAGAAGCAACACTATAAACTCATTCAGTGTTGACCCTGGATAAGTACCTACAGTTTGGCAAAAGATATGCTATTTTGTTAGCTATCAAAATTTGAAAAAAAATATATATACATGATGTCACTATGTGTACTGAAGCATGGAAACAGTATTGAATACATGCCCATGTCGACCTAACTCTCAGCTTTCATTTACAGTCAAGTTTCTAAAGAAGCCCTTGCATGTCAAAAGCTAGGTCTTTCAAAATATGTATTCTTCGAAAAGGATAAATATAGAAACTGGTGGCAGATAAGGAGCTCTTGGCCCTCCTAGTCTGGGTACCGGGTCAATATAACGCTGCTAAAACAGTGCAGCAAGAACCGTGCTGTGTAAAGTGCGGAAACATTTAGAGCAACAGGGGTATGATAGCGGTAGTGAATTACCGCTACCCCTGTCACTGTGCGATTCCAGTTGGAAGGAATCAAGTTCCCATGTGTGTAGTGTCTTGTCAAGCCATTCCCATGGTGGAGTGGCTAAGGCACCAGCACATGGCCGGATTGGAGACCTGGGATCATGGTTCGGTTCCCCACAGATCTCCTGGTATTGATACTTTAAAAAAAAAAGGGAATTTGCCCCCTCTCGAGATTCTAAAGTCTACACCCCCTTGGATTTGATTATACTAAGTCCAGGGGTGTGAGTGGCGAAGCTCCCCATGTCAGGGGATGCAGGGAGTGGAGCCCCCTCAACAACAAAAACGTCTCATTCATTCCTATGGTGTGCACTTTTGTTTTGATGATTGGTGTTTTGACCTCTCAACATTTTGCTTGCAGCAATGATTGCCGTGCTATTTTTGTTAGCAACCTTATGACCTTGTCCCCATAGTCTGCCCATTTTCCCTGCCTACTGTAGCACTGCAGACCCTACTTGATCTTTGGCTTCAACTCTCCCCCCATTCCTTACCACTAAGGTTCCCTTTTGACTGCCCCATGCCTTCTTGAATCCCACTACAGTTTTTGTCCCCCTCCATCTCCACTGGAAGGCTCTTCCAGGCATCCACCACTCTTTCTGTGAAGAAATATTTACTTACATCTCTCCTGAGTCTACCCCCCCAACCTCATAGCATGACCCCTTGTTCTTGAGCATCTTTTACTCTGAAAAAGACTTCCATCTTGAGCATTATGTATACCCTTTAGGTAATTGAAAGTCTCTATCTCATCCTCCCTTTCTCTTATTTATTTCAGGGTGTACATTTTGAGGTCCTTCAGTCTCTCCTCATAGGGCTTTTGATGCAGACTCTGCACCATTTTAGTTGCCCTCTTCTGGATGGCCTCTACTCTGTCTATGTAGTTCAAAGATATGGTATCCAGAACTGGACATAATACTCTAGGTGCAGTCTCACCAGTGATCTATACAACTGAAACACCACTTCCCTCTTCCTGCTGGTGATACCCCTCCCTATGCACCCTAGCATTCCACTGGCTCTCCCCACTGCCTTGTCACACTGCTTGGCCACCTTCAGGTCATCAGATACTGTATGATTACCCCCAGCTCCTTTTCTGTTTGGTGTTGCCAGTCCCAGACCCCCATTTTGTACTCCACTCCTGGATTTCTGCACCCCAGGTGCATGATCTTGCACTTTTTTGCATTGAAACGTAGTTGCCACACTCTTGACCACTCCTCAAGCTTTTCTGGGATCTCATTAAATTTTTGCCACCCCCAGGAGTGTCTAACCTATTGCAGATCTTACTGTCATCTGTAAAAAGACATACCTTCCCTTCTAGCTCCTCTGCAAGTTCCCTAATAAAGACATTAAAGAGGACCAGCCTAGTACTGATCCTTGAGTCCCCCCACTTCCTTTCTCAGAGTGAACTCTGTTTACCACCCCCTCTGTCACCTATCCCACAACCAATTTCTTACCCAGATTACCACCTTTTGATCCACTCCTAGGCTGCCCAGCTTGTCCATGAGTGTCCTATGTGAAACAGTGTCAAAGGCATTACTGAAATCTGGGTAGGCCACATCCACAGCTCAATCCTAATCTAAGTCCTTGGTCACCAAGTCAAAGAAATCTATCAGATTTTTGTTGCCATGACCTCCCCCCAGTGAATCCATGTTGCCTCAGGTCTAGTAAGTCACTGGATTCAAGATATTCCACTATCCTTTCCTTCAGTAGTGATTCCATTAGTTTCCCCACCACTGAAGTCAGCTTGACTGGCCTGTAATTTCCAGTCCCCCTCCCTATTCCCACTTTTGTGAAGCGGTACTACATCTGCCTTCCTCCAGTCCTGAGGGAACACCCCTGTCTCCAGTGAGTGGTTGAACAGGACTATCAGAGGTGCAGGCAGCTCCTCTCTGAGCTCCCTCAATATTCTCCAGTGTATCCCTTCAGGCCCCATTGCCTTGCCCACTTTCAGATTTACGAGTGCCTTCAGGACTCTCCGCTCTGTAAATGACTAGTATCCACCTCCCAGCCTACAATGTCCCCTCACACTTATCTATGGCCCCTATCCTTCCCTTTCCTCTGTGAACGCTAAACAAAAGTTTTCATTCAGGATGTCTGCTGTTTCCTTTTCTGTTTTCACAGACACACACACACACACACACACACACACACACACCTCTTTAGTCTTACAATCACTCCCCCGGTCTTTCTCCTAACACTTACATACCTGAAAAATGTCTTGTCCCCTTTCTTTACTGCTTGAGTTATTTTCTCCTCCTTTTGAGCCTTTGCGCTTCTGATTGTTTTCCCTGCCTTCCTCTGCTTCTCCTGATACACTTCCCTATCCTCTTCCCTCTGTATCTCCTTATACAATACCTCCTGAATGCTAACTTTTTTGCCCTTGCCTTCCCAGCCATCTCTTTTGAGAACCATAGTGGTCTGTATTTCCTCTTGGTTTTACTTGAAAGCTCTGGAGTCAACTCAAGATGCCTGCATGCTGCCAATACAGTTTCCATGTGTCAGTACACACTGATACACATCAATACACTATAAACCATGTAATTATTTAAATGAGTCAGCACTTAGCACAGTTAAAAGGTAAGAAAAAAACTGTCATTCAACTGCTCCATGGAGGCAAAATCAGATACTGTATAATATTTACTGTGGTATTGGATGATATTATTCCATCAAGAAAGAGGACTAGTGGCATGCAATGAAGCTGGGGAGAGGTTAGAGGGATGTGAGGAAGTGCTACTTTACTAACAAGCATTTGTCAATGCCGAATGTTTGCTTGCTGGTATTAGCATTAGAAATGCAGGAGTTAGACAGATGTAGAATACGAATGGCAGTGAAGCATTGAACTTCACATGAACCCCACCTCCATCCTGTAGAGACGGACAAGATTTGGGGAAAGGTTTTGGGTCATCACCCTTGACTGTCAAGCCATGTCACCTCACCCTATTCTGCAGACACTGACACATGTTGAGCTGTGCCTTAGGGTGTTTGGCTTTACAGTCACCCCATTCCATAAGGACATACATTGAAATGGATGCAGCATAGGAGAATGGGGTGAAGTCTTGGGATGAAGAGTCCAAGGTACACCTCAATGCCTATCAGTGGCTGGGGGTGGTGGTGGGATGGCATGAGCAGTACAGCTAGCAATACAAAGGCACACCCCGATGCCTGTCTGTCTGTACAGGGTAGGACGTTATGGTTAGAAACCGGAATGCCTCAGGCATTTGTTGGTATTCACAGTGCAAATTTTGAACATGGCCTTTTTGTGACCCCACCTCATGAAAGCATTCGGGACTTCTTGTCATGAACAGTGGCAGTGTGATTTTGTCAATGTGTCCTGAAAACTGACTTCCAACAGTGACTTCCAACAGTGACAGTGCCATTCTGCGCCACATGTACGAAAACACAGATCGGGCAGGATGTGAAGAATGACAGCAGTACCATCCATAGGGCGGTATGAAGAAATGGCAATGTTGAAAATATGTAGTGGAAATATTAAAAATGCTTGCACATCCGAGCATAAGTGGAAACCATGCAACGCATGCACGTAACACAGTCATTTTATGGATTTTCATCCCCAGATTTTCAACATAGGCATTTAACGACCTGTGGTCATGAACAGTGTCACTGTGATTTTGTTACTGTGTCCTGAACACTGATTTCCCACAGCAACCACGGTATTCTACGCCGGAACTGCAAAAACATATTTCAACCAGGATGTGAAAAATGACAGCTGTACTGTTCATAAGGAGGTGTGGGAAAATGGGAAAATCTGGAGTGAAAATGTTACAAATGTGCAAAAGCTATAAGTGTGCGTGGAATTGCAGTCATTTTATGGACTTTCATCACCAAATGTTCAATATAGGCATTTTAGGACCTCTGCTAATGAACAGTGTCACTGTGATTTTTGTAATGTGTCCTAAACAGTGATGTCCCACAGCGACCGTGCTATTCTGTGCTGGAAATGCAAAAACACATTTTGGTCAGGATGTGCAAAATGACAGCTGTACTGTTCATAAAGAGGTGCAGAAAAATGGCAATGTTGAAAATATGGTGTGAAAATATTGCAAATATGCCAAGTTACAAGTGTGAAAATACTACAAATGTGCAAAGCTATAAGCTTGCTTGGAACTGCACATCGCACACTCGTAACACAGTTATTTTATGGACTTTTGTCACCAAATTTTCAACATAGCCATTTTAGGACCTCTGCTAATGAACAGTGTCAGTGCGACTTTGCTAATGTGTCCCGAACATGGATTTACCACAAAGACCGCTCTTGTCTGTGCCGGAAGTGCAAAATCACATTTGGGCTGGGATGTGAAAAATGACAGCTGTACTGTTCATAAGGAGGTGTGGGCAAATGGCAGTGTTGGCAATCTGGCGTGAAAATATTGCAAGGTATGAGCGTGTGTAGAAACTGTGCAACGCACACTTGTAACACAGTCATTTTATGAACTTTTCTCACCAAATTTTCAAGATAGACATTTTTAGGACTTCTGCTAATGAACAGTGTCACTGTAATTTTCTTAATCTGTCCCAAACATTGATTTCGCACACCAACTGCACCACTGTGCACTACATGCGAGAAACACATTTTTGGCAAGATGTGCAAAATTAAAGCTGTACTGCTCATAAGTAGGTGTGGTAAAATGGCATTGTTGAAATTCTGGACTGCAAATATTAAAAATCCACACACTTATGAGCGTGCGTAGGAACTGCACAACGCACGCTCGTAAAACAGTCATTTTTAGGACTTTTTTCACCAAATTTTCAATATAGCAATTTTAAGACCTCTGCTCATGAACAGTGTCACTGTGATTTTCTTAATCTGTCCCAAACATTGATTTTGAGCACTGACTGCGCCATTGTGCGCTACATGCGTGGAAACACATTTTGGACAAGATGTGAAAAAGTACAGCTGTACTGCTCATAAGTAGGTGTGATAAAATTGCAATGTTGAAAATCTGGAGTGCAAATGTTACAAATTTGTGATCTTATGAGCGTGCATAGGAACTGCGCAACGCATGCTTGTAAAACAGTCAATTTTAGGAATGTGTTCACCAAATTTGCAACATAGGCTTTTTGAGAGCCCACCTTATGAACACTGGCACTGTCATTCCGTTAATCAGTCCCAAAAGGTGATTTCATGCAGTGACCGTGAAATCACCCTTCAGGCCCGATTAACGCCATGACAGTGACAGAATTCATGAGGAGGGGTTCAAAACACCCCATGTTGAAAATTTGGTGCCAGAATTCCAAAAAAATGCCTGACATATGCAGCAAAGTTGAGCAAACCATATTTATTATGTTATACAGCTTACTGGATTTCATCAGTTCACAGTTGGCTTTGAAGAGTGCAGACGTGTTCCCGGTCCAACGAAGATCGTCGCGCCGACTCCAGAGGTAAGTATGGGATGAGGGGGGTGTGGGGAGGCAGGTGCACAGTGGGTGGGTGCGGGTTGTGGGAGGGGTCTGTCAGACTGCCAGGAACCATTTTCCTTTACGGGGAAAAAAAAAATAAACAACGCAGGACGGTTTTCAATTTTACAGGGGCATTTGGCATGCTGGGGTGGGCTCCCAGCATGCCAAGGAACTCTTTTTTGAGGGGCAGCTGTAGCCAATGAGGATTGGGCACCCCCATCAGCACACCAGAAGAGTGGGGGGGACCATCATGCCAATGAGGATTGGGCTCCCCCGTCAGCAGACAATGACAGCGGGTGGGGGGGTTACATCTTGCCGACAGGGAATGGGCTCCCTCACCAGCTAAATAAAACATTGAGGCACTGAAGCCGTTGGCCAAAAAATACCGTTTGGGGGGGCACATGCTGCCGAGTGGGATTGGACACCCCCTCGGCATGGGATGCTGCCTAATACTGTTTGTGAATGTGGCAGCAAGCCGCCTGCCATGTTCACAAACAGTATTAGGCTAGCTAACATTCCGCCCTGCAATGACGGGTCACTCCCTCATTGCAGCACAATGACTGATGCTGCAATGACGAGGCGGCCCCTGATTGCTTCAGCGAAAACGTTAGAACTCGGTGCACTTTTTGGAGACCAGTGTCATCGGCACTCTGTGCCTCCATTGGTCCACCAATGCCAAGCCCCCAAATGCAGTGCCCCCCTTGGATGTAACACTGCCGTGCCTCCACAACCCGCTTCTCTCCTAAGCTGTCACATAATGTTTCTTGCGCATGCGTGCAAGCAAACATAAAAAGGTTATAGATCCCTTGAACAGACTGCCAGTGGAAGTGGTGGAGGTGAAAACAGTGGGGTGCTTGAAGCAAGTCTGGGCTAGACAAAGGGAAATATTAGTAAATAGACAGGAAGGAGGGAGGGAGGGAGGTCTCAGGACACCAGTTAGGTTCTACAGAGACAGACTTGGCAGGGAACATTTGGGCACAGTGTGTGGACCAAATGGTCCTTTTCTGCTGACAAATTCTATTTTTCATTTATTTATTTATTTATTTATTTATTTATAATCATATCGGAATTACAACTCTTTGAGTCAAGGACTCATTTCCAAAGGCTACATGTCAGAATCAACAGATGAAATACATAGACAGACAAGGGTGCAATTACATAACAGGTGCTTACAGTAATTTTGTGACATAGCAATCAAATTACAGGAAAACAGCAACCCTACATCCGCTGGAGGTAGTACAACATCGTAGAGCTCAGAGTAATACAGTGCTCAGTCAAAACACAGTTTACAACAGTGAAACAAAGACCTATACAGGGTGGTAGCTAGGTTACAATAGACATATGCAGTAGCATGATAGTGCAGCCTCATAGGAGCGTTTGTCATCAAAGAATTTAGTCAAAGAGCCCCAAAAGGGGAAGGGCACCTGGAGGTCTAGGATCTCGCATGTTGAGTGCATTTGCAACTGCTGGTGGAGAGAATGAGGCTGTTGAGAGCTGTCTTAAAAGCACATATTTTAGTGATTGAGAAGATTGAGGTGGGGAGTGTGTTGAACCAGTGTGGTGCCTTGTAACAAAAGGATCTCTGGGTGTGTGAGGTCCTCACCCTATGGACTTTGAGAGCGGTCTTGGTGGAACTACGAGTGGAGGCAGAGGGGGTCGCAAGGTGGAGGTAGGAGGGCACCCCTGTGGGGGAAGAGACCTAGGAGTATTTTTTTAGCAAAGAGGCAGGAATGATATTGTGATCTCTTTTCTAGATTGAGTATATTGGCCAGGGAGTATAGAGTGCATGTATGAGTCCATCTGTCTGCACCAGTTAGGAGCCTGTAGGCCTTGTTTAGGGACAGTTGGATTTTGCTGAGGGTGGTGGCATCTGCAGCAGCATAGGCAGGAAGGCCATAGTCTACAAGCAACAGGACTGAGGAGGTGACAGCCAGTCTGAGGGCCTCTGGAGGGAAGCAGTCCTTATGACGGTAGAGAAGGCCTATGTGCATGTTAGTTGCTGAGGTGAGCAGGTTGATATGAGAGTGAAAAGTGAGGGCAGAATCAAAGGTAATGCCCAGGTATTTGTAGCTGTTGACTTGCTTTAGTGGGTGGAGCATGCTGGATAGTATATGGAAGGGCGAGTTTTTTGCCTTGTTTTGATGGTGAGCAAACAACATTGCTTTTGTTTTTTTAATGTTAATGACCAGCCTGTGGTCGATAAACCAGTTTTTGATTTGGCTGAATGAGCCCTGGAGGGAGGCCTGCTGAAAGGAGGGGTCAGGGTGGGAGGAGAAGAGGACAGCATCATCCACATATAGAAGGACCTTGCAGGAGCAGGATTTGGGTAAGTCATTTATGCAGAGACTGAAAAGAAGAGGGCCCAGGATGGAGCCCTGTGGAACCCCTGAGAGGACAGGGCAGGTACTGGAGAGGGTGTTGTTTATTTTGACACACTGGGACCTTGAGGAGAGATAACTAGAAAATCAGTCCAGTGGGCCTTGGGAAAGCCTAGTTGAAGGAATGTGTCAGGAAGGAAAGGGTGACAGACCATATCAAAGGCCTTGGAGAGGTCAATGTAGATAGCACCAGAGAGGTGGCCTTTGTCAAGGGTTTCATGAAGGAAGCTTGAAAACTCCCTAAGAGCTGTGGTCATACTATGACCTGGATGGAAGCCATGCTGCTCTCTCCATAGTAGATTGAGGGAGGCAGGATATTCGGATAATTGCTCTGCCACTATTTTTGTTAGGGCTTTGGGGGGGGGATAGAGATTGGCCGACAGTTGCCAGGGAAGGCGGTGTCACCACTTTTAAAGATGGGAGTGATCACAGCCTTTTTCCATGCTAGGGCAAACTGGTCCAGGAAAAGGGAACGGTTGAGTAAATCAGTCAGGGGCTTAAACACTACATCAAGGACCTGCCATAGAAGCCTTGTGTCCAGGGGGTCACAAGAGGGGCTGGTGCCACTGAAGGCTTTAGATAGGTAGTGCCAGACATTTTGTGGTGAGATGGTTGTCAGGTAGAAAGGTGCATGAGAGGGGGCTCTGGCTGGGTGGGAAGTAGGGTTGAAGAAGTTACTAGGGAGAACTGTGCTGAGGTCTGAGAAGGTGGAGTTAAGGCAGTCAGCAATATTAGCGGGGTCAGTGATAACAGTCCCATTAATGTTGAGTTGGTGGGGAGCGGGACTTCCCATTTAATTCCTTTATGTGTCCCAGAAGTTCTGGCAGACCCCGAGGAGGAGGCTAATGAGGATTGGTAGTAGTCTGCTTTAGCCTTGCGAGTGGCTCACGTACATCTGTTGCACTAAGCATTGTAAGCCTGCCTGTCGCCAGGCTTACCTGAGGTAATGGCTCTACGCCAGAGACTGTCTCTGTGATGGAGCTGCTGGAGCAGTGATGGTGTGACCCATGGTGCACTACATTGCTTAGTACGGGTTTTGACAAGTGGGTAAAGATGTCGCAGGCCTTGTTGAAGGAGTGGGTGAAATGCAGGTACAGCATCCCAGAGGGTTGTAGTCAATTGTCTGCTAATCCACAGCAAATTTTCTTTAGTTAGAGGCAGCACTCTCTTTATTCCCTATGAATATGAACCCCCTTCTAGTAGTAATGAATCTCCAGCAGCCCAATATTATAGTATCATAGTAGTTTTACAAGCTCAGCAGGCAATGCCTTTATATGAGCTCACTACCTGAAGGTGGAATTATTTCTATAAATATTCAAATTTTATATTGCTCATATGCTGGTCTAACCTATGTTTAAATGTCTCCATGTTATTGCTCTCAATAATTTCACCCTGAAGGATATTCCATTTGTTAATTACACGCTGGGTATACCAGTAGCTTCTCTTTTTTGTTTTACAATGAGCACCTCTTAATCTAAGGTTGTGTGTTCTAGTCTGTGTTATAGTAAAATTTGTCTCTAGGCTGAAGGATTCTATAAGAACAGGATCTTAATTAGCTTTGTATGTTAAGCAGAGATCTCCATGTATATAGCGATAATTCATTGAGTATAGCTTTAATTCATATAACCTTTCACCATAAGTCTTATTTGTCATGCCCGTGATTTTCCTTGTCATTTTCCTTTGTACTCCCTCTATTAATTTTTTTCCTCTATTTGTATGGGGTGAACAAAAAGGTGCACAGTAATCCAAATGTGCTCTGACCAGAGTTTTGTATAAAGGTAGAATAACTCTAGGTTGTCTACTCTTTATGTGTTTAAGTATGCATGCCATTATTTGTTGACATTTCTTGACCTTAGTGATTGTATTATTTTCAAAGTTGAATTTGTTATCTATAATTACTCCCAAATCTGTTTCATATTCTGTTTCTTGCAACAAGACTTGATTTAAAAATAATGATATATTTTATTATTGTATCCCAAGTGCATTACTTTGCATTTTTGTACATTAAATTTCATTTTATTCTATTTTGCCCATTGCTCGAGTGAAGTTATCTCCCTCTGGAGATCTGCAGCTGTCTCTGAAGAGTTTACAATACAGCCAATTTTGCAGTCATCTGCATACATTGACATCCAGGTATTATTGGATGACTGCATCGATGAAATTAAGATGTTAAATAAAACAGGGCCCAGAACCAGGCCCTGAGGTACTCCATTAGTAACCTCTGTCCAAGGAGATGTATATCCCTTAATTGAAGTACATTGTCTATGGTTTAATAACCATGATTCAATCCAATTTATTAAGTATAGGGGACACTCCATTTTGTTCATATGAAAGACTTCGCAAAATCAAAAAAAAAAAAAACAAATCCACGGGGAGACCAGCATCAAGTGTTAAGCTAACATTTTTGAAGAACTGCAAATGATTAGTTAGGCATGATTTGCCTCTAGTAAAACCATGCTGTGTGATATCTTGAAGGTTTTTTATTTTTATATGGTCTTCTAATTTTTGCAAGATTAGCCTTTTTTAAGTTTTCCCTATTACTGATGTTAGACTTATAGGTCTATAATTTGAGACTTCTGTTTTATTACCAGATTTGTATATAGGGATAACTTTTGCATCTTTCAGTGATAAAATACACTCTCCTTCTTCCAGGGATAGGTTGAATAATTTACACAGAAGACCAGAGATTTGTTTAGCTGTTTCCTTAAGGAACCTGGGATGTATTCTGTCAGGTCCTGCTGAGGAATTGATATTCAAGTTTTGTAAAGCCATCATAGTTTCTTCTATGGTAATATAAGTCACTTTTGGATTATTATTAGTAGTTATTATAGCAGAAATATCCTTTTTTTCCTTTGGTGTGAAGATGGTTAGGAAATAATTATTACATTCAGTGGCCATTTCAGTTACTTGTTAATAAGGCCTGCCTTAGTTTGGATTGGTCCCAGTGTAGATTTGGTACCTCTAAGAGAGCCAATATAGCTATAAAACTTTTTTTTTCCTTATCAACTGTGTCAACAGCTAGTCTGTTTTCTGTTTTTTTCTTAGCTTTCCTGATACTTTGTTTTACTTTTTTTGAAAGCTTTTTATAATTATTCCAGTTATTTGTAGATGGTTTCAGTTTGTATTTCCTATAGCTTTCATACTTTTTATTGATTAATCTCTTAATCTTATTGTTCTACCATACTGCAGTTCTATACTCATTGGTATGTTTAGCTTTCTTCGGGACCCTGTAGTCAAGGCAATTTTTTTGTGTAGTATAAGATACCAAACCTGATGGACATTGAGGCCCATGAAGTCTGACTCCCAGTCCCATGAATTGAGATAATTTATTATTTCCAAATAATTAGCTCCAGAATAATCCCTAATCAGTGTACGTCCTTTGGTAACAGCTATTTTAGTCTGAATTTGAAAATAAATCATATTGTGGTCACTATTGCCCAATGGTGCTAATATGGTTGGTTCTAATATTCTATCTCACATATTAGTGAGGACAATATCTAAAATATTATTATTTCTAGTACTAGATTTAATAATTTGTTCCAGGTTTTGGTTCACAGTGATTTCCAGAAACTCCCTCTCAGTACTTCCAGAGCATTGAGACTTTTCCCAATTTATTTTAGGGAAGTTAAAGTCTCCCATAAGGATATAGTTAGATGTTGGATCACATTTGTCAGTCGCTTTTATAAAGTCCATGTTCTGGTCTGTATTAAGATTTGGGGCCCTATAAGCCAGACCAATACATATTTTAATAGTAATTAAATTTATTTCTGCCCATATAATTTCATTATCATTTTCAAAGTGTGTTTAGGGGATATGGAGTGAGATGTATATTTCTCTGATATATAAAGGGCTATTCTGCCTCCAGTTTTATCCTTTCTATTTTTAGTAATTTTTGGAATAACCCTGAATATCGGTATTCCAGCTCTCATCCTGAAACCAAGTTTCAGTAACTCTACATATTGTGATGTTTTCATTTTGCATAATGTATCTCAATTCATCCATTTTATTTGTTAAACTACATGCATTCAGTAATAGTATGTTAAGTGTGTCATTATCACCATTGGGGGTAGTTTTTGTTGATATTATAGGTTTTGTTTGATCTTTCATGAGGCATTTGCTTGTGCATAACACTTTCCCCTTCGTTAGTTTAAATGTTTATTTATACACTTTGTAAAATGTTTTCCCAGAAGAATATTCCAGTTTTTACTTAAATGTAATCCATCTGGACAGTAGAGATCATCCTGAAGATAGAACTCTTCCCAGTGTGTTAGACAATTGATTTCTTGCCTTCTTGTCCATTTCCTCAACCAGTCATTGAATGCTCTGATTTTTTGATTTAGTCATTCTGAGGCTCTCGGTATGGGCAGTACTTCAGATATAATTACCTCACATCCTAGGTGTATCAATTTGTTACAAAGTGCTACCAGATCTTGTTTAGACTCTTCCACTGGATCTCTAAACATGTTGTTGGTCCCTGCATGGATCAGTACTAGTGGATTACTACCTACATTTTTTACAGTGGATTTGTACATGTTTGCTAGATCTGCTATTTTTGCACCTCTGAATGATGAGAGCATCCTATGGGCTTTATCTGGGTTACAGACTTCCCTATCCAGATTTTTTATCATTGAGTCACCCATGACCAATAGGTTTCTATGGGGGAGTGTGATACTATCTGAGGTTAAATTAACCTCTGCTGTGACACTGTCTGATTTTGTTAGTGTAGTTGTTGAAACATTATCTTTGTGAGTATCTGTAACAGTAGGTACTATAGGTGTGTCAAAGTATATTAATTCTTGTGGTGGAGTAAACTCACTATCATTGGTAAATTTAAACTCGTAAATCTGTTACTGAGGGGGATACTAAAATTGGTTGAATGCCTCCCTTTTTTTGTGGTTTATTATATTGCACATTATACTATGCGTCATCAGTTTCAAGTGTTGGATCTCCTTCTCTAATCCTTTTTTTATTCGACTCTTTATGTTGCTCATTATGTTTTGAAGTCATTTAAACATTATTTTTTTGAGAAATTGAGTTGACAGTTGCCGTATCAGGAAGGACTTGACAGTTAGAGGGAGTAATAGAGCCATTAGTTCCAAAGGATAATTTAGTGCCACATCTAATAGCCATTTCTTTTTGACTTGCCTCTAATTGTAATAAACGTTCACTGAAGGCATTGAGGTCCTGCAACAGCTCCTCATTGTGTTTACATTTTGTGCATTGAAAGTGATTTAATTGGACTTCTTTGGTGTTTAAGTACATAAGACAGAAAGAACACCTGATAGTCACTTCACCTGGGGATAAGGACAGTGTCTCTGACATTGTATCAGAGTAGAATTTAACTTAAAAGAATAACTTTGGCGGGGGAGTATTGAAGTCTCAATAAATTTGCGTTATTTTCTTAGACAATATTTCTCAGATGGCCACTAGGAATAGTTACAAATAACTGTATGCTTCTTCTCTTTATTATTTCACATTTGTTCAACACACTAAGGAAATAAGTATAGCAAAGAGTTTTGTTCTTATATTGTTTATAAATAACCCACAGCAGTAGTTTAAAGTGTATTCCAAAACTAGTAAACCTATTGTGGGGAATAAGTCAGGTTACAGATGTATAATGCAAGTTGCAATAACAGATTATCAACTGACAACACAGAACACCTGTGATTGTCCAAACCTCCTGCCTGTTATAGTGTATAATGCTAGCACATATATTAAGATACACTTATTTAGACAAACAGTACCTGGAGTATAGGGGAGGTCTAGTTCCATTTATGTTGCTTACTCAGCCTTTTCACTTATTCTACACTCTCCAACATGTCTAACACACGCAGATGCGTGTGTCTTTGCGCACGTGTTTGCACGCGGCGACGTGCGCTCACCCTGCTTGTGCTCACCTGCTCACCACAAGGCAGCTTTTAAAGCACTTGGGAGCCCCTGAAGTGATTCAAGGGGTCACGGACAAAGCCACGCAGAATAATTGCCAGGATATTATAAAATTATTTTAATAAGCCTTGTAGTGGCTACTGTTATCGCTAGTTGTCCCCTCCTGCTGGTTCTCCAACAATATTCATTACAAAAAATGAGCTGTAGTTCCACTTGGAGTCCTTAACGAACTACAGCTCCTCTTCCTGAAATGCTGATAGCAAAGCAGGGCTCAAGAGGACTCACGATAGTGAGTGAAAGTAATATACTTAAAATCTACACACTGCACACAAGTTTCATTTAAATACAATTCAGGTTCTGAGCATTTAACACTGCAGTGCCCAGAGGTTATTGTACAGAGTGCTCACTGCAGGGCAGCTTTTAAAGTACTCTGGTGCCCTGGAAGTGATCCAAGGGGTCACGGACAAATCCGTGCAGAATAAATGCCCAGATATTATAAAGTTAGTTTTAAAAACCTTGTAGTGGCTAGTGTTATCACTAGTGGTCTCCTCCTGCTGGTTCTCCAATAATATTCATTACAAAGAATGAGCTGTAGTTCCACTTAGAGTCCTTAATGAGCATTTAACACAGCAGTGCCCAGTGTTGGTGTAAGGTATTGACCCTCCTAGAAAAAGGCCTTTACAATATGTTATTATATAGTAGGTCTATTAGTATGAACCTGTGGTCTATATGCAAATTATAAATCATGTATAGTACATCTGACATCTTTTCCAGTATGCAGTTTGCATCTCTTGCAGGGACTTGAAGTAGAATATTCAACTTCAGTAGTGTGCGGGGAGCTGAATTATATGAATTTTATTTTTTGATAAAAAAAAAAACTTAAATGTATTATAATAACTGGAGTGCATTTTCCCCCATAGGGAAAACTTTTTATAAGTCACCATTATAACCAGCTGGATATAATGGAAAATAAGTGTGAGTTTCCCTTGCTGTGCACATGCTCACACTGCTTCCCCTCACTGAACCTCCCAGAAGTAACTGCCACTGGAAATACACACTCACTACTGCATACTGAACATACAGCAGTGAAGCAGGATTTTTATTAATATTTCAGTATTTTCTGCTGCAATACAATGTTTACCTTTATCCAGTCTCCATCTTTCCTGAAGTGATGAACATATTATGAATATGGGCTGGCAGTATTGCCTAGAAGTTAGAGGAACAAGGTGTGAACAAGCTTGATACATACAGCAGACCAGACCTGAGTTTGATTCTCACAACCTCCACTTGCATACTGTGTGACTCTGAGCAAGTCACTTAACCGCCCAGTGCTCCCTGGTCACCCCTGAAAACAGGCACTTGTGCCTAGTGGGCCTTCCCTGGTTACCAAAGACTAAAATAAAATATTACCATAGACCATGAAGCAACAGCGATCAAAGCTGCGGCATGGACTTTGCCCTCCTATCTGAGCTGTTGTGCTCAGATATCAACCTTGGTGACTGCAACCTACTGTATGTCTGTCTGTCTGCTGGGGGGGTTAATTCTTAGCAACAGAACCTATCAGACTTGCGGAGGGGGGTTAAACAGCAAACTGTTTTAATACTTTAAAGGGCAGCTTGATGTACTAGCTAAACTGTTACTTTTTTAATAAAATGGTGCAGGCGGGAAAACTCTCCCCAACAATTATATAAAACAAAACATAGGGTTGTGGGTAAAATTTGAATTTTACACATACTCACAGTGTTGTATGCGTAAATAAACCCCTTGAGATTCACTCTTGTGCATGAAAAATTTTCATTATACACACCACCCCATGTATTATTCTATATATAAATCACTGTAGAAAAGTTTAAAGGTGACTTCCGGTGACGTCATGGAGATGGCTGCAAGCTAACTTTGGCAGCTCCACTCCCGCTGATTAATGAGGCTTAAATCCCTAAAATAATCGCGACTCCTTAGTGCAGAACGATCGACCCCCGAGGGAGAATAAGATGGCAGGCAAGCAACAGAGAAGTAAGAGCGCCAAATCGTCGAGCAGTTTACAAAAACTAAAGCAACTAGTGTTAGATGAAGACATGGAGGGATTCGCGGCCCAGTCATGCCGTAGGCGCACAGCCTCCGAGTCCTCTGGGGAGCCTGATATTGCAGAAAACATCGATTCGCAAACGATGCAAAGGACATTGCAGCAAATTCTCTCCACAGTTACGAGAATCGATCTATCCCTATCAGACCTTAAGAAAGAGGTACAGACTTTAAATAGGAAGGTAATTTTAAATGCATCTAACCTCACCACGATCTCAGAAACGCAAGAGCGATCAGATAGGCTTCTTTTGCTGTTACTGCAGAGATAGAGAAACTCAACGTAAATTGGAAGATCTTGAAAATAGATCTCGTAGAAACAACTTCCGAATTCACGGAGTGCCAGAAGACGCAGAAGTGGGATTCCCCTCAACAGCTGACTTGGTGCTACATATATTGCATGCAGTACTCTCCCCCCCCAGATATTAAGATGGACATTGATCGTGCTCACAGATCTCTAGTTGCCAAACCCCAGGATCCAACAGCAAGACCACGTTCCATAATTGTTAGAATGGTTTTCTTCCAAAGCAAGGACTGGATACTACAAGAGGCGTGGAGACAAAGGGATCTTAGATACGAAGGTGCACAAATCTTTTTTGACCAGGATTTCTCGTTAGCACTACAGTCAGAAAGACAAATGGTCAGAGGGGTCATCAGAGAGTTAAAGCTCAAGAAAGGCATAAAGGCTCAAATGTTATTCCCTGCCAGAATTAAAGTACATTTGGATAGTGGGGTCAAAGTCTTTTCAGATCTGGTGGAAGCAGCGCAAGTTCTTCAAAGTCTAGAAATACACATCCCTGACTTAGAAATGCAGAGGCTGGAGAGTAAGTTGAAAGCAGAGGTGTGGACCAGAGTCTCGAATCTCAGAGGAAGAAAGAGGGCAAATCCAGGTTCCTATCCACATGAGGCCGCTTCGGATATTCAGGACTTGATAACTAAAACAAAACTTTGTTTACAGGGAGACAAAGGACCTGCCATAGCTGGGGAAAAAAGAAGTCAAGACAAAGGACTTGAATGAAAAGATTGGAAATAGCGTGGATTTACTAACTGGATATATACCTTAAAATGACCAGACCTAGTGAAGGAGGGTCCGGTTGTATATAAACTTTGGGACTTCCATGGATTAACAAATGGCAGGTCCCCTTTAAAATGGAAGTGACACTTGCGACTGATAGATATAAATAAGTGTTCTCATTATTATAAAATGGCTGCTGGTGGAGCTGGGTCCCTGGACGACATTGAAGAGCCCCCTTAAGGTAAGATAGAACACAGTTCAAGATGAGAAGTACCTTGATAGAGGGGTTTAGCTGAGGTTGAGGGGAGAAGATTGGGAAGGGAAAGAAAATGACTCCATAATGGCAGAGAAACAACATAGATAGATAGAGGGTTCTTATAAGCAAGTAACAGGAAGGGGAGGAGTGGGGGGGCACTAAACGGGGGTTGACACAAGGAAGCAAGCTAAGGGGAGAAAAATAGCAGGGATCACTAAAACCAAAGGGGCAAAAACATATAGAACCAACTTCATTTGGGGGGGGCAAGAGCAACCTACAAAATGAAAGCCAGGGATTGATGTAGTAGTTTGAGATAGAAAGACGGATGGGATAGGGATGGAGGTACATCTTTGTTCACAGGGAAAAACAAATAGTTGGAATTAGGAAAAGGGATAACGTTTCCTTAAAAAAGGAGGCGCCCCAGGAGGTAAAGGGGAGGGAGAAGAAGAAGAAAGGGGCTATACACTAAAAGAAGGCCAAGAAGATTTAGAAGTAGAGGCAGGGGACAGATGAGAAACTTAGTATACTGCCTGATTGGCAGGGATGAAACAGTTTTCCAGGGATAGCGAAGAAAATAAGTGAAGGAAGACAGGGAACAGTAGGTGGAGTCTAAGGAGGAGACGACAGGGTTAGGGAGGAGGGCAGAGTTTAAGGGGGAAAAAAAAGATGGCGGAGTAGGAACTTTAGAAAGCAATTTGAAACCAAACTCATAAACTTCAGTTCGATCTCAGTGACGGGTTTAAGGGGTGTCAGGACTCCCCTATAGGAACTCACTTATACCTCCTGCCCCACCTTTAGGGGGCACCACTGGTCGAATAGATCTCCCACGGACTTTGCCGTGGGTTTCATCATGAAGCTATTGGGAACAACACCGATACTGTGTATATAGTTTTAATGTTATTTGTTCTGATAGTACCGGAATTAGGTACCAAGTTGTATTACAACTTTTTATGTTTTAAAGTCTTGGAATTTTTTGTGTTTAGTTTTGGGCTATTGCAGGCTGGATGGAGAACTCATGGACTAAATAGGTCGGGCCACTGGCGTACAATGGATGTACCCCCAGATATCAGATGTCTCGGTTGAATATTATTTCATACAATATAAAAGGAGTTAATTCTCCAGTGAAAAGATCTAGGTTACTGTCGGAACTTCAGCTCTTGGGTTGTGATGTGGCTTTTCTGCAGGAGACACACCTCTCACAGATGGAGCACTTTAAGCTTAGAAGGAGATGGGTGGATCAGGTGGTGGCAGCCTCGCACCCCAAGAGCAAAAAGGCAGGGGTAGCGATACTTATTAGGTGCAACAGCCCCTTGAAGATTGATTCAACAGAAGAAGGGTTCCAGGGTAGATTTGTTAGGGTGACCTGTTTAATGCATAACAAAACATTACACCTAGTCAATATATATGCTCCAAATGTAGGAACACAAGGCTTTCTAGGAGAAGTTTTCAGCAAGGTGGCAAGCCTACCTCAAGGGCTAGTGCTGATGGGGGGGCGATTTTAACACAGTTATCTCACCACAGATGGATCGCTCATCGGGCAATTTAAACACTAATAAAATGGCAAGCAGAAAACTTAAGGCTTTGATGTCAGAATCAGGTATGGTAGATATATGGAGAGAACAACATGTAGGGGAAAGAGACTATACTTTTTTCTCGGGGGCACAAAACTCATACTCACGAATAGACCTTTTTCTTACGCCTAAAACTGATTTACACATAGTCGAACAATCTAAGATACATTCTATTACCCTTTCCGATCATAGTCCAATTTCGGTGAAACTCGCCTTTGGTCAAGAGATCAAAACCCCCCTTTGGAGATTAAATGTATCCTTGTTAAATGAAGAACCCTTTAAAAAACTTATAGATAAGACAATTTCAAACCTGGAGCAAGACTCACCTGTAGGGGAATGCTCATCAATGTTGTGGTGGGACACCTTTAAGGCAGTGGTAAGAGGACAAATAATTAGCTATGCCTCAGCCAAGAAAAAACAGATGAAAAGGAAAGAAAAGACCCTAAGGGAGAAAATTTCAAACTTAGAAGCAAGGCACAAAGAAAATACAGGGTCGAAAAAAATATTAAAGGAATTTGAATCAGGCTAGACAAGAGCTGCAAGAAATGGAGAGCAGGAAGGCTGAAGGCCTCCTTAGGTTCTGTAATCAAAAATATCATAAGATAGGAGGGAGGGCCCTGAGACTGTTAGCCTTCCGTCTTCATAAGAGACAGGCTGATAGACATGTCTCAGCAATAAGGGATAATGTGAATATAGACAAAGTTTGGGTCAAGCCAATAGAGATTGCCTCGCAGTTTAGGGCATTTTACAAAGAACTTTACACAGAGAGCAGGGTGGAGACGAGAGTCAGATCGGAGACCTTGGCCTTTCTGGACTCTATAAAGTTGCCTACCCTTCCGGTAAAGATACAGGAGACACTTTCGGCCACAATTACAGAGCAAGAAACTTTTAGGGCTATTAAGGACCTCCCAACTGGGAAGACGCCAGGGACTGACGGATTACCAGCAGAATGGTACAAATCATTTAGCAAGTTATTAGTACCCAAATTGGTGCGGATATATAATGCCAGTCTGGAGGAGGGGTCACTCCCAAAATCGTGGCAAGAAGCCCTGGTTACAGTCATCCCAAAACCTGGTAAACCCAGATCTCAGTGCTCCTCCTACAGGCCCATCTCTCTCCTCAATCAAGACCTAAAAATCCTAACCCGAATATTGGCCTCCCGACTGCAGCAATGTATAGGGCTCCTAGTTCACTCTGATCAAACAGGATTTATACCTGACAGGCATTTGCAGGATAATATTAGGAAACTCCTGAACATGGTCTTGTACAGATATCCCAGCAATACAAATCCTGTTGCGGTTTTTCTTGATGCTGAAAAGGCGTTTGACAGAGTGAACTGGGTGTATATGCAGGAGGTGATGTCGAGAATGGGGTGGGGAAATTTTCTTAGGTGGGTGAGCATGTGTTACCAGAACCCAACTGCTCAGGTTAGAGTCAATTGCTTATGCTCAGAACGATTTGATATAAAAGGGGAACAAGACAAGGGTGTCCTTTGTCTCCTCTGTTGTTCGCGTTGACTATGGAACCGTTGGCACAAGCCATCCGTCAAAGTCCAGATATAAAGGGATACTAATAAACAATATTGAAAGTAAGATCTCGTTATATGCAGATGATACAGTGCTGTACTTGGGGGACCCAGTCATCTCTGTTCCAGTAGTGCTCCAGTTGTTAGACAGATTTGGTCGGATTTCAGGTTTCAAGGTGAACGTAGAAAAAACGGAGAGTTTGAGTCTGGGTGGACTGCCAGGTATGGAACTAAGGAACCTTTTACCCTTTAGGTGGGTTAAGGACAAAATTAAATATTTGGGAGTGATGATTCCAATAGACCTTAACAAATTATATTCTTATAACCACCAAATACTAAAGGAAAAAGTATTTGAAGATTTACAGAGGTGGCAAGGCATACCCCTTAGTTTCATGAATAGGGTTGAAGCTATCAAGATGAACATTCTACCTAGATTTTTGTTCCTATTCTTGGCACTACCCATTCTCATAGATAGGGGGGAATGGCGAGAGCTAAGGAAAAAGCTATCTAGATTTATTTGGGCCGGACGCCGTCCACGCAAGAAGTGGAGCATACTAACGGAGACGAAAGAAAAGGGGGGAATGGGAGTGCCAGACTTGCTAAAATATTATTTAGCGGCCCAGACAGTTCCAGTACTGAAAATGCTGTTGCCCGAAAAAGGAGAGGGATGGTACGGGATGGAGGAAAGAGCGCACCCCTGGGTTCCCCTTAGGTACCTACCTTGGGTAGTTAAGGTTGCAGACCTTAAAAATCTAAGTAATATCTGGACTAGAAATACCCTTAAAACTTGGCTTAGAGTCAGACAGTGGTGGGAGATATTTTCTCCTACTTGGAAGTATATCCCACTGAAGTATTTGCCACAATTTCCAGCAACACAAGTAGATGCTTGCTGGAGGAGATGGTCAGACAGAGGACTCCAATATTTACATCAGATGGTGTGTGAGGAGGGGGTGAAAACTTTCTCGCAGCTCCAAGAGGAATTTGAACTCCCCCAAAAAGATTTTTTTAGATACCTTCAATGCCGACACTTTGTCACTAGTACGGTTGGGATAAGTTCTATACAGAGTGATCCAGCCCCACCGCTGAAATGCATATATCTGAGGAGCCAAAAAGGAGATTCCAAAAAACTTGTTTCATACATACAGCAAACTCTGCAGGAAGGCTCAGGGACACTGCAGGTTCAAGCTCTAGAAAATAAATGGCAGGCAGAATATGAGGGTCAGATATCAGACAAAGATTGGTTACTTATATGGCAGGGTGTTCATAAAACTACTAATTCACCGGTATGGAGAGAGTTTAGATGGAAAATCTCGGTTAGGTACTTTATCACCCCAGATATTTTGGTTAAGTTTGGCACCTCCCGAAATAATAAGTGTTGGAGGGGATGCACGGATAAAGGCTCTCAATATCATATTTTTTGGAGTTGTCAGAAGCTGGCAGAATTCTGGGGAGAGGTTACCTTAGCCATAAAAGAAATACTGCAACTAAAAGACTTGCTGGATTTTCCCCATGTGGTCTTGGGACTCCCCGAGGTTAAGACCAAGGCCCAAAGATATTTATTTTTTATACTAATAGCAGCAGCCACCAAAGCCATCACACAAAGGTGGCTCTCCATGGAAAAACTGACATATTCAAAATGGTGGTCTAATGTGATCAATATTAAGAATATGGAAGCCCTTACGGCTATACTAAGGTTGCAAACTGATAAATTTAACTCAAGATGGCTCCCATTTTATGAATATGTGAGATCAAGAGCGGCACTGCAGTGCTCGACCAGTTCCTGACAAAATGAGCTGGATAAATAAACTAGGTAGATATCTGGGTAGAAGGCCCTGAAAAGACATTAGGCCATAGATGCCTGACCTCAATCAACCAACTCAGATGACAGATGCAAACAGTCCGTGAAATGTTAGTTCTTATTAAACCCCAGACCCGGCTTTAAGGCCCATTTTCCTCTCTGCAAATTTAAAAGGAGGGTTGGGCGGATGGGGTTGGAGGTTTTTTTTTTTCTTCCTTTCCCTTAGAACTACATCTAGGGAAGAGAAAGGTAATAGGAAGTGGAAGGGTTGCAGGCAGGTTATAAGATAAAGAAAGATTTCAGATGTGTACTATAACTTATGAGGACGAATTTGAGGGGAAAAGGGTTGGAAGTCACTAGTCGAGAGGAGAAAGGAAGACTGACAGGTTTTTAGGCACGCAGCTTGAAGTGCGAAGAGGGGTGGTACCTTCTCTGCCCAGAGGTAGAACCCTCTCTACTCAATCCAGCCTGCAAAAATGAATATGAAGATGCTTTTAAACTTAAGAAGTGCTATAATGGAAATTTCTGTCATGAGCTTTTATATATTGTCCTGTCAAAATGATTTTAACTCCAAGACGAATGTATTTCTGTTATGTATACCCTGTAAAGGAGATCAATTGCAAATGGTTAAAAAATGAAAAACCAATAAAAATCTAAGTTCAAAAAAAAAAAAGAAAAGTTTAAAGGTTTATGATACATTTATGGTGTGGGGAAAAAAACTTAAATATAAATATATTTTATTATATTTTATATTATTATTTATACATTATTATGTTTGCTTGCATGCATGTGCAAGAAACATAGTGCCATCATCTGAGTTTTCGGAGGTGCGGCAGCCTTCCAATTCAGTCAGTGTGTTTGTAGGTGTGGTCGCAGTTCTCCAAGCAACTCTGCAGCTGTCTATGACAGCAGTTGAAAATGCAGTGCCGTACAGTTGAAAGGGAGCACACCGCTTCAGTGAGCAGTGCTTCCCTCTCCACACACATGTGTGCATATTGTGTGCCATGCGCTCCCCCACCCAAGCACATACTGTATGGCCGACGGGGGTGCCCAATCCCCCATCAGCTCCAGGCCCCCCCAAACAGCCTTACAGCTGCCACGCTGGGAGCCCACCTCAGCATGGTACAAGTCCATATGGCCGACAGGAGTGCCCAATCCCTCGCCAGCTCCAGGCCCCCCAAACAGCCTGACAACTGCCACGCTGGGAGTCCACCCCAATGATGCAAACGTCCCGTGTCATCTTCCTTAAAAAACAACCACCCTGTAAACAAGGAAATGTTCCCTTGGCGGTCTCTCAGCACACCTGCACCCACTCACTGCACACCCTGCCTCCCCACACACCCCTCACCCCATACTTACCTCCAGAGTTCAGCACGATGATCTTCGGTGGACCGAGAACACGTCTGCGCTCTTCAAAGTTGACCGCGAACTGAGGAAATGCAGGTAAGCTGTATAATGCAATAAATAGGTTTTTTCAACTTTAATGCATATCTCAAGTATTTTGGGGAATTTTGGCATCAAATTTTCAACATGGGGTTTTTGGGACCCCTCCTCATAAATTCTTGAACTGTCATGGCATTAATTGGGTCTGAAGGGTGGTTTCGCAGTCACTGTGCAAAATCACCTTTCAGGACCGATTAATGAAATGACAGTGCCAGTGTTCATAAGGTGGGCTCTCAAAAAGCCTATGTTGCAAATTTGGTGAACAAATTCATAAAAATGATTGTTTTATGAGCATGCATTGCGCAGTTCCTATGCACACTCATAAGTTCGCAAATTTTTAATATTTGCACTCCAGATTTTCAACATTGCCATTTTACCACACCTCCTTATGAGCAATACAGCTGTCATTTTCACGTCACCCAAAATGTGTTTCTCGCATGTAGCACACAATGGCACAGTTGGTGTGCGAAATCAATGTATGGGACACATTAAGAAAATCACAGTGACACTGTTCATGAGCAGAGGTCTTAAAATGGCTATGTTGAAAATTTGGTGAAAACAATTCCTAAAAATGACTGTTTTATGAGCGTGCATTGCGCAGTTCCTATGCACGCTCGTAAGTTCATGAATTTTTAACATTTACACTCCAGATTTTCAACATTGTCATTTTACCATACCTCCTTATGAGCAGTACAGCTGTCATTTTTCACATCACCCAAAATGTGCTTCCCTGCATGCAGCGCAAAATGGCGCAGTCGGTGTGCGCAATCAATGTTTGGGACAAATTAAGAAATTCATAGTGACACTGTTCATGAGCAGAAGTGTTAAAATGGCTATGTTGAAAATTTGGTGAAAAAATTCCTAAAAATGACTATTTTAGGAGTGTACGTTGTGCAGTTCCTATGCACACTCGCAAGTTTGCTAATTTTTAGTATTTGCATGCCAGATTTTCAACATTGCCATTTTATTACACTTCCTTATGAGCAGTACAACTGCCATTTTTCACATCTTGCCCAAAATGTGTTTCCGCATATGTAATGCACAATGGAGCAGTTGGTGTGCAAAAGCAATGTTTGGGACAGATTAAGAAAATCACAGTTACACTGTTCATGAGCAGAGGTCTTAAAATGGCTATGTTGAAAATTTGGTGACAAAAGTCCATAAAATGACTGTGTTATGTGTGAGCATTGTGCAGTTTCCACGCACCCTCATAAGTTCATGACTTTGTAATATTTTCAGTCCAGATTTTCACCAGTGGCATTTTTCCACACTTCCATATGAACAGTACAGCTGTCATTTTTCACAACATGGACAAAATGTGTTTTCACACTTTCAGTGTAGAAATGCATGGTTGCTGTGGGAAATCATTGTTCGGGACAGATAAAGAAAATCACAGTGACACTGCTCATGATCGGAGGTCCCAAAATGCCTATGTTGACAATTTGCTGTAAAAAATCCCCAAACTATTTACATTACGGATGTGCGTTGCACAGTTTCTATGCACACTTGTGACTTCACCAGTTTTTTTAATATTTTCACTGCAGATTTTCAACATTGCCATTTTTTACACCTCCCCATGAACAGTACAGCTGTCATTTTTCACATCCTGTTCAGAATGTGTTTTTGCACCTGTGATGCTAAATGCCATAGTCGCTGTGCAAAAGCAGCTTTTGGCTAACAAACTTATATTGTCACTGTTCATGATGTGGGGTCACAAAAAAAATGTTGAAAATTTGGAGAGAAAATACTAATAAATGCCTGAGGTGTTAGAGTTTCTGACCATAACGCCCTACCCTGTAGAGAATGTCAGGCATCAGGGGTGTGACTTGGGATTCTCACCTGTAATGCTCATACCATTCCACACCCTGCAGCCAGTGATAGGCATCGAAGTATATTTTGGACTCTTCAGCCCCAAAGTTCACCTCATTCTCCTATACTGCACCCATCTCACCATATTTCCTGATGGAATGGGGTGCACATAAGGGCCAAAGACTCCAAAGCACACCGTGACGCTTGTCGGTGTCTGCAGGGTAGGGTGTTGTGAAATGGCATGGCCATTATGCCTGATGACCCAAAGGCACACCCCAATGCCTTTCAGTCTCTGCAGAGTGGTGGTGGGGTTGGCTTCAGTTGAATACTTCACTGCCATTCCTATTATGCAGCTCTGTAACTCCTACATTACCAATGCCAATGCCAGCAAGTAAACATTCGGCATTGACAAATGCTTGTTTTAATTAATATTTTAGTCTTTAGTCTGGCTAAAGAAGACTTCTACAGCTAAGAATATCATCACATGCTGTTTGGACTATCCAAGCCACTCAGCATCCTTTTACAATCCTATAATTTAAACATGTCAAGATGACATTCCTTTTATATAAGAAACCTTTCTAACAGGCACCATATTCATATATTCCAATGCTTGATTTTCCTTAGATGTCTCAGATTGAGTGCACTTAATTATAAATAGTTTAGGAAGGTAATCTTTTTTAGTAGTTAAAGCATTTATTTGTAAAACAGTTGATGACAAGATAAAATCCCACTACATCCACTGGTTCTATGTGCTACCCCTGAGCAAGTCAATTGACCTCCCTGTGCTTGAGATCTCCCTTAGGAAACAAACTCTGGCCAGAGCTGATAGGGCTGTAGTCAAGGAACTGGGGGTAAAAATATTCAACATTACCAAAGTTACGAGCCTGCATTCACAAATTGAAATGCTGACTCCTGAATTTGTTGTTTTTTAATATTTTTCGACATAGCCTTGTTATGACTTTGTCTCATGAGGAAGGACAGAGAAAATGTTCATCTGGCCAAAAGGTGATTTTGTGCAGGGACTACAAAATCACCTTTTGGGATACAAAAACACACTTTGGGCAGGAGTTGAAAAATGATAGCTATCACATTCATGAGATGCTGTACAGCAATGGCTTTGTTGAAAATCGGGGGGTAAAATGTTGAATATTACCAAACTTACGAGCCTGTGTTTGCAAAAGTCAGCATAGCCTTATAACTTTTTTAAATATTTTTACACCAAATTTATAATATATCCTTCTTATGACCCTGCCTCATGAACAAGAGGAGAGAAAATGTTCAACTCCTGTCTGAAAGGTTATTTCATGCAGGAACCGAGAAATCACCTTTTAGGATGTAAAAAAAAAAACATTTTGTCCAGGATTTGAAAAATGACAGCTGTCACATTCATGAGATGCTGTAAAGATATGGCTATGTTGTGAATTTGGGATAACAATATTGAAAAGTACCAAAGTTATGAGCCTGTGATCACAAAATTCAACATAGGCTCATAACTCTGTTGTTTTTTTTAATATTTTTACACCAAATTTTCAACATGATCTTCTTATGACCACGTCTCATAAACAAGGGCAGAAATTTTTTTCTAAATGACCTCCCCTCTGCATGCTCCCATTCTTCCATCCAAGTGTATGCAGACGACACCATCTTGTATGCTTCCGGCCCCTCAACAAAAAGTATGGCATCTCTCCTACAGGAGGATTTCTCTGCCACCCAGCACTGGTTCAGGTCAAACCAGTTATTTCTAAACCCTAAAAAAACTGTGTCACTTACGTTTGGCTCCCAACAAAGACTCTCCCACCAAACCCCCTGCCCCCCGTTCAAAACCCTGGAAGGGCCACCACTGGAGCAATGTACTAGCTACAGATATCTAGGCGTCTGGCTTGACCAGCACCTAGATTTTGCCTCTCACATTGACTCCCTACATAAGAGGCTGCTCCCAAAACTGGGTGCACTATATTGAAACAAAAACTGCCTCCCCACACAAACAAGGCACGCCATTGTCCAAAAAATGATACTTCCTGTACTCAACTATGGTGACATAGTATACACTATCGCACCTGCTTCCATCCTGGCAAGCCTAGACACCCTATTCCTCTCCTTCTGTCATTTCATCCTTGACTGCCCACAATCCACTCACCACTGCACTTTATACAGCTCCCTAACCCTGCCATCCCTCAATGATCATAGATTAATCAACTGCGCTAGGTTCGCTGCCAAATACTGGTCTCTCTCCCTCCCTCCCTACCTGGCATCTACCCTCTCCCAACAACAACCTCCTCCTGTGTACTCTCTTAGAGGCACAGACCCTAGACTACTTCATGTCCCATTTATGCGCACTACCAAAGGTCAGGCAGCTTTTAACTACAGAATCCCACAGATCTGGAACGCCCTACCTGCCCCCATAAGACACGCACAAAATCCATATCATCGTACCCGACTACTCAAGACACATTTCTCCTCCAGCTGCTCCTGCTAATCTAACAGTTCTCTACTAAAATGTGTTGTTCAGTTGTATTTGATATTGTATATCTAACCCTGTCTGTAAACTTCCTGACTTATGGTTGCCAGGATTAAACTTTTCTGTATTCTAATACTGTATTGTAATGTACAAACTTCTGTTATGTATTGGGCCTCGGCCCCCAGGTCGCATCTGGAATTGAGCATGTTGCTCAGTATGCCGTCCTGGTAAATCTCGTAAATAAATAAATAAATAAATAAGCACAAACTCCGTCAGCACCTCACTGATGATAGTACCTGTAGGTGCCCCCAGTAGCCTGCACTCACAGCTTTAGTCTGCCTCAGCACTTCCAACTCCTGACCCACCAAGATAAGTCCTTGCCCAAGCATTTGCCTCCTATTCCCCTTTTTCCCCTAGCACTTGCCTCCCACCCCTACCCTTTAGCTCTTTTCTTTCCCTCTGCCCTTCCTATCCCAGCTGCCCTTCCCTACTTCACCCTAACAGTCTGCCTCTGCCTCTCTCTCTCTCTCTCTCTCTCTCTCTCTCTCTTCCTCAGGACACTGGGATACCATGTACTATGCCTTAGCACAGTTTGTGTAATTGTTTGTCACTGCAACCCATGTACTGTTGAATTTTTTTGTACTCTGTATGTATAATGTACTGTAACTATATTGTGTCTTCTTGTGTTAATGTATCTGATGTGGAACCCTCTCAACGAGCATCCGCTCACAGGTGTCATCCAGGATTGCAATAAATAAATTAAAACAAATGCAAAAATGGCCATGTTATGCCACTATGTGCAAAATTCCATTGAAATCCATTGATTCACATGCCTGTTTCCTCATTTCACACCCCAGCTTTGAAGAGTGAAGACATGTCTGTGGTGCAGAGAAGATTACATCTCTGGACCCCCAGTGGGTAAGTAAGGGCTTGGGGGGATGGTGGGTGCTGACCTGGAAGGCTGGGTGGGAGGACAGTAATGGCAGCAAAATACATCGATGGAAGTTTTTCATATTTACAGGATAAAAAAAGATATGGACCGAAGATTCCAAATGTGACACTGGGAGATTGGGCACCCCCAGTATCACTGTTATGTTTCTGGGAGGGTGGGGTGGTGGGTGCTGAGAGGGAGGGTTGGGTGGAAAGGAGGGGGAAAAAGGGACCAAGGACACCTGGTCACAACACTGGGGGATTGGAAACCCCCCATGTCACTGTTATGTTTCTGGGGGGGAGTGTGGGGTGATGGGTGCTGAGAGTGAGGGGCAGATAGGGGGATAGTAATGGCCACAAAAGACATCGATGGACAGTTTTCTTTTTGAAAGTAAAAAAAAGAAAGAAATGGACTGAGGAGTCTAGATATGACACTAGGGGATTGGGCACCCCCAATGTTTTGGGGGGGTTGTGGGGTAGCGGATGCTGAGAAGGAAGGTCTGGGCAGGAAAATTACATTAAATAATAAAAAAGAATAGTCTCGAGGTCACGGCAGAACATGGCACATGCCACCATCTCCAGGATGACTGACAAACTCTATTGTGCATGCGCAATACCATTTGGTGGCCATCTTGGACACGGCAGGCTGTGCCATGTTACGCTGTGACCATCAACTGAAGTAAAATAGTGCTGTGTTACTGCTAATGGACACCATGGAGTGCTTCACAATCTCAGAGATGACTGTGAGGGAACTCCATACGGTTGTTTGGTTGGAAAAGTCTCCCTTTTCCGATGGCAGGAGGTCTGCAAAGCTCCGCCCACTGAAGACCTTAAAAGTAGGATTCTACCACAAATGAGATGTTGCTTCCCAGTTGGACTATTGTGGTTAAACTGCAAGTAAAAAATTAAGTGGACTCCACTTATAACAGATACTTTTGTAACACTCAGTTACTTAGGTTTCCAAATGACATAGGTCAAATCCAATACATTTTTTTCTGGTTATAATGGAGAGAAACTTTACTAATAACAGACACCATGAAGTTATAATAAATGGGTTCTCTTTTTTCCCATAGGGAAACCGTGGCATAATTTGCCATTATAAAGGAGCATTTATAACAGCAAACACACTCAGACTTTCCCTCACTGTGCGCATGTGCCTGCCGCAGTTCGCCACTTCCCAACCACGCCACTTGCTCTCTCGATGAAAAGTCAACTGCCG
The DNA here is from genome assembly GCA_016271365.2 of Neoceratodus forsteri. Taxonomy (NCBI): domain Eukaryota; kingdom Metazoa; phylum Chordata; order Ceratodontiformes; family Ceratodontidae; genus Neoceratodus; species Neoceratodus forsteri. The sequence goes on along the minus strand of JADMNL010000023.1, from coordinate 620,997,262 downwards.
TCCACCACAGTAATTTGGTGGTAAGTTACATCTTTTTTGTAAGAATTCTGGTCACATTCCATATTTACGGGTACAAAAAAACATTTTTAAACATTTTAAAACCACTTGACCTCAAGTTACTGGCCCTAACGCTTGACGAGGTACTTGGGCCCCTCACCAAGATCTTTAATCTCTCTCTTTCCTCTAGCCAATTCCCAGACAAATGGAAAAAGGCCACTGTTACCCCGATTCACAAAAGTAGTGATATGGCTGACCATGCGAACTTCCACCCTATCTCCATTCTGCCTCCCCTATCGAAGGCACTGGAACGTATAGTGGCGGACCAACTTACCGAGCATCTGGACAATTATAATATTCTCTGTAAACAGCAACATGGCTTTAGAAAAGGTCATAGTACCTCCTCTGCCTTACTCGAATTCACCAGCTCCATTCACAGCTCCCTCAACAATGGACAACTAACTGGTGCTATATTTTCATCGACCTGACCAAAGCCTTCGATACTGTCCACCACTCCCTCCTGCTAAGCCAACTAAAAAATACTGGTCTCTCCAATGATTCAATCTCTTGGTTCAAAAGCTATCTTGAAAACCACACCCAGCATGTAAAAATTGGAGATGTGCACTCTGATTCCAAACCTGTCCTCTCTGGAGTTCTCCAGGGTTCAATACTGGGCCCTCTACTCTTCAGCCTGTTCCTTAACACCCTACCGGACTCCTGCACTGAACATATCACCCTGTATGCTGATGATGCAGTAATCCTTGCCACACGCCAGGACCCGAAGACATTGCAAGAAAATCTCCAACTCGGCTTCTCCTCAATTGAGAATTGGCTCACAAAGCACAAACTGATCCTTAATCAAAAAAAAAAAAGGCCATGATCTTCAGCAGCTCCCATAATAAACATAAGCACTTCCAACTCTCTGTTATCAGCAGACAAGGTGCCTCACTGGAACAGGTCAAAAACGTTAAATACCTCGGGATCACCCTTGACCCTCACCTCTCCTACACTTCCCACATCGACCATGTCGCCAAAGCCGCTAACTCCCGGCTAGGCCTGCTATTCCATCATAGGAAACACCTGACACCCGAAGCCCTCACTGTCGCTGTCCAGAGCTCCATCATATCCATCACTGATTATGGCATTATCATTTAGGGCTCTGCTACAACCACTGCACTCAAATGTGTATCCACCGCCCTCAACAAGGCCTGTCGACTTGTCACTGGCTCCCAACACCTAACTCACACCTGTGACCTCTATTCTCAAACTGGATGGTTGAATCTTGCCAATTGAATAAAACACCAAACTTGTATTACTACTAAGAAAATCTTGCTGGGCCTTGCCCCACCTGGAGTCTGTGCCCACATACAACCTAGAATCCACACCCGACATACCAGGGGATCGAAACCTCAGCTTCTGCAAATCCTGCATTGCCGCACAACACAAGGCCAAAGATCCTTTGCTTACCGGGCCACTAGTTCGTACAACAGTCTTCCCAGCAACATCTCATCCTCACTATCGCTCAGCTCTTTCAAGACTCATCTCCGCCTAACACTCACTGCCTCCAACCTCTGTGACTATTGTGGCTAAACATGTCTTTTGGTTCCATAGCTGAAGATACCCTTTCTGGATCCACATCTACTCCTGCACTTTGCCAGCACCCCCTCCTATCTTCACCTCCCCTGCTGGCCCATGACAAATGCCACCCTGCTGCACTACCTCTATTCTTATCCGCCTTCCACCTCTCCTCTCTCTGTCCCCCTCAACCTTTTCTCCCATCCACTTAGTCTCCCTGATTTCACCCTCCTCCTTTCCCTTCCCCTCCCCAAAGTTTCACCTTATTATTCTTTTTTCATCTACAAGACTATGTGTGTTTTTTTTTATTTTTATAAACTGTTATCTTTGCTTATGATTGTCTCAATTGTACCAGTGATGTGGAACCTTTGTAAAAGAGCCTCGGCTCAAAGGTATTTGTAATCCTAGAATAAATAAATAAATAAAAAATAAATTAAAAAAAATGGGCACTGTCACTACACGAAAAGAGAGCAGGGCTCCCCTCGGCCAGAACCTCTGCTATTTTATATAATTGCTGTGGTGAAAAAGGGAAACCCAGCAATTTTATAAAATAAAATATGGGGTGGTTTGTAAACTTGAAGTTTACATACACCCTAGGGGTTAGATGCTTGCACATACCCCTCAAGCTTCTCTCTCGAGGTTTATGTAACATCTAACCCCTTGGGTGTGTGTAAACTTCTCATTACACTCACCACCCCATACTTTATTCTATACATAATTTCTGGCCAGTGTTTTTTCCCATAGGGAAACCAGGTTATCATTTGCCATTAGAACTAGCTGGTTATAGTGGCAAACAAGCACTGGGTTTTCCTTGGACCAAGCATGCACCAGCTGCCACTCTTCCCTTCTTCGGTACCACTCTTGGACACTTAACCACCACTCACAGTCTGCGGTAAGTAAATCTAAAAGAAAAGAAAAACTCCCTCTCATGACTGAAGTTTTTTTAAGCATTGCAGCTCTCTGGGAAACCTTAGGAAAAAAAACAGGAAAGGAAAGGTTTTAACAGCTGCCTGGCCATGTGAACCACACTTCATTCTGACTGGATCATGGGTGAAGGGAGCTTTAGGTATTTTATATAACTGCTGTGGTGAAAAAATGCTGGCCAGCAAATTACATAAAATAAAGACTGGGTAGGTGTGTAACACTCAAAGTTGACATATACCCTTGGTGCAGGATGCCTTTATAAACCCCTCTAGCTTTGCTCTCGGGATTTATGTGACATTCTACACCTTGGGTAGGTTTAAAATTGCCCAGCCATTGTTCTATTTCTTGTTGGCATTTGTAGTGCTTTTATGGGGGATGGTCAGTTGACAAGCTTAGAACTGAGATGGGGGAACTAAGAGGTCTACTTTCTCACAAAATAAATCTCCAGAAGCTCTGCCCACTTTGATTAATTACACTAAATGAAAATTATATTACAGTGAAGCACTTACAATTGCCTTTGTTCTTACTGTTCTGGAAGAACAACATCCAGCCACTAGAGTAATTATTTTCTTATTACCTTCTGCAGTAAACTTCCTTAAAAAAACTAATTTTCCTTACAAATAAATAACTTATAATAATCACATAGGATAGAGAAACATATATGGTAGGCAGGAATTTGAGTAGCCCATTAAGTTTTGTAATGGATTTTCATTGACACTGAGCTCCTGTTCACACATAGAAACACATAATACATAGGCTCCACCTCCTCTGGATATAATGAACACTGGATATCATAGACAAATGCTGTGTGCATGGATGCGTCTGTTACAACAGCCTTGATGAATGCTTCCATTATAACAAGCTTGAACTGTAAACTAAAGAATAGAATGTTTACTCAGCACAGAAAATATTTTGATTTCTTTATCCAATGCTATAAGATAAGTCTACAGAGAAAATATTTTGATTTCTTTATCCAACGCTACAAGTTAAGTCAAACCATTTTGTTGAAGTTTATAGTTTATTTATACATTTTATTCATAATGTTAGTCTGCTTAAATGCACACTATGCTTGATATAAACATTTTTCTTTACCAGAAGAGACACACTAAGCTGAAAGCTTGTTTACAGGTGCAACTTGGGAACACGAGGAAGTTAAGTGACTTGCTCAGGGTCACACAGTATGTAAGTGGGGGCTGTAGGATTCAAACCCAGGTTTTCAGGTTTGAAGCTCAGATCCTTAAACCACTGCGCTATGTTGCCCCCTTATAAAATAGGACCATTAAATGTCCTGTTTAGCAAAACTGTTGATTTCTTCCATACAGGGACAAAAAAAGCACATTGTACTCTAAATATGTAAGGAAGAAGGCACTTGAGTGGAGATTATAACTCTGAAACTTGCCCGGGGTGGATTTACAGGCCAAGCCATTGGTATAGACAGTAAGTCACTACCAGACATATAACAATTAACAAGATATAATAACACCTCTTGATTGCCTTACTCCATTTATCAAAATGTTTGGGATTTAAATAGCAATTATTTTGTGTTCTTAAGGCTGAATTCAGTTCAGTGTGCATTGCATGCTACTGTTTCTATGCACTAGTTTTCATAATTTCTTCTTTCTGCTCCTATGACAGTGCACTTTGTGAGATTTGAAACTGAGCTGCCTACTATTACCAGGAATAATCTATACTGGTCTCAGGTACCGTTTAGCTTTAAATTCATTACTTTCTTAACTAATAGAAGTATTTTTTAAGCTTTGCATGAAGCATTTTATGAAACAATAAGGTTAACGTGTAGGTGATACTATTTGTGTGACTTAATTTCATGAATTTAGTTGAAGGTGTAGCTGCATGTTTGAGTGCTTCGTAAAGCTTTAGAGAGTTATCATCACCTGAAGAAGGGTTCTGTGTAGCCTCAAAGCTTGTTATGAAAACATCTTGTTAGTCCAACAAAAGGTACCAAATCACCTATTTCATCATATGTTAAGCTATAGGTAGTGTGGTTTCAAACTACAGTCTATTAGCAGTGCCAGCAGCTGTTGTTATTTGGGTATCTAAAGGATTCAGTTTAGTAAATCTGGGATTTAAAAATTCACCCTGTATGTGATAAGGTATATGTGTCTTCCTTTCATCAATTTATTGGCATTTTAGGCCACCATATTCAGCTAATTTGTGCTGCACTAACAGGGTTAGCACCCACAGCTGGGGTTGGGGGCCCATGTTTAGTGGTTTCCAGTGTGCCGCACTATCTCAACTATGCAAGAGCACAGACTATACTACTGTGCTATGCAAATGAGGATCCCTCATGCATAATGAGCATAGCGGTATATTTATAGGTTTTGGCAGCACTAAACAGCCACCATCACAGTCCTGTTTATCACTGCTGAAATGTTGCATTTGGCTGGGTGCAATGGCTGCTTCCCAACACCAATGCTGTTAGTGGCCTTTACCTTCACTGACATCAAATGGTTCCCCCCACCACTGATCACCCATGGTTATTTTATTACATATACCTTGCATCTAGTAGTCCCACATTCTATGATCACCTATGCTATTTGTCTTAGCACATATCCCTGACACCTAGGACACAACAGCAAATGGCACAGCCCTCTGAAAACTTCCTCATTCTGCCATTGTCTGACCATCAGTGAGTGAACATGGTACAAAACACACTGGCTCTGAATACCATGTTCGTAATTTGTTTACATGTTGTTTACTTTTGAGACACCTGTGTTTTTGAAATGTATGCTTGGTGTGCTGATTATATGAGATAATTGCTTTTTTATGCAGTGACATCTGGTAAAGTTAGGTTTGCAGATTCATTAGCAAGTTCTGCCCACATCAGCATTGGGGAGCATATGACTAAGCAGCCTGCAGCTACAGTATTTGAAAGGCTTCATATTGGTTATAACAATCAGTGTACAGTACCATGATTTGTATTAGCTGGCATCAACAAGTGGTACAAATTGAGCTTTGCAGCAACTTGCTTCATTTATTATCATAAGTGCTGGACAAACAGTCTCCAATGATCAGAGATTTGTTGGTTGCATTAGCTAGTTAACTGCTGGTCCACCAGTATGAACATACACCTGCTTTAAAAATAGTGAGGACATCCTGCTTTTATGTGTTCTAGGGGGTGGGACAGTTAGAGAAATATTTTGTCATTGATCAGTGACGGTGACCTATTAAGCTTATTCTGCAGAAAACCTGCTTTGAGATTGGATTATCACAAGGATAAAGTAGTTTCTTGGGACCAGGTTTCATACAAAGAAGAGTCTGACTTGGTCAGCAGCCCTTGATAAGGAGCAGTAAGATGCATACTGGCGCAGACAGAGAATTCTCTTTTTGTAACGATTCAGTTAAGCAGTTCACTGAACCATACAGTATTAATGTCACTCATGTGGAAGATATTTGAAAAGTGACAGGAAACCTCTTTGCTGACATTAGAGAGGTTAACAGCAACTTCATGTTATACAGCATATTATATCACTTCACAGTATATCTGATTATTACCATCTGTTTTTACAGTGCATGTACTATGTGTGGACTCTAGTGGACAAAGTCATTTGTACCTCAGCTCCAAACCATCCTTATCTGCCCACAATGTATCATCATGAAGAACAGAGGTATTTTCATACTGTATGCCCATCAACCATCCATACAAATATCTAACAAAGCACTGTACTCTAACTAAATTCTGTTCTTCCTTATTGACCAACCTGTAAACCTGTAAAAATGTATTAAGTTCCTCCATTCTCCACTCTCAGACTAGTTATTGTTTACCTAAAGCTGGAACAAACATGGACCTGCGCTGCTGTTACCAGAGTTTCTTCGCCTCTGAGTCCACTTTAGAAATCGGCATTACACCTAAATTTAGCTATGCTGGTTTGCAACATTATAGATCAATCTAACAAAAATCAAGTAATCAATAAATTAATATACTGGGCTGGGGTTTCAAAGAGTTGTGTCAAATTTGTACAGCAGTTGTGCTAATGTAAATATGACGTAACTACAGTAGTAGACTACATAAACAATGGTCTAATGTTTGGCTGCAAGTGCCTCAAAGTGTGCAAGACAAGTTACACATGTCAAAATAATGACATGTAATGCTTTTGCTATAAAGTCCAGAGATTGTTGCAAATTAGTCAAAACATTTGAAAAATACCCACAAACATTTTGACACAGTTTACATGATATGCTGTGTCCAAAATCCAGATTTGCATCTGAGTCTAGTGTTTTAAAAGTAGCATATGGGGAAAGTCAGACAAGCTACAATAAAATATAATTTGAAAAGACAGACTTTTATCTCTGCCTGGCTGAATTGATTTTCTTAATTTTTTTATATATCTTTTCTAACCTTAAGGTTTAGGCCACATGTATGTATCTTTTGTTTTTCTTTGACAGACATCTTAGGAAGACAGAAGAATTCCCAAAAGAAGAAGGCCAGACGACCTCATACTTCAAAGATACAAGACACTAAAACATCATAAATCAAAAGTATTTGACAAGGAAGAGACAGAAATATTGTCAGATGTAACACACTCATTCAGTGAAACCCAGTTCTGCCTCATTTTCAAGCTGCTTCCATCCAGTAGTATAGATTCATTATGTATTTCAAAAGAATATTAGAAAACAGCAACATTTTTGAATAGTTTATTTAAGATTGTTGAGGTAAGGTAAAGACAATATAAAAATAATTTAAAAACATTACTATCATTTACAGCTTTACCTGATTAAAATATAGTTTACTTGTGAAGCACAGATTATTTAGGAGGCTTCCCGTGCCTTTATATAAATATACATAAGCTGTTCTCTGTCATACTGTAATCGCTTTTTAAATTGATACAGCTTTAAGAAATAGCATAATTATAGCTAAAGGGTAAATTTTTTATTACATTTTTTGGAAACTGATGGGGTTGATCTTTAGAGAAATTACATGTGTATGATCGCAAGTTCCAAAATCTCATATTTTTCTCAGCTGTATGACATGGTCATTTATTAGCTGGCACCTGAAACAAATGTAGTCTATTAAAGATTTTACTCACAGTCTTTCAAGCACAAAAATATTCATTTATTTTGGATAAAACTCTTGAATCAATGTATTTTTTCCAGTTACTAATTAATATTTCTCCACTTGTTTTCAAGATACTTGACGGAAAAACATTTAGAGGGGCCCTTATTTTTCTGGTTAAAACAAATGTTCAAAATTGCACAAACCTCTATCTGTAAACACTGCCAGTTCTGTATACTGTGTGATGGGAATGAAGAGTAAGAGCTTAATAACAGTAAAGCTCTTAGCTTCTTAAGGGAGATCCTGTCAGGGAGATCCTGTCAAACTAACCTGATCAGCTTCTTTAACTGACTAACAAAGGCAGCAGACAAAGGACAGGTGGTTGACATTATATACTTGGGTTTCAGCAAACGCCTTTGACTTGGTGTCCCACAAGAGGATGACCAGGAAGTTGGAGGACCTAGGGACAGAAAGCAAGTTAACAAGGTCAGTGGCAAACTGGCTCAGTTGAAGGAGCCAAAGAGTGGTTGTTGGGGGAGCTGTCAGGTATGAGTGAAGCCACCACTTGAGTCCTGCAGGGGTCAGTGCATCTGCCTAATGTTGTTTAATGTGTTCATTAATGACACCATGGAAAGCATTAAAGGCAAAACCTGCCTCTCTGTGGACAACACCAAGCTCTGTGGGAGGGTGGACACTGATGAATGGGTGCAGGATCTAAATGAAGACCTAGTGAAGCTGGAAAGGGGGTCTGGAATATGACAGCAAGAGATCAATGTTAAAAATTCAATGTCATGTACATAGGAAGAAAGGAAAAACCCAAGGACAGCGCGTAGTATAGGACAAGTGAAGGTCCCTGTATCAGGGAAGGAAGAGGATATGAGGATAGCCATAGCTAGCGGTGTAAAGCAGGGTATGCAGTTTCGGAGAAAGGCAGTAGCCAAGGCAAACAGAATGTTGCCTGTTTTGCTTCAGTGTTCATGAGCAGAAGGGAGGAGATTATTCTGCCACTGAACAGATGCATGGTATGGCAGCACCTGGTGTACAGCATGCAATACTGGAGTCCCTACCTGAAGAAAGAAATCTACCAGCTTGAGGTAGTACAGAAGAAGGCAACAAAGATGGTCCATGGACAACAGGGTAGGGCGTATGAGGGCAGACTGAGAGAACTTAATATGGACTCACTTAAGGAGAGGAGGGAAGGAGGGAGAGAAGAGGGTTCCATGTGGTAACGGTGACCGCATAATAACAATTGCCGTTTGGGCGAGTCTACATCCCCGAAAATGAATTTCAGTGATGTAGACTCATGGGACACAGCAAAAGGGTGCTGGAAATTTGGATTTTTCTTTTTATGAGGAAGGCTGCACTTCCACACCCCTCTACTAAAGCATTCTCAACTGCAGGGGAGTGCATGTCAGGGGAGCAAAAAAACAGAAAAATAAAATTTCCAGGACCGGCGCAAAAAAATGAGTGCACGCCCTGAACTGAACCCAGCATCCTCCCAACCCTAGCCTGCCACTGACCCTCCATGCCACACAGCCAACTCTGCAGTGCACTTTTGCTCTATGCCCTACAAACCCTCCCTCCCCTTCCACCCATTGCACAGCGTGCCCCCCCTCCACTTGCGTGTACATGTAATTACATCCTGTCACTATAATCGCTGAACCCTCTATCCTGTCACCCTCTCTGCCTGGTAGCCCTGTGTAAAAGTGCCATGATTGAGTAGCCCTTTTTGAAAGTGCTCAGTTGGGGTATCTGTATACATGGGCTCCCGAGAAGAGGCATGATTTAAACCTTTAGGTACCTGAAACATATAAACAAGGTGTATGTCACAGAACTTTTTTGTCACAGTGAAAAGAAGACCACTATGGGCACTGTTACAGACTGCTAGAAGGAAGGTTCAAAAAGGATGTCAGGATATACTTATTTACAGAGCTGGCAGTGGCAGGGTGGATTGAGCTCCAATCTCTGGTCATCAATCAGAGGCTCCACAAGCAACAGACGTGAAGGACCAAAAGGTCTTCTACTGCTGGTTAATTTGCATGTTTATATATATATATATATAAATGTAGATGCCATAGTGAAACTTACGTCACAAAATATGTTGCACAATAGCTGTTTATTTAAATAGTGTCCTGTATAGCTGTTCATGTGAGGAAAGCAGATGCAGGAATTATAGTGAACTGTTGTTACAGTATATAATTGATAATTTTATTGAAGCCATGCTATCGGTGCAGGGGTAGGGGTGATACTTGTGACACTGACAACCTGGGTTAAAGAACGAGGAAGGATCCAGCCAGCGAGATGACTGAACATCCTCCTCTGGGTGGTGGGGGGTCCTGCATTCCCAGCTATATGAGTGGCAACTAGAGGAGCTGATCTGACTTAGGTCAAAATGGGGTGCCAGAGGGATGGGAGGCGCACAAGACTTGCAGCATGCATGTTTATTGCATGTGGTGCTACACTTTCATAGACCATCATCTTTGGGCAAGCAACAGTGGGAAATAAATCCTCCAGCATGCAACAAAATGCTGCCAGAATGTTCATGTCCCATGTGGCTCACCCAGCACAAGTAATCCTTGCTGCCACCAAATAAATGATTTTGCAAAGTTTTACTTCACTGGCGAAGTTCTTGTGAAGTTGTGAAATTTGCATTTGCTAACTACTTCACACAGTTCCAACTTTGCCTAACTTCACCTAGAAAAGTGGCAAAGTTAAGGCAAAGTTAGGTGAAGTTAACGATTTTAAGTCAATTTGCCTAGAAAAATGGCAACTTTGCCTTGCAAAACTTCACAAAGTCAAAACTTCACACTTCACAAATGTTGACAACTTTGTAAATTAATTTGCTAAGTGAATTTTATCTATTTTGCCCATCTTTACAGACAATATGGCTGTGGTAATTGTTCACCCTCACTGACCCTACTGTCAGAGGGTCTATCCCCATGGGACAAGTAAGTGGAGTTTCTTTACAGTCTGAGATTTAAGAAAGAAAGAAAAGTTCTACCTGGCACACAGAGAAACAGAGATTGCCATTAGAAAAGTTACCTTAACAATCACAAAACAGAATATACAAAATGATTACATCTTTTGCTACAGTTGTTTTTATGTCTAGAAACACAGCTTAGTCCAGTGCAGTTAGCAGTTATGAGCTCCTCAACATATGGAAAATTTCTTGTGCCTCAGCTGTGTGATCTGTACAAAGAGACACAGTTGTTTATGAGGGACTGACAAAAACTGGACTTACAGAAGCCGGGAAGAGTAAGACCAAATGCATGAGAGCTAAGCAGCCACTGAGGAGTATGACCAAATGTCTCTGGAGCAGGCAGTTACTTAGGAAGGCTGCCAGTGTAGGGAAACTGAGGTCATGGAGGCTGCACCAGTGTTGAACCTCAAGCCACAAACTGGTGAAGCAGTACAATTCATGCCTGAGCCAAAAACTGATGCAGCAGAGTCTTGAAATTACTTTGGGCAATGACTCTGTCGCTTGTGCTGAAAGAGTTACAACAGCAGAGGGCAAGGCTTGAGGCTGTGAAAGAGAGAAAGAGAGAGAGTGAGACAGAGACAGAGAGAGAGACAAGGCTGTAGGCTGAGGAAAAAAGAGAAGGCACACCAGCATGAAATTCTGAGGCAGCAGGACAGAGGGCAGCGGCATCAGCATGAGCTTCTCATACAAGAAACAGAGAAGCAGAGCTAGCATGAGATCTGAAAACAACAGGAAAGAGAGAAGGAGCAAATGGAAATAGAGAAGGAATGCCGGCACGAGAAAGAGATTGTGACTCTGGACCAGAAAGCATCATAGCAAACAGTAAATAGGTGTAGGGGATCATACCCACAAAGCTGAAAATTCTGATGCGGTGGTATAGGACCCCAGCTCTGCTCCCAACAATGGGACTGTTAAGCCATGCATGGTGCTGGAGGTGCCAGAAAAGACCTGCCCATGAACTGCACGTGCTCTGGAAGTGTTCTGCTTTAGTGTCTTTCTATAGGTAGGTCCTGAAAGACTGTTCCAGAGTGGTGGGCATGGTGCCCGCCCAGCCACACCCTCTGCTGCTGTTGGGAAACTCCTCCCTACTTGACCCCCTCCTGGTCCCACTCTAAAATTGGGTAATGACTACTCTGCTAGAGGCCAAATAGGCTGAACTGATAAAATGGAGACCCGAGTAAAACCACTTTTGAAACTTCTGCTGACTCTGCTTTGCTGCTATTAGTATAGAATAAAAAAAAGTTCAGTATCTTTAGAAGCTACACCGAATCTGTTTTTTGGAAGCATGCAGCCACCTGTCTCTGCACAGCCATTGGACTTTGTTAATGAACTATTACAAGCAACTGGGACAGTTAATCCATTCTTTTTTTTTATCATATCAGATTTTTTGCACCTCTGCCTGGCTGCACCAATCAGACGGACCCCCCCAGCCCCATCCTCCGGAATAACCGGGGCTTACCTTACATTCATCCCGGGAGCGGTGCCTGTGGGGAGTTGGCTGCTATCCTGCTGCCGGTGATGTTTTCTCCTCCTTGGTTTTCTCCGAGGGGCCTCGGGAGTGGGGACACATGCGTGTGGAGGCACGCATTAGTCCCACGGCCCCAGTAACAGCCCCTTTCCTCCCACTCCATTGGCCTAGTGCCAGGCTCCTCTCCTGGCCTGTGCTGTCCCCAGCCTCCAGCAGGTGGTAGCCATCAGCCGAGAGGAGCCTTCTGACCTGCCTGGAAAGGAGAGCATGCCTGTCGGCAGCTCAATCCAGCTCCCCCTCTCCCCCTCCATTGCCAATCTCCGACTGCCAGGGCTTGCTCCCGACCCCGGGTCGCCAGCATGACATAAGTTTAGGCATCCAGCACTTTAGCCCTCACTGCCACCAGGCCAGCCAACCCATTCCTTTTAGATGAGACAGGAGGCAATCTTATTTGTCCTGAAGCCCAGTCCCTAAAGGAAGCATATAAATCTGTGGAGAAACTAACTTTGAAATTACGCAGAATGTACTGAACTAAAATGAATATGGAAACCTATATACAGGTACAAAGAATACCGAGGGGCTTATGTATTGATTTAAAACCAGCATATGGACAGGACAATATTAATTTTATGCAGGAATGGGAACAAATCTTATCTGAAGCAAGCTTCAAAACTTGTTGGTTTGATTGTTAAATTTCTTCAAGAACAAGAGACAGTGATTAAAGAAGACATGAAAGATTTTGAGGGTGAAGTTTTAAAATTACAAACCAGTGACCTACAGGAGTTTGATAGACTAAATAAAAGATTAAGAGACTCTATTTCAAGACTTGACACAGAAATTAAAAGAGTAATGCAAGTCAAGTTCACCAGAGATAAGGAGGACTATGAATTTGGTTGTGTGCATACTTGGAAACAAAACAAATCAGAAAAGAATCTTGAAAAAAAGTGTTCCTTTTGACTTTAGCACTGATACAAGTGGAGCAGAGAGCTAGGAAGAAAATATAAATAACCATGGTCCTTTTTTAGAGCAAAGGAGAGGCTCCAACATACATAGAATACAGCATGGAGCACTTCCTCCTCCAATCATAGAGAATCTCCCCCCCAATCCAGTACGAGGGAGGGACGACTATGATTTCGCGACATCGCGAGGAAGAGGAAGAGGGTATGGAGCGGGCGATGGGGGGGGGGCGGAATTAATATTGGGACTTTCAGCCAAGACAGCAGATCAGGAAACCTTTTCAAGGAGGGAGGAGGAGGTGAGTACAATTACTATGGAATCAGACTCTCAAATTATTAATCTTTCAAGCCATGTACTGGCACAAGCTGAAACTACACTGCTTTGTAAAGGGCTGAATTTTGTGCCTATCATTCCCATTGACAAGGTTCAGACTATGATTCATGTTAGTCTCCTGTGTAGAAAATTGAATCTGCCTGCTCTGTTCCCTAATTCTGCTTTAAACAGTAGGAATGGAGATGCTGCTACGACTAATTTCAGACCTAACTCGATTTTCTGTCCCCCAAATTGTGATGCAGTAGAGATATTTTGTGTGGAGACCTGATGCACTGCTGCTCTCCCGGCCTCCGCCAGGAGTCAGCAGGCACTGTGCTTTCAACCTCACCCTTCCCCTGAGAGAAGTTGAGCCATCATCAGAGACTCAAGCCTTCTCTCCCTGGCTGGCCCTCCGATGCCTGAGTCCATTCCTGAACCTGGGTCACCGATGTCACAGTAGTGAATCTTTTTGCTGCTTCACTGGGGTGGCTTATTAATTAACCTTTTAAGAGGGTACCATGGTCACAGTGGGGTCCCTGACCACCCTGAGTTGCACAGGAAAAAGGTACATACTGGTTGTCATGGACTACACAACCAGGTACCCTAAGGCAGTGGCTACGTCGTCTGTTGAGGCAAAGAAAGTGACTGATGTACTCCTGGAAATCTTTAGCTGAGTGGGATTTCCACAGAAGATTTTGCCAGACCAGACGAACATCATGTTGTCACTCATGACAAGTCTGTGGGAGAAGTGTGGGGTGAAACAGTTCTATGCCTCACTTTGTCACCCCAAGACTAATGACCTGGTCAAATGATTTAATGGATCCCTGAAAACTATGCTCAGGATGTTTGCTGACCAGCACAAGCTGGAGTGGGACAAGTATCTACCCCATCTCCTGTTTGCTGAGTGGGAAGTCCCCCAGGAGTCGACAGGATTCTCAGCCTTGAGCTCGTGTTTGGTCACAGGCTGAAGGGGCCCCTAGATTTATGGAACAATGTGAAAGTGACCTTGCCTCTCAAGGGGAATCTGTTGTTGAGTGTGTTCTGAACTTCAGGATCCAACTCCTTGAGCTCACAGGGTTTGCACAGGAGCTCTTAGCCACTGCACAACAGAAGCAGAAAGCCTGGTATGACCATGGGGTCAGAGACCAAGGACTCAATTTTTAAAAAGCCACTAGAATGCCACAATTTATGGTGATCTATGGCTGCAACAAAGTCCAAGTGCATCAGGGACCCTATGGTGTATTCAGGAAAACAGGCGTCCCTGCACCAAAATCCCAGGAGTTGCTGCACCTGTGGGGTAGTGCCAAACAATTGGCATATTTGCGGGACCTGATGCTGGGATCTGTCCACCCCCCACCTAGCACAGCATTACATGGGCTGGGATGGTGGGGGAGGGTAAATCATGCTTGTCAGGATGGGTCTGGGGCAGAAGGGGCATGGGGTGCCTAGGGGAATGCCAGGGAGTGAAGTGACACTTGGTGGAGGTGCTGTTATTATAACTATGCAGCCAATGGGCAGGTGCCACAGTGGGGTTGTTCCAGGGCAAACAGTGCCCAAAGCTTGGGCTGCTGCAAGGGCCATGACCACCAGGGGCAATGACACTGTTTATTGCTGCTCCCCCATGGTACCAGCCCATTGGATTTATAGTTATAATAATAACACTCCTGCTGGGTGCCACATCACTACATGGTATGCCCACCTTCTCCCCAGCACTTCTATGGCATCCATATGCCCTTTCTGCTTCTGGATCCCACTTTAAGAGCCCCCCTTATTTGTCACCTTGTGAGGCACTGGAGCAAGGGGCTTAGACCGGCTTCTGGCCCCTTGCTGTGCCCACAGTGTTACTTACAAAACTCCTGGAAAATGGGGATGTTGCAGGTCTACCACTGCGCAAGCTTCCTTGTGACCTGGCACACCACCATGTTGGGTACAATGATGGTGCAGGGACACTTTAGTGAAAGGGATCCCTGGTGGGATGCTGCTGCAGATAGAAAATTGGGAATGGCACAAAATGTGATGCAAGAAGCCACTTGCATCAGTTCTGAGTTACGCAATCTCCTTGCATCAGTCTGAGAGCTTTGAAAATTGAGCTCCAGGAGTACGAAGTCGGACAGCTAGTGATGGTACTCAGCCCAGTCATACAAAACAAATTACAAGGGATGTTGGAGTGCCCATTCTCCATAGTCAAGATAGTGAGCGAGGGAGATCAATTACGTGGTAGAACTTTCTGATAAGAGGTGCAGACAGATGGTATGTCATGTTACGCTGATGATGCCCTACTATGATAGGAAAGAAATGGTCCTCACTGTCTGTAATGCACAAGAATAGTAAAATGAAGCTGATCCACTGATGGACCTCTTTGGAGAAGCTGACACCAGACCAGGCAGAGGAGATGAGGTTGGTGCTGTGAGCCTTTGGGGAAAGGTTCACAGGAACCAGTGTACACCACAATGGCTTAACACCACATGGACACTGGGACCCAAGTGCCACTGAGGCAGTCCCTCTTCAGAGTTCCAGAGAGGGTTGAGCAGGATGAGTTCACTGTGGTCACGGATCATAATCTCCCTCACCTGGCTCAATAGGACCAGTGGGCAAAATGCAAAATTACTGCACTAGAGTTTGGTATTGCAGTTGTATAATCTGGCCATACAGAACTGCAGTGGTTTGTAAAATGCCAATGAGGATGAGTTGTCTAGGCATGGCTATGTGCAAGGCATTATACTTCAGGCACTTCCCACTCCTTACATGAATGGCAGGGTCTCATGGGGGTCATCCAAATGAGATATGCCTTCATTTTCTGGGGAGTGGAGATGTGACAGAAATGTAACCATTTTGATGTACGTATGCTGATGCCGAAACAATATTTCAATAGTGAAGTACATTACAGTGGCAAGTCACTGTTGCTGCTGTAATGTACCTGCAGGACCCCAGCACTTCGTACTCTGGGGTTTGCCACTCCCCAAATCAACTCCAACCTGAAGTTGATAATCCTTAGTTACGGGGGGTGTGAGTGGCAGAGCCCACTGCATGGGGGGTTAGGGGGCCAAGCCCCCCCAAAAAACAGGCAGTTTTCCGATGGATTCATGCCAGCCTCAACTAGTAGTCAACATAAATCCGTTGCAGTAGTGTTGCATCGGAAAAAAGTTGTCATCGTCGTGTCATGGATCCATTGATGTAGTCTCCTATTTGGTTACTGTAATTACTTTTATTTCTACTTGTTTTCGTATAAGTATTTCTCTTTGGAAAAGCACAGGGCAAACAAAATAGAGTGCAGATCACATGTTCCAGAAGCTATCCTGGGGAATCTTAATGTAAAAACAGCTGCCAGGAGGGAGAGCATGACTTTTCCCCCCAGAGGAACCATGAGTAGCTAGGATATAAACAAAGTAGTAACCATAAAACAAGAGGATGTCATAAACCTTAGGGATAGGTTTGAGAGGTGTGATCATGCAGTGAAGATGTTGCTAGGTGGGAAAAAGCAATTTAGCCTGGCAGATACAAACAGACACATACACACACACACACACACTTCATACTCACACACTTCATACTCATGTGGGTCGGGAATACTAATGAGGTCTGGCACTCCAGGGAGAGGGCTCATCCTACTACCCTGAGCACACAAACAGAAGACTTGAACCCCCTGTCTCTCTCTCTGACATTCTGCAACCTTTCAAGGAGACCTGGGGTCTGTCTTGGTGAATGTCCCCAATAGAGATGCAGTGGAGTTTTACTTCACTGGCGAATTATTTGTGAAATCACCAAATTCACCTACCCAGATCACTTCATGAAATTGACCCGCTTGATGAGAAATTTGCCCATCTGTAACTTTGCTTTGCTTTTGGATTTTTTTAAGTACAAATTGAATTGCACTTAAAAACAAACAAACAAAGTGGCTGGCCAGGTGGCATTGAGGGTTGAGGCACTGGATGCCACACCTCATGCTACAATGGTGATACGAGTTTGCGAATGAGCTTGGGCAGCTGGGGGTCGGTGGGGGGCGAGAAAGGATCAAGCATCTGGAGGACTGCTCTCCTCTCTTGGGGGAGGGAGACCTGTCATCTCACTTGTTGACTGCCCTCTGGCAGCTGCTGTAAGGCAGTATGGGTCAGGAGACATGTACCAACATCATTACGTTGGTAGGGGTGGGGGGACGGGAGAAATGAGGAAAACAGAGCCTGGCAGGTTCTGTCATGGCTCCTGTATTCGAGGGGGTTGGGCCCAGCATCTGGATTGAGGCTTTGTGGGGGGGGTCAGCACTCTCCTCCTCCCTGGCCCCACCACGGGGGGACAATCCATGGGGGTTTCTCTGGGCTCAGGTGATATGAGGACACAGGAAATGCCGGGAAGTGAGTCTCTCCATAAGGAAGGGACCACAGACACCTTCCAGGGCTCCCAGGTGGGACAAACAGAATATGGAAAAAAAAACAATGCAAGGAGAAGTTAGAAAATAGAGAATACCCCAAATCCTTGGTGTCTAGTGGCCCCCCACCCACACCCCATGAATCGCTGACCCCAATTTAAAAAATATATACTGTATATCAATTAAATCCCTAGTGCCTAGTGCCCCCCCGATCACTGGCCCCAATGTAAACAAAATAACATTTAATCCCTGGTGTCTAATGCCCCTCCTCAGATTACTGCCCCCATGTCAAAAAATCATATATATATATATATATATAAGCCTGGTGTCTAGTGGTTCCACCCTCCATCCACACCCCACTGATCACTGGCCACAATGTAAAAAAAATATACCGTAATCAATAAAATCCCTAGTGTCTAGTGGACCCCCACCCAGTCAGGTAATACCCCACCACCCTGTCCCCCACCAACTTGACCCCTGAGTGAGTGACCAGCACAGGCCTTCATTCTCCACCACAGGTGGCCAATTGATTGTCCTGGAAAGTATATAGTTGTAAAAGTACATGCTAATTCATTCCAGGACAGTCTAGTGGCCAGCCATGGTGGAGAGTGGAGGTCTGTACTGGTTGCCCACTCATGGGTTGGGTTAGAGGGGAGTGGGCTGGTGGTGATGGGGCACTACCTGATGGGGTGTGGGGTCCACTAGATACCAGGGATTTCATTGATTATAATTTATTTTTACATTGTGGCCAGCCATCGGATGGGGGGAGGAGGAATCACTAGATAGCAAAGATGATGTATGTATTTTTGACATTTATTTATTTATTTATTTATTTAGTTTTTGTTTACCGGGTAAGTGCACTAGACAAATTCTGCCTATTTTCAGGCATGACCCGGGAGAGGGGGACACAGATGAATGCCAACTGACCTTGAACCAGATTAAGCTGTTGGTGGTATTTTTAGTGAATGGGGGGACATTGGGAATAGTGATCGGAGGGGGAGAGCTAGCTATCTGAAACTTGACTGATCCTTGCCTCCCAACCCTACTGTATACAAGAAGTTGTTGTATGAAAATGTTATTTTATCCAACTCATTTTGGCAGAGAGACAGCATGGTCTGCATAAGATATTAATCACATATATACTGCATATGTAGCTCCCCCACGGTCAGCCGGCACCCAGTCAGCCACCGACCGAGACCAGGACACCCACCTGCAGCTCCTTGGAAGGTACGGAACAGTGCAGCCAATTGGAACATGGGTGCTTCCAGCAAACCCGCTCTGATTGGCAGGACTTTTCCCCTGCTTCTGCCACCTGGCACTTTTTACAAATAGATTTTAGATAGAACTAAGCACATTTCAAGTGTCTAATAGAAGTTTTTCAACTGTATTAGCTGGATTGTAATTTCTACTAGTGCTTTAAAGTGCTTACACCTCTTCTGTTTCAGTGCTCCTCCTGCACCCCCCCCCATCCAAGCACTCTGCCTTGGCACCGAAAAGCCTAACTCTCCTTTGTCTTGCTAAACTGCTCAAATCTAAACCCATCCTATCTCTATGCTATTTAAGCCCTGCTCTTTTTTCTTTTCTCCAGCTGCCTGCCCTTGAATGGGGCTGCTCCAGCTCCCCCACGGTCAGCCGGCACCCAGCCAGCCACCGACCGAGACCAGGACGCCCACCTGCAGCTTCTTGGAAGGTACGGGACAGGGCAGCCAATCAGAACACGGGCACTTCCAGCAAACCCACTCTGATTGGCCAGGACTTTTCCCCTGCTTCTGCCACCTGGCAATTTTTACAAATAGATTTTAGATAGAACTAAGCACATTTCAAGTGTCTAATAGAAGTTTTTCAACTGTATTAGCTGGATTGTAATTTCTACTAGTGTTTTAAAGTGCTTACACCTCTTCTGTTTCAGTGCTCCTCCTGCACCCCCCAATCCAAGCACTCTGCCTGGCGCCAAAAAGCCTAACTCTCCTTTGTCTTGCTAAACTGCTCAAATCTAAACCCATACTACCTCTATGCTATTTAAGCCCTGCTCTTTTTTCTTCTTTCCAGCTGCCTGCCCTTGAACAGGGCTGCTTCAACTCCTCCACGGTCGTCTGGCACCCAGCCAGCCACCGACCGAGACCAGGACGCCCGCCTGCAGCTCCTTGGAAGGTACAGGACAGCGCAGCCAATCGGAACATGGGTGCTTCCAGCAAACCCGCTCTGATTGGCCAGGACTTTTCCCCTGCTTCTGCCACCTGGCACTTTTTGCAAATAGATTTTAGATAGAACTAAGCACATTTTAAGTGTCTAATAGAAGTTTTTCAACTGTATTAGCTGGATTGTAATTTCTACTAGTGTTTTACATTTTTTTTTTAGTTGCTAGTTTTCCATTAGCAGGTTATACAGACCTGCCACTAGAGGGATTCTTGGTCTTTCATTAAAAAAAAAAATATACCCTCTGAAAGACACAGTCCCTGGCTGCCTGGCCTTCCTGGCTGTATCCTCTATTCCCACTGATCCAGCTACTACTCTTCCACCCCTTCTCCTAGCCCCGCCAGCCTGTCTTAGCACCCTCCCTCCACCTACCCCAAATCCTACCTTAATCATGCGCCTCCACCGTTCTTTACCCCTATTCTATTTCTTCTTGCCTGTCTTCCTCCCCTACTGCATGCCCCAAAAGTCTGCTTTCCCTCCCTCCCCCACAGCTTCCACATTCCTACATCCTTCCTCCACTTAGTCACGCTGCACACTGGTCACTACCCCTTGCCCAGGGTCCATCCTACCACCATGATCTGTCTTATACCCACACTGGTCCTAGCCCTCCACTATGGTCCCCCCTGTCTATGCTTACCCTCACCCACTATCATCAATGCTTGGCAATTTCCTGTGATGCTAGCAGGCAAAAGCATTCCCTTAAAGAAATACACTGCAGCTCCTTGAGGCTAGTCCTCCTCCTCCTCCTAATGCTGTCAGGCAACGTGCACCCAAACCCTGGCCCATTCTGCTCTAAAGCCATTAATCTGAGCAAGCCTTAGAGTGCCCTCTCATTCATATCAATCAACATCTGCAGCCTCCTTCCTAGAATGGATGCCCTACAGGCCTTCACCAGCCAGGACAGCCCTGACATCCTGGCGGTTGTTGAAACCTGGCTCATGCCATCAGTACCGGACCATGCAATCAGCCTTCCTGGTTACAATGTCTTTAGGCTGGATCGCCTCTCCAAAAGAGGTGGGGACTGCGATCTCTACCTAAAAGACTCCATACAGGGGCACCACATCATTACCTCACTCCAACCCACAACTGCTCAGATACTGCCAGTGAGAATCCTCCTCAGAGCCCAAAACAAAACCCTCACTGTTTCCACCATCTACATCCCTCCCAAAGAACAGGGAACTGGTCTAACAGCTGTTATTGACTTTGTAAAGTCACTCCCACCAGACACCGAATCCATCCTCCTAGGCAACTTCAACATCAACTGGCCTGCAGCTGATGCTGGTGCACATAGGGATACCATTGCTGCGGTGAACCTCACACAAATGGTTGACTCACCAACCAGGAAAAATTACAGGACCGGCACCAGCACACTCTTGGACTGGATCCTTACCAGTCACCCATCATGGATATCTAACACTAATGTCCTCTCTGACTCTCTCAGCGACCACTCCCCTGTTAGTTGCACCTGGTCAAATAAATTCATCAAACAACCACCAAAAACTATCACCAGCAGGGTTCTACCCAGTGGTCACCTTCCTCAACTAAAATTCCACCTCCTCCATCAAGACTGGTCCTCTATCATCAATGCAACTAATGTAAACACTGCCCTTGACCACTTCATAAACATCTTCACTGTGGCCTGTGACACGTATGCTCCTATTAAGAAATGCAAAGTCAAATCACTCAGTAACCCTTGGCTCACAGGTGACCTTCTCAGGATGATAAAAACAAGAGATCACTTATGGGAGCTAGCCAGAAACTCTGGAAGGCAAAACGACATCCAAAACTACAAACATGCCCGCAATGACTGCACGAAAACCATCCGGCAAATGAAGTTGGCCTACTATAAGCATGCCCTCACAAACTCTTGGGGCAATGGTTGGGAATTCTGGAAGAACATAAAGGAACTCATCGGGAAGCCACCCGAAAAACCCTCATCAATTTGCAACATCAACAGAACCACAACCCTCAACCCAAAAACCATTGTGGATACCTTTAACAAAGCCTTTACCAACCTCAGCGCTGTCCTACCCCAGGACTACTTCAAAGATAGTGAAGCTCCTCTGTCCTCAATGAACACTACTCCCACCAGTTCCCCACGCTTCTACTTCAAAGCTGTCAAGGCTCACCAGGTACGCAAATATGTAACCAAAGCCCTTGGTAAATCAAGATTCAGTAATGACTCCCTTGATCTCAAAATCCTGTCTCTCACACTTGATGAAGTGCTTAGTCCTCTGACCAGAATTTTCAACCTCTCCCTCAGCCTTAGCCAGTTCCAGGACAGACGGAAATCTGCCACTGTCACCCCAATCCATAAAAGTGGTGACAAAACTGCCCTCGATAACTACAGACCTATCTTCCTACTACCCCCACTCTCCAAGGCACTAGAACGCATCATCTCAGACCAGCTCACAGAATATCTGGATACGTACAACATCTTGTGCAAGCAACAACACGGGTTTCGCAAAGGTCACAGCACCTCCACAGCCCTACTTGAATTCACCGGTGCAATCCACAACGCACTTGACTCCGGTGAACTACTAGGCTCAATCTACATTGACTTAACTAAAGCCTTCAACACCATCAATTACCACATCCTACTTGTCCAGCTTCAGAACACTGGGCTGTCAACCAACTCCATTGGCTGGTTTAAGAGCTACCTTGAAGAACGTTCCCAAACAGTAAGAATCGCTGATACACTCTCGGACCCTAGACCGGTCTGCTCAGGAGTCCCCCAGGGCTCCATTCTGGGACCCCACCTCT
The DNA here is from genome assembly GCA_016271365.2 of Neoceratodus forsteri. Lineage (NCBI taxonomy): Eukaryota > Metazoa > Chordata > Ceratodontiformes > Ceratodontidae > Neoceratodus > Neoceratodus forsteri. The sequence goes on along the minus strand of JADMNL010000023.1, from coordinate 620,974,716 downwards.
TCAGCCTATTCTTAAACTCACTACCGGACAGCTGCCCAGAACAAATAATTCTCTACGCCGACGATGCTGTGATTCTCACCTCGGACCCTGATCCAATCCAAGTACAAAATAAACTTCAGCAGGCCTTTTCCTCCTTTGAATCCTGGTTTCTAAATCATAAACTGCTTCTCAATCAGAAAAAAAAACAAGTCTATGGTCTTCTGTAGCACCACAACAAAAACAAACAACTTCACCTCTCCATGGCAACTAAACAAGGAGCCATCCTAGAGCAAACACAATCATTCAAGTACCTTGGCATCACCCTTGAGCCCCACCTCTCATATGCTGTACATATCAGCAATGTTGCAAAGTCTGCCAATGCGAGGTTAGGCATATAATTCTGGCACAGGAAACACCTAACCCCAGAAGCACTGGCAGTGGCCGTCCAAAGCTCCAGCGTCAGCATCATAGACTATTGTCTTATCATATATGGGTCTGCAACTACCTCTGCTCTCAAAATGCATCATAACCTCCCTGAATAAGGCCTGTCATCTCACCACTGGCTCACATCGCCGTACCCACACATGTGACCTTTATTCCCAATCTGGATGGCTTCAACTGGACAAACGCATAAAATACCAAACCTGCATCACGGCCAAGAAAATTATAATGGGTCTGGCCCCACCTGGTGTCTGTGCCCTCCTTAAGTCTAGACATAGGAACATCACTACAAGGAGATCCAATTCCCATCTACTACATATCCCATGATGTCACACGACCCAAGGACAAAGATCATTCACCTATCGGGCATCCAACTGGCTCAACTTTCTTGGCCACGACATAGCGACCGCTCCAACACTTGGCCTCTTCAAGTCCAAGCTGCACCTCTCACTGCTTGTATCCTGTGATTGCCCATCTTAACATTTCCACTGTTCCAGCTGCAAATGCCCCAGCACACAGCACTTACAATCAGTCTTTGCACCCCTAGCACCTTACCTGTCATATTCCCTTGACAAGGCCCCCTGGCTGCACTGCCTCCCACTCTCTCCCACCTTCCCCCGTATCTCCACTCCTACCCCCACCCCAACCACCTCCCATACTCCCCCTCCCCCTGCACCTCCTTCCTCCTTCGGTCTCCTACCTCACTTCCCCACCACCCACCCCTTCCCTTGTCTTGCTCATAGCTCAAGTCTTTGTACTGGTATTACATGTCTGTAAGTCAATGACTATATGTTTGTAACTAAAAATGATGACTGTTGCACACGCTGAAGTGGAACCTTTATAAAAGATCCTCAGCTCAAAGGTATTGTAATCCTATATTGAAATAAATAAATAAATAAAAAATATATTCTGGTCACCTATTCTAATGGCAAAACTCTTTTTTCTTCCTTGAATAAGTATAATGCAAATGTTCTTCCTTGCATAAGTATAATACAAAAAATATTTAAACTACTATAAAACACCTATTCACTCAGAACAGAAACCCAGACATTAAGCCCATACTCAGTCAAATATGAACACTTCTCTAAAACTGGAAATCTAATTTTTCTATCTTGTTTTTAGTTGCAACATTTTGTCAGCATAATCCTCATGCCATATTGTGACCAACCGGTCATAGTTGAGGTGGATTGGAGCAGCTACAGGTGTCTTCGTCCAGTTACTAATTACAGCATGCTCACTGTAATTAGTGACGTACTGTAACATTATCCCTTGCAGAGAAGTAAATCAAGAACAAACTAGCAGTTGCGCTGAAATATCTACCAACTATTCTCATAATAATGTTCTTTGAGTATCAAAGTAAATTATAGCAATCCACTTTATATTTTGATTTGGGCTAACTTTTCAGTTACAATGAACTTGCTAAAATTGCCAAGCAAAGCATCATGAAATTACCTACAGAATATTCCATCTACACACATACAATACTACTACAGCATTATCATAGTAAATTAAATGTCTGGGTCCACACTACCTCTGCAATCTCTTTGTTCCAAACAAGGGTGCTCCCTTGCTCAGCTGAGCTTAATTGTTTGCTGAATACCAAAGTCCTGATTTTTTTTTAAATTAAATATGCTTTATTAGTTTCCAAGAAAATTGCAACTAACAAATCCAACAATGCCAGAACCAATCAGAATACAATACAAGAAAAAAACCAAAATTAAAACCAAAGTCCTGTCTTCAATACTCAGGAGATTGGACTGTGTAGTGGCTGCACCTGTATGGCTTTACCCAAAAATGCTAAAATATTATCTTGTTAAAAAGGTTCTACTATAATTTATTGTTTTATTTATAATTTGGAACTACTAGCAGTAGTAATTTTTGTCATGAAATGTGGAATTTTGTGGGTGAAATTTCACACTTCACAGTGGATCCACACTCCGTGCATTGGTGAATTTCATGAATTGCGATTTGCAGATTGAGCGCAATTTGCGAAATATTTCATGGAGTGAATTTTAGGGATTTTGTACATCTCTGGTCCTCAATAGGAGGGACAGCCCTGCTCCATAGCTAGCTTATCTAGGTAAGGAAAGAACAGTGAGTGAATGTTTCTTTCAAGTTAGCTGACAGGTGTATATCCTTGTATGAGACTACACTGTGAACTTATTCTGTCAGTAACATATCTGTTCTAACTGTATTTTTCCTTTCCTGTAAATGCGTAAATGTTTTTGGTTGCTGTACATATTCTGTTTGCAATATCTGAAGCATTTAGTAGTAAATAATCTATTTCTATAGAACCAGTTGCTGAGCATCCTTATTGCAAAGGTAAATGTTATATTTCTTCTGGCAAAATGAGAATTCTCTATTTAAAGTCTGCCATCCAAAGTGCACTCTTCTATATATTACTGTGTGTGACCTTCCAAGTCCCTAAGCAGGACAGATGTGTTTTCCTGGTATAACCAGGTGGCAGTAGGAGGAGCAGTGAATCAGACCAAACTACTCTAGAAGCAGGTAGAGCCCAAAGGGTAGTTTGTCACAGTGTTTAAAAGTTCTATATTGGATGTCATGTTTAAGATCAGACTCCATGAGCATCTTTGGTCTGTGGCATTTCCAGGCTGAATCTAATATTCTATATGCTTTCTGAATGATTTGGCATATGCAGATATATGTTTCTGTTTATGATGGAATTGCTGCTATTGTGTTGTTTTGTACTGTGCTGAAAGTATTATTTATTGTATAGTGCTCTGGGCTCTAGAAGGGGCAATAGAAAATAAAGATCTATTACTACTACTACTGCTATTACTATTAGTACTTTTACTACTGCTACTTGTAGTTCTACTGCTACTGCTCCTACTACTACTACTGCTAGTGCTACTACTACTTTTAAATAGTAGGAAAATGTTTATCATGGTAATGCTCATTTTCATTTAATATTAGAACTTTGACAGAAGGGAAAATATCATGTGGAGATCACTGATTCTGGCAGGAACATTGCACTTAATAAGGGAATGTATCTGCTGCAGTTTATATATATATAGGTAGAAAGCAGATGCCCTGCAGTTCAGTACTGTGAAGATGAAAGTCCCACTTGAGGGTAGTTACATTAGATGCATTATGGCAACAGCCATCACAAATAGCAACGGTTGCCAGTTCTCTGTATTTTACCCATGTAGGTTTCTCAGCACTTCTCTTATGCCTACTTTTATGATTTTTTTTTCTTTCTTTCTTTTTTTTTTTTTTTTTTTTTGCAATCACTCTGACTCTGCATCAGTAATTACATTTGACCACTTGGGCAGCAGAATCTTGACAGGGCAATTTTCAGCAGCTGTATCAGATATATGAATATGTTGCACAACCTTAACTCAGAATCCCATAAATGCTGAGTGTTAATCCAACCGTAGTTGCAATTGCTTTACCTGAATGGTTTACAGTTCTTCTCCTCTTACAGCATTGCATTCCACCGTGGCCAGGCAGCTGTTCAGGGGCTTGTTTCCTCATCTGCTCCACTGGAGCAGGAAATTCCACCCAACCATAGAAATGAATGCAGCAACATCAGCTACAGCACACCCTGTCTTTCTTATTGAAGTCTTTGTAGGCTTGAAGCAACAATAGGAAGCTTAGTCCAGTTGCCATCCTGATGACAACTAGTTACAGTAACATTAGATTTAAAGAGCAGCTAATAGCAGGGTTTAAATTGAGCTGGAACAGTCTGGAATGCCATTCCACCACTTCAGCCAGACAGCACTTTCACTTTGAGTACATTCACTTCAGACCTGCTACACTCAATTGCCAGCCACAGCATGGCCAAGCAGATGGCATTTTTTTTATCACACAGGCTACCGTCTGATGTAGTAGATTATCTACACCTCCCACTAGTACCTCAGACAGCCAATCTGTGCGCACCATTTTTAGGAGGACTTCCATTCTCCAATCAGGTCATTTTAGCTAAGCAGTGATGTGGTCACATTATTATTTTGTTGGAATTCATCAGGTGCCAGCGATCCCTTTACACTCTCAGCAATTCCCTTTTGATTTGTTAACTTGGAGACAGAAAGTAAGCCAGGCCCAGTGCTGCTCCCCCCCACTGCAGAGACTACCGAACCACTAACTGGCACCAAGGCCACTAGAGATACTCAAACCCACCACCCGATCTGACTTCCATTCCCAACAACTGAGAGAGAGACTTACCCAACTGGACTATGATCCTCACTGCTGGCCACTTGTAGCACAGCATACAGCTGCTGTGCTGGGCAAAGATTCTTCTCTGACTGAACTGTGAGACCATCACACCTGTGACCAAGAGACTCAGGGACAGTCTCCACCCACCTGAATGTGACCAAACTCCAGACAGAGAGAGGAGACTCCACCCACCTGCCACCACAAGACTGTGACATGAGTGGGTGGATAAACTATCCTCTTACCTAGACTCCTCCTCCTTCTTCTTCATGCCTTTTCAGTCTGGCTTCAGGAGAATCACTCCACCATGACCTCTCTCTTCTGGCTCATTGATGCTGTACTTTTATGGACAGTAGCTGCATCACCCCCACAATCTTCATTGACCTTGCTAAGGCATTTAACACAGTCTCTCATCCCATCCTTCTGTCCACACTCTCTTCAGCTGGGCTATCTCCCTCAACAGTGGACTGGTTCAGCTCTTACCTGACTGGCAGAACCCAGTCACTTAGGAAAACTGACTCAGTATCCCCTTCCCTTCCCATCCTGACAGGTGTCCAACAGGGCTCTGTTCTGGGTCCCCTTTTCTTCTCCATGTTTCTTGATGACCTCCCCTCTGCTTGCTCATCTTCTAGCATCCACATGTATGCAGATGGTACTGTTATGTATACGTCTAGTTCATCCCCATCTAGTGTCACTGCCACCTATAGCTGGACTTCAATAATGTGCAATGCTGGCTATTCTCACATCAGCTATTCCTTAATGCCAAAAAGACAATCTCAATGACTTTTGGCATTAGTCAGAGACTGTCCTGCTTCCCCTCCTTGCCATCCTTCCAAACCCTTGATGGGACTAAACTGGAGGATTCTTCCTCTGCTAAGTATCTTGGTGTCTGGCTTGACAGGCACTTCAACTTTTCTGAACACATGGATGCTATTGCCAAGAAACTTCACCCCATGCTTGGTGCCCTCTACCGAAATTGTAACTGCATCCCACTGAGTGCCTGCTGCACTGTGGTACAGAAAATGATCTTTCAGATTTTTGACTATGGTGATGTAGTCTTTGGTGCCACTCCCAAAACCTCCTTACCAGACTGGACACCCTCAACAACTCCTGTCATTTTTCACTTGATATGCCCCCTCTCTTTCATCACTGTGACCTTCGAGGACCACATGATGCCTCGACCTTGTTAGCAACAAGTCTCACCAGCTCCTGTCTTTTTTCTGCCTAAATCTGCAATTTAAATCATCTACAGTGTCGGATCTTCACCTATTCAACAATACAGGGTGCTGCACTAATGGGAACAAACAAAGCAAACCTGCAACAAGCAAAATAAACCTGCAATTTTTGTCTCTTCAAATCTGTATGGAGGAAGAAATGAAGCAGGCCTTACCACAGCATACTCCTCTGGCGAACCCGGAGAAGAGTTCCAAGTGCTCCAAGGTCCAGAGCTCTTAGGCGGGCCATCCTAGCATTACAACTCCAGCAACTATACCCTTAACAGTGGATTGTTTCTTCCAAGAACTCCAGCCTTTTAAGGAAACTTTAATGGAGATCACTGCGGAACTTAAGTCCCTCCATAGTGACCTTGGGGACTTAGGTAAACACATAACCGACTCAGAAAGCCACACTTACTCATTAGAACAATGGAGGGATGAGGCTGACTCCGAAGTGATCAAACTGCATCAACAAGTTGCCTGGTTGCAAGAACAAATTGAGGATTTAGAAGGGAGGAGCGGGTGCAACAATCTGGTCCTCTTTGGGCTTCCCGAGTCCTCAGAAGGCTCCTCTCCTATCGTCTTCATACAGAAGTTTCTCCTAAAAGTAGCTGGCCCTCTCCATGCTGAAGGTGGAAAATGCTTTCTAAGAGGGGAGTTCATTCATCTCGCCTCTACCTGAAAACATCATTGAGAATCAGAAGCTCTCTCCCTGCTTGCCCAAATTCATACCATAGAACAGTCTTTTTCTACTACTTCCTCTTCAGATTCTCTACAAACACTGCTCTTTCTCTCAGAGACACATATGCTACTCTTATGCAAGAGAAGGCAGAATTTGCGATATTAAAAACCCAGACTACATACATAGAACAAAGAGAGAAGGTGGGCCACCTGCTTGCTCTCCGGCTGAGAAAACAGGAAGCCTTGAGAGTCATACTTTCCATTACGACCCCAGAAGGCTCCGTCAAAACACTCCCTAGAGACATAGCATTCATTTTTGAGCAGTTCTATTCCATCTTATATAGCCAACATGTATTTTCCCCAATCAAGGAGGAAATGTCTGCATATTTGGACTCCTCTACATTACCTCACCGTCTAGAGCATCACCAAGCCATCCCCTCTACCCCTATTTCCCTAGAAGAAGTAGAATTTGCCATAAACAAATTAGCACTTGATAAAGCTCCAGGAACTGATGGTCTCCCTTCAAACTTCTATAAACTATTTATTAAGGATCTTGCCCCCATTTTGCTCTGCCTATATCACTTTATGTTCTCCTCAAACTCTCTTGATCCTTCAATGCTAGAAGTCATCATTGTCCTCCTTCTCAAGCCTGACAAGCCATCTACTTGCCCTGCCAGCTATCATACCATCTCTTTATTAAATTGTGATATCAAGATCCTCACTAACATTTTAGCCTCCAGAATAGAAAAAAGTTTGGTCTTGCCTTCTCAGTACCGAGCAGGTGTGTTTTGTCTCTGGGAGGTCTTCCACAGATCTCCTCCATAAAATATCCCATATCTTCCATGCGGTGGGCTCCTTTTCCTCCCCTATGGCTTTAATTTGTCTTGATGCTGAAAAGGCCCTCAATAGGGTGGATTGGTCATTCCTGTGGGCAACTTTGCAAAAGATGGGTTTCCTGCCCTCATTTCTACTGTGGCTTCAGGTGATCTATTCCTCTCTGATGGTCAGAATATACTGTAACAGTGTGTTCACTTCCCCTTTTTCTCTATATACTGTCACGCATCAAGGATGCCCACTCTCCCCCTTTCTTTTTAACTTATACCTGGAACCACTTATTAGGTGCTTGAAATCTTCCCCTAGCATAACAGGCATCCCCGTCGGCAATCTAACACCATCGCTTTCCGTGTATGCCGAAGACATCCTTCTTCACATCTCAAATCCTGTTTCTTCCCTTACTGAAGTCCTTAAGATAATAGATAACTTTGGTAAATACTCTAATTATAAACTAAATTTCAATAAGACAGAGATATACCCTCCTAACCATTTAACACACTGACACAATTTCATCCCATTTGGTATGAGGTGGTCTCCTCATTGCATTAAATATCTTGGTGTATATTTAACCACTGATCCCTTCTTAATACAGAAACTAAATCTAGAAGACCTTTGGGGTACCATTCAACAAGACCTAACTCACTGCAAGAACCTTCCTCTCTCATTATGGGGCAGGATCAATATTATTAAGATGAATGTTCCCCCCAGGCTATTTTACCATTTAAATATGTTTAATATCTGGCTTCCTTTATCTTTCTTTAAACGTATTCATACCGGTATCACTTCATTCATTTGGTTGGATAAAGCTCCTCGACGTTCCTATCTTTTTTTTTTTTGAAATTTAAATTTTATTGTAACAAAACACATATCAGAAACACAGTACATAATAAAGAGAACATTTTGTACCTTCATAACAGCTGACCTAAATTGAGTCAAATACCCAAAATCCTCCCCCTCCCCCAACTCCACCAAAAAAGGCCTCCCTCCGCCCCTCAACCCAACCACCCCTTGCTTTACTACCTACCCTCCAGGAAGATCCGCTCACCCACCATCATCTCTAATACTACTTTACTAATTCTGACTACTCCTGGGGAAGGTATAGCGCCTGAAAATGACTCCAAATCTTTTCATATATGTGAAACCGATTATCCCGTCCCGCTCCTAATTTTTCCATGTTTAAATTAAACAGCATCTCCTGTAACCATTCCGCGTACGTAATTGGAGATTTTGTCATCCAGTATCGCAAGACTACCTTTTTAAGCGAGCCGGAGATCAGAGCCATGTAAAATCTACGCTCCTTGAATGTGATGCCAGAGTAATCTCCTATCAAACATAAATCAGGAGTAAAATATTGATCAATACCCAGCAATGGATCTGCCCTCTGTTTAATCTGCGTCCACAACCGCTTTATCAGTGGACACTCCCAAAAGATGTGATACAAATCTCCAACTGCCTGATGGCACCAGAAACAATTTTGGTCAGGTCTGCTTCCCACTTTATGTAGCTTGGAAGGGGTCCAAAATAAATTATTCAAGAAATGAAACTGCATCACCCTCAACCTATCCTGCCTAACATATTTATACATGTGACTCCAAACAGTCTCCCAATCCGCTCTTGTTCCCCAGACATCTAGTCCAATACCTGGGCTTGAAATCCATGTCAACAAGAACTTGGTCAAGGAGTACCTTATATACCCTAGAAACTGCATGTGACTCCCATACAATTTGAGCTAATGACTCAAACCAACTCCCATCCACACGCCCTACCCGAAAATTGATCACCACCTGCGCTAATAAATGGGTAACCTGGTATAATTTGAAGACTTGCTTTGAATCTATATTGTACTTTGCCAGGATATCCCTTATTGGGAGAACACGACCGTCCCCCATTAAATCCTCGACTCATAATCCTTCTAGTTGCGGAAACCATCCACCCAATATCATTTTCCCCCCAATCTTCAAATTAGCATTTTGGCATACCGGTTGATGCTTGTCCCTATCCGGAACATAACCTAACCTACCACAAATCTGTCTGTGAATACATGAAAATTTACTATTGGGTTAGCGACCAATTTAGGGGCACCTTCTTGGGAGTGGAATAAAGCAATACAATTGGATTTATTCCGGCCTCCCTAATCGCTTCCATTTCAATCCACGCAAGAGGAACATAGGGCGAAGATTCAAATTTACTTGCAGGAGCCAGCCATCTTAGATATTTACAGAGGTTACTTGCCCAATAATATAGACAAGTGTGGAAGTCTCAGTCCCGCTCTCTCCCTAGGGGCTGCCAACTTATTATAAGCCCTACGGGGCCTCTTCCCCTTCCAGATAAAATCCGAGATCAATAAATGTAATTCTTTAAACCATTTTAGTGGTATTAATACATTAAGCATGTTGAGTGGATAGAAAACCCTAGGTAGAATGTTCATTTTAACTATATTAATCCTACCCCAGAGAGAGAGCGGCAGACCAATCCATCTTTGCAGGTCTTGCTTAATACTACTCTTAATGGCGTCCAAATTAAGTTTAACCAATTTCTGATCAGTTCTGGCCAAATAGATACCCAAATACTTCAAAACATGCGGAGTCCATTGCATGCCCATTTCCAAAACCTCAGACTTATGCACTCTCATATTTAACGGGAAAATTTGGGTTTTCTCCACATTAATTCTATAATTGGACAATCTACTATACTCTCCAATAATAGCCATCACCGCCCTGATTGAGCCACCTGGTTGAGCGACATGCAACAAGATGTCATCCGCATATGCTGAAATTTTGAGCTCTTGTGACCCAATTCTAATACCCACAATCCTAGGGTCTAATCTCATTTTGGTGAGGAGAGGCTCCAAGTATAAATTAAATAAAAGAGGCGATAGGGGACAACCCTGTCTAGTGCCCGAATTAAGAAGAAAACTTGCAGAGAATACTCCATTACAATATACTTTAGCTAGCGGATTCCTATATAAAAGCAAACACATAATTAATGAACTGGGCAGAAAACAAATTTCTCCATAGCAATAGCTAAAACTTCCAATCCACTCTGTCAAATGCCTTCTCTGCATCCACCGACATCAAAACACATGGAAATTTACAATCCCTGGAGACAGAGAAGACATGAGACAGTTTACGCAGGTGGTCCGGCGTAACCTGCCTTCATAAACCTCACACCTGATCATGATGAACTAACCTAGGCATGACCTTGGACAACCGTGAGGCTAGGATCTTCGCCAGAATCTTAATGTCGTAGTTGATCAGTGAGATAGGCCTGTAACTTCGACTTTATCTAACTCTTTCCCTTCTTTCGGAATAAGCACTATCAAAGCCTCGAATAAATAGCCATCTACTGCGTCCAAGGTCAAAATACTCTGAAATAATCTTCTCAAGCCGGGACATAACAGGGTCGCAAAACATTTATAAAAATTAGGTGAGAACCCATCTGGACCGGGAGCCTTATCATTGGAAAGCATTTGTATTGCCTCCAAAATCTCCGCTTCAGAGATGGGAAGTGAAAGCTCTCTCTTCTGAATTTCTGAAACCTGGGGAAGGTTACAAGTAGTTAAGTAATCTTCCACTTCTGACGTATTAGGCCTAGGGGTCATTGGGCTAAATAATGCCTTGTAGTAATCCTCAAACTCCCTAACAATTTCCATGGGTGATGTTTTAACCGACCCATCAACATGGGACGTGATACTCTGTACTATTCTGGATGCCTCCGCTGCCCTTAGCCGCATAGCCAAGAACCTGCCAGACTTCTCTCCTTGGTTCAAATAAAGGGCCTTGGTTTTCTTAATCGCATATTCTGCCCTCTCACCCAGAATCCTTTCATATTCGTAACGCAATTTGATCAATAGTTCCCTAGTCTCCTCTGGGGTATTCTGTGACAGAGCCTTCTCTAAATCCCTGATTCGCGCCAACAAAGACCTAATCCTTTCCTCTCCCTTCTTTTTCCTTGCAACCGCCAGCTGAATAAACTCTCCTCTTAACACACACTTTAGGGCACACCACCACAAATCACCTCTAATAGTTGAATGACTATTCGCCACCTCATATTGTTCAATCCGACGTCCGATATACTCCTTTATTTCCATGGAGCGAAGTATTTGATTATTCAACTTCCAAATAGTCTGTCTGGGAGTATTAGGGGCCAAATTGAGGGAGCAACGAACTATAGAGTGATCTGAAAAAATCCCAGGAATGATACTACTATTCAGCAGTCCTGACAACAACCCTCTACTCACTAAGAAATAATCTATCCTGGATCTAGACTTATGGACCTCTGATAAAAATGTGTACTCCCTGCATGAAGGGTGCAAAGCCCAGCCCTCCACGGGTCACATAGTCCCAAATTATCAACTAGATCCCTGACAGCTCTCTGAGCCGGAGATAGGCCCTTATTTCGCTTACCATCCTTGTCCAAATCTGGAGTAAATGGTAAGTTCCAATCTCCCCCCAGCAGTATCGGAAGATGCTGAACGGACTTAATATTTTAGTAAGTCCAAAAACCCAGGGTATCTGCATTGGGTCCATATATACTTCCAGTACTAATCTTGTTTGGTTTAGAAGCCCTACCACAATTATATAACGGCCTGCCGGGTCTACTATTTCCCTCTCACACACAAAAGCCACATTCCTATGAAGTAAGAGTGCAACCCCTCTGCCAGATGTACAAAAACCAGCACCAAATACCTGACCAATGAACTGACATCTAAGCGTAGTCAGCTCCCTGTCAAGCAAATGCATTTCTTGTAAACATATTATCTGCCCCTTTAATAATTGCAAGTGTTTTAATACTTTATATCTCTTTATTTTTTGCCTGACCCCCTTAACATTCCACGTGAAAAACTCAAACAAACTACCCATTCTCCCAATAATCTTCATAAACCCTCTACTTACCATCTCAACCACCTCAATCACTCTCGTCCTCGATTCTTCGGTGAGCGATCTTCCCTCACCTATCTCCTCTAAGCCCTTACTAATACCCTCCCTCCTAATCTTGCCAATGATCCCCATACTAATCCTAATACATGCATCTATATCTAATACAATTATAATCCCCACTCTGAAAATCTCTCCCTGAAACCCCGCCCCCTCCCTCCTCCCAAAAACACATTGGTCCATGATATCCATAGCTCCGTTAACCCTAACCCTTCCCTCCAGCCCCCCGACAGAATCATTAAGTACCTAACCCATTCTAACCGAAACCTCCTAAAGACCCTACATTTCCACTCCGCTATCCACAAAAGGTGTAAACCATAGACTTATGTAACAAAGCCCATTTCTTGATTGATTGAACCCCTCATACTCCAACCCCCACCCCCAATACACAAATTGTTTCCCGCATACAGCAGCCAAATAACTATGAATTAGGTAACATCCACAATTCTTATAGTAACTTCACATTGTCCAATGCTGCAAAAAAAAAAACCCATGGGGAATTAAAAATAATCTTATCTGTAAGGGTTCCAACCCATGGAGTCCATAGTTCCACAGAGCATGCAGTCCCAACATATGGCATTGAAAACTTGTACATTTTGACGACCAGGTGCACTAAAAATAGCGCCAAGTCCCATAAATCCCCAATGGGCCAGACCTGGCTTGCACTCTTTCCTCCAGTCCAGGAATCCACAGCCGAGGAATAAAGTTACCCAAACAACCAGACTGGATTTCAAGTCATCCCCTTCAGTGAGGTGCCCTCTCTAATCAACAGCGAGCCAGACGAGACCAAGGAAGTTCGATCGCCACCTGCATCCAAGAAAGGCCACAGAGAGAAAAAGTGCCATCATTCCTCTTGAAATGACTACCACAGCTACTTAACTACAGTCTACGATAACATTGTAGAGTGTCCCATGGCGTGAACAAGACCGGACACAGATCGCTACCGACTGCTATGCAGAGTCCACCAGCAATACTTGGGTTTAGCCACTCCCTTCTCACCTACGACTTTCCGTGCGCCAGGCTAATCTGTACACTCTGGGGTCGAGATCTATGGCCCCAAACCATAAAAAATAACTATTTTCACTTCCGCAAAAAACTTTTAAAGCCAACAGCAATCAATTGACTTTGTCTCCAGGCATCAGCAAAAGAAACCAGAACTTGATCGGTGTTCTACGTTTACCGGGACAGCTCGATCCCGTAACTTGAAACAACAGACAGGTTAACAAAACTGGTAGCCAGCAGCAGACAGCCGTTCACCCTTTTGATGTCCCAGGGGCTATTTAAAGAGATCCGGGAGGGCAGTAGCCAAACTCTTCCTCGCAGTAGATGCATCCTCAAAAGTAGACCACTGACCAGCGATCAACACCTGCAACTTAGCTGGGTAGAGCACTTTAAATTTAATACCCGCAGGAATTAGCTTAGATACCATCGGGTGATACTCCGCTCTTCTTTGATGTACAGCCACCGGTAGGTCCTGCGTAATTCTAATAGGGACCCCCTTCCACCTCAGATCTTTAACCTCTCTTGCCTTCAAGATCACAACTTGACGCTCCTGAAAGTTTAAAAATTGAACTATAAAGATACGCGGTGGGGCACCCGGTGGTGGAGCTGCACGCAAAGCCCGGTGAGCCCGTTCGATGATGAATTTGTCTCCAAAAGGCGTCGGGCCTACTACTTCTTTAAAGAAGGTCTGAGCGAATGAAATCAGGTCGGATCCCTCTTCATGCTCTGGGAGACCGATTACAATTAAATTATTCCTCCGACTCCGACCCTCTAAATCTTCAATCTTTGCTTCCATCCTTACAATTTTCTGCCTTAAGCTAATGATCTCTGGCTCCTGTTTCATTAATCTCTTCTCTATCGAGGAGACTTTCACCTCTGTGTCCCCTGTGCGACGAGATAGGTCCTCCAAAGCTACAGTGACCGCTTTCAATTCCTTGGTGACCGCACATAGCTCTGCACGAAAGGGTTTAAATTGCCAAGAATTGTGCCAGCGTCAGAGGCTCGTTTTCTTGAGTGGGACTTTCGTTTTCAGGGCCTTCAGCATCTGCAACCACTCTCACTTTCTTCGGTTGGGCCTTCGGCGGGGAGACTGGCAGTGTGTGTCGGGGGGCATTCCGCCTCATTTCCACCTCCATGTACTTCGATAACTCCCCGAAAACAAGACGAACAGCCTTAGAAGACCAACTAGAGCCGACTGGGTTCCCAAACTCCTCTAAAATTAATCAAATATAAGTTTTAAGTCGGCAGGAGGCTGGATCTGAAGGATCAGGCTGCACCTACAGAGCTTGCATCACGTGACTCTGTCGACGTTCCTATCTTAAACTGGGACTACCTACGGAGTCTGGGGGTTTACGATTACCTAACTTCATGCTACATTATACTACTGGGCTAGCCATCTTTACAAGTGCAGAAAATGGCTTTCTGTAGCCCCAACGACATGAGGAGATGACTATATCCCCATCTGGTTGCAATCAGAATCTGACCTTATTTCTACTTACAATCTGAGTCCTGCCACTATTTTCTTTTCTCCCTTGAAATCTCTCCTGAAGATGTTAGGTCCCTCCCCAATTGGCATCTCTATTAAGGCCCTCCTACAGCTTTGTGCCTATCTTAAGATGTCCCCCTCCACAGATTTTTCTCCTCCTATATTTTCCAACTTAAGCATCAAGATTGGAGGCCACCCATTACCTACCACTTAGATTCTGACACCTCCTGAACTTAAAGTATCGAATTTCTGTTCCCAGACATCTATACTCACTTCTCCTGAGCTATTAGTTAAATTTCAGCTAGCGCCAACCTATGTATTCAAGATCTACCAATTACAGCATTTCTTAGCCAAACAATTTGGTCTTTCATTGCAATAATCTCTTTTTGGGGACTTTTTGCAGCAGATCCAGGAGTTTGCCTCCAAACCCCATGTGGTCTCCTTTCTATATGTGTAGTTGCTTACTAATTCCTGACCTTTTTCCCTGGCAGGTTCTAAGGTATGATAATCTCTCTTACCATACCTTGAAATTAACTGGACGTGCCTTTGGAAAGATCTATATACCTATTTATCTCAGGACCTGTTTAGACTTACCCAATATCACATTCTGAACAATATGTATTATACCACAGTCAAACTAGCCAAAGTGGTTCACCCCCCTCCTCTACTTGCTCCAGATGTGGTAAAGAAGAGGGCACACTACTACAGGTTTTTTGGACTAGTGAGTAGGTGTTTTCCCTGTGGACACAAATTGAATATACGACACCGTAAATCTCTGTTTAACACAAAATGGGGCAAACTTTATGCCCATTATTTAAACTAGTTTCCTTTTGGATTTTCCAGACACCTCACTGGTGATGGATAGATTGTATATAATGTCAATTTATGTATTACTTTCTGATGTATTTACTCCCTGGTACTGTTCTGCGCTCTGCTGGGGGAGGGAGGGATCTAGGGTACATGGGGAGAGGGGGTCTTTAGCTTTATCCCATTTTCGTGTTTCTGGTGGATTGTATAACTTGCTGGTTGTTGTATTCATAAAATCAATAAAGCTTTTTCAATTTAAAAAATCACTGTGCCCTCTATAATTCCTTCTCCTTCCTCTCTCTTGAGGATAGGAGATGCTCCCACTGTATCTCCTTCACTGAAAATACTGCTTTGGTTCCCTTCCTTCCTAGCTCTCTTCCTCATTTTCCCCACTCACCCACCTCCTCACTCACTCTCTCGGTAGCTATGACCCCCACTCACTAACTTTTCCTAGAAGATCCACTTCTAAAGGCCAATCTGCATTCTCCTACTGCCTGCCCACAAAGTGTGTAACTCTGTCCCCCTTCCTCTCCATCATGCCCCTTCTCCTGCTGCTCTTTCCTTTCTCCTTTGCAACCTCCCTACCCAAATCTACACTTGCAAGTAACCTCTCTCATCATGATCCACCCCCACTCCCATCACACTCACCCCTCCTAAATCCCATCACCTAATTCTTCCCCATCTATGTGGGGGGGGCAACCTAACTTCCTGGTTCCTTGTCCCAACAAACCACCCCCCTCAATTTCTCATTTGTCCAAGCCCATCTAATTCATTCACTGTTGTTGTGCATGAGCACTGCTTCAATTCTTTGCTTAATGTTTACAGTTGTAATTGTACTGCCTCTAAACATTTACAAGTATTATATTCTATATCAATAACTGTTCACCAGCCACTATTCTGCATTACAGCTGGATATTGGAATGTATAACTGTACTGTCTGTTACTACTAGTGTACTACTGATTATCCCACCCCCTTTCCTCAGTATGCTGTCAAATGCTTGCTTGTTTGTCTATATGATCAGTTACAAATGTCTGCTGAATTTCCCACTTCCCCTTCCCCTAGTTGCTGCTATTGTCAGATGTTTTAATTGCATTGTATATGCTATCTGTTAATAAAAATGTAATGTTGTATTTCCAACTTCCCCATCCCCTGATTTGTACCATTTCAAACGTTATACTTGTTTGTATATTTATTTGTATGTATATTTATTGCTGTATTCTCTCCCATCCTCTCTTTCCCAGGTTGCACCTGGAAATGAGCCTTGGCTTAGTGGGCCCTCCTGGGGAAACATTTCTAAATAAATAAATAAAAATAAATAAAAAAATACATATATTGTCTGTGGATGGAGTGTCTCAGGAGAATATTTGGAGGGTATCCAGGAAGTTGGAAGAATGAGGACAAAGCAGAGACCAACATTTTGGTATGGTGTGGTGAGTGGTGCTTGGCTGTGTTGTTAGCAATTAACAGTTACATGCTAGAGAAAAAAAGGTTTACATTCAGGATTTGACTAGTTAGTGTCGGTCAGTGTATGGATCCAAATGTAGGGGAATTGGGTGCTCCAGATTGTGGAAGCAACATGTGGAACTATTTGTCTGCACCACTGCAAGTTGTGCAGAGCTGTTCATCTGCTCTGAGCAGATTTGGCTTAACAAGAGTGAGCCATCCAATTGCAGCCTTTTTAATGTTCATATACTGCAGTCATTGGGAGCAGAAATCCTATAGACATTTTATGCCCTTGTATGGACACTCACCACCACCTGCAGTGAAGCAGGCTACCCTTAGCGTCATGGGACAGGTGTCGGGGAGATAGCACACTGAGTTATTAATAATATGTGATGTATGCCTTGTTTTTTTTTCCGTCTACTTATGTAACTGCGCTATGCATGACACTCAATGCACAACATGAATCTGTCCAGGAACTAGAATTCCATCTCTTCATAAATTCAAATTGAACCACTGGCTGACACCTCAAGAAAATTTTGAAAAACACAATATCTAGACATAGTTCCACTTGTACTTCATTTACAGTAATTCCTGTTATTATTCTGCCCCTATTGCTTATTACTGAAAAGGTTTTCATGAAAACACATAAGGCAATGTTTTCACAGAGTGCAAATGCTGAAGAACATGCATATTTTTTTGCTTTGCATCCCATTAACAGCCAAAATATTAGAGACCAGAATGAAAAGTGCCTTTAATGCTTTTAACAATTTTAATTGAAAACTGGGGAATGGCACTATTAAGGGCATTCTCACAGTAATAAATGCAAAAATTTAATCATGCATCCTTTCTGCTGCTGAAATCTGGGGTTCCTCCAATATTACATTATTGGAAATTATTCAGAATAAAATATTTTGCTACATTTTATCTGTAACAAATTCAGTTCCAGCAGATGCTCTAAGAGCTGAAGTAGGTTAGCTTTCTCTATCTTCTCTGGTAAAGGAAAGACACTTAATTTTCCTTTTGAGCCTTTTTCTTCTACCACAGGAGGTCTACCTAGACAATCTCTTGAAGAGCAGACCAAGTACACCCAGAATGATTTTATCTTTCCATCCATCAGACTTATTCCCTTTAGGCCTGTGCAATTTACCTCATGAAATTTATGTTAGGCCCAAACAGGAGATTGTCAGAAAAATCAGTACTAGAGTTTGGGAATACTGCAGTTAATCAAGATATTTTGAGAACTGCCTCCTTGAAATTCTATAGATGGTATAAGCATCTTAAAACCCACCACTGTTTAGAAGCTTACTTAATTTATTTATTCAACCCATGTGAATAAAGAATAATAACAATGTTTAGAATGGAACTCTATGAGGCTAACTTCATATACCATAGGCAAAGACATCCCTGGGCAACTACAGCATTTTGTGACTTTGGTGCAGAAGTTGATGAAAATTTAAAATCTGTAACTCTTATTTGTCCATTGTACCACAGTAAAAGAATTGATTGTTTGGGAACAATTTTGGCCAACTTTTGTCTCCCATCAGACCAATCAATATGTGCTTTATACAATTCTCTTGATATGGCAGCTTTGTTTTGCCTTAAACACATTCTGCTGTTCTTGAATTTATAAACTTTAAATATAGCATTTCACAGTGATCTTTGGTACAATTTATGAAACTTCATTAGGCATATAATGTATTCGAGGAGTATGAGAGGGCAACTCCTTTTTCTGGTTTCATTGACTTTTTTTTCTAAATATGTATATATATTTTATTTATTTATGTAGTGATTCGGAAAAAACTTTTGAGCACAAGCTGTTTTACAAAGGTTCCATGTCATAGATTGAAAAACAAAGTACAATAGAAGAATGTAAAGGTACATCACTATGAATGATACTGCTTGGATTCAGAACTTAAAGAATAACTCAAAACATAGGTACAAGCTAAAATAACAAGAAAAGCACTTTATGAGGCTGGAGTGGGGAATAAGCAGCCAAAAAGTGCCTTGTCAGTAGTTCAGAGGGATGGTGATAGCTGGCAGTGGGATGAAGAAAGGAGGTACGTGAGAGAGTGGTAGGTACTGCAGTGGAGGTGAATTTATATATATATATATATATATATATATATATATATATATGTATATGTATATATTTTTTCATTTTAATATTATAGAGACTGCGAGCTAGAGTACTCTGATGGGGGTGTAGGCAGCCAGACCCAAACTCAGACCAGTCCTGTTTACTCCTGTCAGTCACCAGGATTATTAAAGTCCTAGTCCTCTCAGACACTCTTTTTGTCAATGAATGCATGCCTCCATAATCCTTTATCTCGGAACCATATAATCTGATTTGATATAGTTAAGAGACTTTTTTCCTGGTATGGAATTTTAAGAGAACATGAACTTTTATTTATGTTTTACTGATATTAAACACTTGTACTGTTCATAGTGATTCATGATATTTGTACTGTTGGTAATGCCTTGATGTTGATCAATAAAATAAACCTGAAATAAACTTGAAACAACCAAAACTGTAAGTGTGTGGGGAGAAGTGTGTCAAGGTAGGATGGAACAGGCACATGGCCATAGTAAGATGGTAGAGAGAAGAGGGAAAGAAAAGGGATGGCCTCTAAGACTGGCCTCTAAGACCTACAGTACAGACAGGCACATTGCTATTCATTAACTTGCAGGAAATTACATGTCACAAACATTGCATGACAAAAGGGTTTAATTGCCATTGAATGACATTGTTCCCTGCAGTATGCTGCAGCATTTTATGATATACTGCAGCACTACTGTGTTGCATCCTGGTTGGTGTTGCTGTACACAGGGCAGCTCCAGTAGCTAGTGAGGGAAGACTGGATGGACCACTGGGCCTTTTTCTGTCATCAGTTTTTGCCAAAACCTAACCACACAATTTTGAAAGATGTTCTAGCTTTTGCACCAGGTTCTGTGATTTCTGGTGGCTTGCTTCAATGATAATTTTTTTATACAAGCATTGACAAATTAGCCACTAATGTGTGAAATTACTGCAAGAGTCTGAATGCTGTTAGCCCACCTTTGGTCTTGTTGAAAGTTTTCACAACTGAAGTAAAAAATCTTGACATTGGTTTTGAAAATCTAGCTACATGTCTTCTTCTCTATTTGGAGTTTAAATGCTCCAGCTACTTATTCATCAATTGAAGTCATTATCACAATAAAATAATAAAATAAGTCTTCACAGTGCAGGGTTTGGTCCCCTAAAAAGTTTTTTTGGGGGGGGTTTAGAGCCCTCGAATGTACTGTATCTCTCTCTCTCTCTCTCTCTGCCTGTTATGTATGTAAACAGTAAGACAGCAGCTTCTTGCCTTTTCCTTCCCATTCCAGTACGTGTGTTTTAGCCTGAGAACAGCTAGCTCAAGTTTTCTGGATGCTAGAGTAATCAGTTACAAGTGTAAACTTAGTATTTCCCTCAGCTGAGGGGCATTCACAGTGTGTTGCCTGTCTGCTTTGAATTGCTATTCTTTGGCAATAAGCTGAGCTTCCAGCTCATTCTGTTCAGCCTCACTTTTTCTTTTGTGGGATTTAGCATATTCCATGATGCACCCTTGCATGGTGGTATTGAATACATTCCATAATGTGGCAACAATAGTGTCCTCAATATCATTTAATTTAAAATAAGTGGTGGTCTCATCTGCAATCCACCAGAAAATGTCTGTGTCCTGCAGTACTAGTGGATCAAGCCTCCATAATACAGATCTAGGGGAGGTCTACCCCAATAAGAGAGACAGCTCTACTGGGGCAGGGTCTGAGAGGTAGAGAGGAGCTGTATGGGAGGACATAACTGTTTGAGGACACTAGGAGATATCAGCCACAAGTCAATCTGACTTGATGTGGAGTATGTGTTGGAGAAACAAGCATAATCTAGCTTTTAATGATGTGGCAAGCACAACATGTAAATTGTGGAAAAGAAAGTAATCATCTCCATTCCATCATCTAATATTCCGTGGTACAGCATTTTTTCAGTCTAAAATCATTCTGCAACCCTTTCTGTGAAAATAATGAGATCCTCTTAATAAAATTAAATGGAAATGTTGCCACAAGGCTTTCACATTTGGTTCAGGATTATCAGTTGTTCTATCCACACAGGCCTCTAGTACAATAGTAAAATCACCACCTACTTATAGCGGTATAGAAGGTCCCATAAATCTGAGAGAACCTGACTGATTTCATTAGAAACGGTGAGGTTAATAGAGTTGTGGCTATATACATTTGCAAGGAGCAGAGGGCCCGCTGTGGTGACAGACTTGGCAACAACTCATCTGCTATTAGTATCTGAAGTACAATGAACAACCTTCCACCACAATGGTCTATGGACCAAGAAAGAGGCACCCAACTTGGAGGAGGATGCACAGCTATGTACCTCCAGTCCCACCCATGCCCTATGCAGTTTGTTTGCCTCCTCAGTGCTGAACCTGTTCTCTTACAACAATGCTATCTTTGCTTTCATGGATTTCAACTTATTAAGAATTCAACTCCTTTTGATTGGCAAATTCAGGCCCCTAACAATTCATATGATACAGGTTACTGATCACCATTTTTTTGTCATGTATAGGAATGGAAAAACTTGTCTCCACTGGTGAGCAATTATAAACAAAAAACTGTAGAAGGGCCATCTCATATTCCCAACCTGCTGCATGATCAACCACTTAATGTAAGAAACAGTTGATCTATAATTTAGTAGAGCTAAAGGCACACAACACTATACAAATAACTTGACTTGGGCTATACCATCCATGACTGGGACCTCTTGATCTCTAGGTATAAGTTATACAGAAGTGACAGGGTGGCAGAGAAGGGGTGGGGTTTACATTGAGGAATGTATGACATATTTGAGGGAGTACTCAGAGGAGTGGGGGAGGGTAGAAGCAATGTGAGTTCAGTTACTGTATAATAGCTAGAGGAAAGTGAGGTTAGGTTTGGTTTACAGACCAGCGAACCAGGAAGAAAAAAGAGACAGGGAAATTAACTCAAAAATGTTGCATGCTGCAGGGAAGGGAGATGTGGTAATAGTTGAAGCCTTCAGCTTGCCCAAGGTTAGTGCTGTGTGAAATGTAGAATTCTGCCAGTGAAATTAGAGCAGAATGACCATTCCAACAGTGGAATTTCTGCCTGAATTTCACTGGTTCTTCTGCAGAATTATGCCTGCTGCAATCTGCAAAATAATATTCTGTGGAACAGCATTTTTCCTTGGAAAATAATTCTGCAACCACTTCAGTGGAGAATATTTAGATCTATGGAATATTATTCAGTGGAACAATATTTTGTCAGTGGAAAATCACTCCACAGCCCTTTCTGTAGAAATAATGAGATCCAGGGAATACAATTCCATGGAAATGTTGTGAAATAAACTTATTCTGCATTTTTTCTGCCATGGAATTCTGCCATTCTGCTTCTGGTGAAATTCAATGGAATTTAAAAAAATTCCATGAAATTTAGTTCCACCAGAATTAAAAAATTCTGCACAGCACTACCCAAGGTAGACTGGCGTATACTGTCCATGACCTGCACCAGGAGTCTGGTGATCCTAGATGTGTTGCAGAGTGGTTTCCTGACTCAAGCATTACTGAACCCATAGGGAGGGGGCAATCCTTGATCAGGTGCTCAGGAATGGGGAGTGCATATGGGACATAATAGTCAAGGAGCCCCTGGGTGGAAGTGACCATTGCACAGTGTGGTTCTAGTTGAAAATGGATAGAGAAAAGGCCCACACTAAAACTTAAATCCTGGAATTTAGAAGGGTGGACTTCAGAAAGATGGGTGAGTTCCTAAGAAGTCACCTAGCAAGCATCAGAGTGGATATGGGGGTGGACCAAACTGGGTCCATCATTAAGGAGGGAAGGAGGGAATAATGGTTGCCACAGAGGAGTGTATTAGGCTCAAGGAGAAGAATTCAAGGGCCAAAGCAACCAGCTGATTTGGTACTGACTTTGTCCAAGCTGTAAGGGACAAAGAAATTAGCCTATAGGAAATTTGGGAGGATCAAGACAGAGCAGGACAGTGAGGATTAGTTAATGATGGATAGTGAGACAGGTAAGATAGTCTGGTGTGCTAAGGCCCAGAAGGAACTGCAAATACCTGAAAGAATTAAGAGCGTTTTTGTTTCACTATATAAGTGAGAAAAGGGGCAGGAATTTTGGGATTGTTAGCTTTAGGAAAGGGGACAGGTGGGTGGATGAGAATGGGGGAGAAGCAGAGGTACTGAATGAATACTTCAGTTCCATCTTCACCAGGGAGATAGGTGGACTGGTGCCAACCAAGGAAAGAAGAGCAGTAGTGGGAAAGGGGAGCATGGATGTGCTGATAGAGGTTGATAGGGTGATGACAGGGCTGCTAGCATTGCAGGTGGACAAATCACCAGGCCTGAATGGCATATACCCAAGGGTGCTGAGGGAACTAGCAGAGGAGCTTGCAGAGCTATTGACTGACCTTTTTAATAGGTCACTGGAGTCAGGTGTGGTACTGCAGGACTGAAGAACAGCACATGCAGTGCTTCTTCATAAGAACAGTTCCAAAAATGACCAAGGATATTACAGAGTGGTCAGTCTGACCACAATCATGTGCAAGCTCATGAAGACCATACTTAAGGAAAGTATGGTAGAGTATCTAGAGGAACATGGCCTTGAGGATGCAAGGCAGCATGGGTTCATGGGAGGGTGGCCATGTCAGATGAATCTGACTGACTTCTTGACTGGATCGCTAAAACAGTAGACAAGGGCCAAGCCATGCACATCTTTTACTTGGACTTCAGCCAAGATGTTTGCCTCTATATCCCACAAGAGGTTGGTAAGGAAGTTGGCAGATCTCTGGGTTGGGGAGAAGTTGTCCAAATGGGTGGAAATTTGGTTGAGAAGCAGGAACCAGAGAGAGGTGGCAGAAGTGAATTATCTAGCACAAGGGCTGTCACCAGTGGGGTCCCTCAGGGCTTGGTGCAAGGACCAGTGTTGTTCAATGCCTTCATCACTTATCTTGGGGATGGCATTAAGGGCAACGTGTACCTATTCATGGATGACACCAAGCTTTGTGAAAGGGTGGACACAGCAGAAGGGATACAAGGACAAAAGGAAGATCTAGAAAAGCTAGAGATGTGGTCTGGGATTTGGCAGCTTGGCTTCAATGCAAAGAGATGCTAAGTTATGCACACTGGAGTAAAAAAGAACCCCAGACCTGAGTACATTCTGGGAGGGTCCGAGTACCTGCAACAGAGGAGGAGAACATTCTGGGACTGATGATCACTAGTGAGCTGAAACACTCCACACAGTGTAGGAAAGCAGCAGCAAGGGCAAATAAAATGTTTGGCTCTATTGGCAGGGGGTTTCTCAGTAGATGAGAGGTTATACTGCTCTTGTACTGTTAATTTGTGGGGCCGCATGTACAGTATGGTATACAATACTGGCGCCCACACCTTAAGAAGAACATTAACCTGCTGGAGTTGGTGCAAAGGAGGGCAATGAAGATGATCATGGGCTAACAGGGTAAAACATATGCGGAGAGACTGGGGGCCCTCAGCATGTACTCCCTGGAGGACAGCAGAGAGAGGGGACATGGTTGAGACCTTTAAGTACTTGAAAGGGACAGATAAAGTGGATAAATAGGGTCTTTTTAAGCTAAATGGTAACTGTAACATGTGGGGACACTGTCATAAGTTGGGGATGCTAAGTTATGCACACTGGAGTAAAGAACCCCAGACCTGAGTACATTCTGGGAGGGTCCGAGTACCTGCAACAGAGGAGGAGAACACTCTGGGACTGATGATCACTAGTGAGCTGAAACACTCCACACAGTGCCACAAAATCACCCTTCAGGCCCGATTATCACCATGACAGTGACAGAATTCATGAGGAGGGGTCCCAAAAACCCTATGTTGAAAAGTTGGTGCCAAAATTCCAAAAAATGCCTGAGATATGCAGCAAAGTTGAAAAAACCCTAATTATTACATTATACAGCTTACCGGCATTTCCTCAGTTCGCGGTAGGCTTTGAAGAGTGCACATGTGTTCCCGGTCCACTGAAGATCGTCACGCCAGACTCCAGAGGTAAGTATGGGGTGAGGGGGGTGTGTGGAGGCAGGGTGCACAGTCAGTGGGTGCGGGTTGTGGGATGGGGGTTGTGGCAGACCATGAGGGACCGTTTTTCCTTTACAGGGAAGAAAAAAAAACAAAAAGACAGCGCGGAACAGTTTACAATTTTACAGGGGCATTTGGCACTCTGGGGAGGGCTCCCAGTGTGCCAAGGGACTCTTTTTTGGGGGGGCCAGCTGCAGCCGACAGGGATTTGGCACCCCCATTGGCACACAAGACAACGGGGGAGGAAACATCATGCTGACGGGGATTGGGCACCCGGTCATAAGGCAAGAAAATGGGGGGGTTACATCATGCTGACAGGGAGTGGGCTCCCCCGTTGGCAGATAATGAAAGTGGGTGGGGGTACATCTTGCCAATCAGGAGTGGGCTCCCCCATCAGCTGAATAAACACTTTGTGCCACTGAAGCCAGCAGGGATTGGGGCCCCCGTTGGCCAACAATAATGGTTTTGGGGGGCACATGCTGCTGAGGGGGATCGGGCACCCCCTCGGCATGGGAGGCTGCCTAATATTGTTTGAGAATGCGGTGGCAAGCCGCCCACCATGTTACATAGAAACATAGACTTTGATGACAGATAAGGACCACTTGGCCCACCCAGTCTGCCCATTTCCCTACCTACTGGATAAGCTGCAGATTCTAGTTAACCAACAGCCTATTTCCTGCAACCCCCCACTATAATTGCCTTATGTCTGTCCCATGCATGTTTGAATTCCTCCACTGTTTTTGACCCCACAACCTCTCCAGGAAGGTGGTTCCATGCGTCCACCACTCTCTCCATGAAAAGAATTTCTCACATTACCCTGAGCCATCCCCCCTCTAACTTTAAATTGTGCCCCCTTGTTCTTACACATCTCTTTTTCTGAAAGATGCTACCCTCCTGGACTTTGTTGATTCCCTTGAGGTACTTAAAAGTTTCTATCATGTCCCCCTGTCCCTCCTTTCATTAAGGGTATATATATTAAGCTCTCTCAGTCTCTCTTCATATGGTTTCTGATGTAGACCCTGCACCATTTTAGTTGCCCTCCTCTGGACTGCTTCCATCCTGTCTATGTCCTTGCATAGATGAGGTTCCAAAACTGCACGTAGTACTCAGATGGGGTCTCACCAACTGTCTGAATAGAGGGATAACCACTTCCTTTTTCTACTTGTGATGCCCTCCTATGCATCCCAGTATCCCCTGGCTTTCCCTACTGACTTCTCACATTGCATACCC
The DNA here is from genome assembly GCA_016271365.2 of Neoceratodus forsteri. NCBI lineage: Eukaryota > Metazoa > Chordata > Ceratodontiformes > Ceratodontidae > Neoceratodus > Neoceratodus forsteri. The sequence goes on along the minus strand of JADMNL010000023.1, from coordinate 620,948,387 downwards.
ACCTTTAGGTCATCTGATATGACTACACCCAGATCCCTTTCCATTATTGTTGTTGTTAGTACCTCCTCTTCTATTGTGTACTCTTCTCCTGGATTTTTATTTCCCAGGTGCATTACTTTGCACTTCTTTGCTTTGAATCTAAGTTGCCATATGTCTGACCATTCCTCCAACCTTGCCAAGTCCCTTCTCATCCTTTCTACCCCCCCTTGTGTATCAACTCTGTTACAGATCTTTGAGTCATCCGCAAAGAGGCATACCTTTCCTTCCAGACCCTCTGCAATGTCACCTATAAAGTCGTTAAAGAGGACTGGACCCAGTACTGAGCCCTGAGGTACTCCACTAGTAACCCCCCTTTCTTCAGAATGTGTTCCATTCACTATTACCTTCTGTCTCCTGTTGTGCAGCCAGTTTTCTAACCAGGCTACCACCCTGGGACCCACTCCCAGGCTGGCTAACTTGATTATTAATCTTTTGTGCGAGACTGTGTCAAATGCCTTGCTAAAGTCTAGGTAGGCCATATCCACAGCCCCTCCCTGGTCTATTACTTTGGTCACCAAGTCAAAGGAATTGATTAGATTTGACTGACATGACCTTCCTGCTGTGAATCCATGCTGCTTTGGGTCCAGTGCCCCGCTGGCCTCTAGGTACTCAACAATTCTTTCTTTCAGAAGTGATTCCATCATTTTCCCCACCACTGAGGTCAAACTAACAGGTCTGTAGTTTCCTGCTTCTGCCTTGCTCCCACTTTTGTGAAGGGGGAATCACATCTGCCCTCCTCCAGTCCTCAGGTACAACCCCATCTTCCCATGATTTGTTAAAAAGTGTGGTTAGTGGTGTCACTAGGTCCTCCCTTAGCTCTTTTAGGATTCTAGGGTGAATCCCGTCGGACCCCACTGCTTTGTCCACCTTGAGTTTTAGAAGTTCTTTCAGTACTCTTTCTTCTTTAAATGGACTGGTATCAACCCCAGAATCCAGAGTGCTTCTACTGTTTGGTTTAGGTAACTCCTCCTCTTCTTCTTTTGTGAATACTGAGCAAAAGTATTCATTCATTATCTCTGCCTTTTCACTGTCTCCCTCTGCCCACCTCTCCTCTCCTTTATTAATCTTCCCTATCCCTCCCTTAACCTTTCTATGTTCCCTAATGTACCTATAAAAGGTTTTATCCCCCTTCTTAAGTGAGTTGGCTATCCTTTCCTCGGTTTGGGCCTTTGCTTTTCTGACCGCCTTTCCCACTTCTTTCTGCTTTAATTGATACAGTTCCCTGTCGTGCTCCGTCTGTGATTCCTTATACTTTTTGAATGCAGCCTTTTTCTCCTTAACCTTCCCTGACACTTCTTTTGAGAGCCATAGTGGTTTTTTATTCCACTTTGTTTTCTTTATTTGTTTCACACAAAGGCTTGTTGCCTCCATGATGGCAGTTTTGATTTTTCTCCATTGTTCTTCCACCTCTCCTTTCTGGCCATTTGCTAATGCATTCCTTAGGTATTCACCCATTATGCCAAAGTCAGCCCTTCTAAAGTTCAGTATCCTTGTATTTGTATGGCTTGTCTCCATGGTTGTGTTTATTGTGAAGCACACTGTGCAGTGGTCACTTGTTCCCAGGTGTCTACTGACTTCTAAGTTTGTGATCCTCTCTCCATTTGAGAGTCCCAGGTCTAATATTGCTCCCTCCCGAGTGGGTTCCACCACTAACTGTCTAAGGCATGCTCCCTGTAGGGCATCGAGAATGACCCTGCTCTTGGATGTGGCTGCAGTCAATGTTGTCCAGTTAACATCTGGCATATTCAGGTCCCCCATCAACAGTATCTCCCATTTTTCAGCCATTTTGAGAATGCCATCTATCATTTTCTTGTCCATTTGCTCCCCTTGAGACGGGGGTCTGTATACAACCCCTGTGTGGATTGTGATGCCATTCCCTGTCTCCAATGTGACCCAGAGTTCCTCTTGTCCTCCCCCTTTACTTTTTAGTTCTGTAACTTTGATCCCTTCCCTTATGTAGAGAGCTACTCCACCTCCTCTTTTACTCTCCCTGTCCCTTCTGTAGATTGTGTACCCTGGTATGTTGACATCCCAGTCATGGTTCTCTGTGTACCATGTTTCTGTGACTGCCACAATATCCAAGTGTTCCACTTCCATCAGGGCTACTAGCTCTGGAAGCTTGTTTCCAGACTACGGCATTGGTACTCATTGCCCTCCATTTAATGTTGGCTTTATCCTTTTTTACCCCATCCCTGCTCTTATTGCCCTTGTCCATTTTTCCATTTACCCCTGTCCTGCCCTCTGTCAAGCTCTGTACATCAGTGTTTACCCTACTACCTGCCATGCTTTGCGGGGGGCAGCTTGAACTTTTCTGTGTCCTATCAACACCTTCCCCTTGGCTAGTTTAAAAGCTTGCCAAGGAAGCCTTTCACAAACAGTATTAGGCTAGCTAACATTCAGCCCTGCAATGACGGGTCACTCCCTCATTGCAGCACAACAACTGATGCTGCAATGATGAGCTAGCCCCTGATTGCTGTGGTGAAAACGTTATGACTTGATGTACTTTTTGGAGACCAGTGTCATCAGCACACTGTGCCTCCATTGGTCCACCAGTGCCAAGCCCCCAAATGCAGTGCCTCCCTTGGCTGTAACACTGCAGCGCCTCCACAACCCACTTCTCTCCTAAGCTGTCACATCATGTTTCTTGCACATGTGCAAGCAAACATAAAAATTAAGGGAGAAAGTAGCCAGGCATAAGCTCAAAGACAGAAAAAGGATCACATACCAGTGTAGTATGTCTGGCAGAGCAGTTGACATCTTGGGAGGACAGGTAGAGGCAGGGACAGGAAGACATGATATGGGATATTCCTATGAGCCATTCAAGTGTAGCACCCTCATATCTGGGGCCTGCAGAAAATGGGGATAGTGGACATGGTCTATGTATCTGGGTATGTGAGGATATACCTTGCAAGACTGTATCTCTCCAGATTGTGTCAAGATAGTGTGAATAGGCCAACTCCACTTGATTAAAAGGGGTGGTGGATGGTCAGGATGACTGAGGAAGATGGTCTGTAGATAGCAAAAAGCATAGCCCCAGCTCCATCAGTTGACTCTTAAGTGACATCTTTGAGTGGAAGAAAGGGGGAGATGTAAGCACAATTAGCTTAATATGTTGCATCCCAGGTTCAGATTCTGCCACCACTCTTTACAGGCTGCCTTATATCTCTATAGTTACACAATGAGAGCAGTGGGTGACAGGACACCATGATATTCAGCAGCTAGTGCAGATCCACTCACTACAATAACACCTGTGGGAATGATAGAAAATATGGAGGGGGAGAAGAAGAGAACTGCTGTTTGAGGCATATCTTGAATCCAGCAGATCACAGGATCCTAGGCAGCAAGGATTAACACCAGGAAGGTCATGTCAAACAAATCTAATAGATTTCTTTGACTGGGTGACCAGGGATCTAGATCAGGGAGGGGCAGTGGATGTGGCCTATCTGGATTTCAGCAAGGCCTTCAACTTCATTCTGCATAGGAGGCTTGTAAATAAGCTGGACAGCCTGGGAGTGGGTCCCAAGGTGGTAAAGTGGGTCAGAAATTGGCTAAGGGATAGAACACAGAGTGTGGTGGTAAATGGAGTTCATTCTGAGGAGAGGACAGTGACCAGTGGGGTGCCACAGGGATCAGTTCTGGGGCAAGTCATCTTTAATGTCTTCATAAATGACATTGCAGAGGGGTTGGAAGGGAAGCTATGCCTATTTACAGATGATTCTAGGATCTGCAACAGGGTTGACACTCTAGGTGGGGTGGAAAAAAGAGGAGGAACCTAAGCATGCTTGAGGAGTGGTCAAGAGTGTGGCAGCTAAGATTCAATGCAAAGAAGAGTAAAATCATACATTTTGGACACAGAAACCCAGGGTAAGAGTACATGATGGGGGGAGAGGTACTGACGACCACCAAACAGAAAAGGAAACAGGAGTAATCATATCTGATGACCAGAAGGTGACCAGGCATTGTGAAAATACTGTGGGGAGAGCCAATGGGATGCAGGGGTACATAGGGAGAGGTGTCACTAGCAGAAAGAAGGAGATGGTGATACCGCTGTACAAATCATTGGTGAGATCACATCTAAAGTACTGTGTCCAGTTCTGGAGACCGCATCTCCAGATGGACATAGACAGAGTAAAGGCTGTTCACAGAAGGGCAACAAAAGTAGTACAGGGTCTGCACTAAAAGCCATATATGGAGAGACTAGAGGACCTCAATTTGTATACCCTGGAAGGAGAGAGATGGGGGATATGATAGAGACCGTCAAATACCTCAAGGGCATTAATAAGCTTCAAGAGGGTAGCATCTTTTGGAAAAAAAGATGTTCAAGAACTAGGGGTCATGATATGAGGCTGCAGGGGGGTAGACTCAGGGGTAATGTGAAGAAGTATTTTTTCAGAGAAAGGGCAGTGGATGCATAGAATAGCCTCTCAGTGGAGGTGGTGGGGGTGTAAACAGTAGGGGAATTCAAGAATGCATGGAATAGGCACAAGGGAACCCTAGAAATAGGAAAGAGAGGGTAAAGGCTGGAGATCAAGTAGAATCTGTGGTATTGCAGTAAGTAGGGAAAATGGGCAGATAAGGTGGGCCAAGCGGTTCTTATCTGCCATCAATATCTATGTTTCTATGAGGCTTGAACTAAGCATTTATCACACCAAGAGCTGGCTGGTGATATGAGAAGCTGGAAGAGGGGAGAGATCAGGGAAAGGGGGAGGTAGGATCTGAAAACAGGGAAAAGGACACTCTGCCAACCAAATATGACTGGACCATTAATAACATAGACCAGGAAAACCCTGTAGAACCCAGATCACCAACAGTGGGCAGAAGGAGAACATTTAAACCCTTAACCAGAATTTAAACATAAGAACAAATATGATAACTAACCAAAGCATAGACATCTCGTACCATGAAAAGCTGCATAATGTTCTAGCCCTCATTTCAGTGCATTTCACCCTCCGAGCATACCCAGATGGAATCAGGTGACTGGGAAGGAATCAAAGCCCAGTTCTGTCAGACATCTTGGGTTGCAGTCCAGGACAGTAAACGAGTTGAATGGAACTGACTTACAGCAGGGTTAGAGAAAACATGCACCAGCATACTGGTTGGATGAACAATGATGTATTTATCCATCTGAAGACTGCAAGCCACCAGGGGTATGGTGGTGCAGTTAAGTTCATAGACCCAGAGTTTAGAGTTGGTTCCAACAGAGGGATGCTGAGGATTGTCCCTGGCTGGGTGGTCCCACATTCTACAGCCATGGGCCAGGCCAATCCCAATAAGGAAAGATCTAACGGTGAATGCAATCATGGTGCTCTGTCATTCACCCGGGTTGCTTCTGTGGGGAACACTGACATTTTGGCTGGATGTGGGTGACTGGAAAGAGTGGGTGAGCCTCATGTATGCCAGGTGAAACAGAGACCCATTCAGCCCACATCAGCATACTGGATTACTGGGCAGAGGGAGGCACTGTTGAGTTATCCAGGCTCACCTGAATAGCAGTCTGCAGGGCTTCAATACTTGGAGCAGAGGCTAAAGGCAATGGAAGCCTAATCACTGCATAACAGTTCTGCATCAGGAGGATCCCCATCACTAAAGGACAGATAGATGAGGCTGAAGAAGGAGAGCCATGACAACAGCTATCAAAGCAGAGTGCTAGCCGCATGTCTGTAAGTCAGATCACTGCCTTTTGCCACTTTCTGTCCCAGGCTCTGCATTGCTGCACCCGCTAGTCATTGTCCTGAGAAAGAGAAGCCCAGAGCATCCCTCGTCTGCCTGGGGTACTGAGTTGTCCATAGGATGGGAGGTATCCCATGGGAAGGGTGTGGCCATTCTATGAAAAGCTGTATTCAGGCCAATTCTTATGAATAAAATCTCCCACTGCCTTAGGGGAATCAAATGTTAATCGGTATCCATTTATCTAAAATCAAAGCTGTGCAGTATAGCAGAGGGCTGTCCAGATTCCCAGACAGCTCACTTTCCATTTTACCATGACATAAGCCTGGTGTTGGTGAGACAGTTCAGTAGAGAAATCTTGTAAAATATGTACCTGATGCTCTTCCCAGAGGAGACAGACCTTCTCCCTGGCATGCTATGATTTTAACATAAGGTACTATTGTAGGAATTAATAGTAACTTTTTTTTTGTACCTGTGGCCCCTTTGTTTTTCCAATTTTCATAACCACACAACTGGATTCCACCTAGAATCTGGCCACTATCACATAATTATCTAGCACAGTTCTACATTGGGAGATATGTATCACTGACACATTATGAACCCTAAACATTTTAGTTGATTAGCCTTATCCATCCCTCCACCAAACATATCCTACTTCCATGATGTGCTGTAGTGCCTCTGCACTTTTAGTATAATTATTGACAGAAACCTTCTATCATCAGTCTCTGCCCTTTAAAAAAGCAGTTACCCTCCCCCCGCTGTCAGTTTCCCCTCTATTCTGGTTCTTCATTCTTATCAGAAATATTAATCTTATTAGATTTATTAGGCACCAACAGCATAACTGTAATCACCTGTTGGGTTATGTGTACTCTTTTTTTTGCATTTAGTAAAGTTCAAAGGTACATTCACTGTGAGTGATTTGGCTGCATGATGTCATTAATGATGTAAGCGATAGGGCTTTTAGGACCTGGCATAACATTTAAGACCTACACAAGCATAGGTTCGATACACAGTGCTGAACATTTTTTTATTAAAGTTTGTGTAGTATTAAAGGAATTGTTAGATCCCCTTGTTGATATGTCACAGGGAGGAGGAGGAGGAGGAATAAGCAAGGGCGGAAGCCTCATGGGTAAAACTCCACAGCTCAAAGGGTAGAAAGGTTAGACTGGGGGTTGTATATAGGCCACCAACTCAAAAAGAGGAGATTGATTGAGAGCTGGGAGCACAGTTAAGGAGGCTTAGTGGCAAAGGTAACACTGTGGTGGTTAGGGACTTTAAAATGCCAGAGGTTGATTAGAACATCCTGGCTATCTCATTTGCCAGGGAGCAGATACTCCTGGGCACCTTCTAGGATGGTTTCCTGATGCAGAAGGTAACAATACCAACTATGAAAGGGAAAATTCTGGACCTGTTGCTGACAGATGGTGAACAAGTCCAGGACATTGGGGTGGAAGACCCGCTGGCATGAAGCAATCACCACACCGTGCGGTTCCCCCTCAGTCTAGGAAAGGAGGTAACCACAACCAAGACTAAGATTCTGGACTTAAAAAGGGCAGACTTTGGCAGGATGGGAATCATACTAGAAGGGCACATAGCCAACATCTGACCACACATGGATGCTGAGCAAAAATGGGTGTGCATCAAGATTGGTATGGCTAAGGCCACTAGTGCATGTGTAAAGAGCCAGAGCAAAAAAAAAACAGGATTCAGAAGCTGAGCTGGATGAACAGGGAGGTTGCAGAGGGGGTTGGGAATAGAGGTCTTTCTTTTGAGGCTATAAAAGATCCAACCACAAGGAGGATAGGGAGGAATACATGAGGAAATCCAGGGAGGTGAGTAGAATAGTAAGGGCAGCCAAAGCTTTGAAAGAACTGAAGCTAGCACAGGGGACAAGAGAGGGGGAAAAGGATTTCTTCAGGTATATAAGGGAGAAAAGAAAGAGTAAGGATCCAATTACTAGGATGAAGAAGGGTGGTGGATTGGTGGAAAATGGGGCAGAGCAGGCAGAAGTACTCAATGAGTACTTCTGTTCAGTATTTACCAGAGAGAGAGAGAGAGAGAGAGAGATGGACTCATGCCTAAGGGGAAGGGTAGTGTGGGAGTTGGGGGGAGGAGGAGGGTACAGATGGGGAGATATCAGTGGGTAGGGTGTTGGATGGACTTAAATTCTTCAGGATGGAGAAGGCACATGGACTGGACGGAGTTCACCCTAGAGTCCTGAGAAAGATGGCAGAAGTCCAGATGCAGTTGCTGGCTGACTTATTCAACACATCCCTGGATACTGAGTGTGTATCCAGGGACTGGAGGATGGCACATGTGGTACTCCTTCATAAGAGTGGACCCAGGTTCAAACCAGGGTGCTATAGACCAGTGAACCTTACCACCACTGTAAGAAAGCTAATGCAGACTATCATCAAAGAAAGGCTGATGATGATTCTGGAGGATAATTGTCTCCAGGATGGCAAGCAACATGGGTTTGCCTTGGGCAGATCCTGCCACACAAACCTGGTTGACTGTTTTGATTAGGTGATGTGGGCACTGGACAAGGGTCATGCAGTGGATGTCCTTTACCTGGACTTCAGCAAGGCCTTTGACTTGGAGCCTCATGGAAGGCTGACCAACAAGTTGGGTAACCTGGGAGTGGGGATGAAAATGGTTAGATGGATCGAGAGCTGACTACAAAATAGGCATCAGAAGGTAGTCATGGGGGTGAAATGTCAGAGCCTAGATGCTGTAACAAGTGTGATCCCACAAGGCTCAGTGCTGGAACTGGTGCTGTTTAACATTTTTATTGCAGACATATCAGATGTGATAAAAAGTAAGATTAGCGTCTTTGCAGATGATGCTAAGATCTGTGTGGAAGTGGATGGGTGGGTGGTAGAGTACTCCAGGAGGATTTAGCAAAACTGGAGGGCTGGTCAAACACATTTTGACTGCATTATATTCGAGTTTGTGCCTTTCCCATGCATGAGTGGGTAACGCATAGGTGAATTTACCCTATATTTACAAATTACATTGCAACTTGTTTGAGAGAGACCCATGACCCCCAGTGATTGCATCGGTTCTCATGGCTTTAAAGCATGGCCCTGCAATGAGCAGGGCATGTGGGGGCAGGGCACACATCCCTGCACACGGTGTCTGCTGTGTCCACTGTGGAGAATGGGGAACCGAGCACTAAACCTTGTATCACACAGTAAGTAAGTACATACATTAGCTATATTGTACTACTAAATAACAATGGATGGTCCCTTCAAACAATGCAGCCGATGCTTAATGATGTATTGCCAGGGAGAACCTTATATTAACTTCACCTATGACAAATGTTTGTTAATAACTATTCTCCAGGAGCAAACAGCTTGTCTCCTAGACAGGGAAACCATTAATAAAGACATAGAAATTCTTGAAAATTTCATCAACAAGGCTGTAGAACACTATATTCCCCCCCAAGAGACAAAAACCCATAATGAAGAGCCTCCTACTCTGGAAGCTGCATTTAATCATCCTCAATCACCCATAGAGGACTGAGCATTGGTTATGAAATCCAAATTCAAATGCAGAGGGGTCAGACTCACCATCCTTTCCAGCTACCCCTCCAACACAGATTTAATTTGCTATCTGACTCTGAGCCTCAGGAAATGCCTAGTGACATAGACATTTCTGTTCATTATCCAGTGCAAAACATCTTAAAATCTCCCTAATCTGCTTCTAAGCAAGCCAAGAGCACTATAAAATCTCCAGTGCCTTCTATAACATCTCCCACCACTTTAAAATCTGAATCTGAAACCAAACAGATATTTGTACTGCTTGATTCCATAACAAAACATTTAGAAAGGGTTATTTGCAACCCTGATAAGGTAAACAGTATCTCTTAAAGTTTTAGGGGGGCAAAGGTATCGGACATCATAGCTATGATTCCCAGCATTCTATGAAAATCAGGCATAAATCCTGTTGTCATTGTACATGCTGGAACAAATGACATACAATGCACCAGCCACAACCAACTGAAACAAGATTATATTGCACTCAACAACTTGCTCATTGATAAGGGATGTGTGGTTTGTTTTTCAGAGATCTTACCTGTTCCTAGAGCTACCCAGTTTATCACTACAAAGATTAAACTAACAAATGAATGGTTACATAAATGGTGCATTAAACAAAACATTCCCAGTATAACACACTGGGAAAAGTTGGCAGACAAACCCCACCTTATTCAGCTGGGATGGTCTGCACTTTAGTTGAAGAGGCAGTACCATTCTGGGGAAATCTCTGTTAAACATCAATAACCATTTAAACTTAATATGAAGGGGGAGAATGGGAATACTCCCATGTCTCTTACGTTACCCGTTAACCAGCCTCAAAAACATGTAGAATACTATCACTGAATGCCCGTTCTTGGAATCTTCCCAAACTGATGAAGTTGGAGGTGAAAAGCAAATTGTTAAATCTGGGTACTATAGGAATAATAGAATCCTGGTGGGATTCTAACTCTTTGCTGAATCAACAAATGATTTGTTAGAAACTCTATCATAAAAACAGAACTGATAAAAAAGGTGTGGGAGGGTTGCCTATACATAAGAGAAGATATCCCCTCCTATGAAATTCCATCTCAAAATAATACTGAAAGTATCTGGGTATCAGTACAGCTGAAGGAACTTTCACAAATAATCATAGGCAACTGTTATAATCCCCCAACGTCTGAGTCAACCTATAAAGCAGAATTGCTGATGGATATTGCCATTTCTCTAATCAGAAGGATGTAATAATTCTGGGAGATTTCAATATGCCCCACATAGATTGGCCCACATTTACAAGTAGCAGTAAAGACAATGCTGATTTTCTGGGTATATTCACAGAAAAGGGTTTATCACAACTTATCACCTCACCCACTATAGGCAGTATAATTATTGACCTTCTTATTACAAATATGAGCCAAAAACTCATCAATATCCAGATATTAGATACACTAGGGAATAGCGACCACGATTCAGTCTTGTTTGAACTATTAGGAGAACAACACAATTTTAAAAAAGACAACATATAGGAACTTTAATGGTGCCATTTTTAAAAACATTATTAAAAATATCAATAGCATTCCATGGGAAAAGGCCATCTATTCACTTTCAGTGAATGAGTCATGGAATAAACTAAAAACCACAATCCATAAGCTTGAAGAAAACAATGTACCCATGAAAAATAAATATAACAAAAGGGCAGGATACCAAAATGGCTAAACAAATCCATTAGAACTCAAATCAAATGAAACAAAAAACCTTTTATAAAACTCAAATCTAATCAGCCTATGGACAAAATTTTTGCTTACGTCAAGAACAAAACAGCTTTACACAAGTTAAAAAATATGATTAAACAAGCCAAAATGAAAATAGAATTTAAACTAGCACACACCAATGACAGATATAAAACACTTTTTTCATACCTAAACAATAGAAAGGGAAACTCTAGGAGAATAGGGCCAATGACACACAACGGCAATATTGTGCAGTTGGACATAGATACAGCAAATCTTTTTAACACTTTCTTTTGCTCAGTCTTTTCAAATAAAGACACCTATGACCCCCAAGTCGATCCAAGTGTAAGTTCCAAATCTAGACATACTGATAATATCACTTACTTGGAAATTATTCTACTTCTTAAATTATTAAAAAAAATCTACCAGTCCATGGCCTGATTTAATTAGTGCTAGATTTCTAATTGAGACAGCAGAAGCAATAGCAAATCCATTAAGAATAATATTTAATACATCTCTACAAGAAGCAGTAATTCCCGTAGACTGGTTAACAGCATCTGTCACCCCTATACACAAGAAAGAAAGTAGAGCTAATATTCAGAATTATCGCCCCATAAGCCATACATCTACTGTCTGCAAAACTATGGAAAAAATAATTAAATCACTACTTGAAAAAGAAATGAGGGAACTAAACATCATAGACAATACTCAGCATGGGTTCAGATCTGAACATCCCTGCACCACAAACTTATTATCCTTTTATCATAATATTAGTCAGGGCCTGGATAACAAAAAACAAATGGATTTTATTTCACTGGATTATAGTAAGGCCTTTGACAAGGTCCCTCATTGTTATCTTATTAAAAAATTGGCATCCTTAGGTTTCTCCAGCTGTCTAGTCAACTGGGTAAATACATGGTTTACAAACAGAACCCAGAGAGTTGTTATAAATGACAGCTTTTCCAACATCAGCTGAGTCACAGGCGGGGTTCCACAGGGCTCTGTGCTTGGCCCATACTATTCAATATTTACATTAGTGACATGCAAATAAGCACCTAAAACTGGTTATCTAAATTTGCCAATAGTTCTAAGCTTGGGGGACTGGTGAATAATCAACACAATCGTGATTCACTTAAATTAGATTTACAAAATATTGAAAAGTGGGCCCTAAAAACTAAAATGGAATTTAACACGGACAAATGTGTGGTCTTGCACTTTGGGATACATAACCCCAAAAACATGTACTTTATAAATAACATTCAGCTTAAAGCTACTAACAAAGAAAGGGACTTGGGGATATTGGTAAATTCCAAACTTATATCCACCGATCACTGCTAAAAAGTGGCAAATATGACCAATGGGTTACTCAGGCAGATACAGCGTTCCTTTGTCTCAAGGTCTGAACAGTGTCTGATCCCACTTTACAGGGTGTGTGTCAGACCACTCATTGACTATGGATCACCATTTTGGAACCCACCTCTCAACGTAAACATTGATAGACTAGAGAGGATCCAAAGATGGGTAACTAGGGCTGTCCCGAGATTATCAACACGCACCTATCAATCTAGACTCCAAGTAACAAGTTTAAACTCACTGTAAAATAGGAGAATTAGAGGGGATCTACTTTTACTTTATAAGCTGCTGAAATCCCTGGACCTCGTGAATAAATATGGACTTACCCTCACCACCAGTCAAATTGTTCCTGGACACCATACTAAACAACTTATAGTCCCCAGAGCCAGGACCAATCTCAGACTTAACTTTTTTCAGTAAGGGCACCTAAGCTCTGGAACAAAATGCCACAGGAATTGATCAATTGTGGTAATACTGAGTCATTTAAAAAGGGTCCCGATCATTGGTTAAACCAAAATCAAACTATATAAATAGCCCACACTAGTGTGGGGGAAAAATTAGATGGGCCTCTTCCTTCTTTTTCTGATAAAAACCTAGTAACTAGGGTTCAACACCAGGAAATGTAAGGTCATGCACTTGGGGGCCAGAAATCCTGGAAATAGTTACTGGTTGGGGGAGCATAGTTATCCACATCAATGGAGGAGAAAGATATGGGAGTTCTAGTGACAGGGGAAATGAATCACTCAGCCCAATGCAGAAAAGCAGTGGCAAAGGCCAATAGAACGCTGGGAAGTATCACAAGGGGAATCACCTCTAGGAAAGGGGCAGTGATCTTACACCTGTACAGGTCCCTGGTGAGGCCACATTTGGAGTACTGCATGCAGTATTGGTGCCCCTAGTTAAAAAATGACATCAAGCTAATGGAGGGGTGCAGCATAGGGTAACAAAAATGATCCTGGGAATGGGAGATAAACCATATGAGACAAGACTGAGGGAGCTCAATATGTATTACCTGGAAGATACAGTAGAAGGGAGAGAGTGGATATGACTGAAATCTTCAAATATCTAAAGGGCATAAACAAAGTAAACACCAAGAATATGTTCAAGTTAAAAGGTGAGAGGGAAACCAGGGGACACAATCTGAAACTGCAAGGAGGAAGATTCAGAAGGGAAATGAGTCATGGAAAAGGTGAGTACTGGATGGAATGCACTGCCAGAGGAGGTAGTATCATTGAGGTCAGTAAGCAGCTTCAAGAGGGGGTGGGACAGGATTACAGAGTCCAAATTGAGGGTGGACAGGGTATGTGTGTGAAGGAAGCAGGAGGAAATACAGAGGGGGGGAAGCAAGGGGAAGGGGCAGCTGCAGTCTAAATGGCTGAAGTCCTGCACACTTGAGTAGACTGGATAGACCGTAAAGGCCTGTATCTACTGGCAATTTTATATGTTCTTATATTAATGATAGAATTTCAGCAAACTCTGAAGTTATATATTGCAGTTAACTTGAAAAGTTCCAGCTGAGACTTTAAGGTTTGATTGCAACTCGGGACAGATTACTTTAAATTGACAGATTGGTGCATTACTAAATCCACCTGAGCTGTTGGCGGAGGGGGGGGGTTGCATTCAGTGTTGTATGTCCCTTGCCATAGCATGCATTTCCAGTCAATGAGGTTCAGTATAGTGGTAAAGCCATAGACTTCCAAGCAATAGTGTATAGGGGGCCTGGGCTTGATCCCAAGAATTGAACTTTTCTTCCTTTATTATTCAGTTACTGTAGTATAAGAGAAATTATAGTATGTCATTGCTGATGGTAGTGATGGAGTTTCAGAAAGATGTGAAGTTCTATACTACTGATAACTTCCAGCTGAGACTTTACAGTCTGAATGCAACTTGGGAACATTACTTCCCAAACTGACTTACAAGTTCATTACCAAATCCACTGCAGCTGTGTGTGTGTGTGTGTGTGTGTGTGTGTGTGTGTGTGTGTTGGGAGGGCAGAGTCTGCACCCATTGCTGAATGTCCTTTGCCACAGCAGCATTTCCTGACACAGAGCCTTTGTACAGTAGTAGAGCTACAGGCTACCAAGCAGTACTGGGCAGGGGGATTGGGTTTGATCCCATAATGGAACACTTTTTCATTCTTACTGTAATTTCTGTAGTATTACAAAAATTGTTATACCCCTTGCTGATGTTAGCAAAGTTTGAAGTTCTATATTGCTGGTAACTCCAGAAGTTCCAGATAAGACTTTCAGGTCTGAGTGATTCTTGGGAAACATTACTCTAAATTGTCAGAGTGGTGCATTACTGAATCCACTGTAGCTGTCCGGGGGGGGGGCTGCATTCAGTATTGAATGTCCTTTGCCAAAGCATGGATTTCCTGTCAGCATAGCAGTAAAGCTAGAGACTTCCAAGCAGTAGTGGGTTGGGGGCCAGGGTTTTTTGTCCCTATTATTAGACATTTTTTTCTTTCTCAATTTCTGTAACATAAGAGAAATTATTTGATGTCATTGCTGATGTTAGACAGAGTTGTGCTAGTACTGCACCACATTTTTGTGTTGCCTCTTCTGATTGTGCATAGTTATACTGTATACCCTGGTTTTGCTTCTTTGTACCTTATTATTTGTTTCTGTTGTTATCTTATGTATGGTAGTTCATCTGTTTATACTGTACTATTTTAACCTCCTGGGTCATACCTAAAAATAGGCATTTAATTGTTAGTGTGCTTACCTGGTCATTGAGGTGTATGTGTGTGTGTGTGTACGTCCATGCATGTGTCTGTATTGTTCAACATCTTCATGTACATTGTTTGGCATATACAGTATATCTGCCTTTTTCTATACAAAATTGACAGTTCCATACCTTGGCACTGCTTAGTACCATTAGTACTTTGATTCTCACTGTATCTTTTGCCAGTTCAGTATCACCTTTTCTATTGCCATTAACTGAGCTGAAGTTTTCTCACTGTACACATTTGTAACCAGGGATCCAATCAGTATGGGTCACTGAGAAACCTGAGTGCTGTTATGGCATGGGTTTTCTTAACTAATCACTGCTTTAATTGGATTTGAAACCTATATAGGACTTTTCTTTACAAGGGATAGAGGAACAAAAGTAAATACCAAAAGCTTAATATTACTTCCCACAATAGGGTCTTATGTTAAGCTCATAGTATGCCTTGATTGTCACTTTAAAATCTTATATGAAAGTTTTACTAACAGAATTTTCTTTCTGTGTGTGTGTGTGTGTGTGTGTGTGTGTGTGTGTGTGTGTGTGTGTGAAATGCACATATATGTAATTGGTCTCTGCCACTTAATTTGTATTTGTTGGACTTATTTAAAGTGTGGAACAGTGCTAGGGCTTTGTCTCTTTAAGGATGCCCTTTATTAAGAGTATGTGTAGCTTTCCAGCCCCTCAGCCCAGTGGTTGGATTTCTGCTTGTGATATCAATGACATGAGTTCGTAGGCAATCTCAGGAGTCAGAGGGCCGGCCAGGGGGGAGGAGGATTGAGCATCCAACTGACTGCTCTCCTCCTCCTCCTCCAGGAGGAGGGTGGGGAAGCATTTGCTCTATGATGGGCCCCTAGAGGAGGCTGTGGACCAATGTAGATGAGGCTTAGCAGTTCTGGGAGGTGTGCCAGACATGGGCACATGTGCCAGTAAGTCATTGCATGCCACACCTCCCATCACTAAGGGGACAAAAATGAAGGCTGAAATCCAGTAGCCCCAGCTCCACAAGGCCAAGCCTGAAGATCCACAAACCACTGGACTAGACAGAGTGGCACCATTTGGAAGGGTATTGGGGTGACTCCTCCCAGTGACCCCAACCCAGAGGCAATCTGAGTTGATCACCAGCAGGGAGCGGCGACAGTCCCAGAGATGGGGAAGAAGTGAACTGGAGGAAGGTGACTCCCCAAAAAAGAGAATGTCTGTCTTCTTTGGTCATGCCCCTGCTGAGAAGTCATGTGCTTGGAGTGCCAGGGCTTTCTTCCTGCTCAGAGCTTTTGTTTTATTAATGGAGTTACAATAATGGGGTAAATGGATTGATTTTGCATCCAGGCTCACTTGCTGCATCATTCTAATTGCCACTCTCTGGATCTCTACAGTTTCAAATTTGGGCTCTACACCCAGAACAGCACTGGCACAGCTTCCTTAGCACCCCGCTGACTTTCTTGTTTCATTAAACCCTTCTCACAGCCAGCCTCAGAACATTTTTCTCAGCAGGGTATCTTATTTCAGCAGAATGGGCTATAGTGTCTGTCCCCATGTTTAGGACAGGGTACCAGCTAGCAGTGGGCATACTCTAGTTTCAAGGTAGAATAGTTAGGATCATTAAACAGAGATTGTATGACCCTCTGCAGGAAACCATTCACATATTTGCCTTCTGCAACCTCAGGGAAGCCGACCAGATGGTGGCTGTTAAAATCGGAGGTGGGCAAAGTCTACAAAATTCATGCCATAAAGTATTTCATTAATAGCACTCAATTAGCAGAGTGCAATTCGCAAAACCGGCCAATTCATAGAGCACAGATCAATGGTGAAAGTGTGGAATTTTGCATGCAAAATTCCACACTTTGCTACTGTTCTCCCCCCTCCAATCGCCGGCCCCAATAATAAAAAAGAAAATAGACTCCAGATCCCTGGTGTCTAGTGGACCCCCCAACCCACTGATCACAGGCTCCATTAATGAAAAAAACATTTCCAGATCCCTGGTGTCTAGTGGACCATCCACCCTGATGATCACTGGCCCCATTAATGAAAACAACTTTCCAGATCCCTGATGTCTAGTGGACCCCCAACCCTGCTGATCGCCAGCCCCATTAATGAAAAAAAATGTTCAGATCCCTGGTGTCTAATGGACCTCCACCCCACCAATTGCTGGCACAGATAATGAAAAAAAACTTCTTGTGTTTAGTAGACCCCACCCTGCCAATTGCTGGCCCCAATAAAAAAATCTCTGTTATCTAGTGGAATCTCCCCATCCACCCACCCCATCAGGTAGTAGCGCCCACCACCACCACTCAGCTCCCCCAACCCCATCCCCGAGTGGGCCACTGGCACAGCCCTCCACTCACCTCCATGGCCAGCAGCCCAACTGACCTGCTCTGAATGAATGAGAGCATGCTTGTATAACCACACGCTCATTCATTCAGTCAGCCAGCTCATCGTTGTAGGGGATGTTTTTCAGTAGGCAAGAGAAGGGAGAGGGGCTGCTCTGGTCTCTGGGGTCCACAACACTGTCCCCCATCCCACCCACCCGCCAAAGACCAAAGCAGTCCACCTTCTCTTCTCTAGGCTTTAAAATACCTCCTATACAGTAACAAACTGGCTGACTGAATAAATGAGTGAGTGCTTGTACAAGCACATGCTCATTCATTCAGAACAGCTCAGTTGAGCGGTGAAGGTGAGTAGAAGGCAGTGCCAGTGGCCCACTCAGGGATGGGGTTGGGGCGACTCGGTGGGGGGAAGCTGAGTGGTGGTTGGGGCACTACTACCTGATGGGGTGGGGGAAGAGGAGGTTCCACTAAACACCAGGGATTTTTTTATTGGGGCTGGTGATCGACAGGGTGGGGGGTCCACTAGACACTAGGGATTTGGGAAGTTTTTTTCATAACTGGGATCAGTGATCAGTGGGATGGGGGATCCACTAAACAGCACAGGATTTGGGAAGTGCTTTTCATTATTGAGACTGACAATCAGTGGGTGGGGGTCCACTTGACACCAAGAATCTGAATTTTTTTTTTTTAAATGAATGGGGCTGGCAATTGGTGGTTCAACTAGACACCAGGGATTTGGAAAAATGTTTTTATTATTGGGGCTGGCATCCACGGGGGGGGACCACTAGATACCAGGGATAGATCGGGGGTAGTGTTGTAGGATTCCTTATTTGTAACCTCTATTTGCTTTGGGTTTTTTAAGTGCAACTTGCACTTAAAACCCTCAAAGCAAGGCTAAGTCACAAATGACAAATTTTGGTTAATTTAAAAAAGTTATACAATGTGTTCCACAGGACAAATTTGGAAACTTTGCTGCATATTCACCAGCAGATTAAAACTTCGCTGCATCTCTAGTTATGGTGAGCTCTATTTTCCAGGTTGTCAACATCTGAGAGCATGTACTTAATGGACCTGCCCTGCTCTTGTAGACTGGCTTGTAGGCTGTGTTTCCTCTGTTCTGTACGTTGGATGCACTATTCATTATGACCCAATCTCATCCCCATCACTGACAGGTCCCAGTTGGCCTGAGACATGGTTATCTTAAGGTTGGCAGTGCCATTCAGAGCATCAGTGAGATGTGGGCCATATCAGAAGGAGCTGTCACTAAAGTCTCCATGGCTAAAAATCCAGAGTGGGCTATCCAAGCAGGACCAGGCCCTGATCATCATGAAGGTATGCTCTACGATGTCAAAGTTCATGATGCAGGAAAGAAAAAGTGAAACTGATGGCCTTCAAAGTTGGCAAAATTCTTTAGACTTCATGAAAATTTGAAAAAAAAAAATAGCTCAGACAGTACTCCAAACAAGTACCTGTTAGATTTCACTGTTTGCCAGTTAAAAAAAATCGAGTTTTGTTTTACACAGATGACAGGGGATTCTCTGTAGGAGCAAGCGCAGCTCTGAAATTAAGCTGCCATCTTGTCAGTGGCTGGCCATGCCCTCAACACAGGACAGTCAAGTTTAAGCTTGCCATCCAAAACAACAGCCATATATGTATGACCCTATCCACAACTCTAAGTGTGTTACCTTTTAAAGATGGCAAAGTGGCACTTACGCCCATTACAGCAGATCCATGAGAGCAAGGCTTAACCAGTAACAACTCTCTCTTACCTGGGCTTGAACTAAGCCACCTGGAGGACATACACTCATTCATTTAATCAAGACATCTCCACAGCACAGGGACCACACCATCTCCATTTGTTGCACAAGCCAGGTACAGCTGGGTATCATCAGTTTAGCAATGAACCTTAAAGCCTTAACATCTTATGATCTCTCCAAGTGACAGATTTTACACTGTGAACAACATGGGGGAAAGGAACAATCCCTGTGGAACTCCACAGCAAAGAAGAGCAGTTCTGGAGATGGATTTACTCAGAACATTCTGCTGTGCCCTGCTTATGAGGTAGGTCTCAAACCACCACAGTACCATCACAGTGAGTCCAACATAGTGCTGTAGGAAATCCAACAAATCCCTATTGTTTGCTGTATTAAATGCCAATGAGAGATCAAGGAAGAACAAGATAGAATGATACCCCCCATCTCTCACCAGAAGGAGACCATTAAATAACTTAATGATGGCAGTCTCAAGGCTTTGATGGGGGTTGAAACCTGACTGGAGAGACCTGTAGACATCACATTATGTCACACTGCCACCACAGTTTCACCTTCCCCCAAAACTGAACTGTGAAACTAGCCTGCAATTTGCAAGCATTTTAGGGTCCAGAGTTAGCTTCTTTAGAAGAGGTTTTACCATTGCCACTTCAACACAGTTTCAAAGACTCCTTCCTTCAAAAAACATCTTATAATGTCGGCAGTAACTGGACCCATGGAGTTTTGGCAGCTGAAAAAATAACCACATAGGCCAAGGGTCCAGTCTACAGTAAGTGGGGCACAGTCCTGAGAACACCCAAATCACATCATCCACCAAAATTGGCTCAAACATCCCCCAGGTTAGCAGAGTGCCCATGTTTATCCTTGACAGGATATTACTGGGCAACATCAGGCCCCTTAAGAAGCTCCCAGCCCAAGAAGAAGATTCCTTGTCAATGGCGAACCTGTTATACTGCTCACATCTTGCTGTAGAAAAAATTGTTCCAGACTGATGACAGACTGGAATAAACAGCCTCTCCACAGTGTAGAAGAGCTTAGCCAGTTGGTTATTTCCTGCAGCAATCAGCCTTGACAGCCACAGTGTCTTTTTCAGGGTGTTTGATCACTGATACTCATTATAATGAGTTCTTATCCCCTAACAGTCCTTCATCAGCTGAGGCCTCCACCAAGAAGACTCCAGCCTCCATCACTTAGTCTTCTCAGCTCATTACAGTACCATGGCAGACTATGACAGAAGGTCAAGGGGTAGACACAGTATAGTGCCAAAGAATCCAAGACCATCATAAGAGCCATGTTGAAGCTCTACATAGCCTTCCCAGCTCCCTCAGCACAAACTGTCACAATACGTGAAATGTCTAACACTGCCAAGAATTTATTAAACTCCAGTTTATGATCAGAATGGTATTAAACCCTCTCCACAAGAGAAGAGTTAACCAGGTGATCCCAAAAAGAACTATAAAACCTAATGATCCAGCCAAATGACTGGATTAAGCTTGATGTCCAAATGTTAAGAGAGAAGACCAGGTCCTAGGTCAGGCCCAAATGGTTGGTCTTGGAGGCCACTGCCTACGCAAGGCCACTAATGTCATCAACTGTAAGATCTGTTTCCAAAAATACGAGGCTTCATTGTTGACCACTGCTTTGAAATACTCCAGTATTTTATTTCATTTATTTATTGAAATGTTTCAACAGGAAGGCACACTGAACAAGTTCCTCATCTCCCGGTGCAACCTGGGGGGGTACAATTAGATGAATAATTAGACATACAGTTTACCATTTAACATATCTGAGACATTAAACATTCAATTACCTTTGTAACAAGACATACAGTTCAAAAATATCATAAATAATCATACAATCACGTTTGTGACATAACATACAGTTAAATATATCATACCTGTGGAATATGCATTTAATTACAAGTGGCATATCTGAGGAACATAGTACCGAAATTTAATGTAGCTTTGAAGCCAACTCCTTGCAGGAATGGATCATAGTTTAGAGCCAGATCATTTAGCAATTATTGAATGAATGAGGTGCAATGAGGGGACATCAAGGAGGGTAGAGGGGAGACAGGGAAAACCAGCTGGGGGAAAGAGAGGGTAGTGATGGGGGAAACATTACGGGAGCAAAGTGAGCAAAAAAAATCAGTTGGAGAGGCAAGTTAACACAGGGCTAGTGCAATCTGAGAGCACCTCAGACAGAACAAAAAGTACAAGTTAGTAGCTCAAGTGAACTATTTCCTTTGTTTAAGTGCAGGGGGTAGAGAAGAGGCTCAGGAGGGAGGTGGGGGTAAGTGATAATGTAGGGAAGGACAAGTCATACCTGGAACTGGCCCCATCAGAGTGCGGAGATTTCTGCCAGTGGCAGAATGAGGGTGAGGACTTAGAATAAGGGACAAGAATAGGCAAGGACAAGTTGGGTAGAGATAGTAGAGGTGATGGTAAAGGGAAGAATGAGGAGGGGTGGTAGAAACTTGCCTAAGACTAGGCCTCTTCAGGATGCTGAGAACTCTGCCAGAGAGCAGTGTCAGGCAAGGACGAGTTAGGTAGAAAGGATGAAGGGGAAAGGGGAAGGAAGGAAGAGTCATTTCCCAGTGCTGAACCCCTCCAGGATGCTGAGAACCCTGCTAGGGGGCAGAACTAGGTGAGGATATGTTGGGAAGAGAGAAAAGAAAGGATGAAGAGAAAGAGAGAAGAGGAGGGAAAGAAGTAGCTTGCCTAAGACTAGGCTACCCCAGGATGCTAAGAACCCTGCCAGAGTGCAGAATCAGGTGAGGACTAGTTGGGTAGAATGGATAGAGGGGAAGGGGGCATAAAGGAAGAATAATTACCCAGTGCTGGGCCCCTTCAGGATGCAGAGAACTCTGCCAGGGGCTAGAATTAGGCGAGGAAAAGTTGGGCAGAGGGAAATAGGGGGAACAGAAGTGGAAAGGATAAAAAGGAGGATGGGAAGAAATTTACCTGACAGTAGACATCACCTGGATTCTAAGAATCCTGACAGAGGGCAGATTTAGGTGAGGACAAGTTGGGTAGAAAAGAAAGAGGGGGAAGGGAGGTGGAGGAGAAGGCTTTCCCAGTGCAAGACTCTGGTACAAGAAATTTCGGTGAGTCAAGAGATAGGTTGCACATGAAGTCTCCCTCCAATAACTCATTCCAATGCACCAGTGGATGATACATGAGAATGATTCTTCAGTTTGTACCCAGCCTATCCTTAATTTTCACACATTCAAATGACCTGATCACTTCCATGGGCTGTGTCACAAGCTGGAATGCGGCTCTAAAACAGATGGTCACCTTATTCCACCTGTGATCCAGCCTTGGACATTGTCCCACTAAATCACTGGCCAGGATGGATACCATGGGCACAAAGCCAGCTTCATCTTCAAGCTATGTCACAGTGATGCATACCAGGTCAGCATGGGAGTCCATGATGAAGTCCTCCATTACTGCAGTTTCATTCTTCAGTGGGTTGATGTTACATAAAACTGGTTAAAGGAGAGGAGCACGGTAGACTGGCCCATATGCTACCTGGTTTTGAACAATATGCAGAACCCTTGGGATTTAATCCAGACTGGGACTGAGAGGCCCCTTGTCCCAGTTGCACATCTTTCAAGGGCATCTCCTTCTCCTCACACCACAATCTGTCCCTCACCAGAATCTACCACGGGACCAAAACCATGTTTATGGCTATGGCCTCAGAGGATCCCAACCCCCAGCAGTGATAAATAACCACTGCTATTGGGGCAAAAGAGAGCCCATTGAAATGCCCAATCTGTCATAGCTGGTCTTGGGAAATTACTTATCTAGAACAGAACCTGGCAAAGCACATAATGGTTGCAGTTATAAAACTTGATTAAGAACTTTGCAAAAACTATATTACTGAGAACCCCCCCACATCTACTCCTTTCATTCCCCAATAAACAATAACACCCAACAAAATTAAGAAAATCCAACAATACCAACCCACCCTCCTGGCACTCAACCTATACACTCACATGGCTAACAAACAAATTATCCATAAACTCTATTACTGCCTCAAAAGACAATCACCATCCTCACACTTTTCTTTTCTTTTTATTAATTTTATTAATTAAATGTAATAATTTCAATGATTCATACCACAGTGTAATAGTCATCCACAATTATTTAATTTAATTTAAAACCAACTAACATATTCAAGTTCAGTTTATTTTTTATGAGCAAAAATGCTTTCTGTTCCATTCATAAAATTTTTAATGAATCAACAGGTACTTTTAAGCAGTTGCTAGTCATAAGGTTCACAACCCTCCACAGGCCACTTGTAAGCCTCTAAGTGCTCAATTATTTTCTTTTTTCTCTTTTAGCTTGTAAAATGCAATCTCAGTACTTTTACTGGTTGTTTTTAAGCAGAAACTAGTTGCAGGGTTCATAACACTCCCCCAGCCACTTGTAAGCTGCTACATACTCAGCTAGAATATTTTCTTTTTCTCATTTTTCTTTTTACTTATATTGTAACTGGCATTACAAAGTCTTGTTTCCTACATGTACAACAACGCTCATTTGCATGAATACTGTTGGGCTGCTGCTACTTGAAAAAATCTCAATACTTTACCTATTGCTGCTTAACGACTGCAACTGCTTTTAAGGCTTTTTCGGCTTTTTATCTTCCCAGCTCTATTGCTTAAATCCCAGCAGCATTTGTATCCACAGGATTCAGTGATTTATTGAAAAAAATCACAGTAGAACATGACAGTTGGGAATATGAAGTCGAAGACTCCTTGCTCTTAATTTTCTCTCCCGAGCGGGATATATTTCTTATAACTTCCAACTGCCCCTAGTCTCATTTATCCTTGCACCCATAAAGTGCTGACATTTCAGAGTCATGTGACCCCATCCTCAGAGGTAGCTCTTCCTGGGAATCCACTCTCTTTAGATCTTGTCTGGTTACCATAGTAACCGCTATGTCTTCTTTTTCAAATTTATTAAATTCTGCATTTGTGTTTGATTTCCTCCTGATACACACAACTTCTTTAAAAACATTCTTCTCAGAACATACTTTTAAATCTTTGTTTCCCCTCATATACAGAACTTCTTAGAAACTCTTGTTCATACATCTTCTCTCATGCAGCATTTCTGTGACATCTAGTTTTACAAATAAATTGCATAACCATGATCTTCATTCAGTCCTTTTGGTGTTAGTGTTTGCAGTTAAAAAATCCAAAAGACTTCTCTTTGTAATAATAAATTATGTCCATCTCCTCCCCTTGGTGGGATTTGAACCTGCTGCAGCCCAATAAACCTTAATGTGGCTGCTGACCCATGATCTTCCTCATGGTAATGTTTGGCCATTGCATTTTTGAAATTTGTTGTTCGTATTGTGGTTTTATGCTCACTTATTCTTTGTTTTAACGCTCTTTTTGTTTGTCCTTCATATTCTTGCCCACATGGCCAAGTGAGCAAATACACCACACTTTCTGTTGTACAATTTATAAAATCCTCTATCTTATACTTTTTCCCTCTGTGTGGATGGTTGAATGTTTTTGCAATAATTGTGTTCCCACATTGTGCACAATTTCCACACCTATAATTTCCTTTCGGTGCTGGTGGCATCCAATTGGGACGGTAATTTTGTTTCTCTTCCTTAAACATAGTGTCAACCAATACATCTTTTACACTATAACTCTTTTTATAGCAACAATGTAGCCAATTTTTATGAATCTCTTTCAAAGTATCTTCTGCTTTTAATATCTTCCAATATGTATGTAAAATGTTACTCACTTCCCCAAAAGCTGGCATATATGTATATATGTGGTACTAAATGTCACCATTTCTTTCTTTTCAATTTCTTTTTTACTCATGCATAACAGATCTTCCTGTTTTATTTGATCCTCTTTTCTTAATGCATTAACCAAACATCTTGGTTCATATCCTCTATTCAAAAACCTTTGACACATCTCTGCACTAGCATTTTTTCTCTCATATTCCTCACTGCAATTTCATTTCACCCTTAAAAGCTGCCCATATGAAATGTTTCTCACTGTTTGTTTAGGATGATTACTCCTGTAATCTAGAATTGTGTTTCGATCCATCTGTTTCCTAAACAATCTTGTCTCCAATTGTCTTCCATTTTTGTAAATGGTAATATCCAAAAAATCCACCTTATTTCTATCACTTGTCATTGTGAAATGCAGATTCTCATCACATTTATTAATGTAATCTTTAAATTCCCCCAATTCCAGGCTACTTCCATTCCACACAAACAGTAAATCATCCACAAAACAAATCCAATGCACTATTTTATTTAACCATTTATTTTTCCTTCAATCCCAGATAAAAATATCTTCTTATTTTCCCACAAACAGCTTCACTAGAGATGGAGTGAACATTGTACCCATGGCCATCCCATTCTGTTGTTGATAAAAAAATATTACCAAATCCAAAATCATTTGACTTGAGCACAAATTCTGCCAATTCAATAATAAACTTCATTGGTGGTACCACATTATGTGGTCTAGTGTCCAATTGTGTTCTTAATGCTGTCAGTCCAGCTTCATGAGGGATATTGTTGTACAAATTATCTATATCATAAGTTACTAATAATGTTTCTTCTTTTATTTCTATTACTTTCAGAATGTTCAATACTTCCTTTGTGTCTGATACATTAGATTTCACAACTTTTATCAGGGGACTGAAGAAAAAATATATAAATTTCAACATTGGTTCTGTTACTGAACCCAAACTACTCACAACTTGTCTCCCAGGGGGATGGGCTTTACTTTAGGGGCACTTTTGGAAGCAAGTATATCATAGGTCTGATGGGATTAGAATTTATCAAAAATTGTTTTTCTTTCTCAGTAATCCAAACTTTTTCTCCAGCCTTCTCTACTATAGAAGTAGCTTTCTGTTTCATTTCCTCTGTAGGGTCTCTGTCCAATTTTTTATAATGTTTTTGATCCATAAAGAACAGGGAGAAATGTTAGCTTTAGCAACAGCAGAATATCTGGAAGCATTTGGAAAAAAATGCAGAACTAATTGGAAGAGAGAATAAATTAGATAATTTGGAACACTTGAGTAAAAAGCAGATTAGGATGCAAATGCATGCCTTCTCATTAAGCAGATATTGGAGGGAAAAACAAATACCATGGGGACTAAGAATTCAAAAACCACCTTCATTTGGGTTGGATGACAAAATGTATATGAGAGATTGGCAACACATTTTAAATAAAGTATCACACAACTTAAGGTTGGCCACTATAAAAAAGGCAAAAAGAAATAGTTATAAATTGGCAGAGGAAACAAATAAAGTGAAGAGAGAATTAGTGGGAGATTTGAATATAAGTGAAAATTTGAAACAGCTGGAAACAAGTTTAAGGTTGTTTAAAGATGAGTTAACTGAGTATAAAAAAGGCAAACATCTTAGAGATGCAAGAGACTACAAAGAAGGAACAATATATAATTGGCATGGGAAAATGCATAGAGATGAAGTAATTTATAAGTCAAAGAAAAAATTCCATATGGACAGTATTGACACCACAGATGAAAGTGAAGGGGAATTGGTACAAGAAAGTAGAACAGAAGACCAATGAATAGGAAGACAACAAGGATCAGGACAGCATGGTTTTCGGGAGGATCCCATAGAAGGAACAAGTATCAGGTTGGCACAAGGAGGAGAACCAGGAGGGGGGGCGAGAAGAAGAGGCAACAGAGGGTGAGGAAGGAATTAAAGAGGGAACTATGGAGGTTATTGGGGTGAACATGGCCCCCAGAGATCAACAAGGAATAAGAGATGGAATTAGTAAATCTTACAAACCGTAGTTTAAGTAAAGTCCAAGAAAATGTATTAAAAAAAGGACTGTCCTTTGCTCCAGTGAATAAAGTAAATGCCTTTAATATGAAGATAGTTTTGTTCAGGTTTTATTGACAGTTACATTTAAAAGTGGACTTTGGAAAACAAATACAGCATAATCCAGTAAAAGTGGTTAGGAACATGAGGAACATGGTCAAAATGGATTGGGAAGAGTGTGAAATAGAATGTATTAGAGTAAGAACCCCTTTTAGAGATACATCCAGATTTGTTCCAATGATGGCTATGAATCCAACTATAAATACATTTAGTAGATTGGTTGAAACAGATATGGAAAAGGTTTGTTAAAGATTTGAAGAAACTAATAATAGGGATAATTTAACAAAAAAAAGAAATAAAGGCCTTACAAGAAATCAGACAGTTGCCAGATACCATCATTAAGAAGGTTGACAAAGGTGGAGGTGTTGTGCTTTGGAAACAATGTGATTGTTTTGAAGAACTGCAGAGACAACTATTAAATCAAAAATATAAAATATTAGACAGAGATCCTATGGAGGAAATTAAAAAGAAAGCTATTTTTATAGTAGGGAAGGCTAGAGAAAAAGTTTGGATTACTGAGAAAGAAAAACTATTTTTGATAAATTCTAATCCCAACAGACCTATGATATATTTGCTTCCAAAAGTGCACAAAATACCCCCAACCCCACCCCTGAGACCAATTGTGAGTAGTTTGGGTTCAGTAATAGAACCAATGTCAAAATTTGTAGATTTTTTCTTGAGACCCCTGGTGAAAGATGTGAAATCTAATGTATCAGACACAAAGGAAGTATTGAACATTCTGAAAGGAATAGAAATAAAAGAAGAAATGTTATTAGTAACTTGTGATATAGAGAATTTGTACAACAAGATCCCTCAAGAAGCTGGAGGGACAGTATTAAGAACAAAATTGGACACTAGACCACATACTGTGGTACCACCAATGAAGATTATTGAATTGGCAGAATTTGTGCTCAAGTCAAATTATTTTGGATTTGGGAACTTATTTTATCAACAACAGCATGGGATGGCCATGGGTACAACATTTGCTCCATGTCTAGCGAACTTGTTTGTGGGAAATTGGGAAGATATTTTTATCTCGGATTGAAGCAAAAATAAATGGTTAAATAAAATAGTGCATTGGATTCATTTTGTGGAAGATGTACTGTTCATGTGGAATGGAAGTAGCCAGGAGTTGGGGGAGTTTAAAGATTACATTAACAAATGTGATGAGAATCTGCATTTCACAATGACAAGTGATAGAAATAAGGTGGATTTTTTGGACATTACCATTTAAAAAAATGGAAGACAATTTGAGATAAAATTGTTTAGGAAACAGATGGATCGAAACACAATTCTAGATTACAGGAATAATCATCCTAAACAAACAGTGAGAAACATTACATATGGGCAGCTTTTAAAGGTGAAATGAAATTGCAGTGAGGAATATGAGAGAAAAAATGCTAGTGCAGAGATGTGCCAAAGGTTTTTGAATAGAGGATATGATCCAGGATGTTTGGTTAATGCATTAAGAAAAGTGGATCAAATAAAAAGGGAACATCTTTTATGTATGAGTAAAGAAGAATTCAAAAAGAAAGAAAGAAACTGTGACATTTAGTATCACATATATGCCAGCTTTTTGAAGTGAGTAACATTTTACATAAACATTGGGAGATATTAAAAGTAGAAGATACTTTGAAAGAGATACATAGAAATGGGTTATGGTGTATCTACAAAAAGAGTCAGAATCTAAAAGATGTATTGGTTGACACTATAAAGAAGAGACACAAAATAACCATCCCTATTGGATGCTACTGTCACCGAAAGGAAATTATAGGTGTGGAAACTGTGCACAATGTGGGAACACAATTAATGTAAAAACATTCAACCATCCACATACAGGGAAAAGTACAAGATAGAGGATTTTATAAGTTGTACAACAGAAATTGTGGTGTATTTGCTCACTTGCTCCTGTGGTCAAGCATATGTGGGACAAACAAAAAGAGCATTAAAACAAAAAATAAGTGAGCATAAAACTGTAATAAGAACAACACTTTTCAAAAATGCAATGGCCAAATATTACCATGAGGCAAATCATGGGTCAGCAGCCACGTTAATGTTTATTGGGCTGCAGCAGGTTCAAATCCCAGCAAGGGGAGGAGAGGGACATAATTTATTATTACAAAGAGAAGCCTTTTGGAATTTTGAATTGCAAACACTAACACCAAAAGGGCTGAAGGAAGATCATGGTTATGCAAGTTATTTGTGAAACTAGATGTCAGAGAAATGCTGCATAAGACAAGATGTATGAACAAGTGTTTCTAGGAAGCTCTGTATATGAGGGGAAACGAAGATTTAAAAGTATGTTCTGAGAAGAATGTTTTTAAAGAAGTTGTGTGTATCAGGAGGAAATCAAACACAAACACATGTTCCAAATGAAAAAGGGAATTTAAATAAATTTGAAAAAGGAGAAACGGAGGTTACTACAGTAACCAGATAAGATACAAGGAGAGTGGATTCCCAGGAAAAGCTATCTCTGAGGATGGGGTCACATGACTCTGAAACATCAGCACGTTATGGGTGCAAGGGTGAATGAGAATAGGAGCAGTGGAAAGTTGTAAGAAATAAATCCGGCTTGGGAGAAAAAATTAAGAGCAAGGAGTCTTCAACTTCATATTCCCAACTGTCATGTTCTACTGTGATTTTTTTTCAATAAAGCACCGAATCCTGTGGATACAAATGCAGCTGGGATGTAGGTAATAGAGCCGGGAAGATTAAAAGCTGAAAAAGCCTTAAAAGCAGTTGTAGTCGTTAGGCAGCAATTGGTAAAGTATTGAGATTTTTTTCCAAGTAGCAGCAGCCCAACAGTATTCGTGCAAATGAGCGTTGTTGTACATGTAGGAAATGAGACTTTGTAATGCCAGCTACAATATAAAAAAAGGAAAATGAAAAAAGAAAATATTCTAGCTGAGTACGTAGCGGCTTACAAGTGGCTGGGGGAGTGTTATGAGCCCTACAACTAGTTTCTGCTTAAAAGCAACCAGTAAAAGAACTGAGATTGTGTATTGCCAGCTAAAAGAGAAAAAGAAAATAACTGAGCACTTTGCAGCTCACAAGTGGCTGGTGGAGGGTTGTGAACCTTACGACTAGCAACTGCTTAAAAGTACCTGTTGAGTCATTAAAAATTTTATGAATGGAATGGAGAGCATTTTTGTACATAAAAAAGAAATGGGACTTGAATATGTTAGTTGATTTTAAATTAAATTAAATAATCATGGATGACTATTACACTGTGGTATGAATCATAGAAATGATTACATTTAATTAATTAAATTAATAAAAAGAAAAGAAAAGAAAACCAAAGTGTGCAGATGGTGATTGTCTTTTGAGGCAGTAGTAGAGTTTATAGATACACCCTTGCCATTTTTGGAAGCACCTTTTACCTCTTCTCATTACAAGAGGAAGGAAGAACAACGCTGCACAAAAAGATTGCGAAATGGAAAACTATTCAATCATTCGCTCTACACACTCTGTTTAGGATAACAATAACAAAATAATAAAATTAAACATATAGTCCATTAAAATATGGAAAGGGTACCAGAGGCCAGCTCCTAATGTTCTGAACACTGGATGTGTTCAATGAATGTTCAAAATAAGATATGCAAGATCCAAACATTGATGAAGATAAAATAGAAAATTGTTTCCTGTTGACATGTTAGAGAAATAGTCCTAGAAGAATCTATCAACTAAAATAACTCACAGTGAATAACTGTGAGCAAATCATTCCTTAATGTTACCTTCAGGGATAAGCACCTACTCCATTAAAATGCTGAAGACTGTAAATTGTCAACACTCTTCTCACTGTAGCCAGGGAAGGCTGCAGAACAAATCCCTCTGGTACACATTGTGAACTCAAACTGCTACTGTAGAATAAACCACTTTATAACATGGTTTGGAAAACAGGAGACATCTAATTGGTCAAAGAGCATCACATGACTGTAGATTAAATCTCCTACTTAACCTACAGTTGGAGTGAATCTCCATGACTTGAATATCCCTACAGACATCAGCACTTGTTACCTTTTCAGGCAAACTAATACAAGTGGCAGCCATTGAGAAACATATTGTCAGCAAGCAAGGTATTACTCAGCATGACAGAGCTGCAGTATTGCACTGGAGACATAGCAAGTGGTTTTGTGCCACATCCTGTGCCCTCCCAAGGCATGTGTCCCCCATCGTGGTAATAAAGTGGAGAGAGAGAGACAGACAGATAGACAGACAGACAGTCATCAGCAAGTGGTTTTGCTCCACATCCTGTGCCCTCCCAAAGCATTTCTCCCATGTCATGGTGGTAAACTGCAGAGAGCAACACAGTAATCAGCAAGTGTTTCTATTCCCCCTCCCGTGCCCTCCCAAAACAATTCTCCCCTAGTTGTAGTGATAAAGTGGCTAGAGTGACACAGTAATCAGTGAGTGTGTCTGTTCCCCCTCCAGTCTGCTCCCAAAGCATTTGGTCCCTGCCATGGCACTACAGTGGACAGAGATGAGAGCCATGCACCTCCTGTGGCAGAGAGAGGGGCTGAGACAGTGACAGCAAGAGAGAGAGAGAGAGAGAGGGACCGCAACATGTTTTAGAATTCCTGCAGTCTCCTCTGTCTCTACCTCTCTTATGATTTTTCACAGAACACACAGCGAGCAGCTCACCATGTTGCAGATGAGCAGAGAGACACCATTGTCCCACACCAAAACACCTCCCAAAACCAGCAGCAAGACAGAGAGAGAGAGAGAGAGAGACAAACTCACACACAGTGAGCAGTGCAGTGTGCTTCGGGCACAGGGGGAGAGAGAGAGAGAGAGAGAGAGAGAGAGAGAGGTACAGTGAGAAGGTCAGAGCTGGACCTTCACAGCAAGTGAGTTCCTGCGCCACACAGCTTTCCATTTCAGTTTAGTTTTGAGACACAAAGCGGGAGTGAACTGCAGCAACAGTTAGTATGAGCTGCTAGCAGTGGAGACAGAGAGAGACGCATAGTGGAGTGAGCTGTGGCAAACTAAGAGCCGCTCAGCTTTGCATTTCAGTTGTACTTGACACTCTGTATCTTGTATCTGTGCTGTGGGTGAGATAACGTGCTCTTCTGTCCCTGTAATATAAAAGATGCCAGAGAGAGAGAGAGAGAGAGAGAGATAGATGGGCACTGCAACTGAAAGATCTCTGAAGAGTGACAGAGGGAGAGACCAAGAGTTTTTCATCTGGACAGCAAAGTGACTCATGCATATATTATGTATTTTAAGAACATACAAATCTCAGAAATCATTTCAGTACTCTATTTCTGGCATTTGTATGTTCATGACATATGCATGAGTTCTGTGGACTATGTTTTAGCTCAACAGGATACAGTACCATTTTCCACATTTAAACAGCAAAACAGCACATTTGTGTGTTATGTTGTTGTTTTTAGACATAACCCATGTTAAAGTATAATAACCCACTACAGTGTATGGAGTTATAGGCATTTAATCTACCTTTTACATCTCACAATGCACCTGAGGCATGGATTAAATGCCTAAAACCCCATACCCTACCATGGGTTATTGCTAATGTAGTGACTCGATACAATGGCCAGGACCAGGACACTCGATAAATCCACCCTCACTAAATCAGGGAGACTGAACCCAGGCAAGATCTAGTTATTAATGATGTTTTTACTGCAACTGTAAGTGATGCAGGTTGTAGTGCAAACAGTCAGATGAGGCAATGTAAAGTGCTTACACCCTTCCCATGCACAGCCCATATCTCAGACCTGAGGTCAAGCAAGAATCTCCAAGATACACCTGCCAGGAAGCTTTCCCCTATGCTGGCTGACTGTTCCTCACTGACAATTGCTATCCAGGAAATCAGACTACCTGAGACACTCTGAAAATAAGACTTGATCTATAGTCAAGTTAGAAGCGCCTCAGTGTTCCTGTGATCAGCAGCACATCTCATTTGCACAGACCAGAGATTAAACAAAACTGCTGATGGCAAGTTGAAGTTGTCATTATTAATAAAGTATATTTTGTAATATTATTATTAATTTTTAATAAAGGAAAGGTGATGAAGCCATCAGTAGATGCAAATGACAATAGCAAGTACCTGCACAAGTTCATGAATTCATAAAACAGGTATACACAGTGAAACTCACACTGAGCAGTACTAACCTAAGCTTAAAAAAATAATAAAAACCTACTGTTTCTGTTGACCAAAACTCATTTAAAAGTCATACCTCACACTATCACCAGCAATACTAACTTTCCCTACTGCTAAAGCAAAACACAAAAGAAAAACTGTAATGAAAAGAATCCAGTAAGCTAGCACTCAGCTTGATTGCCAGCCTAAAGTGGCAGCCATCATCAAGTAGTCATACTGTAAATTTGCTTATGGATGGAATTCAACAATGGTTCTATAAGGGTAGCTTGTGTGTTGTGAACTTGATTGCTTTTTATGTTTGCTTATGTGAATGGACAAAGCAAACATCTTGGGACCACTTCTACAGGGTAGGGTTTGGGGAGGTGTGTGCTAGACTAATCAGTGCAGCTAACTCTGCAACAGGTATGCATGTGCACACTCATTCCTGACAAGGTTGCTGCTGGCAGTGCAGAGCTGCAGGATGGCTGGAAAATTTTTGCATATGAAATGATGGAGCCACACCTATCACAGTGAAATTGCATCTTTTTATATGCCCTCATCAGCTTGCAAGGCAGCATTCCCCTCCTGCCTGAACTTGTAAATGACACTTACGGTTAATGCTCAAGTCTCACAGCTGGTATCCCCCTTATACTTGGCCCAGATTTCCTAAATCTGTGGTGGTTGGGTACTGAATCCTGGATCTTGCAGGACAAGAATCCCCCAAACTCAATCCAGCAGTCAGGTGCCCAACACTGTCACTGATAATGACAACAACCCTCCCTAAACACAGACCAGCTGTCGGTTGCCTAACCCCACCACTGGCAATGACAACCCATCCCAAACTAACTCTGATGGTCAGGTGCCAACCCCAACTCCAGAAAAAAAAACACCCACAGCCCACCAAAGTATATCCAGTGGTCAGATGCCCACCCCACCTCCAGAACAAACAACCCAAAGCCACCCCACAAAGTAATTGTGGAATTTGGATGCCCAACCCTGCTGTAAGATAATGCTACCCCAACAGCATGCAACACCAGGGTTCCCACCCCTGGTGAACCAAACTGCACACTGTTACTGAGGTGCCAAATCCCCAATGTCAGTCATTGAAAAAAACTGTCCCTCATTGTCCTCTAACATTTGCACTTGTAAATACATAAAATGATCTATTAGCATTTTCTCTGTTCCTGACTCTCACCTCCCCACCCAGTACCCCTCTCTCCAACTGAACACCCTCCATCCCTCATGTACCCGTCTGGTCCATTGCTAAACACCTCTCATAAGTGCCACATGTCTAGCTCCTAATGACAGTGACCAGAAACTCACTGAAAACAAGTATGCCCAGTCTGGAGGAGCTTTGTTACAAAAATGGTGTGACGAGTTTGCTGGATTCTTTGCAGATAAGGTTGCCACTATCAGGTTCAATATTTGTGTGGCTCA
Organism: Neoceratodus forsteri; assembly: GCA_016271365.2. Lineage (NCBI taxonomy): Eukaryota > Metazoa > Chordata > Ceratodontiformes > Ceratodontidae > Neoceratodus > Neoceratodus forsteri. The sequence goes on along the minus strand of JADMNL010000023.1, from coordinate 620,913,842 downwards.
CTCTAGTGAAATTTGCAATGGTCAGCAGGAGCTGTCAGGCCCTCAGTTTACCTGGTCTGACCTTAGCCAGCCTGCAATCACTGACATAGTGATGATCATCCAGACATTGCAACCAACCAGATGTGGTTTGGACCCAGGCCCTACACACCTCCTGGTAGGATGCATTGTTGCCATCAGCCCAGTCCTAGCAGAGATAGTCTGGAGGTCATTGGAGAGAGGGATCTTTCCAGATCCCCTGAAGGAGGCAGTTGTTCAACATCTCCTTAAAAAGCCCTCTCTTGATCCTGATTGCTTGGCAAACTACAGACCTGTCTGTAACCTACCCTTTGTGGGTAAGGTTATTGAGAAGGTGGTTGCATTGCAGCTGGATGATTATTTGACCAGTCACAATGTGTATGATTCTCTCCAGTCAGGATTTCGGAAGAGACATAGTACTGAGATGGCCCTTGTCTGGGTACTAAATGATCTCCTAATAGCGAGAGATCAGAAGATGCTTTCCATCTTAGTCCTCCTTGATCTCTCTGCAGCGTTTGACACTGTGGACCATGTGACATTGTTGGAGTGCCTCTGGCTCATCTGTGGCCTGTCTGGTACACTCCTCATATGGTTTCAATTTTTCCATGAGGGTAAGACTCAGAGAGTGGTGTTGGGAATTTATTCCTCAGCCCCTCTCCCCCTATCCTGTGGGGTGCCGCAGGGCTCCATCTTGTCACCTATGTTGTTGGCAGTGTACATGCTGCCTTTAGGAGAGATTATTAGGTAGCATGGTCTGAATTTTCACTGCTATGCAGATGATACTCAGCTATACATGTTCTTTGCACCTGGTCAGGATGTGTTCCTCTCTGTATTTAACAACTGTCTCACCGAGATCCAGGACTGGATGAGCGTGAGTTGGCTGCAGTTGAACCTGGTTAAAACTGAGGTGCTGGTTGTGGACCCTGGTAGCTGGGAGGTGGGTTTGTTGGCAGGATCACCCCTGGGATTATGTCTTGGGGGTGTGGCACTGACTACCTCAGACCAGGTGCAGAACTTTGGCATTATTATTGACGATGGTCTAACCCTTAAATCACAGGTGTCAGCTGTCATCAAACCTCTTTTTACCATCTGAGGAATATCACCTGGGTGAAACACATTGGTCCATGAATTTGTTACCTCTAGCCTTGACTATTGCAATGCCCTATACCTAGGGCTACCAGGGGTTGATGTCCAATGCCTTCAGCTAGTGCAGAATGTGGCAGCCAGGCTATTGACTGGTACAGCTAGAGCCAGCCACATAATGTCTGTGCTCCGCAGACTGCACTGGCTTCCAGTGCAGTGGATGATCACCTTCAAGGTCAGTGTGCTGACCCATAAAGCCCTGCATGACCAGGGACCTAGTTACTTGCAAGATCTCCTTCACCCTTACTGTCCCCTCCACCCTCTCCAATCCACAGATGAGGGATTGCTAGAGATTCCTAGGGTCTGTTTAAAGATACCCAGGGCCCGTTCCTTCAGCTTTGTGGCCCCTACCCTGTGGAATTCTCTACCTTGTTAGATATGAGATTGCATGACCGTTCAGGAGTTTAAAACTGTACTTAAGACATATTTATTTGAATCAACATATAGTGGTTTTAATTGATAGTATTTTAACAGTGAATTTTATATATAAGATTTTATTGAACTTTGAAATCATATATTGTATTGTCTATGCTATGTACCAGTGCCTTGGTTGTAGAAAGGTGCTTTTTATAAATAAACTATGATTGATTGATTGATAAGGCTCTTAAATGCATTTTGAATTTTTATGCATAACATTGTCATTGTCATTGTTTAACATTTTGCACCAAATTTTCAACAAACCCTTTTTGACCCTGCCTCATGAACAACAGAGGCATATTTTTTTCAATTCCCCCTCTAAAACATGTTTTTTCAGTCACTCCACAAAATCACATTTCTTATGGGGTTTCAAAAATTTTACTTGTCCTGATCATAAGGTGGGGTCATAAAGCGACTATGTTTAAAATTAAGTCCAGCATGTCAAAAAAAAGAAAAAAAAAAAAGAAGTTTTGAAGCAATGTTGAATATTTTCAATGCTGATTCATAACTTTGTGATTGATGCAGATTCTTTCCTCAGATTTCACTATAACCCTTTTATTATCCCACTTCATGAACATGACAGGTGTCATTTTTCAAATCCCTTCTGAAACATGTTTTCAAAGTCACATTGCAAAATCACATTTTGGGCAGGATATCAAAATTCCCACCTGTCTTGATTATAAGGTGGGGTCATACAAAGACTATGTTGAAAATTTACTGTCAAAATGTCTAAAAACAATAAACTTATACAAAAAAACAATTACTATTTCCAGTGTTTAATCATAACTATTATTTTTTTTCTGATTGTGACCCCAAATGTCCATCATAGCCCTTTTGTTAGTCTACCGCATGGACAGGACAGGTGTCATTTTTCAAATCCCCTCTGAAGCATGCTTTTGTGGTCACTCCACAAAATCACCTTTCAGACAGGATTTAAAAAAATGCCACCTGCCTTGATAATAAGGTGGGGTCTTAACAAGACTATGTTGCAAATTTGGTGTCATAATGTCATAAAATGGCAACACTATGAAGCAACAGTGGACATACTGTATAAAGATGTTATTTATTCTGTTCAGGATTTTTTCAGCTCTATACCCCTTAGCCCGCCAAATTGCACAAGGCACTGGTTACTGGGGGTAAGAAAGTTTTGCCCATAGCCTCAAGATACTTTTGTTTCAACTTCTAGATGCAACCAAACATTTTTGACATTGCAAAATGCTTGTTTTCAATTTAATGACATAAATGGTGGATACTGGCCAGTCAATAATGCAAATTAAGATAAAGGAGAATAGCAAGATTCAACAAGCAGCAAGATCGGCAGATGTATGAAATTAGTATTTTATCAAATTACATGATTTAAATTTCATAAAAGGGAAAAGTGGACAAGAAACAAATGATTTAAAGGAGCAAACAACATAAAGAACAATGGGAACAAAGTAAGAAAGGAAAACACACCAACATTCAGAATTAGATTGATTAATCAGAGAGAAGTGCTTAAAGAGATAAATAAGCTAAACTCAAATAAAAGTTGATATGACAGCATAGCCATTAGTTTTATAAAGGACTCAACTGTTGAACTAGCTCAAATTCTGAATGACATTTTCATTGGAGCATTATGGAAGGCACTTTCCCACAGTACTGGAAGGTGTCTAAAGTTGTACCTATTTTCAAAGGCAGTGAACCATCAAACCCATCAATCTATCATGAAACTGCATTTCTTCCTGTAGTATCAACAATTTTGGAAAGAATAATACATGGTCAGTTATATAATTGTTTAGAAAAATACAAAAAATTAACAAAGCTACAACCAGGCTTCAAGAAAGGAATGTGCACCAACACCATGCTTACAGATTTTTTTAGACCTAATTGTCTCCCCAATTGATAATGAAAGGGATGTGGGCAGGGTGTCCTTGGACTTATCAAAGGCATTTGACCTAGTGGACTACAAGATCTTAATTGACAGACTGGAAAAAATTGATATAGCAGAAGAGACCTGCAAATGGTTGAATTCTTACCTCTCAAATTGATCACCGGCGGCTACCGTGAGTGTCAAGTCATCAAGCATATCCCTTGTAGAATGTGGAATAGTACCACAAGAGTCAATATTAGGTCAGTTATTATTTCTATATTACATAAATGAACTACCAAATCATATAAGACATTCAAATATCAGGTTATATGCTGATGACACTGTTTTGGTGGGGAGGGGAGTAGCTGCAATGAGGTGGAGAATAAATTGCAGCAGGATTTCTTAATAATGCAGGGTTAGTTCAGCACCTCTAAACTAATATTAATTACAAAGAAAACACAAACAATGGCTTCAACCAGGAAGAGAATGGAAGTTTTTAAATTGGAAGTAAAAATGACTGAAGATCAAATTTTAACACAAGCTACAAGTTATAAATACTTTGGGGGTGATTTTAAACCAACACTTCTCTTTTAATATACATATTAAAGATTTGACAAGAAGAATAAATTCAAGACTCAGAGCAGTAAGGTGAATATCTTTTTGCCTGACAAAACAAGTGTGGCAGACTGTGACAAACCAACCAATCTTACTCATAATTGACTATGGGAATTATACAGCATATATGGTCACGCAAATATGAAACAGTTGCATGGGGTGGATATGTCTTATACTTGTCCAGATTTGCACTTCAGTGCGATTACAACACCTATCACTGTAAGATGTACCAAAGACTGGGATGGATGCTCTTGGAAAGGAGGAGAAAATGGATCTGGACAACCCTGGTACATAAAATCCTCAAAAATAACAAACTCTCATGTCTACTTAACAAACTGATTAGACAAAATCACAGCTTTCATCTGCTAAATAAAAGTACTAGGGATTTGGTGGTTCCCAAACTAAAAAATCATTAAGGGAAAATGTCATTTCAATATAAGGCTGCGAGAGCATGGAATGAGATTCCCCCACAATCTTGGTCAATTGAACATTTACCTAGGATCTTCAGCACTGCTATGCAACATGAATTTTGCTGCCAATGTGAATGTTAAAGTGAACTATATTCTAATTATTATTGTATTATAATATTAGAATATTATAATTCTAACTCATGCATGTATGCATTTTGAAAGTCACCTGGGTTGTATTTTTGGTACTTTGCCATATTAATTCATATCTCTTTTCTGTTGTGTAACTTTGAAAGCCTTACATTTGATCTGAATAGGAATTCCTTCTAAGTAGGGCACTTAATGCCCTAATGGTGTCCAATTTGTGAAGTCCTGTATAAAAATAAAGCTTACTACTACAACTACTTTCAATATCATGTGATTGAATTGTTGTGTGGACACTGCTCTATATTACATATTGTACTGTGACTATATGTATTTTAGCCCTGTTTATTGCAAAAAACAGTGTAATTCGTTGTATGCCGATTTTTGCCTTTGTATAGCTCTTTGCCTCTATGTTTGTTACATACTTTTGTCATAGATAGCCTCCATGGGTTGCCCCTGAAAAAAGGGACTACATGGTATCAGTGGCCTTACTCAGTTATCAAAATTCAAATAAATAAATGGATTTCAGCAAGGCTTTTGATTCGGTGCCACATTTATTGTGTACATATGTGTCCATATGTATACATTTATTTCAGAAGTTTTACCAAAAAGTACAAACTGATTTGGTAACATCTTGATTCCAAATGTGCCCAGGGAGGAGGGTAATAGGGAGTACACAACACAATAATATCAAATTGTAGATAACAATAATGAATGAACAATAGTGAAAGAAAATACAATACAACAAAACATGTATTACAATATAAAACAAGCACTTGTCAATGTCGAATGTTCTCTTGCTGGCATTGGCACTGGTAGTGCAGGAGATAAAGAGATGCATAATAGGAATGGCAGTGAAGTATTGAATTGACACCAACCCACTCCCACCCTGCAGAGACTGACAGGCATTGGGGTGTGCCTTTGGGTCATTGGCCATATTGCTCATGCTATTTCATCTCACTCTACCCTGCAGACACCGACAAGTGTTGTGGTGTTCCTTGGGGTCTTCTGGCCTTACACTTTCCCCATTCCATAAGGAAATATGTTGAGATGGGTGCAGTATAGGAGAATGGGGTGAACTTTGGGGCTGAAGAGTCCAAGGCACACCTCAAAGCCTGTCACTGACTGCAGGGTGGGGGTGGGGGTGGAATGGCATGAGCATTACAGCTGACAATCCCAAGTCACACCCCTGACGCCTGTCAGTTTCTACAGGATGGGGCGTTACAGTTGGAAACCCTAATGGCCCAGGCATTTGTTGGTATTTTCACTCCAAATTTTCAACATGGGCTTTTTGTGACCCCACCTTATGAACAGTGGCACTATCAGTTCATTATCCAAAAGGTGAGTTTGCACAGTGACTGCCATTTGGGGCCACAAGTGCAAAAACACATTTAAAGCAAGATTTAAAAAAGGATAACTGTATTGTCCATGAGGAGGTGTACAAAAAGGGCAATGTTGAAAATACGGAGTGAAAATATGAAAAATTGAAGTCACGAATGTACATAGAAACTGCACAATGTATGCCCGTAACACAATTATTTTGGATATTTTTTAACTAAATTTTCAACATAGGGATTTTTGTGACCTCTGCTCATTTACATTGACATTGCGATTTTGCTAATCTGTCCCGAAAGTTGATTTCCTACAGTGACCGCGCCATTGTACGCCAGATGTACAAAAACACATTTTGGACAGGATGTGAAAAATGACAGCCATACTGTTGATAAGGAGGTGTGAAAAATGGCAATGTTGAAAATCTGGAGAGAAAATATTAAAAATTGTTGAAGTTATGAGTGTGTGTGGAAACTGCATAATGCACGCTCGCAATAGTCATTTTGAATTTTTTCACCAATTTGCATCACAGGTTTTTTAGATTCTCAATTACGAATAGCAAACTGTCATTTCATTAATCAGTCCTGAAAGGTGATTCCATGCTGTGACAGCAAACTCACCATTTGGGACTGAATAACGAGATGACATTGCATGTGTTCATGAGGTGGGTTACCAAGAATCCCGTGTTGAAAATTTGGAGCCAAAATTCAAAACAATGGCTGAGATATCCGCCTAAGTTCTTAAGGGGGAATTGATGCCATTATACAGCTTACTGGCATTTCTTCATTTTGAAGTTTGGCTTTGAAGAGTCCAGACGTGTTCCCGTTCCCCTGAGGATTGCAGCACTGGCCCTCCAGAGGTAAGTATGGGGTGTGAGGGTGTGGGAGGTGGGGTGCGTAGAGGGTGGATGTGTGTAGAGGGAGTGGGTGCCACAGACAACAAGGGACCATTTTCTCTTTTTCAGGTAAAAAAATAAAAAAAGGACATTGTAACTTGGTTTTCTGGGTACACAGGGGTGGGCTCCCAGTGTGCCACACAATGGGGGTGTGGGGGGCATGCTCATATGGTTGGCTTTGTGTGAGTGGCAGCACACTATGGTGGGCTCCCAGTGTGCCACACAATGTTGGGAGGTGGGGGACATGCCGACACAGGGATTGCATTCCCCGATTTTGGCTTTGATTGGGGACTGCTGCCACCACCATCATGTTTATTGAAATGTTTCACCTGGAAAGATGTGTCATCTCTGTCACTGCATGATGATCTTGTTTCTGATTGCAGCAGCACATTTCTTTCAGGTTGGTGGCACTTCACATAAATTTTGTGTCGCGCTAGCATGCTGGCTAATTGGGGAATGAGGGACGCACCTACTAAAGCGTGCCCTGCATTCACCAACACTGACACACCTCTCACTGTGCTATTACTACCAGAAGAGGTTACTTGATCATGTGCATGACAGCATAATGACACTGAAATAAACTAATAGTAATATTCAAAACAGTTATGCAGTCACAATGCACAGGCAGATAGTACAGACATAAATGATGTAAACAACATATTAAAGTAGAAGTGCAAATATAGTACTGACAGTAAATGCAGAAAGGAGCAGTAAAATACCACCCAGTCTGTGAAGGTGATGGAGTTATCATTGCTAGTGCATTAAGGTAGGTACAGGAGCTAATATTACCAAAATTAGTTAACGAAGGCCACACAGACCAGGGGCTTGGGCAGAAGGAAACTGCATATAGCAAGGCAGGTGGCATGTGTGGAGACTAACACAGAGGTGGGAGAAAAACACAGGGGTCAGTGGTCAGGTACGGTTGCACATATGGGAGATTAGTGAAGAAGATGAGGGATCAGGAATTAGGTGAGTGGTTAGCTAGATGGATTGGAAACTAGTTGACAGACAGGACTCAGAGAGTGGTTCTGAATGGAAAGTTTTCACTGTCAAGGACATAAGTAGTAGGACAACATAGGAGGGTGTCCTGGGGCCACTACCCTTTACCATGCACATAAGCAATATAAGGGTGGAGATATGTGAGAAGGTGAATCTGTTTGTACAAAGCACACTGCTCTGCAGGAGCATGAAAAGTGAGGGGGAATTAATAGCAGGAATGGAGATGTACAGGGTCTGGAGAAGTGGTCTAGTATTTGGTATTTAATATTCAGTCCAAATAAATGTAAAGTGGTCAGATACTGTATTTCCAGCTATTTCAAAATATTTCTAAAGTGATCCTCTGCAGTACCTACAGTGGTACTGCAGGCAGGCAAGGAATGTCTCTAGAGGTACTGTACCACAGACATTTCAGGAAATATCTGACCGTGTCATCTGCTACAAATCTAATGCATATTGGTAGCAGGAATCTGCACTGATTATTGCATCAATGGAGTAAGGGTGGGCAGTTCAAATATGAAAGACATCTCAGGGTTATAACTTGCAATAGTCTACAAATCTTCCCTGTGCTAAATAGCACATAGGAGGGTAAATAGGATGTGAGGATGCATAAGGACATGCTCCACCTTTTGGCAGAAAGCAGTTAATATTGTCATTGTACAGGTCAGTGGTTAAACCACACCTGGACTCAGATATTCAAAACTTTGTTCAGTGGACAAAGTGATTGTATCCTGTTTGCCCAAGGTTTGTGTCCATGCACAATATTCAAAGGGGGATGTTGCATGAGCTAATAGGGTTAGTGCAAACAAAAATCATAATGTATGTAGTGGGCAAAGGGAGGGGTGAGGACAGGAATACTTGCAGGATGCAATATTCAGTGGATTTGTGCTGCACAAAGGGGTTAGTACAGGCCCCATTGTACAGCACAAATACCACCAAACAAAACTCAACTTAATCTGGGCAGCCCTAGTGGCCACCAGCATAACTGCAGCCAGCAACCAAGTTGGCAGTTGGAGGAGCACACCTGTCCCAGGTACTGAATGTTGCCCTGTCCCCTGATTCCCATCCTCGTTACATGGAAAATATGTCCCTGTTGTTCAGTGGTTCTCCCCACCCTCCAATCGCTGAACCGATAAATGTAGATTTCATCACTGGTGTCTAGCAGCCCACCCCACCCTCTGATCCCCAGTCCCATAAAGTATAATATTTTTCATTTCTGTCCATTGGTCCGCCAACCCTCCAGTCACCTGCCCAAGTGTAACTGTAATTATCCCTGGTGCCTAGTGGTTCCCCTGCACTCCCCCCTCCCCCCAGATCGCTGGCCCAGATATCATACAATACCTCCCTGGTGTCTTGTGGCACCCCAATGCACCAATTCCCATTGTTATGCCAATATATCCTTTCCATTGTGCCTAGTAGCCCCCAACAGTATGGGCAGTGGCCAACCCACCCTGCCATCTCCCCCTTACCTGAAGTCATAGGAGACCATACGGTGACTGACACAGACCTCCTTTCACCTCCTGAGCTGGCTGCCACATGGCAAGACAGGGAGCATGCATCCAATGTACAGTACAGAGCACACTTTGTCTGTATTGTATAGGTATGGTCTAACACAGCACCTGTGCATCAGGTAATGTGGAGTTAGCAGGGTGGACTGGGTGGTGCTTTCGACGCAGAGGCAGCAAGATGCCAGAGAAAGGGTATGTTCCTATAGTAATGGGGATCGGTAGGTAGGGGGTGCAACAAGGCTCCAGGGAGTTATTGTATGATCCCAGGGTCAGTGATCAGGGGGTTGGGGAACAACTAGGCATCGATGATGATTACAATTACACCAGGGCTGGTGCTTTGAGGGGGGAACCACTAGACGCCAGGGACAATTAACATTACATTTGGGCTGGCATCCAGAGGGTGCGGTGACCACTGAATACCAGAGAAATATACTTTATGGGGCTGGCAATTAGAGGGTGGGAGATCACTAAGAACCAGGGATGAACTCTAGATTGATGGGGTTGGTGATCTGAGGGTTGGGGACCACTAGGCACCAAGGATGAACTCTACATTTATGGGGCTGGTGATCAGTGGGGTGGAGAACCACTAGGCATCAGGGTTAAACTCTACATTTACAGGGTTGGTGATTGGAGGGTGGAGGGTGCCACTAAACACCAGGGAATGCTTGCTTTTTATGAGTGCAGGCAATCAGGGTGGGGTGAAGGCTGTTGTGGGGGCACAAACCTGCCACTGCTTCCAATGCATATGTGCCCATAACAATTACAAGGCAATTTGTCATCACACATAATCCTTTTAAGGCGAATAAATCTAGGGTAAAAGGTCTGATTTGTACCATATTTTAACTCAAAGTGGAGACATTGAACTTAAACTGGGGCCTAGAAATATTCCGGGAATTTCTATAACCCATGAGAATGTGAGAAGCTTAGTGCAAAAAACAGATGAGTACAGGGTCTGGGCAGCTGAAGCAAAGCAAGACATACTGGCAATCTCAGAAACTTGGTTACATCAGGGAGTAACAAATGAAGAACTACAATTAGTAGGGTATAGTTTACAAAGAACAGATAAAGAAAAAAGGGGTGCAAGGGTTATGCTATATATTAAAGACAGCCTGGGACCATATTGAATAATTTTAACAGGGAATATTGTTTGATAATAGAACTCTTAACTATTAAACTAATGGTAGGTGTATTTTATGCTCCCCCCCAAGTAAAATAAAACATTTTGACACTGGCTGATTTGCTAATAGAGAAAACGAGAGACCAACGAGTTATAGTAACTGGGGATTATAATGCCAATAGGCAACAGTCAAGAGGCATCAAGCTTCAAAAAAGTTTTGAAGCCTTAGGCTTAGAACAGGTAATTCACCATCCAACTATAAGTCCTAATAATAGAACACAGCATTCAATATTGGATTTATTTTTTATTTCCCAGGTTTTAAAAATAGAAGGATGGGAAGTCTTTCCACTAAACTTAAGGGATCATAACCCCATACAGGGCAATTTAATTTTACAAAACCCCTTGAAAAAACATGAAGATGTTTATTGGGTTAGAGACTTAAAAAATTTAAGTGGAGTATCCTTTAGGAATAGACTTAGAAACTGTAATTGGGGAAAGGTGTTTTTAATTCTGGATATAAATCCAACAGTTCAGGAATTTCTGGATTCATTGATGGAAATAATTCAACAACACCCTCCTAAGGTCCTCAAAAAGGATAGGAAAAATGAGGCACCATGGTTAACGGATAAGTTAAAAACACAATTAAGGATAAGGAATAGAGTATGGAAAAAAGAAAGGAAAACAAAAACAGCTGAGGATTGGGATAGGTATAAATCCTGCAGAAATAAATGCAAAAGAGAGATTAAAATGGCAAAAAAGTGGCATCATCTTAATAATTTAAATAAAGCAAAAGACCCCCAAAAATTCTGGAAAAGTGTTTTGGAACTAAAAGACACAACCAAAGCAAAAAATCCAGTTAATCTAATAAAAGGGGATACATTAGTGGAAGACCCAAAAGAGGTGGCTAACCTATTTAATTCCCATTTCCTAGACCTACCCGATTTAAGAATTCCAAAACCAAATTTAAAAACATATGATATTTCATTACCTAAAATAATAGAGGAAAGAAATGGAAAAAAACACATAGCCCCACTACGTGAGAAAACCTTGGGCTTTAGGTTCTGGAGGCTTGAAATAAAGGAAGCAGAGAAAGAACTGAAAAAGTTGAATGTGTCTATGGCTGGAGGCTTGGATGGCCTAGAAGCAAGGTTTTTAAGGATAGGAGCAGAAATACTTGCTCCAAAAATAACATATCTTTTTAAATGGAGCCTTTGTAACTCAACGGTACTGGATGTAAGAAAGATGGGAAAAATTATTTCTGTCTTTCGGGGGTGCAGTACTACCCACTCTATCTATATACCAATAGCAGTGCTCCCCATCTTGTCGAAGGTGCTGGAGAAATGGGTGCATTGCCAGTTTAGCCAGTACCTAAATATAAACATATGAATGTGCGAGCAGAAACATGCCACCCAGTCTATCCAAGTCTGCTCGACTGTGCAGCTAGTGCTGCTAGTTTGCAGCTCACCCACCACATCTCCTTTGTCATCCCACTGACATCCCCCACCTCCCCCAACCTCACTCTCCCCTGTTCCCTGTCCCATGCCCTTTTAAAGTTGTTCAGAGATTTACATGATATCACCCATTCTGGTAGTGCGTTTCATTCTGCTACCAGCCTCTCTGTGAAATAGTGTCTCCTCATTTCCCTCCTAAATCTTCCCCTCTATTCTTGGCCCATGCCCCCTGGTGTCCCTCCCCCTCCTCAGCTTAAAGACCCCATCTGCCCCATCCTTGCTGATTCCCCTCAGATACTTGAATGTCTCTATCATGTCCCCCTTGTTCCTTCTATCCTCCAGGGTGTACGTATTCAGGTCTCCCATCCTGCTCTCATAGTCTCTCCCGTCCATTCCGCATATCATCTTTGTTGCCCTACTCTGCACCCCCTCCGCTAGCCTCATATCATGCTTCAGGTATGGCCTCCAAAACTGCACACAATACTCCAAGTGTAGCCTTACCAGCAACCTGTAGAGGGGCAAGATCACCTCTCTTCACCTGGATGAAAACCCCCTCACTATGCACCCCAGCATTTTGTTCACTTTTGCAGCTGCTCTCCTGCTCTGGGCAGTGTTGTTCATGGTCCCTGTTACCATTACCCCTAGGTCCTTCTCCTTCTCAGTGATCCCCAGCTTAACCTCCCCCTCCAGCCAATATTCTCTCCTTGGGTTCTTCACCACAAAGTACATAACCTTACCCTTCTTTGCATTGAACCTCATCTGCCACCTCTCTGACCACTCCTCTAGCTTGCTTAGCTCCCCCTGCAGCTGCTTCCATCCCTCCCCTCCATCTACCACTGCTCCTATTTTGGTGTTATCTGTGAACAGACTGACCTTGTTCACCACCCCATGAGCATCTGACAGGAAGTGTCCAAATATTACTGATCCCAGCACAGAGCCCTGTGGCACCCCGCTTGTCACCGGCTTCAGAGCTGACAGCTCCTTTCCCACCACCACCCGTTGCAGTCTCCCACTCAACCAGCTTGTAATCTAGTTTGTCATTTTTGCCCCTACCCCTACATCAGTTAGTTTCCCCCCAAACTTCCCATGAGGCACCGAATTGTAGGCCTTGCTGAAGTCCAAGTAAAGAACATCCACTGCATGACCCTTATCCAGCTCACCTGTCATCCAGTCATAATATTTTATCAGGTTGGTTTGACAAGACTTCCCACAAAATGAACCCATGCTGCCTCACGTCCTGGAGGCCGTTGTTCTCCAGGTATGACACCAGTCTTTCCTTTATTATTGTTTCTATAAGTTTGCACACTATGGAGGTGAGATTTACCAGATGATAATTACCCAGTTCATCCCTTGATTCACTCTTGTGTAATGGCACTGCATGTGCCATCCTCCAGTTCAGTTTCACACATCCCGACACCAGTAAGGTGCTGAACAGATCTGCCAGTTGCTCTGCCAACACCTCCACCATCTCCCTCAGCACTCTGGGATGGATTCCATCTGGCCCTGGTGTCTTGTCTACCCTCAGTGCCCTCAGTCTCTCTAGGACTCTACCTCCCTCAGTTCTTCCATCTGTCCCCTCCTCTCCCCTCCGTCCCCCCCTCCTCCCTCCCAGGCAATGGTGGTAGTGGTCCTCCCCTTTTCTTCCTTGAACACTGAGCAAAAGTATTCATTCAGTGCTTCTGCCTATTCCTCCCCCTTTTCTGTCCACTCCTCACCCTTTTTTATCCTCACTATTGTCTTCTTGCACTTTCTTTTCTCCCTGATGTATCTGAAAAAGTATTTCTCCTCCCCATTAAGTCCCCGTGCTAATCTCAGCTCCCTCTAGGCCTTGGCTTCTCTCACTTTTCTGGTCACTGCCCTGGACCATTTTGCTTACTCCTCCCTGTCCTCTTCCTTCCTCATCCTCCTATACCTCAGGTGCACCTATCATTTTGCCCCCACCACCTCCACTACCTCGCTGTTCAACCAGCATGGTTTCCTTGCTCTGCTCCTTTTACTCTGTGTCTTGGTGCAGGCTTCTGTTGTCTCTGTAATCCCACAATTAATAATATCCCATTTCTGCTCCTCGTCCATCTCCTGCCTTATGCCCTCCAGTTTCCCTTTCAGTACTTCCCGCATCCTCCCAAACTCTCCCCCCGAAGTTTACCACCTGGGTTACTGATTTCTCTGTCTCCCCTCACAACATGATATTAAACCACACCATTTAGTGATCACTGTCGGCTAGAGGGTCCTCCACCCTTATTTCCTTACTGCCTCCATATTCGACAAGATCAGATCCAAAGTGTTCTTTAGCCTGTAAGTACACTGATCAATTGTGTCAGAAGACCCTCCTGGATTGCATCCAGGAGCACTTGCTCCCTAGCACTGGAGGTGACCAGAATGCTCCAGTCAACCCCCAGCAAGATGAAATCCCCCACGATGACCACCTTCCCTTTTCTACCTACCTTTCTGATTTGTCCCAATACTTCACTGTCAAGCTCTTCAGACTGGGACAGTGGCCTGTATACCAACCCAAACCTCAGTTTCCTACCCCTTGAGTCTAGGAGCTGCAGCCAAATTGCATATGTTCTCCTTTCCTCCCCCTCGTCCCTTGTGCATTTGATCCCATCTCTCACATAGACTGCCACCTCACCCCCCCCTCCATATGGTCCTTCCTCTATAATTTGTACCCTAAGATTACCAGATCCCAGTCCTGTTGCTCAGTTGCCCATGTTTTCATGACAGCTGCAATAGCCACCCTACACACTGCCAAGAGTGCTTATAGCTCAGCTGATATGTTCCTAAGCTTCTCGCATTCAGTGAGACCACCCTTCATCCTGCCCCTTCTCTTCTTCACCCTCCATCTCCTCCCTTCTACTCATTCACTTTTCTGCCACCCCAAGTCCTTCCCTGCTAGTTTGGGGTGTAGACTGTGACTCCACTCTATCGGATCCCTGCCTACCTGCTCTCCACTTGCCACTCCCTATCTAGTTTAAATCCACCTTTGTCACAATATACCTCTCCAGTCTTTGCTTTAATACCTCCTTCCCCTTCCCGCTCAGGTGCAGCCTATCCCTTGCAAACAGATTGTTAATATCCCAGATACTGCCCCAGCTACCCACAACCCTGTACCCCTTAGTTCGACACCATTCTTCAAACCATGCGTTCAACTCCCCAGTCCTCTTCATTCTCACTGTGCTTGTGCAGGGTAATGGTAGCACCTCTGAGAAGGCCACAGACTCCACAGTCTCCTCAGACAAACTTCCCACTTCCTCAGACCTCTCCCTTGTTACCTCCACCATTTCCCCACTAGGTAATTTGTCCCCACATGTACCACAATGTGTGATTGCTTCCTACCCCTCCTTGTGCACCTTAGGATTGCCTGTTCTGCCTTGTCTGCCTTTAATCCTGGTATGGGCTCCACCCATATCCAACTGTGCATCTCCCCCTTGCTGCTGCATCTGATGCCCTTGAGAATAGAGTCCCACAACACCAGTACATGCCCCCTCCTCTTTCCTTGTGCCTTTTGCCACCCCCCACCCAGGTTTTCATTCCCAGGGCCACTCAAGGTGGTGATTTTATCATTTGCACCAGTGTCTTCCCCCCTGCCCCTCTCAATTGAGACCACTCCCCCTCTTCCTGTTTGACTGCCAATCTCCCACTCCCTCCTCACTTCTCTGGGAATTATCCCTTCCCCTGCCATGCCATGCTCAATCTCTCCACTAGTAATGCCCCTCACTCCCTCCTTTTTGTGAGTACTATCCCTTGTATCCCTTGTACAATAGCTCCCTGTGTCCTCTTTACCATGTGTTGCTAGTACAGCACACATGTTCTCTACCCTCTTTGCATTACTATGAGTTTTCTCCTCCCACCTGCCTACTGCTGCTCCTCATTTGCAAGGCCCTACTAGAGTTTAGTGTTCATCAGATGGCTTCCTGTCTAGTTTGTCCCCTTCCCTGACCCCCTCCCTTGACACACTGTTCCTTCTCTGTGGTGCCCCCAATATTCTCAGATGACAGCCCTTCTACCAACGCAACCCTCCCCTCACCCCTCAACCTCCCTAGTTCCCTGCCAAGCCACTGAACCTCTTCCTTGAGCCTCCTTAGCCTGTGGCATATTGAGCACCCTCCCAGCTTCCACAGCATGTTCATCCACACTGCTGCCCTACAACCATTGCACCCCACAGTCCTACCCATGGTTCATACCACCTATACAGAACAATGAAATAAAGTCTTTCTATACTGATTGCAGTTCTTTATGAACACAATTACAAATCCACCAGTAGCATTCCCAAGTCTCACAATCACATACAGTTCAGAAATTACATGTTTGCCCCAGGTCTTCTTTAGGTCCCTCCCCTGGTTTTAAGTGGGGCCATTGTGCCCCACATTGAGCTTAATTCAAAAAACACAGCCACAGAAACTTTTACACTAAATTCAAAAGACACAGCCACAGAAACCATTAAGCTTAATTCAAAGAACACAGCCACAGAAACCTTTAAGCTAAATTTAAAAAAAAATAACACTTACAAACAGAAACCTTTAAGCTAAATTAAAAAAAACCATAACAAAACTTACAAACATCCTCTCCACACTAACTCTGTCCACAACAATTAGAATTAACTAATCCTAGCCCAGCCTCTAACTGAAATTGTAATACCAAACACCCTTGCATGCAGCCTAAGACAGCCAATAACTGGAAATCACAATCCTCCTCATAAGATCTACTACTAACTGCATACCACAGTCTTACTAATAAGTTATATACATATATATTTAAGAATTAGCTCATATGGTTGTTCCTTGTTTCATTTCTCCTGACCTGCCCTGAGGACTCAGATCATTTTGCAGCTCTTCAAGCTCCTCCCTCACAGCCTTCAAACTCAACCCTCAGTGGCATTTCAGTATTTAAGAAAGGCTGGTATCCCTCCAGCCACATAAACCTTTAAGCTAAATTCCACTTTAAGCTAAATAAAAAAAAGCAAAACTTACAAAAGTCATCTCCACACTTACTCTCTCCACAGCAAGTAGAATTAACTAATCCTTCTCTCCTGCAATTTAAAAAACAATATCAAAACTGAAAAAAATCCTCTCCACACTCTCTCCACAACAAGTAGAATTAACTAATCCTTCTCTCCTGCAGTTTAAAAAAAATAGCAATACTTACAAAAATCCTTTCCACACTGTCTTCACAGCAAGTAGAATTAACAAATCCTTCTCTCCTAGAACAAAATGGGATACTGACAGAATACCATCATGGGTTCAGAGTGGGGAGGTCCATAAACACCATGCTGATAGACTTCAATAACCTGATTGCAAAATCTTTAAACCAAGGAAGAAGTACCAGGGCAGTGTTCATGGACCTTAGCAAAGCTTTTGACTTAGTGCAGCACATGGGCCTGTTGGAGAAACTTGCTGAAGCTGGGGTGCAAGAGGAACCACTATTATTGTTTAAGTCTTACTTGGCAGACCATATGCAGTTTGTCTCATGTGGAGCTGTGGCTTCAGGCCTGGTGAAGGTAAATAGAGGTGTCCCACAGGGCTCAATACTAGGCCCATTGTTATTTAACATTTATGTTAACAACCTGACAACGCAAATAAAACATAGTGGGATTAGACTCTATGCAGCTTAATATGTACTGGTGGTGTCTGCTAACAACCCTGAGGACCTGGAACAGCAGCTCCAGGTGGACTTGATTAGCCTGGAAAAAAGGATGAGAAATTCTGACCTACTCCTTAATGCCAAGAAAACCCAGTGTATGACATTTTCAGTGGGTCAAGTTAAGAAAAACAAATCTGAGATATGTCTCAGACTTATGGGTGGAACCCTTATTAAGAATGTATCAAGCTACAGATATCTGGGGGTCTAATTTCTTTCTTTCTTTCTTTCTTTCTTGAAATGTTTCACCAGGAAGGCATGCTAAGCAACAAGTAGCTCATCTCTTGGTGCAACCTGGGGGGCAGGGGAACGTGAGGATAATTTACAGAGATTTGGTACACAATATAAATTTACAGTAGATTGCATTCAAATAATTTGAGCAGACTGTACAGGAGTAATGAAATAGTGGGATGCTAACAATTTTGAACTAGATACTATGCCAACACTTTTGGACTAGATAGATACAACAACACAAAGTAACATTTAGGCATACACTAAATGACACATAACTGTGTAGCTGGAAAATGGCTGAATAGAATTGTTGTAGTTTGATCTAGGGAAGTTAGTGAGGAGTAAACACAGGCAGAACAGGATGGCTAAGGTATAACAGAAGAGCAAGTTAACTACAAGTGTATTAGAGATTAGGGATCAGTTATAGCTAGAGCTTCATAAGGGGGAGAAGGGAAGATGAAAGAGAGGTAGGTATGTCGGTAGGCAGAGAAGTTGGGGGTGGAAGAGGATGGAATGAGGAGGTGAAGAGATAGGAAGAGAAAGGTCTGCTGGAGCCTGGCCCCTCCAGTATGCTAAGGACCCTGCCTGCACAAGGCAGGGCTCAAATATGACAAGAAGGGAGCAGGTTGTGGCAGCAAGAGGTAAAGTACAATAGGAGGGAAGCAGATTGTAGCCAGCAGAAGAACAGAAGAGAGGATGAAGGTGAAAGAGAAGAGAGGCTGAATCCCAGCCCTTCAGGATGTGGAGAAGTGGAGGGAAGAGCTGAGTTAATGGTGTAAGGATAAGGAAGGGACTGGCCTTTGGTACAACTTTGAGTGATTGAGAAATTGCAGTAAGAGAACAATATAAGGTCTGAAGGGAAGGAATTGGAGAAAGGGAAGGAATGCTGTTTTTTTAGGTGGGTGGAGGGTGGAGCTGCAGCAGGGGCAGTGCATGGGTATTGAAGTGGAGTAGGATTTGTCAGGGGCTTGGGGGGGAGTTAGGGAGGGTTGTCGCAGAAATAGCTGGTGCAAGGAAGTTTTTAAGGGCAGATCTGATGGAGTAGGAGGATGAGGGAAGAATTTTAGGGGGGGGAATTCCACATTTTTGGGAGGTGGTGAGAGTAACCAGATTGGCTGATGAGGGTGGCTCTGCGGGGGACCACCACACTATGGGAGTCAGATGATCTAAGGGAATTAGAGGGGAAGGGGTGTTATAAATGAGGTGGGAGAGGTAGGAAGGGAGTTCACCCAGCTAGTACTTGGAGTTGAATTTAGCACAGTGGAAGAGTCATCTGTTTGTCAGAGAAAGGAAGGATATGGCACAATACAGATGACAGTGGTGGGTGTGAGAGGGAGCAGCAAGGGAAAAACAGCAGAAGGAATTGAAGAGGGTATCAAATCTGTCCAGGAAGGACCTGGGAGCAGCACCGTAGACTACATCACAGTAGTCGAAGATGTGCAAGATCATCTTCTGAACAAGTTCATGCCTAACCATAGAGGGGACACAACTACAGTTCCTGAACAGGTCACCAAGCTTGGGGCACAATTTTTTTTGGATGGCGTGAATATGTTTGCAGAAGTTTAGGTATTGATCCAGCCAAACTCCTAGGTACTGAAAGGAGGATGTGTCCTCAAGTAAAGTCCCATCAAGGGTGTATAAAGTGTGCAGGGAGGGAAGCCTAGAAAGTCTCTGCGTTGTGCCAAAGGTCATGGAGACAGTCTTCTTGGCATTGAGAAACAGTTGATGGCTAGTAAATCAGAGCTGAACCTTGTCAAAGTCTTGCTGCAAGTTGGATGTAACTTTAGCTGGGCGAGATCCAGATGCATACAGAACAATATCATTGGCTTACATATGTATGGCTTGACAGAGGAGCAGACAGATGGAAGGTCATTTAGGAAGATGGAGAATAATAGGGGCCCTAGTCCTGACCCCCCAGGGACTCCAGTATTAATCGGGAGTGGAGGGGAAATGACATCAGAGATCCTGACTGAATGGGTTCTGCCAGTGAGGTAGGCCTTGAACCAGCTAGTGGCTGAAGGAGATAGGCCAGCTGTTGAGAGGGAGTCAAGAAGGAGGGAGTGGGAAACAGTGACGAAAGCCTTGCTGAGGCTGACAAAGATGGCTGAGGTGATTTGGTTATTGTTCATCACAGTAAGGACAGAGTCAGTGAACCGAAGTAGAGATGTAGAGGTGGACTGATTTTTCCTGAAGCAAGATTGGAAAGTGATGAAGTAGGAGGTGTCAGTTAGAAATGAGGTAAGCTGGGAGAAGACAAGGTGTTCTTGAAATTTAGCTAGGGTTGGGAGGAGAGAGATAGAGTGGTGATTTCCAGGGGAAGATGGGTCACTGCCTTTGGAAAGAGGGAGTACCACATCATGTTTCCATGGGGTAGAGACTGAGGCAGTAGAAAATGAGAGGTTTAGAATTAGAGAAGAGGGTAGGCAATGGCTGAGGCAGAGAGAGAGATAGGAGATTGGAGTCTAGACCATCTGGGGAGGAGCCTTTTGAGGGGTTGATAGTGAGGAGGGCTTGTAGAATGTTATTTGAGGAGATTGTATCGAAGGAGAAGAGGGTGGGAGGAAGGGGAGAGGAGGTACCATTAGAGAAGGAGAAGTGAGTGTAGGAAGGGAGGCGTATCAGTACCTCAGTGGCACAGGTGGTATAGTAGGAGTTAAATTCAGCAGCAATGGCACCCAGGTCAGCCACATAGGTGTCATTTATATAAAGCATGGGGGGGCGGGACATGGGAGAAAAGAGGGCATGACGCACCTTCCAGAGCTTGGAAGGTGAACTTATGTTTGTGAGGAAGGCAGTGTTAAAGTATTCAGACTTTACTAGCCTTGTGGCCCTGGTACAGGCATTTTGAAGCTTGCGGTAAGTCATGAGATAGCTAGGAAACTGGGTTGCTTTATGACATTTCCAGGAGCAATATCTAGCTCTGAGACAGGCCAATAGTTCTGGAGTAATAAAAGGTAAGCGGTTTCCCCTAACCCTGGTTTGTTTGAATGGGGCAAAGGTATTCCAATTCTCTAGGAATATATCTGTAAAATAAGCAAGGGCCTTATCAACCAATGGGATGTTGGCTAGGGTAGACCAGTCTGAGAGGGCTAGGTTGCGAAAGAGAGGTTCTAATTCTAAGGGGATTTAAAAGAGCATAGTTGCAAGGTTTTATGCAGGGATTTGGGTCTGGGAACTTTCTTAACTACGAATACTGGCTTATGGTCACTGAGTGCATCAGGAAGGATACCAGAGATGATGATACTGTCGGGTTGGGAAGTAAGAGCCCAGTCAAGTAGGGAGTGATTTTATGTCTTGTGGTTGGGACAGGTGGGTTCCGATATTTGCTGTGTGAGATTACGGGCACAGATTTCATTGCATATTTTGGTGGGTTTAGATGACAGCCAGTTTAAATTGAAGTCACCTAGGATGTACAGCTCCCCAGAGTGAGAGAGGGCAGTGATGGAAGTTAGGAGGTCAAGAGTGGTAGAGGGCTTGACATTTGGGTGGCAATAGATAACAGCTATAAAGACAGGAAGAGTAAAGGGAAGGGTAACATGAATAGCGAGAGCATCGTGGGTTCATTAGGTTGGAGGATGAGTAAATTATGGAGTATGGGAGGGAGCTAAGGATGTACATGGCAACACTGCCACCCCTGCCAGCTTGATCTTGCCTTAGCAGGGAGTAGCCAGGAATGGAGACTGAGTGGTCAGGGATCGTGCTCTTTAGCCATGTTTCTGTAATGATTAGGATGTCTGGTTTTAGAGAGGCCACCATGGTTTGTAGGAAGTCAATTTTTAGTACTAGGCTACAGATATTTAGATGTAGGATCTTGAAGCCTCTTGGGAGGGATGTAGGACTCAAGGTTGACATATACTGAACATATTTCATTGCAAACTAAGAAAGTGAACCAGAGATTTGGGGCACTAAGAAGGGTATCCAGGTGTCTTTCTGGGGAAGTTAGAGAAAAGCTGGTGAAACAATTATTGATCCCAATTATAGAATATGGTTACCCATTATACATGAATTTCAAATAGACCTCATTAAATAAACTAAATCAATTGTATTATAGATTGGGGACATTTATAACAAAAAGGGGCCATGGGACACATCATTGTGAAATATATAAGAGATTGGAGTGGCTTCAACCTGAAGCCCAGAGGACTTACTTTTGGTTAGTTTTATGTCACAGGATTATTTATCAGGACAGACATCCATTAGTCCATATGGTGGAACTTGAATCCCATTATAATCAGCTGGATAGTTTGCAAACATCCTTCCCAAAAATACCCATGATCAGATCGTTTAACAGACTGGGTGATACCACCCTACAAAACAGCCTAGCTAGGAACTGGAATAAGCTACCATATGGAATGAAATCAGTTAGTCAATTATCTATTTTTAAATCTGTATTGCATAACTATCTGAGCACTAACCGTCAATGTTTTAGATAAGCTATTTAGTAAGTATATGAAATGTAATGTATGCTTATGTCTTTTGTCTTGACATGTAATTGAATGTATCATTAATATGTTTTTCTATTTTATACATGATCACAGGACATTGTTGTAAATGGGGGTAACACCCTAACAATTTGTATCCTGTATAAAAATTAAATGTTATCATTCAATTAATCAATCAAAAATGGGTATGCAAATGGCACCTTGGTGCCTTGCATGCCCATTGGAATCATTTGCATGGGCTGTCTGAATATCATGCCAGGAGCTACTAGTGCTTTCAGGTCTGGTGAGACTGCTCCCTGCACTGGCTAGATCCATGTTGATAAATATTGTAGATAACACTTTAAAAATACCTAGGATTCAAAACAAGTACTGCACACTCAAATTTAAGTATAGAGCTGCTAGTTCCTGGAATAGATTATTGAAGGATTTGAGAGTAATGAATTTAACAGTAAAGGAATTTGGACACAAGATCAAACAAGATTTTGCACGTGTATGTAATTGTTTGGAGTAATTAATATTGTTCCATCATGTCTAAATGTTTGTGTGTAGTTATTATGAGTAGGAAAGGTAGTAATTATGTATATATGTTATGTATGTCTTTGTATTTTGAACATAAATATCTGGAACCTCCTAGAAATTGTAAATTAACATCAATAACAGGATCTCCAAGAAAACAGGCCTTGAATAAGACCTATGATGTAAAAACTTTGGCATAGTCAAATTTGTTTGTGCCTGTGTAAATAAAAATGTTTTTACTATTACTACTACCATGTTGGGGCAGCACTATTTAGCTTAGCACTGCAATGACATGCCCCTATATTCAGTCAGTTAGTGTTGGTGTGCCATCTGACTGAATATAACATTCTCAGGGTTACAGGCAATGAGCAAATGCAACACAAAATGTGTGCTCTGCTTTGTTCATTTTTGAAGATCAGGCCCCTAGAGTATTGTATGCAGGTTTGGAGCACATATCAATGGAAGGGCTCAAACATGACAAGAAGGGAGCAGCTTGTGGCAGCAAGAGGTAAAGTACAATAGGAGAGAAGCAGATTATAGCCAGCGGAAGAACAGAAGAGAGGATGAAGGTGAAAGAGAAGCGAGGCTTAATCCCAGCCCTTCAGGATGAGGAGAAGTGGAGGTAAGAGCTGAGTTAATGGTGTAAGGATAAGGTAGGGACTGGCCCTTGGTACAACTTTGGGTGATTGAGAAATTGCAGTGAGAGGAGCAGTTGGACCACAGTGGGCTCAGGGAGGGTGAGGGTGGTGGAACAGAGGCGCATCCCTCCCATTGTACCTCTCCACAATTCCTATGCCATTCTGGCAAAGTGTGGTTCCTCTATGGAGACACCCACAGTGGAGACCAAGGAGGATGCTGGGAACCTCCACAAAGGAGACCCACAGGAGGGTGGCAGGGGACCCTGCAGGGGAAGGAAACAACTCCTGGTGGGGGACTCCATTGTTAGGAAGGTAGAACTGGGGAGGAAGGGGAGAGGGAGGTAAGGTGTCTGCCTGGCGCCATGGCTTGCAGGGACAGGAAGCGAATCCTCAGGATTGCCAGAGCAGCTGCACAGGGGAGGGAGCTGGATGTCATTGTCCACCTAGGGACAAATGACCTGGCTAAGAAAGGGATTAGAGAAGTGCAGGAAGAGTTTATGGAATTGGGGAGGGGCCTTAGTCAAGTAGTACGCACGGTAACCTTCTCGGAGGTGCTACCCATCTATGGCATAGGAGAGGCTAGGGTGTTCTGCACCATGGGATTCAATCAGTGGTTGAAAAACTGGTGTGGAGCTCAGGGATTTGGCTTCATTGGGGACTGGGGGTCCACCTGGAGTGATGCAAGCCTATACTGGCATGATGGGCTGCATCTGTCCGGGAGGGGAACCAGGATCCTAGGTGATAGGTTTAAATGCTTCATTGGCAAGCTTTTAAACCAGGAGCAAAGGCACTGGAAAGGAGCAGGAAAATCCTAGCCCCCAAATAATCACCTTAGTAAGTTGGCAAACACCAACATAGAGGTGTCGATAGGGAGAAGGGCAGGGGTAAATGGAGAAAGTGACAAAGGCAAGAAGGACAGGGATGGGGCAAAAGGGAGTAAGGCCATCAGGAAATGGAGGGTAATGAGTACCAATGCCCGTAGTCTGGGCAACAAGCTCCCTGAGCTGATGGCCTTAATGGAAGAGGGATGCCTGGATATTGTAGCATTCACAGAAACATGGTACACAGAGAACCATGACTGGGATGTTAACATACCAGGTACATAACCTACAGAGAGACAGGCAGGGAGAAGAGGGGAGGAGTAGCTCTCTATGTAAAGAGAAGGATAAAAGCAACTGAACAAAAGAGTAAACAGGGAGGAGAGGAGGCACTGTGGGTCACCTTGAGACTGGAAAGGGCACCACAATCTGCACAGGAGTTAGTGTACAGACCCCCATGTCAGGGGAAGGAATGGACAAGAATATGATGAAGGCATTCTTAGAATGGCAGAGAAAGGGAGATACTGTTGATGGGAGACCTGAATATGCCAGATGTTAACTGGAGCAATTTGCTGCAGCCACTCAAGAGCAGGGCCATTCTTGATGCCCTACAGGTGGCAGGCATTAGACAGCTAGTTTCAGAACCCACTCGTGAGGGAGCAATCTTAGACCTCATACTCTCAAACGGGGCAGTGAGAGGATCGAGATCTAGAAGTGGGTTGCCATCTGGGGACAAGTGACCATCAAACAGTGTGGTTCATGTTAAACTCAGCTACAGAGTCAAGCCATACAAAAGTGAGGGTACTGGACTTTAGGAGGGCTGACTTTGGCAAGAAGGAGAGTGCCTCAGAAAAGCACTAGCAAACAGGCTAGAAGGAGGTGTGGAGCAACAATGGGGAATTATCAAAACTGCGATCACAGAGGCAACAAGCCTTTGTGTGAAGCAAATGAACAAATCGAAATGAAAGAAAAAGCCACTATGGTTCTCAAAAGAGGTGGCTGTGAAAGTCAGGAAGAAAAAGATAGCATTCCGGAAGTATAAGGAAACACAGAAGGAGCAGGACAGAGAGCTGTACCAGTTAAGGCAGAAGGAAGCAGGAGGGAAGTCAGAATAGCAAAGGCCCAAACTGAGGAAAGATAGCCAACTCAGTTAAGAAGGGATAAAACTTTTATAGGTACATCAGGACACAGAAAGACAAAGGGAGGATAGTGAGGCTGAATAGAATGAACAGTGGGTGGGCAGAGGGGACAGTGAAAAGCAGGAATACTGAACGAATATTTCTGCTCAGTATTCACAAAAGAGGTGGGGAAGTGCCTAATCCAATTAACAGAAGCACTCTTGATAGGGGGGTCGATCCCAGTCCTTTCACAGAAGAAAGGGTTCTGCAAGAACTCCTAAAACTGAAGGTGGACAAAGCAATGGGTCCTGATGGAATTCACCCCAGAATTCTAAAAGAATTAAGGGAGGAACTAGTGAAACCACTGGCTACTCTTTTTAATAAATCATGGGAGGATGGTGTGGTACCCGAGGACTGGAGGAAGGTGGATGTGATTCCTCTTCACAAAAGTGGGACCAAGACAGAGGCAGGAAACTACAGACCTGTCAGTCTGACCTCTGTGGTAGGGAAAGTGATGGAGTCACTTGTAAAGGAAAGAATAGTTGATTACCTAGAGGCCAGTGGAGCACAGGACCCAAGGCAGCATGGTTTCA
This sequence comes from Neoceratodus forsteri, assembly GCA_016271365.2. Classification (NCBI taxonomy): domain Eukaryota; kingdom Metazoa; phylum Chordata; order Ceratodontiformes; family Ceratodontidae; genus Neoceratodus; species Neoceratodus forsteri. The sequence goes on along the minus strand of JADMNL010000023.1, from coordinate 620,887,960 downwards.
CAGTGGGAAGGTCATGTCAGATGAATCTAATAGATTTCTTTGACTGGATGACCAAAGTAGTAGACAAGGGAGGGGCTGTGGACATGGCCTACCTAGACTTTAGCAAGGCATTTGACACAGTCCCACACAAAAGATTAATAGTCAAATTAACCAGCCTGGGAATGGGACCCAGAGTGGTAGCCTGGGTAAAACATTGGCTGGACAACAGGACACAGAAGGTAATTATAAATGGAGTCCATTCTGAAGAAAGGGGGGTTACTAGTGGGGTACCGCAGGGTTCAGTATTGGGTCCAGTCCTTTTTAATGTCTTCATCAGTGACATTGCAGAGGGACTGGAAGGAAAAGTATGCCTTTGCAGATGACACAAAGATCTGCAACAGGGTTGATACACAAGGAGGCATGGAAAGGATGAAAAGGGACTTGGCAAGGTTGGAGGAATGGTCAGAAGTATGGCAGCTAGGATTCAATGCAAAGAAGTGCAAAATAATGCACCTGGGAAACAAGAACCCAGGGGAAGAATACACAATGGGTGGGAGGTAGTAACAACAACAAAAAAGGAAAGGGACCTAGGGGTAATCATATCAGATGACCTTAAGGTTAGCAAGCAATGTGAAAAGGCAGTAGGGAGGGCTGGGGGTATACTGGGATGTATAGGGAGAGGCATCAGCAGCAGAAAACAGGAAGTTGTTATCCCTCTGTACAGACAGTTGGTGAGACCCCATCTGGAGTACTGTGTCCAGTTCTGGAGACCCTATCTCCGCAAGGACATAGACAGGATAGAGGCAGTCCAGAGGAGGGCAACTAAAATGGTGCAGGGTCTGCAAGAGAAGCCATATGAGGAGAGACTAAAAGAGCTTAATATGTATACCCTTTAGGAAAGAAGGGAGAGGGGGGACATAATAGAAACTTTTAAGTACCTCAGTAGAATCAACAAAGTCAAAGAGGGCAGCATTTTTCAGAAAAAGAGACTTGCAAGAACAAGGGGACACAATTTAAAGATAGAAGGAGGGCGGTTCAGGGGCAATGTGAGGAAGTATTATTTCACAGAGAGGGTAGTGTATGCATGGAATAGCCTTCCTGAGGAGGTTGTGGGGTCTAAAACTGTGGGAGAATTCAAGAATGCATGGGACAGACATAAGGCAATTCTTGCGGGGGGTAGGAAGAAATAGGCTGTTGGTTAACTAGGATCTGCTGCCTATCCTGTAGGTAGGGACATGGGCAGACTAGATGGGCCTAGCGGTCCTTATCTGCTATCAAAGTCTATGTTTCTATGTTTCTATGAGAACAATATAAGGCCTGAAGGGAAGGAATTGGAGAAGGGGAAGGAATGCTGTTCTTTTAGGTGGGTGGAGGGTGGAGCTGCAGCAGAGGCATTGCATGGGTATTGAAGTGGGGTAGTTTTTGTCAGGGGCTTAGAGGGGGGAGTTAGGGAGGGTTGTCACAGAAACAGCTAGGTGCAAGGAAGTTTTTAACGGCAGAGCTGAGGAGTAGTAGGAGGATGAGTGAAGAATTTTAGGAGAGTTCACATTTTTGGGAGGTGGAGAGCGTAACCAGATTGGCCGATAAGGGTGGCTCTGCTGGGGAACACCAGGCTATAGGAGTCAGATGATCTAAGGGAATGAGAGGGGGTGGGGGTGTTATAAATGAGGGGGAGAGGTAGGAAAGGAGTTCACCCAGCCAGTGCTTGGAGTTGAATTTAGCACAGTGGAAGAGTCATCTGTTTGTAAGAGAAAGGATGGCTAGGGCACAATACAGATTACAGTGGTGGGAGTGAGAGGTAGCATCAAGGGAAAAACAGCAGAAGGAATTGAAAAGAGTATCAAATCTGGCCAGGAAGGACCTGGGAGTAGCACCATAGACTATATCACAGTAGTCGAAGATGTGCAAGATCATCTTCTGAACAAGTTCATGCCTAACAATAGAGGGGACACAACTACGGTTCCTGAACAGGGCACCAAGCTTGGGGCACAATTTTTTTTGGATGGCGTGAATATGTCTGTAGAAGTTTAGGTATTGATCCAGCCAAACTCCTAGGTACCAGAAGGAGGATGTGTCCTCAAGTAAAGTCCCATCAAGGGTGTATAAAGTGTGCAGGGAGGGAAGCCTAGAAAGTCTCTGCCTTGTGCCAAAGGTCATGGAGACGGTCTTCTTGGCATTGAGAAACAGTTGATGGCTAGGAAATCAGAGCTGAACCTTGTCAAAGTCTTGCTGCAAGTTGGATGTAACTTTAGCTGGGCGAGATCCAGATGCATACAGAACAATATCATTGGCTTTATATGTATGGCTTGACAGAGGAGCAGACAGATGGAAGGTCATTTAGGAAGATGGAGAATAATAGGGGCCCTAGCACTGACCCTCCCAGGGACTCCAGTATTAATTGGGAGTGGAGGGGAAATGACATCAGAGATCCTGACTGAATGGGTTCTGCCAGTGAGGTAGGCCTTGAACCAGCTAGTGGCTGAAGGAGACAGGCCAGCTGATGAGAGGAAGGCAAGGAGGAGGGATTGGGAAACAGTGGCGAAAGCCTTGCTGAGGCCGACAAAGATGGCTGAGGTGATTTGGCCATTGTTCATCACAGTAAGGATAGAGTCAGTGAACCGAAGTAGAGATGTAGAGGTGGACTGATTTTTCCTGAAGCAAGACTGGAAAGTGATGAAGTAGGAGGTGACAGTCAGAAATGAGGTAAGCTGGGAGAAGACAAGGTGTTCTTGTAATTTAGCTAGGGTTGGGAGGAGAGAGATAGGGTGGTGATTTCCAGGGGAAGATGGGTCACTGCCTTTGGAAAGAGGGAGTACCACATCATGTTTCCATGGGGTAGGGACTGAGGCAGTAGAAAATGAGAGGTTTAGAATTAGAGAAGAGGGTAGGCAATGGCTGAGGCAGAAAGAGAGAGAGACAGGAGTCTGGAGTCTAGACCATCTGGGGAGGAGCCTTTTGAGTGGCTGATAGTGAGGAGGGCTTGTAGAATGTTATTTGGGAGATTGTATTGAAGGAGAAGAGGGTGGGAGGAGAGGGGAGGGGAGGTACCAGTAGAGAGAGGAGAGAAGTGAGGGTAGGAAGGGAAGGATATCAGTAGCTCAATGGTACAGGTGGTATAGTAGGAGTTAAATTCAGCAGCAATGGCACCTGGGTCAGCCACTTAGGTGTCATTTATATAAAGCATGGGGGGGCGGGAATGGGAGAAAAGTGGGCATGAAGCACCTTCCAGAGCTTGGAAGGTGAACTTATGTTTGTGAGGAATGCAGTGTTAAAGAATTCAGACTTCACTAGCCTTGTGGACCAGGTACAGGACATTTTGAAGCTTGTGGTAAGTTATGAGATCGCTAGGAAACTGGGTTGCTTTATGACATTTCCAGGAGCAATATCTAGCTCTGAGACAGGCCAATAGTTCTGGAGTAATAAAAGGTAAGCGGTTTCCCCTAACCCTGGTTTGTTTGAATGGGGCAAAGGTATTCCAATTCTCTAGGAATATATCTGTAAAATAAGCAAGGGCCTTATCAACCAATGGGATGTTGGCTAGGGTAGACCAGTCTGAGAAGGCTAGGTTGCACAAGAGAGGTTCTAATTTTAAGGGGATTTAAAAGAGCATAGTTGCAAGGTTTTATGCAGGGATTTGGGTCTGGGAACTTTCTTAACTACGAATACTGGTTTATGGTCACTGAGTGCATCAGGAAGGATACCAGAGATGATGATACTGTGGGGTTGGGAAGTAAGATCCCAGTCAAGTAGGGAGTGATTTTATGTCTTGTGGTTGGGACAGGTGGGTTCCAATATTTGCTGTGTGAGATTACGGGCACAGATTTCATTGCATATTTTGGTGGTTTTTGATGACAGCCAGTTTAAATTGAAGTCACCTAGGATGTACAGCTCCCCAGAGTGAGAGAGGGCAGTGATGGAAGTTAGGAGGTCAAGAGTGGTAGAGGGCTGAACGTTTGGGCGGCAATAGATAACAGCTATAAAGACAGAAAGAGTAAAGGGAAGGGTAACATGAATAGCGAGAGCATCGTGGGTTATTAGTTTGGAGGATGAGTAAATTATGGAGTATTGGAGGGAGCTAAGAATGTACATGGCAACACTGCCACCCCTGCCAGCTTGATCTTCCCTTAGCAGGGAGTAGCCAGGAATGGAGACCGAGTGGTCGGGGATTGTGCTCTTTAGCCATGTTTCTGTAATGATTAGGATGTCTGGTTTTAGAGAGGCCACCATGGTTTGTAGGAAGTCAATTTTTAGTACTAGGCTACAGATATTTAGTTGTAGGATCTTGAAGCCTCTTGGGAGTGCTGTAGGACTCAAGATTGACATATACTGAACATATTTCATTGCAAACTAAGAAAGTGAACCAGAGATTTGGGGCACTAAGAAGGGTATCCAGGTGTCTTTCTGGGGAAGTTAGAGAAAAGCTGGTGAAACAATTATTGATCCCAATTATAGAATATGGTTACCCATTATACATGAATTTCAATCAGACCTCATTAAATAAACTAAATCAATTGTATTATAGATTGGGGACATTTATAACAAAATGGGGCCATGGGACACATCATTGTAAAATATATAAGAGATTGGAGTGGCTTCAACCTGAAGCCCAGAGGACTTACTTGTGGTTAGTTTTATGTCACAGTATTATTTATCAGGACAGACATCCATTAGTCCATCTGATGGATCTTGAATCCCATTATAATCAGCTGGATAGTTTGCAAACATCCTTCCCAAAAATACCCATGATCAGATTGTTTAATAGGCTGGGTGATACCACCCTACAAAACAGCCTAGCTAGGAACTGGAATAAGCTACCGTATGGGATGAAATCAATTAGTGAGTTATCTAATTTTAAATCTGTATTGCATAATCATCTGAGCACTAACTGTCAATGTTTTAGATAAGCTATTTAGTAAGTATATGAAATGTGATGTATGCTTATGTCTTTTGTCTTGGTGTATAATTGAATGTATCATTAATATGTTTTTCTATTTTATACATAATCACAGGACATTGTTGTAAATGGGGGTAACACCCCAACAATTTGTATCCTGTTTAAAAATAAAATGTTATCATTCAATTAATCAATCAAAAATGGGTATGCAAATGGCACCTTGTTGCCTTGCATGCCCATTGGGATCATTTGCATGGGGCTGTCTGAATATCATGCCAGGAGCTACTAGTGCTTTCAGGTCTGGTGCCACTGCTCCCTGCACTGGCTAGATCCATGTTGATAAATATTGTAGATAGCACTTTAAAAATACCTAAGATTCAAAACAAGTACAGCACTCTCAAATTTAAGTATAGAGCTGCTAGTTCCTGGAATAGATTATTGAAGGATTTGAGAGGAATGAATTTAACAGTAAAGGAAGTTGGACACAAGATCAAACAAGATTTTGCACATGTATATAATTGTTTGAGGTAATTTATATTAGTCCATCATGTCTAAATATTTGTGTGTAGTTATTATGAGTAGGAAAGGTAGTAATTATGTATATATGTCATGTATGTCTTTGTATTTTGAACATAAATATCTGGAACCTCCTAGAAATTGTAAATTAACATCAATAGCAGGATCACCAAGAAAACAGGCCTTGAATAAGAGCTATGATGTAAAAACTTTTGGCATTGTCAAATTTGTTTGTGCCTGTATAAACAAAAATGTTTTTACTACTACTACTACTACTACCATGTTGGGGCAGCACTATTTAGCTTAGCGCTGCAATGACATGCCCATATATTCAGTCAGTTAGTGCTGGTGTGCTATTTGACTGAATATAACATTCTCAGGGTTACAGGCAATGAGCAAATGCAACACAAAATGCGTGCTCTGCTTTGTTCAGTTTTGAAGATCGGGCCCCTAGAGTATTATATGCAGGTTTGGAGCACACATCAAAGGAAGGATGGAGTTAGGCTGGAAATCATACAAAGACATGAACATGACTGAGGAGCAGCAGGGTAGATGCTATGAGATGAAACTGGCCAGTCTCAATCTGTGTTTGCTGGAGTACAGAAGGGAATGGGGATATGATGGAAACATTCATGTCCATACACTTGCCACAGTTCCTACAATCTAAATGTTTTTCCCTAGTGGCCAGTGGTCCCTCCTCCTTACTTCTGATCACCCACCTGATAGATTTAAAAGTGTCCCTGTTGTCCAGTGGCCTCTTCCTTGACCCGATCACCTGCCTGATACATATAAATTTTTCTCTGTTGTCCAGTGGTCCTTCCCGTCATGCGATCAACCACCAGATATATATGTAAATGTTTTCCCTTGTGGCCAGTGGTCCTTCCCCCCACCTGATCATCCACCCGATATATTTAAAAGTGTCCCATTTATTCAGTGTTTTCTTCCCCCACCTGATCACCTTCCTGATATACCTACAGTAAATGTTTTCCCTGGTATCCAGTGGTCCCTCCCCCCACCTGATCTCCTCCCTGATAGTTTAACAGCTCTCCTTGTTGTCCCGTGTAACCCCCCATCCTGATCCCCTGTATAGTCAATATACAGGGGATCGTGATGGGCATTACAGTGAACACCAGGGAAACATTTAAATCTTTTGGGCAGATGAATGGGTGGGGGAAGAGACCACTGGACACCAGGGAAAACATTTAGATATATCAGGCAGGTGATTAATTGGGGGGAAGGGACCACTGGACACCAGGGAAACTTTTTAATCTATCAGGTGAGTGACTGGGTGGAAGGATTGAGGGACCACTGGACACAAGGGAACACTTTTAAATATATTGGGTAGCTGATTGGGTGGGGGAATGGCCCACTGGATACCAGGGAATAATTTTATCATTAATGGGAGTGGGATCAGAGGGAAGGGGGCACCACTGGATGCCAGCAAATATCTATGTTTTTACCAGGACTGGGATCAGAGGGAAGGTTGCCACTTACTACCAGGATGTACTGTGTTGGGGTGGGGGGGCACCAACACACTACCTCCAGCAACCACTAGGGTTGAACTGGGTTAAGACTGAGGTTAGCTCGGCGGTGTTTGCTCCATGCAAGAGGACTGTGCAAAGTGCCCCTGCATGGAGCAAGTACTCCGAATAGTCAGGTCCCTGCTCCCTGATTTGCATAGTTTTGCTTTTTGCACCCTTCCACTGTTTGCCTCGGCACAAACCTAGTTTGCCCATCGTAATCAGACTTTCAAATATGGGACTTCCACACAAAACCTGGTTTGAGAATGCAAACTAGGCTTTGTGCTAAGGCAAACTTTTGAATATCAGGCCCCTGGTGTTGAGGGTTGGAGAGGGAGACAAGTATTTATTTATTTATTTATTCATTCATTCATTGATTTGGAAAACACCTTTGAGCACAGGTGCTTATTTACAAATGTTGCACTTCAATGACAGAAAGAGTGGCAACACATACCCAATACGAATATGTAAAAACACAGCTCCATAAGGAGCATAGTCAGTGGCAAAAAAATTAGCAACCATTAAGTAAGATATTCAAACAATATAAATTTCATCAACAATAAAGGATATACAGTGTGTGCTAGGAGTTTGTCTTAGCTGAAACATGAGCATTTGGAACTTGCTGTAAGTTCTTTTCTCAGTGCATACTTAAATAGGGCAGTTTTAGGGGAGGCTTAACCAAAGCTCAAACAATTACAATGGAAAGGTGGCATGCAAAGAGAAGAAAGAGACAACAGATTGATGTGACAATAGACTGATGAGGTACTGTATGGCAACCATTTCTATTCAGTATTCAACAAGAAATGATTAGGAATAAATAGATTATTTAGGATTAAGCTTGTATGAGTTAACATGAGTATTTTATTATGTCTGGATATTAAAGAATATGTTTTGTGGTACCTATGCAAGGAATACATTTAAGGGAAGTATCTTATTTGATACAAAGATCATCAATATGCAGTAATAACATGACAGACAAAATATACAGTGTTAAGATCGGGGCCCAATATTTAAAAAAATTGCTCTAAGCGCAAACAGTTTACACCTGGATTGTGCCCTGTTTGCATGGGGTTGCAACATTCAAAAGGCCAAATAGCACCAGCGCAACAGTGTAGCACCAGTGCAAAAAAAATAACATATGCATGGGGCAAAGAGAGGGGTGGGGACATGAATACAGGCGCAACAGTATATTCAGTACTGAACAATGAGTGGCAGCATAACATACAGCGTGGTGCAATTTAATGCCAATAAAAGGTAGTCTAAACTCTGGGCAAAACAGGGAGGGAGCATGGACACAGCAGTAACAGGCAGCATGGCTATATGCAACAACAGCATAAGATTCATAAGATATAGTCATAAGATTCATAAGATGTATAACAGGCACATATAGCTTAAGTCATTTTTGTCCTGCTCTATTTATATAGTGAAGTGGCAGTGAGATCCTATGCAGTATTCATCTAGTGCATGTTTAAACTGATTCATAGTTACACATGACACCAGAGACTTGGGTAGTGAATTCCACTGCAACACCACTTGTTGTGAAAACCATCATCCTCTCTGATTTTTACTATAGTTCTCACCCTCAGCTAAACCTGGTGACCTCTATTTATGGTAGTGACCGCTCTTCTATTTAACCCAATACATTCCCAAAGGTCAGGTTATCTAAATGTCATATACACCATGCACATGTCATCTCTATATCTTCTATATTTAAGTGACTATAAGCCCAAGTCCTGGAGCCTTTCCTCATATGACCTTCCCTCCAACCAGCCTAGTTGCCCTCCTCTGAATGCCTTCTAACCTCTCAAAGTCTGTCTTTAACCTTGGCATCCAAAAACTACCTCCATATTACAAATAAGGTAGCACCAGGGAAACATAAAGTGGAATCAACACCTCTCTGACTCTGCTTTTTATGTTTCTTGTTATATCAGCCAATATGATGTAGGTTTTTTTTGGTGACATTTATGCAGTGACCAGTGAAAACCATATTATTTGATATATGTATTCCTAGACCGTTCTCTGATTTCATTGTTGAAATATTATGCCCATTTATGTTATAACTATAATTATGGTGCCTTTTCCCTAAATTCATAATTTTGCACTTTTCTATATTGAATCGGAGTTTCTTTATTCCTGCACTTTTAGCCAGTACATCTATGTTTTCTTGGAATAATATGGCATCATTCTCATTTGATACTGCTGCCCCAAGTTTTATGTCATCGGCAAACTTTGCCATCCATGACTTTGAGGTACAATCTAGGGAGGCTATGAAAATACTAAACAGAGTAGGTCCAAGGATGGAACTACACTTGATACAAGGACCCATCCAGGCATATTCCCTTTGATACAAACCCTTTTTTCCCAACCAAGCCATAGTCCATTTAATAATACATTTATCCAGATGTATTTCCCATAGGGTTTTTATTAACTCTTGATGTGACATGTTATCAAAAGGTTTCTCAGAATCTATATAAAGTATGTCCATGAGTAGATTTTTTTACCAAGGCTTCACTAACTGGGTCAAAGAAGAAAAGTAGATTTGTTAAACAAGACCTCCCCCTTGCTAAACCCATGTTTTTAATATCCATGTTACCTTCTTCTTGAATATGTTTTGTAATTAAATCTTTAATAAAAGTTTCCCAGATCTTACCCATCATGGTGCATCTGATGGCTGCAGTGATCGAGAAGGATAAGAGAGAAGAAGGCCACCCAGGGCCACTCTGTAGGACAAGGAGGAGATAGGCTGCAAACAGAGTCTACCAATCCCAAGTGTCCTTTGAGACACTCACAGATGCCCACCTTGTGGGCTGGTATTGACTCAGTAGGGCCCTGCTGAGGCAGATCAGTGAGCTCCTGCATGAGCAGCTGCCGTCTACCAACCAATACAGCCATGCCATGTCAGTAGAGGAAGCTGCAATGTGTTTCTTAGCCACCAGGTCCTTCCAGACTCTGGGTGGTGACAGTCCTTTTTAATGTCTTTATAAGTGACATTACAGATGGACTGGAAGGAAAAGTATGCCTCTTTGCAGATGACACAAAGATCCACAACAGGGTTGATACACAAGAGGACATGGAAAAGATGAGAAGGGACTTGACAAGATTGGAGGAATGGCCAGAAGTATGGCAGCTTGGATTCAATGCAAAGAAGTGCAAAATAATACACCTGGGGAACAAAAACCCAGGGGAAGAGTATATAATTGAAAGGGACCTGGGGGTAATCATATCAGATGACCTGAAGGTTGGCAAACAATGTGAGAATGCAGTATGGGGGACTGGGGGGATACTGGGATGTATAGGGAGAGACATCACCAGCAGAAAACAGGAAGTTGTTATCCCTCTGTACAGACAGTTGTTGAGACCCCATTTGGAGTACTGCATCCAGTTCTGTAGACCCCATCACCACAAGGACATAAACAGGATGGAGGCAGTCCAAAGGAGGGCAACTAAATTGGTGCAGGATCTGCAAGAGAAGCCATATGAGGAGAGACTAAAGGAGCATAATTTGCACACCCTTGAGGAAAGGAGGGAGAGGGGGGATGTGATAGAAACTTTTAAGTACCTCAGTGGAATCAGCAAAGTCCAAGAGGGTAACATCTTTCAGAAAAAGAGATGTGCAAGAACAAGGGGACACACTTTAAAGATAGAGGGGAGATGGTTCACAGGCAATGTGAGGAAGTATTTTTTCACAGAGAGGGTAGTGGAAGCATTGAACCACCTTCCTGAGGAGGTTGTGGGGTCTAAAACTGTGGGAGAATTCAAGAATGCATGGGACAGACATAAGGCAATTCTTGCGGGGGGTAGGAAGAAATAGGCTGTTGGTTAACTAGGATCTGCAGCTTATCCAGTAGATAGGAAATGGTGGGCCAAGCGGTCCTTATCTGCAGTCAAATATCCATCATGAAATTGCTTGTAAATTGCCACCCCCTCAAAAACAAACATTTGTCAATGCCGAATGTTGTCTCGCTGGCATTGGCATTGGTAGCGCAGGAGTTAGAGATGCATAATAGGAATGGCAGTGAAATATTGAAATGACACCAACTTCACCCCCAACCTGAAGAGAAACATTTTCAACATAGCATTTTGGGGCCTCCCCTCATGAACAGTGTCACTGTGATTTTGTTAATCTGTCCCAAAAGCTGATTTCCCATAGCGACCATGCAATTCTGTGCCACAGGTGCAAAAACACATTTTGGGCAGAATGTGAAAAATGACAGCTGTACTGTTCATAAGGAGGTGTGAAAAAATGTCAGTGTTGAAAATCTGCCATGAAAATATTGCAGATTTGCAAAGTTACAAGGGTGCATGGAAACTGTGCAACGCATGCTTGTAACACAGTCAGTTTATGGATTTCATCCCAAATTTTCAACATATGCATTTTAGGACCTCTGCTCATGAACAGTGTAACTGTCATTTTCTCAAACTGTCCTCAAAACTGATTTTGCACAGTGACCGTGCTATTCTTTGCCGGAAGTGCAAAAACACATTTTGGCCAGGATATATACAATGTCAGCTGTACTATTCATAAGCAGGTGTGGAAAAATGCCAATGTTGAAAATCTGGAGTGAAAATATTACAAATTCACAAAGCTATGAGTGTGCATGGAAACTGCGCAATGCACACTCATAAAAAAGCAATTTTGGGATTTTTTCACCAAATTTGCAACATAGGCTTTTTGAGAGCCCACCTCATGAAAAGTGGCACTGTCATTTCATTAATCAGCCCGAAAGGTGATTCCATGCAGTGACTATAAAATCACCTTTCAGGACATAATAATGCCATGACAGTGACTGAATTTATGAGGAGAGGCCCTAATAACCCCATGTTGAAAATGTGGTGCAAAAATTCTAAAAAATGCCCGAGATATGCACCAAAGTTGAAAAAAAACCTATTTATGCCATTTTACAGCTTACCGGCATTTCTTCAGTTTGTGGTCGGCTTTGAAGAGTGCAGACATGTTCCCGGTCCACCGAAGATCATCATGCCATACTCTGGAGGTAAGTTTGGAATGAGGGGTGTGTGGAGAGGCAGGGTGTGCAGAGGGTGGGTGCGAGTTGGGGGAGGGAGCAGGACAGACCACGAGGGACCATTTTCTTCTTTTACAGGTTAAAAAAAAATGTTGCGGGATTTTTTTTTTACAGAGGCATTTGGCATGCTGGGGTGGGCTCTCAGCATGCCACCTGAGTGTTTGGGCTGGCTAGCCGATGGGGGATTTGGTACCTCTGTCAGCACATACCAAAGGAGGGCCTAGAGCCAAGGGGGATTGAGCACCCCCCTTGGCACACAACAAATTGGGGGTGCATTATGCTGACAGGGAGTGAGCTCCCCCATTGGCACATGAACTGGGTCAGGGCATGCCGACAGGGGGATTGGGCACCCCCAAAGTCGGCATTGTGGCAGGTGGTGGCAGCAGTCACTGCCACCATGTCTGCTAGAATGCTTCACCAGGAAAGGCACATTGGCAGGTACCGCTGCATGATGAACTTGACTCTCATTGCAGTGGACCTTTCCTTAGATGTGCTCGCCACATTACCTGTTGCTGGTGGGATGCCTGCATGCTGCCTTATTGGGGAATGAGGGACGCACCTACTGATGTGTGCCCTGCATTCATCCGCAGTGACTGCACCTCCAAATATGCTACTAATGCAATATGTTGGCTGGCACGTAAGTGTGAGCCAACATAAAAAACTAGCAGTACAATGGATCTCTATGGAAATAAAGCCATATGTTTTTCAAAGTCCTTTTTGGGCTGAAGTAGTCAATAGGGAAAAACCTAAGGGAGGGGAAATCCCCAAGGATTTCTAATAGCAGGACATGCAGAGTGGTAGAAATGAGGAGGGGTGGGAATGAAGGCAGAAGGGATAAGCAGAGTAGGCAAAAGGGAAAAAGGGGGACTGACAAGAAAGGTAATAGAAGAATTTGGAAAGTCAGGTAAATAAAATCCCCAATCTTTTGGTCATTACAGCAGAGGCTGTCCTGGACATTGTTGCCATCACCAAGTCACAGTGCAATGAGAACCATGACTGGGACATAGCCATACCAGACTATACTCTATTCAGGAAGGACAGGGAGGGTAAGAATGGGGAGGAGTGGCTCTTTATGTAAGAGATAGCAGAAAAGCTACAGAGACATAGGGAATACAGGGAAGGACAGAAGCATTGTGGGTTACCCTAGAGACAGGAAATGGAACCACTATTCACATTGGCATAAACTGCAGACCTTCAGCACGGGAGGGGGGAGATGGATATGGTACTGGTGGAGGCCATCCAAAAGATGGAGACCACAAGGGAGGTTCTACTGGTGGGGGACATCAATCTGCTGTATGTGGATTGGAGCATCCCAGCTGCAGCTTAAGCTAGAAGCAGGGACAACACTGACTCCTTGCAGGGGCCATTCTTCAGGCAACTAGTAAGGGAGCCCACTCACGAGGGAACAGTGTTGGACCTGGTACTCACCAATGGGGACAGCACTGAAGACGTCGAGGTGGGCGACTACCTGAGGTCCAGTGATTACCGTACAGTATGGTTAAATATAACTGCTGAGCCAGAACTGAACTACACTAATGTGAGGGTCTTGGACTTCAGGAGGGCCAACTTTACAAAGATGGAAGAATACCTCAGGGATGTCCAGGTGGGGGGGGGGCATGGGCTGATTGAAGGAAAAGTGGGCAACACTAAAAGGGGCCATAGGGAAGGCAACAAGTCTCTGAGTCATTCAAGTAAGCAAAGGCAAGAAGAAAAAGAGACTGCTGTCATTCTTAAAAGAGGTGGCTGAGAAGGTAAGGGCAAACAATGTTGCATTCGGGAACAATAAGGAGACATAGAGGGAGGAGGAGGAGGATAGGAGGTGTATCATGAGATGCAGGAGGAGGCAGGGAAATGAGTCATGATTGCAAAGGGAAAAACAGAGGAGAAAATAGCACAGGTAGTAAAGAAAGGGGATAAGACATTTTTTCAGATATGTAAGTGAAAGGAGAAAAACCAGGGGGGAGAGATTGTAAGGCTAAGGAGGGAAGGGGATGAGTTTGTGGAGGGGGGGACCAGGAAGAAGCAGACATCCTGAACAAATATTTTTCTTCATTGTTCATGGAGAAATGGTAAGGTGAGGGACCACAGTTAAGTGACAGGAGCATGGAAGCAAGGGAGGTGGACATTAGTCCATTTACAAAGGAGAGAGTCCTAAAGGAACTTGCAAATCAGAAAGTGGATAAGGCAATGGGGCCAGATGGGATATTGAAGGAGCTCTGAGAGGTACTGGTTGCACTTTTGACAGTATTGTTCAACCACTCACTGGAGATGGGAGTGGTCCCAGAGGACTGAAGGAGAGCAGATATAGTCCCACTTCACAAAAGTGGTAGCAAGGAGGAAGCTGGAAATTACAGGCCAGTCAATCTGACCTCAGTGGTGGGGAAATTAATGGAATTAATGCTGAAGGAAAGGATTTTGGAATATCTTGATACCAGCAACACACAGGATCCAAGATACAGTATGAGTCACCAATGGGAGGTCATGTCAAACAAATCTGATAGATTTCTTTGACTGGGTGACTAGGGAAGTAGATCGGTGGAGTGGTAGATGTGGCCTACCTGGATTTCAGTAAGTCCTTTGTCACCTTTCCACACTGAAGACTAGTAAACAAGCTGGGAAGCCTGGGAGTGAGGCCAAAAGTGGTAAACTGTGAAAGGCATTGGTTGGGGATATGTATCAGAGGGTGGTTGTAAACAGAGTTCACTCTGAGGAAGGGAGTAGAAGGTGACCAGTGGGTGCTACAAGGATCAGTACTGGAACCAGTCCTCTTTAATGTATTTATTAGTGATATTGCAGAGGGACTAAAAAGGGAGGTGTGCCGTTTTGCAGATGACACTAACATATGCAATAGAGTAGACACTTGGGATGGGGATGAATAGGGATCTAGGGAAGCTTGAGGAGTGGTCAAGAATATGGCAACTACATTTCAATGCAATCAAGTGCAAAATCATGCACTCAGGCATAGAAACCCAGGAGCAGAGTACAAGATGGGGGGGGGGGTTGTACTCATGACCACCAAATAGGAAAGAAACCTTGGGGTAGTCATATTGAATTATGTAAAGGTGGACACACAGTTTGACAAGGTTGTGGGGAGATCCAGTGGGATGCTAGGGTGCATAGGGAGGTATATCACCAGTAGAAAGAGGAAGGTGGTGATACCATTGTATAAATCATTGGTGAGACCTCATCTGGAGTACTGTGGCCAGTTCTGGTAGTCACATCTCTAGAAGGACATAGACAAAGTAGAGGCAGTCCAGAGGACAGAAACAAAAATGATGGAGGTTCTGCACCAGAAACCATATAAGGAGAGACTAAAGGACCTCAATATGTACACCCTGGGGGAAAGAAGGGAAAGGGGTGATATGATAGAGGCTTTTAAATACCTCACAGGTATAAATAAGGTACAAGAGGGAAGCATTTTTTAGAAAAAAGATACTCAAGAACAAGGGGATATGCTATAAAGTTGGACGGGGGTAGACTCAGGGAAAATGTAATGAAGTACTTCTTCACAGAAAGAGCAGTAGATGCCTGGAACATCCGTGCAGTGGATGTGGTGGGGGTGAAAGCTGAGGGGGGTTCAAGAACATGTGGGATAGGTATAAGGGAGTCTTAGTCATTACAGAAGGGAGGGCTAAGCCACAGATCAAGTAGGGTCAATTGTGTTACAGTATATAGGGAAAATGGGCAGACTGGGTGGGCCAAGTGGTCCTTATCTGCCATCAAATTTTATGTTATGCTTCTGTGGTTCTTTAACAAAACAGTATGTGAGTTGTTTAATATAGAGATGACACATCTTTAAAAGTGGTGCATAAATGTTTCATTTCTTCTATTATATTTCAAAACCATTGCAAACACTATACCTAATATCAAAGCCCAAGAGGAAGAATTGATGCTGAGTTAATCTTTCAACAAAGCTGGACCAGTGTACCTGTAACTGATTGAAAAAAAGAAGTCCTATAAACAATAACAAAATCTAATCAACCCCTTATCTCCTATGTATTTTAATATTAATTGAATGGTGGTCCACTGTTTGCCTTGTTACAGCTGCAGAAGAAAGACAGATTCATTCAGTGACAAAGGCAAGTGCTTTGCATCTTTTACCATTTTCACAAACAGTGGAACCAGTAAGGCTTCATAAATCTCTAACTCACACCATAATGTTACAGAATTTAAAAAGATATGTTACCCTAAGGGTTAATGCTCCTAATGGATTACATTTTTTTTCTTATGTGAATGAAAAAAGGATATCCTAGATCTTCAAAACCGACTATCCTTTCTAACACTTTTGGGAGAAATGAACATTGCCACACTGCTAGCTTGATAAATTGTAGCCCAAACTGGCAGAGCCATTTGCTTACGGTAAGCAGTAAACGACATATATTTGCTGAATATAAACTATGCACCTGCACCTTTCACAGCTGGTTTGGTTTGTAAGTGCAGCAAAAAAAAAAATCTTTTGTGACATAATTGAAGGTTATGGGAATATACTGGTTTTACGACTGCTTTTTTTTTACTCATTTGCCAGGAAGTTAGTACTTTATTTTTATTTGAGCAAACACTGGCCACAACATTGAATGCACTGAATGTCATTTTATGAGCTAGCATTTAAGCATCCATTATCTGAAGCATTGTCTGTTTTGTATTCAGTTTCATGTAGTGGAAATAAACATGTTTGCATATATTTTTGTTCTTTTACTTTTATTACTTCCATATATTCTTGAAGAACTTCCACCCTATGAAACATTATAATTATTATTATAATATATCTTCTTGGTTGAATTTTAAACATTTTAATGAAGTGTGTTAGAATGAATGAGATTGCAATATAATTTAATGAAATAAGAAGCTAAGGGTTAGCCACTTTATATCTAATAAATTAGACAACTCGAAAAAAGACTGTGGTGGACAGCTATTTCTAATTACCTTTACCCCTCCCCACACACAGTTAAGTTATTTATTTATTTTTACCATTGTGTTTCTTCTGCCTTTTATCCCTGGTCTTGGTGGCATCTGCCCAGCCCCATCACTGAACTGTCCCATAGACCTATGGGTTAACCACCACTTACACAGAGCCACACTGGAAGGTGGCCTAACACATGGAGTCATGCAGTGACTGCCATAGCTACCAAGTGAGCTGGAGCTGTTTTCTCCATTTTCCTCCCCGGGTCCCCTGCATGTGTTGCATGAATGATGATGAACATGTGAGCTGCATCAGCACAGACCACCCCCCTACATCTGCTGTCCCTCCACCAGATGGCAGGCACATTGCAGGACTCTAAATCTCTTCTCCCTCAAGGGAAGAGAGCCAACATAGGACACTGATGCCTCTCTCACCTGGCTAGCCCCCGAGTGATCCTGGTCCATTCCCATATCTGGGTCACCATGTGGCAGGAGAGGCATGCAGTGCCTTAGCCCTCCACACCACCAGGCCAGCATATGATTAAGCTTTTAAACATAAACTATAGACTGAATCAATTGACAATTTATACTAGAAGATACAGGACTGTGGTGCATACATGCTCCCCTTTAACAAGCCTTTGGAATTGCTACTACTGCTTAGCAGAACACCCTAGGATTTTTGAGAAAGTCTATATGGATTTCTAACCTGTGAGGATAGCATCTCTTCACTGCCATACTGTAGCTTTGGCACACAGTCCTATGACACTCTAAGAAAAGGCTCAGAAAAGCATAGCTGTGCATTTGGCTGCCATGCCAGTCTCCCATCACTGTGCGTAAACTGTGCCTTTTTTATTTGATTTAAGAGATTTGTTTGATAGCAGATCCACATAGGTATTTTCAGTTTCCTGGCAACAGTTTGACTTTATCCTTTCATGAATTACATGATTACAGCAGCATTTTGGAAACTTCATACCTATAATTCAACCCTTTCCTTTTGCTCACAATGCCCAGTCAAGCAGCTGTGCTGAACTTGGCACTTGCTGGCTGTCAGGTCTGTCCCATGCACTTCTCCAGTAGCTGATGTTTTGATTATGTGCTTTATTTATTTATTTGGTAACTGGGTAGGTACACTGGTCCCGGGGCCCATTTTCAGGTATGACCTAGGCCATATAGATGGCACATACTGCACATTGCAATACAAAATACAAGAGAATGCAGCAAAACAGTACAACAAAATACAATACAATACAATACAACACAATACAATACAGTACAATACAATATGCAGGATTCAGTATACAATACACTGGTAAAAATAATCACAGAGTTGGGCACAGTGCTTGTGGACAAGCAGCAACATCAAAAAAGTTAGTGTAAAGAAACAGCATACTAGGTGGAGATGAGGAATGCAGCCTAACCACAACAGATGAGAAATAAGTTAGCTATGTAGCAAGCAGATTGGCACCCATTAGTCAAGTGTAGTGAGAAACCCAACAGATGAGACCCCACCCTGACTAAAGTCAGCTTTAACATATAATCACTGTAGAACTGTGCTTCCTTAAATATTCCTAATGTTTTGTCTGCTTTGCCACATTTCAATAATACAGCAAAGACTGGCTATATATACCTTATGCAGTCATCATAACTAATTTGTCATAAAGTAGGTGGCTTTTGAACCAAATTGTTTAGTCAGCTGCAACACTTTCAATTATACAAGTCATTTTTAAATATTCATATTGATAAACCCTGCAATGCTGTATGAGTCATATCCAGATTTAGTTACAGGTAGTCTTATTGGCCTTGTCTTTGAGCATCATCAAACCAGTAGAATTAAAGTAAAACTAGAACATTACTGCAAACACTTTAACAGATTCTTTATTTAGTATTCCTTTTGTTTATTTTCAATATTTAGGAAGTGGAGATTCCTTAGTCATAACATAAACAACTACTGGAGGAGACACTTTGGCAGTGGGGCTTCACATTTCAATTGAGCAGATAACTACTGTACATTTTAATACACACGGGGAAACATTCATTACGCCACACTGTAGCTGCAACCTACGTAAGGAGAACAAGTGATTTCAAATTACCATACAAACTACAGATAATGATTACTATGAAGAGTTACCAAAGAGTACAGTAAATTCTAGTCTTGCAATTTTGTATCTAGATAATACTGGCTTAATGGATTACTGATTCCTTATGACAGCTCTCAGAAGGGCAATATTGTTTTATTGGAATTACCAGTGAAATTCAGGATTTTCAAATTACCTAAGATGTTGGACCTAGATGCATGGTTCAGATATTGCAGAGCTTATTAAGTCTATTGGTTGAGTAGAATTAAAGGAACACACTGTTCTATTTGTTGTATTGTTGTTTATTTGTTCCTCCTATTGCCCACTCCATCAGTGGGGATGCCATATCTGCAACCTTTCTCTGGCCGGAAGGATGGGTGAGATCTTTCCTTTACAGCTGACAAGATTGGCACTCTCTGTGATAAGCAAAGGGGTGTAAAAAACAAGCAACCCACGTCATCTCTGCTTGAGTCTAATGTCTCTGCTGACCAAAACATTTGACCAATAGCCAGCTCCAGCATGGGATTACAAAGAATACACATGAACCCCAGATCACACTGCCATATCTTCACTTGACCGGCCCATTTTTATATTTCTTAATGAGTACAGAAAAGTGAATTTGGTGTTTGTATTGCAGTGGGACCTAGCTACAGTCTGCAAACATTTTGTATTGAGAAGTGATCATTCTTGTTGAAGGTGATTACTGCTGCCTTACATTTCAAGAATCTTGCATTTATGATGAAGACCCAAAGAATAAACAGATTATGTACAGTGGTACAATACCAATCAGGATACAATACTGTACATTGCAATATAACCACAGGAAAGATATCACTGGGCTGGGTTGGTTATCAGGAGCTCTGCTCTGGAGCACAGTTAAAAAGTTGTTGCAACACCCAGTTTGAGAGGTTTTGCTGCAAAATTGCATATGTCCAAAAATTTTAACCTAGGTTAGAGTCAGTAGTCGGGTTTTGTATGAAGAAGTAGGAAAGTAGGTTATAGTAGGAGCTAGTTTTCTTATTTTTAGAGAGGGTTGTGGTGCTAGCAGGTCGTTTATGTCTGCCTTAGCTGGTTGAAGAGAAAAATGGCTCCTGTGGTATCTGAGGCCATATAATCCATCCCACTGCAGTTATTGGCAATGAAGGCAGTTAAGTCTCAATACGCCAGCACTACATACCAGTTTTATGAACTGTGACTGTCTGGGCTGTGGCTTGAGCAATCAGCATTCTGTCTGTTCTGCTTCCCCTGGGAGTGGTAAATCAGATTCACCCAATGGCTGGTGCTGAGTGGTGTCCCTGGTTACCATAGTTGGCTATGACACATCTGGGACAGAAGGCAGGGATCTCTAGTGCTGGGTGAGTGAGGCCATAGACATACTTCTGCTAGATGTGGTGAAGAGACTGCCTGAGTACAGGTCCTGTGTGAGAGGTGCCTGTGCTGGAGAAGCTGTGTGTTTTAGTGGACTCAGGAAAAGTGACTGTGGCTTGGAGTATGGTACATCTATCCATTGCTGCAGAAGTGTCCAGTGAGGGATGTAAAAAGTGGCCTTCTCAGTGTGGGTGTAGTGTCACCATGGGAGGCCATTCTATGCCAAGTCAGGAGGACACCACCCTTGGAGTCGATGAGAGGATCCAGGTTTTAGAAGGCTGGTACTGTTTATAAGCCTTTTGCATCACTGTGGAATGTTTCATATTTTCTGCTTTGCAACCAGTTGAAAGAACACTGTTTTAACTCTGCCAAAGCTCAGTGATAGTGAGCATGATTTAATTTAATTTGATGACACTGTTCTCTCTGGGTAAGAGCTGGGGAGCAGCATCTGCTGTCTTATGTACATTTGTTGTAAGACCCATTGTGAATACTGGAACATGGACCTATGTGGGACTTGTTGACTTTGGATCTGTCGGACCTGCTGTGCACCACATCTGTTTCTTTAATTGTTGGATTTGTTTTATCTTATACTTTGTTGGAGTGCCTTGGGGTGTGTATGCAGTAGTTTGAGAGGTATGCAGTGAATGACTGGATTGTGTTTGGACTGCAGTGGGTCTGGAGCATGGGAGTAATTTTGTGGGTTGGTGGATTTATAAGGGTTTTTGGTTTGAGGAGTGTGTGGGAGTGGAGGTAATGTGGGGAATATTAAGTAGTTGCTAATTCTATTTCAGGGACTGAGATGAGTCACCCACAGCTGACTTCTGTGTTCAGCTACACCAGTCCCTGCATCTGCATCTGCATCCCTTCAGTGACCACCCTCACAAACTGCTGCATACCAATATTAGAAGGGGGTGGGAATCGGGAGGAGGCATGGCAGTGGATTGAGTTACCTATGGAGGGCAGACAAGGAATGTGCTGTTAGGGCTGTGAGGACCAGGAGATGCCCTGGGCTGAAATGGGGGCTTTAGAGAGGCCAGTCATGTTTAGTCCCAATACCCAGGGATCCCACTGGACCAAGTGGGCAGGTAAATAAGGTGCTGGCTGCCACCATTTGTCTTTTTTGAACACAGTTGTGCAATGCCAGACTGATGAGGTACAATTCTGTTACGGAAGATCTTGTTTCCTGTGTTGCTCAGGCTTGCATTGCAGAGACCTGGCTAAATAATAATTCTGGCCCGGTAGCATGTCAATACAGCACATCAATTTCAGTGACTCAATTATAGTAAGTCAATCGAAGTGACTGGAATGTTTGTGAGTGCTACATATCAGTGACACACGGATTCAGCGACTATGCTGTAATAACCTACCTCCGAGGTCCAGGTGCACCTTGGAGGATGTTATTTTAGAAATATGGGGGGCTTGGGGGTACAGGCCCCCATTGGGGGTGCGGGGGCATAGCCCTCCTGCATAACCAGCTAGGCTGATTAATGGCAGGTGTGGCAGGGCTATTTAGGTGGCACTTTGCATAGTGGGGATATCTCATGATGTCTGTTGAATGTCTTTGCAGTCAGAGAGGGATGCCAATGGCAATTCATGATGGTTTTGTTTATCGGAGGGATGAGGGGGTTGGCCAGAAGGTGTACTGGGTGTGCTGATGCACTGTAAATGCTGTCGCTGATGTTCCCGGTGACTGAAATTACCCTCGCTTTTGTAAAGTTGCTGAAATTGCATTTCCTGTAATGCAATCACTGTGCTGTCATGCAGCCTTCCGGCCCAGTGTTGGAGTCAGCTGTTCCAGACAGGTTTTCCATAGTTCATGTCCAAGGAAGGACTATGGTGGTGGTGGTTGTGGTGGGGTGCCCATCTGCTTTAGATATGAGCTGAACCTCATGGTGCACCCATTACGGGATACCTCATCTTTGAATTTGTGACTGTGCATGGGGGTCCAGGTGCAGGTTGCAGAATCCTGCTCATATACCATCCTCTGAGGCATTATGGAGAATTTCTGCAACATATCACAGACGTCATCACTGACAGAGTGTTGGAGTCACCTAGATGGCTTATCCTGGGTGACTTCAATGCTTGGGTCAGTGATGAACTCTCACACTTAAGTCAAGATTTCCTCCAGGATATGTAATAACTGGGCCTCACACAAGGTGTTACTTATGCAACCCACCAACACGGCCATGCCTTGGACTTGGTATTCTCTCTGGGGATCAAGACTGAAAACCTCAAAACTGATCCGGTCAGTTGGTCGGATCATTGCACCATCAGGTTTGTTTTAGAACCCCCCAATCTCCGTGGACGTAGTCCAGTTCTGTCTGTTGTGAGGGCGATGGCCAGAGGAATTTTTGGCAGTGGTGGACACCTTAAATGTCTCAGCATCATGTGGTATGGGACTAGAGGACATGGTGACAGCCTATAATAAGACTGTTGGTGTGACTTTTGATGTTGTGGTACTGGCTTGTGTATACCTACTGTGTGTATGCTCACGTATACCTTAGCTTGCTATGGATTGATGGCAAACTCAGGGAGATGAGAACAAAGGGGCAGAGGTTGGAGCATTGCTGGAGGAGATCCAGGGACCAGGAAGACAGTCTGGCTTTGATGGCTCACTGCAGTAAGTATCAAAGGGTGATCACAAAAACAAGACAGGGCTTTTGTTTTGGTATGTTGCTGCTGAGAGGAATTGACCAGCTCAGCTCTTTCAGACTGTGGACAGGCTTCTTTTTCAGGCCTTTCTGGAGCTCATGAGAGCTTGTTCACCCTCAAAATGTGAAGAGTTTGCTCAATTCTTCATGGACATGGTATCCTCTGCTAGGTCTGGAAACTGTCCTAGTGGACCATCACAGGCCAGCAGAGTTGATCCAATGGGTCTAGGATGCATTCAGTGGTCTTTTGAGTTTAGTCCAGTGATGATGGAAGAGATGAGTGGACTGATTTCTCAGCTGTGGCAAACATTTTGCAATCTGGATCCATGCCCGATATGTCTACTTGTGAGCTGTGTGGGCCAGGTGGGCCTGGTGTTTGCTGAGATTGTCTGTCAGAGGTCGTGGTTCCAGTAGCAGTCAAAAGTGCACTGGTGAAGTGATTTCTGAAAGAAACATCTTTGGACCCGCATGTCCTTTTAAATTACTGACCTGTCTCTAACCCTTATTGGGGATCAAGTATCAAGAAGACGGTTGCTTTGCAGCTTTAGGCACATCTCACAGTCTTTGACATCTATTCACACCTCACTGTCTTTAGCATTTGCAGTATGAGCCTCTCCATTCTGACTTTAGGTATAGGCATAGCCCAGAGAACGTACTAGTTAGGGTGCACGAAGATCCAGCTTTGGGCAAGAGAAAGAGGAGAATGATCAGTTCTCATTCTCCTTTATCTCTTTTCAGGTTCTGACACTGTGTACCATGGGATCCTAGTGGAGTAGCTCAGGGAGTATGCAGGACTTAGTGGCAAAGGCATCTGCTGGTTCAAGCCCTATCTCAGAGGCAGGATGCAGAGGGTAGTGTTGGGAAGGTTTTCCTCACTCCTGATGGCCCTGCCCTGTAGCTTGCCCCTGGGTTTGGTCCTTTTTCCCATACTGTTTGCAGTGTGTGTGTGTGTGTGTGTGTGTGTGTCTGTGTGTGTGTGTGTGTGTGCTACACTTGTGTGGGATCATTAGATAACATGGGCTTGGTTTTCACTGCTATGCAGATGATACCTAGCTTTATGTGTCTTTTGTACCAGGAACACTGGCTGTGGTCAATATGCATAATAGCTGTCTGGACAAATATCCATTACTGGATGTCATCAAGTTGACTGAGACTTAATCCAGATAAAATTGAAGTTCTGGTGGTTCAGCCAGATTATGGGGGGAGTAGCAGCTACTGCAAGGGAGACAGGGCTTTGGCTTGGCTCCTCTGGGATATTGGCTGCAACTAGGGTGAAACATCTGGGAGTCATTCTGGATAAGGGGCTGACATTTGAGGCTCATTTGTCAGTAATAGTCCAAAATGGGTTTTACCATCTGGAACATCAGTCAGATAAGATCCCTTATCCCCTTGGTGGCTTAATCACACTAGTGCACATGTTTTTGATGCTGAGGCTTGATTACTGCAATGGTGTTTATCTTTGGTGTCAATGGAGGTATGCTACAGTGCCTGCAGCCAGAACAGAATGCAGCTACTAGGCTACTGACTTGACTTTTGAGGTTGCATCATGTCTCCCCAGTGCTGCATGTTCTGCATTGGCTGCCTGTTAAATGGCATGTCTTCTTTAAAGTTGGTCTGCTAACTTACAAATCCCTACACAGTCTGGGCCTGGGTTATCTAACAGATGTCTTGCATCATTATGTATCCTTCCTCATGCCCTCTCTGCTTCACTGAGGATGTCCTTCTTCTTGTTCCCAGGACAAGGTCAAAAACCTTCGGAGGCAGCCTTTGAGATGGTGGCCCAGTCCTTTGGAATTCTTTTCTGAGAGCCATGAGTGAGGCCCCCTCAGTGGAGGCATTTAAGAGGGGTTTTAAGACAGTTTGCTCAGGTGTTTGGGAATAATTTGTTGCTTTGATGCTTACATTCCAGTCTGCATTTCTTTATCTGTTTACTAATTTATTTAGTTATGTTTAAAATTAGTTTTAAAGCATTTTAGATGTGAGGTATGTTTTTATTAATTGTATATATTTTTTTATTGACTGTTGATTTGTGCTTCTACTGTACTTCACATTGTGTTGTAATGGTACCCAGAGCCTCTGGGGGAAGGGGACCAGCTTGACATAAAGACTACTACTACTACTACTATTACAAAAGTATACTGCAGAGAACAGCATAATTCAATGGTCATTTAGCTCTTTAGTCATGCAGTGTTCTGCGGCATGATATGTACTGCGAGTTATTGCATTGTGTCCTGGCTGGATCTACTGTACTTGTCCACATCAGCAAAATGGTGGCAAGACATACAGTAGGACTTGAAAATTCCAAAGGCAGTTATAAAAATAATGTAATTTTTAATACATTTCAGTTGGTAAAGCAGATCTAAAATTTTAACTTGGTTAATATGTGCATTCTGTGCTGGAACCCTCTCCATGTACACACCACTAAAGATGCTGAGAAGTTTTACTTCACTGGCAAAGTACCAGTGAGGTTGCAAAATTTGCCTTTGTGAATATTTTATTTATTTATTTATTTATTAAATTTTGGTGACTGGGTAGGCCCACTGAGCCCCAAAATTCCCTTTTTCAGGGGCGACCCAGGAGGAATAACTTCACAAATTGTCCACATCACCACTTTGTCACTTCACACTGAGTTTTCTTGGGGTAATGGGACATTTTCAGGCAAAGCCAGGTGAAGTTAACGTGAGGTTACAACTTCACCAGCAAATTTTCATGACTTCTCCTGATACAGTGCCACTTCACCTGCCAAAAACTTTGCAAAGTCAGCATTTCACACTTTGTGCATGTGGCAAACTTCACACATTGGCCAACTTTGCACATCTCTGCACACTACTGTACTTTATAAATTGGGATATTTGAAGTACAGAATCATTGAGAGAGAAATCCTATACACTCTACTGTACTTATGAACTAAAATTGCTGAAGTACAGAGTCAGTGACCTATATCCATGAACCTTTGATATTCACGATGAATCACATATAAGTTTAGCTTTTGTGTTATCCTGCTGTTTTTGGCACACTTTCAAAGTGTTACTTTTGCCATATTTATTCTACTCTTGTTGTTTTACCCTACTCCTAATGGGTAGTACTGAATTAGGAGTGGAATGAAACCTCAAGAAGAGTGCAAAGCAACCAAAAATAAAATTAAGAAAATATTTCTTGAGTTGTGGTGTAAAACAAAAGTGTTACTGCTGTGGAAACTGCATCACGAAAATAGGTCTGTGAATCAATGGTACACATTTTCTTTTTCAGCAGTCTCTGTGACTCAGTAAGTTAAACAGCAGATCAAGGGGGTTTGAACCCTAAGGACTGCATGTACCAGTAAAAATGGTTTAAAAATGCAGTTGTGGCACATTTTCTCAGTGAAGGTATGGGTTTTCAAACATTTTACTGGAGCTCCACATAAGTGGATTTTCAAAGAAATCTTGCGTTCCAGGTTTTTCTTTCATATTTTCTTTGCCTAGGTACTGCATCTCATGTATAGTGGGACATTGCTACTTTCTGGTGTTATGGCTGGGTGCAGTAATCACAGAGAAGTCAGGAATCTTGCTCAGGGTCTTTGGCAAGACTGGGACTCAAATCCATTGTCTCCAGTTTCACAGTTCAGTGCTTTATTAGACTGCACTACCTTCCCAGGAAAAGGTTACTTGCCAAAAGTGGTGATTTGATCTATGCACTCTCAAATCTGATGCCTTTCTATTTTGACCCACTGGCTCTGTGTAGATTAAAAGCAGATACCGCAGTTAGTATTGAACCATGAAGCTACTTTGAGTAGCTTTGACTTAATTCCTTTTCTATCTTCCTGGAGACCAAACTGCATAAACAGGAACCATCTCTTCTGTATACATGTAAGCATCAGACTCAGTTCCTACGATGTTATTACAATAATGCCCATATTCTACTGTAAAATAGAAATATAGTTTACTGAGTTTTGCCACAGGTCCTTGTTAACAATACAGAGCCCCATGAAAGCAATGTCATGTGTGCCAATTCAGGGAACATTTAAGAAAGAATACAATAGCTCATTTATATTTGTTTTAATATTTTTTATTGGTTCCTCCTGTCCCTCTCCACATGCATGAGAACACCAAGTCTGCAACCTTTCTCAGGCTAGAAGGATGGGTGAGCATCTGTCATTAAGGCTGACACAAATATCACTCTGTGATAAGCCTGCAAGAGATTGAAAATACCAAGTGACTAGCATCATCTCTTGGCTTGATTTGAAAGCCTCACCTTAAAATAATATGGATTCCAACACAGTAACTATATCAATAATAATGTGTCACATAGAATGGCATGCTTATACTTTTTATCACTTTTTTGAAAATCTTGATAAATGCTTGTACTGCTAAAAGAGCTTGAGGTTTGTATACTCTCTCTTTCTCTCTCATTGTCTATCAATATCTCTCTCACTGTCTCTCTCTGTAGCTCTCTCTCTCTCTCACACGCTGTCACTGTCTCTATCTCTGTCTAAATATAAATCTAAAAATCTATCTGGTTGTTTGTTTTCCTGTCTGTCTGTCAACTGTACAGTTCATAATAAAATTAAAATAGCTCAGTAAATAGCACATCTACCTTTCAGCAACAATGTCACAATTTAAAGACTCAACTGGGAAACATATTCTAAATATAATCATGTATGAAATTTGCTTGCTTGGCTTGTACCAGAGGGTACACCAGGAAACTGAAGGAATAGATGGCCACCTCA
Organism: Neoceratodus forsteri; assembly: GCA_016271365.2. NCBI lineage: Eukaryota > Metazoa > Chordata > Ceratodontiformes > Ceratodontidae > Neoceratodus > Neoceratodus forsteri. Next base: position 620,860,329 of record JADMNL010000023.1, on the reverse strand, counting down.
CTGAAGAGACTGCTTAACTTGTCCCTGGATACATGGTTTGTGCCAAAGGACTGAAGGAGGGTGGATATGGTGCCTCTGCACAAGGTGGGGCAATAAGCAGATGGTGGAGAATTATTACCATGTCAGCCTAACCTTAGTGGTGGGTAGGTGATGGAGGCACTAATTAAGGAAAGGGTAATGGACTACCTGGAAAACAGTGGCCTACAGGATGATAGGCAGCATGGCTTCATAAAGGGGAGGTCATGTCAAACAAACTGATAGAGTTATTCAATTGAGTGATGCAGGTGATTGACCAGGGAGGGGCAGTGGACGTAGCCTATTAGGACTTCAGTAAGGAATTTGACACAGTTCCTCACAGAAGGCTTATAAATAAGCTGGAAAACTTAAGGTTAGGAAGGAAAATTTACTAGGTGGGTAGGAAATTGGTTAGCAGGCAGAAGCCAGAGAGTGGTCATAAATGGGCTACAATCTGGGGTGGGGGTGACAAGTGGGATGCCCTATGGGTCAGTACTGGGACCCCTTCTTTTTAATATCTACATCAGTGATATAACAGAAGGGCTGGAGGGAGGGAAGGGTGTGCCTATTTTCAGATGATATGAAGATCTGCAATAGGGTGAACACCCCAGAGGTGGTGGAGACCATGTGGTGGGACTTGAAAATCTTGAAGGGGTGGTCAGAAACTTGGCAAATGAAATTCAATGCAAAGAAGTGTGTGGTGATGCACTTGGGGCATAAAAACCTACAAGCAACTTACACTCTGGGGGTGGGGGAGAAAATTAAAAAAAACACAAGAGAAGGGTCTGGGGATTATAATATCAAGCAACCTTAAGATAGGTAGCCAATGTAACAAAGCTGTGGGGAAGGCGACTGGAATGTTGGCATGCATTGGGAAGGGCATAACTAGCAGAAGAAGGGAGGTTCTGATACCTCTTTACAAAGTCATGGTGAGGCTGCATCTTGAGTATGGAGTCCAACTCTGGAGACCGCACCTATGAAAGGACATAGATGAAATAGAGAGAGTTCAGAGAAGAACAACCAAGATGGTGCAAGGTATGTAGGGGAAGCCATAGGAGCAGATGTATAGGGAATTGGATCTGTACCCACTGGAGACTAGAAGGGAGAGGGGGAACTTGATTGAAATTTTTAAGTACATAAAGGGGATCAATAAGGTTAAGGAGGGGAGCTTGTTTAAAATGAAGGAGGTGGCCAAAACTAGAAATCATAGCCTAAGATTGTTGGGAGGAAGAATTAGAGGCAATGTGATAGGGCAATTCTTCACAGATAGGGTGATGGAGGCCTGGAACAAACTATTAGAGGAGGTGGTGGGGGCTGAAATGGTGGGGTGATTGAAGAGAGCATGGGACAGTCATATGAAGTTGGTAAGTGGGGGGAAGTGGAGGGTCTGCGGAAATGGAGATGAATTGGGGGAGGAAGGGGCAGACCTGATCGGCCATGTGGGTCCTTTTCTGCTGACAAATTTCTAAATTTCTATGATTCTATGAACAATCCATTCTGGTGCACAGAGGCATTTTTCTTTTAAAGGTGCAGTCACGCACAAGAGCACCAGCTGTGGGGTTTCTTCAACCATATTGCCCCTACTGTGATACTCCCATTGAACTTTGGTGGGTGCCATTACTACCTTCTTTTTCTAGAAACATGTTCCATAACCAGTATAATCCCAAAATGGCATTCTCAAGCAGTGGTAACCTTTGCCCCTTCACAAAGAAAGGCCCTGACATCTAGCTCCTTGACAGGTAATCCCCTGCATACAGTCATCAGTGGTGGTGGGGGACAAAGATGCCTGAGTCTATCCCTGCTATAAAGAAAGTAAACCTTTGATGGGCATGTTGTGGACAGAGTGTTATGTTCACTGAAGGTTTATCCCCTTATATCTCCTCCACTGGGTATGCATGGATGATTCGGTGTTGGTATATCAGCTGTACTTGTTTTTGTGTCCTCCCTCTTCCACAAGTTTTCTCCTGGACTACACTTACAGCTCTGGTTACCGAGGTGGCAGCAAAGCAGCAGTAGATGTGACCACCCCCTCCCTCCTGCCTAGGAGGAGAAGAATATCATCTGGTCACCTCAGTGTTTTTCTTGCTGGCTTGCTAGAATGTTACATGCTTAGAGCTCAAACCCAGATCTGTGGCATAGCAAGTGACATCTATCACCATTTTGTTGTTCAGTCAACTTCCCATGGCCTGTATTTGTTTTCCTTTATAAAGATTTTTTGAAGAAAACCTTAATCAAAACATCTATTCTAGTTATATTTTATTTGTATTGTATATTTAATAGAAACTCTTTGTCCTATCGGTTGATAACATGGTGACAGAGGACTCAATTTTGCAGTTCTTACAACAAGTATTGTTGTCCCAACTGACTACTTTTTCCATTGATTAGTATTAGAAGTATTAATTAGATTTTGCAATTTCTAAACAGGATAAGTCAATTCAGGCAAAGCCTATTTACGGAGTTGTCCTGAACTATGCATGTATCACAATACATGTGATCAATGACAAACAATCTTATTTATTAAAACAATCACAGGCATGTTTATCAATACAGTCCAGATTCTGTTTAAAAACATTAACAGTTTTGGATTCTCTTATTTCAAGTCAAAACTTGTTACACGTAGTAGCTGCTTTAATGTAAAGGCTCAGTAATCCAAGCATTAATGTATATCAATCTTAGGAATGTTTAGTCCTCAACTTCATACAATTCTCAGGCTGTTTGTGTATTTATAATAGGGACTCAATGAATTTATTCAAAAGTGTGGGGCACTAGTCTTAGATTGGGAAAAAAGATAGCTAGCCATATTTAGCCCATTCACAAATTTAAGAAGAACAATATAAGGATCAGTTAACATGTACATGTGGGTAGCAAATCTGTCTGAAAAAAACCCACAAGAAATGTTATTCTGCACTTTATTGAGTTTGGCTTGTACTCTCAGGGTTGTGTTTATAAACAACTCAGCCATAATCAATCACTGGTATTAGAAGTTATACATCTAAGCAATTAAATGCCCCTATAATGGAGATAATTTTTTGCCACAAGTAGAGGGCCTTATAGTCCCTGGAAGGTCCGGTACAGCTCAATACTGCCCACTCTGGAGGGTATTATTGCACTTAGAAAATGGGCAAGAAGAAAACAAAAATAATGAAATGCTGAGAAATACAATAAAAGCAAATTTTTAAGGCAGTTGTGGCAAGGCAGCCCCTTAAGTAGTATAGGTACCAGTAGAAGGTGCTGCTCATAGAAGATAAAACAGATAATATGTTGCTACAGTAGGAGTACTTTTAGGAAGATGGGAGTTTTGTCTTCTAAATGGTAGCATTTGTTTTAGAAGATTTGTGAGTTTACAGAGTAAAGTGACTGTCAGGGCAGTCAACAAACAGTGAGGTGGCTGTCAGGGCAGTGGGCAAACAGTGACCATGGTCAGCAGACGTTTGAGGCATGGGACAGCTTTGAGAATGGGTCAGGAAAGTGAAGGTATCAGAGTGAAGGTTTACAGAGTTTTAATTCATCATAAGATGAGAGAGGAATGGGGGGACTGATTGGGAACAGGTCTGTGTAAAATTTCATATCAGTAGAAAAATAATCCTTTGCTTTTTGACAAGTAAACATTTTGCTGAACTGATCAGGAGCAGGGTGGATCGTGAATGGTGGCAGAAAGACAACTGGGTATCTAGAATAAGTGTTCAGTGGTTTCAGAAAGCTGTGTAGTGTTTGATGTATATTTTATTCCAAAATGATAGAAGAAAAAAAAGGATTATCTTTGAGGATGTGGTCCAAGTCGTCTCCCACTGTACAGTAGCATGGAACATGTGACTGACGTGCTAGCACTACAGCTTGCTTGAAATTAAAAAAATAAAAATAACAGGGAAAAATAACTGTAGTGCTTGTATGTGTGACTTTTTTATGTCTAACTGTAGCTGGTGATCCTGACTTGGGGGGTAGCCCCTAAGTGTGTGTATATGTGTGTGTGTATGTGTTTGTTGGTGGGAGGGGGTGGTCGCTCACTGAATCTTTAGGTAACTTCAAAATCCAGAGTGGCACAGTGATACCACTTTGGTACTTGTGCAGTCTGGACAAGCACTTTTTATTTCCTGGTCATCTGTTGAATATTAATGTACCACTCTGATGGCATGGGTACTAGCCAATCAGATTTCAGGTAAGCACATTTTCTCAAGTATAAATAATTAACACACAGAATGACCAAGTATGTAAATGACTCAGTTGAAAGGATAAATTGTTCATTTGCTGATTCTACTTGTACAGTAGGAAATCTTGATTATTTTGCCTTGGTTTTCTGACCAGTCTAAAATGTCATAATTTGAGTTTTGCTTATATTCATAGCCATGCCCCAATGTATAAACCAGTGTTCCATGCCATTAAAATCTAGAAACATTGTACTAAGACTTTTCCGTGACAGGGCACCAAGGTGTAGTATCTCAAACTCATGGAAATAACCTCATACTTATCAGTGTACAGCTGGTAAATGGTTCTGGTAACTCAGGAGAGGGAGGGTAGAAGTTGACATGTTGCAAATTAAAACATTAATAGCAAAGGTGTGGGGAAGTGGTCCCAGTACAGGAAAATTAGTTATCCCCTTCCACAAAACTTACTTACTGTCCCCATTCCCCATAAGTTTCTACTCCACAGTCCTTGAAATGTTCCTTATTTTTAAAGAGCTAACGCCTCAAAGAAAACTTTAAAAAGCATAATAATTAGGTACAATTCTGCCTGCATTCCATTTATATTTTATATATTTATCATCCCCATTATTACTTTTTTAAATTCAATATACTTCATTCAGTTTTAGAACAAAAGAAAAAATACACAAACTCAGTCATCTTAAATCAACAACATACACAAACAAGTAACATATAAACACTCAACCCCGCCATGTAAAATCTCTCCCCTCTCCCTCCCATCCCTCCCCCCTCAGAGGCATACCACTTATTCCGGAAAAGGCAGCTCATTCGGTGTGTATGTTTAGGTAAAGGGCATATATACATCAGGAAACATGGACAGCAAAAGAGAAACCAAAGAAGCGGGGAGAGGGAAATCAAATGGGTGGAAGTCTGTAGTGCAACTCATATTAATTAGTCACCCCCTACTTGTGTAAAAAGGGGAAGCCTACACAGACCCCACAACCAGAAAAGGATCTATAGACTTCCCCATCTCCAGCAGTTTGTGCCAGCTAGGTATACAAAAGCCAACCCAAGTGTTGCATTCATGAGAGGGAAGAGTTTGAACATATAGTGTACAGCTTACCCCATTTCGTTTCATATCTTTTCAAATGGCCATGAAGGCTGGCGGTCATTCTTTAGAGCCGTAAGCTGAATAGTAACTTGTTAAGCCATTCCGAGTAGGGAATTTCTAACTGATCCATCCAGTGTTGAAGAATGACCTTTTTCACTGAAAGTGAGATCATGGCTAACCAATACTTCCTTTTATTAACCCAAACACCAGAATAATCACCTACTAGACAAATCATGGGTGTGAAATAGTCCTCTAGGCCTAAAAGAAGGTCTAACCTTTGTCTTATCTTGTTCCAGAGAGAAGCAACCTTGGAACAGTCCCACAGCACATGTGTAAGCTTTCCTTCTCCCTGTTCACATCTGGTGCACAATGGAGAAGGGATTTTCCCTGTTTTAGCCAGACGGACAGGAGTAAAATATAGGATGTGCTGAATATAGAACTGAGTGAGACACAGTTTGTCATTGGCAATAACATGGTAGAGATCTGACCAAATACAATTCAACTCAAAGTTAATCTCAAGGAATTGAGAAGTCTAGTAGGTGGAACTACCAAAGACTTCAGAGAAGATTCTGGGGTAAAGTAGAGATGCTAGCTGGGAAACCGAGTGTGGTTGCCAAGCTAGTGAATTAAGCATTTGGATAAACTCTTCTTGATTGATGGACCAAGTTGACGAGCCAAACCATTTGACCAGCATATGCCGTAATTGATAGATCCTAAATATTGAAGTGACTCGCATGCCTAGGGCTGCCAGTATCGCTTGACTATTTAGGATGTGGCCATCTAAAAGGAGATCACACACCATCTTCCCATTCAGTGAGGGGGTATCTCTGGGGCTTAACAATTGTCCTCCCAATCTGAAATTTGGGTTGGAGCATATCAGCTGAATAATATCCAGTGTATTAGCATACCTAAGTGCTCTTCATAATTGCACGTGAGCCTTGATCATTGTAAAGATAACTGATACCCAGAGTTCCTTTGGGAGTAACTTAGGAGAGGTAAAAAGACTATCTAAGTGTAGGCCAGCATCCCAGATCAGCTTTCTCTCAATCTGGAGCCATAGGGGGACATATGGAGTAGCCAATGGTATATTATCAAGAGTGGTCCATCTAGCATATTTAGCAATAAGGATCACCAAGTAATAAACAAAAAAATCGGGCAGTTTGAGCTCTCCTGACTTCTTAGGGTCCCCTAATCAGGTGTAGGCCCTACATGGGGTCTTACCTTTCCATAGAAAGGAAGAAATGAGGCCATGAACCTTTTTAAAACCACTGAAGGGGAAGTGATATATTCAGCATGTTTAAGGGGTAAAATGACTGAGGAAGAATATTCATTGTAATAACACTGATTCTACCTTGAGGGGAGAGCAGAAGATTGTTCCACCCATGCAAGTCCATATGGATAGTGCTAAGCAAGTCTTCTAGGTTAAGATTAACCATGGTTTTAGTGTTTTGTGAAAGGAGGATAGCTAAGTATTTAAAGTGTAGAGGTCCAGCCTAAGCCAAGATAGGCATAGTCTGCTGGGGCCACCATGTAATTTAAGGGCATTATCATTGTTTTATCAACATTAAGTTTGTAATTAGAAAATCCACTAGATTCTTGTATAATATGCAGGGCAGCAGGAATTGAGTTGGTGGGATAGGAGAGATGTAACAGGATGTCATCTGTGTACGTGGAAAGTTTGAGTTCAAAGAAGCCAACAGAGATCCCCACTATTTGCAGGGATTCTTTAAGAAGACAGAGTAGAGGTTGTAAGTATAAATTAAATAAAAGAGTAGACAATAGGCATCCTTGGAGGGTGCCAGAAAACAACTCAAAGTTCTCAGAGAATATGCCGGTATAATATATTTTCGCATGGGGGTGGGAGTATAAAATTTGAATCCGGTTAGTAAATGTTTTTGGGAAGCCAAATTTTCCAGAACTAAAAATAAGAAATCCCAGTTAACCCTATCAAAAGCATTTTCTGCATCCAGGGAGACCAATGCCATAGGGGTATCGGGCTCCCTGGAGGCAGAAAAAATGTGGGTCAGCTTTCTTAAATGGTCTGCAGAACAGCGTCCTTTCATGAAACCTACCTATTCAGGCTGTATCAGAGCATTCCAGACTAGCTGTATCCTGTTAGCAAGGATTTTAGGTAAGATTTTTATATCATAATTCATGAGGGAGAGCGGGCTATAATTAGCAACTTTATTTGGGGGTTTCCGTAGTTCAGGAAGAACCACTGTCATTACTTCTAGGAGAGAAAAATCAGAGATTCCAGTTTTGCAGAGATAGGAGTATAGTTGATGACGTATTGGGAGTAACTCGGGAGCAAAAACCTTGTAAAAGTTAGGAGAAAACATGTCTGGGCCTGGGGATTTATCAGATGGAAGAGACTGAATGGTGTCCAGGATTTCCTGTTGGGACATAGGTTTATCTAGGAAAGTTTGTTGGTCTGGGGTTAATTTGGGGAGATGAATAGTGGAGAGATAATTTTGGTCTATCTATTGGGGAAGAAGAAGGGACTGGAGGGCTATATAAAAATTGATAGTATTTTACAAACTCATTTACTTTGAGATATAATAGATTATACTAATTGGGAGGCTTCTAGATTCCACAAACGGAGAGCAAGAAGGTGCCTGGCTTTATCCCCCGATCAACATAGGTGACGTGTTTTAAACATTGCATATTCTGCCTTTTCTCTCAGACTCTCAACATACCGGTCTCTTAATATAATCAGAGATTCCGATATTTCTCTGATAAGTCAGTAGAGGGGTGAATTTCTAGGACATGAATTTGTTCCTAGAGGAGATGGAGGGATGACTCCCTCTTCTCCTTCCTAGTAGATGTGATACAGATAAACTCCCCCCATAGAGAGCATTTAAGGGAGCACCAGAGTTTGTAAATGCAGAAATAGAGCCCCCATGATATGCCATAAAATGGGTAAAGAAGTCTCTAACCCCAGTTAATATGAATTCTTCTTGGAGGAGCTGGTTGTTCAATTTCCAAATTTTATCTTTACATAGAGTAGGAGATAGAGTGCCCCATATTCAGGTAGGTGAGTGATCTGATAATACTCTGGGAGTCATTCTTCCTTCTGTAAAATTCGGGAGGAAAGGACTACTAATTAGAAAATAATCCAGGTCAGAGAAAGACCAAGGTATGGGGAAGTAGAAGGTGTATGACCGATCAGAAGGGTGGGATATCCTCTAGGGATCACAGAGACCCCCCATATCTATCATATCGTGGAGGGACCGATGAGCTGGGGAGAGCCCTTTGGGTCTATGTTCAGATCTATCCAGCTCTGGGGATAAAGTTAAGTTCTAATCCCCATCCAAAATAACTGACAAGTGGAGAAAAGGAGTGAGTTTGTTCAATAAATCAGTGAAAAAAACAGGGGAATCAATGTTGGGGCCATAAATACAACCCATAAGAACGTCCACATGGTCCAGGATCCACTGGATCAGAATGTATCAACCCACTGGATCCTCCACTCTCTGTATTTCTTGGAATTTAGTGTTCTAAAAATAAGTATCAGCACGGCGCTTTGGCTTCTGGAATCTCCAGATGCGTAAACCTGCCCGACCACCTTTCTGCGAAAGAAGGACCCTACCACAGAGAGGAAGTGGTTCTCCTGTAGGAATGCAATTTGACAGTGTAACATTTATAGATGTTTTATAATTTGATATATTTTTACCCTGTAGCGGGCACCTTTTATATATCACATCATGTATGTCTTTGCCATTTATGAGGGTCTTCAAATCAAAGCCCACAGAACTCAGGAGGAGATAATAGCCTGCCATTATTTATGCACCCATAATGCCTCTGATAACCCATACTCCTCTCCCCTTCTAACATCTTCCCCCAATACCACCGTTGTGTTTTTACTTCCCCAGTCCTAACGACTGAAACTCCATCAAAATTCATCCCATGATGCCAGTACACCACCCAACTTTGACCATCCTGCCCCTCCAGTCTAAACTCAAACATTGCAAAAAAAAAAACATTCATTCAATATCCACTTCCCATAGAATAAAATTAAGTATCCTGTGAGGATTCAAGGGTTTCCTTCTCTGCATCCCTGTGATGTTTCCATTATCAACACAGGAAACCTCAAGTTGTACATTGAGCCACAGGAATAACTGGGCATTATAGCAGCGGCTGTTTAAAATCAAAACGGAGGCATGAAACATCCGAATCCTCAATAGAAAAGAAAGGAAAGATGCAATTATTAACAACCTGTGCCCTATATACTCATGTCTTCTTGCTATACATTCATCTAGTTATACTCATAAGTAAAAGAGGAGGCGGACTTAAGCTAAATAGAGATAACTCTAAACAAATGGAAAAATTGCTATAGGTCTCAAACTACCACATGAATTACAGGCATTATAGTTTGAGTACCCTATAACATAAAGAAATAGAAGCAATTTTTCAGCTAAAAGGCTATCCACATCCCAGAAATAGTTTGTAGATGCATTTACATGACCCAAAAAATTTATGTCCAAAAAAGAATAGCACAAGGAGTATGGCTGACTGTATACTCATTGAGACCATTAGCAATGTTTAGTAAGTCCATTAGATGGAGCCACTGGTACAGTATGTGGTGGAAGGTAGAGCAAAAGTTAACAAAAGCCATTGGAAACATAAAGTACTTATTTTTAACAGCCATTTGCTGACAAACTAAAGTGGGATTTATTATTTATTCAAGCTCCTTCTTGTGTTGTAAAAAACACCCATTCAACCCAAATACCCCTTGGGTAAACAAATATCTGTAGTTAACAAAACCTGTGAGCGTCCAACAAGTACACACTTACCCCACACGCCAGTGTAGCTCTGAACATATGCCCTGGGGCTTACTTCATTTGAATAGCTCCAGGTAAAGCATCTTAAGAGTTGATGAAGCCTGTTCCTCTGAGTCGAATAAATGCCATTGGTCTCCTTTGAAGACTTGAAGCATAGCAGGATATTTTACTCTAAATTTAATACTAGCCACCACTAATTTGGAGACAGTTGGGTGCAGCGTGGTCCTCTTCTGTTGAACAGAATATGGAAGATCCTGCACAATGCGTAGCTTCTTGCCTTCCCAAAGGATCTCCCTGGTCTCTCGTATCTTATCCAGTATATGTTGTTTATCCCTGAAATTCAACAATCAAAAAATCAGGGGTCTCGGGGTTGTTCCCAAGGGAGGTGCTGATCGGAGCGATCTGTGGGCCCTGTCAATGATATATGTGGTCCTGTTTGGTGAGGGACCTGCTCTTTTTGTGCATAACTTCAGGATAAATAGGATTACATCCAAGCCCTCTTCCTTTTCTGGTAGTCCCAACACTACAAGATTATTCCAGTGGGAGTGACCTTCTAAGTCTTCCGTGTTTTCTTCCATTTGCTTAACTTTGCACCTTAGGGCCATGATATCAGGCTCGCTATGAGCTCTCCAAACATCAAGGGAGTAGATTTTGGACTTATTGTCACCAGTTCTCTTGGCAAGCTGCTCCATCTTAGATTCCATATTTTAGAATCTGGAAGACAGGCTGCCCAGAATTGTTTTCACTGGAGCCAGGCCTTCTAGGAACTTTTCTTCAGTTAATGCAGCCTGGGGAGTTACATTACAAGCTGTCCCGGGGGTTTGTGCTTTGGCCCACTTAGCTTGTTTATCCCATGTCGGTGTGGTCAGTGGGGTATGGTCTGGGAGTGAGTCACGCATTTCAGCCTCCATTTATGAGTTCTTGGTGTTATTTGGAGCTCTTAAGGATGTAGACCAGCAGAACACCTCCTGAATAAAAAGACAAATGACAGGTTAGTGAATTTAATTAGTTGAAATAGGCAGAGGAGTGGGACCAGTAGTGGGTGCAGCTGTTCAGGCTGCCATCATGATCAGCATCTCCTCCATTATTTATTACTAAGGAAATTTGCATGAATATATGATATTTATCCCTTAGAGTTTCTTTAGAGCTTATCTGCTTCTATAGCTTACTCGCTACTTCAAGTCATAATCCTCTGTTGTGACATCACAAACTGTTGCCATGGGACTAACTGTGAAATTACAAGCAGTGCTCTGTAACTTCAGGTAGGGAGAAAGCAGCAGGAAGGAGGCAGTATAGAGCAGTGGTTTAAGGCTCTGAGCTGCAAATTTGGTGACATCCAGCAGACCAGACCTGGGTTTGAATCCCACAGCTTCCATTTGCATACTGTGTGACCCTGAGCAAGTCACTTAACCTCCTTGTGCTCCCAGGTCGCTCCTGTAAAAAAGCTTTCAGCTTAGTGTGCTATACCTGGTTAAACAACTAAATTAAAAAAAAAAGGAACAGACAAACTCTTCAGGGGCAAAGATTCTTTATTCATACAGATGACCTCAGTAATAAATAATGGGGAGGAGGAATACAGCACTAATGGGAAATACAAGCTGGACTGTGTCTAAATATTAGGTTATGATAAAGTTCTAAACGTGTCACCAGCTCTTTAATTATTTAGCCACCTTCTCAAAATCCACAGAACATCCCAACTTTTTTACTTCTTCCCCCACAGCCCTGATTATTCCATAATACAATATCCCCTTCCTCCAGCCCACTTAACATCTCCCTTCATGATGGTCAGTCAGAGTTGGCATATCACCCAAAACCTTTGTGACAAGAGAAGAACTGCTTTTGCCTGCAACATTTTGCGCAATTCACTCACAGGGCTCACTTCTGAATTTAATGGACCCTGGTGAGAATAGCTGCAAAAACAAATAAAAAAAAAGAAAACCATTCCCCTGCACTTGAAGCGTCTCTTTACCCTTCCTCCTCTTCCCCTCCACCCAACGTCTCAGACATTTTTCTAATGCTGTGATAAATTAAACCCCCTTCCACTAATCACTTAACTCTCCATCTAACCCTCTTCCCCTCCTTGGGTGCACTAGTTAAAAAAGAAAAGGGAATACAGTCCCACAGCAGCCCTCCATGCACTGCTGCAGCTATCTGCTGTGTGTATAAATGAGTGCAGATTTTGCTTACAGTGCAGAGGTAAAAAAGTGAGATTTGATATGCCAAGTGGGATAGGGAAGATGGATTTCTTATTTTCTTTTACTTGTGCCATGGGGAGAGAACAGGGGATATCTACAAGGTATGGTTTCTTTGCATGACTGACATGACTAGAGAAGGTCACCCTTCACCAAGGGCTACTTTTTTTTTTTACACCTCCCCGTAGCACCCCTGACAAGCCACTCCTTCAGAGAGCCAGCACCTTCCCTGCCATCTTCCAACCCCCTGCCACCATCCACCAGCCACCATTGCAGCCTTACCTGGGTAGCCTGGCCTATCCATTATGCCAGGAGGGGTCCCTCTCTTCTTGGGGGGTGAATCACCTTGTTGGCAGCTTGTGCATCCCAGCGGCTATGAGGCTGGATCTGGGCTGACTCCAGGGCTTCGGGCGGCAGGAGCTGGGGTGCTCATCATCTAGCTGGTCAGGGAGCATTTTTCCATTTTCTATGTCCCTGCCCACTACAATTCTCATTCTTGTGTAAGCGCAGGGCAACATCGGTCAGGGACGTGCGGAGGGCATGTCGAGGCAGCATATCCCCCATGCACATTCCCTAATCCGCCTGCCGGTACCCAGGTGAAACCCACCACCCCTGGGAGGGAAGCGTCTGATGGACACTTATGAAACTCCTCCCTGCTGGTCTACTCTCCTAGTACCCGGACTCGGGACATGAACCCAGGTCACCAGCATGCCAAGCGAACCCCTTTACTCAGCCACTAGGAGCCAGCTTCAAGGGCTACTTTTGCAGAGTTTCTTCTGTGAGCTTTACCCCTGGTGATGGTGATACTTTAGAGATTTTTTACTTCAATGAGGTATTATGTTAAACATAGTGGCAGCACTTCACCTACCCCTGGTTGCATGCCATTGATTTTCTTTCAGTTTACCTTCCCTTTAAGAAAACTTTTCCACTTTATTCAAAAGCTGTGTAATTGCAGCTGTTGTTTGACTGAGTATCATATGTTTCCCACAGTGATTTCAAGGCCACTAAATGTAATAATTGTAACACAATGTACAGTTGTGACTCCAAGGATTGTTTCTCTTCTGATGATTTTCTGGTGTTAAGGCCACTATCAGCATCTAAAATATTAATGCTCCCAGAACAGTATGCAGTTACTCTTTAAGACATCAAAGTGTAGCTTATTTTTTTTGCTTTATGCTGTTTTTTTTTTCAAATTTATTTTAATCATCATCAAGTCAACATTTTACAACTGAACATATGCAGTTACAAAAACATCATCTTAGTAAAAGAGAGATTTTATCTTAGATACATCATTTTAGTACTTTGGTAGCTGATATTTCAGACCTATTATATAGGATTACTCAGACTTACAGCTTAAAGTCTGTCCAGTATACTTTGATATAGGATCTACTGGTTCTAGTTGTACCATATACTTCATGTGTGACCATAGTACGTTAACTATATGTACAGTATGTGATATCTGTATGGTTACTCATAATATAGTGGTATTAGGACTGTGACATATTTATGGAATACCTGTGTTACATCTATGGTGTACTTGTGGTCTGTCTATTTTTGGAACATCAGTGAACCAACCCACTAGGGGTCATAGCCCCCCAATCACGGCCAGACACCTCTCCCCTTCACTGGTCTCAAAAAGTGGGAAACCAAGTGGACTGGAGAGCAGATTCCAAGGGGCCACATATCTTTAGGTATCTTTCCTGTTGGTTTCTGACACTGCACTGTATGTGTTCTACTTTCATGCAATGAAGTAACATCTTTACCCATAAGGCTACAGTTGGTGCTGACTCTGACCACCAGTGCTGGGACAAAACCTGCTTTCCCACCACTATTCCCCAGTGCCAGAAAGGGTAACTCGAGACTAAGTGACCCTGCCTGTCCCCAGGTATTCCCAAAAACACCTGTGTTGCACTAATATAGTAGGAAGCATTAAGCACTTTAAGCAATAGGTTGGTGATAGCTTGCCAGTATATCTTCAGACAGATCTACACCATATGGAAGAAGGCTTCCTCCATTACTTTACATTTAGGACAATTGTCAGATTTGAGTGGGTCTATCTTGTTAGCCAGCACTGGGGTGAAAAAGGTTCGATACAGCACATTAAAGTGCACTGCTCATAAGCTATTACTGACTGAGCATGCCATCCCTTTCCTTAAAGCCCCCTTCCAATCTCCCCTACTCAGGTTCTGAGATCCCAGGTCTCTCTCCCAGATAGCTCGAAGATTAGTAAGTGGATCAAGATGGCAGCCATGCAGGGCTGGCAGTCTGTTAGCAGAGAGAGAGAGAGAGCAGTGTTTTTTTAATTTCTTTTAGTTAATTTAATGCTAGTTAGTAACCTTAGAGTGATTTAGTGACAGTAGTACCGCTGTGTCATTTGCGTCGTTTGTATTGTTATATTGTTTTACGTTCATCTTATGTTACCGCCAGGTTCGTGGTTTGAACCCAGTTTACTGTGTTGACTGCAGTTAGTGACATCACAAGCTGCTAGTTGCTTATCCATGGGCTCTTTCCATTTATCTATTTTTCATCATTCAGTTACCTGCCTATTTGAGAAGTTCAGAGGAGAGTTCCACTGGGATCTCTTTTGTACTGGAGCTGAGAGGTTGGAGCTTGGAGCTGGAGGATTAAAGACAGAGGGCTAAGGCTTCCTGGTGAGGAATGGTGTGGGGATTTCCTCTCTGGATCTGACCCTTGACCTGGGTGTGCTGTGCTGTGTAGCTGCTGGAGGGCAGCTGTGGTGGCATTGCTTCATTCCTCTGCATGGCGGCCAGTGGGTGGCTGTGATGGTGGTCAGGTCCAGAGATTAGGGCTAGGCTCTGGGGGGATTTTTCCCATTAAGGAGGTTAGGGAACCTTGAGAAAACATTGCTGGTCACCGGTGTCGTTGGTCCTGCTGAGTTGGGTGGGGTGTTATCTCTGGGTGCTCGGCCTTGGTTGGGGCTGCTGGTGGACTTCACTTTACCCACTATGCTTTGCATAGCAGAGGAGGAATCAGGCCCATACACTTTGGAGGAACATTCTACAGGAATCTGAACTCCTTTGGACTGACCAACTGATAAACCTTTTTGAAATTTGCAGGTAACTGTGTTCAGCATATGGGACAGAATCAAGAAAGGAACAATACAATTCAAGCTTAGTGTGGGGCAGGATTAACATCTGTTTCCAGTTGTAAATAACTGTGAATCCTGAACTTTATGGAGTGAGAATCCATGAAGAGCGGATATTAACATTTATTAGCCCAAACGTTAGCAAAGACATGGCAGTAAGAGTACCACATAGTCTGAATCATTTATTAAGACAGTTAAATATTGAACCCAGGACAGTGATAGTCTCTTGGGTGGTGATATTAAAGGTTCCAGGCCACAGGTGGTGAGCGCTCCTGAGCACTTTTACAAAACTTCATGGACATGGGGCAAATCCTTTTTTAGTGAATACGTAAAAGACTGCATGAAAATTTGGACTTCATTTCTGAATTTTCAAACTTTCTCATACAAACAACACTCCCTCTATTGTATTAGTGTTTGGGATGATGGTGGGGGTCTGTTTTGGATATTGTTACAGTTGATTTGTTATATAGTACATGAGAGGACTGAGGATGTTTGAGGTGGTGTGTGAGTGAAGATTGTAAGTGGTTTGACTGTGCTTGTTCTTAGTGTTGAAGAATGTGCTGGAAGGGGCTTAAAGATGGTCAGGCAGTATTTCCCCACTAGGCTGAGGGAACTGCTTCCTTTTGAGAGTCTCCTTTACCATCATAGACCTATAAAAGGTGTCGAGCTTTAGGGATATATAGGAGGTGAAGGAGAAGGGGGAGAATTGGGTCTAGCGGGGGGGAAGTGAAAGGGGAGGGCAGATTGAGGTCATGGGGACCAGGAGACACCCTGGGGAGAAATGGAGTCAGGACAAGGGTACCCCTGTCTTGTCCCCATACCCAAGGGCTCCGTAACAAGTGGGCAGGAGCTGAGGTCTTCCTTGACAACCCATCTTACTTGGGCGGTATTACGTAATGCCAGGTCAACTAAGAACAAGACAGCTATTATAGCTGAACTTGTTGGAACGACAAATCTGGCATATATCACAGAGACCTGGCTGGACGAAAATGCAGGTCCTGTATTGGCCTCTGCTGTTCCTGCCAGGTTCTTGTTGATGCCCCACCAAAAGTTGGATTGCAGGGGTGGTGGTGTATCCATTATATTTAAGATGGAACTGGGCCTTGTGGATGTGCCAGTGAGGTCCACCAGATCCTTCGAGTGCATCCTGGGAGAGGGTGCAGGTTGTAGGATACTCCTCATCTACCGTCCACCAGGTGATGGTGGAGAATTCCTGCAGGAGATAGCAGACTTCATCATCGACATGCTGCTGGGGTTCCCCAGATGGTTAGTTCTGGGGGACTTCAAGGCCTGGGTTGAAGATGAACTCTCACAATTTGGTCAAAATCTCCTCCAGCTAATGACGATGTTGGGCCTCACACAAGTAGTTACCTTCTCTACCCATATAGGGGGTCACTCATTGGATCTGGTGTTCCTCCTGGTGATGGAGATCATGGATTTGGGGATGGAACCAGTCAGTTGGTCTGACCATCACGCCATACGGTTCAGTTTCAGGCTCCTCCCAATGGGTCTGCCCATTTGGAGATGGTCTAGTACTGCCCTTTAAGGGGAGTTACCCCAGATGGTCTAGAGGTGGTGCTGGACCTGTTGGGATTGTCAGGTGAATGCATGAGTCCAGGGGATCTTGTACTGTCCTATAATAGGGTGGTGGGAGATGCCCTGGATATGATTGCTCCTACTGGTGTTCGACCACTCACTCTTCACCCAAAGACCTCCTGGTTTTATGGTTCCTTGAAGGAGCTGAGGCAAGTTCGTTGAAGGATGCAGAGAGCATGGCGGAGGTCCGGCCTGGATGCTGGCAAGTTTAGATTGATGGAACATTATAAGGGCTATCAATCAGAAGTCACCCGTAAGAAGGCAGAATTCCTGTCCAGGGAGATTTCTGCTGCACAGAATCAACCTGCTCAGCTCTTGTGGACTGTTGACAGATTCTGCAGTCCAATCTTTTTTCAACCTGGAGGACCCTTTTCTCAGGCTAAATGCAAGGATTTTACTCGATTCTTGGCAGATAGGGTTGCCAGCATCAGGTCCGGCATCGGCCCAGTTCCCCCTGTGAGGGATTGTGGAGGTCAGCCGGAAGTGGTGAGCACTCAGTCTGGCTGGACAGACTTTAGCCAGATGGAATTCATAGATATTGTGAAGATCATCCAGACTCTGTGCACAACCAGCTGTAGTTTGGATCCGGGCCCTACACCCCTATTAGTGGGTTATGTAGATGTTATCTGCCTGATCTTAGCTGAAATTGTCTGGAGTTCCTTGGAGAGGGGGTCTTTCCTGATCCCCTCAAGGAAGTGGTTGTACGACCACTCCTTAAAAATTCTTTCCTGGTTCCAGACTGTCCAGCTTACTACCTGCCTGTTTTTAACCTGCCTTTTGTGGCTAAGGTTATTGAGAAGGTGGTTGTGTTGCAACTGGACAATAACCTTGTGAACCACAATGTATATGATGCTTTCCAGTCTGGAATCAGGAAGATTCAGCATAAATTAGAAAGCCAGCCACACATCTGAGTTCATGTAAATAATCTCCTTTTTATTTTCCATTTACTGTATGATCCTCTGTCATGCCTAAAGTTTTACCCAATTATTGGGCTTCTTCAGGGGCTTGGGATCTTGTTTTTATAATGTTCACTTCTCTTTGTAATTGTTTAGTCTTTGTTTTAGAATTTCTTGTTTTCAATGCTCCATAGCGCTATCGTGTATAAAAATATCTGTTCACTTCTTTAGGCTTGAATTGTCTAGCTCCCTTTTCTCGGGGAATTTTTTCTGTAGCCACTCAGTGGCATCCTGAGCACTTGTGATTTCATGCTATGCCACAGAGTGAAAGCACAAGTGCACAGGACACCATTGAACAATTACAGAGAAGTGAACATTATAAAAACAAGATCCCAAGCCCCTGAAGAAGCCCACTAATTGACTGAAACATTGGGCATGACAGAGGATCGTACAGTAAATGGAAAATAAAATAGAGATTATTTACATGAACTCTGATGTGTGGTTGGCTTTCTAATTTATGCTGAATTTTGATGAGGTCAGTACTACCAGCCCTGAATAGGAACTCTCAGGACTTTTCAATCCACTTTGGAAGGGAACTCACCTGAACTTCTTTTTGGATTCAGGAAGAGACACAGCACCGAGACTGCACTTGTCCAAGTAGTGAATGACCTCCTAAGAGTGAGAGATCAAAATGCTTGTACCATCTTGGTCCTTATTGATCTCTCTGCAGCATTTGACACTGTGGACCATGGTGTGCTTTTGGAGTGCTTGTGGCTTCTTTGTGGGCTATCGGGTACAGTCCTCGAATGGTTTCAGTCCTTCCTCATGTAAAGTTCTCAGAGGGTGGTCACTAGAATTTATTCCCCTGATGCCCCCCTGTTCTGTGGGGTGCTGCAGGGCTCCATATTGGCACCCCTGCTGTCTGCAGTATATATACTGCCATTGGGAGATATCATCAGGTGATATGGTTTGAGTTTTCACTGCTATGCAGATGATACTCAACTGTATATGTCCTTTCTACCTGGACAGGTTGAGGCAGTCTCTGTGCTAAACAACTGTCTCCCCGAGATCAAGGACTAGATGAGCACCGGCTGGCTGAGACTGAATCCAGACAAGACTGAAGTGTTGGTAGTGGACCCAGGTCATCCGGGGGTGGGTATGGGGGCTGGACAGGCATCAGACTTATGGCTTAATGATGTTCAGCTCACTATCTCAGACTGGGTGCATTACCTGGGCATTATTTTTGATGATGGATTGACCCTGAAATCTCAGGTGTCAGCCATGGTTAAATCCTCATTTTACCATCTGAGGAATATCACACGAGTGAAACACCTGGTTCCTCCAGACGACCTTCCAACATTGGTCCACACCTTTGTCACCACCCACCTTGACTACTGCAATGCCCTGTACCTAGGGCTTCCTGGGGTTGACATCCACCATCTGCAGCTAATACTGAATGCTGCAGCCAGGCTTTTGACTGGTGCATTGAGGGCCAGCCATATTACACCTATGCTGTGTGAACTGCACTGGCTGCCTGTTTAGTGGTGGATCACCTTTAAGGTTGACTTGCTAACCTTTAAATCCCTACACAAACAGGGACCCTGCTACCAGCAAGATCTTCTGACTCCCTACTGCCCCCTCCGTCCTATCTGATCTGCTGATGAGGGATTGCTAGAGATTCCCAGGGTTCATTTAAAAACAGCTGGTGCCTGTGCTTTCCCTTTAACAGCACCTACCCTGTGGAATTCTCTACCTCATCGGTTAAGAGAATGCCTGACCATCGATAGATTTAAGATAGCGCTTAAAACATAATTTGTTTCATCTAGCATTCCCAGACAAAATTTAATTTATTGATATATTTATTGTTTTACTGTAAATTTTATGTTGCATATTGTATTTTAATTGTGAAGTACGTTGGTTTGGAAAGGCACTATATAAATAAAGATTTGATTGATTGATTGATTGGGTAATGCTCCTAAGAGAATCTTATAACCCTTAGTCAGTGGGCCAGGTTTCAATGCCAGAGAGTGATCGGTGAGCATTTTCTCCAGTGGGGAGTGTGTAGGAGGGGGAGGACCTCCACTGCCCACAACACCACCCATTCTGGAACTTATATGAAGGTATGTGAAAATATTTGAGGGATGTAGATTAAACATTTTAGCTAGTTGTAGGTATGATATCATGTTACCGTCTAGAAATAGTTGGGATGTTAAACGTAACCCCTTGCACTCCCAGCTATCCAGTACATTATGTATAGGGCCTGGTGTTGAGGATTCCTCCCAGAGGGTGTGGTTTATATTTCCTTCAGGAGACAATGTGCAGGAATGTTTAATTAATGTGTGGCACTGGTTCTATGTCATAACAGCAAAAATTTCATAGCGACTCACATAATAGTGAGCACATTTTGCCAAAAACAAAATCGGCTGAACAACAACCTTAGCAATAGTCACCACAGTGATGGCACTATACAATGCAATCCAGAACAATATACAGCAACATTTAATTCAGGTGGCTACTTGGAACCCCTTTGTGGGGGGCAAGCCCCCCACACCCCCATTTTCAGATAATCAACTCCAGGGGGTGACACTGGGGTACAGGAGAATACACTGGTGGGGGCAACAGCCTGCAGGGGATACTATGGCTGGCGGCAACACAGGCAGTGGAACTGGAGAACACACAACAAAAAATATAAAAACTCTAACACCTAACAGATGTTCCAAAACATTTGCCTACAGGTGGTCCCGAACCCGGGACCATGACCATTCTATCCAGTGACTGTATCCACCACTCCAGGTGACCATTTATCCAATATCACTAGACACTCCCCCCATCATTCGCTCTTGCTGTTCTGTCCTTCCTGACTCACTATTCCTTCCCCTCACTATCCTCTGATGGTTGCTGCACCTTCAGGCATGCAAACTGAGTCACTCAAATGTGAGTTGCACACTTTGCTCTGCCAATATCACGGGATACCGTGGGCAGTAAGCCATGCCCAAACTGGTGCTCTCGTGAAGGGGTTTCTAATCTGTTTAACCATTTTGCTTTGCCAAGGCCACCACAAAAAGGGAACTGTAAAGTGGAGCCCCCAAGGCAAATTCCTCCTGGGCCAACAAGGCTTTTCTAGACCTTTCCCCGAGACCAAATCCTCTAGAAAGGCCAGTTGGGCCACCAGGTAATACAGACAAAAATTTGAAAGGTCCATACCTACCCTGTCCACTGCTTGCCACAACGCCTCCTGTTTTATATGGGGCCTCCACTTTCACCACAGTACTGAGCACCAAGATGGATGCTTAGTCCGGGAGCTCCAAGCCTATCCACTCTACATTTTAGCCATCCTGAGGTTAAATGATATTTTTCAACCTATAAACAGCTTCAAGAACATTCAGAATGGCATCCACTGGGAACTTGTCAAAAAAACAAGCCCAGATTAACTTTAAGCTGACAGGAGATCCAAGTAAATCATCAGGCCCAGATGCACCCCATACTTGTGCAACTTCTCATTTGGGCATGGAGGATTTGCAAGTTCCAGTACGTGTTATGAAGATGCCACAGACTATAGTACAAAACTTCATAGAATGTCTGATAAAAGACTTAAAATTTGAACTTACCACACAAGTGAAAGTGGGTTTCAAAAATATTAATGTGCAATTAACCCACCTGCAGAAAACTATAAACACCATAGGGGACATTTTAGAGAAATATGGCAGATGACTGGGTGAACTTGAGTCCAAGTTAGTAAACAAGATGATAGCATGTCTTAAGTAAACTTCTCTCTCAAGCAGGTTTCAAAAGAGACTGTGCAACTAAAAGATATTTTGGATGTCTATGAGAATTGGGAAAGAAGGTCTAATGTTCATATAACTGGCATGCCAGAAGGGACAGAGGGCAAGGACTGTAGTGACTTCATGGGCCTGTGGCTTCAGGAAACTCTTCAGCTCACTGATGTTTCCTCACTGGAAATACAATGGCACACAGGTCACCAAGATGCAGGTTGGGTCTGGAGGGGAGGCTGAGATACCTGCTGATAAAGGTTTTGCTCTACTAAGACTGCCAGACGGTATTAGAAGTGACAAAGAAATTGGGCCCTATCGATGTACAACAAAGCCAGATCAGCATCTTTCCTGACTTTGTATTGTTTTGAGTGCAATTTGTGCTCATTTTCAATAGTGTTTTGTTACTGGCTTCATGCTGCATGTATGTTTTGCAGTCCAGTCATTGACACCTGTATGTTGAAATTCTGTAACCACTGAATAGTTATTAGTTAATATCAACCGGTGGGCTCCTATGGCTTGCTAGGTCAGAGGTGATGAAAGACTGCCATCCACAGGTGGTTTCTGCAGTTCCCAACTCAGTGGTTATTATAGACTGATACCCTGTGGTAGTACCTGCAGATCCTTTGCTTATTGGGATTCAAAGACTGCCACCCAGGTGCAGCTCACCAACACAGATGAGATCAACTAGGGCTGCCTAGTGGCAGCACTTTTAACTCACTGCCCCATTGGGGAGAAAAACTATTACCCAGGAGCAGGTAACCTGCTCAGTTGGGATCAAAGAGTGCTGCCTAGTGGCAGCTCTTGCAACTCCCACCTCAGTGAAAATCAAAGACTGGTACCTAGTACAGTAATGGCTAAACTGCTCAGCAGGGATCAAAGAGTACTAGACATTGACATTTTTGTAACTCCCATAACTCAGTAAGGATTAACAACTACCACCAGTGTTGGCTAATTCTTATGGCTACCCTACTCAGAGGATGTTTAATACTGCTGTCTGGTGGTGGTTCCTGCAGCTTCCAAGCTAAATGGGAATAAAAAGAAATAAAACTTCCATTTGCTGTTCCTCTGCTCAGCAGGGCTTAATGTTGGAACCAAAGAGTATGCAAATATTATTCATGTTCATGTTTCAGTACCTTGGTACTGTGAACATAAAATGTGAATTTTCTATGCCTGCCCGGTGGTGCTGAGGGCTGAAGCACTGGATGCCTTACCTCATGCCACACCTGTGACCCTGGTTCAGGAATGACCTCAGGTCATTGGGGTGTTGGCATGGAGGGAGTGAGATCGAGCAGCTGACTGCAGCTCTCCCCTCCTGGGGGTGGTTGTCTGCCCCCCCATGGTTCTGCGCCCATTGGGTGAAGGTTCGATGGGAAGTGTAGGTGGGAGGGCTGGTGATTACAAGGGGGGTGGAAGGGGCCATGACGATACCCATCATGAATGTGTGCCTCCTTGCACACATATGCATGTGTCTGCCTGGGACCCAGGTCAGAGGGAAAAAAGCCACAAAAACTACACATAGAAAAGAAAAAAAATGTGAATTTGCTGTACTTCTTACAAACAGTCTTGGATGCCTGACTATGTTTGTCCCTTTTAGTCACAGACAGGACTTGAGGAGATTTTTGGAAACAAGTTAAGTGAGGTAAGTTCTGGAGAAACTTACTGAACTTGTGTTTTTCTTTTTGTCTGTAAAGTAAATTGAAAGTACAGTAGCCCACATTTTAAGGGCCTTAAACTAGAGCTGTGTTTTTGACCTGTAGTTAGGGGGCTAGGCGTGAATTGTTTGGCTTGACTGCTTGGCTTAGGGCCTCTGCTAGGTGACAACTTAAAAGGAATAGTGACAATTTAAAATGAAGAGCGTGGTGGTTCCTAAGGCAGTTCATCCCCACAGCTAGGCACAGGAGCATCGGAGGGCTGAACACAGGGTTTGGGCTCAACTGCTTTATTTTTCTCTGATTGAAATTGTTTTTTGATAGGTATATTTTCTGTTAAATTGTTGTGTAGGCTGTCTTGATGACAGGAAGGAAAGCACTCACTGTGGTTGTGGATCAGAGCTGTAGCTGATTGTTTCTGGAGGGCACAGGCTTGGTCCCACCCACCTGCCCTCACCCCACCCACCCAAGAGTATCATTTCCTTTATACCAGGGGTTCTGACATTACTTCCCCAAAAGGGCAAAGGACATACACCTGTCATATCCTTAACAGCCCATCATGCTGCATAGGGTGTAAACGCACACACACGCTTGCAAACACTAACAAAAAAAAGTTAAACATGAAGGGAGAGAGACATTTGGGGAGTGCTGCAATGCACTGGCTGTGGGGTGGCAGTCTTGTGGGAGATGTTATGGAGGCTGTGATGCTTCAATGCACCCCTGTGGTCTGAGGGAGGAGGTTGTCCATCTCCAGGCCAGCCTGGTGAGGATTTGGGAAACCTCATCCCCCACCCAGGGACAACCAGGGCCACTGCTGCTGCATCAGAGGTTGACAAGAAAGAGGAGCAGTTGGATCTCAGTGAACTCAGGGTGGGTGAGGGTTGTGGAACAGAGGCACATCCCTCCAGTTGTACCTCTCCACAATTCATATGCTGTTCTGGTGGAAAGTAGTTCCTCTATGGAGGCACCTGCAGTGGAGACCAAGGAGGATGCTGGGAACCTCCACAAAGGAGATGCACAGGAGGGTGGCACGGGATGCCACAAGGGAAAGAAAAAACTCCTGATGGGGGAGTCAATTGTTAGGGGGATAAAATTAGGGGAGAGGGAGATAAGGTGCTTGCCTGCCGCCATTGCTTGGAGGGGAAGAAGGTGAATCCTCTGGATCATGGAAGCAGCAACACAGGGTAGGGAGTTGGACATCAATGTCCACCTAGGGATAAATGACCTGGCTTGGAATGGGATCAGAGCAGTACAGGAGGAGCTTGTAGAGTTGGGGAAGGGCCTTAGGCAAGTAGCACACACGGTAACCTTCTTGGTGGTGCTGCCTGTCCATGGCATGGGTGAGGCTATGGTACTCAGCACCATGGGATTCAATGAATGGTTGAAAAAATGGTGAGGAGCTCAGGGTTTTGGCTTCATTGGGGACTGGGGGTCCACCTAGAGGGATACAGGCCTATGATGGTGCTATGTTCTGCATCTGTCTGGGATGGGAACCAGGATCCTAGGTGATAGATTTAAATGATTCAATGGCAAGCATTTAAACTAGCCAAGGAGGAGGCACTGAAAAGGAGTAGGTAAATTCCAGCCCCTTCCCCACAAAACAGGGTAGTTATGGAGGTAAACACCAAGGTAGAGTAGTCGATAGGGAGCAGAACAGGTATAAATGGAGAAAAATGCAAAGGCAATAAGGGCAGGGGTGGGGCTAAAAGGGCTAAGGCCATCACAAAATGGAGGGTGATGAGTACCAGTGCCCATAGTCTGGGTAACAAGCTCCCTAAACTAGCAGCCTTGATGGAAGAAGAACACCTGAATATTGTGGCAGTCACAGAAACATGGTACACAGAGAACCATGACTGGGATGTCAACATTCCAAGGTTAACAATCTACAGGAGGGAAAGGGAAGGTAAAAGAGGAGGAGGAGGAGGGAGTAGTAGCTCTCTACATAAGGGAAGGGATCAAAGCAACAGGACAAAAGGGTAAACAGGGAGGAGAGGAGGCACTGTGAGTCACCCTGGAGATAGGAAATGGCACCACAATCTGCACAGGAGTTGTATACAGACACCCATCTCAGAGGGAGGAAATGGACAGGGAAATGATAGAAGGCATCCTTAGAATGGCGGAAAAAGGTGAAATATTTTTGATGGGGGACCTGACTGGGCCAGATGTTAACTGGATCACTTTTGCTGCAGCCACATCCAAGAGCAGTGTCATTCTCGATGCCCTACAGGGGGCATGCCTCAGATAGCAAATGCTGGAACCCACTCAGAACAGAGCAATCTTAGACCTGGTACTCTTAAATGGGGATGGAGAGAGGATGTCAGATTTAGAAGTGGGTAGCCATGTTGGAACAAGTGACCACCAAACAGTGTGGTTCACGATAAACATAGCCATACAGTCAAACCATAGAAAAGTGAGGATACTGGAATTCAGGAGGGCTGACTTTGGCAAAATGACAGAGTGCCTCAGAAAAACACTATCAAATGGGCAAGAAGGAGGAACAATGGGGGAAAATCAAAACTGCCATCACAGAGGCAACATGCCTTTGTGTGAAGCAAATAAACAAAACAAAATTAAGGAAAAAAACACTATGGTTCTCAAAAGAGGTGGCTTGGAAGGTTAGGGAGAAAAAGATGTCATTCGGGAAGTACAGTATAAAGAAAGACAGAAGAAGCAGGACAGAGAACGGTACCAGTCAAAGCAGAAGGAAGCAGGGAAGGCAGTCAGAATAGCAAAGGCCCAAAATGAGGAAAAGATAGCCAACTCAGTTAAGAAGGGGTAAAAATCTTTTATTTGTGCATTAGGGAGCAAACAAAGACCAAGGGAGAGATAGAGAGGTTTAATAAAGTGTGGGGGGGGTTAGTCAGAGGGTGACAGTGAAAAAGCAGCGATACTGGACAAGTGCGTCTGCTTGGTATTCATAAAAGAAGAGGAGGTGGAGGTACCTAAACCAAAAAATAGAAGCTCTGTGGATAGGGGGTCGATGTCAGTCCATTCACAGAAGAAAGGGTCCTGAAAGAACTCCTAAAACAGAAGGTGGACAAAGCAATGGGGCCTAACAAATTCACCCCAGAATTCTAAAAGAAATAAAGGGAGAACTAGTGACACCAATGAATGCAATTTTTAACAAATCATGGGAGGATGGTGTGGTAACTGAGGACTGGAGGAGGGCGGATGTGATTCCCCTTTACAAACATGGGAGCAAAGCAGAGGAAGGAAACTACACACCTGTTAGTTTGACCTCAGTGGTAGGGAAAATGATGGAATCATTTCTGAAAGAAAGAACTGTTGAGTACCTAGAGGCAAGCAGGGCACAGGACCCAAGACAGCATGGAATCACAGCAGGAAGGTCATGTCAGACAAATCTAGTAGACTTCTTTGACTGGGTGACCAAAGTAGTAGTAGACCAGGGATGTGCTGTGGACATGGCCTACCTAGACTTTAGCAAGGCATTTGACACAGTCCTATACAAAAGATGAATAAACAAGTTAGCCAGCCAGGGAGTGGGTCCCAGGGTGGTAGCCTGGGTAAACGGTTAGCTGGACAACAGGATGCAGAAGGTAATAATAAACAGAGTCCACTCCGAAGAAAGGAGGGTTCCTAGTGGGGTACAACAGGGCTCAGTACTGGGAACAGTCCTCTTTAATGTCATAATAGGTGACATTGTGGAGGGACTGGAAGGGAAAGTATGCCTCTTTGCAGATGACACAAAAGATCTGCAAAAGGGTTGATATACGGGGGCATTTAAAGGATGAGAAGGGACTTGGCAAGGCTGGAGGAATGGTCATAAATATGGCAGCTTATATTTAATGCAAGATGTGCAAAGTAATGCACCTGTGAAACAAAACCCAGGGGAAGAGTACACAATGGGGGGGTGGTACTAACAACAGCAAAAATGGAAAGGTACCTCCAGATATTCATATCAGATGATTTAAAGGTAGGTAAGCTACGTGAGAAGGCAGTAAGGAGGACTGGGGGGGGATACTGGGATGCATAAGGAGAGGCATCACCACTAGAAAACAGGGCATTGTTATCCCTCTGTACAGACAGTTGGTGAGACCCCATCTGGAGTACTGTGTGCAGTTATGGAGACCCCATCTCAGCAAGGACATAGATACAATGGAGGCAGTCCAGAGGAGGGCACTAAAATGGTTCAGGGCCTGCACCAGCAGCCATATGATGAGAGACTAAAGGAGCTTAATATGTATACCCTCAAGGAAAGGAGGGAGAAGGGGGACATGACAGAAACTTTCAAGTACCTCAAGGGAATCGACAAAGTCCAAGTGGCTAGCATTTTCAGAAAAAGAGATGTGCAAGAACAAGTGGGCACATTTTGAACATAGAGGGGGAACGGCTCAGGGGCAATGTGAGGAAGCATTTTTTCATGAAGAAGGTGGTGGACATATGGAACGGCCTTCATGAGGAGGTTGTGGGGTCAAACATAGTTGGGGAATTCAAGAATTCATGGGACAGACATAAGGCAATTCTAGTAGGGGGTAGGAGGAAGCAGGCTGTTGGTTAGCTAGGATCTGCAGCCTATCCAATAGTCAGAGAAATGGGCATACGGGGTGGGCCAAGCGGTCCTTACCTGCCATGAAAGTCTTATGTTTCTATCTATGTTTTTTTATGATGTATTTTTTGAATCTGACATTCCGTGCTCAGGACTAGTGACAGAATTATACATTTTTGGAAGCTAATGGTTTACTTTTAATCTGTATTAATATGAATGACAATATTTAGTTATTTATTGAGAGAATCGGAATTACAACCTATGAGTCAGAAACTTCTTTGCAAAAGCTCCACGTCAGACAAAATTAGACAGACATACAGCAACAGGCAATAAATTGCAATACATGGATAAATAGAATAGGCAGGTACAAAGTACAATAGAAGCAAATGAGCAACATTAAGCAATAATAAGCAAATATTTTGTACACGTTAATTATATACAATTAAGTCATGCAAAACTCATTAGTAATTGGTGGTAGCTAAAACAGGAATTCATAGCAGGTCATTCAGGTAAGGTAAGATAAAGCAGATATAGTAAGGGCACATAAAAAGCCAGCCAAAGGCAGGGGCCTAGGAGCAGAAGTAGTTCGGGAAGACCTTGTCAGAGGGAAGGGGAACTAGGAGCAGTCACAGAGGCTGGAGGTTAGCAGGTGCTCCCTAAGATATGATTTGAAGGGGCCAAGCTTCGTAATCGCAGAAAGTTCGGAGGGGAGGGAATTCAGCCAAAGCGGCACTTTGTACATAAAGGACCACTGACCCAGAGATGTCATACAGTGTGGAACAGTGAAGGTGGAATTTACAGAACCTCTTGTGGCATGGGTATTAGGGCCCAGGAAAAGGAGGTGGGTGAGACCCAGGGAAACTTTTGGCTAGGAGACAGGTTTGATAGTGAACCTGACAGTTGAAATTTAGCCAGTTAGTCATTCTATAAAGGTCACAGGTGTGGACTCACTTATCACACCCCGTCACAAGCCTACAAGCCTTATTTAATGCAACCTTGATCCGTCTGAGTGAGATGTGTGTAGCAGTCCCATATATGACAATACCATAGTCCACTAAAGAGAGTACAGAGCTGGTGACAGCCAGCCTAAGTGCTTCTAGAGAAAAACAGTGACATTGTCTAAAAAGCAGACCAGTTCTGGCATTGATAGCAGAGCTGACCAGGTTAATGTGATTTGGTAAGTGAGGGAGGTGTCAAGGGTGACTCCAAGGTATTTAAATGTGTTAACTTGTTCCAGAAATGTAAGTTGGAGGTTTAGGATTTGAACCGGGGCATCCCAGTGTCTGTTTTGACAATGTGAAAAGATCATCAATTTGTTTTTGTTATAGTAAAGGACAAGTTTATGGGAGATAAACCACAATTCGGACTCCGTAAAGCAGTGTTGCAGGGTTTTCTGGAGACTAGAGTGGTCAGGTATTGAAGATTACTGCATTGTCAGCATATAAGAGCAGATGATCAGAGCAGGCTTTAGGCAGGGTATTTAGGCACAGGCTAAACAGGAATGGATAATAATTGTTATATTTATTGCTTAGGTAAAAACATTGAAATACATAAGAAACATAAGGACAGAAGAAGACAAAAAGTCAGTTTTGTTTGCCCTATTGCCAAACTATGCATTACTCTAACTAAACCTCCCACTCAGAGTTCTTCCAAGTAGGACTGTGTGAAATTTAACTTTGCCAGTGGAATTCAGGTGAAATTAAAATTCCATCTCCACAAAATGTCTGTGAAATGTTTTGCAAAATTTGATAGCTATATCGATTGCAGTTATTTCCCTTTAATGCTAAAACTACTTGCACAAATTGGGTGAACGTTGGTACATTTGCATTTCTTTTCTTCATGGATTTGTATACCAAGCTCCAGATTTCTTGCTTTAAAGTGGGCTGAGTTATAAACAGTCACACATTAAAAAATGTACAGCTAGGTAAACTGCACAATTGTAAGACCCTATACATTAAAACAACAGAACGCAATATCATCAAGTTTGGTAGGTTCATTGACCATGCCAAGGAATCTGTGTCTATGTCAGCATTCTAGTCACTTACTTAAGGATGGCTATGTTGTAAGCAGGCAAAATGGCAAATAATATCAGTAATTAAAGTCAAATTCCATGAGCTTTTGTGACAATTGTGTTAATTGTGTTGAAGCTGTAATACGTTGTTATACATTCTGTTCACCCATACAGTTGACCATCCACAGTGGGGAATGGAAAAGACAGGGAAGAGTGCTATTAAGGTAGCATTGAAAGATGATGCCACATTTAAAGTACAGGAGTGCCCAGCATCAGGTACCCTTGTGTTAACTAGTATCTTGAGGAAAAGACAATTAAGAATAGTCAAGATCATCACTTTGCATGTTCTATTCTTCTTGGAATTTGCCAGATAACCCCTAGAGACAACAGATTAAACAGCTTATGGAGGCTCGCAAATGCACAACACTGTTTCTGAACAATGCCTCATGCTGACTCTTTAATAACACTACAAATGACAATGTATATTTTTAGCATTTGAAAACTGTGACACTAAGTATTATATCTAGAGGTAGATGTATTGTATTTGAGGCTATTGTGACAGAAGTGTCAAGATATATTTAGTCATGATGGGACATGAGGTTGCAAAACACTGTAGCCGGAGTCTTGGATTGGCATTGCAGGATCATGATACGCTAGTGCAATTAAGACAAATTGCATGTCTGCAGTACAAGACAAATAAATTGTGATCCATAAAAAGGCTAAAATAGACTACAATTCTGCCACGAGGAAGGGAATATGAACATGTCAAGAGAAATGAAAGTCAGAGATTTTACATTAAAGAATAGGAGAGGCAAGTAGTGCAGAGGTAATCACTGGCAGAGTTTAGATGAATGGTTCAGTAAAGGAAGGGTAGCACAGCTGGGTAAAACAAAATTAGTAGACCCACCTTGGGAGCAAAGAAGTATAAAGGGACACATTTCACTTGAAAGCAGATCACATGAGAATTACACCCAGCAAGATTGACTGGTCTGACATCCCAATGCACTTGAAAGTCCAGGACTTAGAGGCATTCATAGAGAACTTGTGAGGGAAGAAAATTACTTGTGCACCACAAAGGATAAATTGCAGTTATTCTGTAATGATACAGTAGGCCTGACAAAGAAATGAGTAGATAATTTTCTTTTAAATGAGAGTGTCTGTGAGAAATGAGAAGATCTACAGTATATGTAAGGGGTCAATGGTCACACCTGAAAATGGTTTTACCATGCTGCCACGACAGCGAACATGGAGACCTCCCCTGACAGTGACAGTCTCAGTGCCGACTGTCAACAGTGCAGTGTCAGGGATGCCTCCGTGTTTCTATCAGGGGACTGTACCCCACAAACCCCCTACCCCCGGTCTCTAGGATTCAAACTCCGAATCGGAGTTGGATGGGGGGGCAGTACACCCTGCGAGGCAGTCTTGGGCACTGCACAGACCATCACAGCGACGTTCAGGTTTTGCCCTATTCTTGTCGCTGTGATAGTCTTTGCAATGGGGGAGTCACTGCAGTGATGGTATACCCCTGAAAATACTGAACATTTAATAATGAGACATCAAGAAGATAACACAGAAAACATCAATAGTAATAGGAGGATAAAACAAAACATTGGAGGGAGACCAGAACTGGAAATATACATTGCTACATGACAGCAGTCTAAATAATTAAATGGGACAGTTAGACAAGTTGGTATCAAGGGAACAATTGGATAGCATAGCACTCACTCAAACTTGGTGAGCAGATGAGGATAACTGGTGTCAAACCTGGAGGAATATAAGATTTATCCAAAAGAATGGAGCATGAGGGAGTTATAATACCTCACTATCAAAGAACAAACTAATTATAAAACAACAATTCAGAAACTGAATCAGTACTAGCATGGGCTGAGGGAATAACTGATCAGGCAGTTCTTACTGGAGTATTGTATGTTACAGGCTACCATACTGTGTGGCAGAATCTGATCAGAAAATTATTAGAGAGATTGAAAGAGTAACCTTGGAAATGGAAGTTCTTCTAATATAAGACTTTAACCTTGGAGACATTAATTGAGAAAAGATCCAGAGGTCATAAGAACAGGGAAGTTATTAATACAAATAGCCAACTATTGTAATTTGTGACAGTATGTCACCAAAGGCACAAGGTGTTATGCAATGCTCGGGAGGTTTAGAGAGATTAGCTTTGTTTTTTTTTACAATGCACCACAGCAAGCTTCTTACAGCAAGCACAGTTCTATGAATACTCCATTCCATGTGCTTTCCCCAGTGTCACTCCATCGCTACTACAGCACATACCAGTACCTTGGTTCCACCATGTGGTTATACGTTTTGTGATGGCAACAAAATCCTAGAAATCTAATTGACTACTTACCTCTGGCAACAGTTATGTTATCTGAGCATAACATCACTGTATTAAGTCCAGGCAACCACCCATGTCCTCATCACATAAACACAGCTAAATATATCACTGCTTAGAGATGTCAATATCCTGTCATGAACTCTGTCTACGAAGTTGGCTTCAGCATGTTCAGTGAAGAAACAATAACAGCAATGTTTCAGCCCGATACACCCACCACCTCTTTTGGACACTAGTGAGTTTAAAAGCTAATGAAAAAAAAGACACTTAGAGGTGACAGACATAGAACTGGACAACTTAGAAGTTGACAGAAATGAGCCAAGCACTCAAAATCAGACCAACTGGTCAATGCAAGGGTTTGTGGACTGTCTGAGAGAAAAATAAATCAATGTAGATTTTAAAACAGTGACAGCAAGTGACCTCAATAAAATACTCCCCGAGTTTTATGGCACAGTCTGTAATATCACCAGAGATTCCTACAGTACTGTATATCAAGTTAAGTGGGTCTCCGAGCAGCCATAAACAGATACCTCAAAGAGACCCCCTCTGCCAGTCAGATAACCTAATCAGTGACACAGAATTCCAAACATCCAACAATGTTTTCCTTGGGTACTGTACTTAAAAAACTTAAGATGACAGGGGCAGGACAAAAGAAACACCATCCCTCCCATCTGCACCAAGGATTTAGAGCAACTAAGAC